>CM028229.1:26558672-29143006 GCA_016432845.1 Psidium guajava | reverse complement strand
AACATGCTGCCTGGAACTGGGAGAACGAGAAGATTGAGAAGAAGTATGTTACCTTGCCTAACGTACCACTTGCTCGTGAGGAGTCAACAACACAAGAAGAAGGCGAAGCATCAGACTCCACTCACGACATGACACCACCACCTTCTCCAAGAGCCACACAAGAAGAATCTACTCCAGAATCTCCAGTAATGAAGGTAAAAAACCCTCAGAAGAATTTATGACACATGCAACTTTGCTACTTTAGAACCTGAAAACTATGAAGAAGCATCCAAAGAAGAAGTATGGAGGAAAGCTATGGATGAAGAGATCAAGATGATTGAGAAAAATAAAACTTGAGAGCTCGTCAATTGCCCTAAGGACAAAGAGATCATTGGTGTCAAATGGGTCTACAAGACGAAGCTCAACGCAGATGAATCAATCCAAAAGCATAAAGCAAGGCTCGTGGCAAAAGGATACTTACAACAACCAGGTATCGACTATACTGAAACTTTTGCTCAAGTTGTTCGTCTTGATACTATTCGTGCTCTTATAGCCCTAGCGGCACAAAAAGAATGGAAGATCCATCAACTAGACGTGAAGTCAGCATTCCTAAATGGATATCTTCAAGAAGAAATATATGTGGAGCAACCACAAGGCTTTATAGCCAAAGGACAAGAAGAAAAAGTCCTAAAACTTAAGAAGGCTCTCTACGAATTAAAGCAGGCACCACGAGCATGGTATAACAGAATTGATGAATACTTCACCAAGTAAGGATTCAGGAGGAGCATGAGTGAGCCAACGCTCTACATTAAGACCCAAGGTAAGTCTGACACTCTTATTGTCTCTCTATATGTGGGTGATCTTATATATACAGGGAACAATGAGAAGATGATTCGAGATTTTAAAGAAGAAATGATGAAGACATTCGAGATGACAGACTTGGGCTTGATGAACTACTTCCTCGGCATCGAAATCATCCAAAATAAAGGAATTTTCATTTCACAAAAGAAATATGCCGAGAACCTCCTGAAGAAATTCAAGATGGATTATTGTAAAGCAGTTACAACACCACTCGTGACAAATGAGAAACTACTAAAGGAAGATGGAGCAAAAAAAACCGACGCCTCCCTTTACAGAAGTCTGATTGGCAGTCTGCTATATCTCACTACCACAAGACCAGACATCATCTACGCGACAAGTCTACTATCACAGTTCATGCAGAGTCCGAGTCAAATTCATTTTGGAGCTGCCAAAAGAATTCTACGATACTTACGAGGAACTACACATTATGGCATTTGGTATCAGCCCAGTGCAACGGCTAAGCTCATCGGCTACACCGACAGCGATTGGGCAGGTTCTACTGATGATAGGAGGAGTACTACTGGCTATGCATTCACATTGGGTTCTGGAATATTCTCATGGGCATCCAAAAAACAAGACTCGGTGGCACAATCTACTGCGGAAGCTGAATACGTCGCGGCTGCTATAACTACCAGTCAAGCAATATGGTTTCGGAGAATTCTAGAAGACCTTGGAGAAAAACAAACGGAATAAACTCCAATATTTTGCGACAACAAATCGGCAATAGCTATATCCAAGAATCCCATCTTTCATAGAAGGACGAAACATATCGACATCAAATATCACTTTATTCGTGAAGCGCAAAGCAATGGAGAGATCGAGCTCTAATATTGCAAGACTGAAGATCAAGTTGCGGACATATTCACCAAAGCACTGCCGCCAACAAAGTTCGAGGCACTACGGAGCATGCTTGGAGTATCACGAAATTGGATCAAGGAGGAGTGTTAGAAAGTTGATCCAATTTCTAGAATATTCTAGGATAAATTTTTGTAGAATAGTCTAGAAAGTTAAGAATATTTAAGATACTTCTAGAGAATTTCTAGGATATGTCTAGAAGGATAATGTGTAGAAAAATCTAGAAACAATATGCTCTACATTTTGTAGAAAACTCTAGAATTGTGTCTATCTAGGATACTCTAGAATTTTCCTATATGACGGTGGAAGATGGCTATAAATAGGCCATGAAGTGCTAGAAAGTGGAGTAGAAAAACCAACAACCAAAAGCTCTCCTCTTCCCTTGTATCACTCACAAAAACTAATAAAAGTTTTCGTTTTCATTGTACTCATTCACTTACAAAACTAAATACCCTTCTGCAAAAACTAACAGATTTATTCCTGTAAATCTTTATAGAAGTTGCCCGATTAGTCCAACTTGAAGGGACTGCGACAAGTTGATATAACAAATTGCGAAAAATTACCGTCGGTAGAATCTGAATTTGAGGCAGAATACTATGAATAAGTGCCCGTTGACTTGAATGCTTCTAGATCCGCGACCACAAATTGTTCCCTTGGGTTCAAATTTCAAACGAATTGAGGTAACTTATTTCATCTGGCACCCGATGTTTTCCCTTTTTTTGCAATCGGAATTTGAGGCAGAGAAGTGGTACGTGCACTTTTTAATGACCTTTTTGCGAGTTCATGTCTAAAAATCTGCTGAAGGTATTGAAATTTTGACGCCTCCGAACAACCAAGTGTTCTTAATTATGTACAAGTATTTGCATTCTTTTTCTAGTTTGGTTTGGCTTGGCTTTTTTAGCTATATTCTCTTTGGATGGTTTCTCCTTGCTTTTATGTTTCCGAGCTGGAGCTACACATTTCGATTGCATCATTCTTATTTTGATGTGTAACAAATTATTTGAGATCCTTGTCGATTTGCTGCTTCACATACCTCGCTTCGGTTTGGATATAACTTCTTTATGCTGTAAATAGTTGGATGGAATGCGTGTTGGGAGGTCATATAACTATGATTCTCATCCTGGAATTTTACGGCATAATCAACTCATAGTTGCCACTGTGAAGAAGACAGACACTCTGCATTGGTATGCTTATATTCAGTTCATTTCCTAGGAAAGGTGTGCTACTTAGTTGGCTTTGCAAATGTTATGGAGAAGTTATAAAATGAAGAAAGACAAATTTCACTCGGGTAGCGGCATCAATAGTTTGCGCAGCAAAACTTCCATCTGTGATAGGAGAGAGGAGCTATTTAATCTTAGTGCGTGTGACATATGCCAACTCTCATCGGTGTCAGAAATCATATAAATGGACTCTTTTGTGATCTCCATTGTCTTCAATAAATGGTTATGCCTAGGTGATTATCTGTAATAGAAGCCCCTCCATTCACCTCAAGCTATACTAGAGGTCTCTTTTAGGTTTTAAGATTCACAAGAAGTGTGAAGGGAGACATCTCAAATGACGGGCTTTTTTCCGATTGGTTTCTAATGTTGCCAAGCGGAATTACAGTTTGAGAAACTTACAGAAATCTTTCTGTGGAGGGAGCTGTGGCTAATTGGGCAGCTGTACAAATGAAGAACGAATAAAGGAAAATGAAGATGACATTTAATCTAGACCAAATTCCCTTTCACAATCTTGGGGAGGTAAACTATGCATTCATCTGTTGACAGAAAGGAACTTGAAGATTAATGAGGGAAAGCATTGCCTATTGATGAAATTGTTAAATCGGTTGAACTCAATGTGAAGTTTCAGTTGAATGTTTGGCCCCTTTGTTCCAGATAAATTTTTAGAGCAGGGCAGAGGGATTCTTTGTGCAATCTTGGGGGTAAAATGGCTATCTAAGCAAACTGATGTCTATTAATGTTTTTTGTGGGCTACAGGAATGAAAATTGCACTTCATCTGCATGTGTGTTCTCTTCATTGATATGCAAGAGAACTATCAGTTCCCGAATATTCTTTTACGAGGAAACACTTGAAGGTCTTGTCTGGAGGGGGAGAAAAATTGTGTGTGCTTGAAGAAGTGTATAGAGAGGCTTATCAGTTCCCAAATAAGCTTAGTTGCACCTGCCACAACCAGTTCATGGACCTTTCCATGTGAAAATGGTGTTGAAGGTAGTCTTACTCATGTGCATGATAGGCACTCATAATACAGAGAGCACGAATTGTTTGAATGGAATGTGTTGTAAAGTCGCCTCTCTCGCCAAAATTATCTACAATTGTTGCTTTGTTTCTAACAATTGTGATACTTGAGAGCTCAAGGGCATTCAGTAATAGTAAAGTCCAGAAAAAGGAATTGATGGAATAAGTAATGTTAATGAAGGGATCAATTTGACAGGGAAAAAGAAGAAGAAGGGATCAACGCAATTAAAGATATCTAGTAAAAGAGTTCTCTTCCTTTTTCGTGATTTAGAATTTTAGACCAAAAGAAACAACTGAATGCGCTTGTGGGAAATATCTATGATATTCAGGCACCACTGAACTCTTCAACGCTATATATCAAGCGCTAAAGTATCTCAAAATTCTTAGTGCTTCGCATTGTTCATCATTGAAGATAATCTCTTCCATTTGTCATTCGACATCTCTATCAAGGCTATCTTCCAGAAGAACCATAACTGCACAACTTTCCCTGTCAATTGGAGCTCTTACAAGCCTTGAATACTTGTCTTTGAAAGAATGTGACTGTATAGAGAGGCTTCCGGACTTGATTGGCAATCTGTAACTACTTCAGTTCGATATTTCATACACGAGCATTAAAGAGCTACCTGACTCGATGGGAAGCATGAAATGTTCGAAAGTAGCGAGGATGAATAATGGTTTCATTGGAAAGATACCTAGTGCCTTTGGGTTGCTGTAAAAGCTTGAAGAAATAGTAGCAGCACCTGGTGGGAGCTTGCAACTGGAAATTCCAAATGACATTTGCAGACATTTGTCTTTGAGGATCTTGAAATTGACTCTGATTGAAGCATGCTAAAGTACCAAGGCCTTCAGAAAGTCTCGTCAATTAACAAATTGATACATCCATGGCAACGTTTCCAAATTCTCAAACCAGACAAGTTTTAAATGATTTGTATTTGGCCATTCGACCGAATGCTCACCCCATGCATTATGAGAATAAAAAAAATTAGAGTCTTTGACCCTGATGTCTGCTGTTGTAACCACCTTATCAATAAATATTGGTCAGTTTTCTCAACTCAAAATACTAGAAGTCCGGTGTGCTAATTAATTTGTTGTTATGCCTCACGAGGCTTCCCTTGAGTTTATCTGTTGAATCTTGCTGGTGGATGAGAACAGCGAGAACCTCTCAAATTTGAAGAGACTGTCTCAACTAAGAAGGGAGAACACTGTAGTAACAAAGATTCAAAGTTTGACTATGTGGAGAATCTACGAACTCTCTGGAGCTCTTCGATCTTGAAAAGGGGAGATTTTCCCTGATCCTTCTCATTTGAAAAAGTTGTAGGTGCACTAGATTATTTTCGTAACGTGGATTTTGCTCGTCACAAAGTACCAGAATCTCTGGTAGAATTGTTGATTGAAGGCCCTGCCATCCCAGATGTAAGTCGATCGAGTCGGTATACTTTGCAGAGAGGGGATAATATGAGTGTGGCCTGACTGTTTCAACTTTTTTTTTGGTCGAAAAAAGCTTCATATCCCGAGAGGTCAACTTCAGAGTGCCTCAGGTCCATACAAAACAAAGTACATAGAGCAGACGGTGGCTTTTGGAGCCACTTTGAGTAGAGGGAGTTGGTGCGAAGGGACTTCGCAACCCAGTCCGCGGCTTGGTTAGTCGAACGAGGGCAATGGGCTAAAGTGACGCCTCCCAGCTGGTTGAGGAGGTCTTGACAATCATTTACAATCGGACGGATGGGCCACTGACTTTCTTCAAGGCCCAAGATCCACCATACGGAAGGGAGGCAGTCAGTTTCTACTCTGACTTCTTGGACTGAAGAAAATCCAGCGAAATCTAACTTTCCCTTATCTTTTTGTCCTTTCTGCAGGGATTCCAGAGCTATCCTCACGGTGAGGGTTTCGGCTTCTGCTGGTGAGGGAGCTCTGAGCTTCACTGCGAACCCAGATTCCAAAAGGCTAAAGATGTTCCGGAGGATGCCTGCGGCCGCTGCTTCCCCTGTTTCGCTACTCCACGATGCGTCGACATTAAGCTCAACCTGCCTGGGGACGGTAAGCACCACCGCTGAGGTAGACGATCCTGCCCTATTACCTCTGTACTCCCGCTTGGGTTCCACCTCTTAAACTGATTGAAGGAGCTGATCGCCTCGTCGACTATGGTCCAGGGTTTAGGAGAACGATTCTAGAAAACCCAGGCGTTTCGCACTTTCCAGATAGCCCACCAGATCTCGGCCAGCAGAGACTGAGGTGGAGGGGTTTCGAGCAATGGATGAACAGAGCTTGCGCCCAGGTTATCTATGAACCATTTATCAATTCTGGTGATCTTACATGGGGAAGTGTCGAAATACAGCCTCTTGTCTGACCATACTTGTTTTGTCCAGTCGCAGAGTAGGAGTAGATGATCCGGCGTTTCAGGATGCCGTCCGCAGACGAGGCACAGCGGATCAGGAGCCATCTTTCTTCTGAAGAGGTTCTCTTTGGTTGGCAAAGCATTGTTATAGGTACTCCATAGAAAGAAGCGTATTTTTGGGTGGGTTTGGGTTTTCCAAAGTGTTTACCATAGCTTTCTATGGGGCGTGTATGAGGACGAAGCCTGGGTTTTAGATATGTCGTCGGAAGCTTCTCGTAACTTGTTATAGCCCGCTTTAACAGAGTAGCACCCTGTCTTGTTACCAGTCCATACCAATCGATCTTCTGAGGGCCTTCGGCTAAGTGGGATCGCCAAAATTTCCTTTTCCATCTCCTCGATGTATAATTCTGTTATTAGCGGCGCATTCCATTCGTGTGACTCCTGATGAATTAAACTTTCTACAGTTTGAGGTTCGAGCTTGTTTACTGGGCCTTCAAATGTGCCAGAGGTGAGCCATTTGTCTTCTCTAATTCTGATCTTCCTGCCATCGCCCACCACCCACCTCGTATCAGGGGCTATTGCATCTCTTCCCGCAAGCAAACTTAGCCAGCCCCAAGATGGGCGATTCCCTTTCTTAGCTTTCCAAAAGTTCCCATCTGGGAAATACGTCTCTTTTAAGATTTGGCCCTAGATTGAGTTAGGAGACTGAACCAGGCGCCAAGCGTTTTTGCCGAGTAGGGTTAAGTTAAAGGTTATGAGATCCTTAAAGCCTAACCCTCCCTTGTCTTTCCTGATCTTTAGGCAATCCCACCTTCTCCAGTGAATGCCTCCTTTGTTGCCATTCTGCTTCCACCAGAAGGATGAGATCTTCCTTTCAATTGCTCTGCATATCGACATCGGGATTTTAAAGAGGGACATAGCATATTGCGGTAACGCTTGGACTACTGTCTTGATGAGTGTTTCCTTCCCGGCTTTTGATATGAGCTTCTCTTTCCAACCCTCTAGCTTCGAATTTACTCTTGCTAGCACCCAGCTGAACATGTCCTTCTTCGTACGGCCCCAATCTGATGGAATTCCTAGGTACTTGCCTGTTTTCTCGAGGATAGGGACTCTCAGTTCTTCTGATAGGTTCCTCTTGAGAGATTCTGGACAACCCTTATTGAAGAAAATGCCTGACTTATTTCGATTGATAGCTTGCCCTGAGGCATAACAATACTGGTTCAATATGTTCAAAACGTTCTAGCATTCCCTCAAAGTTCCGTCCAAGAAGAAAATTGCGTCATCTGCAAACAGTAAGTGGGAAAGGGCTGGACACCTGTTGTTTAGTTTAATGCCCTTTATAGAACCCTCCTCTAAAGCCTTCTTCATTAGGGTTGAAAGTGAGTTGGCCATGATAATGAACAAGTAGGGTGACAACGGATCGCCTTGACGGATTCCTCTAGAGGGCTGGAAATAGTTTAGGGATTCGCCATTAACTCTAATGCTGAAGGTCGCTGAGGATATGCAGCTTTTGATTAACTGGACCCATTTCTCACAGAAACCCATTCTGCGCATGCTCTCGCATAGGAAATCCCACTCGACTCTATCGTAAGCTTTTTTCATGTCCATCTTTAGCACTGCTTGAAACTTGCGTTCCTTTTTCCTGGTTCTCAACTGGTGTAGAACCTCCTGGACCACTAGAATGTTGTCTTGGATTAGTCTGCCGCTTACAAACGCACTCTGTTCAGCTGCAATCAAATCTGTTAGCCATGGTTTCAGCATGTTTGCCAGCACTTTGGACATGATTTTATAGCTGAAATTGCATAGGCTTATTGGCCTAAACTGGGAGATGCTCTCAGGGTGAGTCTCCTTCGGGATTAGTACAATATGCGTCCGATTCAGGGAGGGATCGAAAGTGCCATAAGTAAGGAAATCATCCACCATCCGGAGCACATCCAGCTGTATACTATCCCAATGATGTTGATAGAATTGCCCGTTAAGTCCATCCCGTCTTGGGGCTTTCGATGCCTCTTGTTGAAAGATAGCTTCTTTAACTTCCTCCATCATAACTTTCCTCATCAATGCTTCGTTCATAGCTTCCTTGACCAAATGAGGACATTGGTCTAGTACTGGCCAGAAGTTTCTCTCTCCCGATGACTCATATAGGTCTTGATAAAAGGCGTTGATGTGGGTCTTGATTACCTCTTGGTCTCTGCACCACGTGTCGCCTTTCACCTTTAGCATGGAAATTCTGTTACGCTGCCTACACTGGATCGTAGTAGCGTGGAAATATTTCGTGTTTCGATCTCCCCACTTTAGCCAGTTAACTCTCGATCTCATGCTCCAAAACATTTCTTCTTGCCTCCAGAGCCTTTCTATCTGCTCTTTTGCTTGCTTTAAGGCCCCTTCGTTTCCTTTTGTGTTTTGATCGTTTATGCAGGCCGTAACAAACCTCATTAAGGTCTCGATCTGGTTGTGGGGATTTTTGAACTTTCTCTTGCTCCAGTTTGTGAGAGCGTTAGCTACCTTTCCCGTCTTCCTCGCAAAACTCATATATGTGCTGTTTTGATCATTCCAAGTGCCTTCGATCACACTTTTACACTCTGGATCATCTAGCCAAAAGGCTTCAAAACGGAAGTCTTTCTTCTTCTTTGGAGAGGGCTTAGTTGTGGCTATCAGGATGGGGCTATGGTCAGATCCCACAGCCGGTAAAGCAAGGACCTCTGCCTCTGGAAATAACACCCTCCATTCCATGTTACAGACCGCCTTGTCCAACCTTTCCCTAACCAAATCAGGTCCTTCTCTGTTGTTTGCCTAGGTAAAGGCACACGCTTTACTCTCTAGGTCCATTAGAGAGCAGTCGTTTAGCATTTCTTGGAAGGTCGCCATCCTATAGTAGTCCGCTCCGCTTCTCCCGAGCTTCTCCCAGTTATAGAGTATTTCGTTAAAATTCCCCATACAAAGCCAAGGAAGGTCGTTTCTGTTATGGATTTCACGCAGGTTCTGCCACATCCTGAGCCTTTCATTATAACTGGTGGAAGCGTGGAGAAAGGTAAGTCTAAACGGGTTACTGCTACCCCTTGGTTTACTTGGCAAATCAATGAAACCATCTTCCCCTTCTATGACGTCTATATCCACTTCGTCATTCCACATGACGATTAGGCCTCCCGCTATGCCCTTTGGGTCAATAATGACTGACTGATTGAAGTTTAGCTTCTTTCTCGTCTTTTCCACCATCTCTCTTTTGTTTTTTGTTTCCATGAGAAAGACGATATTGGGTCTTTAACGAGCCACGAGGGCTCGTAGATGCTGGAATGTCAGGGTAGAACCCAGCCCCTGACAATTCCAGCTCAGCATGTTCATCTATCCCCTGGTGGCTTATTAGGGCTAGCCACCAAAGCCCGAGTTGTTGACCCCTCTTCTATAAGAATCTGAGTTTCAAAAAGCTAATTCTCGTCTAGCCCAGTCGACTCTCTCTTTCTAACAGATTTCCCTACCTGTCTCTTCATTTTTTTTGCTACTGGCTTGAGGTATTCCTTTCTTATTTCCACCGAGCACTTAGCCTCCACCTGCGGAGAAGGTTCATTCCACGGAGTGTTTTGTAGCAACAGCTGGGGGCCCGGTACTGCTTTCCCAGGAGTTGTCTTCTCAACTGTCTCCAGTTCCTTACCCCTCTTTCTTCTTTTCAGGTCGTCAATTCCTTCCATCGGTTCCGGGGCAACTAGGGAAACGACCCGCGTCGGGTAATCTTCCTCCCTTACTGTATTCTGAAAGGGAGTTTCTGGAATAACCTCCTCCTCATCTGACTCTAGAGACTCCTCTCCGTAGAATAAGTCCCAAAATAGACTATTCTCTCTAGCCTCAGCTTTCAGCCAGTAGCCGAAGTTTCCTTCTCTAATCTCCTGCATCTCCACCTTCTTGTATGTTACTTCTTCACAGTTCGTCGTGTGGTGACCCATCCTGCCACAGGAATAGCAAAAACTTGGTAGACATTCATATCTAAAGTCGACCCATAGCTGGTTGCCCTCGAAGTTTACAACGATCCCAGACTTTAGGGGCTGCGCAAGGTTCAGTAGGACACGAGCTCTTGCGACTTTCGAGAGGCTGCCCTCTTTCCCAGTCAGTTTAATTTCCAGCACCGAACCAGTTTTTGCTAAGATTTCCTCTATTACAGATGGTGTTAACCTGCCTAGTGGCAAGCCATGGACTTGAACCCAGAAGGCGCAATGGATGAACTCATGGCAGTGAATCGAAACATTTGGCAACAGCTGCTGGAGAATAAGGAGGTTACCCGAGAAAGACCACGGGCTGTCTGCTAGAATCTTCTCTTTAGCAGACTCAGACCTAAAGGTGAAGGTAAAGAACCCCTGCTGGGGTTGATCCCCTATTACATCCTCAGTTTTCCAGGCTTTCTTCATAGTAGAAAGAAGAGCTTGAAAGTTGACGTTAGGTTTTGAGTGGATCTTACCCAGTAGAGTGAGGCTGCATTCCTTCTTTTTCTCTGCTGATATTTCCTCATTTACAGTAGCGATAGAGTCTTTAGACCAAAGTTTACCCATTCTTTGGCAAATGGATGCCAGTCTCCTGTCTTTCCTCTTATCTTCTTCCATATGTTATGCAGGGTCAGGGGAAAGGACCGGAGAGGGGGTGGGGGGTTTGGACGGAAGTTACCGCAGGGGAGAAGGGGGAGGGAAGACTGGGTAACTGGTGAGAGGCTGGAAGGAAAAAGGGAGGAGATTTAGATTGAAGGGACCTCTAGGGGTTACGGGTTGTGAGGGGGTGGAGATGAAGGAGGCCAGACTGAAGGGCACCTGCAAGAATGTTGGAACTTAGGGTTTTGAAGAGGCCTATGGTTATGATGGCTAGAAAGGGTATGACCAGCCTTACTCCCGTGGGACATGGTTGCCGGCTCCACAGAAGGGCAGAGGTAGAGTTGAGCTTGAGGCTGAAAGGGGTTTAGGGTTTAGCGGAGGTTATGGGGTGAGGGGTCTCCACCTGCGGATCCAGCTGCAGAACTTTCCCCTAGGTATGGAAACCGCCAGAGGAGGGACTCCCTTGCGGGAAGGGTGTAGGGCTTCTCTCTGGACGCAAGCAGGAGGAGGGACAGGGCCTGTAGGGATGCTACCACCATGGGTAGGGTAATCTCTTACTGGAAGAGAGAGACCTCTCACTTGGAGAGAGAATTGCCGGGGACTGTTTCAACTTGAAGTGTTTCAAATTATGCGATGTCTGGCATTACTTAGCAGATTCTACCATTTCTCAGAAAATTTAGGACACATGCTCCGCCGAGGAGTACATTTTCCAATAAGAAGTGCATGCGATTCTCGAAAGGTCCTGCATTCACAACCAAATCTGTTGTCAAGGAAGCTTTGAAACTTAAACAAATTGCTTATTGCCCTATGTCATTCTAGCAAACATTCGTTATTGCCTTTCCTAGAGTCATGTTCTTTATACTAAATTAGAATCACAATTTGGCGAGTTGGCTTGATACTTGTATCCTTGGATATTTAATTACCGACCGTTTTTGCAGCCACTTTCCACCTTTAACATTTGATGGCAGGTAACTGCTCATGAAATGGGATCATGGTTTCTTTCGATCTATTTCATGAGTTCGATTTGGCCTATATGTATTCCCTTTCGACAGTTTTGGTTGGCCATTTTTTTTAGGTAAAAGGCAAGTCAAATTGATGCTAGTTTACTACAGCAAAGCATTAATCTTTTCAAAAAAAAATTGATTGAAAATCTCATCAATTTACATGCTATTTTTATGTGAGATCCTCAAGACTTGCGGTGTGGTACTTTAAATTTGAAGCTGATATACATGCACTGTAAATATTAATTTTGTTACACGTTAAAGAATGTAGGATATATTCATATGTGTAGGCTTTAATCGGTGACAGAAGCTCCACCATTCACCTTCTAGTTATCCTAGGAATGGAGCTTTAGGTTTCAACATTGATAATGAGAACCGCTCCCCGACGACTGTCTTATATGATAGCCTAAGCTTTTTCTCTCGGCCAAAGAGCTTTGAATGGTCATAATTAGCAATATATCTTTTGAAATGATGAAGGAAATTTAGGTTTTCAGATTTTCACTGATGTTAATTTCTATATATGAGAAAAAAAGAAGGTAGAAGATATTAATTGGTAATTTACGACGAAGAGACCATAAGTCATTGGAAGGCTGCTCTCAATGCAGTTGGCGATATAAACGGATGGGACCTGCACAGCAAGACTGACAGGTGATTGCTCTTAGTCGTTCTTTACGGCACAAAAGGCAAGCTAAAAGCATTCCTTCTTCCACAATAGCATTTCTTCTTTTTTGCTTAGTCGCTTTTTAACCAGATCTTTCCTTGGATTCTCCGGGGCTATTTCCCGCGATTGATGGTAAAGGGTCCCAGGAACTTCACTGGGGCGGACTTCTTTTGACGAAAATCTTACCGACAACACAGCGCCACCCTAATTTAATAAGTAAACTAAAATTGATCTATCCAGTGACACGATCGAAATATTATTTAGCTAAATGTATGAGAATGGATACCATACAAGTGCGAAAATCCGAACGGTTCTCATTTTTTTATAAAAAATCATTTTAAAAAAATAGTAAACTTTCATGATGTCTTTAGCCTAACTTTTTAGAGAACCTTTAACTTTCCACTTGCTATTAAATATGATTTGTTAGTATCTGGACCTTCCAGATTTATCAAGTTAATTTGGATATCGTAGGAGGATGTTCATGTTGCAGAATTGACTAATAAGTTTAACAGATAATTTCGAGGTTTCTATCTTGGCGCCTTGTCCGACGTATGCCATAACAGCACTTGTCTTTTTATTTTTGGGTTTATTTCTTTTTCATTTCTTATGCGATGATTATAAGTACATGGTTATTGTTCCCGGTTAGTAAATTATCAATTAATATCTTAGCTTTATAAGTTTGAATTATTGGGTGTGGTTTTGATTGCCAACTGGTTCAATTAGATAAATCAAACCATTAGGGAAAGACTTGACGGACTAAGACAATGAGGTCTTCTAATCAACACTAGCGAGCCTCTTTTTTTTTTTTGGTCGCCCACAGGAACACCACCCACTTTACTTGATACTTGGGGAATTCAAAATTTTCGAAATTATGGCACCCAAACTATGATTAACACGATATATTTGAGATAGAAGTAGTTTTTAGAATCGTGGTAATTTAAGGGCATGTTTGGTAAGCGGTCTATTTCTCTGTATTTTTATTCTTTTGTTCTCGAAAACAAGGAAGTAGAAATTGTTTGTGAATGTCAATTAATTTTTCCATTCTCTAGAATAGATCAATGGACATGGAATAGATTTGGAACCTAAACAATAAGCAAAAAAAATAAAATAAAAAATTATTCCTGAAAATAAAAAGAGAAACAATGTCATTTTAAAGAAACAAGCTTAGTGTAACCTTACCCGACCAAGTACCCAACTCACATATATGAATTATATTAACAGTTGAATTTCATTACGTCCTATTTTTCATTTATCAGAAGTGGGTGCGGTGGGAGTTGATGAGGAGGGCAGAATTATATATTATCTATTTTTAGATTGAATTTTCAAATATTATCTTTACATTAAGTATAGTGCTTTTCAAGGATTTCTTGGGAATGCAGGTGAGAAGGGAAGAAGAAGAAGAAGTGAAAAAACAAACCCAAAACCTGATCGGAATCGGCTCAACTCAACCTAAACAGTCAAAGCACTCGAAATCATGTATTCTTTACGCAGCCTAACCTACACCAAAATACCCTAAAAATTTCGGCTTAGGGTAGAGCTGGCTACTGTATTTTTAACACCCATACTAATTATCATATTGGATTTTCTAATGTCATCTTAGAATATCTTGATCAGCTAAGTCCTCACAAAAGTTCAATCTTATTCAAACATGAATTATTAAGTCCCCATTGACATTTTTTAATTAAATAAAAAATTACGAATATAAATTTTTAGTGTCATACCAGATGTATTTATGTTCTTTTATTATTCCGAAAAGAGTAATTTTATGTAGTTACCAAACGTTTTTTTCTACTCAAAAACTAGTCCTGGGAATAGAAATGAAAGGCTATTTATGAACAGAAATCAAATTTAAAAATATAAATGTTATTAATTAGCTTTTGCAATCGTTTTGGAATTAGAACTCTTTTTAGTTCCTATGGTTGAAAGAAGTTATATTGAAGTCCTAAGCGTTCTCTATTTATACTACTAAAAAGCCAAAACCTTGAATTTGGTGTCCTCGCTCGAAATATCCATTGCGGTCTTGGCAAATACCATGTGCACCAACACCATTGAAGGTGGACAGAGGAAATAAAAGAAACTAATGACATTTATATAACGATGAGAATTCAGATAAGGTTTATTTCTAAAGCTATTAAAATGAAATTTATATAATCTTAAGCCATTAATATCTCGCCACGTGTCGGAACGAGGGGCGTGGGAGGAGGCGACGGCTGCGATTGGGCAACGCATTTGACGATGGACGGTGGAGATGGGAAGTGCGTGAACGCTCCAGCTAGAGAAGGCGTTTCTGGAGTTCACGAATTAAAAAAAAAAATCTAGAGGCCGTACCCAATGGCGATGCGAAACGTGCGGGACGGGGGGTGGAGATAAGGACACGGACGGACGGCCCAGATGAGAGGGTTGTGCGTCGGCCTTTGCGGCGATCGAAAGAAGTGGGCCTTTCCGATCCTTTAAAGAAAAGTAGGAGTTAGGAAGTCAATCGATGCCATTTCTTACTTTCTCTTTCTCCCCCCTTTAAAGAAAAGTAGACGTTAGGAAGTCAATCGATGCCATTTATTACTTTCTCTTTCTTCCCCGGGACATGACGAGACTTCCATGAGAGAGAGAAAACCAACCACAGAAAGGGACAATTTCCTTCCAAAAGAGACAATTGCGTTATGACGGTGGAGATAAAAGAGAAGAATTGCGTTGGGAGGGACCATTTTTGGCGTTAAAAAGCCTGAGTTTTTCAACTTTGACAGATTGTGCTGGATCCTTCTCATTTGATCAATTCTAGCAAAACTGGCCCTCCACTATCTGCATATTGAGCCAGTGCTGCCTTCTACGTTTTATGAACAACAGAGATCTCCACTTGGAATTCTCGTACTCACACTTGTGATTATGGCTCCCAAACATTTTCCATCTCTTGCTGCCGCTGCTTTTGCTGCTATGCTGTTCCGTTTTTTCTTGCAGAGAAGATCAAGGGAAATCAATAGACAGGAGGCAAATAGCGCTGCAGCTGCAAACGAGGGAACAGCAGGAGGCGCTCCTGGTGCTCACTCTTCAACAGGGGTACCTGAAATGCCTACTTCAATAGGATACGACTATGAAGTATTCTTGAGCTTCAGAGGACCAGATACTCGAGCAGGTTTTACCGACTTCCTTTACACTAGTCTTAAAGATGCAGGAATCCGCACGTTTAAGGACGACGAAGAGCTCCGCGTTGGGGGAGATTTTTCCCCAGAACTTCTCCAAGCAATGAAGCAGTCGAAGATCTCAATACCTATATTTTCGAATGGTTATGCCTCTAGCGTATGGTGCCTCAAGGAGCTAGCCCGGATGGTCGAGTGCCAGAAAACTGGAAGACAAAAGATCATGCCCATTTTTTATGATGTGGCCCCTTCAGAGGTTCGACACCAAACTGGGGGTTATGGAAAGGCGCTTCGTTCACATGAACAGAAGCAGCGATATGACAAAGATACTATAAGTCAGTGGAAGGCTGCTCTCATTGCAGTTGGCGATATAAACGGATGGGACCTGCATAGCGAGGGGGAGAACAGGTGACTGCTTTTATCATTCCATCTCATGTGACTTGGATCATTGAAACTCCATGCATTTCATATGGTTTCTTCTCTAGATTTGTGTTCGCCTCGTTGAAATTGAATTATTGAAGTTATACTGTAGAAATCGCGCTAAGTAATGGCACAATCCCAATTGTGTCCAATTTTATTCCGAGCAACACTTTTTTCCGGTCCAGTTCATTCATTAACTGTAAATACTAATGCTAATTCATATGCAATGGAAAAAATCCTTGAAGAACACACTTCGAATTCATCCTGTCAGAACATAGTTCAATTCAACATGGTTTTCTAACTCATTGTCTTTTGCCTCCAACAAACACCAGGCGAGAAGGTGATTTCGCAAGAAATCTTACCCGTAAGGTTTGCAATGAGTTGAAAAAGGCTCATCTGACGGAATCAGATTGCTTGGTCAATGTCGACAACCATGTGGACGTAATAATGGAAATGATAGGTGCTGGGACAAATGAAACACGGATTATAGGAATCCATGGGATGGGTGGCATCGGAAAGACGACTATAGCCAAAATCATCTACAATAAACTTGCAGATGACTTTAAGAATCATTGCTTTCTTGGTGATATTGGAGAAAAGTCAAAATCTAATGGCAATGGCATTCAATGCTTGCAGACTCGGCTCATTTCGGACATCCTCAAAACAGAATGCATGGATATAAGAGACATTGATGAAGGAACTCGGACAATTAAAGAAAGGTTGTCTGATAAGAGAGTCCTCCTCCTTCTCGATGATGTAGAAGAAAAGAATCATATCGATGCGCTTGTATGTAAGCGTGCTTGGTTAGGGAAGGGGAGCAAAATTATTATTACTACAAGAAACAAATATATTCTTGATGTTTTTGAAGTGGACCACAGTTATGAGCTTAGCGGCATGGATCCCCATCAATCTCTTCAATTATTTAGCAAACATGCCTTCAGAAGAGATTCTCCTTTAGATGAGTATGTCGACCAATCCAACAGGGCGATAGGCATTGTTGGAGGTCTTCCGCTAGCTCTTGAGGTCGTAGGCTCACTTTTATGCGGCACTAAAAAGGAAAAGTGGGATCTCACATTGAATAAGCTGGAAAATGTTCCTCATAAGGAAGTTCAGAGTAAGCTGAGAATAAGCTATGATGCATTAGATATTTGGCAACAGCACATATTCCTTGATATAGCTTGTCTTTTCATTGGATATGACAAAGACGTTATGGTTCATTTCTGGGATGAATCTAAATATCCTGAAGATACCATGGAAGTTTTGCAGAACATGTCTTTGATAAAGGTTGAAAAGGACAATACAGTGTGGATTCATGATCAATTGAGAGATCTCGGAAGAGCAATAGTTCGTCAAGAAAGTAAGATGAAAATAGACAAGCAAAGTAGGGTGTGGGATCCTGAGGAAGCATTGGAATTACTGAAGAGACATGAGGTAAAACACCCTATGCACTAAATCTCGAAGTTACTTATGGACATTTTTGTCAAAAAAAAAAAGGCAATGTATTTTTTTGTGTTCCTAGCACCATGTGACATAGTCAACCAATAATTTTGCTCTTTTAAGATTAAAGGAATGATATTTCTCTACTCAACCCCTTAAAATAGTGGACCTGAATATATGCGTTTCCTTTTAACTTATTTGTTTTTACATTTTTCCTTTGGGCAGGGAAAGACAAAAGTTGAAGCTCTTCGTTGCAATGAGCAGCATCCTTTTACCTACGAGACCTTTAAGAGACTATCAAATTTAAGGTTCCTTCAAGTTCATGGTTTTCATGGACATATTACTGCAGAAGAGAGGCTTCTTCGGAATGAATGGGCATCAAATGATCTTTCAACCAATGTTTTCCAGGAGAAGTCAAATATCCTTCCACGATTACGATGGCTTTCTTGGCAAGATATTCCCCCAACATTTAACATTAGAAACTTCTCGATGGAGAATGTGGTCATTCTTGATTTATCTTACAGTGACATTACGGATGATTGGGAGGGGTGGAGCCACATGAAGGTATGTTATATGCTGGACAACACTTATTATTTCGTCTTAATAGACTCAAATGTAATTTTTGCATGATTTTTCTTTTATAGGTGATGAAGAATTTGAAAATTCTAGATCTGAATCATTGTAAATGCTTGAAGAGAACCCCCAACTTCTCTGCTCATTCAAATTTGGAACGTTTGATCCTACATCAATGTGAATCATTAATCGAACTTGATAAGTCGATTTGTCAATTGAAATGCTTAGTTTTCCTAGATCTAAGCTATTGTGAGAATCTTCGGAGGTTGCCAAATGAGCTGGGTGAAGATCTTACAAGCCTTGAGTACTTATCGCTATGGTTCTGCAAATCATTGGAGAGGCTTCCGAATAAAATCGGGAATTTGGAATCGCTGATTGAGTTGAACATATCCTACACGAGGATTGAGAAACTATCTGATTCCATCGGAAAGTTGAAAAAATTGAAAGTAGTGAAGATAGAAGATAATAAAGTGAGTAAAATTCCCGAGGCCTTATGGATGATTGAAAAGCTCGAAAAAATAAAAGCCAGCGGCAATCGTCTTTGCGAGCCTTTATTACACGGGAACATTGACAGTGGCATCTACAGGAATAAATCCTTGAGGAGCTTGAAATTGAGGAGGATGCGTACACATATACTGCCGAGGCTTCCCGAAAGTCTTATCAAATTACAACTGTCTGAATTGTACGTGGACAAGTTTCCGGATCTCTCAAACCTCGCTAATTTGAAGGAGTTGGATCTGGAGGTTTTTCCAAACTATAGTAGGGATCTTGTGGGCTTATGGAACTTACACAAGCTGGAGAACTTGAGCAAGCTGGAGTCTTTGACCCTGCGCCGTATCTCATTAACAGACCTTTGCCTCCCTCCTCAACTCAAGTCACTTGAACTTGACCACGTTGAACTGAGTCACCTCCCCACGCTTCCCTCAAGTTTATCCTCCTTAATTTTGGAATGCAGGTCACTTCTCTCAGTGGGGGATCTATCGAATCTGAAGAAACTATCAAATCTAGCGATTGGGGACGCTGCAATTACAGAGATTCAAGGCCTTGGTTGTTTGAAGAACCTACAAGATTTGGAGCTTTGGCATCTTGACCAGGTGAAGATACTACCTGATCTGAGCAATTTAAACAAAGTAAGGAATCTTCGAGTAAGTTCTTGTCGTAATCTGGTTGAGCTTCAGGGCGAGCTACCACAATCATTGGAAGATTTGACGATTTTTTACTGTAAATCATTACTGAAGTTTCCCGATCTATCAAGCTTGAACGAACTGCAGGCGGTTGACATAAGTGAATGCGGTAATCTGGTTGAAATTCAAGGTGAACTACCACAATCATTGGAAAAATTGAAGATTCAGTACTGTGAATCATTACGGAAGTTGCCCAATCTATCGAGCGTTAAGGGACTGCGAGTGGTTGAAATAAATTATTGCCGGAAATTAAATGGAAAGGCAATTTCTTCGCTTTTCTCGGAGGAGTCAGTCGAATTTGTGGGAGAAGACGACGAATCTGAATTTGAAACGGAGGGAGAAGATGAATTTGAATCTGTACCGGAGGGAGAAGAAGACGAATCTGAATTGAAATCTAAGGGAGAAGTCAAGGAATCTGAATATGAATTTGACGGAGAAGATGAGGCATAAGTGCAGTTCTCTTGAAAGCTTCTTGATTCACGACCACAAATTGTTCCATTTTTTTCAAACTTCAAACAAATCGAGGTAACTTTTTTCATCTGACAACCAATACTTTCCCTTTTTTGCAATCAAATTCTTTCGAAGAAATGAACAAAGAAGTTTCACATGCACTTTCTTATTACCTTCTTGCGGGTTGATGACTGAAAATCTGATGACGTTATTGAAATTGATACCTCCATACCACCAGCAGGGTTCTTAATTATGTACAAACATTCAATCTATTTTCCTAGTTTGGTGTGGGCTTTTTAGCTGTATTCTCGTTAGATGGTTCCCCCTTTCATGTTTCCCAGCTGGAGGAATGCATGTCGATTGCATCGTCTTATTTGATTCATCACAATTCATTTGAGATCCTCGTTGCTTCTTCACATATTTCGAAGTTGATAACCTCTTCTTAGCATTGGAGATAACTTCCTTGTACTGTATATAATTAGATGGAATCTGTTTCGGAAGGTCATAGCACTACGGTTGTCATCCTGGAACTTTACAGCATAATCAACTCATTGTTGCAACTGGGAAGAAGACAGGCGCTCTGTATTGATATGCTTCTGTTCAGTTGATTTTCTAGGAAAGGTGTGCTTCTTACTGGGATTTGCAAATGTTATGGAGAAATTGTGAAACGAAGAAAGAGGGATTTCACTTGGGTAGCGGCATAATAGTTGGGGCAGCAAAAAGTCGATCTGTGACAGGAGAAGAGAGCTGTTTAGCTTCTCGAAGGTATCATAACTCATCTTATATTTGAGGCTAAATTTCAACAAGATCGGTGCCTTAAGACATATCATAAGTCCCATTTTTTGGGAAGCAGAAATCTTTCCGTGCAGGGAGCTGTGGCTAATTGGGCAGCTGGACAAATGAAGACCGAATCAAGGAAGACGAATAATGACATCTAATGTCGAATTTATTCCCTCTCACAATCTTGGGGTGGTAAACAGTGTTTTCATCTGTTGAGAGCCAGAAACTTGAAGATTAGTGAGGAGAGCTTGTTGCCTTTGATGAAATCGCTCAATATTTTAAACTCGATGTGAAAATTCAGTTGAATGGTCCACCCATTTTTACAGAGAATTCAATAGAGTAGGGCAGAGGGATTTGTTCTGCAATTTGGGGCATCATACGTAATTTGTTTTTGGTGATATAAGGCCATTTAGGCGAACCTGGTTGTTAATTAATCTTTTTTGAGGGGCCAAAAGGATGAATATTTCATTTTATCAGCATGTGGGTTCTCTTCATTGACATGCCATGGAACTTCCTTATATAGACAGGTGTTCAAGGTAGCTTAGTTGCACTTGCCAAAACCAGTTCATGAACCTTTCTATGTGAAAATGTGAAAATGGTGTTCAAGGTAGTCTTACGGAGGAAACACTAATAGTTGGAAGTCATGGAATAGCCGATGCTTTAAACTGGACTCTCGCCGAAATTATCTAAAAAAAGCTTTCACATGGTTTTATCAAGTCTGGTAAACCATGTTCACAGGCCCATGAAGAGGTAAAACATGTGAACCCAGTCATTCAATAGAAATAGCAGAATTGTATTTACGAGGATGATGCATTCAACTTCGCGCTATATACGTCCTCAGTAATTTTAGTCGTGCTTCTATGCATCTTGTGATGGACATGAACAACTGATCGATGGAATGCATTTTGGGAACAAACTTCATCACAGAGCTCTCTGATGATGTTCGAGAAACCAGGTGTTGACCCAGGAGCTGCTCTCGGCCTTGGAAAGCATAAGATTTGCTTTGTACATCTTCGCTTCCATATTCTTGCAATCGTGCGTCCTTGACGATTTTGCACAATCCCACGTGTCCTCTCAACTCAGGACTAGCTAGCAAAAGTTTCTTGTAGTATTATGGCGAAATCCTATGCCTCTCCCCTTCGAAGGCGCATTTCATAACGAGGGGACAGCATACTGCACGGCAGCAAGGTGTTAGAAACTGATGATGATGTCGCAAAGACATTAGAATCTGAAAGACTAAAACGGACTTCTGGTACCTGCTATAATTCAAGTAAAAAGGTTTCCTGGATAACGAAAGAAGGTAGATATCATTCTTGAGTCGCTGTTTTGGCAAGCAAACATCACATCAAACGTATACATGGCTGGGATAATGGCATCAATCTGCGAAGCCCATTAATGTGAAGTTATGCTGAATGTGAGCGAGGGTGCCCTTGGTCATATCTAGGTGAGGCCTTTGTAGCCTGCGATGGCAGGTTATGGCCTCACCCAAGGCCTTCGTGGCCGGTGAGGATTGTGGCCACAACTAAAAAAAATTATAAAAAATTGCTGAGAAAGACTGACTTGATAAATTATCAAAAAGTTTAAAATTAAATTAATCAAAATGAAAAGTTAAAGATTGAACGGGGGCCACAGGCCGCTGGCTAAGGTTCAATGACCCTTGCCGACTAGCCCCCACCCACTGCAGTCATCAAAGCCCTCGTCGCTACAAGCTGCAATTTTTTTCCCCTTCTTGTTTTAACTTTTTTTTTTAATTTTTAATTTTTAGTTTAAAAATTATTTTTTTAAAGAAAACTTCACACGAATAAATTGCCGCTTGGAGTCCACATGAACTGAGTTAAAAAAAAAATTGCCATGTGAACTAATTTTAAATTAAAAATCATGTGGCACTAAAATGTGTTAATCATAAATGCCCCGTGTATTTTTGGCCAGAATTTCTCGCCATTGGCATTCAAGTGATCTTTTTTTCTCTGGTTTAGCAAATAAGTAATCTTTAAAAAAAAATATTAGCATTCAAGTGATCGTTTTTTCTCCGATTTAGCACGTAAGTAGTTTGAAAAAAAAAATATTGGCACTAAAGAGAGCGCCGTACATAAATATTTTTCCTTGAGGTGTCCTTCTGCCTGACTTTTTCCCTATTAGCAGTTTTCATTGTGCCAAGATTGCAAATAACCGCTTAAGCAAAAATGGGAAAATCTCAGGCTTGGAAGAAAGCGAAAGTCCCTTCGTCTGTCATCCTTCGATATCCCCGAGACGCCCACCTCTCTTCTATTATATGAGCAATCCTAACTGGTCCAACGGATACTGTTGAACTATCAAGGCATCCTCTACCGTGCAAATATAAGTGATTGCTTATACTTTTGATCAAGATTAGAAGCTAGATCAATTTGATCTGGTATGGTGTCTAACTAGAGCAAATCAGCCCTTGTGGAAGTCAAGTCTATTTATCAAGAAAGCCAATGCCCAAACCTAGTTCAGTTTGTTTTCAGATTTAAGAGAGGTTCGTCGCATTCAAGAAGAAAATAACGTGGCCGACTAGGCTGCCAACCCAGTTCAGTTTATATCCTTCTCAAGCCCTTCGGACTCTTTTATGTTTTGAAGCTGCAACCATGTGCAGTTAAACAATTTCCTATTGAATGGATATTATTTTCCTGACCAAAAACAAAAAAGGAATTCCTTTTCTTTTTGCAGGCTCCATGTTCCATTCTCTCTTTCCTTAGTTCCTTTCTTCAATCCATTGTAGGAGCACTCTAACATCGGCGAAAGGCATATTTGACTTTAAAAGACTATATATGTACTACTTTTTTCTCAATTTGGCTTAACAAGCAGTGGAAGAGAAGTGCTCCAATGAACCAAAGTAATGATGCATTACAGAGCATAGAACCATTAGTTGCTCCGGACAAAATAATCTGTCCAGTTTGATAAACATGTGGTCCTTAAAATTTCTAAATATGCAGGCGTGGACTGTTGCCGTGAAAGACGAGGCATTACGCTAGAAAAAGAAACAGCGGAGGCCTTGATTGATTGTAGAACTTACGAGATTTGGGGCTTTGGGATCTTCCACATGTGGAGATATTACCTGATCTTAGTAACCTAAACAAACTAAGAAGTCTTCAAGTACACGAATGTAGTAATCTGGTTGAGATTCAAGGTGAACTACCACTATCTTCGGAAGACTTGGGAATTCATTTTTGTGGATCTTTACAGAAGTTGTCTGATCTATCAAGTTTGAAGGGATTGCGAAAAGTTGATATGAAAAATTCCAGCAAATTAAATGTGGAGGCAATTCTTGGCTTTGCTCAGAGAAGTCAGGTAAATTGTGTAAGAACCTACAAGAACTGAATGTTTCTGAGATTGGCCAAATGCAGATATTACCTAATCTAAGTCATTTAAACAAGCTAAGAAGTCTTCAAGTACAAGAGTGTGACAACCTGGTTGAGATACGAAGTGAACTACCACCATGTCTGGAAAAATTGGGGATTTATTCATGTGAATCTTTACAGAAGTTGCATGATCTGTCAAAATTGAACGGATTGAAAAAGGTTGTCATAAACAATTGCGTGAAATTAATTGTGGAGGCAATTCTTGGCCTCGCTCGAAGACGTGACGCAACTTTGCGGGAGAACTCGGAAAATAAGTTGACGTTGCTCTTGAAACCTTCTTGATCCATGACCACATGTTGTTCGGTCGTGCCCAAAAATTAGACAAATTGATGTAAGCTTTTTCACCTGACAACCAAGGTTTCCCTTTTTTGGAACAAAATTCGTTAGAGATATGAACAGAGATGTTTCACATGCATATCTTAATTACTTTTTGCGAATTGATGTCTAAAAATCTGATGAAGGTATTAAATTATGGTATCTCCATTCAACTAGATTGTTCTTATATTGTAAATAATTAATTGTGATCCCACATTAATGCAATGCCCACATTTAAATTACGTCAATGTTAATATTACGTACATTAATTTTACGTGATGACCGTTTCGCCCAATAACCATCTTGATGGGAGACAGTTATCTATAAGGGGCATACGTAAGTTTAAATGGGTCATCTAAGCCAAACCCCCTACGTCAGTTAAATAAAGAGAAGTTACGTTGTCAGTTTTCTCATCCGGAAGAGGAGAACTTACGTTCATAGAGAAAATTTGAGAGCACACACCATCGTTTCGAAAAGGGGTAATTGGCTAGAAGGATCCCGTTTTCGCCGCACGCGTTCGCGATCATCGCCTTAATCAATGGCTGGAGGTATGTTCGTTTATTATTCACGTTTCCGCATTTCGTTCCCGATATCACACGATTTTGTGTTTCGTGATTAAGTTTCAGGATCGTTTATTTCTCTGATTTTAGTCTAACATTAGGTATGAGAGCATGTTAATCTCTGCCTTGATGTTTAACGTATGATTGCGTTGGATTATTGAGTTTTTGGGTGAATTTTGTGGGTAATTAGGGTAAATCGGAAATTTTGGCTTTTCTGGCCGGGGATCAAATCGCCGATTCCGGCAAAATTCCGGTGACCCACGGCATGATTTCAGGACCATAGGGTCGCCTCGTCATGGGCAACAAAAGCCCTAAGGAACAAAAGCCCTAAGGTTTCTCGGCTTTTGGTTGCTCGCCGGAGGCTAATTGGGTAATGGAAGTTCGCGGTTAGGGTTCTTGAATCCCGAGCAGTTTTCGCTCAATTTCGAGCAAAATACTCACCGATTTCGTTGATTCTTGGACCTATCTGGTCGCCCCGACGTGTAGAACAAAACCCATCATTTATTTTCGTCGTATGTGGGCTGTCGGAGGAGAATCGGCGGCAAAACGATCGGTGGAATCCGACGGGAGAGTTCTGCTCGCGCTTTCTTCTTTTCTTTTGGGGAAGAAGAGGGGCGCGTGCCATCTGCCTCTACACGCGCCCACGTGAAGACATTTCAAAAAAAAAAAAGGTACGCACTAGAAAAGTTACGGGTGCATGCCCGAGATGGTAGGCGCGTGATGTACACGCGCGGGAACGGTGTCGCATGCTAAGATGGTGGGCGCGTGCGTAGCACGCGAGGGCTGTTTAAAATAATAATAATAATAAAAAAAATAAACTGCCAATCAGGGGTTTTGAACCCACGACTTCTCCACATGCTACAGCTACACCACTCAACCACCTTGACTTGATCTGTTTAAAGTCAGAACACAATTCTTATTAAATAAAACGCCCGCAGATTGGCCCACGACAGCCTCCCTCTTGATTTTACCGTTTTTGACCTTAATTGAGCCAGAAATTTACGGTTTAACCCCAATTCAGTTTATTTACGATTTTACCCATTCGTTTTATTTACAATTCAGTATTTACCCACGTAAATTTACAGATTTGCCCTTATATGCAATAAAGTATATTTGCATGAAAATAAATGTCTTGTGATCTATATATTTTTTATTAATTAGAGTATGGCCACAGCAGCTCTAATTGATTAAATTATATATTAAGAACTTCTAGATCACGTATAGTAAAAGGACATTTACTTGTGATTAATTATATTAATATAGTGAATTCTATCCCACAGGAATTTTCATTATATTAACATGATTAATTAGGTTGAAATATCATATTATTTCTCTTAATTTCCCCACAGGAATTAGGAAGAAGGATTATAGTATGATAGTTTCATCATACAGTCATTATGAATCTATTTAAATTAGAAACTTAGCCCACAGGCAGTTTTTGATGTTAGTTGATTCATATTATATGACATGTTTTGCATGGGTAGAACATGTATTCAGTGAATTTGCCTCAAATATTGTGATGTAAGCATGTTTATTTGTTTATTATGCAGTTTTACCACCTGTGAATATCTCTGATATTAATGTTCCCAAGCTGAATGGTGACAACTATAAGGCTTGGAAGGAGTTAATTCTCCTTCAATTGGGGTGCATGGACATTGATTATGCTATTAGGAAAGATGAACCACCTGCTGTTACATAAACTAGCACTCCAGCTGAAATTTCTCTTTATGAACAATGGGAGCGGTCTAACCGCCTTAGTGTAATGTTCATAAGGAATAAATTTTCTGCTAGTATTTGTGGTTCAGTCACTTAGCATTAGTATGCCAAGACTTTGCTAGCTGCTATTAATGCGCAATTTGTGTCTTCGGAAAAGGCCCATGCCATGACCCTGATAATGAAGTTTTCATCATTAAGGCTCACCAGTGTTAGAGGTGTGCGTGAGCACATTATGAAAATGAAGGATATTGTGGCTCAGCTTAAGAACCTTGAGGTTGAGATACCTGAGTCCTTCCTTGTATACTACATTCTGAACTCTCTTCCTCAGCAGTATACACCTTTTAAGATTTCTTATAACACACATAAGGAGAAATGGTCAATTAATGAACTCATGACCATGTGTGTTCAAGAGGAAGAAAGACTGCTTATGGAAGTGGGAGAGAGAGCTCTTTTAGCAACACAAGGAAGGTATAAGGGGAAAGGCAAACATGAGGGGAAGGGTAAAATACCTCCCCAAGCTGACATCAAAAAAGAATCCAAATGCTTCTTCTGTAAAAAGAGGGGGCATATAAAGAAGGATGGTGTCAGATATAAGGCCTGGCTCGAAAAGAAAGGTAATCCAATCTCTTGTGTTTGTTATGAATCTAATACGACTGATGTGAGTCACAACACTTGGTGGATTGATTCTGGATCTACAATCCACATTTCGAATTCCTTGCAGGGCTTTTAAAGCCAAAGGAAGCCAGTGGGAAGTGAACAGTGCATCTATTCAGGAAACAAGATGCGTTAGCAAGTAGAAGCTATTGGGACATGCAGTTTAGTCCTCAATAGTGGCTTTGTTTTAAATTTGGAAAGGACCTTTTATATACCTAGTTTCTCTAGAAACTTAATTTCAGTTTCAAAACTTGTACCGTTTGGTTACTCCTTTCACTTTTCAGATACGACCTTTAGTTTGTCGTATAAATATGAAATTGTTAGGAATGGTATTTTGTCTGATGGTCTTTTTCAAATTAATTTGCAAGACAATGCCTTTTATAATGCGATGCATGTTCATGATAACGCTGGTATAAAACGATGTGTTGTGAATGAAGATTCCTCTATTTTGTGGCATCGTAGATTGGGGCATATCTCCATAGATAGAATTAAGTGATTGGTAAATGATGGAGTACTTAGTGCTTTGGATTTTACTGATTGTGATACTTGTGTGGACTGCATAAAGGGAAAGCAGACCAACAAGTCAAAGAAAGGTGCTAAGAGGAGTACAGAAATATTGGAAATCATACATACAGATATTTGTTGTCCAGATATGGACCCATACGGTCAGAAATATTTCATCACCTTTATAGACGATTACTCACGTTTCATGTATCTCTATCTGCTTCATAATAAGCACGAAGCATTAGATGCCTTTAAGGTTTTTAAGGCTGAAGTAGAGAAACAATGCAGTAAGCAAATTAAGATTGTGAGATCAGATAGAGGTGGGGAATACTATGGTAGATATGCTGAAGATGGACAAGCACCTGGTCCGTTTGCGAAGTTTCTTCAAGAGCATGGGATAGTTGCCCAATACACCATGCCTGGGTCTCCAGATCAAAACGGTATAGCAGAAAGAAGAAACCGAACTTTATTGGACATGGTGTGCAGTATACTTAGCAACTCGAAACTTCCTAAGTCCTTGTGGAGAGAAGCTCTTAAGACGGCAGTGTATATATTGAATCGAGTTCCGACCAAGGCTGTCCCAAAGATGCCTTTTGAGTTATTTAAAGGTTGGAAACCGAGTTTACGACATATACGCGTTTGGGGTTGCCCGTCTGAAGTGAGAGTCTATAATCCATAGGAAAAGAAGTTAGACCCAAGGACTATAAGTGGATATTTCATTGGATATGCCGAAAAGTCCAAGGGATACAGATTTTATTGTCCATCTCATACCACTAGGTTTGTGGAATCGAGAAACGCGAAGTTTCTTGAAAATGGCTTGATTAGTGGAAGCGATCGATTTCAGATTCCTGTTCCTGAGAAAGATCATTCAGTTGCTCAACCTTCCACTTCAAGTACCAGATTGATTGTTATTCATAACGCCTCTCCAGTTCAAACGGCTGTTGAATAACCAATCATTGAAGCTCCACAACCTGCTGATATTGATCCAGTAGATCTAACTGTTCACCACTTACCAGAAACTGTTGAACAGGTTGAACAACATGCTCCTCAGGAGAATGTTGATACAACATTAAGGGGTCTGCTAGAATGAGGAAGTCAGCAATTCCTAGTGACTATATTGTGTATATGCAAGAATCTGACTATAATATTGGAGTTGAAAATGATCCTGAAACGTTTTTGCAATCAATAAATTGCGACAACTCCACTTTGTGGTACAATGCCATGAAGGAAGAGATGAGTTCTATGGCATCTAACGACGTTTGGGATTTGGTTGAGTTGCCCGATGATAAGAAGGCCATTGGTTGTAAGTGGGTCTTCAAAACTAAGAAGGACTCATTGGGCAACATAGAGATATATAAGGCCAGACTCGTTGCCAAAGGATTTACTCAAAAGGAAGGAATCGATTATACATAGACTTTTTCTCCTGTATCTAAGAAAGATTTTTTTTCGTATTATTTTGGCGTTGGTCACCCATTTTGACATGGAATTGCATCAAATGGATGTAAAAACGGCATTCCTCAATGGAGAATTAGAAGAGGAGGTTTATATGAAACAACCAGAAGGATTCCTCTCTAATGATGGTGAGCATTTAGTGTGCAAGCTTAAGAAATCAATATATGGCTTGAAACAAGCATCCCGTCAATGGTACTTAAGGTTTCATGAAGTTATCTCTTCATTTGGTTTTGTGAAAAATATCATGGACCAATGTATATACCAGAAGATCAGTGGGAGCAAGATTTGTTTTCTTGCTCTTTATGTAGATGACATTTTACTTGCAACCAATGATAAGGGGTTGTTACATGAGGTGAAATAATTTCTCTCTAAAAGTTTTGACGTGAAGGATATAGGTGAGGCATCTTATATCATTGGCATTAAAATCCATAGGGATAGAGCTCGAGGCATTTTGGGACTGTCTCAAGAAACCTATATCAATAAAGTCTTAGAGAGATTTCGGATGAAAGATTGTTCACCGAGTATAGCACCAATTGTGAAGGGTGACAGGTTCAATATGAACCAGTACCCAAAGAATGATTTGGAAAAGGAACAAATGAACAACATCCCATATGCTTCTGCTGTCAGAAGCTTAATGTATGCTCATGTATGCACTCGACCTGACATATCTTTTACTGTGGGAATGTTGGGAAGATATTAGAGTAATCCAGGTATGGACCACTGGAAAGCTGCAAAGAAAGTGATGAGGTACCTGCAAGGTACAAAGGATTACATGCTTATGTATAGGCGAACTGAGAACTTTGAAGTAATTGAATATTCGGATTTGGACTTCGCTAGTTGCGTTGATTCACGAAAATCAACATTTTGATACATTTTTATGCTTGCTGGCGGAGCCGTGTCCTAGAGGAGTGCGAAACAGACTTTGATTGCTACTTCCACTATGGAGGCTGAGTTCGTTTCCTGTTTTGAGGCCACCTCGCATGGTGTGTGGTTGAAGAGTTTCATTTTGGGGCTTAGAATTATGGATTCTATTGCTAGGCCATTAAGGATATTTTGTGACAATTCAGCTGCTGTTTTCATGGCTAAAAACAACAAGAGTGGTAGTCGAAGTAAGCACTTCGACATTAAGTATTTAGCCATTAGGGAACGTGTTAAGGAGAAGAAAGTGGTCATAGAACACGTCAGCACTAAATTGATGTTAGCTGATCCTTTAACTAAAGGCATGCCACCAAGGAGTTACAAGGATCATGTGGATAGAATGGGCATTGGTCTCATTATGTAAATTTTCTTCGTATGGACGAAGTTGTGAAACTCTTATTCAGTTGTGATGTTTTTCTCAATTAAGGTGCACATTCAGTTATTATGAGAAAACCGGTCATTTAGACCTAGAATAAACTAAAGGTTTATTCATCAAGTAGACCTGGAATAAACATAGTGTTTATTCATTAAGTTATGTTATCACATATGGGCTGATTCTGATGAGATAAGACGCATTGTGATACGTGGAAGATAATACTCGTTCTAAGAGGACTTGTCACAATGATTCATGTGTTTTATCTTCAGCATGAAATTAATGTGCATTCGGTTTAGTATTTCGTTGATGAATGTTGGGATCAAGTGGGAGAATATTGTAAATAATTAATTGTGATCCCACATTAATGCAATGCCCACATTTAAATTATGTCAATGTTAATATTACGTACATTAATTTTACATGATGACCGTTTCGCCCAATAACCGTCTTGATGGGAGACAGTTATCTATAAAGGGCATACGTCAGTTTAAATGGGTCATCTAAGCCAAACCCCCTACGTCAGTTAAATAAAGAGAAGTTATGTTGTCAGTTTTCTCATCCGGAATAGGAGAACTTATGTTCATAGAGAAAACTTGAGAGCACACACCATCGTTTTGGAAAGGGGTAATTGGCTAGAAGGATCCTGTTTTCGCCGCACGCGTTCACGATCATTGTCTTCATCAATGGCTGGAGGTATGTTCGTTTATTATTCACATTTCCGCATTTCGTTCCCGATATCACACGATTTTGTGTTTCGTGATTAAGTTTCGGGATCGTTTATTTCTCTGATTTTAGTTTAATATCTTAATTATGAGACTTTTTTTACTTTTCTTCTCAGGTGCAGTCGAAGGGAGGAATCAGGTACGAAAGGCGTGCTTCTTAGTAGATTTGCAAATTTCTTGGACAAGGAATTTCGCTTGGTTAGTAGCTTCAATTGTTGGTGCAGCGAAACTTCCGTCTGTGACGAGAGAGGAGAACTATTTAGCTTCTCAATGTATCATAAATCATCTTAGAGTTGACGTGGTGCGTAGGTCATATGATAAGTATCACTTGGGGTCAGAAATCATGTAAATAGACTGCACTCGCGATCTGCACTATTGCCTACATTCTCTAGAAATGGTTATGCATATGTGATTATCTATAATAGAAGCCCTTCTATTCACCTGAACTTATACTAGAGGGGTCTTTTAAGTTTTAAGCTTGACAACAAGTGCTAAGGGAGACATCTCAAACGACTGTCGTGTTGCCTATTTCTAATGTTGATGAGAGGAATTGAAGTTAGAGAAACTTACAGAACTCTGTCCAGGGAATTGTAGCTAATTGGGCAGCTGTACAATTGAAGACCAAATAAAGGAAGATGAAGGATGACAATTTTTGTGTTCTGTATTTCCTCTCACAATCTTGGGGTGGCCCTTTTTTCACAGAGGAATCACTAGAGCAAGGGCTATGTAGGCAAACCTAATTGTGTTTTGATCCTTTTTGTGGGGCCATAAGAATGAATCTTGAATTTCATCTGCATGTGTGCTCTGTTCATCGACATGCAGTAGAACTTGCTTGTGTTTTGATCCTTTTTGTGGGGCCATAAGAATGAATCTTGAATTTCATCTGCATGTGTGCTCTGTTCATCGACATGCAGTAGAACTTGCTTGTCAGTACCCAATTATTCTATCACGAGGAAACGCTTAAACGGCATGTCTGGAGCGGGAGAAAATGTGTGCGCTTAAAGTGTTGTTCAAGGTAGTCTTGCGCCTGCCAAAACCATTTCATGGGCCTTTCGATGTCAAAATGGTGTTCAAGGTAACCTAACTCATGAGTTTGATGGGCACTCACAACACAAGAAACACGAATCGTCGGCATTCATGGAATGAGCGGTGTTATAAAGTCAACTCTCGCCAAAATTATCTACAAATAGTTTTCACATGATTTTGAGCACTGTTGCTTTCTTTATAACAATCGTGATACTTCAAAGCTCAAGAGTGCTCGGAGAATCGACTGATCTCCTATGTCCATAAAAGGAAATTGACTGAGATAGGTATTGCTAACGAAGGTATCAAAATACTTGAATATAGGCTATCTAGTAAAAGAGTTCTCTTCGTTTGTGATGATGTTGTCCGGAAGAAAAAATTGAATGTGTTCATGGGAATGATATTCATGCATTATTGAATTCTTCAACGCTGAATATCAAGCGCCAAAGGATCTCGAAATTCATAATGCTTCGCATTGTTCATCATTAAAGATAATCTCTTCCATTGGTCATCTGACATCTCTATCGAAGCTATCTCTCAGAAGCACCATAATTACACAACCTCCCCTGCCGATTGGAGCTTGTAGACATCTTCACCTCCATATTCCTTTAATCGTGCATCCATGATGATTTTGCACAATCCCCATGTCTCAGCCATTGATCCCACACCATAGCAGACTAAATGGTCTGCAATGTTGTTATCACATCACTTATTGCGTCTAGATGCATGACAAATCCACAAACTAATTGCTTGAACAAGTAGCTAGACTGAAACTACCTCATTATCTGGTGCATGATGGATCTTCCCCAGAGCTATCACAAACTTTCTCAACCTAAAAAACCAAACTACCAAATCCTATATTATACAGCCATAACTATGTTGACACCCGATTTTTAATCACATTTTCTCTTTAAAATTAATAGAAAATCCATCAAAATTCATAAAATTAACAAATCAACTTTGGGGACCTTGGCCAAGCCTAGAGAACCAATTTTGGAAAAAAAAAATGATTTTCCATATTTTTTGTATTTTTCGGTATTTTATTTTTGAAAATTAATAAAAAAATCCACAAAAATTCATAAAATTGAAAAAATCAACTTTGGGGACCTTGGCTAAGCCTAGAGAACCAATGTTGACCAAAAAATGATTTTCCATATTTTTAGTATTTTTCGGTATTTTTATTTTTGAAAATTCATAGAAAATCAAGAAAAAATGAGAAAATTACAAAATCAACTTTGGAAGCCTTCACCAAGCTTAGGCTACCATTTTTGAACAAAAAATAAATTTTCATATGTTTTGTATTTTTTAATATTTTTCATAAATTAGGAAAATATTTAATAAATAAACAGCATTTTAGGCCAAAAAATAATAATAAAAATGTAAAAAAATAATATATTATATAAAATTCATTTTATTTCTGTAAATTTCAATTTTTGTATTTCTGAAGTTATGACATTGTTCTCTAACAGTCCATATTTTCATATTGGTCTAATTGTACCTAGAATCATTATTTTCACGAAGGATCGTTGAATTGAATTTGCTCATTTTCTTCAGAAATGAGTTTTCTCCGAGGGATCATCAACTCGAGGGCCTCAATCTCCATCAACAGCGACTCCTCTTGCGAGTCGCACCCACGGCCGAAAACCTCTTTCGATTCTATGTCCATGGACGCCGGCGACGCTGCTGCCGTGACCTCGGTTTCGGACGAGCGGGCGACCTACAAGCTCAAGGAGTACTTCTATTTTCTTTTGAGGAACCTCTTGGTCGCGTAGTACGTGTAGCATCGAGTTGATACTTTATTTTCCCAAATGCCTAAGTGTCAGCATGTTTTAAAACTCCAGATCAGTTTGGGAACTACGCAGTGCGGTCTGTTTTTGAGCTTCACATGCCCCATGAAACAAGGGATATACTAGAACATTTGAATAACAAGCATATGTGGGTATTTCCAAAAGCGATTGGATGTCCAGCTGGCCTTTCCAAGTTTCATGTCCTTCATGCTATAAATTAAGGAAAGGTCTCCCAATAAGGTTTTGTTCGCAAATATAGAATTCTCGGCAACTCAAAAGAGACCGACAACATCATGAAGAATGAGCAAAAGTGACTGAAAGAAAGCACTAAAGACAGGGAGGCTGCCGACAATGGGGAGGGCTCTTTCGCGGGGGAGTCTTTCGGTAAGACGAGAAAATTAAAAAAAGGAAGGGTAGATAGAAGCGTGGGGTGGAAGTTAAATAAAAAACAGGGGTGACCCACGATGGACGGGGGGAGATCTGCCAGTCCGTTGCATGTAATGCGGCTAGCACAAAGGAAACTTTCGGTGGAGCTGACAAAACGTGGGGGGTTGCTGAGAAGATGAGGAAGGTTAGTTACTCGAAAAAGAGGGGGGACTTACCCCCACTCTTCGCGGGGGAGGGGGAATGGTCGATGGATTTTCTTGGGGAATTTGATCCCCCTATCTAAAAAAAAAGGGCTTCCTCCCTCGTTCAACGGGCTCCGGGACCGATTCACAGCCTCGATATACATGTGTATACTCTCGAGCTTTGCCGAGGACGGGATTTCGGTCCTCATCTTTACCCATTTGAGGTTATCGAATAAACATTACCCGTTCGAATTCAATCTTCCGAAACCTTGTGGATCCGCCGGAGTAGATGAGCCGCATACCACCCGCTGATTTGAACAAGATCCGGCAAATGATGATGTCTAATCCTGAATTGATATGAATGGCCCCCGAAAGCATGAAGAATGCGAGCCCTGAAGATTTACGACAAGTGGCGGACCAATTGAAGCATGTTCATCCTGAGGAGATGACTGAGATTGATATGAAGATGGCTAATGTTGGTCTTGAGGAGATTGCGGCTGCATGTGCTCGTGCAGATAAACGCAGCTCAAATGCTCAAGAAAGAGAAAATCCGTGGTAAACAGCTCAGAGTTCTCAGCTCAAGAATTGTGAATCATTTATTCTCATGGGGGCTTGGTCACCAAATTTGTCTGTATCACTTGACTTCTTTCTTCTGGGTCTTCTCTGTTTTCTTTTCATTTTTTTCCTCTTGTGGTTAATTCTGTTCAGTCCTATTTGCATTAAACCCGAGCCCAAGCGTTCGAAGAAAAGTTGAGAGGAAGCTGAGCTCGAAGGGCCCTAAAGAAAAATGGGGAGGTGAGCTGAAGAGAAGGAAGAAGGATCCTCATGATGGCGGGGGATGCTCAAGCAGTATCAGGGGCGATGGAGTTTTAACGAATGTAGAAGACTTGTAGATCTGCTGTGGTAGATGCTGGACACGAGAGCTTTGAACTGCTCAGGAATCTTAACCTGAAGCATGGAACTCACCCTTTAAATGGAGGACGATTTCTTGGGAGAATGCTATATTAATATTTGATTCTAAAAGTTTATGCCAGTTGCTGGCTTCTCTGAACGTGGAGTTCTTTTGTTCATTTTTTCTGCAGGTTCATGTGGAAATGAACGAAGGCTGTTATGAGCTTGACACCATATGCTTCGAATATTTCAAGGAGTTTTCGGCCTTCCTTCGTAATGTGCAGGTTTTCGCGGAAATTCAAGTTACGAAATCAAGCTTCGTGATTATCGTCCATCAACGCTCCAACCATTTGCATCGACCGGACAACTATAGAGAGAACCCGAGGTGCACATTGAGCGAATCTGAGCAGCAAAACCATCACACCAGCTATTACTTTTGAAGGTAAGGTCTTTATTCTTGGTGGATTTATTCTGCTTAGGTTGTAGCAAGTTGTGTGTTATTTGAGTGCACGATGAAGAAGGTGCGTCTGCGAATGTCTCGTATTTGTGTTACGCCATTGTCAAACTACCAACAAGTGCTTCGTTGCTCCTTCTAGTGATCAAACCTATTGGATGGGATTGTAATATTTGAATACTTGACTGCCTTGGTTAGGGAGAACTAGATAGGAAAATATGAATTGAGAGAAGGGGTGTATACGTCTGACGTATTCATATGAAATAAGTCTGATTTGGCCTTGGACTCGACGAGTGTGTTAGATTAGGTGTGCACATTGTCTTTCTAGCAGGATGGGTTAGGAAGATTTTGGGTTAAATCTGGATCATAAGGTTGAAACAGCAAAATAGAATGGGTAAGCAAATGGAATTTGGACCCATTTTGTCTGCTATTTTTATCTCGTTTCTATATACCTACCCGTATATATATATATATATATATATATATATATATATATATTGTGTGATAATCTTAAACCTCCCACGGAGATCTTCTCACCCTTGTTTAGTTATCTTTGTGTAGCATATGTAATTAGAGCATTCTGATTAAATGGGAGGCAAACTTGATATTGGGAGGAAACCCATCTAGGTAAAATAAAAATACGAATGGAGTTTGATAAATTTTAATCATGATTGGTCCATGAATTTTTGTGGGGTACAACATACTTCAATAAAAGTTGCTCGTCAAAAAGTAAGTAAATTAATAAAAACAAGAACAATATAAAAATCAATACTATGCCGTTTTGAGAACCGCTTCAAACCTGGGTGAATTTGGGCCGGGTCTTCGGGTTCGTGGGACGGATCAACTTGATCCGATCCGAAAATATTAAATAATAATAATAATAATAATAATAATAATAATAATAATAATAATAACAACAACAACAACAACAACAACAACAACAACAACAACAACAACAACAACAACAACAACAACAATAATAATTCATATATATAATACATATAATTGAAATTAAATGATAAATTTAAAAAAAATTCAGAAAAAGAAGAAAATTTTTCAAAATTTCCAAAATTCTCAAAAATTAGGAAATGGATTGTTTTATTCGACCAACCCTATTTTCGGGGATTTTGCCTCTCCAACCCTTGAAAAATGACCATTTTGCCTTTCTGGTCAAATTGACCCAAACTTCGTCCAAGTCACCCAAAATGAATTTTCATGAAATTGGTACCGAAAGGGCGTTAGAGTAATCTAACGTAATCAAGTCCCCGAACTCATAATCTCTGGTTCGCAGAAATAAAGTATTTCTCCCGATACTTTATTTATGTTTCTAATCGACCTACCAAGAACGATTAGTGGCGACTCCAAAATTAAAAATCATTTAAACAAAAACCAAAGTTGCGATTCGGTAGGGCTTGGGGAGGGTCCGTGTTAGGTTAGTTAATCTAATTAACCTGATAATCCGTTCACCTGAAAAATTAAATTTATTCTTAGGGTCGCGACAGGTTAGCGACTCTACTGGGGACACGTTCTTAATTGTTTTTAAAAAAATTAAGAACTTAGAGGACTTAGGCCAGAAAATTTCATGAAAACTCATTTGACCTGAATTGGGTGGATTCTAATCTTTAGGTGTTAAATGGTCTTGCAGGTGGGAGTTATAAGGGGTAGAGTATTTGACTAACCCTTTGTTTTGCAGGCTTCGTATTGGAATTGTTTGTTTAATTTCGTACATTTTTGAAGCGGTGTTTGTATATTAATTGTTGTGCATGATTAATTATTTTAGCACTATATCACACACGTCCTGTGGCCGGACCTGGGCCACTAGTTTTAGGATGGTATTGTGATTTGGTTTTAGCGTTTGGCATGAGATCACGTCGAAAGTTAGCCCAGATTCAATCCCAAACCTCTTTTCAAAAATGAGTTTAAAAGTTAGGCCTCAAGCTTGGTAAAATTACCAAAGCAGTGGTTTTAATTTTTAGCTTGAGCAGCCGAAGTGGGGAGGCCCGGCTAATTCTGGTTACGTCGTGGGATCACGACTAATCTTAATTATATGCACGAGATTGTCGCCTTGCCATAAGTCTTTCGCTTCAATTTGTCAGCCTTTAGAGTAGATAGGCTAAGATTTGAACTCACGATTCATGTGCATGTCTATATGATTTGCATGGTATTTCTTTCAAGGTGAAGTAAGTTTTCTAACCTTATCTTGTATTTATTTTTGGGTCGGTCTATGTTAGGATTCAGTCAAATTTTGAATTTAATATCATGGTCATTTTTCAAAAGAAAATAAAAACTAAATTGGTATCCCATTTGAAAAAAAATGAACATGAAAAATTCTTAGGAAAATTTTGTTTACTAATGAAAGATTTTGTCACAGTTTTCCTTAAGGCTTCAATAAACAAAAGATTTTCTTAATGAATTTATCCTTGAAATTTCATTTTGATAAAAGAAAAAAAAGATTCCTTCGAGAAATTTGCTAAATGCAAAGGATTTTATCACATCTTTTCTAATTTGTAAAATCTGCAAGAAAATCCTTTTTGAAAAAATTTTTCTCTAATTTCTCATAAAATGGAAAAATAAAATTAGACTAATCTAGGGGTCATGGACCGACCTCTTTTGGATCACATACTAATTATGTTCTTTGCTTTTGCAGGAAATCCTAGGTACCCCAGGCAGGAGTAAAAATTAGGAATAACCTTCAGAAATACAAGAGGACGGGAAATGGCTGACCCCTTAACCCTGGGGGCATATGAAGAGGCCAATTCTCCCGGAGTCGAAAATATGTCCATTATCGAGCACGTACAGGCTATGTATTTTGATGTGGCAGTGAATGTATTCGGGTTAAACATGAGGGCATTTTTAATGTATTAGAGGGATTCTTGTATTTTTCTTGAAAAGGCACAGATTATCAGAATCCATGAAGCAATTATCTTAACCCGACCTCGCAACGCCTTTCTGATTAAATTAAGCAAAGGCCTGCCTCTTATCTTTCTCGGATTCGAATCATGTGGTGGATTTTGGAGGCCCGGTGCTTTATTATCGAAGCGTGGCCCACAGACGTTTCTCCCAACGCTACAGACGACCGACACCAATAAGTGGACGACGAAAGAGATAAAGCGTGAAAAGAAGTGGGGCACACAATAGGTGGCCTGATTTGTTTATTAGCGCACCGATCGAGTTATCACAGTTGTATTGATCGCAGTCTCAAGGTGGTCAGTGGGGGCCACCGCCGAACCCTTTGTTAATATTTTGATATCATTGTCTGGAGCAACTAACAAGAGCATGAAGAAGAACGTTAAGTCTCAGCGTTTCCAGTACCTCAGATCGTTCCATCATGCTATATGGAAGAAAAGATGGCAGGAAAATGAAAAATACAAACACGTGAAACTTTCTCTTCATTCCATTTATCAACAAACTTTACAACAACTCACTAGGGAGGAAAAGTGAAATCAAATTGAGCCCTAATAAGCATCACAAAAGAGTTCAACTGGCTTTCCATGAAATTAATGCTATGCATACACTGAGCGACCTGGGATTCAAGATTTGCAAGCTTGAAGAATAGGCGGGTACATTTCTCCTTGTGCCTAACCGCATTAATTTCATGGTGTTCAACGGCGAGTTTCAGATTGTCAATCAAATCCCTCTCGAAAGCTATATCCGCCGTTAAATCGTGGAACCTCTCCTCTAGCCACTCACATCTTAACTTCATCACAACATCTCTCGGGTCATGCTCAAAGCAAGTCTGATTCAAAGCTAGGCGCTCCACCAGCTTCTCTCTCTCGTGAACCAATAGTAAGACCCGCTCATCAGCAGACCTAACAGCCTTTTTGTATTGAGCAACTGAGCGTTCTGCAAACTCCAGGCATTCATATCGATCCTGATAGCGGGCCTTCACGACGCGGACTAAGGTGACTGTCTCCTGGGTGTTCCGGCATACCTCTAGAAAGTTAATGAAGACGTGTGGGAACACCCTGTATTCCCTCTCTAAGTTTGTGCCTTCGATCGAGGAAGCATTTACTTCCCTGAACAAACCGAGAATTTCAGTTTCGACGCTCGGATGATGGGCTATGTAAACATAACCCTTGCCAAGAAGATGATAGAGCCTATCCCATTTGAACATAATATCAGGCGGGAAGATGTGTATATGAAGGTTGGCCATTATCGAGGAGAAAATCAAGGCAGGCAGACTTTTCTATCAACTAGCGGAGTGCGAAGATGGTAATCTGCTTCGAAGTAAATATTGATTTCACAGTAGCAATATCAACTAGTCAGACTTTTCTATCTGCCGTTCCATGTCGGTATCACCCCTGTTGGCTCGAATTTGCTGCTTGTCTGCAATCTCGAGCCAAGCAAATCCGACGTCTCTGCGGAAAAGTGGGACGAGACGCCATCGCTTTAAAAAAGAAAGAATGAAAAGATGTGCCAAGTGGGAGACAAAGAAATTTGTAGCAGAAAGAGGATAGGACTCATCTTTATCGGATGATTCGCCAGCTAATCAACGGTGGAGATGACGACAGGGGCCTCCTAGCGCGAAAAAATGAAAGAAGACGAACCGGATGGGAGATACGAGAAGGATTGAACAATCGGGAGAAGTTGTACAGCTTTTTAAACCCACGCTCGAATTTTAAAAGGAGATGTTCTCCTGATAATCGTTATCTACACCCTGAAAAGAGTTTCAAAGACGATCGCTCAAGAAAACCCAAAGAGAGTGAAAATACCAGAAGAGGTAGAAAACCTTGAGAGATCACTAACCAAGTCAAAGATGTCTCAACCCAACACCTTTGAGAGTTATCGTTACTTGCTGAATATGGGAGAGGAAGCGTTTGAAGCCATGCTTGGGATCGAGCCCATGGAACCTGGCCCTTCCGCCGACGACGTCCAAGATCTCAGTAAAGATAAGGACAACAATAGTAAGGTTCAAAAGAAGCATTACCGTCGCCATACTAAGGAGCAAGTACAAAGGTTTGAGGATTTCTTCAGAACATGCCCTATGCCAGATGGCAAACAGAAAATGGAACTGAGTCAAGAGCTAGGACTTGGACCTTTGCAAATCAAGTTCTGGTTTCAAAATAGGCGAACCCGAATGAAGACTCGTCATGAGCACAACGAAGTCGAGTTTTTAAGAGCTGAAAATGAAAACCTCCGAGCGGAAAACAAGATGTATAAAGAGGCTTTTGACTCTGCCACCTGCCCCAACTGCAATAGGCTCCTCTCCTTCGATGAAATGCATGATCTGAGGATCGAAAATGCGCGTTTAAGAAGTGAGTTAGACCAGTTTATAACAGGATCGAGTTCTGTTGGAGCAAGGTACAAAAAGACCAATGCTACTGGATCAGCATCGATACCTTCCGAGAAAGATGGGACAGATCACCACCAAGCGGACATTGACGATGATCTTTTTGCCATAATCAACCAGTTTGATATCGGTAAAGCATCGGGGCTGTGATGCACATGCTCAGCCAGTGACCACCAGACCTTCAATATGGCCGATGCATACCTGATCGGGGATGAAGCTAGCTGATCATGGGAGAGCCTGCAGAGGGAGCAGAATCAATCATGAATGAGTGAATGTGTTTTATTTCTTTGCGTGATGTGTTTTTTTGCTTTTGTAATGTGTAAAAGCAAGGAGTAATAATCTGACTTCCCCCTATTAAATGCTTGAATCCACCACCTCACCAACCTCGCGACGAATTGATAGCGAGTAAAAATCTGCGCAAACTTGAAGGGTAACGCCGTATCGTTTCAATTTACCCTCAAAATTACTCCAAGTTTTAAATTGAATCCCCTGCATTTTCAGGAATTTGCAAACGGCCCCAAGAATACGATCATATCCAAATGCGAAGTCCTCTTGTTAAACGAAACTGGGAGCAAATCAATCTGTGGACATTACTACTGGATGGACGGCTGCGAATAAGGAAGAGAGGGATAATTTTGTATCGTTCCAATTTGCCCATAATCGTCTCAAATTCAGAATTGCTTTCTTTTGTCTTAAAATGGGTTATAGATTGTCTTGAAAAGAACCGTGACGTGAAATTACCCAGTGCAAGACCATGTCGTCTCAAAAATCAACCCTTAAAAGAGAACTTTCGTGGACGCCTAAGGCCCTGTAGGCCCGATGGCGTGGGAAGAGACAGTGGGCCGAAGCGATCCAAGTTCGATCCCCAAGCCTAGGCCCAAATGATAAAGCATCTAACGAAAAATTGAGACAAACTCGACCCAGTGAACCTGATAAATGAATCATGCAAGACATTCAAGATGAAGGGTAATTCAGTATCGTTTCCAATTCATCCCCTCCAATATCGGCTAACATGTCTCCTTTTCTTTTGACAAGAAATGATAATTCTAACATTTAACATATCGAAGAAAACACCCCCAAGCGGCAATTCAAAACTGCATTGCTCAATCTGCTCATATTCTCGGGGGCAATTCAAAATTTTCGATTCTTGATATGCTCGCATATTTCGCAAACATGCATGATGCTTGAAAATTGCCACATCCGTATTGTGTTTGCACCTGCCATGATTCATGTATGACTATTCTGCATGTTTAATTTTGCCAATTCTGGCTTGGGGCATAAACTGCAGATGATGCATCAAATGTGTAGAATGGGGGCATGACAGGATGATGAGAGGCAATTCCTTCCCATACACGTCCTATATCCATAATGAGTTGTGTGCAAAATAGGTTCCGCGTTCCTCAAGGCAAAGGGTTTTCTTGCAAAAGGTACAATAGCCGAAAGGAATGAGGCATTCATTTCTCTATCTGAAACACTACAGGTGCCCATTGACAAACCATTTGAATGGCGATTTCATTCCGTAACCCCTGTCAAGAATCACCCCACGCCGGGGCCAAATGGAGGTAGTTCCAGCAATAGCACGAGGTAAATGATTGGAAATTTTCTTGCTCGGACTAACGTCAATTTTCGAGTGTGTCTTAGCTTTCAACCTCGTGCGTTAATTCAAGTGCCTTAAGACGATGAAAAGCGTTCGTTTTTCTATCTTATACACTTAGATCCTTTGTATCGCCCAATTGAGCTTGTGTATTCATTTCTTAAATCCCCATTGGTGATCATTGCTCATTCCAAGATAAAGATGGCGCTACCTCAAAGCAGAAGAACTCAGAAGAAGCAAGGTCTACACAGAGTTCCTGAGTCAACTCTTCAAGTATGCTAGACCTTTTATATGTATGTGCATGCAACACAATCTTTGAAAATTCCTTTTCCTAGACAGAATGAAAAAGAAAAGGCAAAAGGCAGGACCAAAAGAGCTAGTCAAGGGCATAAAAAAATCAAAGTGCCAGTCAAAAGCAAGGCCAATGCCCAGTTAAATCAATGTCCATGTACACTCGGTGAAAACATCTTGTCTTCTGTTGTAAATGGGATTTGATTGCCAAAGAAGATTATTCGAATGAGTCAAATTGTAAAATATACTCAGATGAAGTTTATATCGTTCGGAAGTGATACCATCCTCAGACAACGATGGTATTCTTTGAGGACTGTTCTAGAAGGCCAAGACTGGTGATGAAGATGCAATGATCACCAACGTCAAACCCACCTCATGTATTTTCTGGGCCAAAATAAGCCTTTTTACTTCCTTGATCCCCAATCCTAACCTACGTTACAGCCCGTGAAAGTCTTTTCTGATTAAAGCACTTGAATTAACGTAGAGTTGAAAGACTTTAAGCATCGCTCGAAAAGGTACGAGCAAGACTATTTTTCTCTCATTTTTGCAAGGTTCTTGATTTGTAAACCCGAAGCAGACGATGAAGAATTTTTTGTTAACAGTCTTGGCTCAAAAGAGTTCCCTTTGGTAAGCCTTTGACCCAGCCTACATTACGGTTCTAATCAAGACCTCCAGATCGGCTTGATCGTACCAATTGCGAGATTGCTCAAACCCTTGTCGAATGCGATGATGGTGAGATTGAGTGATTCTTTTTCAATCCTGCAATCAAGATGAACATCCTTTCTCGAGAGTGAGAGAAAGCCCTTTCGGACTGAAGTCCCCCATTCATACTACATTCAAGATATTCATACTACGATAACCTCCTTGAACAGAATTAGTAATGCAAACTTAACAGTGTTGATACCTAAATTTTTATTTTTTAAAATTCATTCACTTAAGTACATAAAAAAATGAGAATTTGTTCTCACCAAAAATTAATTTTTTCATGCATTGCATATTTAATTTTTTGTCGGTCATGCATTTTATTTTGGCTAACGACGGAGGATTTGAGCTTAAATTGACAAACGATTGGATTGAGCGTGAGGGAGGTGTGCCGAAAGGCTTATGAAGTTTTGAACTTAAAAGAAATTTTTCCACAAGAACTGAATTGCAAATACATAAAACTTCAGGGACTGAATTGTAAATACATAAAACTTCAGGGGTTGAATTGCAAATACATAAAATTTTAGGGATAATGGAGAAATTAGAAAGGAAGATGGAGAAGGGGAGAAATTAGAAGGAAAGATGGAGAATGGAAGATGGTAGAATTAGAAGGGAAGATGAAAAATTAGAATGGGAAATGGAAAGATTAAAATGGAAGATGGTGAATAAGAAGGGAAGATGGAGATAAAGAATGGAGGATGGTGGAATTAGAAGGGAAGATGGAGATAAAGAAGGGAAGATGATGGAATTAGAAGGGAAGATGAAGTTAGTGGAAAAATTAGAATGATAGATGAAGATAGAGAAAGGAAGATGGGGGAGTAGGCTATAAAAGGAGGAAGATTAGAGAGAAATAGGGAGGACTTTGGAGATTGAGAAAGAAAATTTGGAGAGATTTCAAGAGAAAAAATTTTGAGAGAGAAAAATTCGGCGCAGTGGAACAAGCCTTGGCGACGCGACGGATTCATCTCCAACGAGCTCTAGGTACATCAGCATGTGCAATTATCTGGTAACTCAATTTTTCATGTTTAGATGAGGAAATCTCGAAAACAAATATACTGAACATTCGTAGATGACTTCGAGATCTTCGATTTGATATATTATGGCGTGAAAATGGACGTCGTTTGCTATGTCAAAAGGGTCCCGAAATGGAGAGCAGAAATCTGGAAATATGGTGATCAGAACCTGAGATGGAATTTTTCTGATCTGACCTTTCACGCTAAATGATTTTCCATGGGTTATTCTAGACTTCGTTTCATAAATACCTCTTCATGATATTTGTTCATAAGATCTTAGTGCATAACATATAAAAAATAAAAAAATATTCATGCACGTTTCATATTTTTAATGCATTTAATGAAATCATGTAATTCTGCTGGTGTCCTTGAGTCTGAGTGTTTTTCTGTGCGTGGTCATATTGATTCGTAGTTATCTCATGTTTAGAGTCTTCTTTTGAAACTTCACAAAAAATGAAAGTTGTTCATTGGGGTCTTGTTTAGTAAACTGGAAAGTTTGGTTCATTAATTTTGAGATTTGAGTGTCCATTTGAGCTTAATCATGAAGTATGTCTGTTCTGTGAAATTTGTTTGTTTGCTGCTGAGCTCTCATGAAAGACCATTTTCTACACGAAAATGAGTGTCTCTTCAGTAAGAATGTAAAACATGAAAGTTGTCAACGACACATTTTCCCATCCACATAAACAATCTCAGAATTTTTGCATACATTTCATTATTTCTTTTGTATGTTATGGTTACTGCTTTCTCCCTAAGAATGTTCATGGACATTATGATTTAATTCGTATTTTTTGTGTTAATGCATTGGAAAATGTAAAAAATGGTCTCAATGAAGTTTAATCAGCACGTGTTAAACTTTCTTTGAGTTTTTGAATTGTCTTAACTCATTGGTGATTGTGCATGTTCGATTGGATAAGTTCATTATTTTCATTTGGTTTTCGGCCCGATGCTTTGAAGACTGGAGGATGACCGATGTCCATTCCGGTCCGTTTTGTTGTACTCCCAATCCACGAGGCTTGGCGACGGGTGTTTGACCGATGTCCATTCCAGTCCATTTTTGTTGTGTTCCCGATCATGTCTCGGGTTTTATTTAATTGGTCTGTAATTATTCACCCGACGAGTTGCGGGTTTTCTTTTCACTGTCCTTAGGGTAGTTTTACTTTACCTGCTCTCTCTTCACATCTTCGTTTGCTTTGGGTGATTTTGCATTCTTTATAATACATTGAAAAATCTAAAAAAAAATTCATAAAAAAAAAACCAAAAAAAAATTGCACCTTTGAACCTCAAGTGAAAATTCATCAAAATTGCCAAGTTGAACATTTTCATGAAATTGGTACCAAAAGGGCGTTAATTGAAAAATTAGCGTAATCAAGTCCCCGAACTCATTAATCTCTGGTTCGTAGGAATAAAGTATTTCTCCCGATACTTTATTTAGGTGTCTAATCAACCTACCCAAAATGATTAGTGGCGACTCCAAGATAAATCCTTCTTTTGATGAAATTGAACCTAAGTCACGATTTGGTAGAACTCGGGAGAGTTCGAGCTATGCTAGTTAATTCAATTTAATTAACATGGTAATCCATTCACTTTAAAAATTGGGAAACCGATTTTTAGGTCGCGACAGCTTGGCGACTCCGCTGGGGAGTTGTTCTTAATTTTTGAAAAAACTTAAGAACTTAGAGGACTTAGGCCAGAAAATTTCATGAAAAATTATTTCATCTGAATTGGGTGAATTCTAACCTTTAGGTGTTAAATGGTTTTGCAGAATGGGAGTTATAAGGGGTGGAGTGTTTGACTAACCCTTTGTTTTGCAGGTTGGTATGGGAATTATTTGTTTAAATTCTTCACATTATTGAAGCGATGTTTGCATTTAAATGTTATGCTTGTGTTTACAGTTTTAGCACTACATTACACACGTCCTGTGGCCGGACCTGGGCCACTAGTTTTAGGATGGTATTGTGATTTGGTTTTAGCGTTCGGCGTGAGATCACGTCGAAAGTTAGCCCAGATTCAATCCCGAACCTCTTTTCAAAAATGAGTTTAAAAGTTAGGCCTCAGGCTTGGTAACATTACCAAAGCAGTTGTTTTAATTTTTAGCTCGAGCAGCCGAAGTGGGGAGACCCGGCTAATCCTGATTACGTCGTAGGGGTCACGACTAATCTTGATTATGTGCGCGAGATTGTCGCCTTGCCGTAAGTCTTTCGCTTCAATTTGTCAGCCTTTAGAGTAGATAGGCTAAGATTTAAACTCACGATTCATGTGCATGTCTATGCGACTTACATGGTATTTTTGACGGTGAAAGTAAGTTTTCTAACTTCATCTTGTATTTATTTTTGGTCGGTCCATGTCGGTGTCGGTTAAATTTCGAACTTAACATCATCGCCATTTTTCAAAAGAAAATAAAATCAAATTGGTGATCCATTTTTGAAAAAATAAATAAATGTGGAAAAATTCCTTAGGGAAATTTTATCGACCAATGAAATATTTTGTCATATTTTTCCTTAACACTTCAATAGACCCAAAATTTTCTCATCAAATTTACCTTGAAAATTCATTCTGATGAAAAGGAAATTCTTTCGAGAAATTTGGTAAATATCAAAGGAATTTATCACATTTTTCGAATTGTAAAAATTTGCAAGAAAATTCTTTTTGAGAAATTCACCCATGTTTTTCTAAGAAAATTTTCTCTAATTTTGCAAAAATAAAATTGGACTAATATAGGAATCATGGGCCGACCCATCTTGAATCACATACTCATTATGTCCTTTTCTTTTACAAGGCAATCACAGGTACCCAGGTAGGAGCAAAATCGGGTTCAGCATTATACCGGGAATAACCTCGAGGAATACGAAAGGACGGATAATTGTTGATGTCTTAGCTGATGACCCAAGGGGCAAGTGAGGAAATCGATCTTCCCGGAGTCAGAAACGTGTCAATTGGTGGGCACGTACGAGTTTTGTATTTTGACGGGGCCATAAATGTATCAGATCAGGAATTGGGGACATTTTTAATGTATTAGAAGGGTTCATGTATTTTTGTTGAGAAAGCCGAGACTGTGTAATCAGAACCCATGGGGCAAGATTATGAACCCGACCTTGCGACGCCTTTCTGATTAAATTGAACAAAGGCTTGCCTTTTTACCTTCCTCGGATTCAAAACACATGGAAGATTTTGGAGGGCCAGTATTTTATTACCGAGCATGGCCCACAATCATTTCTCCCCAACGCTAAAGGGGACCGACACATTCAAGTGGACGCCGAAAGAGATAGGCAGGAGTAAAGTGGGGCACGCAACGGGCAGCCTGGTTTGTTTATTGGAGCACTAATCGAATGGTCGATTTGCAATAATGCACTCGACTGACTCACGGCGCTGTGACCGGTGGGGGCCGCCACCGAACCCTTCGTCAATGTCCTTGATATCATCGCCGGCAGCAGATAACAAGAACACCAAGAAGAGTGTTAAGCCTCAACGTCTTTAGTACAGTAAATCGTCATATCATGCTATATGGGCGAAGAAATGGCAGGAAAAAGAAAAGCACAAACACGTGAAACTTTCTCTTCATTCCATTCACCAACAAACCTTACAACAACTCACTGGGGAGGAAAATCGAAATCAAATTGAGCCCTAATAAGCATCACAAAGGAGCTCAGCTGGCTCTCCATGGAGTTGATGCTCTGGGTGCACCGGGCGTTCTCGGGATCAAGCTCCGCGAGCCTAAAGAAGAGGCGATCGCACTTCTCTTTAACCTGGGCCATAGTGGCCTCGTAATGCTCAACGGCAAACTCCAGGTCCGGAATCGCTGCCCTCTCGAAAGCAATGTCTGCCATAATGTCATCAAGTCTCTCCTGCAGCCAACCGCATTTGCACCTCATCACAATATTGCCTGGCTCCTGTTCGGCGTAAGTTCGGACCAAGGCCAGACGGTCCACCAGCTTTCCCCTCTCACGAACCAGCCACGAAAGCTGATCGTTGCCAAACTTGAGGGCCTTTTTGTGATTATCAGCTACAAATGTGACTGTTGCCAGACGCTCGTGCCGGTCTCGGTAACGAGCTTTCACAACGGCGGTCACAAGGACCGTCTCATAAGCACGGTTATAGGCAGCTAGAAAATTGATGAAGAGGGTCGAGAAGTTCCGATACTCCTTTCCCAGTTGGGTACCCTCAACAGAAGCAGCGTCCACGGTCCTGAATAAACCGAGGATTTCAGCCTCAACGGTAGAGTTTTTGGCTATATGAGCGTAACCTCTACCAAGAAGATTGTAGAGTCTCTCCCACCCAGCCAGGACTTCGGCGGATAAGGTGTGGTTAGGAGAATTCGCCATTTTTTAAAGCAGAATACGAAAGAAAGGGGGAGAGAGGTGAGGCAGATGAGCGAAATGCGAAAATGGTAATCAGCTTCAATTTAAATACTGATTTCACAGGGGCAGTCCTTATAGGTTTTCCTATCTACCATTCTCTATCGGCAACACCCCCGGTGGCTCAAATTCCAGTCAAGTGGCAACCTCGAGCCGAACAAACCTGACGTCTCTGTGGAAAAGCTGACAGGACTCCACCGCTTTGAAAAAAGAAAGAACGAAAAGATGAGTTGAGTGGGGGACAAAGAAATTCTCGGCAGAAAGAGAGATATTACTTGTCTTCATTGGAGGACCCGCCAGTAAATCGACGGTGGAAATCTTGATAGGGGCCCTCTACCGCGAAAAGAAAGAAGAAGACAAACTGAGCGATAAACGAGGATTTCCCCTTTGATCAAAAGCTGAATATCAGATTTTCCCCTCGGTAAATCTAATAGCACTGCCCGTGAAGGGGGAAGTCGCTGCTATTGCCAGAGAAAGAATTTGTCCTCATTTGATAGTGAGGGTTCATCTGCACGAACTCGCAGGAGAAAGATAGAGAGGAAGGAGTTCTCGTGAGAGAGGAATTCAAAACCTTCACCATCAAAGCATTGGCTTTCAAAGCCTGTTACGAGAAGCCATCAACGATCTCGTGATCCCTCAAGTCCGAGAAGACATCCTGAGGCGGTCTCGAATCGGCAGTCCTAGATCCAGAAATATGTCGAGCATTAGGGGAACGGGCGCATGTTCAACCCTGGTCGAAGCTGATGAAGTTCCTTACCCTGAGGGTCTACTGGTCATGGCCATTGACGGTAATCCAGTCTCTCTGTCAATCCGTGTTACCGTATTAAGAAAATGCCGGTATAAGGTTGTAGCCCAAGCAAAGGCGACAGAGGCCTTAGAGATATTAAGGAGGAGTGGTGACCAGTTTGATAACGTCCTCACCGCCATGGTAGAGATTGACATGGATGTTTTCACTCTTTTGAAGTCATCAATTCTAAATTAAACATGCCAGTCCTCGTAATATCGGCAAGCGATGATCAGCAAGCCATAATGAAGGCTGTCTTAAATGGGGCCCAAGACGTCGTAACGAAACCAGTTAGGGTTCAGATGCTTCAAAACATATGGCAGTACGTGGTAAGGAAGCAATTGCACGACCATGAGAACAAGCATCAAGCCTTCAATTTTGTTCCAAGCAACTGGAGAAAAAAGATGAGTTGGTCTCCTGAGCTGCATCGTATGTTTGTTAATGCAGTTCAGCAGGTAGGAATCGATTCGGCACGGCCGCAACATATACTGGAAATTATGAACGTAGAGGGACTCACTAAAGCAAATGTTTCGAGTCATCTTCAGAAGTACAGAAAAAGGGTGAGAGAACACAATGCAGCTCAGAATCAAGAAAACCAAGGCGGGACTGATCCAAGCTTGAATGTCGAGTCTCCTCGCCACCATAAGTTCCGCAGGTTAGCATGGGGCGAGCCACTTCCCATCATCAACCAAGCCAGTAGCCGTGCCATCAATCCTCCAGGCGTTAATCAAAGTATCCCCTAGAATCACCCTAATGCTCTTCAAGAGTATAGACCGCAGGGGCAGTGTATTCAGACTCCTTGGTCTGAGCACCAACCCGTGGCTAGAATTCATCCCATGATCAGCGCGCCTGCGCAGCTAGAGAATCAGACAAGAAATTATCCTGAGCACTTCCACTTCTCTAATCCTCGAATGGAAGGAGTTCTTGGCAGCATGACAGTTGGTGATCCCCACACTTTCTGGAGTAATGATGAAGACTTCAGCTCGAGAAGTCAAATTGCTCATGGCGAGGACAGAATGAGAAATCTACCGCCAGCATTTGCCAACAATAATGCCCAATTCGAGCATCAGTTGCTGGAAGGTTCAAGAGATTACCCAGATGATGAGGTTACTGCCCTGGTCAACCAGTTTAAGGTTGACAGACATCCGAAGCCATGATCGGAATCTAGTGATTAGGGACTCTCAAACATCGGTCATCCATGCCTGAACCAGCACGAGACTAGCTAATTATCGAAGAGCCGCAGGAGAGGCAGAACCGACCTTGAACAAGTGCACCTTTCATTTCATGCTTAATTCCCCTGCGTGTGGTATTTCCAGCTTTCTAGGTGTCTAGATTTAATTCAGGGGCATGGGGTAATTTGTTTTTATCCCGTCGAATGGGTGAATCCCTTTTTATGCTAGACTCAGGGCGGATCAATTTGTGGCAACGTCGCTGACTGCCATAATGAGAAATGTTGAATGGCCTCACGTAGGGAAATTTCAAGTGAAAAACCCAGGCGAGCTCGAAGACGGGTAACTGTGTGTCGTTCTAATTTACCCTCAATCGTCGCAAAATGCTAAATTGGATTTGTTCCATTCTCACCCAGGGGATTGCAAATTGCCTCAAGAGTGTCGCAAAATGAAATGACCCAATGGAATGCGATAGGACTCATTTGCCTTGAAGGTAACCTTTAAATTAAAGGAGCCATCCGGTCCACGGACCCGATGGCATAAAAAATGATAATGGTCCAAAGCAACCCGAAAGAAAACAAGGCCCAACTAAGCAAAGCACTTATGTGGCAAGCTCAAAGTGAATGGCAACTCAACCCAATCCAATCCAAATGAAGGAACTTCCTCAATTCAAAATTCAATGGAAGTACATACAAAGGTAAAACAGTATCGTTCCAATTTTTCTAGAATATGAAGAACATATACTGCCGCATTCCCTTTCATTTTTTCAGGGGAAGTCTCTACTGGCCAGATTTTCCTGTCTACCATTCCCTATCAGTATTGCCTCCGCTACTCGTCTCTAATCTCTAGCCAAGCAGATTCGACAAAAAAGTTTGAGGGGACGCCACCACTTTGAAAAAGAGAAAAAAAAAATGAAATGAGCCGAGTGGCAGACAAAGAAATTCTCGGCAGAAAAGAAGGGATGGCTCGTCTTTATTGAAGGACTCGCCAGCAACATCGACGGTGAAGATAACGATAAGGGCCCCCTATCACGAAAAGGATGAAAGAAAACAAATCGTGCAGAAGACAGGGAAAAAGGTTGAGAAAGACGGGAATCTTGGAGGGAGCAATACGATTTATGAACCCATGCCTAAGTTTTAAAAAGAGGCATTCTCCTAAAACATTCATCCGTGCTCAGAAAAAATTTCGAAAGCATACCCGGTCGCTCAGAAGGATTCAGAGTGAGTGAGAATATAAGAGAAGATAGCAGATCTTGAGACATCATCAACCAAATCGAAGATGTCTCAACGCAATACTCCCGAGAGCTATCGTTGCCTGCTGAATATGGGAGAGGAAGAGTTCGAAGCCATGTTTGGGATCGAGCCCATGGAGCCTGGCCCTTCCGCCAACGACGTCCAAGATCTCAGTAAAGATAAGGACAACAACGGTAAGGGTCAAAAGAAGCGTTACCGTCGCCATACTAAGGAGCAAGTACAAATGCTTGAGGATTTCTTCAGAACATGCCCTATGCCAGACGGCAAACAGAAAATGGAACTGAGTCAAGAGCTAGGACTTGAACCTTTGCAAATCAAGTTCTGGTTTCAAAATAGGCGAACCCGAATGAAGACTCGTCATGAGCACAACGAAGCCGAGTTTTTAAGAGTTGAAAATGAAAGCCTCCGAGCGGAAAACAAGATGTATAAAGAGGCTTTTGACTCCGCCACCTGCCCCAACTGCAACAGCCTCTTCCTCACCTTCGATGAAATGCATGATCTGAGGATCGAAAATGCACGTTTAAGAGGAGAGTTAGACCAGTTTATTACAGGATCAAGTTCTATTGAAAGGGGGTACAAAAGGACCAATGCTACTGGATCATCATCAATACCTCCCGAGAAAGAAGGGACAGATCACCACCAAGCGAACATTGACGATGATCTTTTCGCTATAATCAACCAGTTTGATATTGGTAAAGCATTGAAGCTGTAATGCACATGCTCAGCCAGTTACCACCAGACCTTTAACATGGTCGACGCGTACCTAGTCCGGAATGAAGCCAGCTGATTATAGAAAAGCCTGCAGATGGGGAAGAAAAATCAATCATGAATGGATTAATATGCTTTATCTTGCATGGGATGTTGTCTTCTTTTATGAATGTCTAGAATTGGCGTGAAAGCAAGAAGTAATCATTTCTCTTTCCCCAATTAAATGCTCGAGTCTACCACCACACTAAACTCGTAGTGAATTTATTGCGAGTAAAAATCCGCGTAAACTTGAAGGGTAACGCCGTATCGTTTCAATTTACCCCCAATTGCTCCAGTGTTAAATTGGATCCCTGTTATTTTCAGGAATTTGCGAATTGACCCGAGAATACCGCCATACTCGAATGCGAAATCCTCTTGTTGAATGAAACTGGGGGCAAATCAATTTGAGGATATTATCACTGAATGGACGGCTTCAAACAAAGAAAAATACGAGCAAAAGGCGCGAGTAGCTTCAGAGATCGAAAGAAACAAGAATACTCGACGAATGAGACCGAAGTCAATACTTTGCCACAACCTTGGTTCTGATGGTAAAGTGTCCAACGAAAGTCGAGAGAAACTCAACCCAGTAAAACTGGTAAAAGGATCGTATAAGGCATTCAAGACAGAGGGTAAACCAGTATCGTTTCCAGTTTATCCCTTCCAATACTGGCTAACACGTCTCCTTTCCTTTTGACAGGAAACGTTTACACTAACATGTCGAAGAAGACAACCCCCAGGGGCAATTCAAATTCTCCCATCCCTGAGAATTTTCTTCCATACTTGCACATTCTGCAAATACGCGTGGTGCAAAAAAAAAAAATTCTTCATATCTGCATTGTGTTTACACATTCCATGATTTATGCATGACTATTCTGGATGTTTAATTTGCCAAATCTGAGACGCAATTCCAGATGTCGCCCACTTGACAGACATACAATTTGGTCCAAATGAAGGGATTTCTTCATTTCAAGTTCACAAGAAGCATATGCAAGGGTAAAGCGGTATCATTCCAATTTCTCTAGAACATGAAAACATACACTGATGCATTCCCTTTTAATTTTCTGTAGGGGTTACCACCGTGCCAGACAGGTGAGTATCACTTCCCTTTTAAAAACTCAATAGAATCCAAAAGTTTTGGAATTCTCAGAGCAGATGCCAGAGTTTCTATAACTCATTCACATGAACATGGGCAACCCATGATCCCCAGAGCCTTCTTGCATGCTTGCATGATTTGTTCATCAAGATTTTCACAAAATCTCATGAGTTGTTGAAGGTTATTTCGTATGCTCGAAAATGCTCACACTTAGCATGGTTTATGCATGATTGTCCTTCATGTTTAATTAATCAACTCTGCACAAATGGTGTAAACTAAATGAGGTACATCAAGATATCGATCGATTAAAGCAAATCTTTGCTTCACCGATCCTTTGACCATGCGACGTCAGCTAAGGGAACACTAGGCAAATAGAAGAAGTCCTTAACCACCAAATTCCCAAAGCCGAACTCCCAGCTGGGGCATGTACGGGGGCAATTTTGGATTCTGCCAAAGCCTGACTTGATTGAGAATGGGGCAAATTGTTAGCGAGCTCCAAATTGGAAGAAGGGAATACCCTCTCTCTTTCTCATATGTCTTTCAAAGTGACACCCAATTTTCTTCTCGCAGGTGCCAAGCTAGAGGACATGCCTTCGATTGCTACTGCTGAAGCAAGTCAAAAGTAGAGCTTCCTAATATTCATTCACTCCATCATTTTAAGGCCCTATTCGTGCACATTCTTTTTATGCAGGGTCAATTGTGGGAATGAGTAATCAACCAGAGTTCAAGGTCAAATCCCCAGCAGTGACTATGTCTGGGGCAATTCCCAATTTTGGCAAAAGCCATGATCGCCTGATGCGATCCATCCTGATGGAAATGAGGCAAACAAGGGCATTCGACCAACCATGTTGGTCTTCACCATATCACGACTAGAGCGAGCATATTTTTATTCTGGGGCAAACATGAGAATGAGCTCGTCCTCATTTGATCCACTCGCATGTCTTGGGGCAACTTAGATTCCCCTTCATCTGTTTTTGAGAAGCATTGCAATTCTGATTAATTGCTACATCTGCCTGATTGAAAAAATGCTTCTAAATTGTGTGATCTATACATGATTGTTCTTCATGTTTAATTTACCAACTTTGAATAGGGAGCATAAATTACATATGATGCATTGAATGTACAGAATGGGGTATGACAGTATGATGAAAGGCAAGCCATTTCCATACACGTCCTGTAATCTAATCCCTAGTGAGATGAGCGGTAGTCAGGATCCGCACTCCTCGAGGCGATGTGTTTTCTCACAAAAGGTATGATAGCCGAAGTGACAGAGGCATTCAGTTCTTTATCCAAACACTACAGTGTCTATTGCAAACCTCTTGAGCGGCGGTCCCATTTTCTTACCCCTATCAAGAACCACCCCACGTTGGGGCAAGACGAGGTAATTCTAGCAGCAACATGAGGTAAATGGTTAGAAATTCTCTTGCTCAGACTAGCATCAATCTTCGGGTGTTTCTTTACATTGAACTCGAACTTTAATTCAAGTTCCTTAGGATAATGAAGAGCATTCATTTTTCTATCCTATACACTACATCCATTGTACAGCCCATTTGAGCCTGCAAATTCATTTCTTGACCCCTTGCTGGTAATCATTTGCTGATTTCGAGACGAAGATAATGTTATCCCCAAAGACCAAAACTAAAGAGACCGGGGCAGTAAAGAATCCCCAAGTGAACTCATCTCATATGTTAGATTTCTCATGTAGCGTCTAACATCATTCCTTACAAAGAAAGAAAAAGAAAGAGATGTGTCAGAAAAATAGCTCTCTGTCAAGAAAGAAAATGGGAATCGGGATTAAGAAAAACAAAGGTTAGTCTCACAGAATCCCAGACAGTAAAAAGCAAAATGCCTATCAAAAGCAAGGCCAATGCCCATTCAAATCCTTGTTCATTTGTTTTAAAAATCCCAAATGACAGACTTGTAAAGAAAAAGCCTCCAAGAGAGTCAAATGGAAATTGCAATCATCAGCGGAAGCTCCATCCTCAAGCAGTGATGGCACATTTTGAAATCAATTTCAGAAGGCCAAGACCGGTGATAAGACAGCAATGATCACTAGCATCAAGCCATTCTCATATATTTTCTAAGCCAAAGCGAGCCTTTCTCTTAGTCCCAAATGCTGACCTACGTTACGACCCTTCAAAGTCTCTTCTGATTAGGGCATATGAATTAACGTAGAGTTGAATGATTTTAAGCATCGCTCGAAGAAGTTCGAGCAAGATTATTTCTCTCTCATTTTTGCAGGGTTCTTGACTTGTAAACCCGGAGCAGATGATGAAGATCTCTTTGAAAAAGCCTTGACTCCACAGGAGTCCCATTTGGTAAACCATTGACCTAGCCTATATTACGGTCCCAATCAAGACCTCCAGATCGGCTTGGTCGTACCAATTGCGAGATTACTTAGACCCTCGTTGAAAGCGATGATGGTAAGATTGAGTGATTTCTCTTGAATCCTACAGTTATGATGAATAGCTTTTCTCGAAGAGTAGGAGAAAGCCCTTTCGGACTGAAGTCCCCCATTCAAAGTACATTCGAGGTATTCACAATGTAATAACCTCCTTGAACAAAATTGGTGATGCAAACTTGACAGAATAGTTTTGCATAAATCCACTAAGTGAATTTCAGCATACATGCCTGTACATGTTACATCTAACATTGTCTGTGCACATGCATTCCTGATATTCAAGCTACCTCATGAGGTCTTGAAATTCATCCAAGGATGATTGAATGAACAAGCCGTGTTGGCAAGTGCCCATCTGGCAAGCTTCCAAGCTCCCAGGTAAGTATATCTTCAACCTAAGCCTTCTGATGATTGTTAAGGCACTCAAATTTGTTGCGACACATACAGTCATTCAAATATTCGTCTTCTTCAGTGAAGCGTGATTTTTATGAAATACATGTCGCATTAGCATTGATTTGGTCTACGCGCATAATTTTACTTCAAGAGAATAAGCAGGTATGATGCAGTCAGCCTGTCTACTCCTTGACCATTCGTTCAAAAGACCCAGGTATGTTTTCTGAACCCAGTTTTGAATATCTTGTGTTTACACTGACATGGCTTGTGTAGCACACCCTCTCGATGTGGTCACCGCCCTGTGAGATTGGCGGCACATCTCCCTTTCAGATCATCAAAGACCAGCTCTAATGATCTTGAAAGAAATCTACCTCTAAACTACCCAAAAAACCCATGTAAGTTTTCTGAACCCTTTTCAAAATCGCAAGCTTTGAGTTTGCACTAATGAGAAAGCACACTCCTTAATTTCATCCAGTTCATAATCAACATGCTCTTGTGATCTGCATGAAACATTTGTTCGAACCATGATCGACATGCTCTCGTGGTCTCGAAAAATTTTATCAAAATCATAATCGACATGCTCTTGTGATTTTGGTACCCTATCAAGTTCATGATCGACATGCTCTCATGTTCTTGATCTTATCCATCCAGTTCATAATCGACATGCTCTTGTGTCTGGATGCTTGTGCGAACCATGATCGACATGCTCTCGTGGTCTCGACAAATTTTATCAAAAACCATAATCGACATGCTCTTATGGTTTTGATACCCTTTCAGATCATCAAGGATCAGCTCTAATGATCTTGAAAGAAACTATGTGACTCCACTCAAAGAGATGCAGTGGACACATCCCCTTACAGATCTTGCGCTTTCTCGCATCATGGGGAAACCTCTGGTAACGGATAGGCACTAGTACCTTAAGATTCTTGCATCCACAAAATGCCTGGAGCTTAAGGGAATCACCAGTATTATGAAGTGTCTGTTAAGACCAACATTTTATATGCGATCCATGTGCAGGTTTCTTTAATCCGTTTCCTCGGAGCAGAGAAATCTTAACACATGTTATTTACAGTCCTACACATCATGCATCATTGCACTTACATATAAAATGGGATTAAAACTCCCCCACAAAAAAAAATTATCATCATTCATTTGCATTGTCAAAATTTAGGTTCAATTTTGTCTTTGAGCGAAACCTCTATAAGTGTCCGCTCAAAGAGGGGCAGCTGTTGACACCTAAATTTTGACTTTTTAAAATTCATTCACTTAAGTACATAAAAAAATGAGAATTTGTTCTCACCAAAAATTAATTTTTTCATGCATTGCATATTTAATTTTTTGTCGGTCATGCATTTTATTATGGCTAACGACGGAGGATTTGAGCTTAAATTGACAAACGATTGGATTGAGTGTGAGGGAGGTGTGCCGAAAGGCTTATGAAGTTTTGAACTTAAAAGAAATTTTTCCACAGGAACTGAATTGCAAATACATAAAACTTCAGGGACTGAATTGCAAATACATAAAACTTCAGGGGCTGAATTGCAAATACATAAAATTTTAGGGATAGTGGAGAAATTAGAAGGGAAGATGGAGAAGGGGAGAAATTAGAAGGAAAGATGGAGAATGGAAGATGATAGAATTAGAAGAGAAGATGAAAAATTAGAATGGGAGATGGAAAGATTAAAATGGAAGATGGTGAATAAGAAGGGAAGATGGAGATAAAGAATGGAGGATGGTGGAATTAGAAGGGAAGATGGAGATAAAGAAGGGAAGATGATGGAATTAGAAGGGAAGATGAAGTTAGTGGAAAAATTAGAATGATAGATGAAGATAGAGAAAGGAAGATGGGGGAGTAGGCTATAAAACGAGGAAGATTAGAGAGAAATGGGGAGGACTTTGGAGATTGAGAAAGAAAATTTGGAGAGATTTCAAGAGAAAAAATTTTGAGAGAGAAAAATTCGGCACAGTGGAACAAGCCTTGGCGACGCGACGGATTCATCTCCAACGAGCTCTAGGTACATCAGCATGTGCAATTATCTGGTAACTCAATTTTTCATGTTTAGATGAGGAAATCTCGAAAACAAATATACTGAACATTCGTAGATGACTTCGAGATCTTCGATTTGATATATTATGGCGTGAAAATGGACGTCGTTTGCTATGTCAAAAGGGTCCCGAAATGGAGAGCAGAAATCTGGAAATATGGTGATCAGAACCTGAGATGGAATTTTTCTAATCTGACCTTTCACGCTAAATGATTTTCCATGGGTTATTCTAGACTTCGTTTCATAAATACCTCTGCATGACATTTGTTCATAAGATCTTAATGCATAACATATAAAAAATAAAAAAATATTCATGCACGTTTCATATTTTTAATGCATTTAATGAAATCATGTAATTCTGCTGGCATCCTTGAGTCTGAGTGTTTTTCTGTGCGTGGTCATATTGATTCGTAGTTATCTCATGTTTAGAGTCTTCTTTTGAAACTTCACAAAAAATGAAAGTTGTTCATTGGGGTCTTGTTTAGTAGACTGGAAAGTTTGGTGCATTAATTTTGAGATTTGAGTGTCCATTTGAGCTTAATCATGAAGTATGTCTGTTCTGTGAAATTTGTTTGTTTGCTGCTGAGCTCTCATGAAAGACCATTTTCTACACGAAAATGAGTGCCTCTTCAGTAAGAATGTAAAACATGAAAGTTGTCAACGACACATTTTCCCATCCACATAAAAAATCTCAGAATTTTTGCATACATTTCATTATTTCTTTTGTATTTTATAGTTACTGCTTTCTCCCTAAGAATGTTCATGGACATTATGATTTAATTCGTATTTTTTGTGTTAATGCATTGGAAAATGTAAAAAATGGTCTCAATGAAGTTTAATCAGCACGTGTTAAACTTTCTTTGAGTTTTTGAATTGTCTTAACTCATTGGTGATTGTGCATGTTCGATTGGATAAGTTCATTATTTTCATTTGGCTTTCGGCCCGATGCTTTGAAGATTGGAGGATGACCGATGTCCATTCCGGTCCGTTTTGTTGTACTCCCGACCCACGAGGCTTGGCGACGGGTGTTTGACCGATGTCCATTCCAGTCCATTTTTGTTGTGTTCCCGATCATGTCTCGGGTTTTATTTAATTGGTCTGTAATTATTCACCCGACGAGTTGCGGGTTTTCTTTTCACTGTCCTTAGGGTAGTTTTACTTTACCTGCTCTCTCTTCACATCTTCGTTTGCTTTGGGTGATTTTGCATTCTTTATAATACATTGAAAAATCTAAAAAAAATTCATAAAAAAAAACCAAAAAAAAAATTGCACCTTTGAACCTCAAGTGAAAATTCATCAAAATTGCCAAGTTGAACATTTTCATGAAATTGGTACCGAAAGGGCGTTAATTGAAAAATTAGCGTAATCAAGTCCCCGAACTCATTAATCTCTGGTTCGTAGGAATAAAGTATTTCTCCCGATGCTTTATTTATGTGTCTAATCAACCTACCCAAAATGATTAGTGGCGACTCCAAGATAAATCCTTCTTTTGATGAAATTGAACCTAAGTCACGATTTGGTAGAACTCGGGAGAGTTCGAGCTATGCTAGTTAATTCAATTTAATTAACATGGTAATCCATTAACTTTAAAAATTGGGAAACCGATTTTTAGGTCGCGACAAACAGAATAGTTATGCATGATTCACATTTTGATCGAATGCATCATGAGTTACCACACAATATTGTTTCTGATCATTGCAAACTCAATTAAACAGTTTTGCATGAACCAATGAACTCATTGATGAAAATGCTTTCACATGTTACCTCTGATATTGCCTAACAGGTAACAAGTTCCCGATGTTCGAGTTACCTTCCAAGGTCTCGAAATTCAAACGACAATTGTCGAGAGAACAAGCCTAGTTGTCAAGAAATCACTATGCAGTCTTCCAAATCCTCAGGATTCCTGGTCTTCCCAGATCCTAGAAAGGCACCCATTGCGGTAAGATAATTCAGGTTTGAGCTTCTGCAGGATTCTTGGTCTTTCCAAATCCCAGAATGGAATCCAAAAAGTCATTCCTACAGACACACCAAAAGTCCTTTTTATAGACAAGCCAAAATCCTTTTTACAAGCATCCAAAAAGTCCTTCCTACAGGCACACCAAAAGTCCTTCTTACAGGCACCAAGTCCTTTTTTACAGGCAACCCAAAGTCCTTTCTACATGCACCCAAAGTCCTTCTTACAGGCATCCAAAAAGTCCTTCCTACAGGCACACCAAAAGTCCTTCTTACAGGCACTAAGTCCTTCTTACAGGCACCCAAAGTCCTTCCTACAGGCACACCAAAAGTCCTTCTTACAGGCACCAAGTCCTTTTTATAGGCACCAAAAGTCCTTCCTACAGGCACCAAAAGTCCTTTTTACAGGCAACCCAAAAGTCCTTACAGGCAACTCGAAATCCTTCCTATAGGCAACCCAAAGTCCTTCTTACAGGCAACACCAAAGTCCTTTTTATAGGCAACCCAAAGTCCTTTCTACGGGCGATCAAAGTCCTTTTTACAGGCAACAAAAGTCCTTTTTACAGGCACCCAAGTCCTTTCTACAGGCAACCAAAGTCCTTTCTACAGGCGTGTTGACACCTGATTTTCAATCACCTTTTCTTTTCTTCTTTTTTAAAAATTAATAGAAAATCCATAAAAATTCATAAATTTGAAAAAATTAACTTTGGAGACCTTTGCCAAGCCTAGGGAACTAATTTTGACCAAAAAATGATTTTTCATATTTTCAGTATTTTTCGGTATTTTTATTTTCTAAAATTGATAGAAAATCTATAAAAATGAGAAAATTGCAAAATCAACTTTGGAAGCCTTGGCCAAGCTTAGGCAACCATTTTTGAGTAAAAAAATAATTTTTCATATTTTTTGTATTTTTTTAAATATAATTTTTAGAAATTAGGAAAATATTTAATAAATAATAGCATTTGAGGCCACAAAAATACATAAAAATAGTCAATATTTTTCCTTTAAATCCCTTTTCATGTTGGCCATCGTAAATTTAAAAAATCTAATTCGAGGTCGTGTATTCCTTAACGAGCATAATCTCGAATCGGGCCTAAAAAAATTCAATTTGAGTCAATTTATTTTCATTTTTCACTTTTAGGAGTTGTGACATTATTCTTTAATATTCCAAATTTTCATCTTGGCCCAATTATACCCAGAATGACTCAATTTTACAAACAGGGCTTTAATTAAATTTTTCATTATTTTCAATAGCAATAAATGAGCTTAAATTCAACATGCGATATGTGTGTCGAAAATTGTGAGGAGATTTGGACTTAAAGAAATATTTCTCCAGGGACTGAATTACAAATACTTAAAATCTCATGGACTAGAGTGCAAATACCTAATACTTGAGGGATTATTTTGTAAATAACAAAAAAAAGAGTTAGTGGAGAAATTAGAATAGAGAAGGGAAGATGGATAAGAGAAGATAAAGAAAATAAGATGAGAATAGAGAAGGGAAGATGGAGATGAAGAAGAGTTAGTAGAATGGGAGATAGATATGGAGAAGGGAAGATGAATATGAAGAAGAGTTAGTGGAGAAATTAGAATGTGAGATAGAGATGGAGAAGGGAAGATGAAAATGAAGAAGAGTTAGTGGAGAAATTAGAATGGGAGATAGAGTTAATGGAAAAATTAGAATGGGAGATAGATGAGTGGTTTATAAAAGGAGGAAGAAGTGAGCTTGAGAGGGGAATTTTTTTGGAGAGAAAATTTTGGATGTTTGAGAGAGTTTTGGGAGATTGAAGAAAAACTGGAGAGAAAAAAAAATTTTGGAGAGATTTCAAGAGAAAAAAATTTTGAGAGAGAAAAATTCGCCGCCGTGGAACAAGCCTTGGCGACGCGACGGATTCATCTCCAACGAGCTCTAGGCGCATCAACATGTGCAATTATCTGGTAACTCAATTTTTCGTGTTTAGATGACGAAATCTCGAAAATAAATATACTGAACATTCGTAGATGACTTCGAGATCTTCGATTTGATATATTATGGCGCGAAAATGTACGTCGTTTGCTATGTCAAAAGGGTCCCGAAATTGAAAGCAGAAATCTAGAAATATGGTGATCAGAACCTGAGATGGAATTTTTCTGATCTGACCTTTCAAGCTAAATGATTTTCCATGGGTTATTCTAGACTTCGTTTCATAAAGACCTCTTCATGACATTTGTTCATAAGATCTTAATGCATAACATATAAAAAATACAAAAATATTCATGCACATTTCATATTTGTAATGCATTTAATGAAATCATGCAATTCTGTTGGCGTCCTTGAGTCTGAGTGTTTTTCTGTGCGTGGTCATATTGATTTGTAGTTATCTCATGTTTAGAGTCTTCTTTTGAAACTTCACAAAAAATGAAAGTTGTTCATTGGGGTCTTATTTAGTAGACTGGAAAGTTTGGTGCATTAATTTTGAGATTTGAGTGTCCATTTAAGCTTAATCCTGAAATATGTATGTTCTGTGAAATTTGTTTGTTTGCTGCTGAGCTCTCATGAAAGACCATTTTCTACACGAAACTGAGTGTCTCTTCAATAAGAATGTAAAACATGAAAGTTGTCAAAGACACATTTTCCCATCCACATAAAAATCTCAAAATTTTTACATACATTTCATTATTTCTTTTGTATTTTATGGTTACTGCTTTCTCCCTAAGAATGTTCATGGACAGTATGATTTAATTCATATTTTTTGTGTTAATGCATTGGAAAATGTAAAAAATGGTCTCAATGAAGTTTAATCAGCACGTGTTAAACTCTCTTTGAGTTTTTGAATTGTCTTAACTCATTGGTGATTGTGCATGTCCGATTGGATAAGTTCATTATTTTCATTTGGCTTTCGGCCCGATGCTTTGAAGACTGGAGGATGACCGATGTCCATTCCGGTCCGTTTTGTTGTACTCTCGACCCACGAGGCTTGGCGACGGGTGTTTGACCGATGTCCATTTCGGTCCATTTTTGTTGTATTCCCGATCATGTCTCGGGTTTTATTTAATTGGTCTGTAATTATTCACCCGACGAGTTGCGGGTTTTATTTTCACTGTCCTTAGGGTAGTTTTACTTTACCTGCTCTCTCTTCACATCTTCATTTGCTTTGGGTGATTTTGCATTCTTTTATAATACATCCAAAATACAAAAAAAATGTAGAAAATCCAAAAAACCAAAAAAAAAATGGAAAATCTGAAAATACAAAAAATGCCATTCATGTGCATCTCATGTAGTATGTCTCATGTATGTTTGTTATGTTATCCGTATGTTCGTATAGACATATCGTATTTGTTTGTTCTCGTATGCACGTCACGTACGCGACGTTTGCAAATCCACATTTGTCTGTTATGATATGTTATTAACCCATGCATATTCATTCAGAAAAATCAAAAATTTCAAAATGAGGGTTTTATCCCCTCTTTTTCAAAAATGAGGGTTTTATCCCATCTTTTCAAAATGACGACTTTGCCCTTTATGGGCAAAATCGAAATGTACGTATTTACATACACATATCACTATGCATGTCACATATATATGTCACGTATTTGTATGGTGTATGTATGCATGTTACATATCGTATTCGTGTGTCTTCATACGCATGTCACATACGTATTCGTATTCGTCTATCCCCGCATGCATGTTGTATTCATACGCATGTCACGTACGCATATCATTCGCATGTCCACGTACGTATGTCCTTCGCATGTAACGCACGTATATGTATTCGTCTATCCCGTATGCATATTGTATTCATACACATGTCACGTACGTATGTCGTTCGCATGTCATGTACGTATGTCATTCGCACGTCACGCACGTATTCGTATTCGCATATCTACGTATTTGTATATCATATTCGTATGTCCGTATTTGTGTGTCGTATTTGTATGTCAATGTTTGCGTTCATACCCTTTATGCATTTCATTTTAAAGTGAAAACATAAAAAGAACACCTTACCAGGGTCTTAGGAATAAATCAAGTGAGAGTTGCCAAAATAGGATATCCATGGAATTAAGGTACCGAAAGGGCATTAGTTTTAATTAACTAGTGTAACCAAGTCCCCGAACTCATAATCTCTGGTTTGCAGGAGTAATTTAGTTCTCCTGCTAGGTTACTTAGGTTTCTAATCAACCTACCAAAAATGATTAGCGGCGACTCCAAATTATAAAATCATGTGAAAAAAAATCAAAGTTGCGATTTGGTAGAGCTTGGGAGAGCTCGAACTAGGTTAGTTAATTTAATTAATTAATCTGGTAATCCATTAACCTAAAAATGAATTTTAGGTCGCGACAGCTTGGCGACTCCGTTGGGGACTTGTTCTTAATTTTTGAAAAATTTAAGAACTTAGAGGACTTAGGCCAGTAAAATTTCATAAATATTCACTTGGTTTGGCAATTGGTTGAATTCTAATCTTTAGGTGTTAAATGGTCTTGCAGATGGGAGTTATAAGGGGTGGAGTGTTTGGCTAACCCCTTATTTTGCAGGTTTGGTGTATGGGAATTGGAATTTATTTTTTGCACATTTTGAAGCGGTGTTTGAATTTAATTGCTGTGCATGATTATTTGTTTTAGCACTACATCACACACGTCCCGTGACCGAACCTGGGTCACTAGTTTTAGGATGGTATTGTGATTTGGTTCTAGCGTTCGGCGTGAGATCACGTCGAAAGTTAGTCCAGATTCAATCCCGAACCTCTTTTCAAAAATGAGTTTTAAAAGTTAGGCCTCAGGCTTGGTAAGATTACTAAAGTAGTGGTTTTAATTTTTGACTCGAGGAGCCGAAGTTGGGAGACCCGGCTAATCCTGATTACGTCGTAGGGGTCACGGCTAATCTTGATTATGTGCGCGAGATTGTCGCCTTGCCGTAAGTCTTTCGCTTCAATTTGTCAACCTTTAGAGTAGATAGGCTAAGATTTAAACTCACGATTCATGTGCATGTCTATGCGACTTACATGGTATTTTTGATGGTGAAAGTAAGTTTTCTAACTTCATCTTGTATTTATTTTTGGTCGGTCCATGTTAGGTGTCGGTCAAATTTTGAATTTAACATCAAGGTCATTTTTCAAAAGAAAATAAAAATCAAATTAGTATCCCATTTTTTTTTAAAAAAAATAATAATAAGTATAAAAAATCCCTTAGGAAAATTTTGTCGACCAGTAAAAGATTTTGTTACATTTTTCTACTTCAATAGAAATGAGATTTTCTTGACAAATTTATCCCTAAAAATTCATTCTGATAAAAGGAAAATCTATTCGGGAAATTTGCTAAATTTTAAGAGGTTTTATCACATTTTTCAAGTTGTAAAAATTTACAAGAAACTTCTTTCTGAGAAATTCACCAATGTTTTTCTAAGAAAATTTTCTCTAAAATGGAAAAATAAAATTGGATTAATGTAGGAATCATGGGCCGACCCCTATTGGATCACATACTGATTATTTTATTTACTTTTGCAGGAAACTACAGGTACCCGAGGCGGAAGTAAAATCGGGTTCAGCATTATACCGGGAATAACCTCGAGGTATACAATAGGACGGATAATTACCGATGCCTCAACTGATAATCCTGGGGGCAAGCGAAGGAATCAATCCTTCCGAAGTCAGAAACGTGTCAATCAGTCAACATGTACAAGCTTTGTATTTTGATGGGGCTGTAAATTTATCCAGATCGGGCCTGTGGACATTTTTAATGTATTAGAAGGGTTCATGTATTTTTGTTGAGAAAGCAGAGACTGTGTAATCAGAACCCATGGGGCAAGATTATGAACCCGACCTTGCGACACCTTTCTGATTAAATTGAACAAAGGCTTGCCTTTTTACCTTCCTCGGATTCAAAACACATGGAAGATTTTGGAGGACCAGTATTTTATTACCGAGCATGGCCCGCAATCATTTCTCCCAACGCTACAGGTGACCGACACATTCAAGTGGACGCCGAAAGAGATAGGCAGGAGTAAAGTGGGGCACGCAACGGGTAGCCTGGTTTGTTTATTGGAGCGCTAATCGAGTGGTCGATTTGCAATAATTCACACGACTAACTCACGGCGCTGTGACCGGTGGGGGCCGCCACCGAACCCTTCGTCAACGTCCTTGATATCATCGTCGGCAGCAGATAACAAGAACACCAAGAAGAGTGTTAAGCCTCAACGTTTTCAGTACCGTGAATCGTCCTATCATGCTATATGGGCGAAGAAATGGCAGGAAAATGAAAAGCACAAACACGTGAAACTTTCTCTTCATTCCATTCACCAACAAACCTTACAACAACTCACTGGGGAGGAAAAGTGAAATAAAATTGAGCCCTAATAAGCGTCACAAAGGAGCTCAGCTGGCTCTCCATGAAGTTGATGCTCTAGGTGCACCGGGCGTTCTCGGGATCAAGCTCCGTGAGCCTAAAGAAGAGGCGATCGCACTTCTCTTTAACCTGGGCCATAGTGGTCTCGTAATGCTCAACGGCAAACTCCAGGTCCGGAATCGCCGCCCTCTCGAAAGCAATGTCTGCCGTAATGTCATCAAGCCTCTCCTGCAGCCAACCGCATTTGCACCTCATCACAATATTGCCTGGCTCCTGTTCGGCGTAAGTTCGGACCAAGGCCAGACGGTCCACCAGCTTTCCCCTCTCACGAACCAGCCACGAAAGCTGATCGTTGGCAAACTTGAGGGCCTTTTTGTGATTATCAGCCACAAATGTAACTGTTGCCAAATGCTCGTGCCGGTCTCGGTAACGAGCTTTCACGACGGCGGTCACAAGGACTGTCTCATAAGCGCGGTTATAGACAGCCAGAAAATTGATGAAGACGGTCGAGAAGTTCCGATACTCCTTTCCCAGTTGGGTACCCTCAACAGAAGCAGCGTCCACAGTCCTGAATAAACCAAGGATTTCAGCCTCAACGGTAGAGTTTTTGGCTATATGAGCGTAACCTCTACCAAGAAGATTGTAGAGTCTCTCCCACCCAGCCAGGACTTCGGCGGATAAGGTGTGGTTAGGAGAATTGGCCATTTTTGAAAGCAGAATACGAAAGAAAGGGGGAGAGAGGTGAGGCAGATGAGCGGAATGCGAAGATGGTAATCTGCTTCAATTTAAATACTAATTTCACAGGGGCAGTCCTTATAGGTTTTCCTATCTACCATTCTCTGTCGGCAACACCCCCGGTGGCTCAAATTCCAGTCAAGTGGCAACCTCGAGTCGAACAAACCTGACGTCTCTGTGGAAAAGCTGGACGGGACTCCACCGCTTTGAAAAAAGAAAGAACGAAAAGACGAGCTGAGTGGGGGACAAAGAAATTTTCGGCAGAAAGAAAGATATTACTCGTCTTCATTGGAGGACCCGCCAGTAAATCGACGGTGGAAATCTTGACAGGGGCCCTCTACCGTGAAAAGAAAGAAGAAGACAAATTGAGCGATAAACGAGGATTTCCCCTTTAATCAAAAGCTGAATGTCAGATTTTCCCCTCGGTAAATCTAATAGCACTGCCCGTGAAGGGGGAAGTCGTTACTATTGCCAGAGAGAGAATTTATCCTCACTTGACAGTGAGGGTTCATCTGCACGAACTCGCAGGAGAAAGATAGAGAGGAATGAGTTCTCGTGGGAGAGGAATTCAAAACCTTCACCATCAAAGCATTTGCTTTCAAAGCTTGTTACGAGAAGCCATCAACGATCCCGTGATCCCTCAAGTCCGAGAAGACATCCTGAGGCGGTCTCGAATCGGCAGTCCTAGATCCAGAAATATGTCGAGCATTAGGGAAATGGGCGCATGTTCAACCCTGGTCGAAGCTGATGAAGTTCCTTACCCTGAGGGTCTACTGGTCATGGCCATTGACGGTAATCCAGTCTCTCTGTCAATCCTTGTTACCGTATTAAGAAAATGCCGGTATAAGGTTGTAGCTCAAGCAAAGGCGACAGAGGCCTTAGAGATATTAAGGAGGAGTAGTGACCAGTTTGATATCGTCCTCACCGCCATGGTAGGGATTGACATGGATGTTTTCACTCTCTTGGAAGTCATCAATTCTAAATTAAACATGCCAGTCCTCGTAATATCGGCAAGCGATGATCAGCAAGCCATGATGAAGGCTGTCTTAAACGGGGCCCAAGACGTCGTAACGAAACCAGTTAGAGTTCAGATGCTTCAAAACATATGGCAGCACGTGGTAAGGAAGCAATTGCACGAACATGAGATCAAGCATCAAGCCTTCAATTTTATTCCAAGCAACTGGAGAAAGAAGATGAGTTGGTCTCCCGAGCTGCATCGTATGTTTGTTAATGCAGTTCAGCAGCTAGGAATCGATTCGGCACGGCCGCAACATATACTGGAAATTATGAAGGTAGAGGGACTCACTAAAGCAAATGTTTCGAGTCATCTTCAGAAGTACAGAAAAAGGGTGAGAGAACACAATGTAGCTCAGAATCAAGAAAACCAAGGCGGGACTGATCCAAGCCTGAACGTCGAGTCTCCTCGCCACCATAAGTTCCACAGGTTAGCATGGGGCGAGCCACTTTCCATCATCAACCAAGCCAGTAGCCGTGCCATCAATCCCCCAGGCGTTAATCAAAGTATCCCCCAGAATCACCCTAATGCTCTTCAAGAGTATAGACCACAGGGGCAGTGTATTCAGACTCCTTGGTTTGAGCACCAACCCGTGGCTAGAATTCATCCCATGATCGGTGCGCCTGCGCAGCCAGAGAATCAGACAAGAAATTATCCTGAGCACTTCCACTTCTCTAATCCTCGAATGGAAGGAGTTCTTGGCAGTAGGACAGTTGGTGATCCCCACACTTTCTGGAGTAATGATGAAGACTTCAGCTCGAGAAGTCAAATTGCTCATGGCGAGGACAGAATGAGAAATCTACCGCCAGCATTTGCCAACAATAATGCCCAATTCGAGTATCAGTTGCTGGAAGGTTCAAGAGATTACCCAGATGATGAGCTTACTGCCCTGGTCAACCAGTTTAAGGTTGACAGACATCTGAAGCCATGATCAAAAGCCAGTGATTAGGGACTCTCAAACATCGGTCATCCATGCCTGAACCAGCACGAGACTAGCTGATTATCGAAGAGCCGCAGGAGAGGCAGAACTGACCTTGAACAAGTGCACCTTTCACTTCATGCTTAATTCCCCTGCGTGTGATATTTCCAGCTTTCTAGGTGTCTAGATTTAATTTAGGGGCATGGGGTAATTTATTTTTTATCCCGTCGAATGCGTGAATCCCTTTTTATGCTAGACTCAGGGCGGATCAATTTGTGGCAAAGTCGCTGACTGACATAATGAGAAATGTTGAATGGCCTCACGTAGGGAAATTTCAAGTGAAAAGCCCAGCGAGCTCGAAGACGGGTAACTGTGTGTCGTTCCAATTTACCCTCAATCGTCGCAAAATACTAAATTGGATTTGTTCCATTCTCACCCAGGGGATTGCAAATTGCCTCAAGAGTGTCGCAAAATGAAATGACCCAATGGAATGCGATAGGACTCATTTGCCTTAAAGGTAACCTTTAAATTAAAGGAGCCCTCCGATCCACGGACCCGATGGCATAAAAAATGATGATGGTCCAAAGCAACCCGAAAGAAAACAAGGCCTAACTAAGCAAAGCACTTATGTGGCAAGCTTAAAGTGAAGGGCAACTCGGGACATACAATCCAATCCAATCCAAATGAAGGCACTTCCTCAATTCAAATTCAATGGAAGTACATACAAGGGTAAAACAGTATCGTTCCAATTTTTCTAGAATATGAAGAACATATACTGCCGCATTCCCTTTCATTTTTGCAGTGAAAGTCTCTATTGGCCAGATTTTCCTGTCTACCATTCCCTATCAGTATCACCTCCGCTACTCGTCTCTAATCTCGAGCCAAGCAAATCCGACATCTCTGCTAAAAGTTTGACGGGATGACACAACTTTGAAAAAGAAGAAAGAAAGGTGACTTGGGTGGGAGACAAGGAAAATGGGATTCGTTTTTATAGGAGAACACGCCAGCAAATCGACGGTAGAGACGTTGATAGGGACCCTACCACTATGAAGAGATGAGAAAAGACGAGCCAAGCAAGAAACACGCAGGAAAGGTTGAGAAAGACAAATCTCGGGAGAAACGATACATATACTAAGCCGACGCCAAATTTTAAAAGAGACATCCTCCTGATAATCTTTATTCATACATTGAAGAGAGTTTTAAAGCATACACGGTTCAGAGAGAGTGAAAATACAGAAAGATATAGTAAACCTTGAGAAATCATCGACCAAATCGAAGATGTCTCAACCCAATACTTCCGAAAGCTATCATTGCCTGCTGAATATGGGAGAGGAAGAGTTCGAAACCATGTTTGGGATCGAGCCTATGGAGCCTGGCCCTTCCGTCGACGACGTCCAAGATCTCAGTAAAGATAAGGACAACAACGGTAAGGGTCAAAAGAAGCGTTACCGTCGCCATACTAAGGAGCAAGTACAAAGGCTTGAGGATTTCTTCAGAACATGTCCTATGCCAGACGGCAAACAGAAAATAGAACTAAGTCAAGAGCTAGGACTTGAACCTTCACAAATCAAGTTCTGGTTTCAAAATAGGCGAACCCGAATGAAGACTCGTCATGAGCACAACGAAGCCGAGTTTCTAAGAGTTGAAAATGAAAACCTCCGAGCGGAAAACAAGATGTATAAAGAGGCTTTTAACTCCGCCACCTGCCCTAACTGCAACAGCCTCCTCCTCGCCTTCGATGAAATGCATGATCTGAGGATTGAAAATGCGTGTTTGAGAAGCGAGTTAGACCAGTTTATAATATAATCGAGTTCTGTCGGAGCAGGGTACAAAAAGACTAATGCTACTAGATCAGCATCAATACCTCCCGGGGAAGGGGAGATGTATCACCACCAGGCAAGCGGCATTGACGATGAACTCACCGCCATGATCAACCAGTTTAATGTTAATGAAGCACGGGGACTGTAATATGCACAGGGAGTCTGTATTTCGAAGCTGAGATCACGGGTCCTTCAACATAGCCGATGCATATCTGGTCCAGGATGAAGCCAGCTGATCATGGGAGAGCCTGCTGAGGGAGCAAAATCGATCTTGAACGAATGCAGACGCTTCATTTCCTTGCATGGAATGTTTTCTACTTTTATTGATGTTCAGAATGAACGCAAAAGCAAGAAGCAGTAATTTCCTGTTCTCCTATTAAATGCTCGAGTCTGCTACCACATTAAACTCGTAGTGAATTTATTGCGAGTAAAAAGTCGCGCGAACTAGAAGAGTAAAGCAGTATCGTTTCAATTTACCCTCAAATTATCCCGATTCTAAATTAGATCCCTTATGTTTACAGGAATTTGCAAATTGACCCAAAAACGAAGTTCCCCGATTAATCAAAACTTTGGGCAAATAGATTTGTGGACATCGCCATAGAATAGACGGCTTCAAATGAGGAATATGTGAACGAAAGACCCAAACAATCTCAAAAAAGGGTAATTCTATATCGTTCTATTTTGCTCATACTCGTCTCGTGTTCTGAATTATTTTATTCCATTCTTAACAGGGTTTGTAAACCGCCCCGAAAAATACAGTGACCTGGAATTACCTAGTACAATACAATAACACCATGTCATCCCAAGGATTGACTCTTAAAAGGAACCTCCATGAGCGCCTGCGGTCTTGTGGACCAGATGGCATGGGGAATGACAGTGGTCCGAGACGTCCCGAGTTCAATCCTCGAGGATGGAAATATTGTAAGTATTGTAAATAAATAAAATAACTTTTTCTCGCATTTCTTTTTGCAGAAAGAAACAGGAATACTCGACGAGCAATACCAAGGTCAGTATTTTGTCACGATCTTGGCCCTAATGGTGAAGTGGCCCACGAAAGTTGAAGGAAGCTCAACCCAGCGAACCTGATAAGGGGATCGTGCGAGGCATTCAAAATGAAGGGTAAACCAATATCGTATCCAAAACATCATTTCTAATACTGACTAATACGTCTTCTCCTCCATTGTTTGACAGGAAATGTCTAACTTGACATACCCACGGAGAAAATCCCGAGTGGTAAAACTGGTAAAGGAGTTGCGCGAAGCACTCAAGGGTAACTCAATATCGTGTCCAGTTCATCATTTCTGATACTGGCTAACATGTCTCCTTCCTTTTTACAGGAAATGTTAAACTAACATCTGATACGTCAAAGAAAACAGCCCCAAGGGGCCAAGTTATGATCACCTGATGCGATTTGTCTGATGAAATAGGGGAAATCAATGGCGAACCCTGGATCGAAAAGAGGCAAAATCAGAAACAAACTACTCCTCGACTCGGGGAATAGGCCCTCAACGTGTTTGATCCACCCACACAGCCTAAGGCAATTTCCATACTTGTACATTGTTTTGCCATATTTGCATGATGTTTACACATTTCATGATTTATGCATGAGTGTTCTGCATCTTCAATTTATCAATTTTGACTGGGGGTATAAACTGTACACGATGCATCGAATGTATAGAATGGGGCATGATAGGACGATGAAAGGCAAGCCATTTCCACATACGTCCTGTATTCAATCCACAGTTAGTTGAGCGGTAGACAAATTCCGCATTCTCCGAGGCAATGGGTTTTCTCGCAAAAGGTACGATAGTCGAAGTGAAGGAGGCATTCATTCTCCATTCCAAACACTTCAGGCAACCATTGACAACCCATTTGAACGGTGATTTCATTTCATAACCCTGTCAAGAACCACCCCACACTGGGGCAAAACAGAGGTAATTCCAACAATATCAGGAGATAAATGGTTAGAAATTCTCTTACTTGGACTAACATCAATCTTCGAGTGTTTCTTTGCATGATACTCGAGTTTTAATTCAAGTGCTTTAGGATGACAAAGAGCATTTATTTTTTATATCCTACACACTCATCCTTTGCATAACCCAATTGAGCCTGCAAATTCATTTCTCAAGCCCATGTTGGTGATCCTTGCTCATTCAAGATAACGACGACACCTTCCCCCAAGGAGCAGAATTAAAGAAATTGGGCCAATAGAGAATTCTCGAATTAGCCCATTTCATATGCTAGACTTTCATGTAATGTCTAGTATCATTTGTTGAAAATCATCTTGTTGCTAAAATTCACAATCACAAGATTGTTAAATAAAAGAAAAAGAAAAACAAGTGTAGCCTAAAGAAAATGGGCCTGCTTTCAAACAAAAGGGAGTCGGGAGTAAGAAAAGCAAAGGCTACTCTAAAGAATCTCGGGCAGAAAGAGCAAAGTGCCTATCAAAAGCAAGGCCAGTGTCCATATATCTGTAATGAACTTCTGATTTCGAACATACATTTTGAGAATTCCCGAAAAAGGATCCCCAAAGAAGTCAGTTTGCAAAGTGTAAAAGAACTACCACCCCTCAGCCAATGGTGGTATTCATTGAAGATTAATTCAGGAAGGTCAAAGATCGGTGACAAGACTGCAATGATCACCAACACCAAGCCCTTCTCATATATTTTTCTGAGCCAAAACGAGCCATTCATTTCTCAGACCCAAATCCCGACCTACGTTACGACCCTTGAAAGTCTTTTCTGATTAGAGCATTTGAATTAATGTAAGAGTTGAATGACTTGAAGAATCGCTCGAAAAAGTTCGAGCAAGATTATTTCTCTCTCATTTTGCTGGGTTCTTGACTTGTAAACCCGGAGCAGATGATGAAGACCTTTTTTTGTCAATGGCCCTGACTCGAAATGAGTCTCCTTTGATAAGCCTTTGACACAGCCCACATTACGGTCCTAATCAAGACCTCTAGATCGGCTTGATCGTATCAATTGCGAGATTACTCAGACCCTCGCTGAATGCGATGATGGTAAGGTTGAGTGCTTTCTTTTCAAATCCTGTAATCCAGATAAACAGCGTTTCTCGAGAGTGAGAGAAAGCCCTTTCGGACTGAAGTCCCCATTCAGGTTCAATTCGAGGTATTCATGACATGATAACCTCCCTGGACAGAATTGGAAATGCAAACTCGACAGAATAGTCATGCATGATCCATATTATGAGCATACACATATAGTTTTAATCATTGCAAACTCAACTGAATGGTTTTGCATGAACCGATGAACTCATTGATACAAATGCTTGCACATGTTACCTCTGACACTGTCTGACAAGTAGTGCATTCCTAATAGTCGAGTTACTCTCCGAGGTCTCGAAATTCATCCAGAGGCTATTAAACAAACAAACCCTGTTGGCTAATACTCGCCAAGCATTTTCAGGTGAGTATATCTTCAACCTGAACCTTTCAATTCTAATGATTGTCTGGGTGCTCAAATCCATTGCAGCACATAAGGTCATTCAGTGAGCAAGCAGACACGATACAATCGGTCTGTCTATGCCTCGATCATTAACTCAGAAGATCCAGGTAAGTCTTCTGAACCCTTGCAACTCATGATCAACATACTCTCATGAAGTCTTCATCAGCTCACAATTGATACAATCTCGTGTTCTCAAGCTTTATCAAATCATGATTGACCAACTCTCGTGTTCTTGATCTTTGCCTCATCGGTTTATTCCTAAAGTGATGGGACAACAAAAATTAGGTTTGAGCTTCTACAGGATTTTTGGTTTCCCCAGATCCCAGAATGGCACCCTTCATGATAAGTCAAATTAGATTTGAGCGTCTGCAGAATTCCTGGTTTCCCCAAATCCCAGAATGGCACCCTTCAAGGTAAGTTAAGTCGGATTTTGAGGATTCCTGGTCTCCCTAGATCCCAGAATGACACCCTTCAAGGTAAGTTAAATCGGGTTTGAGCGTCTGCAAGATTCCTGGTTTCCCCAGATCCCAGAATGGCACCCTTCATGGTAAGTTAAATTGGGTTAGAGCGTCTGCAGGATTCTTGATCTCCCTAGATCCCAGATATACCCAAAAATCATTTTCTCAATCAATACCTCTTCAGTCTACCCAAAAAAGGTGACATCTAGGGTATATTATCTTCGGAGCCCTTCCATTGGAAACCCCAATACAGAACGGTCCATTCCCAAAGTCCTTTTTACAGGCGACCAAAGTCCTTTCTACAGGCGACCAAGTCCTTTCTACAGGCACTCAAAAGTCCTTTTTACAGGCAACCAAAGTCCTTTCTACAGGCGACCAAGTCCATTCTACAGGAAACCAAGTCCTTCTTACATGCAAATCAAGTCCTTTTTACAGGCATACCAAGTCCTTTTTACAGGCATCAAAGTCCTTTCTACAGGCACAAGTCCTTCTTACAGGCATCAAGTCCTTTTTACAGGCACCAAGTCCTTTCTACAGGCACACAAAAGTCCTTCTTACAGGCACCAAGTCCTTTCTATAGGCAACCAAAAGTCCTTTCTACAGGCACACCAAAGTCCTTTTTACAGGCAAAACAAAGTCCTTTCTACATGCACCAAAGTCCTTCCTACAGGCACCAAAGTCCTTCTTACAGGCATTTCCATGGGGTGACCTACCATACAGGTCAAATCTTAATTTAATTAGTAGAATCCTTTCACTAGGAATCTACCATGGGGTGACCCACCATACGGGTCAAAATTCAATCCGATTTTAATCAGTAGAATCCTTTTATTAGGAATCTACTATGGGGTGACCTACCATACGGGTCCAAGTTCCACCACCCTAAGGTTTTCTTATAACGAATCCTTAGGTTCTCATCCCATTTTCAGCAGAGCACTCATGTCAGGCAACCACCATACAACGAGCAGGTAAGTGCCAGGTAAATTCTCATCTTTGTCTCTCCCTCATCACATGAAAGCCTCCTCAAATCGGGTTTGGATCGAAATTTGCTAAAAGGGGTATTGGAGATCGAATGTCATGACTCTTTTTATTTCATTGTGTTGAGTCGATTAGGATTCAGGTGTCGTCTCGTTTTTGAAATGAACATCTACCGAGCTTCTTTTCAAAGAGGGGCAGCTGTTGACACCTGATTTTCAATCACCTTTTCTTTTCTTCTTTTTTAAAAATTAATAGAAAATCCATAAAAATTCATAAATTTGAAAAAATTAACTTTGGAGACCTTTGCCAAGCCTAGGGAACCAATTTTGACCAAAAAATGATTTTTCATATTTTTAGTATTTTTCGGTATTTTTATTTTCTAAAATTGATAGAAAATCTATAAAAATGAGAAAATTGCAAAATCAACTTTGGAAGCCTTGGCCAAGCTTAGGCAACCATTTTTGAGTAAAAAAAATAATTTTTCATATTTTTTGTATTTTTTTAAATATAATTTTTAGAAATTAGGAAAATATTTAATAAATAATAGCATTTGAGGCCACAAAAATAAATAAAAATAGTCAATATTTTTCCTTTAAATCCCTTTTCATGTTGGCCATCGCAAATTTAAAAAATCCAATTCGAGGTCGTGTATTCCTTAACGAGCATAATCTCGAATCGGGCCTAAAAAAATTCAATTTGAGTCAATTTATTTTCATTTTTCACTTTTAGGAGTTGTGACATTGTTCTTTAATATTCCAAATTTTCATCTTGGCCCAATTATACCCAGAATGACTCAATTTTACAAACAGGGCTTTAATTAAATTTTGCATTATTTTCAATAGCAAGAAATGAGCTTAAATTCAACATGCGATAGGTGTGTCGAAAATTGTGAAGAGATTTGGACTTAAAGAAATATTTCTCCAGGGACTGAATTACAAATACTTAAAATCTCATGGACTAGAGTGCAAATACCTAATACTTGAGGGATTATTTTGTAAATAACAAAAAGAATAGTTAGTGGAGAAATTAGAATAGAGAAGGGAAGATGGAGAAGAGAAGATAAAGAAAATAAGATGAGAATAGAGAAGGGAAGATGGAGATGAAGAAGAGTTAGTAGAATGGGAGATAGATATGGAGAAGGGAAGATGAATATGAAGAAGAGTTAGTGGAGAAATTAGAATGTGAGATAGAGATGGAGAAGGGAAGATGAAAATGAAGAAGAGTTAGTGGAGAAATTAGAATGGGAGATAGAGTTAATGGAAAAATTAGAATGGGAGATAGATGAGTGGTTTATAAAAGGAGGAAGAAGTGAGCTTGAGAGGGGAATTTTTTTGGAGAGAAAATTTTGGATGTTTGAGAGAGTTTTGGGAGATTGAAGAAAAACTGGAGAGAAAAAAAATTTTGGAGAGATTTCAAGAGAAAAAAATTTTGAGAGAGAAAAATTCGCTGCCGTGGAACAAGCCTTGGCGACGCGACGGATTCATCTCCAACGAGCTCTAGGCGCATCAGCATGTGCAATTATCTGGTAACTCAATTTTTCGTATTTAGATGACGAAATCTCGAAAATAAATATACTGAACATTCGTAGATGACTTCGAGATCTTCGATTTGATATATTATGACGCGAAAATGTACGTCGTTTTCTATGTCAAAAGGGTCCCGAAATTGAAAGCAGAAATCTGGAAATACGGTGATCAGAACCTGAGATGGAATTTTTCTCATCTGACCTTTCACGCTAAATGATTTTCCATGGGTTATTCTAGACTTTGTTTCATAAAGACCTCTTCATGACATTTGTTCATAAGATCTTAATGCATAACATATAAAAAATACAAAAATATTCATGCGCGTTTCGTATTTTTAATGCATTTAATGAAATCATGCAATTCTATTGGCGTCCTTGAGTCTGAGTGTTTTTCTGTGCGTGGTCATATTGATTTGTAGTTATCTCATGTTTAGAGTCTTCTTTTGAAACTTCACAAAAAATGAAAGTTGTTCATTGGGGTCTTGTTTAGTAGACTGGAAAGTTTGGTGCATTAATTTTGAGATTTGAGTGTCCATTTAAGCTTAATCCTGAAATATGTCTATTCTGTGAAATTTGTTTGTTTGCTGCTGAGCTCTCATGAAAGACCATTTTCTACACGAAAATGAGTGTCTCTTCAATAAGAATGTAAAACATGAAAATTGTCAAAGACACATTTTCCCATCCACATAAAAAATCTCAAAATTTTTACATACATTTCATTATTTCTTTTGTATTTTATGGTTACTGCTTTCTCCCTAAGAATGTTCATGGACAGTATGATTTAATTCGTATTTTTTGTGTTAATGCATTGGAAAATGTAAAAAATGGTCTCAATGAAGTTTAATCAGCACGTGTTAAACTCTCTTTGAGTTTTTGAATTGTCTTAACTCATTGGTGATTGTGCATGTCCGATTGGATAAGTTCATTATTTTCATTTGGCTTTCGGCCCGATGCTTTGAAGACTGGAGGATGACCGATATCCATTCCGGTCCATTTTTGTTGTATTCCCAATCATGTCTCGGGTTTTATTTAATTGGTCTGTAATTATTCACCCGACGAGTTGCGGGTTTTATTTTCACTGTCCTTAGGGTAGTTTTACTTTACCTGCTCTCTCTTCACATCTTCATTTGCTTTGGGTGATTTTGCATTCTTTTATAATACATCCAAAATACAGAAAAAAATGTAGAAAATCCAAAAAACCAAAAAAAAAATGGAAAATCTGAAAATACAAAAAATGCCATTCATGTGCATCTCATGTAGTATGTCTCATGTATGTTTGTTATGTTATCCGTATGTTCGTATAGACATATCGTATTTGTTTGTTCTCGTATGCACGTCACGTACGCGACGTTTGCAAATCCACATTTGTCTGTTATGATATGTTATTAACCCATGCATATTCATTCAGAAAAATCAAAAATTTCAAAATGAGGGTTTTATCCCCTCTTTTTCAAAAATGAGGGTTTTATCCCATCTTTTCAAAATGACGACTTTGTCCTTTATGGGCAAAATCGAAATGTACGTATTTACATACACATATCACTATGCATGTCACATATATATGTCACGTATTTGTATGGTGTATGTATGCATGTTACATATCGTATTCGTGTGTCTTCATACGCATGTCACATACGTATTCGTATTCGTCTATCCCCGCATGCATGTTGTATTCATACGTATGTCACGTACGCATATCATTCGCATGTCCACGTACGTATGTCCTTCGCATGTAACGCACGTATATGTATTCGTCTATCCCGTATGCATATTGTATTCATACACATGTCACGTACGTATGTCGTTCGCATGTCATGTACGTATGTCATTCGCACGTCACGCACGTATTCGTATTCGCATATCTACGTATTTGTATATCATATTCGTATGTCCGTATTTGTGTGTCGTATTTGTATGTCAACGTTTGCGTTCATACCCTTTATGCATTTCATTTTAAAGTGAAAACATAAAAAGAACACCTTACCAGGGTCTTAGGAATAAATCAAGTGAGAGTTGCCAAAATAGGATATCCATGGAATTAAGGTACCGAAAGGGCATTAGTTTTAATTAACTAGTGTAACCAAGTCCCCGAACTCATAATCTCTAGTTTGCAGGAGTAATTTAGTTCTCCCGCTAGGTTACTAAGGTTTCTAATCAACCTACCAAAAATGATTAGTGGCGACTCCAAATTCTAAAATCATGTGAAAAAAAATCAAAGTTGCGATTTGGTAGAGCTTGGGAGAGCTCGAACTAGGTTAGTTAATTTAATTAATTAATCTGGTAATCCATTAACCTAAAAATGAATTTTAGGTCGCGACAAGGCGATCAAAGACCATTTTACAGGCAACCAAAGTCCTTTCTACAAGCGATCAAAGTGCTTTTTACAGGCACCCAAGTCCTTTCTACAGGCAACCAAAGTCCTTTTTACAGGCAACCCAAAGTCCTTTCTACAGGCGATCAAAGTCCTTTTTACAGGCAACCAAAGTCCTTTTTACAGGCAACCTAAAGTCCTTTCTACAGGCGATCAAAGTCCTTTCTACAGGCAACCAAAGTCCTTCTTACAGGCACCCAAGTCCTTTCTACAGGCAACCAAAGTCCTTTTTACAGGCACAAAATCCTTCTTACAGGCACCCCAAAGTCTTTTTTAAAGGTTGCCCAAAGTCCTTTTTACAGGCGACCAAAGTCCTTTTTATAGGCAACCAAAGTCCTTTCTACAGGCACGCAAAGTCCTTTTTACAGGCACCAAGTCCTTTCTACAGGCACCCAAAAGTCCTTTTTACAGGCACCAAGTCCTTTCTAGAGGCACCTAAAGTCCTTTCTACAGGCATACCAAGTCCTTTATATTGGCACCCCAAAGTCCTTTCTACAGGCACTCTAAAGTCCTTCCTACAGGCACTAAGTCCTTTTTACAGGCACTAAGTCCTTTCTACAGGCACCCAAAAGTCCTTTCTACAGGCACCAGGTCCTTTCTACAGGCACCTAAAGTTCTTTCTACAGGCATACCAAGTCCTTTCTACAGGCATACAAAAGTCCTTCTTATAGGTACCCAAGTCCTTTCTATAGGCATACAAAAGTCCTTCTTACAGGCACAAAGTCCTTTCTACAGGCACCCAAAGTCCTTTCTACAGGCACATAAAAGTACCTCTTATAAGCGCCAAAGTCCTTCTTAGAGGCAAACCAAAGTCCTTCTTACAGGCAAACCAAAGTCCTTCTTACAGGCACCAAAGTTCTTTCTACAGGCACCCCAAAATCCTTTCTACATGTACTCCAAAGTCCTTACAGGCACCCAAAGTCGTTCCTACAGGCACCAAGTCCTTTTTACAGGCACCAAGTCCTTTCTACAGGCATACAAAAGTCCTTCTTATAGGCACCCAAGTCCTTTCTACAGGCATACAAAAATCCTTCTTACAGGCACCAAGTCCTTTCTACAAGCACCCAAAGTCCTTTTTACAGGCACATAAAAGTCCTTCTTACAGGCACCAAAGTCCTTTTTACAGGTAAACCAAAGTCCTTCTTATAGGCACCAAAGTCCTTCTTAGGGGCACTAAAATCCTTTCTACAAGCACCCAAAAGTCCTTCTTACAGGCACACAAAAGTCCTTTCTACATGCACAAAGTCCTTCTTATAGGCATTTTCATGGGGTGACCCACTATACGGGTCAAATCTCATTCCAATTTTAATCACTAGAGTCCTTTCATTAGGAACTCTGCCATAGTGTGACCTACCATACCGGTCAAATTTCAATCAAATTTTAATCAATAGAATCCTTTCATTAGGAATCTACCATGGGTTGACCTACCATACGGGTCCAAGTTCAACCACCCTGAGGTTTTCTTATAACGAATCCTTAGGCTCTCATTCCATTTTTATTAGAGCATGCGTGTCAGGCGACCGCCATACAACAGGTAGGTAAGTGTAAGGTAAACTCTCCTCTTTCCCTCACTGTATTAAGGCCTTTTCCAACCAGGTCTGAATCAGAACTTACACAGAAAGGTATTGGAGACCAAATATCACGACTCTTTTTATTTCATTGTGTTGAGTTGATTAGGATTCGGGTGTCATCTCGTCTTCGAAATGAACCTCTACCGAGCTTCCTTTCAAAGATGGGCAACTGTTGACACCTGATTTTTAATCACATTTTCTATTTAAAATTAATAGAAAATCCATAAAAATTCATAAAATTGAAAAATCAACTTTGGGGACCTTGGCCAAGCTTAGAGAACCAATTTTAGCAAAAAAATAATTTTCCATATTTTTTGTATTTTTCGGTATTTTATTTTTGAAAATTAATAAACAAAATCCATAAAAATTCATAAAATTGAAAAAATAAACTTTGGGGACCTTGGCTAAGCCTAGAGAACCAATTTTGACCAAAAATAATTTTCCATATTTTTAGTATTTTTCGGTATTTTTATTTTCGAAAATTCATAGAAAATCAAGAAAAAATGAGAAAATTACAAAATCAACTTTGGAAGCCTTCACCAAGCTTAGGCTACCATTTTTGAACAAAAACTAAATTTTCATATTTTTTTTATTTTTAATATTTTTCATAAATTAGGAAAATATTTAATAAATAAACAGCATTTCTGGCAAAAATATAATAATAAAAATATAAAAAAATAATATATATTATATAAAATTCACTTTATTTCTATAAATTTCAATTTTTGTATTTCTGAAGTTGTGACATTGTTCTCTAACAGTCCATATTTTCATGTTGGTCTAATTGTACCTGGAATCATTATTTTCCCGAAGGATCGTTGAATTGAATTTGCTCATTTTCTTCAGAAATGAGTTTTCTCCGAGGGATCATCAACTCGAGGGCCTCAATCTCCATCAACAGCGACTCCTCTTGCGAGTCGCATCCACGGCCGAAAACCTCTTCCGATTCTATGTCCATGGACGCCGGCGACGCTGCTGCCGTGACCTCGGTTTCGGATGAGCGGGCGACCTACAAGCTCAAGGAGTACTTCTATTTTCTTTTGAGGAACCTCTTGGTCACGTAGTACGTGTAGCATCGAGTTGATACTTTATTTTCCCGAATGCCTAAGTGTCAGCATGTTTTAAAACTCCAAATCAGTTTGGGAACTACGTAGTGCGGTCTGTTTTTGAGCTTCACATGCCCCATGAAACAAGGGATATACTAGAACATTTGAATAACAAGCATATGTGGGTATTTCCAAAAGCGATTGGACGTCCAGCTGGCCTTTCCAAGTTTCATGTCCTTCATGCTATAAATTAGGGAAAGGTCTCCCAATAAGGTTCTGTTCGCAAATATAGAATTCTCGGCAACTCAAAAGAGACCGACAACATGATGAAGAATGAGCAAAAGTGACCGAAAGAAAGCACTAAAGATAGGGAGGCTGCCGACAATGGGGAGGGCTCTTTCGCGGGGGAGTCTTTCGGTAAGACAAGAAAATTAAAAAAAGGAAGGGTAGATAGAAGCGTGGGGTGGAAGTTAAATAAAAAACAGGGGTGACCCACGATGGACGGGGGGAGATCTGCCAGTCCGTTGCACGTAATGCGGCTGGCACAAAGGAAACTTTCGGTGGAGCTGACAAAACGTGGGGGGTTGCTGAGAAGATGAGGAAGGTTAGTTACTCGAAAAAGAGGGGGGACTTACCCCCACTCTTCGCGGGGGAGGGGGAATGGTCGGTGGATTTTCTTGGGGAATTCGATCCCCCTATCTAAAAAAAAGGGCTTCCTCCCTCATTCAACGGGGTCCGGGACCGATTCACAGCCTCGATATACATGTGTATGCTCTCGAGCTTTGCCGAGGACGGGATTTCGGTCCTCATCTTTACCCATTTGAGGTTATGGAATAAACATTACCCGTTCCAATTCGATCTTCCGAAACCTTGTGGATCCGCTGGAGTAGATGAGCCGCATATCGCCCGCTGATTTGAACAAGATCCGGCAAATGATGATGTCTAATCCTGAATTGATGTGAATGGCCCCGAAAGCATGAAGAATGCGAGCCCTGAAGATTTACGACAAGTGGCGGACCAATTGAAGCATGTTCATCCTGAGGAGATGACTGAGATTGATATGAAGATGGCTAATGCTGGTCCTGAGGAGATTGCGGCTGCATGTGCTCGTGCAGATAAACGCAGCCCAAATGCTCAAGAAAGAGAAAATCCGTAGTAAACAGCTCATAGTTCTCAGCTCAAGAATTGTGAATCACTTATTCTCGTGGGGCTTGGTCACCAAATTTGTCTACATCACTTGACTTCTTTCTTCTGGGTCTTCTCTGTTTTCTTTTCATTTTTTTTTCCTCTTGTGGTTAATTCTGTTCAGTCCTATTTGCATTAAACCCGAGCCCAAGCATTCGAAGAAAAGTTGAGAGGAAGATGAGCTCGAGGGGCCCTAGAGAAAAATGGGGAGGCGAGCTGAAGAGAAGGAAGAAGGATCCTTATGATGGCGGGGGATGCTCAAGTAGTATCAGGGGCGATGGAGTTTTAACGAATGTAGAAGACTTGTAGATCTGCTGTGGTAGATGCTGGACACGAGAGCTTTAAACTGCTCAGGAATCTTAACCTGAAGCATGGGACTCACGCTTTAAATGGAGGACGATTTCTTGGGAGAATGCTATCTTAATATTCGATTCTAAAAGTTTATGCCAGTTGCTGGCTTCTCTGAACGTGGAGTTCTTTTGTTCATTTTTTCTGCAGGTTCAAGGCTGTTATGAGCTTGACACCATATGCTTTGAATATTTCAGGGAGTTTCCGGCCTTCCTTCGTGATGTGCAGGTTTTCGCGGAAATTCAAGTTACGAAATCAAGCTTCGTGATTATCGTCCATCAACGCTCCAACCATTTGTATCGACCGGACAACTATAGAGAGAACCCGAGGTGCACATTGAGCGAATCTGAGCAGCAAAACCATCACCCCAGCTATTACTTTTGAAGGTAAGGTCTTTATTCTTGGTGGATTTATTCTACTTAGGTTGTAGTAAGTTGTGTGTTATTTGAGTGCACGATGAAGAAGGTGCGTCTGCGAATGTCTTGTATTTGTGTTACGCCATTGTCAGACTACTAACAAGTGCTTCGTTGCTCCTTCTAGTGATCAAACCTATTGGATGGGATTGTAATATTTGAATACTTGACTGCCTTGGTTAGGGAGAACTAGATAGGAAAATATGAATCGAGAGAAGGGGTGTATACGTCTGACGTATTCATATGAAATAAGTCTGATTTGGCCTTGGACTCGACGAGTGTGTTAGATTAGGTGTGCACATTGTCTTTCTAGCAGGATAGGTCAGGAAGATTTTGGGTTAAATCTGGATCGTAAGGTTGAAACAGTGAAATAGAATGGGTAAGGAAATGGAATTTGGACCCATTTTGTCTGCTATTTTTATCTCGTTTCTATATACCTACCCGTATATATATATATATATATATATATATATATATATAATGTGATAATCTTAAACCTCCCACGGAGATCTTCTCACCCTTGTTTAGTTATCTTTGTGTAGCATATGTAATTAGAGCATTCTGATTAAATGGGAGGCAAACTTGATATTGGGAGGAAACCTATCTAGGAAAAATAAAAATACGAATGGAGTTTCATAAATTTTAATCATGATTGGTCCACGAATTTTTGTGGGGTACAACATACTTCAATAAAAGTTGCTCGTCAAAAAGTAAGTAAATTAATAAAAGCAAGAACAAAATAAAAATCAATGCTATGCCGTTTTGAGAACCGCTTCAAACCTAGGTGAATTTGGGCCGGGTCTTCGGGTTTGTGGGACGGATCAACTTGATCCGATCCGAAAATATTAAATAATAATAATAATAATAATAATAGTAATAATAATAATAATAATAATAACAACAACAACAACAACAACAACAACAACAACAACAATAATAATAATACATATATATATATATAATACATATAATTGGAAATTAAATGATAAATTTAAAAACAAATTCAGAAAAAGAAGAAAATTTTTCAAAATTCCCAAAATTCTCAAAAATTAGGAAATGGATTGTTTTAATCGACCAACCCTATTTTCAGCGATTTTGCCTCTCCAATCCTTGAAAAATGACTATTTTGCCCTTCTGGTCAGATTGACCCAAACTTTGTCCAAGTCATCCAAAATGAATTTTCATGAAATTGGTACCGAAAGGGCGTTAGAGCAATCTAACGTAACCAAGTCCCCGAACTCATAATCTCTGGTTCGCAGGAATAAAATATTTCTCCCGATACTTTATTTAGGTTTCTAATCGACCTACCAAGAATGATTAGTGGCGACTCCAAAATTAAAAATCATTTAAACAAAAACCAAAGTTGCGATTCGGTAGGGCTTGGGGAGGGTCCGTGTTAGGTTAGTTAATCTAATTAACCTGATAATCCGTTCATCTGAAAAATTAAATTTATTCTTAGGGTCGCGACAACCTACAATTGAGGGAACACATTCCACTTACATGTGAACACTAACATAGAAAACATTATGATTAGTAACCAGAGGAGCAGGTGGAATCAAATCAATTCCACAATATCTCACATCAATATGTTTATCCGTGGCTGTCTTTGAGCTAGTTGCCAATAGTTATAAGCATCAGTAGACATACAAAAAGTAAAATATGTATAAGTGCACAGAGCTTAAGACTAAGTGAAACTTTGGAATCGGTACCAAAAAAACTCATGATGGCTCTTGCATTAATGAGAGTTGCTCAATATCATATCCACTAGTAATAGGTATTGTATTTGGCACTTGGACACTGTAGTAAGATGCAAACGTTGCATTGCCAATACGAGGTTGTCCAAATGTTAAAACCCAAACATTCGGTGCTTCATGATTGACCTGAAACAAAGTGTCCCTAGTTATATAAGTAAATCAAGCAAATGCTGGTCTGAAAAAAATAGCTTCAGCACACATAATTAGATGCCAAATAACTTCATTAATACATAAATGGCCCAGGCATGGTAGGGTTGTTTATGTTGAGCTGTTTCCAGTAGAGATCTTCAACCCCATTCTGTATGTTGTGGACATAAATAGAAGGGACCAACTATCAGTTCAGTGACTTGGAACCCCTGTTTCAGGTGAAAAGACATTAATAATCAGTTCAGAAGCTACTAAGAGGAGGCAGCATATGTGCCCACAAAATCTCATCTCAAGAATTGGCCATTCTGTACTAAGGATCTATTTTTCAGGCAACCGTAGCAATGATGTCATATTAAAGCATATTGAATTACCTTGGTCTTTCCATCACATCTAGGACCCGTTTAACTAAAAAGTTTGGTCAAATCCAACATGTAAACCTGTAAAATAAAAAGATTTGCATATAATTACTATTTTATTGTTTTGAAATGGTCAAACCTGAAGGGTAATAACAACAAGGTCTAGGTACAAGCAAAAATCTCTACAAAGAACACCTATAGCAGATGCATACTCCACGAGTATCATGGCAAGAGCGTGATTGTAAACAGCTTTATGAGCCTTGGACCTCACTCTAAGTTCTGCATTTACCAGTTGAGAAATTTTCAGACTCTTTGTTTTTTGGTCGAAGAGAATTTTTCAGATTGAAAATGCGGTCAAAAGCTCATTTAGTTGTTCCCTCAATCAAACAAATTCCCAAAGAAAAATTTTCGAGAACTTTTTTTTATCTTTATCCCCCTCCCCAGATTTCAAAATGGGTCGGATAGGCAATGAAGCAAATTTCCTACGTCTCTTGCAAGTTATTTTGACAAATCAAATGAGGAAATCACTTTGAGGAAACAGCGCATCAAAACAATATTTCAGTTCAGTTTTGCCTTCGTCTTCGTGATCTTGAAGAACTATTTACAAAATGCGATGCGGAGAAAGGGGAATAAGTAAACAACACAAGGCCGCCCCTTCACATAAAGCTACGCCACTAAAACCTAAAGGCTACAGTGCACCGGAGAAAAGCTAAATAGCTGGTATTCAATTACGATGAGGCACTCAACAAATTTTATCCCTGAAGTAGGAACAGAAAAATGAGACTCATCTAAAAGCTTAAGCTCTTCGATGAATGTGTGGATTAATATTTGATTACTCTAACACTTCCCCTCATGCTTAGTCTGGTCTTTTAAACTCAAGACCTTCTATTCTGATACTATGTGAAATTTGAGAGATGACTAACAACTTTTTTAAAAACTTAAGCTATTAGATAAAGTCATAGTTTAATACTTGATTATTCTAACAATATCAGACAAACATAAGGAAACTGGATCGATCTGACAACATTCCAGGCGCCGCATTGATCCAAACTCAATATTCTATGGGCTTAACAAAACCAACTAGATACAACAAAACGCTTGTCAGTTATATTAACCATGCAAATTTCACCGTCCAAGCTCAAAACCCGCTATACTCAATCCTAGAGCCTATCGATTCACCCCTTATCATAATCAAAACTCCCAAATTCGAATTAAGTCTAAGGATCATTGAAGTAATTGATTGTGTGAACACGAATAAAGCTCTGGCTAATTGGTAGCTGTGCTGGCGAAGACAAAATAAAGGCAGATGAAGGATGACATTTGATAAAAAAAAAACACTGTGCATCAATGACCATATATTACATTTCATATACAAAGGTGAACAATAGAACAACCTTCTTTCCATGATGGTTCAAGGTCTAGTGTAACTCTGTCTAGATCCCATCCATACTTTCACCCATACCAAACCCCAACCCCCCCTCCCAAAAAAAAAACAAGAAAGCCAAAGGAAAAATTATATTCCTATAAGCAGAGCTAAACGTCGACTATCAGTTCAATGACTTCGAACCTTGCTTTCAGATCAAATCTCATCAATCAAAATTTATGTCATAAATTACATGCTCAACCGACTTACCATTCATGAAAAAAATTGAAAAAATTTCAAATAAGAGCTCGAAGTGCTCTAACTTTTTCAAATAAGAGCTTGAAATGGATTTTGAAAGAGCATGAAGTGGCACAATATAGTCTTAAAAAAAAAGCCTTACCTCAAGGAACTTCAACAGGTGAAGATGTTACCAGCTCTAAGTAATTCAAACAAGCTAAGTTCTCTTACAGTACACGATTGTCGTAACTTGGTTGAGATTCAAGGCGAACTACCACCATCTTTGGCAACTTTGGAGATTTCTGGATGTCGATCTTTACGGACTTTGCCTGATCTGTCAAACTTGATGGGACTGCTACTGGTTGAAATAAAGCGTTGCCAGAGTTTAAATGTGGAGACAATTTCTTTGCTTTGCTCGAAGAAGGACGTCACATTTGTGGGAGATGAAGACGATGAATTGGGATTCCCATTTGAATATGGATCTGAGGGAGAAGACGACGAAGGGGATGGAGATATGAACAGAGAAGCTATAAGAGTATATGCTAATGACCTTTTTGCGAGTTTTGGGCTGAGAAACTGATGTAGGTACTGAAATTAGGATACCTCCATACAACCAGAGCGTTCTTAACTATCTACAAACATTGCTTCTCTTTTCCTAGTTTGGTTTGGGTTTTTTTAGCAATTGTCACTTTGGATGCTTTCTCCTTGCTTTTATGTTTCCCAGCTAGAGGTATGTATGTCAATTGCATCGTTTTCATTTGATAGGTAACAAATTGTTAAAGATCCTTGTCCATTTGCTGCTTCACATATTTCAAAGTGGATACCCTCTGCTTCACATTGGAGATAACTTTGCTATACTGTAAACAATTAGATGGAATGTGTGTTAAAGTCATATGACTATGGTTCTCATCCTGGAACTTTACAACATAATCAATTCATTGTTGCAACTGTGAAGAAAACAGACCCTCTGTATTGTTATGCTTAAGTTCAGTTTCTTTTCCAGGAAAAGCATGCCCCTTAGTGGGATTTGCAAATGTTACGGTGAAGTTATCAAATAAAAGAGGAATTTCACTTGGGTAACGACATGAATAGTTGGTGCAGCAATACTTCTCCATGGTATTATAAATCATCTAGGACATATGATCAGTCTCTGGGGTCAGAAATCATGTAAATGGACTCCTCTGTGATCTTGATTCTTGCATAAATTTTCTAGAAATGGTTCTGCCTAGGTGATTATCTGTAATAGAAGCCCTTCTATTCACCTCAAGTTATACTAGACGATTCTTTTAGGTTTTAAGATTGGCAAGTAGTGCTAAGGGATACATCTCAAACCACTGCCTTTTTGCCGGTTTCTAATGTTCTTGAGAGGAATTAAAGTTAGCTTACGGAACTCTCTCTGTGCAGGGAGCTGTGGCTATTTGGGCAACTTTACAAATGAAAACTGAATGAAGGACGATGAAGGATGACATTTGATGTGGACTATAATCCCTTTCACAATCTTGGGGTGATAAACTGTGTATTCATCTATTGAGAGTCGGAAATTTGAAGATAAGTGAGGGAAGTCGTTGCCTATTGATGAAAATGCCGAATCTGTTTAACTTGGTCTAAAGTTTCAGTTGGATGGTTTGCCCTTTTTTCAGAGAAATCTTTATTAGAGTAGGTCGGAGGGATTTATTTTGCAATTTGGGGCATTATAGGTGATGTTTTTGGGGTAAAAGGGCTATTTAGGCAAACCAGATTGTTTATTATTCTTTTTTTTGTGTGGCCATAAGAATGAATATAGCATTTCATCTAAATGTGTGTTCTCTTCATTGATATGCAGTAGAACTTGCTTATCAGTACCCAAATGTTCTTTTACGAGGAAACACTTGAAGGTCTTGTCTGGACAGGGAGAAAAATTGTGCCCTTAAAGTGGAGTTAAAGGTAGTCTTAGTTGCACCTATTAAAACCAATTTTATGGACCTTTCGCTGTGAAAATGGTGGCTTGGTGATGATTTACTTTCGCCTGAGAAAGTCATTGCATGAATCACTCTCTGTATAGGCCAGAGATCCATTGACAAGTCATATGACTGTCCAGTGGACTCTGCTTCTGAGAGTTGTGGTGGGAGATGTGCATTTCTAAAAGCATCAGTCTCAGCATTTCTGTTCTGTTTCAGGCATGCGGAGAGCTTAGAATTGCAACTTATTGGTGTTGAATGTATTCTTCTTGTTGACACCTGATTTTTAATCATCTTTTCTCTTTTAAAATTAATAAATAAAAATCCATAAAAATTCATAAAATTGAAAAATCAACTTTAGCGACCTTGGCCAAACCTAGGGAACCAATTTTGACGAAAAAATGATTTTCGTATTTTCAGTATTTTCCGATATTTTTATTTTTGAAAATTCATAAAAAATCAAGAAAAAATTCCTAAAATTAAAAAATCAACTTTGGGGACCTTGACCAAGCCTAGGGAGCCAATTTTGAACAAAAAATGATTTTTCATATTTTTAGTATTTTTTAGTATTTTTTAGAAATTAGGAAAATATTTGAAAATAAAATTGTATTTGAGGCTATAAAAATATGAAAAAAGAGTCAGCATTTTTTGTTTAATTTTCTCTTCATGTTGGTCAAATAAATTTTGAGAAACTCGATCTGAAATTGAGAGTTTCTTTAGTAATTTCATTCTTAGGCGATTTTTTTTAAAAAAAATCCTAGAAAATTCATGTTAGCGATGTAATTTTCAATTTCTGCGTTTCTGGGGGTCGTGATATTGTCTTCTAATAGTTTGAATTTTCATCTCGGCCCAATTGTATCCGAAATGGCTCAATTTTGCAAAAGGCAAGAGAGAAGAGAAGATGAAAGGGAAATTTGCGGATTTGTGGCTTTCATGGGACGAGATGCAAGGTGTCATTGCTTATTGGTATAAATTGAAAATTGGACGAGGTTCGTCCAATTGCAAGGACAAGATTAAACCTGATGGAGTTGTCTTCCCCGGCGTATTATTCGCTTGTAGCCATCCTGGTTTAGCAGAATATCGAAGAAAATGTTTCGATCTAAAGATGAGGGAACATGATATCAAGCCGTGGACGGAGTACCGCGGACGCATGGTCGATATACTGTAAAGCCGGGCTAGTTGACAAGACACTTTACTTCGTGATGAATATGCCAATCGAACCGGATTTGATACCGAAACATCTCATGGCGTTCCTAAACTAAAAACATCCCGAACTAATGAATCAAGTTATACATGACATACATGAATCGGGACTTAAAAAATAGCAATGACTACATGCTACTGTCGAATCTCCGTGCTTCAGTGGATGAGTGGGGAGAATAAAGAAAATGGACAAATCCGTGAACACGTCCAGCTAGCTAAAACGCTGGGTGTATCTAAGCTACTGGTTATTGAAAAATGGAGGACCCTTTTTTCACGGTCAAGTTCCAAAATAGAGGAGTTGAAATAGAGTTGGTTAAGAGACTCAAGCGGCGAGGTGGAGTTAATTTGGGCATAAAAAAAAGATAGGAGAGTCAGCCGAAGGAGGCGCTCCACTTGCACCGAAAGGAGGAGTAGATTTCGGATGGAGGATAATATCTAATGACATTGTCGGTAGGCAAAGCAAAAGGTTGTGGAAGACATTATCATGAGGGGGCATCACACCATTTTCGGACGGCAGCTTGACTCAAGAACCGAGGGGAAGAAGCAACAAACCAAGAGCTACGTGTCTTTCAAAGTGTTTGATTGCGGCTTAGACTATGGGAGGAATGGGACAAGAAAAGGGGACGACAAACTCTAATGGATGTTTTTTTCGGTAGAAGACCGTTGAATCTGGAATAAAAAGGGCTCCTCCGCTACCTTTTATATTGGCAATGCCACATGCTGGAAAGAGGAAGTTCAAGGAATGGAGATGTATGCACATGGTGTGAGAAGCACGCTGCATTGGCACTCGAGTATCTGCACAAGAATGAAACACAATCTGAAGTAATTGAACTTCTTCACTTGACCTGCTCCCAAGTTCTGATGTTCAAAATGGAGTGCATTATTCTGGTGGATTGCTATGTTTCAAAATTTTTCTTAGAGGATTTCTTCAACCTGAAGAGACCTGCAAGGATCTCTCTTTGCACATCAGCAGTGAAAGTTTCTCCAAAGCTTAAGGGAGCTAGCCGTGAATATTTGCCATGATGCTGTTTCACTTGTCTTAGATAGGTCGAAAGAACCTGATACTCAGTTGGACATAATCGAGCTACCACTGGAGGCGTGTGATTCCCTCAAGAGCTACAGGAACAAGTGTAAAAAGCTGGTATTCGAGTACGGTCCAATGATTCTTGCTAACGTTGAGCAATTTCTGAAGGCGACTAATGTATGCACCAGGTTACATGTATACACCACACCAGAAATCGAAAGTAGAGAATCGGCAACCCCCAAGGAGGCACCATTAATGTCTGACTCTTGAAGCTTTATCTTGCGGGACGCATAGTTCATATATGCCCTGAAATGTGCATTGCCCTCACCATTACATGTGCACTATCACGACCCTACATTAGTGTCATTACACAAGACCTGGTCAAATTGAAAGGGAACCTCATAATGATCGACACAATGGCATGGACGTAGAAATGTGTCGTCTGGAAGTGTCGATTAACTATTGTTACGATCACCAAAGCTGCTGTAACACCTGGCATCATCACCGTCCTACTTATGCTCACTTACTATGTTGGTCATACAATAGTTATATTCGTCGGACAAAAGGACCTCAATATAACCACTTAGATTCTGCTTTCCCCATAAAAAAAAATAATAGCAGAGATGAGTGCTGAAGAAAAGAGATGGGTTCCTTTTAATTCACCTGTCCTCGATCAACGTTTTCAAAATACCAAAAGAACATCTATTTCGTGGGCTCATGGAATTGAGGACAGAGAATATTATTTGAGGCTAAAGAAGCAGATCCACAATGCTTTTAAAAAAAAAAAGCTAGTGTCGGTTGAGAGTTTAGGAAGACAAAAAAAAAGAGAGCAAAACTCAGCCTCGATTTTCTCGAGCTCTCGGAGAGAGCAGCATACGTGCTATGCTATGAGGTTAACCACCATCAAGCCTAGACCATGGTATCAAGACAGCATCATGATGAAAGAGAGGAAAAGGAGAATCCACTAGCACTCTTTCGGTGGCTTTTCTGGAGAGGTCACGGGGAAAAAAAAAGATCGAGATGAACGGAGGAGAAAGCTGAGTGGGAGGGCTCGGAAAGAAGGGATGGTGAGGACAAAGATGGTGGAGAGAAAAGAAAAATTATGACGAGGAAAAAAACATCAAACAACAAGCTCTGGGGGAATATGAAAAAAGGTGGTCTCCATGCAAGAAAAGGTGAAGGGAGCGAGGAACAGAGTTCCAGGGGGCAAGTTCTGGCACGCTTAAACGGAGTCCATCTTCTTGCTCGCTCCTTCGATTTCATCGGTGGTTCTCTCCAGCTTGTCCGAAAAAAAAAAAAAAACCTTCGTCGACCTGATTCTAGAGTTAGATCACGGTGCCAGTGCAGCAGTACCTTTTAATGGAAGAAATAGTCTCAGCAACAACTCTAGTCTCGCATCAGAGCTGAGGCTACATAGGACTCGTGAGTTTCATGATCATTTTGTTGGTGCCGTGATATAACTCGAGGGAGTCCTAACAGGGCCACTCCAAAAGGCGTCCTTAGAGTGATGAGCATTCAAGGTTTAGCAACATACCATGCCAAGAGTCACTTGCAGAAGTGTGGACTTGTAAAATATCTTACTGACTCTTCTTCTGATGGAGAAATTGCGGAGAAGAACGACTCCGCAGATAGTGCTTCAAATATAGATGGTTCATTTAGAATGACACAGCTCTACTTTCGAGCATCGCGCCTCGTTTGGATGACATCTATTCCATCTCCCTCGTCCAGCCGAGAACTGTCCGCCTCTTTCGCTAGGTCGTTCACGAAGTGCATAGACTCGCAGCGTTCCAAGCGGGTTGAAGCGTGGACCAATAACCATGGAGCCATGGACGAGAGTACAATAAAGGTGAGGCTAGAGGAGCGCACTCCAAGCTACGTGCAACGAGCTCGCGATTTCTCCAAGCAACTCAAACCCCAACAGACCAAGAGCAGCAGCAATACGGAGTCCAGTAGATCGGCCGTAATAAAAAACGTGAGATGAACGCATGATTCTGGACAATGAAGCACTCTATGGTATTGGCTTTCAAACTTTGGAGCTCACTACACCCAGCTGTAAGTATTTCCTTTTAGCTGTGCTAGAGTAGGCCTTTTTGTTTTGTTTCGTTTTTTTTCAGCTGCTGGATAAATTTGCAATTGTCCAGTCGTCCAGTCCATGCAAATATCTTTGTTAGTGCAGATTCTTAATTATTAGGGCCTCCGGAATGAGAGCATGCGCTATTTAATCCATTTGACTGCATATAAAGGTTGACGTTTTGATATGACGTTTCTACACCCTCCTTGGAATTTCTGTTGTTATATTATTATATTAATGTGTGCTATTTTTTTAATTGTTTTGGTGTTTATTAATCCTGGGAATATCTAATTCTACGTGGAGTTTTGTTGGAAGTAGCTTTATTCTGACTATTTTTGAGTAGTTTATCATAGTTCTAATCCGTTAGTTCAGAATATTCCTTTTTATATACATTTCCAGTGGCGTTTTGGAGCCCCTGCATGATGTAACCTAGATTTGACATATTAGATGAATTACCTTGAACCACTTAGAAGTCAAGGCCTTTTCGTATGTGCGACAGACGGCTAATATTCGGGAGAATGCAACATTTTTCATCAAAAAGAATGTGCGATCGGGACAAGCGAAGAAGTCGCCGGACATAATGTGCTCAGCTAGAAGTTACCTGCGGCGCCGATTTGGGTACACACTGAAGCGGAGAATAGAGAAGGGCGCTCACGAAGGAGATGGTACAAAGGAGAATAAAGAATTAGAAAACTAAAAAAAAATATACAAAAAGGAGATGGTGCAAAGGAGAATAAAGAATTAGAAAACTAGAAAAATACAAAAAGAAGCATGGGCGGTGGATGCCAGGGAAGGAAGTTCACGAAGGAAATGGTGCAAAAGAGAATAAAACTAGAAAAGTAAAAATAAAAAATATAAAGTATGAAAAGAAACATGGGCGGTGGAGAATAAAAAAAATTAGGAAGAGTAAAGGAGAATAAAAAAATTAGAAAAAAGTAAAAAATAGAAAGGAAACTATGCGGTGGGAGCTATAAGTTGAAGTGTCATGGTTGCTTTATCTTTGCAAATTGGGTTAAACGCATTATTGGGCTATCGCTTGGACTTTCTTAATCACTGGGCCCCATTTAAAAAGAAGCAGAGAGGGTCTGCAATGTGGGATTTGAGTCAGTTTCTTTTCGTTTTTTTTTATGGGTTTGGCTTTGTGAGCCGAGTTAATATGGCCTGGGCCGAATAACAAATAAAACAGTAATAGTAATAATAACAAAAAAAAAATCATAAAACTCATGAAAAATTCAGAAAATACAGAAAAATCTCAGAAATTAGGAGACGGGCCATTTCGACTGGCCAATCCTATTTTTGATGAATTTCCTTCATGATCTTTCCAAAATGACGATTTTGCCCTTTATGGGCAAATTGTCCCGAAAAATTCTAAAAATTTCAAAAAACAAATTCTCAGAAATTGTGGAAATTAAAGAATGACCACTTTCAACTGGTTTGATCTATTTCCACTTTCCGGTCTTTGAAAAATGACCATTTTACCCTTCTGGTCAGTTTAACCCAAATCTTTCCAAATCACCCTAAATGAATTTTCATGAAATTGGTACCGAAAGGGCGTTAGAGTAATCTAGCGTAACCAAGTTCCCGAACTCATTTTCTCTGGTTCGCAGAAATAAATTAGTTCTCCCACTAATTTATTTAGGTTTCTAATCGACCTACCAAGAACGATTAGTGGCGACTCCAAAATGAAAAATCATTTCAACAAAAACCAAAGTTGCGATTCGGTAGGGCTTGGGAGGGTCCGTATTATGTTAGTTAATCTAATTAACCTGATAATCCGTTCACCTAGAAATGAAAATGAAACTTATTATTTTTAGGGTCGCGACAGCTTGGCGACTCCGCTGGGGACTTGTTCTTAATTTTTCAAAATTTAAGAACTTAGAGGACTTAGGCCTAAAAAATTTCATGAAAATTCATTTGATCTGAATTGGGTGGATTCTAATCTTTAGGTGTTAAATGGTCTTGCAGATGGGAGTTATAAGGGGTGGATTGTTTGACTAACCCTTTGTTTTGGAGGTTGGTGTAGGAATTGTTTGTTTAAATTCTGCATATTATTGAAGCGCTGTTTGCATTTAAATGTTGTGCATGTGTTTACAGTTTTAGCACTACATCACACACGTCCTGTGGCCGGACCTGGGCCACTAGTTTTAGGATGGTATTGTGATTTGGTTTTAGCGTTCGGCGTGAGATCACGTCGAAAGTTAGCCCAGATTCAATCCCGAACCTCTTTTCAAAAATGAGTTTAAAAGTTAAGCCTCAGGCTTGGTAAGATTACCAAAGCAGTGGTTTTAATTTTTAGCTCGAGCAGCCGAAGTGGGGAGACCCGGCTAATCCTGATTACGTCGTAGGGGTTACGGCTAATCTTGATTATGTGCGCGAGATTGTCGCCTTCCGTAAGTCTTTCGCTTCAATTTGTCAGCCTTTAGAGTAGATATGCTAAGATTTAAACTCACGATTCATGTGCATGCCTTTGCGACTTACATGGTATTTTTGACGGTGAAAGTAAGTTTTCTAACTTCATCTTGTATTTATTTTTGGTCGGTCCATGTTAGGTGTCGGTCAAATTTTGAATTTAACATCAAGGTCATTTTTCAAAAGAAAATAAAAATCAAATTAATATCCCATTTTTGAAAAAATAAGTGTGAAAAATCCCTTAGGAAAATTTTGTCGACCAGTAAAAGATTTTGTTACATTTTTCTACTTCAATAGAAATGAGATTTTCTTGACAAATTTATCCCTAAAAATTCATTCTGATAAAAGGAAAATCCCTTCGGGAAATTTGCTAAATTTTAAGAGGTTTTATCACATTTTTCAAGTTGTAAAAATTTGCAAGAAAATTCTTTTTGAGAAATTCACCCATGTTTTTCTAAGAAAATTTTCTCTAAAATTGAAAAATAAAATTGGACTAATGTAGGAATCATGGACCGACCTTTCTTGGATCACCTACTAATTATGTCATTTGCTTTTGCAGGAAATCACAAGTACCCAGGAGCAAAATTGGGCTAATCGGCGATAAAATACCAGGAATATTCTTGAAGAATACAAAAAGGCGAAAATTATCGATACCTTAGCTGATAATCTTGGGGGCAAGCGAAGAGGTCCCTTCTCCTAGAGATGGAATTACGTCAATTAGCCAGCATGTATGGGATATATATTTTTATACGGCGGAAAAAGTATTCGGATCAGGCGTGAGGCATTTGGGGCTTCCTGTATATTTTCTGAAAACAATAGATTTCGTAATCAGAACCTGTGGGGAAAGTATATTAACTCGACCTTGCAACGCCTTACTGATTAAATCCATCAAAGGCCTGCCTTTTAAACTATCTCGGGTTCGAACCACGTGGAGAATTTTGATGGATCGGAGAATTATTGTTGAGCGTGGCCCATAGACGTTTCTCCCAACACTACCGACGACCGACACATTCAAGTAGACGCCGAAAGAGATAGGCATGAGTAAAGTGGGGCAAGCAACGGGCAGCCTGGTTTGTTTATTGGAGCACTAATCGAGTAGTCGATTTGCAATAATTCACACGACTGACTCACGGCGCTGTGACCGGTGGGGGCCGCCACCGAACCCTTCGTTAATGTCCTTGATATCATCGCCGGCAGCAGATAACAAGAACACCAAGAAGAGTGTTAAGCCTCAACGTTTTCAGTACCGTGAATCGTCCTATCATGCTATATGGGCGAAGAAATGGCAGGAAAATGAAAAGCACAAACACGTGAAACTTTCTCTTCATTCCATTCACCAACAAACCCTTACAACAACTCACTGGGGAGGAAAAGTGAAATCAAATTGAGCCCTAATAAGCATCACAAAGAAGCTCAGCTGGCTCTCCATGAAGTTAATGCTCTGGATGCACCGGGCGTTCTCGGGATCAAGCTCCGCGAGCCTAAAGAAGAGGCGATCGCACTTCTCTTTAACCTGGGCCATAGTGGCCTCGTAATGCTCAACGGCAAACTCCAGGTCCGGGATCGCTGCCCTCTCGAAGGCAATGTCTGCCGTAATGTCATCAAGTCTCTCCTGCAGCCAACTACATTTGCACCTCATCACAATATTGCCTGGCTCCTGTTCGGCGTAAGTTCGGACCAAGGCCAGACGGTCCACCAGCTTTCCCCTCTCACGAACCAGCCACGAAAACTGATCGTTGGCAAACTTGAGGGCCTTTTTGTGATTATCAGCCACAAATGTGACTGTTGCCAGACGCTCGTGCCGGTCTCGGTAACGAGCTTTCACGACGGCGGTCACAAGGACCGTCTCATAAGCGCGGTTATAGGCAGCCAGAAAATTGATGAAGACGGTCGAGAAGTTCCGATACTCCTTCCCTAGTTGGGTACCCTCAACAGAAGCAGCGTCCACGGTCCTGAATAAACCGAGGATTTCAGTCTCAACAGCAGAGTTTTTGGCTACATGAGCGTAACCTCTACCAAGAAGATTGTAGAGTCTCTCCCACCCAGCCAGGACTTCGGCGGATAAGGTGTGGTTAGGAGAATTGGCCATTTTTTAAAGCAGAATACGAAAGAAAGGGGGAGAGAGGTAAGGCAGATGAGCAGAATGCGAAGATGGTAATCTGCTTCAATTTAAATACTGATTTCACAGGGGCAGTCCTTATAGGTTTTCCTATCTACCATTCTCTGTCGGCAACACCCTCGGTGGCTCAAATTCCAGTCAAGTGACAACCTCGAGCCGAACAAACCTGACGTCTCTGTGGAAAAGCTGACGGGACTCCACCGCTTTGAAAAAAGAAAGAACGAAAAGACGAGCTGAGTGGGGGACAAAGAAATTCTCGGCAGAAAGAGAGATATTACTCGTCTTCATTGGAGGACCCGCCAGTAAATCGACGGTGGAAATCTTGATAGGGGCCTTCTACCGCGAAAAGAAAGAAGAAGACAAACTGAGCAATAAACGAGGATTTCCCCTTTGATCAAAAGCTGAATGTCAGATTTTTCCCTCGGTAAATCTAATAGCACTGCCCGTGAATGGGGAAGTCGTTGCTATTGCCAGAGAAAGAATTTGTCCTCATTTGATAGTGAGGGTTCATCTGCACGAACTCGCAGGAGAAAGATAGAGAGGAAGGAGTTCTCGTGGGAGAGGAATTCAAAACTTTCATCATCAAAGCATTGGCTTTCAAAGCCTGTTACGAGAAGCCATCAACGATCCCGTGATCCCTCAAGTCCGAGAAGACATCCTGAGGCGGTCTCGAATCGGCAGTCCTAGATCCAGAAATATGTCGAGCATTAGGGGAACGGGCGCATGTTCAACCCTGGTCAAAGCTGATGAAGTTCCTTACCCTGAGGGTCTACTGGTCATGGCCATTGACGGTAATCCAGTCTCTCTGTCAATCCTTGTTACCGTATTAAGAAAATGCCGGTATAAGGTTGTAGCTCAAGCAAAGGCGACAGAGGCCTTAGAGATATTAAGGAGGAGTGGTGACCAGTTTGATATCGTCCTCACCGCCATGGTAGGGATTGACATGGATGTTTTCACTCTCTTGGAAGTCATCAATTCTAAATTAAACATGCCAGTCCTCGTAATATCGGCAAGCAATGATCAGCAAGCCATAATGAAGGCTGTCTTAAATGGGGCCCAAGATATCGTAACGAAACCAGTTAGAGTTCAGATGCTTCAAAACATATGGCAGCACGTGGTAAGGAAGCAATTGCACGACCATGAGAACAAGCATCAAGCCTTCAATTTTATTCCAAGCAACTGGAGAAAGAAGATGAGTTGGTCTCCCGAGCTGCATCATATGTTTGTTAATGCAGTTCAGCAGGTAGGAATCGATTCGGCACGGCCGCAACATATACTGGAAATTATGAACGTAGAGGGACTCACTAAAGCAAATGTTTCGAGTCATCTTCAGAAGTACAGAAAAAGGGTGAGAGAACAAAATGCAGCTCAGAATCAAGAAAACTAAGGCGGGACTGATCCAATCCTGAATGTCGAGTCTCCTCGCCACCATAAGTTCCGCAGGTTAGCATGGGGCGAGCCACTTCCCATCATCAACCAAGCCAGTAGCCGTGCCATCACTCCTCCAGGCGTTAATCAAAGTATCCCCCAGAATCACCCTAATGCTCTTCAAGAGTATAGACTGCAGGGGCAGTGTATTCAAACTCCTTGATCTGAGCACCAACCCGTGGCTAGAATTCATCCCATGATCAGCGCGCCTGCGCAGCCAGAGAATCAGACAAGAAATTATCCTGAGCACTTCCACTTCTCTAATCCTCGAATGGAAGGCGTTCTTGGCAGCAGGACAGTTGGTGATCCCCACACTTTCTGGAGTAATGATGAAGACTTCAGCTCGAGAAGTCAAATTGCTCATGGCGAGGACAGAATGAGAAATCTACCGTCAGCATTTGCCAACAATAATGCCCAATTCGAGCATCAGTTGCTGGAAGGTTCAAGAGATTACCCAGATGATGAGCTTACTGCCCTGGTCAACCAGTTTAAGGTTGACAGACATCCGAAGCCATGGTCGGAAGCCAGTGATTAGGGACTCTCAAACATCGGTCATCCATGCCTGAACCAGCATGAGACTAGCTGATTATCGAAGAGCCGCAGGAGAGGCAGAACTGACCTTGAACAAGTGCACCTTTCATTTCATACTTAATTCCCCTGCGTGTGATATTTCCAGCTTTCTAGATGTCTAGATTTAATTCAGGGGCATGGGGTAATTTGTTTTTTTTATCCCGTCGAATGCGTGAATCCCTTTTTATGCTAGACTCAGGGCGGATCAATTTGTGGCAACGTCGCTGACTGCCATAATGAGAAATGTTGAATGGCCTCACGTAGGGAAATTTCAAGTGAAAAGCCCAGGCGAGCTCGAAGACGGGGGATTGCAAATTGCCTCAAGAGTGTCGCAAAATGAAATGACCCAATGGAATGCGATAGGACTCATTTGCCTTGAAGGTAACCTTTAAATTAAAGGAGCCCTCCGGTCCACGGACCCGATGGCATAAAAAAAATGATGATGGTCCAAAGCAACTCGAAAGAAAACAAGGCCCAACTAAGCAAAGCACTTATGTGGCAAGCTCAAAGTGAATGGCAACTCGGGACATACAATCCAATCCAATCCAAATGAAGGAACTTCCTCAATTCAAATTCAATGGAAGTACATACAAGGGTGAAACAGTATCGTTCCAATGTTTCTAAAATATGAAGAACATATACTGCCGCATTCCCTTTCATTTTTGCAGTGAAAGTCTCTACTGGCTAGATTTTCCTGTCTACCATTCCCTATCAGTATCACCTCCGCTACTCGTCTCCAATCTAGAGCCAAGCAAATCCGACATCTCTGCCAAAAGTTTGACAGGATAACACAACTTTGAAAAAGAAGAAAGAATGGTGACTTGGGTGGGAGACAAGGAAAAGGGGATTCGTTTTTATAGGAGAACACGCCAGCAAATCGACGGTAGAGACGTTGATAGGGACCCTACCACTATGAAGAGATGAGAAAAGACGAGCTAAGCAAGAAACACGCAGGAAAGGTTGAGAAAGACAACTCTCGGGAGAAGCGATACATATGCTAAGCCGACGCCAAATTTTAAAAGAGACATCCTCCTGATAATCTTTATTCATACGTTGAAGAAAGTTTTAAAGCATACACGGTTCAGAGAGAGTGAAAATACAGAAAGATATAGTAAACCTTGAGAAATCATCGACCAAATCGAAGATGTCTCAACCCAATACTTCCGAAAGCTATTGTTGCCTGCTGAATATGGGAGAGGAAGAGTTCGAAACCATGTTTGGGATCGAGCCTATGGAGCCTGGCCCTTCCGCCGATGACGTCCAAGATCTCAATAAAGATAAGGACAACAACGGTAAGGGTCAAAAGAAGCGTTACCGTCGCCATACTAAGGAGCAAGTACAAAGGCTTGAGGATTTCTTCAGAACATGTCCTATGCCAGGCGGCAAACAGAAAATGGAACTAAGTCAAGAGCTAGGACTTGAACCTTCACAAATCAAGTTCTGGTTTCAAAATAGGCGAACCCGAATGAAGACTTATCATGAGCACAACGAAGCCGAATTTCTAAGAGTTGAAAATGAAAACCTCCGAGCGGAAAACAAGATGTATAAAGAGGCTTTTGACTCCGCCACCTGCCCTAACTGCAACAGCCTCCTCCTCGCCTTCAATGAAATGCATGATCTGAGGATTGAAAATGCGTGTTTGAGAAGCGAGTTAGACCAATTTATAACAGAATCGAGTTCTGTTGGAGCAGGGTACAAAAAGACTAATGCTACTGGATCAGCATCAATACCTCCCGGGGAAGGGGAGATGTATCACCACCAGACAAGCGGCATTGAGGATGAACTCACCGCCATGATCAACCAGTTTAATGTTGATGAAGCACTGGGACTGTAATATGCACAGGGAGTCTGTATTTCGAAGCTGAGATCACGGGTTCTTCAACATAGCCGATGCATACCTGGTCTAGAATGAAGCCAGCTGATCATGGGAGAGCCTGCTGAGGGAGCAAAATCGATCTTGAACGAATGCAGACGCTTCATTTCCTTGCATTGGATGTTTTCTACTTTTATTGATGTTCAGAATGAACGCAAAAGCAAGAAGTAGCAATTTCCTATTCTCCTATTAAATGCTCGAGTCTGCTACCACACCAAACTCGTAGTGAATTTATTGCGAGTAAAAGTCGCGTGAACTAGAAGGGTAAAGCAGTATCGTTTCAATTTACCCTCAAATTTTTTCGATTCTAAATTAGATCCCTTCTGTTTACAGGAATTTGCAAATTGACCCGAAAATACAAGTCGTACCCAAAAACGAAATTCCCCTATTAATCAAAACTTTGGGCAAATAGATTCGTGGACATCATTACTGAATGACTGACTTCAAACAAGAAAAAGGCGAAGGACGTGAACAATCTCAAAGGATGGTAATTCTGTATCGTTCCAATTTACTCATGATCGTCTTGAGTGCTGAATTGTTTCCTCCCATTCTTAACAGGGATTGTAAATCACCTTGAAAAGCATCGTAACGCGAAAAGGCCCGAGACCATGTCATCTCGAAGATCAATACCTAAAAGAGAACTTCTATGGACGCCTAAGGCCCTGTAGGCCCGATGGCGTGGGAAGTGACGGTGAGCCGAAGTAATCCAAGTCTGATCCCCAAGCCATGGTCCAAGTGATTAAGTGTCCAATGAAAACTAGAGACAAACTCGACCCAATGCACCTGATAAGGGGATCATGCAAAACATTCAAAATGAAGGGTAAACCAGTATCGTATCCAATCCATCATTTCTAATACTAACTAACACGTCTTTTCCTCCATTGTTTGACAGGAAATGTCTAACTTGACATACCCACGGAGAAAATCCCGAGCGGTAAAACTGGTAAAGGAGTTGCGCGAAGCACTCAAGGGTAACTCAGTATCGTGTCCAGTTCATCATTTCTGATACTGGCTAACATGTCTCCTTCCTTTTTACAGGAAATGTTAAACTAACATCTGATACGTCAAAATCGCCTGATGCGATCTGTCTGATGAAATAAGGGAAATCAATGGCGAACCCTGGATCGAAAAGAGACAAAACCAGAAACAAGCTACTCCTCGACTCAGGGAATAGGCCCCCAACAAGTTTGATTCGCCCACACAGCCAGGGGGCAATTTCCATACTTGTACATTGTATTGCCATATTTGCATGATGTTTACACATTCCATGATTTATGCATGACTGTTCTGCATGTTCAATTTGTCAATTTTGACTGGGGGTATAAAATGTACATGATGCATCGAATGTACAGAATGGGGCATGACAGGACGATGAAAGGCAAGCCATTTCCACATACGTCCTGTATTTAATCCACAGTGAGTTGAGTGGTAGGCAGATTCCGCATTCTCCAAGGCAATGGGTTTTCTCGCAAAAGGTACGATAGTCGAAGTGAAGGAGGCATTCATTCTCCATTCCAAACACTTCAGGCAACCATTGACAACCCATTTGAACGGTGATTTCATTTCATAACCCTGTCAAGAACCACCCCATACTGGGGCAAAACAGAAGTAATTCCGACAATATCAGGAGATAAATGGTTAGAAATTCTCTTGCTTGGACTAACATCAATCTTCGAGTGTTTCTTTACATGATACTCGGATTTTAATTCAAGTGCTGTAGGATGATGAAGAGCATTTATTTTCTCTATCCTACACACTCATCCTTTGCATAACCCAATTGAGCCTGTAAATTCATTTCTCAAGCCCATGTTGGTGATCCTTGCTCATTCTAGAAATGGTTCTGCCTAGGTGATTATCTGTAATAGAAGCCCTTCTATTCACCTCAAGTTATACTAGACGATTCTTTTAGGTTTTAAGATTGGCAAGTAGTGCTAAGGGATACATCTCAAACCACTGCCTTTTTGCCGGTTTCTAATGTTCTTGAGAGGAATTAAAGTTAGCTTACGGAACTCTCTCTGTGCAGGGAGCTGTGGCTATTTGGGCAACTTTACAAATGAAAACTGAATGAAGGACGATGAAGGATGACATTTGATGTGGACTGTAATCCCTTTCACAATCATGGGGTGATAAACTGTGTATTCATCTATTGAGAGTCGGAAATTTGAAGATAAGTGAGGGAAGTCATTGCCTATTGATGAAAATGCCAAATCTGTTTAACTTGGTCTGAAGTTTCAGTTGGATGGTTTGCCCTTTTTTCAGAGAAATCGTTATTAGAGCAGGTCGGAGGGATTTATTTTGCAATTTGGGGCATTATAGGTGATGTTTTTGGGGTAAAAGGGCTATTTAGGCAAACCAGATTGTTTATTATTCTTTTTTTGTGTGGCCATAAGAATGAATATAGCATTTCATCTAAATGTGTGTTCTCTTCATTGATATGCAGTAGAACTTGCTTATCAGTACCCAAATGTTCTTTTACGAGGAAACACTTGAAGGTCTTGTCTAGACAAGGAGAAAAATTGTGCCCTTAAAGTGGAGTTAAAGGTAGTCTTAGTTGCACCTATTAAAACCAATTTTATGGACCTTTCGCTGTGAAAATGGTGGCTTGGTGATGATTTACTTTCGCCTGAGAAAGTCATTGCATGAATCACTCTCTGTATAGGCCAGAGATCCATTGACAAGTCATATGACTGTCCAGTGGACTCTGCTTCTGAGAGTTGTGGTGGGAGATGTGCATTTCTAAAAGCATCAGTCTCAGCATTTCTGTTCTGTTTCAGGCATGCGGAGAGCTTAGAATTGCAACTTATTGGTGTTGAATGTATTCTTCTTGTTGACACCTGATTTTTAATCATCTTTTCTCTTTTAAAATTAATAAATAAAAATCCATAAAAATTCATAAAATTGAAAAATCAACTTTAGCGACCTTGGCCAAACCTAGGGAACCAATTTTGACCAAAAAATGATTTTCGTATTTTCAGTATTTTCCGATATTTTTATTTTTGAAAATTCATAAAAAATCAAGAAAAAATTCCTAAAATTAAAAAATTAACTTTGGGGACCTTGACCAAGCCTAGGGAGCCAATTTTGAACAAAAAATGATTTTTCATATTTTTAGTATTTTTTAGTATTTTTTAGAAATTAGGAAAATATTTGAAAATAAAATTGTATTTGAGGCTATAAAAATATGAAAAAAGAGTCAGCATTTTTTGTTTAATTTTCTCTTCATGTTGGTCAAATAAATTTTGAGAAACTCGATCTGAAATTGAGAGTTTCTTTAGTAATTTCATTCTTAGGCGATTTTTAAAAAAAAAAATCCTAGAAAATTCATGTTAGCGATGTAATTTTCAATTTCTGCGTTTCTGGGGGTCGTGATATTGTCTTCTAATAGTTTGAATTTTCATCTCGGCCCAATTGTATCCGAAATGGCTCAATTTTGCAAAAGGCAAGAGAGAAGAGAAGATGAAAGGGAAATTTGCGGATTTGTGGCTTTCATGGGACGAGATGCAAGGTGTCATTGCTTATTGGTATAAATTGAAAATTGGACGAGGTTCGTCCAATTGCAAGGACAAGATTAAACCTGATGGAGTTGTCTTCCCCGGCGTATTATTCGCTTGTAGCCATCCTGGTTTAGCAGAATATCGAAGAAAATGTTTCGATCTAAAGATGAGGGAACATGATATCAAGCCGTGGACGGAGTACCGCGGACGCATGGTCGATATACTGTAAAGCCGGGCTAGTTGACAAGACACTTTACTTCGTGATGAATATGCCAATCGAACCGGATTTGATACCGAAACATCTCATGGCGTTCCTAAACTAAAAACATCCCGAACTAATGAATCAAGTTATACATGACATACATGAATCGGGACTTAAAAAATAGCAATGACTACATGCTACTGTCGAATCTCCGTGCTTCAGTGGATGAGTGGGGCGAATAAAGAAAATGGACAAATCCGTGAACACGTCCAGCTAGCTAAAACGCTGGGTGTATCTAAGCTACTGGTTATTGAAAAATGGAGGACCCTTTTTTCACGGTCAAGTTCCAAAATAGAGGAGTTGAAATAGAGTTGGTTAAGAGACTCAAGCGGCGAGGTGGAGTTAATTTGGGCATAAAAAAAAGATAGGAGAGTCAGCCGAAGGAGGCGCTCCACTTGCACCGAAAGGAGGAGTAGATTTCGGATGGAGGATAATATCTAATGACATTGTCGGTAGGCAAAGCAAAAGGTTCTGGAAGACATTATCATGAGGGGGCATCACACCATTTTCGGACGGCAGCTTGACTCAAGAACCGAGGGGAAGAAGCAACAAACCAAGAGCTACGTGTCTTTCAAAGTGTTTGATTGCGGCTTAGACTATGGGAGGAATGGGACAAGAAAAGGGGACGACAAACTCTAATGGATGTTTTTTTCGGTAGAAGACCGTTGAATCTGGAATAAAAAGGGCTCCTCCGCTACCTTTTATATTGGCAATGCCACATGCTGGAAAGAGGAAGTTCAAGGAATGGAGATGTATGCACATGGTGTGAGAAGCACGCTGCATTGGCACTCGAGTATCTGCACAAGAATGAAACACAATCTGAAGTAATTGAACTTCTTCACTTGACCTGCTCCCAAGTTCTGATGTTCAAAATGGAGTGCATTATTCTGGTGGATTGCTATGTTTCAAAATTTTTCTTAGAGGATTTCTTCAACCTGAAGAGACCTGCAAGGATCTCTCTTTGCACATCAGCAGTGAAAGTTTCTCCAAAGCTTAAGGGAGCTAGCCGTGAATATTTGCCATGATGCTGTTTCACTTGTCTTAGATAGGTCGAAAGAACCTGATACTCAGTTGGACATAATCGAGCTACCACTGGAGGCGTGTGATTCCCTCAAGAGCTACAGGAACAAGTGTAAAAAGCTGGTATTCGAGTACGGTCCAATGATTCTTGCTAACGTTGAGCAATTTCTGAAGGCGACTAATGTATGCACCAGGTTACATGTATACACCACACCAGAAATCGAAAGTAGAGAATCGGCAACCCCCAAGGAGGCACCATTAATGTCTGACTCTTGAAGCTTTGTCTTGCGGGACGCATAGTTCATATATGCCCTGAAATGTGCATTGCCCTCACCATTACATGTGCACTATCACGACCCTACATTAGTGTCATTACACAAGACCTGGTCAAATTGAAAGGGAACCTCATAATGATCGACACAATGGCATGGACGTAGAAATGTGTCGTCTGGAAGTGTCGATTAACTATTGTTACGATCACCAAAGCTGCTGTAACACCTGGCATCATCACCGTCCTACTTATGCTCACTTACTATGTTGGTCATACAATAGTTATATTCGTCGGACAAAAGGACCTCAATATAACCACTTAGATTCTGCTTTCCCCATAAAAAAATAATAGCAGAGATGAGTGCTGAAGAAAAGAGATGGGTTCCTTTTAATTCACCTGTCCTCGATCAACGTTTTCAAAATACCAAAAGAACATCTATTTCGTGGGCTCATGTAATTGAGGACAGAGAATATTATTTGAGGCTAAAGAAGCAGATCCACAATGCTTTTAAAAAAAAAAAAAGCTAGTGTCGGTTGAGAGTTTAGGAAGACAAAAAAAAAGAGAGCAAAACTCAGCCTCGATTTTCTCGAGCTCTCGGAGAGAGCAGCATACGTGCTATGCTATGAGGTTAACCACCATCAAGCCTAGACCATGGTATCAAGACAGCATCATGATGAAAGAGAGGAAAAGGAGAATCCACTAGCACTCTTTCGGTGGCTTTTCTGGAGAGGTCACGGGGAAAAAAAAAGGTGGAGATGAACGGAGGAGAAAGCTGAGTGGGAGGGCTCGGAAAGAAGGGATGGTGAGGACAAAGATGGTGGAGAGAAAAGAAAAATTATGACGAGGAAAAAAACATCAAACAACAAGCTCTGGGGGAATATGAAAAAAGGTGGTCTCCATGCAAGAAAAGGTGAAGGGAGCGAGGAACAGAGTTCCAGGGGGCAAGTTCTGGCACGCTTAAACGGAGTCCATCTTCTTGCTCGCTCCTTCGATTTCATCGGTGGTTCTCTCCAGCTTGTCCGAAAAAAAAAAAAACCTTCGTCGACCTGATTCTAGAGTTAGATCACGGTGCCAGTGCAGCAGTACCTTTTAATGGAAGAAATAGTCTCAGCAACAACTCTAGTCTCGCATCAGAGCTGAGGCTACGTAGGACTCGTGAGTTTCATGATCATTTTGTTGGTGCCGTGATATAACTCGAGGGAGTCCTAACAGGGCCACTCCAAAAGGCGTCCTTAGAGTGATGAGCATTCAAGGTTTAGCAACATACCATGCCAAGAGTCACTTGCAGAAGTGTGGACTTGTAAAATATCTTACTGACTCTTCTTCTGATGGAGAAATTGCGGAGAAGAACGACTCCGCAGATAGTGCTTCAAATATAGATGGTTCATTTAGAATGACACAGCTCTACTTTCGAGCATCGCGCCTCGTTTGGATGACATCTATTCCATCTCCCTCGTCCAGCCGAGAACTGTCCGCCTCTTTCGCTAGGTCGTTCACGAAGTGCGTAGACTCGCAGCGTTCCAAGCGGGTTGAAGCGTGGACCAATAACCATGGAGCCATGGACGAGAGTACAATAAAGGTGAGGCTGGAGGAGCGCACTCCAAGCTACGTGCAACGAGCTCGCGATTTCTCCAAGCAACTCAAACCCCAACAGACCAAGAGCAGCAGCAATACGGAGTCCAGTAGATCGGCCGCAATAAAAAACGTGAGATGAACGCATGATTCTGGACAATGAAGCACTCTATGGTATTGGCTTTCAAACTTTGGAGCTCACTACACCCAGCTGTAAGTATTTCCTTCTAGCTGTGCTAGAGTAGGCCTTTTTGTTTTGTTTCGTTTTTTTTCAGCTGCTGGATAAATTTGCAATTGTCCAGTCATCCAGTCCATGCAAATATCTTTGTTAGTGCAGATTCTTAATTATTAGGGCCTCCGGAATGAGAGCATGCGTTATTTAATCCATTTGACTGCATATAAAGGTTGACGTTTTGATATGACGTTTCTACACCCTCCTAGGAATTTCTGTTGTTATATTATTATATTAATGTGTGCTATTTTTTTAATTGTTTTGGTGTTTATTAATCCTGGGAATATCTAATTCTACGTGGAGTTTTGTTGGAAGTAGCTTTATTCTGACTATTTTTGAGTAGTTTATCATAGTTCTAATCCGTTAGTTCAGAATATTCCTTTTTATATACATTTCCAGTGGCGTTTTGGAGCCCCTGCATGCTGTAACCTAGATTTGACATATTAGATGAATTACCTTGAACCACTTAGAAGTCAAGGCCTTTTCGTATGTGCGAAGGACGGCTAATATTCGGGAGAATGCAACATTTTTCATCAAAAAGAATGTGCGATCGGGACAAGCGAAGAAGTCGCCGGACATAATGTGCTCGGCTAGAAGTTACCTGCGGCGCCGATTTAGGTACACACTGAAGCGGAGAATAGAGAAGGGTGCTCACGAAGGAGATGGTACAAAGGAGAATAAAGAATTAGAAAACTAAAAAAAAATATACAAAAAGGAGATGGTGCAAAGGAGAATAAAGAATTAGAAAACTAGAAAAATACAAAAAGAAGCATGGGCGGTGGATGCCAGGGAAGGAAGTTCACGAAGGAAATGGTGCAAAAGAGAATAAAACTAGAAAAGTAAAAATAAAAAATATAAAGTATGAAAAGAAACATGGGCGGTGGAAAATAAAAAAAATTAGAAAAAGTAAAGGAGAATAAAAAAATTAGAAAAAAGTAAAAAATAGAAAGGAAACGTATGCGGTGGGAGCTATAAGTTGAAGTGTCATGGTTGCTTTATCTTTGCAAATTGGGTTAAACGCATTATTGGGCTATCGCTTGGACTTTCTTAATCACTGGGCCCCATTTAAAAAGAAGCAGAGAGGGTCTGCAATGTGGGATTTGAGTCAGTTTCTTTTCGTTTTTTTTTATGGGTTTGGCTTTGTGAACCGAGTTAATATGGCCTGGGCCGAATAACAAATAAAACAGTAATAGTAATAATAACAAAAAAAATCATAAAACTCATGAAAAATTCAGAAAATACAGAAAAATCTCAGAAATTAGGAGACGGGCCATTTCGACTGGCCAATCCTATTTTTGATGAATTTCCTTCATGATCTTTCCAAAATGACGATTTTGCCCTTTATGGGCAAATTGTCCCGAAAAATTCTAAAAATTTCAAAAAACAAATTCTCAGAAATTGTGGAAATTAAAGAATGACCACTTTCAACTGGTTTGATCTATTTCCACTTTCCGGTCTTTGAAAAATGACCATTTTACCCTTCTGGTCAGTTTGACCCAAATCTTTCCAAATCACCCTAAATGAATTTTCATGAAATTGGTACCGAAAGGGCGTTAGAGTAATCTAGCGTAACCAAGTTCCCGAACTCATTTTCTCTGGTTCGCAGAAATAAATTAGTTCTCCCACTAATTTATTTAGGTTTCTAATCGACCTACCAAGAACGATTAGTGGCGACTCCAAAATGAAAAATCATTTCAACAAAAACCAAAGTTGCGATTCGGTAGGGCTTGGGAGGGTCCGTATTATGTTAGTTAATCTAATTAACCTGATAATCCGTTCACCTGGAAATGAAAATGAAACTTATTATTTTTAGGGTCGCGACACTTCTAAGGTTCAAATTGAACTTATTCTTATGTTTAGGCCCCGTAACAGATGATACACAAAGTGGAATCATTGGAACTTAATCTCAGAAACTCTTCTTTATCCTTACTAATTTAGACAGCAATACTTAAATGAGGTAACTAATTTCGTAGGCATCAGGACAAGTTAACTCATTTTTAATGAAATAAGATTTTCTAAAGAATTGACTCCAATCGAACACACGTGTTTATCTGGCGATATTCACATTTTTTTTTGTCAAAGGAGCAGGTACTTTCATTCACTTAAACGAAAATCTGAGAAACAACCAGATGAAACATCTAAACATAACAGATCCCGAAGGGTAGATGGTGGCGAGGAGAGCCAATTGGAAGGGAGAAAACCTAATCTATGGGCCTTAGCAACCCAGTCGGCACAAGAGTTTGCTTCGCGGGGGCAGAAAACGACACAGCCTTCCTTCAGTTGGGCCAGCAGGTCTCTACACTCCGAAATGACGTTTGATATTGGCCATGGGCCTGGGCCTCCTTGTGCGGCTTCGGATAAGAGTTCCACGAGGCCTAAGTTATCACTGACTAAAACCCACTGAAGAAACACGTGCTTGCCTTTTGAAGTCTTCTGATCCAACTTCCACGTACTTGAAGAGTCTTCCAGAGCAAGTACGGTTTGCAACCCCTGTTTCAAAGCTAGGGTTTCTGCTGTTAGAGGAGAGTCCGCTCGGATTGCCTTCGCGAAGCCATCGATCAGCGTGCCGTGGCCATCTCGCACGACACCAGCGATTGACGCCTCCGATCTACTATCAACCCAAGATGCGTCGACATGGATCTTCCAGGTTCTTCTGCGCAGCTGCTTCCCCTGACCAGGTAAGGTCGTGTTCCTCTTCTCTGGTGTGTTCCTTGACAGCATTAACGGCAATTTTAGGTCAGCGATTTTCTGTGATGCAAGGGCCTCCTCGATAATCAAGGGTGGAGAAGGTCTGGATCTCCGAAAAACCCAGGCGTTTCTGGCTTTCCAAATTCCCCAGAGGACCGATGCTACCAGATCTCCAGGTTGGGAAGGGGGATTCCTGGTAAGTGCTTCGAAAAACCAAAGATCTAACCTTGTGATGTTGTCTGAAGCTGTGTCGATACTGAGTCTTGGATCTGACCAGATCTGTTTAGTCCATTCGCACAAAATAAATAAGTGTTCTGTGGTTTCGGGAGCTTGGTTACATATAGGACATAGAGGATCGGGGAAGATCTTGCGCCTGTATAGGTTCTCTTTTGTAGGGATCGCATTGTGACACACACTCCAGATAAAGAGTTTAACCTTTGGGGGGGATTGAAGCTTCCAGATTCTAGACCATAGATTTTGGGGAGGCAAATAGGAAGATGAGGCTCGATCTGCCGTTGTATGCTTAACATCTGTCTGTATCGTTTTGTACCCACTTTTGACGTTGTAATTGCCATCCTTAGAGTCCATCCAGACCACCTTGTCTGTTGTTTGTCTAGCACAGAGGGGAATAGTTAGGATCTCCTGCACAACTTCTCTGTCAAAAAGGGATTCCAGCCTAGGAAAGTGCCAAGTCTGTGTATTTTTATCAATCAGATCCTCCACCAGAATTGGATCCTCTCGGTTAGGAGGTCCCTCTAGAATACCAGCTGGAAGCCATCTGTCCTCCCTGATTTTTATCTTTTTACTGTCCCCAACAACCTGTCCTCCCTGATTTTTATCTTTTTACTGTCCCCAACAACCCATCTCACGTTAGGTGCTATAGCATCTCTCCCCACAACTAGACTCTGCCATCCCCATGAAGAGCGAGAACCCTTTTTTGCTTTCCAGAAATTCCCAGATGGAAAATAAAGGCCCCACAGGACTTGGCTCCAAAGGGCAGAAGGAGATTCCCATAACCTCCAAGCTTGCTTACCGAGCATTGCTTTATTCACACTAATCAGATCTTTAAACCCCAGCCCACCTCTGTCCTTTGCCATTTTCAAAACATCCCAACTCTTCCAATGGATTCCAGAACTTGGTTTATTGCTCTGTTTCCACCAAAAAGAGGCAATCTTCCTTTCTATGGTTCGGCAAATGGAAATGGGAATTTTGAAAACTGACATTGCAAATTGGGGTAATGCCTGCCCCACAGTTTTTAGCAGAATTTCCTTCCCAGCCCAGGAAATAAGTTTCTCCTTCTAGCCTTGTAATTTCATATCCACTCTAGCCAGAATCCAAGCAAACATGTTTTTCTTAGAGCAACCCCAATCAGACGGAATTCCCAAGTACTTCCCCATTTTATCCACAATAGGGACCCTTAGTAAGCTAGCCATGTTTTCCTTTAGTCTTAGTGGGCATCCTTGGCAGAAAGAGATCCCAGACTTGTGAAGGTTTATAGCTTGGCCAGAGGCTGCACAATACTGATTGAGGATAGTTGTCAAATTCTGACATTCCCTATGTGTCCCATCTATAAAAAACACAGCATCATCAGCAAACAATAGATGAGATAGAATAGGACAGTGGCGGTTCAGCTTAATCCCCTTTAGTCTCCCATCATCAACAGCCCTTTTTATCAGAGTGGAAAGAACATTTGCCATAATTATGAACAGGTACGGGGACAAAGGATCGCCTTATCTAATCCCACGAGTAGGATTGAAGAAGGGGAGTGGTTCTCCATTCACCTTAATACTGAATGATACAGATGAAATGCACTCTCTAACTAAAGATACCCATTCATCACAAAATCCCATTTTAGACATACTAGCACACAGGAAGTCCCATTCGACCCAGTCATACGCTTTCTGCATATCTAGTTTCAATAATGCCTGAAACTTTTTTGTTCTCTTTCGAACTCTCAATTGGTGGATAACTTCCTGAACCACAAAAATGTTATCCTGGATTTGCCGTCCCCCAATAAAAGCACTTTGTTCATGAGAAACAAAGTTAGGTAGCCAAGGTTTCAATTGGTTAGCCATAACCTTTGAAATCACCTTATAGTTGAAGTTACAAAGACTGATAGGTCTGAATTGGGAGATGCATTCTGGATTCGTAACTTTTGGGATAAGAGAAATAAGAGTTCTGTTTAAGGAAAGGTCCAGAGTACCGGAGGTAAAGAAGTCCGTGACCAAGCACCATAAGTCTTGTTGTAATAGGTCGCAATAATGCCGATAGAAATGCCCATGAAAACCATCAGGGCCAGGGGCCTTGGACGCTCCCAATTGAAAAACAGCATTCTTAACTTCCTCGATAGAGACTGGTGCCATCAGAGAAAGGTTCATGTCGGTTCCCACTGTGCATGGACATTCATCTAGAATAGGCTGGAAGTTTCTGGGACCCACCGACTTATAAAGAGAGTGGTAGAAATCTGATATGTGAATCTTCAAATCATCTGGAGTTCTGCACTAGTTAAGGTCATCTATTTTCAGCAAAGAGATTCGATTTCTTTGTCTTCTCTGGATAGTTGAGGCATGAAAGAACTTGGTGTTTTTCTCTCCCCATTTAAGCCAGTCTATCCGAGATCTCATACTCCAATAAATCTCCTCCTGTCTCCAGATATTATCGATGTGGTTTACAATGCTCTGGGCTTTCTCCCTGTTATAATTCCCACCAGTTTTGTTAGTGATCTCAGTGAGTTTCTTTTGAAGGAGTGCAATCTGTTTGGACCCATTGGGAAATTTGCCTTTACTCCACTTAAGTAGTACTGAAGCCATATTTTCCATCTTTATGGCCAAAACCTTCTCGGTACCTTGCTGTTCATTCCATGTATCCCTAACAAATTCCATATATTCTGGGTGATTGGGTCAAAAGGCTTCAAACTTAAATTCTTTCTTTCTCTTTTTCCATGGCGGGGTTGATGAGAGGATAATGGGACTGTGGTCAGACCCAATTGCTGGCAACGCATAAACTTCAGCTTGGGGAAATAGCACCCTCCACTCAATATTACATAACACCCTATCCAGCCTTTTTTTAACATGATCCTCTCCATCTCTATTATTCACCCAAGTAAATGCACATCCTTTGCTTTCCATATCCATAAGAGAACAATCCTGAAGAAGATCCTGAAAAGCAACAAGCCTGTAGTTCTCAGCTACTCTCCTTCCCACTTTCTCCCAATGATACAAAATCTCATTAAAGTCCCCGGCAACAATCCATGGAAGTGGGTTGGAGGAAGCAATAGCCGAATTACTGACCAAAGAGATAGCCTGTCTTGAAAGTTAGTTGGAGCATAGACAAAGGTGATTCTCATCTTTGTACAATTCTCAGTTTCTGTGCAGACAATATCCATAAAGTTCTCCCTGACGAGCACAATTTAAGTGCCCAAACAGTTTTCATCTAATTCCTACATCTTATGATCATTTAAATTTCTTCCCGAAACTAATTTACATACTTAAATGTTTACCTCTCTATCCATGCACAATTGATTTATTTATTTATATGAAGCACATATATACGTCTCTCTCTTTCTGATCCACAATTAAATGAAAGATAAAAACAAACACTCCACTTAAAATTGTGCGATGTAATAGTCCTTGTTTATCTAGGATACAGCTAAGTAGAGCAGAATTACGAATACTCTAGTTAATACTCAAGAGTCAAGAGTGCATGCATAAACGTAAGGTGCATAATTTGTCTCTTCCCATATTTATAGACTCTCTAACCGAGAGAGAGATCCATTACTCCCAAAATTGATTCTCCTCAGAAGTTTGTGAAAATAAGATGGTTCTCACCATTGAGTATACAACCGATGATAATTCTATTGAGATTGAGAGAGAGTAAAAATTATGAATTTCATTATTTGATACGACGTTACTTTCTCCAAATCACATATTTCCAAATTATGAATTTCATTATTTGATACGACGTGGCTTTCTCCAAATCACATATTCCATCTATTGAATAATTATATTGTTAAAGATATTTTTAAGTTCTTTGATGACACCATTATCGCGGCAGAAAAGAGTAACCATGGGAGATGTCGATTGAACAGTAGGGGCAGAGATCGAGGGGATTATGATTATTTATCAGTTTTTGGGGTAAATATTTTCTTAATTATCATGGTATATATTTTACTGCTGGTTAAATCGGTCAAAAGTTTTCATATTTGCTGGGTTAGGATAATGGCATCAAGTCGGTGAAGCCCATTAATGTGTATTTATGCCGGCCGCAGGCGAGGCAGCCTTGGCTTAGATTTTGACGAGGCCTTTGCGGCCTGCGGTGGCCTAGGCGTGAGGGTCACATTCCATAATAGAAAAAAAAAGTTACTAAAATATTTAAGTAATTAAAAAAAAATCAACCATTGCAATGTTAGCAATTTTCAGCAAAAATTGGCTGAAATGACTGAGTTGGCGAATTGTAAAAAAATTTAGGACTAAATTGGCCAAATTGAAAAGTTAAACACTGAATTGACATACTTCTAATAGGTCGATGGCTAATTTGGGCTTTTTCCCATTCTTAAAAGAATTTGCTAGAGTTAACTCTTCAAGAGCTAGTACTTACTGAAGAATTCAAGTGACCTTTTCTGTATGCATCTTTTCATGCATTAGAGCCTCTTGGTGAATCCCAATTTGAATGCCTATACATCATCCATCATTTATTGGAGAGATGTGCCCCAAAAATAAAAATAAAAAACTGAAGGTATGTACAGTGATCGATATAATGAGTTCGGTACCTGAAACGTATAATGGCTTTATCTCTATTGGCAGTTTTCATTGTGCCAAGTTTGCACAATACTGCTTAAGCAAAAATCAGAAAATCTTTCGCTTGGAGAAAAATGAAACATTCATCTACCATCCTTTGATAACCCCTAGACTCCCACCTTTCTTCAAATATATAAACAACCCTAACTGGACCAGCGGATATCGATTCCAGTCCAATCTCGTCGATGGTTTTGCACGCACGGTCAAGGCATCCTCTACTTTGCAAAGCAAAGTGATTGCTTTGCTGGAAACACTAGAATATTCACACACACACTCAGATCAATATGCTCCCATATGGTGCCTAACTAGAGAATGTCCGCCCTTGCGGGAGGTAAGTCTACTTATTAAGAAAGCCCAAGCCCAATTGAGTCGATTTTCAGATTTCAGAGTGACCAATTATAACAGAGAAGCAAATAAGATGACTGAGACTGGGTTACTAAAACCCATCGGAGAAAAGCTTTCCTGCTAATGGATTTTATAACCCCTCGAGCCCTTTGGGCTTTTTTATGTTTTGAAGCTCCACCGATGTGTGGTCAAACAATTTCTTACTGAATGGATATTGTCTTCTTAAGGGGAAAAAAAATAATAATAACAAGATCCTTTTGAGTTAATTTTGAAAAAATGACCCAAATGATTTAATTTCAAAAGTAACAAGTTCTTTTCTATTTGCTTGCTTTTTCCCTTTATAATACATATCCGAAAGCAGTAACCAATGAAGTTGAGAGCTGCATCTTTGAAAACTTCATCTGAAGGAGAATTGAGATCCGGCAAGAATCGAGTCTTCTATTAATCAACGTTATGAGCTTAGAGTCTTGTGCTAATGCTTTTTTGAAGACTTAGACTTCATGCTAGGTGAACAGACGTTTGAAAGAAATGCCGAATGATGTTGATCTTGGACTGTCCAAATAATTTGATTGGTTACATGGGCACTCTCAACCACCGCCATCCGGACAGCAAAGGGAGCAAGGAAGCATCTCGAAATCGCTGATGAACCTTATTTTATGCATTAGGTGTTGAAAAACCTGGAAGAATCCGTCCATATTATTTTATTGATGAACCCTGTTGTATGCATTAGGTGTTAAAAAATCTGCATTATCAACTTTGACATGCTGAAGTGATGTTGCAATGTTGTTAGTGGCCAATTCTAGCAAACTGGTCCACGACTCTATGCATATATATTCAATCCCAAATTTTCTTGTATTTTTATTTGTGTCGCATTCTTGTTTCCTTGGTGTTGTCGCAAACATATAGATTAATACAATTGGAAGGCTATTCACGACTAATAACCAATGAAGTCGAGAGCTGCATCTTTGAAAACATCATCTGGAGGAGAAATTTTTTGTACTTAAGATGTGACAGGAATCGAGCCTTCTATTAAACAAGTTATGAGCTTAGTCTTGTGCTAATGCTTTTATGAAGACTTACACTTCGTACCATGTGAATAGACGTTTGAAAGAAATGCCCAACGATGTTGATCTTGGACTGTCCAAATAATTTGATTGGTTTCATGGGCACTCTCAACCACCACCATTATGACAGCAAAGGGAAGCAAGGAAGCATCTCGGAATCGCTGATTAACCTTGTTTTATGCATTAGGTGTTGAAAAACTTGGAAGAATCCGTCCATATTATTTCACTGTTGAAAAACTTGGAAGAATCTGTCCATATTATTTCATTGATAAACCCTATTGTATGCATTAGGTGTTAAAAAAAAATTTGCATTATCAACTTTGACATGCTGGAGTGATGTTGTAATGTTGTTAGTAACCAATCCTAGCAAACGGGTCCACGACTCTATGCATGTTTATCCAATCCCAAATTTCCTTGTATCTTTTTATTTGTGTCGCATTCTTGTTTCCTTGGTGTTGCCACAAACGTATAGATTAATACAACTGGAAGGCTATTCATCACTATTGCCAAAATCATTCGACGGATGACTATTGCCAAAATCATTTACAATCAACTTTGACATAAATGAGCATTGTTTCTTTGTTTTCCAATATCCGAGAATGTTCAAAAATCAAGGGCATGAAGTGCTTGCAAAATCATTTCATCTCTATCATTCTTAAAAAGGAAATTAACTGATATAATGCATATTAACGAAGGAATTAACAATTAAAGGTATAATGTCTAACAAAAAAGTTCTCCTTCTTCTCGATAATGTGAATAAGAAAGGACAGAAAGACATCTCAAGTGATAATATTTGTATACGACGCTCACTTCAGTGTCAAATTTTTTTTACGAATCACTTAAGTGCCAATTTTTTTTTAAAAAAACGGTTATTTCAGTGCCAACTCTGGTGAGCCTGGCCTGAAATCATACGTGGAAATTTTTTTATTAATTAACTAATCCTATGTGGCTCGTCGGATATCCTAGGCAGCTTCTAAAGATAAAAACGACGTCATTGAGCTAATTTCTCAGAGTGACTTTCAGTGCCATAAGTTGTAAATTATGATCATTTGAGTGCCAAATTTTTCTGAAAGTGATTACTTAAGTGCCATAAGTTGTAAAATGTGATCACTTAAGTACTATAAGTTTAAGACATCCCAGCCATGTCGACTGAGCAATGTTGCTCTCTTTGCACACGTGAAATTGATTTTTTTATTTGAAAAAGCCATGTCACTAAATTGTTTGAATTAAAAATAACATGTTACTAAATTATTTTAAATAAAAATACACACTTATTTATTTTGGCTGAAATCTCTCGCTGTTGGCACTTAATTGATTATTTTTTCTATAATTTGGCACTTAAGTGAGCCGACAAAAAAATTTGGCACCAAAATAAGCACCGTACATAAATATTATCACTTGAGGTGTCATTCTGCCGAATAAAAAGAATCATATGGATGCACTTGTGAGTACACATGATTGGTTGGGTATAGTAACCAGATGCTAGTTCCGACATTAGCTAATGTTGAGGTAAATCTGAAAAATGACCCAAATCATTTAATTTCACATCTGTTGGCCTTCCTTTTCCCTTTATAATTCATATCCAATAGCATTAACCAATAGAGTCGAGCTGCATCTTTGAATACATTATTTGAAAGAGAGGATTTTCATACTTAAGATCCAACAAGAATCAACTCTTCTATTAAGGCATAAGAACACTTCAAGTGTCAATATTTATGTATGGCGCTCACTTTGGTGCCAATATTTTTTTTGGATCATTTGAGTGCCAATCGGAGAAAAAACGATCACTTTGGTGTCAATGGCGAGATATTCCGGCGACCTCACCGGAGTTTGCACTTAAATAATTTTTTTTCAAAAAATTGACACTTAAGTGATCCAAAAAACGATAACTTAAAAAACTTTTTCATTTACGTGTGTTCCTCTTCCCGCCCGCGCGTGTCTCCCACCCGCGTCTCTCTCCCGCTCAATTCATCTTCTCTGCGCGCTGGTTCCTCCTTTGCGTCTGTCAGCCTTTCCGGCGATTTCTTCGCCGTTTACCGTTGGATCTGCTTGTTTTTCGGAGGATAGCTGCGCAAGACATTGATCTAAACTCTCACCGTTCGAATCTCAAGGTCGACCTCTTCTGGGCGGTGGATGGCAGATCGAGCTTAGCCCCATGGCTGGTTCTCCGTCCGCCCCCCTTCAGGATCCGGTCCAGCCTTCGACGGGGATCCCGGCAGCGAGCTTCGAGCTGGAGGCCCCTCGAGGACTGCTATAGCTGTGCACTTCGACATTGCGTCCCCTCGGGTCCCCACGGGCACTATGGATACTCGACTGCCGAAACCGGATGCTCCCCCAAAACAGAGCAATCCCCGTCGAAGCTGACCCATAGCCGCGGAAGAGCTCGATCTTCTTCCAAACCCCGGGATGGCTCTACTCCTTCCGTGGGTGGGGGCCAAACTGGTGGCCAGGGCGACGGCCCTGTGAGAGACGCAACGCCACAACAACATGCCTGGGCATCTGTTGCTCGGGTATTTGAGAGAGGTTATACCCTTCCCTTCCATCCGCCTGATATAATTGATAATGTGCCGGTTGTGAGAATTCCCTCGGAAGTGCTGAAGGATGCCAATCCGAAATGGAGTGAATGCCTCGTGGGATACTTTGCTGGTAAGCGCCTCCCTTTCAAGCTCACGGCTGACTCGGTAAGAAGCTCTTGGGGAACTAATTTGGCAGATGTAATGGCCAATGAGCATGGGTTTTACTTTTTTCACATCCCCGATGAATGATTCCGGAATCAATGAGTGGCGAGTGGTCCTATCTCAATTGCAAGGGTGCCAATGGTGTTACAACAATGGCACCCGCGGCTTGAACTTAGAAGGGAGGCGTTTAAGTCTATTTCGGTGTGGGTGCGTCTCAAATCTGTCCCCTATGCACTTTGGTCTGCTGAAGGTGTTGGATATATTGCAAGTGCTCTTGGGAAACCTCTCCATGTGGATCTACACACGGATAAGCTAAGCAGAATATCCTTTGCCCGTGAATGTGAGGATAGAGCTTGGAGTGTTGCGGTGGAGTATAAAGGGAAACCAACCCCATGTGTTGTCTGTGGTAAGTTTGGGCACAAATGTGATAATACTGCTGGTGCTAACAGTAATGCTGCTACATCTGATCAACGGGTATATGGTGAAGACAATCTTGCTGGGGTCATCCCTGCTCAAGGTGGGGCTGTCAACTCTCTTGCGCCAATGGCTTCTCCTCCTGTTGCCGGGAATATTGTTCAGGAGTCCCTAGAGGTCCTTGCCCCTGTAATTGCCCCTACCCCAACACCGGCAGCTGTTCTGCCCTCTCGGCCTGCCCCTCCTACAGACGATGGATGGCAAATTGCTAGTAGGCGCAAGAGACGTTCTAAGAAGAGTTCTGCTATACCTGCACGACCTACTAAAGTTGTGCCTTCGCTAACATCTCAGGAGGATGAGGATATTAAAGGTACTGCCCCAATGCAGCCCAATACCCCCTGCCTTCTGAGGATGCTTGGGATGGCTCTGCCTCTCAAGTTTCAGCTATTGATATAGGGGACGAAGAGGAAGTTATCCCTAGCAGTATTGGAAGCGGGGATGACATTGAATGCTCATCCCCTTCCCTTGTCCACCCTGTGACCAGACGACGGGCTGCCCTTCATCCTGGAGAATTTGAAATACAGCAGCAACAGAACACCTCCCAGCTGCCTGGTGTAATATTGCCTAAGAGGGGCACCAGTTTGATGAGAAGTACCAAGCCGTCATACAAAAGAAGGGGCGGTAGTAAGAAAGGGTAACCCTATTTTGCCTATGTTTTTTGAGCTTGGAACATTCGGGGTCTTATGAATCCCGTCAAGCAGGCTGAAGTGAGAGAGCTAGTTAAATCTAATAACATGTGCTGCATAGGTATTTTGGAGACAAAGGTTCCGAGTTCTCTTTTTGATAAGATCTCCTCCACCCTCCTTCCGGGTTGGAGGTGGCTCGCCAACTACATCCACTCTCCTAGAGGCCGTATATGGGTGGGCTGGAATCCTCTTGAGGCTGTTTTTGACATGACTACTATGTCCATGCAAGCAATTCATGGCCGCCTTCATTTCTTGTAGATTAAGAAGGAATGCTACTCCTCTTTTATCTACGCTGACCACTCGTTCTCTGGCAGGAGGCAACTTTGGGCTGACCTCATCCACCATAGCCAGCTTCTCACAGATAATCCTTGGGTGGCTGCTGGGGACTTCAATGCGATCAAGGACCCCTCTGACCATGTGGGGAGCTCGAATGCATGGATTCCGTGTTTTGACGAAGTTGCTCAATGCCTTTCCACATCTGGTTTAGATGATTTGCGGTACGTTGGTCACCGCTATACCTGGTCTACTTTATCAGGACCCTCTCGCAAGCTAAGAAAGATCGACAGAGTTCTTGTCAACCCCCGATGGAGCTTAGTCTTCTCCTTTTCTGAGGCTAGCTTCATAGCCTCAGGAGTTTCAGATCATTCTCCGATGGTTATTCGTATTATGGCCCCCTTGCCATCGCGAAAACCCTTTAAGTTTTTCTCTTATTGGATGACTCATCCTGCTTTTGCAGCTACTGTTACACAGGTCTAGGAGATGCCTCTTTCGGGAACTCCCATGTTTGTCCTTTGCCGACGACTTAACATCCTTAAAGGTCGCCTCAATGCGCTATATAGGGCTGAATATTCTGACATATCCTCTCATACTGCTAAAGCCAGGGAGGAGTTATTAGCTGTGTAAAATGGCTTGCTCCTCAATGTCGCGACCTAAAATTCATCTTTAGGTTAATGGATTACCAGATTAATTAATTAAATTAACTAACCTAGCTCGAGCTCTCCCAAATTCTACCAAATCGCGATTTTGATTTTTATTCAAATGATTTTAGAGTTTTGGAGTCGCCACTAATCGTTTTTGGTAGGTCGATTAGAAACCTAAATAAATTAGTGGGAGAACTAATTTATTTCTGCGAACCAGAAAAAATGAGTTCGGGGACTTGGTTACGCTAGATTACCCTAACGCCCTCTCGATACCATTTCATGAAAATTCATTTGAGGTTATTTGGAAAGATTTGGGGTCAAACTGGTCAGAAGGGTAAAATGGTCATTTTTTAAGGCTCAGAAAGTGGAAATAGGTCAAACCAGTTGAATGTGGTCATTCCTTAATTTCCACAATTTTTGAGAGTTTTTCAAAATTTTCTGAGACAATTTACCCATAAGGGGCACAATCGTCATTTTGGAAAGATCGGGGTGGAAATTTACCAAAAATAGGATTGGTCAGTCGAAATGACCCGTTTCCTAATTTCTGAGATTTTTATGACTTTTCAGAATTTTTCCAAGACAATTTGCCTATGAAGGGCAAAATCATCATTTTCAAAATATCATGAAGGAAAATCATCAAAAATAAGATTGCAATTTCCAAAGGTTTTATGAAAGTGCCTATTGGAATTTTTGACAGAAGAAACAAATCATGGATATGCCGCAAGCAATTTTGATGTTCATGGTGCAAAAACGGACCTTATTTATTATTAGAAAAATGGGCCGAATGACATGTCCAGACCCAAAGCAGATTTGACATGGGATTGTACTCGGACGAGTGGATCTATTGCATTTTCAGCATATTTGTAGCAATGGGCTTGGGGTTCACTTTTAAAGGTAGAAAGCCACGGCGTTAGAAAATAATTTAACTATGAAAAATGGACATCATAAAAAATGGGTTAAGGGCCCTATAACAGGTGTAGGCATGCACGTGAACTGTTGAAGTTTGATGCCTAAAACTGAACGCTTAGCAAGTAGGGATAGGAGGATGATTGGACCAGTCGCAGTCTTACGTTCAAGCCCTCTAAGAGTCTCAACTAAGCCCGAGCGGAGGTGCAATCTTGAAATGACTTTCCTTGAGGCGAATTGGGGAAGTAGTTGCCTCATTACCTCTCCCCTCTGCGTCCTTCAGTTTCTTTGTGTATGCCGCTTCGATCGTGTTAAATCCCTCGATGACCAAGGAAGGCTCTGGACTAGAAAACTGGCTTCAAAATGCAGTGCAAAGACTAGAATCTGAGACTTTGATACAAAATGAGGTGCAGAGGGCAAAACCAAGCCTACTGCTGTGAATTTTCGCAAATGGATGGGAAGCCGGAAATGGGGTATGGCTCCGGCAGATTCTGGACAAGAGAATATTAAAAATGGTGGCCAGAGAGGAATATCAGGTAAGGGTCGTGGCTTCAAGACGTAGGGCAAAACCTAAAATTCATGATTTCTAATAGAAAATACAATATAGAGAAAGAGAAGTGTGGTGGGAGATCGCATGCCACGACCAGTCCTATCTGGTGATAAAGTCTTCATATATATATATATATATATATATATATATATATATATCAGTAAAGGACTTCAATTATACTGATATTACCACTTATACTGACAACAGACAATGAGTTCGCAAGTATGGTGGGATCATATCAAACTTATGTACGTGAAACCATATGCAAACTGAGCAACCAATATCTTCAACCATTTAGAAACCCCATTGCAGAGACAATCATAGCATATTTTTTTACTTAAATGACAAAGCTAACAAGAAGTGAAATTTGAAAAATAGCACTATAACCTCGTAAGGGTTGAACCCTGCGTTCGGATTCGGACTTCCCGCAGGTGCAGACGAAGAAGCGGCATTGACCACTCTGGATGCTTCAATCTCCCCAAGCTACGTGCAGAATGCCATAAGAATCCTGTTCCATTTGCCGATTTAGGGCGCCTCCTGTCGTCGGTTCCCCCCGCTAACAGCTCTTGGAAGAAAGCTAGAGAGAAACGAGAGCCTGGCTCTTCTTAACAGCTCTTGGAAGAAAGCTAGAGAGAAACGAGAGCCTGGCTCTTCTTTTATTTGGGTGGTTTGAGTTCGTGACCCTCTTGTCCACCGAGACTCCATGGATTCCATCATCAGCCGTGGTTCTCTCTCTCTATCGGGAGAAGAAACAATACCCAGAGAGAGAGAAATCCCGAGATCTACTCTACTGTGAAGTCCATCTTTCTTTCTTTTCGACCATCACTTCCCTTCGTCGTATCTCCTATCAAAGAGTAAGAAAAGCATTGAGAAATCAAGGTAAAGAAAATCTAGGGAAAGGAAATGGTTGGAGGACATATCTATGGATACTCCACAAAGATTTTTGATCTCAGTTGCCTCCCTCCCATAGTCAATTGGTCTCCTTTTGGTGTCCATAGCCCCCATAAACCGACGAACGAACGAACCCCATGGAAAGGAGTGTATCCATTTCTTTATTCATCCCCCTGGTGTCCTCTTCTTTGACTGGCTGATCAAGGGCGAGAGGAAAGGGATTTTTTTTCGCCAGTGGAACTTCCATCCCTTTTTTTTATTCCCCCACCGAAAGTATTCCCTCGGAACCCATTTCTTTTGGCTATTTCTCGAAGACTCCACCCCACTTGCAGATGCCCACTAACCTCTGTCTTGCTTGATTTTTTTTTTGGCCTCAAGCTACCGTTGTCGTAAAGTTCGATAACATTTCTCACGGTCCCAAATCAGACTTGCTGTTGTTTCCGGCCGTCAAACTAGAGTCTGTAACTCCATTTGTCTGAAAATTATCACTACCTAAAGAAGGACCGGCGACAGGCCCATAAACAACCTCAGGCTTATTGAACATGTCATGAAAGCCATCAGATTTTGATTCGTCTTGTGTGTAGCCCTTTAAAGATGTCACACCACCGTCTCTGATGATGTGCTTCCCTGACAACATGGTCAACACTATGGACTTGTGGACCACCGTCTTGCGGCTGACTTCGGCACGGCCTTTCGTCACGATGATGTGCTCGCGGTGTGGTGAACGGCAGCAATCAATCCCTCGTTAATTGCTCGTTTGGAGAAGCCGCGATTGGATTTTCATGGATCTGCTCTCTATATTCATTGGCTCTCATGGAAGGGGACAAATTGAAGAGTCTCCAGAAAACCCAGTATGAATATTCAAGTATGTCACTATGTTTCTCCCTTGCTCAGTCCAAGCTTGACGAGTGTCAGACACTGTGTGGAGGAGAATACACGCGGACCAGAGTGGCTCTAGTCTTGTTGGACTGATCAAGCGTCTCGACAGACGCTAGAAACTTCGAGCAGGTCGTCAGGCGGAGGTGGCAACTTCGCTAGACTGTTTCACTGCGATCATCGGACACCCACCGGAAGCTTCGCCGGATCTGCTGATTGATGCGAAGAGGGTTTAGCGCAGCAGCTTCTCGTCTGGATCCGCCGATCGGTCATCTCCTCTTTGTTGGGTCTGGACTGCAACGGTATTGGGCAGGTACCACCTGTCTTTTTTTGACTGAGGAGGCCAAAAACCGTCCCCCTCCTCCAATTTCTGTAGTTCTCCCTCCACCGAGAGAACCTTCTAAGACCAAGAAAGAGCCCCCTTCTTTTTTTTATTCGTCATAATGCTGTCTCCCAATGACAGTGCCCCCCTGAAGACTTCCAACGTGCAGCACTTTTTTTTTAACCCCTCTTTTGTCGTGGGAGCATCCTATGTTGGAATATCGCCGTTTTATTTTGATGCCGGGTCCAGCAAAGAGCTATCTTTGTCTTTATTGATGCATTAGTGTAATATGGTGTCGGCTGGATTGAAAAGGATGCCTGCCATTTAGTCACTAATCTTGTCCATTCTATTGGGTGTGATTGTATCCATATCAGATGCAGTGTATGTTTTACAGACTTGGGACACTTTTAACTCGATGGGACCTTGGATATTCTGGGGTAAATTTGATGTAGCGTCCTTCAAGTGATAAATTAGATTCGAAAAACCGAACGCAACGATGAAATGTACACCATTAGGCCATTGAAAAATTTGAACCATTAGATAATGCCACGACTCTAAAAATGTATAAACCGAAAATTAAAAAGCTAAAATGAAATTTCTAGAAAATATTTAAATAAATAATATAAAAATGAAATTAACAAGGAAACTCTCAATTGTGAGTTGAATTCTTCAGAATTTATTAGGCCAAAATGAATGGAAAATTAAAATAAAAATATTGACTATTTTTACATATTTTTTGGACCTCAAATGCTATATTTGTTTTATATTTTTTTATTAATTTTCAAACACTTTTTCTATTTTCCAAAAATAAAATAATAATAATAATAATAATAAAATGCAAAAAATATGAAAAGTTATTTTTAATTTTTTTTTTTTTGCTCAAAATTGGTTTCCTAGGCTTGGCTAAGGTCCCCAAAATTGATTTTTCAATTTTATGAATTTTTATGGATTTTTTATTAACTTTCGAAAATAAAAATACCTAAAAGTACTGAAAATATGAAAAATCATTTTTTAGTCAAAATTGGTTCCCTAGGCTTGGCTAAGGTCCCCAAAGTTGATTTTTCAATTTTATGAATTTTCTATGAATTTTGAAAGTGAAAAGATGATTAAAAATCAGGTGTCAACAGCTGCCCCTCTTTGAAAGGAAGCTCGATAGAGGTTCATTTCAAAGACGAGACGACACCTAAATCCTAATCGACACAACACAATGAAATAAAAAGAGTCGTGACATTTGATCTCCAATACCTTTCTGTATAAGTTCTGATTCAGACCCGATTGGAGGAGGCTTTCATGCAGTGAGGGAGAGACAAAGATGAGAGTTTACGTGGCACTTACCTGCCCGTTATGTGGCGGTTGTCTAACATGAATGCTCTGCTGAAAATGGAATGAGAACCTAAGGATTCGTTATAAGAAAACCTTAGAGTGGTTAAACTTGGACCCGTGTGGAAGGTCAACCCATGGTAGATTCCTAATGAAAGGATTCTACTGATTAAATTTTGATTAAAATTTGACTCGTATGGTAGGTCACCCCCTGGTAGATTCCTAATGAAAGGATTTTGCTGATTAAAATTGGACCCGTATGGTGGGTCACCCCATGGAAATGCCTGTAAGAAGGACTTTATTTTGCATGTAGAAAGGACTTTGGTGCCTGTAGAAAGGACTTTTAGTGTGCCTGTAGAAAGGACTTTGTGCCTGTAAGAAGGACTTGGTGCCTGTAAAAAGGATTTAATGCCTGTAAGAAGGACTTTTGCTTGCTTGTAAGAAGGACTTTTGGTTGCTTGTAAGAAGGACTTTTGGTTGCTTGTAAGAAGGATTTTTGTTTTGCCTGTAGAAAGGACTTTGGTGCCTGTAGAAAGGACTTTTAGTGTGCCTGTAGAAAGGATTTTGTGCCTGTAAGAAGGGACTTGATGCCTGTAAGAAGAACTTGATGCCTGTAAGAAGGACTTGGTGCCTGTAGGAAGGACTTTAGTGTGCCTGTAGAAAGGACTTTGGGGTGCTTGTAGAAAGGGCTTTGTGTTTTGAAGGGTACCATTTTGGGATTTGGGAAGACCAAGAATCCTGCAGAAGCTCAAACCCGATTTAATTTGTCATGAAGGGTGCCATTCTGGGATCTGGAAAGACTAGGAATCCTGCAGAAGCTCAAACCCGATTTAACTTACCTTGGTGGGTACCATTCCGGGATCTGGGAAGATCAGGAATCTTGCAGAAGCTCAAACCCGATTTAATTTATCATGAAGGGTGCCATTCTGGGATCTGGGAAGACCAGGAATCCTGCAGAAGCTCAAACCCAATTTCTGTTCTCGTGCACTTTAGGAATAAACCGATGAGGCAAAGATCAAGAACGCGAGAGTTGATCAATCATGATTTGATAAGGCTTGAGAACACGAGATTATATCGATCGTGAGCTAATGAAGACTTCATGAGAGCATGTTGATCATGAGTCGCAAGGGTTCAGAAGACTTACTTGGATCTTCTGAGTTAATGAACGAGGCAAAAACAGACTGATTGTATCATGTCTGCTTGCTCACTAAATGACCTTATGTACTGCAATGGATTTGAGCACCCAGACAATCATCAGAATTGAAAGGTTCAGGCTGAAGATATACTCACCTGAAAATGCTTGGCGAGCATTAGCCAACAGGGCTTGTTTGTTCAATAGCCCTTGGATGAATTTCGAGACCTCGGAGGGTAACTCGACTATCAGGAATGCACTACCTGTCAGACAGTGTCAGAGGTAACATGTGCAAGTATTTTCATCAATGAGTTCATCGGTTCATGCAAAACCATTCAGTTGAGTTTGCAATGATTAAAACCGTATGTGTATGCTCATAATGTGGATCATGCATGACTACTCTGTCGAGTTTGCATTTCCAATTCTGTCCAGGGAGGTTACCATGTCATGAATACCTCGATTATAATCTGAATGGGGGACTTCAGTCCGAAAGGGCTTTCTCTCGCTTTCGAGAAGGGTTGTTTATCCTAATTGCAGGATTTGAAAAGAAATCACTCAACCTTACCATCATCGCATTCAGCGAGTGTCTGAGTAATCTCGTAATTGATACGATCAAGCCGATCTGGATATCTTGATTAGGACCGTAATGTGGGCTGAGTCAAGGGCTTATCAAAGGGGACTCATTTCGAGTCAAGGCCATTAACAAAAAAATCTTCATCATCTGCTCCGGGTTTACAAGTCAAGAACCCTGCAAAATGAGAGAGAAATAATCTTCCTCGAACTTCTTCGAGCGATGCTTAAAGTCATTCAACTCTTACGTTAATTCAAGTGCTCTAATCAAAAGAGACTTTCAAGGGTCGTAACGTAGGTCGGGATTTGGGTCTGAGAAACGAAGGGCTCGTTTTGGCTCAGAAAAATATATGAGAAGGGCTTGGTGTTGGTGATCATTGCAGTCTTGTCACCGATCTTTGACCTTCCTGAATTTGTCTTCAATAAATACCACCATTGGCTGAGGGGTGGTAGTTCTTTTACACTTTGCAAACTGACTTCTTTGGGGATCCTTTTTCGGGAATTCTCAAAATATATGTTCGAAGTCAGAAGTTCATTACAAATATATAGGCATTGGCCTTGCTTTTGATAGGCACTTTGCTCTTTCTGCTCGAGATTCTTTGGAGTAGCCTTTGCTTTTCTTATTCTCGACTCCCTTGTAGGAGCAGGCCCATTTTCTTTAGGCTATATTTTTTTTTGGACAATCTTGTGGCTTTGAATTTTAGCGACAAGATGATTTTCAAAAGGTGATACTAGACATTACATGAAAAGTCTAGCATATGAAATGGGCTCATTCGAGAATTCTATATTAGCCCAATTATCTTCAATTCTGCTCCTTGGGGGGGGGAAGGCATTATCTTTGCCTTGAAATGAGCAATGATCACCAATATGGGCTTGAGAAATGAATTTGCAGGCTCAATTGGGCTATGCAAAGGATGAGTGTGTAGGATAGAGAAACGAATACTCTTCGTCATCCTAAAGCACTTGAATTAAAGTTCGAGTATCATGCAAAGAAACACTCGAAGATTGATGTCAGTCCAAGCAAGAAAATTTCTAACCCTTTTCATCATGATATTGCTGGAACTATCTCCATTTTGCCCCAGTGTGGAGTGGTTCTTGACAGGGTTATGAAATGAAATCACCGTTCAAATGGGTTGTCAATGGTTGCCTGAAGTGTTTGGAATGAAGAATGAATGCCTCCTTCACTTCGACTATCGTACCTTTTGCGAGAAAACCCATTGCCTTGGAGAATGCGAAATCTGTCTACCGCTCAACTCACTGTGGATTAAATAAAGGACGTATGTGGAAATGGCTTGCCTTTCATCGTCCTGTCATGCCCCTTTCTATACATTCGATGCATCGTGTACAATTTATACCCCCAGTCAAAATTGACAAATTGAACATGCAGAACAGTCATGAATGATCCATGGAATGTGTAAACATCATGCAAATATGGCAATACAATGTACAAGTATGTAAATTGCCCCTGGCTATGTGGGCGGATCAAACACGTTGGGGACCTATTCCTCGAGTCGAGGAATAGCTTGTTTCTGGTTTTGCCTCATTTCGATTTAGGGTTCGCTATTGATTTCCCCTATTTCATCAGACATATCGCATCAGGCGATCATAACTTGGCCCCTTGGGGCTGTTTTCTTTGACGTATCAGATGTTAGTTTAGCATTTCCTGTAAAAAGGAAGGAGACATATTAGCCAGTATTAGAAATGATGAACTGGACACGATACTGAGTTACCCTTGAGTGTTTTGCGCAACTCCTTTACCAGTTTTACCACTCGGGATTTTCTCCGTGGGTATGTCAAGTTAGACATTTCCTGTCAAATAATGGAGGAGAAGATGTGTTAGTCAATATTAGAAATGATGAATTGGATACGATACTGGTTTACCCTTCATCTTGAATGTTTTGCGTGACCCCTTTATCAAGTTCACTAGATTGAGTTTCCCTTGACTTTGGCTGGACACTTCTACATTAGGCTAAGCTCATGACAAAATACTGACCTTGGTATTGCTCGTCGAGTATTCCCGTTTCTTTCTGCAAAAAGAAATGCGCAAAAAGTTGTTTTGTTTATTTACAATACTTACAACATTCTCCACCCTTAGGGATCGAACTTGGGATGTTTCGGACCACTGTCATTCCTCATGCTATCCGGTCCACAAGACCGTAGGCGTTCGTGGAGGTTCGCCTTTAGGTGTTAATCCTTGAAAAGACACGGTCTTGCACTAGGCAGTTTCACGCCGCAGTTCTTTTCAAGGCAATTTTCAATCCCTGTTAAAACGGAGGAAAGTAATTCAGAATTCGAAACGATCTTGGGTAAATTGGAACGACACAAAATTACCCTTCTTTGAGATTGCTCGTGTCCTTCGCTTTTTTCTTGTTTGAAGTCTGTCATTCGGTGATAATATCTGCGAATTGATTTGCCCCCAGTTTTGTCCAACTAGGGAATTTCGTTTTTGAGTACGGCTGTATTCTCGGGTCGTTTCGTAAATTCCTGAAAACAGAAGGGATCTAATTTAAAGCCGGAGCAATTTGAGGGTAAATTGAAACGATACTGCTTTACCCATCAGGTTTATGCAGATTTTTACTCGCCATCAATTTGTCGCGAGGTTGGTGAGGTGGCGGATTCGAGCATTTAATAAGGGGAAGTCGGATCATTACTCCTTGCTTTTACATATTACAAAAGCAGAAAAACACATCACGCAAGGGAATAAAACACATTCACTCATTTAGGATCGATTCTGCTTCCTCTGCAGGCTCTCCCATGATCAGCTGGCTTCGCTCCAGATCTAGAATGCATTGGCCATGTTGAAGGACCCGTGACCACCATCTTCGTAATACAGACTCCGTGAGCCTTACAGCCATAGTGCTTTATCAACATTAAACTGATTGATCATGGCGGTGAGTTTATCGTCAATGCCGCTTGCCTGGTGGTAATACATCTCCCCTTCCCCAGGAGGTATTGATGCTGATCCAGTAGAATTGGTCTTTTTGTACCCTGCTCCAACAGAACTCCATCATGTTATAAATTGGTCTAACTCACTTCTCAAACACGCATTTTCGATCCTCAGATCATGCATTTCATCGAAGGTGAGGAGGGTATTGCAGTTAGGGTAGGTGACAGAGTCAAAAGCCTCTTTATACATCTTGTTTTCCGCTCGGAGGTTTTCATTTTCAACTCTTAGAAACTCGGCTTCGTTGTGCTCATGACGAGTCTTCATTCGGGTTCGCCTGTTTTGAAACCAGAACTTGATTTGCAAAGGTTCAAGTCCTAACTCTTGACTCAGTTCCATTTTCTGTTTGTCGTCTGGCATAGGGCATGTTCTGAAGAAATCCTCAAGCCTTTGTACTTGCTCCTTAGTATGGCGACGGTAACGCTTCTTCTGACCCTTACCGTTATTGTCCTTATCTTTACTGAGATCTTGGACGTTGTTGGCGAAAGGGCTAGGCTCCATGGGCTCGATCCCAAACATGGTTTCGAACTCTTCATTTCCCATATTCAGTAAGTAACAATAGCTCTCGAGAGTATTGGGTTGAGACATCTTCGATTTGGCGAATGGTTCCTCAAGATTTGCTATATCTTTCTGTATTTTCACTCTCTGAACCGTGTATGCTTTAAAACTCTCTTCAAAGTATGGATGAAGATTATCAAGAGGATGTCTCTTTTAAAATCTAGCGTGGGTTAGTATATGTATTGCTTCTCCCGAGAGTTCTGTCTTTCTCAACCTTTCCTGCATGTTTCTTGCTTGGCTCGTCTTTTCTCATCTTTTCATAGTGGTAGGGCTCCTATCAACGTCTCCACCGTCGATTTGCTGGCGTCTTCTCCTATAAAGACGAATCCATTTGCCTTATCCCCCACCCAAGTCACCTTTCTTTCTTCTTTTTCAAAGTTGTGTCATCCCGTCAAACTTTTGGCAGAGATGTCGGATTTGCTTGGCTCGAGGTGGCAGACCGTCCGGGATCTGAGCTGATGGAGATAACACCGAAAGGGAATGACCGGTAGGGAGATCTGACCGATAGATATTGCCACTGTGAAGTCTATATTTAACGCGAAGCGGATTACCGTCTCCGCTTCCGCTAACCTATCCCGACTTTCTCCCCTACTACCTTCGTATTCCGCTCGTCAGTCTTGATTCTCCCCTACTACCTTCGTATTCCCAGCCGACGTTATGTCCAAATGGGAGAGACTCTATCATCTTCTTGGCCGAGGCTATATTTACATAACCCATCATCCGAGTGTCGAAGCTGAGATCCTTGTTCTGTTCAAGGTGATAAATGCTTCTTTAGTTGAAGGGACCAATTTGGAGAGGGAATACAGGGCGCTTCCACACGTCTTCATTAATTTTCTGGAGGCCTGCGAAACACCCAGGAGACGGTCACCTTAGCTCGCGTCGTGAAAGCCCGCTATCAGGATCGATCTGAGTGCTTGGAGTTTGCAGAACGCTCGATTGCTCGATACAAGAAGACCTTCAAGTCTGCTGAAGAGCGGGTCTCGCTGTTGGTTTACAAGAGAGAGAAACTGGTGGAGCGCCTAGCTCTGAATCAAACTTATTTTGAGCATGACCTGAGGGATGTCGTGATAAAGTTCAGATGTGAATGGCTGGAGGGGAGGCTTGACGATCTAACAGCGGATATAGCTTTCGAGAGGGACCTGATCGACAACTTAAAACTCGCCGTTGAACACCACGAGATGAATGTAGCCAGGTACAAGGAGAAATGTACTCGCCTGTTTTTCAAGCTTGCAGATCTCGACTCCCAGGTCGCTCAGTGTAAGCATAGCATTAATTTCATGGAAAGCCAATTGAGCTCTTTTGTAATGCTTGTCAGGGCTCAATTCGGCTTTACTTTTCCTCCCCAGTGAGTTGTTGTAAAACTCGTTGATGTATGGAATGAAGGAAATATTTCGCATATCTGTGCTTTTATTTTTTCGCCATGTCTTCTCTTCCGCATAGCATGAATGACCTGAGGTACTGGAGACGCTGAGGTTTGACGTTCTCCTTGATGTTCTTGCTTGCTGCTGTAGACGATGATCTCGAGAATATTAAAGAAGCTTTCGACAACGGACCCCACTAGCCGCGTCGAGACCCGTGAGTTGGTCACGTGAATCATGAAAACTCGGTCAGTGCGCCAATAAATGAATCAAACCACCTGTTGCGTGCCCCTACTTCGTTCATGCTATTTTCTTTCGGCGTCCATTTTTTCGTGTCAGCAGAATAGTTGTGGTCCATACCCATTATAAAATATCGATCCTCTAATATCCTCCACGTGGTTCGAATCCGAGGGAGTTAAAAAACAAGCCTTTAATCGATTTAATCAAGAAGGTGTTGCAAGGTCGGGTCAACATACACGTTACATTGGTTTTGACTATACAGTCTCTGGTTCTCCCAAAAAATTATAGAAATCTCCCAATACATTAGAGTACTCCATGTCCGATCTGGATAAATTTACGGTCCATCAAAAAACAAAGCTTGCACATGTTAACTGACTGACACGTTTCTGACTCCGGGAGATTTGATTTCTCCACTTGCCCCCGGAGTTATCAGTTTGAGGCATCGGTAATTATCCGTCCTATCGTGTTCCTCGAGGTCATTCCCCCTTTTTACTCCCGCCTGAGGTACCTAGGATTTCCTACAAAAGTAAAGGACATAATTAGTATGTGATCCAGGAGGGGTCGGTCCATGACTCCTAAATTAGTTCAATCTTACTTTTCAATTTGAGGAGAAATTAGGAAAAATTTTCTTCAAAAAGGATTTTCTTGCAGATTTTACAAATTAGAAAAGATGTGATAAAATCCTTTGCATTTAACAAATTTCCTGAAGGAATCTTTTTTTTTTCCTTTTATCGAAATGAAATTTCAAGGATAAATTCGTTAAGAAAATCTTTTGTTTATTGAAGCCTTAAGGAAAACTATGACAAAATCTTTCATTAGTAAATAAAATTTTCCTAAGAATTTTTCATGTTTATTTTTTTTCAAATGGGATACCAATTTAGTTTTTATTTTCTTTTGAAAAATGACCATGATATTAAATTCAAAATTTGACTGAATCCTAACATGGACCGACCAGAAATAAATGAGATAAAGTTAGAAAACTTACTCTCACCGTAAAAAATACCATGTAAGTCACATAGACATGCACATGCATCGTGAGTTTAAATCTTAGCCTATCTACTCTAAAGGCTGACAAATTGAAGCGAAAGACTTACGGCAAGGCGACAATCTCGCGCACATAATCAAGATTAGCCGTGATCCCACGACGTAATCAGGATTAGCTGGGTCTCCCCACTTCGGCTGCTCGAGCTAAAAATTAAAACCACTGCTTTGGTAATCTTACCAAGCCTGAGGCCTAACTTTTAAACTCATTTTTGAAAAGAGGTTTGGGATTGAATCTGGGCTAACTTTCGAAGTGATCTCACGCCGAACGCTAAAACTAGTGGCCCAGGTCCGACCACGGAACGTGTGTGATGTAATGCTAAAGCGATTAAACATGCATAATAGTTAAAAACAAACACCGCTTCAAAAATTTGCGAAATTAAACAAACAATTCCAACACCAAGCCTGCAAAATAAAGGGCTAGCCAAACACTCCACCCCTTATAACTCCCATTCTGCAAAACCATTTAACACCTAAAAGTCAAAATGCACCCAATTCAGATCAAATGAATTTTCAAGAAATTTTCTGGCCTAAGTCCTCTAAGTTCTTAAATTTTTCAAAAATTAAGAACAATTCCCTAGTAGAGTCGCCAAGCTGTCGCGATCTAAAATTCATCTTTGGGTTAATGGATTACCAGATTAATTAATTAAATTAACTAACCTAGCTCGAGCTCTCCCAAGCTCTACCAAATCGCGACTTTGATTTTTATTCAAATGATTTTAGAGTTTTGGAGTCGCCACTAATCATTTTTGGTAGGTCGATTAGAAACATAAATAAATTAGTGGGAGAACTAATTTATTTCTGCGAACTAGAGAAAATGAGTTCGAGGACTTGGTTACGCTAGATTACTCTAACGCCCTCTCGGTACCATTTCATGAAAATTCATTTGATGTGATTTGAAAAGATTTGGGGTCAAACTAATCAGAAGGGTAAAATGGTCATTTTTTAAGGTTCGGGAAATGGAAATAGGTCAAACCAATTGAATGTGGTCATTCCTTAATTTCCACAATTTCTGAGAGTTTTTCAAAATTTTCTGAAACAATTTACCCATAAGGGGCACAATCATCATTTTGGAAAGATCGGGGTGGAAATTTACCAAAAATAGGATTGGTCAGTCGAAATGACCTGTTTCCTAATTTCTGAGATTTTTATGAGTTTTCAGAATTTTTCCAAGACAATTTGCCTATGAAGGGCAAAATCATCATTTTCAAAATATCATGAAGGAAAATCATCAAAAATAAGATTGCAATTTCCAAAGGTTTTATGAAAGTGCCTATTGGAATTTTTGACAGAAGAAACAAATCATGGATATGCCGCAAGCAATTTTGATGTTCATGGTGCAAAAACGGACCTTATTTATTATTAGAAAAATGGGCCGAATGACATGTCCAGACCCAAAGCAGATTTGACATGGGATTGTACTCGGACGAGTGGATCTATTGCATTTTCAGCATATTTGTAGCAATGGGCTTGGGGTTCACTTTTAAAGGTAGAAAGCCACGGCGTTAGAAAATAATTTAACTATGAAAAATGGACATCATAAAAAATGGGTTAAGGGCCCTATAACAGGTGTAGGCATGCACGTGAACTGTTGAAGTTTGATGCCTAAAACTGAACGCTTAGCAAGTAGGGATAGGAGGATGATTGGACCAGTCGCAGTCTTACGTTCAAGCCCTCTAAGAGTCTCAACTAAGCCCGAGCGGAGGTGCAATCTTGAAATGACTTTCCTTGAGGCGAATTGGGGAAGTAGTTGCCTCATTACCTCTCCCCTCTGCGTCCTTCAGTTTCTTTGTGTATGCCGCTTCGATCGTGTTAAATCCCTCGATGACCAAGGAAGGCTCTGGACTAGAAAACTGGCTTCAAAATGCAGTGCAAAGACTAGAATCTGAGACTTTGATACAAAATGAGGTGCAGAGGGCAAAACCAAGCCTACTGCTGTGAATTTTCGCAAATGGATGGGAAGCCGGAAATGGGGTATGGCTCCGGCAGATTCTGGACAAGAGAATATTAAAAATGGTGGCCAGAGAGGAATATCAGGTAAGGGTCGTGGCTTCAAGACGTAGGGCAAAACCTAAAATTCATGATTTCTAATAGAAAATACAATATAGAGAAAGAGAAGTGTGGTGGGAGATCGCATGCCACGACCAGTCCTATCTGGTGATAAAGTCTTCATATATATATATATATATATATATATATATATATATCAGTAAAGGACTTCAATTATACTGATATTACCACTTATACTGACAACAGACAATGAGTTCGCAAGCATGGTGGGATCATATCAAACTTATGTACGTGAAACCATATGCAAACTGAGCAACCAATATCTTCAACCATTTAGAAACCCCATTGCAGAGACAATCATAGCATATTTTTTTACTTAAATGACAAAGCTAACAAGAAGTGAAATTTGAAAAATAGCACTATAACCTCGTAAGGGTTGAACCCTGCGTTCGGATTCGGACTTCCCGCAGGTGCAGACGAAGAAGCGGCATTGACCACTCTGGATGCTTCAATCTCCCCAAGCTACGTGCAGAATGCCATAAGAATCCTGTTCCATTTGCCGATTTAGGGCGCCTCCTGTCGTCGGTTCCCCCCGCTAACAGCTCTTGGAAGAAAGCTAGAGAGAAACGAGAGCCTGGCTCTTCTTAACAGCTCTTGGAAGAAAGCTAGAGAGAAACGAGAGCCTGGCTCTTCTTTTATTTGGGTGGTTTGAGTTCGTGACCCTCTTGTCCACCGAGACTCCATGGATTCCATCATCAGCCGTGGTTCTCTCTCTCTATCGGGAGAAGAAACAATACCCAGAGAGAGAGAAATCCCGAGATCTACTCTACTGTGAAGTCCATCTTTCTTTCTTTTCGACCATCACTTCCCTTCGTCGTATCTCCTATCAAAGAGTAAGAAAAGCATTGAGAAATCAAGGTAAAGAAAATCTAGGGAAAGGAAATGGTTGGAGGACATATCTATGGATACTCCACAAAGATTTTTGATCTCAGTTGCCTCCCTCCCATAGTCAATTGGTCTCCTTTTGGTGTCCATAGCCCCCATAAACCGACGAACGAACGAACCCCATGGAAAGGAGTGTATCCATTTCTTTATTCATCCCCCTGGTGTCCTCTTCTTTGACTGGCTGATCAAGGGCGAGAGGAAAGGGATTTTTTTTTCGCCAGTGGAACTTCCATCCCTTTTTTTTATTCCCCCACCGAAAGTATTCCCTCGGAACCCATTTCTTTTGGCTATTTCTCGAAGACTCCACCCCACTTGCAGATGCCCACTAACCTCTGTCTTGCTTGATTTTTTTTTTGGCCTCAAGCTACCGTTGTCGTAAAGTTCGATAACATTTCTCACGGTCCCAAATCAGACTTGCTGTTGTTTCCGGCCGTCAAACTAGAGTCTGTAACTCCATTTGTCTGAAAATTATCACTACCTAAAGAAGGACCGGCGACAGGCCCATAAACAACCTCAGGCTTATTGAACATGTCATGAAAGCCATCAGATTTTGATTCGTCTTGTGTGTAGCCCTTTAAAGATGTCACACCACCGTCTCTGATGATGTGCTTCCCTGACAACATGGTCAACACTATGGACTTGTGGACCACCGTCTTGCGGCTGACTTCGGCACGGCCTTTCGTCACGATGATGTGCTCGCGGTGTGGTGAACGGCAGCAATCAATCCCTCGTTAATTGCTCGTTTGGAGAAGCCGCGATTGGATTTTCATGGATCTGCTCTCTATATTCATTGGCTCTCATGGAAGGGGACAAATTGAAGAGTCTCCAGAAAACCCAGTATGAATATTCAAGTATGTCACTATGTTTCTCCCTTGCTCAGTCCAAGCTTGACGAGTGTCAGACACTGTGTGGAGGAGAATACACGCGGACCAGAGTGGCTCTAGTCTTGTTGGACTGATCAAGCGTCTCGACAGACGCTAGAAACTTCGAGCAGGTCGTCAGGCGGAGGTGGCAACTTCGCTAGACTGTTTCACTGCGATCATCGGACACCCACCGGAAGCTTCGCCGGATCTGCTGATTGATGCGAAGAGGGTTTAGCGCAGCAGCTTCTCGTCTGGATCCGCCGATCGGTCATCTCCTCTTTGTTGGGTCTGGACTGCAACGGTATTGGGCAGGTACCACCTGTCTTTTTTTGACTGAGGAGGCCAAAAACCGTCCCCCTCCTCCAATTTCTGTAGTTCTCCCTCCACCGAGAGAACCTTCTAAGACCAAGAAAGAGCCCCCTTCTTTTTTTTATTCGTCATAATGCTGTCTCCCAATGACAGTGCCCCCCTGATGACTTCCAACGTGCAGCACTTTTTTTTTAACCCCTCTTTTGTCGTGGGAGCATCCTATGTTGGAATATCGCCGTTTTATTTTGATGCCGGGTCCAGCAAAGAGCTATCTTTGTCTTTATTGATGCATTAGTGTAATATGGTGTTGGCTGGATTGAAAAGGATGCCTGCCATTTAGTCACTAATCTTGTCCATTCTATTGGGTGTGATTGTATCCATATCAGATGCAGTGTATGTTTTACAGACTTGGGACACTTTTAACTCGATGGGACCTTGGATATTCTGGGGTAAATTTGATGTAGCGTCCTTCAAGTGATAAATTAGATTCGAAAAACCGAACGCAACGATGAAATGTGCACCATTAGGCCATTGAAAAATTTGAACCATTAGATAATGCCACGACTCTAAAAATGTATAAACCGAAAATTAAAAAGCTAAAATGAAATTTCTAGAAAATATTTAAATAAATAATATAAAAATGAAATTAACAAGGAAACTCTCAATTGTGAGTTGAATTCTTCAGAATTTATTAGGCCAAAATGAATGGAAAATTAAAATAAAAATATTGACTATTTTTACATATTTTTTGGACCTCAAATGCTATATTTGTTTTATATTTTTTATTAATTTTCAAACACTTTTTCTATCTTCCAAAAATAAAATAATAATAATAATAATAAAATGCAAAAAATATGAAAAGTTATTTTTAATTTTTTTATTTTTGCTCAAAATTGGTTTCCTAGACTTGGCTAAGGTCCCCAAAATTGATTTTTCAATTTTATGAATTTTTATGGATTTTTTATTAACTTTCGAAAATAAAAATACCTAAAAGTACTGAAAATATGAAAAATCATTTTTTAGTCAAAATTGGTTCCCTAGGCTTGGCTAAGGTCCCCAAAGTTGATTTTTCAATTTTATGAATTTTCTATGAATTTTGAAAGTGAAAAGATGATTAAAAATCAGGTGTCAACAGCTGCCCCTCTTTGAAAGGAAGCTCGATAGAGGTTCATTTCAAAGACGAGACGACACCTGAATCCTAATCGACACAACACAATGAAATAAAAAGAGTCGTGACATTTGATCTCCAATACCTTTCTGTATAAGTTCTGATTCAGACCCGATTGGAGGAGGCTTTCATGCAGTGAGGGAGAGACAAAGATGAGAGTTTACGTGGCACTTACCTGCCCGTTATGTGGCGGTTGTCTAACATGAATGCTCTGCTGAAAATGGAATGAGAACCTAAGGATTCGTTATAAGAAAACCTTAGGGTGGTTAAACTTGGACCCGTGTGGAAGGTCAACCCATGGTAGATTCTTAATGAAAGGATTCTACTGATTAAATTTTGATTAAAATTTGACTCGTATGGTAGGTCACCCCCTGGTAGATTCCTAATGAAAGGATTTTGCTGATTAAAATTGGACCCGTATGGTGGGTCACCCCATGGAAATGCCTGTAAGAAGGACTTTATTTTGCATGTAGAAAGGACTTTGGTGCCTGTAGAAAGGACTTTTAGTGTGCCTGTAGAAAGGACTTTGTGCCTGTAAGAAGGACTTGGTGCCTGTAAAAAGGATTTAATGCCTGTAAGAAGGACTTTTGGTTGCTTGTAAGAAGGACTTTTGGTTGCTTGTAAGAAGGATTTTTGTTTTGCTTGTAGAAAGGACTTTGGTGCCTGTAGAAAGGACTTTTAGTGTGCCTGTAGAAAGGATTTTGTGCCTGTAAGAAGGGACTTGATGCCTGTAAGAAGAACTTGATGCCTGTAAGAAGGACTTGGTGCCTGTAGGAAGGACTTTAGTGTGCCTGTAGAAAGGACTTTGGGGTGCTTGTAGAAAGGGCTTTGTGTTTTGAAGGGTACCATTTTGGGATTTGGGAAGACCAAGAATCCTGCAGAAGCTCAAACCCGATTTAATTTGTCATGAAGGGTGCCATTCTGGGATCTGGAAAGACTAGGAATCCTGCAGAAGCTCAAACCCGATTTAACTTACCTTGGTGGGTACCATTCCGGGATCTGGGAAGATCAGGAATCTTGCAGAAGCTCAAACCCGATTTAATTTATCATGAAGGGTGCCATTCTGGGATCTGGGAAGACCAGGAATCCTGCAGAAGCTCAAACCCAATTTCTGTTCTCGTGCACTTTAGGAATAAACCGATGAGGCAAAGATCAAGAACGCGAGAGTTGATCAATCATGATTTGATAAGGCTTGAGAACACGAGATTATATCGATCGTGAGCTAATGAAGACTTCATGAGAGCATGTTGATCATGAGTCGCAAGGGTTCAGAAGACTTACTTGGATCTTCTGAGTTAATGAACGAGGCAAAAACAGACTGATTGTATCATGTCTGCTTGCTCACTAAATGACCTTATGTACTGCAATGGATTTGAGCACCCAGACAATCATCAGAATTGAAAGGTTCAGGCTGAAGATATACTCACCTGAAAATGCTTGGCGAGCATTAGCCAACAGGGCTTGTTTGTTCAATAGCCCTTGGATGAATTTCGAGACCTCGGAGGGTAACTCGACTATCAGGAATGCACTACCTGTCAGACAGTGTCAGAGGTAACATGTGCAAGTATTTTCATCAATGAGTTCATCGGTTCATGCAAAACCATTCAGTTGAGTTTGCAATGATTAAAACCGTATGTGTATGCTCATAATGTGGATCATGCATGACTACTCTGTCGAGTTTGCATTTCCAATTCTGTCCAGGGAGGTTACCATGTCATGAATACCTCGATTATAATCTGAATGGGGGACTTCAGTCCGAAAGGGCTTTCTCTCGCTTTCGAGAAGGGTTGTTTATCCTAATTGCAGGATTTGAAAAGAAATCACTCAACCTTACCATCATCGCATTCAGCGAGTGTCTGAGTAATCTCGTAATTGATACGATCAAGCCGATCTGGATATCTTGATTAGGACCGTAATGTGGGCTGAGTCAAGGGCTTATCAAAGGGGACTCATTTCGAGTCAAGGCCATTAACAAAAAAATCTTCATCATCTGCTCCGGGTTTACAAGTCAAGAACCCTGCAAAATGAGAGAGAAATAATCTTCCTCGAACTTCTTCGAGCGATGCTTAAAGTCATTCAACTCTTACGTTAATTCAAGTGCTCTAATCAAAAGAGACTTTCAAGGGTCGTAACGTAGGTCGGGATTTGGGTCTGAGAAACGAAGGGCTCGTTTTGGCTCAGAAAAATATATGAGAAGGGCTTGGTGTTGGTGATCATTGCAGTCTTGTCACCGATCTTTGACCTTCCTGAATTTGTCTTCAATAAATACCACCATTGGCTGAGGGGTGGTAGTTCTTTTACACTTTGCAAACTGACTTCTTTGGGGATCCTTTTTCGGGAATTCTCAAAATATATGTTCGAAGTCAGAAGTTCATTACAAATATATAGGCATTGGCCTTGCTTTTGATAGGCACTTTGCTCTTTCTGCTCGAGATTCTTTGGAGTAGCCTTTGCTTTTCTTATTCTCGACTCCCTTGTGGGAGCAGGCCCATTTTCTTTAGGCTATATTTTTTTTTGGACAATCTTGTGGCTTTGAATTTTAGCGACAAGATGATTTTCAAAAGGTGATACTAGACATTACATGAAAAGTCTAGCATATGAAATGGGCTCATTCGAGAATTCTATATTAGCCCAATTATCTTCAATTCTGCTCCTTGGGGGGGGGGGGAAGGCATTATCTTTGCCTTGAAATGAGCAATGATCACCAATATGGGCTTGAGAAATGAATTTGCAGGCTCAATTGGGCTATGCAAAGGATGAGTGTGTAGGATAGAGAAACGAATACTCTTCGTCATCCTAAAGCACTTGAATTAAAGTTCGAGTATCATGCAAAGAAACACTCGAAGATTGATGTCAGTCCAAGCAAGAAAATTTCTAACCCTTTTCATCATGATATTGCTGGAACTATCTCCATTTTGCCCCAGTGTGGAGTGGTTCTTGACAGGGTTATGAAATGAAATCACCGTTCAAATGGGTTGTCAATGGTTGCCTGAAGTGTTTGGAATGAAGAATGAATGCCTCCTTCACTTCGACTATCGTACCTTTTGCGAGAAAACCCATTGCCTTGGAGAATGCGAAATCTGTCTACCGCTCAACTCACTGTGGATTAAATAAAGGACGTATGTGGAAATGGCTTGCCTTTCATCGTCCTGTCATGCCCCTTTCTATACATTCGATGCATCGTGTACAATTTATACCCCCAGTCAAAATTGACAAATTGAACATGCAGAACAGTCATGAATGATCCATGGAATGTGTAAACATCATGCAAATATGGCAATACAATGTACAAGTATGTAAATTGCCCCTGGCTATGTGGGCGGATCAAACACGTTGGGGACCTATTCCTCGAGTCGAGGAATAGCTTGTTTCTGGTTTTGCCTCATTTCGATTTAGGGTTCGCTATTGATTTCCCCTATTTCATCAGACATATCGCATCAGGCGATCATAACTTGGCCCCTTGGGGCTGTTTTCTTTGACGTATCAGATGTTAGTTTAGCATTTCCTGTAAAAAGGAAGGAGACATATTAGCCAGTATTAGAAATGATGAACTGGACACGATACTGAGTTACCCTTGAGTGTTTTGCGCAACTCCTTTACCAGTTTTACCACTCGGGATTTTCTCCGTGGGTATGTCAAGTTAGACATTTCCTGTCAAATAATGGAGGAGAAGATGTGTTAGTCAATATTAGAAATGATGAATTGGATACGATACTGGTTTACCCTTCATCTTGAATGTTTTGCGTGACCCCTTTATCAAGTTCACTAGATTGAGTTTCCCTTGACTTTGGCTGGACACTTCTACATTAGGCTAAGCTCATGACAAAATACTGACCTTGGTATTGCTCGTCGAGTATTCCCGTTTCTTTCTGCAAAAAGAAATGCGCAAAAAGTTGTTTTGTTTATTTACAATACTTACAACATTCTCCACCCTTAGGGATCGAACTTGGGATGTTTCGGACCACTGTCATTCCTCATGCTATCCGGTCCACAAGACCGTAGGCGTTCGTGGAGGTTCGCCTTTAGGTGTTAATCCTTGAAAAGACACGGTCTTGCACTAGGCAGTTTCACGCCGCAGTTCTTTTCAAGGCAATTTTCAATCCCTGTTAAAACGGAGGAAAGTAATTCAGAATTCGAAACGATCTTGGGTAAATTGGAACGACACAAAATTACCCTTCTTTGAGATTGCTCGTGTCCTTCGCTTTTTTCTTGTTTGAAGTCTGTCATTCGGTGATAATATCTGCGAATTGATTTGCCCCCAGTTTTGTCCAACTAGGGAATTTCGTTTTTGAGTACGGCTGTATTCTCGGGTCGTTTCGTAAATTCCTGAAAACAGAAGGGATCTAATTTAAAGCCGGAGCAATTTGAGGGTAAATTGAAACGATACTGCTTTACCCATCAGGTTTATGCAGATTTTTACTCGCCATCAATTTGTCGCGAGGTTGGTGAGGTGGCGGATTCGAGCATTTAATAAGGGGAAGTCGGATCATTACTCCTTGCTTTTACATATTACAAAAGCAGAAAAACACATCACGCAAGGGAATAAAACACATTCACTCATTTAGGATCGATTCTGCTTCCTCTGCAGGCTCTCCCATGATCAGCTGGCTTCGCTCCAGATCTAGAATGCATTGGCCATGTTGAAGGACCCGTGACCACCATCTTCGTAATACAGACTCCGTGAGCCTTACAGCCATAGTGCTTTATCAACATTAAACTGATTGATCATGGCGGTGAGTTCATCGTCAATGCCGCTTGCCTGGTGGTAATACATCTCCCCTTCCCCAGGAGGTATTGATGCTGATCCAGTAGAATTGGTCTTTTTGTACCCTGCTCCAACAGAACTCCATCATGTTATAAATTGGTCTAACTCACTTCTCAAACACGCATTTTCGATCCTCAGATCATGCATTTCATCGAAGGTGAGGAGGGTATTGCAGTTAGGGTAGGTGACAGAGTCAAAAGCCTCTTTATACATCTTGTTTTCCGCTCGGAGGTTTTCATTTTCAACTCTTAGAAACTCGGCTTCGTTGTGCTCATGACGAGTCTTCATTCGGGTTCGCCTGTTTTGAAACCAGAACTTGATTTGCAAAGGTTCAAGTCCTAACTCTTGACTCAGTTCCATTTTCTGTTTGTCGTCTGGCATAGGGCATGTTCTGAAGAAATCCTCAAGCCTTTGTACTTGCTCCTTAGTATGGCGACGGTAACGCTTCTTCTGACCCTTACCGTTATTGTCCTTATCTTTACTGAGATCTTGGACGTTGTTGGCGAAAGGGCTAGGCTCCATGGGCTCGATCCCAAACATGGTTTCGAACTCTTCATTTCCCATATTCAGTAAGTAACAATAGCTCTCGAGAGTATTGGGTTGAGACATCTTCGATTTGGCGAATGGTTCCTCAAGATTTGCTATATCTTTCTGTATTTTCACTCTCTGAACCGTGTATGCTTTAAAACTCTCTTCAAAGTATGGATGAAGATTATCAAGAGGATGTCTCTTTTAAAATCTAGCGTGGGTTAGTATATGTATTGCTTCTCCCGAGAGTTCTGTCTTTCTCAACCTTTCCTGCATGTTTCTTGCTTGGCTCGTCTTTTCTCATCTTTTCATAGTGGTAGGGCTCCTATCAACGTCTCCACCGTCGATTTGCTGGCGTCTTCTCCTATAAAGACGAATCCATTTGCCTTATCCCCCACCCAAGTCACCTTTCTTTCTTCTTTTTCAAAGTTGTGTCATCCCGTCAAACTTTTGGCAGAGATGTCGGATTTGCTTGGCTCGAGGTGGCAGACCGTCCGGGATCTGAGCTGATGGAGATAACACCGAAAGGGAATGACCGGTAGGGAGATCTGACCGATAGATATTGCCACTGTGAAGTCTATATTTAACGCGAAGCGGATTACCGTCTCCGCTTCCGCTAACCTATCCCGACTTTCTCCCCTACTACCTTCGTATTCCGCTCGTCAGTCTTGATTCTCCCCTACTACCTTCGTATTCCCAGCCGACGTTATGTCCAAATGGGAGAGACTCTATCATCTTCTTGGCCGAGGCTATATTTACATAACCCATCATCCGAGTGTCGAAGCTGAGATCCTTGTTCTGTTCAAGGTGATAAATGCTTCTTTAGTTGAAGGGACCAATTTGGAGAGGGAATACAGGGCGCTTCCACACGTCTTCATTAATTTTCTGGAGGCCTGCGAAACACCCAGGAGACGGTCACCTTAGCTCGCGTCGTGAAAGCCCGCTATCAGGATCGATCTGAGTGCTTGGAGTTTGCAGAACGCTCGATTGCTCGATACAAGAAGACCTTCAAGTCTGCTGAAGAGCGGGTCTCGCTGTTGGTTTACAAGAGAGAGAAACTGGTGGAGCGCCTAGCTCTGAATCAAACTTATTTTGAGCATGACCTGAGGGATGTCGTGATAAAGTTCAGATGTGAATGGCTGGAGGGGAGGCTTGACGATCTAACAGCGGATATAGCTTTCGAGAGGGACCTGATCGACAACTTAAAACTCGCCGTTGAACACCACGAGATGAATGTAGCCAGGTACAAGGAGAAATGTACTCGCCTGTTTTTCAAGCTTGCAGATCTCGACTCCCAGGTCGCTCAGTGTAAGCATAGCATTAATTTCATGGAAAGCCAATTGAGCTCTTTTGTAATGCTTGTCAGGGCTCAATTCGGCTTTACTTTTCCTCCCCAGTGAGTTGTTGTAAAACTCGTTGATGTATGGAATGAAGGAAATATTTCGCATATCTGTGCTTTTATTTTTTCGCCATGTCTTCTCTTCCGCATAGCATGAATGACCTGAGGTACTGGAGACGCTGAGGTTTGACGTTCTCCTTGATGTTCTTGCTTGCTGCTGTAGACGATGATCTCGAGAATATTAAAGAAGCTTTCGACAACGGACCCCACTAGCCGCGTCGAGACCCGTGAGTTGGTCACGTGAATCATGAAAACTCGGTCAGTGCGCCAATAAATGAATCAAACCACCTGTTGCGTGCCCCTACTTCGTTCATGCTATTTTCTTTCGGCGTCCATTTTTTCGTGTCAGCAGAATAGTTGTGGTCCATACCCATTATAAAATATCGATCCTCTAATATCCTCCACGTGGTTCGAATCCGAGGGAGTTAAAAAACAAGCCTTTAATCGATTTAATCAAGAAGGTGTTGCAAGGTCGGGTCAACATACACGTTACATTGGTTTTGACTATACAGTCTCTGGTTCTCCCAAAAAATTATAGAAATCTCCCAATACATTAGAGTACTCCATGTCCGATCTGGATAAATTTACGGTCCATCAAAAAACAAAGCTTGCACATGTTAACTGACTGACACGTTTCTGACTCCGGGAGATTTGATTTCTCCACTTGCCCCCGGAGTTATCAGTTTGAGGCATCGGTAATTATCCGTCCTATCGTGTTCCTCGAGGTCATTCCCCCTTTTTACTCCCGCCTGAGGTACCTAGGATTTCCTACAAAAGTAAAGGACATAATTAGTATGTGATCCAGGAGGGGTCGGTCCATGACTCCTAAATTAGTTCAATCTTACTTTTCAATTTGAGGAGAAATTAGGAAAAATTTTCTTCAAAAAGGATTTTCTTGCAGATTTTACAAATTAGAAAAGATGTGATAAAATCCTTTGCATTTAACAAATTTCCTGAAGGAATCTTTTTTTTTTCCTTTTATCGAAATGAAATTTCAAGGATAAATTCGTTAAGAAAATCTTTTGTTTATTGAAGCCTTAAGGAAAACTATGACAAAATCTTTCATTAGTAAATAAAATTTTCCTAAGAATTTTTCATGTTTATTTTTTTTCAAATGGGATACCAATTTAGTTTTTATTTTCTTTTGAAAAATGACCATGATATTAAATTCAAAATTTGACTGAATCCTAACATGGACCGACCAGAAATAAATGAGATAAAGTTAGAAAACTTACTCTCACCGTAAAAAATACCATGTAAGTCACATAGACATGCACATGCATCGTGAGTTTAAATCTTAGCCTATCTACTCTAAAGGCTGACAAATTGAAGCGAAAGACTTACGGCAAGGCGACAATCTCGCGCACATAATCAAGATTAGCCGTGATCCCACGACGTAATCAGGATTAGCTGGGTCTCCCCACTTCGGCTGCTCGAGCTAAAAATTAAAACCACTGCTTTGGTAATCTTACCAAGCCTGAGGCCTAACTTTTAAACTCATTTTTGAAAAGAGGTTTGGGATTGAATCTGGGCTAACTTTCGAAGTGATCTCACGCCGAACGCTAAAACTAGTGGCCCAGGTCCGACCACGGAACGTGTGTGATGTAATGCTAAAGCGATTAAACATGCATAATAGTTAAAAACAAACACCGCTTCAAAAATTTGCGAAATTAAACAAACAATTCCAACACCAAGCCTGCAAAATAAAGGGCTAGCCAAACACTCCACCCCTTATAACTCCCATTCTGCAAAACCATTTAACACCTAAAAGTCAAAATGCACCCAATTCAGATCAAATGAATTTTCAAGAAATTTTCTGGCCTAAGTCCTCTAAGTTCTTAAATTTTTCAAAAATTAAGAACAATTCCCTAGTAGAGTCGCCAAGCTGTCGCGATCTAAAATTCATCTTTGGGTTAATGGATTACCAGATTAATTAATTAAATTAACTAACCTAGCTCGAGCTCTCCCAAGCTCTACCAAATCGCGACTTTGATTTTTATTCAAATGATTTTAGAGTTTTGGAGTCGCCACTAATCATTTTTGGTAGGTCGATTAGAAACATAAATAAATTAGTGGGAGAACTAATTTATTTCTGCGAACTAGAGAAAATGAGTTCGAGGACTTGGTTACGCTAGATTACTCTAACGCCCTCTCGGTACCATTTCATGAAAATTCATTTGATGTGATTTGAAAAGATTTGGGGTCAAACTAATCAGAAGGGTAAAATGGTCATTTTTTAAGGTTCGGGAAATGGAAATAGGTCAAACCAATTGAATGTGGTCATTCCTTAATTTCCACAATTTCTGAGAGTTTTTCAAAATTTTCTGAAACAATTTACCCATAAGGGGCACAATCATCATTTTGGAAAGATCGGGGTGGAAATTTACCAAAAATAGGATTGGTCAGTCGAAATGACCTGTTTCCTAATTTCTGAGATTTTTATGAGTTTTCAGAATTTTTCCAAGACAATTTGCCTATGAAGGGCAAAATCATCATTTTCAAAATATCATGAAGGAAAATCATCAAAAATAAGATTGCAATTTCCAAAGGTTTTATGAAAGTGCCTATTGGAATTTTTGACAGAAGAAACAAATCATGGATATGCCGCAAGCAATTTTGATGTTCATGGTGCAAAAACGGACCTTATTTATTATTAGAAAAATGGGCCGAATGACATGTCCAGACCCAAAGCAGATTTGACATGGGATTGTACTCGGACGAGTGGATCTATTGCATTTTCAGCATATTTGTAGCAATGGGCTTGGGGTTCACTTTTAAAGGTAGAAAGCCACGGCGTTAGAAAATAATTTAACTATGAAAAATGGACATCATAAAAAATGGGTTAAGGGCCCTATAACAGGTGTAGGCATGCACGTGAACTGTTGAAGTTTGATGCCTAAAACTGAACGCTTAGCAAGTAGGGATAGGAGGATGATTGGACCAGTCGCAGTCTTACGTTCAAGCCCTCTAAGAGTCTCAACTAAGCCCGAGCGGAGGTGCAATCTTGAAATGACTTTCCTTGAGGCGAATTGGGGAAGTAGTTGCCTCATTACCTCTCCCCTCTGCGTCCTTCAGTTTCTTTGTGTATGCCGCTTCGATCGTGTTAAATCCCTCGATGACCAAGGAAGGCTCTGGACTAGAAAACTGGCTTCAAAATGCAGTGCAAAGACTAGAATCTGAGACTTTGATACAAAATGAGGTGCAGAGGGCAAAACCAAGCCTACTGCTGTGAATTTTCGCAAATGGATGGGAAGCCGGAAATGGGGTATGGCTCCGGCAGATTCTGGACAAGAGAATATTAAAAATGGTGGCCAGAGAGGAATATCAGGTAAGGGTCGTGGCTTCAAGACGTAGGGCAAAACCTAAAATTCATGATTTCTAATAGAAAATACAATATAGAGAAAGAGAAGTGTGGTGGGAGATCGCATGCCACGACCAGTCCTATCTGGTGATAAAGTCTTCATATATATATATATATATATATATATATATATATATATCAGTAAAGGACTTCAATTATACTGATATTACCACTTATACTGACAACAGACAATGAGTTCGCAAGCATGGTGGGATCATATCAAACTTATGTACGTGAAACCATATGCAAACTGAGCAACCAATATCTTCAACCATTTAGAAACCCCATTGCAGAGACAATCATAGCATATTTTTTTACTTAAATGACAAAGCTAACAAGAAGTGAAATTTGAAAAATAGCACTATAACCTCGTAAGGGTTGAACCCTGCGTTCGGATTCGGACTTCCCGCAGGTGCAGACGAAGAAGCGGCATTGACCACTCTGGATGCTTCAATCTCCCCAAGCTACGTGCAGAATGCCATAAGAATCCTGTTCCATTTGCCGATTTAGGGCGCCTCCTGTCGTCGGTTCCCCCCGCTAACAGCTCTTGGAAGAAAGCTAGAGAGAAACGAGAGCCTGGCTCTTCTTAACAGCTCTTGGAAGAAAGCTAGAGAGAAACGAGAGCCTGGCTCTTCTTTTATTTGGGTGGTTTGAGTTCGTGACCCTCTTGTCCACCGAGACTCCATGGATTCCATCATCAGCCGTGGTTCTCTCTCTCTATCGGGAGAAGAAACAATACCCAGAGAGAGAGAAATCCCGAGATCTACTCTACTGTGAAGTCCATCTTTCTTTCTTTTCGACCATCACTTCCCTTCGTCGTATCTCCTATCAAAGAGTAAGAAAAGCATTGAGAAATCAAGGTAAAGAAAATCTAGGGAAAGGAAATGGTTGGAGGACATATCTATGGATACTCCACAAAGATTTTTGATCTCAGTTGCCTCCCTCCCATAGTCAATTGGTCTCCTTTTGGTGTCCATAGCCCCCATAAACCGACGAACGAACGAACCCCATGGAAAGGAGTGTATCCATTTCTTTATTCATCCCCCTGGTGTCCTCTTCTTTGACTGGCTGATCAAGGGCGAGAGGAAAGGGATTTTTTTTTCGCCAGTGGAACTTCCATCCCTTTTTTTTATTCCCCCACCGAAAGTATTCCCTCGGAACCCATTTCTTTTGGCTATTTCTCGAAGACTCCACCCCACTTGCAGATGCCCACTAACCTCTGTCTTGCTTGATTTTTTTTTTGGCCTCAAGCTACCGTTGTCGTAAAGTTCGATAACATTTCTCACGGTCCCAAATCAGACTTGCTGTTGTTTCCGGCCGTCAAACTAGAGTCTGTAACTCCATTTGTCTGAAAATTATCACTACCTAAAGAAGGACCGGCGACAGGCCCATAAACAACCTCAGGCTTATTGAACATGTCATGAAAGCCATCAGATTTTGATTCGTCTTGTGTGTAGCCCTTTAAAGATGTCACACACCGTCTCTGATGATGTGCTTCCCTGACAACATGGTCAACACTATGGACTTGTGGACCACCGTCTTGCGGCTGACTTCGGCACGGCCTTTCGTCACGATGATGTGCTCGCGGTGTGGTGAACGGCAGCAATCAATCCCTCGTTAATTGCTCGTTTGGAGAAGCCGCGATTGGATTTTCATGGATCTGCTCTCTATATTCATTGGCTCTCATGGAAGGGGACAAATTGAAGAGTCTCCAGAAAACCCAGTATGAATATTCAAGTATGTCACTATGTTTCTCCCTTGCTCAGTCCAAGCTTGACGAGTGTCAGACACTGTGTGGAGGAGAATACACGCGGACCAGAGTGGCTCTAGTCTTGTTGGACTGATCAAGCGTCTCGACAGACGCTAGAAACTTCGAGCAGGTCGTCAGGCGGAGGTGGCAACTTCGCTAGACTGTTTCACTGCGATCATCGGACACCCACCGGAAGCTTCGCCGGATCTGCTGATTGATGCGAAGAGGGTTTAGCGCAGCAGCTTCTCGTCTGGATCCGCCGATCGGTCATCTCCTCTTTGTTGGGTCTGGACTGCAACGGTATTGGGCAGGTACCACCTGTCTTTTTTTGACTGAGGAGGCCAAAAACCGTCCCCCTCCTCCAATTTCTGTAGTTCTCCCTCCACCGAGAGAACCTTCTAAGACCAAGAAAGAGCCCCCTTCTTTTTTTTATTCGTCATAATGCTGTCTCCCAATGACAGTGCCCCCCTGATGACTTCCAACGTGCAGCACTTTTTTTTTAACCCCTCTTTTGTCGTGGGAGCATCCTATGTTGGAATATCGCCGTTTTATTTTGATGCCGGGTCCAGCAAAGAGCTATCTTTGTCTTTATTGATGCATTAGTGTAATATGGTGTTGGCTGGATTGAAAAGGATGCCTGCCATTTAGTCACTAATCTTGTCCATTCTATTGGGTGTGATTGTATCCATATCAGATGCAGTGTATGTTTTACAGACTTGGGACACTTTTAACTCGATGGGACCTTGGATATTCTGGGGTAAATTTGATGTAGCGTCCTTCAAGTGATAAATTAGATTCGAAAAACCGAACGCAACGATGAAATGTGCACCATTAGGCCATTGAAAAATTTGAACCATTAGATAATGCCACGACTCTAAAAATGTATAAACCGAAAATTAAAAAGCTAAAATGAAATTTCTAGAAAATATTTAAATAAATAATATAAAAATGAAATTAACAAGGAAACTCTCAATTGTGAGTTGAATTCTTCAGAATTTATTAGGCCAAAATGAATGGAAAATTAAAATAAAAATATTGACTATTTTTACATATTTTTTGGACCTCAAATGCTATATTTGTTTTATATTTTTTATTAATTTTCAAACACTTTTTCTATTTTCCAAAAATAAAATAATAATAATAATAATAAAATGCAAAAAATATGAAAAGTTATTTTTAATTTTTTTATTTTTGCTCAAAATTGGTTTCCTAGACTTGGCTAAGGTCCCCAAAATTGATTTTTCAATTTTATGAATTTTTATGGATTTTTTATTAACTTTCGAAAATAAAAATACCTAAAAGTACTGAAAATATGAAAAATCATTTTTTAGTCAAAATTGGTTCCCTAGGCTTGGCTAAGGTCCCCAAAGTTGATTTTTCAATTTTATGAATTTTCTATGAATTTTGAAAGTGAAAAGATGATTAAAAATCAGGTGTCAACAGCTGCCCCTCTTTGAAAGGAAGCTCGATAGAGGTTCATTTCAAAGACGAGACGACACCTGAATCCTAATCGACACAACACAATGAAATAAAAAGAGTCGTGACATTTGATCTCCAATACCTTTCTGTATAAGTTCTGATTCAGACCCGATTGGAGGAGGCTTTCATGCAGTGAGGGAGAGACAAAGATGAGAGTTTACGTGGCACTTACCTGCCCGTTATGTGGCGGTTGTCTAACATGAATGCTCTGCTGAAAATGGAATGAGAACCTAAGGATTCGTTATAAGAAAACCTTAGGGTGGTTAAACTTGGACCCGTGTGGAAGGTCAACCCATGGTAGATTCTTAATGAAAGGATTCTACTGATTAAATTTTGATTAAAATTTGACTCGTATGGTAGGTCACCCCCTGGTAGATTCCTAATGAAAGGATTTTGCTGATTAAAATTGGACCCGTATGGTGGGTCACCCCATGGAAATGCCTGTAAGAAGGACTTTATTTTGCATGTAGAAAGGACTTTGGTGCCTGTAGAAAGGACTTTTAGTGTGCCTGTAGAAAGGACTTTGTGCCTGTAAGAAGGACTTGGTGCCTGTAAAAAGGATTTAATGCCTGTAAGAAGGACTTTTGGTTGCTTGTAAGAAGGACTTTTGGTTGCTTGTAAGAAGGATTTTTGTTTTGCTTGTAGAAAGGACTTTGGTGCCTGTAGAAAGGACTTTTAGTGTGCCTGTAGAAAGGATTTTGTGCCTGTAAGAAGGGACTTGATGCCTGTAAGAAGAACTTGATGCCTGTAAGAAGGACTTGGTGCCTGTAGGAAGGACTTTAGTGTGCCTGTAGAAAGGACTTTGGGGTGCTTGTAGAAAGGGCTTTGTGTTTTGAAGGGTACCATTTTGGGATTTGGGAAGACCAAGAATCCTGCAGAAGCTCAAACCCGATTTAATTTGTCATGAAGGGTGCCATTCTGGGATCTGGAAAGACTAGGAATCCTGCAGAAGCTCAAACCCGATTTAACTTACCTTGGTGGGTACCATTCCGGGATCTGGGAAGATCAGGAATCTTGCAGAAGCTCAAACCCGATTTAATTTATCATGAAGGGTGCCATTCTGGGATCTGGGAAGACCAGGAATCCTGCAGAAGCTCAAACCCAATTTCTGTTCTCGTGCACTTTAGGAATAAACCGATGAGGCAAAGATCAAGAACGCGAGAGTTGATCAATCATGATTTGATAAGGCTTGAGAACACGAGATTATATCGATCGTGAGCTAATGAAGACTTCATGAGAGCATGTTGATCATGAGTCGCAAGGGTTCAGAAGACTTACTTGGATCTTCTGAGTTAATGAACGAGGCAAAAACAGACTGATTGTATCATGTCTGCTTGCTCACTAAATGACCTTATGTACTGCAATGGATTTGAGCACCCAGACAATCATCAGAATTGAAAGGTTCAGGCTGAAGATATACTCACCTGAAAATGCTTGGCGAGCATTAGCCAACAGGGCTTGTTTGTTCAATAGCCCTTGGATGAATTTCGAGACCTCGGAGGGTAACTCGACTATCAGGAATGCACTACCTGTCAGACAGTGTCAGAGGTAACATGTGCAAGTATTTTCATCAATGAGTTCATCGGTTCATGCAAAACCATTCAGTTGAGTTTGCAATGATTAAAACCGTATGTGTATGCTCATAATGTGGATCATGCATGACTACTCTGTCGAGTTTGCATTTCCAATTCTGTCCAGGGAGGTTACCATGTCATGAATACCTCGATTATAATCTGAATGGGGGACTTCAGTCCGAAAGGGCTTTCTCTCGCTTTCGAGAAGGGTTGTTTATCCTAATTGCAGGATTTGAAAAGAAATCACTCAACCTTACCATCATCGCATTCAGCGAGTGTCTGAGTAATCTCGTAATTGATACGATCAAGCCGATCTGGATATCTTGATTAGGACCGTAATGTGGGCTGAGTCAAGGGCTTATCAAAGGGGACTCATTTCGAGTCAAGGCCATTAACAAAAAAATCTTCATCATCTGCTCCGGGTTTACAAGTCAAGAACCCTGCAAAATGAGAGAGAAATAATCTTCCTCGAACTTCTTCGAGCGATGCTTAAAGTCATTCAACTCTTACGTTAATTCAAGTGCTCTAATCAAAAGAGACTTTCAAGGGTCGTAACGTAGGTCGGGATTTGGGTCTGAGAAACGAAGGGCTCGTTTTGGCTCAGAAAAATATATGAGAAGGGCTTGGTGTTGGTGATCATTGCAGTCTTGTCACCGATCTTTGACCTTCCTGAATTTGTCTTCAATAAATACCACCATTGGCTGAGGGGTGGTAGTTCTTTTACACTTTGCAAACTGACTTCTTTGGGGATCCTTTTTCGGGAATTCTCAAAATATATGTTCGAAGTCAGAAGTTCATTACAAATATATAGGCATTGGCCTTGCTTTTGATAGGCACTTTGCTCTTTCTGCTCGAGATTCTTTGGAGTAGCCTTTGCTTTTCTTATTCTCGACTCCCTTGTGGGAGCAGGCCCATTTTCTTTAGGCTATATTTTTTTTTGGACAATCTTGTGGCTTTGAATTTTAGCGACAAGATGATTTTCAAAAGGTGATACTAGACATTACATGAAAAGTCTAGCATATGAAATGGGCTCATTCGAGAATTCTATATTAGCCCAATTATCTTCAATTCTGCTCCTTGGGGGGGGGGGAAGGCATTATCTTTGCCTTGAAATGAGCAATGATCACCAATATGGGCTTGAGAAATGAATTTGCAGGCTCAATTGGGCTATGCAAAGGATGAGTGTGTAGGATAGAGAAACGAATACTCTTCGTCATCCTAAAGCACTTGAATTAAAGTTCGAGTATCATGCAAAGAAACACTCGAAGATTGATGTCAGTCCAAGCAAGAAAATTTCTAACCCTTTTCATCATGATATTGCTGGAACTATCTCCATTTTGCCCCAGTGTGGAGTGGTTCTTGACAGGGTTATGAAATGAAATCACCGTTCAAATGGGTTGTCAATGGTTGCCTGAAGTGTTTGGAATGAAGAATGAATGCCTCCTTCACTTCGACTATCGTACCTTTTGCGAGAAAACCCATTGCCTTGGAGAATGCGAAATCTGTCTACCGCTCAACTCACTGTGGATTAAATAAAGGACGTATGTGGAAATGGCTTGCCTTTCATCGTCCTGTCATGCCCCTTTCTATACATTCGATGCATCGTGTACAATTTATACCCCCAGTCAAAATTGACAAATTGAACATGTAGAACAGTCATGAATGATCCATGGAATGTGTAAACATCATGCAAATATGGCAATACAATGTACAAGTATGTAAATTGCCCCTGGCTATGTGGGCGGATCAAACACGTTGGGGACCTATTCCTCGAGTCGAGGAATAGCTTGTTTCTGGTTTTGCCTCATTTCGATTTAGGGTTCGCTATTGATTTCCCCTATTTCATCAGACATATCGCATCAGGCGATCATAACTTGGCCCCTTGGGGCTGTTTTCTTTGACGTATCAGATGTTAGTTTAGCATTTCCTGTAAAAAGGAAGGAGACATATTAGCCAGTATTAGAAATGATGAACTGGACACGATACTGAGTTACCCTTGAGTGTTTTGCGCAACTCCTTTACCAGTTTTACCACTCGGGATTTTCTCCGTGGGTATGTCAAGTTAGACATTTCCTGTCAAATAATGGAGGAGAAGATGTGTTAGTCAATATTAGAAATGATGAATTGGATACGATACTGGTTTACCCTTCATCTTGAATGTTTTGCGTGACCCCTTTATCAAGTTCACTAGATTGAGTTTCCCTTGACTTTGGCTGGACACTTCTACATTAGGCTAAGCTCATGACAAAATACTGACCTTGGTATTGCTCGTCGAGTATTCCCGTTTCTTTCTGCAAAAAGAAATGCGCAAAAAGTTGTTTTGTTTATTTACAATACTTACAACATTCTCCACCCTTAGGGATCGAACTTGGGATGTTTCGGACCACTGTCATTCCTCATGCTATCCGGTCCACAAGACCGTAGGCGTTCGTGGAGGTTCGCCTTTAGGTGTTAATCCTTGAAAAGACACGGTCTTGCACTAGGCAGTTTCACGCCGCAGTTCTTTTCAAGGCAATTTTCAATCCCTGTTAAAACGGAGGAAAGTAATTCAGAATTCGAAACGATCTTGGGTAAATTGGAACGACACAAAATTACCCTTCTTTGAGATTGCTCGTGTCCTTCGCTTTTTTCTTGTTTGAAGTCTGTCATTCGGTGATAATATCTGCGAATTGATTTGCCCCCAGTTTTGTCCAACTAGGGAATTTCGTTTTTGAGTACGGCTGTATTCTCGGGTCGTTTCGTAAATTCCTGAAAACAGAAGGGATCTAATTTAAAGCCGGAGCAATTTGAGGGTAAATTGAAACGATACTGCTTTACCCATCAGGTTTATGCAGATTTTTACTCGCCATCAATTTGTCGCGAGGTTGGTGAGGTGGCGGATTCGAGCATTTAATAAGGGGAAGTCGGATCATTACTCCTTGCTTTTACATATTACAAAAGCAGAAAAACACATCACGCAAGGGAATAAAACACATTCACTCATTTAGGATCGATTCTGCTTCCTCTGCAGGCTCTCCCATGATCAGCTGGCTTCGCTCCAGATCTAGAATGCATTGGCCATGTTGAAGGACCCGTGACCACCATCTTCGTAATACAGACTCCGTGAGCCTTACAGCCATAGTGCTTTATCAACATTAAACTGATTGATCATGGCGGTGAGTTCATCGTCAATGCCGCTTGCCTGGTGGTAATACATCTCCCCTTCCCCAGGAGGTATTGATGCTGATCCAGTAGAATTGGTCTTTTTGTACCCTGCTCCAACAGAACTCCATCATGTTATAAATTGGTCTAACTCACTTCTCAAACACGCATTTTCGATCCTCAGATCATGCATTTCATCGAAGGTGAGGAGGGTATTGCAGTTAGGGTAGGTGACAGAGTCAAAAGCCTCTTTATACATCTTGTTTTCCGCTCGGAGGTTTTCATTTTCAACTCTTAGAAACTCGGCTTCGTTGTGCTCATGACGAGTCTTCATTCGGGTTCGCCTGTTTTGAAACCAGAACTTGATTTGCAAAGGTTCAAGTCCTAACTCTTGACTCAGTTCCATTTTCTGTTTGTCGTCTGGCATAGGGCATGTTCTGAAGAAATCCTCAAGCCTTTGTACTTGCTCCTTAGTATGGCGACGGTAACGCTTCTTCTGACCCTTACCGTTATTGTCCTTATCTTTACTGAGATCTTGGACGTTGTTGGCGAAAGGGCTAGGCTCCATGGGCTCGATCCCAAACATGGTTTCGAACTCTTCATTTCCCATATTCAGTAAGTAACAATAGCTCTCGAGAGTATTGGGTTGAGACATCTTCGATTTGGCGAATGGTTCCTCAAGATTTGCTATATCTTTCTGTATTTTCACTCTCTGAACCGTGTATGCTTTAAAACTCTCTTCAAAGTATGGATGAAGATTATCAAGAGGATGTCTCTTTTAAAATCTAGCGTGGGTTAGTATATGTATTGCTTCTCCCGAGAGTTCTGTCTTTCTCAACCTTTCCTGCATGTTTCTTGCTTGGCTCGTCTTTTCTCATCTTTTCATAGTGGTAGGGCTCCTATCAACGTCTCCACCGTCGATTTGCTGGCGTCTTCTCCTATAAAGACGAATCCATTTGCCTTATCCCCCACCCAAGTCACCTTTCTTTCTTCTTTTTCAAAGTTGTGTCATCCCGTCAAACTTTTGGCAGAGATGTCGGATTTGCTTGGCTCGAGGTGGCAGACCGTCCGGGATCTGAGCTGATGGAGATAACATCGAAAGGGAATGACCGGTAGGGAGATCTGACCGATAGATATTGCCACTGTGAAGTCTATATTTAACGCGAAGCGGATTACCGTCTCCGCTTCCGCTAACCTATCCCGACTTTCTCCCCTACTACCTTCGTATTCCGCTCGTCAGTCTTGATTCTCCCCTACTACCTTCGTATTCCCAGCCGACGTTATGTCCAAATGGGAGAGACTCTATCATCTTCTTGGCCGAGGCTATATTTACATAACCCATCATCCGAGTGTTGAAGCTGAGATCCTTGTTCTGTTCAAGGTGATAAATGCTTCTTTAGTTGAAGGGACCAATTTGGAGAGGGAATACAGGGCGCTTCCACACGTCTTCATTAATTTTCTGGAGGCCTGCGAAACACCCAGGAGACGGTCACCTTAGCTCGCGTCGTGAAAGCCCGCTATCAGGATCGATCTGAGTGCTTGGAGTTTGCAGAACGCTCGATTGCTCGATACAAGAAGACCTTCAAGTCTGCTGAAGAGCGGGTCTCGCTGTTGGTTTACAAGAGAGAGAAACTGGTGGAGCGCCTAGCTCTGAATCAAACTTATTTTGAGCATGACCTGAGGGATGTCGTGATAAAGTTCAGATGTGAATGGCTGGAGGGGAGGCTTGACGATCTAACAGCGGATATAGCTTTCGAGAGGGACCTGATCGACAACTTAAAACTCGCCGTTGAACACCACGAGATGAATGTAGCCAGGTACAAGGAGAAATGTACTCGCCTGTTTTTCAAGCTTGCAGATCTCGACTCCCAGGTCGCTCAGTGTAAGCATAGCATTAATTTCATGGAAAGCCAATTGAGCTCTTTTGTAATGCTTGTCAGGGCTCAATTCGGCTTTACTTTTCCTCCCCAGTGAGTTGTTGTAAAACTCGTTGATGTATGGAATGAAGGAAATATTTCGCATATCTGTGCTTTTATTTTTTCGCCATGTCTTCTCTTCCGCATAGCATGAATGACCTGAGGTACTGGAGACGCTGAGGTTTGACGTTCTCCTTGATGTTCTTGCTTGCTGCTGTAGACGATGATCTCGAGAATATTAAAGAAGCTTTCGACAACGGACCCCACTAGCCGCGTCGAGACCCGTGAGTTGGTCACGTGAATCATGAAAACTCGGTCAGTGCGCCAATAAATGAATCAAACCACCTGTTGCGTGCCCCTACTTCGTTCATGCTATTTTCTTTCGGCGTCCATTTTTTCGTGTCAGCAGAATAGTTGTGGTCCATACCCATTATAAAATATCGATCCTCTAATATCCTCCACGTGGTTCGAATCCGAGGGAGTTAAAAAACAAGCCTTTAATCGATTTAATCAAGAAGGTGTTGCAAGGTCGGGTCAACATACACGTTACATTGGTTTTGACTATACAGTCTCTGGTTCTCCCAAAAAATTATAGAAATCTCCCAATACATTAGAGTACTCCATGTCCGATCTGGATAAATTTACGGTCCATCAAAAAACAAAGCTTGCACATGTTAACTGACTGACACGTTTCTGACTCCGGGAGATTTGATTTCTCCACTTGCCCCCGGAGTTATCAGTTTGAGGCATCGGTAATTATCCGTCCTATCGTGTTCCTCGAGGTCATTCCCCCTTTTTACTCCCGCCTGAGGTACCTAGGATTTCCTACAAAAGTAAAGGACATAATTAGTATGTGATCCAGGAGGGGTCGGTCCATGACTCCTAAATTAGTTCAATCTTACTTTTCAATTTGAGGAGAAATTAGGAAAAATTTTCTTCAAAAAGGATTTTCTTGCAGATTTTACAAATTAGAAAAGATGTGATAAAATCCTTTGCATTTAACAAATTTCCTGAAGGAATCTTTTTTTTTTCCTTTTATCGAAATGAAATTTCAAGGATAAATTCGTTAAGAAAATCTTTTGTTTATTGAAGCCTTAAGGAAAACTATGACAAAATCTTTCATTAGTAAATAAAATTTTCCTAAGAATTTTTCATGTTTATTTTTTTTCAAATGGGATACCAATTTAGTTTTTATTTTCTTTTGAAAAATGACCATGATATTAAATTCAAAATTTGACTGAATCCTAACATGGACCGACCAGAAATAAATGAGATAAAGTTAGAAAACTTACTCTCACCGTAAAAAATACCATGTAAGTCACATAGACATGCACATGCATCGTGAGTTTAAATCTTAGCCTATCTACTCTAAAGGCTGACAAATTGAAGCGAAAGACTTACGGCAAGGCGACAATCTCGCGCACATAATCAAGATTAGCCGTGATCCCACGACGTAATCAGGATTAGCTGGGTCTCCCCACTTCGGCTGCTCGAGCTAAAAATTAAAACCACTGCTTTGGTAATCTTACCAAGCCTGAGGCCTAACTTTTAAACTCATTTTTGAAAAGAGGTTTGGGATTGAATCTGGGCTAACTTTCGAAGTGATCTCACGCCGAACGCTAAAACTAGTGGCCCAGGTCCGACCACGGAACGTGTGTGATGTAATGCTAAAGCGATTAAACATGCATAATAGTTAAAAACAAACACCGCTTCAAAAATTTGCGAAATTAAACAAACAATTCCAACACCAAGCCTGCAAAATAAAGGGCTAGCCAAACACTCCACCCCTTATAACTCCCATTCTGCAAAACCATTTAACACCTAAAAGTCAAAATGCACCCAATTCAGATCAAATGAATTTTCAAGAAATTTTCTGGCCTAAGTCCTCTAAGTTCTTAAATTTTTCAAAAATTAAGAACAATTCCCTAGTAGAGTCGCCAAGCTGTCGCGATCTAAAATTCATCTTTGGGTTAATGGATTACCAGATTAATTAATTAAATTAACTAACCTAGCTCGAGCTCTCCCAAGCTCTACCAAATCGCGACTTTGATTTTTATTCAAATGATTTTAGAGTTTTGGAGTCGCCACTAATCATTTTTGGTAGGTCGATTAGAAACATAAATAAATTAGTGGGAGAACTAATTTATTTCTGCGAACTAGAGAAAATGAGTTCGAGGACTTGGTTACGCTAGATTACTCTAACGCCCTCTCGGTACCATTTCATGAAAATTCATTTGATGTGATTTGAAAAGATTTGGGGTCAAACTAATCAGAAGGGTAAAATGGTCATTTTTTAAGGTTCGGGAAATGGAAATAGGTCAAACCAATTGAATGTGGTCATTCCTTAATTTCCACAATTTCTGAGAGTTTTTCAAAATTTTCTGAAACAATTTACCCATAAGGGGCACAATCATCATTTTGGAAAGATCGGGGTGGAAATTTACCAAAAATAGGATTGGTCAGTCGAAATGACCTGTTTCCTAATTTCTGAGATTTTTATGAGTTTTCAGAATTTTTCCAAGACAATTTGCCTATGAAGGGCAAAATCATCATTTTCAAAATATCATGAAGGAAAATCATCAAAAATAAGATTGCAATTTCCAAAGGTTTTATGAAAGTGCCTATTGGAATTTTTGACAGAAGAAACAAATCATGGATATGCCGCAAGCAATTTTGATGTTCATGGTGCAAAAACGGACCTTATTTATTATTAGAAAAATGGGCCGAATGACATGTCCAGACCCAAAGCAGATTTGACATGGGATTGTACTCGGACGAGTGGATCTATTGCATTTTCAGCATATTTGTAGCAATGGGCTTGGGGTTCACTTTTAAAGGTAGAAAGCCACGGCGTTAGAAAATAATTTAACTATGAAAAATGGACATCATAAAAAATGGGTTAAGGGCCCTATAACAGGTGTAGGCATGCACGTGAACTGTTGAAGTTTGATGCCTAAAACTGAACGCTTAGCAAGTAGGGATAGGAGGATGATTGGACCAGTCGCAGTCTTACGTTCAAGCCCTCTAAGAGTCTCAACTAAGCCCGAGCGGAGGTGCAATCTTGAAATGACTTTCCTTGAGGCGAATTGGGGAAGTAGTTGCCTCATTACCTCTCCCCTCTGCGTCCTTCAGTTTCTTTGTGTATGCCGCTTCGATCGTGTTAAATCCCTCGATGACCAAGGAAGGCTCTGGACTAGAAAACTGGCTTCAAAATGCAGTGCAAAGACTAGAATCTGAGACTTTGATACAAAATGAGGTGCAGAGGGCAAAACCAAGCCTACTGCTGTGAATTTTCGCAAATGGATGGGAAGCCGGAAATGGGGTATGGCTCCGGCAGATTCTGGACAAGAGAATATTAAAAATGGTGGCCAGAGAGGAATATCAGGTAAGGGTCGTGGCTTCAAGACGTAGGGCAAAACCTAAAATTCATGATTTCTAATAGAAAATACAATATAGAGAAAGAGAAGTGTGGTGGGAGATCGCATGCCACGACCAGTCCTATCTGGTGATAAAGTCTTCATATATATATATATATATATATATATCAGTAAAGGACTTCAATTATACTGATATTACCACTTATACTGACAACAGACAATGAGTTCGCAAGCATGGTGGGATCATATCAAACTTATGTACGTGAAACCATATGCAAACTGAGCAACCAATATCTTCAACCATTTAGAAACCCCATTGCAGAGACAATCATAGCATATTTTTTTACTTAAATGACAAAGCTAACAAGAAGTGAAATTTGAAAAATAGCACTATAACCTCGTAAGGGTTGAACCCTGCGTTCGGATTCGGACTTCCCGCAGGTGCAGACGAAGAAGCGGCATTGACCACTCTGGATGCTTCAATCTCCCCAAGCTACGTGCAGAATGCCATAAGAATCCTGTTCCATTTGCCGATTTAGGGCGCCTCCTGTCGTCGGTTCCCCCCGCTAACAGCTCTTGGAAGAAAGCTAGAGAGAAACGAGAGCCTGGCTCTTCTTAACAGCTCTTGGAAGAAAGCTAGAGAGAAACGAGAGCCTGGCTCTTCTTTTATTTGGGTGGTTTGAGTTCGTGACCCTCTTGTCCACCGAGACTCCATGGATTCCATCATCAGCCGTGGTTCTCTCTCTCTATCGGGAGAAGAAACAATACCCAGAGAGAGAGAAATCCCGAGATCTACTCTACTGTGAAGTCCATCTTTCTTTCTTTTCGACCATCACTTCCCTTCGTCGTATCTCCTATCAAAGAGTAAGAAAAGCATTGAGAAATCAAGGTAAAGAAAATCTAGGGAAAGGAAATGGTTGGAGGACATATCTATGGATACTCCACAAAGATTTTTGATCTCAGTTGCCTCCCTCCCATAGTCAATTGGTCTCCTTTTGGTGTCCATAGCCCCCATAAACCGACGAACGAACGAACCCCATGGAAAGGAGTGTATCCATTTCTTTATTCATCCCCCTGGTGTCCTCTTCTTTGACTGGCTGATCAAGGGCGAGAGGAAAGGGATTTTTTTTTCGCCAGTGGAACTTCCATCCCTTTTTTTTATTCCCCCACCGAAAGTATTCCCTCGGAACCCATTTCTTTTGGCTATTTCTCGAAGACTCCACCCCACTTGCAGATGCCCACTAACCTCTGTCTTGCTTGATTTTTTTTTTGGCCTCAAGCTACCGTTGTCGTAAAGTTCGATAACATTTCTCACGGTCCCAAATCAGACTTGCTGTTGTTTCCGGCCGTCAAACTAGAGTCTGTAACTCCATTTGTCTGAAAATTATCACTACCTAAAGAAGGACCGGCGACAGGCCCATAAACAACCTCAGGCTTATTGAACATGTCATGAAAGCCATCAGATTTTGATTCGTCTTGTGTGTAGCCCTTTAAAGATGTCACACCACCGTCTCTGATGATGTGCTTCCCTGACAACATGGTCAACACTATGGACTTGTGGACCACCGTCTTGCGGCTGACTTCGGCACGGCCTTTCGTCACGATGATGTGCTCGCGGTGTGGTGAACGGCAGCAATCAATCCCTCGTTAATTGCTCGTTTGGAGAAGCCGCGATTGGATTTTCATGGATCTGCTCTCTATATTCATTGGCTCTCATGGAAGGGGACAAATTGAAGAGTCTCCAGAAAACCCAGTATGAATATTCAAGTATGTCACTATGTTTCTCCCTTGCTCAGTCCAAGCTTGACGAGTGTCAGACACTGTGTGGAGGAGAATACACGCGGACCAGAGTGGCTCTAGTCTTGTTGGACTGATCAAGCGTCTCGACAGACGCTAGAAACTTCGAGCAGGTCGTCAGGCGGAGGTGGCAACTTCGCTAGACTGTTTCACTGCGATCATCGGACACCCACCGGAAGCTTCGCCGGATCTGCTGATTGATGCGAAGAGGGTTTAGCGCAGCAGCTTCTCGTCTGGATCCGCCGATCGGTCATCTCCTCTTTGTTGGGTCTGGACTGCAACGGTATTGGGCAGGTACCACCTGTCTTTTTTTGACTGAGGAGGCCAAAAACCGTCCCCCTCCTCCAATTTCTGTAGTTCTCCCTCCACCGAGAGAACCTTCTAAGACCAAGAAAGAGCCCCCTTCTTTTTTTTATTCGTCATAATGCTGTCTCCCAATGACAGTGCCCCCCTGATGACTTCCAACGTGCAGCACTTTTTTTTTAACCCCTCTTTTGTCGTGGGAGCATCCTATGTTGGAATATCGCCGTTTTATTTTGATGCCGGGTCCAGCAAAGAGCTATCTTTGTCTTTATTGATGCATTAGTGTAATATGGTGTTGGCTGGATTGAAAAGGATGCCTGCCATTTAGTCACTAATCTTGTCCATTCTATTGGGTGTGATTGTATCCATATCAGATGCAGTGTATGTTTTACAGACTTGGGACACTTTTAACTCGATGGGACCTTGGATATTCTGGGGTAAATTTGATGTAGCGTCCTTCAAGTGATAAATTAGATTCGAAAAACCGAACGCAACGATGAAATGTGCACCATTAGGCCATTGAAAAATTTGAACCATTAGATAATGCCACGACTCTAAAAATGTATAAACCGAAAATTAAAAAGCTAAAATGAAATTTCTAGAAAATATTTAAATAAATAATATAAAAATGAAATTAACAAGGAAACTCTCAATTGTGAGTTGAATTCTTCAGAATTTATTAGGCCAAAATGAATGGAAAATTAAAATAAAAATATTGACTATTTTTACATATTTTTTGGACCTCAAATGCTATATTTGTTTTATATTTTTTATTAATTTTCAAACACTTTTTCTATTTTCCAAAAATAAAATAATAATAATAATAATAAAATGCAAAAAATATGAAAAGTTATTTTTAATTTTTTTATTTTTGCTCAAAATTGGTTTCCTAGACTTGGCTAAGGTCCCCAAAATTGATTTTTCAATTTTATGAATTTTTATGGATTTTTTATTAACTTTCGAAAATAAAAATACCTAAAAGTACTGAAAATATGAAAAATCATTTTTTAGTCAAAATTGGTTCCCTAGGCTTGGCTAAGGTCCCCAAAGTTGATTTTTCAATTTTATGAATTTTCTATGAATTTTGAAAGTGAAAAGATGATTAAAAATCAGGTGTCAACAGCTGCCCCTCTTTGAAAGGAAGCTCGATAGAGGTTCATTTCAAAGACGAGACGACACCTGAATCCTAATCGACACAACACAATGAAATAAAAAGAGTCGTGACATTTGATCTCCAATACCTTTCTGTATAAGTTCTGATTCAGACCCGATTGGAGGAGGCTTTCATGCAGTGAGGGAGAGACAAAGATGAGAGTTTACGTGGCACTTACCTGCCCGTTATGTGGCGGTTGTCTAACATGAATGCTCTGCTGAAAATGGAATGAGAACCTAAGGATTCGTTATAAGAAAACCTTAGGGTGGTTAAACTTGGACCCGTGTGGAAGGTCAACCCATGGTAGATTCTTAATGAAAGGATTCTACTGATTAAATTTTGATTAAAATTTGACTCGTATGGTAGGTCACCCCCTGGTAGATTCCTAATGAAAGGATTTTGCTGATTAAAATTGGACCCGTATGGTGGGTCACCCCATGGAAATGCCTGTAAGAAGGACTTTATTTTGCATGTAGAAAGGACTTTGGTGCCTGTAGAAAGGACTTTTAGTGTGCCTGTAGAAAGGACTTTGTGCCTGTAAGAAGGACTTGGTGCCTGTAAAAAGGATTTAATGCCTGTAAGAAGGACTTTTGGTTGCTTGTAAGAAGGACTTTTGGTTGCTTGTAAGAAGGATTTTTGTTTTGCTTGTAGAAAGGACTTTGGTGCCTGTAGAAAGGACTTTTAGTGTGCCTGTAGAAAGGATTTTGTGCCTGTAAGAAGGGACTTGATGCCTGTAAGAAGAACTTGATGCCTGTAAGAAGGACTTGGTGCCTGTAGGAAGGACTTTAGTGTGCCTGTAGAAAGGACTTTGGGGTGCTTGTAGAAAGGGCTTTGTGTTTTGAAGGGTACCATTTTGGGATTTGGGAAGACCAAGAATCCTGCAGAAGCTCAAACCCGATTTAATTTGTCATGAAGGGTGCCATTCTGGGATCTGGAAAGACTAGGAATCCTGCAGAAGCTCAAACCCGATTTAACTTACCTTGGTGGGTACCATTCCGGGATCTGGGAAGATCAGGAATCTTGCAGAAGCTCAAACCCGATTTAATTTATCATGAAGGGTGCCATTCTGGGATCTGGGAAGACCAGGAATCCTGCAGAAGCTCAAACCCAATTTCTGTTCTCGTGCACTTTAGGAATAAACCGATGAGGCAAAGATCAAGAACGCGAGAGTTGATCAATCATGATTTGATAAGGCTTGAGAACACGAGATTATATCGATCGTGAGCTAATGAAGACTTCATGAGAGCATGTTGATCATGAGTCGCAAGGGTTCAGAAGACTTACTTGGATCTTCTGAGTTAATGAACGAGGCAAAAACAGACTGATTGTATCATGTCTGCTTGCTCACTAAATGACCTTATGTACTGCAATGGATTTGAGCACCCAGACAATCATCAGAATTGAAAGGTTCAGGCTGAAGATATACTCACCTGAAAATGCTTGGCGAGCATTAGCCAACAGGGCTTGTTTGTTCAATAGCCCTTGGATGAATTTCGAGACCTCGGAGGGTAACTCGACTATCAGGAATGCACTACCTGTCAGACAGTGTCAGAGGTAACATGTGCAAGTATTTTCATCAATGAGTTCATCGGTTCATGCAAAACCATTCAGTTGAGTTTGCAATGATTAAAACCGTATGTGTATGCTCATAATGTGGATCATGCATGACTACTCTGTCGAGTTTGCATTTCCAATTCTGTCCAGGGAGGTTACCATGTCATGAATACCTCGATTATAATCTGAATGGGGGACTTCAGTCCGAAAGGGCTTTCTCTCGCTTTCGAGAAGGGTTGTTTATCCTAATTGCAGGATTTGAAAAGAAATCACTCAACCTTACCATCATCGCATTCAGCGAGTGTCTGAGTAATCTCGTAATTGATACGATCAAGCCGATCTGGATATCTTGATTAGGACCGTAATGTGGGCTGAGTCAAGGGCTTATCAAAGGGGACTCATTTCGAGTCAAGGCCATTAACAAAAAAATCTTCATCATCTGCTCCGGGTTTACAAGTCAAGAACCCTGCAAAATGAGAGAGAAATAATCTTCCTCGAACTTCTTCGAGCGATGCTTAAAGTCATTCAACTCTTACGTTAATTCAAGTGCTCTAATCAAAAGAGACTTTCAAGGGTCGTAACGTAGGTCGGGATTTGGGTCTGAGAAACGAAGGGCTCGTTTTGGCTCAGAAAAATATATGAGAAGGGCTTGGTGTTGGTGATCATTGCAGTCTTGTCACCGATCTTTGACCTTCCTGAATTTGTCTTCAATAAATACCACCATTGGCTGAGGGGTGGTAGTTCTTTTACACTTTGCAAACTGACTTCTTTGGGGATCCTTTTTCGGGAATTCTCAAAATATATGTTCGAAGTCAGAAGTTCATTACAAATATATAGGCATTGGCCTTGCTTTTGATAGGCACTTTGCTCTTTCTGCTCGAGATTCTTTGGAGTAGCCTTTGCTTTTCTTATTCTCGACTCCCTTGTGGGAGCAGGCCCATTTTCTTTAGGCTATATTTTTTTTTGGACAATCTTGTGGCTTTGAATTTTAGCGACAAGATGATTTTCAAAAGGTGATACTAGACATTACATGAAAAGTCTAGCATATGAAATGGGCTCATTCGAGAATTCTATATTAGCCCAATTATCTTCAATTCTGCTCCTTGGGGGGGGGGAAGGCATTATCTTTGCCTTGAAATGAGCAATGATCACCAATATGGGCTTGAGAAATGAATTTGCAGGCTCAATTGGGCTATGCAAAGGATGAGTGTGTAGGATAGAGAAACGAATACTCTTCGTCATCCTAAAGCACTTGAATTAAAGTTCGAGTATCATGCAAAGAAACACTCGAAGATTGATGTCAGTCCAAGCAAGAAAATTTCTAACCCTTTTCATCATGATATTGCTGGAACTATCTCCATTTTGCCCCAGTGTGGAGTGGTTCTTGACAGGGTTATGAAATGAAATCACCGTTCAAATGGGTTGTCAATGGTTGCCTGAAGTGTTTAGAATGAAGAATGAATGCCTCCTTCACTTCGACTATCGTACCTTTTGCGAGAAAACCCATTGCCTTGGAGAATGCGAAATCTGTCTACCGCTCAACTCACTGTGGATTAAATAAAGGACGTATGTGGAAATGGCTTGCCTTTCATCGTCCTGTCATGCCCCTTTCTATACATTCGATGCATCGTGTACAATTTATACCCCCAGTCAAAATTGACAAATTGAACATGCAGAACAGTCATGAATGATCCATGGAATGTGTAAACATCATGCAAATATGGCAATACAATGTACAAGTATGTAAATTGCCCCTGGCTATGTGGGCGGATCAAACACGTTGGGGACCTATTCCTCGAGTCGAGGAATAGCTTGTTTCTGGTTTTGCCTCATTTCGATTTAGGGTTCGCTATTGATTTCCCCTATTTCATCAGACATATCGCATCAGGCGATCATAACTTGGCCCCTTGGGGCTGTTTTCTTTAACGTATCAGATGTTAGTTTAACATTTCCTGTAAAAAGGAAGGAGACATATTAGCTAGTATTAGAAATGATGAACTGGACACGATACTGAGTTACCCTTGAGTGTTTTGCGCAACTCCTTTACCAGTTTTACCACTCGGGATTTTCTCCGTGGGTATGTCAAGTTAGACATTTCCTGTCAAATAATGGAGGAGAAGATGTGTTAGTCAATATTAGAAATGATGAATTGGATACGATACTGGTTTACCCTTCATCTTGAATGTTTTGCGTGACCCCTTTATCAAGTTCACTAGATTGAGTTTCCCTTGACTTTGGCTGGACACTTCTACATTAGGCTAAGCTCATGACAAAATACTGACCTTGGTATTGCTCATCGAGTATTCCCGTTTCTTTCTGCAAAAAGAAATGCGCAAAAAGTTGTTTTGTTTATTTACAATACTTACAACATTCTCCACCCTTAGGGATCGAACTTGGGATGTTTCGGACCACTGTCATTCCTCATGCTATCCGGTCCACAAGACCGTAGGCGTTCGTGGAGGTTCGCCTTTAGGTGTTAATCCTTGAAAAGACACGGTCTTGCACTAGGCAGTTTCACGCCGCAGTTCTTTTCAAGGCAATTTTCAATCCCTGTTAAAACGGAGGAAAGTAATTCAGAATTCGAAACGATCTTGGGTAAATTGGAACGACACAAAATTACCCTTCTTTGAGATTGCTCGTGTCCTTCGCTTTTTTCTTGTTTGAAGTCTGTCATTCGGTGATAATATCTGCGAATTGATTTGCCCCCAGTTTTGTCCAACTAGGGAATTTCGTTTTTGAGTACGGCTGTATTCTCGGGTCGTTTCGTAAATTCCTGAAAACAGAAGGGATCTAATTTAAAGCCGGAGCAATTTGAGGGTAAATTGAAACGATACTACTTTACCCATCAGGTTTATGCAGATTTTTACTCGCCATCAATTTGTCGCGAGGTTGGTGAGGTGGCGGATTCGAGCATTTAATAAGGGGAAGTCGGATCATTACTCCTTGCTTTTACATATTACAAAAGCAGAAAAACACATCACGCAAGGGAATAAAACACATTCACTCATTTAGGATCGATTCTGCTTCCTCTGCAGGCTCTCCCATGATCAGCTGGCTTCGCTCCAGATCTAGAATGCATTGGCCATGTTGAAGGACCCGTGACCACCATCTTCGTAATACAGACTCCGTGAGCCTTACAGCCATAGTGCTTCATCAACATTAAACTGATTGATCATGGCGGTGAGTTCATCGTCAATGCCGCTTGCCTGGTGGTAATACATCTCCCCTTCCCCAGGAGGTATTGATGCTGATCCAGTAGAATTGGTCTTTTTGTACCCTGCTCCAACAGAACTCCATCATGTTATAAACTGGTCTAACTCACTTCTCAAACACGCATTTTCGATCCTCAGATCATGCATTTCATCGAAGGTGAGGAGGGTATTGCAGTTAGGGTAGGTGACAGAGTCAAAAGCCTCTTTATACATCTTGTTTTCCGCTCGGAGGTTTTCATTTTCAACTCTTAGAAACTCGGCTTCGTTGTGCTCATGACGAGTCTTCATTCGGGTTCGCCTGTTTTGAAACCAGAACTTGATTTGCAAAGGTTCAAGTCCTAACTCTTGACTCAGTTCCATTTTCTGTTTGTCGTCTGGCATAGGGCATGTTCTGAAGAAATCCTCAAGCCTTTGTACTTGCTCCTTAGTATGGCGACGGTAACGCTTCTTCTGACCCTTACCGTTATTGTCCTTATCTTTACTGAGATCTTGGACGTTGTTGGAAAGGGCTAGGCTCCATGGGCTCGATCCCAAACATGGTTTCGAACTCTTCATTTCCCATATTCAGCAAGTAACAATAGCTCTCGAGAGTATTGGGTTGAGACATCTTCGATTTGGCGAATGGTTCCTCAAGATTTGCTATATCTTTCTGTATTTTCACTCTCTGAACTGTGTATGCTTTAAAACTCTCTTCAAAGTATGGATGAAGATTATCAAGAGGATGTCTCTTTTAAAATCTAGCGTGGGTTAGTATATGTATTGCTTCTCCCGAGAGTTCTGTCTTTCTCAACCTTTCCTGCATGTTTCTTGCTTGGCTCGTCTTTTCTCATCTTTTCATAGTGGTAGGGCTCCTATCAACGTCTCCACCGTCGATTTGCTGGCGTCTTCTCCTATAAAAACGAATCCATTTGCCTTATCCCCCACCCAAGTCACCTTTCTTTCTTCTTTTTCAAAGTTGTGTCATCCCGTCAAACTTTTGGCAGAGATGTCGGATTTGCTTGGCTCGAGGTGGCAGACCGTCCGGGATCTGAGCTGATGGAGATAACACCGAAAGGGAATGACCGGTAGGGAGATCTGACCGATAGATATTGCCACTGTGAAGTCTATATTTAACGCGAAGCGGATTACCGTCTCCGCTTCCGCTAACCTATCCCGACTTTCTCCCCTACTACCTTCGTATTCCGCTCGTCAGTCTTGATTCTCCCCTACTACCTTCGTATTCCCAGCCGACGTTATGTCCAAATGGGAGAGACTCTATCATCTTCTTGGCCGAGGCTATATTTACATAACCCATCATCCGAGTGTCGAAGCTGAGATCCTTGTTCTGTTCAAGGTGATAAATGCTTCTTTAGTTGAAGGGACCAATTTGGAGAGGGAATACAGGGCGCTTCCACACGTCTTCATTAATTTTCTGGAGGCCTGCGAAACACCCAGGAGACGGTCACCTTAGCTCGCGTCGTGAAAGCCCGCTATCAGGATCGGTCTGAGTGCTTGGAGTTTGCAGAACGCTCGATTGCTCGATACAAGAAGACCTTCAAGTCTGCTGAAGAGCGGGTCTCGCTGTTGGTTTACAAGAGAGAGAAACTGGTGGAGCGCCTAGCTCTGAATCAAACTTATTTTGAGCATGACCTGAGGGATGTCGTGATAAAGTTCAGATGTGAATGGCTGGAGGGGAGGCTTGACGATCTAACAGCGGATATAGCTTTCGAGAGGGACCTGATCGACAACTTAAAACTCGCCGTTGAACACCACGAGATGAATGTAGCCAGGTACAAGGAGAAATGTACTCGCCTGTTTTTCAAGCTTGCAGATCTCGACTCCCAGGTCGCTCAGTGTAAGCATAGCATTAATTTCATGGAAAGCCAATTGAGCTCTTTTGTAATGCTTGTCAGGGCTCAATTCGGCTTTACTTTTCCTCCCCAGTGAGTTGTTGTAAAACTCGTTGATGTATGGAATGAAGGAAATATTTCGCATATCTGTGCTTTTATTTTTTCGCCATGTCTTCTCTTCCGCATAGCATGAATGACCTGAGGTACTGGAGACGCTGAGGTTTGACGTTCTCCTTGATGTTCTTGCTTGCTGCTGTAGACGATGATCTCGAGAATATTAAAGAAGCTTTCGACAACGGACCCCACTAGCCGCGTCGAGACCCGTGAGTTGGTCACGTGAATTATGAAAACTCGGTCAGTGCGCCAATAAATGAATCAAACCACCTGTTGCGTGCCCCTACTTCGTTCATGCTATTTTCTTTCGGCGTCCATTTTTTCGTGTCAGCAGAATAGTTGTGGTCCATACCCATTAATAATATATCGATCCTCTAATATCCTCCACGTGGTTCGAATCCGAGGGAGTTAAAAAACAAGCCTTTAATCGATTTAATCAAGAAGGTGTTGCAAGGTCGGGTCAACATACACGTTACATTGGTTTTGACTATACAGTCTCTGGTCCTCCCAAAAAATTATAGAAATCTCCCAATACATTAGAGTACTCCATGTCCGATCTGGATAAATTTACGGCCCATCAAAAAACAAAGCTTGCACATGTTAACTGACTGACACGTTTCTGACTCCGGGAGATTTGATTTCTCCACTTGCCCCCGGAGTTATCAGTTTGAGGCATCGGTAATTATCCGTCCTATCGTGTTCCTCGAGGTCATTCCCCCTTTTTACTCCCGCCTGAGGTACCTAGGATTTCCTACAAAAGTAAAGGACATAATTAGTATGTGATCCAGGAGGGATCGGTCCATGACTCCTAAATTAGTTCAATCTTACTTTTCAATTTGAGGAGAAATTAGGAAAAATTTTCTTCAAAAAGGATTTTCTTGCAGATTTTACAAATTAGAAAAGATGTGATAAAATCCTTTGCATTTAACAAATTTCCTGAAGGAATCTTTTTTTTTTCCTTTTATCGAAATGAAATTTCAAGGATAAATTCGTTAAGAAAATCTTTTGTTTATTGAAGCCTTAAGGAAAACTATGACAAAATCTTTCATTAGTAAATAAAATTTTCCTAAGAATTTTTCATGTTTATTTTTTTTCAAATGGGATACCAATTTAGTTTTTATTTTCTTTTGAAAAATGACCATGATATTAAATTCAAAATTTGACTGAATCCTAACATGGACCGACCAGAAATAAATGAGATAAAGTTAGAAAACTTACTCTCACCGTAAAAAATACCATGTAAGTCACATAGACATGCACATGCATCGTGAGTTTAAATCTTAGCCTATCTACTCTAAAGGCTGACAAATTGAAGCGAAAGACTTACGGCAAGGCGACAATCTCGCGCACATAATCAAGATTAGCCGTGATCCCATGACGTAATCAGGATTAGCTGGGTCTCCCCACTTCGGCTGCTCGAGCTAAAAATTAAAACCACTGCTTTGGTAATCTTACCAAGCCTGAGGCCTAACTTTTAAACTCATTTTTGAAAAGAGGTTTGGGATTGAATCTGGACTAACTTTCGAAGTGATCTCACGCCGAACGCTAAAACTAGTGGCCCAGGTCCGACCACGGAACGTGTGTGATGTAATGCTAAAGCGATTAAACATGCATAACAGTTAAATACAAACACCGCTTCAAAAATTTGCGAAATTAAACAAACAATTCCAACACCAAGCCTGCAAAATAAAGGGCTAGCCAAACACTCCACCCCTTATAACTCCCATTCTGCAAAACCATTTAACACCTAAAAGTCAAAATGCACCCAATTCAGATCAAATGAATTTTCAAGAAATTTTCTGGCCTAAGTCCTCTAAGTTCTTAAATTTTTCAAAAATTAAGAACAATTCCCCAGTAGAGTCGCCAAGCTGTCGCGATCTAAAATTCATCTTTGGGTTAATGGATTACCAGATTAATTAATTAAATTAACTAACCTAGCTCGAGCTCTCCCAAGCTCTACCAAATCGCGACTTTGATTTTTATTCAAATGATTTTAGAGTTTTGGAGTCGCCACTAATCATTTTTGGTAGGTCGATTAGAAACATAAATAAATTAGTGGGAGAACTAATTTATTTCTGCGAACTAGAGAAAATGAGTTCGAGGACTTGGTTACGCTAGATTACTCTAACGCCCTCTCGGTACCATTTCATGAAAATTCATTTGATGTGATTTGGAAAGATTTGGGGTCAAACTGATAAGAAGGGTAAAATGGTCATTTTTTAAGGTTCGGGAAATGGAAATAGGTCAAACCAATTGAATGTGGTCATTCCTTAATTTCCACAATTTTTGAGAGTTTTTCAAAATTTTTTGAAACAATTTACCCATAAGGGGCACAATCATCATTTTGGAAAGATCGGGGTGGAAATTTACCAAAAATAGGATTGGTCAGTCGAAATGACCTGTTTCCTAATTTCTGAGATTTTTATGAGTTTTCAGAATTTTTCCAAGACAATTTGCCTATGAAGGGCAAAATCATCATTTTCAAAATATCATGAAGGAAAATCATCAAAAATAAGATTGCAATTTCCAAAGGTTTTATGAAAGTGCCTATTGGAATTTTTGACAGAAGAAACAAATCATGGATATGCCGCAAGCAATTTTGATGTTCATGGTGCAAAAACGGACCTCATTTATTATTAGAAAAATGGGCCGAATGACATGTCCAGACCCAAAGCAGATTTGACATGGGATCGTACTCGGACGAGTGGATCTATTGCATTTTCAGCATATTTGTAGCAATGGGCTTGGGGTTCACTTTTAAAGGTAGAAAGCCACGGCGTTAGAAAATAATTTAACTATGAAAAATGGACATCATAAAAAATGGGTTAAGGGCCCTATAACAGGTGTAGGCATGCACGTGAACTGTTGAAGTTTGATGCCTAAAACTGAACGCTTAGCAAGTAGGGATAGGAGGATGATTGGACCAATCGCAGTCTTATGTTCAAGCCCTCTAAGAGTCTCAACTAAGCCCGAGCGGAGGTGCAATCTTGAAATGACTTTCCTTGAGGCGAATTGGGGAAGTAGTTGCCTCATTACCTCTCCCCTCTGCGTCCTTCAGTTTCTTTGTGTATGCCGCTTCGATCGTGTTAAATCCCTCGATGACCAAGGAAGGCTCTGGACTAGAAAACTGGCTTCAAAATGCAGTGCAAAGACTAGAATCTGAGACTTTGATACAAAATGAGGTGCAGAGGGCAAAACCAAGCCTACTGCTGTGAATTTTCGCAAATGGATGGGAAGCCAGAAATGGGGTATGGCTCCGGCAGATTCTGGACAAGAGAATATTAAAAATGGTGGCCAGAGAGGAATATCAGGTAAGGATCGTGGCTTCAAGACGTAGGGCAAAACCTAAAATTCATGATTTCTAATAGAAAATACAATATAGAGAAAGAGAAGTGTGGTGGGAGATCGCATGCCACGACCAGTCCTATCTGGTGATAAAGTCTTCATATATATATATATATATATATATATATATATATCAGTAAAGGACTTCAATTATACTGATATTACCACTTATACTGACAACAGACAATGAGTTCGCAAGCATGGTGGGATCATATCAAACTTATGTACGTGAAACCATATGCAAACTGAGCAACCAATATCTTCAACCATTTAGAAACCTCATTGCAGAGACAATCATAGCATATTTTTTTACTTAAATGACAAAGCTAACAAGAAGTGAAATTTGAAAAATAGCACCATAACCTCGTAAGGGTTGAACCCTGCGTTCGGATTCGGACTTCCCCCAGGTGCAGACGAAGAAGCGGCATTGACCACTCTGGATGCTTCAATCTCCCCAAGCTACGTGTAGAATGCCGTAAGAATCCTGTTCCATTTGCCGATTTAGGGCGCCTCCTGTCGTCGGTTCCCTCCGCTAACAGCTCTTGGAAGAAAGCTAGAGAGAAACGAGAGCCTGGCTCTTCTTTTATTTGGGTGGTTTGAGTTCGTGACCCTCTTGTCCACCGAGACTCCATGGATTCCATCATCAGCCGTGGTTCTCTCTCTCTATCGGGAGAAGAAACAATACCCAGAGAGAGAGAAATCCCGAGATCTACTCTACTGTGAAGTCCATCTTTCTTTCTTTTCGACCATCACTTCCCCTCGTCGTATCTCTTATCAAAGAGTAAGAAAAGCATTGAGAAATCAAGGTAAAGAAAATCTAGGGAAAGGAAATGGTTGGAGGACATATCTATGGATACTCCACAAAGATTTTTGATCTCAGTTGCCTCCCTCCCATAGTCAATTGGTCTCCTTTTGTTGTTGATCCCATGACACGATTGGCTTGACACCAGGCACGTTGAGATGGGGAGCCGTGCAACGCCGTATTCGTAAAGGTAGTCATCGAGGCTCATGAGGACTCCGATACTAGCTGAGGCTACGAAAAGGAAGGGGTCCAAGATGAGAGATGAGCAGAGGAGCCCTCGGATGCGCAGCGACGGAAGTGGACCGCCGCGAATAGGACCAAAATGATGGGCCGGCCGCCGGTCTCGAGCCAAATGGAAAATCAGCTACGAGCGTCACCGCGGACGAAGTAGAGGTGCATGAGGAGTAGGCCGCCACACGTACCAAGGGAGACCACAGCGTAGTTGAGAGGTGGTTTAGGTGGTTCACGGCTGGCTCCCTCTCTTGCACGCAGACGGGATCGAGGTCAAGCATTTGCCAGAGTTACCCCTCTCGTGAATCCACGAAACAAGAATCTGTATCCTGGATTTATCCGCGTTGACACTGAACAACCCGATTTTTATGCCGGGCAAGTCCGTATCGGTCGGATAATCGAAACTTTGCCAAATAACAGCACCGCCTTGTTTGAGAACGAAATTCCCAGAATCAAGAAGTGTCACGGAGGTGTTCGCATTTGTTGTAAGCTATCCTGAATTGACTATCACTGAGGTTCATCGCATGTCTATCCATACTAAGCTGCCATCGTACCTTACTTGAAGAGTGCATGAGAAATCGATCATCGGATTCTCGCGGTTGACTCACACGGCCCTCTTGTTTGGATCGGCCTTGAACTAAATTCCCCGGTAGTGAATGCCGCAAGGGTTGTCGTTGAAGAGCCCGAGCTCGAAGATCAAGGCTCCCAAAAATAAGAATGTCGTTGCTAGCCAGCAAACCTTTTGGGTCTGATGGTGTCCATAGCCCCCATAAACCGACGAACGAACGAACCCCATGGAAAGGAGTGTATCCATTTCTTTATTCATCCCCCTGGTGTCCTATTCTTTGACTGGCTGATGAAGGGCGAGAGGAAAGGGATTTTTTTTTCGCCAGTGGAACTTCCATCCCTTTTTTTTATTCCCCCACCGAAAGTATTCCCTCGGAACCCATTTCTTTTGGCTATTTCTCGAAGACTCCACCCCACTTGCAGATGCCCACTAACCTCTGTCTTGCTTGATTTTTTTTGGCCTCAAGCTACCGTTGTCGTAAAGTTCGATAACATTTCTCACGGTCCCAAATCAGACTTGCTGTTGTTTCCGGCCGTCAAACTAGAGTCTGTAACTCCATTTGTCTGAAAATTATCACTACCTAAAGAAGGACCGGCGACAGGCCCATAAACAACCTCAGGCTTATTGAACATGTCATGAAAGCCATCAGATTCTGATTCGTCTTGTGTGTAGCCCTTTAAAGATGTCACATCACCGTCTCTGATGATGTGCTTCCCTGACAACATGGTCAACACTACAGACTTGTGGACCACCGTCTTGCGGCTGACTTCGGCACAGCCGTTCGTCACGATGATGTGCTCGCGGTGTGGTGAACGGCAACAATCAATCCCTCGTTAATTGCTCGTTTGGAGAAGCCGCGATTGGATTTTCATGGATCTGCTCTCTATATTCATTGGCTCTCATGGAAGGGGACAAATTGAAGAGTCTCCAGAAAACCCAGTATGAATATTCAAGTATGTCACTATGTTTCTCCCTTGCTCAGTCCAAGCTTGACGAGTGTCAGAGACTGTGTGGAGGAGAATACACACGGACCAGAGTGGCTCTAGTCTTGTTGGACTGATCAAGCGTCTCGACAGACACTAGAAACTTCGAGCAGGTCGTCAGGCGGAGGTGGCAACTTCGCTAGACTGTTTCATTGCGATCATCGGACACCCACCGGAAGCTTCGCCGGATTTGCTGATTGATGCGAAGAGGGTTTAGCGCAGCAGCTTCTCGTCTGGATCCGCCGATCGGTCATCTCCTCTTTGTTGGGTCTGGACTGCAACGGTATTGGGCAGGTACCACCTGTCTTTTTTTGACTGAGGAGGCCAAAAACCGTCCCCCCTCCTCCGATTTCTGTAGTTCTCCCTCCACCGAGAGAACCTGCTAAGACCAAGAAAGAGCCCCCTTCTTTTTTTTATTCGTCATAATGCTGTCTCCCAATGACAGTGCCCCCCATGATGACTTCCAACGTGCAGCACTTTTTTTTTTAACCCCTCTTTTGTCGTGGGAGCATCCTATGTTGGAATATCGCCATTTTATTTTGATGCCGGGTCCAGCAAAGAGCCATCTTTGTCTTTATCGATGCATTAGTGTAATATGGTGTCTGCTGGATTAAAAAGGATGCCTGCCATATAGTCACTAATCTTGTCCATTCTATTGGGTGTGATTGTATCCATATCAGATGCAGTGTATGTTTTATAGACTTGGGGACACTTTTAACTCAATGGGACCCTGGATATTCTGGGGTAAATTTGATGTAACGTCCTTCAAGTCATAAATTAGATTCGAAAAACCGAACGCAACACTGAAATGTGCACCATCAGGCCATTGAAAAATTTGAACCATTAGAGGACAATGCCACGACTCTAAAAATGTATAAGCCAAAAATTAAAAAGCTAAAATGAAATTTCTAGAAAATATTTCAATAAATAATATAAAAATGAAATTAACAAGGAAACTCTCAATTGTGAGTTGAATTCTTCAGAATTTATTAGGCCAAAATGAATGGAAAATTAAAATAAAAATATTGACTATTTTTACATATTTTTGGGACCTCAAATGCTATATTTTTTTATATTTGTTTTTATTAATTTTCAAACACTTTTTCTATTTTCCAAAAATAAAATAATAATAATAATAAAATGCGAAAAATATGAAAAATTATTTTTTTATTTTTATTTTTTTACTCAAAATTGGTTCCCTAGGCTTGGCGAAGGTCCCCAAAATTGATTTTTTAATTTTATGAATTTTTATGGATTTTTTGTTAACTTTCGAAAATAAAAATACCTAAAAATACTGAAAATATGAAAAATCATTTTTTAGTCAAAATTGGTTCCCTAGGCTTGGTCAAGGTCCCCAAAGTTGATTTTTCAATTTTATGAATTTTTATGGATTTTCTATGAATTTTGAAAGTGAAAAAATGATTAAAAATCTGGTGTCAACACTCAATCCCTTTGATCAAGCTTTGGCCGATCGGGAGCACTCCTTGAGGCAAACTTTCTCTGAACTTAGACTGAATGAAGAATCATTTTATAGGCAAAAGTCTCGAATCAGATGGTTAAAAGAGGGGGATTTGAACACAAAATTCTTCCACCAATCAGTCAACAAACACCAGCTGCAGAATAGGATACTCTCGGTCTCTGATGCACATGGCGCGCTGCTCACTGAGAAGACTCAGGTACATGACAGGGTGGTGTCCTTCTTCGAAGAGCTGCTGGCTCCATTGGCCACCCATATGACTCCATCATTGCAAGACATTCAATCGATCAGACCTACAACCTTGAATGAGCAGCAAATTAGCTCCCTTACCCAGGATGTCACGCCTACTGAAGTTAGGAACATTATGTTTTCTCTTGCGAAGGGTAAAGCGCCAAGACCGGATGGATTCACACCTGAATTTTTTACTGCTTGCTGGGATGTTGTTGGTCCTTCGGTCACTTTAGCCGTGAAATACTTCTTCTTAACAGGTCAGTTACTGAAAGAGATCAACACTACCATCTTGTGTCTTGTTCCCAAAGTTCCAAATGCTTCTGATATGGTTGAGTTCAGACCCATTGCTTGATGTAACACGATATATAAATGTATTACAAAGATATTGGCTAATAGAATTTCAGCAGTGGTGCCCTCTCTGGTGAGCCCCCCACAAAATGCTTTTGTGAAAGGCCGAAAAATCAGTGACAATATCCTCATTACCCAAGAAATCTTCTCGGACTTCCACCACATCCCATACTTGCCCAAGTGCGTGATCAAAGTTGATTTTCAAAAGGCCTATGACACGCTTGATTGGAACTTCCTGGAGGTGGTACTGCTCTCTTTTGGATTCCTTGCTTCTTTTGTTAAACTAATTATGGCTTGCGTTTGCTCTCCTAAGTTCTCGGTGGCCATTAATGGGGAACTTCACGGATTCTTCTCAAGTGGTAGAGGCCTCCGACAAGGGGATCCCATGTCGCCTTATTTATTCACTCTCGCCATGGAAATCCAATCCAGAATCCTGGACGGCCAAACTTTACAGTCGGGTTTTCGGTTTTACTGGAGATGCAAGTCTACTAGGCTTTCTCATCTCTTCTTTTCCGATGACGTCCTTTTATTTGCAGAGGCCAACCTGGAGTCTATTATCTTATTGAAGGAGGGGCTGGATAAATTTTCTTCTTGGTCTGGCTCTCTCCAAATATCAACAAGAGTGAAATGTTCTTCGCGGGCGGCTCGCCACACCTGCGACAGCAAATACTATCCACTTTTGGTTTCGGGGAGGGATCTCTACCATTCAGATACCTGGGGGTACCGGTAATATCTTCGAGGCTACATAAGGTGGACTGTACTTCTCTTGTCAATAAGATCACTGCTAGGGCCCGTTCTTGGACCCAATCCTTTCTATCCTTTGCAGGGCGACTCCAACTCATCAAGTCAGTCCTTCATGCCATACAAGTATACTGGTCTAACGTGTTTTGCCTTCCCAAAGCGGTCCTCCTTAGCATTAAGCGTATCCTCCGGCAATTCCTCTGGAAAGGCCCCCTATTGGGGGTTGGGGGAGCCAAGATCTCGTGGAAAGATGTCTGTAGGCCTAAAGAAGAAGGAGGGCTTGGAATCCGGAAGTTACTTGACTGCAACCGAGCTGCCTTCCTCAAGCACATATGGATCCTTTTTACGGATAGAGAATCTCTTCGGTGTAAGTGGATTCATTCCACTTTTTTGAAGAACAAGAACTTTTGGGTTGCTTCCCCTCCGACCTTTTGCTCCTGGGCGTGGAAGAAAATCCTTGCATTAAGGGAAGACTTCTGTTCTCTCTTTTATTGGCAGGTCAGCAATGGAACTTCCATCTCGTTTTGGTATGACAATTGGCACCCGAAGGGCCCTCTCTACAAGCTCTTCACTGACCGGGAAATCTATTTGTCGGGTATCCCCCGTAAGGCGTCTGTACTGGAGTTCACTTTAGCCAATGGCCCCTACTCTAGGGTTGTACAAATTATCTTCGCGTGGCCGGAAACTGTCCCTCCAGTGCATCCCAATAGGAGAGACTGCTTCATGTGGCTTGGACATCCCACGAGAAAGTTTTCCCTTGCCTCTGCTTGGGAGCAACTTCGGGAAAGAGCCCCTCGGGTACCATGGCATTCCTTTATTTGGGACTCTGCTATTGTTCCCCGACATGCTTTTCTCCTATGGATTATCTCAAAGGCTCGGCTTCCTACTCAAGTCATGCTCCTTAATTGTCAGCACATTACGGAGGGTCTTTGCGCATTTTGCCATTGTCATCCGGACTCTACTGATCACTTGTTCTTCGGCTGCCCTATCACGGCTAGTTTGGGACGGTTTTGGGCTGCGAAGTGCTGCAAGGTTTGGCGCAATAGAAGCTGGAACGACCTCTTGCTTTGGGCTACTAAGAGCTTCAAAGGTCGCCTTTTCCATCAAAAGATTGCCAGGTTTCGTTTGCAGCTCTTTGCCACATTATTTGGACTACCAGAAATCACATCCTTTTTAGAAACCACCCCCTGGCTTTACTAGCTATGAAACAACACTTAATCAAGGCTGTGGGGGATAGAGCACTTTCCCTTAAGCCGGTTGAAGACTCCCCGATTAACCGGCGCTTCCAACGCCACTGGAAGCTCCCTGAATTATTATTCCAATGAATTGGATGCGCGTGGTCAGTGTTGCTTACTTCCTGGGAGCTGCGTGCTTGGTTGGCTGCCTCTCGCTGCTGGCTCACGACCCAGTATTCCCCTGCCTGTTCGGCTTTACGGCTGATGCCGAGGATCTACCACTTGGATGTTGTGAGGCCCTTTCATTCTGTTGGCTCGTTGGGATGTTTCTGATGTTGTCTCTGTCTTCTTTTGCTGGGCTGCTCCTTGGCTTGTTTGCCAGGTCGCCAGTTGTTGATGTTCTGGTCTGGTTGTTGCCTTTGCCGGGCTCGTAACCCCTTGCTAGGTCTCGTTTGTTGTTCTTTTTGCAGGCCGATTCACCCTTGCATGCTTGGTAACTTCCAGTTACGTTGGATACGAGGTTTTGTGAGCGGTCTTTCTGTATTAGCGCTTTGAAAAAGTTATACGATTACTTACCTTACCAAAAAAAAACGATAACTTCAGTGCCAAATCAAAAAAAAAGTGATCACTTTAGTACCAACAGTAAGAAATTCCAGCGACCTCACTGGAGTTGACACTTAAATAATTATTTTTTTAAAAAAAATTGACACTTAAGTGATCTAGAAAATTAACACCAAAGTAAACATCGTACATAAATATTGACATTTAAGGTGTCCTTTTGCCCTTCTATTAATAAAAGTCTACGAGCATATAGCCTAATGCATCTTTTAAGACTATGTGAATAAACGTTTAAGAGAAATGCCCAACGATGTTGGTCTTGGACTGTCCAAATATTTTGATAGATTACATGGTAAGCATATTGGAATCGCTTATGAACCTTATCTTATGCATTAAGCGTTGAAAAAACTTGGAAGAATTCATCCATATCATTGCACTGATAAATTTCATTTTATGCATTATGTGTTAAAATAATTGCATTATCAATTTTGACAGGCTGAAGTGATGATGCCACCTTTTTATTGACCAATTCTAGTAAAGTCGGTCCCGGACTCTCTGCATAAATTTAGCCAATCCTCACTTTCCTTTTATCTTCTTATTTGTATCCGTTCTTGTTCCTTCGCTATTTTTGTAGACATATAAATTATTATAAGTGGAAGGTTTCTGTCACGCCCCGAACTCCACGAGCCACGCGACATCCTTATCATGCCTGTATGGTCGAATGGTCGACAATCACAACGGCCCAGGAAACTCGTCGTAACCAAACGACCTTAGAGTTCCTGCTACAACGGAAGCAAATTCCTCTCAACAAATACACAAGAACGGGGTAGAGAGAGACAGACCAATCAAGGCAACAAACCACTCTTTATATTACATGCCTTTTCATATAACTGTCAGAATGACATCATATACACAATTTAAAGCTATCGTCACCTCATTACAATCCATTGATCGACCTTTACAACAAAAGACTTAGATCGGCAAGTTTCTCAATTCTAATGGTGAGCAAACTGTAAAAATTTCTACCAAAGGCTTCTGCCTCCACCCAACTCGTCATTTTCCGTCACACCATCTGGTCGAGGAAGGATCAGTCTCTAGATCAATTTCCTTCTGGGTCCCCTGCCTTACTCGTATTATATTGTACTCATTACGGGGATCGAGGGTCTGAAAAATAAAGGCAATCACCTAATCTCCTCCTCAAGACGCCAAATAGGCTTAGACCAAACTCTCAGGTCCCAACTCAAATACTCAAAATCACCGGGTTAAATTCCATTACTAAAAATCCGTTCAGTTTAGAAAAGTCGCCACAGAGTGGCCAAGCATATAAAATATTTATAACAGGTACAATCCAGGACCACACAAAACCCAGATAACACAATCAGTTAAAGGCTCAATAAAAGCACTTAAACTTTCAATTTGAAACCACGTCCAATTCAGGACAATCATTGCAAATATATATACATGCATGCTCAATCTTGAGCCTCGGCTTAACAGCCAATTTGACCCGCGTCATAAAGGCGCATCAGGTCCGTGCCGCAACCCGCGTATGGGACACCTCAGGTTGGCACCTTATCACTCCAGCTACCTCGCGTCTTACGCTTCAGGGCGCACGAGGCTACGTTTTCCACCTCTGAGGCTACATTTTACGCCTATGTGGCTACATTTTACGCCAATGGCTACATTTTATGCCAGGTGACTTCATGGCTGCATTTTTACGCCAGGTCACAATGATATGAAATCAAACATGCGAAAACCGTCGCATTCGCCTTTCAGGCAATAAAACCCCTTTAAATTCATTTGGACAGAAATCATCAGCCAAGTACGTTAGGCCACATTTCAAATACAAGTCCAATCCATATTTCCGGCCAAAGGCCAAGCCAATCATCTCATTTTGCGAACCCAAATTATCGCACTCGCCTTTTAGGCAATCAAATCCTTTAAATTCATTTGGACAGAAATCATCGGCCAAGTACGTTAGGCCACATTTCAAATACAAGTCCAATCCACATTATCGGCCAAAGGCCAAGCCAATCATCTCATTTTGCGAACCCAAATTGTCGCACTCGTCTTTCAGGCAATCAAATCCTTTAAATTCATTTGGACAGAAATCATCGGCCAAGTATGTTAGGCCACATTTCAAATACAAGTCCAAATATTCAATCCACATTTCCGGCCAAAGGCTAAGCCAATCATCTCATTTTGCGAACCCAAATTGTCGCACTCGCCTTTCAGGCAATCAAATCCTTTAAATTCATTTGGACAGAAATTATCGGCCAAGTACGCTAGGCCATATTTCAAATACAAGTCCAAATATTTCAATCAGGCATCCGAAACAATGCCAGTTTCACTTGGGCAAAAACCTTGGCCAATTACGTTAGGCCATAACTTAAAACATGTGCCCAAATAATTATTTCAAGTACACGAGAAATATCTTCAAATATTATTTTAAATACGAACACGGGCTTCCAAATATTTGGAATAATAATATAAAATATTAATCGGGCCCGGTTTTGCATAAAATGCTCCATAAACCCAATTTTCGGTACTCGAACCACACGAAACCCACAAAACTTGTCACTTTCAAATCAAAATTTAATTGGGCAGCACGTGAACAGTGTTCGGAGGTTCATGAACAGTTATTCAAAACACTATTTGGCCCATTTTCGCTCTAAATATCTCGAAAATCCATTTTTCGGTAGCCGAACCTCGCAGAAACCACACCAACCACCACCAACAGCATTATTCAAGCATGGACAGCAACATTTCATCCATCCACAGCACGCTCACAGCCCACAAAAATTTATTTCCATCAAATACGCCGATTACGGCCAATTTTCCTAAATCGATTTACCACGAATCGGTCCCTAGAGCTAATCCATGGCAAGTCTAACATCATGAGCGAAGTCTAGAGGTTTAACTTACCTAAACAAAGTCAAAACAAGGCTGAGGACGCGGCGAGGACCGGCGGCAACGACGACGACGGCGGATTCCGGTGGATTTAGTTCGAACCGGGGCTGTTCAAGGGCTAAAACAAGACCAAATCAAGCTGGAAAACAAGATTATGATATGAATATGGGTTCTAGGGACAGCCGAGGTTGACATATATCAACGAGAACCAAAATCCAAAATCTGGAAATCAAAAACAGATTCGTCGACCGAAATGTCAAAGCAGATTTGAAAGGTCAAACGACCTCGGATCGAAGTGATTCAAATTGGAAAAGAACCACAAGACGATGAACTACAACATATCCAAAAATCACAATGACCCGACAGACGGTTTTCCGTCAGTGGTCGATTGAAGTCGGCAGCAGAAATCTGGAACCCAATAGAGAGAGAGAGAGAGAGAGAGAGAGAGAGAGAGAGAGAGAGAGAGAGAGAGAGAGAGAGAAATCCGAAAATGAAAGAGAGGGAGTGAGGAGAGAGATTCTGCTGCAAATAATGGAGGAGAGAGAGAGGAGAGAGCAGATATTATCCTTAAGAGCAATTATTGGAATTTACTATTCACTGAAAGTGACATAAAGCTGAATGAATTGACTGATTTTTGGACTATCAGTGAATTTTCGGACTGATAGAGCTTGGGCACCAATAATTTCGGTCAAAGCTGGTCAAAGTGGTCAAAAAGATGACTGACGAGACATTTCTCGAAATTCGTGAAATTTCATGACCGGTCGGGGCTCAATCGGTGCTGATTTGGCTTAATCGCGATCGGAAAATGACTCGGAATACCGCCGAACAAATTTTCTAGCCTCGCTAAAATTAATAACATTCTCTAGCCATGGATTCTAGCACAAGATGGGGGCGAGATGACAATTTTCAATTTTGCCCTTTTCTCTAAGCATTATATTGTCACGCTGCCAATTCACGCCTTTCGAGGTGACATCTAATTTCAACATCCGTAACACTCTTGAGAATCGATTGTCCTATTTCGAAACTCAATTCGTGGCCCCATTCATAAGACGACAGCTTTAAATAAATTCTCAAACTAACGGGTAGCTTTTAGGAGTCACGCGTATCGACCATTTGGTCTACGTGCTTATATTCCTAGCTAGCCTTTCCCCTTTGGTTAGTCATCTCAGAGTGGCTAGCTCAGAGTGAGATTTATTTATAGCGCCTCCATGAAATAGCTATTCTGTGTTCAAATTCCGGAAAAAGGGATCGAAACTCAGGATGTCACAGTTTCTCTGCAATACTCAAGGAATGGATGGCATTGGGTAGACGGCTACGGCCAAAATCATCTGCAATCAGCTTTCACATGATTGAACATTTTTACTTTCTTTTCCAATATCCAAGAAATTTTAAACACAAAGGGCATTGAATGCTTGCAAAAACATTCCATTAGATAAAATAAACAGAATAAAAAGAACAAAAAATCATCTAATATCCTTAATGTTATGAAAGCATGCTGTCGAACAATTAAATAAACATAATTTTTAAAAAAATGAACATCACATTTATGTGGTTTGGTCGATGTTACCTATGCATGGGAAAGCAACACAGAATTCTACTATAAATTAAGCAATACAACGGAGATCACAACCACACTCACAATCTCATTGATTCACAGCCTTCAATTACACTCAATAACTCATACAATGTTTAACCCTGCAATTCCTTATGAAATAATTTTTCAATATCACAAAGGAATTACACGAAATCATAACATAAGATTTTCACGGCTTCAAACACTCGGGATGTGATTCACGAGCATAAGCTCCTCTTGGGGTTGTTCTTCATGAAGAACATTTTTCTTAAATAGAAAACCAAATTGGGTAACCACTCAACTAGGAAACCAAAACCAATGAGTAAACCTATTCAAATTAAGAAAATTTATTATTCAGGCTCAAACTCAAGAAATATTTCATCAATTGCTAGTCTTGATCTAGTTCATAGTACTTGACACTTTCAGTGTTACCCTCTTGCTTTCCATTACATGATTCATTCACTTCCCATTCCCGATTTGAAATTAATTCGCACTCAATCTTTCCTCATGGCCAAAACAAACAAACAAAATCCAAATTAAGCAAGCACGCTACAAATGGTTAGGCCATATATTAGTATTTTGAGGGACTTCGCTTCATGGTTTTGATAATTCTTTAGAAGTGCCCGAATCATTTCTCGCGGTGAGGACTTAATAAATTTAAGGTTGACAACTTAATCACAAGTGAATTAACTTTACAGCTATATGAACGACTTTTAGGCCACTTGAAGAGTCAGCGGCCGAAATCAACTTGCGGTTTTACACTACGAAATTGAGGCGATCAGATCACAATGACAGAGTCACGGAGGCTAGATTTAAAGTACTTAAACAAATACACTTGTTCCAATGCAATAAAAAAAGGTTGAGCTAAACTTAAAATAATGACTCGAAAATTGACACTTTATTCTTATTTTGACGAATCATATGAATAGAGTGTATCGACATTTTATTCTGAACTCGGAATTCCTATGGACTAATGGTCTCACAATGTCTGCAAGTCTTTGGCAGAGACATTGAGACTGTTGGTCTATTGGAAAGTGGAGGACCACATCTCCAGGACCAACATTAGAAAGAACCAATTTTCGTGCTTAGATATGAGAGGAGACATCTTTTTTTCCCTAATTGTAGTTAACGAGCTCGGAGGCTAGTGCTATTACGTTTTTGAGAATCATTTAATGTGGACATACTTATTTCTGAGATGCTTGACAATGTTGACACGTGCCTGTCCTAATTTTGATAGATTAATTAAATAGGAAGCTGATGTTTTGTGTCCATTCTTCCCTAGATAGAGCGGACTCTCAATCACCGCAATTAGATTGTTGAGAGAAAATTTATAACGGAAGCATCCACGAAATTGATGATGAACCTTATAATATGCATTAGATGCAGAAAACCACAAATCCACACTATTGTTTGGTTGTACACTGAAAGAGAATGCAGAGTGAGTACTCCTGCGTTGTTGACTTTGTCACAGTCAAATTATGTTGCGATATCATTTGAAACAGTATCTCCATATCTAGCAAACTAGCATAATCCCCTCGTGGTTCTTAAATAGATATTTTCCTCAACCTTTTATTTAAGAAAATACTTTATGAAAGGCATTCTCAGTGATGCACTGAATTGCAAAAAGTTATCTGCTTTGATTTGTGAAATATCAGATGGATTCTACATATTTGATTTTGGGTGTTGGATGATCATGGTTTGATGCTCATTATCACTGTGAATCTGATTAGGGATTTTTGGATATGCATACTGGTTTTGGGATATCCTTCTAGGCTAAGCCACCCACTAATGATAGGTGGAGAGCTTATCAAGGGGAATTTTGATTGCCTTGTCACAAGGCGTTATGTTTTTACTATGGTTGCATATTGAGCAATAGATTGGTCGAAGGAGTGGACCATTGACGTGTGATTCGATAAAACTTGATCCATAAATTTGACTATTGATGTTTGATTTGTGATGGTAGACTAAATGAGTATTTCTGATTTGTATAAAGCTCTGTTTAAATTAAAAAATTCATATTTGATTTGATACATATATTATATCTTGGGTTGTAATTATGAGTTTCTAGTATTGCTTTATATGTGTGGATGTTCGATCTGTTTAAAGGAGACATGTACTACTCATTGGGTTGTGATTGTTCATACCATTTGTCTTAAATGTTGTTTAGGTTCCTCGGTTTGTGGCAACTAGGGCAAGAGAGCTAACAGCTAGCAACTTTTAGTGGTAGGGTTTTTTTTATTCGAGCTGGATATGACAGAGTTGAGTTTGCTGGGTTTAGTTGTTAATTTAGTGATGTATGGATTATAAAAAGTCTGATACTGAACCAACTTGCTAGTTTATGATTTATATAAAAATTGATACATTGTTGGTTTGTATTTGAGACTGTATCATTGGGTGAAAGGATAGCCGTATCATCCTCTATTCTTATTGGAGTCGGGTGTGACAACTTTAATACTCACTTGCTAGCAAGCACAGCTAAATTATCTATTAAGTACATTGATTTTCTGGCAAGAATTCAAATAGCCAACAAAGGGCAGGATTCTCATTCTAATTTTGCCCATAAAATAAAAGGATGTGTATCAGTATATAAATAAGAACTCAAAATGGAGAATGGAGGGCCAAATCTCCAGAACCAACATTAGAAATGATGCTTGAGATCCGAGAAGAGATGACCTTTTATCGAAGCAGATGAGCTTGGCTGTTCTTGGAGTGAGACCATCATAGCAAGTGAAATGATGCGAAGTCCGTCTTTTTTTCTTCCTCGAATCTAGTGCAGATAAAGTACGGTGCTCTTTTCGAGATAATATTCTTTCGAAAGGTCTTATGAAATTGCAGTTGAATGTTATCAAATGAAGTGTGAACCCCAACACTTGCACGTTCGCTCCTTGAGATTTGAGACTACCTTTGACTGAGACTTTTTTTTTTTTATCTTGTCCTCAGAGCTACTGCACTGCGGACGTTGTTTAGGAAATGCCACCTGAAAGACATTGGCCTTTTCGGATTTCGAGAGAATATTCTTTCGACAGCTTTTACGAAATGGCAGATGAATGTTATCGACTTAAAAGGCATTCAGCAAAAAATAAAAATAAAAAACAGTAGTGTGCCTGTGCACTATCGAGGTGCGAACCACAACGCTTGCACGTTCGCTCCTCAAGATTTAGACTACCTTGTATATTTCAAGCTTCAGACGTTCTGGTTGCTATTCAACTCATGCTATGATTTTTCTGACCAAAAAAAAAAACTCATGCTATGATTTGAGCAAAAAAAGAAAAAAAACCATGCTATGGAGAAAGTAATTAATATCCATTATAAATTTAATTGTATAGCAAGTGAATCAAAACTTTAAAATATGCTTAAAACTTTCCCCTAAAAAAATCTGATGGAAGTTTGAAAGTACAAAATTTGTAAATAAATTATCCACCTCATATTACAATTCATAGTAGAATGCGAAAAGCTCAAAAGAAAACACAAATCAGCCATGTTTAACTTTAGCAACTTACAAATTTATTTCAAAAAATCACCCACAAGGTCAAAATCTACTAGATAATTAGCTTGAATTTTAATTTTCAACTTTGAAATAACGTTTCCCTCAAAATATTTTATAAAAAAAAGGCTCACCCTTTTTTCCACTCTCCTTATGAATTTGACACTCCTTTTTTTTATGTGTTTTAACAATTTTATCCTTTGTGTGGCCCACCACTCATTATTTGGCTAAAACACTCCCCTTTTCTTGTATATTGATTATAATATCTCTTGTGTGACTCACTACTCTATAAAAGTGATCATTTTTTATTTAGTTAACTCTTCTTATTTTTTTGACCAAAAAAATTCTCTTCTTATTTTGTTTCTTTTCTTCTTCTTCTTTTGTCCTTGAGGGACCCTCTTCCTTCTTTGCACAACTTTGACGTCTTAGTTTTAAGCTCTTGCAAATGTCTCTCATTTCTCTCTTGTAAGCCATTCTCTTCTTTCTACACACCCCCAACAGTGACACCTTTGTGGCTAGAGGGGAGAAAGAATGCTACTAAGAATGCTACTCTTTTATTTAGTCTCTCTCCCTCTGCCAAAAAAATTCTTATCTTTTGAAAAAACAAAAATAATTTTCTTTTAAGAGCAAAAATCGAAAAACACACGTTAAACAATTTAACTCCTGCAAAGAGGATGAAAATGGAGGATAAATGTGCTTTAATTGATTCAGCCACAAGTCGATACAAATCTTAAAAAAAGAAAAAGAAAGAAGAAGCTCGAGGTGTTTTCACAATTGCAACATTACTTAATCTACTCCATTCTAAAATCTATGTTTCGCTGCATTGAGGAAATCCAAGCGGCCAAAAACATCATAGTTCTCTTTTATTAAAGCATAAGAGACCTCATTAGGGGTGGCTACTCCATTTAAGCTCTGCTTCAAAACCCAAATCCCAAGAAAAAATCAAGATAGATAGACTACTACTTAGACTAAGATGCTTAGTTGTAGCAATGACCACCTCCGCAGAAATGCCAAATTCCAATAGCCTTAACTTTGCTTCCAATGATCTTCTCCTGACCAAAAGTCGTTCCAGCTTCAATACTAACTGTAAATGATCCAGTAGGAAGGCAACACACTCTCCTTATACTTGGGAGATTGCCCGTCAAAAAGTTTCCAAGAAACCAAGGACACAACCCTCACGGCTTTGCCTTCCCTCTAGAGCTTATCCACTACTTTCATAGCGAGAACTGAGACGTCAAAAGGTGGAAGAAAGAAAAAAAAAAGGAAAGTGAGATGTGCAAAGAAAAAATAAAAGAAGAAACAAAAAAAAAAGAGTTAGACAAAAAAAAAAGATTTCTTTTTAAATTGGTGAGTCATACAAGGGATGATATGGTCAAAACACACAAAAAAAGTATTCTAACAAAAAAAAAGAAGTGGAAAAAAAGGCGATCCCTTTCCATTATCACTTTGCTTTTAACCAGCTTTATCCTTGGATTCTCTGAGGCAATTTCGCCTTGAATGACGGTTGAGGTCCCAAAGAAATGGCTTTATGCTAATAATATTGAATTTTTTTTTTTCAATTTTGTTCACAATGGTGTGCGGTTTTAGTTGGTCAGCACTCAGCTTGACAGATTAGTCCAGATTATCAACGAGTAATGTTTATTAGTATGCTAAAAGTCATATGTTTATTAATATGACGAAATTTTAGTTTAACATTTAGCAAGTGAACATATAGATTTGTGAAAAAGGTAATATACAAAGTGTGAAAATCTGGATGATATCTCAATGAGGACTTTTCAAGAATTCAACCCTGAAAAGAAATTCCTCATAGTCCAGGAAAAGAAGAGGCAATAATGAATAATTTGCTGGGATTCCGGCCGTATGCTTAATCAAAATGTTTGTCCCCGACCTAGCTTGCCGATTGCAACTCCTCCATAGCTCACGGACAGGTAATGTTCCTCCCCTGTTTCGCTTTGTCTTGAATGGAGTATAACACCAAGTCACCTAAATTCTGCTTGTGTGTGTAAATAATCAAGACGCCAGGGTTTTCCTTGAAGGATTTGTAATCATATTGTTGTTCTCGTATTGATTTCGATAAAAGAATGCTTGCGGCTCCATAGTTAGGTTCAACATTCACCACACTTACAACCTGTTTGATGAAGTGCATCTGAAACTTTTTGAGAAATAGGCCTTGATATCAGTCCATCATCGAGCATGTCGATGCATATTGTATCTGTTGATGCTTGTTTGGTGATCATTAAGTAGAATTTCTTTTGGATCGATCATGTTAGGATTTCATTTTGAGAATTTGCTTCAACTTCGCAATGTAGGGTTCTTATTTTGGGACAAACCTTCTACACGATGTCATTTAGATGTTATATTGCTGACTAGGTACGCCAGCGAGTCATGTAGGACTGAGAAATTAATAAAATATGGCCACATTGTTATCTAAATCGGAGTTGCACTTAAGTGATTGTCTTTTTTAAAAATGTGGTACTTAAGTGAGCCAAAAGAAACTTTTAACACTAAAGTAAGCATCGTATGTAACTTTTGACACTTTTAGTGTTCTTCACCCGAATTCCTCATAGTAAACGGGAAAAGAAGGGGCAAAACAAGGAGGAGCAATAATGAATAATTTATTACCACAGAAATGCATCCTTGTGTTTTTTTTTCCTTGCGGAATTCTTTTGACTAAAATCTTGTTGACAATACAAAGCCACACTAAGGATGCACATGACAACAGCTCTCTTCCATGAACTTATTTCTAGCTAGAAATAGATTTTCTATTTCTATTCACTTAACGAGTTTCTGAGCCAAGATACGTAATTGATAACAACAAAAAATTTCTACTCCTGGAACAGAAACTCGTTTGATAACGATTGAAAATTTTCACTTCTGAAATATTACTAATAACAAATCTTTTACAAAAAATTTCTACTTCATTTTTTTTTATTTTTTAAAATTTATTTAAAAATATAATTTTTATTATTAGAAAATATTATTTACTATTTAAAAATAAAAAAAATTGTTATTATTTTTTACTCCGTCGGTAGCAGTGATTGCAATGGCTGGTGATGGTGGGCAACGGCTGTCGGCAGAGGCCAACAGTGGGCGGTGGCATCTGATGGAGGGTGGCCGTAGGCAATGGTTGGTGGTGGGGGCAATGGTCGGTGACGGCTGGCGGGGGACGGCGGCCAGTAGTGAGGCGACCGGTGGTGGTCGTCGGTGTTTGGCGGGCGATGGTCGGCGGCAATAGCAAGTGGAGGGGGTTGGCAGCCGGTGATGCAATGTGGGGCGGTGGCAGCCAACAGTGGGCAGTGGTTGGCGGCAAGGGGCGGCTGATTTTTACTACTGATTTCTACTAATTTCTCTTTTTTGTTCTAGAAATAAAAAAAAATTTCTTCCAAATCTATTTCTAAGTTCGGGTTATTCACAATCACTATTAATAAGCATACTAAAATTGCTTTGACTACAAGTTTTTCGTTGAAGAGACAAGACTTCTCCTCCTACGAAAACTTTTATTTTTTGCACTTGTCCTATAGAATACAGTAACAAGAATAATGCAATAAGTAATCTAACCGATTAGTTAGGCGATTATTGGCAGTATAGAAATAAGGAAGTGGCTTTTGTAAATGTTGTGGAATTATAATTCATATTTGATGTCCTCTCTAATATATATTCTCTTTAATGAATATGATAGGGTGAAACTGTTATGTAATGGGCATAGATGGAAAGCATAGGTTTTGACAATGGGTCGCATTTACAAGAAAAGTCTTCCTGTTCCTAAAAAAAAGAAGTAGGATCATTGACACGACACGCTGACACGTGATTTTTAAAAAAATCGAGAATTCCGATCGTTGGTACACGTTGTATATTAAATATATATTTTATCCATATACATGATCAATTGTTATTTTATAATCTCATAAATAAATAAATAAGAGCCCTAAAATGATTTTACACTAAAAATAATGTCCCACCGTTTGACAGAATAATGCAAACCCAATTCAGTAGTAAAAAAAAAGTGCTAAAATTAATGTTGTAAATAGAGCTAAATTAACACCACTCATGTCGATCGCATCGTGTCCCTCGCACTCATGTCTTCGACCAAAAAAAAAAATGTCGATTGCATCGAATGAGGCTACGTGTGAGTGCGAGGGACACGCGCGTGGATACTATTCCCAATCAATAAAGTACCAATTCATTGAAACTCGTTGCATTTCATATGGTTCCTTCTCTAGATTTGTGTTAGCCTTGTTGGGATTGAATTCTGTGTTATTGAGGTTATGCCGCAGTAATGACGCAAAGTAATGGCGCAATCCCAATCTATTCCAAGCAACATTTTCTCCAGTTCAGTGCATTCATTAACTGCAAATACCATCGCTAATTCATCTACTATGGAATAAATCCTCGAATAATGCATTGCGAATATGTCTCTAGTTTCAATTTGGTCTTATCAGAACATAATTTGGTTCAGCACAGTTTTCTAACCCGTCGCTTTTTCTTTTTTTTTTTTTATATTTCCAACGCCAGACGAGAAGGTGCCTTCTGCAAGAGATTTACCCTGCAGATTTCCAAAGAGTTGAAGAAGGCTAATCTAGTGGTATCAGACTGCTTCGTGAATGTAGGCAACCATGTGAATGCAATCAGGGAAAGGATAGGTGCTGGGACAAGTGAAACGCGGATTATAAGAGTCTACGGAATGGGTGGCAGCGGAAAGACGACTATCGCCAAAATGATCTACAATGAACTTTCAAACGGTTTTGAGCATTGTTGCTTTCTATCCAACATCCGTGAAACGTCAGAACGCAAGGGCATTGAATGGTTGCAGGATCAACTCATCTCTGAGATCCTCAAAAACGGATCGAGGGATGTTAAAAACGTAGATGATGGGATTAAGACCATTCAAGGCAGGTTGAGTAATAGAAAAGTCCTCCTCCTCCTCGATGATGTGGATCACGAGAATCATATGGAAGCACTGGTACCGAAGTATAATGGGTTTGGTACAGGGAGCAAACTTATTATTACGTCTAGAAACAAAGAGGTTCTTGAGGTGCTAGTGAAGGACGACGATTTTTATGAGGTTGATGGCATGAATGATGTTCAATCTCTCGAACTTTTCAGCCGATATGCCTTCAATAAAGATTCCCCTCCCCCTCGGTATATCCATCAATCCACCAGGACAACAAAAATCGCTGGAGGTCTTCCACTAGCTCTCGAGGTCATAGCCTCACTTTTAGGGCACACCAAAAAAGAAATGTGGGATGCCATATTGAAGATGCTAGAAAGTGTTCCTCATGATAAAGTTAAAATAAGCTATGATGCGTTAGATTTTCGGCAAAAGCGCATATTCCTTGACATAACTTGTGTTTTCATCGGACATGATAAAGATATTATGGTTCATTTTTGGGATGAATCTATTTTTTTTTTTCCGAAAGAAGCCATGAGAGTTTTGCAGAGCAGGTCTTTGATAAAGATTAACGAGGATAATAAAGTGTGGATGCACGACCAACTAAGAAGCCTCGGAAGAGAAATAGTTCGTGAAAAAAGTGACATGAAAATTGAGAAGCAAAGTAGGGTGTGGAATGCTAAGGAATGATTGAATTTGCTGAGGAGTCATAAGGTAAAATCCCCTACGCTCTAATATAATATCCCAATATTTACGGATTCTTTTATTTTAAAAAAAACCAGTTACGTTTTGTATTACAAGAATGGTAATACTGAACTCAACCTCTTACTAAGGTGCACTTGAATAAATGTGTTTCCCTTCAACTTTTTTCTTTTTAAATTTTTTCCCTTGGGCAGGGGAAAAAAGAAATTGAAGCTCTTCGTCTCAAGTTGGACCATCAGCAGCAACGGCATTGTTTTACCTATGAAGGCTTTGAGAGCCTATCAGGTCTAAGGTTCCTTGAAGGGGACAATAGGTGGGGATATTTTAATGTAGTAAAGAGGCTTCTTTGGTCAAATGCTACTGCAACTTGTGAGAATTCAGATCTCCTTCCACAATTACTATGGCTTTCCTGGCTTAATTTTCCCCCAACTTTTAACCTTACAAATTTCTCCATGGAGGACGTGGTTTTTCTTAATCTATCTCACAGTAAAATAACGGATGATTGGAAGGGGTTGAGTCACATGAAGGTATGTTATATGCTAAACAACACTTATTATTCCATCTTGTTAGATTCAAAAGTAATGTGTGCATGACTTTTCTTTTATAGGTGATGAGGAATTTGAAAGTGCTGAAAATGGCCGGTTGTACGGAACTTCAGAGGCTGCCAGATGAGCTGGGTAGAGATCTTGCAAGCCTTGAACGACTATCTCTTCAAAGTTGCTCTTCGTTGGAGAGGCTTCCGGATTCAATCGGAGATTTGAAATCCTTGATTGAGTTAGATATGTCCTACACGTTGATCAAAGCATTGCCCGATTCCATCAAAAATTTGAAAAATTTGAAAGTAGTGAAGATGCCGAATTCTTGCATAAGCAAAATACCCGATGCCCTTTGGATGTTGGGAAGCTCGAAGAAATACATTTGTCCAGAGCATATAGAGACGAGAATTTCCATGTGAACGTTGGCAAAAGCATCTATGGGAATAAATCCTTGAGGATCTTGAGGGTGACGGGGGCAAAAATATGTGCACTACCGACACTTCCTGAAACTCTAACCGAATTAGATCTGTCGTGGTTGCGCATGGACACGTTTCCAAATCTCTCAAACCTCACTAATTTGAAGAAATTGGATCTGGTTTTAAGCTCACGTGGGCTTGTGGAAGAACATTAGATGCCACGGTGGATTGAGAACTTGAGCAAACTGGAGTCTCCTCCCAAATGGCCTGTGATCTATGTTCAGCCTGCTGTGTAAGTAGTGAATTATTCTCAGGTCCTGGCTGAATATACTTTCTCTGTGCCATGTCTACAAATGAAACAGATAAACTTCATAAATATCGCATAATTTGATGATGCTTTACCCATAAGGGATATAATTGTCAATTAGAAAGGAATGAACGAAGAATAATAAGTTCTATTCAATTAATTGAAAATCCTAATTTTTTTTCTTCTGAACTTTTTTTAAGAAAAAACATGGGATTTTCTCAATTTTTTTAGAAACTTTTTCTGATTATTTTCATTTTTTTGTGATTGTCTTAAATCTATTGCATTAGTGATAATTCAATCTTAAACCTTTCAATTAAACCAATTGGACTTAAAATTTTTTTGCATTTGTATAAATTCAGTCAATCTATCCAATTTAGATTTGATATCGGTGACGTGGACGTCAGCCATCCTATGTGGTACAACTTGCATGGATGTAGACTTTTTTTTTCAATTTTTCAATTTTATTTTTTTCCCTTTGTTTTGTTTTTCTTTTCCTTCCCTAGGCTGAGGCCGCCTCGCCTGGGTGATTCTCTTCCACAACACAAGGCCAACCCTTGCCTGGGTCAGGTCGAGGTTTGTCGGGTGTCACACTCGCCCAAGGTTAGCTTGGCAAGGGGCACCTCGCCGGCCATGGCCTGTGGTTGGTTACTAATGACTGGTCACCTGCAAAAAGAAAAGGAGGAAGTGAAAATAAAAAAGAAAGGAAAAAACCAAAAAATTGTAATAAAATTATAAAAAAAAATTCATGTCAGCGCCGTTCATGTCATGTATAACATCTAGTGTTCAAGGTAGCGATTTTTGGCCTAAATTTTCCAAATGGATGAATTGGTACTAGTGCAAATAGGTTTAGAATTAAATTGGTTCAATTGAAAAGTTTAAGACTTGATGGGTAGCAATGCAATACATTTATGACTTTTTTGGTACTTTTCCTATTTTAGGACTATTATGTTCCCACCATTTCCATAATTCTCTATGAAGGAAAGAGGAAAATGGGAATCGGTAGTCTAGTACCCTAATTTCCACGAATCTGCCCCAAACGATATCACTTAAAGGGTTCTGATTTCTTCTATCAATTGTCATTGAGGTTCATCTGTTAATTATCTTTGATGCTTATCAATCTTGTCAATTGAGTCTTAAACATTTTCACATTTTGTCAATTGAGTCAACCCAATCAATTTTGGCCGAAAATCACGAACGTGAATACTGCATCCTATGTGGCACGATGCGATCGATGCTGATGCGGATAATATTTAATATTTTATTGATAAAAGTACAATAGGTTTATGAATTTTTAGCAGAATAAAGGTTTAAGAACTCCTTTCCATTTTTCTAGCGTTATTGCAATTCCGAATGCTATGCACGCGATTATTAGATGGGGCGCGCTAGATGCCCTGATTCAAAAATTCATAAAATTTTGACACATCACTTCGTGAAAAAATAGATGAGGAGCGAAATGATGCATTATGATTTCAAAAAAGGACAAATTAAATCTATTTCGCACCCGACCCTTTTCTTTCAGAAAAAGAGCGGCGAAGAGCGATGAGTACTAGCTATCCTCATTGGGCGATATCATAAGAGTTTTACACTTGTTGTGGAATGTCTAGTTCGAGTCACAACTACTTTACAATTCAATGAAAGTTTGATGCACACCTTCCCTTTTTATTCACCGCGCCGCCCAACTGCCATTCATGATGGCGTCCCCACCATTTCTTTTTTTTTTTTTTTGGTAAAGGTCACCATTTCCAATTCTCTCTTTAAGGAAAGAGGAAGTGGGACCTGCTAGTCAACGTTAATGATATTCGATAGCTAATTGAAACGTGACATGGAATAATTTGTAATTTCTTAGTCCCTTTCCATAAAAAATGCAACGTGACAAAGGAATCTTCCCCCGACTTAGAATGGGAAGTGGAGTCAATGCAATTATATATTTTCCTTTTTGAAAGGTAACTATTAGAATGGTTGGTAGAATAATTTTATTATGGTGAGAAATTGCTCAGGCCCTTCCCACAATTCTCTAGCTCGTCCATAAACCCTCCAAAATTCAGGATTGTGTTGAAGAGGTCATGCACTTGTTGAATGAAGGTTCTTCTGATGTGCGATATCTAGTAATTCATGGTATGAGAGGTATTGGTAAGACGACTCTTGCCAAAGTTGTCTTTAACCATATTCATAGTCAGTTTGATGGATGTAGTTTCCTTCCCGATGTCCGAGAAGTTTCAAAGGGCGGTAAAGTCATTCAATTGCAAAAACAATTATTGTCAGAAATTGTCAACTCCAAATCAGTGGAGATTTCTGACTCTGATGTAGGGATTAATCAGATTAAAAGGAGATTTCGCCGCAAGAAAGTCCTTATTGTTCTCGATGACCTAGATGAGTGGGACCAACTCTCAAAGCTTGCAGCAAAGCGTGATTGGTTTGGTCTGGGACACCAACTTTCTGCCAATTGAAGAGGATAATCGAGAAAATCGTGTCCAAACAATTTTCGAAGAGTTTAAAATGTATCAAATGAGAGAATTGTCCCATCGCCATGCTCTTTAGCTTTTTAGTAGGCATGCTTGTCGCGACCCTCTAAAAAAATTTTAAATTTTAAAAGGGGTTAACGGATTATTAGGTTAATTATATTTGACTAACCTAACGCGGACCCTCCCAAGCCCTATCGAATCGCAACTTTGGTTTTTGTTTAAATGATTTTGAAATTTGGAGTCGCCACTAATCGTTCTTAGTAGGTCGATTAGAAACCTAAATAAATTAGCGGGAGAACTAATTTATTCCTGCGAACCAGAGATTAGGAGCTCGGGGACTTGGTTACACTAGTTAATTAAAACTAATGCCCTTTCGGTACCTTAATTTCATGGATATCATAATTCGGCAACTCAGACTTGGTTTATTCCTAAGGCTCTAGTAGGGTATTCTCTTTTGTGTTTTCACTTTTTAAATAGGATGCATGGATGGTATATATTTTTATTTGTTATATTTTTTTAAGTGTTAAAGATTCCCTGAAGCCGAAAGAGGGAGTGTGTTAACGACTTCTATGCAGTATTACGACCTGCTTATCTTTTGGGTCTGATGATTCAAAAATTAAATTATAGGAAGTACATGACAGTGAATAAACACCTCAAATGGGAGGCCTAGCATTGGCTTGGCTCTTCCCTTTGGGATTTAAGGTACAGGTATTTAAATTGCAAGTATTTAAACTACTGTAAGTAAAAACCTCCAATGGGAGGCTAAGCATTGGCTTGGCTCTTCCCTTTGGGATTTAAGGTACAGGTATTTAAGTTGCAGGTATTTAACTATTGTAAGTAAAAACCTCCAATGGGAGGCTAAGCATTGGCTTGGCTCTTCCCTTTGGGATTTAAGGTACATGTATTTAAGTTGCAGGTATTTAATTACTGTAAGTAAAAACCTCCAATGGGAGGCTAAGCATTGGCTTGGCTCTTCCCTTTGGGATTTAAAGTATAGGTATTTAAGTTGCAGGTATTTAACTACTGTAAGTAAAAACCTCCAATGGGAGGCTAAGCATTGGCTTGGCTCTTCCCTTTGGGATTTAAGGTACATGTATTTAAGTTGCACGTATTTAACTACTGTAAGTAAAAACCTCCAATGGGAGGCTAAACATTGGCTTGGCTCTTCCCTTTGGGATTTAAGGTACAGGTATTTAAGTTGCAGGTATTTAACTACTGTAAGTAAAAACCTCCAATGGGAGGCTAAGCATTGGCTTGGCTCTTCCCTTTGGGATTTATGGTGCAGGTATTTAAATTGCGGATGGACTTTGTCCTCTCCATTCTGGGGTATGAATTCTTTAAAATAAAATATAACGAATTGATTCAACAATTTGAAATTTGTGCGCGCTTGAGGGCTCCTCCAAGCCGATTTTATGCTTCCATAGGGTTGACTATTGATATAAAGCTGCGGCTTCCTGACATAAAATAGAGTGAAATGTCAGTATACAAAATATGTGCTAATTTGCACCTAAAACCAGAAGAGTGGAAAGAGTACTTATCTCCCATTTTTTTGGGAGGGATTTCTATAATTGATTTTCGCTCTCTATGTTCCCAATATAGAGAGTTTCTTTTGAATTAAGAGGGACTTTTAGTCACAGATCAGTTGAGAAATCGGTGGACAGCTTAGAAGCTTGTCTGGGCCGATTTTTGCATCTCTACGAGATTTTTGCTGTTGACGTAGAGATATCCTTCTCCTGACATAAAATATGAAAAAAAAGAGGATATGGAGAAAGTATATACAATTTGTGCTAATTTGCAAGTAAAACCATAAACAAATGAATAAATAAAAACACTTAGCTCGAATTTGTTTGCTCGTTGATGAGGAAGAACTCTTGATTTATATTGATCGATGAAGGAATTCATGATGATAACCCCTATCTTTAAACTTCCATCATCTTCAAAATTCTCTCTCTTTTGGTATTTTCTTTCTCTCAAATTTTTCTTCAATCTCCCAAAACTCTCTCAAACATCCAAAATTTTCTCTCCAAAAAAAATCCTCTCAAACACTTCAAATTTTCTCTCCAAAAATCCCCCCCTCAAGCTCACTTCTTCCTCCTTTTATAATCTACTCATCTATCTCCCATTCTAATTTTTCCACTAACTCTATCTCCCATTCTAATTTCTCCACTAACTCTTCTTCATTTTCATCTTCTATTCTCCATCTCTATCTCACATTCTAATCTCTCCACTAACTCTTCTTCATCTTCATCTTCCCTTCTCCATATTTATCTCCCATTCTAATTTCTCCACTAACTCTTCTTCATCTCCATCTTCCCTTCTCTATTCTTATCTTCCATTCTAATTTCTCTACTAACTCTTCTCCATCTTCCATTCTCTATTCTTATCTTATTTTCTCCATCCATTATTCTCCAACTTCTCTTCTTCATCTCCTCTTCTCCATCTTCCCTTCTCTATTCTAATTTATCCACTAACTCTTCTTTTTGTTATTTGTAAAATAATCCTTCAAGAGTTAAGTATTTGCACTCTAGTCCTTGAATTTTAAGTATTTACAATTTAGTCCCTGAAAAAATATATTTCTTTAAGTCCAAATCTCCTCACAATTTTTGACACACCAAAATTTACCACATGTCAAATTTAAGCTCATTTCTTGCCGTTGAAAATAATGCAGAATTTAATTAAAGCCCTTTTGCAAAATTAAGTCATTCTGGGTATAATTGGGCCAAGATGAAAATTTAAAATATTAGAAGACAATGTCACAACTCATAAAAAGTGAAAATTAAAAATAAGTTGACTCAAATTAAATTTTTTTAGGCCCGATTCAAGATTATACTCGTGAAGGAACACGTGACTCGAATTGGATTTTTCTGAATTTGCGATGGCCAATATGAAAATAGATTTAAAATAAAAATATTAACTATCTTTGTGTATTTTTTTTGGCCTCAAATGTTATTTTTCCAAAATTTTCAAGTATTTTTGTATTTTTTTTTAAAAAAAATTAAATATATATATATATATATAATATGAAATTTTATTTTTTGTTCAAAAATGGTTGCCTAGGCTTGGCCAAGGCTTCCAAAGTTGATTTTTCAATTTTCTCATTTTTTCTTCATTTTTTGTTTTATGAATTTTCGAAAATAAAAATACCGAAAAATACTGAAAATATGAAAAATCGTTTTTTGGTCAAAATTGGTTCCCTAGGCTTGGCTAATGTCCCCAAAGTTGATTTTTCAATTTTATGAATTTTTATGAATTTTTTATTACTTTAGCAATAGAAAAAAAATGATTATAAATCAGGTGTCAACAGCTGCCCCTCTTTGAAAGGAAGCTCGGTGGAGGTTCATTTCAAAGACGAGATGACACCTGAATTCTAATCGACTCAATACAAGGAAATAAAAAGAGTCGTGACATGAATGTTCCACTGAAAATGAAATGAGAACCTAAGGATTCGTTATATAAAAAAACTTTAGGGTGGTTGAACTTGAACTCGTATGGTGGATCAACCCATGGTAGATTCCTAATAAAAGGATTCTACTGATTAAAAATTGAATTAAAATTTGACCCGTATGGTGGGTCATACCATTTGACCCGTATAGTGGGTCGTACCATGGTAGATTCCTAATAAAAGGATTCTACTGATTAAATTTTGATTGAGATTTGACCCGTATGGTAGGTCACCCCATGGAGATACCTGTAAGAAGGACTTGGTGCCTGTAGAAAGGACTTGGTGTCTGTAAAAAGGACTTGTGCCTGTAAGAAGGACTTGATTTGCCTGTAAAAAGGACTTAATTTGCCTGTAAGAAGGACTTACTTTGCCTGTAAGAAGGACTTTGTGCCTGTAAGAAGGACTTGCATTGCTTGTAAGAAGGACTTTGTTTGCTTGTAAGAAGGACTTTGTTTGCCTGTAAGAAGGACTTGATTTGCCTGTAAGAAGGACTTTATGCCTGTAAAAAGGACTTGATTTGCCTGTAAGAAGGACTTTGTGCCCGTAAGAAGGACTTTGTGCCTGTAAGAAGGACTTGATTTGCCTGTAAGAAGGACTTGGTGCCTGTAAGAAGGACTTGGTTTGCCTGTAAGAAGGACTTAGCTTGCCTGTAAGAAGGACTTGATTTGCCTATAAGAAGGACTTTGTGCCTGTAAGAAGGACTTGGTTTGCTTGTAAGAAGGACTTAGTTTGCCTGTAAGAAGGACTTGATTTGCCTGTAAGAAGGACTTTATGCCTGTAAGAAGGACTTGATTTACCTGTAAGAAGGACTTTGTGCCTATAAGAAGGACTTTGTACCTGTAAGAAGGACTTGATTTGCCTGTAAGAAGGACTTGTTTTGCCTGTAAGAAGGACTTTGTTTGCCTGTAAGAAGGACTTGATTTGCCTGTAAGAAGGACTTTATGCCTGTAAGAAGGACTTGGTTTGCCTGTAAGAAGGACTTGGTTTGCCTGTAAGAAGGACTTTATGCCTGTAAGAAGGACTTGGTTTGCCTGTAAGAAGGACTTAGTTTGCCTGTAAAAAGGACTTTATGCCTGTAAGAAGAACTTGGTTTGCCTGTAAGAAGGACTTGGTTTGCCTGTAAGAAAGACTTAGTTTGCCTGTAAGAAGGGCTTGGTGTACCTCAAAGGGTGCCATTCTGAAATCTGGGGAGACCAGGAATCCTACGAAGCTCAAACCCAAATTATATTCTCCTGTCGCTTTAGGAATAAACCAAAGAGGCAGAGATCAAAAAGTCTCGAACATTTCTGTCCTTGAGACAAATCATGCTTTATTGAAGAAGGTGGATACCTATATATACCGCAATGGATTCGAGTACCCCAACAACCGTCAGAATTCATTCTCTTGAAAAGTTCAGGTTGAAGATATACTTACCTGAGAATTTGGAAGAAATGCTTGGTGGCTTCTCGACAACCAGGCTTGTTCATTCAATAATCGCCGAATGGATTTCAAGACTTTGGAAGGTAATTCAAACACCGGGAATGTGTTGCCTGTCAGGCAATGTCAAAGCTAACATGTGCAAGCATTTTCATCAATGCGTTCATTGGTTCATACAAAATTGTTCAGCTAAGTTAGCAATGATTAGAAGTAGTCTGTGTGATAACTCATGATGCAATCAATCAAAATGTGGATCATGCAAAACTATTCTGTCAAGTTTGCATTACCAATTCTATTTAAGGAGGTTCTCATAATATGAACGCCTCGAATGTAATCTGAATGGGGGACTTTAGTCCGAAGGGGCTTTCTCTCACTCTAGAGAAAGGCTGTTTATCTGTAGATTAAAATGTTAGACCCGTGTGTAGAAATGGTTTAACTTTCCTCATCCTGTTATGTCCCATTTTGCACATTTGATGTCTCCTATGCAGTTTATGCTCTAAGTTGGAGTTGGTAAATTAAACATGCGGAATAATCATACATAATTCGTGAAATGTGTAAACACAATGCCGATGTGACAATTTTTAGCATCATGTGTATTTATATAATGTGCAAACATGGGCGGATTTGAATTGCCCCTGGTATGTGGGTGGATTGAACAAATTGGGAAGCCCACTCCTTATGTCGAGGAGCGGTTTGTCTCAAGTTTTGCCCCTGCACGATGAGGCATATGGGTGAGGGAGCATTTTGGTTTGTTTAGTGACAGCGACCGCCATGGTTTAGCAGTTAAATGCCCCCCATTTTTCACTAGAATAGATCTTGTCAAATGATCATCATTTTCTTTTGGATTTGTCTCCTCCAACATGTTACATGTTAGTATAAATATTTCCTATAACAAGAAAAGGAGACATGTCAACCGGTATTAAAAGGGATAAATTGGAAACGATACTGATTTACCCTTCATCTTGAATGCCTTGGACAAGTCTTTTACCAATTTTGCTGGGTTGAGTTTTCTTCGACTTTTGTTGGATGCTTCACCATTAAGCCGAGAATGTGGCAAAATATTGACTTCGGTATTACTCGTCGAGTATTCCTGCTTGCAAAAAGAAATACACAAAAAGTTGTTTCATTTATTTATAATACATACAACATTCCCCACTTTGGAGATCGAACTCGAGATATTTCGGACCTACTGTCATCCTCCATACCATTCGGTCCATTGGACCATAGGTGTCCATGGGGTTTTCTTTTCAAAGGTTAATCCTTGGGGATAACGCGGCCCTGTTGTATCACCTTGGGCCTTGTTACGATATTTCTCGAGGTAATTTGCAATCCCTGTTAAGAATGGAATAAAAAAATTCAGGACTCGAGATGATTATGTGCAAATTAGAACGATACAGAATTACCCATGTCTGAGATTGTTCGGATCTTTCGCTTGTATTTTTCTTTAACCGAAGCTGCCAATCCCGTGGTAATGTCCATGAGTTGATTTGCCCCCAATTTAGCCCGACCAGGAAATTTGGTTTTTGGATACAACTGTATTCTCGAGTCGCTTTTGCAAATTCCTGAAAATAGAAGGGATCAAATTTAAAACCGGAGCAATTTAAGGGTAAATTGGAACGATACGGATTTACCCTTCAAATTTACGCAGATTTCGTCTCGATATTAATTTTTTCGAGTTTGGTGCGGTTAACGGCTCCGAGCATTTAATAGGGGGGAAAGGGAAATGATTACTTCTAGCTTGTGCATTAATTTTGGACATCGACAAAAGGCGAGAACGTGCGATGAAACTAAGTAGACGTATTCGTCTAGGTTTAATCTTCTTCATGATGCTCTCGCGGGTTGCGGTAGACGATGATATCAAGAACATTAGAGAGACATTTAGTGTGGCTTTCCACCAGCCGCCTAGAGACCCGCGTTCAATCATGTAAATTAATAAAGCTACCACCACTTAATTAGTGTGCCAATAAATTCGGCCATTTGTTGCGTGCCCCACTTCAACCGTGTTTTGTTTCTTTCGGTGCCCATTTGCTCTTGTGGGGCGCCTGTAGCATTGGGAGAAATACTTGTGGGTCACATTCATTAATAGAACCTCGGTCCTCTAAAACCCTCCGCGTGTTTCGGATCCAAGGAAATTTTAAGACCGGTCTCTGGTTGATTTAATCAGGTTAAGGTACTTATTTCATGGTTTCTGATTATATAATCCATATTGTCTTTCAAAAGACGCGGGATCCTCTGCAATACATTAAATATGCCCCCGTGTTTAATCAGTATAAGTCCACCGTCATATCAGAATACACTGCCCATACAAGTTTACGGATTGACACAACTCTGTCTGTCAAAGATGGACAGTGTTCGTTTGCCCCCCTGAATTAACGGTTGAAGCCTTGGTGTTTTTCGTCTTTTGGTATTTCTGAAGATGATTCTTGATATATTATTGAACTTAATTTTTACACCCGTCTGGGGTATCTAGGATCTCCCTGCAAAAGAAAAGGATATAATTAGTATGCGACACAAGGAATGTCGGTCCATGACTCCTATATTAGTCCAATTTTATTTTTTCTATTTTATAGAGAAATCAGAAAAAAAAATTTCCTTAGGAAGAAATGGGTTAATTTCTGATACAGAATTTTTTTTTGCACATTTATTACTCTTTTTTTTATTTTTTTAAAGGAATGTGACAAAATCTCTTGATGTTTACTAAAATTTTTGAAGGAATTTCCTTTTTATCAAAATAAATTTTCCGAGGTAAATTTATCAGGAAAATTTTATTTTTATTGAAGCAGGAAAGGCATAATAGAAATCCTTTATTGGTTAACAAAATTCCCCCAAGACATTAGTCTAATTTTATTTAGAGAAAATTTTCTTAGAAAAACATGAGCGAATTTCTCGAAAAGAATTTTTGTTGCAAGTTTTTATAATTTGAAAGAATGTGATAAAATCACTTGATGTTTACCAAAGTTTTTTTTGCAGGAATTTTTCTTTTTATCGAAATAAATTTTCAGAGGAAAATTTGTCAGGAAAATTTCATTTTTATTGAAGCAAGAAAAACATGACAAAAATCTCTTATTGGTCAATACAATTCCCCCGAGACATTAGTCTAATTTTATTTAGAGAAAATTTTCTTAGAAAAACATGAGCGAATTTCTCGAGAAGAATTTTCTTGCAAGTTTTTATAATTTGAAAAATGTGATAAAATCACTTGATGTCTACTAGAGTTTTTTTTGAAGGAATTTTTCTGTTTATTGAAATAAATTTTCAGAGGAAAATTTTTTCAGGAAAATTTCATTTTTATTAAAGTAATAAAAACATGACAAAAAATCCCTTATTGGTTAATAAAATTCTCATGAATGGATTTTTTCACATCATTTTTCAAAAAAAAATTTCTAAAAAGAAACGAGGGACAAATTTAATTTTTATTTTCTTTTAAAAGAATGGTCGTAATATCAAGCTCAAAAACTGACTAACACCTAGCATGGACCGACCGAAAATAAATACAAGATAAAATTAGAGAACTTACTTTTACCTTGGAGAAATGCAAATCACATAGTCATGCGCATGACTCAAGTGAGGAGTGGACTCTAGAAAATAAAAGAAGGAGAGACAGGGTATGGACCTAAAAGGCCCCCACTATCTGAATTGACAACCTTACCCTCCGCGCAATCAAATCACAATGGGAAGAATTGTCAATTCAGATAATGAGCGGGATAAAATATGGTCAACTCAAGCGCAATCGACGCAAGAGCTTTGCATATTCGATCCCTATCTATGGTTACCTAGGAAAAATTTCGCGACTTGGGTTTAGACGCTTGTGTGTGCAGGTGTTGTGATCCTCAGAATATGCAAGACATGCACAACAATTGATATCAAAACAGCGCTTCAAAAAATGTGCGAAATTAAACATAATCCCAACACCGAGCCTGCAAAACAAATGGGTTAGCCAAACACTCCGCCCCTTATAACTCCCATCCTGCAAAAACATATAACACGTATAGAATGAGTCCCAAGCAAGATCACCAGAAGCGAGATATCCATGAAATTTTCATTGGCCTAAGTCCACTAAGACTTTTAAAATTTCGAAAAAATTTAAGTATTCCAATTGGTATCTTTTTTCGAAAATTTAAAAATCTCTATTCCCCAGCGGAGTCGCCAGTCTGTCGCGACCCTCTAAAAAAATTTTAAATTTTAAAAGGGGTTAACGGATTATTAGGTTAATTAGATTTGACTAACCTAACGCGGACCCTCCCAAGCCCTATCGAATCGCAACTTTGGTTTTTGTTTAAATGATTTTGAAATTTGGAGTCGCCACTAATCGTTCTTGGTAGGTCGATTAGAAACCTAAATAAATTAGTGGGAGAACTAATTTATTCCTGCGAACCAGAGATTAGGAGCTCGGGGACTTGGTTACACTAGTTAATTAAAACTAATGCCCTTTCGGTACCTTAATTTCATGGATATCATAATTCGGCAACTCAGACTTGGTTTATTCCTAAGGCTCTAGTAGGGTATTCTCTTTTGTGTTTTCACTTTTTAAATAGGATGCATGGATGGTATATATTTTTATTTGTTATATTTTTTTAAGTGTTAAAGATTCCCTGAAGCCGAAAGAGGGAGTGTGTTAACGACTTCTGTGCAGTATTACGACCTGCTTATCTTTTGGGTCTGATGATTCAAAAATTAAATTATAGGAAGTACATGACAGTGAATAAACACCTCCAATGGGAGGCCTAGCATTGGCTTGGCTCTTCCCTTTGGGATTTAAGGTACAGGTATTTAAATTGCAAGTATTTAAACTACTGTAAGTAAAAACCTCCAATGGGAGGCTAAGTATTGGCTTGGCTCTTCCATTTGGGATTTAAGGTACAGGTATTTAAGTTGCAGGTATTTAACTATTGTAAGTAAAAACCTCCAATGGGAGGCTAAGCATTGGCTTGGCTCTTCCCATTGGGATTTAAGGTACATGTATTTAAGTTGCATGTATTTAATTACTGTAAGTAAAAACCTCCAATGGGAGGCTAAGCATTGGCTTGGCTCTTCCCTTTGGGATTTGAGGTACATGTATTTAAGTTGCAGGTATTTAACTACTGTAAGTAAAAACCTCCAATGGGAGGCTAAGCATTGGCTTGGCTCTTCCCTTTGGGATTTAAGGTACAGGTATTTAAGTTGCAGGTATTTAACTACTGTAAGTAAAAACCTCCAATGGGAGGCTAAGCATTGGCTTGGCTCTTCCCTTTGGGATTTATGGTGCAGGTATTTAAATTGTGGATGGACTTTGTCCTCTCCATTCTGGGGTATGAATTCTTTAAAATAAAATATAACGAATTGATTCAACAATTTGAAATTTGTGCGCGCTTGAGGGCTCCTCCAAGCCGATTTTATGCTTCCATAGGGTTGACCAGTGATATAAAGCTGCGGCTTCCTAACATAAAATAGAGTGAAATGTCAGTATACAAAATATGTGCTAATTTGCACCTAAAACCAGAAGAGTGGAAAGAGTACTTATCTCCCATTTTTTTGGGAGGGATTTCTATAATTGATTTTCGCTCTCTATGTTCCCAATATAGAGAGTTTCTTTTGAATTAAGAGGGACTTTTAGTCACAGATCAGTTGAGAAATCGGTGGACAGCTTAGAAGCTTGTCTGGGCCGATTTTTGCATCTCTACGAGATTTTTGCTGTTGACGTAGAGATATCCTTCTCCTGACATAAAATATGAAAAAAAAAGAGGAGATGGAGAAAGTATATACAATTTGTGCTAATTTGCAAGTAAAACCATAAACAAATGAATAAATAAAAACACTTAGCTCGAATTTGTTTGCTCGTTGACGAGGAAGAACTCTTGATTTATATTGATCGATGAAGGAATTTGTGATGATAACCCCTAGCTTTAAACTTCCATCATCTTCAAAATTCTCTCTCTTTTGGTATTTTCTTTCTCTCAAATTTTTCTTCAATTTCCCAAAACTCTCTCAAACATCCAAAATTTTCTCTCCAAAAAAAATCCTCTCAAACACTTCAAATTTTCTCTCCAAAAATCCCCCCCTCAAGCTCACTTCTTCCTCCTTTTATAATCTACTCATCTATCTCCCATTCTAATTTTTCCACTAACTCTATCTCCCATTCTAATTTCTCCACTAACTCTTCTTCATTTTCATCTTCTATTCTCCATCTCTATCTCACATTCTAATCTCTCCACTAACTCTTCTTCATCTTCATCTTCCCTTCTCCATATTTATCTCCCATTCTAATTTCTCCACTAACTCTTCTTCATCTCCATCTTCCCTTCTCTATTCTTATCTTCCATTCTAATTTCTCTACTAACTCTTCTCCATCTTCCATTCTCTATTCTTATCTTATTTTCTCCATCCATTATTCTCCAACTTCTCTTCTTCATCTCCTCTTCTCCATCTTCCCTTCTCTATTCTAATTTATCCACTAACTCTTCTTTTTGTTATTTGTAAAATAATCCTTCAAGAGTTAAGTATTTGCACTCTAGTCCTTGAATTTTAAGTATTTACAATTTAGTCCCTGAAAAAATATATTTCTTTAAGTCCAAATCTCCTCACAATTTTTGACACACCAAAATTTACCACATGTCAAATTTAAGCTCATTTCTTGCCGTTGAAAATAATGCAGAATTTAATTAAAGCCCTTTTGCAAAATTAAGTCATTCTGGGTATAATTGGGCCAAGATGAAAATTTAAAATATTAGAAGACAATGTCACAACTCATAAAAAGTGAAAATTAAAAATAAGTTGACTCAAATTAAATTTTTTTAGGCCCGATTCAAGATTATACTCGTGAAGGAACACGTAACTCGAATTGGATTTTTCTGAATTTGCGATGGCCAATATGAAAATAGATTTAAAATAAAAATATTAACTATCTTTGTGTATTTTTTTTGGCCTCAAATGTTATTTTTCCAAAATTTTCAAGTATTTGTGTATTTTTTTTTATTTTTCCAAAATTTTCAAGTATTTTTGTATTTTTTTTAAAAAAATTAAATATATATATATAATATGAAATTTTATTTTTTGTTCAAAAATGGTTGCCTAGGCTTGGCCAAGGCTTCCAAAGTTGATTTTTCAATTTTCTCATTTTTTCTTCATTTTTTGTTTTATGAATTTTCGAAAATAAAAATACCGAAAAATACTGAAAATATGAAAAATCGTTTTTTGGTCAAAATTGGTTCCCTAGGCTTGGCTAATGTCCCCAAAGTTGATTTTTCAATTTTATGAATTTTTATGGATTTTTTATTACTTTAGCAATAGAAAAAAAATGATTAAAAATCAGGTGTCAACAATGCTTTCAGGATGGATTATCCTCCACAAGATTATTATCACATTTCTTGTGATATTGCTCGCAAAACCGGTGGACTTCCTTTGGCTCTTGAGGTCATTGGTTCCTTTCTTTTTGGCAAAAGTAAACCACTTTTGATGCTTATGTCTCTGATAAAGGTTAATGATGACAGACTATTGATGCATGATCTACTGAGAGACTTTGGAAGAGAAATTGTTCGACAAAAAAATAAAGTTCTTGCGAAACACAGTAGACTATGGTTTTCCAAGGATGCGTTGGACATCATGCAGAATAGAAAGGTATGTTTTATTCATTGCTACTCTCTTCCTGATCAAAGAATCATCAAACTCAAAATTTCAAGTATATTCCTAGATATTTCTTTTGTCTATGTTTTGTGCAGTGAAATGCAGATACTATCATAATTTATATATGCTGGTTTTTGGTATGATACCACTCACTGGTTTTTGATCTAATGTCTGGAATATATTTGGAAGAGTATGACGAGATCAAGGTAAGGGAACTTCAAAGACATAAGTAATGGAATAGGGAACAATGTAGTCTCATTGTTTTACCAAAATAGTTTTAAAATGTTACCAATTTCACGAAGGATTCTAAGTTATAGTTTGTTTCGAAGGAAATGATTAATTTGAAAAATATTTTTTAGAAAATAATCGCTTAAAATAATTAATCAATGTTTCTCTTTTTCATTATTGACAACAATCATGGATGATGAAAATATTTTCCATTTATTTAGAAAAAAATTATTTTCAGCTTATTCATTTTTTGTGAAACAAATGGAACGTAAGATTTTCCTAAACACAAGCATACACCGACTTATATCCAAGAGATATATATATATATATATATACACACACACTTTTTGTCTTTGCAAAGAAGGGGAAATCTAGATGCTTCTTGAGTGAGGATGACTTCTTCTAGCTATATCTACTCACTAATGCCCTCTTTTTCTTCACGAATGCGCTCTTTGTCTTTGCAAAGATATTAGTAGCTTACATTTACAATCCGAAAGAAGAAGCAAACAACGAGCATATACAATATTTACTCACGAATGGGCTCTTTTTCCTCACCGGAGAAAGGTCACTCATGCCTTTTTCATGCTCTCAGGGAACAGAGAACGTCACGGCACTCAAACTAATTGGACTTCCAAAAGAGCACGACTTTACAAGTGAAGAATTTTCAGGGTCTTTTTCCAATTTAGGTTTCAAATTTTTTTTTACCAAAATAGGGTAAAAAAAATTTATTTACCGGATTAGGGCCCGCGCGGCCCAATGGCCCGCTAGGCCTTTTTTTTTCTTTTTTTTCAATAATTTATTAGGCATTTTTAATTATATTTAAAACATTTATATTTTATAAATTATTAAATATACATTTTTATTTGGAGGTTTATTTGTATAACATAATTATCAATAAATAATTAAAAATTTCTTAAGATATATGTAATTAATTTATTTAGTTCGTAAAAAATGAATAAATAAATATTCATAAAATTTATTTTTATTTATATAACGTTGTAAATATAAATAATTAACTTATTAAGATAAATTTATATATAATTTTTTATTAATTATTTATATACTAAATTAATTAATCACATACATATTAAAAAAATTGATAATTATACAATATAAATTATTTAAAATAAAAATACTAAAAATTTCGAAATACGCTTCAAAACCAAAAAAATTATATTACAAAGTTATCTAAATATAAAATTATAAAAATATGTAAAAAATGAAATTAAAAAAAGCTAATTAATTTATTTAGTATGTAAATAATGAATAAATAAATATTGATAAAATTTATTTATATTTATATAAATTTGTGAATATAAATAATTAATCTATTTTCATAAAATTTTTAATTAATATAATTTACATATTATGTAAATAATTAATTAATTTATTAAGATAAATTTTTGTATAAATTTTTATTAATTATTTTCATACTAATTAAATTAATTACTTACGTATTAATAATTTTTTAATTATTTACTAATAATTATGTGATAAAAATAAGTTTCAGAAGGAAAACAATTATATTTACAAAGTTATATAATTATAAAATTATAAAAATACGTAAATAAATATGAAATGAAAAAAAAGCTATCGCACCGACCTTGTGAAATTAACTTATTTATTATGTAAATAATTAATAAAAATTTATATAAAAAATTTAACTTCATAAATTAATTATTTTTTGCATACTAAATAAATTATATTAATTGGAATTTTTTAATTTCGGATTTTTTACTTAGTTTTATAATTTTATAATTATATAAATATTTAATTTTTTATATCTATATTTCTAATATTTTTTTCTTTTCAAGCTTATTTTTATAACATAATTATCAATAATTAATTAAAATTAATTTATTTACAAATTTATCGTAAAAAATTCATTATTTATTTACATACTAAATAAATTATATTAAATGGTAATTTTATTTTTTTAATTTCTTATTTTTTATTTTAATTAATTTTTATAATTTTATATCGATATAAATATTTAATTTTTTAAGTCAATATTTATAATATTATTTTTTTTCCTTTCAAAGCTTAGTTTTATAACATAATTATCAATTTTATTAATATGTATGTGATGAATTAATTTAGTATGTAAATAATTAATAAAAAAATTATATATAAATTTATCTTGATAAGTTAATTATTTATATTTACAACGCTATATAAATAAAAATAAGTTTTATGAATATTTATTTATTTATTACGAACTAAATAAATTAATTATATATCTTAAGAAATTTTTAATTATTTATTAATAATTATGTTATAAAAATAAACCTCAAAATAAAAATTTATATTTAATAATTTATATAAATATAAAATTTTTAATATAATTAAAAATGACTAATAAATTATTAAAAAAAAGCAAAAAAAAAAAGGCCTCGCGGGCCATTGGGCTGCACGGGCCGCACGGCATTGAAAGTGCCGCGCTGGGCCCAACACGGCACTTTGAATGCCGCGCGGCATTTTGATTGCCACGGGGGGCCGGTGCGGCATTCAAAGTGCCGCGCGGGCCGCAATCCAGTAAATAATTTTTTTCCCTATTTTGGTAAAAAAAAATTTGAAACCTAAATTGGAAAAAATCCCGAATTTTCATGTCTGCCTAACTTAAGGTTGTTGGAATTGGAGGGAGGGAACTTGACAAGAGATTTTAAGAACCTTCTCTCAAGTTTAAAATGGCTCTCTTGGCGTCGTTGCCCTTTAGACTTGCGGGCGGTCAATCTACGTCTACCAAACTTAGTTGTGCTCAAGCTTTCAAACAGCGAAATTCCGGAGAACTGGAATGGATGGGACCCATGCTTGGTATGATTTCCTAGTGTCACATTGATAAATCTATTGCCATTTATCTTGCCTTAATTATCTAATTCCAATTTTTTTTCCCTAGGCCAATTGTGACTTGAAAGTTATACATCTCACGAGATGCCATCTCATGACAGCGCCTGACATCTCAGCATGCTTGAATTTAAGGCTATTGGTTTTTGCTGAACATTGTCCAGAGTCGCCACAAATTGGCAGCTCTATTGGTAAGCTAGAGCGCCTAAAGCGCTTGGAAATAATTGCAGCCGAAGTTCAGTAGTCAAAGTTGTCTGAAAGCCCCCATTTTTACCCATGCACTGTGCCTTCTGCAATATGGCATCTGAAGTACCTGTCGATTCTAAAGCTAGAGGGGCAGTGTATGCGAGAGCTTCATCCATCTATTGGAGAGATGGCGTGCTTGACGTACTTTTCTTTAGTGGATTGTTATAGGCTCAGAAAGCTTCCAGACTCCGTTTGAGGTCGTTGCTCGAATTGAATTTGTGCAACACAAGAGTCAAAGAGTTACCTAATTCTATTGGAGATATCAAACGGTTAGAGAAAATGGACCTGTCATACACTCGAATAAGGAAGCTACCAAACTCCATTGGAGGACTAGAATCATTGCTTGAGTTAGACTTGCATTGTAGTAAAATAACGATATTACCTGCTTCTATTGGATATCTTAAAAGACTGTAGCGCATATTTATGGCTAAAACTAAGTTAAGAGAGTTACCTTATTCTATCGGAGATCTCAAAAGTTTGGAGCTAATGAACGTGCGATATACTCAGATAAGGGAGCTACCAAACTCCATCGGAGGATTAGAATCATTGCTCTTGTTAAACCTGCAGGATACAAAGATTACAGAACTGCCTCCTGCTATTGAATTTCTTAAAAGGCTGAAATGCTTGTATTTGTATGGGAGTAAGATCAGAGAGCTACCGAAGGCCACATGGAAGTTGAAGAATCTTGAAATCTTGGAATACCACTGTTCTAGAAATTCAGGTATCACATTGCCTCCTCAGCTTTCAGAACTTAGGATATGTTGTGAAGATCCTCGATCTCTCCCAAGGCTTCCCTTAGGTCTTCATATTTTGATATTACAGGATGTCAAGTCACTGACCTGCTCTCCGAATTGAGATGTTTGCGGGAGCTAACACTTGTTAGATGGGGATTGAGAGAGATCGAGTTTAAACAGTTAGACAATCTTCAGAGTCTAGTTGTGCAATACTGTAAATCCCTGGTGAGACTATCAGGTCTATCAAGCTTATGGAAGCTTGAAAGGCTGAGTATCTTTTGGTGCTCACAGCTAAGCGAGATTCGAGGTTTGGAAGATGTAGAGTCACTGGAGGAATTATCTATTAGTGACTGCGAGTCCATAGATAGGTTACCGGATCTATCGAAACTACATAAGTTGCGGAGTTTGTCCGTAAGTGACTGGAGATCATTGCAAAATTTGCCTGATTTACCAAACTCGCTGGAGGACTTGATGATTAAGAATTGTGGCTTCATAGGAGGGTTACCTGATCTGTCAATATTACGTAAATTGCGATATTTGCACGCAACTCACTGTAAATCACTGCAAGATTTGCCTGATTTGCCAAACACATGTCATCTTGATTTTCATGCATGTCCAAAGTTAGCCAACTCTCCTGACTTTTCGGAAGGTTGCTGGTGGTATTTGAAGTTCAACCTGCGCCTATCTTGGAGGTGTTGACACCTAAATTTTGATTTTTTTTTTATTTTTTATTTTGTATAAAAATGAGAATTGATTCTTGCCAAAAATAATTTTTCATGCATTCCATGTTTAATTTTTCTGCATTGCATTAACGCTAACGGCGGTGGATTTGAGCTAAAATTTGATAGGTGATTGGACTAGACATGGGAAAAATGCGCCGAACATTTTGTGAAAATTTCTTCAGGGAGCGAATTGCAGATACTCAAAATCTCAGGGACCCCATTGCAAATGCTCAAAGTCTCAGGGACCCAATTGCAAATACTCAAAATCTCAAGGACTCAATTGCAAATATTCAAGATTTCAAGGGCTAGAATGCAAATATCTAAAAATTGAGGGATCATTTTGTAAATAAATAAAAGAGAAGTTAGTGGAGAAATTAGAAAAAGAAAAGATGTCTTCCACTAAATAAAAAAATGGATGGTCCTCCACCACAAAAAAAAAAGATGTTTTCCATTAAGAGAAAAAGAAAGAAAAAGAAAGAAAAAAGAAAAAAAAGAGAAGTTAGTGGAAAAATTAGAAAAGAAAAAGATGTCTTCCACTAAATAAAAAATTGATGGTCCTCCACAAAAAAAAGATGTCTTCCATTAAGTGGAAAATAAAGATAAAAAAAAGTTAATGGAAAAACAAGAGTGGAAAATAAAGATAAAAAAGAGTTAGTGGAAAAACAAGAGTAGAAAATAAAGATAAAAAAGGTTAGTGGAAAAATAAGAGTGGGAAATAACGATAAAAAAAGGTTAGTGGAAAAACAAGATGTAAAAAAAAAGAGTTAGTGGAAAAATAAGAGTGGGAAATAAAAATAAAAAAAGAGTTAGTGGAAAAATAAAAATGAAATATGAGATATGTAAAAATAAAAAAAAAAGATAGAGGAACACACTATAAAAGGGGGAGGAAGGAAAGATGTTGAGGGGATTCATTCTTGACGAGAATTTTGCAAGACATAAGAGAAAAGAGAGCCAAGAGGGGGGAGGAAGAGAGAAAAAATATGGAAGGATTGAGATTTTGAGAGAAAAAATAAGAGTGATCTTGAGAAAGAAAAAAAAAACCGAAGAGCGACCGCGGAGAGCAAGGGAGGAGGAGGCCGGAATATTTCTCCCTTCGTCGCGCCACCGTCCCGAGTTCATCATCAACGGAACTCACCACGTCACGAGAGGTGCAAGTCCACAAGTTTTTTTTTTTTTTCGGATCAGCATACCCAGTGGTCTTGCAACCGCATTTTTCATACCTAGATGACAAGATCTTGAAAACTTATCTTCTGGAATTTTGTAGACGACTTTGAGATCTTTGATTTGATATATTATGGTATGAAAATGGACGTCGTTTGCTATGTCAAAAAGGTCCCGAAATTGAGAGCAGAATCTGGAAATATGGTGATCAGAACCTGAGAAGGAAATTTTCTGATCTGACCTTTCACGCTAAATGATTTTCCATGGGTTATTTTAGACTTCGTTTCATAAAGACCTCTTCATGACATTTGTTCATAACATCCTGATGCATAACATATAAAAAATAAAAAAATATTCATGCACGTTTCATATTTTTAATGCATTTAATGAAATCATGCAATTCTGTTGGTGTCCTTGAGTCTGAGTGTTTTTTCTGTGAGTGGTCATATTAATTCATAGTTATCTCATGTTTAGATTCTTCTTTTGAAACTTCACAAAAAATGAAAGTTGTTCATTGGGGTTTTGTTTAGTAGACTGGAAAGTTTGGTGCATTAATTTTGAGATTTGAGTGTCCATTTGAGCTTAATCCTGAAGTATGTCTGTTCTGTGAAATTTGTTTATTTGCTGCTGAGCTCTCATGAAAGACCATTTTCTACATGAAAATGAGTGTCTTTTCAATAAGAATACAAAACATGAAAGTTGTCAATGACACATTTTCCCATCCACATAAAAAATCTCAAAAATTTTGCATACATTTCATTATTTCTTTTGTATTTTATGGTTACTGCTTTCTCCATAAGCATGTTCATGGACAGTATGGTTTAATTCGTATTTTTTGTGTTAATGCATTGGAAAATATAAAAAAAATGGTCTCAATGAAGTTTAATCAGCACGTGTTAAACTTTCTTTGAGCGTTTGAATTGTCTTAACTCATTGGTGATTGTGCATGTCCGATTGGATAGTTCATTATTTTCATTTGGTTTTCGACCCGATGCTCTGAAGACTGGAGGATGACCGATGTCCATTCCGGTCCGTTTTGTTGCATTCCCGACCCATGAGGCTTGGTGACGGGTGTTTGACCGATGTCCATTCCGGTCCATTTTTGTTGTATTCCCGATCATGTCTCGGGTTTTATTTAATTGGTCTGTAATTATTCACCCGACAAGTTGCGAGTTTTATTTTCACTATCTTTAGGGTAGTTTTACTTTACCTGCTCTCTCTTCACATCTTTGTTTGCTTTGGGTGATTTTGCATTCTTTTATAATACATCCAAAATCTAAAAAAAATAAAAAAAAAATACCCTAAAAAAGTCATTCATTTTGCACAACGTGTAATATTAAACATCATGCATATATTGTCATGTCATATCTGCTACGTCATGCATATAGCATAGTCCTTGCCACGTCATTACATTTCACATGTCATATAGTTAGATTGTATTTGCATCACATTTGACAAAAGAAAACCCAAAAAAATTGCACATTTGAACTTTAATTCAAAATTCATCAAAATTGCCAAATCAAACATTTTTTTCATGAAATTGGTACCGAAAGGGCATTAATTTAAAAAATTAATGTAACCAAGTCCCGAACTTAAAATCTCTGGTTCGCAGAAGTAATTTAGTTCTCCCACTAAATTACTTAGGTTTCTAATCAACCTACCAAGAAATGATTAGTGACGACTCCATGTTAAAAATCTTTGCATGATTAAACATTGAACCTAAGTTACGATTTGGTAGAGCTTGGGAGAGTTCGAACTTGGTTAATTAATTTCACTTAATTAACTTGATAATCCACTAACCTAAAACTGGATTTTTAGGTCGCGACAGGAGGACTTGATGATCTTTGTATGGTTGAAACCTGGTACGCTTTGCCCTATCACTCGTACTTTGCCTCATTTTCTTCATAGTTCATTCTTCCTTCCCATTTCTTTTATTTCATTGTCTCCTTTTAAATAATCAGCCAACTTCTTTTAGTTCTTCCCTTTCTCTTCTAAAGATGCATATTCCCCTTCACTTGTGGTTTTTGTTCTCTCTCCTGACCGGGAGATGATTGTATTCTTTGCCACCTGTGGTTTTAGTTTATGTTCTGATTAATAGTACTTTTTGCCATCTTTAGGGTGCTCGGGCACGGTTAGTGAAGAAGGACCACGTTCCGCAGGTAAAATTTAGTCCCAATTTGTCCAAACATTTTCTTATCAACTTACACAACAGAAACTTATAGTGGGGTTTATCAAAGAAGGTGTGCAGTGGAATCCTCCAAGTTTGGAAGACGTAACCAAGGAGATGGTCGGCTGTTATGTCTGTCCACTTCATGTATGACAGGTACATGAATGCTGATAAGTTTTCAGCATTTCCTGTCTGGTTAGTTAGGTGTTAAACTATGTGATTTGATTCCATTGTGGTTGTTTGATACTATTGACAGATCAAGATTTTTCAATAATGTGTTCCTTGTGTGTTAAATCCTTCTTTTTACCCATAAAGCACAATAAGATCAGAAAGAAACTCCACATTAATCACGAGCTCTCTCTCTCTCCCTCCCTTTGGTTTGTCGGTTGTTTGTTCTTTTCACTGCTAGGGTATTTCTCGATCTTAGCATTTTAGCACAATATTCTTCTTTTTAGCTGCCCTGTATTCTTAAAGCTTGGTGCCGATAAACTTCCATGTAGTTTTCGATCGATGTGGAAATCAAAAGGCATATCTATGGGACGAGGTGACCGCCAGATGTATAAGGGGGAAAGCCAGGGGGGGTATAGGACCACAAGTACTAAAAATGACAAATCCTCAAATTAGGCTTTCGATGTCGATAATTGCCGTGTATCATTAAAGCTTGCCATGACCAAGCAATTCATGAGAAATTTACCAAATATGGAAGAAGCACCAGATTATCTACTTTAGAGAACGATTCCCTTGTCAAGGAACAGTGCATACTAGATGATGAAAAATGACTCTTATTGGAAAATGCCTTCGTCCATTTTTTAGAAACTCGATGCTTCCACCTTCTGCAACTTCTATTAAACCTTGGCCAACGAATGTTCACAAAGATTACCACTAACCAGCCACCTAATCATTGGTTGACAATGTATATCAGAGCAAACCAGCTGCCTGTTTGTGCGTCGGTTGGTTTATCACATGCCACCGAAGGTTGAAGAAACTGTCGTACGCGAGCCAAACTGTGACATCCCAAAATTCCATAGTTTATAAAATAAATGATATTGGATTTTCGAGATTTAAGGGACAATAGTTGTACGTTGATTTATCGAATTGAAAAGAGGATTGGAAATCCTAAGGCATTGGAAAAGGGAAAGCAAGTGATTCGGCAAATATGGATTGTTTAGCCTGGACAACCAGGACAGCTAAATTAATCGAGCAAAGAAGCTTGAAGTGAAGCTCTTAATTATACGACTTGTGATTGTCTGCAAACATGATTTTGCTATCAACTTTCTAGACAGGGTACTCCTGTCTGTGCGCGAGTAGAATCGAGAAGCAAAGAAAATCAGGTCGAATCTACGGTTCATGCCTTAATATTTCTTGTACCGACCAAACTCCTATCAATCTCTGTCGAACCAAAAGTGAAGTGAACTTGGCATGGGCGACTTGGCCCTGGTCCGATTGAAGATCATCCCAATTGTTGGAGTTTGAAATCAATTCAGAAGTTCGTCTGGGTAGGAGACTGCACTCTTTTGTCCAACTCTTATCTGTTCTTGATGATCTGAAAAACTTGAAACTCGTGTTCCAACCGACGCCATCTAATGGACAAAATTACAGAACTCCCCATGTCCGGCACGATTGATCTGTCAATATTTGATGGCGCGTTATCTCGAGATGCGATCATCAGATTTCAACCGATTGATATTATTTAAAAAGCTCTTTCCAAATCGCATCCATCTATCTCGAGGCGTAGTTTGTTAATTACATTTTATTATTTACTAAAGCTGAATGTCTCGAAAATAAAATATGAGTAGGTTTTAAGCTTCCACATCTTCAGTCAACAGAGGCTGCTCTGAAATAAAACCGATTACACAGCATATTTTGTGGAGTTAATTTTCTTCTTCTTCTTTTTATTTATTAAATTTAATCACCCTTCTTTGGGAGAATATCGAGTCCTAAACATATCATTTTTAGTCAATTTGATGTTTAATATTTTGACAAAGATGCAATCAAGTACTAATATCATTGACAGTGACCTTTAGTAACCGGACAATCATACTGTATGAGATTATTATGAAACGAAACATCATTTTAACAATAATAAAAAATGATAGATAATCTTATCCATCATTGGATAGTAAACTTGATTATGGAAACCATTAAGAAATAAAGCCTCAATTTCACCTGGACAGATAGTAAAAACCCAAACCATATGCTTTTGGTTTTTTCTTGAGTCACATAAAGCTGTGGAAAATTTTTAATTCTATTTTTAATAAAATCTCATAATCAAGTTTCTCACTCAATGTTAAACGTAACATATGTGTTTTGATTCTTGATTGTTGTCAAATTAAATTTTCATTTCGTAAAGAATTAAACGGACATGATATAATGTCAACTAGCAGGGAGGCTAGGTGATTTTCATAATTTCCAAAAATGCTTACGAGTTAATTGAGTGTATAGACCATACTAAAAATAAAATAAAAATTTCAAGGATATTTATAGTGCATGTACAACGATGGTAACAACTATAATTATGGAGAAAATCAAAACTAATTGACAACTATTAACAATAATGAGAAGGTTGAAATTATGGAGGACAATTTGAATTTGAATTTTAAACTGATTTTCTTATACTACCATAAGAGAGGAGACCGAAAGAATATTTTTCAGGATGATTTTACATTGCTGTATTTCAAGGATATTTATAGTACATGTACAAGGGTGGTAACAACTAAAATTATGGAGAAAATCAAAACTAATTGACAGCTATTAACAACAATGAGAAGGCTGAAATTATGGAGGACAATTTGAATTTGAATTTTAAACTGATTCTCTTATACAAACAACAAACAACCTCAGTAGGCTTGGGGCTCCTATCACTCATATATTGTATTTTGAGAACCTCTATCACTTAGTTGACACTTTAGAATTAAAAAACATATTAGGTCAACAATTACGCAACCGATTAAGAAACATGTCATTCAATTGGGCAATATTTGTGGATAATTTAACAAATGATCTTTGCAAGTTAATACTACTTTAGTTTAGTAAAATGACGGAGCTAGGATTTAGATCAAGAGGAGGCCAACGTCATTGATGAAATATATAGCCAAAAAAAGAAAAAAGAAAATTCGTTTTAGACGAGAGCAGTCAGTGCACTTACCCACTGAATCAAGTCTAAACTTTTGATGAAAGTAATGTTTTATGAGTAAGTGGGGACAAAAGGGCAATGCTTTCCGCGCCGAAAGCAGAGGCACCCCTGTCTGTATCAAATTTATTATAATAAATTAGAACGTGAACGTGAAGTGGAATCAAGTGGAATTATGTATTTTCTGTTTTGAAGGGTAATCGAAAGTTAAGTTACATTTAATGGTCAGTTACAAATGATGACTTGTAACTTTTAATTATAGTCAACGAAGTGAGCAGCAATTTTTAATTATGCACAAGAGAATTATTCTTTTATTGATGTCTCTTGATTTTAATTATACAAAATTTCAAAAGTTATTATCTCTCAAGTATTTTTTTATAGAATACTTAACTAATGTTGGCTTGATCATACTTAAAGTACTATTTTGTGTACGAATGGAAAAATTCACCTAAAACAATATAAATTGACAAACGAGGCCTAAGGGAAGATCTACCATAATATAGTGCTAGAAGTATTCTCTATCAAGACATGACATATCCAACTTGAATTCATTCGATTGGCATGTTTTACGTCGAATGGAAGTACTTTTTCTTAACTTCTAAATCAAATTTTTGTAGGTTTTGATGTAGAAAACAATTGTTGTAGCTATTACTATTTTAACCCATGCAAGAAAACAGAGCACACACTGACTACAAGTGTGATGGCAATTCATTCAAGTAAATTGACAAGAATTTTTATTGATTTTTATTTGAAAAAAATGAGCGAGGTTATTTTTATATGTTAAAAATTAATATTTTGTGGGAGGTTGTGACTTGGGGAGAGATTTTACTTATTTTTTATTTTTCTCCTTGTACATTTGCAGAGTGTATATACAATTTTCTTGGGAGGGGGTCGGTTGCTATTGCTTGCCCCCTTAAATCCGCGACTGATCTGTGTTCAGTTGACAATATTCCTGAACTCAGTAAGTTAGTATTTTATCTGTGATCTTTCTGACTATATCCTTTCGTATCCAATATGATAGCCAAGGTGTACTCGTTAGATCAATTGTTGATGCAGTTTTGACCAAACTGAAGAAAAGAGAAAAAAAATCTGCCCTCTCGTTCACTTGGAATTCGGGATCGTATTAAAGATGTCGCATGCCTGTTAGATGAGGGTTCTCATGAGGTACGTTATCTAGTAATTCACAGTATGGGGGCATCGGTAAGACAACTCTCGTCAAGGTTGTCTTTCATGGATGTAGCTTTCTTTTCGATGTTCGAAAAGCTTCAAAGGGCGGCAAAAAGATCCAATTGCAAAAACGATTACTGTTGGAAATTCTCTACTTCAAGTCAGTGGAGATTTTTGATGAGGATGCCGCAACAAGAAAGTTCTCATTGTACTCGATGACCTAGATAAGTGGGACCAAATCTTGAAACTTGCACAAAGTTGTGATTGGTTTGGTTGAGAGAGCAGAATTATTATCACAACGAGGGACACCAACTTTTTGCCGTTCAAAGAGGAGATTAGAGAAAATAATGTCCACACATGTGTCAAGGAGTTCAAAATCTATCAAATATTGAATTGTGCCATGAGCATGCTCTTCAGCTTTTTAGTAAGCATACTTTTGAGATGGATTCCCCTCCACATGACTACGACAATATGTCTTGCAACATTATCCACGAAGTCAGTGGACTTCCTTTGGCTCTCAAGCTTATCGGTTCTTCTCTTAATTGGAAAAGTGAAAAATTTTGGAAAGAAATATTCAAGAAATTAGATTTAGTTCCCAATGAAGATGTCTTGTAGAAATTAAACATTAGCATTGACATGTGAAAAGCATTGGGTTTTTTTCCCAAAAGTTGAGATGGAATGCCTTAAACGCATGTCTTTGATAAAGATCAATGGTGATAAACTATTAATGCATGACCTGCCCACAGACTTAGGAAGAGAAATTGTTTGACAAGAATGCAAAGTTCCCGAAATGCAAAGGAGACTGTGGTGCCCCAAAGTTGCGTTGAGCATTGTGCAGACCAGAAAGGTTAAAGACTGAACTTCTCGATCTATGAAACATCAGCTCGAAATTTATAATACATCCCTGGATATGTTCTTTTAGTCTGTGCTACACAAGGCCAAAAACTCGGTTTGTTTAATTTGAGCGACATGAAGGTAATATCATAAATTCTATCTAGTGGCTCACATTTACTGTCCGAAAGTAGAAGCATAAGAAGGGCTGACTTATAGAACAAGGCCATGCAATATTTTCTCAAAGAATGCGTTATTTTGTTTTTCATTATAGGAAGTTCACCTGTGCCTTTTCATGTCGTCAGGGAACAGATAACATCATAGCACTCAAACTAACTGGATTTTCCACGGAGCATAACTTTACAAGCGAAGCATTTTCGAGGCTGCCTAACTTAGAATGTTGGAATTAGAGTAGGGAACTTGGCAGGAGACTTTAAGAATCCCCAAACAAATTTAAGATGGCTCTTTTGGGATCGTTGTCCTCCAAACTTACAGGCGGTCAATCTATGGCTATGGAACTTAGTCGTGCTCAAGCTGTCGCACAGCGAAATTCCGGAGAATTGGAATGGATGAGATCCATGCTTGGTATGATTTCATATCACTTGTATACATTTATCGCCATTTGCCTTGCCTTTCTAATTCCAATCTATTTCACGGGTGAATCCCGACTTGGAAGCTATACATCTCATGGAATGCAGTCTCTCGACCACTTCTGATTTCACTACGTCGTGAATCTGAGGATCCTGGTTTCCTACGTTCAGTGTCCCGTTTGGTGTCTAGCGTTGCTACATATCGATAGCTCTATCAATAAGCTGGAGCACCTTAAGCGCTTGGAAATAATTCCAGTCATGAGTTATACTCAGATGGGGAGCAGCCTCCATCTTGACCGGTTCGTAGTGCCTTCTGGAATATGGGGCCTAAAGCACCTGACAAGTATAAAGCTATCCCAGCAGTACATACGGGAGGTTCCTGCATCTATTAGAGAGCTGACGAACTTGACGTGCTTGGATTTAGGGTGTTGTGATGCTCTTAGGGTGCTTCCAGACTCCATTGGAAATTTGAGATCATTGGTCACATTGGATTTGTCCTTCACAGCTATTAAAGAGTAACCATATTCTATTAGGGATCTCAAAAGGTTGGAGAAAATAAACCTGCTAGGCTGTCCAATAAGGGCACCACCAAACTCCATTGGAGGACTAGAATCGTTGCTCGACTTGGGATTGCTCAAGATAAAAATAAGAGAGTTACCCGATTCTATTGGAGATCTCAAAAGATTGAAGAAAATGGACTTGGGATACCCTCCGATAAGGAAGCTACCAAACTCGATTGGAGGACTAGAATCATTAGTCAAATTGTATTTGCTGGCTACAAAGATCACCAAGCTGCCTGATTCTTTTGGATCTCTTCAACGACTGCAGTATTTAGCCCTCCCCGAGAGGAAGGGAAAAGAGCCATGTAAAGCCTTGAGGATGCTGAAGAGTTGCACTACGGTTCAATATTTGTTTGTACATGGTTGGGGTCGACACCGAAAAAGGAGGGGACTTTTGATATAGATACCACGTGGCTTCCTCAGCTTTGTTCACTGAGCATATCTTGCTATGATCCTAGATCTCTCCCCAGGCTTCCTTTCGTTCTTCGTCGTTTGCATTTAAGTCGTGTCAAGTCACCGATAGAGCCATCGTTCTTTTCCAACTTGAGATATTTGTCCGATCTAACCCTGTCTGCATGTTGCTTTGGAGAGATGGAGTTTGGAAAGATGGAGAATATCGTTCGTTTCGATGTGCAAGACTGTGAATCGCTCTTGAGCCTATCGGGTATATGGAGTCTGGGGAACCTCAAATCGTTAAGCGTGTGGAGACGTTAGATTAACTCCTAGACAGCTCTGTTCATCCCTTCTTGCTTTCCCTCCCATATGTGCTCACAAGTCATTTGCGAAGAGCAAATTAGTAGAAGATTTGGGAACGCTGGCATCTCTACCGTTGATATAGTCTTACGAGCCATGGAGGTTCATGCAAAAGCTAAAATGTCTGCAAGACACTCCCTTTAGATTTTTGCATTTTATAATCCATTTTGAATACCTTTGCATACGAAATAAAGGAGTAGATGATCGTTTAACTGGTGACAGTGTATTAACCCCCTCCCCCCCTCTTCTTTCTTTTTTTTTTTTTAATGGACGAATAGTCCATTTTAAGGCTATCTACTCTCTGCTAAATCTACATGCTTGTTTACGCTTTCGAGGTAGTGAGGAAATGGACATGAAGACCCTAGTTTGCACTTTGCATATGTGCCGTATGTTATTTCCTTTCCCTCTTTCGCGTCTATGATGTTCTGTTCTGGACGCATGCTACTTGCTTTTTCCTTCTTCCTATTCTTATTAGTGTTATTATTATTATTTTATTTCTATGAGGAAATTCTCATTGGTTAGCATGCCAGCATGGTTATAGTTGAGGACCATGAGTACGTCAATCTTAGGATTTGGATTGTCTGAAAGTCGCAAGTTGTATAAATAAGAGCTTTCACATGTGCTGAATTGAGAAGCGCAATCAGTTTCTTGTTTTCAGATGAGTACTTTCACAGTTGTCCATCACACGGCACCTCATATTCCTTTCAAATCTTCCATTAAGTGGAATGCTGCTCAAGCTCGCCTGAACGGAACCGTTCACTGCGTTTATCATAAGTGATATATCGTTTATTTTCCTCAAGTTTCTTCATTACTCACTCTCTTTCGCTCGCATTTTGGATATAAGTGAACTTGCAATGACATGAGGGTAGTTGCAATCGGGTCTTGTACCTTTAAACTTAACACATTTGGCATTGCAACTGCGCATTGCCATGCAAAAATGATCAGGAAACTCTCGCATTTTTGAAAGTTGATGTGGTTATAGGTGAACTAGCTATCTTAGCTCACCGCATGATTCGGAACAAGTTCTGTTTGTCTTTTCCCTTGTCAATGAGTAAAGGATAGCTTGAAGTGGAGGGGCGTAATTCAAAGTTGAGACTAAATTTGTCAAACTTGAGATGGTTCCTTGATTTTAGCGTTTGTTGCTCCAAATATTTGTTAAGGAAATGTACTCATTGTTTCTAAACGAAACACGTGCAGAAAAACATGCATAAACCTAATTTGTATCACTGATTGAATGGTACATCATACGAGAGATATAACATATTGTCTAAAGATTAGATGTCGCTTTGCAATTTGGAGAGTTTCCTCATTTCGATCGACTTTATCGAGAGGGAGAAATCGTTCTTTCTTTGTTGTCATGTTTTGTCGTTGATAATTGACGTAAAAAGGGGAGAAACATATTTAAGGAAGATATGTGATTTCATGTTAAAAGAGAGAATTGCCTTGATAATTATCTATAATAGGTTGAATGTGGTTGCCCACATGAACGGCACACCGTAAGATCCATTATTCAATAATTTGTAAATGTACAGTGATCTCAGCATTGCATATTTGCTTGGTGACGGTCCTCTCCTTGATGTCCAAAAATGCCTATTTGCTAGTTTGCATTTTTTGATTTTACATGTCATCCATAGTACTTAAATCAAGCCACAGGGAATTGAAGATTCATGAAGACCATCGTGATGATGTGCCATGTGTACGATGGAGGGCACAGCTACGTCGCATTTGGCCAGCTGGCACCCAAGGTTATGTTATGTTCTGGGAAGTTGGCAAGGCCGAGGATTACGTCAAGCTCACGCCCGAGGATTACGTCACACAACTTAATAGCGGAAAAATATTAGGTGGGCCGAGACCAATGCGCCTCAACCTCTCTCTCCTCTATCCCGCTTCTCTCTTTCCTCTGTCTCTTATGTCGGTCTCTTTCTTTTATGAGAGGACACATGGGCCGGGCGCATGAACACTTGTTAGCCCCGGCCCACTCAATATTTTCTCTTTATCAACGAGCTTGGGCTTGCTAGATCTTGACAAGCTCAAGCTTGACCATCGTTGGCCAATGGCGACAAAGGAAGAAGGAAAGAGAAAAAGAAAGAAAGGACAAAAAAGAAAAAAAAGGAAATATTATTTAAAAATTCAATTTAAAAAAAATCATCAATTTTTTTCCCATTAGCAATAATAGTACCACGTAAAATGGTTGGTATTCGCGTCAGCAAATTTTTAGCCAAATGATAATGCGAAAAATCAAATTAGATTTCATGGGAAAATATTTTGCAATTCATTTCTCAATCCACTTACCCACGGCCAATTATGTCTGGACAGATGGAGTCCTTACTCATTGAATAGAAGTAAAATGTGAATGGAAGTGTCATCCCTATCATTAAAGATGTCCCCCTATCATTTCCGAAATCGAATAGAATTAAATGTGAACCCTTGACCTTAAAAAAGGGACATGTCCCCACCGTTTCCGAAATTTTCTACGGGGGTAGAATGATTTTTCGGGTTAGGAAATTTCCCCGGACCTTCCAAGGAGGAAGGGAAAAAAAAAACAAAAAAAAGGAACTTTTCACGACTTTTTGGCTCGTCCATAAGAATCCAACGATTCATTTGTCACGTTTAATGTTCTTTTTTTTTTCGTTTCATAAATTGAAACTTTATACTGACATGATCTTTCATTTTTCTGTTTTGTATTTGTCACTTGTCATTGAGAGCTTAGCGTAGTTTAATTTTGAGGCAAAAGGACATGAGAAGTGCTAAAATTTGTGTACAATACTCACTTTAGTGTCGAAATTTTTTGCTGACTTAGTTAAGTGGCAAATCAGAGAAAAAACGATAACTGAAGTGCCAATACCGAGAGATTTTGACCAAACTGATTATGTGACACTTATTATTAACTTTTAATAGTACGTGGCAATTTTTTTTAAAGATAAATCCAAGTGAAAAAATAAATTAAAAATGAGCTAATTGTTTTTAAAGATTAGTACGTTGATGATATTCGATAGCTAATTGAAACATGACATGGAATAATTTTTAGTTTCTTAGTCCCTTTCCGGAAAAAATGCAACGTGACAAAGGAATCTTCCCTCGGCTTAGAATGGGAAGTGGAGTCAATGCAATTATACATTTCCTTTTTGAAAGGTAACTGTTAGAATGGTTGGTAGAATAATTTATTATGGCGAGAAATTGCTCAGGCCCTTCCCACAATTCTCTAGCTCGTCCATAAACCCTCCGAAGTCACTGTCCATTAGACAATACTCTTGCATCTCCCTCCTCGTTATTAGACTCGATCAGTGTACTTTAGCTCCCGAAGATGGAGAGGAGGGGAACGACGGTGTCTATGACCAGTAGAGGTGATGCCAGGTCGCCCCCCGGAGGCTGAATACGAGGCGTTCTTGAATTTCAGAGGACCTGACACATGTCAGACTTTTGCCGACTGTCTCTATCAGCTCATGGATGTAGCTGGGATTCGTGTGTTTAGAGATGACGAAGAGACTAGAAAAGGTGAAGCAATTGCAGGAGAATTGGAGCGCGCAATAAAGAGCACCTCAATTTGTTTACCCATCTTCTCTGGAAACTACTCGTCGAGTGTGGTGTCTTCGTGAGCTCGCAATCATGGTGGAGTGCAAAGTGAGGATCTTGCCCATATTCTTCAATGTGAATCCTGACTATGTCGAGCTCAAAACCGAGCTGTATCACGACGCTCTGAAGAAGCACGAGGAGAAGTTTGGCTGTGATGTAGTGCGGGGATGGAAGGAGGCTCTGGGGAAGGTTGCTAATTTCCCAATTGAGTCGGGAACTTTGCTCACCCTAAAGCAATATGTCAAAGAGAAGCGGTTAAGCTTCACTAGGCCTCCTATTTCTTTAGGCAATTCTTCAAGACTCAAGCTGTTGCTCATATTCAAGTCAATTAGGCACTTCCGTCTTCCAATTGAATAGTCCATTTTTGGTAAACTACAACATATTTCAAGAGTCAACCTCTCTAATGTCAAACGCCTTTTTAGAGTTAGAACCTTTAATTTGGTTTCCATCGATAGATGGGTAATTATATTTCAAACGGAAAACCATCAGGCACAAATACAAGGACAAATTAGAGTAAAAGTGATTAAAACATAAGATAAGATACATTGATTAGGCTCCACACATCTGAATCATTTGTGAACTCACTGTCGGAAAGTTCAAGTACAACTATGCATCTTAAATGCACATTGAATGCCCCAAAAATTTAGCGAGGAGAATGCCAAGAAAACCAAATAGTCCTCGAAAGACAACCAGAGAAAACCTTCGACAAACGTTAAGTTACATAACTATAGAAACCATCAACTTCCAAACGAAGGTTACGTAAAGCATAGATTGCTCCAATCATGTAGAACACCATGGTGGGATTAGATAATATTCATGGAAAGAGCAACGATCAAGTGTGGACCCACAATTCAAAACGTACGAAGAGCTTACGGGGGCTTGGTAATTAAACTTGTTCTTCTAAGCCATCAAATTGGCAATGGATTGACGTATAGAGAAGTCACATGCTCTTTTAACTTGGTCTGAGCATGAGTGTAGAGATCTTTCTCATCTTTATACACTAAATGCATGGTTCGTGTAAAATTGAGAAATCGCACAAGGAGTGGCCTGGGGACGATGGTTGGGCGGCACAGCCCTTCGTTAATGTCATTCCATGCATCGGCCACTATCGCGACCCTCTAAAAAAATTTTAATTTTAAATTTTAAAAGGGGTTAACGGATTATTAGATTAATTAGATTTGACTAACCTAATGCGGACCCTCCCAAGCCCTACCGAATCGCAACTTTGGTTTTTGTTTAAATGATTTTGAAATTTGGAGTCGCCACTAATCGTTCTTGGTAGGTCGATTAGAAACCTAAATAAATTAGCGGGAGAACTAATTTATTCCTGCGAACCAGAGATTATGAGCTCAGGGACTTGGTTACACTAGTTAATTAAAACTAATGCCCTTTCGGTACCTTAATTTCATGGATATCCTAATTCGGCAACTCAGGCTTGGTTTATTCCTAAGGCTATAGTAGGGTATTCTCTTTTGTGTTTTCACTTTTTAAATAGGATGCATGGATGGTATATATTTTTATTTGTTATATTTTTTTAAGTGTTAAAGATTCCCTGAAGCCGAAAGAAGGAGTGTGTTAACGACTTCTGTGCAGTATTACAACCTACTTATCTTTTGGGTCTGATGATTCAAAAATTAAATTATAGGAAGTACATGACAGTGAATAAACACCTCCAATGGGAGGCCTAGCATTGGCTTGGCTCTTCCCTTTGGGATTTAAGGTACAGGTATTTAAGTTGCAAGTATTTAAACTACTGTAAGTAAAAACCTCCAATGGGAGGCTAAGCATTGGCTTGGCTCTTCCCTTTGGGATTTAAGGTACATGTATTTAAGTTGCAGGTATTTAACTACTGTAAGTAAAAACCTCCAATGGGAGGCTAAGCATTGGCTTGGCTCTTCCCTTTGGGATTTAAGGTACATGTATTTAAGTTGCAAGTATTTAACTACTGTAAGTAAAAACCTCCAATGGGAGGCTAAGCATTGGCTTGGCTCTTCCCTTTGGGATTTAAGGTATAGATATTTAAGTTGCAGGTATTTAACTACTGTAAGTAAAAACCTCCAATGGGAGGCAAAGCATTGGCTTGGCTCTTCCCTTTGGGATTTAAGGTACAGGTATTTAAGTTGCAGGTATTTAACTACTGTAAGTAAAAACCTCCAATGGGAGGCTAAGCATTGGCTTGGCTCTTCCCTTTGGGATTTAAGGTACAGGTATTTAAGTTGCAGGTATTTAACTACTGTAAGTAAAAACCTCCAATGGGAGGCTAAGCATTGGCTTGGCTCTTCCCTTTGGGATTTATGGTGCAGGTATTTAAATTGCGGATGGACTTTGTCCTCTCCATTCTGGGGTATGAATTCTTTAAAATAAAATACAACGAATTGATTCAATAATTTGAAATTTGTGCGCGCTTGAGGACTCCTCCAAGCCGATTTTGTGCTTCCATAGGGTTGACCATTGATATAAAGCTGCGGCTTCCTGACATAAAATAGAGTGAAATGTCAGTATACAAAATATGTGCTAATCTGCACCTAAAACCAGAAGAGTGGAAAGAGTACTTATCTCCCATTTTTTTGGGAGGGATTTCTATAATTGATTTTTGCTCTCTATGTTCCCAATATAGAGAGTTTCTTTTGAATTAAGAGGGACTTTTAGTCACAGATCAGTTGAGAAATCGGTGGACAGCTTAGGAGCTTGTCTGGGCCGATTTTTGCATATCTACGAGATTTTTGCTGTTGACGTAGAGATATCCTTCTCCTGACATAAAATATGGAAAAAAAAAGAGGAGATGGAGAAAGTGTATACAATTTGTGCTAATTTGCAAGTAAAACCATAAACAAATGAATAAATAAAAACACTTAGCTCGAATTTGCTTGCTCGTTGACGAGGATGAACTCTTGATTTATATTGATCGATGAAGGAATTTGTGATGATAATCCCTAGTTTTGAACTCCCATCATCTTCAAAATTCTCTCTCTTTTGGTATTTTCTTTCTCTCAAATTTTTCTTCAATCTCCCAAAACTCTCTCAAACATCCAAAATTTTCTCTCAAAAAAAAAAAATCCTCCCAAACACTTCAAATTTTCTCTCTCAAGAATTCCCCCCTCAAGCTCACTTCTTCCTCCTTTTATAATCTACTCATCTATCTCCCATTCTAATTTTTCCACTAACTCTATCTCCCATTCTAATTTCTCCACTAACTCTTCTTCATTTTCATCTTCCATTCTCCATCTCTATCTCATATTCTAATCTCTCCACTAACTCTTCTTCATCTTCATCTTCCCTTCTCCATATTTATCTCCCATTCTAATTTCTCCACTAACTCTTCTTCATCTCCATCTTCCCTTCTCTATTCTTATCTTCCATTCTAATTTCTCTACTAACTCTTCTCCATCTTCCATTCTATATTCTTATCTTATTTTCTCCATCCATTCTTCTCCAACTTCTCTTCTTCATCTCCTCTTCTCCATCTTCCCTTCTCTATTCTAATTTATCCACTAACTCTTCTTTTTGTTATTTGTAAAATAATCCTTCAAGAGTTAAGTATTTGCACTCTAGTCCTTGAATTTTAAGTATTTACAATTTAGTCCCTGAAAAAATATATTTCTTTAAGTCCAAATCTCCTCACAATTTTTGACACACCAAAATTTACCACATGTCAAATTTAAGCTCATTTCTTGCCGTTGAAAATAATGCAGAATTTAATTAAAGCCCTTTTGCAAAATTAAGTCATTCTGGGTATAATTGGGCCAAGATGAAAATTTAAAATATTAGAAGACAATGTCACAACTCATAAAAAGTGAAAATTAAAAATAAGTTGACTCAAATTAAATTTTTTTAGGCCCAATTCAAGATTATACTCGTGAAGGAACACGTGACTCGAATTGGATTTTTTTGAATTTGCGATGGCCAATATGAAAATAGATTTAAAATAAAAATATTAACTATCTTTGTGTATTTTTTTTTGCCTCAAATGTTATTTTTCCAAAATTTTCAAATATTTTTGTATTTTTTTTAAAAAAAATTAAAAATATATATAATATGAAATTTTATTTTTTGTTCAAAAGTGGTTGCCTAGGCTTGGCCAAGGCTTCCAAAGTTGATTTTTCAATTTTTTCATTTTTTCTTCATTTTTTGTTTTATGAATTTTCGAAAATAAAAATACCGAAAAATACTGAAAATATGAAAAATCGTTTTTTGGTCAAAATTGGTTCCCTAGGCTTGGCTAAGGTCCCCAAAGTTGATTTTTCAATTTTATGAATTTTTATGGATTTTTTATTACTTTAGCAATAGAAAAAATGATTAAAAATCAGGTGTCAACAGCTGCCCCTCTTTGAAAGGAAGCTCGGTAGAGGTTCATTTCAAAGACGAGATGACACCTGAATTCTAATCGACTCAATACAAGGAAATAAAAAGAGTCGTGACATGAATGTTCCACTGAAAATGAAATGAGAACCTAAGGATTCGTTATATAAAAAAACTTTAGGGTGGTTGAACTTGAACCCGTATGGTGGATCAACCCATGGTAGATTCCTAATAAAAGGATTCTACTGATTAAAAATTGAATTAAAATTTGACCCGTATGGTGGGTCATACCATTTGACCCGTATGGTGGGTCGTACCATGGTAGATTCCTAATAAAAGGATTCTACTGATTAAATTTTGATTGAGATTTGACCCGTATGGTAGGTCACCCCATGGAGATACCTGTAAGAAGGACTTGGTGCCTGTAGAAAGGACTTGGTGTCTGTAAAAAGGACTTGTGCCTGTAAGAAGGACTTGATTTGCCTGTAAAAAGGACTTAATTTGCCTGTAAGAAGGACTTGATTTGCCTGTAAGAAGGACTTACTTTGCCTGTAAGAAGGACTTTGTGCCTGTAAGAAGGACTTGCGTTGCTTGTAAGAAGGACTTTGTTTGCCTGTAAGAAGGACTTTGTTTGCCTGTAAGAAGGACTTTATGCCTGTAAGAAGGACTTGATTTGCCTGTAAGAAGGACTTGATTTGCTTGTAAGAAGGACTTTATGCCTGTAAGAAGGACTTGATTTGCCTGTAAGAAGGACTTGGTGCCTGTAAGAAGGACTTGGTTTGCCTGTAAGAAGGACTTAGCTTGCCTGTAAGAAGGACTTGATTTGCCTATAAGAAGGACTTTATGCCTGTAAGAAGGACTTGGTTTGCCTGTAAGAAGGACTTGATTTGCTTGTAAGAAGGATTTGATTTGCCTGTAAGAAGGACTTAATTTGCCTGTAAGAAGGACTTTGTGCCTATAAGAAGGACTTTGTACCTGTAAGAAGGACTTGATTTGCCTGTAAGAAGGACTTGTTTTGCCTGTAAGAAGGACTTTGTTTGCCTGTAAGAAGGACTTGATTTGCCTGTAAGAAGGACTTTATGCCTGTAAGAAGGACTTGGTTTGCCTGTAAGAAGGACTTTGTGCCTGTAAGAAGGACTTGGTTTGCCTGTAAGAAGGACTTAGTTTGCCTGTAAGAAAGACTTTATGCCTGTAAGAAGGACTTGGTTTGCCTGTAAGAAGGACTTAGTTTGCCTGTAAGAAGGACTTTATGCCTGTAAGAAGGACTTGGTTTGCCTGTAAGAAGGACTTAGTTTGCCTGTAAGAAGGGCTTGGTGTACCTCAAAGGGTGCCATTCTGAAATCTGGGGAGATCAGGAATCCTACGGAAGCTCAAACCCAAATTATATTTTCCTGTCGCTTTAGGAATAAACCAAAGAGGCAGAGATCAAAAGGTCTCGAACATTTCTGTCCTTGAGACAAATCATGCTTTATTGAAGAAGGTGGATACCTATATATACCGCAATGGATTCGAGTACCCCAACAACCGTCAGAATTCATTCTCTTGAAAGGTTCAGGTTGAAGATATACTTACCTGAGAATTTGGAAGAAATGCTTGGTGGCTTCTCGACAACCAGGCTTGTTCATTCAATAATCGCCAAATGAATTTCAAGACTTTGGAAGGTAACTCAAACACCGGGAATGTGTTGCCTGTCAGGCAATGTCAGAGCTAACATGTGCAAGCATTTTCATCAATGTGTTCATTGGTTCATACAAAATTGTTCAGCTAAGTTGGCAATGATTAGAGGCAGTCTGTGTAATAACTCATGATGCAATTGATCAACATATGGATCATGTATTGCATTACCATTTCTGTTTAAGGAGGTTCTTATAGTATGAACACCTCGAATGTAATATGAATGGGGGACTTCATTCCGAAAGGGCTTTCTCTCACTCTGAAGAAAGGCTGTTTATCTGTAGATTAAAATGTTAGACCTGTGTGGAAATGGTTTGTCTTTCCTCATCCTGTTATGCCCCATTTTGCACATTTGATGTCTCCTATGCAGTTTATGCTCTAAGTTGGAGTTGGTAAATTAAACATGCGGAATAGTCATACATAATTCATGAAATGTGTAAACACAATGCCGATATGACAATTTTTAGCATCATGTGTGTTTATATAATGTGCAAACATGGGCGGATTTGAATTGCCCCTGGTATGTGGGTGGATTGAACAAATTGGGAAGGCCACTCCTTATGTCGAGGAGCGGTTTGTCTCAAGTTTTGCCCCTGCACGATGAGGCATATGGGTGAGGGAGCATTTTGGTTTGTTTAGTGACAGCGACCGCCATGGTTTGCGGTTAAATGCCCCTGCAAAAAGTAGAGAAATTATTCTCGAAATCAAACAAGATAAGAAAGACATATTTGCTTTTTCGCTTCAGAGCTTGCGATCAATTTGCCCCGTTTTTCACCAGAATAGATCTTGTCAGATGATCATAATTTTCTTTTGGATTTGTCTCCTTCAACATGTTAAATGTTAGTGTAAATATTTCCTGTAAAAAGAAAAAGAGACATATCAGCCAGTATTAAAAGGGATAAATTGAAAACAATACTGATTTACCCTTCATCTTGAATGTCTTGCACGAGTCTTTTACCAGTTTTGTTGGATTGAATTTTCCTCGACTTTTGTTGGGCGCCTCACCATTATGGGAAGACTATGGTAAAATACTGACTTTGACATTACTCGTCGAGTATTCCTGTTTGTAAAAAAGAAATGCACAAAAAGTTGTTTCATTTATTTATAATACATACAACATTCCCCACCCTTGGGGATCGAACTCGGGATATTTCGGACCTACTGTCATCCCCCATACCATTCGGTCCATTGGACCCTAGGTGTCCATGGGGCTTTCTTTTCAAAGGTTAATCCTTGGGGATAACGTGGCCCTGTTGTATCACCTTGGGCCTTGTTACGATATTTCTCGAGGTAATTTGCAATCCCTGTTAAGAATGGAATAAAAAAATTCAGGACTCGAGATGATTATGTGCAAATTAGAACGATACAGAATTACCCATGTCTGAGATTGTTCGGATCTTTCGCTTGTATTTTTCTTTAACCGAAGCTGTCCATCCCGTGGTAATGTCCATGAGTTGATTTGCCCCCAATTTAGCCCGACCAGGAAATTTGGTTTTTGGATACAACTGTATTCTCGAGTCGCTTTTGCAAATTCCTGAAAATAGAAGGGATCAAATTTAAAACCGGAGCAATTTAAGGGTAAATTGAAACGATACGGATTTACCCTTCAAATTTACGCAGATTTCGTCTCGATATTAATTTTTTCGAGTTTGGTGCGGTTAACGGCTCCGAGCATTTAATAGGGGGGAAAGGGAAATGATTACTTCTAGCTTGTGCATTAATTTTGGACATCGACAAAAGGCGAGAACGTGCGATGAAACTAAGTAGACGTATTCGTCTAGGTTTAATCTTCTTCATGATGCTCTTGCGGGTTGCGGTAGACGATGATATCAAGAACATTAGAGAGGCATTCAGTGTGGCTTTCCACCAGCCGCCTAGAGACCCGTGTTCAATCATGTAAATTAATAAAGCTACCACCACTTAATTAGTGTGCCAATAAATTCGGCCATTTGTTGCGTGCCCCACTTCAACCGTGTTTTGTTGCTTTCGGCGTCCACTCGTATGTATCGGGCACCTGTAGCATCGGGGGAGCGTTCGTGGGCCACATTCTTTAATAGAACCTCGGTCCTCTAAAACCCTCCGCGTGTTTCGGATCCGAGGAAATTTTAAGACCGGTCTATGGTTGATTTAATCAAGTTAAGGTACTTATTTCATGATTTCTGATTATATAATCCATATTGTCTTTCAAAAGACGCGGGATCCTCTGTAATACATTAAATATGCCCCCGTGTTTAATCAATATAAATCCACCGTCATATCAGAATACACTGCCCATACAAGTTTACGGATTGACACAACTCTGTCTGTCAAAGATGGACAGTGTTCGTTTGCCCCCTGAATTAACGGTTGAAGCCTTGGTGTTTTTCGTCTTTTGGTATTTCTGAAGATGATTCTTGATATATTATTCAACTTAATTTTTACACCAGTCTGGGGTATCTAGGATCTCCCTACAAAAGAAAAGGATATAATTAGTATGCGACACAAGGAATGTCGGTCCATGACTCCTATATTAGTCCAATTTGATTTTTCTATTTTATAGAGAAATCAGAAAAAATTTCCATAGGAAGAAACGAGTTGATTTCTGATATCGAATTTTCTTGTACATTTATTACTCTTTTTTTTATTATTTTATTTTTTAAAAAAGGAATGTGACAAAATCTCTTGACGTTTACTAAAATTTTTGAAGGAATTTCCTTTTTATCAAAATAAATTTTCAGAGGTAAATTTGTCAGGAAAATTTTATTTTTATTGAAGTAGGAAAGACATGACAGAAATCCTTTATTGATCAACAAAATTCCCCCGAGACATTAGTCCAATTTTATTTAGAGAAAATTTTCTTAGAAAAACATGAACGAATTTCTCGAAAGGAATTTTCTTGCAAGTCTTTATAATTTGAAAAATGAGATTAAACCAGTTGATGTTTACAAAAGCTTTTTTTTAGGAATTTTTCTTTTTATTGAAATAAATTTTCTAGGGGAAAATTTGTCAGGAAAACTTCATTTTTATTGAAGCAATAAAAACATGACAAAAATCCATTATTGGTTAATAAAATTCCCCCGAGACATTAGTCTAATTTTGTCTAGAGAAAAATTCCTTAGAAAAACATGAGCGAATTTCTCGAAAAGGTTTTTCTTGCAAGTTTTTATAATTTGAAAGATGTGCTAAAATCACTTGATGTTTACCAAATTTTTTTAGGAATTTTTCTTTTTATTGAAATAAATTTTCCAGGGGAAAATTTGTCAGGAAAATTTCATTTTTATTGAAGCAATAAAAACATGAAAAAAAAATCCATTATTGGTTAATAAAATTCCCCCGAGATATTAGTCTAATTTTGTTTAGAGAAAAATTTCTTAGAAAAACGTGAGCGAATTTCTCGAAAAGAATTTTCTTGCAAGTTTTTATAATTTGAAAAATGTGATAAAATCACTTGATGTTTACTAAAGTTTTTTTTAAGGAATTTTTCTTTTTGTTGAAATAAATTTTCAAAGGAAAATTTGTTAGGAAAATTTCATTTTTATTGAAGCAATAAAAACATGACAAAAATCCCTTATTGGTTAATAAAATTCTATGAATGGATTTTTTTCACATCATTTTTTTCAAAATTTTTTTTAAAGAAATGAGGGACAAATTTAATTTTTATTTTCTTTTAAAAGAATGGTCGTAATATAAAGCTCAAAAACTGACTAACACCTAGCATGGACCAACCGAAAATAAATACAAGATAAAATTAGAGAACTTACTTTTACGTTGGAGAAATGCAAATCACATAGTCATGCGCATGACTCAAGTGAGGAGTGGACTCTAGAAAATAAAAGAAGGAGAGACAGGGTATGGACCTAAAAGGCCCCCACTATCTGAATTGACAACCTTACCCTCCGCGCAATCAAATCACAATGGGAAGAATTGTCAATTCAGATAATGAGCGGGATAAAATATGGTCAACCCAAGCGCAATCGACGCAAGAGCTTTGTATATTCGATCCCTATCTATGGTTACCTAAGAAAAATTTCGCGACTTGGGTTTAGACGCTTGTGTGTGCAGGTGTTGTGATCCTCAGAATATGCAAGACATGCACAACAATTGATATCAAAACAGCACTTCTAAAAATGAGTGAAATTAAACATAATCCCAACACCGAACCTGCAAAACAAATGGGTTAGCCGAACACTCCGCCCCTTATAACTCCCATCCTGCAAAAACATATAACACCTATAAAATGAGTCCAGAGCAAGATCGCCAGAACCGAGATATCCATGAAATTTTCATTGGCCTAAGTCCACTAAGACTTTAAAAATTTCGAAAAAATTTAAGTATTCCATTTGGTATCTTTTTTCGAAAATTTAAAAATCTCGTTCTCCAGCGGAGTCGCCAGTCTGTCGCGACCCTCTAAAAAAATTTTAATTTTAAATTTTAAAAGGGGTTAACGGATTATTAGGTTAATTAGATTTGACTAACCTAATGCGGACCCTCCCAAGCCCTACCGAATCGCAACTTTGGTTTTTGTTTAAATGATTTTGAAATTTGGAGTCGCCACTAATCGTTCTTGGTAGGTCGATTAGAAACCTAAATAAATTAGCGGGAGAACTAATTTATTCCTGCGAACCAGAGATTATGAGCTCAGGGACTTGGTTACACTAGTTAATTAAAACTAATGCCCTTTCGGTACCTTAATTTCATGGATATCCTAATTCGGCAACTCAGGCTTGGTTTATTCCTAAGGCTATAGTAGGGTATTCTCTTTTGTGTTTTCACTTTTTAAATAGGATGCATGGATGGTATATATTTTTATTTGTTATATATTTTTAAGTGTTAAAGATTCCCTGAAGCCGAAAGAAGGAGTGTGTTAACGACTTCTGTGCAGTATTACAACCTACTTATCTTTTGGGTCTGATGATTCAAAAATTAAATTATAGGAAGTACATGACAGTGAATAAACACCTCCAATGGGAGGCCTAGCATTGGCTTGGCTCTTCCCTTTGGGATTTAAGGTACAGGTATTTAAGTTGCAAGTATTTAAACTACTGTAAGTAAAAACCTCCAATGGGAGGCTAAGCATTGGCTTGGCTCTTCCCTTTGGGATTTAAGGTACATGTATTTAAGTTGCAGGTATTTAACTACTGTAAGTAAAAACCTCCAATGGGAGGCTAAGCATTGGCTTGGCTCTTCCCTTTGGGATTTAAGGTACATGTATTTAAGTTGCAAGTATTTAACTACTGTAAGTAAAAACCTCCAATGGGAGGCTAAGCATTGGCTTGGCTCTTCCCTTTGGGATTTAAGGTATAGGTATTTAAGTTGCAGGTATTTAACTACTGTAAGTAAAAACCTCCAATGGGAGGCAAAGCATTGGCTTGGCTCTTCCCTTTGGGATTTAAGGTACAGGTATTTAAGTTGCAGGTATTTAACTACTGTAAGTAAAAACCTCCAATGGGAGGCTAAGCATTGGCTTGGCTCTTCCCTTTGGGATTTAAGGTACAGGTATTTAAGTTGCAGGTATTTAATTACTGTAAGTAAAAACCTCCAATGGGAGGCTAAGCATTGGCTTGGCTCTTCCCTTTGGGATTTATGGTGCAGGTATTTAAATTGCGGATGGACTTTGTCCTCTCCATTCTGGGGTATGAATTCTTTAAAATAAAATACAACGAATTGATTCAATAATTTGAAATTTGTGCGCGCTTGAGGACTCCTCCAAGCCGATTTTGTGCTTCCATAGGGTTGACCATTGATATAAAGCTGCGGCTTCCTGACATAAAATAGAGTGAAATGTCAGTATACAAAATATGTGCTAATCTGCAACTAAAACCAGAAGAGTGGAAAGAGTACTTATCTCCCATTTTTTTGGGAGGGATTTCTATAATTGATTTTTGCTCTCTATGTTCCCAATATAGAGAGTTTCTTTTGAATTAAGAGGGACTTTTAGTCACAGATCAGTTGAGAAATCGGTGGACAGCTTAGGAGCTTGTCTGGGCCGATTTTTGCATATCTACGAGATTTTTGCTGTTGACGTAGAGATATCCTTCTCCTGACATAAAATATGGAAAAAAAAAGAGGAGATGGAGAAAGTGTATACAATTTGTGCTAATTTGCAAGTAAAACCATGAACAAATGAATAAATAAAAACACTTAGCTCGAATTTGCTTGCTCGTTGACGAGGATGAACTCTTGATTTATATTGATCGATGAAGGAATTTGTGATGATAATCCCTAGTTTTGAACTCCCATCATCTTCAAAATTCTCTCTCTTTTGGTATTTTCTTTCTCTCAAATTTTTCTTCAATCTCCCAAAACTCTCTCAAACATCCAAAATTTTCTCTCCAAAAAAAAAAATCCTCCCAAACACTTCAAATTTTCTCTCTCAAGAATTCCCCCCTCAAGCTCACTTCTTCCTCCTTTTATAATCTACTCATCTATCTCCCATTCTAATTTTTCCACTAACTCTATCTCCCATTCTAATTTCTCCACTAACTCTTCTTCATTTTCATCTTCCATTCTCCATCTCTATCTCATATTCTAATCTCTCCACTAACTCTTCTTCATCTTCATCTTCCCTTCTCCATATTTATCTCCCATTCTAATTTCTCCACTAACTCTTCTTCATCTCCATCTTCCCTTCTCTATTCTTATCTTCCATTCTAATTTCTCTACTAACTCTTCTCCATCTTCCATTCTATATTCTTATCTTATTTTCTCCATCCATTCTTCTCCAACTTCTCTTCTTCATCTCCTCTTCTCCATCTTCCCTTCTCTATTCTAATTTATCCACTAACTCTTCTTTTTGTTATTTGTAAAATAATCCTTCAAGAGTTAAGTATTTGCACTCTAGTCCTTGAATTTTAAGTATTTACAATTTAGTCCCTGAAAAAATATATTTCTTTAAGTCCAAATCTCCTCACAATTTTTGACACACCAAAATTTACCACATGTCAAATTTAAGCTCATTTCTTGCCGTTGAAAATAATGCAGAATTTAATTAAAGCCCTTTTGCAAAATTAAGTCATTCTGGGTATAATTGGGCCAAGATGAAAATTTAAAATATTAGAAGACAATGTCACAACTCATAAAAAGTGAAAATTAAAAATAAGTTGACTCAAATTAAATTTTTTTAGGCCCAATTCAAGATTATACTCGTGAAGGAACACGTGACTCGAATTGGATTTTTTTGAATTTGCGATGGCCAATATGAAAATAGATTTAAAATAAAAATATTAACTATCTTTGTGTATTTTTTTTTGCCTCAAATGTTATTTTTCCAAAATTTTCAAGTATTTTTGTATTTTTTTTAAAAAAAAATTAAAAATATATATAATATGAAATTTTATTTTTTGTTCAAAAGTGGTTGCCTAGGCTTGGCCAAGGCTTCCAAAGTTGATTTTTCAATTTTTTCATTTTTTCTTCATTTTTTGTTTTATGAATTTTCGAAAATAAAAATACCGAAAAATACTGAAAATATGAAAAATCGTTTTTTGGTCAAAATTGGTTCCCTAGGCTTGGCTAAGGTCCCCAAAGTTGATTTTTCAATTTTATGAATTTTTATGGATTTTTTATTACTTTAGCAATAGAAAAAATGATTAAAAATCAGGTATCAACAGCCACCTGTTTACGGAGTTCCTCCTTAGCCTTTTCCTCAGTAACTCCGTGTTGTTTCATGAAACACTCCACTGAGGATGCCACATGGCCTCTCTCTTGCTCAAACTGTAAGCACATATCTCATGGAAATTATTTGTTTCTCCTATTGATAAGATCTATTAGACAAAATTCAGATAAATCAGTGTTATTCACGGGTAAGCTCTTATAAACCTTGTGTCCAGCAATGTCATCCATGAGCCGACCCACTACTTTGACAGCCTTCACCATCTTGGAGTTGCCATATAACAGCCAGTCAAAAGCATCTTGTGTGACAATATCTTCCATTCCCAGCAACAACGTCACCATTAGCAATTCAACAGCAGCGGATGTTAATGCATTGGGCATGTACTCCTCCATCGTTGGTACGTGGCTTTGGTGAAACCATTTGGCTTCAATGAAGTATGCTCTCACTAGGTTTTTCATCTAAGGATTCATTCTCAAAAATAAAGCTACATCAATATTCGAACTTTAATTTGTTTTGTGGACTTAAACATATAACAGTTTCTCATTCTTATCCAAAAACCCAATGCTTTGTTGCCACCGAATGGAGTGAAAATTGCATTTGATTGAAATAATCTCAAATGGCTTACCGCTTCTTTTGCATAGAAGAGGCGATATGATTGTCCTTTTCTGGTCACTTCATAGCCAATTTCATCATACAGATGAAGAACAATCTTGTAACACGATTGCATGTACTCTGGCAATCCATCTTTGGCATTGATGTCCCACCTAAGTTCAAGTATCAAGCTTAACCCTAATTAACAGTTGATCGAGTTGGTAAATTAAGAAAAGCATCCAACTACAAACTGTACCTTTCTATTGCTTCCGTGAAGAGTTCTAGTTCTTCCAATGTGCCATAGTTATCATAGATGTCATCGATAATGGAAACTATGTTGGCCACCTTGATTAGTATTTCCCTAGCTGCTTCATACTCCGGCTCGAAATAAACTCCTGACATCCAGAGATACATCTCCACAAGCCTATCTCTAGCAAATGGGAACTTTCTTTCTACATCTAAATCCTTCCACCACCTGTAGTTTACCAAAAAAAAATCCTATTTAAGGCAAAGGCATCATTGATGAAATTATAGAGAGTAATTTAGCTAGATGAGCCAAAGAGATTGACAATCCTTGTCACCTTTACAAACGATTTTTAGTTCAGGATAAATTGAAATTGTAGGAATCGGTCTATGACGATTTAGTGTTCTTAGAATACTTATCATGAAGCTGACCTTGTAAGCTTGCCAAGTTCCTTCTGGTGTTGCGCTTGCAATAAGTTGAAATCGAGTTTAGTTAAGGATAATAAGACTTCATTATGCGAAGGATCCTCTTGGTAGAGTGGAATGTAATGCCTTGCCTCTAGCCTTGGTATTCCCTTGTGGAGTGGCTGGTTTAGGGCATGACTCACTTGTTTTTTGAGACTAGGGTTTATTTTTCCTTTATCAATTGATTTGAGGTGAGTTATAGTAAAAGCAAGTGCGTCATTCAATATATCATCACCATGAAACCGCAGATGGCAAGCTTCAAATAGACTTAGTAGTCCCTGCATGTTAGTGGTGAGTGAATTGCTGAAATTCCCTTCGCTATCCTTGAACTTGTTGATGATTTCTGAATAGCCAAAAGAAAGATGGGAAAATATGTTATTATGTTATACTATGAAAAATTCATGTTGAATTGGAAACAATTGGAAAAATGACGTACTAAACTAAGGAATTAGAAGAAAGGACTATTCACCTTTCGAAGCAAGAACATTTGAAGAACTCAGGATATGAGTATCTTATAGGGAATGTTTAACTAATAAAGAAATCAAAACTAGAGAAAACTAAACTTGTTAGTGATATTATGTGTTCACTCTAATAAAATCAAATGGAAAATCAACTAGTGTCTACTTTATAATTTTACCAACTAATCGATCAATGAAAATTAGAACATTACATACCACTTGAAATATTGTAACCTTGTTGTCTCAACAACCGAAAGAGAAGAGCGATGGTGTGCAGGTCGTTGTTATTGTCACAATGAAATTTGAAATAGCTTTTGTGGACTTTTTCTAGCTGTTGATCTATCTCAATTTCGAAGTGGTAGGCAATTCCTAAGCGTTGGATTTGATCGATCAAGTTCAATTTCTGTGAAGGGTTGGCCGAAGCATCTGTCAACATCTTTCGTACTTCTCCTTTCAATCTCTCAATTTGATCCTCTACTATGGCATGAGAACTCTGCAATCAATATAAACTTGGATCTTCAAAAAACAAAATTAGCGAAAAATGACATGGATTTAATAATAATGTAAGAAATACATTAAATTGCCTATGACCCGATTGTCCACAATACATATGATTGAAATTATAGAGGAATTCTTCCTTCATGACTAGTTTTATTAAGAGTGAAGAGATTCTTTCTACATTTGTCAAGTCGTATGTGCATGCCACAAGGTTCACATAGAAACTTTGAATCATTTAAGGCTAAATCGGCTCCCAACACAGGCATTATCGCTCAACTATTGTAGAAATTTGGATGGTGTGCGCTTTTTGTCAATATAGGCCGGACTCTATTGATCATCTCTTCTTCGACTACAATACTACTGGTTGCCTTGCAATTTTCTAGACCACTAAATGTAATTTGGCTTAGCTTAATCGTTTTGGGCAGGACAATCTCCAATGGGCTATACAGAATATAAGTGGCCAATACTTTTATCAGAACATTGCATGATTTTCTTTTGGCACTCGATGTCATATGATCTGAACCGAAAGAAACCAAAGGATGCCAGGGACAAGGTCTTTTTATTAAGGTTGTTAAGGACAAGGCCTTGACTTTTAAACTCGTGGAAGACACCCGTCGTAACAAAAGAATGCCGGCCAATCAGGGCATTTCTCCATCAGTTTTTTTATTGATATTTATCTGTCGTTCAATCTTGTTTTGTTATTTACTATTTGGCCATTGGTCTGGCCTATTCACCGGCTTGTGTAGCTTGTTGGACCTTCCCTTTGTTTGGTTACCCAAGACACCCTTGCACTATCTTCTAGTGTCATTACGTGCACGAGGTATATGTGGACGTATTCCTCTTTTTCACAATTTACGCCTTGATTAGTCAATATACTTCTTAATTAACAAAAAAAAACCACACGAATGGAGTTTCAAATCAAGTGAAACTTTTTTTTTTTACTTTTTTCTTTATCAAATGCTGTGGGATGCTACCCAATAATTCGTCATAATTATGTTCAATGCTCATAGTTTTCGAAAAACATAACGGAGGAAAAAAAAAATCCCGGACGTAATCCAAGAATAGCTTAAATGTTACCATTGAGCTAGAGTCGGAAGCATATTTGACAAAATAATCCCCCCATATGCCTGGATGAAAATTTGCTGATCCACGCTCAGCGACGTGACTTTTGATTTTAGCAGGAGGAGGAGAAGGTGGGATTGCTGAAATCTGAAGAGACATTTCTGTTTTGCAGTTTCCTGATTTAGGCTTAGTGATGGGTATTTATAGGCCATAGCAACCTATGTACGTGGAAAATAAAGGGTTATGTTCCCAAAAACACGTTCTTCATATTTCGAGGTATGACTGGTACACCACGTGGTCCATGCAAAAGTTGAACGTCTGCATATAAATCATTTTCGGAATTTAATCCATGTATCGGGCGAACAGACCATCAGTCTAGAACCTGGAAGCCTCCCGAGAAGAGCGACGTCACTTTCCAGGGCCCTCAAGTTGACAGGAATCGTGAAGGTGACCCCACCCCCCCGGGCCTGAGAAGCATCTTCCCTTCCAACAGTTGGAACTTTGATCATCCACCAGTCTCTGCACTTTTAAGCTCCCTCAAGTTGACAGGCATCGGGAAGGTGACCCCCCACTGAGAAAAGCGTAGAAAGACCCACAGTAAAAAAAAAAAACAAAAAATTGCTCTCTCCTCTCTTTCTCGTCCCCCCCCCCCCCCCTCCCCCTCTCTCTCTCTCGCGTTGCTTCGCCGCCGAGGCAAACCAGAAGACATCGTCCGCCATGGCCATGGAGCTTGAGCTCCACAGACGTCGGCCCCTTCTCTCTCTCTCTTTGTCGAGAGGGAGAGGTCGTTCTTCCATTGTTGTCGTTGATAACTGACGTAAAAAGGGGAGAAAAATAGTTAAGGAAGGTACGTGACTTCATGTTAAAGAGGAGAAATGCCTTGATAGTTGTCTATAATGAATTGAATGTGGTTGCTCGTATGGAGAGCACACCGTAAGATCCATACTTCAATAATTTGTAAATGTACAGTGATCACAGCATTGCATACTTTCTTGGTGACGGTCCTCTCCTTGATGTCCAAAAATGCCTATTTGCTAGTTTGCATTTTTTGATTTTACATGTCATCCACAGTACTTAAATGAAGCCACCAGGAATTGAAGACTCACGAAGACGATCGTGATGATGTGCCATGTGTACGACGGAGAGCACAACTACGTCGTATTTGGCCAGCTGGCGCCCACGGTTATGCTATGTTCTGGGAAGTTGGCAAGACCGAGGATTACGTCAAGCTCACGCCCGAGGATTACGTCACACGACTTATCAGCGGGAAAATATTAGGTGGACCGAAAAGAATGCGCCTCAGCCTCTCTCCCCTCTGTCCTGCTTCTCTCTCTCCTCCGTCTTTTGTGTCTGTCTCTCTCTCCTAAGAGAGGACACGTGGGCCGGGTGCACGGACACGCATTAACCCCGGACCACCCAATATTTTCTCCTTACTAGCAAGCTTGAGCTTGCTAGATCTTGACAAGCTCAAGCTTGAGGCTGGCAAAGCCATCGCTAGCTACTGGCTACAAAGGAAGAAGGAAAGAGAAAAAGAAAGAAACGACAGAAAAGAAAAAGAAGAAGTTTTATTTAAAAATTCAATTTTTAACCATTAGCAATAATAGTACCATGTAAAATGGTTGGTATTCACGTCAACAAATTTTTGGTCAGATGATAATGCGGAAAATCAAATTAGATTTCATTTATCAAACGATAGAAAATATTTTGCAATTCATTTCTCGATCTTAACCAAATGCCGAAAAGATATTATCATTTTCTTTGGAAAATGACTTTTCAAAAAATATTTTTCATAAAAATGTGAAACAAAGGAGCGTAAATAGAATGTATTGCGTCAATAAAATGCTTTCTTTATCTTATTTATAAAAAGATCATTCGCATGCACCACGGGCAATTTGATCTGGACTGATGGGAGTCCTCACCCATTTTTTTTTTATACAAATCTAATCGCTACTCGGTTTTCCTCCGTGAGCAATGGGCCAAAAAACACACTTGGGCCGGCCCATTGACCTGCGGGCTTCGCTGATAAGTGGAACCACTTCCAAAAATTCTCTCTCAAGGAAATAGGAACATGGGACCTGGTAGTCTAGTGGCCTTATTTTCCACGAATCTGTCCCAAACAACATTGACTTACGGATTTATTATTTCCTGAATCTCGCGTCGTTGATTTTCTTTGTTTTTCAACAAATTAGTACGGGAAATAAAGTGGAATCAATTTAAACTATTTATGTTAATAAATACATATGTATATTCTTTATGGAATGAAAAAATAAATTTTCATTGTGGGAAATTCTAAGAAGTAACACAACGCGATGACAGAGACTTGCTTTAAGTTAAAACGTGAATTGGAATCAATTGATGTTATAAGACTCGTCCAAGAAACAACCAAAAACTGCTTTAGGTCTCCTATACTGCAAATATTGCATTTTGAGAACCTATATTATGTATGTTGATGGTTTAGAATAAAAAGGTATTGACTTACATAGTAGATTAACATATCATCGTATTCAGGAATATATTTAGATAATTTAGCAAATGATTTTTTACAATTACAGTAGCATATAATATGTATTTTGATTGGAAATGAATTGTCATCGGCAAGAAAGATAATACTTTGAAAAGACGTAAAAATAGAATTTTTTTGCTACCCCTTCTAGGCATCACCATAAAGTCCCGCGCCTGTTACAAAATGTTTGGCTTGTGCTCTTTGTCCAACGAGAAATTTTCCATCTTACTATAAAAAAAAAGGTATTTGGTATTTTTTTCCTTTATATTTTTATTGAAAATCTAACCTATATATATAACATAAGTTATTTAACTAAATACAATACACGCATCGGATAGTCGTACAAATTTATATTCACTTACCCCACGGCCAATTATGTATGGACAGATGGAGTCCTTACTCAATGAATAGAAGTAAAATGTAAATGGAAGTGTCATCCCTATCATTAAACGCAAAACCTTGACCTTAGAAAAGGGACATGTCCCCACCATTTCGGAAATTTTTACGGGGTTAGAATGATTTTTCGTGTTAGGAAATTTCCTCGGCCCTTCCAAGGAGGAAGGGAAAAAGAAAGTAGGAAGACTTTTCACGACTCTCTGGCTCATCCATAAGAATCCCAACGATTCATTTGTCACGTTTAATGGTTTTTTTTTTTTTTTTACGTTCCATCAATTGAAAATTTATACTGACATGATTTTTCATTTTTCTGTTTTGTATTTGTCACTTGTGATTGAGAGCTTGGCGTAATTTGATTTTGTGGTAAAAGGATACAAGAAGTGCTAAAATTTATGTATAATGCTCACTTTAGCGTCGAAATTTTTTCCTGACTCAGTTAAATGGCAAACTACAGTTGGCACTCAAATAATTATTTTTCAAAAAAGATGGCACTTAAATTATCCAAACATTATGACAAAAATAGTGATTTGAAAAAAAAATTAGCATTAAATTGAGCACCTTATATAAACTTTGACATTTTTAGTGTCTTTTTGCCTTTCTTAAGGGAATCCACATTATGTAGACTCCTTATTCTTTCTTAATATGAGATTTGCATAGGGAAAGGGGCCAAAAAAATCTTAAATTTATTGCATTAGTGATTATTCAATCTTAAATCTTTCAATTGAGCCAATTGAACTTAACCTTTTTTGCATTGGTACAAATTCAGTCTATCCAACCAATTTAAGTTTGATATCGATGACGTGGACATCAGCCATCCTATGTGGCACAACCTGCATAGACATAGACACTTTTTCTTTTTATAATTTTCAATTTTATTTTTCCCCTTTGTTTTGTTTTCCTTTTCCTTCCCTAGGCTAGGGCCGCCTTGCCTGGGTGATTCTCTTCCTCAACGCAAGGCCAACCCTTGCTCAGGCCAGGTCAAGGTTTGTCGAATGTCGCACTCACCCAAGGTCGGCTTGGCAAGGGGTACCTCACCGGCCATGGCCTATGGTTGGTTACCAGTGACCGGTCACCTACAAAAAGAAAAGGAGGAAGTGAAAAAAAAAAGAGGAAAAAACAAAGAAATTTGTAATAAAATTATAAAAAAATTCATGTCAGCACCAGTCATGTCATGTAAGACATCTAGCATTCAAGGTAGTGATTTCCGACCTAAATTTTCTAGGTGAATGAATTGGTACTAATGCAAATACGTTTAGGATTAAATTGGTTCAATTGAAAAGTTTAGGACTTAATGGGTATCAATGCAATACATTTATAATTTTTTTTGGTACTTTTGCGATTTTATAACTATTATGTCCCCACCATTTCCATAATTCTCTATGAAGGAAAGAGGAAAATGGGACTTGGTAGTCTAGTACACTAATTTCCACGAATCTGCCCCAAACGATATCACTTAAAGGGTTCTGATTTCTTCTATCAATTGTCATCGAAGTTCATTAGTTAATTATCTTGGATGCTTATCAATCTTTTCAATTGAGTCTTAGACATTTTCATATTTTGTCAATTGAGTCAACCCAATCAATTTTGGTCGGAAATCACCAACGTGAACACCGCGTCTTATGTGGCACGATCAGTGCTGATGCGGATAATATTTAATATTTTATTGATAAAAGTTCAATAGGTTTACAAATTTTTAGCAGAATAAAGGTTTAAGAACTCTTTTCCATTTTTCTAGCGTTATTGTAATTCCGAACGCTATGTACGCAATTATTAGATGGGGCGTGCTGGATACCTCAATTCAAAAATTCATAAAATTTTGACACATCACTTCGTGAAAAAATAGACGAGGAGCGAAATGATGATTATGATTCCAAAAAAGGAGAAGTTAAATCTATTTCGCACCCGACCCTTTTCTTTCATAAAAAAGAGCGACAAATAGTGATCAGTACTAGCGATCCTCATTGGGCGATATCATAAGAGTTTTACACTTGTTGTGGAATGTCTAGTTCGAGTCACAACTACTTTATAATGCAATGATTCGAGATTTTGCAGGGTCATGACTACATGCCAACCCAAATGTTACCAATGAAAAAATCTTTGAAAGTTTGATGCACACTTTCCTTTTTTATTCACCGCGCCGCCCAACTGCCGATCATGATGGCGTCCCCACCATTTCCAATTCTCTCTTTAAGGAAAGAGGAAAGTGGGACCTCCTAGTCAACGTTGATGATATTCGATAGCTAATTGAAACGTGACATGGACTAATTTTTAGTTTCTTAGTCCCTTTCCAGAAAAAATGCAAGGCGACAAAGGAATCTTCCCTCGACTTAGAATGGGAAGTCGAGTCAATGCAATTATATATTTTCCTTTTTGAAAGGTAACTATTAGAATGGTTGGTAGAATAATTTATTATGGCGAGAAGTTGCTCAGGCCCTTCCCACAATTCTCAAGCTCGTCCATAAACCCTCCGAAGTCACTGTCCATTAGACACTACTCTTGCATCTCGCTCCTCGTTATTAGACTCGATCAGTATACTTTAGCTCCCGAAGATGGAGAGGAGGGGAACGACGGTGTCTATGACCAGTAGAGGTGATGCCAGGTCGGCCCCCGGAGGCTGAATACGAGGTGTTCTTGAATTTCAGAGGACCTGACACGTGCCTGACTTTTGTGTCTCTATCACTTCATGGATGTAGCTATACTTCGTGTGTTTAGAGATAACGAAGAGACTAGAAAAGGCGAAGTAATCGGAGGAAAACTTGGAGCACGCAATAAAGAGCTCCTCAATTTGTTTACCCATCTTCTCTAAAAACTACGTGTCGAGTGCGTGGTGTCTTCGTGAGCTTGCAATCATGGTGGAAGGCTAAGTGACTATCTTGCCCATATTCTTCAATGTGAATCCTAACTATGTCAAGCTCAAAACCGAGCTGTATCACGATGCTATGAAGAAGCACAAGGAAAGTTGGGCAGTGATGTAGTGCGGGGATGGAAGGAGGTTCTAGGGAAGGTTGCTCGGATGTAGAGCTATCAATGTGGGTCAAAGATCCATATTTGACCCATATTTTGTATAAAATGTGCCTTATATGGGTCATTAACTTTTAAAGAACTCACTAAAAATAGGTTTAAAAGGTTGAAGTGAAATTAAATGGATCAAAATTGTGCCACGTATGAAGCCCATTTTCGACCCATATTGGACTCATTTTCAACCCGTAACTCCTACAAATTACAAATGAGCTCAGGACTTCAAAGCCTAAACTTTCTTCTTAATATTTTTTTAATTTCTATTTTTACAAATGGGCCCATGGCCGCTAGTCGCCCACCGTCCGCTGGCTGCCATGGCCGAAGAAAAATGAAAGAAAAAAAAAGCAAAATAAAATAAAAAATATTTTAATAATAAATAATTTATTTTTAAAAAATTCTAAAAATAGAAAAAATTTCACTAGATTTTTTTATTGCTTGAAAGTATTTTAGTAATATAATTTTTTAATTTATTTAATAATTGTTTTATTATTTAATTTTCTTTTTTATTTGATATAAAAATTTTATCTGATAACATATACATGTGAAAAACTTAAAATAAGTTAAATGAGTTATGTAATTTTTCTTAGAATATTAATGTGACTTGGCAATATAGGTTAAAATGAATCAAATTGAGTATGGGTTGGTTGTGGGTCTGGTCGGGTATGGGTCGTTAAATATGGGTCAAAACGGGTTAGACAAGTCAATATAGGTTAGACTATATTTGACCCGACCCAAACCCGACCTGACTCACCTATTTGACACATCTACTCGGATGAAAGGATGGGATCTCAAAGACAAAGGGTAGGAGTTTGACCTTTTCTTTTTTCTATACACCCTCACAATTGTTGGTCGTCCTGCCTCCCCCTCCCCCGTTGTTGGTGTTTTAATTCTAATATTGCTGGGCTATTTCTGAGCTTGATAGGTACCATGGTGAACTCATTAGATTAATCGTTGCCGAGGTTTTGAACTAGCTGAATAATATAGACAAAAACCTACCTGATCATTTGGTCGGAATTCAAGATTGTGTTGAAGAGGTCATGCACTTGTTGAATGAAGGTTCTTCTGATGTTCGATATCTAGTAATTCATGGTATGGGAGACATTGGTAAGACGTCTCTTGCCGAAGTTGTCTTTAAATACTTTCATAGTCGGTTTGATGGATGTAGCTTCCTTTTCGATGTCCGAGAAGCTTCAAAGGGCGGTAAAGTTGTTCAATTGCAAAAACAATTAATGTTAGAAATTCTCAACTCCAAATCAGTGGAGATTTCTGACTCCGATGCAGGGATTAACTAGATTAAAAGGAGATTTCACCACAAGAAAGTCCTTATTGTTCTCAATGACCTAGATGAGTGGGACCAACTCTCAAAGCTTGCAGCAAAGTGTGATTGGTTTGGTTTGGGGAGCCGAATTATGATCAAAATGAGAGACGCCAACTTTCTGCCAATCGAAGAGGATAATCGAGAAAATCCCGTCCAAGCACTTTTCGAAGAGTTTACAATGTATCAAAAGAGAGAATTGTCCCATTGCCATGCTCTTCAGCTTTTTAGTAGGCATGCTTTCAGGATGGATTATCCTCCACAAGATTATTATCACATTTCTTGTGATATTGCTCGCAAAACCGGTGGACTTCCTTTGGCTCTTGAGGTCATCGGTTCCTTTCTTTGTGGTAAAAGTAAACCACTTTGGAAAGCCACGTTGAAGAAATTAGAATTAGTTCCCAATCCAGATGCCCATCATAAATTAAAGATTAGTTTTGAAATGCTAGAGGATGCACAAAAAGAAATTTTTCTTGATATTGCGTGTTACTTTATTGGTGAAGAAAAAATTCATCTGCACTACATGTGGAAAGCATTGATTTTTTTCCCAAAAATTGATATCTTTGCCCTTTCCTGTATGTCTTTGATAAAGGTTAATGGTGATAGACTATGGATGCATGATATACTGAGAGACTTTGGAAGAGAAATTGTTCGACAAGAAAATAAAGTTCTTGCGAAATGCAGTAGACTATGATTTCCCAAGGATGCGTTGGACATCGTGCAGAATAGAAAGGTATGTTTTATTCATAGCTACTCTCTTCCCAATCAAAGAATCATCAAACTCGAAATTTCAAATATATTCCTAGATATTTCTTTTGTCTGTGTTGTGTGCAGTGAAATGCCGATACTATCATAATTTACATATGCTGGTTTTTGGTATGATACCACGCACTGGTTTTTGATCTAATCTTGTATTGCGGAAGCGTGGCTTTGATATCACTACATAGCTTGTGGTTTAATGTGTGAGTGGGTGTGTGTCTGGGATATATTTGGAAGAGCATGACGAGATCAAGGTAAGGGAACTTCAAAGACATAAGTAATGGAATAAGGAACAATGTAGTCTCATTGTTTCACCAAAATAGTTTTAAATGTTACCAATTTCACGAAGGATTCCAAGTTCTAGTTTGTTTCGAAGGAAATGATTAATTTGAAAAATATTTTTTAGAAAATAATCGCTTAAAATGATTAATCGATGTTTGTCTTTTTCATTATTGACCACAATCATGGATGATGAAAATATTTTGTTTATTTAGAAAAAAGTATTTTTCAACTTATTCATTTTTTGTGAAACAAATAGAACATAAGATTTTCCTAAACACAAGCATACACGAACTTATATCCAAGATATTTTTTTGCCTTTGCAGAGAAGGAGAAGTCTAGATGCTTCTCGAGGATGGATGACGTATTCTAGCTATATCTACTCACGAATGCCCTCTTTTTCTTCACGACTGCGCTCTTTGCCTTTGCAAAGATATTAATAGCTTAGATTTACAATCCGAAAGAAGAAGCAAACAACAAGTATATGCAATATTTACTCACGAATGGGCTCTTTTTCCTCGCCAGTGAAAGGTCACTCGTGCTTTTTTCATGCTGTTAGGGAACAAAGAGCATCACGGCACTCAAACTAATTGGACTTCCAAAAGAGCACGACTTTATAAGTGAAGAATTTTCATGTCTACCTAACTTAAGGTTGTAGGAATTGGAGGGAGGGAACTTGACAGGAGATTTTAAGAACCTTCTCTCAAGTTTAAAATGGCTCTCTTCGCGTGGTTGTCCTTCAGACTTGCAGGCAGTCAATCTATGTCTACAGAACTTAGTTATGCTCAAGCTTTCAAACAGCGAAATTCCGAAGAACTGGAATGGATGGGGCCCATCTTGGTATGGTTTTGTAGTGTCATATTGATAAATCTATTGCCATTCATCTTGCCTTAATTATCTAATTCCAATTTTTTTTTCTGTTGGCGAATTGCGACTTGAAAGTTATACGTCTCAAGAGATGCCATCTCATGACAGCGCCTGACATCTCAACATGCTTGAATTTAAGGATACTGGTTTTTGCTGAACATTGTCTAGAGTCGCCACAAATTGTCAACTCTATTGGTAAGCTAGAGCGCCTAAAGTGCTTGAAAATAATTGCAGCTGAAGTTCAGCAGTCAAAGTTGTCTGAAAGCCCCTATTTTTACCCATGCACTATGCCTTCTGCAATATGGCATCTAAAGTACCTGTCAATTCTAAAGCTAGAGGGGCAGTGTATGCGAGAGCTTCATCCATCTATTGGAGAGATGGCGTGCTTGACGTGCTTTTCTTTAGTAGATTGTTATAGGCTCAGAAAGCTTCCAGACTCCGTTGGGAAACTGAGGTCGTTGCTCGAATTGAATTTGTTCAACACAAAAGCCAGAGAGTTGCCTAATTCTATTGAAGATATCAAACGGTTAGAGAAAATGGACCAGTCATACACTCAAATAAGGAAGCTACCAGACTCAATTGGAGGACTAGAATCATTGCTTGAGTTAGACTTGCATTGTAGTGAAATAACGATATTGCCTGCTTCTATTGGATATCTTAAAAGACTGCAGCGCATATATATGGCTAAAACTAAGATAAGAGTTACCTTATTCTATCGAAGATCTCAAAAGTTTGGAGCTAATGAAGGTGCGATATACTCAGATAAGGGAGCTACCAAACTCCATCGGAGGATTAGAATCATTGCTCCAGTTAAACCTGCAGGATACAAAGATTACAGAGCTGCCTCCTGCTATTGGATTTCTTAAAAGGCTGAAATGCTTGTATTCGTATGGGAGTAAGATCAGAGAGCTACCGAAGGCCACATGGAAGTTGAAGAATCTTGAAATCTTGGAATACCACTATTCTAGAAATTCAGGTATCACATTGCCTCCTCAGCTTTCAGAACTAAGGATTTGTTGCGAAGATCCTCGATCTCTCCCAAGGCTTCCCTCAGGTCTTCATATTTTGATATTACAGGATGTCAATTCACCGATAGAACAGTCCCTCCTCTCCGAATTGAGATGTTTGCGTGAGCTAACACTTGTTAGATGGGGATTGAGAGAGATAGAGTTTAAACAGTTAGACAATCTCCACAGTAGTTGTGCGACTGTAAATCCCTGGTGAGACTATCAGGTCTATCAAGCTTACGGAAGCTTGAAAGGCTAAGTATCTTTTGGTGCTCACAGCTAAGTGAGATTCGAGGTTTGGAAGATGTAGAGTCACTGGAGGAATTATCTATTAGTGACTGCAAGTCCATAGAAAGGTTACCGGATCTATCAAAACTACATGAGTTGCGGAGTTTGTCCGTAAGTGACTGGAGATCACTGCAACATTTGCCTGATTTACCAAACTCGCTGGAGGACTTGATGATTAAGAATCGTAGCTTCATAGGAGGGTTACCTGATCTGTCAAAATTATGATGTTTGCACGCAACTCACTGTAAATCACTGCGAGATTTGCCTGATTTGCCAAGCACATGTCATCTTGATTTTCATGCATGTCCAAAGTTAGCCAACTCTCCTGACTTTTCAGAAGGTTGCTGGTGGTGTTTGAAGTTCAACCCGCGCCTAACTTGGAGGACTCGATGATCTTTGTATGGTTGAAACCTGGTACGCTTTACCATTTCACTCGTACTTTGCCTTATTTTCTTCATAGTTCATTTTTCCTTCCCATTTCTTTTATTTCATTGTCTCCTTTTAAATAATCAGCCAACTTCTTTTAGCTGTTCCCTTTCTCTTCTAAAGATGCATATTCCCCTTCACTTGTGGTTTTTGTTCTCTCCCCTGATCGTGAGATGATTGTATTCTTTGCCACTTGTGGTTTTAGTTTATGTTCTGATTAATAGTACTTTTTGCCATGTTTAGGGTGCTCGGGCACGGTAGTGAAGAAGTTCCATAGGTAAAATTTAGTCCCAATTTGTCCAAACATTTTCTTATCTAGAAGTTCTCATTGTTCTCGATGATCTATTCGATTATGTCATATCATACTTGTATGTCTCCATATCCACATGTCGCATTCGTACTACAATTTTCTGCATTTTTCACTTAACAAATCCAAACCCCAGAATGGGAAGGCTGACGCACCCGTTGGAGGTTCTGTATATATTGTCTTTACATTCTGCAATTTAATTCTTGCACCATCAAACCCCAAAATGGGAAAGCTGACCCACCCGTTGGAGGTTCTGTATATATTATCTTTACTTTCTGCAATTTAATTTTTGTACCATCAAACCCCAGAATGGGAAGGCTGACCCACCCGTTGGAGGTTCTGTATATGTTGTTTTTACTTTCTGCAATTTAATTCTTGCACCATCAAACCCTAGAATGGGTAGGCTGAGCCAAAGCCGAGCCCCTCGTTTAAGGTTCTATATATACTGCATTTACTTTTTGCAATTTAATTCCTACACTATCAATCCCAGAATTGGTAGGCCGAGCCAAGGCGAAGCTCCTCGTTGGAGGTTCTGTATATGCTACCTTTACGTTCTGCAATTTAATTCTTGCACCATCAAACCCTAAAATGGGTAGGCCAAGCCAAGGCCGAGCCCCTCGTTGAAGGTTCTGTATATATTGCCTTTACTTTCTGTAATTTAATTCTTGCACCATCAAACCCCAAAATGGGTAGGCCGAGCTAAGGCTGAGCTCCTCATTGGAGGTCGTAACATTACACAGAAGTCGTTAGCTCACTCTCTCTTCCGATTTCAGGGAATTTTTAATGCTTATCTTCACATATTGCTGTTTATATCGCACCTTCTAATATTGCGTTTATATTCAGAATATTTTGCATCGTCAATCTTATTCAATTCGAAAATACAAAAAAAAATGTCATTCATATGCATTTCATATAGTATAGCTTATGCATACTTTGTCATGCCGCACACGTATTCGTATTGTCATTGATTCATGCATATTAAAAAAAATTCAAAAGAAAAATTTCAAAAACTAGGAAACAGGCCATTTTGACTGACCAATCCTATTTTTGATGAGCTTCCTTCATAATATTTTTAAAATGACGATTTTGCCCCCTCATAGGAAAATTATCTTGAAAATTTTCATAAGATTCAAAAAAATCCCAAAAATTAGGAAACGGGCCATTTCGACTGGCCAATCCTATTTTGATGATTCATTCGTATGTCGCATCCTCATGTCCACGTTTGTATGCTGTATTTGCAGGTCCACATTCGCATATAACATATGTTCACGTTTGCATGTCATATTGTATACCTATGCTCGCATGTTCATGACTGCATGCCCACGTTCCCATGTATACATTCGCGTGTCTATATTTACCTATTCACGTTTTGCATGTTCATGCACTTATTACCATCCATGCATTCCATCTAAAAAGTGAAAATACAAAAAGAGAGCACTTCACTAGAGTCTTAGGAGTAAACCAAGCCTGAGTTGCCAAAATTAGGATATAAGGTACCAAAAGGAAATTAGTTTTAATTAACTAGTGTAACCAAGTCTCCAAACTCATAATCTCTGGTTCGTAGAAATAATTTAGTTCTCCCACTAATTTACTTAAGTTTCTAATCGACCTACCAATAAATGATTAGTGGCAACTCCAAATTCTAAAATCATTTGAAAAAAAAATCAAAGTTACGATTCGGTAGGGCTTAGGAGAGTCCGTACTAGGTTAATTCATCTAATTAACCTAATAATCTGTTTACCCGATTTTGAATTTAACAATTTTTTTCGGGTCGTGACAAGTGTCACCTAATTTGGCTCGGCTAGGCTTGGCCTTGAGCGGGTAAGGCTCGCCTCCTCAGCCAGGGTTATGGCCAAGCTTCGGATTTATGAGACAACTTGCTTGCTGATCGCCGCGATCCCAGAACTCCTCCTAATGGCAGCCATACAAAAAGCTCTCTTCTTTGCATGCTGAAGATGGTCCGTGATATCTTGACATTTTGAGAACCACGTTCTTCATGTCATGCAAAGTAATTTTTTTTTCAAAAGTGTTCTGTTTTTCCACTGCCCATATTGGAGTAGTAGTGCAAACGTGCCAAAAAGGTAAAAAAAAAAAACAGCCCCTTATTTTGATAATTATGTGAATTGCGGGCATTGAATATTATAGTCACTGCATGCCTGTATTTAAAATAATATGCATTTCAGGCCTTTATTTGACACAATGAGGGCACTTTAGATCCTTATTTAAAATAAAGTCAATTTCATGGTCTTATTTAAAAAAAATAAAGGCACTTGAGGTTCTTATTTGAAATTTTTTTTTAATTTTCTTTGTGGCCAATATCCCTCGCTAGGGTTAAGCTAGAGAGGCTTGAGCCCTTACCAAAGGTCGCGAGGTCAAAACTTATGTCCTTTGACCTCATCGGATTTGGTGAGGGTTAAACCCTTGTGGCCATTAGAGAGGGGTACAAGTCTTGCCAAGGGCTAGCTGAGGCATGACTTAGCTAGCGAGGCTGAGCCTCGCCAGCCAGGGCTGGTAAAGTTGATCGCACCTAGTAACGGTGAGTTTAAGCCTTTCTTGGTCAGCAATGGTTGCCAATGACATTGCTAGCCACAATGAAAAAAAATAAAAAATAAAAAAAGAGAGAGAAAAAATTCATAATATTTTAAAGGTTAATAAAAATTGTCAACTTCAGCAATGGTGGTGCCACATATGATAATTATTGGCTATGCCAGTAATTTTTTTTTGTCAAAATTGACCAGATAAATTGAACTAACAAATTGTTAAAATGTTTAGAGATAAATTGACGCGATTGCAATAGGTTTAACACACTTTTTATAATTTCCCTGGTTTACCACTAGTTAGCATTCTTAATGTAATTAAGATGATCTACAAAACGAGTATTTCATTGCATTAACTCAGATTCTAGAGAATATGGGTTGTTTTGCCAACTTTAAAATTAATTTTATTTAATGTTTCCACAATACGTTTATTTTTTTCTTCTGCGCAGATTGATTTTTATCTTATCTCGACATGATTGGTAATTTTCCTGTTTTGTCTTAGTCTCTGGTGATCGAGTGCTTGTTGTATGTCAATTCCAAGGAATTCCCATCATGCAGACTCCTTACACTTCCTCAATATTTATGCATGTGATGATGTCCCCCACCATTTTCAAACTTCAGGAAAATTTTCCGAATAGTCCAAGGATCTGGTTCGATCAACATCAAATCAAGGGTTATGATTTCTTGTATCTCTTGTTGTTTGTGTTCATACTTATCAATCAACTAGAATGTGACGTGGGATCAACTTAAATTATACATACACACACACAGACACATACTTATATATATATATATATATATATATATATATGATAAAATAATTTATAATTTTCTCGAGCCCTTCCAAAGAAAAACGCAATGTGAGGAAGGAGGCTCCCTACAACTTAGAATGTGAAGTGGGATCAATTAAAATTATATCTTATGTATTTTGGAGTGTGTTCAAGTAGAATTGGTGACACGATGATCTTTTATTGTGGAAAATTTCTTCGATCCTTCCAAGAAAAAATGCGACCCAATGAAGGAGACTTCCCACGGCTTCCTGGCTCGTCCATAAATCCTTCAGAATGATATCTATTAGAGAATATTCTGACATCTCTCTCCTCGTTATTAAATTAGATTGTTCTACTTGATATAATGTTATTTCCATGGAATGGAATGATGTCATAATTAGTGACTGATGGTCTGACCGTGCATACTTCACGTACGCATATTTAAACCACTCAACTCTGATTTTGGGTTTTGGGGGGGGGGGTGTTTTGTGTGGAACTCTCCTGACTAACTGAAGATCGATGCTTTCTGTTGTTGTGTTCTCCCTTGGAAAGTTCTATAAAGAAAGGATCGAACGTGCTCCTCTAGAGAAAGAGAAATTAAAACTACAGTTTTTGTTAGCTCAATTTATAATTTTTAGCGCTATCTAATAGGGTAATAACAAAAGAAACATGGAAATTGCAATAGACCCGATTACACATAGCAGGTGTGGATAGTTACTCTTCCTCTTTTAGTTAATCACACTAGTTGGGTGAGAATAAGCATAACAGAAGTCCTAATGTTTTGATTATTGATTAATTAAGTCCTAAATGTTTATTTTAGTTAATTGAGTTCTAAATGTTCTGACAAAAATGCACTCAAGTACCAACATCGTTGCCGGTCTTTTAGAGTATTCCCAAATGAATCACTATATTAACCACAATCAGAAATAAAGTATATGAATCTTAACGATCATTGAGTTGAGAACTTGATTATGGAAACCAATTAAAAAGCAAAGCCTAAATTTTAACTAACCGGTTAGGAAAAACCCAAAGTACATAATTCTGATTTTTTTCTTGAGTCGCATAAAGTGTTGAAAAATGTTTCTCACTCCTCTTTCAACGAAACTTGTGAGTTTTATTCCTTAATTATTGTCAACAAGATGCTTAATTTTTCCTTGATACGAATTCTATATGAATGCTTATGATGACGTCCCCCTCCATTTCCAAAATTTTCTCTTGCTAGGTACGTGCTCTCTCATACACAATTGACTAATCCGCCAAGGATTGAGCTCCATTTAAACTGTGAAATTGTAGAGAATTTTAAGCTCCGTTTGTCTTGAGAAAAATAAGTGATTTGAAGAATACTTTTTTAAATACGATCACTTTCATTGCCTACAAGTATAAATGAACAAAAAAAAAATTCTTCATTAGATATAAATTATTATCGATGATGAAAACATTTTACATTGTCTGATTATTTTAAGCAATATATGCTTATGATCACGGCCCCACCGTTTCCATAATTCCCTCTTGCACTGTATGCGTTCTCAACGCTAAGCTCCATTTAAGCCTATGAAATTGGGAAGAGTTCTTTTTTTTTTCTTTGGGTTCGGGTTTTCTTTTTTCCTTTTTAAAGTGTTATTGTTATAAAGAGAATAAACTGGAAATTCACAACGCTACACGCGCGGCTTTTAGATGGGGGCGCACTTCATGCCGTGCTTATAAAACACAAACTCTGATATAACATGAAGTTAAAAAAATTAGCTGAAGAGTGAATTGATCCCTTATGATTGCAAAAAGGACAAATTGAATCTATCATTGCATCCGATCATTTTCTTCTGGGAAATGAGTGGCGACGGGACGACCAGCTCTAGCGATTCTCGTAGGACGCCATCGTAAGAATTTTACAATTGCTATGAAATGTCTAGCTTGAGTTACAGCAACTACGCACCATCCGCCACTGGACGACGGGAGATTGGTGAGGTAATGAATTAGAACTGTTGATAGAATAATTTTATCGAGGGGAAATTTCTCATACCCTTCGTGGAAAAAAAAAAAACGCAGCGCGACGAAGGAGACTTCCCAAGACTTAGAACGGGATGTGGAATCAATGCGATTATATATTTTTCTTTTTGGATGTAATGAATTAGAACTGTTGATAGAATAATTTTATCGTGGGAAATTTCTCCACCCCTTCCAGAAAAAAACGAAAAATGCAACGCAATGAAGGATACATCTCATCTCTGGCTTATCCATAAATCCTCCAAAATCACATCTATTGGGAAAATTGACCAAAAAGTCCTAATTCTATTGTAGTTTTTTAAATTTAGTCATAAATTTTTTAATTTTACCAAATGAATCCTGAAATATAGATATTGGACTTTACAGAGAATTTCCCACACATTACATACTCAGGTGCCCACGTGTCACTGGCTACGGTGGTTACACTGCACTTGATTATGTACTATGTGGGCAATTCTTCGTTTATTTATAAGTGTAAATTGTTATCATTGATGAGTACATTCTACATTATCTAATTATTTAAGTGATATAAGGAAATATTTTTAAATAATTTATTTTGCACCAAACAAATGCACCCAACAATTTGTAAAGACCATTACAAGTGTCAAACCTTTGCGGAAACCCTGTCCCCTGAACATAGTTAAACCCGTCAAATGGGTTTTACGGGTAGGATTGAAAAATGGACCAACCTAAATTGATTCATTTAACCTATTTTTTCTCGTTTTCATATAATACAAATCGTAACTTATACCTAACACAGTCTATTAAAACTCATACATGAACTGAGGTGAGAGCGTATAGTGAGCGAACACAAAATCGAATGAGGGCGAGAGAATTGTAAAAGTAGGTTTGGTCTAAATAAGTTGTAAATCTATTTAACGCTCATATTAGTTTGGATTTTACCATTTTAAACTTATTTATGACACATTATTGGATAGAACTAACTCATATAATAACTCAGGAGACTGGCATTTTATTTGAGTAGGAGACGAAGATGGGATTGCCAAATTCTAAAGAGACATTCTCTTTCGCTATTTTCTTGATTTAGTTGACTCAGCAAATATAGATGAAGAACACTGGAGGGTAAAGGCTTTTCTCGGAGCATCGAAACCATCTTGATGGGTATTTGTACGCTATGGCATCCTATGTCTGATTAGGTCATCTGTCAAACGTTTTTTTTTTCTTTTTCTCAAAACAAGTTCTTCCATCAAAATTTAAGGCCAGATTGACATACCATGTTAAAGGTGTAACTGTACAAAAGTTGAATATCCTCATGAATGCGGCCTTGGACAGCTCTCCCAAAATTCAATCTGACTATTGTGCGAACTGTCAGAGCTACATTGGCATGAACTTCGAACGTTTGGTAACCTTTTGTCTTGTCCAAAATGACAATCCACTAAAACCTTTCTACCGGAGGACTAACTTGTCACAAGTCTCGCGTGTTCCATGTCTGATGGGGAGATCCATGATGCTTTTTTCTCACTGGGTGTCACTTTGTACTAGAGGACTGACTTGTCAAAGGTCTTGCGTGTTCCTTGTCTAGTGGATTCTAGGTTCTATGAATTGTTCAAAATTCGAACTTAATCAATTTCATCATCTCTCCTCTAATTTTGCCTTTTAGGACAATCTGAAATGCGTGAACTTTGAATGTCTAGTAACCTCGTGTCTTGTCCAAAATGACAATCCATTAAGAACTTTCAAATGCTTCGGCAGCACGGCAGTTAGGTAAACCAGGCAAGGGAGATGCACGATGCTTTTCTCATTGGGTGGTCACTTTCGCAATGCCTCTCAACTCGAGGGAGCTTGAAAGTGCAATCACTTCCATGCCTGGTGGCTTTTAGGTTCTATGAATTGTTCAAAATTCGAACTCAGTCAATGTCATCATGTCTCTTCCAATTTGGTCTTTTAGGACTCCCATTTTCCTCATGATGCTCGCGTAAATAGATAAATATGGTTGATATTTATAACGTTCAACTTGATATTTTTTCAAGGGAGAAAAGTATATTGCATTGTTGCTAATTTCGGAAGACTATATTAATATAATATTATAAGACCTCTTCTCACATGCAAACCCAACTAGGAGTGACATATGAACAAAAATACACGATAAGAGTAGTACCTAGTTATGGTATTATGTTAGAACGTACAATCTAAAAACTAAACTAATATGTAAAGGAGATCACATGAATGAAAAAGAGTATATAAATATTATAATCAAGCGATACGGGATACTTCAATAATGACAAAGTTGGCATGAACTACTAGGGTGTTGCGTGGCTTTTGCTTAATGTCAATGTACGTCTAATAATGTGTCTCTTCGCTTTAATGGGGCCATACGGCACAAAAAGTTATTTATCACGTGGTGTTGTTCCCCACTTGAAATAGAACGTGAAGATGACGATGGTGCATGTGGAATTTTTTCAAAACTTAAGCTCCATTTATTTCGTAGAAAACGACTTTTTAAAAAACGTTTTTCAGATCGTTCGACATTTGGGGATAGAAAATAAATTAGTCTAGAAAAACTTTTTCCCGTACAAAAAAAGCTCATTCAAAATAGTTTTCTTTTAAAAAAATATTTTTCTCATCTTTCTTTCTTTTTCTTTTTCATAGCTTCTTTCCTTTCAATTATTTAGTTACTTTCTTTTAATTCTATTTATTTTTTCAAAATTTTGAAAATTTTGAAAATTTTATTTTTTTTTTATATTTTTTTTATATTTTTATATTTTTTAAATAAAAATTATTTTTAATTTTTTCTTTATTTTTCTCTTTTTTTCTTCCTTTAATTTCTTCATCAGCTAGTTGTCAGCAATGACTGTGGCCAGTCTAGCTAGCGACCGGCCACAGGGGAGGCGAGCCTTCTCTGAAGGCCAGAGAGCTCAGACCGAGCCTCGGTAGCTTGAGTGAAGACTCGGCATCACTAGATCTAGCTCGACCCAGCTTGGCATGGGCTCTAGATTTGCAAGATGACTCTTTTGCTGTTGCCACGATCCCAGAACTCTTCCAAATGACAACCATAGAAAAGCTCTCTTCTTTGGGTGCTGAAGACGGTCCACGAAATCTTGACATTTCGCGAACCACGTCCTTCACTTCATGCAAAGTATTGTTTTTCCAAAGCTGTTGTGTTTTTCTGCCCGCCCTGGTTGGAGCAGTGCTGCAAACGTGCCAAAAAAGTTATAAAAAAGAAAAACAATCCCTTATTTTGATAATTAGGTGAATTGTGGGCATTGAAGGTTATGATATATATGCACTATTGAACTTCTAAGTTATTCGATCAAAAAAACAAAACTTCTAAGTTCTGTTTTAATTAAAAACAATATCTAAGTTCTGTCATCTTCATCCTCAATCTCTTTGATACTTTCTCTTATGAGGGACGTATGGCGATAAATGATTTGTCATACCAAACAGCGAAAAAAATTTCCCAATTCATTATTAGTTTTTAGCCAAACTCTGAAAAATAGCATTATTTTCTTGGAAAACAACTTCTTGAAAAATATTGTTCAAAAACACCATATTTTTCACTAAATAAACAGAGCCTTAGTAGTTGTGATATAGTTGACACATTTGTTGCGTGCATGCATTGATGGCATTTCCATTAAAACAAATAATTTTTAGGCTCCGTTTGTTTCATGAAAAATAAGTTGCTTCTAAAATATATTTTCCGGGATGTCAATTTCTAAGACATTGACTATATTTTTTTTTTTTTGTGTTTGGCTAAAATATGAAACAGAATCAAAAAACATTTTCCATTGTTTGTATGGAAAATTGGATTTGATTTTCCTTCATGTACTCATTTCAATAAATTTTTGTTTTTCTGTTTTTTCTATCCATTTTATATGTTAAAAAATCAAATCTTTTAATATTTTAATTATCTATCTTGTTTTTCTCTCTATTTTTTTATGTTTTATTTTTTTTCTATACTAATGATTCCTCCAATCTCATCCTCTCTACTCCAACTCCGCCCCTGCGAAAACCCCCACCAGACTACGTAGCTCGATCAGCCACCGATCGGCCCCAATGGTGAGACTCAAGGTCATCGGTGAGGCTTAGCCTCGCCAAAACTAGCGAGCTCGCCTATGGCCAGCGAGTCGATCTAGCGAGATCGACCTTGCCTTACTCAACCTTGCCTCGCCAGGCTATCGACGAGCTCTTCCTTCTACAGTGGTTGGATTAATTTGATGGCGACCATGGTGGATTTTTAGAGAGAAAATAGGTGAGGGAGTGTGATTGTTTTCTGGTTGGATAGAGAGAGAGGGATTGAAGGGATTTTATGGAGAGAGAGAGTGGAACGAGCGAAGACTTGGGGAAGAGATTTCGGCGTCGAGGAAGACGATGTGAGGATGCAAGTCTGAAAAATGATTTTCTTTTTTCAAGAAATGAAAATCATTTTCCTCAATTTTAAAAAGATATTTTCTGTTGATCAGAAAATATTTTCTTTTATCACTCATTTTCCATGCTCCAAACACAGAAAAGTGAGGAAAAGGTTTTCCCGGGAGATGAGGACATGTCTATTTTGTTGAGAGAGTAGTAAAAGTCGAATACCTTCATGAAGGGAGATTGTCAAGATGGATCTCAAGTTCGAACCCGTCAACGTTTCCAATTAAACCTACCTTCATTCAAAAATTTAAGCCATAGTGAGGGATCTAGCGGTTACCCACCCAATTCAAGTTCCAGAGTTGTACATATTCCAGATCTTCATTTGAGAAAGGACGATGATCTTGTCCTTATGAAAGAATGCATTCAGCCGTACGATGTACCTCCCGATCTCCGATTTGCATTGCTTACTAGAATCGGATACGCTCATGCCTTTCGCTCTGCCAGAACGTGCACGCTATATAATAGAATTTGCCTTCTAGCTTTCATTGTGTTAATTCAATCTAATGATGCACCCAACGAGCTTGCTTCATTCTTTGCTGATGAGCCAGAGTATACAAACGAGCTTTTTAGGATCGCACGTTCTGAAGAATATATTCCTTGAACTATTAGAACGCTTACAATGCTTGCTTTGGGAGCTCAGTTGGCTGTATACATATCTTCTCGTGAACGTGCTCGGATTTTGAGGGGATCAAGTCTTAGTTTTACAGCCACCCACAGTACAATTCTCCTTAATGTGCTCCAGAAGGCTGTTTTATCTCTAAATAGCTTAGTGATCCATCATCTCTTGCCACGCTCAACATAGTTTCATCCTCAGCTCAAGGTAATAATATCAGAGGTTGGGGGGATGCTTCCAACATTCCTACTACTTTTGGAAGATTCATATCCTAGCCATATGCATCTTGTTTGCTTAGCTGTGAAGACTATTCAAAAGCACATGGACTCTATGAGTTCAGCGGTATCTCATTTCAGGAAAACAAAGTGGGACTGCTGCAATGGATATGGATGCTGAGTACAAGGAAAATGACGGTGCTTGCGGTCTGGTTGTTTCAGTCGATCTGGCTGCTGAAGGCATCAGTGATGAGCAGCAGTTCGTCCAATTATGTGTATTTCACTTGATGATCTTGATTCATTGAACAATGGAAAAGGCTTTGATTAAATGTTTATTAACTGTAAAAGGCCTAATTAAGCCCACAATAATGCAAGGAATTTCAACTAGCCCATTCATATGGCTAGGCCGAAAATTCCAATTGGTTCAAGGGTAAATTCGATGCAATTTAGCCCTTTAGGGATTTAATTCAAATTATATATATATATATATTTTATTCTGGGCTTATTTTGTGAAAATTTGAAAATTCAATTTCCCGACATGCAACCTTCCTCTCTATGAATATATCACGAAGTCTAGGGTTTTGGGGAGTGGCCAATTGATCATAATACACGGCCACAAATTCTCTCTTCTTCTGGGCAGGCAATTCATGTTCAGAAAAGAACAATTGAGAAAACCACGACGACGGCTTTTTTGCATGGTGGCTTCCACCGCCGCGGTATTGGCTTGCACGTAATGCCGAAAGAGAGACACCTCCACACGTTCAAAAAGAAGAGAAACACGAGAGGACCCACTATCAGCACACACAGGGAATTGCTAAGGGACATTCAAGATGATGGCACTCGTTCTCCGTGGCCAACACTAATTGGGGTCCTTCTGACGTTCTACGTCATTCGCCACTACTTGGGTGCACCCATCCTACGGATCTGATTGACGAGTCTTGAGAACCTGCTGCTCCCACTCGGTTTGTTCTATTTTGCAGGTTAATCGGAGCTTGGGAATCTATCACAAGCTTACATCGCTCGTGACCAATTCTGCGTGAGCATCCCCACCGTTCGGTCGAAGGCTTGAATTTTTGTGTGCAATTACAAGTTTGGGAAGCAAATCTCTAGTAAGTTTCCTATTTTTGATTGTGGAATATCTTATTTCCTTCTATTCGTTTGCAAAGATGTAAACTTTGTATTTCAAATGATTGCATGCGCTCATAAATCTCCCCAAATTTACATGTATTTGCTATCAAGTCAAAGGATAGCAAATGGAAGGCTTGAACTTTTTGATCAACAAAAATCGGCTCTCAGAATTTCGTTAAGAATCGAATTAAGAAAGTGATTTTTTTACAGGATCATAAAAATATGATTTTTATTTGGAGAAGGAGTTGCGTGAGTTGATTGTCATATTGACATAATTTTCTAAATATTAAAGGAGTCAATTTTGGTGAGATTTTTTCTCAAGTTACTAAATTAAGTTCCATAAGAATTGTCTTATCTTTAGCAGCTGCATCCAATCAAGAGATAGAGCAGCTTGATGTAAAAACAACATTCCTCCATGATAACTTGAAGGAGGATATTTACATGAAGCAACCAGAAGGGCTTGAGGTCAAAGGAAAAGAAGTTTTTGTTTGCAAACTAAACAAGCATTTGCATTGCTGGAAACAATCTCTAGGAATGTGGTATCAGAAGTTTGACTTATATGCCTTGAAGCTTGACTTTGTTCATTATGATGCTAATCATTTTGTCTATGTAAAAAGGTTAGATGATGATTTTTTTTATCTTAACCTTATGTGTTGATGATGTGCTATTAGTTGAAAATAGTATGAGAATGATTAGCACTATGAAAGGACTATTGGCAAAATAATTTGAGATAAAAGATCTAGGCCCAACAAACTTCATCTTGGGCATGCAAATAAAAAAGGAAGAGTGAGAATAGGAAATTGTGGTTAAGTAAAAAAATATATATATGTTGAAAGTGTGTTAAAAAAGTTTAACATGATAGATTGAAAACTAGCGAAGACTCTAATGTCCACAAGTTTCAAGTTATTAGAGTTCCAGTATCCCAAGACTGAAGAGGAAGCTAAAGAGATGGCAGTAGTTCTATATGCAAGCACAATGGGGAGCCTGATGTATGCCATAGGTATATATTTATTCAGATATTACTTAAGCAGTGGGAGTATTAAGAAACTTAGTTTTAGCTTTGCCAATTGAGTCCATTCAATCAATTTATGGAAGAAATCACTAAAGTGGATACCAACCGACCTATATGAGATAGCTAGTGCTGACGTGAATATTTTTTAATAATGTTTTTTGGTTTCCCCCCTTTTTATTTGGCACAGTTGTACTTCAACTGGGAAATTTTCAACCCCACATATGCTGTTGTTTCTTTTCATCAACTAATGATGTAACTGAAGGATAGGTCCACTTAAGTGCTAGAATCATGAAATATAATTTCAAATTGGAAAATCGGATCGATACAAGTTGATTGAATTTATTATCTCAATCAGCTCAATCTGGATCTTAAGTAGATTTGGTCAACTCGACTATATTTTTTATTTGATCCTGTCGACCTCATCTCAGGAATGAGCAAAATCTATGCCAAAGAAATATATGGTCATTTTTCTTAGAAAATGATTTTCTAGAAAATATTTTCTAAAAATTTTAATGTTTTCACGAAAAGCCTTTATGTGACGATGACTTGAAGAGCGATCTAGTGCACCAGTTTTTTTTCGATGTTTTGATCTTGAAGACCTTTCTTTATTTTTTTTTATAGACAATAAAATCTCTATACTTTTTTTTTTCTTTTTGTTTACTTAAGAATATGATCAAATTTTCCTGATAAGATCGTATTTTATCGAGAAGATTTTTTGGCGATAGAATTAGTCGAGTTTGAATGTCCACTCAAAAACTATAGTTATTTTCGCATGGGACCCGAAACTATTTTTCATCAAACTCTAAGCCTAGGTTACGTAGAGCGTAGATTGCTCCATTTATGTAGAACAAAACGTAGGATTAGGTAATCTTCTTGTAAAAGACAGGTATCATAGGAGATACACTTTTCTGGGATAAGACGTGATTTTTTAGCTATATTTTGAAGATGATATGGATAATTTAATATGATTGAGTAATCGCAACTGTAATAAGACTGTCATAAGCCTATATCAAATAAATAATGTTTCATATTGGACATCAATATATTCCAATACCACATTTTTACAGATTCTTTATTCCATTTCATTCGAGCTCAACAGCAAAAAGAGGAGAGGGGGTAGGCGCGGGGCCCCGGGCGCGCGGGGGGGGGGGGGGGTTGTTGTTTTTCTCAGGCCAGAGGAGAGCAATGATCAAGCGTTGATGAAATTGTACGTAGAGCAGTTCGAAAACACACAATTCAACTTGACACAGAATGCAATCTACGACTGCTTGGCACTTAAACTTTTTCTTCCACATCACATTGGCAATGGATCGACGTACAGAGAAGTCACATACATTTTTAATGTGGTCTCGGCATGAGTGTAGAGATCTATCTCATCTTTATACACCACATGCATGGCTCGTGCAAAATTGAGAATTCGCATGAGGATTGGCCTGGGGACGGTGGTCGGATGGCACAGCCCTTCATTAATGTCCTTCCACGCGTTGGCCACTTGTTTACAGAGTTCCTCCTTAGCCTCTTCCTCAGTAACTCCATATTGTTTCACGAAACACTCTACTGAAGTTGGCCCATGACCCCTCTCTTGCTCAAACTGTTAACAAATATCTTGCGGAAATTATTTTTTTTCTATTATTGATAAGATCTATCGGACAAAAGTTATAGAAGTGAACAACAGTGTTGCTTTTATATACCTTGTGTCCGGCGATGTCATCCATGAGCCGACCAACTACTTTTACAGCCTTCGCCATCTTGGAGTCGCTGTGTAACAGCCAGTCAAAAACATCTTTGGTTACAATATCTCCCATTCCCAGCAACGACGTCACCGGTAGCACTTCAAGAGCAGAGCTTGCTAATGCAATGGGCATGTACTCCTCCATCGTCGGTACGTGGTTTTGGTGGAACCATTTGGCCTCAGCAAAGTACGCCCTCACTTGGTTCTTCATCTAAGGATTCATCCTCAAACATAAAGCTATCGTCAATATTCAAATGTCAATGTGTCTAGTGGATTTAAATATGATAGTCTCTTCTTTTTAAACAGAAACCCGTTATTTTGTGGCCGGTAGATGGAGTAATCATTGCATTTGATTTATATAATCTCGATTGGCTTACCGCTTCTTTTGCATAGAAGAGCTGGTATGATCGTCCATTTCTGGTCACCTCATAGCCAATTTCATCATACAAATCAAGAATGATTTTGTAACACGCCTGCAAGTACTCTGGCAATCCATCTTTGGCATCGATGTCCCACCTGAGTTCAAGTTCAGAAAATATCACACTAAACCCTTAGTAATAGCTGATCAAATTAGGATAAGTTTAAAGTTAGTAAATTGAGAAAAGCACCGAAGTGTGAACTGTACCTCTCAATTGCTTCCTTGAAGAGTTCTAGTTCTTCCCATGTGCCATAAACATCATAGATGTCATCGATAATGGAAACCATGATAGCCACTTTAGTTAGTATTTGCCTACCGACTCCATGCTCTGGCTCGAAGTAAACTCCTGACATCCAGAGATACATCTCCACAAGCCTATCTCTGGCAAATGGTAACTTCCTTTTTACATCTAAATCCTTCCACCACCTATAGTATACCAACAAATCCTATTTAAGGAACACATCATTGATAGAATTATAGAAAGTCGTTTAGACCGATGGATGAACCAAAGAGATTAACACATCAATCTATGACAATTTGGCATTCTTAGAACATCTAGCTATTTTAGCAATGCGATCATGAAGCAAACCTTGTAAGGTTGCCGAGTTCCTTTTGGTGTTGCTCTTGCAATAAGTTGAAATCAAGTTTAGCTAAGGAGAGTAGGACTTCATTATGTGAAGGATCCTCTTGGTAGAGTGGAATGTAACGCCTTGCCTCTAGCCTTGGCATTCCCTTGTGGATTGGCTGGTTTAAGGCATGACTCACTTTTTTTTTGAGATTGGAGCTTGCTTTTCCTTTATCAATTGATTCAAGGTGAGTAATTGTAAAAGTGACTGCAGCGTCTAAAATTTCATCGCCATGAGACCTCAGATGGCAAGCTTCAAACAGACTTAGCAGTCCTTGTACATCAGTGTTGAGTGATTCACTAAAATTCCCTTTGCTGTCCTTGAACTTGTTAAAGATTTCTGAATGGCCAAACAAAAAGTGGGAATCAATTGGAAACGAATGGAAAAAATGACATACTAAACCAAGGAAATAAAAGAAATAACCATTCACCTTTCAAAGCAAGAAAACTTGAAGAACTCTAGAGTTAAGAATAGAATAAATTATTAAAAAAAATCCTAAATCTATTACAAGTGTGCCAATTCGATTCTAAACAATTTTTTTTAGCAATTGAGTTTTAAATCTCTTGCATTTGTGATAATTTTATCCATCCAAATAACTTTGATAGGAAATCACGGATGTGGATGCTAGACGTTTGCTAGCACTAACGTTGATAAATTTTGATAATATTTTTAATTTTTCATTTCCTTTTTCCTTTATTTTTTTCGATTTTTTTCTTTCTTTCTATGCCTTCTTTTTCTAGCCAGTTGTCAAACCTCAACGATCGACTAAGGCAAGAGCCGACAGGGTCGACCTCACTAGCCCTTGGTGACGCTTGGCCTCACTTGGTTATGGAGAGGCTTGACCTTGCTAGATCTATGGTGAGGCGGCTGGCGAGGTCGACCACACCAGTCCTCACCACAAGTTAGTCATCAGCACAACGACTGACCAGAGGAAGAATGCAGGGAAAGGAAAGAAAAGGAGAGGGAAAAAAAGGGAAGAGCAATAAACAAATAAAAAATTCGAAAGTTCGAAAAATTTAAAAATTATCCATATCAATGCCAATGAATGGTCAACAGACAACTAGCATCACGTTAGCAATTTCTGACCAAGTTAGTCGGATGAATTGAATTGGCAAAAATGTAAAATATTTATGACAGAAATAGCAAAAACTAGAATAAAAACTAGAATGAATAAACATGTTAGTGAAACTTTTTGTTCACTCTAATCAATCAAATGGACTATCAAGTGGTCTTTATGCAATACAATTTGGCCAATTAATCGATCATTGGGAATTAGAACATTACATACCACATGAAATTATGAAACCTTGTTGTCGTAACAATCGAAAGAGAAGAGCAACCGTGTGTAAGTTGTCATCACTGCCATAGTGAAATTCGAAATAACTTCTGTGGATTTTTTCCAGCAGTTGATCAATCTCAATTTGAAAATGGTAGGCAATTCCTAAGCGTTGGATTTGGTCGATCAAGTTCAACTTCTGCAAAGGCTTATCCATAGCATCTATCAACATCTTTCTCACTTCTCCTTTCAATATCTCAATTTGATCCTTTGCTTGGGCAGGAGAACTCTACAATAAATATGAAAATACAAAAAATGATTAGTAGACAGAAGTTGTAAGAGTACAATAAATATATTAGGTTGCCTATGACCCGATTCACATTTAATATTAGTTGAAATTAACTAAAAATTAACGCATGTTGACTAATTTTATTAATAGTGGTGATATTATTTCCACATTTGTTAAGTCATATGTGCACGCCACATGTAATAATCAACACATGCATGTAGTTTCAAACCAACTGGATCTTACTTTTCTTTTTCTTTATCAAATGCTGTGGGATGGTGGTGCCTTATCATACAAGGTTATTATGTTTTATGCTCTTACTTTTCAGAAAACATAAAGACCAAATAAATTTCCAGATATAATCCAATAAAAAGAACAACTTAAATGCTACCATTGAGCTAGAGTCGGAAGCATATTTGTGAAAGTAATCCCCCCATATGCCTGGATGAAAATTTGCTGATCGGCGTTCAGCGACGTGGCTTTTTATTTGAGCAGGAGAAGATGATGGGATTGCTAAAATCTGAAGAGACATTTCTTTTTCGCTGTGCGGAGATTTAGGTTTCTTAATTGGTATTTATAGGCTATAGCATCCTATGTGGGTGGAACATCAAAGGCAAAGGATTCTTTTATCAAAAAACACGTTTTTCATATTTCAAGGTCTGCATGTAACACATTTTAGGAATTCAACCCAAAGGTTGGGCAAACAATCGGAAGTTCGATCATCTAGCAGTTTCTCTCCTTAATCATCCGTCAACTAATTCACGGTTAAAGTTAGACTCGTCAAATGGGTCTTATGAGCAGGGTTGACAAATGGACCAATCCTGATTGATCCATTTAACTTGTTTTGGTCGATTTTCATGTAATACAATTCTTGTAACTCATACACAACACAATCCACAAAAACTTGTACTTGAACTTAGGTGAGAGCGTAGAGAGAGTTATAGAAGTAGGTTGGGTTTAATTAAGTTGTAAATTTATTTAATGCTCATATTAGTTTAGAGCTTTCCATTCTAAACTCATTTATGATGCATTTTTGGATAGAACTAATTCATATAATAACTCAAGAGACATGACTTTTTATTTGAGCAGGAGAAAAAAAAGATGGGATTGCTAAAATCTGAAGAGACATTCCCTTTCGCTATTTTCTTGATTTAGGTGACTCAACAAATATAGATGAAGAACATTGGAGGGTAGAGGCTTTTCTGGGAGCGTCGAAACCATGTCGATGGGTATTTGCAGGCTATGGCATCCTATGTCTAATTGAGTGCTTCCATCAACGGTTTATTTTCTCAAAAAAGGTTCTTCCATAAAATTTTAAGGCCAGAGTGACATAGCATGTTGAAGGTGTAACTGTACCATGGACAGCTCTCCCAGAATTCAATCTGACTATTGTGCGAACCATCGGAGCTAGATTGGCAAGGAAAATCTAAAACGCGTGAACTTTGAACGTCTAGCAACCTTGTGTCTTGTCTAAAATGACAATCCATTAAAAACTTTCTACAAGAGGACTAACTTGTCACAAGTCTCGCAGGTTCCACGTCTAATGGGGAGATCCACGATGCTTGTCTCACTGGGTGTCACTTTCTATTGGAGAACTGACTTGTCACAGGTCTCACATGGTCCTTGTCTGGCGGCTTCTAGGTTCTATGAATTGTTCAAAATTCGAACTCAATCAATTTCATTGTCTCTCCTCTAATTTCGCCTTTCAGCACACCTATCTTCCCCACGATGCTTGCGTAAATAGATAAATATGATTGATATTTATGATGTTCAACTTAATATTTTTCCAAGGGGGGAGTATATCGCATTGCTGCTACCTTCGGAAGACCACATTCATATGATATTATAAGAGTCCCTCTCACATGCGAGCCGGACTAGGGGTGACAAATGGACAAAAATGCACAATAAGGGTAGCACCTCGTCATGGTATTACGTTAGAATGTATAATTCAAAAACTTGAACTAATAACTAGAAGGAATTACATGAATCAAAAGAGTATATAAATCTCATAGTCAAGCAATGTAGGATATTTCAAAAATGACAAAGTTGATGCAGAGTTATTAGGACGTTTAGTGGCTTTTGCTCTATGTTAATGTACGTCTAATAATCTGTGTCTCTTTGCTTCAATGGCAATTCAGGCACAAAAAGTTGTTTATCACGTGGTGTTGCTCTTGACTTGGAATAAAAAAAAATGAAGATGACGATGGTGCATGTGGAATTATTTCAAAAGTTAGTAGTTGTGATATTGTTGACACGTTTGTTGTACACATGCATTGATGGCATTTTTGCTACAAGAAATAACTTTAAGGCTCCACTTGTTTCTTGGAAAATGAGTTGCTTTTGAAAAATATTTTCCGGTATGTTAATTTACAAGAAAATAATTATATTTTCTGTCATTTGACTAAAATATGAAAAAGACTCAAAAAATATTTTCTAGTGTTTGTATGGAAAATTGGATTTAATTTTTCTTCATGCACTCCTTTCAATAATTTTCCATTTTTCTATTTTTCTATTCATTTTTGTCTATTAAAAAATCAATATTTTATTTATCTATCTTTTTTATTTTCTTTTTTTAAATGTTTTTATTTTTCCTATACTCGTAGTTCCTCCCACCTCACCCTCTCTGCTCTAACTCCAACCTCGCGAAAACCCGCACTAGACTAAGCAACTCGATCAGCCATCGATCGGCTGTGGTAGCGAGTGCAAGGTCTCTAGCTAGGCCTGGCCTCACTCGAGGCTGGCGATGATTAGCTCAATTGGGGCCAACAAAGCCTTGCCTCGCCAGATTTGGTGAGCTCACCTTTGGCCGGTGAGTCTCAACTCACTATATTTGGCGATCTCAAAGACTCAGGTGAGGTCGAACTTGCCTCAATCAACCTTGCCTCGTCGAGCTATCGACGGGCTTTTCCTTCTGTAGTGGTTGGGTGAATTTGATGACAATCATGGTGGATTTTCAAAGAGAAAACAAGTGAGGGAGTGTAATTGTTTTTTAGTTGGAGAGAGAGAGAGAGAGAGAGAGAGAGAGAATGGAAGGAGTGAAGAATTGGGGAAGGGATTTCGAAGACGATAATGGAGAAAGACGATGTGAGGACACGAGAGTCTGGAAAAAAAAATTTGTTTTTCAAAAATCGAAACCATTTTCCTCAATTTTAAAAAAAATATTTTCCTTTGACCGGAAAGTATCTTCCCTGATTGCTCATTTTCCATGTCCCAAACACAGGAAAATAAGGAAAATGTAGCCCAGCTCTGACTTATTGATTTGATGATGGTTTTCATGAAACAAACGGAATGTTAAATATTACTTGTAGAAAGCCTGATTGGTTTGTTCAAGGGAGTAGACGTGTTATTACGACGAAGAACACCAAATTTTTTCCTATCAAAAAGGATAATCGAGAAAACAATGTCCAAACACATTTTGAAGAGTCTAAAATCTATCAAATGTGAGAATTGTGCCATCGCCATGCTCTTCAGCATTTAGAAAGCATGCTTTCAGAATGGAATGTGCTCGCACATGATTATAATCATATTTCTTGAGATATTATTTGTAAAGCTGGTGGATTTCCTTTGACTCTTGAGGCTATCAGTTCCTCTCTTTGTGGCAAAAGTAAATCACTTTGGAAAGACATGTTGAAGAAATTACATTCACTTTCCAATGAAGATGTCCTTTACAGATGAAAGATTAATTTTGAAATGATAGAGAATGCACATAATTTTATTTCTTAATATCGCATGTTACTTTATTTGTGAACGGAAAATCTATTAATGTTATATGTGTAAAGCCTTGGATTTTTTTCCCAATGGTCGATATCAATTTCCTTACCCGCATGTCTTTGTTAAAGATTGATGACGATGATAGACCGCCATTGCATAACCTGTACGGAGAACTTGCAAGAGAAATTCTTCAGCAAGAAGACCTCAATGTTCATGGGAAGTGTAGTCGTCCCAAGATTGTGTTGGAAGTAGTGCAGCCTAGAAAGGTAAACTCTATCCATTGGTACTGTCTTCGTAATCTACGGAACATCAGCTCGAAGTTTAGACTATACTCCTCGATGTGTTCTTTTGTCTTGTGTTGCACTTGAAGAAAACTAAACTCGTTTTATTTGAGATAATTGAAGGTAATATAAGAGTTTATATCTAGCGAAAGATTCTAACAGCTTACATTCGAAATCTGAAGGTAGAAGCAAATAGAATGTCTTAATTATACAACAAGTCTATGTAGCATTTACTCACTGAATGCGGTCTTAATTCACTTCTGCCTTTTCTTTTCATCAAGGAAAAGTGGACATCGTAGTTTTTGTTGGGAGCGTGCCTCAACATGTAAGCTCCGAAACCAGCTCAACATGTAAGCTCCAAAACCAGCTCTGATACCATTTGTTAGGAGCGCGCAGCAGAAATCGAATACTTTCACCAAGTGAGATTGTCAAGAGGAAGCCAAAGTCTAAGCCCATCAACATATCTAGTCATCCTACCTTCACTCAAAAACTTAAGCCAATGAGTTATCGACCAACTAGGATATATTAATTGTTCAACCTCACGTCATCTCTCCAATATGAGGCTTCTCTAACACAACTCAAATGTTCATCTCAATAGCTCTCCGACTAATTGGATGTTCCAAAGAGCACAACTTTACATGTGAAGATTTGTCAACACTTCCTACTTAAGGTTCTTGGAATTAGAGGGGGGGGGACATGGTAGGAGACTTCAAGAATCTTCTCGAAAGTTTAAGATGGCTCTCTTGGCATCGTTGCCCTTCGGACTTGCAGGTGATCAATCTATGTTCATGGAACTTAGTCATGCTCAAGCTTTCAGACAATGAAATTCGAGAGAACTGGAAATGGATGGGGCCCATGGTTGGAATTGTTTCATATCACATAAGTGTGTTTGTTGCCATTTTCCTTCCCTTACTAGTCTAATCTGAAGTTTGTTTCACAGGCGAATCGTGCCTTGAAAGTTATACATTGCCATCTCTTCACAACTCCTGACTTCTCAACGTGCTTGAATTTGAAGATACTGGTTTTTTATCGACTCAGCTCTATCCATACGTTGAAGCACCTAAAGCGCTTGCAAACTTTTTGCAGACTGAGTTTAGCCGTTGAAGTCATCCATGAACCCCCGTTTTTGACTTGTTCGATGTGCCTTCTGCAATATGCGGTCTTGGGTACTTGCCAAGTCTAAAGCTAGTGGGCAAGTGTATACGAGAGCTTCATCCATCTTTTGGAGAGATGGCGAGCTTGACATGCTTGTCTTTAATGGATTGTTATCGGCTTAGGAAGCTTCCAGACTTCATTGGAAAATTGAGAGCGTTGCTTGTATTGAATTTGTTCAACACAGGAATCAGACAATTCCCTAATTCTATTGCATATCTCATAAGGTTAGAGAAAATGAACCTGGGACATACTCGGATAACGAGACCTACCAACTCCCTTGGAGGACTTGAATCATTGGTTGACTTAGACTTGTAGTGTTCAAGGATTACAAAGTTGCCGCTTATATTGAATATCTTAAATGACTAGGGTGTTTATTTATGACTTTCGGTAAGATAAGAGAGTTACCTCATTCTATTGGAGATCTCAAAATGGTGGAGGAAATGAACTTGCAATCCACTTAGATAAGAGAGCTACGTAATCCATTAGAGGACTAGAGTCATTTCTTTGGTTAGACTTGAAACGTGCAAAGATTACAGAACTATCTACTTTCGTTGGATATCTTAAAAGGCTGAAGTGCTTAAATATTTATTAGGGTAAGATAACAGAGCTACCAAAGGCCATAAGGATGTTGGAAAATCTTGAAATGTAAACATATCATAGTTGTAGAAATATATATGTCATATGGCCTCTTCTACTTCGGACCTTTCAATAGCTAGTGATGATCCTCAACCTCTCATATGGCCTCCTCAGCTTTTGGTGGTTTCCATTCTTTGTGATGATCGTTGATCTCTCACAAGGCTTCCTTTGTGTGGGTAATACTCTCTAGATGGTGGATGAGAGGGATCGAGTTTGGATATTATTAAAATTTATTTGGACCAAAGAAAAAGACAAATGGATGGGACTTTCAAGAAAAAAAATTTGTTATCATGGAGCACAATATTCTCTTTTGACTACTTTTGTGTGGTTCATTAAGTGTGTTTTCCACTTTGTGTAACATTTGACTACTTTTGTGTGGTTCATTAAATGTGTTTTCCACTTGTGTAACTTTTGACTACTTTTGTGTAGTTCATTATGTTATCTTTAGAAAGTTAGAAAGTTTGTGTAGGTGCTCTTCTATATATATGTGGGGGGTTGTTCGTGTTGTTATCAAGAAGCCAAAAAATCTCCAAGTGAGTTTCATATTGTATCCACTAGAAGTTGATTTCAATAAGAGTGTTTTTCTCCATCCGTTTCGTGCCTCGTTTCGTACATCCGAAAATCACCCTTATTTTCCTTATGGTTCCAACACTCCACATATCTGAATCATTTGTGAACTCACCATCAGGAAGTTCAAGTACAACTATGCATCTTAAATGGACATTGAATGCCCCAAAAATTTATGGAGGAGAATGCCAAGAAAACCATCTAATCCTCGAAAGACAACCAGAGAAAACCTTCGACAATTGTTAAAGTTACATAACTATAGAAACCTTCAACTTCGAAACCAAGGTTACGTAGAGCACAGATTGCTCCAATCATGTAGAACAACAAGTGGGATTAGATAACGTTCTTGGAAAGAGCAATGATCAAGTGTCGACCCACAATTCAAAACGTACGAAGAGCATACGGGGGCTTGGTAATTAAACTTGTTCTTCCAAGCCATCAAATTGGCAATGGGTTGACGTACAGAGAAGTCACGTGCTCTTTTAACTTGGTCTGAGCATGAGTGTAGAGATCTTTCTCGTCTTTATACACTAAATGCATGGTTCGTGTAAAATTGAGAAATCGCACAAGGAGTGGCTTGGGGACGATGATTGGCTGGCACAGCCCTTCGTTAATGTCATTCCATGCATCAGCCACCTGTTTACGGAGTTCCTCCTTAGCATTTTCCTCGGTAACCCTGTGTTGTCTCATGAAACACTCCACTGAGGATGCCACATGACCTCTCTCTTGCTCAAACTGTAAGCACATACCTCATGGAAATTATTTGTTTCTCCTATTGATAAGATATATTAGACAAAATTTAGATAAATCAGTGTTATTCACTGGTAAGCTTTTACAAACCTTGTGTCCAGCAATGTCGTCCATGAGCCGACCGACTACTTTCGCAGCCTTCACCATCTTGGAGTTGCCGTATAAGAGCCAGTCAAAAGCATCTTGTGTGACAATATCTTCCATTCCCAGCAACAACGTCACCATTAGCAATTCAATAGCAGCGGATGTTAATGCAATGGGCATGTACTCCTCCATCGTCGGTATGTGCCTTTGGTGGAACCATTTGGCTTCAATGAAGAATGCTCTCACTTGGTTTTTCATCTAAGGATTCATCCTCAAAAATAGAGCTACATCAATATTCGAACTTTAATTTGTTTTGTAAACTTCAACATATAACATTTTCTCATCCTTATCCAAAAACCCAATGTTTCGTTACCACCGAATGGAGTGAAAATTGCATTTGATTGATATAATCTCAAATGGCTTACCGCTTCTTTTGCATAGAAGAGGCGGTATGGTCGTCCTTTTCTGGTCACTTCATAGCCAATTTCATCATACATATCAAGAACAATCTTGTAACACGATTGCATGTACTCCGGCAATCCATCTTTGGCATTGATGTCCCACCTAAGTTCAAGTATCAAGCTTGACCCTAATTAACAGTTGATCGAGTTGGTAAACTAAGAAAAGCATTTGACTACAAACTGTACCTTTCTATTGCTTCCGTGAAGAGTTCTAGTTCTTCCAATGTGCCATAGGCATCATAGATATCATCGATAATGGAAACTATGTTGGCCATCTTGATTAGTATTTCCCTAGCGGTTTCATACTCCGGCTCGAAATAAACTCCTGACATCCAGAGATACATCTCCACAAGCCTATCTCTAGCAAATGGGAACTTCCTTTCTACATCTAAATCCTTCCACCACCTATTATTTACCAACAAATCCTATTTAAGGCAAAGACATCATTGATGAAATTATAGAAAGTACTTTAGCTAGATTAGCCAAAGAGATTGACAGCCCTTGTCACTATTACAAATGATTTTTAGTTCAGGATAAATTGAAATCGTAGGAAACAGTCTATCACGAAGCTAACCTTGTAAGCTTGCCGAGTTCCTTCTGGTGTTGCACTTGCAATAAGTTGAAATCGAGTTTAGCTAAAGATAGCAAGACTTCATTATGCGAAGGATTCTCTTGGTAGAGTGGAATGTAATGCCTTGCCTCTAGCCTTGGTATTCCCTTATGGATTGGCTGGTTTAGGGCGTGACTCACTTGTTTTTTTATAGTAGGGTTTGCTTTTCCTTTATCCATTGATTCGAGGTGAGTTATAGTAAAAGAAAGTGCATCATTCAAGATATTATCACCATGAAACCGCAGATGGCAAGCTTCAAATAGACTTAGTAGTCCCTGCATGTCGGTGGTGAGTGAATTGCTGAAATTCCCTACGCTATCCTTGAACTTGTTGAAGATTTCTGAATGGCCAAAAAAAGATGGGAAAAGATGTTATTATGTTATACTATGAAAAATTCATGTTCGACTGGAAACAATTGGAAAAATGACATACTAAACTGAGGAATTAGAAGAAAGGAGTATTCACCTTTCGAAGCAAGAACATTCGAAGAACTCGGGATTTGAGTATCTTATAGGGAATGTTTAACTAATAAAGAAATCAAAACTAGAGAAAACTAAACTTGTTAGTGATATTATGTGTTCACTCTAATCAAATCAAATGGAAATCAACTAGTGTCTACTTTATAATTTTTCCAACTACTCGATCAATGAGAATTAGAACATTACATACCACTTGAAATATTGTAACCTTGTTGTCTCAACAACCGAAAGAGAAGAGCGATGGTGTGCAGGTCGTTGTTATTACCGCAATGAAATTTGAAATAGCTTTTGTGGATTTTTTCCAATTGTTGATCTTTCGAAGTGGTAGGCAATTCCTAAACGTTGGATTTGATCGATCAAGTTCAATTTTTGCGAAGGCTTAGCCAAAGCATCTGTCAACATCTTTCGCACTTCTCCTTTCAATCTCTCGATTTGATCCTCTACTATGGCATGAGAACTCTGCAATCAATATAAAATTGGATCTTCAAAAAATAATTAGAGGGAAATAACATGGATTTAGTAATAATGTAAGAAATACATTAGGTTGCCTATGGCCTTATTGTCCACAATACATATCATTGAAATTACAGCGGAATTCTTCCTTCATGACTAGTTTTATTAAGAGTGAAGAGATTCTTTCTACATTTGTCAAGTCAGATGTGCATGCCACAAGGTTCCCATAGAAACTTTGAATCATTTAAGGCTTAATCGGCTCCCAACACAAGTATTATTGCTCAACTATTATAAAAATTTGGATTGTGTGCGCTTTTTGTCGATATAGGCTAGACTCTATTGATCATCCCATCTCTTCTTCGACTGCAATACTACCTATTCCCTTACAATTTTCTAGGCCACTAAATGTAATTTGGCTTAGCTTGATTATTTTGGGCACGACAATCTCCAATGGACTATACATCATATCAGTGGCCAGCACTTTTATCGGACCATTGCATGATTTTCTTTTAGCACTCTATGTAATATGATCTGGACTGAAAGGAGCCAAAGGATGTCAGGGACAAGGCCTTTTGTTAAGGTTGTCAAGGAGAAGTCCTTGACTTTTAAACTTGTGGAAGACACCTCTCGTAACCAAAGAATGCAGGGCAATTGGGGCATATCTCCCCCAATATTTTTATTGACATTCATCTGTCATTCAATCTTGTTTTGTTATTTACTATTTGGCCATTGGTTTGGCCTATTCACTGCCTTGTGTAGTTTATTGGAGCTCCCTTTTTTCTTTCTTGTTTGGTTACTCAAGACACCCTTGCACCATCTTGACATCTTCTAGTGCTGTTACGTGTACGAGGTCTATGCGGACATGTTTCTCTTTTCACAATTTGCGTCTTGATTAGTTAATATATTTCTTACTTAATAAAAAACACACACACACATCCATGGAGTTTCCATCAAGTGGAACTTTTTTATTTTTTCTTTATCAAATGTCGTGGGATGCTGCCCAATAATTCATGATAATTATGTTCAATATTCATAGTTTTCAGAAAACATAATGGAGGAAAAGATTTCCAGACATAATCCAAGAATAGCTTAAATGTTACCATTGAGCTGGAGTCGGAAGCATATTTGACAAAATAATCCCCCCATATGCCTGGATGAAAATTTACTGATCGACGCTCAACGACATGGCTTTTGATTTTAGTAGGAGGAGAAGATGGGATTGCTGAAATCTCAAGAGACATTTCTTTTCTTTTCTTTTTTAGCTGTTTCTTGATTTAGACTTATTGATGGGTATTTATAGGCTATAGCATCCTACGCTGGTGGAACCTAAAAGTCAAAGGTTTATTTTCCCAAAAACGCGTTCTTCATATTTCGTGGGTGTTGTGTGGGTTTTGATTTATGTTAACGTACGTCTAATAATCTGAGTCTCTTCACTTCGATGGCCATGCAAGCACAAAAACGTGTTTATCACGTGGTGTTGTTCCTAACTTGGAATAGAACGTGAAGATGACGATGGTGCATGTGGAATTATTTTAAAACTTAAGCTCGACTTATTTCGCGAAAAAGAACTTTTCGAAAATGTTTTTCGAATTTTCCGACATTTGAGGGTGAAAAACAAGCAAGCTCAAAAAAATATTTTCCTCATTTTTTCTTGCTTCTCTCTTTCACAGATTCTTTCTTGTCAATTATTTTGTTACTTTCTTTTCATATTGTATTTATTTATTCAAAATTTTCATATTTATTTATTCAAATCTGGTAAGTCTCGCCTTACCAGATTTGGTGAGCTCACCTTTGGCCGGCAAGTTTCAACTCACTGTATTTCGCAAGCTCAAAGACTCAGGTGAGGTCGAACTTGCTTCACTCAACCTTGCCTCATCGAGCTATCGATGGGCTTTTCCTTCTATAGTGGTTGGATGAATTTGAGGACAATCATGGTGGATTTTCAAAGAGAAAACGAGTGAGGGAGTGTAATTGTTTTTTGGTTGGAGAGAGAGAGAGATTGAAGGGATTTTAGAGAGAAAAATTGAAGGAGTGAAGAATTGGGGAAGGGATTTCGACATTTAGGAAGATGATAATGGAGAAAGACGATGTGAGGACATGAGAGTCTAGAAAATGATTTTCGTTTTTCAAAAATGAAAACCATTTTCTTCGATTTTAAAAGGATATTTTCCGTCAACCGGAAAGCATCGTCCTTGATTGCTCATTTTCCATGTCTCAAACACAGGAAAATAACGAAAAGGCTTTCCCGGAAGATGTTTTTCGTAAAACAAACAGAACGTTAAATATTACTTGTACAAAAAGCCTGATTGGTTTGATCGGGGGAGTAGACGTGTTATTACGATGAAGGACACCAAATTTTTTCGTATCAAAAAGGATAACCGAGAAAACAATGTCCAAACACATTTGGAAGAGTCTAAAATCTATCAAATGTGAGAATTGTGCCATCGCCATGCTCTTTAGCATTATTTAAGTGATATAACGAAGTGTTTTTAAATAATTTATTTTGCACCAAATAAATGCGCCCAAAAATTTGAAAAGACCATTACAAGCGTCGAACCTTCGTGAAAACCCTGTCCCCTGAACATAGTTAAACCGGTCAAACGGGTGTTGTGGGTTGGATTGAAAAATGGACGAACTTAGATTGATTCATTTAACTTTATTTTTCTCGTTTTCATGTGATACAAATCTAGTAACTTATACCTGACACGGTCTATAAAAACTCATACCTGAACTGAGCTGAGAGTGTATAGTGTGCGAACACAAAATTGAATGATGGCGAGAGAATTATAGTTTGGATTTAATGCTCACATTAGTTTATAGTTTTCTATTCTAAACTCATTTATGACGTATTATTGGATAGAACTAATTCATATAATAACTCAAGAGACATGACTTTTTATTTGAGTAGGGGAAGAAGATGGGATTGCTAAAATTTGAAGAGACATTCCCTTTTGCTATTTTCTTGATTTAGGTGACTCAGCAAAGAACACTGGAGGGTATAGGCTTCTCTGGGAGCGTCGAAGCCATCTCAATGGGTATTTGCAGGCTATGGCATCCTATGTCTGATTGAGGTCTTCCGCCAAAGGTTTATTTTCTCAAAACAAGTTCTTCCATAAAATTTTAAGGCCAGAGTGACATACCATGTTAAAGGTGTAACTAAATAAAAGTTGAATATCCTCACGAATGCGGCCTTGGACAGCTCTCCCACAATTCAATCTAACTATTGTACGAACTGTCAGAGCTACATTGGCAAGGACATTCTGAAACGCGTGAACTTTGGACGTTTGGGTCCAAAATGACAATCCATTAAAAACATTCAAATGCTTTGGCAGCACGGTAGTTTGGTAAGTCTAGTAGGGAGATGTACGATGCTTTTCTCGCTGCGTGGTCACTTTCACGATGCCTCTCAACTTGAGGGACTTGAAAGTGCAGTCACTTCCATGTCTGGTGGCTTCAGGTTCTATGAATTGTTCAAAATTCGAACCGAGTCAATGTCATCGTCTCTCCTCTAATTTGGTCTTTTAGGACACCCATTTTCCCTAGGATGCTCGCATAAATAGATAAATATGATTGATATTTATAATGTTCAACTTGATATTTTTTCAAGGGAGAAAAGTATATTGCATTGCTGCTAATTTCAAAAGACCACATTAATATAATATTATAAGACCTCTTCTCACGTGCAAACCCGACTAGGAGTGACAAATGAACAAAAATACACAATAAGGGTAGTACCTAGTTATGGTATGATGTTAGAATGTAAAATCCAAAAACTGAATTAATATGTAAAGGGAGATCACATGAATGAAAAGAGTATACAAATATTACAGTCAAGGGACATGGGATATTTCAATAATGACAAAGTTGGCATGAATTACTAGGGTGTCGCGTGGCTTTTGCTCTACGTCAATGTCCGTCTAATAATCTGTCTCTTCGCTTTCATGGGGCCATTCAGGCACAAAAAGTTATTTATCACGTGGTGTTGTTCCCCACTTTGAATAGAACGTGAAGATTACGATGGTGCATTTGGAATTTTTTCAAAATAGAGTGACATATAGATAAAAATACAAAATAAAGGTAGCACTTTGTTATGGTTTTATATTAGAATGTATAATCCAAAAGCTTGAACTGATGTATAGAGGGAGATCAGATGAATCAAAATAATATATAAGTATTATAGTCAAACGACGTGAGATATTTCAATAATAATAAAGTTGGCCTAGAATTACTAAAGTGTTGGCGTGCCTTTTGCTCTATGTTGATGGACGTCTAATAATTTGGGTCTCTTCGCTTCAGTGGCCATTGAGGCACAAAAAGGTGTTTATCACGTGGTGTTGTTCCCTGACTTGGAATAGAACGTGAAGATGACGATGGTGTGGAATTATTTCAAAACTTAAGCTTCATTTATTTTGCGAAAAATAACGTTTTGAAAAATATTTTTCAGATCTTTGGATATTTGGGGGCAGAAAATAAACTAGTCCAGAAAAACTTTTTCCCCTATCGAAAAAGCTCATTCAAAAGTAGTTTTCTTTTTCTAAGAAAAAGAGTATATTTTCCTCATTTTTCCTTCTTTCTCTTTTTCATAGCTTCTTTCCTTTCAATTATTTAGTTACTTTCTTTTCATTTTTATTTCTTTTTTCAAAATTTTGAAGATTTTGAAAATTTTATATTTTATATTTTATATTTTATATTTTATTTTTTTATTTTTCCAAATAAAAATTCTTTTTAATTTCTTTCTTTTTTTCTCTTCTTTTTTCCTTTTTTTTTTCCTTTAATTTCATCATCAGCTAGTTGTCAGCAATGATGATGGTTGGTGACTGGCCATAGGCGATGCAAGGCTTCTCCGAAGGGCGAAGAGCTCAGACCGAGCCTCGCCAGCCTGAGTGAAGCCTCGGCATCACCGGATCTAGCTCGACCAGGCTTGGCATGGGCTCTAGATTTGCAAGATGACTCATTTGCTATTGCCACGATCCCATAACTCTTCCAAATGACAACCATAGAAAAGCTCTCTCCTTTGGGTGCTGAAGACAGTCCACGAAATCTTGACATTTCGCGAACCACGTCCTTCACTTCATGCAAAGTATTGTTTTTTCAAAGCTGTTCTGTTTTTCTGCCCGCCCTCGTTGGAGCAGTACTGCAAACGTGCCAAAAAAGTTATATTAAAAAAAACAATCCCTTATTTTGATAATTAGGTGAATTGTGGGCATTGAAGGTTATGATATATATGCACTATTGAACTTCTAAGTTATTCGATCAAAAAAACAAAACTTCTAAGTTCTGTTTTAATTAAAAAAAAATATCTAAGTTCTGTCATCTTCATCCTCAATCTCTTTGATACTTTCGCTTATGAGGGATGTATGGCGAAAAATGATCTGTCATACCAAACAGCAAAAAATATTTCCCAATTCATTATTAAGTTTTAGCCAAACTCTGAAAAATAGCATTATCTTCCTAAAAAAGGACTTCTTGAAAAATATTTTTCAAAAACATCATATTTTTCGCTAAACAAACAGTGCCTTAGTAGTTGTGATATAGTTGACACATTTGCAGCGCGCACGCATTGATGGAATTTTCATTAAACAAATAATTTTTAGGCTCCGTTTGTTTCGTGAAAAATAAGTTACTTCTGAAATATATTTTCTGGGATGTCAATTTCTAAAACATTGACTATATTTTTTTTAGCGTTTGGCTGAAATATCAAAAAGACTCGAAAAATATTTTCCATTGTTTGTATGGAAAATTGGATTTGATTTTTCTTCATGTACTCCTTTCAATAAATTTTTGTTTTTCTGTTTTTTCTATTCATTTTTATATATTAACAAAAAATCAAATCTTTTAATATTTTAATTATCTATCCTTTTTTTCTCTCTATTTTTTTATGTTTTATTTTTTTTTTCTATACCCATGATTCCTCCAATCTCACCCTCTCTACTCTAACTCCACCCTTGCGAAAACCCCCACCAGACTAAGTAGCTCGATCAGCCATCGATCGGCCCCAATTGTGAGGCTCAAGGTCATCGGTGAGGCCTAGCCTCGCCAAAACTAGCGAGCTCACCTATGGCCGGCCAGTCGATTTGGCGAGGTCGATCTCGCCTTGCTAAACTCACCTTACTTAGCCTTGCCTCCCCAGGCTATCAACGGTCTCTTCCTTCTACGGTGGTTGGATGAATTTGATGGCGATCATGGTGGATTTTTAGAGAGAAAATAGGTGAGGAGTGTGATTTGTCTTCTGGTTGGATAGAGAGAGAGTGGAAGGAGCGAAGACATGGGGAAGGGATTTCGGCGTTGAGGAAGACGATGATGGAGAAAGACGATGTGAGGACGCAAGTCTAGAAATTGATTTTCTTTTTTCCAGAAATGAAAATCATTTTCCTCAATTTTAAAAAGATATTTTCTGTTGATCGAAAAATATTTTCTTTTACCACCCATTTTCCATGCTCCAAACACAGAAAAATGACGAAAAGGTTTTCACGGAAGATGAGTGTTGACACCTGATTTTTAATCAATTTTTCTTTTTTAAAATTAATAAACAAAATCCATAAAAATTCATAAAATTGAAAACTCAATGTTGGGGACCTTAGCCAAGCCTAGAAGCCAATTTTGACCAAAAATAATTTTTCATATTTTCAGTATTTTTACGTATTTTTTATTTATTTATTTTCGAAAATTAATAGAAAATACATAAAAATTAATAAAATTGAAAAATCAACTTTGAGGACCTTAGCCAAGCCTAGGGAACCAATTTTGACCAAAAAATGATTTTTTATATTTTCAGTATTTTTACGTATTTTTTATTTATTTATTTTCGAAAATTAATAGAAAATCCATAAAAATTCATAAAATTGAAAAATCAACTTAGGGGACCTTAGCCAAGCCTAGAGAACCAATTTTGAGCAAAAAATGATCTTTCATATTTCCAGTATTGTTTCGGTATTTTTATTTTCGAAAATTCATAAAAAAAAGAGAAAAATGAGAAACTTGCAATATCAAGTTTGGTGCCTTGGCCAAGCTTAGGCAACCATTTTTGAGGAAAAAATAATTTTTTGTGTTTTTTTTTATATTTTTTAGAAATTAGGAGAATATTTAATAAATAATAGCATTTAAATACCTTTTCATGTTGGCCATCAGAAATTTAAAAAATCCAATTCGGGGTCGTGTATTTCTTCACGAGCATAATCTCGAGCCAGGCCTAAAAAATTCAATTTGAGTCAATTTATTTTCATTTTTTTCACTTTTAGGAGTTGTGACATTGTTCTCTAATATTTCAAATTTTTATATTGGCCCAATTATACCCAAAATGACTCAATTGTGCAAAAGGGCTTTAATTAAATTCTACATTATTTCCAGCGACAAGAAATAAGCTTAAATTTGACATGTGGTGAATTTTGACTAAGTATAGGGAAGGTGTGTCAAAAATGATGAGGATATTAGGATTTAAAGAAATATTTTTTTCAGGGATTGAATTGTAAATACTTAAAATTCAGGGACTAGAGTGCAAATACCTAACTCTTGAGGGATTATTTTGCAAATAACAAAAAGAAGAGTCAGTGGATAAATTAGAATAGAGAAGAGAAGATGGAGAATAGGAGATGGAGAAGAGAAGATGGAGAGGAATGGATTGAGAAAATAAGATAAGAATAGAGAAGGGAAGATGGAGATGAAGAAGAGTTAGTGGAGAGATTAGAATAGGAGATAAATATGGAGAAGGGAAGATGAAGATGAAGATGAAGATAAAGATGAAGAAGAGTTAGTGGAGAGATTAGAATGTGAGATAGAGATGGAGAAGGGAAGATGAAAATGAAGAAGAGTTAGTAGAGAAATTAGAATGGGAGATAGAGTTAGTGAAAAAATTAGAATGGGAGATAGATGAGTAGGTTATAAAAGGAGGAAGAAGTGAGCTTGAGAGGGGGATTTTTTTAGGAGAGAAAATTTTGGATGTTTGAGAGGGTTTTGAGAGATTGAAGAAAAATTTAAAAAGAAGAAAATACCAAAAAGAGAGAGAGAATTAACACAAATTCGAGCAAGCAAATTCGAGCTAAGTGTTTTTATTTATTTGTGGTTTTAGTCGCAAATTAGCACAAATTGTATACACTTTCTCCATTTCTCTATTTTCCTCATATTTTTATGTCAGAGAAGAACAATTCCATATTAATGGCAAAGCCCACAGAGGTGCAAAATTGGCCTAGACGAGCTCCTAAGTGCCTACCAATTTCTCAGCTGATATGTGATTAAAAGTCTCTCTTAATTCAAAAGAAACTCTCTATGTTAAGAACAGAGAGAGCAAAAACCAATTCTAGAAATCTCTCCAAAAAAAGGGAGATAAGTACTCTTTCCACTCTTCTGGTTTAAGGTGCAGATTAGCACATATTTTGTATACTGACACTTCACTTTATTTTTATGTCAGGCAGTCACAGATCTACATCAACGGTTGATAACTCTACAAAAGTAAAGTGAAAGTGCTTCTAAAATGAGGATAATTGAGTTTAGTCATTCGAGTTTTATTTAGTTTTTAGTGTTTTTTGTTTTATTTTAGTGTCTTGGTCTTCTTTTGTGTTTTCGTATTTTGATTCTCATGTTTTATTGCCCAAGTGTCTTGTTAGTGTTTTGTTATGTTTAGACATGATGTGGACGAATGAAGCGAAGAACATTGATGAGAAGATTTGGAAACTTGCAGCTTTAAAGTCGCTGGAGACAGAACACAGATGGACACATCCGCCTGACAGATGGACACATCCATCTGCATTCTGTGGAAGACAGAACCGAGACGGACGCATCCGTCTAATAGACGGACGCGTCCGTCTGCACGCAGTTAGTGATGCGCGAATGGGCGAGCTTCCTCCTTCTGATGCAGCATGAAGATTTTATTAGAATATTCTATTTTTATATTTGAGGATTTGGTTTTAGGAGATAAGGATATTTTATTAGGTGGAATATTTGAAATGGAGATAAAAGAGGAATGAGAAGATAACCCTAGATATATTCTGTTTTTGGAGGATATCTTGGGGGAGTCTTGACGGAACTTTAAAAAATTTAGGGAGCGCATCAATACTTTTTGGGGTGTGCTATTCTGACGAAGGGAGAGAGGAAGACAACGTGGAGCGACGGCTAGGGTTCTTTGACGGAACTAGAGATCAAGGAGGCTAATCTACTCGTCGGAAGACGGAAGACAAGATTTCTTATCTTTTTCCTCTAGTTTTCTTATGTCGTCTTCATGTTTTCTTCTAGAATCACGATGTTTGATTTTCTCATTATGAACTAATTTGTTTTTCTAGGACTATGATGGAACCTCATGTTCCTATGTATTTCATGAACTCCTTTGCTTAATGTTAATTGAATTTCTCTAATTGCTTATCCTGTTGTTCTTAATGCATGTTGACTGATTGGCTACCGATTAACATAGATTTGATAATCTAGGGAGACTCGGGAGAGTAGTCTAGATTCAGATCACGGCTCGAATAACCTAAGTAGTCTAAGTGTTGGAAAACCGGACTAATCGTGTGAAGGATAGAAATATACTGGAACACCTTAGGTAACCAATTAGGATTGAAACATAATGGGTCACCACTAATTCACTTGCCTAGGAACAGAGTGAGTAATTCGATACCGGTGATACGTTTTCTTACATTCGGAAGAAGTATGATGAGAGATTAGAATCCTAAGTTAGCAATTGGATAATTCGATAGCATTAGTAAAGGAGGGATTGAATGCATACGACGCGAGGGGAAATTATATGTCCTAGATCTTCTCGCTATTGATTGTCTGCTTTGTTATATTCCGTTTGTCGTTTTTAATTCAACTATTTCAATCTTGTTTTCAACTTGACCTCGAAACGATTGCCGAGAGCAACGATAAGAGAATTTCGTGATACGATTCCCTGTGGGTTCGACCTTTACTTGCCCTTGCTATATCTTAGTTAGGTCAGATAAGGATTTATTTTTGTTGCGTTAACGACGCGCATCAAATTTTGGCGCCGTTGCCGGGGAGTCGTTTTCTGACGATATTTCTTTTACCTTGAGTATCGGTGATAAATTGACGATCAAGTTTTACTTACTGTTTTATTTTGTTTTATTTCAAGTGCATGAGACGCAGTCGGAGCACAGAGCTAATTCCTTTCGATCCTGAAATCGAGAGAACTTTCCACAGGCAGCTCCGGCACGGGTCAAGAGCACAACAAGCAGATATGGAAAATCATGATCAGGCAGACCAGGCTGGGAATAATCTGGTTCAGATTGAAGTTAATGAAGCAGTGCTGGATTTGGACAACAGACCAATGGTGGAGTTTACATCGGCGAGGTCGCATGTGCATCGATCTTGCATTGCGCCGCCAGCTATCCAGGCTCGTGATTATGAGATCAAGACCTCAGTGATGCAGATGATTCAGAACTCAGTACAGTTCAGAGGTTCACCGATCGAGGACCCGCACGAGCATTTGAGCAAGTTCCTGAGCGTCTGCGACACATTCAGGCAAAACGGGGTTCCACAAGATGCAATCAGGTTGAAGCTGTTCCCATTCTCGCTAAAGGACAAAGCATGGGGGTGGTTCAATTCACTCCCGGTGAATTCTATCACCACATGGGAACAAATGGAGGAGGCTTTTCTGGACCAGTACTTCCTTCCATCGAAGATATCGCAGATGAGGAACGAGATTACGACGTTTCGACAGCAAAACATGGAATCCTTTGTGGAAGCGTGGGAGCGTTTCAAGAATCTTTTGATCCAGTGCCCCTACCATGACCTTCCAGGATGGAGACAGTTGGAAGCTTTTTACAACGGACTGACGGAATCTTCACGCAAGGACTTGAACCTGGCATCGAATGGATCATTCCTGAAGAAGTCCTATGTCGAAGGATTAGAACTCCTGGAGATGATGAGAAGAACTTGCATGCCAAATCAGCACTTTGATCGGATGGACAGAAGAAGAGCACCTGGAGCACACGAGCTCGATGCCTTGACATCGATTCAAGCTCAACTATCAGCCCTCACCAAGAAGATCGAGACGGTGAATGTCAATTCAGTTCAAGGGATTTCAAGTGGCTGTGAAATATGCAGAAGGAATCACCTGACCGATCATTGCTCAGCGAGCATGGAAGAGGCAAATTACATTGGGAACTAGAGGAACAATCCTTTTTCCAATACCTATAATCCGGGGTGGAGGAATCACCCAAATTTCTCGTGGAGGGGACCACAAGCGGCAGAGAATCGAGCGCTGCCACCTCCAGGTTTCCAACAGCCTCGAGCACAAGAACTAGAGAAGAAGCCAAACTTCGAGGAAATGATGATGAAGTACATGGCTAACCAGGACGCGCTGATGAAGAATCAGGCGGCATCCATTCGGAACTTGGAGAACCAAGTTAGCCAGTTGGCCCATGCCATGAACTCTCGGCCGCATGGGTCACTTCCAAGTGACACAGAGGTGAATCCGAGGGAGCAAGCAAAAGCTATCACTTTAAGGAACGGCCGAACGCTTGAGGAAGGACGCAAGGATGTAGAGAAGAAAAATTTCAGATCTGAGGCAGAGGTACCCAACACTTCAGACGGACACACTCGTGTCGATCCACCTCCAGTAAGCACCCTCCCTACCGAGGTTCCGGCCCCTTTAGAGCAAAGGAAAGAAAAGCACGAAGCTGCAAGAGACGAACAGGAGCGCCCAGCACTACCTTTTCCACAAAGAGCGCGGAAGCAAAACAAGGATGCCCAATTCCGTAAGTTCCTTGATGTTTTTAAAAAGCTTCACATTAATATACCTTTCACAGAAGCACTTGAACATATGCCGAGCTACGTCAAGTTCATGAAGGACGTACTCTCGAAGAAACGACGACTAGGCGAGTTTGAGACCGTGGTTTTAATCGAGGAGTGTAGTGCCATCCTTCAGAAGAAGCTACCGCCTAAGCTCAAGGACCCAGGTAGTTTCACGATCCCTTGTACAATCGATTCGTCATTCTCAGGTAAGGCCCTGTGCGACCTTGGTGCGAGCATCAACTTGATGCCCTTTTCTGTGTACCAGGAGTTAGGTTTGGGGGAGGTTAGACCCACATCGGTATCGCTGCAATTAGCCGATAGGTCTATTACCTATCCTAGGGGGATTATTGAGGATGTACTGGTTAAGGTAGATAAGTTTATATTCCCTGCTGACTTCCTTGTTCTAGACTTTGAAGAGGACCAGGAGATTCCGATCATCTTGGGACGGCCATTCCTAGCCACTGGACGAGCTTTGATAGACGTCCAAAAGGGAGAGTTAACCATTCGGGTCAACGACCAGGAAGTGACGTTCAACGTTTACAAGTCTATGAAATGGCCAAGCGAACCTAACGAATGTTTCTTTCTTGATGTTTTGGACAGGTGTTCTTCCGAGTCTTTCTCACAGGTATATTCCGAAGATCCGTTGGAAGCGACGCTAACTTCAGAAGCATCAGAGATTAAAGCGGTGCGCGAAATCTTGAGCATGATGGAATCCTCGCCTTACTTAACAAAGAAATTTAACAATTTTGATACTTTGGAGCAGCTGATGAACCCCATGAAGCCCCCCACCGAAGAACCACCCACACTAGAGCTCAAACCGTTGCCGGAGCATCTAAGGTATGCTTATCTCGGATCCTCTAACACTTTACCCGTAATCATCTCTGCAGACTTGACAGTACAAGAGGAAGAGAGGTTGCTTCGGATTCTTAGAGAGCGCAAAAGAGCTTTAGGTTGGACGATTGCAGACATCCGAGGAATAAGCCCCTCAGTATGCATGCACAAGATTCTCTTGGAAAATGACCACAAGGCATCAATTGAAGCTCAACGGCGACTTAACCCGAACATGAAGGAAGTGGTGAAGAAGGAGATAATCAAGTGGCTCGGATGCAGGTATTATATACCCTATCTCTGACAGTTCATGGGTGAGCCCTATGCAGTGTGTGCCGAAGAAGGGGGGCATGACAGTGGTGGCCAACAAGAAGAACGAACTCATACTCACACGAACAGTGACGGGATGGAGAGTGTGCATGGATTACCGCAAGCTGAACAAGGCCACAAGGAAGGACCATTTTCCCCTTCCTTTCATTGACCAAATGCTTGACAGGTTGGCCGGTAAGGAATTTTATTGCTTTCTCGATGGTTACTCCGGATACAATCAAATTTTGATTGCTCCTGAAGACCAAGAGAAGACGACTTTTACATGCCCGTATGGGACCTTTGCCTTCCGTCGTATGCCTTTTGGACTGTGTAATGCACCTGCGACTTTTCAACGATGCATGATGGCAATTTTTTCTGATAAGGTGGAGAATGGCCTTGAGGTGTTCATGGATGATTTCTCTGTCTTTGGTACATCTTATTCTGATTGTTTGACAAACTTAGCTCGTGTGTTAAAGCGATGTGAGGAAACTAACCTAATCTTGAATTGGGAGAAATGCCAATTCATGGTTAGAGAAGGCATTGTCCTTGGGCACAGGATTTTGAGCAAGGGAATTGAGGTGGACAAGGCCAAGATCGAAACCATCGAGAAGTTACCACCACCGACATCAGTCAAGGCAATCCGAAGTTTCCTAGGCCACGCCGGGTTCTATCGAAGATTCATCAAGGACTTCTCCAAGATCACGAAGCCGTTATGCAACTTGTTGGAGAAGGACAAGCCATTTATCTTCGACGACGCATGCCTTTCAGCATTTGGTGAGTTAAAGAACAGGTTAGTTTCTGCACCTATCGTCATTGCGCCTGACTGGAATTTACCTTTTGAGCTGATGTGTGATGCTAGTGACTATGCCGTTGGGGCAGTATTAGGACAAAGGATAGGCAAGATTTTTCATGTGATATATTATGCTAGTCGTACCCTAGATGATGCTCAGGTAAATTACACAACCACTGAAAAAGAATTGCTTGCTGTTGTGTTCGCATTCGATAAATTTCGCAGCTACCTCGTTGGGACCAAGGTTGTAGTGTTCACAGACCACTCGGCGATCAAGTATTTGATCGAGAAAAAGGAAGCTAAGCCGAGATTAATTCGCTGGGTTTTGTTGCTACAAGAATTCGATTTGGAGATTAGAGATAGGAAGGGCACCGAAAATCAAGTAGCGGACCATTTGTCGAGGTTAGAGAATATGACTAAAGTTAGGGACAAAACATTAATCAATGAATCATTTCCGGATGAACAATTGTTTGCGATTGATCATATTGTTCCTTGGTACGCGGATTTTGTGAACTATATCGTCTCTAACTTTGTGCCTAATGAATTCGATGCCCAAAAGAAGAAGAGGTTTCTTAATGAGGTGCGCCATTATTTTTGGGATGAGCCGTTTCTGTTTAAGCAATGTGCAGATCAGGTTATAAGGAGATGCGTGCCGGAGGAGGAAATGAATGACATACTCATGCATTGTCATGCCTCACCCTACGGAGGCCACTTTGGAGGAGATCGCACGGCAGCGAAAGTGCTCCAATCAGGTTTTTACTGGCCCACCTTGTTTAAAGATGCTTATAACTTTGTTGCGCATTGTGACAGGTGCCAAAGAGTGGGGAACATCTCGAGGAGAAACGAGATGCCATTGCAAAACATCCTTGAGGTGGAATTGTTCGACGTTTGGGGTATTGACTTCATGGGACCATTTGTTACCTCTTTAGGTAACAAGTACATCCTAGTTGCGGTAGATTATGTGTCAAAGTGGGTGGAAGCGATGGCTTCCCCCACTAATGATTCTAAAGTGGTTGCGAGGTTTGTGCAGAAACAGATTTTTACACGATTTGGTGTACCTCGAGCGATCATCAGCGATGAAGGTACTCACTTCTGCAATCGGAAATTCGCAACATTGCTTGGCAAGTACGGTGTGAAGCATAAGGTAGCCACGGCATACCATCCTCAGACAAGCGGCCAAGTCGAGGTCTCCAACCGAGAGATCAAGCGGATCCTGGAGAAGACAGTTGGTTTAACAAGAAAAGATTGGGCAATGAAGCTTGATGAAGCTTTGTGGGCTTACAGGACGGCATACAAGACACCAATTGGGATGTCTCCATATCGGCTCGTCTTCGGAAAGGCATGCCACCTCCCGGTGGAACTCAAGCACAAAGCATACTGGGCACTCCAACACCTAAACTTCGATGAGGAGAAGACTGGAGAAGCGAGGCTCCTACAATTGAATGAACTCGAGGAGCTTCGACACCATGCATATGAAAATGCGAAGCTGTATAAAGACAAAACGAAGAAATGGCACGACAGCAAAATCCTCAATAGGAACTTTGCACCAGGTGACTCAGTCTTACTTTTCAATTCTCGACTGAAGTTGTTTCCTGGTAAGTTGAAATCCAGGTGGTTGGGGCCATTTCAAGTAGTAGCCGTTTTTCCTCACGGAGCAGTGGAAATCAAAGCAGAGAACTCTGAAAGAACCTTCAAGGTTAATGGACAACGGTTGAAGAATTACCGAGGGGAGACTTTTGATCGAGGAACTACCTCGACCCATTTACAAGAAGCATGACCAACTGAGAAAGTCAAGCCAATGACTATAAACAAAGGCGCTTATTGGGAGGCAACCCAAGTTTCTGTTATATTATTCTCTTTTAAAAAAAAAGAGGGCGGGGGGAAAGTGGAGATATGTTCACGACGCGAAGGGTTGGACACGGATACTTTATATTTAGTAGTTAAATTTTTCAATGCTTTTGTTGTTCGAGTTAAAAAAAAATAATAAATAAATAAATCCATCGCGTTCCGGGATCTTCACCGAGAGCAGATGGATGCATCCATCCTTTTGGAAGGGATGTATCCATTCACTCTCGGTCAATTGCTCACAAAAATAATAATAATAATAATAATAACCCCATTGTTCCAAATTTCCTTAACCCTATTTTCTCCTGTTGCAGCCGCCGTCTCCCTCACCTCTTTCTCACTTTGCCATCCACCGCACCTTCCAGCCTCACCATCGATCAGTCCAGCTACTGCTGCTGCTCATGGATCTGCTGCTTCTGCTACTGCTACTGCTGCGGATCTGCTGCTGCCGTCAAGCTCCTCGTGGAGACGACCTGCACTGAGAAGAGGAGACCCTAAAATTTTTTTTTCTGCGGCGCCGAGGCCCCACAGTACCGAAGATCTATCTGCTCTTCATCGTGCTTTTCCGCCGGATTCTGAGTGTGTGTCGTCAGCAGTGCCGTCCCATTCTACCCGAGCATCTGTTTGCTCCTCTGTGACTCGGTAAAAGCAGCAAATTTCTCAAAATATATTTTGCTGCACTTTGATCTGTGTATTGGGCATTTGTTGCTGGTTTGGTGTTACATTGAAGAATTGTGGGTGTCGGGGTACATGCCTGAATATTGAGATATTGCGTGCATTCTCTGTGACTCGAACGCTTGGTGGGTAGTTAGTTGCATAGGGTAATGGCACCTAAGAAGGCTCGGACAAAGGGGGACTCGGTTTTTGTTTCGGAGGCGGCACGAAATCGATATCATGAGGCAATTGAAAAGAGACGAGTCTTTATTCCAGAGCAGGGATTTCAACTTGATCATGAGGAAGGGTTTCCGCATTGGTTCCTCTCCAAGATTAGGAACAAAGGTTGGGAGAATTTTTGTGCTTCTCGTGAGGATGCAATGATTCCTTTGGTTCGCGAATTCTACGCTAATGTGCAGGAACACCAGAATGGAAGCATCCGTGTCCGAGGAAAAGTGGTGCACTTTGATGGAGAAACAATTAATCAATTGTTTGGGTTACCTGTACCGGATATAGATGAGTACGGCGAATTTGCTTCCGATGAATTCACGATGGAAAAGGCGGAGATGGTTCGTAAAACTTTGACTACTCATTGGGTTTCTTGGGAGATGCACAACGACGAATACATTGCAATTAAGCGGAAATGCCTCTATGACGCAGCAAATGTCCGGTTTTATTTTGTAGCAGCTACCATGATGCCAGTGACGAATTTACATCTCTGTCGGCGGGAGAAAGCGATTCTGATATATGCTATCATAACTGAGAAGACTATCAATGTGGGGAATCTCATTCATAAAGTCATACTGCAGGCAGCTACATGCCCGAAAGGAGGATTCTGGTTCCCGTCCCTAATTACGATGTTATGTCGACGAGCCAGAGTTCCTATAGCTGTTGATGAAGAATTGTTGCCGCCAGCCACAATCATGACAGCAAAATACATCGACAAGATATGCAATCCTCCAGCTAGGGGTGCTAGAGCAAATACACGCAAGGCTACCGCGTCTACTTCTACGTCTCATGCTGAGGAGACGCACACGGAGGTATTGATTAGGCAAATACAACAAGAGAATTCGATACGGAACAGGTATGTCGAGGAATGCTTCAAACGAGTTGAAGACATGTTCCGCTTTCATGGGGCAGCAGCTGGGATAGACATGACGGGGAACCCGAGCATTCCCTCGTGGTCATCATTTCAACAACACACTCAAGTGCAACAATCCCAATCGGAGGATGACGCGGACGACTAACGATTCAAGGAAGTCTTCACCTTTCCCTCATTTTTTTTTTATGTTCATCGGGACGATGATTAGGTCAGGTTTGGGGGTGGTTGAAGATGTTTTGGTGTCTTAATTGTGATCTTTCCTTGCTGAATAGTTAGATTTTGTCTATGTTAGGTTTGGGGGAGGTTAGGCTGCTGTTGTGCTGAACTTTTGCTGAGCTTATCAAATGTCGCTTGGGAATGTTATTGCTGATTTTTGCTTCAGTTTGCTGTTTTGAGTTTGCTAATTGTTTTGGTTGAGTCAGAGTATCGTGGTGGAGTCAATTCCTCAGTCAAACTTGATGAGGTCTAAGATGAATTGATCGGTGATGAATTTTAGTGGTTTGCATTTATAACCTATGGAAGAGAAGAATCGAAGACAGACTCATGATTGTGTTACAAATGGTTTTACTTTAATTGCTTAAAAAAAACTCAGTATGGAATGGAATGGTTGTGACAACCTCATGTCTTATAACGCATGGTAGTTGGTAATAAATAGAACTGCCTGAGTACTTCCTTGAGGCAAAATCTTAGGTAAAGTTCACTTGAAAAAAAAAAGAAGAAGAAAAATGGTGGAAAAGAAAAGGCTACCAAGGCTCTGAGTACCAATGTTCAGGTGAAAAAAAAAACCATGAAAAGAAGAAAAGAAAAGATGAATCGTTTGCGGTACACACCTGAATATGTGCTTGTGATGTGAGTCACCTCAGTGGTACTCGAGTAATAGAACTGAGGGGTTCCTTATAACCTAATGCCTTGGACCAACTGGTCTGGGAGTCATTGATCGAAAGCTCGTTACATGGGTTTCCACTGGGAATTGATGATGAGACATCCAGAGTCGTGTAGCGATTAATTCATTTGACTTGCATGCTTGAATTGTTAAATGTGCCGAACCTTTGATTAGCAGATAGGGGTATTTGGGTTGGTTTCTATAAGTTACTGACCTATTGTGTTTTATTGGAACTATGAGGTTATCAATATCCATGACGTGACGTGCTGAGGGGATTTAATATCTTAACACTAAGCTTAATGAAAATGAAAACGCACAGTTTCACAGTTATGAGATGGGTGAAGAGGAAACTTGACCGCGAGTTTGAATGCACCATTTCTGAGAACATTAAGGGATTGTTCAAAAAGGTTGATTCGAGTTTTGATTGAGGAATAGTCGGGTCGAGTTTGTCTTTGCATTTTTCTTTCTGCGTATTTTGCTCGAGGACTAGCAAGCATTAGGTTTGGGGGTGTGATAACTCTACAAAAGTAGAGTGAAGGTGCTTCTAAAATGAGGATAATTGAGTTTAGTTGTTCGAGTTTTATTTAGTTTTTAGTGTTTTTTGTTTTATTTTAGTGTCTTGGTCTTCTTTTGTGTTTTCGTATTTTGATTCTCATGTTTTATTGCCCAAGTGTCTCGTTAGTGTTTTGTTATGTTTAGACATGATGTGGACGAATGAAGCGAAGAACATTGATGAGAAGATTTGGAAACTTGCAGCTTTAAAGTCGCTGGAGACAGAACACAGATGGACACATCCGCCTGACAGATGGACACATCCATCTGCATTCTGTGGAAGACAGAACCGAGATAGACGGACGCGTCCGTCTGCACGCAGTTAGTGACACGCGAATGGGCGAGCTTCCTCCTTCTGATGCAGCATGAAGATTTTATTAGAATATTCTATTTTTATATTTGAGGATTTGGTTTTAGGAGATAAGGATATTTTATTAGGTGGAATATTTGAAATGGAGATAAAAGAGGAATGAGAAGATAACCCTAGATATATTCTGTTTTGGGAGGATATCTTGGGGGAGTCTTGACGGAACTTTAAAAAATTTAGGGAGCGCATCAATACTTTTTGGGGCGTGCTATTCTGACGAAGGGAGAGAGGAAGACAACGTGGAGCGACGGCTAGGGTTCTTTGACGGAACTAGAGATCAAGGAGGCTAATCTACTCGTCGGAAGACGGAAGACAAGATTTCTTATCTTTTTCCTCTAGTTTTCTTATGTCGTCTTCATGTTTTCTTCTAGAATCACGATGTTTGATTTTCTCATTATGAACTAATTTGTTTTTCTAGGACTATGATGGAACCTCATGTTCCTATGTATTTCATGAACTCCTTTGCTTAATGTTAATTGAATTTCTCTAATTGCTTATCCTGTTGTTCTTAATGCATGTTGATTGATTGGCCACCAATTAACATAGATTTGATAATCTAGGGAGACTCGGGAGAGTAGTCTAGATTCAGATCACGGCTTGGATAACCTAAGTAGTCTAAGTGTTGGAAAACCGGACTAATCGTGTGAAGGATAGAAATATACTGGAACACCTTAGGTAACCAATTAGGATTGAAACATAATGGGTCACCACTAATTCACTTGCCTAGGAACAGAGTGAGTAATTCGATACCGGTGATACGTTTTCTTACATTCGGAAGAAGTATGATGAGAGATTAGAATTCTAAGTTAGCAATTGGATAATTCGATAGCATTAGTAAAGGAGGGATTGAATGCATACGACGCGAGGGGAAATTATATGTCCTAGATCTTCTCGCTATTGATTGTCTGCTTTGTTATATTCCGTTTGTCGCTTTTAATTCAACTATTTCAATCTTGTTTTCAACTTGACCTCGAAACGATTGCCGAGAGCAACGATAAGAGAATTTCGTGATACGATTCCCTGTGGGTTCGACCTTTACTTGCCCTTGCTATATCTTAGTTAGGTCAGATAAGGATTTATTTTTGTTTCGTTAACGATGCGCATCAACGGTCAGTCCTACAGAAGCACAAAATTGGCTTGGAGGAGTCCCCAAGCACGCACAAATTTCGAATTGTTGAATCAATTTGTCGTAATTTATTTTTTAAAAAAAACTCAAACCCCAGAATGGAGAGGCAAAGCGCATCCACTGGATGTTGTTTATTACCTGTAATTTAAATACCTGCACCTTAAATCCCAAAGGGAAGAGCCAAGCCAATGCTAGGCCTCCCATTGGAGGTTTTTACTTACAGTAATTTAAATACCTGCAATTTAAATACCTACACCTTAAATCTCAAAGGGAAGAGCCAAGCCAATGCTAGGCTTCCCATTGGAGGTTTTTACTTACAATAATTTAAATACCTGCACTATAAATCACAAAGGGAAAAGCCAAGCCAATGCTAGGCCTCCCATTAGAGGTTTTTACTTACAGTAATTTAAATACTTGCAATTTAAATACCTGCACCCTAAATCCCAGAGGAAAGAGCCAATCTAATACTAGGCCTCCCATTGGAGGTTTTTACTTACAGTAATTTAAATACTTGCAATTTAAATACCTGCACCTTAAATCCCAAACGGAAGATCCAAGCCAATGCTAGGCCTCCCATTGAAGGTTTTTACTTACTGTAATTTAAATACCTGCAATTTAAATACATGCACCATAAATCCCAAAGGGAAGAGCCAAGTCAATGCTAGGCCTCCCATTGGAGATTTTTACTTACAGTAATTTAAATACCTGCAATTTAAATACTTGCACCTTAAATCCCAAAGGAAAGAGCCAAGCCAATGCTAGGCCACCCATTGGAGGTTTTTACTTACCGTCATTTAAATACCAGTAATTTAATTCTTGTATCATTAAACCCCAAAAGAGAGGGCCAAGCCAAGCTTGGGCCATCCATTGGAGGTGTTTATTCACTTTCATTTACTTCCTGTAATTTAATTTTTGAATCACTAGACCCAAAAAATGAGTAGGTCGTAACACTGCACATAAGCCATTAACACACTCCCTCTTTCGTTTTCAGGGAGTTTTTAACACTTAAAAAATATAATAAATAAAAAAATATATACCATCCATGCATCCTATTTAAAAAGTGAAAACACAAAATAGAATACCCTACTAGAGCCTTAGGAATAAACCAAGTATGAGTTGCCAAATTAGGATGTCCATGAAATTAAGGTACCGAAAGGGCATTAGTTTTAATTAACTAGTGTAACCAAGTCCCCGAACTCATAATCTCTGGTTCGCAGGAATAAATTAGTTCTCCCGCTAATTTATTTAGGTTCCTAATCGACCTACCAAGAATGATTAGTGGCGACTCCAAATTTCAAAATCATTTAAAACAAAAATCCAAAGTCGCGATTCGATAGGGCTTGGGAGGGTGCGCGTTAGGTTAGTCGATCTAATTAACCTAATAATCCGTTAACCCTTTTAAAAATAAATTAGAGGGTCGCGACAGACTGGCGACTCCGCTAGGGACAGGGTTTTTAAATTTTCAAAAAAAAAAGACACCGATTGAAATACTTGAATTTTTTTTTCGAAATTTTAAAAGCCTTAGTGGAGTTAGGCCAATGAAAATTTCATGGATATCTCGCTTTTGGCGATCTTGTTTGGGACTCATTCTATAGGTGTTATATGCTTTTGCAGGATGAGAGTTATAACGGGTGGAGTGTTTGGCTAATCCCTTTGTTTTGCAGATTCGGTGTTGGGATTATTTGTTTAATTTCGCACATTTTTAGAAGTGCTGTTTTGATACCAACTGTTGTGCTTGTCTTGCATATTCTGAGGATCACGACACCTGCACACACAAGCGTCTAAACCCAAGTCGCGAAATTCTTCCTAGAAAACCATAGATAGGGATCAAATATGCAAAGCTCTTGCGTTGATTGCGCTTAGTTTGACCATATTTTATCCCGCTCATTATCTGAATTGACAATTCTTCTCATTGTCGTTTGATTGCGCGGAGGGTAAGGTTGTCGATTCAGATAGTGGGGGCCTCTTAGGTCCATACCCTGTCTCTCCTTTTCATTTTCTAAAGTCCACTTCTCACTTGAGTCATGCGCATATCTATGTGATTTGCATTTTGTCTAAGATAAAAGTAAGTTTTTTAACCTTATCTTGTATTTATTTTCGATCGGTCCATTCTAGGTGTCACTCGAATTTTGAATTTAACACTATCTTTTTCAAAGGAAAATCAAATTTGTCCTTCATTTCTCAAAAAAATAGGTACTAAAAATCCCCCTAGGGAATTGTTGTTAATCAATAAATGATTTGGTCACATCTTTCCCGTTTCAATAAAAATGAAATTTTCCTAACAAATATACCTCTGAAAATTTATTTAGATAAAAAATTTCCTTCAGAAAATTTGAACAAGAGATTTTATCACACTTTCCAAGTTATGAAAATCTGCAAGAAAATTCTTTTGAAAAATCCACATGTGACCTCCTAAGAAAATTTCATTTGATTTCTCAACAAAATGGAAGAATAAAATTGAACTAATATAGGAATCATGGACCGACCTCTCTTGGATCACATATTCATTAGTTCCTTTTCTTTTGCAGGGAAATCACAGGTACCCCGAGCAGGGGGCAAAATTATGTTCAATAATGCACACTAGGAATTATTTTTAGACAGGAAATCGCCGACCCCTTAATCCCAGGGGCAAGTGAGAAGGTCGGTCCTCTCGGACTTAGAAATGTGTCAGTTAATGAGCATTTATGGGCCATGTATTTTGATGGGGACAGTATATGTATCCGGATCAAATGTGGGAACATTTTTAATGTATTGAGGGATCCCTATACTTATTTAGGATAAGAACAGTTTGTATAATCAGAACCTGAGAAGGAATCCTCTAACACCTTCTAGGCTAAATTAGCCAAAACGCTTAATGGAGAGCCGGCGCTTGTATTGTCGAGTAAGGCTCATGGACATTCCTCCCGATGCTACAGCTGCTCGACACATACGAGTGGACGTCAAAAGCAATAAAACATGGTTGAAGTGGGGCACACAAAAGGTGGCTTGATTTATTGGCGCACTGATCGAGTGGTTATAACTTTACTGAGTTACATGATTTAATGCAGCTCTTTAGGCGGCTAGTGGGGACCGACGCCAAACGCCTTTCTAACGTTCTTGATATCATAATCTACCGCAGCCAAAAAGAGCACCATGAAGAACGTTAAGTTTCTATATCTTCAACACCCTAAATCGTTCTACGGGAGATGATATTGTCGCGACCTAAAATTTGGGAAAACCTTAAGTTAACGGATTATCAGGTTAATTAAATTAACTAATCTAATTCGGACTCTCCCAAGTCCTACCGAATCGCAACTTAGGTTCTTTTCATGCAAGATTTATTCAATTCGGAGCCGCCACTAATCGTTCTTGGTAGGTCGATTAGAAACCTAAATAAATTAATGGGAGAATTAATTTATTTCAGCGAACCAGAGAAAATGAGTCTGGAGACTTGATTACAATAATTTGAAAAATTAATGCCCTTTCGGTACCAGATTTCATGAAGAATCCCTTTGATTGATGATATGAATGAGACACAATGCAGCTAAACTATACGACATGCATGAATGAATGACGTGGCAAAGCACGGTCTAAACTATGTGACATGCAAATGATTGATTTTTTTTATTTTCGGATTTATGAAAGACCAAGGTAAAATACTATCCTAAAGTTAAATAACACCTAACTTAGTTCAAGAAATCGATTTCTCAAAGTCCTAAACTTTACTAGGGGTTATTTTACATGCAAAAGGTGTAAGAGAACATGATTTACTTAACAAAATGTGACTTCTTTTTTTTGGATTTTTTTAGGAATTTAATAGAACAAGAAAAACATGAAATTTGAACAAAAATAAACAATATTGCTCATAAAACACCTTTAAATCCGAAATTCCGATTTTATTCACAACATTCCCCGTGATTGGGGCTAGCAAGTGAATATATTATAGAATTACCGTCGTCCCTATATACATAGGGCAAACCATGAAATTCTATATAGGAATTAGCAATCCGCTCCTCGAGATGGAGGATTTGATGTCTAATTCACACATACGGGCACAATCGTACTTAGAGATCGAAGTCAGATGTTGCCTTGTACGTTTACCGAGGAACAAGGCACAATTGGGAGCATGTGTTATGGGCAATATTGTTTACTTATGTGCAAACTTTAAATATAAAAATCAAACAAACATGCGATATGCAAGAAACATCAAATTATACAAAAGATAAAAACCGACGCAAGATCAAACAAACGTGGCATGGTAAATGCGAACGTGATATGCAAACATGGATATGCGAGCTTGCGAGGATGACATGAGATATGCGAGCATGCGAGGATGACATGGGATATGCGAGCATGCGAGGATGACATGAGATATGCAAGCATGAAGCAAAAATATGCAAGATATCATGAGCGGATTTTTTTTTGGTAGTCTTTTGGAATTTTCTAACTTTCTCAAGATATGCAAAGCTGACCCCTTATCTTGTTTTTTATTCCAAGTTTCCAATGAGATAAGCTTTCTAAGAAGCTCATCTTTCTAAAATTTCAATTAGATAAGGTTTCTAAGAAACCATATCTTACTAAAATTTTCAGATGTTTTAGTATGAAAGTTCAAACAAGATAAGATAACAACCAAAGCAAACATAATAATCCAAAACAAGTCCATGAATATCCAAGCAAATCAACGAATATCCAAATCATGATAATCACAATTGTTCCTCTTGAATTTATCAAAAAAAAAAAATCCATTCTCTAAATCCAAAATTGATTTGTGAAAATAGCGAATCGGATCTAAATGGTTATAGATCGAATTGGCTAAAATTGACTTGAGAAGATAACGAATCGGATCTAAATAGTTATAAATCGAATTGGCTAACTTCTCCTTTTTAGTAAAAAAAGTTTGGATTTTTTTTAATTGCAAATCGTGTACATTATCAAAACATACATGCAAGCTTCCAATCAAACAAGCATTGATTTGCAATCAAAAGTCGAAAAAAATTACCTCTATGCTCCGCGAAAAAAAGAACTACACAAGTTAGTGACATGTACATCACAAAAAAAAAACAGCTTGTTTCGGATCAAACTAGCACACAACAGTGTAGGAACAGCCTCGGATAACATCATAACAGCATGCTTTTTATCGAAAATCAGCAACAAATCGATTGTCATTGATGTAAGGATGTTACCTTGACTCGTCGAACAAGATTTGAGCCGAATTTGGACTAGAAAACCTGCTGGACAGCACGGTTTTGGTGCCAAAATAGCGACGAAATAGCAGCAAACTTCACACCAAGCAGCCCCAAAAATAGTCCTCGAACAGCAGTGAAACGAGCTTGAGACAGTAGCAATTTCCAGCACTAATTTACAGCAAATTACTCCGCTAAACAGCCTTGAACAGCAGCTTTGGACAGCAGGACTTGAGGCACCAGAATAGGGAAGATAATCTGCACAAAGCTCAACGTTGGGAACAACAAATTGAAGCAGTAATCGTGATGCTGAATAGGAGCACTAGTGGACTGCTTGATGAGGGAGGCTGCCCATTTGAGAAGGAAACGCCAAAGAGGAGCTCTCGACCCTTCACCCTTTTCTCTCTCGGATTTCTGAAAAATATTTGCCGACCCTTAAACCCTAGACCTAAGGTCCTATTTATAGATCATAGGAAACCCTAATCCTAGTCCGAGTGGGATTTAATGTGGACCGTTGGATTAGTGATCCTATCTAAAGTAGGATTTATTTCAAGCCATTGGATGAAAAATTCTGATCTTGGAAGAGTTTGCATCCAACGAAACTCTCGGTTATATGGAGCTACATAGGGATAGAGTTTCAATTTCTTAAAACTCTAATCAAGATAGGACTTTTTTTTTATTCTGAATTTTGAAGAGTCCAAATTCCTTAAAATTCCCTTGAAAATTCGTCCAAATGACGGGCCACCCGAATTTTGGCCCTTCCACGGGCCGATGGTGAGGTTTCGGGCTCAAACGGGCTGATTTGGTGATTAATTAAAAGCCTTGTTTAATTAAACAAGCAAAATGGGCTGATTTGGATTAGAAATTAAGCCCAAACCTATATGAAATTCGACCACATCATGTCCGTACCCCAGCCGAATTTTTATTTTCACTTCAAGCCCCCGTCTTCGCGAACAAATTTGAACTTCTCTTGAATACATGAAATTTAAAACCATGTCAACTTACCTCAGTAAAAATCATGACGATCCTTAGTTCAAACTGCCTGCAAAGTTAAATCCTGCTCAAACCTAACTGCAAATGATAATGCATGATAGACAAAAAGAAATACAATGCATGAAAAATTATTTTTTTGTGAGAATTAATTCTCATTTTTGTGCAATATATGAAAAAAAGAAAAATCAAAATTTAGGTGTCAACAGATATGACAAGAAAATTAAAGAAAAAAAAACATGTGAAGCTCTCCTTCCATTCAGTTCATCAACAAATCTTACAATAGCTCACTGAAGAGGAAAAGTAAAATCGAATTGAGCCCTAATGAGTATCCCAAAAGAGTTCAATTGACTCTCCATGAAGTTGATACTTTGCCTGCACTCAGCGATCTGGGATTCGAGATCTGCAAGCTTGAAGAATATGCGAGTACATTTCTCCTTGTGCCTGGCTGCATTCATCTCATGGTGTTCAACGGCGATTTTCAAGTTGTCGATCAGGTCTCTCTCGAAGGCTATATCTGCCGTTAGATCATCAAGTCTCTCCTCCAGCTACTCACATCGGAACTTCAACACTATGTCGCTCGGGTTATGCTCAAAGTAAGTTTGGTTCAAAGCTAGGCCCTCCACTAGGTTCTTCCTCTTGTGAATCAACAGCGAGACCCGTTCATCAGCACACTTGACGGCTTTCTTGTATCGAATAACCGAGCGATCCTGGTAGTGAGCTTTCATGACGCGGGCTAAGGTGACCGTCTTCTGGGTGTTCCGATAAGCCTTCAGAAAATTGATAAAGACATGTGGGAATGCCCTATATTCTTTCTCCAAGTTTATGCCTTCGACTGAAAAAGCATTTATTTCCATGGATAGACTGAGGATCTCAACTTCAACACTCGGATGACAGGCTATGTAAATATAGCCTCGGCCGAGAAGATGGTAAAGTTTTTCCCATTTGAACACAACCTCAACCGAGAAAATCTGTGTGGGAAGATTGGTTATTCTCGTTAAAGAGATAGAGGAGAAGATTAAGGCCGACGAGCAGAATACGAAAGAGAAGAGGAGAGAGGTGAAACGGAGGATTGGAATGCAAAGATGATAATCTGCTCCAAGTTAAATATTGACTTCACCGGGGTAGTCCTTATTGGCCAGACTTTCCTATCTGCCATTCTCTGTCGGCAACACACTCGCTGGCTCGAATTCTAGTCAGATGGCAACCTCGAGCCAAGCAAACCCGACGTCTCTGCGAAAAAGATGAAATGGATGATACCACTTTGAAAAAAGAAAAAAAGGAAAAGACAAGCTGAGTGGGAGACAAGAAAATTTACGGCAGGAAAGAAGGCATGACTTGTCTTTATTGAAGGGCTCGCCAGCGAAATCAACGGTGGGGATAACGGTAGGGGCCCCCTTACCATGAAAAGACGAAGAAAGATGAGCCGAGAAAGACTGAATCCTCGAGCGAAGCAATATAGTTTTCTAAACCCACGCCTAATTTTAAAGGAGACGCCATGCTTAGAAGAGGGTCTTAAGGCATACGACATCGCTCAAAAAAAATACAGAGAGGTTGAAAATGCCCGAAGAGTTAGCAAACCTTAAGGAACTATCGAAGATGTCTCAACCAAACACACTTGAGAGCTATCGTTACCTGCTGAATATGGGAGAGGAAGAGTTCGAAACCATGTTTGGGATCGAGCCCATGGAGCTCGACCCCTCCACCGACGACGTCCAAGATCTCAGTAAAGATAAGGACAACGACAGTAAGGTTCAAAAGAAGCGTTATCGTCGCCATACTGAAGAGCAAGTACAAAGGCTTGAGGATTTTTTCAGAACGTGCCCTATGCCGGACGGCAAACAGAAAATGGAAGTGAGTTAAGAGCTAGGACTTGAATCTTCGTAAATCAAGTTTTGGTTTCAAAATAGGCAAACCTGAATGAAAACTCGATATGAGCGCAGTGAGGCCGAGTTTCTAAGAGCTGAAAATGAAGGGCTCCGAGCAGAAAACAAGATGTATAAAGAAGCTTTCGACTCCGCTACCTGCCCCAACTGCAATAGCCTTCTCACCCTCGATGAAAGATAGTATCTGAGGATCGAAAATGCCCATTTAAAAGGTGAGTTAGATCAGTTCATAGCAGGATCTAGCTCTGTTGGAGCAAGGTACAAAAAGACCAAGCCTATGGAACCAGCATTGATGCCTTCTAAGGAGGAGGAGATACATCACCACCGAGCAAGTAGTGTCGACGACGAGATCGCCGCCATGATCAGCCAGTTTAATGCTGATGAAGCACCAGGGCTTTAATGTGCATACGGATCATGTATTTCAAAACTAGTGATCACGGGACCTGCAACACGGCCGACGCGTACCTGATCCGGAACAACGCTAGCTGATCACTCAAGAGCCTGCAAAGGGAAGAAGATCAAACCTGGACGCAAACATCTGCTTAGTTTCATCGCACGTTCTCGCCTTTTATCAATGTCCAAAATTAATGCACAAGCTAGAAGTAATCGTTTCCCTTTCCCCCCTATTAAATGCTCGGAGCCGTTAACCGCACCAAACTCGAAAAAATTAATATCGAGAAGAAATCCGCGTAAATCTGAAGGGCAAATTCGTATCGTTTTAAGTTACCCTCGAACTACCCAGGTTTTAAATTTGATCCCTTCTATTTTCAGGAGTTTGCAAATCGACCCTAGAATGCAATCATACCCAAATACAAGTTGAACAAAATTTGGGGCAAATCAACTCATGGATATTACCACAAAATGGACAGCTTCAGGTAAGGGAAAATGCGAACGAGAGACTCGAACAATCTCAGACATGGATAATTCTGTATCGTTCTAATTTGCAAATAATCATCTCGAGTCCTGAATTATTTTATTCCATTTTTAATAGGTATTGCAAATTACCTCGAGAAATATCGTAATATGGCCCAATGTGATACGACAGAGCTGCGCTATCCCCAAGGATTAACCTTTCAAAGGAAAGCCTCATAGACGTCTATGGTCCAATGGACCGAATGGTATGGAGGATGACAGTAGGTCCGAAATATCCCGAGTTCGATCCCCAAGGGTGGGGAATGTTGTAAGTATTATAAATAAATGAAACAACTTTTTGTGCATTTCTTTTTGCAAACAGGAATACTCGACAAGTAATCCTGAAGTCAATATTTCGCCACGTTCTCGGCTTGATGGTGAAGCGTCCAATAAAAGTCGAGGAAAACTCAATCCAGCAAAACTGTTAAAAGACTCATGCAAGGCATTCAAGACGAAGGGTAAATCAGTATCGTTTCCAATTTATCATTTTTAATACTAACTGACATATCTCCTTTTCTTTTTACAGGAAATATTTATACTAACATTTAACATGTTAAAGGAGACAAATCCAAAAGAAAATTATGATCATCTGATAAGATCTATTCTGGTGAAAAATAGGGGCAAATTGATCGCAAGCTCTGAAACGAAAAAGCAAATATGTCTTCCTTATCTCGTTTGATTTCAAGAATAATTTCTTTGCTTTTTGAAGGGGCATTCAACCGCTAAACCATGGCGGTCGCTGTCGTTAAACAAACCAAAATGCTCCCTCGCCCATATGCTTCATCGCGCAATGGCAAAGTTTGAGACAAACCGCTCCTCGACATAAGGAGTAGGCTTCCCAATTTGTTCAATCCGCCCACATACCAGGGACAATTCAAATCCGCCCATATTTACACATTATATAAACACACATGATGCTAAAAATTGTCACATCTGCATTGTATTTACACATTTCATGAATTATGCATAACTATTCCGCATGTTTAATTCGCCAACTTTAACTTAGAGCATAAACTGCACATGAGACGTCAAATATCTAGAATAGGGCATGACAGAACGATGAAAGGCAACTTTTCTCGAGAGGGGGAGAAAGCCCTGAAATCCCCCATTCAGATTGCAATCGGGGTATTCATGCGACGATAACCTCCTTGAACAGAATTGGTAATGCAAACTTGACAGAATAGTTTTGCATGACCCACATATTAATTGATTGCATCATGAGTTACTATGCATATTGTTTCTAAACATTGCAAACTTAGCTAAGTAATTCTGCATGAGCCAAGGAACTCATTGATGAAAATGCTTGCACATGTCACATCTGACACTGCCTGACGGGTGACACGTTCTCGATGTTCGAACTATTTCAAGGTCTCGAAATCCATTAGGCAATTGTTGAATGAATAAGCCTAGTTAACAAGAAATTACTAGGCAGTCTTTCAAATCCTCAAGTAAATATATCTTCAAACTGAACTTATCAAGAAAATGGATTCTAACAATTGTCAGGGTGCTCGAATCCATTGCGGCACATACAGGTATCCACCTTCTTCAATGAAGCATGATTTGTCTCAAAGACAGAAATGTTCGAGACCTTTTGATTTCTACCTCTTTGGTTTATTCCTAAAATGACAGGAGAATATAATTTGGGTTTGAGTTTCTGCAGAATTCCTAGTCCTCCCAGATTTCAGAATGACACCCTTACAGGCAAATCAAGTCCTTCTTACAGGCAAACCAAGTCCTTTCTGCAAGCACAAAGTCCTTCTTACAAGCAAATCAAGTTCTTCTTACAAGCAAATCAAGTCCTTCTTACAGGCAACCCAAGTCCTTCTTACAGGCACAAAGTCCTTCTTACAGGCAAATCAAGTCCTTCTTATAGGCAAACCAAGTCTTTCTTACAGGCAAACCAAGTCCTTTTTACAGGCACCAAGTCCTTTCTACATGCATCAAGTCCTTTCTACAAGCACCAAAGTCCTTGTTACATGCACCAAAGTCCTTTTTACAAGCACCAAGTCCTTTCTACAGGCATCAAGTCCTTTCTACATGCACCAAAGTCCTTCTTACAGCCACCAAAGTCCTTTCTACAGGTATCAAGTCCTTTCTACAGGCACAAAGTCCTTCTTACAGGCATTTTCATGGGGTGACCTACCATACGGGTCAAATCTCAATGAAATTTTAAATCAGTAGAATCCTTTTATTAGGAATCTACCATGGGGTGACCTACCATACGAGTTAAATCTCAATCTAATTTTAATCAGTAGAATCCTTCCATTAGCAATGTACCATGGGTTGACTCACCATACGGGTTTAAGTTCAACCACCCTAAGGTTTTCTTGTAACGAATCCTTAGGTTCTCATTCCACTTTCAATAGAGCATTCATGTCAATCAACAACTTCAAGGCAGACAGGTCTAGATCAGAACTTGCTAAATGGAGTATTAGGGAACAAAAGTCACGACTCTTTTTATTTTCTTGATGTGGAGTCGATTAGGATTCAGGTGTCATCTTGTCTTTAAAATAAACCTCTGCCGAGATTTCTTTCAAAGATGGGCAGCTGTTGACACCTGATTTTTAATTAAATTTTCTTTTTTAAAAATAATAAAACAAATCCATAAAAATTCATAAAATTGAAAAATCAACTTTGGGGACCTTAACCAAGCCCAGGAAACCAATTTTGACCAAAAAAAGATTTTTCATATTTTCAGTATTTTTACGTATTTTTTATTTATTTATTTTTGAAAATTAATAGAAAATCCATAAAAATTCATAAAATTAAAAAATCAACTTTGAGGACCCTAGCCAAGCCTAGGGAACCAATTTTGACCAAAAAATGATTTTTCATATTTTCAGTATTTTTACGTATTTTTTATTTATTTGTTTTCGAAAATTAATAGAAAATCCATAAAAATTCATAAAATTGAAAAATCAACTTTGGAGACCTTATCCAAGCCTAGGAAACCAATTGTGACTAAAAATTGATCTTTCATATTTTCAGTATTTTTTCGGTATTTTTATTTTCGAAAATTCATAAAAAAAATAAAGAAAAATGAGAAAATTGCAAAATCAAGTTTAGAGCATTGGCCAAGCTTAGGCAACCATTTTTGAGAAAAAAATAATTTTTTGTGTCTTTTTTATATATTTTAGAAATTAGGAGAATATTTAATAAATAATAGCATTTGAGGCCACCAAAATATATAAAAATAGTCAATATTTGTATTATAAATCCCTTTTCATGTTGGCCATCACAAATTTAAAAAATCCAATTTGGGGTCGTGTATTCCTTCACGAGCATAACCTTGAGCCGGGCCTAAAAAATTCAATTTGAGTCAATTTATTTTCATTTTTTTTTATCACTTTTAGGAGTTGTGACATTGTTCTCTAATATTTCAAATTTTTATATTGGCCCAATTATATCCAGAATGACTCAATTGTGCAAAAGGGGTTTAATTAAATTCTACATTATTTTCAGCGACAAGAAATGAACTTAAATTTGACATGTGGTGAATTTTGACTAAGTATAGGGAATGTGTGTCAAAAATTGTGAGGAGATTAGGACTTAAAGAAATATTTTTTCAGGGATTGAATTGTAAATACTTAAAATTCAGGGACTAGAGTGCAAATACCTAACTCTTGAGGGATTATTTTGCAAATAACAAAAAGAAGAGTTAGTGGATAAATTAGAATAGAGAAGGGAAGATGAAGAAGAAAAGATGGAGAAGAGAAGATGGAGAAGAATGGATGGAGAAAATAAGATAAGAATAGAGAAGGGAAGATGGAGATGAAGAAGAGTTAGTGGAAAGATTAGAATGGGAGATAAATATGAAGAAGGGAAGATGAAGATGAAGAAAAGTTAGTGGAGAGATTAGAATGTGAGATAGAGATGGAGAAGGGAAGATGAAAATGAAAAAGAGTTAGTGGAGAGATTAGAATGTGAGATAAAGTTAGTGGAAAAACTAGAATAGAAGATAGATGAATAGGTTATAAAAGGAGGAAGAAGTGAGCTTGAGAGGGGGATTTTTTTGGGAGAGAAAATTTTGGATGTTTGAGAGGGTTTTTGGAGATTGAAGAAAAATTTGAGAAGAAGAAAATACCAAAAAGAGAGAGAATTTTGAAGATGATGGGAGTTTAAAGCTAGGAATTATCATCACAAATTTCTTCATCGATCAACATAAATCAAGAGTTCATCCTCATCAACGAGCAAGCAAATTCGAGTTAAGTGCTTTTATTTATTCATTTATTTGTGGTTTTAGTCGCAAATTAGCACAAATTGTATACACTTTCTCCATCTCTCTATTTTTCTCATATTTTTATGTCAGGGAAGAACAATTCCATATTAATGACAAAGCCCACAGAGGTGCAAAATTGGCCCAGACGAGCTCCTAAGTGCCTACCAATTTCTCAGCTGATATGTGATTAAAAGTCTCTCTTAGTTCAAAAGGAACTCTCTATGTTAAGAACAGAGAGAGCGAAAACCAATTCTAGAAATCTCTCCCAAAACAATGGGAGATAAGTACTCTTTTCACTCTTCTGGTTTTAGGTGCAGATTAGCACATATTTTGTATACTAACACTTCACTCTATTTTTATGTCAGGCAGTCGCAGATCTACATCAACGGTCAATCCTACGGAAGCACAAAATTGGCTTGGAGGAGTCCCCAAGCGCGCACAAATTTCGAATTGTTGAATCAATTTGTTGTGATTTATTTTAAAAAAAAAAACTTAAAGCCCAGAATGGAGAGGCAAAGCGCATCCATTGGAGGTCGTTTATTACTTGCAATTTAAATACCTGCACCTTAAATCCCAAAGGAAAGAGCCAAGCCAATGCTAGGCCTCCCATTGGAGGTTTTTACTTACAGTAATTTAAATACATGCACCATAAATCCCAAAGGGAAGAGCCAAGCCAATGCTAGGCCCCTCATTCGAGGTTTTTACTTATAGTAATTTAAACCTGCAATTTAAATACCTGCACCATAAATCCCAAAGGGAAGAGCCAAGCTAATGTTATGCCTCCCATTGGAGATTTTTATTTACAGTAATTTAAATACCTACACCTTAAATCCCAAAAGGAAGAGCCAAGCCAATGCTAGGCCTCCCATTGGAGGTTTTTACTTACAGTAATTTAAATACCTGCAATTTAAATATATGCACTATAAATCTCAAAGGGAAGAGCCAAACCAATGCTATACCTCCCATTTGAGGTTTTTACTTGCAGTAATTTAAATACCTGCAATTTAAATACTTGCATCTTAAATCCCAAAGGGAAAAGCCAAGCCAATGCTAGGCCACTCATTGGAGGTTTTTACTTACTATCATTTAAATACCTGTAATTTAATTCCTGTATCATTAAACCCCAAAAGAGAGGGCCAAGCCAAGCCTGGGCCATCCATTGGAGGTGTTTATTCACTGTCATTTACTTCCTGTAATTTAATTTTTGAATCACCAGACCCAAAAAATGAGTCCGTTGTAACACTGCACGGAAGTCATTAATACACTCACTCTTTCGGCTTTAGGAGATTTTTAACACTTAAAAAATATAATAAATAAAAAATATATATACCATCCATGCATCCTATTTTAAAAGTGAAAACACAAAAGAGAATACCCTACTAGAGCCTTAGGAATAAACCAAGTATGAGTTGCCAAATTAGGATATCCATGAAATTAAGGTACCGAAAGGGCATTAGTTTTAATTAACTAGTGTAACCAAGTCCCCAAAATCATAATTTCTGGTTCGCAGGAATAAATTAGTTCTCCCGCTAATTTATTTAGGTTCCTAATCAACCTACCAAGAATGATTAGTGGCGACTCCAACTTTCAAAATCATTTAAAACAAAAATCCAAAGTCGCGATTTGGTAGGGCTTAGGAGGGTGCGCGTTAGGTTAGTCGATCTAATTAACCTAATAATCCGTTAACCCTTTTAAAAAAAAAATTTAGAGGGTCGCGACAATGAGGACAAGTCTATTTTGTTGAGAGAGCAGTGGAAGTCAAATACCTTCATCAAGGGAGATTGTCAAGATGAAGCTCAAGTTCGAGCCTATCAACATATCCAGTTGAACTTACCTTCACTCAAAAATTTAAGCCGGAAATTATTAACTACTTACCCCACATCATCTCTCCTATGTGTGTTGACACCTAAATTTTGATTTTCCCTTTTTTGGTGATTTCTTCCATAAGAAAAACAGGAATTAAACTTTAATTCTACAAAAATAATTAATTCAGTTTTGATATTTAATTTAGCATGCATCACATTTGCATTAAATTGGACTGGCAGTAGAAATTTGAAGCAGATTTTGACAACGAATATGACTAGTCTCAAGATCAGCTGGGTTTCACGCTCTTTTTTGAGCTAAATGGTGTCTATTCCCAAAGTGAAGGATCTACATTGAAGGTATAATAGGAGATGCACTTTTCTGGGATAAGACATGATTGTTTTGCTACATTGAAGATGATATGGATAATTTAATATGACTGAATAATCGCAACTGTAATAAGACTGTCATAAGCCTATATCAAATAAATAATGTTTCATATTGGACATCAATATATTCCAATACCACATTTTTACAAACTCCTTATTCCATTTCATTCGAGCCCAACAAAAAAAAAAAAAAGGAGAGCCAGGGGGGTGGGGTTTCTCAGGCCAGAGAAGAGCAATGATAAAGCATTGACCAAACTGTATGTAGAGCAGTTCGAAAACACACAATTCAACTTGACACAAAATGCAATCTACGACTGCTTGGCTCTTAAACTTGTCCTTTCGCATCACATTGGCAATGGATCGACGTACAGAGAAGTCACATACATTTTTAACGTGGTCCCGGCATGAGTGTAGAGATCTATCTCATCTTTATACACCACATGCATGGCTCGTGCAAAATTGAGAATTCGCATGAGGATTGGCCTAGGGACCATGGTCGGATGGCGCAGCCCTTCATTAATGTCCTTCCACGCGTCGGCCACCTGTTTACGGAGCTCCTCCTTAGCCTCTTCCTCGGTAACTCCAAATTGTTTCACGAAACACTCTACTGAAGTTGGCCCATGACCCCTCTCTTGCTCAAACTGTTAACAAATATCTTGTGGAAATTATTTGTGTTCTATTATCAACAAGATCTATCGAACAAAAGTTCTAGAAGTTAATGTTGTTCACTGGTGTTGCTTTTATATACCTTGTGTCCGGCAATGTCATCCATGAACCGACCAACTACTTTCACAGCCTTCGCCATCTTGGGGTCGCTGTCTAATAGCCAGTCAAAAACATCTTTGGTTACAATATCTCCCATTCCTAGCAATGACGTCACCGGTAGCACTTCAAGAGCAGAGGTTGCTAATGCAATGGGCATGTACTCTTCCATCGTCGGCACGCGGTTTTGGTGGAACCATTTGGCCTCAGCAAAGTACGCCCTCACTTGGTTTTTCATCTAAGGATTCATCCTCAAACATAAAGCTACCGTCAATATTCAAATGTCAATGTGTCTAGGGGCCTTAAATATGATAGTCTCTTGTTTTAAAACAGAAACCCATTATTTTGTGGCCGGTAGATGGAGCAATCATTGCATTTTATTTATATAACCTCGAATGGCTTACCGCTTCTTTTGCATAGAAGAGCTAGTACGATCGTCCATTTCTGGTCACCTCATAGCCAATTTCATCATACAAATCAAGAATGATTTTGTAACATGCCTGCAAGTACTCTGGCAATCCATCCTTGGTATCGATGTCCCACCTAAGTTCAAGTTCAGAAAATATCACACTCAACCCTCAGTAACTGCTGATCAAATTAGGATAAGTTCAGAGTTGGTAAATTGAGAAAAGCATCGAAGTGTGAATTGTACCTCTCAACTGCTTCCTTGAAGAGTTCTAGTTCTTCCAATGTGCCATAAACATCATAGATGTCATCGATAATGGAAACCATGATAGCCACTTTTGTTAGCATTTCCCTACCGACTCCATACTTTGGCTCGAACTAAACTCCTGACATCCAGAGATACATCTCCACAAGCCTATCTCTAGCAAATGGTAACTTCGTTTCTACATCTAAATCCATCCACCACCTATAGTATACCGACAAATCATATTTAAGGAACACAACATTGATAGAATAATAGAAAGTAGTTTAGAATGAAGAACCAAAGAGATTAACACATCGATCTATGACAATTTGGCGTTCTTAGAACATCTAGCTAATTTAGACATGCCATCATGAAGCAAAACCTTGTAAGGTTGCCGAGTTCCTTTTGGTGTTGCTCTTGCAATAAGTTGAAATCAAGTTTAGCTAAGGAGAGCAAGACTTCATTATGTGAAGGATCCTCTTGGTAGAGTGGAATGTAACGCCTCGCCTCTAGCCTTGGCATTCCCTTGTGGATTGCCTGCTTTAAGGCATGACTCATTTGTTTTTTGAGATTGGGGCTTGCTTTTCCTTTATCAATTGATTCAAGGTGTGTAATTGTAAAAGTGACTGCATCGTCCAAAATTTCGTCGCCATGAGGCCTCAGATGGCAAGCTTCAAATAGACTTAGTAGTCCTTGTACGTCGATGATGAGTGATTCACTAAAATTCCCTTTGCTGTCCTTGAACTTGTTTAAGATTTCTGAATGGTCAAAGGAAAAGCATGAATCAATTGGAAACAAATGGAAAAAATGACATACTAAATCAAAGAACTAAAAGAAATGACCATCCACCTTTCAAAGCAAGAAAACTCGAAGAACTCTAGAGTTAAGAATCGATAAAATTACAAAAAATTCTTACGTCTATTATAATTACGCCAATTCAATTCTAAACAATTTTTTTTAGCAATTGAGTTTTAAATCTCTTGCATTTGTGCCAATTCAGTCCATCCAAATAACTATGGTAGGAAATCCCGGATATGGATGCTAGACGTTTACTGGCACTGATGTTGATAATTTTTTATAAAATTTTTAAAAAAATTTGAATTTTCATTTCCTTTTTCCTTTTTTCTTTCTTTTTTTTTCTTTCGTTCTATGCCTTCTTTTTCTACCCAATTGTCGAACCTCAATGATCGGCTAAGGCAAGAGCTAACAGGGTTGACCTCACTGGCCATTGGTGAGGCTCGGCCTCACTTGGTTGTGGAGAGGATTGGCCTTTCTAGATCTACAATGAGGTGGCTGGCGAGGTTGACCACACCAGTCCTCACCACAAGTTGGTCATCGGCACAACGACCGGCTAGAGGAAGAAGGCAGGGAAAGGAAATGAAAGGAGAGGGAAAAAAAGGGAAGAGCAACAAACAAATAAAAAATTCAAATATTCAAAAAATAGTTAAAACTTATTCATGTCAGTGCCAATGAATGATGGACAGACAACCAGCACTCACATTAGCAATTTCTAACCAAGTTGGTCAGATGAATTGAATTGGCAAAAATGTAAAATATTTATGACTCAATTAGCAAAAAAAAAAGTGTTTATGACCGAATTGACATAATTATAATAGATTTATGACTTTTATGGTAATTTTTCCTATGAGAATTGTATAAAGATAAGTAAACTAATAAACAAATAAAAACTAGAATGATAAACATGTTAGTAACACTTTTTGTTCACTCTAGTCAATCAAATGGACTATCAAGTGGTCTTTATGCAATACAATTTTGCCAATTAATCGATCATTGGGAATTAGAACATTACATACCACTTGAAATTGTGTAACCTTGTTGTCGCAACAATCGAAAGAGAAGAGCAACCGTGTGTAAGTTGTCATCATTGCCATAGTGAAATTCAAAATAACTTCTATGGATTTTTTCAAACAGTTGATCAATCTCAATTTCAAAATGGTAGGCAATTCCTAAGCGTTGGATTTGGTCGATCAAGTTCAACTTCTGTAAAGACTTATCCACAGCATGTATCAACATCTTTCTCACTTCTCCTTTCAATATCTCAATTTGATCCTTTGCTTGGGCATGAGAACTCTGCAATAAATATAAAAGTACAAAAAATAATTAGTAGACACAAGTTGTAAGAGTGCAATAAATATATTAGGTTGCCTATGACCCGATTGACATTTAATCATTGTTGAAATTAACTAAAAATAAATGCATGTTTACTAATTTTATTAATAGTGGTGAAATTGTTTCCACATTTGTTAAGTCATATGTGCATGCCGCATGTAAGAATCAACACATGCATTTAGTTTCAAACCAACTGGATCTTACTTTTCATTTTCTTTATCAAATGCTGTGGGATGGTGGTGCATTACCAAACAAAATTATTATGTTCTATGCTCTTACTTTTCAGAAAACATAAAGACTAAATAAGTTTCCTGATATAATCCAATAGAAAGAACAACCTAAATGCTACCATTGAGCTAGAGTCGGAAGCATATTTGTAAAAGTAATCCCCCCATATGCCTGGATGAAAATTTGCTGATCGGCGTTCAGTGATGTGGCTTTTTATTTGAGTAGGAGAAGATGACGGGATTGCTAAAATTTGAAGAGACATTTCTTTTTCGTTGTTTTCGAGATTGAGGCTTATCAATGGATATTTATAGGCTACAGCATCCTATGTGGGTGGAACATCAAAGGCAAAGGTTTCTTTTCTCAAAAACATGTTTTTCATATTTTGTGGTCTGCATGTAAACATTTTCGAAATTCAACACAAGGGTTGGGCAAATAGTCGAAAGTTCGATCATCCACCAGTTTCTCTCCTTAATCATCCGTCAACTAATTCATGGTTAAAATTAGGCTCGTCAAATGGGTCTTGTGAGTAGGGTAGACAAATGGACTAACCCAGATTGATCCATTTAACTTGTTTTGATTGGTTTTTATGCATTACAAATCTTGTGGCTCATATCCAACACAATCCACAAAAACTTATACCTAAATTGAGGTGAGAGCATAGAGCGAGTTATAGAAGTAGGTTGGGTTTAAGTAAGTTGTAAATCTATTTAATGCTCACATTAGTTTAGAGTTTTCCATTCTAAACTCATTTATGACGTATTATTGGATAGAACTAATTCATATAATAACTCAAGAGACATGACTTTTTATTTGAGTAGGAGAAGAAGATGGGATTGCTAAAATCTGAAGAGACATTCCCTTTTGCTATTTTATTGATTTAGGTGACTCAGCAAATATAGATGAAGAAAACTGGAGGGTATAGGCTTTTCTGGGAGCGTCGAAACCATCTCAATGGGTATTTGCAGGCTATGGCATCCTATGTCTGATTGAGGTCTTCCGCCAAAGGTTTATTTTCTCAAAACAAGTTCTTCCATAAAATTTTAAGGCCAGAGTGACATACCATGTTAAAGGTGTAACTAAATAAAAGTTGAATATACTCACGAATGCGGCCTTGGACAGCTCTCCCACAATTCAATCTGACTATTGTACGAACTGTCAGAGCTACATTGGCAAGGACAATCTGAAACGCGTGAACTTTGGACGTTTGGTAACCATGTGTCTTGTCCAAAATGACAATCCATTAAAAACTTTTAAATGCTTTGGCAGCACGGCAGTTAGGTAAGTCTAGTAGGGAGAAGTACGATGCTTTTCTCACTGCGTGGTCACTTTCACGATGCTTCTACATTCTATGAATTGTTCAAAATTCGAATTGAGTCAATGTCATCCTCTCACGTCTAATTTGATCTTTTAGGACACCCATTTTCCCGAGGATGCTCGCGTAAATAGATAAATATGATTGATATTTATAATGTTCAACTTGATATTTTTTCAAGGGAGAAAAGTATATTGCATTGCTGCTAATTTCGAAAGACCACATTAATATAATATTATAAGACCTCTTCTCACGTGCAAACCTGACTAGGAGTGACAAATGAACAAAAATACACAATAAGGGTAGTACCTAGTTATGGTATGATGTTAGAATGTAAAATCCAAAAACCGAATTAATATGTAAAGGCAGATCACATGAGTGAAAAGAGTATACAAATATTATAATCAAGGGACATGGGATATTTCAATAATGATAAAGTTGGCATGAATTACTAGGGTGTCGCATGGCTTTTGCTCTACGTCAATGTACGTCTAATAATCTGTCTCTTCACCTTAATGGGGCCATTCAGGCACAAAAAGTTATTTATCACGTGGTGTTGTTCCCCACTTTGAATAGAATGTGACGATTACGATGGTGCATTTGGAATTTTTTCAAAATAGAGTGACATTTAAATAAAAATACAAAATAAAGGTAGCACTTGGTTATGGTTTTATATTAGAATGTATAATCCAAAAGCTTGAATTGATATGTAGAGAAAGAGCACATGAATCAAAAGAATATATAAATATTATAGTCAAGCGACGTGACATATTTCAATAATAACAGAATTGGCGGAGAATTACTAAAGTGTTGGGGTGCTGCTCTATGTTGATGGACGTCTAATAATTTGTGTCTCTTCGCTTCAGTGGCCATTCAGGCGGCAAAAAAAGGTGTTTATCACGTGGTGTTGTTCTCTGACTTGGAATAGAATGTGCAGATGACGACGGTGCATGTGGAATTATTTCAAAACTTAAGCTCCATTTATTTTGCAAAAAATAACTTTTAAATAAACATTTTTCAGACCTTTTGATATTTGGAGGCAGAAAATAAACTAGTCTAGAAAAACCTTTTTTCCTTATCCAAAAAGCTCATTCAAAAGTAGTTTTCTTTTTCTAAGAAAAAGAATATATTTTCCTCATTTTTCCTTCTTTCTCTTTTTCATAGCTTCTTTCCTTGCAATTATTTAGTTACATTCTTTTCTTTTTTTAATTTTTGAAAATTTTGAAAATTTTATTTTTTATATTTTTTTGAATAAAAATTATTTTTAATTTCTTTCTTTTTTTTTCTCTTCTTTTTTTTCTTTTTCTCTTTAATTTCTTCATCAGCTAGTTGTCAGCAATGATGATGGCCAGCGACTGGCCACAGGTGAGGCAAGGCTTCTCCGAAGGGGGGAGACCTCAGACCGAGCCTTCCAGCCTGAGTGAAGCCTCGGCATCACCGGATCTAGCTCGACCAGGCTTGACATGGGCTCTAGATTTGCCAGATGACTCATTTGCTGTAGCCACGATCCCAAAACTCTTCCAAATGGCAGACATACAAAAGCTCTCTTCTTTGGGTGCTAAAGACAGTCCACGAAATCTTGACATTTCGCGAACCACGTCCTCCACTTCATGCAAAGTATTGTTTTCTCAAGGGTGTTCTGTTTTTCTGCCCGCCCACGTTGGGCGTGCCAAAAAAGTTATAAAAAAAAACACAATCCCTTATTTTGATAATTACGTGAATTGTGGACATTGAAGGTTATGATATATATGCACTATTGAACTTCTAAGTTATTCGATCAAAAAAAAAACTTCTAAGTTCTGTTTTAATTTTTAAAAAAAATATCTAAGTTCTGTCATCTTCATCCTCAATCTCTTTGATACTTTCTCTTATGAGGGATGTATGGCGAAAAATGATCTGTCATACCAAACAACGAAAAATATTTCCCAATTCATTATTAGTTTTTAGCCAAAACCTGAAAAATAGCATTATCTTCTTAAAAAAACGACTTCTTGAAAAATATTTTTCAAAAACACCATATTTTTCGCTAAACAAACAGAGCCTTAGTAGTTATGATATAATTGACACATTTGTTGCGTGCATGCATTGATGGCATTTCCGTTAAAACAAATAATTTTTAAGCTCTATATGTTTCATAAAAAATAAGTTGCTTCTGAAATATATTTTTCGGGACGTCAATTTCTAAGACATTGACTATTTTTTTATGTTTGGCTAAAATATCAAAAAGACTTAAAAAAATATTTTCCATTATTTGTATGGAAAATTGGATTTGATTTTCCTTCATGTACTCCTTTCAATAAATTTTTGTTTTTCTGTTTTTTCTATTCATTTTTATATGTTAAAAAATCAAATCTTTTAATATTTTAATTATCTATCCTTTTTTTCTCTCTGTTTTTTTTATGTTTTATTTTTTTCTATACCCATGATTCCTCCAATCTCACCCTCTCTACTCCAACTCCACCCTTGCGAGAACCCCCACCAGACTAAGCAGCTCGATCAGCCATTGATCGGCCCCAATTGTGAGGCTTAAGGTCATCGGTGAGGCCTAGCCTCGCCAAAACTAGCGACCTCACCTATGGCTGGCGAGTCGATCTGGCGAGGTTGATCTTGCCTTGCCAAACTCGCCTTACTCAGCCTTGCCTCGCCAGGTTATTGACGAGGTCTTCCTTCTACGGTGGTTGGATGAATTTGATGGCGATCATGGTGGATTTTTAGAGAGAAAATAGGTGAATAGTGTGATTTGTCTTCTGGTTGGATAGAGAAAGAGGGATTGAAGGGACTTGATAGAGAGAGAGTGGAAGGAGCGAAGACTTGGGGAAGGGATTTCGGCGTTGAGGAAGACGATGATGGAGAAAGACGATGCGAGGACGCAAGTTTGGAAAATAATTTTCTTTTTTCCAAAAATGAAAATCATTTTCCTCAATTTTAAAAGGATATTTTCTGTTGATCGAAAATATTTTCTTTTATCACTCATTTTCCATGCTCCAAACACAGAAAAATGAGGAAAAGGTTTTCACGGAAGATGAGGACAAGTCTACTTTGTTGAGAGAGCAGTGAAAGTCAAATACCTTCATCAAGGGAGATTGTCAAGATGGAGCTCAAGTTGGAGCCCATCAACGTATCCAATTGAACCTACCTTCACTCAAAAATTTAAGTGAGAAATTATTAACTACTCAACTCCACATCGTCTCTCTGACGTGCGTTGACACCAAAATTTTAATTTTCCTTTTTTGGTCATTTCTTGCATAAGAAAAACAGGAATTAAAATTTAGTTCTTCCAAAAATATTTAATTCATTTTTTATATTTAATTTAGCATACATCACATTTGCATTAAATTGGACTGGCGGCAAGAAATTGAAGCAAATTTTGACGAACGGTGGACCAGAGCATAGTAGAAAATTCGACCAAAGCATGAGGAAGGATTTTGTTTATTTCCATCAGAAGCGGACAATGAATATGACAAGTCTCGATATCGGCCGGGCTCCACCCTCTATTTTGAGCTAAATGGTGTCTATTCCCAAAGTGAGGGATCTAGCGGTCACACACCCAATTCTAGTTCCAGAGTTGCACATATTCCAGATCTTCATTTGAGAAAGCATGATGATCTTGTCCTTAAGAAACAATGCATTCAGCGGTACGATGTACCTCCCGATCTTCGATTTGCATTGCTTACTAGAATCGGATATGCTCATGCCTTTCGCTCTGCCAGAACATGCACGATATATAATAGAATTTGCCTTCTAGCTTTCATTGTGTTAGTTCAATCTAATGACGCACCCGACGAGCTTGGATCATTCTTTACTGATGAGCCAGAGTATACAAACGAGCTTTTTAGGATTGCGCGTTCTGAAGAATATATTCCTTGAACTATTAGTACGCTTGCAATGCTTGCTTTGGGAGCTCAGTTAGCTGTATATGTATCTTCTCATGAACGTGCTCGATTTTGAGTGGATCAAGTCTTAGTTTTACTGCCACCCACAGTACAGTTCTCCTTAATGTGCTCCAGAAGGCTGTTTTATCTCTAAATAGCTCAGTGATCCATCATTTCTTGCCACTCTCGACATAGTTTCGTCGTCAGCTCAAGGTAATAATATCAGAGGCTGGGGGATGCTTCCAACATTCCTACTACTTTTGGAAGATTCAGATCCTAGCCATATGCTTCTTGTTTGCTCAGCTGTGAAGACTATTCAAAAGCACATGGACTATATGAGTTCAGCGGTACCTCATTTCAGGAAAACAAAGTGGGACTGCTGCAATGGATATGAATGCTGAGTACAAGGAAAATGACGGAGCTTGCCATTTTCCTTCCCTTACTAGTCTAATCTGAAGTTTGTTTCACAGGCAAATCGTGACTTGAAAGTCATACATTGCCATCTCTTCACAACTCCTGACTTCTCAACGTGCTTGAATTTGAAGATACTGGTTTTTTATCGGCTCAGCTCTATCCATACGTTGTAGCACTTAAAGCGCTTGGAAAGTTTTTGTAGACTGAGTTTAGCGGTCGAGGTCATCCATGAACCCCCATTTTTGACCTGTTCGATGTGCCTTCTGCAATATGCGGTCTTGGGTACTTGTCGAGTCTAAAGCTAGTGGGCAAGGGTATAGGAGAGCTTCATCCATCTTTTGGAGAGATGGCGAGCTTGACATGCTTGTCTTTAATGGATTGTTATCGGCTTAGGAAGCTTCCAAACTTCATTGGAAAATTGAGATCGTTGCTTGCATTGAATTTGTTCAACACAGGAATCAGAAAATTCTCTAATTCTATTCCATATTTCATAAGGTTAGAGAAAATTAACCTGGGACATACTCGGATAACGAGACCTACCAACTCCCCTGGAGGACTTGAATCATTGGTTGACTTAGACTTGTAGTGTTCAAGGATTACAAAGTTGCCCCTTATATTGAATATCTTAAATGACCAAGGTGCTTATTTATGACTTTCAGTAAGATAAGAGAGTTACCTCATTCTATTGGAGATCTCAAAATGGTGGAGCAAATGAACTTGCAATCCACTTAGATAAGAGAGCTACGAATTCCATTAGAGGACTAGAGTCATTTCTTTGGTTAGACTTGAATCGTGCAAAGATTACAGAATTATCTACTTTTGTTGGATATCTTAAAAGATTGAAGTGCTTAAATATTTATCAGAGTCAGATAACAGAGCTACCAAAGGCCATAAGGATGTTGGAAAATCTTGAAATGTAGACATATCATAGTTGTAGAAATATATATGTCATATGGCCTCCTCGACTTCGGACCTTTCAATAGCTAGTGATGATCCTCAACTTCTCATATGGCCTCCTCAGCTTTTGGTGGTTTCCATTCTTTGTGATGATCCTTGATCTCTCACAAGGTTTCCTTTGTCTGGGTTAATACTCTCTAGATGGTGGATGAGAGCGATCGAGTTTGAATAGCTGGAGAATTTCCATTGTTTAAAGGTGTGCGATTGTGAATCACTGCTGTTATTGGGTCTGTCAAGTTTAGGGAAGCTCCAAAGAGCCAGAATTATGTCGGTGCTCACAACTAATCAAGATTCAAGATTCGGGAGAAATGGAATCGCTAGAGGAATTATTTATTGAGACATTCAACTCAATAGAAAGGTTACCTAATCTATCAAAGCTACATAATTTATGGAGATTATCAATTGGAAATTGGAGCTCCATAGGAAAGCTAGATGATCTTTCAAAACTAGGTAAGTTTTCTTTTTTTTGGGTAAAAAAACTAGGTAAGTTGAAATTGCACCTCTCTCATTGTGAATCACTGTAAGGTTTGCCTGATCTACAAAATACATGCCATCTCGATGTTCATGCATGCCCACCCGCGATTCAAGTAGGTGACTTATGCTTTGTTGACACCTGGTGCACTTTCTTAATTTCATCCGTACTTTCCCTTATTTTCTTCACTTTTTTTTTTCTTTTTCCCTTGCCATTTTTCTATTTCATTGTCTCCTTCCAAACAATCAGCCAACCTTTTTTTTTTTAGTTCTTCCTGTTCACTATAAAGATGCATATCCCCATTATTCACATTGCAAAATAACTCAATCTAATCTAATCTAGTTTAATTAAATATGTGTGCGGTAGTGCGCAGCGCTGTGCGAGAAGTTGACATTGACGCTTTCTCCACCCGACCCATGGCAAACTTTCTTCTATGTATTTTTTTTTCCCTTTTCTTAGTCTTAATTATGAGCAACAAATGAAGAAATGCCATTGTTTCTTTCTACAGAAAAGCTCATCAAGCTTCACGATAATAGCATTAAGTGAGTATACAAAAACTTGACTCCACGAGATGACAAAATTAGAGGAACGTCGTAGCAAAGGCAAGCTGCCCACAAAATATCACTAAGTTATATGCCATTAACCAAATCAATAGTAAGAGCAAATTGAACTAAAGCAGACGATTTTCATAACCACTATAGCATGGTCATAACAAACTCCGTGTTGAAGTTAAAGAGGTTAAATTCAAATTCTAGCAATATTGTATTAAGATAAAAAGTCCACGGTATAAAGAGAGGGATAAAGATACAAATAGATCCTGAACTTCTGTGAAATGTTCAAGTGGGTCTCCAATTTTTTTCTTTTTTGGCCAATTCAGCGCTTGAACTGGATACTATTTTGCACATATTGGTCCTTTCGTTAAAAAAACTGCTGATATGGCCGTTAAATCACCATGGAAATGCCACTGTGGCATCCTAGTCGACAACATGGGGGGTTAAATATTAACATCTGCAGGTAATTTTCACAGCTGAGATGATATGCAATGTTGGATATGTGGAACTAGATATTGAATCAGGTGGTATATGGTAGACAAACCAAGATGGAAGGTGTGAAATAATGCCCCTCAAATGCTCTTCAAAGACCATGCAACTTTGCTATCAATTTGCTTTTACTCCCTTGATTATGATCCAAGTTAGTGGACATATTTTTTTACAGATGAATCCTAAGTAGATGAGGTACCTCCGCATTGGTCGCCTGATCATCAGAACTATCTTGAACTAAGGATCTGCATGACCACAACTTTAATGTGTAAGGCTACTTATGGTGAGATGAGAGGAGGAAGTCCTTGACATGACCACAACCTTAATCATTAATTCTTGACATGATTCTTCTTGGAGAAGAACTAATTCCTTTTGATGTTTAGCCCTTGTACTCTCCTTAAGATTTAGATTTTCCCTCCTAGTTTGCTCGATTCAAATGTAACGCGAGCAAATTTCACTACTCTTGGTTTGCAATGTCCATCTGATGTACTTGGTTTCTTCCACGTCAACCAGGACTCTATTTCTAGAATGAACAGCATTGATATACTCCAAATTACTTACAATATATCGGCATCTGATGTTCTATCAAAGTGGTTTGCTTACTTGACATCAACTTGTCGACCCATTTTCCCAATAACAAAATGCAAGCTTAATCATTTAGTTTTCTCGAATTTGTTGTTAAGTCAATAAAGTTGGTTGAATGTCTCAGCAATTGTCGTGTTTCAACTTATGAGTAGGTCACTTATTATTTACACTTGCATTTTCATCCTTGTTAACTTTTTTTTTTTTTGTTCATGTTAGTTATCCCGTCGAAACTGTTAGAATGAAATCCGGACATGCCCATCCAAGTCAATGCCACGTCGTCATTCTTCTTGGACAAATTTCTAAGGTAGGATGAAGAATAGGAAAATTTTCGAGAGAAAGTGTTAGGATGCACGTGTGAGTTGTGTTAGAGATGTTCCACATTAGAGAATTGATGTGGTCATGCGTAGTTAATATATTCTAATTGGCCCATAATCCATTGGTAGTGAAGGTGGATCCAACTAGATATCTTGATGGGCTTCGACTTAGGGCCCCTCTTGGCAATCTCCTCGAGTGAAAGTATTGGACTTGTGCTTCATGCTCCCAACAAATGGTATCAGAGTGAGGTTTGAGGTTAAAGTTTTCTTCGAGAAAAGAGATCCAAAAAAATTGAATTCTAGGAAGATGTCAGCCAGTCAATCATGAATTTCTCTATGTCAATCATGGATTGAAGTAGAGAAATTCGGAGGAAAGGTTTCAAGTTATGAAATTCGGATGTGATGCATTTTCTTGGTCTTACCAGGAATCTTATTTATGTTGGAATAATGGTAGGTACTGACATTACGTTCACCAATGATAAGTATTTATGCAAGTTAACCCGTGGGTGGGATGAAAATCGTGAAAATTACTAGGAAGCGCAGCGATTAGCGGTGAGAACTATTTCACGGAGCAGGTGGAAGAAGATCCGACGATACTGTGATATCGAAAATTGGGTCATATCGATGAGAAAGGGCTGGCGACCCTTACTTTAAAGAAAAAGGTGGATGGATTCCCAAGCTACTCCATGGGTTTCGAATTTTGTGAACATTGTCCACATGGGAAATAAGATCGGGTACTTTTGAATTCGTCAAAAGGAGAGCGAAAGGAAATATGGACTTGAACCATAGTGATTTCTTCAGTCCTACACCTGTAACATCACTTGGAAAATCAAGGTTTATGTTTCTTTTTATTGATGATTATTCTAGATATGTGTGGAAATATTTCTTGTAGAGGAAAGATGATTTGCTTGAATATTTTGGTGAGTTCAAAACTTTAGTGGAAAATCAGTTTGGTAAGAAAATGAAAGTTTTGTGGACTGATAATGATGTGGACGTCGAGCCATACCGAGGAGGAGGTGCTAGGAACCAATTGTCCTATTCTCTTGGTCTGATCACTCGAGCGAGAGCAAAGCAATTCAGTCAAGCTGTTTGCATCATGGTTTGTGATCTTTGGAGTAGAGGCAATCTTGGACCGAGACTTGAAGGATCTTGGGCTTCATGGTGCAACACGATCATTTGGAGTGGCATTAACCAAGCTGTTAACCCAAGCAGTGACTGGGTTAGTGAACTTTGCATGGGCTTGAACGTGGATGATTATATCAAAATGGGCTATTGAACCAAACTCACTGCTACGCCGTGTTTGAGGATGTTTCCTTCCCCCCCCCCCTTTTTTTTTTTTTTACGTTTCGGAGTTGTTTAGGCATATCTTTGATTTTAGGCAAATTTCCGTGATTTAATGGTCTTTTTTCCTTTTTTGTAACTTTTTACCTTTCCTAGGGTAAGCACCATATATAAGGCTGCTTAAGGCTTTGAGATGTAGACATCTATTGATTTCTAGTTTTTTTATGAAAAGAAAGTATTTTCTCTTCTTCGAGTTCTTTGAGGACTTAACCTAATCAAGGCTCCCTTGTAGCGATCGATTCAACTTATCGAGCAAGATAGCGAATTTCTTTGTTTGTGGCATATAAAACATTGGTTGGTTGACAAGGGTTCGTAAATAGGTCACGTTTATGCCGAGATTACCAATCACAGGTTCGATTGGGGGTCGAGATTTGCAATTCGTACCTTTCGGATCTACGTAGAACAATCAGTCCTACTTCGAGCTCACATTATCTGGTATCGGAGCTGGTTATACAAGGTCTAGTTATCTTAATTTTACTGCTTTTCATTAGGCAATTGATATTTATTAAACTAGGGTTTTGGGTTTTAACCGAATTAGGGTTTCGAAATTGTTCTTGCTACATCTTTTTTCTTTTTCTATCCTAGCGAGATCTGATTGTATTTGAGTTCGTCAAAAAAAGAAGAAGAAGAAGAGAAAGATTAAAAAAAGTGAGATTTATCAAGGAAAAAAAAGGTAAGATTTAAAAGAATTTGAGAAGACAACTCGTTTGTCAGTTAGACCAAATTGAGATTAGCAAAAGTTGTTGAATTGTTTGGTTCAAAAACTCTTGAAGTAGTACATTGTCGAATTGTTTGATCTTGCTTGGTAGTTTGCTCAATTGCTGTAAGGTGGATGAGAGACGGGTTTCTAGTCCAAAAAAGAGCTTATGTGAAGGAAACGAGAGGTAAAAGGCAAAAGTGACAAATACCTTGAGCGAAACATGAGGGGAGTAATAAACACATTGAGTGAAACACATGAGGAAGTATTGGTGAGATTTTTTTTCCCTAACTTTTTCTTACAGGTTTACATCATGTCACGTGACCAAGAAAGTGTGAATCAAAGGGAGGATGATTCCAGAAATAGGGATGATGCGATTTTGGAAGGCTTTCTATAGTTGAGAGCACAATTTGAAGCGCTTAGCAGCCTAGTTGTGGCGTGTGAGATGAGGCTTGATAGTGACCATGAATCACCACATCGGAGGCTGCAAAATCAATGAGATGAACCTAGAACACAACCTAGATGGCACTGGTTATTTACTGAGGAGTATGAGGCCAATATGGAGAATGACCAAGATGGCCAATTTGGAAGGTGGAATGGGGGCCAAGGGCTTAGACACTAAGAAGATGATGATCTTGGCAACATCAAGATGAAAATTCCATCTTTTCAAGGAAAGAATGATCTCGATGTGTACCTAGAGTAGGAGAAACGGATAGAAATGGTGTTTGATTGCCAACAATATTTTGAGCTCAAAAAGGCAAAACTCGTAGCTATTGAATGGTCAATAGCCGATGGACACTTGAGATGGGATGAAAACAATGATGAGGAGACACTTTGTACCAAGTCATTACCACGAGACTTGTTCTATAAACTACAAAATCTCACACAAGGCAATAGGAGCATGAAGGAGTATTATAAGGAGATGGGGATTGTCTTGATCTGTGCTAATGGGGTGGAGAAGTGAGAGGCCGCAATGTCATGACTCTTGAGTGGTTTGAATCAAGATATAACGAGGGCGGTGCAGTTGCAACATTATGTTGAATTAGAGGAATTGGTGGACAAAGCCATTAAGGTTGATAGGCAATTGAAGTTGGATCGAAGTTACAAGACTGGTGGAGTTTCAAGCTCAAACTAGAAGTCCAATTGGAAGAAAGATGAGTAGTTTAATTGGAAGGAAAATAACACCAACGCTGAAACTTTAAAAGGAAAGGATAAAGATGACAAAATTGGTTCAAATCTAACCCCATGTAAAGTCGAAAACCATAACACTAAGATTTGAGATATTAAATGTTTGAAATATATGGGCATGGGTCATATGGCAAATCAATGTCCTAATAGGAGGGTGATGATCATGAGTAGACATGGTGATGTTGGATCCAAAAGTGAAAGGGAGGAAGAAGATGATGAAATGCCACCATTGGAGGATTGTAGTGATATTGAGATGCCAATAAAGGGTGAATTGATGGTGGTTAGGTGTTCTCTTAGTGTTCAAGCTAAGGAAGAAGAGAACCACCAACAACATGACAATTTGTTCCATATAAGATGTGCGATAAATGATAAAATTTGTAGTTTGATTATTGATGGAGGTAGTTATGCAAGTGTGACAAGTTGTACCATGGTAGAGAAGTTGGGGTTAAAGATTGCAAAATATCCTAGGCCATATAAACTTCAATTGTTGAATGATAGTGGTGAGGTGAAGGTGTCGAAGCAAGTCCGAGTTCCATTTGAGATAGGAAGATATAAGGATGAGGTCGCGTGTGATGTTGTACCTATGCAAGTGATCCATGTTTTACTTGGTAGGCCGTGGCAATATGATCGAAGGGTACATCATGATGGGTACACTAACCGATATTCGTTGGTGATGAATCAAAAGACTTACCCCTTGGTACCAATGACACCTAGTTAGGTGTATGAACATCAATTGAAACTATAACGTGACACCGAGAGATATGTAAAAGGTGAGGTCGAGAGGGAGAGAAAAAGTGAGGCCGAAAAAAAAGGAGAGAGAAAGGAAGAAAGGTAAAAGCAAAAAAACTTCTATGCAAAATCAAATGAAGTGGGGAGAGCTTTAGTTCTGAATAGATCGATACTTATACTTTTGTACAATGAGGCTTTGTTTTCTACTAACGATCTTGACTCAAGTTTGCCTAGTTCTGTTGTGTCTTTATTGCAAGAATTTGAAGATGTCGTTCTTGATGAGCTTCTTTGAGGGCTACCACTAATTCGAGGCATAAAACACCAAATCGATTTGATTCCTGGTGCACCACTACCTAACCGACCCGCATATAGAAGCTATCCCCAGGAGACAAAAGAACTTCAACAGTAAGTCAGTGAATTATTGGAGAGACGATATATGTGAGAGAGTCTTAGCCCGTGTGTCGTTCCTATTTTGTTGGTGCCCAAAAAAGGATGGCTCATAGCAGATGTGTATTGACTGCCGAGCAATCAATAACATTAAGGTAAACTATCGACATCCTATTCCTAGGTTAGATGACATGTTGGATGAGTTGCATGGTTCCTACTTATTTGCTAAGATTGATTTGAAAAGTGATTATCATCAGATTAAGATGAAAGAAGGGGACGAATGGAAAACTACTGTTAAAATCAAGTACAGATTGTATAAGTGGTTAGTCAAGCCTGTCGCGACCCTAAAAAAAAAATTCAAAAGCTAACGGATTATTAGGTTTGTCATACCTTGTACCTGCTGACAACTTGATTTACTTGCGAACCCAGAATCTCAGTCGAAGTTATTAGCGACGCCTAGGACGGTCACCGACCGGATTCTAAAGTTTCAAACATGCGTTAACGGAAACGCGACCAATTTCCCCAAATAGCACACGTAACAAGATAGTACGAAGAAAGAGAAATAAAAGAGATACATATAACAGAAAGACGATTGTCACATATATACAAAAGGTGATGGGGCAATTAACATCATGCCTATGCCCGTTCTCATCAGAACAAAAAAAAAAAGAGAACTTCAAGCATGGCTATAAAAAGGAAAGCTACTCATCTACCCCCACTAACATCTGTGGACGCTATCTCCTCGAGCTCCGACTTTTCTGACAACGATTCACTATCCATCGGATGCTCTGTGTCTGCTGCCTCGATCTCTACAGACTCACCATAGTCTGGATGCTCAAGGTCATAATCCAAATACGACTCGATATCTGAGTCTGGGTCTATCACTTCTCCATCAAAAGTTGGTGTAGGGATTTCGCCACTATAGTTTAACTCAAAATTCGGAACGTCGAAACCTTGGATAGGTCCGATGTCCGAGTTGCTTATCCTCATAGTCCACGCATCAAAGAAATGTACTTCGAGTCCCTCGTTTCCAATGGCAACCCATACTGTACTATTATGTTTCGTATATACGATTTCCCTAGAAATATCGGGATACTCAGTCAACACTATCTCTATTCGTCGAGGTATCTCTTGAAAAGGGTAGCTAGCATTCATTTCAAAACAGCTGGATATTTACCATATTATAAAACATAGGTTTTGATACTTTCAGATACCCTAATACACTCAACAAAGTATTCCAATGCTCCTGACCATGATTACTAATATATCAGCTCAATTTTCCTACTAAGTAGGAAATATCCGATCTAGTGCAATTCATGATGAACATGAAGCTATCGATTACTTGAGATTATTCTAAATGCTTGATACTGTTTTTAGTATTCTTTCTTAAAGTTAGATGTGGTAAAAAAAGGATTATTCTCAGCTTTAAAATTAAATCCTTTAAACCTCTCAATTACCTTTTTAATGTTATGTGGTTGTGTTAAACCTAGGCCATCAGAATTCCTTAGAATTTTGATGCTGAGAAAAAACATCTATAACACCTAAGTCTTTCATCTCGAAGTTCTTCTTAAGAACATTCTTGGTGATTTCGACAATTTCAGCATTATTTTTAAGAATCAGCAAGTCGTCGACATATAAACAAGTAAGTACAAATTCGACGGATGTCGATTTAGTGTACGCACATTTCTCACACTCATTGATTCTATACCCATTTTAGATCATCACGCAGTCAAACTTCTCATTCTATTGTTTAGGAGTTTGTTTATGTCCATACAATGATTTGGGAAGTCTACTTTATTGTCCATTGACCCTAAATTCTTTAGGTTGTTCCATATAAATCTCATCATCGAGATCACCATTCAAGAATGCAGTTTTTACATCCATCTAATATACCCGCAAATTGTATAGCAAATCTATAGTAATCAACATCCTCACCGATGTTATTCTTGTTACAGGTGAATAAGTATTAAAGTAATCTAGACCCTCTTTTTGTCTAAATCCTTTAATAACAAACTGTGCTTTGTACTTATCAATGAAACCATCAACTTTACGCTTAGTATTGAATATCAATTTGTATCCAAATGGTTTATTTCTAGATGAAAGATCAATCAATTCTCATGCATGGTTACTTAGGATAGAATCAACAGCATGGTCAATAGCTTCTTTCCAGAAAGCAACATCTGGAGGTCATCACTTCTTTGAACGTTTGAGGCTTACCTCCTGACATGTGAGTCGAAAAGTTAGGTCCAAAGAATTTTGAAATATGTGACCTCTTTGCTCCCTTGAAGTTCGGCGTCTTCGGCCTCAACTTCATCATTCTCAGATTATGAATTTCTGAATCACTTATGAGAAGGTTCATCTTGATTTCTTTTTGCGAGATATATTTCCTCAATAAATTCAACATCCGTTGATTCTAAGATAGTATTGGCATGGATTTCTCCATTTTTCATATTTTTCAACCAAAAATATGTATGTGTTGCTATTTTGAGCATAACCGATGAATATGTAATCCACAGTTTTACGTCCCAACTGAGTTTATTTAGAAAGAAGAGTTGCCACCTTGGCTAAGCAACCCTACACTTTCAAAAAATTATAGGATGGTAGTCTTCCATTTAATAACTCATATGGAGTCTTACTTGTATTCATGTGGGGTGTTTTGTTATTTGCAGTTAGAACTGCCTCTCCCCACAAGTGTTGAGGTAAATAAGAACTTAAGAGCATAGTGTTAGCTATCTCGTTTAGAGTTATACTCTTATGTTTAGCAATTCCATTTTACCGTGGAGTGTAAGGTGCAATTGTTTGAAGGAGTATTCCCAAACTAGCACACAATTCCTTTAAATTGGAAGAGCTATCTTCTCTTGCTCTATCAGAACTAAACATTATGATTTGTCTATCAAGTTGGTTCTCAGCCTCATTTTTATACTAGATATACACACTTATAACCTCATCTTTGCTAGTTAATAGATAAATATAGCAAAATCGAGTACAGTCATCCACAAAAGTGATGAAACACTTCTTCCACCTCTAAATTTTTATAAACTTTAAATTATATATATATCACTATGGATTAATCGTAGAGGTTCACTCATTCCTTCGACTGAATTGAAAGATTTGTAAGTGAAGTTTGCCTCAATACAAGTCTCACACTTATAATGGGCATCCAAACTCAAACTTTAAAATTAGCCCCAAGTTTGCTATCTTCTTCATTGTACCATAGTTTACATGTCTTAATTTATCATGCCATAAATAAGGAGACACAACAGTGTAAACTGAAGACTTCTCTTTATTAATAGTTTTTGGATACAATAATTTCAAGTTTGCATCAATAACAGTCACATTGACCTTGAATAGGTCACTACTCAAGTACCTTTTCCCCAAATACATTCCCAATTTAGAAAAAAAATCTCTAGTACGTGCAGAACATTTAACATGGCAATCTCCTTGCTAGAGGTGAACTTCAGTATCACCTTTCCTCTCTCAGCAATTTTTGCTGATGTTGGGTCAACCATATAAAGCATCTCCTCTTCCTTAGTGTTCTCATAAGAAAAGAGCATGTGTTTTCCACACAAAAGTGATTGTTGCACCTGTGTGCAACTACCAATCAGTATTGTTTGATACCAAAGATACCTCAAACACTAACAATCAGTCTCTTATCATCTTCCTGCTCTGTCAGATTCAACTGCTTAGCTGCACCACTACCCTTACCTTTGTTAGGGTGCTTCTTGCAATCCTTAACCCTAGAGGCAAGCTTGTTGCAAACAAAACATATCCCTTGAAATTTCTAGAATTCTTCTTTCTGCTTGCTTTTTCCTTGAAAAGACTTCTTCATTTTTCCCATTTGCTTGGAATTAGAAGTCTTCACAAAGTTAGCCCTTGGTTCAATAGGAGGATTTGTATTCCTCATGTTATCCTCCTTGATTCTAAAGTGTAGAATGAGATCTTCAATGCTCATCTCTTTCCATTTGTGCTTCAAAGAATTTTTGAAGTCTGACCAGCCTGAAGGTAGCTTCTCAATAATAGCTGTCACTTGGAATCATTGAGTGACATTCCCTCAGCGTAGATGTTATTCAGAATTATTTGCAATTCCGAAACCTAACTCATGATAGATTTAGAATCTACCATCTTGAAGTCTAGCAATTTGGCAATCACGAATTTATTGGTGCCAACGTCCACTATATTTATTTTCTAAGAACTCCCATGACTATCAGTTCCAATGTTACAATAAACACTATATAGGGAATTTGCCAAACAATTAAGGATATAATTCCAACATAAGAAGTCCACATGCTTCTAAGCCTCCAATGCCCTTAGTGTCGTGACATATTGCTCATTTGGAATAATTATCGAGCACACCTCTAATAAGTACTTGACCATATTCAGTGTGATTAGATAGAAGAACATTTTTTGCTGCCATTGCTTAAACCCTACACTGATGAATTTTTTCTGTTTCTCATTCGGTGTATGAGATGGTACCATTAAGAAAGGCAAAGCTTATTGATGTACACCCATACCACCAAAGATGATATTAGCCCAAAGGCTCGCAGACCGAACCACACTTTGAGATGTGAACCACTCCATCGGCAACAGTTGAATTAACCAAAGGGACATCTCTTGAAATGTGCTAGACATTATTGAGTACTTGATTGTTATCATTCATTACGATTTTACAAATAAATTCAACAAACAGCGAGTAAAGCTAATTGCCTTAAGATTGTTGGAAAACAATACACACAAGTAAACGCATTTGGGGAAAATACGTAACACTAGTGGTCATAATCAAAAAAATTAGCAATGTGAAGAAGGCGATAAAACTTCAATAACAATAACCAAGCCAATATTTGTGTATTAATCTTGACAAATAAAGATCAAAAAGCAAGTAAACTTGCTAGATACTATAAACTTGAAAAGAATTGTAGAAGAGGCGAGGCACGGCTAACAAAATCTCCTTAACGCAATTAATTTCTACCAATGGTGCTAAGCATTTTCATGAATTATGTCTCTTAAGATACAACACCTCAAACCTATTTGTGCCAATACTATACGAACAAGATTATGTCAATCACTTCTTAAAACCAGCACACTTAGGGAATAATCAAAGTGAAAAAATGAGAGGTATTTCTTCTTCGCATCTTTTTCAAATACTTTTGAATGAAGAATATATCAACTCAATTTATAGATTTTGATAGTTCATGTTCTCGAGAAATACATGAATTAAATAAGTTCATGACTTCAAAAGACATGAATTAAAAAGATTCATGAATTTAAGAGATACTTGAATCGAAGAGGCGTTTCTCATTTTGCTCACTTTTGTCGATCCATTAACCCATTTATTACTGCAAGTGATACTATGTCTTCACCCTAATCAATCAAATGGGCTGTCAAACTGCCTTTTTGGAATACAATTTGACCAACTGATCGATTATTGAGAATTAGAGCATTACGTACCACATGAAATTGTGTAACCTTGTTGGTGCAACAATCCAAAGAGAAGGGTGACCATGTGTAATTTATTGTAATCACTGTAGTGAAATGCGAAATAGCTTCTGTGGACTTATTGTTGAGGAAACTATCCCACTAAAAATTTTGATTCTGACAAAACTCGTATTAAGAAGTCTAGCTAATGAAAGTATATCTTCCTTGCAGAAATCACGATGTGAAAAGAGTTTTGAATATCCCGCAACTGGCGTTCAGACTCAAGGAAGAGTCGTCACCGTAGTGCTTCTGAATGGTCAGAAGGAGGAACTATGCTTGTGCCTCTAAAGGAATCAGAAGGAGGAGTATGCGTCTGAATAATTCAGATGAAGTGTTTGACTGCCTCAAATGGATTCAGATGGAGGACAGCATTGTCTTGAAAGACCTCAAGAAGACTCATGTGAGACGTCGACAGTAGGATATTTGAGAGTTGAGATTCACAGAGAAAAGCCGAATCAGATTCAGAGAAACCTCACATGGTTTTAAGGCTGTTTCTGAACGGATTCAGATTCTGCAGCTGGACTAAGAAGACTCACGTTTGACAAGAGTCCGATTGATTTCTGAAATTACGGGAAGTGAAAGAATTCGATCTACAGGATGACTGTCCGTCTTCATTAGGACAAAAATCCTTGATTGGATATTATCTTTCTTTCCTTTCTCAGAAGATTCAACATCTCATGAAAATGAAAACTGAAGATTTAGTTGTATGGACGACTGGATCTGAAGTAACCAGAATCTTTTTTCAACGGGTATCTAGCATCTTTCCAGTTTTATCTCGCTCAATCAAGGTTAATTGAAGATTGACGAGTGATCCAGTGGAGCACCTTGACAATGGCTAGTTCAAGGTGAAAGGGGTATAAAAGGAGAGTGCTGGTATTCGTTCCAAATAGATATACGAGAAAAAGAAAAAGACGAGCAAAACTGTTGAGAAAGTTATTTTAACTTCTCGTGGAAATACTCTTGTAAGTGAGTCGAGAGAAGTTTATTGTAACCTTGCAATCATCATAGTGAAATCTAGCCAATCAGCTGTCATCGTGGGAGAGTGGATGTAGGCTTACTATAGCCGAACCACTATAAATCTGTGTGTACATTTCTCCTTCTGAACTCTTTTATTTCGTGCATACTTGATCTGTTTAGTTTCAATACTCAGTTTCTGTGCTTGCTTGCGCTTATAACTCAAAATATTCAGAAGCACCTATTCAACCCCCCTCTAGGTGTCGTTGCTAGCTACATCACTTATTCCAGTTACTGATCTATCTCAATTTGAAAATGATTGGCAACTCATATGTGTCGGATTTGGTCGATCAAGTTCACCTTCTGCGAATGCTTATCCATAGCCTTTCTCAGCATCTTCCTCACTTCTCCTTTCAATCTCACGATTCAATCCTCTACTATGGCATGAGAACTATATAATAAATATAAAATTGGAATTTCAAAAAATAATTAGCTGAAAATGACATAGATTTAGTAAGAATGCAAGAAATACATTAGGTTGCCTACAACCCGATAGACACGATATTCAAAATGAATTGAAATTACCTAAAAATTATTCAATCATGACTAGTTTTATTGATGGTGGAGAAACTCTTTCTAAATTTGTGTAGTCATATGTGTAGCCACAAGGTTCACATTGGAATTTTCAATCATGTGAGGACCAACACATGCATAGAGGTCCTTACCAAAAAAAAAAGAAAAAGAAAAACACATGCATGGAGTTTCAAATCAACTGGAACTTCTCTTCTTTTTCTATATCAAATGCTGTGGGATGGTGCCTAATCACTGAAGATAATTATGTAACGATCCAAAAGTTTTTCGACTATAATCCAATAAATAGAATAACTTTAAGGCTACAATCGAGTTGGAGTCAAAAGCATATATATATTTATAAAAAGTTAATATCACCAAAAACGCCAAATTTAGTAAATTTATTACAAATTTACCCAAAATAATTTTTTGATCCTCAAAAATTTCAATCTGGTACATTTATGAAAAATTTACCTTCATTAGTTTTCGTTAAATTAGGTTAATACCTTGAAAATCCATAAATCGGTACACTTTTGATAAACGGAGAGTAAAAATCCTAAACTGGTATACATGTTAACTGCCACGTGTCTTCTAATTTAGTAATTTGATGGTACAACTTAACAGAAACTAACAAAAGATAAATTTGTCACAGATGTATCAGTTTGGAGTTTTTGGTAGTCAGAAAATTTAATTTGTGGTAAGTTTATCACCGATGCACCTATTTAGAATTTTTTGTGGTATTAATCATTCTTAAAATAATCCCCTCAAATACCTGGACGAAAATTAGTAACCGGCATTCGGCGATGTGGCTCGTTTCTTGAGCAGGAGAAGAAGATGGGAGTGCTGAAGTTTGAAGAGATATTTCTTTTGCGCTGTTTTCTTGATTTAGGCCTATCGATGGGTATTTATAGGTTGTAGCATCCTATGTCGGAGGAACATAAACGGTAAACGTTTATTTTCTCAACACACGTTCTTTCTATTTAATTTCCAGTTCTGATTGACAAACTTTATTCACGTCGTACTATACAAAAGTTGAATGTCTCATCAATTGCGGCAATGGAGGTAGGGATTATTGACACTGAGGAGTTGTAAGCATCGAGGTTTGGAAGAATTGCAATCGTTCAAGGGGTTATTGATTAGGAAATTTAGCTCCATAAAAAGGTTACTTGATCTGTCAAAACTACATATCTTGTGATAATGCACCTCCTTAATTGCGAATCTCTACGAGGTTTGCCTGATGTACCAAATTCATAGCATCCCTATGTTCATGGATGCCCATTGTTAGGCGAGTCTAGTAATGACGGATGTGAATTGCATGTAAGGTTTACTCGGTTGATCGAAGTTAAAGAACGGAAGGAATTGGAAATATCGGAAGCATCATCATCGGTTTTGGCAGTCGTGCACTCCATAGAAAAGGTCAACTGAACTATCAAAACCTTGAGGTGTAAGTCAAAGGTTACCTTCCCTCTATGGATTTATTACAGCTAAATCTAAATTAAGTACTTTACTTTGCCTTATTTTCTTCATTTTCCCTTCCCCCATTTCTTTATTTCATATTGTCTCCTTTCAAACAATCAACCACCCTTTTATAATTTTCTTCCGGTTAAATTCAAAGATGCGTATCCACATTTTTTGTTCGTCTTTTCTTAAGCTAACTTAATAGGATAAATAAATACAGAAATGCCAAGATTTTCTTAAAGAAAAGTCGCATCAAAGTTCACCATAATAGTATTAAATAAGTAGGCAAATACTCGTCTCCACAAAGTTACACAACCTAGGGAAAATCAATTTATTGAGGAAAATCTTATCAAATTAAAGCTACATGAAAAATATCAATAAGGCACATGTCATTAACCAATTCGTTTTTCTATTTTTATTAGAGGAGACAGATGCTATAGTGACTAAACGGGAAATATCACAGGTAGCAAGAAATAATGATAACTTCACTTCAAACAGAACTGTATGTACACAAGTTGTGCCAGAATTTAATCAATGACAAATCTTGGGAAATACAGCCACTTCAATGGAACAAGCGTACATAAACTATGCCAAAATTTAATCGACGACAAAGCTTGAGCATAAAAAGGTTTTGCACTTGAATTTAATCGATGATGCGGATCTGAAAACTACAGCTAAGAAACATGTCAAAATTTAATTGAGTACTCGAGTTTGAAAACTAAAATTATAGTGCAAGAAAGTAAAGATAACTGAACGATAATAAAATCTTTTGTTTGCGCGTGAGGGGTCTCTAGTAGAAGAACGATGTTATTTATAGTGATTGTGCCATAACCGTCTCTGAGCAGTTCGCCTACCATTGTAGCCATGCTCCCTTATCTCCGAAAGTCTTGTGGCCATATTCTCATGATGCATCTTGTCTCCAAGCCGTTGTTCCTTTAAAATCGCATTCTAGTTGCTCCACTACTTCCATTATTTCATTCTCCATTGACTTCAAATCCATAACTACATCTTAATGCCCTTTATGTGTTCAACTTCCTTCTAAATGCCTCGACCGGAAATCTGTTGCCTTATTAATCAACACCCTTGTCAACTATTGTTAACTATTTGTCATCGTATGTCGACAATTGATTAGTAATGATTGTCAATATCAATAATAATCATGTGTTGTCGCCAATAATGGGTTGCGTGCTTAATACTCCACACCCTAGTTACATGCTTAGCCATATCGACGATCTAGCCAATTTTTGGTGCAAACACTTTCAAACGTGAAATGTGTGGAATTTGGAATCTATGGATCCCAATCGATTCTTCATCACCATAATCACTTTTGAGGTATTTGAATAGTTGTTTGCTAGGATATGCATTTGCTTTCAGTTAGAGAATAAATTATGGCTCGCGCTATTTTCACTCTAATTTTGGCTTTGACACTCCCCTAAATAGGATTTTCATCATTTTGCCGCTTTGTTTGGTATGCTTTGGTCAAATTCTCCTCCGTTTTCATTTATTTATTCATTTTCTTTTCTTCCTAGGCCCACGTTGCTCCTTCTCCTGTTCTTTCTTCTACTTTCTACGGAGTCTTGGACAACCTAACTCCAGATTCCACCTGCATTCACATTCATTTTCTTCTTCTCCTCTTCATACTAAGGATGCAACTCAAACCAATAAAGTGGACACGTATTCCTCAGACCCAACCACAGCATGATGCAATCTCCATGGTAAACATTCCCAGAAGGCAATTTCTTTGCCATCTCACTGACACTCACCATGGCCTTATAAATCCCACACATCAATATTTTGTCCTTTGATGTGATTTCCTCAGTTTTGTTTTTTTTTTTGGTTGAAATATGATTTCCTCAATGGAACCTTCAAGACGGTTGATTTCATGGCCAACGGAGCTCCTCTTCTTCTGGTGTTTCTGTAGCTACGTTTAGTGCCTAGCATCATCCACATAATCCTTGGAAATGGTTATGTAGCTGTTTGATTCAGGCACTTGCCTCAGTTCAATGGAGTTCTCATCCAATCCTATAAAAATCTCAGCCCAATTGACAATCCAATTGCGCTCGCTTTGAATTTGCATTGCAAAATCTCAGATCCAAAGCTCGAGCACGTTGGGCTGCCTCCACTGTTATCACCCTCATCATATTCATTTTTTTCTCTCACCTGATTTGATTATCTGATTGATTATTACCTTCTCTCTCCCCTCACCTGGTTCATTTTCCTTGCACTTACTGTTCTCTCCATTATTTTCCTCATGGGTATCGTCATCATCCTCGTCCTCAATACACACATAGGGACGTCCTCATCAAATGCCGCTTGCATGATCAACTAGCGATTCAGGCAGCTAATGCCTAGCCTCATCAAGCTTTTCGAGCAACTTGCAGAGTCGATTTCCCTAGCTGTGTGCGAGAGAAGTTTACTGGCCATCAGGGCATTGTATGAGAGGTTGAGGAGTTAAAGTTTCATTTATTGTTATTGTGCAAGATTCTGTGAAAAAATAAAAGGAAGGAGGAACGTGGGGCCCGTAGGGAAAAAATGAATAAATAAACAAAAAGGGAAGGAAATTCGACCAAAGCATGCGAGACAAAGGGGCAACGTGGTCAAAATTCTATTTTAAGGAGTCCAAGCTAATATTGGAGTAGAAATAGGGAGACCCTAAATTAATTGCATTCTTCTACTTTCCTATTATATAGGTGAAATGAACAATTGAGGTTTTCATGAAATCAATTCGTTGTCTCTTATGGGGCGATTTTTACTTTTGATTTTCCTATAATTTATTTATTTGAGATTTGGCTTTGTCACATGACATTTTACAATTCCTCCAACGATATCAGTTCCAGTCGATTCAAGCTGACAAGGTTGTTGTTAAATATGTCTTGAATTTATGACATATTATTTGAGTGGGCCGTAGGTTCAATCCAGAGGAATTAGGTTTTTCCTTTTATGTTTTGAGACACAATATATATATTGTGATTAGGGTTTCATTGTATTTGCACTCTCCTTTTGAATATAGTGGAATTTTCGTTGTGCCTTGCCCGTGGACGTAGATCAATTTTGATCGAACCATGTAAATCCCTGTGTTCCACTTTTGTTCTTCGTTTGATTTCCGCAACAGTTGTCAAATCATGTTGAAGCATTGGGTTGAAAGAACTTTTGCCTCGGCCAACAAACCATCGTGAAAAATGATCTCAGTGAACAAGCCATTACAGAATTCTTTTTTAAAAAAAAATTGCCTCTAGGATCATCCAGTATCATCCTTCGACTTCTTCCAACAGCCACATCAGCTCAAATTGATCAGAAATTGTTATTGGACGGAATTAATTAGAAAAGCTATGCAAATTTAAAAATTCAGTTAGATGAATTAAAAGCAATCTTTCTTTTAAAATATGCATAAGTGTAAAGATGAAAAGTATGAACTTATTTTATGTATGTATTTAGGTTTTGATGTTGATGATTTTGAGCAACAAAAGATCTCACCGTTGAATAAAAAAAAAATTAAAACAATCTAGCTCGTCTACACTCTCACCTATTAAATAGGTTCCCCTCCCGGAGTAAAAGAGTCCCATGGTTGGTAAAGATATTCATCAAACTGTAAGTATTATTGATTTTGCAGTAAAAGATCACATTTGTTGTAAAAGAATTTGTTGCGTGGAACAAGCAATCGAATAATAAAATAGACGGAATAAGAAAATAAATTAAATATCATATATATGTGGTTCGGTCATAGAGACCTACATCTATGGTGAGAGCAGCAATGAATTTTACTATAGATCAAGTGATATACGGAGATTACAAACTACACTCGAGTTACTCAAATGCTCTTAGTATTAATTTTTTAGCTCCAATCACATCTAATAACGTACATAATATTTAGCCCCATAATTTCTAGCGAAATAATATCTCAATCTCACAAAGAAATTAATAAATCTTATCACAAGATTTTAGCTTGAACACTAATTATTAATCAAATTAATTCGCAAATGAAGCTTCGCTTCTGGAACGGCACGAAGACCCACGTTGCAACAGCCTTCGTCTAACAAAGCAATATATATACACACACACGAAAATATGCCCGAGGCCGGCGAACTCCAAGAGTACGGGGTGGATATTGTCATGGCCGGTGATTTTCTTTTCAATGTTCCTGCTTGCAACAACGAATTTTGCAGATTTGAAATGGACCGGAAAGAGTTGCCGACTATTCCCAACTTCCGCATCGGAAACCGACCAAGTCACGCCCAATTCGCCGTCATACATTAATCCAGCCGCATAAGCCACCTCAGATCACTCTTTGGGTCGACAAATCCCTCCAGACCGCCGGTCTTTTTAATAGAAACGCCGGCATCAGAACCGAGCTCGGGGGCGACAACGTGATAAACGTCATGGCTATCTGGCCTCAGGCGAGCCCAAGATTGTCGGGACCGGCCAAGCCTCGAGCTTGCTAGTGGTTGATCGCCGTGGCCGGCAATCGATCACAACCAAAACAGAAAAATAATAATAATAAAAGAGAAAAGAGGTAAATAATTAAAATTTTGAATTTAAAAAATAAAAAATGAAAAAAAAACAAAAAATATTTAAAGGAGTACGGAAAATCAAATTCGATTTTTCATAGCAAACGACCGACAACATTTTCTAGGTCTGTTTCATAGTTTAGCCAAATACCAAAAAATATTGTCATTTTCCTAAAAATAAATTTTCAGAAAATATTTTCAGAAAATTTCGTATTTTTCATGAAATAAACGGAACCAAAGTATAACTTGCTCTTTGAAAATCACTGAACTGCCTTTTCGGGCGGCTGTAGGACCTTTTTTTTTTTTTCCTAATAGTGGTGAAATTCTAATTAAAAGATATTGTGGACCGGACATTGAATATAGGCTGTTGCGCACACCCACACGAAAATGATTTTGGCAGATCCTCATGACTCGGGCTATAACTGGGGTTCTGTTTGATAACAATTCTTATTCTCTAAGTCTATTTTTCGAAACAGGAAAAGAAAAGAACCCACTATATTTGGTATCGTAAATGATTCTGATCGACAAATTCACTTATTCTGTTTCAAGGAATCGATATGGAGTAGAAACAAGAATAAAAAAAAAAAGTTGGTTTCTATGTTCCATAATCACTTTTGAGAAATAAAACCAATAAAGTGAAAAGGCTCAAGGAAGTCTCTCACTTTGTTCCCTCAACCTAAAAAAAAAGAGAGAATGAGCTCAATTCTATCACTCAACCAGTCAGCTCCCCTCGATTGTCCGCCGCTCCTGTTGCTTGACCAACCAGCTCCGCCACCACCATTCGCCGCCCTTGTCGCATGACTTTGGTGAGTTTCGTTCTGTCATTTAGTTCTCTTGTTGTCTCTTTCCCAAGGATCTTGCTTGTAGCATCCCATGCCGGCCTCGAGTAAGGGGCCACCTTGAGCAAGGGTGGTTCCTCACCGATCTGGGTAAGGGCTAGCTTATCAGCTCGAGCAACGGTCACCCTTGTCGATCTGGGCAAGAGCCACCCTAGTCAGCCTCGAGCGAGGGTTCAGCCGATCTACGTACCCTTTTCTCTCTTTTTGCTCTACCCTTCCTCTCCTTAGCTCGATCCCAAAAGCCAACAAAAGGATCTGGGTAGGATCTATAACTCCTTTTGCCATCTAGTTGCCATTCTTGTAAATTAATCATATGTGCATATGTTTTTTCTGTTCACATTGCTAGGCATGATCTCTTCTCTAAGATATAGCACAGTGAAAGATTTGTTTGATCAAAACATTGCTGGAATGAATATGATTCACTCATTAGTGGGCAGTTCTCCGGTAAGAGGTGTATCTTCATATCTTCTGCATTAGAGCTTTTATCTATTCTACACTAAAAATGATACCCTTTCCTTCTAAATAAATTTACCTGAAACGGTGACCTCTTTTATTTTTAGCCCAAGTACTCATGGATAGTTCTAAAACGACTTGGCTTTAAGGCTTTGCTTATCTCAACAAGGCTTAAAAATTGAGAAGAGAAATTGTTCCCGAAAATAGAAATTTTGTGAAGCTATCAAAGGCATTCTTATTTCAGGAATAGAAATTTTGTAGTAGTTATCAAACACATTTTGATTCTCTAAAACTCGTCCAGGGAACAAAATATGAGTAGAAATAGAGTTGCCGAAGGCCATAGGGATGCTGGAGAATCTTAACTTGTTGGAATCCTGCAATTGTAAAAACCTTGACGGGGAAATCCCAGGCGAGATTGGGCGAGTATCCTCTTTGGAGGTGCTAGACGTATCGGGTAGCAAGGTGAGCAGAGTGCCAACCAATATTAGTCAGCTATCTCATCTCCAAGAACTTCGTTTGGGAGATTGTCACAAGCTTGAAAGGTTGCCAGAACTTCTTGTAAGTCTAAACGTTCTCTGTTTCGGAGCTGGGACTGTGCTTGGAACCGCTCGACAAACTCCATCCCAGTTGATGGGGAAGTCAGCAAAAATGGAGGATTGGAATACCACATGGCCTCCTCAGCTTTGGGCACTGAGCATATACTGTGATGACCCTCGATCTCTCGAAGGCTTCCTTCCAGTCTCTCTCTTTTGGAACTAGGAGATGTCCAGTCACCGATGGGACAGCCGTTCTTTTCCAACTTGAGATATTTGAGACATTTGTCTAGGTTGACACTCTTTAGATGTTGGTTTGAAGAGGTCGAGTTTGATCAGCCAGAGAATCTCCATCGTTTGAACATGGTTGAGTATTAATCTTTGGTGAGGCTATCGGGTCTATCAACGGGCTTTTTATAAAAATAGGTTAAAAAATTTACGTTTTTACCGATTTGGGTCTGCATGTGGGGAAAACACGAAAAGGGGGCTTGGTCGGGGGTGGAGTTGCCGACCAAGGGCTTGTTCGGCACCCAAACAGCCGAACAACTTCCTAAATGCAGAAAAAAAAAATTCAATTTTAATAATTTAGTTCTGTCTTGTCTACACTACCCAACAGCAGGCCCCCCTTCCTCCTCTCGCCCACTCTCTTGAGGGACTTTTTTCCTTTCTTTTTCGCTGAATTTCAAAAGCATTCTTCTGAAAGTTCACGCGAAGCCCCTCTTTCAGAAGGAATTTCTAAAACTTCACGTGAAGTTTCAGAAATTTATTTTTGAAACTGTTGACACCTAAATTTTGATGTTTCCCTTTTTCATTCATATTACACAAAAATTGAGAATTAATTCTCAGCAAAAAAAAAATCGCTTCGAGGTGTAACCAGTTTAAGACTTTCGAAAAAATGCATTGATCCGGAGTCCTGCAAACGAACAATTGTTGAAGATTTTGAGCATGAAAGACCATCATGGAAGCTCACATGTTATGCTCAATGCAAATATGCTCCGTGTGACATTAGTGGAGACGTTACCTATGAAGAACTGCGAGTTGAGGCATATGATGATGCTGAGCTTGGGCTGAGCTTGCAGCCAATTTGAGGCTCTCTAATAATGGAAGAAAAATTACACTTACCCTCGCACCCGATTTATCAGAAAATATGGAGCCTCCCGCCAATTGCAGAATGAATGCTCTCGCATATTGCATTATCGTAGCCTTATCTGCATCGTCTGGAATTCCATTAAAGACTCCTCTCAGCTAGGTAATCTTCACCATCGAACCACGTATTTGACAAGGTGGGGGTCGGTGGCCCAGTAGATTCTCACAAGCATCGCCTCAATTCCTATTAGTGGGGGCAAGTAACTATATTTCCATTTGAAGGAAGCCCTCTCAGAATCTCGATATCCTACAGGATAATGATGCATTCACCTTTTGGCATATGGAAGATGTGAGTCTCGGGCCTCTATCGCTCAACTAAAGCTGTAATCAGATGGTAATCAACTTGGCAGAATCCCATTTTCCAAAGTCCATAAAATCTCAAAGCTCGAACATATGGTTCTATGCGATGATCACGTTCAGCTTCATGTAGTATTCCTCCATCTCGTTGACACTAAATAACTTCATTATCATCTATTTGCGAAATGTTACATTAATAGTTACTAACAATTTTATTATGATATAACTGTTATAAATGACAGCTCAGCTGATAACTTTTTTAATTACCTCAGTCTCCCAAATGACCGGCGATCTATGTTCAGCCTGCTCTGTAAGTAGTGAATTATTCTCACGTCCCAGTTGAATATACTTACTTTGTGCCATGTCTACAAATGAAACCGATAAATTTCATAAATAGCGCATAATGTTTCTTAGATGCTTTACCCATCAATACAATCGTCATTTATAATGGAATGAACGAAAAATAATAACATAAATCCTAATTTTTTCCATTCTTTTGAAATTTTTTTTATGAAAGGTCATGAATTTTTCTCAAATTTTTTAGAAAATTTTTTATGATTTTTTTTCATTTTTACCTGATTGTCCAGTTTATTTATTTTTTCTAAATTTTCAATTTAAATTTTTTATTAATCAGGCCGAGTCTAGGGTTTGACCCAAATAACAGCGCCTCTCCCATTTCTTATGTTTTATATTATTATTATTATTATTATTATTATTATTATCCTAATTTTCTTTTTCCTTTTTTTGCTATTCTTTTTTCTGATCGAGTCAGTTCAACCCAACTCACAAATCAAAAGAGCCAACCAAAACCCACTCAGCTTTCAATCGGGAGTAAAATGACAGAATTTTAGGAATTTTGTTATTATTTTTTTCATTTTTTTTTGAAATTTCATATTCTTTGGGAGTTTTTATTATTATTATAAACTAATTATATGGTCATGTTCATTACATTAGGCAACTAAAATCAATAGCTCATATTCAACCGAACATCAAATCTACATTGTCCGATCTAATTACCAGTTCTTACGGTCTACATCTAATAAGGGTTTCCCACAAATTTATTCGTTGTTCCTGTAAATTTGGTCATTATTTCAATATTTTGAAAATCACATTCAATTAACCCTCCAAAATTTCAAATTTCATGATGAAATACAGGTTTAATATGCATAAAATATTTCGTGAGACATATATCGACATGCAAAATAGAAATATGAGTACCACAAAATTAAGCTATTTCTCGATGCAAAATAGACATATATGTAGCGCAAAAATAAGCTATTTCTCGATGCGAAACAGACATATATGTAGCACAAAAAAAAGACAATTTTCGGACTAAACAGCATGTAAAACATCACAATACAACAGCACAACAGTTATTGCATAGTATAAAATAGCATGTTCTAATAAGGATATAGGCATTACCTTAACTCAAAAAGCGTGTGTGTGTCGAGATTAGAGAAAATGATACTTCAACTTTTCTAACTTCTCTGCCGCCTAAAAAAAATTAATATTACATACAACGAAACGAAAAATGCAAATGACAAAACGAAACAGATCATATAGTAAAATATTACCTAGATCAATGGCGAAGAAATATTGACGGAATTAGTGACCGTGAATACAAACACGTCGGAAATTGAAGAACGACCTCTAAAAATTTTCTCACTCGATTTTCGCTGTTTGCTCTCAATACGTTCTCTGTTTCTCTTTCTTTAGAGCTTCTTTAAATCCTACTCTTTAAGTGGCTCTTATATAATAAATTTTTTCATTGCAAAGACGAATCTCTGCTCCGTTCGATAGGCTTTTTGTGCCAAACACGTGAAAAAGGCAGACATAACGTGCCAAAAAGAAGGGATAGAGAGGGGGTCCGTGGAAAAAAGGGAGGAGTACGGTGAAAAAATTGGTAGGGGTCCTCTTCAGTTTTGGCACTTGCCAAAACTGGAGAAGGGAGGAGGGGGGCCAGGTGAGAGGCCCCCTCTAGTTCGTTTGGGGTGGGGGGGGGAGGGGAGGGGAGCGGCCCTCTATTAGGGGGAGAGGGGGCCCCCCTCTTGTTCGGCTCCTGAAGAGCTGAACTAGGTTTTTTGGCTCCTAAAGAGCCGAACAAGGCCAGTTCGGCACTAGGGGTGCGGAACAAGCCCCGTTTTCATAAATTTTCCTTAAGAAAACTCAAATTGTTAAAAACTTAAATTTTTTAACCCATTTTCGTAAAAAAGCCCGTCTATCAAGCTTAGGAAAGCTCAAAGCGCTGACGGTGAGGGGTTGCAAGCAATTAATCGAGATTCGAGGTTTGTGAGAATTGCAATCTCTGAAGGGTCTATTAATTAGGAAATGTAGCTCCATAAAAAGGTTATCCGATCTGTCAAAACTACGAAAGTTGCAACCGTTGCACCTCCGTAACTGTGAATCCTTGAAGGTTTGCCTGATGTACTAAATACATGTCATCCCTGTGTTCATGGATGCCCGTTGTTAGGCGAGTCTAGTGACGCCGGATGTGAACTGCATGCGAGGTTTACTCAGTCAATCGAACTTAAAGGGCTGAAGGAATGGAACAATTGAAAGCATCGCCATCAGTTTTGGCACCGCGGCTCCACCAAAAAGGTCTGTTGATCTATCAAAACCTTGAGGTGTATGTCAAAGGTCGCCTTCTCTTTATGGGTACATTACAGCTAAATCTAATATGACATTCTTGTCGCAAAGTTAGTTTTATAACTATGGTATCTCTTTTACGGCGCAATAGATATGGTGTAGCATGTGAGTTTGATTAATGTCTAGCTTTATGAAGTTGCATTTTAAGTATGACTTGGGATCTTCATGAATAGTAGAAAAGCGGGAAAGCTCTTTTTCTATGATTCGCTGGCCTATCGACAGAGGCATTTACTTATCTAATATCTAATCTGATCCAATTGGTTAATGTCATCTATCTCATCTAATAATTTAATAATCTAATATGACATTCTTGTCGCTAAGTTAAACTCTAGTTAGATAATTTAGTTCCACAATTTGTAGGAAAAACTATTTCATGTGAAAGCAAATCCTTATTTTGATCTCTTTGTTTCGCCAGAAATCGACCCCATGACTGAATATCTTTCACCAAAAGTCATTTTTTGATTTGCATTAGAGGAGACAAATTCTATAGTGACTCCGGATAGGAAATATCATCGGTAAATAAGAAATAACGATAACTTCTTCCAACAGAACTCTATGTACACAAACCATGCCATAATTTAAACAACCAAAAAACTTGGGTAATACAGCCACTTCAATGGAACGAGCATAAGCAAACAATGCTAGAATTTAATCAATAACAAAGCTTGAGCATATAGAAGTTTTATGCTAGAATTGATGCAGATTTGGAAACTGAAGCTAAGAAACACGTCGGAATTTAATCGACGACTCAGGTGTGAAAACTAAAATTACAATGGAAGAAAGTAAAGATAACTGAGAGATAGTAAATTTATTTGTTTGTGTGTGAGGGGTCTCCAATAGACGAACATGTTATTTATAGTGGTTGTACCATAATCGTCTCTGGCCAGTTCGCCTACAGTTGTAGCCATGCTCCCTTATCTCCGAAAGTCTTGTGGCTATACTCTCATGATGCCATGATCTTGTCTCCAAGCGATTGTTCCTTTAAAATCGCGTTCTAGTTGATCAAGAACTTACACTTCATTCTCCAATGGCTTCAAATCCATAACTAAATCTTAATGCCCTTTATGCATTCATCTTCCTTCTAAATGCCTCACCGGTAAACAAGCCATTATAGTTTCGCCAAAAAAAAAAAGCCATTCTAAATTTTTTTAAAAAATATGCCTCCCAGGATGATAGGGTCATCCAATATCATCTTCAACTTCTTCCAATAGCCACTTCAGCTCAAAGTGATCGAAAATTGATATTGAACGGAATTAATTAGAAAATTTAAAAATAAAAATTGGTTAAGATAAATTGAATGCAATCTATCATTTTAAAAAATGCATACGTGAAAAGCTGAAAAGCGTGAAGTTATTTTATGTATGCATTTAGATAGTGATGTTGATGATTTTGAGCAACAAAGGGTCTTTTATGCTGAGGTGTGGTCAAATCTCTCACCGTTGAATATAATAAAATTAAAACAATCTCACCAGTCTATACTTTTCTCACCTGTTAAATAGGTTCCCCTCCGGAGTAAAAGAGTCCTACGTGTGGAAAAAACATTCATTACACCATAAATGTTGCTGATTTTGCAGTAAAAGATCCCATTCATTGTGTAAAAAAAAAATCATGAGGGAGTAAAGGAACTCATGCGTGGTAAATGCTAACTTTTCTTGGTAAATGCAAGTTGCTTTCTAAGTATAACTTCCTTTTATTAGACGTAACTTGTTCTTTGCAAATATAAAGTTTTTTTTTTCTCATTTACTAAAAAGAAAAGAAAAAAAACTAATTCAAAAACTTACATAGTAGTTTGTCAGCTAGGTGGGCGTGGCTCGATCCCGGTCAGACCGGACAGGACCCCTTGTGCAAACCCACACGAAAAAGATTTTGGCAGACCTTCATGGCTCGGGCTATATCTACTATCTAGAGAGGCCCATATGCCATCATGAGCATTATTAAGTCGGAAAAATTATCAAAAAAAAGTTCTAAATCTATTGCAATTATACTTAGTCTTAAAAAAATTTTCCGATTCAATTCATAAATTTTTGCAACTGCGTCATTTTAGTTCATCCAGATAGTTTTGGCCGGCGGGCGTCGACATGGACATCGGCCGTCTAGCCAATTTTTCCCAATATCTATAACATGACAAAGTTTGTCTATATTAAGTTTATGAAAATATTTTTTTAATAAATAAGGTTTACAACGAGTTCATGGGTTTTATCATTAATAAACAAAATTTATGACTAGCTGTTGTGGTAATTATAACTCGTTCTCGGTAAACCGTATTCATTCTTGATATGTACCAGAGTTCACGGTAAAAATGAATTGTAATGCTAGTCGTTTTTGCCATGTATAAGTTGTTCTTAGTCAACACCAAGTTGTTTTCTTATGAAACTACCTTGTTCTTGCTAAATATAAGTGATCCTTTTCTCATTTAATTTAGCATTACTAATAACTCCAATTCATCGAGCAAAAATTTTATCCAATCCGGTAAGTATGAACGATAGACAAGAACGTAACATTTCACATGAATTACGCATGTAAGATGTTGAACTCAAATCAAGATATAATAATTCGTGTACATTAGTTTGTTGCTTTGCCAAAGTAGCTAATGTGCTAAAAGTTCAGGGTTTACATTAAACAAATCAAAAGTTCAAAAACGACATTACATATTGAATTAAAGTTCGGGGATCATATCGAACAAATTAATAGATGTTTGCGCAATGGGATCATTTTCCATTCAAGTTAGGCTGTCCACACTTGCTGAATTAGAAAAAGCAATCTGTTTCTTGCTTCTAGATGAGTACTTTCCCAATGGTCCATCACTTGGAAGTTGGCACCTCATATTCGTCGAGTTAGAACTTGCTTACGGCCCCCAAGTCTCTACATTCATAAGACCAGCTAGATTAGGGTGATTCCGAATATAAGTTCCGTTTCGTTTTTCTTGTGATGAGCAACAGATTGCTTGAAGTGGAAGGGAGTAATTGATAGAATGTAATGCACGAATGAAATGCTTTCTTCATAGAAACTTGACAGTACCGTGACATGCATCAACCTTCGTGGAAAAATACCTTCATGCACAGAGAAAATTGTCCATAAAGTCTTAAACCTATTGTACGGAGGACAATTCAGCCTTAATATTTCAACTGCATCAATTTAATTCTAAACTTTTTGACGATTTGCCAATTCAATACTAAACTTCCAATTGTGCCAATTTAGTTTTAAACCTTTTGAAAATTTGTTAATTTAGGCATAAACCTTATATACTTTCTTGTTTGGAGGGTAATCAACTTTAGGAGCGAGTATGATTCAGATTGGTCTGGTTCTCTCAAAAACTAAAAATAGGATCGATGGTCCTGGTTTTCAAATTCTAGAATCGGAAATTGGATCGGATTGGTGGTCCCTAGGACTGACTGGACTGGTGGTCCCTAGAACCCGATCGACTAGTTCGGTTCGGTTCCCAAATGGTCCCGTGGAACTGGTCCATTTGAGAGCACCTTCACCATCGACATCATTTTTTATTGTACAATCAGCAAGCACTTGGTCCCGTTTAGAGCACCTACACCTCTCCATTTATCTCACGAAGCTCAGCTACAGCCCGGTAGTTAATCATGTTTCTCAATTTCAGTTGATTGCGTGAAGTGTAGTCCTTCTGATTGAACTCATCTCTGCACCCCTACTTCCTTTCATCACTAAGCGGTTCTCCCACTGCGCCTTTTATGTTAGAGTTTTCCAGCATCGCTCGTTAATTTGTTACCTTTCTTCTGAATTTCGAATGAGGCTAATTTCCATTGATCGGCAATATGAAGCAATCGATGATCTACGGCCTCAGCCAGCTAATTCATTGTGAAGCTAATTCTCAAATGCAATTAAAATCATCACTATTGATGCCCAAAGAAGATACGAGCATCTAAGTTTTTGTATTTTATTTTCTGGTCAGAATTAGGTTTTTTATTTTTAAAAAAGTTATAAAAAAATTATTAGTCCGGGTTGGCAATCCATCGGTCCAATTCCCCCTTAAAACCAAGAATCGGATTGCTTGGATACCGGTTCTAGCTTTGGGAATCGAGAACCAGACCAGAGGCTTCCAGAACCAAACCAAACCGGCCAGTTCAATCCGGTCTAAGTGGTTCCTAGCAATCCATTATGCTCAGCCCTAATCAAACTCATGGTATCAATTAGAATAGTTTATGAAAGATTGATATTTGAATGGAAATTCCTTGCCTTGAGGATCCATAAGCATTGAATCGAGTGTTAGGCCATGAAATGTGGCACGCTTGGAATCACCATAACGAGAATGAGAAACCCTACATGCATAGGGGAGAAGAATGGTATGCACCTTGATTAAAATCCGTCAAGACCTGATGCGCAATGATGATGAACTCAATCACTTGTCCTCTGTTCTCTCTTGGAATACTGGCCAAATGAGACAATCCTCAAGAACGAAAAAGTACATTTTCAACTTCTACATTAGAGGTCTAGACGAGGGACTTATGCCTACTTATAGAGTTTTCCGTTGTGAGCCCCCTCGTTACGGGCCAGGCCTAACTCGGCTCACACTAAGCCAGCCCATATTAAACAAATTAAGAATCTTTATATCTTATCTTATTAGACCAATCTCGTTAATCGGCAAATATCAATTTCAATAAATGTAAGTCCACATAAAAAAAAAACTCTTACATTCTCCTACTTAGGCTATATTAATTGAAACTGTACTCAAGGCGCGCACCTTTATGTTGGTCCAAAAATATTCTTAACAGTCGGTCTAATTCCATAAAGTCTCAAATACCAAACCATGGCAATAACTATATCAACAGACACAGAGTCTTCCATGGTTACGAATGCCTTTAACTTTACTAATTTGGATTTAATATGCTAGTGTGGCAAATGATAACACCTCACATAATAGTGATTCATTATGTGTCATCTCCTTTGTCAGTCACATTCTCCCTACTTATATCTCACGAAGCCTGATGTGCCACCAAAGAATATCTTTATAGTTCCAATAAACCTACATATGTCTTATCCTTATAGTTAACTTTACTTTATGTATAACAAGACATATCCTTAAGACTAATAACTGAATGACCCTAGCCTTTACTCAAGGTTCACATATACCTTGAAATTTTCACCTTACATAAGTACTGAACATCAACTCATTCGTAAATACTATATTGCATGCAAAAGAGTTTATGCACGTCAAATATTGTTACTAAATGTAACAAACACAGATGTAAACTTTAGTAGAGCATAGCAAAATAGATCCCACTGAATAACAGCATCCCATGATGCTTCTAAGCCCATCCAAATGACATGTTGAAACAGGATCCCATGATGCTTCTAAGTCCATCCAAATGACACGTCGAAACAGCGTCCCATAATACTTTTAAACCCGTGCTTATGACATGTTATTCTAATACACGAGAGCAAAAACATTTTGTTAGTGGGTCAGCAACTATATCATCTGTGGAAAAAATACTCTATTATAGTATTACCATTCTCAATTGTTTCCTTTACGGTCAAAAAAATTTGACCTCTAAATACTTAGATCCTTTGAAACCTCTGTTGTTGTTTACGAACAACACTACAAAGCTATTGTCATAATACAACCATATAGGTCTATCTACAAAACCAAATACAATGAACTCCCTAATGAGTTATATGAGCCATATAGCTTGAGTAGCAGCCAAAACTCATGCTATAAACTCCACTTGTATGATAGAGGTTAATCTAGCTATAAGTTTCTGAATTTTCCATGATACTGCAACCCTTGCTAATATAAAGATAAAGATGACCATCTTCTTGTCATCCTAGTACCTAGCAAAGTCTACATCCAAATAACTTGCTAACTGCAAGCTAAGCAGCACCAATGCCAACGCGCGACATGCGACACACAACTTGACACGACTCGACACGACCCGACACGACACTACACGACACGACACGGCAACATGTAATTTCTCAAAAATAGAGAATTTGTGCACGTTGAGACATATTGTATATTAAATATATATTATATATACATAATAATTTATCCTTTTTTGATTATTTCATTCAAATTAATTTGATTCAAATTCATAAATAATTAATTAATTAAAAAAAAAGAGAGCCTAGAATTGGTTTCACATCGGTAGTGAGGAAGGGAGACAAAAGTAAAATGACTTGAGAATATTATTGACAGCTGCAAAACAACGAAACACATCAAATAAATATAAACTGAATTTAATCGACTGCTCGATGTTGATGGCAGTCAAAATATGGCAACAATGGATTTTGTAATTCCCATACGATCTTTTTACATTTCAGATGTCTTTAAGAAGAGGAATTAGCGAGCGTCTTACTAGTGGTCCTGTGCCACGAATGAAGTGCTCCACAAGGTTGTTAATTGGTCCTGCATGGGTCACAGAGGCCTATAAGAAAATGCCGAGCATGGCCACCATAGCTGATGTTCCCTCCATACTTCACGCTTCGTTGTCTTTCCCTCTCGACAGAAGAAAAATTTAACCAACGCCATGACATATGTAACCGCAGCTGCAATATTTAGCCCCCGCATATGTCGTGGTATTGGTGATACCAGTTTCTTTACTTTGGAAGAAAATTTTCGTTTTTGATCAGAACAAATTCTTCTACTGAGAGGAACCGTATGGTTCGAGGGCCACGTGTTAAAAAAGATATTCTGCCGAGGTTATTTTACTTGGTTAATTTGCAAGAGTTTTCCTGTTTATGTTATGTCTCGGATAAGTGCAGTCATAGGGACAGCAGTGATCTTAGACTAAAGAAGCTCAGAATATTCATTTTCATGTTCTCGTCCTTCGATGATGCTCACCAGAAGCGTAAACTGGGCCTGTTGTTTGGAAATCTTCGGCATATAATTCAGTTCTTTTGCTAGTCTCGTTGTACGCTTAGTGTCATGTGTTTGTTGTACATTAAGCATTTCTTTTTTCTTTTCCAATGAACTCGATAAAAGGGAAAAAATAAAATAAAAAAAGCTTAATTTGTCAGTCTCTTACCTGATACTCAGGGTCGGAGAGGGAAGGAATTCTATCAAATTGTCCTCTGTGAGAGGGAACTCGGTTATCCCTTAAGACAACCTTTTTTACAGCCCAGCAGTGGACACCTGCTGCTGAACAACAGGCATTTTCCCTTGAGAGCAAAGCAAAAGTTCTCTGTTTACTGTTCAACAAGTAATAAAAACGAGTACCTGAATGACCAGGCTGCATCTTTGGATTCTCTGACCCTTGAAGCTGTTCCAGCGAAAGGACGTAAAACATAAGCACTTGAAGAAAGCCAAACCATGAGAATTGAGAACTAAAGCATCAAGAGTCCTACGGTGAGGAAGAGGGACAAACATGAAGTCTCTTTAAGAAATGGAATGAGACTTGGAAGCTTATAAATTGAAGAAATGAGTCTCACATTGGTTGTTTACCGAGAATAACAAGTAAGATGACTCTTTAAGATGTCAAGAATGAGATATAGAGGTTCACTTCTCTCGGTCATTTGGCCAAAAATGAAGTGAAAAGTTAACGTTTTTAGTGGAAAGTCTCTTTAAAATGCCCGACATGCATGTAGGCCACGTGTCTGAGGGTGATGACTGACACATGTTGACTGCGTTGAAAAATTGTTCACAAGCAATTGTAATTGCTGGTTCTGTAGCTTCATATTATTGCTTCTTGAATCACCTACTTTGTCCGTTGAAAAATTGTCTATTTTCGAAGTTCCAAAACTGTTCTTCCATACGATCTTAATGTTGGTGTTAGAAACTTTTGGGAATAAGAGTTGGTCAAAAGTTGAACGCTGCTATTGCTAGATGTGTTCAGCTAATTCAATAATTCTTGCGGTCTCTATAATGCCGGGTATTACGATGGTGCTTGTGGGTTGCCTCCATCTTGCCGAAGGCACTTTTGAATCAAATAACTTGCCTCTATTTTTCTGGTTTTGCTGGTTTGCAGGCCAGACACGCCTTCTTAATATTGTTGGTTTTGTATGGTCAGAACTATATTTCTCCAAGCATTTGGCTTTGTCAGGGTCTGAATCTTTAATTGCCAAATCGAAATATGGAGACCAAAAGGATGAGGGCACCAAAATCTGAATCAACTGGCATAACTCCTAACGAAGTTGACTCAAAGCAAACCTTCTGGTGTGGAAAGTTCGATAGTCCAGGTTGCTGTCTTCAATCACCAATTCTCACGACAAAGACAAGAAATGGCGCAGGAAGAAGGTTTCACGGTAGTGGAAAGTTTGATAGTCCAAGTTGCTGCGATTTTTTCATATGGGTTGCTCTGATGATACCTGATCTAGCAAGGGACATGATAGTTGGCCTCCTAGAAAGAATGACACACTATAAAAATCAAGGCACTTGAGGTGCAATGAGGTCGATGTGAGCTCATTGCTTGCGGAAATCAAGACTCTAAGGATAAATGTTTAATGGACGAGCTTGCACTAGTGAAGAAAGAGGGAAGTTGTGTAATGAGAGTTGGTTAGAAGTTTCTAAGTCTTGCGCTGTTCACTGTTTTGTTGAGATATTTCTAGGTGTAAGTGAATTAGTGATGTTAATTGAATGTAGGCAGTTTTAGGACTCCATAGTTCTCTGTTTTGATGAGAATGTACGTTGTTCCCCTTGAGATAAAATTAATGAAGTGGAATTCCATACTGGTATGGGATTTAACCGGGAAGTTGTTGCGCACATTCAGTTTGCTTGTTTAGTTAATGAACTACTGCTGGACTTCGGAAAAATCTGCAAAAAAGTTACGACACATGTTAGCACAGTTCACAGGTTGATCCTACACAATGAAGCCTATGGATAACAAAGGATTTGCTTATTTGAAGGTATAGCGGACTGAGACTTTACTCCTGGAGTCATTTCAACATTCAACTGATTCTAGAATTCAATGTGTATAGTCCAGCTAACCAGCAACCTGAGTCATAGCTTGAATATTTCACAGGACACACGAGAATAACGAATGCACACAGCAAACTGAACACACATTCATCAGATGTTGTCTATATACTTTCACAGGCTGAGCTATTATACAGTTTCAACATTAAACGATCTGAAGATCTTGAAAAGGCTTGACACTTTAGGATAGGCAATTACAGTTGACCCCTTAATTCAATCTTCCTTCCTCTCTTAAATACAAAGGAGGACAAATAAATATGACCCGAGATTTTCCTTTTGCGGCGAAATCAGTTAAAGACAACTACTCTACACTTGGCCAAATTGCTCATACTAAAGCTAGATGATCCGTAAGATTTGTCAAATCCTCGCCATCACAGCTCATGGGGCAAAAAGAAACACAAAGCCATTGAGCCCCAATCGGATTGAACTTGAGAGCGAGCAATAGAACATCAAAACACGAGGACTCAAGAGCTCAGGACGTCGGAATTCGTCACCTGGGAGGCCGAATTATGAAGTTGATGAGCTGCTCCATAGATTAGCACGGTGACGATCGACTATCTCCGTCTCTCCTTCGCTACGACAACTGCTCTTGCCTTTGATTTATGGAAAGAAGGGGGGCGAATCTGGGAAACGGGCGAGGCTTGAGAGAGAGATGGTGGTCGTCAAAGAGAGAAACGAAAGAGCGAGGAAGAAGACGACGACCGCCTCGTTGATGTTTTTTTGTACTTTTTATTATTATTTTTTGTTATATTTTTTTTTTGTTTCGATTTTGCCGTTTGTTAATTGTTATTTTCGGGTCATCATATGATTGTACAAGGAAGGAAGGTGGTAGGTTATAGAAAAAAACAAGAATGATAAAGATGGAACGGAAAAAAAAAAGAAAAAGGAAAAGTAAAAAGGTTGGTTCAGGAATCCAAAATGCAGGCATATGCCAAAGGTGAATACCGGCCGAGAGGGGCCCAGTAGAGAACCCGGAAAGACCGACTTCAAAATTCAATGTGGCTCCACACCGAAGGATATTCTCTTTTTTTTTTTTTTGGAATCAAAAACTCGTTAATTGAAAAAGAAATTTGAATTATTTGATTTTTTTTGTTATATCTTGAATTTTAATGAACTCCTTTTCATTTTCAGCAATTCATGAAAGTTGGGAAAAGAGTGGATTAGAAAGCAAAATAGAGGAAAGCTTTCGTTAATCCATGAACAGAAGATCTATATAGACACATAAATCCGTGTATTTATATATCTCGATCGGAAAAGAATCACTAAAAAAATGGAAGAATTTTGGAAATATAATCAATCTATCTATATCTAATGTTAAAATGAATTTCATCTCGTTTCCTCTTTTTGCCCACCTTGTTGTGTTCTATTAGGAATTGCAACGCATTTATGCATTGTGACACAGGTTAGTTGCGGAAAAAAGAACTTTGGTACTTACTTGAGTGTCATAATTTTTTTCTATCATTTAAATATTGTATAACTTTATATTGGTTACTCGAGTACCATAATTTTATAAAAATATTCATCACAAGTATCATGCCATGTCAAATTTTCTAAACTTAGGTGTCATTTTTAAATTTATGGCACTCAGGTGATTGATTAAATAGTGCTTAGATGACTTTTTTTTTATTTATTTGGAAAACATGGCACTCGCTTATGATGTCTTTATTTGAAAAAATATACATCGATCGGATATGGGCTGTCTCTTGATGGGCTAGCCAAATCTCACCCACGTAATTGTATCGTTTTCCCTATGATGAGAATATTCGCAAAAAAATAATAATAATTTCCTCTTCTGCTCTCTTTTTGTGAATTGCAAAGTGGATAATAGCACAAAAATTGAGGGTAACGCAAGAAGGAATAATTATCCATTGAATCATCTCTCTCCATAGCAAGCAAAAGCAGAAGCTGAAGGCCATCTTAAAGTTAGATATGAAGAAGGCATACGACAGGATGGAGTAGGATTTTCTAGAAGCTTGCCTTAGAAGAATGGGTTTCTGTGATTTTTGGGTGAATAGGGTTATGACATGCGTGACTTCAGCTTCGCTGAGCATTAAACTGAATGGGGAACCCCTAGCTTATTTTAAGCCAACTCGTGGAATTTGTCAAGGGGACCCTATATCCCCTTATCTCTTTATCCTGATGGCCAACACCCTCTCAGTCCTAATGAAAAAAGCCGTGGAGGAAGGAACACTAAAAGGAATAAAGCTGAACAGGTACTGCCCAACTCTGTCTCACCTTCTATTTGCGGACGATTCTATATTTTTCCTAGAAGGGAGAGTTCTCGAATGCCAAAACCTAATGATGATTCTGAATCAATACTGTTATGCCTCTGGGCAAGCGATTAACCTAAACAAGTCAGGAGTTTTTTTCAGCGCTAATTGCCCGTTGGAATTGAAAAGAAACTTGGCATATGAACTTAGAGTTCATGTGCTAGAAAAAATAGAGAAATATCTGGGCATTCCCTCTGACTGGGGCACCTAAAAAAAGCAGATGTTTGGCTGGATATTGGCAAGGGTTAATATGAAATTAGAAGGCTGGAAAGAACGATTAATCTCGATGGCAGGGAAGGAAATCCTGATTAAATCGGTAGTCCAAGCACTACCACAATACGCCATGTCCATTTTTAAAATCCCTATATCTCTATGCATAGTTATTGAAAGGAGAATAGCCTCCTTCTGGTGGAAAAACAGTGAATCATCTACGGACCTCCACTGGAAAAGATGGGATACCTTAAAACAGAGGAAAGACAACGGGGGCATGGGCTTCAGAGACCTCATCACTTTTAACAGAGCTCTGTTGGGGAAACAAGCCTGGTGTCTAACACAGAACAGAAACTCTCTATGGAGTAGATTCCTTAAAAGCCTCTATTTCCCAACAAGTAGGTTTTGGCAAGCAAAAAAAGGGTCTCGCCCTTCTTGGGGTTGGCAAAGCATATTAACGGGAAGGGATGCTATTACAAACAGGGTCATGTGGACTGTTGGTACTGGGGAAGATATATCTATTCGGGAGGACAGATGGTTGAGACGCGGAATCATTGGAGGTCCAGCAAATCGAGGCAAACCTAAAGCTATTTCTGACTTGATAATTCAGGGGGATCTGAAATGGGATGAACCTACTCTGAGAGAGTTGTTCGACTTCGAACTAGCAAATGAAATCCTAGCAACCCCCCTTCGCCCTCAACGCTATACAGATAAGATCATATGGACCGCTACTAAGTCAGGGGAATACTCAGTCAAGAGTGCATATAACATATTGCGTGAAGAGGGGTCTCAGCAGCTAAATACTCTACCTTCCACATCATACATACCTCCCCGCAGGCTCTGGAACCATATCTGGCACCTCAGATCTCCCCCCAAGATCCGGATCTTCCTTTGGAAACTCTGTCATAATGCCATCCCATCCAGAGAGAATCTTCTTAAGAGGAAGGTTATCAACGATGCTCTATGTCCTTTTTGCAGAGCCCAGATCGAAACAACTAAACACTTGTTTCTCCTCTGTCCCTGGACCAAATCTGTCTGGGATCACCCGAAAGTCAGAATAAAGTTCACAGCTTTTGATGTTTCTAGAATGGAGAAATGGCTGGAAGAGCGACTAGACGAACCACTTACCTCTCCCTCGTTCGAAGAAATCGCCAGAATCCTCTGGGTCATGTGGAACGCTCGCAACGACAAAGTCTTCAGGCAAAAAAGCCCCAATCTTGAGTCCCTAATTGAAGCAGCAGAAGCTTTGCACAGCAGTTACAGAAGATGGAACAAAGGAAAGCCAGATCTAGAGAGAGAGAAAGCTACACCACAACTCACTTGGGTTCCGTCGAAGAACAGAGATCTAAAGATCAACACTGACGGCTCTTTTGAGGTAGGAAGCTCAACTGGTGGGATTGCGGGTGTCGTTCACAACTCCTCAGGGGCGATTTTGGAGGTTTTCGCGAAGAAGATCTTCACCTCATCCCCGCTGCAAACCGAAGCGTCTGCGCTCATGGAAGCTTTGAAAATCCTCTGTTTGAGTTGCGATGAGAAAGTGTACTTGGAGACCGACAACAAAGTCCTATTTGACGCCGTACTTGGAGGAAATCTAATCCCATGGGAGATTGAGTCTTTGGTTCAGGAAGCCCAGGCTCACCTCAAATCTAACATAAATATTACCCTGGCCCATTGTGACAGATCCGCGAACAAGGTTGCTGACTGGTTGGCAAAGGAAGCTCGGAAAGGCTCTTTACCTGTTGTTTGGCTTTCCCATCCCTCGAAAACTTTTTGGGATTTGCTTTGTATTGATGCCCCCTCCTTGAGGCTGGCTCCTTTAATCCCCGACTGATAAATAAACATCGTATTTTCGACCAAAAAAAAAATTTCTAAATCAATGTCATGCAGGTTTGATTTTACAAAAAAAAATTGTTCTAAACTAGTACCGAGCACCCACAATGTATGAGCAATAAAAGTGAATAAACATTGCATATATCCAAAGGAAGAAAATCCAATGGTTTCTGTTTTTACAATTTATGGATGAGGGAGCATCTTTTACAAAGTTTAAGATTTCATTCTTATATTCACATTTCACATCCTTGACCATAGTATAAGATACACAATTGCAGTTCGTTTTAATTATACTGACTGGATTTTGGTTGATCTTTCTGAAAAAAAAAGGAGTGTGGATTGGAATTACATGTGAGATTACTTTGTATATTATACAAATTAATATGCTTTTTCGGGGAGGAGGGAGGCAATTCACTTATAGTTAACTCTCTATTTTTTTCCTATATATCCGCAGAGTATATATACAAAAAAACATTTGGAAGGAAGGTGGTCACCCACTCTTCCTCCCTAGCCCCTCCTCTATGGTTGGTTTTATGTTCAATTCATAATATTACAGAGCTCGACTGTTTACTATTCGATTTGGATGTTTCTTCCTAAACCCTTTTATCAAATATGACTGGCACGACGAACTCATTAAATCCATCGTTGCTAAAGTTTTGATCAAGCTGAACAAAAGAGACAAAAAGCTTTTGGATAATTTAGTCGGAATCAAGGATTGTGTAGAAGATGTCATGCGCCTAATAGATGAAGGTTCTCCTTATGTACGTTATCTAGTAATCCATGGAATGAGGGGCATTAGTAAGACGACCCTTGCCAAGGTTGTCTTTAACCAAATACGCAGCCGATTTGATGGGTGCAGCTTTATTTCAAATGTTTGAGAAACTTCAAAGGGCAGGATAGTCAGTTGCAAAAACAATTATTGCCAAAAATTCTCAACTCCAATTCGTCGGAGATTTATGACTCTGATGCAGAGATTTACCGTATTAACACAAGATTCCACTAGAAGAAAGTCCTGATTGTTCTCAATGACCTAGATGAAAGGGACCAACTCTCAAAGCTCGCAGAAAAGCCCAATTGGTTTGGTCTAGGGAGCAGAATTATTATTATAACAAGGGACACCAATGTTATGCAAATCGGAGAGGAGAATCGAGAAAATAATGTCCCAACGCATTTCGAAGAGTTTATAATCTATGATATGAGAAAGTTGAGCCATCTACATATTCTTGAGTTTTTTTGTAAGCATGCTTTCAGAATGGATTCCCCTCCACTTGAATATGATGATATTTCTGGGGAGATAGCTCTCAAAGGTGTTGGACTTCCTCTGGCTCTCGAGGTTATCGTATCCTTTCTTTATTGTCAAAGTAAACAATTTTGGAAAGACACGTTGAAGAAATTAAATTCAGTTCCAAATCAAAAAATCTGTGAAATATTAAATATTAGCTTGGAGATGCTAGACAATGCATAGAGAAATGTTTTTCTTGACATTGCATTTTACTTCATTGGTGAAAAAACAATCTATTCATGTTATATGTGGAAAGCATCGGAGTTTTACCCAAGCAGTAATATCATTGTCCTTACCTGTAAGTTTTTAATAAAGGTCGATGATGATGACAGACTATGGATGCATGACCTGCTTAGAGATCTTGGAAGATATATTGTTCTACAAGAAGACAAAGTATTAGAGTTTTCTTGATATGGGTTCGCCTTAGTTGAAATTATAATTGATTGTTATACGGTATTAATATACCGTATACAGTATTGGTTTAATAAAGAAAGGATTTAAGGTTTTTTAATGGACCGAATATGAGTCTGGTTAGTGTGGGGCGAATCCGGCTCGGCTCATGATGGGAGAGCCCAGCCAGAACTTCTATAAATGGCTAGGACTCCCCCTCTAGCCTCTTCTCTTCTTGGCATTTTCCATTCCATCTCCTCCATAAGGGTTTGAGATAGAGAGCGACGAGTGGGAGGCTGACCCATTGATGCCAGGCGGTCCGAAGGTCATAAAGGGGAAGGTTCCCAAGCTCGGTTAGTCGGTTCTTTCGCGCCGCTCGACCATGGATACCAAATCAGGTACGCTAACTCAATCTCATGGTTGTTTTATTGTTAAACCGCAACTACGGCGATCCTAGGGTATTGTAGTAGACAACGGAAGGCCGGACGGACGTCCAACAGCTGGTATCAGAGCCGCCGTAGCTTGGTTTTAGCACATACGGATTCTGCCTGATTTTGTGAATTTTAGCAAGCTAAAATCTAATTTTGATGGCATGTTTGGGCTCGTCTTGTCTAGACGAGCATTTTGGTGGGTCACCGGTCACCATAAGAGGCCCCACGTATCGCCACGCACGGCCTAAAGGAACGGCTGCGGTAGCGCGTGGGTTACACGTGCCGAAGCAGCCAGCGCATGAATTTCACGCGCCCGACACATTAAATCTGTCGGTTGATGTCAGCGACCACATTAAACGTGTCGGTGATGTCATTGGTGACGTCACCACGAGGGCACTACTACGCCACGTGGCACCTTTCATCGGTGCCATGTGGCACAGCATACGGGCGCCACGTGGAAGCCCGACCCGACCCGATTTTGATCGGGTCAGACCGACCCAGTTTGACCGGGTCAACCCGACCCGATCAACGGTCAACGGTCAACAATTAACCGGTTAACGGTCAACAGTTAACGGTCAACTATTGACCGTTGACCGTTAACGGCCATTACCGTTAACGAGGTGTCACACGTGCATAGCACATGTAGCATGTGAGGTCCACGCGCCGACAGTTTGGTGGCGCGTGGGGGCACGTGTAAGCTCTAATCAGGGTGATTTTTTCATTATTGTGCTCGTATAGAAATTCCCTACACTGTAATATATTCAGTTTGATTTTTTGAGCCTTTTATGGTCTTGAAAAATGCGAAAAACCCTTGAGCAAGTATAACATACAGGGGCATTTTTGTCATTTTTATTTAACTTAATTATTTCCATATAATTTTGAGAATAATATGGTTGGCTTACTTATTAAATACCACATAAGGAATGTGTAGAGTCTTAATTGAGCACTGACAAAATTGAAATCCACAAATGCGTGAAGTAATGCTATTAGCATTGGTTGTGATTTTAATGACAATTACCCATGTCATCAAGTTTAAAATCACATCATATGGTAAATGTAGGGCATGAAGTTTATATCCTTGGTGTGTGAGAGTTTCAAAGATTTGATTGGGTTGTGACCGCCAAAGTGGCATGCTCAGTTGAATTGGAGAAATATCAGTGTCACATTGTGGTGGGATGTCGCCTGTTCTAATGCATGGTCATACTCCCAAAGGAGGTGATTGTGCGTCAGGCCATGGAGAGATACATGAACAATATATGATTGGAAAGTGACTGATTCTAGTGATTCATACACTCAAAAGTGGTGATTCGCGAAAATTGAAATATATTCTCATAGTCATTGTCATATAGGGAGTTTGCAATTGCATGTCATGTATTATGCCCAAAGGTGATTATATAATGATGGGTGTGACTCTCTGAAATGCGTACTTTTAAGGATTTAAAGTAGCACTATGCTCACATGATGCTAATGGTAAGCATTGCTTGATTTTTCAGTCACATTTTCTGTGAATGGCAACTCCATTACCATAGAGGTTTTGAATGGTTCAAATTTCAAGAAATGGAAGGAGAATTGTCTATTTGCTATGAAACTAGCTGATATTCATGTTGCACTTTATGAATACAAGCCTGCTGATCTCTTTGAGATCAGCATAGGGCCTAAAAAGGCGCATTTTGCTGCTTGGGAAAAGAGCAACGGGATTTACTTACTATCATTAAAGCGGTCCATACAGGAGCATTTAAAGAGTAGCCTGCTAACCGACTGCACCGTCAAAGAAATGATAGAAGCCAGGTACTGAATATGTTCTAATACTGAGGTTGGGACACTTATCCAGCTACTTTTCAATATAAGGTATACGAGTATAGGAGGTGTTAGGGACTATATCCTAAGAATGTTAGATTTGCAGACAAAACTAAAAGCCTTAGGTATAGTAATCCCAAACATCGTGTTGGTACATCAAGCCCTGAACACCCTTCCCCATGAGTTTGGGATCATTAAGACCATTGCAAGCCTGTGTTCTAGACTTTAAAGGTAGCTAAGAGGAACAATAGCTAAGAGGAACAATTGCATCTGGTCAATTTTGCTTACAACAACATGTACCAGTAGAATATTAAAATAGCATCGGTCGAAGCACTTTATGGTAGAGCCGTTAGAAAATTTACGTTGACAGGAGAGTTAGACCTTTGGAATTTTAAGTGGACGATCATGTATTCTTGAAGGTATCACCGATGAGAGGAGCATCACATTTTAGCAAGAAGGGAAAGTTGAGCCCGAAGTATGTGTGGCCATTTGAAATTCTCAAGCGAATTGGAGCTTGAACATATCGCCTCGTGTTACCACCAAGACTTGCGCAAGTACATAATGTCTTCCATGTATCAATGCTGAGGAAATATGAGCTTGACCCAGGTCACGTATTGAGCTTGGAAGAAATCGAGTTGGATGAGCGAGCATCGTATGTGGAACGCCCTATGAAGATCATAGACAGGAAGGAGCAAGTACTTCAACGTAGGTCGATTTCGTTGGTCAAAGTAGTTTGGCAATACCACGGAATAGAAAGAGCAACTTGGGAAAGCAAGGAGGTTATGAAGGATCTGCATCCTTTTCTTTTCGAAGGGTTGTAACAGCAGTCTAATTTCGAGAATGAAATTTCTTAAGATGGGGAAAGTTGTGACGTTTCATTTCTTTTCAACCGATCAACTTTCTCTCCCCTCTTTTTTTTTATTTGGCTCTTCTCTTCCCTTTTAGCCGATTGATCCCTCACTAACCCCTACTAATTTTTGTTTCTCTCTCTCTTCTTTTTTCTTTCCCACTGCCCCATGCCACTTTTCTGCCACCATTCTGACATTTCTCCTACTCATTGTCCTTTCCCCCTCCTTTACACTATAGCATGAGAGGACAACCTCTCATTTTCCTTTTTTATTTGTACTTTGGCCTAGTCTTCTTCTGGCTTCTACGGCTGTGTCGCGACCCGAAAATATTTCCTTTCACGTTAATGGATTACCAGATTAATTAATTTAATTAACTAACCTAGCTCGAGCCCTCCCAAGCCCTACCAAATCGCGACTTAGATTTTCGTTTAAATGATTTTAAAAATTGGAGTCGCCACTAATCATTTTTGGTAGGTCGATTAGAAACCTAAATAAATTAGCGAGAGAACTAATTTATTTCTGCGAACCAGAGAAAATGAGTTCGGGGACTTGGTTACGTTAGATTACTCTAACGCCCTTTCGGTACCAATTTCATGAAAATTCCTTTGGGGTGATTTGGAAAGGTTTTGGGTCAAACTGACCAGAAGGGTAAAATGGTCATTTTTCAAGACTGGGAAGTGAAAACAAGTCAAACCAGTTGAATGTGGTCATTCCTTATTTCCCACAATTTCTGAGAATTTTCTAGAATTTTTTCGAGACAATTTACCCATAAGGGGCAAGATCGTCATTTTTTAAAAGATTAGGAAAGGCAGAAACCGCCGGAAATAGGATTGATTAGTTAAAATGACCTTTTCCTGATTTCTGAGGTTTTTAAGAATTTTTGGATTTTTTGAAAATTTTCCTTATTAATTTAATTTAATTTAATTAATTTTAATTTAACTTTTTTTTTAACTTTCTGGACCAGGTCGGATTTTCTTTTTATTTAAGTGAAGCTGCGTGTGAAATGTGATGCATATGCAATTACTCTAAGATGATATCAAACGTCATGCAAACATTTATTAAAATGTCCTAATTCTAACGACATGCGAGAATGAGACTAACATAGGATGACAATTCAACGCTAATTAAATGACATGTACATTGACTAAATTAACTTAGTCTTTACGGAATGTATGACATAGAACATATGCACGAACTACACTATGAATTATGCATGATTTACTTTATATGAAAAGCAAATGAATGATATTTTTTGTATTTTTAGGTTAATACGAGTTAATATAGATGAAGGAATCGATTACTCAAAATCTAATCTTATATTGAAAGGATATACTCAATGTTCGAGAATAGGCTTCTAATTCAAAAATCCATTAAGCAATTATAATCCATAGTAATGCAGCAAGTATTCAAGTATATTCAGAACATTATGAGTTGAAAAATTACCTGATTTAAAGCCGAATGAAGACTCGATGAACAAGTTCGCATACTTGGATCACGAAATGGACTGTCCAGGCGTTGTCTAACGGTTCACGATCCTCCATCCTTGACTCTTCAGTCCAAAAATTGCTCGAGAAATACTGCTTCCACGGCGGGTTCAATGGAGCCCAAGGAATAGCAATTAACCATGAGGTGCATGGTATTCACGTGTAACAGAGGTGACGTGGCTGACCTCCACCATTGTCCCTTGTTGATGAGATGATTAATTTTAACTCCCCAGGAGAATGGTTTGCCCTGAGTTGTGACTTGTCCAGCATATACTGAGATGTTGATGGCTGGAATGACATCTGTCCAGTGTCTACCACGAGACTACTTCATGTTTTCATGGGCAAATTTGCCACCGTATTACCTATGGACGCGAGTGAAGCCTTTGGCGATCCTACTCGCGAGTCACTGGTTGGGCTCGAGCCCGTCCACCAACTAGGGCCGGAACTCCTGTAGGTACCCCGTCGTATATTCTCCCCATCTTCCCGCGTGCAATCCCATATTCACAAAGTACAAGATAGTTTTCCAACAACAGCTGATCATCAATCAATAACATCTTCTCTCACGGAATAGCCGAACATAATCGGACAAACTCAAACCCGGACTCTAAAAAAAAACGGCTCGAATCCGTTTATAGGGTGGTAGCGCAGGAACCGCGGTATGGATGCGCAAATGTTCTATTGGGCATCGATTTTCTGCAGAAGCCTATCGAGGAGCTGAGATGAATTTTTTTTACTTATGAACTCTGCATCCATGAAAGGCAGGCCTCGAGTGAAGTGCAAATGCTCCATACTCACATCTTGCGCTAGTCTAAGAGTCGTACCATGAGTTCTCCCCAATTTTCAATTGTTATTTAGAGAACCCCCTATCAATCCTACATAATAACTCCTTGTCGTCCCTAAAGTTCAGGACTTTGAGCAATATGAAGCAACCCTCTCGGCCGAAACTTGGTTTTGGGACAACTTAACAAGGCTAGCTACATAAACCGAACAGACCTTCATCAAGATATCTAGTACTTACTCTGAGTTTGTATAGACGGGTCATCACTCGTTATTACTCAGAATCGTAAGAAGGGTCATGAGTATCGAAACCACAAGCAATTTTGAGCGTCCACGGATTCGAGTTACGTTGCCGATTGCCTTACCTCGCGCCAAGTCTTACCGCTTCCACCCTCTTCTCGTGCTTGCGCCCTCTAATCATCGTGTCCCTAGCGTCTTCTTTTCTTGCTTTTGTATGTATTCGTCAAGAGCATCTTCTCGAGTTACTTCCTCTTCCAAAGGATGAGCTTTACAACGGGATTTTCTGAAGATATGCCTTCTTTATCACGTCATTTCTTTTTTTTGCTCATTAGGCTGCAGCAATATCTGTGAAGAATTCAACATTCGTGTAACAGGAACGCGTTTGCTTCCAAATAAACGGCCACTCCATACTCTCTTCTGAGGCTCAGGCACAAGATCATCGAATTTGGCCATCAGAATTGATCCGTTGCCCAAAATGATACACCACATTTGGAAGAACTCACGCCATCTAGGAAGATGTAAATTGCAAAAGCCAAGAGACCCAGTAATCCAAAGGGCTTGTTAATAGTTGCAAAGTTAGACATTCACTGGACGCCAATGCTTGTTGGCCGCCGATGATCTCTCTAAGTCGCCCTCCAAAGACATACCATGTTCATAAAGAGCTCGTGACTCCAATATCTGTTTAAGTAACGAGACATTCCAGGAGCAGAGTTGAAGTCCGAAACAGATCATTGCAATGAAACGAACCGATACTGTGGCGGGTAATACACGATGCTGTGGTTCTTTTGACATATTCAGGACCAGTAAGTGCATTTCATTTACCAACCTTGGTTGCATCGGAAATCTTCTTTAGGAAAGAGAGGAAAACAATGACTAGCGTGACCTTCGCAATGAACCCCGATCGGTATCGCTAGATCTCGTCGTGGTCATTAGTAGCGTGGCCGTAGATGGTATCTGCAGAGGTGGTGTCGGCAGCAATGGTGGAGTTGTTGCAGGCTGCGAGCATGGCGCCGTTGACGAAGGAGGTGAGGATGGTGTTGACGCCGTTCTCGTGCGGCGAACCGGGAGGTAGTTTAGCTGCGAGCAGCCACCCAAGACGAAGGAGTCCGTTTCCAAAGTTAACTGAGGCACCAAGAGAGGGATTATGAAGAGGGAGGTTGGTACAGCATGCATGTTTCAGCAGACTTCATTCTCGCAGTAACACCACTAACTGGAACGCCTTTGGTGCAAGAGAATTCCAAGCAAGTCGTTTTTCTCCCCCCCCCAAATTTCCGCCGATGCTGCCTATAGAATCTGACGTAAACATATCGAAGTCAGTCATACCCCCTCGAGGGTGATGGTGGTGATTCGAGAGAAAGAGATCCCCCCCTCTTGACTTCCAGAAATCTCCTTCGTCTTGGTTTCAGTAGCAGGCCGTCGGCAAACTTTCTTCGGTAAGCTCCTTGATACCACTTTCTTCGACTACTTCAGTTGGAAGAAAGTGAGGTATATTCACAATCTCCTCAGAGGAATCGGAATCAATAGAATTCCAGTCACCGGCAGAGACACCCTCATGTATCAGTCCCCTCTTCCTCCGATCCTCTTGAGACTCGCTATTTCTCTTTTCTCCGTTTTCTTGTTCAAGCTCCACAAATGTCGATGCCGTACGGGTCGCTTGCAAAGTTGCCATAAAAATGTGAGAATAGCAGAAATGTTGGCCATAATGAAATATAGATTCGAGAAAAGAGAGAACTTAGCTTTTGTAGAAATGCAATGATTCGCAGCTTCAAAATGAAGAATTCCTCTACACTCCAGGGTCAATCATGGGTAGGTTAACGACGCCAGAAATCCCAATGAATCCGAGATTAACCAATATGTCCATGGCTTCCTTCCCCTCTTCGCCGTGTATCCTCTTTACCAAGGTTCAGCTGGACGTTCTTAACCCTGGTGGCCGTAACGTAACCATCAAGGTTCTCCCTCTATCCAAGACTCTTCCCCCCAGAAAAGATATCTACTTTTCTTTCTTTTTTGACCATCAACTTTTTTTTTTTTCACCATGCCCTCTCTTCTTTTGCTTACCATTACCGAAAGTTTTTTTGTTCTTTTCCCTCCACTTCAACTTTTCCCATCATCCTCTCAGTGCCAGTCCCAAAAACAAGCTCATGCCTCCTCCATTTCTTCATGGTGGTCGTCCACCATACCACTCGTGTCCTCTCTTTTTCTTTTGTTCTCCACAGAATGATGTCGGTCTTCACGTCCGCTCACTTTGTCCTCCACTATTTTCTTTTGCCCATCCTGTACTCAATGGTTTCCCTGTTACGTGATCTAAAGTCACCGAGTTCCTCCACTTGATCAAAGCAAGCACATTCTACATCATCAATAGTGACGGTGTACGTCGGCTCTACCCCTTGTAAGCATAGAAGAATAGCAGGTCTACGCTGTTGTCAGAAGTGGATGTACATCAGTGCATACGCCCAGCCGGCTAATGTGCCCTGATAAGTTTCATTTACTCCTCTGGATTTTGCTCAATGTTTCATAATAAATGCCCACTACCGCAATCTCACATCTATTTGGGCATAATCTCGCAGAAGCTTTGCAAATATCACAAGATATTCCCGTAGCTGGATCCATAAGCTTTACTATGGGGACTCTAGCACGTGTTAATGCCTGCACATCCTGTGAATTATCTGATGCCCATATGTCTGTTAACTTTAGTATAACCTGCGATTTATCAATGTTGGCATCCTGAATAGCAAGGCACACATCAACGTCGCTCTTGCGAACCCCAAAAACGTCAGCACACGACCCATATAGGCATAACCGAGCTTCTGGCCATTCTTTGTTGACTAAGTTCTCCAATAATGTCAACAACCGCTTCTGCTTAGCCTTTTCCTCTTCAGGTGGTATCAAGGGATCATGAATTGCAAGAAAGGAAGCATTCAACCTGTCTATGTCCCAGCGGCATTACATTGAACTTTTAAAGTTCCTCATTCGCTGTGTAAGTAGCCTTTGTCCTCTGACCTGAAATCCTTTTCTCGATGACTCCGATGCTGCCTCTTCTCATTTTTACCGTCGAGTTCGTCCTTAAGCAAATCATCAAGTTCACTGGCGCCTACTCTACCAGCTTTCTCCATCACGGCCCCCCTCTATATTTCTTGAAGAAATTTCATCCAACCCTCTGCCGGATGCAAAACTAGTCTCCTCTAAACTCTTCACCATCCATTGCCTTTAGAACATATTGCATATCTCCCCGTCCTGTTCCCCTTCATCCATTCTTTTTTCTTTTTTAGCATCAGTGGAGACACCTTTTCCTACCCTTTTTTTTTTTTTAATCTCTTGAAATCTGCTCTCCCTAGGATCCCTTTTACTTGATGTTGTACTCTTTTCTTTTATTCAGGTGCCCATCCCGTGAACATTAGTTGTCGCCGACACCTCTTTCGGTGCCACCTAAAAGATCCTCTTTTGTTTTGTCTCTGGGAAGTGATGGTGGAGAATTTTCTCTTCCCCCTTCTCGGCATATTACCAGATTTAGTCCAACAATCCAGAATGCCACGTCACATTTCCAAAAGCGTCATCCTTGAAGGGCTCCTATCAGCAAAGCCAGACCAAGAGGCAACTCTTGTCACCACCTTCCTTTCTCAATTTATGACTCCCATAAGTTCAGCGGCTCATGTCCAGCGTGGAGTTTCTCTAAGAATAAGCACCGATGGATTCGCAGTGATCAAATCAAGACGTAACGAAGATAAATCTCAATACATTATAACTACGCTCATACATCCGTTGCCGACGCATTGCTCCGTTATAAGTTGACTGCTTTAAATGCTCATGGATGGTCTGATTAATATGAGAGGGGATGTCCCAACTTCTCGAAACATTTCAGCGTGATACCAGTGATATAGTTAAATTGTAGGCTGACGCTACCACTGAACCTCCTTAACTCTTATTGCCATAATCACTGTATCGCGCGTCTTGCACGCTCATGCAAACTCATAACGCCTGTGACATGCTTGAGTGATTGGAATTGACGGATCAGACAGCGAACCGTTGAGTATGCGATTAGCGACCCAACAGTTTGTGGCCTCGGAGCAAGGGATTCCGTTCCAATTGATGAAAATAGCACGATCCTTACAAGAGCCACCGAACACCTTAGTGCCATTGAAAAATTTGGACTATTTAGAGGATAATATCACGACTCCAGAAAATGCAAAAGAAATTGAAAATTACAGGACTAAAATATATATTTTTTATTTAATCTGAAAATGAGATTAACAAAGTAATTCTCGATTCCAGATCGATTTTTTTTCAGATTTTCTTTGGCCAAAAAATAAAGAGAAAATTAAAAGAAAAATATTGACTTTTTTTTCGTATTTTTATGGCCTCAAATGCAATTTTATTTTCAAATATCCTCCTAATTTCTGAAGAATATTAAAAAATACAAAAAAATATGGAAAATCAGTTTTTGGTCAAAATTGATTCCCTAGGCTTGGCCAAGGTCCCCAAAGTTGATTTTTCAATTTTATGAATTTTTATGAATTTTCTATTAATTTTCAAAAATAAAAATACCGAAAAATACTGAAAACGTGAAAAGTTATTTTTTGGTCAAAATTGATTCCCTAGGCTGGGCCAAGGTCTCCAAAGTTGATTTTTTTTAATTTTATGAATTTTTATGGATTTTCTATTAATTTAATTTTAAAAAATGATTAAAAATCAGGTGTCAACAGGCTGCTACTCAGTTTCTTCTTCTTCCTCACCTTCAGCCAATCGCGTCGTTGCCGTTGCTACTCCATTGTCACAGCCGCTCTTCCAGCCTTCTATAGCCCCCTAGCTCTTTCATTGGCTACCGTTCATCCGTCGCCTTTCACCACCGACGCCAGCTGAGTCTTCTTCTCCTTTCGCCATGCTCGCCCAACTTCAACGCCACCTCCACTCCATCACCGTCCAGCTCGCCATTTTTCCCCTGCTCTGCTAAATGTCGCAGTTCGAGCTCGCCCTCCAGCTCATCGACATCGCGCCGCCGTTTTCAATCTTTCACCACCTCAGCTTGCCACTTCCACCGTCACGAGTCTAACCCTCAACTCGCCACCTCCAGCTCACGCTAACCATCCGTGTTGCCGTCAGCTCATGCGACCATCCAGCCAAGCTCGCCATCGTCATTGCCGCTCGCCGGCTGCCACCGCCACTCACCAGAGTACACCGCCACCGACCAGATCAGTTTGCATTTGCAATTCATTGCCAACGCGTTGTGAGTTAGCCTCTAATCTTTGGTTAAGGTGTTAATTACGTTTGAGATTAAATTAATAAATTAATTAATTTAATGGACAATCAAGTGATCTAATCGTGACCGGATTAGCTAGAGACTGGATTTAAGTTAAATGGCAATGATTAAATAAGTTAGATCGAGTATTGAGATAGTCTGTAGCTAGTAAAAAATTAGATTGATTGATTGATTGAATTTGTGATCGTGAGCGAGTGATGAACTGATTGATTGGTAGTTTGGTAGCCATTGGTGGTTGTTTGTTTTAATAATTAAAATTGTTAAGATATTTTTTGTTACCGATTGCTCGAGGTCGAGACTGAGGTTTGCCTACCAAATAATTGGGGTGTTTTTTGTTTGACCAAATGAGAAATTGGTTATTCATGTTTAGTTATAAATTGTGAATTAGCTGGTTGTTTAATACATGGGTGTAGTGACATAATGGGTTCTAAATTCGTGCCAGTCGTACGGTCCATGCCAATCGTACAGTATTTTAATGGTAGTTTCGTGTCATATCACTCGTACAAATCTTACAGACTATCTAAAGACATTGTCAGTCGTAGTGTTTGGTTACATCAATCGTGTGCGGTTTTTCCCTTATAGTTCCATGTCGTGCCAATCGTACAAATCTTACGGACTGTCAGAAGACACTGCCAATCGTAGTGTTAAGTCACGCCCCCATGTGCAATGAACCCTGTGACCACTCATAATTGGATTGCAAGTGAAAAACTTGAGATCCACTGGTATTTTGTAAAAATAGTAATTGCTATAACATATTGTTAATTGGGACACCTAAGCGAATCATCATTTTATCCGGGCTTAGATGCTATCTCATTGAGATTTATTTATCTCCCCGTTGTGGTTACCATTTTTCAGGTCCAAAGTGAAAATGGGGATGATGGAGTAGTAGCCCTTTTTTTGGGAGTAGATGAGTAGTTAACCCTTCCGACTCACCTATCTTTTACTGGTCTTAGGAAGCCACCCTGAAGAATGGGATTGTATTTATGCTATATAGCTTCGTAGGATTAGCGATCTCTACTTTGTTGATGTATTAAAAGTATCTAGTTAGATTAATGGAAATGGAATGTCCTGCTTTTCTATCCATGTTTGTTTAATTATCTAGGAGTATTAAAAACGTTTTCGCATGCGTAAAATTTTTAGTGCGATCGTTAGCACGCCTGAGACGCTATTCTTTCCTACCTGAGGTATTTTGATAGGGATGTCACGTGCTTGAGGATCGGGGCATGACACTTGTGGATCAAGGATGGCTTGACAAGGCTGGTAGCTTACGATGGGCTTACGGGCTTAACCGGGGCTAGTGAACGATGGCAGACCAATAGTAACTCAACAACAGCAACAACAGCGACAACACAGCAATGGCAGCTCAGCAACAACGGCTACAACAACTGTCGCTGAGGTGTTGGCTATCATCATCGAAACAATAGGCATCGAGGGAACACAACTACTCTTGGGGACAGCAACAGTAACGCCGAGAAAGGTAGTGACACATAGAGTTCTCGGATCAACGATAGACTCTGTGGGGAAGTAGCAACTCACAGCAGTAGCAATAAAGGCTCATGGTGGGCTTCAGATCAACTCAACAGAAGTGTCGAGTCCTCTAGCTTCGGTGATAGCAGCTCACGACAGCAGGAATTGTCCGTGGGAAGGAGCAGCTGTTTGGAGGGGAGCTTTGACTGGGATGGAGTTCTCGGCACTCCCTCTAATATTCTAAATGTTTTTGAGTGTGAATTCTGAATTTCTCAGTTAGAATTGGTCCCTTTAAACCCTAGGCATATAACATCTTTATTTATAGAGAAAAAGGTCGCAAGTTAAGGGCCCAGAGTTTTTAATTGTTCACAAAATAAACTCTAGGATCAAAATATGATTTGAATTAAGTCCCAAAAGGCCAAATTGCATTAAATTGAGCCTTGTGTTCATTAGATGATTTGGCTAGGTCCTGTATATGGGCTAGCCGAATTTTCCCTGCTCATTGTGGGCTTCATTGCTCTTTCGCAGGCTTAATTAGGCTTTTTATAATCATCATACATTTTAATTAAAAAGCCTTTTCTTTTAGTTAAATTTGAATGGGTTAAGCTTCAAATAGGCTCTTAAAGCCTTGGAAATTTCAGCACTCACTACCCCTGCTGGCCGAAATATGCTATTCTGGTCCATCCGCTTGTCAATTTAAGTTCATTTCCTCTATTGGTCCGATTGAATGTGGATATCAATGCATGCAGAAATTAAAATATGAACTATATGAATTTGAATTAAAAATTTTTGATAGAGACTAAGAATAATCTCTAATTTTTTATGCAAAATTTTTTCTAAATGAATTAGCTAAAATTATGTATCAATAGCTACCCTTCTTTGAATCTAGGCTCACAGACGTTTTGCTCAAAGATTTTTAAAGGTAAAAGGACATCTGGAGTGTCAATATTTGTGTATGACGTTAATTACTTTGGTGCTAATATTTTTTTTGGATAACTTAAATGCCAAATTGAAAAAAAAAATCACTTAAATGCCAATTCCGAAAAAGAAAGATTACTTAAATGCTAATTTCAAACAAATAGTACACGTAGCATTTTTTATTAATTACATGTGATTTTTTTAAAAGATAAGCCCCAGGGCATCCACGTGGAGTTTTAAACTTAAAAATAAGTTAAAATTTTTTAAAAAATAAAATTACATGGAAAAATATCCAAAAAAAAAAAGGTTGCAGTTGTAGCGTTGAGAGCTCGTAGTCCTCGCCACTGCAACAGCATTTTTTTTTTATTTTTTTAGTTTAGTTTTAGTTTTTAAGTTTATTTTAAATTTTTTATATTATGTGGGATTTTTTTATTATTTTTAATAATTTTTACTAATTAGTATCCTCTGATGAGCCATGTAGATGCCAAGTATGCTTTTCAAAGAAGCTAACAGAGTTAGCACTGAAATAATCATTTTTCAAAAAAAAATTAGCACTTAAGTGATTAAAAAAACTATATTTGCACTAAAATAAGCGTCGAGCACAAATATTAGCACTCCAAGCATCTTTTTGCCGACTTTTAAGTGTTGAAATCTAAATTTTGACCATGCAATGCATTTTGTTGGGATTGCCAGCCCCATTTCCTGATGCAACAGAAATGCTGCATAAAATGTAGATGATATGCAAACCATATGGAACATACTCCGAGCCCAAACCTCAAAGTATAGATTGCTCTGCCTAAATCTGTGTTCAGGCATTGCTGGATATAAGGGAAATACCTAAGATTTTGCGTAGGTAAACCCATTAGGGGACAACTCAAACTAGGGGAATACCTAAAATTTTGTTTAGGTAATTCTTTGATCCTAGTCTAGCCATCAAAGTTGATTTGTACCTCTTGGAAAACCATGAGGTGGTAAAGGTCTCGTCTTTTGATAGTGATTTTTTATAGTCTTTATCTTAAGATGGAAAGTCTCGCTTCTTAACATTGATTTTTTGCAGTCTTTATCACGAAACGAAAGGGGTGTCCCTTGAGCGCAACTCTTCTGGGCGAGCTGTGAGTCGGTAAAGGTTGAAATTTGTTTGTACCTCTTGGAAAACCATAGTGCGGTAGGGCCTTGTCTTTAGACATTGACTTTTTAGGGTCTTTATCTTAAGATGGAAAGTCTCGTCTTTCGATTTTGACTTTTTAGGGTCTTTATCGTAGGATGGAAAGACCTTGTCATTCAATATTGACATTTTAGGGTCTTCATCTTAAGGCAGAAAGGGGAAGTCTCTCAGGCGCAACTCATTTGGGCAACCTATGAGTTGGTAAAGATTGAAATTTTGTACCTCTTCGAAAACCATGAGGTGGTAAAGGCCTCGTCTCTTGACATTGAGTTTTTACAATTTTTACCATGAAACAAAAAGGTCTTGTCTTTCTTTATCTCGATACGGAAGAGAATGTCTCTCGGGCGCAACTCTTCTAGTCAACCCGTGAGTCGATAATGGTTTTGAAATTTGTACTTCTTGGAAAACCAGGAGGTGGTAAGGGTCTCGTCTTTTCACATCCACTTTTACAGTTTTTACTTTAATATTACACAAAATAAGTGATTGAATAATAAAATAGATTGAACAAGAAAATAAATAGAACAAAAAATATACGTGATTCGATTGTAGAGACCTACTTTCACAAGAAGAACAATAATGAATTTCACTATAAATTAAGCGATACATAGAGATTACAAACACACTAAAGTCACTTAAAAACTCTCAGTGTTTCCCAACTCTCAATTATATCAAATAACGTATACGGTGTTTAGCCCCAATTCTTCACGAAATAATCTCTCAATCTCAAGAAAGAATTAATACGCAAATCTTACGATAAGATTTTCATGGCTTGAGCACTAACTTCATAGAATGTAATTTACAAGTAAGCAATCATGGATAGCACGCCAATAACATCTGCTCACATGAACTTGAAGTGCAAAATCAACTTCAATAGCAATCAATGTGTGAATGTCCACTCTACAGGCGACTACATCTTTGACCTGGCACGAAGATATCAGCAATATTGGAGAAGGAAACAAAGTCCAAGTGAGATCTGGTCAATCTTGGACTTTCCTCTTTCATTTTTAAATCTTGACCAACTTCAATCAAGATAAACTCTAACTTGGCATAACACAAACTCCAACTTGGCACAACAGCAAACAAAATATATGTTTCTGTAGTGCACAATTATAGATATCCATGAATATTCAAATTTGGACTTTTTTTAACCAATGTCATATCAATTAAAACAAGAAATATTCAATTCGAAATATTTAGAATTTCATTTTGGATTAAACTCGAGACGTTTTTTCAACAATCTCCACCTTGGCTCCATGTTTAAGCCAAGTTGCAATCACTTCACTAGTAATTCCAAACATCATCACTACTACTCTCCCAATAGACCCAATGGACTCAACCGCGACAAACATCATCCAAGCCTAAGCCACGCTTCAATTTCACCATCGTCGTGGACTTATCAAAATACCAACTATACATGCACCTTTAACTATTCCATCAGGAATTTTCAATACAAGCTCCTCTACCACAGATAAAGCAAAACCATCGTTGCATCCATATCTATCAAGAGATCAAATACATACCTTGTCAATATCGATAGTTACAACAACCATTGGCTCTATAGGCTCCACCTCGCTATAAGCACCATCTGTGTCGATTACTTCACTAGTACCTGCTACCTCAACAGTTTTTGGTTGCCAATTCATCTCAAGCTAAACACCGTCTAGATTTATATAAGCACTGCTATAATTACTCATAGCCTGAAGTAATGGAGACTTGTCAAAAATAATTTCTCTGCTGATAACTAGTGAATTTAATTTTGGGCACAAAAATCGATAACCACATTCATGTTGTATATAGCCTAGGAACATGCACTTTCTTGCCCTTCCATGAAGCTTACCATCACTAACTCAAATATAATATGGGCAACCAAATATTCTAAGAACAAAATAATTAGCAACATTACTTAACCACACATCTTCGAGAGTCCGACATCTAATCACAGTCGATGGGATCTATTTACCAAGTAGCTTGCCGTACTAAGAGCATAGCATCATCTAGAAATTTTCTAGCTATACCAACACTAGAGGGCATTTTATGGGCCATCTCTAGTAATGTTCTTCTCATCAATTGTGTAAATGTTGTGGCTCATTGGCACTAGCGTAGTGTCTCTCTATTCCTTCCTTTATGCAGAATTCATTTAACAGCTCTAAGCAAAAACTCAATGCTTTTGTTAGTCCACACATGCTTAATCGTTTTACCAGTCTCCTTTTCGATCACATTTCTCAACCTCCTGATTCTGATAATAGCATCAAACTTGTGCCTTAGCACAAATACCGGGTCTTCTTCGAGCAATCATCAACAACTATAAGCGTAAATCTGGCATTCTTCCTCAAAGGAAATCATGATGCAAACATTTGAGGTAATTAATTTTGTAATTTTCGTGGCTTCTTTGACAGTAGCACTAAACAGCACTTTTTACCGTTGATCTAAATCACAACACCTATATACATTCAGTTCATCAGCACAATAATCACATAATAAATTTCTTTCACGTAGAACCTTCAGGCTTCTCTCGCTAATGCGCCCCAAACACATATGCCATAGTTTAGACTCTCAAACATATGCATTTGATGTCTCCATGGTAAAATCCGTCGTTATCTCACCTTGAAGCTTATACAGGCCATTGTACTTGATTGCTCTCATTATTACCAAGATACCTCGAACAATTTTTAGAACTCCACATTTTGACAAATATCGATACCTAGCTAACTCCAAGGCACTCAAGAAAATCAGATTTTTATTCCACTCTGGATCAAGTTTTACTCCAATCAATGTTCTCACAAATATCATCCTACATTCTAATTCTAATATCACTAAAACCTACAACATCGCATTCAGTATTGTTCGCCGACTACACTTTACTAAGATCCACGCAATGATAAACAATAAACCAATTCATATTTGGTGTAGCATGAAACGAACAACTAGAATTTATAATCCATCCACCAAACGATGAATCTTCAGTGATAGATAAGACAAATCAGCATTATTCAAATTACTATCAGCTACAGCTATAACATCATCCGCATACTCAATTCTAATTCCCTTACGCTTTTCGTTTTTTAGCTCAAGACAATCCCTTCTAAGATGCCCTCTCTTGCCACAATTCCAACAGATAGCACCACTTAAGTGTCAATTTCTTTTTTTGAAAAATGATCACTTAGGTATCAATTTTTTGAAAAACGATTACTTTAGTATCAAGATAATCGTTTTTTAAAAAGATTGGCACTTAAGTGATCATTTTGAAAGTTTTGGCACGAAAGTGGGCGTCTTACACAAATTTTGGTACGGATAGTGTACTTTACCCGATTTTCATATTTTATCAGCTACTACTCTTGTTATTTTGCACATCCTCACTTTTACATAAACAAACTGGGGAGATACTAAAAATGTGAAAACTCTGACCCCATGGAAAGCGATTGTTTCTTTAAAAATAAAGAGAAAAGTCTGTTGTTTCTTTAAAAGAAACTTATCCAGAGATAATAAAGGTGCGGATGATTACTTTTATGTTCCTAGCAACAATTTCCAGATAAAAATATAATTTTCTAGTTTTATTTATGGATGAGTTTTTGAGTAAAGAAACGTATTTAGCAATGACACAAAATTTATATTTCCCAAAACAAAAATTTTGTTTGATAACAGTATAAAGCTTTCACGATTGCCAGTCGCTAGGCCTCAGATGGGCTAACAACCGAGGGACTGTGACTGGTAGATGGTGACGGTGGATAGCACCAGCAGCCAATGATCGGTAGCCAGCAAGAGAGATGTAAGAGAAAGAGAGGGAGACCACGCGCGAGAGAGAGGGAGTGAGCAATGAGAAAAATTATTTTTTCTATTTCAATTCCTGAAATAGAAAAATCATCTCTAACTCCAAACCTATTTATGGACTTGAAAATTGTTCTAGAAATTGAAAAATGAAATTGTGTGACCAAACAAATTTCTTTTTCGAATATGTTTGGAAGAAAAATCGAAAAAACAAAATGATTATCATGCACACCTTATCCCCTTGTTTTGCAAAAAATGAATGATTAGGAAATCATTTTTCTAAAAAATGATCGCTTGTATCACAAAAAAAAATGAATAAAAGAAAAATATTTTCATTGTTCATCATGGTTACATGTAAATTACCGTCGAAAATAAAATATATTTCATTGATTAATTATTTCAAGTGATATAGGCATTCAATTTTAGAAAAGCATTTTTCAAATAATTCATTTTCTGTCAAACAAACTGAACCTAAAATTTTCATTTTGTTGTGTAATTGTGACAAACTCTTAACATTTTTTCAATTGCCCAACGGTGCAAGTTAACATTATTCTTTTTCCCTTGGTGGTTGTCATCTTAGGGTGTGAATGCTAAATATTCTCTTTTCGGACTCTATTTCTGGCCAAAAATAAAATTTTCTATTTCTATCTTCTAAACAAGTTTCTAGGCAAAGACACATATTTGATAACGACACAAATTTTTCTATTTCTAAAATAGAAATTCATTTGATGAATATATAAAATTTTTACGATTGATGGCTATTAGGCCTCAGTCGGCAACCATTGGTCGGCAAACGGCGGTCGGTGAACGGCGATCGGGACATGAGAGAGACAATCGATGGCCGGGGACTAGATGTGACATCCAAAAAATTCCTACATTAACTTGTAATATATAGGAATTGGTAGCCGGTAAATATTGCACTTGAGAACTTTAGTTGACCAATTTTGCGTTGTTTAGCAAAGACACGAAATATATTTGTGTGTTCATAATTCTCGGGAAATGTGCTTAGATCGCTAGATATTCATTTCTATATTCATTTTATAAAGTGGCGGAGAAATATCTAACTCCATGTTAGTTATTAATGGAGACCGACACGCTCCGAGTTTACGTATCAAATGAGTGATAGATTTAAAATTTATTGAATTATACATTTTTTTATGTTCGGTAAGTTTTGTGAAACTTTTTAATGATTTTAAAATATTTTCGGTATTATTAACGGACACTGATTTCCTTGTTTACAACTTACTTGATATGTTGGCAATTTATAAATATCCATTCTTGGGACTCTACAATAGAGCGATTTGCCCTTCTTCAAATTCAGCCACCTATTATTGATAACATAGAGCTTAGTCTAACAAATGATCTCACACCTTACATCACCTATCTTGTAATGCTTTTCATAAACTTCATTCTCACCCATTCATATTGTGGCATGCTGAAGAAGCTTTCATTCCCTCCTAGCCGATGAAAGCTTGCGATGAAAACTTGCAAGTAATAAGATCATCCCTTACCTCATAAACTTTGGCCTTAGCCATTTACGCTGCGTATGGTAACGCTCCAGAAAAATTATTTCTATTCCTAAAGTGTTCTGGGAATACTTTGGGAACAAAAATACATATGATAAAAAAGTGCTCCCAAAGTGCTCAGGGAACACTTTTAACAAATAGAAACATTTTTGGAGCAAAAATAAGGAAAAAAACATGCTTTTATGTTCTCGAAATACTTTTCAGAAACACATTTGGAATATTTTTTAGAAATAATCAGGAACATTTTCTTGAAAGTAATTAAAGAATAAAAAATAACTAAAAATAATAAAAATAATTAAAAATTAAAAATACTTAATAAAAGTAATTAAAAATAAAAATTATTTTTTGAAAAAATAAATAATAATAAATAAAAATCAAAATAATAAAAATTATTATAATTATAAAAATAAAAAGTAAATAAAGAAAGCAATAAATAATAAATAATTAAAAATAAAAAATATTCAAAATAATAAAATTAATTGAGAAATCGAATCATTTACAAGGGTTTTTTTTTTATCATACGGCATTTACGTCAAAGTTGCATCCAAATGCACTTTTTAATTATAGTTTACCAAACGGTATTTGCATTTCGTCAAACCCCTTTAGTTCAAAGGTATTTGTGTTTTTCCAAAAGACATTTGCCCAAAACTAAACCAAACATACGCGATGTATGTTGAGTAATAACACTACTCATAATTGAAAATTTTCCTATTTATGGAAGACATATTTCATGTTCTCATTATTCAATTCCAATTCATCTTCTCTTTCATTTTTTTTATAGTTGATCTCGTCCATATTGAAAAAGTTAGGAACAGAATCAAATGGAAAAATTAGGAACATAATTTTTTTGCAGTTACCAAATATTTTTTTGTTCTCTTTTTTGTTCCGAGAATAAAAAATTTATATAGTTACCAAACGTGTTTTTGTTTCTAAAAATTATTTTCAAGAACAGAAACAAAAAAAATGTTCATGTTCCAAAAATTGTTTTGAGAACAGACATGTTACCATACGCAGCCTTAATGCATGCAATGATTCACTCCTTTCTACTTGGCCGACATAGTAGCTCTCTTCCTCTTCTTCATCAAAATATCCCCTCTTGTAGCCAATCACATTAAGTCACTTGTAGCTAATCATTCAATGCATTTAATAACTCACCAATTTTTACTTGGCCGACGGAGCTCTCCTTATTTCCAAGCCACATAGCTCCTATTAGCTTCTATCTTCGTCATTCAATTTCGACAAGGTATATTATTGATTTCCATAACTTTCTAGTAAAGAATTTTTGTCATTTTGAAAATAAAACTATCGTTGATTTGCGGTTTTGTTTATTTGGTTTGAAGGGAACCAAAACTTTGATTTTTAGCTCAAGTCATTTTCAAGGTAAGTGAGAACTGTAAGCACTACATTAGAATTACGTACTTTCGCTCTTGACTTGGTTGCTTGTTGCTTGAAAATTTTATTTGAGATCAATAATTAGCATAAGGGAGATTAAGGATTAGTAAGCAAAGTACGTACTGATTTGCTGTATCATGACTTGTGTTTCTTTGTAAAAATGGATGCTTGATGTTTCTACCATGAGGATTCATAATACATTGGATGAAAAGAGTGAAAAAAAGGCTGAAAAGAGTAATGTTTGGATGAAAAGAGTGAAAAGAAGATGAAAAACTAACGGTATTATTGATATGGGGACTAAAGAGAGAAGCTGATCGAAGTCTGGAAGTTACTGATTCTCTTTGTGTAAGTTGTTATTTTTTTAAAAAAATATATACAGACTTACGGGTACTGGCTGACTGTCAACAGTTAAATAGAGAGAGAGAGAGAGAGAGAGAGAGAGAGAGAGAGAGAGAGAGAGGGGGGGGGGAGAAGTTACTGATCTGCATGATGTTACGGAATGCTGTGAAAATGAAAGATGAATCAGAGTGTTTTGTGCTTAAACAATGGACGGAGAAAATGATGTTGTGATGTCAATTTTGAACATTTTTCATGAGTACCTTCTTTGCATAATGACTGTGGAAAAGATTATAAAAGTGTGCCCTCGCCCATACAATGGTGGCAACGATGCCACAGATTGGTGATGCTCCATGTGTCGCGAAGCCCCGAGGAGTGTTTCGGGATGCCGCAGAGTGGCGATGTCCCATGTGTCAAGATGTTCCATGGTCAAATGTTGCGGGATGGGGCCCTGTGTGTCGAGATGCATCATGTGTTAGGATGCCTCGAAGTTAAGATGCCCCATGTATCGGGATGCCTGTGTGCCGGGAAGCCCTAGGAGTTTCGGGATGAAAGTGAAGATGATTATGCATGTTCATGTGTATGCATTTATGCATAATGATGGCGTGCTAGGTGATATTAGTGCATTGTGATATAACATGACAATTTGCTTGCATAGTATGCACAATATTATGAGATATCATTATGGAAGAAAATCATGCGTGTGCTCATGCACATATACATTACCTTGTAAGCTTGTGATTATGAGTATAGGTTAAGCTATAAGAGGATCACATACCTTAGACTTAGAAATTTCATTTATTGGGCCTTGACTCACCCCATTATTTTTTAAATATGTAGGATGGACTATCGACCACCACTATTTGGAGCTGCAGTGTGTGGAGAATATATCTATGAAGATATTTTTATTCCCAAACAAACTATAGTATATACTAAGTGTACCTCTTATGTATGGATTGATGTTGGACTTGTGGATTGGGTTTCTCATCTCATCTCTATGTTGCCTAGTATTTTAATGTTGAGGGTGAGTTAGCGGGAGCGATTAGAGGTTTTGATGGTCCTCCACGCTTCGGTGAGGATGGCCCATCGACGGTGAAGTTGTCAATTCATAGTTGTTGACCGACGTTTGTACAAGCAAACCTTTGGCGTTGGAGTGAAGTAGAGGCAATAGGTGACCCGAACCTTCTTCTCAAAACTGTTTATTGTGTTTGTTGTATGACATGCCGACTAAAATAGTGATATGTATATTTGGTAAACTAGTAGTACAAATAAATGACTCAAATGTATTTGGTAAACTTGTGCGACATGTGTTGGGATCATGTGAAGAGAAAAATTTTGTTGCGCTTTTGCATGTTAATTAATAAAGAAAATATATCAATGAAAAGGACATGTGTAGTGCATGACATGCTAGGCCGTCACACCAGAGGCCGGCGGTGGGTGATCAATGGTGGGTGGATGACGACAAGGACACAAGAGAGAGAGTGAGAGAGGGACTACATGCTAGAGAAAGATAATGATCAATGAGAAGAATTCTTAATTTTTTTTGTGTTCCAAAAATAAAAAAATATAAAATTTGTACTTCCTTCTTATGTTCTAAACCTAGTTTTGAGCCAAATATTTATATCGAAGATAGGAAAATAAAATTACATTATCAAACAAATTTTGGTTCTAAATATGTTTTTCGAAATAGAAAAATACTAAAATAGGAAACTTGAACTGTTATCACGCGCGGCCTAACTACCCACTCTTGTTTTGTTCCTCCTCCTTATATCCATATACTACTGGGCCAAGCAGAACTTTTTTCACTCCCAGATCAACATCTGCGTTTTCTCTGCCTCCTCGCATTCCCTACCCCCTCTTCTCATTCGGAACCTCATCATTCCTTCCACTATGATCCTTTCCACGCAAAAAGAAACAAAGATGATTTCAATAAAGGGAGAAACGGTTCGATTTGACGCAAGAATTGCATGAAAATCATTTTATTTTTCTATTTCTGAAACAGGTTTGGAGTAGAAATTTCGTTTGGAAATGAATTTCTATTTTTTTTTATGAAACAAATTTTTATTCTAGAAATAGATTTGAAAGAGCGAGAAGCAAAAAATTGTAACTTCTTTGTTCTAGAAACTAGAGATAAGCGGTTCCAGGTTCTAGATAGGTTCCACCTGGAATCTGAAACCTACCTGCTAGTACAGATTCTTTATTTTTCAGAATCTGGAATATACCCTGCATACCCCGGAACCTGGAACCTACCCTATCACAGGTTCCAAGGTCCGGTTCTAGGGTACCCGAGAGCCTGCCAAACAGTTTCAAGTAATTTCACAATGGAGACCCAGGTTCCATTTCTCTCGCAAAGCCTTGCTTCATGTTAGGGTCATTTGACTTCTTCTATAAGCTTATTCACTCCGCCTGCTGCTCAGGTTTTCCTCGATCTCCTCAAAATCGAAATCATTCATAGCCTCCTACCTCGTTGACTCCTGTGGGTTGTCTCCAGAATCGGCTCTCTCCGCTTCTAAGTTTGTCAAATTCGAAACCCCTTCAAGACCAGATGCAGTCATTGGTGTCTTCAAGAACAAAGGTTTCACTCCAACTCAAATCTCACACATCGTTGGAAGATTCCCTGCATTGCTCTCAGCGGACCCAGATAAGACGCTCTCGCCAAAAATCAATTTCTTGTGCTCATAGACCCATCGCTGGAATGATCAGATTTGGTGGGGAGGAGGGCATCAGCGACTCGGTAGGCAAGAGGAATTTGGGGATACCGTCTGAGGTGTGGGTTCCGAGGATGAGGCAGTTAACAACAAAGGAAGGGTCGTCATCGAAGTACTGGGGAGGGATGGCCGTGTGGGAGATCAATAGTGAGGGAAGACTCGACATCGAGGAATTTGGCTAATTTGTTTGTCGTTGGAAGACTTCAAAGGAATAAAGATAAACAGAAAGTTAGAAACTAGAAAGCCTAGTTTAGGGTTTATATGTTCCGGTTCTGGGTCCGATTCCGGTTCGGTTCCAGTGTAGAATTGGGAACCAAAATTGAAACCGACGGTTCCTATAAATGTAGAATTGAGAACCGGACCCTGTTTTACCAGAACCGAGAACCGGACCAGAATCACAGGTTCGGTTTTCCGATTCTCGGTTTTACCCTGAATCCATGCTCACCCCTACTAGAAATAGAAATGAGAAATGACCTACAAAATTCCTTCGTTTTTTCTCAAGTCCTTGTTGCACTCGCTCTGTCGCCCTTCCTTTATCGATCACCGCCCATTGCCGCCCACCGTTGCCCTTCGCCAACCTCTGTAGGCCACCCTTGCTCACTGTCGGCCATTACCACCCCCTACTGCTACCGCGATCGCCACTGTTGCCACCACCGTCAGCCGCCGGCCCCACCATTGTAACCACCACTGATTGCCACCAACTGTTGATCTACTGCCTCCAACCATCGCCCATCGCCAACCTCAAACGTCTCACCGCTTTTGACCTTATCGCCATTGACAACCGCCCTGCCAATTGCCAACCACTGCATTATCGATTGCTGCCACCCATTGCCTCTAACCACCGCCGACTACCGATCCCCATTGGCTATCGCCCATTGCCACCCTCCACCTGTTGCCGCCGACCTCCGCCGGTCACCACACCTGCCGTAGCCATCGCTCAAGTAAAAAATAAATAATAATTTTTTATTTTTAAATAGTAAATAAAATTTTCAATAATAATTTTTTAAAGAAATATAAAAAATTAAAAAGAAGTAGAAATTTTTCATAGAAGATTTTGTGTCAATGATACTTCAGAAATAGAAATTTTCAATCATTATCAAACAAACTTCTGTTCTAGAAATAGAAATTTTATGTTGTTCTCAAAGGCTTTTTTTGCTTAAAAACTCATCCAAAAGTTAGAAATAGAAAATTATATTTCTCGCCAGAAATTGATTTTAGAAATAAAATAGTTATCATGCATGCTCTTAAAGTTGGTAACATTTTTTTTTTCCTGGTTAAGGCAACAAGGTGCATGAGCTACCGTGGAACTTTTTTGTAATGCTTGAGATTGAAAGTTGAGCTTTGAAATTTTTGCTTCAATTGTTTCCATGATAAAGCCTAAAAGGTTCTACGGAAGTGATTCAGAAAAAAAGTTATAGCACTAATTTATACAAAATTTATGATACTCGTAATATCATCCAAAAAAAAAATACATGTACATTCAAATTTGAAACGAATCTAGCCAATGTCCTTCTCGCACTGTTAAAAAGGGGAATATCCTGTTAAATTTCTCTCAAAATTTCAGTTTTGTCCCCTTTTTTATTTTTGGTTGTCAGTGAGAATTTTAACTTTTTAATCTTCAACTGTCCGTTCTTTAATGATAATAGTGTTGGAACTGGTGCGCGGCACATGACCTTGTCATATTGGGCTTTAAAATTTTCCACCAGGACTCCTCGGACTCTGGGCAACCTCCATGTCCTGATTTTCGGCGTCTTCCTTCGTTTCCCAGAAACACGCCTTCAGCCTCCCAGCATTGACTTTGCCCTTCTTCTCTTTACCTTGAGATGTCATAGTCGATCTGCCTTCACTGAATCCTCCCAATTAGCTTTTTCAGAGAAGCGTGGTTCTCTTCTGTGAGTGAATACAGCTGAGAGGATCGGCCAACAGATGGAATTCAACGGAAGTCCGGCTCTAACGATCATCCTTGCTTTGACTGCAGGACTGTAAGTTCTCTAATTGGACTTCTGTTCGAGCTATTGTTGACAGATAGATAACGCACAAAAAGGTGAAACTTTTCTCCTGTGCACGTTTGATGCAATTCATCCTGCTTGTTCGCTTTAGATTCTTGTTTTTACGTCTCGATCAGGTTAAAAGTTGGTAATTCTTGGTAGGGCTCTGAGACACCTCATGAAATCAAAGAAAAGGAAAAGGGACTCGGAGTCAACCTTGAGACCGGAGGATGCGTCTGGAGAAGAAAACGAAGCATTGAGGAGGGACTTGGAGTCTACCTCGAGAACGGATGATGCGTCTGGAGAAGAATACGATGTGTTTTTGAGTTTCAGGGGAAGCGACACGCGCCTAAATTTCACTGATTACCTTTATAAAAGCATGGTACGTGCAGGAATCCGCGTTTTCCTTGATAGTGAAGAACTCGAAGATGGTAAACAAATCAGTGAAGTTTTGAAGGCTGCGAATGAATCTCAGATCTACATACCCATCTTCTCTCAGAACTTCGCTTCTAGTATATGGTGTCTTCGTGAGGTAGAACGCATGGTAGAAAGTTATTCAAAATCAGATGGAAAGAAGGAGATCATCCCCATTTTCTATGACGTGAAGACTGATGACGTGAAGCTCAGAACCAATCTGTACAATAGGGCCATACTCAAGCACAAGAAGTTGAAGAAGTTTGACTCCTCCGAAGTGCAGCAGTGGGAAAGTGCCCTTAAAACGGTGGGAAAGATAATTGGTCGGGAACTTCAAGGCAAACGGTACATTTCTCCTCAACTTTTTATGGGTTATAAGGACAACATTTACGTTTCAAGTTGATCGAAACTGCGTATGTATGGAAGAAACTCTGTGTGTCCAAATTTTCCGAACTTATAGCCCTGTGCACAAAACTATGTCAAACCCAACCTGTACCCCCAAAAAAAAAAAAAAAGATTTCCAGTTCAACTGATTATGATGCTTAATTTCCATTGTTTAAGTTGTTGAAATAGCCAAGTTATACGTATCCACATATTCCCAAGAGTCCTGTTGTCTACCCTGTGTTTGATTAAAACGAGATTTTCACGTTTTTTTGCAGCCAAGGAGAAGAAATTGAATCAATTATTGAACAGGTATCCCGTAAGCTCAAGACTAGACACAAGAGTGTGCCTGAACATTTGGTTGAAGATTATGGTCAGGTGCAAGCCATAATGAAATTGCTGGATGTTGGCTCTGATGGTGTACGTTTTGTTGGTATTCATGGCCTGGGTGGGGTTGGAAAAACAACTCTTGCCACAGTTATCCACAATAAATTGGCTTTTCATTTTGAAGGCTGCAGTATCCTTAAAGATGTTCGAGCACATTGGCAACCTCTTGGTGGTCCTTTAGACTTGCAAAAAAAACTCTTATCAGATTTCGTCAGCTCTGCGGTTACTGACCAAATTACAGATGTTGATCATGGAATCAAGATGATCGAAAGAGTATTTAGGAATAAAAAAGTACTCATCGTACTTGATGATCTAGACAAGATAGAGCAACTCCAAAAACTAGCTGGAAAATCTAACTGGTTTGGTTCAGGTAGCAGGATCCTCATCACAACTAGGGACAAAAGCATCTTGACGACTCAAGTGAAAACATCCAGTAAAGAGGTCCTAACTCAACACCAAGGGATTTCGTGTTATGAAGTTCATGTAATGGAAGATGATCTAGCACTTCAGTTGTTTTGTAAGCATGCTTTTAGAAGTGACTTTCCTATAAAAGAATATGACGCTCTTTCAAAAGACATTGTTCGTAAAGTGGCTGGGCTTCCTTTGGCAATTGAGGTGATAGGTTCATCTCTTTATTACATGGACTTTGCCTTGGAGACACATGGTGATAAAAGAAAGCTATTGGAAGAGACATTGAAGCAGTTAGATGAAGGTCCTATTAAGGGTGTCCGAGATGTATTAATAATAAGTTACGAAGGATTGGACAAGAAGCAAAAAGAAGTATTTCTGGATATTGCTTGCTTCTTCATCAATGTGGACCAAACATATCCAATTATCATGTGGGATGATTGTAATTATTATCCTCAGACTGCAATTCGTGTCCTCCAACTACGTTCCTTGATAAAAATTAGAGATAATAAATTTTGGATGCATGACCAATTGCGAGATCTAGGAAGGCACATCATCCTTGAAGAGTATCCTCGTAAAGTGAGTAGGGTGTGGATTCATGAGGATGTTGTAAAACTACTGGAGAGCAAAGAGGTAAAATGGAAGAGTATGTCACATAATTTTTATTTGGTAGTAGAAACTTCTTGAATTATGTCTTTTATTTAATAGTTAGCTTTGTTTAACTTTCAATTTGTCTTGGGAGTGAGACAGCTACAAAGCGCCAAGACAGGTGCTGTCCAAGAGAAGTCAGTAGAAAACTAGGTGTATGAAGAACATTTAGATTACTTTCAATCACAATTCTAGAGAAAGCTAAAAACTATGATTATTGGAAATGATATGCTAATTATATTTCTTGAAAAGGAGAAAATGGGAAATGGATTTTGTAAGATATCTTCAAATGGAAGCTGAAATATTCGTTGATGGTATGAACGTAAACATGTAAATCTACTTGCTGGGTGAAGGCCAGTGCCATGGTAGTTTCCCTGATGGAGAAATCATCTACCAATGTTCATATGCTTCCTTTCTTTATAGCTTTGTACGAGAGTTAAGCATTGTGCTCTCAGTTAATCTTGAGTCTTTGTTGGCAGATAAATAAAGATGTAGAAGCACTAAGCCTGACATCCGGTGGCTGCAGCCGCAACTTAACACCTGAAGAATTGGCTGCTCTACCAAATCTTAGGTTCCTTCGAGTGGAGGACATTGATTTTTCGGGCAACTTCGGGAATCTTCGTTTAGAGCTGAGATGGCTTTCTTGCCAAATATGGCAAACGACTTTCCATGCAAATAATTTACACTTCAGTAATTTAATCGTGCTTGATCTTTCGGATAGCAAGATTGAAGATGGTTGGGATGGGTGGAGCCAAATAAAGGTATAATATCATCACCTCTTTGATGATGAATGAAGTGAAGATAGATGCGAAGTATATATATAATTTTACGTCACTCTATCATCGCCTCATACGGTTGGCATAATGATTGCATGCACTTCCCATATCATCTGAGTGTAGAATATATTTTGCATGCGAGAAACATCCAATATCTTTTTATATATCAGTGTAAAACACAATTATATCCCCATAAAAGTAAGTTCCATTTTGCTTCAATATGCATCCAATATGATTTGAGTGACATGGAGTTTGATTTAAGTTTTAGTAATACAGTAGTTAAATGGAACCAAGTTTGAGATTGTAACACGCAACCTGAATGGTGTAAATGATCACAAGTGTATTTGGAATTGCTAAGTTGATTATTTGAATCAGGGTGAGGTTGACCTTCATAAAACTTGATTCAAGCGGCTCACTAGCCTAATGTAATAAATAAAAATGAAACTAAGCTAATTTTTTTATTTTACTTGAGTTAACGAGCGAAGGCTCGAGCTTTACATTGAATCTAGGTTTTTAACTGAGGGACAAGTTACAGGAATTTTTGTTGAATAGTTCAGTTATTGCAAGTGGTAATGTGCACGAAACTTTGGTGTTGCTAGTTGGTCTCTTGGGTACGTGACCAAACATCCCAGGCCTATCTATAGGCTCAATTTGCCCATGCAATTTTATTCCTGCATTTGTCAGAGATACTCTTTCTTGGACATATTTACAGCCACAAGCTTTAAATAACTTCTAGTAAAACTAAACTAGAGACTTGTAGAAACATTAATCCTAGAGGAGTCCAGGCTATTCTAGAAAACTGATCAATACTTCAACTGAATCACATTATCTTGAATAAATTGAATGTCTCGTTGTATGACTTCCATGTCATCTAGACTGAGCAAATTCATTTGTTGGTAAATCAATTTTCTCTCCTTCAACAAACTTGTCAGCAAATTGCCCTCATGACCTGATTCAGTCTTTTACCATTTTCTTCTTCATCAAGTTGTGCTATTTGATTTGACTGAAAAAAAAAAAGTTGTGCTATTTGCAATTACCGAAAGATTAGTTTAAGTTATAAAAATGAGGATAATTGGGTTAACTTTCCATCCCAGGACGATTGATGTGTTTCATTCTCTTTAACTCGGTTTCTTTTCTAGCAGGTGATAGAAAAATTGAAAGTTCTGGATTTGACGGGCTGCACAAAGTTGACGAGGACACCCAACTTCTCTAACTTCTTGTCTTTGGAGAGTTTAATACTTGCTTGGTGTCCCAAGTTGATTGAAATTGACCGCTCCATCGGTAAGCTTAAATACCTGAAATCTTTGAATATAAAGGGCTGTAGTTCTCTTGGGGGGTTGCCCAAAGAAGTTTGTTCTGTACTTTCTTTGACAGAGATTATCATGCCCCAAAATTTTCTATCATTGAAGCTTCCGGAGAAATTTGGTGAACTGAAATCTTTGTCGAGCTTTATATTAGATGAGCACCCTAGAATCAGCCGACTTCCAAAGTCTATTGGAGGGTTGGTGAAACTTACACGTTTATCTTTATGTGGGTGTGTGGGAATAAAGAAGCTTCCACCCTCTATTGGGGAGTTACAAATGCTTGTTGAGCTGGATGTATCAAAGTCAGGAATAGTCATACTACCTGATTCAATTGGAAAGCTAAAGAAACTAAGGTCCATGAGGCTAGCTTATACGGCGATAACAAAGTTTCCTCATACTATCGGCCAAGTGGAGATGCTTGAAGAGCTATTTGCCAAGAAATGTTGGAGCCTGACCGATGAAAACCTGGAGGAAATTGGGAAACTATCCCATTTGAGGATATTGAACTTATCATATACTAATGTTTACAAATTGCCTGTGGAGATAGGTCATCTCTCTCATCTCCAAACACTTGAATTGGGTTCGATTAAGCTTCGTCAAGTGACAGCTCTTCCATCAAGTTTGACAAGCCTTGAGGTTCAAGCCATTGACTTCTCTTTTATCACTGACCTCTCTAGCCTCGTCCGCTTACATCATCTGGAATTATACAGATTAAGCACTTTTTTGAAAAAGGAACCTTACTCAACTTGGGAGAACGATCCGGAACGTATGGAGGAAGCTTGGAGGACAAAGCAACCGATCCATCAGCTTCCATCTCATTTGTCAACCTTGAAACTCAAGGGCATTAGTCCACTGCCACATTTTTCCAACTTAGAAAGTTTGTTAGTTCTGCGTGTCAGTGAATTTCCAATGCCATGCTTCCCTATCTCTAAAGGCCTAAAACATTTGACGGAACTGAAAATAAGTAGATGTGAGTCCCTCAAGGAAATACGTGGTCTCTCACTCTTGAAGAGTCTACAGCGCTTGGTTCTAAACAGCTTGAATAAGCTAGTTAAAATTCCAGGTTTGTCAGAACTGAAATCTTTGCAGCATCTCCGTCTTTCCAGATGTCGTTTAGTAGAAGGATTACCCAACTTATCAAAGTTGGATAAGCTACAGCATCTCGAGATACAAGGTTGTCCTAATTTAAGAGCAATTGAGGGAATCGAGGGCTTAGAAACCTGGAAGTTGGATAGTCATGGTCGCACAGTCCTGGAAAGATTGATGGATGTCTCAAAAGCAACCTGGCTTTGCCACAGATTACCTATGTTCGATGTGTTCTTAAGTTTTCGAGGACCAGACACTCGTTATAGCATTATTAGTTTCCTCCACGACAGCCTATATCGTAGTCGAATTTCCTTTTTTAGGGATGATGATGAATTGAGCCCTGGTGAAGGAATTGGGGAAGAGATTCAACAAGCACTTGATGACTCTCATATCTACATACCTGTCTTATCTAGGAATTATGCTTCTAGTCAATGGTGTCTCCGTGAACTTGTCCGCATGATAGAGTGTACATCAGAGTCAAAGGGCGAAAGAAGAATCATCCCCATTTTCTACAACGTGGATATTGATGATGTTAAGCTCAAAAGCACATTATACAGAAGAGCCCTAGACAAGCACCGTGAATGGTTTGACCCCAATGAAGTGAAGGCATGGGAAGAGGCCCTTAAAGAGGTCGCACAAATCGAGGGATTCGACTTGAAAACTAACAGGTAATTGCGTTCATTTTGATTAATTATAATGATACAGGTGATTCAACTGACTTAAACACTATATAGGATTTCAAAGTTTCTACGGTGCAAGCTTATGCATCCTAATAGCCGTACGCTCAAGCAGATTTTCTTCTTTAGAATTCTTTTTTATATTCTTTAAGTTAATAAAAAAGGATTTTTAAAATATGGATGAATGATATAAATGGTCCCTGAAATTTTAATTTCTTCAATATGAATGCCGTCAAGGAACTTTTGGTATATGTTTAACTTAGTCCTTTGACTATATGGAAAAAAAAAGAAGAAGAAGAAGCTCAATGTTGTCCCTAAACTTTTGGTATATGTTCAATTTAGTCATTGAACTTTATAAAAATACTCAATGTTGTCCCTAAACTTGAATTGATGGAAGGATAATAGTAAATATTTTCATACAGTAAATGGACTAAATTCAACATGTACCAAAAGTCTAGGGACCATATTTAGGAAATTAAAATTTCATAGATAACATGACACATTGGATTAAAGTTCAAATATCATATTGAATGAATTTAAAGTTCAAAGACCGCGTTGCACTAGAACGAAGTTTAGAGACTATCTATGTCATTATCCCTTAGAATTAGCACGGGTATTTGTCTAGTTGAGAAATTAAAAAAAAAAAACCTCCATTAAGTCTTTCATCTATTTAAGTTGATGAATTCGCTCGAAATAGTTGATTTGGAGCACCAATTTTTGGCTCGGGGCAAAAATAATTCGATTTGAAAACCCTGACTCTTTCAGTTAAGGCTGCTAATTTTTCTCTTTCCTCATTGAAATAGACGAGCCGTTGATTCGTAAGTCTGAAACACAATGTCGTCATTGATTAGCGAGAAACGACGTTGTTTCACCTCACTGATGTTTGCCTTGCTGACATATCTATTATCCACGTCCATTCGATTAGCCTCCGTCAAATGCCCCATTAACTTACTTGGACGAAAAAATTGATGGTTGACATTTTCTTCTGTAATGTAATAATTCGTGCAAATTTTTGGGTCATTCGCAAAAAGGATATTCTTTTGTGCTGCGATGTAAGTTTGTGTTTTGTTTCTGTCTTTTCAAAAGTTGTCCGTAATTTAAATGTAGAGATGAAAGAAGATGCTTAAGAAAAGAGGAGTGCTTCTTTCATCATATGTTTCTTTAGGAATAGCTGCTTCGCATTGGTTCCTGAATTCTGCAGCATCTTAATTTCTTCAAACGAGCAACGTCCCTTGAAAATTTGGTGTAGCTGTAGGTTAATGGGTGCAAATACTTAACCGCAGGAGTCATCCAGGTATTAAGTTTGTGTTTACATATTGTATTTACAGAAGTATACTGTCATCTTAATATCCTTTTACTTTGTACTTCCGAGTAAAATGAACTCTTCTACACCTTCACATTGTCGCAGCGCCAAAGAAGTAGTTCAGAACATTATTGCAGAGGTTTTGAGAGCAAGGAGATTGTTAGATGTGGACTCCTGAAGCCTTCTTTTGGTTCATTGTCCAAGAAAGAAAGGATGGATTTGCTGTCTATGTAATAAATTCAGTACAACGGCGATATTTTTCTGTTGTTTGGAATATCTAGATGTTTCAGTCTGTAATGTTGCTGGCTAACGATTCTAATGCTTTGGTGCATTATTTTCGACTCTTTGTGAACGACGATATCAGAAAACTCCCATGTTTTATTGGAGGGGGTAGTAAACGTCTTCACATTTGACTTTGTAGGAAGATTTCACCGAGAAATTCAACTAACCTTTTTTATGCATGACTACAGAATTACCTAGGAATATACGCTGAATCACCGGCGCGTCCTTAACAAATCTACGACCCTACAATAGTCCGAAAATAATCACAAAGGAAAATATTCTAGTACCGTAACATAAAGGCCGATCGATCTTCAAAGGGACGATATATTGTCTTTTGGTGTGTTTGAGAGAGAAGGGAGAAAGAATGTACGTTATTTTTGTATGTTTCTATTTTGTTCGTTATTAATGCCCCTTAGATCTTATCTTTCTTTTATAAATAAGAAAATAAAAGGCGGCCTTTTGAAAAAGCACTTCTTTGTGGCGACCTCTCAAATTGCCGCTCATAGACGTATAGATTCATGCAACAAACCCCATCATGGATGTAATTTAACATCTCTCACTCGGACATGATGGCCTTGATAATCCTCTACCAAGAATGGAAAGCAATTAACATAATCTGCTTTAGACACAATTCATACTTGCAAATACGCCGTGTGATTTGTGAGTTCACATGTATTTGGGAGCTCAGATTAAGCACATGTTAGGAAAAGATAAAGGACCCCAAAAAAGTAAATCAATGTCTTACGGTACGCTAAACTTATTTTGTTACATCAGTTGGTACGTAGGAGAAGTTGACGTTGACACTTTCTCTGCCTAATAATTGAAAATTTTTCTTTTATTTTTTTTCTTTGCTTAGGCTCAATTTTGATTAACATATGAAGAAATGCCATTATATTATTTCAAAGAAAAACCACATTATGATAGGCAAAAACTTGTCTTCGCGAGATGACAAAATTAGAGGAAAATCGTAGCCAAAGAAAACTACACAAAAAAAAATATCACTAAAGTATATGTCATTAATCAATTCAAATGGTAAGAGCATATTGAACTAAAGCAGAGGATATTCATAACCACTATAGCATGGTCATAGCAAACTCGGAGTTGAAGTTAAAGATGTTGAACTCAAATTCTAGCAAAACAAAAATTGACTTTATAAGGTACATTGTATTAAGATAGAAAGTCTACCGCATAAAAAAGTGGAAAACAAAAGGGTACAAACAGATCCTGAACTTTTTTAAATTGTTCAATTGGGTTTTCATTATTATTATTTTTTTGCCAATTAAGTTCCTGAACAATATACCATTTTGCTCATTGGTCCTTTCGTTAAAAATCTGCTGACATGGCCGTTAAATCACCACGTGGTGGACGACTGGCCTGCCTAGGTTTGACTCGGTCCATCCGTACAGATTATGCAGCCTTGAAAAGTTTTCTTTCTTTTATTTTAAGGTTAACGCCAAAGTGGACTACACGTGTACGATTATTGTTAGCACGAAAAATTGGCCAGGTTGTTGACATAAGTAAGCACGTGACTAGATGTTATCGATATCGGAAACGTGAGTCGTCGTCGATGAAAATTGTTATCGATAACATCAACGACCATGGACTATGTTGTCGACCCATAATAGCGCACGGTTGACAGTTATCATGGCAGAATTGATCGGCGAGATACCGAATAAAAGCGTATTGTATTCAACAAAATAATAGATAGCAAACTCTCCAATCCACTGCATTGGATAGCACATTAATATATTCCAATGTCACAATTTTATGGAAACCTTCTTTTATTTCATTCAAAATCCACGGAAAAAAGGGGTTCTTAGGCCATAGAAGGGCAATGATCAATTGTCAGACACAAAATTCAAATTGTACACAGAGCAGAATCGAGAATTGTTTAATCTAACTTGCTCTTCCAAACCATCACATTGGCAATGGATTCACTTTTAGAGAATTCTAGTGCTTTTCAACTTGGTTCCAGCTTGAGTGTTGAGATCTTTCTCATCTTTATAAACCACGTGCATGGCTTGAGTAAAATCGAGAAATTGCACCAGGATTAGCCTGGGGACGATGGTCAAGTGGTGCAATCCTTCATTAATGTCCTTCCATGTATCGGCCACCTGTTTACAGAGTTCTTCCTTAGCCTCTTCCTCCGTAATTCCATATTATTTCATGAAACACTCCACTGAGGATGCCCCATGACCTCTCTCTTGCTCAAACTATAAACAAATATCTCAAGGGAATTACTCCTATACATAAGATCTATTGGACAAAACTTAGATAAAGTAATGTTGTTTGCTAGTATGGCTTTCATAGTCCCGATATTGTCATCCATGATCTGACCGACTACGTTCACAGCCTTCACCATCTTTGGGTCGCCGTATAACAACCTGTCAAAAACATCTTTGGTTACAATATCTCCTATTCCCAGCAATGATGTCGCCAGTACCAATTCAATAGCAGAGGTTGCTAATGTAATGGGCATGTACTCCTCCATCATCGGCACATTGGTTTTCATGGAACCATTTAGCTTTGGCAAAGTATGCTCTCACTGGGTTTTTCATTTAGGGATTCATCATTGAATATAAAGCTATGTCGGTATTCCAATTTTAATGTATTTGGTGGACTTAAATATATGACGGTCTCTCATCTTTATCCAAAAACCTGATGTGTTGTTGCCGAAGGACAGAGTAAAAATGACATTCGATTGCTTACCACTTCTTTTGCATAGAAGAGGCGGTATGATTGTCCTTTTCTAATCATCTTATAGCCAATATCATCATACAATTCAAGAACCATCTTTTAACACACTTATGACATGGGTTGAGGTTTCCGTGCTCCAACCGGCCAACCATTTGACCGAGAAGATTCCCAAGACTTGTTGTGTCTGGGTTCTCTAAGTTTTGTCTAAGGTTTTCTACTATATTTTCTATAATATTCTCAAAGGTGGGGAATATTGCAATTGTCCGTAACTTCTGGAAGTTTCCTATTTATGTCAGTAGTTAGGAAAATGGGCAATGTAATATTAGCCTTCAGATCTAATAGAGATCAATGATTGTAATCTGAGGCTCTATATTATATAAAGAAGTGTTCTCCTTCTCAATTAATCATCCACAAAAAAAAAACGAAGGCCTTCTTCTAGAGTTTCTCTTTGTAGAACGCGTGCGCGTGCGCACACACACGCGCACACACACACACACACACACACTCTCTCTCTCTCTCTCTCTCTCTCTCTCTCTCTCTCTCTCTCTCTCTCTCTCTCTCTCTCTACAAAGATCCAGGTTAATCATCAACAAAAGGCTTAGCTTAGGTGCTCTAACAATACAAAGGATACCCGAGTTGCTGCACGCGCCGACCCTTCGCAACCGGCCCGTGACAGGTGGTATCAAAGCAACGTAGAGATTAGTAGTTCATGAGATTGAAGAGCATTAACCTAGTCGAGTATATGGCCAATTCAGAAGTGGATCACGTCAACACCGTGGATGGAAAAAATCCCCATGAGAAAGCTCCGAAGGAGAAAGCCCCACATGAGAAATGTGGGAGATTGAAAAGAAGAGAGGAATCATCGAACGCGTTATCCGCTCTTAATGAAAAGTTTTCAAAAATGCAAGCCACGATGATGGAGTTAGTTGATGATCTTAACAACGTCAAGGAGCGGATCACCAACGTCAATAGGATGATCCGTGATAACTTCTCCCTCGTTATGAATGGAGCGATAGCCCCATTGCAAACGAAGGACAAAGTTCTCAAAGCATCGATCGAAACTTTGAAGCTAGACATCTAAGAAAATGACAACTCCCACCAAGCCAACATCGAAGTGCTAAAGGTGGAGATCAAAGGGCTCAAGATTGAGTTAGTCTTGTGCAAAATCAATGTCGCCAATGGTGCAATCACCGTGCAAATGGCACCGAAGATAGATGTGTCGAAACCAAAAGACTTCAAAGGCAAACGATCTACCATAGAGGTGGACAACTATCTCGAGAGCATGGAGCAGTACTTTGACACCATGGGTATCCATGATGAGACGGCCAAGGTACGAATTGCTTCATTGTATCTCACTAAAAATAGCATCCTGTGGTGGCGGTTTATGCTTGATGAGGCTAGGAAAGGCACATCTGATTACATAGAAACATGTATCGAATTTGTGCAAGAATTTCGGAACCCTTCTATCTCGAGCATGCTCTAAAAGAAGCCCAAAGAAAGCTCCATTGCCTTGAACAAAAAGGCGCAATTCGAGAGTATGTAAAGGAGTTCACTAAGCTCAAACTCCAAAACCCCAATCTTAATGAGGAGGAGGCTCTTGGAGGATTCATGGATGGACTAAAGCCATGGGCACAACTCGAACTCAAGCTAAGAGACATTCGGAGTGTCACGAAGGTGATCTCCATGGCCAAATAGCTAGCCAACTTCAATAAAATCAATTTGTCCAAGTCCAAGGGTAATGGGTGATAGTCGAATCAAAACATGTATAACAAGGATGAAGAAAGCGATCGCCACTATCGTAGAAAAGACCATGGTGAAAAAGAAAGAAGCTGGGCAAAAGGATCATCTAGACCTCCCTATCAAGATCTAAGAAACTGATCCTAAAACAACTATATCAATCAAGAGGACAAGTTCAAACAATCTCCATTGTAGCTATGTGGGATTTGCAAAGCTGGCCATTGGACATAGCTATGTCCAAAGAAGAAACAAAGGAAAAATATATACTCCATCGTCGCCAAGAAAGGTGATGAGGAGCTGAAAGAAGAGTGAAGGGAAGTATGACTCAGAGCGATAAAGAAAGTCAATAGTGTGTGGGCTGGTTCACCTCCAAATCCATCCCCGAGTGTGAAGACTCTATACTTCGTGGAAGTCAAGGTGTAGGGAAAAACTTTCTAGGCCTTTGGCTAACATCGGGTCGACCAACGTATTTCTCTCGAGCGAGGCAACAAAGTGGCCGAGACTCTACATAGATCCATCCGAGCGTTGCAAATGGAAAACCAACTACTAGTGTTGCTCGAGGCGTCAAGATTCAAGTCGGCGAATGGACAGATAGACTCAATTTCAAGGTAATTCCGCTCGACGATTATGATCTCATTATAGGCATGGACTTCTTTGATAGAGCTGAAGCGATAGTTAACTTGACAACTAAGTCGATTATCATAACGAACTGTGAATGCCTGATAGTGGTAACCATGCATATTCAAATAAAAGAGTCCAAAAGTATCTCCATGATCCAACTTGTGGATATTAAACCAAAATTTTCAATGCCGACCGAGTCAAAGCACAAGTCCCAACCTTCGGAGAAGCCAAAGGAAGAGTGGAAGCTACCCACAAAAACCTAAAACATGATGCTAATCCATGTGCTGTTTTCAGAGATGGAAGAAATTGGAGCGACCAAAACAAGGAACACCAAGGACGAAGCTAAAAAATCAAGTCCCGAAGCTGAAAAAGAAGCGCTCTTGTGGACAAAACAACAAAAACTCAAAGAATTTGACGATCCAAGAGAAGGATGCTGGTGGTAAAAAAAATAATTACTGCAAAGTTCAACCCTGATCGAAAAATACCAAGGACGATGCTTGAACATGTAGGGGAGAATGACACAGGCTAAGGTTTTTGTACCTCAATTGATCAACCATCTAGCTGAGAAGATCCGCAAGACTTGCTATGTCTAGGTTCTCTAGGTTTCGTTTAGGGCTTACTGCTATATTTACTAGAATATTCTCGGGGGCAGGCAATACTGTAATTCTTTGTAGCTTTCGGAAGTTTCCTATTTATGTCGGTGGTTAGAAAGATGAGAGATGTAATCTTAGCCTTCAAATCTGATAAAGATCAACGGTTGTAATATGAGGCCATTTACTATATAAAGAGATGCTCTTCTTCTCATTTGATCATCCACAAAAAAAAAGACAAAAGCTTTCTCCCAGAGTCTCTCTCTAGAACTCTCTCTCTCTATAAAGATATAAGTTCATCATCAACAAAAGGCTTAGCTTGGGCACTCTAATGATACAAAGGATGCCCGAGTCTTCACACATGCCGACCCTTCGCAACCAGCTCGTGATACTTGCATGTACTCTGGCAATCCATCTTTGGCATCAATGTCCCACCTGAGTTCAAGTTCAGAAAATAACACACTCAACCTTAATTAACAACTTATCAAATTAGGATAAGTTTAGAGTTTGGAGATTTGAGGAAACTGCAAGCATTACGAGACATTTAGGAACCTAGATGCTCCGTGTGTGATCCATACACTAAGTCTCTTTTACCGCTCTGCATGAAGTGAGAAGCCTTGGTGCACGTTATAGGTTATTGTTTACATTCTGCATACCATGCATCATATCATTACATAGAAAACTGGGATTAAAAGTTTACATTCTACTAGCTTTGTTACATCCAACTCAACTAATATTTGCAACTCCCCAATAGAGAGTGGAAGCTCATTTATTTCCACACACCCGCATAAAGATAAGAGTGTAAGTTTCACTAACCCCTCAATACACTTTGAAAGTTGGCTTATTCCAAGGTGCTCATCTAATATAAAGCTCGACAAAGATGTCAATTCACCAAACCTCTTCGAAAACTTTAATGATTGAAAACTTTGGGGGCATGATAATCTCTATCAAAGAAAGTAGAGAATGAACTTCTTCGAGCAACTTCCTAAGAGAATTACACCCATTGATAGTCAAAGTTTTTAAGTATTTAAATTTACCAATGGAGTGGTCAATTTTGATCAACTTAGGACACCGAGCAATTATTAAACTCTCCAAAGACGAGACGTTAGAGAAGTCGGGTGTTCTCGTCAACTTTGCGCAACTCGTACACCTCAATGCTCCATGAGTGATCCTTACACCAAGTCTCTTTTACTGCTCCGCATGAAGAAAGAAGCCTCAGTGCATGTTATATGTTATTGTTTACATTCTATATACCATACATCATATCATTGCATAGAAAGCTGGGATTAAAACCCCAACAAAAATCATCATCCATCATTTGCATCATCAAAATGTTAGTTTAATTTTAGTTTTGAGTGAAACTTTTGTGAGCCTCCACTCAAAGAGAGGCAGCTGTTGATACATAAATTTTGATTTTCCTTTATAAAATAATCAAGAATTGTTCCTACCAAAAATAATTAATTCATATTCATATTTAATTGTTGTTAATCATACATTACATTTTTTTTCATTTAATTCAAACCAATAGTCAGTGGATTTATCAAGTGCTCATCGGGTGCTCTGAGCCTAATTAAATTAACTAGACTAAGCACATTGAAAAGAATTTAGCCCAAAACCCCACTACTTGTCACTTTTACAATTGCTTTTTAGTCTAGGATAAATTGAAGTTACACGAATCAATCTATGGAGATACGGTGTTCTTAGAACATCTAGCTACCTTAGACATGGTATCATGAAGCCAACATTGTAAGGTTGTCGAGTTCCTTATGGTGTTGCTCTTGCAACAAGTTGAAATTGAGTTTAGCTAAGGATAGTAGGACTTCATTATGTGAAGGCTAAATCATTGAAATTCGATTGGGCAGAAACCACGGCCAGATGCGTTAGGCCACCTTTCAAACACATACCCAAATATTTCATTTCACCTAGCCAACATATAGTCCAAGCTAGTTAATCTCTTTCACATGCCCAATTTTATTTAAAAATGCCCAATTTCCTTCATTTTGCATTTTTATTGTTAAATTTGCACATAACCCAAATGACTAAATAATAAGCCTGTGACACCCATGAATATTCTCAAATATTAGTTGAACTCTGTCAAAACCCATCGAGTGTTGAAAACTGTCACGTAGAATATTTTTCAAGCCTGTTTTTGCGTAAAAATGCCTCAATTTTCACTTTTTGGCACTCAAATCACACAGTGTTGACACCTGATTTTTAATCATTTTTTCTATTGCTAAAGTAATAAAAAATTCATAAAAATTCATAAAATTGAAAAATAAACTTTGGGGACCTTAGCCAAGCCTAGGGAACCAATTTTGACCAAAAAACGATTTTTCATATTTTCAGTATTTTTACGTATTTTTTATTTATTTATTTTTGAAAATTAATAGAAAATCCATAAAAATTCATAAAATTGAAAAATCAACTTTGGGAACCTTAGCCAAGCCTAGGGAACCAATTTTGACCAAAAAATAATTTTTCATATTTTCGATATTTTTCGGTATTTTTATTTTCGAAAATTCATAAAACAAAAAATAAAGAAAAAATGAGAAAATTGCAAAATCAACTTTGGAAGCCTTGGCCAAGCCTAGGCAACCATTTTTGAACAAAAAATAAATTTTCATATTTTTTATATATTTGTTTTAATTGTTTTTTAAAAAAAATACAAAAATACTTGAAAATTTTGGAAAAATAACATTTGAGGCCAAAAAAATACACAAAAATAGTTAATATTTTTATTTCAAATCTATTTTCATATTGGCCATCGCAAATTCAGAAAAATCCAATTCGAGTCACGTGTTCCTTCACGAGTATAATCTCGAATCGGGCCTAAACAAATTTAATTTGAGTCAACTTATTTTTAATTTTCACTTTTTATGAGTTGTGACATTGTCTTCTAATATTTTAAATTTTCATCTTGGCCCAATTATACCCAGAATGACTTAATTTTGCAAAAGGGCTTTAATTAAATTCTGCATTATTTTCAACGGCAAGAAATGAGCTTAAATTTGACATGTGGTAAATTTTGGTGTGTCAAAAATTGTGAGGAGATTTGGACTTAAAGAAATATATTTTTTCAGGGACTGAATTGTAAACACTTAAAATTCAAGAACTAGAGTGCAAATACCTAACTCTTGAAGGATTATTGTACAAATAACAAAAAGAAGAGTTAGTGGATAAATTAGAATAGAGAAGGGAAGATGGAGAAGAGGAGATGAAGAAGAGAAGTTGGAGAAGAATGGATGGAGAAAATAAGATAAGAATAGAGAAGGGAAGATGGAGATGAAGAAGAGTTAGTAGAGAAATTAAAATGGAAAATAAGAATAGAGAAGGGAAGATGAAGATGAAGAAGAGTTAGTGGAGAGATTAGAATGTGAGATAGAGATGGAGAATGGAAGATGAAAATGAAGAAGAGTTAGTGGAAAAATTAGAATGGGAGATAGAGTTACTGGAAAAATTAGAATGAGAGATAGATGAGTAGATTATAAAAAGAGGAAGAAGTGAGCTTGAGAGGGGGAATTTTTTGGGAGAGAAAATTTTGGATGTTTGAGAGAGTTTTGGGAGATCGAAGAAAAATTTGAGAGAAAGAAAATACCAAAAGAGAGAGAATTTTGAAGATGATAGGAGTTTAAAGCTAGGGGTTATCATCACAAATTCCTTCATCGATCAATATAAATCAAGAGTTCATCCTCGTCAACGAGCATGCAAATTCGAGCTAAGTGTTTTTATTTATTCATTTATTTATGGTTTTACTCGCAAATTAGCACAAATTGTATACACTTTCTCCATCTCCCATTTTTTCCCATATTTTATGTCAGGAGAAGGATGTCTCTATGTCAACAGCAAAAATCTCGTAGAGATGCAAAAATCGGCCTAGACAAGCGCCTAAGCTGTCCACCGATTTCTCAACTGATCTGTGACTAAAAGTCCCTTTTAATTCAAAAGAAACTCTCTATATTGAGAACATAGAGAGCGAAAATCAATTATAGAAATCCCTCCTAAAAAAACGGGAGATAAGTACTCTTTTCACTCTTCTGGTTTTAGGTGCAGATTAGCACATATTTTGTATACTGACACTTTACTTTATTTTATGTCAGAAAGCCGTAGCTCTATATTAATGGTCAACCCTATGGAAGCACGAAATCGGATAGGAGGAGTCCTCAAGCGCGCACAAATTTCAAATTGTTGAATCAATTCGTTGTATTTCATTTTAAAGAATTCATACCCTAGAATGGAGAGGACAAAGTCCATCCGCAATTTAAATACCTGCACCATAAATCCCAAAGGGAAGAGCCAAGCCAATGCTTAGCCTCCCATTGGAGATTTTTACTTACAGTAGTTAAATACCTGCAACTTAAATACCTGTACCTTAAATCCCAAAGGGAAGAGCCAAGCCAATGCTTAGCCTCCCATTAGAGGTTTTTACTTACAGTAGTTAAATACCTGCAACTTAAATACCTGTACCTTAAATCCCAAAGGGAAGAGCCAAGCCAATGCTTAGCCTCCCATTGGAGGTTTTTACTTATAGTAATTTAAATACTTGCAACTTAAATACCTGTACCTTAAATCCCAAAGGGAAGAGCCAAGCCAATACTAGGCCTCCCATTGGAGGTGTTTATTCACTGTTATGTACTTCCTATAATTTAATTTGTGAATCATCAGACCCAAAAGATGAGTAGGTCGTAATACTGCACAGAAGTCGTTAACACACTCCCTCTTTCGGCTTCAGGGAATCTTTAACACTTAAAGAAATATAACAAATAAAAATATATACCATCCATGCATCCTATTTAAAAAGTGAAAACACAAAAGAGAATACCCTACTAGAGCCTTAGGAATAAACCAAGCCTGAGTTGCCGAATTATGTATCCATGAAATTAAGGTACCGAAAGGGCATTAGTTTTAATTAACTAGTGTAACCAAGTCCCCGAGCTCATAATCTCTAGTTCGCAGGAAATTAATTCTCCCGCTAATTTATTTAGGTTTCTAATCGACCTACCAAGAACGATTAGTAACGACTCCAAATTTCAAAATCATTTAAACAAAAACCAAAGTTGCGATTCGGTGGGGCTTGGGAGGGTCCGCGTTAGGTTAGTCAAATCTAATTAACCTAATAATCCGTTAACCCCTTTAAAATTTAAAAATTTTTTAGAGGGTCGCGACACACGGGACCTATAAAATTTGTCATTTTCAGACCATAATTAAATTGGGCAGCATGTGAATAGTGCACAGAAGTTCATGAACAGTAATACAAGGCACTATTTGGCCCATTTTCACACAAAATGGCCCAAAATGCATTTTTCAATGCTCGAACCTCGCGGGATCCACATGAACCACCACCAACAACATAAATTCAGCTAAAACAGCAACATATCAAGCCAAATAATATACCACATCCTCACCACATAATCAATTTGCACAAATACGCCAATTTTGGTAATTTTTCTTAACCCAATTTACCTCAAATCGGACTATAGAGCTAGTCAAAAGCATATTTAACGTCCTAATCGAGACATAGAGATTTGACTTACCTCCATGAGGCTGAGTCGAAGCCGGACGAGCGACGAAACAATGAACGGCACGGTGGCGATCGGCGGAGCACAACGGCGGCGACGGTACCAGCGGAAATAGTAAAAATCAAGGCTATTATTTAGGCTAAATCGGGGCCAAGACAATCTGAAAAACATTATTATGATATGAATATGGACTCTAGAGGTTGCCAAGATCGATATATATTAACAGTCACTAAAAAAAAAACAAAACAAAACCGGCGGCCGAAAATGATTCTCGACGACCCCAACAGAAAGGCCAAATCGTAGACCCAAACGATATCGAATCGAGGTGAATATGGGGCTACGATATACTCAAAAATCACGAATATCCAACAATCGGATCTCTGACAATCGACAGTGGAAGCTGGCGATAGAGGTAGCCGATGGGAATAGAGAGAAGAGAGAGAGAATCGAGAGCTATAAAGAGAGAAAAGAGAGACAGAATGTGCTGGTGAGAGAGAGAAAAGAGAAGAGAGAGAATAGATATTATCCTTGGAGTCAATTATTGCCAATTACTATCCACCAAGAGCGACTTAAAGCTGAACAAATTGATTGATTGTCGAGCTATCAGTGAATTTTTGGTCTAATAAGGGTTTGGGCACTAATAATTTCAGTCAAACTAGTCAAACTGGTCGAAAAGATAACTGATAAGTGTGCCTCAGTATTCATGAAATTTCAGGACTAATTGGGGCTCAATCGGAGCTATTTGGGCTCAATCACAAATGGGAAACGACTCGAGGTAACATCGATTAAATCTTCTGATCTCACCAAAATTATCCTTACCCTTTAGCCAAATAGTCTAAGGCATGCCAGGGGCAAAATGGTCACTTTTAATTTTTATCCCTTTTCCACTCGGCACTCTGAAGCTGAAGCCAAACTGCCCATTTTATGCTTTTTGAGACGACGTCCAGTTCACAACTGTGACACTCATAAAAATAGTTTGTCCTATTTCGAAACTCAGTTTGTGGCCTCCTTCATAAGATAGCGACTTTAAATAAATTTTCAAACTAACATGTGACTTTTATGAGTTACACGTATCAACCATTTGGTCCACGTGCTTATATTCCTAGCTAGCATATCCCCTTTGGTCATTTATCTCAAAGTGATCAGTTTCGAGTGAGATTCATTTATAGTGCCTCTATGAAATAACCATTGTATATTCAAATTTCGAAAAATGGTCGAATTTAAGAATGTCACATTGTGCGATGAGCGTAGATGTTAAGCAGGGAGCTCAGGTGTTGGAATAATGCACAAACTCTAAGAGAAGTATTTCACGCGCAACAATTAGATTATAAGAGATTTATTTCAAGATGATTTAACAAACATATTATATCATCACAATGGCTAACAATCAAGCTAGATTCATACTTGGAAATTCTCAATTATGAAGATCAATCAAGGATGTAGATTAAGAGAGACAAGGATGACTATGAATTAATCCATCCATGGAAACCCAAGATCATGATTATATGGGTGATTTGATCCAAAGGAGGATTCTTTCCTTTGTTGACCTCAAGAGCTGTGAAATCCTTTATATACAGTCTCGTCCAAAATGGAAAGTTTGGAGAGCAATCCTTGGACGCCTTGTAATAGGTAGTTAGAGGTGGAGGAGTATAAAAGGACTTCTCAATGTCGAAGAGCGTAATATGAGAGAGTAGGATCTTAAAATTCCAAGATCAAGAGAGCTTCACATCCTTCATATATTCTTGATCCAAATATTGTAATACTTATGTCGCGACCCTCTAAAAAAATTTTAAATTTTAAAAGGGGTTAACGGATTATTAAGTTAATTAGATTTGACTAACCTAACGCGGACCCTCCCAAGCCCTACCGAATCGCAACTTTGGTTTTTGTTTAAATGATTTTAAAATTTGGAATCGCCATTAATCGTTCTTGGTAGGTCGATTAGAAACCTAAATAAATTAGCGGGAGAACTAATTTATTCATGCGAACCAGAGATTAGGAGCTCGGGGACTTGGTTACACTAGTTAATTAAAACTAATGCCCTTTCGGTACCTTAATTTCATGGATATCCTAATTCGGCAACTCAGACTTGGTTTATTCCTAAGGCTCTCGTAGGGCATTCTCTTTTGTGTTTTCACTTTTTAAATAGGATGCATGGATGGTATATATTTTTATTTGTTATATTTTTTTTAAGTGTTAAAGATTCCCTGAAGCCGAAAGAGGGAGTGTGTTAACGACTTGGCTCTGATGATTCAAAAATTAAATTATAGGAAGTACATGACAGTGAATAAACACCTCCAATGGGAGGCCTAGCATTAGCTTGGCTCTTCCCTTTGGGATTTAAGGTACAGGTATTTAAGTTGTAAGTATTTAAACTACTGTAAGTAAAAACCTCCAATGGGAGGTTAAGCATTGGCTTGGCTCTTCCCTTTGGGATTTAAGGTACAGGTATTTAAGTTGCAGGTATTTAACTACTGTAAGTAAAAACCTCCAATGGGAGGCTAAGCATTGGCTTGGCTCTTCCCTTTGGGATTTAAGGTATATGTATTTAAGTTGCAGGTATTTAACTACTGTAAGTAAAAACTTCCAATGGGAGGCTAAGCATTAACTTGGCTCTTCCCTTTGGGATTTAAGGTACAGGTATTTAAGTTGCAGGTATTTAACTACTGTAAGTAAAAACCTCCAATGGGAGGCTAAGCATTGGCTTGGCTCTTCCCTTTGGGATTTATGGTGCAGGTATCTAAATTGCGGATGGACTTTGTCCTCTCCATTCTGGGGTATGAATTCTTTAAAATAAAATACAACGAATTGATTCAACAATTTGAAATTTGTGCGCGCTTGAGGACTCCTCCAAGCCGATTTCGTGCTTCCATAGGGTTGACCATTGATATAAAGCTGCGGCTTCCTGACATAAAATAGAGTGAAATGTCAGTATACAAAATATGTGCTAATCTGCACCTAAAACCAAAAGAGTGGAAAGAGTACTTATCTCCCATATTTTTTGGAGGAATTTCTATAATTGATTTTCGCTCTCTATGTTCCCAATATAGAGAGTTTCTTTTGAATTAAGAGGGACTTTTAGTCACAGATCAGTTGAGAAATCGGTGGACAGCTTAGGAGCTTGTCTGGGCCGATTTTTGCATCTCTACGAGATTTTTGCTGTTGGCGTAGAGATATCCTTCTCCTGACATAAAATATGGAAAAAAAAAGAGATGGAGAAAGTGTATACAATTTGTGCTAATTTGCAAGTAAAACCATAAACAAATGAATAAATAAAAACACTTAGCTCAAATTTGCTTGCTCGTTGACGAGGAAGAACTCTTGATTTATATTGATCGATGAAGGAATTTGTGATGATAACCCCTAGCTTTAAACTTCCATCATCTTCAAAATTCTCTCTCTTTTGGTATTTTCTTTCTCTCAAATTTTTCTTCAATCTCCCAAAACTCTCTCAAACATCCAAAATTTTCTCTCAAAAAAAAAAATCCCCCTCTCAAGCTCACTTCTTCCTCCTTTTATAATCTACTCATCTATCTCCCATTCTAATTTTTCCACTAACTCTATCTCCCATTCTAATTTCTCCGCTAACTCTTCTTCATTTTCATCTTCCATTCTCCATCTCTATCTCACATTCTAATCTCTCTACTAACTCTTCTTCATCTTCATCTTCCCTTCTCCATATTTATCTCCCATTCTAATTTTTCCACTAACTCTTCTTCATATCCATCTTCCCTTCTCTATTCTTATCTTCCATTCTAATTTCTCCACTAACTCTTCTTCATCTCCATCTTCCCTTCTCTATTCTTATCTTATTTTCTCCATCCATCCTTCTCCAACTTCTCTTCTTCATCTCCTCTTCTCCATCTTCCCTTCTCTATTTTAATTTATCCACTAACTCTTCTTTTTGTTATTTGTAAAATAATCATTCAAGAGTTAGGTATTTGCACTCTAGTCCTTGAATTTTAAGTATTTACAATTCATTCCATGAAAAAATATATTTCTTTAAGTCCAAATCTCCTCACAATTTTTGACACACCAAAATTTACCACATGTCAAATTTAAGCTCATTTCTTGTCGCTGAAAATAATGCAGAATTTAATTAAAGCCCTTTTGCAAAATTGAGTCATTCTGGGTATAATTGAGCCAAGATGAAAATTTAAAATATTAGAAGACAATGTCACAACTCATAAAAAGTGAAAATTAAAAATAAGTTGGCTCAAATTAAATTTTTTAGGCCCGATTCGAGATTATACTCGTGAAGGAACACGTGACTCAAATTGGATTTTTCTGAATTTACGATGGCCAATATGAAAATAGATTTAAAATAAAAATATTAACTATCTTTGTGTATTTTTTTGGCCTCAAATGTTAATTTTCCAAAATTTTCAAGTATTTTTGTATTATTTAAAAAAAATTAAATATATATAATATGAAAATTTATTTTTTGTTCAAAAATGGTTTCCTAGGCTTGGCCAAGGCTTCCAAAGTTGATTTTTCAATTTTATGAATTTTTATGAATTTTCTACTAATTTTCGAAAATAAATAAATAAAAAAATACCGAAAAATACGAAAAATATGGAAAATCATTTTTTGATCAAAATTGGTTCTTTAGGCTTAGCCAAGGTCCCCAAAGTTGATTTTTCAATTTTATGAGTTTTTATAAAAAAAATTTATTAAATTTTTTTTATTAATTTTAAAACAGAAAGGATGATTAAAAATCAGGTGCCAACAGCTGCCCCTCTTTAAAAGGAAGCTCGGTAGAGGTTCATTTCAAAGACGAGATGACACCTAAGTTCTAATAAACTCAACACAATAAAATAAAAAGAGTCGTGACATGAATGTTCCACTAAAAATGAAATGAGAACCTAAAGATTCGTTATAAGAAAACCTTAGAGTGCTTGAACTTGAACCCGTATGGTAGGTTAACCCATGGTATATTCCTAATAAAAGGATTCTACTGATTAAAAATTGAATTAAAATTTGACCCGTATGGTGGGTCGTACCATGGTAGATTCCTAATAAAAGGATTCTACTGATTTAAATTTTGACCCGTATGGTAGGTCACCCCATGGTAGATTCATAATGAAAGGATTCTACTGATTGAAATTTGATTGAAATTTGACCTGTATGGTAGGTTATCCCATGAAACTGCCTGTAAGAAGGACTTTTCGTTTGTAGAAAGGACTTGGTGCCTCTAAAAAGGACTTTGGTGCCTGTAAAAAGGACTTGGTGCCTGTAAGAAGGACTTTATGCCATGTAAAATGACTTAATTTGCCTGTAAGAAGGACTTGATTTGCCTGTAAAAAGGACTTAATTTTCCTGTAAGAAGGACTTACTTTGCCTGTAAGAAGGACTTTGTGCCGGTAAGAAGGACTTGCTTTGCCTGTACGAAGGACTTGATTTGCCTGTAAGAAGGACTTGCTTTGCCTGTAAGAAGGACTTTGTTTGCCTGTAAAAAGGACTTTGTGCCTGTAAGAAGGACTTGATTTGCGTGTAAGAAGGACTTTGTGCCTGTAAGAAGGACTTGATTTGCCTGTAAGAAGGACTTGCTTTGCCTGTAAGAAGGACTTTATTTGCCTGTAAGCAGGACTTGATTTGCCTGTAAGAATGACTTGGTTTGCCTGTAAGAAGGACTTTGTGCCTGTAAGAAGGACTTTGTTTGCCTGTAAGAATGACTTAGTTTGCCTGTAAGAAGGACTTGATTTGCCTGTAAGAAGGGCTTTGTGCCTGTAAGAAGGACTTGATTTGCCTGTAAAAAGGACTTACTTTGCCTGTAAGAAGGACTTTGTGCCTATAAAAAGGACTTGGTTTGCCTGTAAGAAGGACTTGATTTGCCTGTAAGAAGGACTTGGTTTGCCTGTAAGAAGGACTTGGTTTGCCTATAAGAAGGACTTGGTGCCTGTAAGAAGGACTTGGTTTGCCTGTAAGAAGGACTTGATTTGCCTATAAGAAGGACTTGGTTTACCTGTAAGAAGGACTTTATGCCTGTAAGAAGGACTTGATTTGCCTGTAAGAAGGACTTTGTGCCTGTAAGAAGGACTTGATTTGCCTATAAGAAGGACTTGTTTTGCTTGTAAGAAGGACTTTGTTTGCCTGTAAGCAGGACTTGATTTGCCTGTAAGAAGGACTTTATGTACCTCAAAGGGTGCCATTCTGAAATCTGGGGAGACCAGGAATCCTGCAGAAGATCAAACCCAAATTATATTCTCCTGTCGTTTTAGGAATAAACCAAAGAGGCAGAGATCAAAAGGTCTCGAACATTTCTGTCCTTGAGACAAATCATGCTTTATTGAAGAATGTGGATACCTGTATATACCGCAATGGATTCGAGTATCCCAACAACCGTCAGAATTCATTCTCTTGAAAGGTTCTAGTTGAAGATATACTTACCTGAGAATTTGGAAGAAATGCTTGGTGGCTTCTCGACAACCAGGCTTGTTCATTCAATAATCGCCGAATGAATTTCAAGACTTTGGAAGGTAACTCAAACACCAGGAATGTGTTGCCTGTCGGGCATTGTCAGAGCTAACATGTGCAAGCATTTTCATCAATGCGTTCATTGGTTCATACAAAATTGTTCAGCTAAGTTTGCCATGATTAAAGGCAGTCTATGTAATAACTCATGATGCAATCGATCAACATATAGATCATGTATTGCATTACCACTTCTGTTTAAGGAGGTTCTTATAGTATGAACACCTCGAATGTAATCTGAATGGGGGACTTCATTCCGAAAGGGCTTTTTCTCACTCTGGAGAAAGGCTGTTTATCTGTAGATTAAAATGTTAGACCTGTGTGGAAATGGTTTGCCTTTCCTCATCCTGTCATGCCCCATTCTGCACATTTGATATCTCCTGTGCAGTTTATGCTCTAAGTTGGAGTTGGTAAGTTAAACACACGGAATAGTCATACATAATTCATGAACTGTGTAAGCACAATGCAGATGTGACAATTTTTTAGCATCACGTGTGTTTATATAATGTGCAAATATGGGCGGATTTAAATTGCCCCTGGTATGTGGGCGGACCGAACAAATTGGGAAGCCTACTCCTTATGTCGAGGGGTGGTTTCTCTCAAACTTTACCCCTGCGCGATGAAGCATATGGGCGAGGGAGCATTTTGGTTTGTTTAATGCCCCTGCAAGAAGCAGAGAAATTATTCTTGAAATCAAACGAGATAAGGAAGACATATTTGCTTTTTCGTTTCAGAGCTTGCGATCAATTTGCCCCATTTTTCACCAGAATAGATCTTGTCAGGTGATCATAATTTTCTTTTGGATTTGTCTCCTTCAACATGTTAAATGTTAGTATAAATATTTCCTGTGAAAAGAAAAGGAGACATGTCAACCAGTATTAAAAGGGATAAATTGGAAACGATACTGATTTACCCTTCATCTTGAATGCCTTGGACAAGTCTTTTACCAATTTTGCTGGATTGAGTTTTCTTCGACTTTTGTTGGATGCTTCACCATTAAGCCGAGAATGTGGCAAAATATTGACTTCAGTATTACTCGTCGAGTATTCCTGCTTGCAAAAAGAAATGCACAAAAAGTTGTTTCATTTATTTATAATACATACAACATTCCCCGCCCTCGAGGATCGAACTCGGGATATTTCGGACCTACTGTCATCCCCCATACCATTCGGTCCATTGGACCATAGGTGTCCATGGGGCTATCCTTTCAAAGGTTAATCTTTGGGGATAAAGCAGCCTTGTTGTATCACCTTGGGCCATGTTACGGTATTTCTCGAGGTAATTTGTAATCCCTGTTAAGAATGGAATAAGACAATTTAAGACTTGAGATGATTATGTGCACATTAGAATGATACAGAATTACCCATTTCTGAGATTGTTCGTGTCTTTCGCTTGTACTTTCCTTTGTCCGAAGCTGTCCATCCCGTGGTAATGCCCATGAGTCGATTTACTCCCAAATTTTTTTCAACTTGTATTCGGATATGATTGCGTTCTCGGGTCGATTTGCAATTTCCTGAGAATAGAAGGGGCTTAATTTTAAAACTTGGAGCAACTGAGGGTAAATTGAAACGATACGGAGTTACCCTTCAGGTTTATGCGGATTTTTACTTGCCATCAATTCGTCGCGAGGTTAGTGAGGTGGCGGATTCGAGCATTTAATAGGGGGAAGTCGGATTATTACTCCTTGCTTTTACACATTCACAAAAGAAGAAAAACATATCACGCAAGAAAATAAAACACATTCACTCATTCAGGATCAGTTCTACTTCCTCTACAGGCTCTCCCATGATCAGCTGGTTTCATCCCAAATTAGGTATGCATCGGCCATATTGAAGGTCTGGTGGTCACTGGCTGAACAAGTGCATCACAGTCCCGATGCTTTATCGATATCAAACTGGTTGATTATGGCAAAAAGATCATCGTCAATGTCCGCTTGGTGGTAATCTGTCCCTTCTTCCTCGGGAGGTATTGATACTGATCCAGTATCATTGGTCCTTTTGTACCCTGCTCCAACAGAACTTGATCCTGTTATAAACTGGTCTAACTCACCTCTTAAACGTGCATTTTCGATCCTCAGATCATACATTTCATCGAGGGTGAGGAGGAGGCTATTGCAGTTGGGGCAGGTGGCGGAGTCAAAAATCTCTTTATACATCTTGTTTTCCGCTCGGAGGTTTTCATTTTCAACTCTTAGAAACTCGGCTTCGTTGTGCTCATGACGAGTCTTCATTCGGGTTCGTCTATTTTGAAACCAGAACTTGATTTGCGAAGGTTCAAGTCCTAGCTCTTGACTCAGTTCCATTTTTTGTTTGCCGTTTGGCATAGGGCACGTTCTGAAGAAAGCTTCAAGCTTTCGTACTTGCTCCTCAGTATGGCGACGGTAACGCTTCTTTTGACCTTTACCGTTGTTGTCATTGTCCTTACCGGGCACTTGGACGTCGTCGGTGGAAGGGCCGGGCTCCATAGGCTCGATCCCAAATATGGCTTCGAACTCTTCCTCTCTCATATTCAGCAAGTAACGATAACTTTCAAGTGTGTTGGGTTGAGACATCTTCGATTTGGTTAACGATTTCTCAAAGTTTGATATCTCTTCTTGTATTTTCACTCTCTGGATTTTTCTGGGAGACTGCGTATGCTTTAAGAGTCTCTCTTTCGAGCACGAATGAGAATTATCAAGAAGATGCCTCCTTTAAAATTAGACGTGGGTTTAGCAACTGTATTGCCTCTCTCGAGTGTTCTGGCTTTCTCGATTTTCTTTTCATCGTATCTCTCGCCCAACTCGTCTCCTTCCATCTTTCCGTGGAAGGGGGCCCCTTGTTGCTGTCTCCACCGTCAATTTGCTAGCGAGTTCTTCAATAAAGACGAGTCGTGTCTCTTTTCTGCCGAAAATGTCTTTGTCTCCTACTCAGCTTATTTTTTATCCTTTCTTTTTCAAAGTAGTGGCGTCCCGTCCAACTTTTCCGTAGAGACGTCGGATTTGCTTGGCTCGAGATTGGAGACGAGTAGCGGAGGTGATACTGATAGGGAATGGTAGACAGGAAAATCTGGCCAGTAGAGACTTCCTCTGCAAAAATGAAAGAGAATGCGGCAGTATATGTTCTTCATATTCTAGAAAAATTGGAACGATACTGTTTTACCCTTGTGTATACTTCCATTGAATTTGAATTGAGGAAGTTCCTTCATTTGGATTGGATTGAATTGTATGTCCCGAGTTGCCCTTCACTTTGAGCTTGCCACATATGTGCTTTGCTTAGTTGGGCCTTGTTTTCTTTCGGGTTGCCTTGGACCATCATCATTTTCCATGCCATCGGGTCCGTGGACCGGAGGGCTCCTTTAATTTGAAGGTTACCTTGAAGGCGAATGAGTCCTATCGCATTCCATTGGGTCATTTCATTTTGCGACACTCTTGAGGCACTTTGCAATCCCCTGGGTGAGAATGGAACAAATCCAATTTAGCATTTTGCAACGATTGAGGGTAAATTGGAACGACACACAGTTACCCGTCTTCGAGCTCGCCTGGGCTTTTCACTTGAAATTCCCCTACGTGAGGCCATTCAACATTTCTCATTATGGCAGTAAGCGACGTTGCCACAAATTGATCCGCCCTAAATCTAGCATAAAAAAGGGATTCACGCATTCGACGAGATAAAAAAAACAAATTACCCCCTTGCCCCTGAATTAAATCTAGTCACCTAGAAAGCTGGAAATATCATACGCAGGGGAATTAAGCATGAAATGAAAGGTGCACTTATTCAAGGTCAGTTCTGCCTCTCCTGTGGCTCTTCGATAATCAACTAGTCTCGTGTTGGTTCGGGTGTGGATGACCGATGTTTGAGAGTCCTTACTCACTAGCTCCTGATCGCGGCTTGGGACGTCTGTCAACCCTAAACTGGTTGACCAGGGCAGTAAGCTCATCATCTGGGCAATCTCTTGAACCTTCCAGCAACTGATACTCGAATTGGGCATTATTATTGGCAAATGCTGGCGGTAGATTTCTCATTCTGTCATCGCCATGAGCAATTTGACTTCTCGTGCTGGAGCCTTCATCATTACTCGAGAAAGTGTGGGGATCACCAACTGTCCTGCTGCTAAAAACTCCTTCCATTTGAGGATTAGAGAAGTGGAAGTGCTCAGGATAACTTCTTGTCTGATTCTCTGGCTGCGCAGGCGCGCTGATCATAGGATGAATTATACCCACGGGTTGGTACTCAAACCAAGGAGTCTGAATACACTGCCCCTGCGGTCTATACTCTTGAAGAGCATTAGGGTGATTCTAGGGGATACTTTGATTAACGCTTGGAGGATTGATGGCACGGCTACTGGCTTGGTTGATGATGGGAAGTGGCTCGCCCCATGCTAACCTGCGGAACTTATGGTGGCGAGGAGACTCGACGTTCAGGCTTGGATCAGTCCCGCCTTGGTTTTCTTGATTCTGAGCTGCATTGTGTTCTCTCACCCTTTTTCTGTACTTCTAAAGATGACTCGAAACATTTGCTTTAGTGAGTCCCTATACCTTCATAATTTCCAGTATATGTTGCGGCCGTGCCGAATCGATTCCTAGCTGCTGAACTGCATTAACAAACATACGATTTACTAGCGGGTCCTCGTTTATCGCTCAGTTTGTCTTCTTCTTTCTTTTCGCGGTAGAGGGCCCCTGTCAAGATTTCCACAGTCGATTTACTGGCGGGTCCTCCAATGAAGACGAGTAATATCTCTCTTTCTGCCGAAAATTTCTTTGTCCCCCATTCAGCTCGTCTTTTCGTTCTTTCTTTTTTCAAAGCGGTGGAGTCCCGTCCAGCTTTTCCACAGAGACGTCGGGTTTGTTCGGCTCGAGGTTGCCACTTGGCTGGAATTTGAGCCACCGGGGGTGTTGCCAACAGAGAATGGTAGATAGGAAAACCTATAAGGACTGCCCCTATGAAATCAGTATTTAAATTGAAGCAGCTTACCATCTTCGCATTCTGCTCATCTGCCTCACCTCTCTCCCCCTTTCTTTCGTATTCTGCTTTCAAAAATGGCTAATTCTCCTAACCACACATTATCCACCGAAGTCCTGGCTGGGTGGGAGAGACTCTACAATCTTCTTGGTAGAGGTTACGCTCATGTAGCCAAAAACTCTACCGTTGAGGCTGAAATCCTCGGTTTATTCAGGACCATGGACGCTGCTTCTGTTGAGGGTACCCAACTGGGAAAGGAGTATCGGAACTTCTCGACCCTCTTCATCAATTTTCTAGCTGCCTATAACCGCGCTTATGAGACGGTCCTTGTGACCGCCGTCGTGAAAGCCCGTTACCGAGACCGGCACGAGCGTCTCGCAACTGTTACGTTTGTGGCTGATAATCACAAAAAGGCCCTCAAGTTTGCCAACGATAAGCTTTCGTGGCTGGTTCGTGAGAGGGGAAAGTTGGTGGACCGTCTGGCCTTGGTCCGAACTTACGCCGAACAGGAGCCAGGCAATATTGTGATGAGGTGCAAATGCGGTTGGCTGCAGGAGAGACTTGATGACATTACGGCAGACATTGCTTTTGAGAGGGCAGCGATTCCGGACCTGGAGTTTGCCGTTGAGCATTACGAGGCCACTATGGCCCAGGTTAAAGAGAAGTGCGATCGCCTCTTCTTTAGGCTCGCGGAGCTTGATCCCGAGAGTGCCCGGTGCATCCAAAGCATCAACTGTTTGGAGAGTCAGTTGAGCTCTTTCGTAATGGTTATCAGGGCCCAGTTTGGCTTTACTTTTCCTCCCTAGTGAGTTGTTGTAATACTCTTTGATGAATGGAATGAAAGAAAAGCTTCACGTGTTTTGTTTTTTCTTTTAATTTTCCTGCCATCGTTTCTTCCGCATAGCATAACAGAACGATTTGAGGTACCGAAGATGTCGAGGCTTAATGTTCTTCTTGATGTTCTTGTTTAATTGCTCCAGACGATGATATCGAGAACATTGATGATGGGTTCGGCGGTGGCCCCCACTATCCATCTTGAGATCACGAACAATAACACTATGACAACTCGATCAGTGCGCTGGTAGTAAATCCGGCCACCTGTTGTGTGCCCACTTTTATCCATATTTTGTTTCTTTCGGCGTCTACTTGCTCGTGTCGGTCGCCTGTAGCGTCGGGAGAAATTCCTGTGGGCTACGTTCATTAATAGAACCTCGGTCCTCTGAAGCCCTCCGCGTGTTTCGGATAAGAGGAAATTTTAAGACCGGTCTCTGGTTGATTTAATCAGGTAAAGGTATTTGTTTCATGGATTCTGATTATATAATCCATATTGTCTTTCAAAAGACGCGAGATCCTCTGCAATACATTAAATATACCCCCGTGTTTAATCAGTATAAATCCACCGTCATATCAGAATACACTGCCCATACAAGTTTACGGATTGACACAACTTTGTCTGTCAAAGATGGACAGTGTTCGTTTGCCCCCCAGAATTAACGGTTGAAGCCTCGGTGTTTTTCGTCTTTTGGTATTTCTAAAGATTATTCTTGATATATTATTGAACTTAATTTTTACACCCGCCTGGGGTATCTAGGATCTTCCTGCAAAAGAAAAGGATATAATTAGTATGCGACACAAGGAATGTCGGTCCATGACTCCTATATTAGTACAATTTGATTTTTTCTATTTTATAGAGAAATCAAAAAAAAAATTCCTTAGGAAGAAATGGGTTAATTTCTGATACCGAATTTTTTGCAGATTTATTACTCTTTTTATTATTATTATTATTTTTTTTAAGGAATGTGACAAAATCTCTTGACGTTTACTAAACTTTTTGAAGGAATTTCCTTTTTATCAAAATAAATTTTCAGAGGTAAATTTGTCAGGAAACTTTTATTTTTATTGAAGCAGGAAAGACCTGACAGAAATCCTTTATTGGTTAACAAAATTCCCCCGAGACATTAGTCTAATTTTATTTAGAGAAAATTTTCTTAGAAAAACATGAGCGAATTTCTCGAAAAGAATTTTTGTTGCAAGTTTTTATAATTTGAAAGAATGTGATAAAATCACTTGATGTTTTTTTTTAAGGAATTTTTCTTTTTATCGAAATAAATTTTCAAAGGAAAATTTGTCAGGAAAATTTCATTTTTATTGAAGCAAGAAAAACATGACAAAATTCTCTTATTGGTCAATTAGTCTAATTTTATTTAGAGAAAATTTTCTTAGAAAGACATGAGCGAATTTCTCGAGAAAAATTTTCTTGCAAGTTTTAATAATTTGAAAAATGTGATAAAATCACTTGATGTCTACTAGAGTTTTTTTTGAAGGAATTTTTCTTTTTATTGAAATAAATTTTCAGAGGAAAATTTTTTCAGGAAAATTTCATTTTTATTGAAGCAATGAAAATATGACAAAAATCCCTTATTGGTTAATAAAATTCCCATGAAGGGATTTTTTTACATCATTTTTTCAAAAAACTTTTTTTAAAAGAAATGAGGGACAAATTTAATTTTTATTTTCTTTTAAAAAGAATGGTCGTAATATCAAGCTCAAAAACTCACTAACACCTAGCATGGACCGACCGAAAATAAATACAAGATAAAATTAGAGAACTTACTTTTACCTTGGAGAAATGCAAATCACATAGTCATGCGCATGACTCAAGTGAGGAGTGGACTCTAGAAAATAAAAGAAGGAGAGACAAGGTATGGACCTAAAAAGGCTCCCACTATCTGAATTGACAAACTTACCCTCCGCGCAATCAAATCACAATGGGAAGAATTGTCAATTCAGATAATGAGCGGAATAAAATATGGTCAACCCGAGCGCAATTGACGCAAGAGCTTTGCATATTCGATCCCTATCTATGGTTTTCTAGGAATAATTTCGCGACTTGGGTTTAGACGCTTGTGTGTGCAGGTGTCGTGATCCTCAGAGTATGCAAGACATGCACAATAATTGATATCAAAACAGCGCTTCTAAAAATGTGCGAAATTAAACAAATAAACCCAACACCGAGCCTGCAAAACAAAGGGGTTAGCCAAACACTCCGCCCCTTATAACTCCCATCCTGCAAAAACATATAACACCTATAGAATGAGTCCCAAACAATATTGCCATAAGCGAGATATGCATGAAATTTTCATTGGCCTAAGTCCACTAAGACTTTTAAAATTTCGAAAAAATTTAAGTATTCCAATTGGTATTTTTTTCGAAAATTTAAAAATCTCTGCCCCAGCGGAGTCGCCAGTTTGTCGCGACCCTCTAAAAAAATTTTAAATTTTAAAAGGGGGTAACGGATTATTAGGTTAATTAGATTTGACTAACCTAACGCGGACCCTCCCAAGCCCTACCGAATCGCAACTTTGGTTTTTGTTTAAATGATTTTAAAATTTGGAGTCGCCACTAATCGTTCTTGGTAGGTCGATTAGAAACCTAAATAAATTAGCGGGAGAACTAATTTATTCATGCGAACCAAAGATTAGGAGCTCGGGAACTTGGTTACACTAGTTAATTAAAACTAATGCCCTTTCGGAACCTTAATTTCATGGATATCCTAATTCGGCAACTCAGACTTGGTTTATTCCTAAGGCTCTAGTAGGGTATTCTCTTTTGTGTTTTCACTTTTTAAATAGGATGCATGGATGGTATATATTTTTATTTGTTATATTTTTTTAAGTGTTAAAGATTCCCTGAAGCCGAAAGAGGGAGTGTGTTAACGACTTCTGTGCAGTATTACGACCTACTTATCTTTTGGGTCTGATGAATCAAAAATTAAATTATAGGAAGTACATGACAGTGAATAAACACCTCCAATGGGAGGCCTAGCATTAGCTTGGCTCTTCCCTTTGGGATTTAAGGTACAGGTATTTAAGTTGCAAGTATTTAAACTACTGTAAGTAAAAACCTCCAATGGGAGGCTAAGCATTGGCTTGGCTCTTCCCTTTGGGATTTAAGGTACAGGTATTTAAGTTGCAGGTATTTAACTACTGTAAGTAAAAACCTCCAATGGGAGGCTAAGCATTGGCTTGGCTCTTCCCTTTGGGATTTAAGGTACATGTATTTAAGTTGCAGGTATTTAACTACTATAAGTAAAAATCTCCAATGGGAGGCTAAGCATTGGCTTGGCTCTTCCTTTTGGGATTTAAGGTACGTGTATTTAAGTTGCAGGTATTTAACTATTGTAAGTAAAAACCTCCAATGGGAGGCTAAGCATTGGCTTGGCTCTTCCCTTTGGGATTTAAGGTATAGGTATTTAAGTTGCAGGTATTTAACTACTGTAAGTAAAAACCTCCAATGGGAGGCTAAGCATTGGCTTGGCTCTTCCCTTTGGGATTTAAGGTACAGGTATTTAAGTTGCAGGTATTTAACTACTGTAAGTAAAAACCTCCAATGGGAGGCTAAGCATTGGCTTGGCTCTTCTCTTTGGGATTTATGGTACAGGTATTTAAATTGCGGATGGACTTTATCCTCTTCATTCTAGGGTATGAATTCTTTAAAATAAAATACAACGAATTGATTCAACAATTTGAAATTTGTGCGCGCTTGAGGACTCCTCCAAGCCGATTTTGTGCTTCCATAGGGTTGACCATTGATATAAAGCTGCGGCTTCCTGACATAAAATAGAGTGAAATGTCAGTATACAAAATATGTGCTAATCTGCACCTAAAACCAGAAGAGTGGAAAGAGTACTTATCTCCCATATTTTTTGGAGGAATTTCTATAATTGATTTTCGCTCTCTATGTTCCCAATATAGAGAATTTCTTTTGAATTAAGAGGGACTTTTAGTCACAGATCAGTTGAGAAATCGGTGGACAGCTTAGGAGCTTGTCTGGGCCGATTTTTGCATCTCTACGAGATTTTTGCTGTTGACGTAGAGATATCCTTCTCCTGACATAAAATATGGAAAAAAAAAGAGATGGAGAAAGTGTATACAATTTGTGCTAATTTGCAAGTAAAACCATAAACAAATGAATAAATAAAAACACTTAGCTCGAATTTGCTTGCTCGTTGACGAGGAAGAACTCTTGATTTATATTGATCGATGAAGGAATTTGTGATGATAACCCCTAGCTTTAAACTTCCATCTTCTTCAAAATTCTCTCTCTTTTGGTATTTTCTTTCTCTCAAATTTTTCTTCAATCTCCCAAAACTCTCTCAAACATCCAAAATTTTCTCTCAAAAAAAAAAAAATCCCCCTCTCAAGCTCACTTCTTCCTCCTTTTATAATCTACTCATCTATCTCCCATTCTAATTTTTCCACTAACTCTATCTCCCATTCTAATTTCTCCGCTAACTCTTCTTCATTTTCATCTTCCATTCTCCATCTCTATCTCACATTCTAATCTCTCTACTAACTCTTCTTCATCTTCATCTTCCCTTCTCCATATTTATCTCCCATTCTAATTTTTCCACTAACTCTTCTTCATATCCATCTTCCCTTCTCTATTCTTATCTTCCATTCTAATTTCTCCACTAACTCTTCTTCATCTCCATCTTCCCTTCTCTATTCTTATCTTATTTTCTCCATCCATCCTTCTCCAACTTCTCTTCTTCATCTCCTCTTCTCCATCTTCCCTTCTCTATTCTAATTTATCCACTAACTCTTCTTTTTGTTATTTGTAAAATAATCATTCAAGAGTTAGGTATTTGCACTCTACTCCTTGAATTTTAAGTATTTACAATTCATTCCATGAAAAAATATATTTCTTTAAGTCCAAATCTCCTCACAATTTTTGACACACCAAAATTTACCACATGTCAAATTTAAGCTCATTTCTTGTCGCTGAAAATAATGCAGAATTTAATTAAAGCCCTTTTGCAAAATTGAGTCATTCTGGGTATAATTGAGCCAAGATGAAAATTTAAAATATTAGAAGACAATGTCACAACTCATAAAAAGTGAAAATTAAAAATAAGTTGGCTCAAATTAAATTTTTTTAGGCCCGATTTGAGATTATACTCGTGAAGGAACACGTGACTCAAATTGGATTTTTCTGAATTTGCGATGGCCAATATGAAAATAGATTTAAAATAAAAATATTAACTATCTTTGTGTATTTTTTTGGCCTCAAATGTTAATTTTCCAAAATTTTCAAGTATTTTTGTATTATTTAAAAAAAATTAAATATATATAATATGAAAATTTATTTTTTGTTCAAAAATGATTGCCTAGGCTTGGCCAACGCTTCCAAAGTTGATTTTTCAATTTTATGAATTTTTATGAATTTTCTATTAATTTTCGAAAATAAATAAATAAAAAAATACCGAAAAATACGAAAAATATGGAAAATCATTTTTTGATCAAAATTGGTTCTTTAGGCTTAGCCAAGGTCCCCAAAGTTGATTTTTCAATTTTATGAGTTTTTATAAAAAAAATTATTAAATTTTTTTTATTAATTTTAAAACAAAAAGGATGATTAAAAATCAGGTGTCAACAACTTAGAGGTTCTCATCCAAGTGAGAGAGTGTTAGACGGGAAGTCTATTGACTCAGGAATCGTCACCGTATTGTAATCTCTAAGATATGCACTAGTGGAATCGAACTGATTGACTGTCAGCGTGAAGAAATGGATATAGGCTTGAACAAAGTTGAACCACTACAAATTCTCTGTGCAAATTCTCTATCCCTTAAACTCTTTGCTCTTATATTGTGATAGTTGAATTGTACATATTGCTACATCTAAGGACACATAAGATCTTATTAAGCAATCATCATCTAAACTTAACCTTTGAGTTAATCCGTTTAAATTTCACATTGATTTTTAAAGTTCTTTATTATCACCTACTTAGCCCCCTCTAGATGATAAGGCTAGCCCTAACAATTGATACCCAAGCCTGATGCTCATAGTTTTATTGAAGTGTTATTACTTCTGAGCTAACGATCTATATGGCTAGCAATTTTGTTCCCCCTTAGATTAAAGGAGGAAGTAATAACAAGCCACCATACTCTGACAGAAATGAGTACAATGATTGAAAAAATTAATTTAAGGCATATCTCATAGGCCAAGATCCACAAATATGTCGTACAAAAAGGGGTTGATCCGCCCATAAACACCTCAGGAGGATCAAATGCTGGGGATAACACCAACCTTACACCCACAACTGCTCTACCTACTACTGAATTAGCAAAGAGAGATGCTCTAGATGCTAAAACTATTTACTCATTTTATAGTGCATTATCTCCTACTGTCAAAAGCAATATGGGATAAGCTCTATATTACCTATGAAGGAGCGGACAAAGTCAAAAAGATCAAAGTTAACATACTTCTTGGCCAGTATAAAGCATTCAAAATGAAGCCTAATTAAACGGTGAAAGAAATGTTTGATAGATCAACTGAAATAGTACTGACCTCAACTATAATGGGCAATTAGTGTCTAGTCAGATAAAAGCAAACAAACTTCTAAGAGCACTCAAAAAAGAATGGGACATCATTAAAACATTCATTCGAGAGACTTAGAGGATCTCACTATTATTCATGGATAAACTCATTGGAACTCTTTAATCCTACGAGGATGAAAGAATCAATGAGGAAGCTCAATTGAGAGGTAAGAAATCCATTGCTTTGAAATCTAACAATGATTCTAATGATTCAGATTTTCAAGATGAAGACGATGAGAAACTAGCTCTCATGGTCGAAAGATTCAAAAAGATGGCTAAGAAGGGAAGAAATTTCAAAAGAAAAAGGAATCTTGGACGAAGTGATCAAAAGAGATCATCTGAAAGTAGAGAAGACAGCAAAGATGAAAATTGCTAAAGAGTACAAGAAGAAAGAGCATATCAAGCCAAACTGCCCACTTCTAAAGAAGAAAGAAAGGAATGAAAAGTCAAAAAGAGCCTGAAAGGCTAGGACCTAGAGTAGCACAGAATGTGAAAGTGATGAGAAATATGCCAACATCTATTTAATGACTAATTCAGACTCTAAAGAAGAATATGAGGCAACCCACTCCATAATTCCTTCTGAGGTGTCTAGGTATATTGAGGAACTTTGCTCAGACTATAAAGCTACTCTTAAAAGGATTTTTGAGTTGATAAAGGAACTTTTGTTTTTAAAACAAAATGATATTTCTCAAAAGGATAAAATAAATTTTCTCGAAAGTGAGTTTTCTCAAATCAAGGAAAAATCTAATTTGATATCCAAGAAAATGAAGATTTGCAAATCGAGAACAATTCTTTGAAAAAGGAAAATGTTTCTTCGAAGAAGGAAATTTCATATATCGATAAATTTTTTTCCTTTGGTTCAAAGACTTTACAATACATTCTTTCTATACAAGTTCCTTACCACAACAAGTCCAGACTTGATTTTCAAAAGAAAAGTGAATTGAAAAATGATTTTTCAAAAGCAAAAGAAAGACTCAAAATATGATCCTCAAAATATGCATATAAAACTCATTTTATATAAGATCTGAGGGACAGAATGTCTCAAATTGCACAAACTATGGTGATCCAAGGCATTTCATAAGTTATTGTCCTAAGATCAGGAGACCCACTCGAGATATCTTGAGATTTGCAAACTCCACTAATCCAAAAGGACCCAAATAGATTTGGATACGAAAGAAAACTTGAATTCTTTTGATATTTGCATGTACCGATTAAAAGAAGAAACAAATGATAGCTCAATCGTGGGTCTTTTAGACACATGATTGGACATTCCGAGATATTTATCAATCTTACTAAGTTTGATAGAGGGAGCATCTCCTTTGGCAGCAACAACAGAGAAACAATTATTAGCAAAGGAACCGTAACCTCTTCATTAATGATGTCTCATTAGCTAAGGGTTTGAATTTCAATCTTATAAGAATAAGCCAACTGTGTGATAATGAATATAAAATCTCTTTATGGAAGATAAATGTTCAGATATTAGTCAGGACAACAAAGAATTTCTCACAAGAAAAAAACATGGGAAGATATATCTATTGGACACATCATATGAGGACATCAAATGTCTCATATCCATCAAAGATGACTCAGAATTTTGGCATAAAAAGCTGGGACACATAACCTTCAAACAAATCTCAAAGCTATCCTCAAAATAGCTTGTGAAAGGACTTCCAGATACTAAATTTGAGCAAGTAAAGCTTTGTGATGCTTGCACTCTTGGAAAACAAGTAAGAAATTCTTACAAATCAATAAATCAAGTTTTCACTATCTATACTCTATAGCTTTTACACATGGATGTCTTTGAACCTATTAAAATTCAGACCATCAGAGATAAAAAGTATTGTCTGGTAATAGTATATGATTATATTAGATTTACATGCATTTTCTTCCTTGCATACAAGAATGATACACTTTCATATTTTGAAATCTTTTCAAAGAAAGTTCAAAATGAAAAAGGTAATTCAATTTTCAGCATCAACACAAATCATGAAGGAGAATTTACAAATCAAATCTTTGCAAATTTTTCTGATCAAAATGATTTTCACTGTAATTTTTCATCTTCTTATACTCCTCAATAAAACAGAGTAGTTGAAAGGAAAAATCAATCTTTATAAAAAAAAAAAAGGCACGAACACTCTTGATTGAAAATATAACTCCTTCCCATTTTTGGGAAAAAGCTGTTTCTACTGCATGTCTCTTTGAATCAAACTGGACTGAAACGCTTTTTTTTTCTTTTTAAATCTTTTTCTCTTCTAGAACTAAGATTATTGGCGCACAGACAAAAGAAAACCCCTCCCGCCTTTCGTGCTCAAGATGGATTCTTCATGTTCCTGACAAATGATCAGTCTAATCTATGCATTGACTATTCAAGATTGCCGGATCTTCCATGGTTGACAGCATAGCTTGAAAAAGGCAACCATTTAGTCAAGGGGAAAACGTATCAAAAAAGTCCTAAACCTATTACATTGATATCAATTTAGTCATGAATCTTTTGCTTGGACAATTTAGTCATAAACATTTTTGCATTAGTACCATTTGAGTCCATCCGGCCAATTTTTGCCTCAAACCATTGAAGTGGAAGCCAGATATTTTACGTGGCATGGTCATCACTAATGTTGACGTTGTTAATAATATTTTAACAATTATTTTGATTTCTTATAGTTTGCGAGGTTTTCTCTTTTTTTTTTCTCTTTTCTTTTATGTTCTTTACTCTCTCTCTAGGCTCGTCAAGGGCCGTCAGCCGGTCCTTACTAGCACTCGACGAGGGCGTTGCTGCCCTCAACAACAACAACAAAAATAGAGGTCCACATATGCATATAATGAGCATTTTCTTTTAGTAGTAATAAGCCCACATGAATTGCATTCTAGTTGGGCTAGTGCAGGGAGGTTCTGAGAATTCGACCAAGCCTTCTAATCTCACATAATGGCTGAAACTCATAACGTGGTTGCCAAATTGGGAAACTGATTTATTAAGAGCAAAATTGGAGAGAAATCGAGCTATATATCATTTAAATTTTTGCAAATAAAAGAGATTGATATAATTCCCCATGATGTCCTTATGCGCTCCACTATCTGAGGGAACGGAGAAGGAACAGGATCAAAATCTTTTTGGTTGTGGGCATGGGCAAGAAGAGAACTATTTCGTTGAAGAAAAAAGGAAAGGAAGGAAAGGAAAGGAAAGATTGTCCAATTTTGACAACAACAAAAAAAGAGTTTAAAACTAAATTAGCTTTGAAATTGAATTAGTCTCTATAGCATCTTTTGGACAATAATTGAGATTAATAGTAATGAGAGCGGTTCTACCTTAAAAGGACAATCCTTTGTTAGAATTTCAGCAAACAGTTTATCCGAAAAAACCTGTTCTCTTATCGAAAAACGTCTCGCTTTGAACATTCTCCTTTATCGGGATCCTAGCCCAACCAAGGGTTCTAGAGAAAATTCATTCTTCCTGGTCAAAGCTAGCTAAGGGAATAGCACCATCTTCTCTCTTTCATGACTTTCTTGTTGATTGAGACCCTCTCTTGACTGTTGACTTCCCTCCCTTTAGAGCTGTGAAAGAAAAATCTCCAGTCGCATTCGATCTAGAGTAAAGTAGCCCTTCATTGTCTCATTCATGGGCTAGCAGCGGATTAGGAATCCAAGTAATTTACCATTGACGTGTTGTGTCTGATTTGATGTTGGAATAAAACGTAAAGATGATGGTGCATGCGGAATTATTTCACTACTTGTTTGTAATGTAAGCCTAATTGACGGATAGTTATTTGCCCAGAATAAAGCTAGGCAAACACAGCAGGTTTATTATGAGACTATCATTTCATAACCGTACTGGTGATTTCTCCTTACCTGCCGACATTCTATTCCGATAACAAGATGTTATCCAAATCCATTCTACGAAGATATATAGTGATGAGCCTTACTTATTAGCCGGCTCACTGGCCACAAAGAAAATAAAAAGATAAAAGAAAAAGAAAATAATAAAAAAGTTCAGAAAAAAAATCTAAATTTTATTCATGTTAGTGTCGATAGTGCCACCTAAGACGACTGGCATCGATGTGAGCGATTTCTGATTAAAATTGATCAGATGGACTCAATAGATACAAGCTAAAAGTCTACGGTATAAATAGAGGAATAAAGGCACAAGTTGATCTTGAGCTTTTCTGCAATGTTCCATTGGGTCTCCATTTTTTTGGGCCAATTAAGTTCTTGAACGGTATATTATTTTAACTCATATTAGTCCTTGCGTTAAAAATCTGCTGACGTGGCCGTTAAATCACCATTGAAATGCCACTGTAGTTTCCTAGTCACTACAAGTGTCAAAATTTGTATACGGCGTTCACTTTAATGCCAAAATTTTCAAAACGATCACTTAAATGCTAAAAGACTTTCAAAACAATTACTTAAATGCCAATTTTTTTTAAAAAAATGATAATTTTAGTGTCAAAACTTTCAAAACAATCACTTCAGTACCAATTTTTTTGCGAAACGATTACTTAAGTGTTAATTTTTTTAAAAAAAAAATCACTTCAGTGCCACAGCTGGTGACCCAAAATTGGCATTGAAGTGATCATTTTTTTAATAAAATTAATACTTATGTGATCATTTTTTTAAAAAAAATTAGAACTTAAGTGATCATTTTGAAAGTTTTGGCACTGAAGTGACTATTAAAAAAAATTGATACTTAAGTGATCTTTTTTCAAAATAATTGGCATTTAAGTGATCATTTTGAAAGTTTTGACACTAAAGTGAAAGCCGTACACAAGTTTTGGCACTCGTAATATACTTTACCCCCTAGTCGACAACATGGGAGTTAAATATCAAAATCGGAAGGTCATTTTCATAGGTGAGACGATATGTGATAGTTGGATCTGTGGCTGTAGAGGAAAGGTGGGATTAGGAATTAGCGTAGTTATTAAATTAGGTCGGATATGATAAATGAACTAAGGTGGAAGGTGGGATATAATGCCCCTCAACATCGTGTTGTCTCATAAAGAACGTGCAACTTCGCTATCAATCTGCTTTTACTCCCTTGTTTTGGTCCTTTTACTTTTCTCTCCTAGTTGTTGTTTCTAACCAAATAGTCAATCCATATGCAGGGGACATTGACTAATGATCTGATAAACTTTCCAAGTTACAAAGTGAGCGACGGCGGATGAATTCTTGGAGCTCTATCGTGATCCGAATTATCATACATACTTTTGTTATAGATGAATCGTAAGTAGATGATCGTCGAAAACTCTCTTTGATCAATGATCTGCACGACCTCCATGTGTAAGGCCATTCATGGGGAAGCTGAGAGGAGAAAGTAGGTCTCGGTCATTCTCGACTTGATTCTGGGATTTAGGTTTCAGACAACGTTGTTTGAATTTCAACTGGTCTTTTTGGATACTAATAAAGATGTTAACTGCCTTCATTTATGTTAAATGAGGTTCAATGCCATTGGCTGTCATTACACAGGAGTTCGCTTCTAAGCTGAAATATAGTTTTCTGGCCAGACTAGTGAGCTAAATTATCATGGGATTGGTAATCAAAGCAAGGAAGGCTCGCGATTGTGAGTACATTCCAATATGCTCACTAAGCATGTCTTGAACATATGAGCAAATGTTCTTGGCGGATCAAGTTCATCTAGACCTGCAAAAATAGGTTGCGATTAAGTTTATATTGATATACACGTATGAATTGTCTAAGAAAAAGTCACACATCGGGGAGTGGATGTGGTTTGAAATAGCTAATCTATGCTAGTTATCTCATAACTCATTCACGTAACCTTTTGATTAAGGGTGAGTTCACCTAATTATATTAACAAATTCAAACTTGGGCTATACATGAAGTTATCGCGCTTCAAGTACCCATCGCATAACCAGATAAGGCGAATTAATCGGATGCAAACTAGAGTGTGCGATCAAGATCACGAAGCAAACTTCCAATTATCTGCCACATAACCAGATGTTTGAACGTTTCAATTACCTTTCAGATGTCTAGGTGCTCTCTTGAAGCTATGCTTCATCCAAATCGAAATCTCTAAATTGCCAAATATCTGTCTGATAACCAGATGTTTAGGTATTTTAAGTACCTGGCTAATATCCAAATGCTTCTTCTTCAAGTCTTTTTAAGGCCTTATCGGATATGCAGGTGCTTGAAGACTTTTCAAAGAACCCCATCTGTGAATGTTCAAATAGCTGTCATATAACCAGATGTTTGAATTTTCCAAGCCTGCTGGCGAGAGTCCACTGGACAACCTATCAAATCGAGAAGACCCCTAGGTATTTTGAATTATTCAAGAATCAGTTCGATATCCAGCTGCCTGAAGTCTCCATACGTTCTCTATGCATGCGAAATGTATACCGGATATCCAGATTCTCGTCAGGATTGCCAAGAGGTTCTCCTATGCGCAAGAATATTATTATTATGAGCATTTTACTAAAGCCCACATAAATTGCAATTTAACTGGATTGGTGCTGAATGGGTTTAAGCAGAGAGAATTTTTACCTTAACTAAAATTTCTAGACTAAGCCGGCAGGAGTGTAAAATTCAGCCAAACCCACAATTCATTTCACATGGCCGAAAATCTCATATGGGAAGAACGTCGGAAGTGCTAAATTAGGAAATATTGCATTATATCTTTGATTAGCTAAAGCACCATACAGAGAGGGAGAAGGAAGAAAAAATTATCAAAAAAGCCATAAACCTAATTCATTTATACCAATTCAATCCAAAACCTTTTAATTTAGCCAATTGAATATTAAATATTTTGACAATTTGCTAATGAAGTCTAGCTGACCAATTTTGAAAAGAAATCTCTCACGTGGTACCGGTGCTAATATGAACAATTTTTGCAATTTTTAAAAAATTAAAGATTTTTTTTATTTTTTTTATTTTCTCTTCTTCTTTTTTCTTTATTGTAGATGACAAGGGCCTGGTGTCCCTCACCCAATCCCTTGATGGCCACCAGCGAAAAAAGGAAAAAAGGATATAAGAAAACAATTCGCAAAAATCTTTAAAAATTGTTCACGATCAACGCCAGCCACATCATATAAGACGGCCAGCATTGAGTGGGCCGTCATGTTAGCATTTTTCAATTAAAATTGGCCAAAAGGGGTATATTGACAAATTGTCAAAATATTTAGAATTGGATTAACACAATTAAAAGGTTACAAGTATATTAAATTTAGGGCTTATTTGGTAATTTCTTCAAAGAAATAGCCCCAACTCTATATTATGACCATTTAACAGTGTGCATTCCTTCCAGGGAAAAAAAAAGGGGGGGGGGGGGGGGGGGATGCCTTCCTGCGTGAAGATTACTTAACAAAGGGGGGCAAAAAGGGTCCACAGATCACCGTAGTCAAGGAAGAAGCCACGTGCGGACTTTTTTGAGCATTAAACAGCGTGCCCTGTTGTCCTATGTGATGGGAAGACGAGGAAGGCGATGGGTCTTATCCATTTGCTAACTGCCCCATGAGTTGACGCATTCGTATTATCTCACTTAGAATAGTTTCTGATCATAGGAAATCTCTCCGGCTCTTTCCGTGAATCTCTGGCCCGTCCATAAATCCTCCAGAATCACATTGGTTAGACACTGCTCTTCAACACCATCGGGATACTTTAGCTCCTGAAGATGGACAGGAGGGACTCATTGGATGGAAGAACACTGTCGACCATTGATAGATGTAAGGTCGAGTCATCATTGGGGGCTGAATTCGAGGTGTTCTTGAATTTTAGAGGGCCCGACACTCGCCTGAATTTTGCTGACTGCCTCTATCACTCCATGGACGGAGCTGGAATTCGTGTTTTTAGAGACAACGAAGAGATCAGAAAAGGCAAAGCAGTCGGAGGCGGCTTGGAGCACGCAATCAGGAGTTCCAAAATCTGTATGCCCATCTTCTCTAGAAACTACGTGTCCAGTGCGTGGTGTCTTCGCGAGCTTGCATGCATGGTGGATTGCTCGAGAAACAAAGATGGCACAGTGATGATCCTACCAGTTTTCTTCGATGTGAGCCCCGACGATGTCAAATTGAAAACTGGTTTATACCATGACGCTTTGCAGAAGCACGAGCAGAAGTTTGGCTGCGATGTCGTGCAGCGATGGAAAGAGGCTCTAAGGGAGGTTGGCCTTATCAAGGGATGGGATCTCAAAGATAAAGGGTAAGGTTAAAGTTTTTCTATATATTTAAATTAGATGTTTAATCAATATAAATATAAAATCACAAAGAAAGATTTCATCCTTGCATTGAAAGTTAAACTACCCACTGCTCTTTTTTTCATCAACTTATCACACATATTTAGTAACTCCTTGCATCAAATATGACAGCCAAGGTGAATTCATCAGATTAATCGTTGCTGAAGTTTTGGTCAAGCTGAACATAAGAGACAAACATCTGCCCGATCATTTGGTCGGAATTCATGATTATGTTGAAGACGTGATGCGCCTATTAGATGAAGGTTCTCCTGATGTACGTTATATAGTAATTCATGGTATGGGGGGCATCGGTAAGACAACTCTTGCCAAGGTTGTCTTTAACAAAATTTCTAGTCAATTTCATGGCTGTAGCTTTCTTTCGGATGTTCGAGAAGCTTCAAAGGGCGGCAAAGTTGTTCAATTGCAAAAACAACTATTGTCAGAAATTCTGAACTTCAAACTAGTGGAGATTTCTGACTCTGATGGAGGGGTTAACCAAATTAAAAGGAGACTCCGTGACAAGAAAGTGCTTATTGTTCTTGATGACATAAATAAGTGGGACCAACTCACAAAACTTGCAGAAAAGCATGATTGGTTTGGTCAAGGCAGCAGAATTATTATTACGACGAGAGACACAAACTTTTTGCCAATCAGAGATGAGAATCAACAAAATAGTGTCCTGATGCATTTCAAAGAGTTTAAAATTTATCAAATGAGAGAACTGCCCCATCACCATGCTCGTCAGCTTTTTAGTAAGTACGCTTTCGAAATGGATTCCCCTCCACATGACTATGATGATATTTCTTGCGATATAATTCGCAAAGCTGGTGGACTTCCTTTAGCTCTTGAGGTCATCGGTTCCTCTCTGTATTGCAAAAGCGAAAGACTTTGGAAAGACACGCTGAAGAAATTAAATTTAGTTCCCAAGCAAGATGTCCTTGACAAATTAAAGATTAGTTTTGAAATGCTTGAGGATGCACAAAGAGAAATTTTTCTTGATATTGCATGTTACTTTATTGGTGAAGAAAGAATCCATCCGCATTATATGTGGAAAGCGATGGATTTTTTCCCAAGAAGTGATATCCTTGTTCTTACCCGTATGTCTTTGATAAAGATTGTTGATGATAGATTGTTGATGCATGACCTCCTTAGAGATCTTGGAAGAGAAATTATTCGACAGGAAGATCTCAAAGTTCCTGGAAAGCGTAGTAGACTATGGTGTCCTAAGGCTGCATTGGACGTGGTGCAGACAAGGAAGGTAGATTTTATCCATAACTACTGTTTTCTCAATCAAGAAAACATCAGCTTCAAGCTTAGAGTATATTGCTGGATGTGTCTTTTTTCGTGTTGCGCACGTAGAAAACTAAATTTACTTAATTTGAGTGAAATGAAGGTAGTATCATGATTTATATCTAGCAAAAGATGATAAAAGCTTACATTTACAAGCTGAAAGTAGAATCACTCAGCATTACTCGATGGAAAGGTTCTCTTCTTTTTTTCACTGTAGAAAGTTAAACGTATGCCTTTTTATGTTGCAGGGAACAGAAAACCTCATAGCAGTCAAACTAACTGGACTTTCCAAAGAGCGCGACTTTACAAGTGATGAGTTTTCCAGGCTCCCTAGCTTAAGGTTCTTGGAATTAGAGGGGGGCAACTTGGTAGGAGACTTTAAGAATCTTCTCTCGTGTCTAAGATGGCTCTCTTGGCGTCGTTGCCCTTTAAAGTTGCAGGCGGTCAATCTATGCTTATGGAACTTAATTGTGCTCAAGCTTTCGGACAGCGACATTCCGGAGAACTGGAATGGATGGGGCCCATGCTTGGTGTGGTTTCGAATCCCATATGCACCTTTGTTGCTATTTGCCTTGCTAATTTTTCTAACTCTAATTTGTTTCTTAGGCGAATCGTGACTTGAAAGTTTTACATCTCATGAGATGCCATCTCTTGACAACTCCTGACTTCTCAATGTGCTTGAATTTGAAGATACTGGTTCTCGACGGACATTGTCCGAAGTCCCTACAAATAGATGGCTCTATCGGTAAGCTAGAGCGCCTGAAGCACTTGGAAATAACTGCAGCCCAAGTTCAGCCGTCGAGGCTGTCAGCAGGTCTCCATTTTGACCTGTTCGCAGTGCCTTCCGCAATATGCGGTCTAAAGTACTTGTCAAGTCTAAAGCTTGAGGGACAGTGTATGCGAGAGCTTCATCCTTCTATTGGAGAGCTGGCAGTATTGACATGCTTGTCTTTAAGGGGCTGTCATCGGCTTAGAAAGCTTCCAGAATCCATTGGGAGATTGAGATCGCTGCTCCTATTGAATTTGCTCTACACAAGAATCAAAAAGTTACCTGATTCTATTGGAGATCTCAAAAGGTTGGAGGAAATGAATCTGGGATTCACTCAGATAAGGGAGCTGCCAAGCTCCATTGGAGGACTAAAATCATTGCTCGGCCTGAACTTGCACAGTACAAAGATTACAGCACTGCCCGCTTCTATTGGACAACTTAAAAGGCTTGAGCGCTTATCTATGGCTGGGAGTAAGATAAAAGAGCTGCCGAAGGCCATAGGGATGCTGGAGAATCTTAAAGTGTTGGAATCCCGCAACTGTAGAAACCTCGACGGGGAAATCCCGAGCGAGATTGGGCGAGTATCCTCTTTGGAGGTGCTAGACGTATCGGGTAGCAAGGTGAGTAGAGTTCCAACAAACATTAGTCAGCTATCTCATCTCCAAGAACTTCGTTTTGGAGATTGTCACAAGCTTGAAAGGTTGCCAGAACTTCCGGCAAGTCTAAAAGTTCTCTGTTTCGGAGCTGGGACTGTGCTTGGCACCCCTGGACAAACTCCATCCAAGTTGATGGGGAAGTCAGCAAAAATGAAGGATTGGAATATCACATGGCCTCCTCAGCTTTGGGCACTGAGCATATACTGTGATGACCCTCGATCTCTCGCAAGGCTTCCTTCCAGTCTCTCTCTTTTGGAACTAAGAGATGTCCAGTCACCGATGGGACAGCCATTCTTTTCCAACTTGAGATATTTGAGACATTTGTCCAGGTTAACACTCTTTAGATGCTGGTTGGAAGAGGTCGAGTTTGATCAGCTAGAGAATCTCCATCGTTTGAACGTGGTTGAGTCTGAATCTCTGGTGAGGCTATCAGGTCTATCAAGCTTAGGGAAGCTCGAAGAGCTGACGGTGAGGGGTTGCAAGCAGCTGATCGAGATTCGAGGTTTGGGAGAATTGCAATCTCTGAAGGGTTTATTAATTAGGAAATGCAGCTCCATAAAAGAGTTATCCGATCTGTCAAAACTACGAAAGTTGCAAACGTTGCACCTCCTTAACTGTGAATCCCTAGAAGGTTTGCCTGATGTACCAAACACATGTCATCCCTGTGTTCATGGATGCCCGTTGTTAGGCGAGTCTAGTGACGCCGGATGTGAACTGCATGCCAGGTTTACTCAGTCGATCGACCTTAAAGAGCTGAAGGAATTGGAACAGTTGAAAGCATCGTCATCAGTTTCGGCACCGCGGCTCCACCGAAGAGGTCTATTGATCTATCAAAACCTTGAGGTGTAAGTGAAAGGTTGCCTTCTCTCTATGGGTACATTACAGCTAAATCTAATACGACATTCTTGTCGCAAAGTTGGTTTTATAAATATGGTATCTCTTTTACGGCGCAATAGATATGGTGTAGCAAGTGAGTTTGATTAATGTCTAGCTTTATGAAGTTGCATTTTAAGTATGACTTGGGATCGTCATGAATAGTAGAAAAGCACGAAAGCTCTTTTTCTATGATTCACTGGCCTATCGACGAAGGCATTTACTTATCTAAGGTCTAGTCTAATCTAATCCAATTGGTTAATGTCATCTATCTCTTCTAATAATTTAATAATCTAATATGACATTCTTGTCGCCAAGTTAAACTCTAGTTACATAATTTAGTTCCACAATTTGTGGGAAATACTATTTCATGTGAAAGCGAATCCTTATTATTTTTTTTTTTTGGTAAGTAAGCGAATCCTTATTTTGATCTCTTTGTTTCGCCAGAATTCGTCTCCACGACCGAATATCTTTCGTCCAAATTCATTTTTCGATTTTTATTAGAGGAGACAAATTATGTAGTGACTCCATACAGGAAATATCACAAGTAGACAAGACATAACGATAACTTCACTTCAAACATAATTGTATGTCTACAAATCGTGCGAGAACTTAAACAACAACAAACTTGAGAAATATACCCACTTCAATGGAAAGTTTACACAAGCTATGCTAGAATTTAATCAACGACAAAGCTTAGCATACAAAGGTGTTACACTAGAATTTAATTGATGATGCAAATATGGAAACTACATCTAAGAAACACGTCGGAATTTAATGGACCACTCGAGTTTGAAAACTAAAATTATAGTGTAAGAAAGTAAAGATAACTAAAAGATAGTAAATTTATTTGTTTGTGCGTGAGGGGCCTCCAATAGACGAAAATGTTATTTATAGGAATGAGCGATTTCCCGGTCCAGTCCAGTCCGGTTCCGGGGCGGTCCAATGAAACCAGTAATAAACTGTAGAATTTCATTTTGTCCCTTTCACTCCCAAATGAAAGAACATAATTCTGTAGGTTTTTATTGCATATTTGTTGCACCAGAGTCCCGTCGAGCATGCCTCTCCTGATATGGCTCATACAATATAGACCAACACTGGTAGCTACAATTCTTACGGAAGCATCCATAGTCTCAACCTTTGTGGCTGTCTATGTCTTCGTTGCTCTACTAAAAAATGTAAGTCATATTCATGGGCAGGGATGTCCAAGTACTTTCAAAATACTTAACTTGTATGTGATATTAGTTATATGGCCCAATACCCAAAAAAACCCTAAATTTTAGGTCCAGTCCCAATTTTATCCAAAATTTTTTTTGTCTCATAAAAAACCCACAACTTTCACCTTTGTCCCAAATTTACCACCGTTAACTTTTCATCCAAAATTGCCGTTAGCGATCCCACGTGGCATTTCCACGTCATTAGTAAAATCAACTCAGCAACTGACATGTGTAAATCCTATGCAAAACGACGTCTTCTTTGGTGAGTAATTAGGGTTTGGCTTTTAGTTCCTCTTTCTCTTCGTTTCATCTCATCTCTCCCTTCGATCTCGCCGGGATTCTCCATGGAGCTCACTCCTCCATCTCTCGCGCTTGGTGTCCTTCGTCTTTTGCAATCCTATGCTCGAGACTCTTAGAGGCCTCCATCTCTGTGTGCACGAGACACTTAGACATCTCATGCTCAGAGTCCGTCATCTCTTGCACTCGTAGGCACGAGACACTCGGACATCTCACGCTCAAAATCCGTTATCTCTTGCACTTGTAGGCATGAGGCGCGCGGACATCTCGTGCTTGAAGGTTAGGTCTTCCGTTATCCTCCTATTTAACTTTTTGTATATGGGTAGTCTTCAATCTCGCGCTTAGACATTTCTCTATTGTTGACAGGAAATTCTAAAATTTGTGGGTCAGACACTTCAAATACTGTGAAAACTACCAGGTTGATTTCCCGAAATCCTTGGAATTTGTGGATTCATTGATTGTTAATGTTATGATATACGATTAATTATTGTTTGAATGAATTTGACTTAATTCTTTTTTGTTGTTGTCCTAAAGAAGATAATTAAGTATGCTGTAAGTATTGAGGCTTTTGTGGTGGAGGCGGATATCAAAATCCATGCTTTTACTGTCTGACACTTGAGGTTAATTGTCCATATATTGCAAAGTATATCTCTCGTCGGCAAAGAGTGACTTTATGGAGAAAACCAATGCTAGTCAGTATTGAGAGCTTTGTGTGAAGTGGATCTCATGCAAATGATGTTAGACTGAGATTGTAAATCTATTAAAATTAAGGCTCTGCTTTGAAATAAGCATTTCTGTGATGAGTGGGTCTTATATTATTAGTTTGCTTCTATTAATGTAGAATGGAGGTTCTAACATTGGCGGCAGAGCAATGAGTCAATTCGTAAGCGACAAATGTGACGTTCCATGCAAGCAACAACAACAAGCAACCCTCTACCTCGTAGAGCCCAAGAAATCTTGCCAGGAGATCATTTTGCTATTCAACATGGAAAAGTAATTTATAACTGCTTAATGTAGTCATATATATTAGAGGAAAAGCCATTCTCAGCTATAACTTAAGCAATTTTTTGAATAATGTTGTATCTAAACCTGTTAAAAAGTATTACCTTGTTTTTACAGGTTGATGATTGTTGGTTTTTTGAATGGATCGGTCCTTATCTGACATTGCAAGAGAAAGAAGTCATTTGCCAAGTGATGAATGATAACGAGGCCTTGAAGGAGAGGCTGCAAATTGTGGAGAATTAGTTGGACAATGGCTTATAGATTAATACTATGAGAATGCAAGCGAAGGGGAAGACATATGTTAGAGTTATACTTGTACTAATAGTAGCTTTCATTATCTTAATGATGTGTATGGTCGATAGGATGGTGCCATTGCTTTCCAACAACAAAGGTTGATAAGTAGCCTTTTTCATTTCAGGTATTATCAGTCATTTATAACATTAGTAAGTTGTGATGTTCAACATTTGTCATTTGAGTAAAAAATACTTGACCAAAATCTTGATGCCTCATCGAACCCAAGCCACTGCACGTTTCAAAATCTTCTGGCTCAATTCCATGAAAAATATCTTGCTTTGAGCTTGTTTTTCACATAAGAACAGAACTTTTTTGCCGTCAATCAGAGTGTATTCCTCTTCTCGGACTACATTTGCACATCGAACACGATTGGAACTTGAATTACAATGGGCTCTACGATGGTCCAAGTAAAAGATAAAATTCAAAATGTTTATGGACAACAAATGAAGGCATCAAGATATAACATGCGGTTGGCAACTTCTTTGTCTGCTTCATCATCTACTGGTCCTGTGTTTGCAAAGTGGTCCATGTTTCACAAAGGAGTTTCAAAAATCCACTTATAGTGGTCAATTCATTCATATGGTACTCCAAAAACCAGCAAAAGGAGTTCAGTCTTGTGCACGACTGAATACGGTACATTACGAAAACATCCCAAATAAAAACTACATTGCCAAATCTCCAAATAGATAATACATTATCAAATGCACATACAAACACCACAAAATTTGACATTTTCAGTCTACAACTCAACATCCACAAAAATTGCCCTTTTCACTAAGGAGTTTCCGATCCACAACTTCACAAACCATCGATTCCAGATTCTTGAGTGGGTGGAGGTTCTAAGATACCAATTGAAGATTGACTCGCTGAAACTTGAACATCTCTTGCTATTGATGGACCTCCAATGTGCATAACTTTATCACTGCCAGGTATCTAAAGTGAAAAGAAAAGTATGAATTTCCAATGTGAATAACACGTAAACTTGCAGTTCTTCTCAACATACATATAAATAGACAAAGGGATTACCTTTAAATATGAATTTTCAAAGGCTTCAAAAATGAAAAGTCCATAACCTTGGCACGCTTGAAGATATAAAATGAGCATAAAAATATGTTAATCACAATATACACTTATTGTGAAAATAATATATGTATAAAAAAGCACTAACTTGTGCCATCACCTTCCTAATGATAGTGGAGTCCCTATTAGATTTTACATTAGCCTGTGCATTGGTCTGAACTCCAATAGCTTTCTTTGGCCTTCCTTTTTTTGCCTACATATGAAAAAAAAAATACAAAAAATACTAATGTTACCGATCATGAAAACTTATAAAAAAAAAACTCTTATTAAAAATTACACAAACCTTCGAATAAGACTTACTTTGGGTGGCCTTGATGTTGTAGGATCCTTGCATGTCCTCTTATTATGCCTATACTGAAGGCAGTTTGTACATTGTATTTGGACTCCAACTTTTAGCAATTTCTTACCATCACTATTTTGTTCATCCTTATCCTTGATTCTGTTTTTCTTCTCTCTCCCTCTTTTTCTTCTATAAGGTGGAGGTTTGATTGGCTCACCACTGACTTGAGGCCACATTCTTTTTCCATTCATGGCTGGGAAGAGATATTGGTAGCATCTTTGATAAGCATCTTTCTTGAAGCAATCATCAACATAATCATCGATATCTAACTTCATGAAAGTAATGCAACATATTGCATGTTTACATGGTATTCCAGAGATATCCCATTCTCTACAAGCACAAGTTTTTCCATCCTAGTCAACTACAAAGTTATCGTCGTACATTTGGACTCTAGTTTAGTCTTCTCCAACTTCATTCTAATCATTGGGCAAATAGATCCATTTGATCAACCATTTAGTGACATCTCTCTGCCATCCTCGCCATCAACATTGTTCTTATTTCTTCAAGCATCTCAATTATGGGTTTTTCTCTTGGTATGCAAATGTATCCATTGAATGTCTCGCTCAAATTATTATAGACTGCATCACACTTGGTTCCTATCTTGATGAAAGCCCTATAAAAGTACTCAGGGCCTTGGCTCATGAAGTCTTCGTAATCTTTAGGGCACCCCATCTTCAAACCTGCCATGGCAACGTCAAATTCAGCTTGAAATATACACCTTACAGCCCTCCAAAAGAGATGTTTAAGAGCATCCCCTTTGTGCAATTTTTTCCAATTGGCATAAATGTGTCTTGCACAATTTTAATGCTCTGCTTATGGAGATACCCATGAAACCACATTCATTAGTCCATGTAACCAAATTAGTAAATAAAAAGCAAACAAGTGTCGTCAATGATCGCATTAGTGGTACTTAACAACCCACAAAGACAAAAGGTGGGATATTACCTTTTGTTGATCACTGATAAAAGTCCAAACCTTTGCCTGTACCCATTATCAAGTCAATGAATAATAGAGTGAGAAACCAAGTCCAAGATGCCTCGGACTCAACTTCCACAACTGCCTAAGCTGTTGGAAACATTTGATTATTTCCATCTCATCCAACAACACACAACAATATACCCTTTAATCCAAACTTAAGGAAGCACCCATCCAAGCCTATGACACGCCTACATCCCGCTAAAAACCCGTGTTTCAACTCTATAAACCCCACATAAAACCTCTCAAATACTTTAGTTGTTGAATTAACTTCCATCTCAAATGTTCCATCCTTACTAATTCTCTTGAGCTCTACCAAATAGGATCTCAACATGTCATATTGCTCCTCTATTGGGCCCCTTATAAGACTAAGAGCTTTTGATATGGCTCTATAACATTTTTTTCTATCTAGTGTTAGAGCAAACCTTTCTCTTGCATCTGCTCGCATTTCTGTAGCTAAGTTAGCCTATCCCTTATCTTAGGCATATACTCATGAGCAAGCCATATAGTAGTAGCTTGCTTGTTGGTTAGGCTTCGATTACAACTATGTGGGTCTCCAACTCTCCTTATGATAAAAGTTTTCTCATTCTGAATCCAACCACCATACAATCTCTAACTACACCCTTCTACACACTTCACTATCATTCTTTTCTCTTCACTCTTTTGCCAAGAAATATTGAATCCGTTAACCACTACATATTTTTTCACAGCGTTCTTGAACTGTTCACCAGATTCAAATCTCATGCCTAGATTTAATATATTCTCGTCATGGTCACACATAGGATCATACCTATTAACATTCGCCTTGTCATGACAATGGTTTCTTCAAAATTATCATCGACAGGGCCACTTAGAGGTTCGATATGTCACGCCCCGAACCCTACAGGCTCACAACATCCCGCCAATACTCTCGTCCGCCTGGTCCACGATCTGCGACAACCCAAGGAACTCCATCGCAACTAGACGACGCATCTACCAACGTAAACCTGTGAAAGCTAATTTCCAACCCATACATGTATACATACGATAATGGGGTAGGGACAATACGCGGTCAACAATAACGGCCAAACACATCATACACACACACACACACACACACACACACACACACACACACACACACACATAATGAGTGTTAGGTACAAACAACCAAAAAGAGAACTCCCAAAATATAATCCAAGATCCTACACTCCACCAGATATCCACAATTTAAGGTCTAATCCTAGTCGATCTTGCTCCAGTCTGATTGCCAGGGAAGCTCCACGGGATCCTCCTCATACTCTGGAGAGGAGGGCTCGGTATCCATCAGGTCGCCCTCTGCGTGACCGTCGATCACCGTGCCTCCACTAATTACGTTAGGTCCGCACGCTTATCTCTCCATTTCTCATGCGCAAGCGCCTTATAGGGCCGGCATCCCCTTATCGCTCCACATAATAGTGTATGCCATGCTCATGCTCAATGAATGCTAAAGCACATCGCATATGTCATAGTGCACAAATCATGTGTGTTCAGACAGTCAATCAACATGCGTACATAGCAATGGCATGACACAATACTCGATAAATAAAACGTGATTTCACAATTCGTACAATCGGTAAATTCCTATCGAGCGTACTTTTCCCCCATACACATTTGACTATATTTCTCTCAAGCCCAAGTTCTAGCCCATTAATTACTTTTGATCTACTAACTTCAATCAACCTCTAACTGTTATTCTTATATCATCCATGGACCACGTATGGCATTTCCTAACTCAAGATCCGCTCATCTTACTTAATTCCTCAATTAAGCCTATTGGGCCCAACTAACCCATTTCAAGCCCAACTCAAATCGTGGCCCATGATCACACTTAGGTTCATCAAATACTCATTTAAATTTAACCTAGACTTGCCCAAAAGACTCTAGAAGTTCATGCCTAAGCCCATTACAAAGACATTTCAATTTAGGTCCATTAAGCCCATTTAGGCCCAAATCGATCTACGACCCATTATCGCACTTGGGCTTTCTAATTTCTTACTTAAAATTCACCCCAAAACAGCCCACTAAACCTTAGAACTCACGTCCAAGCCCACTACCATGGAAACCAACCTAGGCCCATCAAGCCTAACTAGTACAAATTGGCCCAAATTAACTATCTAACCCATTTACCCCTCACATCTCTCATTCTCACACCCCAAATACCAATCCACAGCCCACATACACCACATTCACACCTACCAATAGATCTCTAAGCCCACGAGCCGGCCCGTTCTTCCTCGTCCCCAAATCGACCTAAACTGTTCTAAGCGTTTCTCGCGATTTCTAGTCGATTCGCACGTACCAAGCATCCTATCAACCAAACCAATCACACATGCATTATTCTTAGGCTAAGGTTAGAGGATTTTCTTACCTAGATGGGGCTGAAACGAAGATGAAGACGGCGGAGACTCCGGACGGCCATTTGAGGTTCACGGCCAACGGACGAGAAGCGACAAAGTGGGTGTTGTTCCAATGGTTCCAAGGGCTTTTAAGCCTAAAAATGAAAGCTTTACATGTTAAAGAGGATGAGGAACCACTTGGAATAAGTTCGGGTGGCCGGAGCTCCAACGGTGTAAGAACGACGAACGGAGGAGCAAGAAGATTGGGATCTGGTCGGGGCTCCAAATGGGGGTGTTGAGCCACAAAAATGAAAAGGAAGGATGTTGAGAGACTTACCAAGAGATGAGGGTAAAGATTGGTGGCCGACAGTGGTGGTGGTGGTGGTGGTGGTGGTGGTGGTGGCGTAGCCGAACGGTGACAGGACGGCGGCTTTCTCGAGCGGACGAAGAAGGAACCAAAAGGAAGGAGAGGAGGGGAAGAGGAATTTGGGAGAGAGGAGAGGGGAGTGGCCAGCCGAACAAATGAGGGAGGAAAGAGAGGATTATAAAGATTATAATGGCCAAAATTCAAAAAATTAAGATAGTGAGGTTAGGTAATGGGGGTTTTGTGAATGAAAGATGTACTTTCATTGACTCTTGAATGACTTGATGGTACTTGACTTAACTTTGATTGATTGATTTGACATGATTTGATTGATGTGACAACTAACGAGACATTGCCTCGGGACGCGTGCCAAATGCATCGATTGGGTCCCAGGCGTGAACGAACTTCAGACTGAAATTAACACTGCACTAACGTATTTATTCTAAAATAATTCTAATTATTCTAATTCTAAGGACTAAGCGTTGATCGAGGGCATTTCGGTAATTTTCCCACCTCACGTCTCGTTTCGCGATGTTCTCCGGCTGTCTGCCCGTCTGTCGACGCTTCTGCAACTAAATTCGATTCTTCATTGTAACCATCATAAAAATTCGATTGTCCGAGATCAGAATTCATTTTGTCATCAAATCCATTAAATAATGACTTTGTTGAAATCTCAGACCAACGGGCGACTGTTTAGGAAAATATCCTAGGTAGTCATTCCCCTTCGGTTAGTCGTCTCAGAGGAGCTAATTCTGAGTAAGAATCGATTAGAGCGTACTAATGAAATATATCCATTATATCCTGAAATTTCGATAATTTGGTCAAATTTTCAGAGTGTCACATGGTATCAAAACCCAAGTCTTCATCTGATATTCTTAGTTCTTCTTATGAAGAACTATCACTCCTCCATTCTGATGAACTATCATCACCGCCTCTTCCATTCTATTAAAAACAGTGTGTTAAAATAAGTTGAAAACACAGTGATGAACATAGGGTTAAGAATTGAATAAAAACTCACCATTGCTTTTGAGTCAACCTAGCAATACTTCAATTTTCAATGCCCAAACTACGAGTAATACGATAGTCGCCCTACAATGGTAAAAATAAAAAAAAAAATTCATGAAAACTAAAAGGTAAGCACACGTATTGCCTCATTACAAGCCCATATAGAGATCCTAATACCAACGTTATCCAAGTCAAGACATTGCTTTACAATAAAGCATCCGTGACAATATTCAACACATTAACTTCAAAATTTCTATTTGAATACATAAGAAAAGGTATTCTTAGCTCATCATGTTTTGCAAGGTATGAATTGCTCGTGAAAAATAATCTTCAACTCATAGTTATCTTTACAATAAATTCATGATGTTCTAAAAATACCATAACGATCTTATTCACATCTCATAAAGTTCAATCAATTTGATTTGAGTAACTAAAAGGCTTCATTAATGCTCTTTATATAAGGAAAAAATCCAATTCCATTGAGACCAATAAGGATGAAAGCTCACAAAGTCACACTAGAAAAAGACCAGATATTAATGAATCTTCTTCTTATAGCTTAGCGTTCTGTAGAAAAGCTGATCAAAAGCACAAAAAAAAAGTAATAGAAAAGCTCCAAGTTGCCTTTGAAAATAAAAACAATCACCACTCTTTAACAACAAGAGATATACTTTGCAAGATATAGACAATTAACACCAAGTGTCAGACAATGAGAACATGAATTTTGATATCCACCTCCACCACAAAGCCTCAATACTTACAGCATAATTAATTGTCTTCTTTAGGACAACACCAAACAAGAATTAAGTCAAATACATTCAACAAGAATTAATCACATATCATAACATTAACAATCAACCTTGTATAGTTTTCACATGTACCGGTAGTTTTCAAGAATCAAACGGGTAGTTTTCAAGAATTAATCTCAGCTGATTACAACCAACGAATCCACAAATTCTAAGGATTTCATGAAATCAACCTGGTAGTTTTCACAGAATTTGAAGTCTCTAACCAACAAATTTCAAAATTTCCCATTAACAACAAAGAAATGTCTAAGAGTGAGATTGAAGACTACCCATCTACAAAACGCTAAATAGTAGGATGACGAAAGACCTAACCTTCAAGCATGAGATATCCGTGCGTCTTGTGCCTACGAGTGAAGAGATGACGGATTTTGAGCGTGAGATATCCAAGCGTCTCGTGTGCGTGTCTTGTGCCTACAAGCACAAGAGATGACAGACTCCAAGCGTGAGATGTCCGAGCATCTCATGTGCACAGAGATAGAGGCCTCCAAGCATCTCAAGCACAGGAGTGCAAAAGGACGAAGGACACCAAGCTCGAGAGATGGAAGAGTGAGCGCCATGGAGAATCGTAACGAGATCGAAGGGAGAGACGAGATGAAATGAAGAGAAAGAGGAATTAAAAGCCAAACCCTAATTACTCATCTAAGAAAACATCGTTTTGCACAGGATATATCCATGTCAGCTTGCTAAGTTGATTTTACCAATGACGTGGCAATGCGACGTGGGATTGCTAATGGCAATTTTGGATGAAAAGTTAATGGTGGTAAATTTGGGACAAAGGTGAAGGTTCTTGATTTTTCATGAGACAAAAAAAAGTTTTGGGTAAAATTGAGACTGGACCTAAAGTTTAGGATTTTTTTGGGTATTGGGCCTTAGTTATATCCTTTAATTTGTGTTTGTTTCTTTAACCCAATAATTAAAATCTAGGGTTATGTTTAGAAATTTTAAATGTGACATCCACAATTTGGCTTAGATGAAATTAATTAAATGTTCTTTTAGAAGGAATATAGACTAACCATTAAAATTGAGAAAATGTAATAGGATTGCCTAAATAACAGACGAGGACAAGATGGGCCAAGGCAAGAATTGCCAACCTCATTTGGACAAGCCCAACTAGGGCTGCGCACATGCCCGACCGGCATGCTGCCAATGTTGCCCAACTCGGGGCAGTTCACGGCTGCCCGTCCAATTGGCCGGCCCTGACTACCCAATCGCATCGCTAAGGCGCTCATCTTCATTTCGATGTTTGGTAGTCATTAATCATTGATCTAAAAGTAAGTCAATAGTAAGTCAATTGGATAAGGAAGTAAGTCAATAATAAGTCAATTGGATAAGGACAAGATCAATGTCACTTTTCAAGCATTTAATGATAAGATAAGATTAATATCATTTTTAAGCAATTAATGATAGCGTAAGATCAATGTCTTTTTCAAGCATTTAATGATAAAATAGATCAATGTTACTTTTAATAACAAAGTCAATGAAACGTAAATGAGATCACACTATATGATTAATAAAGTCAAGAAAATATAAATAAGTTCACACTATAGGATTAACAAAGTCAAGAAAACATAAATGAATTCACACTATATGATTAATAAAGTCTAAGACAACATAAATGAATTCACACTAAAAGGATTAAAAAAGTCAAAATGTTATAAATGTATCTACATTTGAAGAAAAACTTAACAAGGAATGTCATTAATGAAGTAGCTTGTGAGAGAAGTTGGAAAATTACTATAAATAGGGATATGATTTCTTCACTTCAAACATCCAACAGTCCCCCTCTCTCTCTCTCTCTCTCTCTCTCTCTCTCTCTCTCTCTCTCTCTCTCTCTCTCTCTCTCTCTCTCTCTCTCTCTCTCTCTCTCTCTCTCTCGGCCACATTCTCCCTCACCCCTCGTGTATTCTTGGGTAGTCCTACATCAAAAAAGGTAGGGAAATTACTAGTTTTGAAATATTGAAAAACAAGTTATTATGTGTGTATGAGTATTTATTGGATAAGGAATAAGAAATTTTTTAGAATATGTGGATGGTATAATAATCCTAATTAAGAGTAAGAAATGAACATGAGTGTGCAAGAATGTGGTTGCCATTTGAAAGATGATTTCTGCCATCATTGGTGAGAAAAGCAACGGTGTAGGGGTTTGAGGTAATGACGTATTTTCTGACCATTGCTCATGACAATGGAATTATCCACCGTCATCTGCTAAAAGTATTATTGAGGCGATGGCATAGATATCATTTACCTAATAATGATATCATATCTTTCTACCGTCATGCAAGTGCAGTGGCGACATTACCCAATACCAAAAATCCCAATGTAAGACTCAAGAAAAGAAAACCCAAAAGTAAAAAGAAAGAATGTCTATTGCATTTATTGAGTTTATACCTAGCATTATGATAGATATCGTACACGGTTATTTTGAATAATGAAAGGCCTGGGAAAAGAAAGCCCAAAAGTGAAAAGAAAAATCTATTGCACAAGTTTGTGATTGACAATATGACTAATGTCATGCTTGATAAATTTGAGTAATGAATAACAAGATGGCTTTGTGACTCGTGACATTATGTGTTACGACTTTTACTCTATCTTGAAGCTAGTGCTTTTCCTATTAGGCTGCGTGTTCATCTCTTATTTTTCAAGGAACTAGCAATAGCTCAGTCAGTCTTGTGCATTGGCTTGATTACGGGTGTGGACTATCAAGAACAGGACATAGTTTGCGTCAATTCCAGTATTACTTTCGCTAGAATAAAGTCTACTATATGGCTCAACATAGGAAGGACAGAATGAGTAGCTATGATTTATTGCCTGGCATCTAAACATAGGTGAATATATCATGGGACCTCTTGAGGACTTCAATGGGTCACCTAGCTTTCAAGAGGGATGATCGCTTACTCGGGAATAAACTACCATAAAATCCTAACCGGGAGGGAGTTATTTTAGAAGTTTTAGTAGGTGCGCATATAAGGACAAGGGCCCATATGTTTGAACACAAGGTTTAGTATGAGTATGTTTGATGGTGATGGTCAACCCCTTCCTCTCCCCCAAATTTTCATCAAATGTACTTTCTATGGGGAAGGATACAATTTATGATGTAAAAATAATATACGCCATATATTAAATAAAATAGTGTGTTCGATGAAGAAGTTTATAGCCGATGTTTTGGTTGCACCTTCTCTACTTGCTAAAGTTATGGGAAATCAGTAATTAAAAAGACAGGGCATGTTCTAGATCGTCACATTAGAAAATATGAAATTAAAATCGATTAAATCGGTCCAAGTGGTCCAGTCTGATACATCTAGAACTAGGAACCAAACCGCTATCCTCTGGAACGGTTAATCGGACCGCAGTTCTTAGTCCGGTCGGTCTAATTTGGTCGCTCCTATTATTTATAGTGGTTGTGTCATAACCATCTCTGAGCAGTTCATGTGCGGTTGTAGCCATGCTCCCTATCTCCGAAAGTCTTGCGACCATACCCTCACCATGCCATGATCTTGTCTCCAAGCGATTGTTCTATTAAAATCGCATTCTAATTGATCCACAACTTATCACCAAGGGAGGTAAGGAACTCTTGTGGATGCAAAAATTCCTACGAGAGTTGGGCTTGAAGCAAGAGAAGTTTATCTTATATTGTGATCTTAGTAAGAATACAGTGTTGCATTCAAGATCAAAGCATATTGATATGAAGTATTATTGGGTCTAAGAAAAGTTAGAAGAAAAGCTCTTTCTACTTGAAAAAGTCCATACCGATGACAACTGACCCAACATGATGACGAAAGCCTTACCAATGATGAAGCTTGACTCCTGTCGAAGTAAAACGGACATGATGGAACTCCCCCACATGAGATAAATGGGGAGATTTTTCGGTTGGGTCTCCTTCTCAGTGCTGAGTATATTACAAAATTTGTATCAGGTTTTCCATGAAAATAAACTTTATAATCATGAAGCTCACAGTCTTACGATCATATAGGAAAAAGTAGAGCTCGAATCACCTTCCAGACGACCTCGAACGAGCCAATTCTTCCCGGGTGCACGTGTAGGAAATGAGTCTGAACATCAAAACTAATATTGAGAATATATTTTATACTAACAAACTAAAGAGGGAGACAAAAATTTTGAGGGGTTTTACGCCCCAAAAGGATGTCGTTTGGGTATCGAACCAACAGCAAAACGGAGGAAAACAGAAAAGGGCAAAAAGTGAAAGAGAGATTGAGAGAGAGATATTGAGGGAAAGGTGAATGGCAGTGGAAAATGGGACAGAAAAGTGAAGATATCTGCTAGCTTTGGGGGGGCAAGTGAAGGAAGACAAAACCAAATTGGTTTCTTACTTGATTGAGAGGTGTCCATTTGTCAAAATATGGAACACTTCAACTTTTTTGTAAAAAAAACCCTAGAAACCTTGATAGAAATTGTCATATGGGGTATTCTAAGACTTCATGGCATGATGACAAGTGTTGCAAGGATAGAATTTCTACTCAATTTTTTTTTCAAAAATTGAAAATTCAACACTTGGCGGTCAAAGTCAACCCTTTGACTTTGACTTTTTCGGAAGCGCTGTTGATGCCAGAGCATAATAGACTGTCAGACTAATACCAGTCAACTTTCGGATTCCTCAAATTACTCTCAATTTGCAAGATACAGCGTTTTCCGCGACCCAAGGGCAAAATCGTCATTTTCACCCTTATCACGTTCTTCGGCGTTCCAAAGCAATTTGTAACCTTTAAAACTTGTAGAATTGCATCCTAATAATTCCTGCAACATCCATAAAATTTCAATTGTCCAATCTCGAAATTCATTTCGTGGCCACTTCCATTAAACTGCAACTTTGGCAAATCTCAGGCTAACAGACGGCTCTTAGAAGAAATGCGTTTTGACCATCAAGTTCACGTATTTTAATTTCCTATTTAGCCATGCCCCTTCGGTCAGCCGTTCCAAGGTGATCAGTCTCGGGCGAGATTTAGCTAAAGTGCATTAATGAAATACATCCAATCAATTATTCCGAATTTCAAAAAAAGGTCAAGAATTTAGGACGTTACATTCATGACTTCCGTTTTGTTCAGTTATGGTTAGTCGTTGTTTTGCTTCACAACATCGCAAAGAGTGGACCCAATCAAAATCAAGAAAAATGAAGGTGATGGAGCTCACAATTTGGGTAGGCCAAAGTGCAGTTGATTGAGAAGTTCTTGATCGACTCTGGTTGGACATTGCTGTTGACTTTATAATCAGCACGTGTATCTTTTAATGCCTGCAAAGTAAATCAATTGACATAATATAGTTGCAAGAAAAGTTAGGGTTGACTTAACAGAAGAAAGAAAATTAGGGAAAAAAAACAAATGATACAAGAGAACATGACTCCTTGCAAAAACATAAAAGCAAACATGCATTAATCAATTTTTCTTGAGCTTGTTGAAGCTCATTATTTCTATTATGTTACTTTAGACGAGAGTAGAACTCGGTTTAGCGCTTGTAGGTTTTCCAAAATCACATAGTCCTAGTGTTTGAGCTTTTTTTTTCCAAATAAATAAAATTCTAACTCATATTAAGAAATATCACTTAATATTATTAAATTAATACAAATGAGTACAACGTAGATTAACTCTATTAGAATGTATCACAATACTTTTATCCAATACCGTTCCCACAATAATTTTTTTTTGACAACCAAATGCATACCCATTCCATTACCTCAATTCATCAAATAAAATTGGAATCATAATTTTATGTAGGTACGATATAGAAACCAATTGTTGTGGAAACAAGCAATTGAATAAAAAAGTAAATCGAACATCAGAATCACATGGTTCGATCGATGTGACCCACGTCCAAAAAATAGCAGCAAATAATTTCATTATAGATCAATATAAAAGATATTACAATAACACTCAAGTTACTTGAACATCCTCAATATTTCCAAATGTAAATGCACTGATCTTAATATGACTAAATGCCCAATTAGGTAGATATGGCACTTCGACTTCTACAAGTTCACAACAAAAGAAGTCAAAAGGTTGAAGATCAGTTTGGCTTGCGTTTTTGCAATATGCGGATGGCTGGCTTTTTGGGGTGGACCAGGTTCTGCTTGATACCATGGTTAGGTTATCTCTTTGAGTTAATGATATTTTTCATCTTTAGGGTGCTTAACGTGGGCTTCGTTGTCGTTCTTTAGTGACACAAATAGTTCATTGAAGAGTAGTGCCCACAGGAAGAATTTAGTGGGTCTCTCTCATTTTTTTTATTAGTTTTTTTATCCTTCAGGATATTTTGTCAGAGGATGGAATAAGGCGCTCTTGAGGGGGAAAAAATGAGGAACTCCATTGGATGTTTAGGAGTAAAAGTAAACCGCAAGTCCGAAAACTTGTTTACGGCATGCACTTTAGTGTCAAAACTTTTAAAACATTCACTTAAGTGCCAAATTCGGAGAAAATCATTCACTTCATGCCAATTCGGCCAAAATCCAGCCAAATGAATTACATGAAATTTACAATTTATTTTATTATCTTCTGTAGCAAATTTCTACAAGTGGCTGCCATGGCAAAAATCCGTTGTGGCTTGTGCAAAGGTGGAAATGAAAAAACAACATCATTTATTTATTATTTACAAACAATATCACTCGGTCATCTCTTACTCTAACTGACTACCCTGCTATCATGCGAAAGCGTGTCTCTCTCGTGCATGCCTTGGAAATCCAATCGCTCGCTCACCATCATTGGTCTCCAGTCGGCCGTCACCGTCACCCACTTACCTTCGTGAGGTATGCGTCTTCTGGCCAAAATCCGGCCAAATGAATTACCCTTGTCTAGGAAACAGTGCAAGAGGCTTTTTCTTCGCTGATCGATGCCAAAATTTTCCATCCACCATCTTCGGTCACCCACAGCCATCGTCGAACCTTCATCGCCAGCCACCTCAAGTTCACAAATAACGTAACTAGAGAACAACTCACACAAAAAATCTGACGAAGGCGGCTACTCATATTCGATTCTTCGATAATTGCAGGGGAATGAAGCCAAGTCATCTCCTCTTGGTTGATTTCCATGTGCGATTCAATATGATTGAATCTCAATATCTCTTGCTTAGGTCAGTTGTCTCAGCCCGCTTTGATTCCACCAACGCAATCAGCTCTGAACCTCTACTCTGGCGACGCTATCGACTCATGATCTAATTCTCCTCTTCGCCAAGCTTTACTTTTGATTCTTTCATGAGTTTTTGTTACTAAAGTTTGCTCCTTTCAGGTAGTGGAAGATCTCGTTGGTTTGGGCTTCCTCTGCTCTATTCCATTTTCCAGTCAAACTATTCAAAGTACTCGAAGTTGGTTCATTCTTCCTTGATTGGCCCCAATCTTTGACATCGATGCTTCCAGGACCTTCACTCCTTGGTCTCATCACTATTCGTAGAAAACTATTGTTCTTGTTCTTTGTTTGCTTTGGGACCAAACCAAAATAGGGGCCCAATTTCAATTCAACCGCCTAGGATTTGCAATTTGGGGTTCAAATGGGAATTTAGAGTTCATGATTGGGCGAATGGACCTTGAACGACAAACCGAAATAGGGGCCCAATTTCAATTCAACTAGCTAGGATTTGCAATTTGAGGTTCAAGTGGGGATTTAGAGTTTATGATTGGCGAATTGACCTTGAACGACGTCGTCTTCTCTTCAAATTGCTAAGCCAGGCTCTAGTGAGCCATGTCATTTGAAGTTTTTAATGTAAAAAATCCACGTAGACTTTCTAACATGCCACGTATGCTTCAGATCGAACTTGGTACCAAATTGAACGATTTTCTCCAAACTTGGCACTTAAGTGAACGTTTTAAAAGTTTTGATACTAAAGTGCACGTCATACACAAGCTTTGGCACTTGTAATGGACTTTTATCAATGTTTAGGGCAACAAAGGGCAAAAACTTAGCGTTAAGACTCCTCAAGTTATCCTTCTCAAAAATCATATATTGCAATCATGACTTGATACAAGTCATGACTTAAAAATTATACAATAGGAAAAATCTCTAAAAGAATCTAGTGAGTCCTTTAAAAGAATCTAGTGTATCTTTCATCTTTTTGACTAATTTTTTCCCCTTATGGATATTTAGTCGGAAGTTGCTCATAGTTGGTCATTATTGCTAAGTGCTGCTTAGGATGGTGATACCTCAATCTTAGGATTGGGATTGTTTGAAAAGCTGATAGCAAAATAATATTTAGTTGTCCTGGTTGTTCAAGCTAAGCTGTCCACATTTGCCGAACGAGAAAAGCAATTTCCGTCTTGTTTCTAAATGATTACTTTCACAGTGGTCCGCCACACGGCACCCCAAATTCCCCTTCAAATCTTCCAATAAGCGGAATGCCACTTAAGCCCACTAAACGGAACTGTCCACTGCGATTATTCTAAATGGTAATGAATCTTTTATTGAAAAAACTCCTAATTAATTTTGAAGTTGACAAAATAATTCATTATTGTTTAGAAATTTTTGACACTAAAATGAACACCGTACACAAGTTTTGACACTTGTAGTGTACTTTAGCCAAAATAAGAAAAAAAAAAAAGGTACCCAAGTCTAAATAGTCATTTGATTAGATGCTCACCTGTTTGGGAATTATATCTATAGGGCCGTGGGAAGCGATGACGTCTCGATTCGGATCACGCACTGTGGAGTGTGCTATGCTGATGTTGCTTGGACTAGGAATGTTGAAGGACACTCCAAGTATCCTCTGGTGCTAGGGTAGGATGCAGCGAATCTGAAAAGTTACTATTTCACCTTAGCACCATCCTCATAGTTCTCCGAACCAATTGGCACTTAATTGATCGTTGAAAAAGTTTTGACACTAAAATGAACACCGTACACAAGTTTTAACACTTGTAATGTACTTTAGCCAAAATAAGTAAAAAAGGTACCAAGTCTGAATAGTCATTTGATTAGATGCTCACCTGTTTGGAAATTATATATGAGTTAATGCAATGAAATGTTATTTTGCAAATTGTTCTAACGTATTCGAGTATTTAAAAATGGGTACATGGGATAGATCTAGCAACAAAAGCTCAAATGATGTTTTGAGAGGCTCAGAAGCTACATGAAGCTTAGATGTTGAGTGGGTTGCTCAGACATTGTACATTGAGTGGGGAGCTCAGACGATGGAATGAAGTTCAAGTTCTGAGAGAATATTTCATATGCGACGACAAGATCATCAAGATGATTACAACATCACAACGGTTAACAAATCAAGTTGGATTGTTCTTGGAGATTCTCAATCTTGAAGATCAATAAAGGACATGTATTAAGAGAGACTAGAATGACTCACCTAGTGAAGAATTATATCTATGGAGAACCTAAGATCATAATTATATGGGTGACATGATCTAACAGGGGATTAGTTCCTTTGTCAACCTCAATGGCTACAAGATCCTTTGTATACAATCTTGTTCAAATGGGAAGTCTGAAGAGTGATTCTCTAAAGATCTTGCAACGGGAAATTGGAGATGGGGGAGTATAAAATGAGACCTCAAGGCTGAACAACATACAAGACAAGAGAGTAGAATTCTAAATTTCAAGATCAAGAGAGCTTCACATTCTTTATACACATTTAATCCAAACATTGTAATCTCTGAACTATTTACTAGTGAAATCTAGCCGATTGACTGACAACGTAAAAAAGTGGATGTAGGTTTAAACTAAAGCCGAACCACTATAAACTCTCTATGTAATTTCTCTATCCCTTAATTTCTCTGTTTATATTCTATGATAGTAGAATTGTGCACGTTGCTGCATCTGAGAATATCTCAAATATTACTAGCATTCATTGTCTGATAGCAAAGCTCTGAGCTCATTCCTTTATATTTTCGCATTGATTTCTAAAATTCCTTGAAATTACATATTTACCCCCCTCTAGGTGATAACGTGAGCTATAACATCTTCTTCTTCTTATTCACTTACTTCCCTTTTTTAAAGAAAATTTCAAGGCAAATTTGGATTAGACCTAAAGTTTGAAATTTTTTTCTAAACAAAAAAAGGCTCAAGAAGAATTGGGGCTAGACCTAAAGTTGGATTCTTTTAGGGAATTAGGCCAACTTGTGTGCTATTCATAAGTCTCTGCATGCATAAGACCAACTAGATTATGATGATTCGGAATAATTTAAGGTTGAAACTAGTAATTTGGCAAATTCAGAATAACTGAAGGTTGAAACTAGTAATTTGGCAAACTTGAGATGGTTCCTTCTTCTCAGCATGTGGTGCCTCAGATATTCGTAAAGTCATTGAACCTTCTTGGAAAAATACGTTCAAAATTCATAAAGATAAAGAAGACTAGCGGCCTATCTGTCATGAATCTGGCCCAACCAACATTATATAAAATCGATATTTCTCTATGATCTGGCAGGTGAAGTGGAAACACATTTATCTTTTCAATTAAATATAATTTACAGGACAAAACTTCGAATGGAAAACACGCGCCTATTTTCCCACCACAGCAGAAAGTTTTTCAATCGCGGGAAATTTCTCCGTCTCTTACGAGAGAAATCGCAATGCAACAAAGGAGACTTCCCACTACTCCTAGCTTGTCTATATATCCTCCAAAATGACATGGATTAGGTACTAATGTTACATTTCTTTCCTCATCATTAAACTCGATAAATATACTTGAGCTCCTGGAGATGGAGAGTAGGGACTCATCGAATGGAACAATGACATCGACACCCAATGAAGGTGATGTCGAGTCATTGCAAGGGGCTGAATTCGAGGTGTTCTTGAATTTCAAGGGGCTCGACACTCGCTTGAATTTTGCCGACTGCCTCTATCACTCCTTGGACGGAGCTGGGATTCCCGTTTTCAGAGATGATGAAGAGATCAGAATAGGCAAAATGATCGAAGGCGAACTAGAGTGCGTGATCAAGAGCTCCCCAATTTTCATGCCCATGTTCTCCAAAAACTACGCGTCCAGTGCATGGTGCCTTCGCGAGCTTGCACGCATGGTCGGTCGCTTGAAAAACAATGAGAACAAAGCATTGATCCTACCAATTTTCTTCGACATGGATCCTAACGATGTCCAGCTCAAAACGGGGCTATATCACGATGCTCTGCGAAAGCACGAGCAGAAGTTTGGCTGTGATGTAGTGCAGCAATGGAGGGAGGCTTTGAGCGAGGTTGCTCATACCAAAGGATGGGATCTCAAAGATAGAGGGTAAGGTCTTTATATAAGTAAGTACAAATGTTAATTATATAGGATGAGGACAATACACATGCCATAACTTTCATTGGCACCCATTTGAGTGTCAAAACTTATTTCCAATCACTTGATTGCCGAGACTTCTAAAAATTATTCACGTGAGTGCCATGAATTCTAAAAATAAATTCACTTGAAGTGCCATAACTTTAAAAAAGTTCAATGCAAGTGTCATACCATGTTAGATTTTTAATACTTGTGGTGAGTATTTCTAAGAAAGTTATGGCACTCAAGTGAACATTTTTTAGAAGTTATGGTACTTAAGTGATCAAATAAAAGTAAACTTAAGTGAGTACAATATAAAAGTCATGTCACTTGTGTATACTTTTCCTTAGATTAAATTTATTAGAATATTCTCATCCAATGCCTTCCAAAAAAAAAAAATACTACAACCAAATATGAGAATTTCCATTCCATTCCCACAATTCATCAAACTATAAGTATCGATATCGTCCTCACATTCCATTTCATTCTATATTATTCTAGGGATGAAATGCGACAAATTAGAAGCTATGAGACCTCATCTCTTTAAAGGAAAACATTAATTCATTCTGATTAAAAGAGGCCCCATCGGTTTTTATCAGTGACGCAGTCAGAATTTAGGTCTTTGACCATTGAGTATAGTATATAGATGCTATTAATTATAAGTTGACGTGGATTCTGCTAAAAAATAGTTAGAGCTTTAAACTATATATGAGATTACTTTTTATGATAGAAATTAATATTTTTGGCAGAAGTGAGGGAGCAATTTATTTGTTTGATTGAGAATATTCCTAAACTCGATAGGTTAATATTCTATTTGTGATTTTTCTGACTAGACCTTTTTGTATCTAATTGACAGCCAAAGTGAACTCATTAGATTAATTGTTGCTGAAGTTTTGATCAAGCTGAATAAAAGAGACAAATGTCTGCCTGAACATTTAGTTGGAATTCAGGATTGTGTTGAAGACGCCTTGCGCTTGATAGATGAAGGTTATCGTGATGTTCGTTATCTAGTGATCCATGGTATGGGAGGCATCAGCAAGACAACTCTTGCCAAGGTTATCTTTAACCAAATCTCTAGTCGGTTTCATGGGTGCAGCTTTCTTTCGGATGTTCGAGAAACTTCAAAGGACGGTAAAGTCATTCAATTGTAAAAACAGTTATTATCAGAAGTTCTAAACTCCAAATCAATAGTGATTGATGACTCTGATGCAGGGATTAACCAAATCAAAAGGAGATTTCGTGGTAAGAAAGTCCTCATTGTTCTCGATGACCTAGATAAGTGGGACCAACTCTCAAAACTTGCAGAAAAATGTGATTGGTTTGGTCTAGGGAGCAGAATTATTATTACAACAAGGGACACCAACTTTTTGCCTATCGCAAAGGAGAACCAAGAAAATAATATCCAAGCGTGTTTTGAAGAGTTTAAAATCTATCAAATGGAAGAATTGCGTCATGGCCTTGTTATTCAGCTTTTCAGTAAGCATGCTTTCAGAATGGATTTCCCTCCACATGACTACAATAACATTTCTCGTGATATTATTGCCAAAGCCGGCGGACTTCCTTTGGCTCTCGAGGTTATTTGTTCCTCTCGAGGTTATTTCTCTTGAAGAAATGCTAGAGGATGCACAAAGAGAAATTTTTCTTGATATTGCATGTTACTTTATCAATGAAGAAAGAATTCATCCACATTATATGTGGAAAGCATTGGATTTTCTCCCAAGTAGTGAGATCAATTTCCTTATCGGCATGTCTTTGATAAAGATTGACAATGATGATAGACTATTGATGCATGACCTACTGAAAGACCTTGGAAGAGAAATTGTTCGACAAGAAGACCTCAAAGTTCCTGGGAAGTGTAGTAGATTATGTTGTCCCAAGATATTTTTTTTTTTTGGGAAAGCTATGTTGTCCCAAGATTGCATTGCACATAATGCAAAATAGAAAGGTAAATATTATTCACAGCTCAAAGTTTAGAGTACGTTTCTATATTTGTTTTGTGTTGTGCATGGCAGGGAACTATTTTTTTATAATAAAAAAATTGAGTGAAATGAAGGAAGTATCATCATTTAAATCTAGCCTAAGATGTCTTACATTTAAAATCTAAGAGTAGAAGCAAACTGAATTGTTAACTTGTACAACTAAGTCTATGCAACATTTATTCACGGAATGCGTTCTCTTTTCTTAGCGTAAAAAGTTCACTTTATGCCTTTTCATGCTGTCAGGGAACAGAGAATATCATAGCACTCAAACTAACAGGACTTTCCACAGAGCACGACTTTACAAGTGAAGAGTTTTCAATGTTGCCTAGCTTACAGTTGTTGGAATTAGAAGGGGGGAATTTGGTGGGAGATTTTACGAATCCTCTCTCAAATTTAAGATGGCTCTCTTGGCGTCATTGCCCTTCAGACTTGCGGGCAGTCAATCTATATTTATGGAACTTAGTCGTGCTCAAGCTTTCAGACAGTGATATTCCAGAGAACTGGAATGGATGGAACTCGTGCTTGGTATGGTTTCTTGTCACATATATGTTTGTTGCCATTTGTCTTGCCTTATCATTCTAAGTCTAATTTATTTCGCAGGTGAATCGTTACTTAAAAGTTATACATCTTATGCGATGCCGTCTCTCGACAACTCCAGACTTCTCAAAGTGCTTGAATTTAAGGATAATGGTTCTTGATGAAATTTCTCCAGAGTCGCCACAAATCAGCTGCTCTATCCATAAGCTAGAGCGCCTAAAGCGCTTGGAAATAACTCCGGCGCAAGTTCAGCTGTCAAAGTTGCCCGCAAGCGTCCCTTTTGACCTGTTTGCAGTGCCTTCTAAAATATGCGGTCTAAAGTACCTGTCAAGTTTGAAGCTAGAGGGGCAGATTATACGAGAGCTTCATCCCTCTATTGGAGAGATGGCCGGCTTGACTCGTTTGTCTTCAATGAATTGTCATCCGTTTGGAAAGCTTCCACACTCCATTGGCAAATTGACATCGTTGGTCGTATTGAATTTGGTTTACACAAGAATCAGAGACCTACCTGATTCTATTGGAGATCTCAAAAAGTTGGAGGTATTGAACCTGGGATCCACTCGGATAAGGGAGCTACCCAACTCCATTCGAAGACTAGAATCATATCGAGTTGTATTTTGTGAATACAAAGATTCAAGGAGTGCCAGCTTCTATTGGATATCTTAAAAGGCTCAAGTTGTTAACTCTGGCTGGGATGCAGAAGAACTTTGAGGTGTTGGAAACCAGCGGTTGTTGTACAGATATCACATGGCCTCCTGAGCTTTGGAGACTTGGCATATCTTGTGATGATCCCAAATCTCTCACCTGGCCTGCTCAGCTTTACAATTTGGCATTAAGAGATGTCAAGTCACCGTTAGAACAAACATTCTTTTCCAGTTTGAGATATTTGTCCCAGTTAACGCTCTTCAGATGTTGGTTCTCAGAGATCAACTTTCAAGAGCTAGAGAATCTCCTTTATCTAGATGTGTTCCTATGTAAATCGCTAGTGAAGCTATCGGGTCTGTCAAGCTTGCGGAAGCTCAAACGGCTGATAGTCATGAGATGCTCACAGCTAATTGAGATTCGAGATTTGGGCGAATTGGAATTGCTGTAGGAATTATCAATAGAGAATTGCAGCTCCATACAAAAGCTACCCGATCTATCAAAACTACATGGGTTGAGGACATTGCACCTCTATCACTGTGAATCGCTACAAGGTTTGCCTAATATACCAAATACATGCCATCTCTATGTTCATGGATGCCCGAGGCTAGTCGAGTCCGGCGACTCCTACAAAACTTGCAGGGACTGTAGGGAACCCAACACAGACGTGAATCGTATGCGACATTTATTCAGTCGATCGAACTTACTGGCCGTAAAGAATTGGATCCGTTGGAGGCATCACCGATTACGGCACCACGGTTCCATCCGAAAGGTTTTCTGATCTGCCAAATGCTTGGGGTGTAAATCAAAGGTTGCATGAGAGTCTGCACCTTCTGTTTGGAAATATATTACAGCTGCATCTGTACATTCTTCCGCTTTTGTTGTCATCATATATCTCCTTTCATGGTGACCACATTTATGGCATAGCAGGTAATTCGCATGCATTGCTAGTTTTCTTTTCTTTCTTTTTTTAAGTTCCATTTCTCGACCTCCACCGCCATCGCCATAGACCACTGCTTCCAGCTGCATCTTGCGCAACCATCCAAAGCATTGACTTCCTCCAACAAGTTTTAGTTTTCTTCTTTCCTGGCAGAGGGCCACGTTCTAATTCTAAATGTGAAAATTTTCAGAGCCGGTCGTCGAGAGTTCCGTTGAACGCTGCTCTTGTTTCCAGTCATGCTCTTCTGTGTTGTCAACAAGAAAGTTGTGAGTCTCATAATCTTCCTTTGGTTTTCAATTTTGGGTGATAGTCTGTTTAACTCTTGTTTCGGAGAAGAATTTCAGGGAGGAAACAATGGACTTGAGCTCAGCTGTAGATGACTAAATGTTGATTTCGGAGTACTGACCCACAAATCAACCTGCGAAGAAGGATGATTGAGCAATCAAAGGAGAAAAAAGATAAATGCAGCAGCTCACGCCAGATGTGGAGTTTTTGACCTCCCGCCATTGCTCGAGAACGAAAGATGATGATGGTCAGCTCAGCGGTGTCTCGTCTTCCTTCGCCACCGACCAAGAGGAAAGAGAGCGAGAACGAGTCGTTGAGACTCTCCATGTATTTCAAACTCTCGTGTTGATAACATTTATCTGAATCCATGTTATATCCCAACATTATCAGATGAAAAATAGGATATTTCAACATTATCATATCCTTATCCTATTCGATCTTATCCTACTCGGTAAAAACGTCCGAATAACCAAACGCAGGCTCAGAGAATCTCTAAATCCCTTCAAAGGGCCTTATACAGTTGACATCTGATTTTATCAGTCCCGTACTGTTTATTTTTCCTGCAAAAGGAAATAGCCAAAAATTAGGCAAATGTGCACCTTTTCTTTATCATCACAAATTAGGGAAAAGAAAAAGGAAAAAAACATAAAACAAAATATTGCGAAAAAAAATTGGATCGAGCCAGATCAATTCGAGACCACTCAGGCCAGACCCGGCCCGCAATCCATTTCTTTCCCCTCATGGCCCGGCCCATCTCTCTCTCTCTGCCTACCACACAGTTGCGCGCACAAAAGCAAGCGTTTAGAGGAGGTGGAGATGAGCTCCTCCGCAGGCTTGATTAGGTATTTTTTTATTAATAAAGCTTTAATTAAAATAATTTTTAATTAATTAAACTTCGATGGGCTGGTTTAAGCTTGAAGAATGGCCCCAAGGCCCTTGAATTTTCAACACACTCAGTCCATTTGCCCTGGCCGAATCCCCAATGGGTTCTGACCTAGTCTGCATCTCAATTTTAGGTTCATTCCTGCCTATGGTCCAATTAAATACAAATGAATGAATGTAGAAAATTAAATTAAATTGTATGAAAATTATATAAAAATGATTTAATTATTTTTGTTAGGGATTAAGATTAGTCCCTAATTTTTTATGCAATTAATTCTAAATGATTGGCTGAAAATTAGGTGTCTGTACTAGTGTCACTGGTTAGGCCGTTTGGGCCACTGATTTTCAAGGTTGAGCTATTCACGGAATGTTCTAAGAGGAAAATCATGCCACCGGGTCTAGTTTGATCCCTATCAGTTAAGTGCCTTTGCATGCCTAATTTGTCAAATTATGTGATTATATGCTCGTTAATGATTGCTTTGCTATGTCTTAATTGCACGATTTAGATAGATTGACATGTCATTGTTTTGAATATATGTTTTGACTCATGATATATGTCTCAACGGATAGATTAGTAAGGCGATTAAGGTTAATGCAAGATGTTCAATTTATACTTTAATTGACTAAGCTTTGCTGATTACCTGCCTTGAGTGAATGCTCTTTTTAAATGCTTGAATGCATGAAATCGATATTTCGATGTGATGATCGATAGCGATATCCATGGAGATGGCGACCAATTGGCCTTAGCAGTGGCAATCAATTAGTGCCTATTCTGGTCTTGATTTTTACCCACCTAATCTTGTCTCGAGTTTTACATTTGGAATTGCAACTAATTATTGATTGACTTGCGTATTTTCATTACAGTCAGTAGGTAGCTGCTTTCAATAGTTGTGTGTTTATTTATAGCACAGCATCTCGTTTAACTACTTGTTAATCGCTTTCCTAGGTTTCGATAGAATTAGACTAGAATTTTCACAAAAATGATAGAAAAACTGAATGCATGATCATCTAGCACTGATTTGATACCTACAGGCTTTGAATGACAAGCAAAATGTATGGTTGCCTTAGAAAACATCAACTGGTTAGATACCAAAAGGCACTGATTAGACAACTAGCATAAACAAATCCACGGATCTAGATTCTCTAGTTGCGCATGAATCGAATAACACTCCCGCGTCTTAATTGGTTTCTAACCAATCTCAATAGGTTAGTGGCAACTCCTAATTAACTGTTTAAGTTGCTTATCATGAAAATGAAATCCAACGTCAAGCGAGATATGGAAGAATCCGCGCCTGGATGGAGACAATATCCCTAAACTTGTGCACCCCTCGAGGGCAAGAAAAGCAAGTCGCGACATATACCCAAAATTCTTCTTGCTCTCAATGTGAACATGTAATCTGTTGGAATATGGAATCATTGAGGTGACAAATGTACTTCTTGCTAAATCCAATTTATTTTGTAATTACATAGTAGCAGTAGTAGTCTCCATTGCAAAACTGAAACCATAAAAGTTAGTTGTGGGATTTGACTTAGATTCTTGATTATGTTCTACAGACATAACGAATGAGACTGAATTTGTCATCCTGAGTCTTACATTGTCATTTCAATCAGAAAAGAATGCAACGTGAGATAGGGATAACTGTCCAAAAAGTCCTAAACTTACTGCGTGCAACTAATTCAGCTCTAAACCTTTCAAGAGTGTCAATGTAGTCCTAAATCTTTGGACGATTTTTCAATTCAGTTCTAGACATTTCAGCTGTACCAATTTAGTCCTAAACTTTTTGACAAGTTGCCGATTAAGTCCTAAATCTTTTGATGATTTATCGTTGTAGTCCTAAATCTTTTAAAGATTTTTCAATTTAGTTGTAGACATTTCAACTATGCCAATTTAGTCCTAAAATTTTTTACAAGTTGCCGATTTAGTCCTAAATATTTTGATAATTTGTTGATGTAGTCCTTTCTACCAATATAAATTTATGACTAAATTGAAAAAAAAAATCAAAAGGTTTATGAGTAATTGGCAAAACTTCAGAAAGTTTAGAACTAAATTAACACGATTAAAAAGTTGAGAATTGAATTAGCCACTATACAATTGGTTTAGGACTTTTCGAACAATTTTTTCACATGAGATGGATAGCCAAATTGTTCTAAAATGCCTCAAAGCGGCAATAGTTGGAAAGATTAATAAATTCGAGTACCTAAACAAAAGCTGAAAATACTAGTAAATATGAGTACATAAACATCCTCACATTTTCATACTTCTCTATGTATTTTTCAACTACAGTTTTCAAATCTCAAGCATAAAACTGGAAGCCCATGAAAATGGTCTGGATAGTTTTTCATCTACATTATTTTGGTACTTTCTAGCAACTTCAACTTAGCTCTTGATGACTATGCTCCCATGTTGGGTTAGTTTTCTCATTTATGCTTCGAGATGGACACTAGAACTTCAAACCATAACCCTCAAACTTTTGCTGAGTTATCCGATCGAGCCGCTCGATCATCTCTTGCGAGAGATGATTCTTCCAATCGCCCACCTCCCCTCGCCGGAAAAACCCGCTATTCTCGACCGTCGCGTGTGATTGAGTCCCCAGACGATAGACCCCAGATTTGTTCACCTCCATTTGTTTCAAACTCTCTATGCTGCACAGCTTTATGATCTCTTGCACTACATCAGCATCAATCTCTTCTGGAGTAAATGGACAGCCCAAGAAATTTGCCAGCCTCTTCACATTGGGCTCTGTCTCACTCTTTAAGTCCTCATACTTCAACATTAAGACCTTGTTTGGATACTCCAAGCTTGCTTTCCAATAGCCCAGCATATGGTCCCAATATGGTCCTGACAGAGACACCCCTCTACTGAATAAACCAAATGCTTCCTCCAAAGAAATAGGTGGCCTATCACCATCTGGAACTCTTATTTTGCTAATGAAGCTCCACATTGACACGAGCACATCCTTCGGGTCTCGAACCATGGACACGATCCGGCACCCTGAGGTCGCAACAGATCTCGGCAGCGAGTCATACGCGATGTGAGTGGAGAGAAACCTAGGTGAGGGGAGAGAGCCGAGGGCGGAGATGGGGTCCTTCTCGTAGGCATAAAATTCAATGTAGGGCACACATTCATGAGGGTTCTTGGTGTGCAAAGTGTTCCTCGGGAGGTCCTGGTTGTGTCTGTTGGCTATGGCAAACGAGAGAGCCTTGAGCCATGTCAAGCCGGTTTTAGGGAAGGTTGCCAAGAGGGTGTCGGTGGGCCGGGCCTCGAAATGTTGCTGGGCCCAGATTACTCCAGTTAGGAAGTGATTATCATACCAGAAGCCTTGATACTTGTAGAAATGCTCAGTCAACCACCCTTTTTCTTTGGGTAGAGATGATGAGATGGGCACTTCTCCTCTGTCTACTTCTTGACATTCCAGGGCAATTTGTTCCATAGGAGGCTCTTCTTGACTGGAGAGATCAGAAGCAACAGTGCTTGGCACCTGTCCATTTAGATGGATGGAAATGACAGTGTCAAAGCTTAATTGGGATTCAAATAGTTAAGCATTGGCGGATACTTTGCTTTGTACCTCTGTGAAGCCAAAACACATCACAGCTAAAAAGATAAAACATTTATGATGTCTCCTGTAGATAACAAGGGGCACTATTAAAAAAAAAAAAAGAAGAGAGAGAGAGAGAGAGAGAGAGAGAGAGAGAGATTTGCCTATTTTAATGACTTTCCTAGCTGCCCTTCTGATAGTTTAGGCAAAAATCATCCAAAATATACTAACTAAGGTATTTAGGATAAGAATAATTAAATTAGTTACATTACCTAGTTCATCACATTGTGATCATCCTAGACCCTACAACCTCGATTAATTTAAACTAAGCACGGTCTCTAAATCCTAAAACTCTAAATTCGAAACCCTCAAATTTACCGGTAGTCTTTATATATAGTATGATAACATTTTCACGCATAACTTACTGACTTGTTGAATTTGTTCACTGTGATAAAAAGAAAATTGCCAGATTTTGTTCGAGTCTCTTCGCCAATATTTGTTCTGATTGTTTGAGATTACTCACTGTTCCAATACTGTACCGAGAATTACCTACTCAATTTGTGATCGATGGCCATTATATATGCATCTGGTCGAGAATATAAAAGACGCAATGATATCGGACAAAGGAAGAAACAAGGAAAAAATAATGTATTGAGATTATATAAATTGCCTTCATTCGTTTAGCTCGAGGTAATTGTATTGTATCAGTACATCTATGTAAAGGATTTTCGTACTAAACTTTTTGTACCTTGCTTTATATAAGATCATAGTTTCCAAAAACATTTTCGTCGCAACAACGTCGGAACGAAAGAAGTTAGAGATGTAGGCTGGATGTTTGAAATATCTTAAATAAGTCGTAATAATCAACATTTAACTGTAAACTTAACCAAACCAATACGAATTAATCGAAAGTATCAAAAAGCTAAGTAAGTAAACTCATGCATCTGCATTTATGCATCTACATCTGTGATTAAACCTGTGCCTATTGAGTTACTTAAGATACCACATGGTACCGGATAAAGATACTAGAAATGCGAATGACGCATGGTTGACTATCAAATTTTACAAATGATCGCTCCAAAGTTTTTGAAGCTCGGTTGTTGTGTTAAAAGATCCCACTTCGCGTTATGTTAAAATGTAAATTGTGGCATATACCATCAATGTAAAAAAAATAATTACACAATTGGCCTATCCACCGTTAATTTGAAAGAGTGAGTAGTCACATGTAAAGGTTTTGTTTAGAATCGCGATATGTACTCTGTTTTTCCGGTAAATATATCCTTACATGACTTTTTAATTGATCCACGTGTCACATAGTTCAATAAATGGTTGGCATAACATTACATTCCTCTCTCTCTCTTAAACCTTTCATCGTCGCGGCCGCCGCCTCTGCACCTCCTCCACCGTCTCGCCCCTTTGCCATGCCTCTCCTCTTCCTCTTCCGGACACCGGTGGCCACAACTACTTTCTCATCGACTCTCTCCATCTCTTCTCCTCATCCGCCACACCCGCCATTTTTCTCAAAATGTGGCATGTTTTCCATATATTTCGAGCGCAATTTATCAGAAGAGCCGCGTCTAACAATTAATTCTTAAAAATACTGCTACGCAGGATTCTCATGCGACCTAAGTCGCTAGCATCATTAAAATTCAAAATATTCCAAAAGGTTTTGCAATCAAAATGGTCGTTCATGAAGTTTTACATATTCAAAGCATTCGTTGTCTAACGCTACGATGCCTATTCACCGAAACTTCAAATAAAAATCGCGGGACAAACAAAGCTATAAACAAGCACACAAAATGAAAAGAGAAAGCACGGGACAAACTCGCTGTGAACAAAGGGGGGATCGTCGTGTACCGGTGAAAGATTCCCATGGGTCGTCATCACCGGTGACCGGTGGACACCTTCCCGCATTACGAGTACGAGGTGAGGCAAAGGCAAAGGGAGAGAGATGATGAACGGTGAAATCGCTTTGAATGATCCTTGATAGATGCCTTTTCAGGTTATTTTGCACCCTTCATGACAGAAACATTAAGACACCCTCAAGACAAGTGCAGCTACATATTAGGGAGAAAACCGTTATGAACCGATCCTCCTATTGAGGAACCGTTAGCAAATTGAATACGTAACCGCCCCGTTACTTTCTACAGTTTGACCGTCCATTGTCCACCACTATCGTAAAGTTGAAAATTGGGGGACTGATCCGGTTATATATTTGTTTTTTTTTTTAACTCTTAGTGGAATTCCCTCATTTGAAGAGTGTATTTATTTTAGAAATAAGTGCATTAAAATGTAGAGAATCGAGTGGATATCTCCACTTAACTAAAATTCTCTTTATTAGAAAATCACTCAATTTACACAACCCTCACAAGCACACTTAATGAACTCTCTCACTCACACACATCACTTGTTTAGACTTCTCACACCACACACCAAATATGGAGCACTAGCTCCTATTTATAGCCTAGCCAACTTTCTAGACACCTCCACTATTACTTACTTAACAAGTATAGAACATTCTAGGTAGAATATTCTAGAGAGGCTAGTCTAGAAATATGAAGAAGATTCTAGAACATGGAAGAGGGGCAAAGTTCTAGACTATCTAAACAAATCATGAAGGTTCTAGAAAGTTGTGAAAAAAATCTAGACTAATCAATAAAATTCTAGAAGGAGAGAGGAGGCGGTGCTCTCTTCAACATGAAAGTCCTAATATTTGGATATAGATTTGAGTGTAATCAAATTTTAAAACTTGTTGCAAAAGTTCAATCGAGTCCTCAAACTTTTAAGAAGTATAAGGCTTGATTGCATTAATTTGAGAAGTTTTAGTACTTCATTATTATCATTTTTTTAAGTTTTAGGATTCAATTATAATTTCTAATAAATTTTAAGATTTAATTGCACTTTTTGAAAGTATAGAACCCAAATGAATTTTCATGAAAAGTTTAGGACTTCCAATGCACCAGTCCTCCTTTTTTTTAAAAAAATTGTCACTTTTCAGGAAATTTTAGGAATTCTTTTTATTAACTTTTACTTTAATGATGCATGCTTCCTTTGTCCGTAAATGATCTTTCGTTGATAAAACATTTCAATAAACCAAATGCATGTAGAATCGAAAAATAAATTCGCGAAAAATTTATTTCACTCAAACAGCCGCGCACCCCAAATCTCACCCCAAAATTTCCTCTTTCACACGACCAACAGTGTTTTCATTGTTGTTCGGACGTAGGGGGCAAAGAACAAACTCAACACACACACACGCTCACTCTGTAACGTGACTTCACTTGAATCTCGCCATCGTAAGCCTTCGAGCAGCTTTAGGGTTAGAATAGGATTCCACCGCACAGCACATCCAGCTCCTCGAGAAGTAGCTCGAGGCACCACCAATTCGGTGGTGGTGGTAATAGCGCCGTCGTCCCGAGAGGGTTCTGAAGCCAATATCTTTCTCCGTGAAGAAGCCACCCCCGAGCCGTCGCCGGTTGCCTCTCCTCCATTGTCGCCTTCGAAGCTTCCGGAGCCCTTCGGGTTGCGCTTGAATTTCGGTTCTTGTTGGTCTTGCCTACTTGGATTGATCTTGCCAAGTTTTGATTTTGGTCCTAGAAGATGGCCTTATGATCCCCCACCCTCCCCAAAAAAAATCTCTCCATCTTAAATTAAGATGATTACCATTGCATTTCCTTAGATACCCTGGTGGGACGTTATTTTTCTATTCCGCAAGGTACTCCCAAAGATGTCTAAGCATAAAATGCGTGAGGTAAGAAGACTTCTACTCAAACATAATGCATGTGCATCGATTAATTTCTAAACTTTTAATTTTATCAGTTAAGTCATAAATATTTTAGCAAAATTTTAGTAGAGTCCTTCTGGCCAATTGTAGTATAAAATCACTAATGTGGAGGTGTACTACATAGAACAGCCGGCAATAACTGAACCGACATATTGACAATTTCCAACGAAAATTGGTTTGAAAGGCCAAAATTGAAATCTCGCACAAATGATGTATAACAAAATTGGTGAAAATTGAAAAAAAAAAGTAAAATTGAATTTACAAATATACAATAAATTTAGTATCAATGGGTAGTTTTTTTTCTAAGAATAATTGTTATATATACGTACTATCGTGCTAATAATTGATGGTCAATTGACATTTTTCAGTAGGTTAAGGAATATGTGATACCCCTCAAAAAGTTACAAGTATTATATGGAAGTGAGCAATTCATAAACAGAATAAAAAATTAAAAGTGTAATTTTTTATTTTGAAATTTATATATGATAATATTTAAATATTTTTTGAAATTTTTAGATGCTCGAAAAAATAAAAAAAATACCTGATTTATATTACCAAAAATAAAATAAAAAGTTAAAATGTTATGACAAAGACGAAACTCAACATGTGTGGCCGTCCGCAAATGACACGATAACTACCTTATCTCTAACTAAAAGTGTAATTTTTTTATTTTAAAATTTTTATATGATAACATTTAAATATTTTTTGAAAGTTTTAGATGCTCATAATAATAATAAAAAAATACCTGATTTATATTACCAAAAATAAAATAAAATAAATAAAAATGTAAAAATGTCATGACAAAGACGAAACTCGACATGTGTGGCCGTCCCCATACAAGACAATAACTTCCTTATCTTTAATATTCATTCCCTTCGGGTCTCGATTGTCTCTTCTTCCTCCTTTTCGCCAGCAGAAATATCGAAGCTTTTAGTCCACCCACCAACTGTTCGACGAAATTCCAAAATGGAAGCAATCAAGCCCTCGCTCATTCAACCCAAGTTCCAACCCAACCCGTCTCCACTTCCACGCCAACACACCACGGACCGCGCCGGCCCGCTCGTCTCTGTCACCAGAAGACTCGCACTGTCCTCCTCACTCTCTTCCCTCGTCTTCGCACCCTCACCCGCGCTTCTCCGACCGGGACCCGCGAAGGCCTTCGACTTCGGGTTCGTCAAGCCCGGCCAGACGGTCGAGGACGCGGTCGGCGCGGTCCGGGGCCACGCGCGGTCGCTCCTGGCGGTGAAGCCCCTGCTGGAATCGGGGTCGTGGGAGGAGGCGCAGCGGGAGATGCGCGAGAGCTCGGCCCTCCTGAAGCAGGACGTCTACACGATCATCCAGAGCATGCCCGGGGGCGAGAGGCCGAGGCTGAGGAAGCTGTACTCGGACCTCTTCAATGGCGTCTCAAGGCTGGACTACGCCGCGAGGGATCGGGACGGGCCCCGCGCTTGGCAGTGCTACGAGAAGATTAGCGCCGCGCTTGAGGAGATTTTAAGGTTAATATGAAGGGACAATGGGCACGAATAATTTTGATTTGATATAATTTTAAATTTTAATTTAATATATAATATAATTTTTAAATTTTAATTTAATTAATATAATTCATAAACTTTTGAAACACGTTCAACTTAATCTTTGAATTATATGAAAATATTCAATGTAGTTCTTCCATTGATTTAAGTTTAAGAATTAAGTTGAACATATTCCAAAAGTTTAGAGGTCAATTTTATAATATATCCTAATTTTAGAGTAGTTTGTGATATATCCCAATTGTCTAAAACTTTTCTCAACATATTTTATTCTTTTTCCTTCTAAATTCTCAAACTCATTTTGCCTATTCGTTATATCTTTACTAGAAGTAGAGAACCCGTCTGTGTGTTAAATGTTCTTGAGTAAATAAATTTCTAATTAATGTCAAGTCTGTCGTGTATTATCTGTTACTATTGGTTAACACCTTTTTTCTCCCCCAGCACGAATTTTGTTTACATAAAGTGCATTTAGTTCGACATTTTAAAAGTTTATTGAAAAAAACCTGAGGTATTTAGCAACATTCCCAAGGGCTTTGAGATGAAAAGTAACCTTAAGAATGCTGGAAGCTCAAGATCCTAGTTAATGAAAATTAGTCAGTTAACTTTTTTGTCCTCACAACCTTATTAAAAATCCAAATTTACCTAGCTTAAAATATAAAACCCTAAATATGTTGTTCATCTTTTTTTAGCGAGGGCGAATAGAGAGGACAAGGCAAAATATGGCCGGCAAGGTCATGTCACCTTGCCCAACAGCCGCCAGTGCTAGATCTAGCTCGCCAGCTGCCTGAGCCCTATGTCGAAGGGTTTGGTTTTCTTAATAGAAAAAAATTACAGTCAAAATCCTTTCTTTTCTTTTCTTTTTTTGGCCAAATACCACTTAACTCAAAGTTATTTTACAATGGATTTTTTACCAAATGTAATTTGCATTTCTCCAACAAGCAGAACCAAACGCAGCCTTTAGATAGATTATATGACTTGGGTCCTAATCAGAAACAGCTAGACTCAATAGGAAATTATTGTTTGTTTACGGCTAATGTATGCAACTCCTAGATAGGTTATGTCTCTTAAGAACTATAGAACAGAGGGCAAAAGAGTAAATAATCGCAGACTATGTGCTACGTAAGAAAATATAACCTTGATGAAAATTCTATAATGGTTTAAGATCGTGAAGAGTAAAATGTAAATGTTTAAGATCGTGAAGAGGAAAAAAAAGATACAGGAGAAATTGTGTTTTCACAAATTCTAACGGCAAAGTACAAAATAAAATTTTTAAAAAAAGTTAATACCTCAAAACCTTCAAATTGATACACATGTGACAAACTTACTCTAAATTAATTTTTTAATCAACAAAACTCCCCAAACTGATATAGCTAATAAAAAATTTACCTTCCGTTAATTTCTATTGAATTTTACTGATAGATGATATGTGCTAATTGATCGATATGCCAATTTGAGATTTTTCACCCATCATTAGATATATCAATTTGGAGTTTTTCATTCCATTAGCCAATTTAAGGAAAACTAAAAAAAAATTATCATAAGTATATTAGTTTGAGGTTTTTGGTGGTCAAAAATTTAGTTTGAAATAAATCAATCATAATTCATAAGTGCACTAATTTGAAAAATTTTTACGGTCAAAAAAATAATTTTGAATAAAATTATTGTTTGTGTTAATTTAAAAATTTTCATGATATTAATTATAAAAAAAAAATTAATCCACCCATCGATAGCCCAGTTGGTTTGCACTCGTTGGGTGTGGCGGTGGGAGCGGTGGGATGCTGCGCTAGTCCTTCCGGAGGATTAGTTGAGGTGCGCAATCTGTATAGACGCTGACCCGGATACCTTCGATACAAAAAAAAAAAATCGGATCTATTTTTAGGATTTTTATGCGTCACTTGACAGTTTGGATTTTTCTACGTAAATATTCCTTTTTCACGAAAAGGAGTCGCATAATTAATTGCAATCCAATATCTCTTCCACTGGGAAAAATAGTTAAGTAATAAATGAAGAAAAGAAGCAGCATTTATCACATGCAACAGTGGGGAGTCCGCAACAAACGGCCACGCCGCTAACGCCGTTAACGAAACAGTCAAAAGTAAACGGGATGGAACGGCTGTTCCCCGCACCACGAGAAACGGCAACGGGCTCGGGCTGGGGCTCGTTTTCCGTTATTTCTCCCCCGATCCGCAGAAAGAAACATAAGCTCCACCTGGGGTCAATCCCCAGTCAAGGACACATGTGCCCTGTCGCCCTCGATCTCTCTCCTTCATTCGCAACGACGAACAACGAATCCATCTCTCTCTTTCTCCACCTCTCACATCAATTCGGGAATTCGAACAGAATCGAGGCCGAAGCGTGTCTGCTGCTCAGCTTCGGACCGCTGGAAAGCTCCAGAATCTGCGCGAGTTCTCGTCTCCCTCCGTGAGGTGTGTTGAGTGCGGGTGTTGCTGGTTCGCTGGTGGTGGGTCGGTGAGAGCCGGTTATGGCCGACGAGGAGGGAGCTAGCTTGGGAGCTCTCGAGGCGGAGGGCGGCCGTCCCGGGGAGCTCCCGAGCTCGGGGGGAGGAGGGGGCGCAGTGGGAGCCGGGGAAGGCCCGCGGTCGGAAACCCTAGTCGCGACGCCCTCCGCTCCGTCACCGCGGAGTGATCGTGATCGTGATCGTGATCGTGATCGGTGCGAAGGTGAGTTCTCAAGCTGTCTTGAATGGGATAAAAAAAAAGGAAGAAATGCGTTAAGCAAGTGTTTTTGTCTTTTTTTTTTTGTTTTTTTTGTTTTTTGGTATTCTTGGTGATTGAGGTGGCGGTGTGTTAATTGACAGGTTCGAAGGTGAGTTTCGCTGCGGTGGAAGAATCCAAGGTGATTGTGGTTCCTTACACTATTTGATATCAGTTGCCGTTCCTTTTGATTACTGCTTATGTTGGAGTAAGCTTAATTTTAGTTCTTGTAAATTTGTTTACGTAAGCGAGCTTTTCACTCTCTCTCTATTCCACTTATTTCACTTCTCCATATGGATGATGATGAAATTCGCACTAATACTTGAAGGGTACTGTTGTGAAGACTAAGAGAACATAAAATTCCTCTTGCTTTCCATTATTTTGATTCTCAATTGTGTTAACTTAGTACTCCTCCTAGTTGCTAACACACGAAGCTATGTCTTGTCAGTAGGCTTCTCAATGGGCTACCAATTGATTGTCAATACTTGCGATTTGGGGCTCGGATGACTCGCTGGCTTATCTCAAAGAATCAACCTTAGGAACAATTGTTAAACCGCACAATTATCTGAATAAATGAAAGCCATGATTTCTTGAATCAAGAATTGTTCACGGAATTGGATTTGATCAGAAAGTTTAGAATGGTTACAGTCCTCTGTTTGTTTTGCATGGACTATTTTCAGGATGCACTTTGCCATACCAATTTGAGTGTAGGATGAGCATGAGGATTGAGGAGAAAATCAAAATAACATGTAAGTTTGATTAAAGGATAGAAACAATTAAAGGTGTTAGCTCAATAATGGAATACCAGTACCACTACCTGGTAATATGTGTCGGGAGATGTGTTAATCACACATTTTCGTAAGAAAGGTGTTCTTGAGCTCCTTGTAGATGAGGTGCTTTCCTGCTACACCCTATATATTCAGTCTACTAGATGGGGTTCTTCCTTACAATGATAATTTTTAGCGATGTTGGATAGATTTCGAACAAATAACTTTTCTTATGTGGGTAGTGCATCAGGGTTGTCCCATTAATGAAATTTGCATGCTAAAAGAAACATAGGAAGGAAAAACTAGCAGTGCTCCCAGTGCGCTGGTACACAGTACCTGAAAATTAATCAATATTGAATTTTGAAGATCTAGTGGGATTGACTTGGAATAACGCATAGTGTTGTTATAAAAGAGATATGCGATTAATTGCGAAAGAGACAATACTTTCTATGTCCTTGCGACGTTTGATTTCTCCACGATTCGCTTGCCATATCTTGGCAAAATGTTGATCTTGAATACAGTCCAAACTCTTTTCAACCATTTAAGGATGATTTTGCTTATAAGATGGCCTCCAAAAATGTGAAAAGAATATGCAGTTCACCTTTTCTCCCTTTTCAGGAAAATGTATGTTTCTGTAAGTCGGAACATTTGATTTTCTGGCCCAGACGTAAAAACTTGCATGATGGAACACTTTACTGGCAGCTGCATCTTTAGTCCCTGATGGCCTGAACCAGATCATTATTCACCATTTAGCCCGTTAATTTCAAAAAGTATGATTATGCTTTCAAACTTTTTGATGCTGACCTTTTAGCCAATTACTGAGAGGGTGTTTACTTTGTCATTTGACTTTTCGTAGTTGGCTTATGATTTAACATGAGTATAAAATCAATATTATTTAGTGAGAACACTCCAAATATTCAAAAATATATGAAAATTAACATTTCAAATCACCATAATTTTGGTATGACTTTCTATAAGTTGATTTATATGTGCATATATGGGTGGGTGTGCGCGCGCACGATATTATTTTGGTGGAAATCCAAGATTGGCTTTTTGTTGCTTCATTAGTCTTTCTTAAACACCTACCAAACAGACAATTCGTGTGTGCAAGCGACTTTTTTCTTCTTTTTTAAGTTGCTTAACTGTCTCCGAGCTTTGGAGATGTGACTTTTGTTTGATTCTAGATAGATAAAAATCTTAAAGAACGTGCTTTACCCAAAAAAAAAAATATATATCTTAAAGAGCGTAGAAACGTAACATATAACATCAATCAAAGCCATGTGAAATTTTTGTGTAATTCCTTAGTTTTGGCAGTAATTTTAAAAGAAAGAACAAAGTGCCACAAAGAGGCACTTATATTTGTCGTCTGCCTCTTCCTAGATGTTTCCTGGTGAGATCCTATCTGCTATGTAATTTCATGTGGTATATGATAATGTTGAAATTGTGCTAGGCTTGAAAGTTTGGGGGTGAGAATATCAAAATTTGCAGTGAATAGACTAGCTTGAAATTCTTGGCAAAGTTTTGGGCCAAGATTTGTAAAAGACATCATCTATAACCATCTCAATTGTGAAATCGTGAACTTAGTTATAAGTACATTTCAATGAGTCATAAACTAGATAGTTTCAGGAAATATGTATTTCACTTACTGTCACTGGGTCATCATGTCCTTGTTAGTAGATTGTGTTAAAAAGTCTTCGTTTTTTCATCTATGCTTGCAAGTCTTTGACATGATGACAATTTTGGCCTTCAGGAGCAAGTTCAACAGTCCCACCAGGAAGTTCTAGGAGTTGGAAAAGTGGAGGCGGCTCAGACCAAGATACAGAACCAGCCACATTTATCATTGTGTCCAATGGCGTCATCAGAATTATCACCAACTTCTGTTACTCAATCTATTTCGTCAATTCCAAGCCCAACTCCTGTAGAACAGGGTTCCGGGATGAAGATAACTGGTTCCTGCATGCCAGATCCGGACATAAGAAGTTCTTACACAAGGAATGTCCCTCGAGCTTTAAGGACTTCTAACATTGATGGTTACAACTGGAGAAAATATGGTCAAAAACAAGTCAAAAGTCCCCAAGGTTCAAGAAGTTATTTCAGGTGCACATACACAGAATGTTCTGCAAAAAAGATCGAGTGTTGTGACGAGCTAGGCCATAAGTTAGAGACTGTTTACAGAAGTCAACACAACCATGATCCACCAAAGAAGGTCAATGGCATGTTGGAGGGTAAACTTGAAAAATCTGTTGGGCCTGCTATCAAGCATCTTTCAAATAACCATTCGACCACAGGGCTTGATGATTCAGTTCCATCCTCTTCTTCCAAGGAATTAGTCCAAGGAATTCCTGCTAGAACCAAAAGTGAGCATCAAAATTCAGGTGGCTTTGGTGGAAATGGGGAAACTACCATAAAGAACGAACATGTCAATGAAATAGAGCCTAGACAAAGGCAAGTTGAAGGAAGCTGTAATTCCTGCTGTGTTCTCGTCATTCTAATCTGTCAATCGCCCAATGAAGCATTGTTGTGTAGGTTGTGTCTTAATCATTTTTCTCCTCTTCTCTGACATGCAGTGGTAAGAAGATCAAGTCGTCTCACTCAGATCCTCAGCCAAAACCTGGAAAGAAACCTAAGACTGTTGTCCATGCAGCAGGTGATGTGGGGATCTCTGCTGATGGTTACAGGTGGCGAAAGTATGGGCAGAAGATGGTAAAGGGAAATCCTCACCCCAGGTGCATGCTTATATGATTACTCTGGCTTTTTTCTTTGTTATAGAAAGAAGGAGACTACTAATTTATCAGACTATATTGATGTGGTAAGGTTCTTAGGGTAAGCTTTGCTTTTGCAGAGGGAAAATTAAGGGACTGGACCTTTTACTGTTTTGAACAATCTTTTTCTCTGATTGTTTATCTTATTTCCTTTTCAAAGAAAAAGATTTTCTCACTTCTGTCCCTATTCTCCCGATTTTTCCAAGAGCTCCTTGGGCATTGCATGGTACTTAATTTTGTTTTACTTTCGTGTTGCGTTGTTTGGTACTTATGTATAGATAAGAATGTTGCTTACTTGCTTTTAAGTAAATGAAAGCACGTTCAATCACATCTGGAAATTAGATATAGGGACCAGAGAGTTAAATGAAATGTATACTATTGAAGTATGACTATAGGGAGAGGAGGTAAAGCTGTATTTGGCTCTGTTTGTGTGTGTGTGTGTGTGTGTGTGAACAAGCAGAGACAAACATAACAGGTCTTTGCAATCACAAGATATTTCCACTAATCAATTTCGAAGTTTGAGTAGAAACGTGATCTGCAAATGGCTAACTGTGAACCATATGTAGATCACAGCATCACAATGTGCTCTGCGATGAGGCTGTTGTAGCCTGTATGAGGTCCTCTAATTTTATAGTCGTATATAAGGTAAGCACCTGATGATTGTAATTATAAGTGATCTGCATGAACCAGGATTCTACATCTGGCGTCATAGGCGGTTAGATTGAGGGGATGTATGCTCGTGTGGTTTTCCCTATAGTAGTAAACTGTTAGCATGTGTGCCTGGTGCTTCCTTGCTAGTTTTAGGTACTGGTGGCAGCGGTTCTTTTTTCTATGAGTATCTTGATTTTCATATACAAAAACAGTCTCTTTTTTGGGAGAACCTCTTAACTTTAGAGTCCGATCGGGCACCTCCAACTTATCGTTCTAAGAATACATTGGGGGGCCAATATCAAAAGATATGCAAGAAAGGTTTTTGGATGTGTTCCAGGATCTAACATTTCTTTTTACATTGAAGCATTTGTAATTTATAACCTCTACGAATTTCAGGAATTACTACAGATGCACTTCAGCGGGTTGCCCAGTTCGTAAGCAAATTGAGACTGCCGTAGATAATGCAAATGCCATCATAATCACTTATAAGGGGATCCATGACCATGACATGCCGGTTCCCAAAAAGAGGCATGGCCCACCAAGCGCTCCCCTTATTGCTGCTGCTGCTTCAGCTTCCATGAGCAGTGCGCAGCTTAAGAAAGTTGATGCAGCCCAAAATGGAAAGGCGTCGACCCAATTATCAGTAGTTACAGGGGATGAATTGACTGGAGAGGCCATGGAACTTGGAGGTGAGAAGGCAATTGAATCAGCAAGGACTCTTCTAAGCATCGGATTCGAAATCAAGCCCTGTTGATAAGTGAACAGATTGCTGGACTGCTGTAGAACTAATTGCCAGGTTTGAAATTTCACTTCTTTTTTTCCCAGTATGTATTTATTTCGATTTATGTCTCTCGGTTGTAGTCTCTCAGTGGGCACCTGTATATTTCCCCTTCAAATGCCCTGTAGAATCTGTTTAAATAGTGGAGAAAAGATAGTGTGCACATAAAAGTCATGAAATTTAGCGAATGGAGAAACAGCGCATGCATGATTGCATTTATCATCTGGATGAAGGTTTTGCTCAGCTCGATACGAGAACTCGGTGTGGTCAACATTTGATCGGCAGTCGGAATGATTTTTGGAGATTGCGCATGCCGAATGCTGCATGATCAAGACAAGTTAGAATGCATTATACGGCCCGGGTTCTTGGATTATTTCTACATCGAATTGGAACGCATTTTCCCCTTAAACTTTAGTAATTTCCCAAATGTTCGAAGACCAACAATATCATTTGTTATGTAGGAAGAATTATTGAATTACCAATAAACAATAGAAGAAGAAAAAATATATATCCTATGAATTGCATATGCAGCGATATCATATCTCTAAAGTCGAATTAGTTTATTGATCAAATGTCAAAAAGCTATAAAAGTCGTCTTTATTTATGAGGAACGTATGCCGCATTTCTTCAACATTCGAATCCGTACTGATAGTGAAATATTTAAATAATCTTTAATAGCATATAGCATTTTAATTAGTATATAGGAGTATATAGAAATATCAACCTGCCTTCGCTTAAAGTGCCTCTTCATGGCGGTCAACGCCATCACCGTGTTCCCCATCGGCGAATTCAGGCTCGTGGCCACACCCTCGTCTCTGGCCAACGACATCTTTGATGAGTACATCAGCTGAATCAGCCGGCAGGGCAAAACGTCCCAAGAGCCAACCACGTTGGCCCGAGGGAGGGAAATACCAAGCAGAGGGATATGAAGAAGGGCTTGATTGATGAAGATCATGGAGTTGAAGAAATGAGAGAGAAAGAGAGGGGGACAAGGAGGATGTTAGAGAACGAATTGCTCGCTAGGGTTAACGGTTGTATTTTGAAAGACAGTAGGTTTAGTACGTTTACAGACAAGTTTCGAAAATGTTGCCAAGTGAGCAACAAATCATGACTTGTCGAAAAGACGAGATTATAAAAAGCGAGAAGCTTTTCCGACCAAAAAGGAAAAAAGAGGAGATTAAGGAGCAGACTACAATGCTAATTGTAAAGAGACGTGTTTCCCATGTTTTATGAAGATTACTTCTTGGCGGGTGGACTCTGAAATGGGCTATTATCTTGTTTCTTGCGTACTCGCTGTTCATAAGACGAAATTATTTCGTGCATTCAAATTTCAATTTGGATATTCCTTGTTTAGCAATGGAGACTTTGCAATAGTGTCCTACTACAAAAACTCGTAAGGCTCATCGGTTCCCATTTGGGTACTGCTCCCGATCCTGAAAAAATCGAATCAGGAATCCCATCGGGTACTGGTCCCGATTCCAAAGCTCGATACAAGAACTCGAGAACACAAAGAGCCATCCGATTATAATTTTCATTGATTTACATAGTAATATTGTACTTTCCATGCATTAGTCCTAGGTTGAGAGGCGAAAAAAGTTACATGGCCTACAACATCCAAATTGTAGCAAGTCCTTGGTATATTCACCGGACAAGTCGATAGAAATTGTCCGCTTCATGCACGAGTCCTACAACTTTTATTTCGTGCACCTAAAACTTAAAACTAGTAACTTCTAATCATAATTGAGTCCCTCCATCGACAGAAGAAAGGACCTAACCATACATCGAAGCCGCAAGTTTCAAGATTTAAATGAATAATATGAAAGCTTTACGACTTAAAAGTGTGAATTTTGACAGCTTTTAAGACTTCTCTCGCAATTTTTCCTTCAAAACTTACACAAACCTATCCAATTACATACAACCACCAAAGTTCCTAACTCAAATCACCGCTTCCGTCCCTACAAGGGACATACTAATGAACGCCACCAGCCAAAATGAAATGCTTCAGCTTCTGAAACTAATCCCCAAAAGGAAAATTTCACGAAAACAAAAAACAGTTGCTACCATTTCACAGCATTTTCATTCCACAGAATATTGTTTTATCCAGCATGTAGGCAGCAGTCTCTAAAGATGAATCGACCAGTTGCAATCCAGCAGTAGATCCAAAGCCAAAGTAATAAACTTGCGAATTCTAGATGAGTTGCTACCCAATCACCAAGATCCAAAAGCAGATAAGTAACTGGTTGAACATGTGCTGTTCAATCCCAAAGAAAATTGTGTGCATCATATTTACCAGCAAACATATGAAGAAGTCTAATTCATAAAAGGTACATGATCTGCATAATTTGTTTTTCATTGACCGAACATGAACTTCATAATTAAATGAGATGTTTTGGCAACAAAAAGAGGAGACCAGTATTGGAATGCAGGACATCCTTGTAAGTGCACCTCGCGCCTTGTTAAAAAACCTCTCTGCGGGTACTTGCAGACAGAGCATGTCACAAGATCCGAAAATGGCACCTGCAAGCATTCCAAGGACGTGTTATTCCTTTTGGGACCCAGTAACATGGTTGTGATACAATTTTGCAATCCAGTAAGGCATTTCTACAATGTGCCTAGCCAACATACACATAAGATTCTTGTTTATGTGTGCGTCAATAGATAGAGCAAAGTGCAAGCAGTTGCCATAAATCATTGGATACGCATCCCTTCCAATCACAGAATTGAGCTTTGGGGGATCTGTGAACACTTTTGCAAGGCTTCATCCTTCTCCAAAAAGTTACAGCAACTTAGTCGGTAAAATTGTTAGGTAAGAATTCAAAAGCAAATGTATGCGCAGATGAAGGCAAATAAATGTTGATTTCAGTAAAGCAGTATGAGTGTTTTTGGAATATTAGTGGCTGAACACCTACAGTACCCATAGCAACACTCAATGACACAGGAAAGCATCAGAGTTACAGCACAAATAGCTAAGGCAGACTCCAAATACACTTGCAAAATGTGCATCTTTCAGTCACTATAGGAAGTAATATTTCCCAGGGAAAATAAGATACGGTGTTGTACTACAAAACACCACTGAGAAAACCTCATAGAACTTTGTTTTTTCCTGGAACTGTATGAAGCAACCTAGAAGCCATCTAAAGGAGCTATAATTATGTCTTTAATACGATCTTTTGTAAAACAAAGGAGAAAATAAGACCCAACTGTTGCAAATGCTCGTCACAGTAAAAAAAAGATAATAATAAGACCCAACTATCACAAATGCTGGTCACAGTACAAGATTGGACTGAGCATCTCACGTAGTGTGCAAGCTCTTTAAGCAAATTTATAGCTCAAAGCTGCTTTCTGATGGTCGCTTCACTTAAGCATAAAAGCTCGAAGCACATTCACAGCTTATTTATATCACAAATCCATCAATTTGTTCATAATGCTATTTTCTTCTTCAAGTGGCTGGAAACAATTCTAAAGGTCATTCAGCAGAATCACTGAGCAGGACGCTATTAGCCTACCTAGAAAAGACGAAGGTAAACCATTGCCACAGACTGGACTAAATAGCGATAAATGAATTGGAAGAAAGAAAATCACATACCCCAGTAAGCCTCTGCCTTGCCATGTTCTAGGAGTCACTGTTAAATTGATGAGTTCACCTTGCCTCATAGCCACCAATGTTAAAGCATGGTCCTGATTTGCCTGAGCTTCAGAAGAGAGTCTTTGGAGTAAATTATCCCCAGATTCAACATTCCCAAACTTCACAATCTGATCACCCAGCTGCAAACCATCCTCTGCTGCTGGTGAACCATCAGCTATTTCATCAACTACTGCAAAGGGTCTGCTGAGTATCACATCAACATCCATGTCACTGGGAGTATCTCTTTGTTTGTTTTTTCGCGAAGATTCTGATGTTGTTGCATCAACATGTGATGTGCTTGTAAGATCCAATCCCACAGCACCACCTTCAAATAAAAAAGAGGGTAGAGGGGGTAAAAAACAAGCCAGGGTGAATTCAAGCTGCATGCCTCTGCATGGTAAAAGTAATGCAAACTCAGTTTACAATCCCAAAATGGCATTGTCTAAGAAGGGTGGAAGAAATATATACAATAGAGTTCTTGAGTTGGTGTATTTTGAATGGTAAAAGCATCAAACAACTATATGAATAATTTTTGAGCCAGTATTGTAGAATGCCTACATAGTGGGAGTCATCACAATCAAATCTCTTGATAGTTCAAGATTTAAAAGAATAATAAGTTGATCAAAATGCATTGCTTTCACAATAACCTGATCAAATGCAGGGCTAACTGCTTTAGCAATCAGGAAGAAAACTGCACTTATCTATTTGATGTGGATCAAGAGATATTGAGCGCGTGACTGAATGGGCAGGGATAGATACTCATCCTAGAGGCCTACATATATCCATTAAAAGGAACATAAATAACCCTTTCGTTACAAAGAAGTAATTCACCGTTCCTTATATGAACAAACTCTTGATTTCTTCAATAGTTCTCTCAGCCCGATTTAAGAGTTTACACCCAAGGAATAAGCAGATGCGTAACTAGTCAGACTAGCCACAAACCCAATGCATATGCAGAAAAATGCACAAGACATAAAAGAAAATGGAAACCATAAAACTGGAATTTTTAGCATCACGAGCTTCCAAACACACAGCATAAGCAACCGAAATCATATTCTCACGAGAAAACAATTTGTAAACTATCACAGGAAGTAATAATCCTATTAACCAAACGAGGTCATTCCAGAAAAACATAAGGTCAGACCCTGCTAGAAGATGAACAAAGTAACATGAACGTTTGAGCAGCCTACCGGAACCCTTAGCTGGTGCCAATCTGGGAGCAAGCCTAGCTGAATGGAGGACTTGTATATTCTCATCAAGTTTATCAGTAATCTCTTTATGGTCATTCCGAAGCTCTGCAATTGAAAGAACATGTCATCATAGTATGCCAACCCCCAACACACAAACGGAACTCAAGAGACGGTACAACCCCGAGACACATGCTAAAACAGACTGCCTCTGCTGCAAGACTAAAATATCCATAGCCCTAAAGTAATCGACCAAACTGGAGTCAACTCTCAACAGACAAGGCTCACTAGCTCGTAAAGAAAACAACTGAAAACTTCAGCACCACTAGCCGAGTTCCCATCAACCCCAACATTCGATTCACAAATTTCTGTAGCGAACACGCAGTAATCTAACTACTCTTGCAACCAAGCTGCAAATAGAGTGAATCCAAAGCGAACCCAACACAATACCAGAAAGACGACGACGCTCAGCTCGCACGACTGGAATGTCAATATCCGTGCGAGGAAACCCCTGCACACCAAGCAGAACCCCAAAAATTTAGACAGACGAATTCAAACGCTCTGAATCACTCGAACCCATCTTCCTTCACGTCTTAAATTTTTAATTTTTTTTTTCTTGGGTACCTCAGAATCGACGAGGTTGCCGGAGAGGCCGGGACCGCCGGGCCGGGTGAGGCGCTCGATGATGACGTTCATCTCGGCCTCGATGGCGGTCCTCTTCTCCATCAGCTTCATCGTCTCTGCTTTCAGATCCGTCCCCACCATTCTCGCTTCTGCTCTCTTACGTTCCTGTGTTGCAGAAGCTGCAGATTACCGCACGAGGAAGATTTCTTCTTCCCTTTGGGGCGGCGCCGAGGCCGAAGAGACTTTCGGCACTGCCTTGGACGAGAAGTCACTGGAATGCGTGCATCTTTTCCACCGCAAGCGAAAAGGTAAAACTCGAAAAATACGCAGAGAACATTTATCCCCCGACTTTCAAGAAATACACGAAAACTCCCCGACAGGCGCCGCCGTCTCATTTGTTTTTCCGCCTTCACAATTCATCAAAAGAAACAAATCTTTTTATTACTTTTTTTGCCCTCCATATCCTCAAATAATTAGAGAATTGCCATCACAAGAGGACTACTTTCCAATTTCCCTTTTTTTTTGGCTCTCTTTTGTAAATCGAAATCATTTTTCAATGCATTTATTTTTCATAAAATTAACGGAACCTAAAGACTAAGTACACAACCAATTAATTTAAACTAATTTTCATATCTCAAAAGATCCAAAACTGGCATACTCGAGCCACATTTACCCCAGATTAATCTATGTGTCATAAATAATTTCCAAGCTCCAAGCTCATATCACATTTACTTCGAATTAATTTTCGTGTGACAAAAGATCTCAAATTGATATGCCCACAACAAACTTACCAAAATCTTAGCACAAAATTGGGACAAAACTAAGGACTTTATCATATTTTCGAAACGTGAGAGAGCTCTTAGGCAAAATTAGCAAATTTTAGCGAATTTCCTAATCTCATGTCATTTTTGTCAAATATGGTTTTCCTAGAACGATGTCGCTTAGGAGACCTTTCACGTTGAATTTATATGTCAAATTTACGTCTCATGCGATCATTCAAAGTTATTTGCCACATGTGCTTCCATATTAGTGTCGCGACCCTCTAAAAAAAATTTTAAATTTTAAAAGGGGTTAACGGATTATTAGGTTAATTAGATTTGACTAACCTAACGCGGACCCTCCCAAGCCCTACCGAATCGCAACTTTGGTTTTTGTTTAAATGATTTTAAAATTTGGAGTCGCCACTAATCGTTCTTGGTAGGTCGATTAGAAACCTAAATAAATTAGCGGGAGAACTAATTTATTCCTGCGAACCAGAGATTAGGAGCTCGGGGACTTGGTTACACTAGTTAATTAAAACTAATGCCCTTTCGGTACCTTAATTTCATGGATATCCTAATTCAGCAACTCAGGCTTGGTTTATTCCTAAGGCTATAGTAGGGTATTCTCTTTTGTGTTTTCACTTTTTAAATAGGATGCATGGATGGTATATATTTTTATTTGTTATATTTTTTTAAGTGTTAAAGATTCCCTGAAGCCGAAAGAAGGAGTGTGTTAACGACTTCTGTGCAGTATTACAACCTACTTATCTTTTGGGTCTGATGATTCAAAAATTAAATTATAGGAAGTACATGACAGTGAATAAACACCTCCAATGGGAGGCCTAGCATTGGCTTGGCTCTTCCCTTTGGGATTTAAGGTACAGGTATATAAGTTGCAAGTATTTAAACTACTGTAAGTAAAAACCTCCAATGGGAGGCTAAGCATTGGCTTGGCTCTTCCCTTTGGGATTTAAGGTACATGTATTTAAGTTGCAGGTATTTAACTACTGTAAGTAAAAACCTCCAATGGGAGGCTAAGCATTGGCTTGGTTCTTCCCTTTGGGATTTAAGGTACATGTATTTAAGTTGCAAGTATTTAACTACTGTAAGTAAAAACCTCCAATGGGAGGCTAAGTATTGGCTTGGCTCTTCCCTTTGGGATTTAAGGTATAGGTATTTAAGTTGCAGGTATTTAACTACTATAAGTAAAAACCTCCAATGGGAGGCTAAGCATTGGCTTGGCTCTTCCCTTTGGGATTTAAGGTACAGGTATTTAAGTTGCAGGTATTTAACTACTGTAAGTAAAAACCTCCAATGGGAGGCTAAGCATTGGCTTGGCTCTTCCCTTTGGGATTTATGGTGCAGGTATTTAAATTGCGGATGGACTTTGTCCTCTCCATTCTGGGGTATGAATTCTTTAAAATAAAATACAACGAATTGATTCAACAATTTGAAATTTGTGCGCGCTTGAGGACTCCTCCAAGCCGATTTTGTGCTTCCATAGGGTTGACCATTGATATAAAGCTGCGGCTTCCTGACATAAAATAGAGTGAAATGTCAGTATACAAAATATGTGCTAATCTGCACCTAAAACCAGAAGAGTGGAAAGAGTACTTATCTCCCATTTTTTTGGGAGGGATTTCTATAATTGATTTTCGCTCTCTATGTTCCCAATATAGAGAGTTTCTTTTGAATTAAGAGGGACTTTTAGTCACAGATCAGTTGAGAAATCGGTGGACAGCTTAGGAGCTTGTCTGGGCCGATTTTTGCATATCTACGAGATTTTTGCTGTTGACGTAGAGATATCCTTCTCCTGACATAAAATATGAAAAAAAAAGAGGAGATGGAGAAAGTGTATACAATTTGTGCTAATTTGCAAGTAAAACCATAAACAAATGAATAAATAAAAACACTTAGCTCGAATTTGCTTGCTCGTTGACGAGGATGAACTCTTGATTTATATTGATCGATGAAGGAATTTGTGATGATAATCCCTAGCTTTGAACTCCCATCATCTTCAAAATTCTCTCTCTTTTGGTATTTTCTTTCTCTCAAATTTTTCTTCAATCTCCCAAAACTCTCTCAAACATCCAAAATTTTCTCTCCAAAAAAAATCCTCCCAAACACTTCAAATTTTCTCTCTCAAGAATCCTTTCTCAAGCTCACTTCTTTCTCTTTTTATAACCTACTCATCTATCTCCAATTCTAATTTTTCCACTAACTCCATCTCCCATTCTAATTTCTCCACTAACTCTTCTTCATTTTCATCTTCCATTCTCCATCTCTATCTCACATTCTAATCTCTCCACTAACTCTTCTTCATCTTCATCTTCCCTTCTCCATATTTATCTCCCATTCTAATTTCTCCACTAACTCTTCTTAATCTCCATCTTCCCTTCTCTATTCTTATCTTCCATTCTAATTTCTCTACTAACTCTTCTTCATCTCCATCTTCCCTTCTCTATTCTTATCTTATTTTCTCCATCCATTCTTCTCCAACTTCTCTTCTTCATCTCCTCTTCTTCATCTTCCCTTCTCTATTCTAATTTATCCACTAACTTTTCTTTTTATTATTTGTAAAATAATCCTTCAAGAGTTAGGTATTTGCACTTTAGTCCTTGAATTTTAAGTAGTTACAATTCAGTCCCTGAAAAAATATATTTCTTTAAGTCCAAATCTCCTCACAATTTTTGACACACAAAAATTTACCACATGTCAAATTTAAGCTCATTTCTTGTCGCTGAAAATAATGCATAATTTAATTAAAGCCCTTTTGCAAAATTAAGTCATTCTGGGTATAATTGGGCCAAGATGAAAATTTAAAATATTAGAAGACAATGTCACAACTCATAAAAAGTGAAAGTTAAAAAAAAGTTGACTCAAATTAAATTTTTTTAGGCCCGATTCGAGATTATACTCGTGAAGGAACACGTGACTCGAATTGGATTTTTCTGAATTTGCGATGGCCAATATGAAAATAGATTTAAAATAAAAATATTAACTATCTTTGTGTATTTTTTGGCCTCAAATGTTATTTTTTCAAAATTTTCAAATATTTTTGTATTTTTTTTAAAAAAATTAAAATATATATATAATATGAAAAATTATTTTTTGGTCAAAATTCGTTCCCTAGGCTTGGCTAAGGTTCCCAAAGTTGATTTTTCAATTTTATGAATTTTTATGGATTTTCTATTAATTTTTGAAAATAAATAAATAAAAAATACGTAAAAATACTGAAAATATGAAAAATCGTTTTTTGGTCAAAATTGGTTCCCTAGGCTTGGCTAAGGTCTCCAAAGTTGATTTTTCAATTTTATGAATTTTTATGGATTTTTTATTACTTTAGCAATAGAAAAAATGATTAAAGATCAGGTGTCAACAGCTGCCCCTCTTTGAAAGGAAGCTCGGTAGAGGTTCATTTCAAAGACGAGATGACACTTGGATTCTTATCGACTCAATACAAGGAAATAGAAAGAGTCGTGACATGATTGTTCCACTGAAAATGAAATGAGAACCTAAGGATTCGTTATATAAAAAAACTTTAGGGTGGTTGAACTTGAACCCGTATGGTGGATCAACCCATGGTAGATTCCTAATAAAAGGATTCTACTGATTAAAAATTGAATTAAAATTTGACCCGTATGGTGGGTCATACCATTTGACCCGTATGGTGGGTCGTACCATGGTAGATTCCTAATAAAAGGATTCTACTGATTAAATTTTGATTGAGATTTGACCCGTATGGTAGGTCACCACATGGAGATACCTGTAAGAAGGACTTGGTGCCTGTAGAAAGGACTTGGTGCCAGTAAAAAGGACTTGGTGCTTTGCCTGTAAGAAGAACTTTGTGCCTGTAAGAAGGACTTGATTTGCCTGTAAGAAGGACTTTGTTTGCCTGTAACAAGGACTTACTTTGCCTGTAAGAAGGACTTTGTGCCTGTAAGAATGACTTGATTTGCTTGTAAGAAGGACTTTGTTTGCCTGTAAGAAGGACTTTATGCCTGTAAGAAGGACTTGATTTGCCTGTAAGAAGGACTTTATGCCTGTAAGAAGGACTTTGTGCCTGTAAGAAGGACTTGATTTGCCTGTAAGAAGAACTTTGTGCTTGTAAGAAGGACTTTATGCCTGTATGAAGGACTTGATTTGCCTGTAAGAAGGACTTTGTGCCTGTAAGAAGGACTTGATTTGCCTGTAAGAAGGACTTTGTGCCTGTAAGAAGGACTTGGTTTGCCTGTAAGAAGGACTTAGTTTGCCTATAAGAAGGACTTGATTTGCCTGTAAGAAGGACTTTATGCCTTTAAGAAGGACTTGATTTGCTTGTAAGAAGGACTTTGTTTGCCTGTAAGAAGGACTTGATTTGCCTGTAAGAAGGACTTACTTTGCCTGTAAGAAGGACTTTGTGCCTGTAAGAAGGACTTGGTTTGCCTGTAAGAAGGACTTGGTTTGCCTGTAAGCAGGACTTGATTTGCCTGTAAGAAGGAATTGGTTTGCTTGTAAGAAGGACTTTATGCCTGTAAGAAGGACTTGATTTGCCTGTAAGAAGGACTTGATTTGCCTGTAAGAAGGACTTTATGTACCTCAGAGGGTGCCATTCTGAAATCTGGGGAGACCAGGAATCCTGCAGAAGCTCAAACCCAAATTATATTCTCCTGTCGTTTTAGGAATAAACCAAAGAGGCAGAGATCAAAAGGTCTCGAACATTTCTGTCCTTGAGACAAATCATGCTTTATTGAAGAATGTGGATACCTGTATATACCGCAATGGATTCGAGTATCCCAACAACCGTCAGAATTCATTCTCTTGAAAGGTTCTGGTTGAAGATATACTTACCTGAGAATTTGGAAGAAATGCTTGGTGGCTTCTGGACAACCAGGCTTGTTCATTCAATAATCGCCGAATGAATTTCAAGACTTTGGAAGGTAACTCAAACACCGGGAATGTGTTGCCTGTCGGGCAATGTCAGAGCTAACATGTGCAAGCATTTTCATCAATGCGTTCATTGGTTCATACAAAATTGTTCAGCTAAGTTTGCCATGATTAAAGGCAGTCTATGTAATAACTCATGATGCAATCGATCAACATATAGATCATGTATTGCATTACCACTTCTGTTTAAAGAGGTTCTTATAGTATGAACACCTCGAATGTAATCTGAATGGGGGACTTCATTCCGAAATGGCTTTTTCTCACTCTGGAGAAAGGCTGTTTATCTGTAAATCAAAATGTTAGACCTGTGTGGAAATGGTTTGCCTTTCCTCATCCTGTCATGCCCCATTCTGCACATTTGATATCTCCTGTGCAGTTTATGCTCTAAGTTGGAGTTGGTAAGTTAAACACACGGAATAGTCATACATAATTCATGAACTGTGTAAGCACAATGCAGATGTGATAATTTTTTAGCATCACGTGTGTTTATATAATGTGCAAATATGGGCGAATTTAAATTGCCCCTGGTATGTGGGCGGATCGAACAAATTGGGAAGCCTACTCCTTATGTCGAGGGGTGGTTTGTCTCAAACTTTACCCCTGCGCGATGAAGCATATGGGCGAGGGAGCATTTTGGTTTGTTTAATGCCCCTGCAAGAAGCAGAGAAATTATTCTTGAAACCAAACGAGATAAGGAAGACATATTTGCTTTTTCGTTTCAGAGCTTGCGATCAATTTGCCCCATTTTTCACCAGAATAGATCTTGTCAGGTGATCATACTTTTCTTTTGGATTTGTCTCCTTCAACATGTTAAATGTTAGTATAAATATTTCCTGTGAAAAGAAAAGGAGACATGTCAACCAGTATTAAAAGGGATAAATTGGAAACGATACTGATTTACCCTTCATCTTGAATGCCTTGGACAAGTCTTTTACCAATTTTGCTGGATTGAGTTTTCTTCGACTTTTGTTGGATGCTTCACCATTAAGCCGAGAATGTAGCAAAATATTGACTTCGGTATTACTCGTCGAGTATTCCTGCTTGCAAAAAGAAATGCACAAAAAGTTGTTTCATTTATTTATAATACATACAACATTCCCCACCCTCGGGGATCGAACTCGGGATATTTCGGACCTACTATCATCCCCCATACCATTCGGTCCATTGGACCATAGGTGTCCATGGGGCTATCCTTTCAAAGATTAATCTTTGGGGATAAAGCAGCCTTGTTGTATCACCTTATGCCATGTTACGGTATTTCTCGAGGTAATTTGCAATCCCTGTTAAGAATGGAATAAGACAATTCAAGACTTGAGATGATTATGTGCACATTAGAACGATACAGAATTACCCATTTCTGAGATTGTTCGCGTCTTTCGCTTGTACTTTCCTCTGTCCGAAGCTGTCCATCCCGTGGTAATGCCCATGAGTCGATTTGCCCCCAAATTTTGTTCAACTTGTATTCGGATATGATTGCGTTCTCGGGTCGATTTGCAATTTCCTGAGAATAGAAGGGGCTTAATTTTAAAACTTGGAGCAACTGAGGGTAAATTGAAACGATACGGAGTTACCCTTCAGGTTTATCCAGATTTTTATTCGCCATCAATTCGTCGCGAGGTTCGTGAGGTGGCGGATTCGAGCATTTAATAGGGGGAAGTCGGATTATTACTCCTTGCTTTTACACATTCACAAAAGCAGAAAAACATATCACGCAAGGAAATAAAACACATTCATTCATTCAGGATCAGTTCTGCTTCCTCTACAGGCTCTCCCATGATCAGCTGGCTTCATCCCAAATTAGGTATGCATCGGCCATATCGAAGGTCTGGTGGTCGCTGGCTGAACAAGTGCATCACAGTCCCGATGCTTTACCGATATCAAACTGGTTGATTATGGCGAAAAGATCATTGTCAATGTCCGCTTGGTGGTGATCTGTCCCTTCTTCCTCGGGAGGTATTGATACTGATCCAGTATCATTGGTCCTTTTGTACCCTGCTCCAACAGAACTCGATCCTGTTATAAATTGGTCTAACTCACCTCTTAAACGTGCATTTTCGACCCTCAGATCATACATTTCATCGAGGGTGAGGAGGAGGCTATTGCAGTTGGGGCAGGTGGCGGAGTCAAAAGTCTCTTTATACATCTTGTTTTCCGCTCGGAGGTTTTCATTTTCAACTCTTAGAAACTCGGCTTCGTTGTGCTCATGACGGGTCTTCATTCGGGTTCGTCTATTTTGAAACCAGAACTTGATTTGCGAAGGTTCAAGGCCTAGCTCTTGACTCAGTTCCATTTTTTGTTTGCCGTCTGGCATAGGGCACGTTCTGAAGAAAGCTTCAAGCTTTCGTACTTGCTCCTCAATATGGCGACGGTAACGCTTCTTTTGACCTTTACCGTTGTTGTTATTGTCCTTACCGGGCTCTTGGACGTCGTCGGTGGAAGGGCCGGGCTCCATAGGCTCGATCCCAAATATGGCTTCGAACTCTTCCTCTCCCATATTCAGCAAGTAACGATAACTTTCAAGTGTGTTGGGTTGAGACATCTTCGATTTGGTTAACGATTTCTCAAAGTTTGATATCTCTTCTTGTATTTTCACTCTCTGGATTTTTCTGGGAGACTGCGTATGCTTTAAGAGTCTCTCTTTCGAGCACGAATGAGAATTATCAAGAAGATGCCTCCTTTAAAATTAGACGTGGGTTTAGCAACTGTATTGCCTCTCTCGAGTGTTCTGGCTTTCTCGATTTTCTTTTCATCGTATCTCTCGCCCAGCTCGTCTCCTTCCATCTTTCCGTGGAAGGGGGCCCCTTGTTGCTGTCTCCACCGTCAATTTGCTGGCGAGTTCTTCAATAAAGACGAGTCGTATCTCTTTTTTGCCGAAAATGTCTTTGTCTCCCACTCAGCTTATTTTTTATCCTTTCTTTTTCAAAATAGTGGCGTCTCGTCCAACTTTTCCGTAGAGACGTCGGATTTGCTTGGCTCGAGATTGGAGACGAGTAGCGGACGTGATACTGATAGGGAATGGTAGACAGGAAAATTTGGCCAGTAGAGACTTCCCCTGCAAAAATGAAAGAGAATGCGGCAGTATATGTTCTTCATATTCTAGAAAAATTGGAATGATACTGTTTTACCCTTGTGTATACTTCCATTGAATTTGAATTGAGGAAGTTCCTTCATTTGGATTGGATTGAATTGTATATCCCGAGTTGCCCTTCACTTTGAGCTTGCCACATATGTGCTTTGCTTAGTTGGGCCTTGTTTTCTTTCGGGTTGCCTTGGACCATCATCATTTTCCATGCCATCGGGTCCGTGGACCGGAGGGCTCCTTTAATTTGAAGGTTACCTTGAAGGCGAATGAGTCCTATCGCATTCCATTGGGTCATTTCATTTTGCGACACTCTTGAGGCACTTTGCAATCCCCTGAGTGAGAATGGAACAAATCCAATTTAGCATTTTGTAACGATTGAGGGTAAATTGGAACGACACACAGTTACCCGTCTTCGAGCTCGCCTGGGCTTTTCACTTGAAATTTCCCTACGTGAGGCCATTCAACATTTCTCATTATTGCAGTCAGCGACGTTGCCACAAATTGATCCGCCCTAAATCTAGCATAAAAAGGGATTCACGCATTCGACGGGATAAATAAATTGCCCCCTTGTCCTTGAATTAAATCGAGACACCTAGAAAGCTGGAAAATATCATACGCAGGGGAATTAAGCATGAAATGAAAGGTGCACTTATTCAAGGTCAGTTCTGCCTCTCCTATGGCTCTTTGATAATCAGCTAGTCTCGTGTTGGTTCGGGTGTGGATAACCGATGTTTGAGAGTCCCTACTCACTGGCTCCTGATCGCGGCTTGGGACGTCTGTCAACCCTAAACTGGTTGACCAGGGCAGTAAGCTCATCATCTGGGTAATCTCTTGAACCTTCCAGCAACTGATGCTCGAATTGGGCATTGTTGTTGGCAAATGCTGGCGGTAGATTTCTCATTCTGTCCTCGCCATGAGCAATTTGACTTCTCATGCTGGAGCCTTCATCATTACTCGAGAAAGTGTGGGGATCACCAACTGTCCTGCTGCCAAAAACTCCTTCCATTCGAGGATTAGAGAAGTGGAAGTGCTCAGGATAACTTCTTGTCTGATTCTCTGGCTGCGCAGGCGCGCTGATCATTGGATAAGTTCTAGCCACAGGTTGGTGCTCAAACCAAGGAATCTGAATACACTGCTCCTGCGGTCTATACTCTTGAAGAGCATTAGGGTGATTCTGGGGGATACTTTGATTAACGCATGGGGGATTGATGGCATGGCTACTAGCTTGGTTGATGATGGGAAGTGGCTCGCCCCATGCTAACCTGGGGAACTTATGGTGGCGAGGAGACTCGACGTTCAGGCTTGGATCAGTCCCGCCTTGGTTTTCTTGATTCTGAGCTGCATTGTGTTCTCTCACCCTTTTTCTGTACTTCTGAAGATGACTCGAAACATTTGCTTTAGTGAGTCCCTCTACCTTCATAATTTCCAGTATATGTTGCGGCCGTGCCGAATCTATTCCTAGCTGCTGAACTGCATTAACAAACATACGATGCAGCTCGGAAGACCAACTCATCTTCTTTCTCCAGTTGCTTGGAACAAAATTGAAGGCTTGATGCTTGTTCTCATGGTCGTGCAATTGCTTTCTTACCACGTGCTGCCATATGTTTTGAAGCATCTGAACTCTAACTGGTTTCGTTACGACGTCTTGGGCCCCATTTAAGACAGCCTTCATTAGGGCTTGCTGATCATCGCTTGCCGATATTACGAGGACTGGCATGTTTAATTTAGAATTGATGACTTCCAAGAGAGTGAAAACATCCATGTCAATCCCTACCATGGCGGTAAGGACGATATCAAACGGGTCACTACTCCTCCTTAATATCTCTAAGGCCTCTGTCGCCTTTGCTTGAGCTACAACCTTATACCGGCATTTTCTTAATACGGTAACAAGGATTGACAGAGAGACTGGATTACCGTCAATGGCCATGACCAGTAGACCCTCAGGGTAAGGAACTTCATCAGCTTTGACCAGGGTTGAACATGCGCCCATTCCCCTAATACTCGACATATTTCTGGATCTAGGACTGCCGATTCGAGACCGCCTCGGGATGTCTTCTCGGACTTGAGGGATCACGAGATCGTTGATGCCTTCTCGTAATAGGCTTTGAAAGCCGATGCTTTGATGGTGAAGGTTTTGAATTCCTCTCCCACGAGAACTCCTTCCTCTCTATCTTTCTCCTGCGAGTTCTTGCGAATGAACTCTGACTATCAAATGGGGACAAGTTCTCTCTCTGGCAATAGCAACGACTTCCCTCTTCACGGGCAGCGCTATTAGATTTTCCGAGGGAGAAAATCTGATATTCAGCTTTTGATCAAAGGGGAAATCCTTGTTTCTCGCTCAGTTTGTCTTCTTTTTTCTTTTCGTGATAGAGGGCCCCTGTCAAGATCTCCACCGTCGATTTACTGGCGGGTCCTCCAATGAAGAAAAGTCGTATCTCCTTTTCGCTAACGTTTGCCGTGTCTTCCACTCAGCTCATCTTTCCGTCTTCTTTTTCAAAGTGGCGGTGTCTCGTCAAACTTTTTGCGGAGATTTCGGACTCGCTTAGCTCGCAGTCGCCATCTGATGGGAATTCGAGCCAACGAGGGTGGTGCCAATAGAGAATGGTAGATAAGAGAAATCTTGACTGGTTGATACCGTCACTATGAAATCAATATTTACTTCAAAGCAGATTACCATCTTCGCATTCCGCTCATCTGCCTCACCTCTCTCCCCCTTTCTTTCGTATTCTGCTTTCAAAAATGGCCAATTCTCCTAACCATACCTTATCCGCCGAAGTCCTAGCTGGGTGGGAGAGACTCTACAATCTTCTTGGTAGAGGTTACGCTTATATAGCCAAAAATTCTACCGTTGAGGCTGAAATCCTCGGTTTATTTAGGACCGTAGACGCTGCTTCTGTTGAGGGTACCCAACTAGGGAAGGAGTACCGGAACTTCTCGACCCTCTTCATCAATTTTCTGGCTGCCTATAACCGTGCTTATGAGACGGTCCTTGTGACCGCCGTCGTGAAAGCCCGTTACCGAGACCGGCACGAGCGTCTGGCAACAGTTACGTTTGTGGCTGATAATCACAAAAAGGCCCTCAAGTTTGCCAACGATCAGCTTTCGTGGCTGGTTCGTGAGAGGGGAAAGTTGGTGGACCGTCTGGCCTTGGTCCGAACTTACGCCGAACAGGAGCCAGGCAATATTGTGATGAGGTGTAAATGTGGTTGGCTGCAGGAGAGACTTGATGACATTACGGCAGACATTGCTTTCGAGAGGGCAGCGGTTCCGGACCTGGAGTTTGCGGTTGAGCATTACGAGGCCACTATGGCCCAGGTTAAAGAGAAGTGCGATCGCCTCTTCTTTAGGCTCGCGGAGCTTGATCCCGAGAGCGCCCGGTGCATCCAGAGCATCAACTGTTTGGAGAGTCAGTTGAGCTCTTTCGTAATGGTCATCAGGGCCCAGTTTGGCTTTACCTTTCCTCCCCAGTGAGTTGTTGTAATACTCTTTGATGAATGGAATGAAAGAAAAGCTTCACGTGTTTTGTTTTGTTTTTTTTTAATTTTCCTGCTATCGTTTCTTCCGCATAGCATAACAGAACGATTTGAGGTACCGAAGATGTCGAGGCTTAATGTTCTTCTTGATGTTCTTGTTTAATTGCTCCAGACGATGATATCGAGAACATTGATGATGGGTTCGGCGGTGGCCCCCACTATCCATCTTGAGATCACGAACAATAACGTTATGACAACTCGATCAGTGCGCTGGTAGTAAATCCGGCCACCTGTTGTGTGCCCACTTTTATCCATATTTTGTTTCTTTCGGCGTCCACTTGCTCGTGTCCGTCGCCTGTAGCGTCGGGAGAAATTCCTGTGGGCCACGTTCATTAATAGAACCTCGGTCCTCTAAAGCCCTCCGCATGTTTCGGATAAGAGGAAATTTTAAGACCGGTCTCTCGTTGATTTGATCAGGTAAAGGTATTTGTTTCATGGGTTCTGATTATATAATCCATATTGTTTTTCAAAAGACGGGGGATCCTCTGCAATACATTAAATATGCCCCCATGTTTAATCAGTATAAATCCACCGTCATATCAGAATACAGTGCCCATACAAGTTTACGGATTGACACAACTTTGTCTGTCAAAGATGGACAATGTTCGTTTGCCCCCCAGAATTAACGGTTGAAGCCTCGGTGTTTTTTCGTCTTTTGGTATTTCTGAAGATGATTCTTGATATATTATTGAACTTAATTTTTACACCCGTCTGGGGTATCTAGGATCTCCCTGCAAAAGAAAAGGATATAATTAGTATGCGACACAAGAAATGTCGGTCCATGACTCCTATATTAGTCCAATTTGATTTTTTCTATTTTATAGAGAAATCAGAAGAAAGAAAAAAAAAATTCCTTAGGAAGAAATGGGTTAATTTCTGATACAGAATTTTTTTCAGATTTATTATTCTTTTTTTTATTTTTTTAAAGGAATGTGACAAAGTCTCTTGACGTTTACTAAAATTTTTGAAGGAATTTCCTTTTTATCAAAATAAATTTTCAGAGGTAAATTTGTCAGGAAAATTTTATTTTTATTGAAACAGGAAAGACATGACAGAAATCCTTTATTGGTTAACGAAATTCCCCCGAGACATTAGTCTAATTTTATTTAGAGAAACTTTTCTTAGAAAAACATGAGCGAATTTCTCGAAAAGAATTTTTGTTGCAAGTTTTTATAATTTGAAAGAATGTGATAAAATCACTTGATGTTTTTTTTAAAGGAATTTTTCTTTTTATCGAAATAAATTTTCAGAGGAAAATTTGTCGGGAAAATTTCATTTTTATTGGAGAGAAAAAAAACATGACAAAAATCTCTTATTGGTCAATTAGTCTAATTTTATTTAGAGAAAATTTTCTTAGAAAAACATGAGCAAATTTCTCGAGAAGAATTTTCTTGCAAGTTTTTATAATTTGAAAAATGTGATAAAATCACTTGATGTCTACTAGAGTTTTTTTTAAGGAATTTTTCTTTTTATTGAAATTTTCAGAGGAAAATTTTTTCAGGAAAATTTCATTTTTATTGAAGCAATAAAAATATGACAAAAATCCCTTATTGGTTAATAAAATTCCCATGAAGGGATTTTTTTACATCATTTTTTCAAAAAAAATTTTTTAAAAGAAATGAGGGACAAATTTAATTTTTATTTTCTTTTAAAAAGAATGGTTGTAATATCAAGCTCAAAAACTGACTAACACCTAGCATTGACCGACCGAAAATAAATACAAGATAAAATTAGAGAACTTACTTTTACCTTGGAGAAATGCAAATCACATAGTCATGCGCATGACTCAAGTGAGGAGTGGACTCTAGAAAATAAAAGAAGGAGAGACAAGGTATGGACCTAAAAAGGCTCCCGCTATCTGAATTGACAAACTTACCCTCCGCGCAATCAAATCACAATGGGAAGAATTGTCAATTCAGATAATGAGCGGAATAAAATATGGTCAACCCGAGCGCAATCGACGCAAGAGCTTTGCATATTCGATCCCTATCTATGGTTTTCTAGGAAGAATTTCGCGACTTGGGTTTAGACGCTTGTGTGTGCAGGTGTCGTGATCCTCAGAGTATGCAAGACATGCACAACAATTGATATCAAAACAGCGCTTCTAAAAATGTGCGAAATTAAACAAATAAACCCAACACCGAGCCTGCAAAACAAAGGGGTTAGCCAAACACTCCGCCCCTTATAACTCCCATCCTGCAAAAACATATAACACCTATAGAATGAGTCCCAAACAATATCGCCAGAAGCGAGATATGCATGAAATTTTCATTGGCCTAAGTCCACTAAGACTCTTAAAATTTCGAAAAAATTTAAGTATTCCAATTGGTATCTTTTTTCGAAAATTTAAAAATCTCTGTCCCCAGCGGAGTCGCCAGTCTGTCGCGACCCTCTAAAAAAAATTTTAAATTTTAAAATGGGTTAACGGATTATTAGGTTAATTAGATTTGACTAACCTAACGCGGACCCTCCCAAGCCCTACCAAATCGCAACTTTGGTTTTTGTTTAAATGATTTTAAAATTTGGAGTCGCCACTAATCGTTCTTGGTAGGTCGATTAGAAACCTAAATAAATTAGCGGGAGAACTAATTTATTCCTGCGAACCAGAGATTAGGAGCTCGGGGACTTGGTTACACTAGTTAATTAAAACTAATGCCCTTTCGGTACCTTAATTTCATGGATATCCTAATTCGGCAACTCAGGCTTGGTTTATTCCTAAGGCTATAGTAGGGTATTCTCTTTTGTGTTTTCACTTTTTAAATAGGATGCATGGATGGTATATATTTTTATTTGTTATATTTTTTTAAGTGTTAAAGATTCCCTGAAGCCGAAAGAAGGAGTGTGTTAACGACTTCTGTGCAGTATTACAACCTACTTATCTTTTGGGTCTGATGATTCAAAAATTAAATTATAGGAAGTACATGACAGTGAATAAACACCTCCAATGGGAGGCCTAGCATTGGCTTGGCTCTTCCCTTTGGGATTTAAGGTACAGGTATATAAGTTGCAAGTATTTAAACTACTGTAAGTAAAAACCTCCAATGGGAGGCTAAGCATTGGCTTGGCTCTTCCCTTTGGGATTTAAGGTACATGTATTTAAGTTGCAGGTATTTAACTACTGTAAGTAAAAACCTCCAATGGGAGGCTAAGCATTGGCTTGGTTCTTCCCTTTGGGATTTAAGGTACATGTATTTAAGTTGCAAGTATTTAACTACTGTAAGTAAAAACCTCCAATGGGAGGCTAAGCATTGGCTTGGCTCTTCCCTTTGGGATTTAAGGTATAGGTATTTAAGTTGCAGGTATTTAACTACTGTAAGTAAAAACCTCCAATGGGAGACTAAGCATTGGCTTGGCTCTTCCCTTTGGGATTTAAGGTACAGGTATTTAAGTTGCAGGTATTTAACTACTGTAAGTAAAAACCTCCAATGGGAGGCTAAGCATTGGCTTGGCTCTTCCCTTTGGGATTTATGGTGCAGGTATTTAAATTGCGGATGGACTTTGTCCTCTCTATTCTGGGGTATGAATTCTTTAAAATAAAATACAACGAATTGATTCAACAATTTGAAATTTGTGCGCGCTTGAGGACTCCTCCAAGCCGATTTTGTGCTTCCATAGGGTTGACAATTGATATAAAGCTGCGGCTTCCTGACATAAAATAGAGTGAAATGTCAGTATACAAAATATGTGCTAATCTGCACCTAAAACCAGAAGAGTGGAAAGAGTACTTATCTCCCATTTTTTTGGGAGGGATTTCTATAATTGATTTTCGCTCTCTATGTTCCCAATATAGAGAGTTTCTTTTGAATTAAGAGGGACTTTTAGTCACAGATCAATTGAGAAATCGGTGGACAGCTTAGGAGCTTGTCTGGGCCGATTTTTGCATATCTACGAGATTTTTGCTGTTGACGTAGAGATATCCTTCTCCTGACATAAAATATGAAAAAAAAAGAGGAGATGGAGAAAGTGTATACAATTTGTGCTAATTTGCAAGTAAAACCATAAACAAATGAATAAATAAAAACACTTAGCTCGAATTTGCTTGCTCGTTGACGAGGATGAACTCTTGATTTATATTGATCGATGAAGGAATTTGTGATGATAATCCCTAGCTTTGAACTCCCATCATCTTCAAAATTCTCTCTCTTTTGGTATTTTCTTTCTCTCAAATTTTTCTTCAATCTCCCAAAACTCTCTCAAACATCCAAAATTTTCTCTCCAAAAAAAATCCTCCCAAACACTTCAAATTTTCTCTCTCAAGAATCCTTTCTCAAGCTCACTTCTTTCTCTTTTTATAACCTACTCATCTATCTCCAATTCTAATTTTTCCACTAACTCCATCTCCCATTCTAATTTCTCCACTAACTCTTCTTCATTTTCATCTTCCATTCTCCATCTCTATCTCACATTCTAATCTCTCCACTAACTCTTCTTCATCTTCATCTTCCCTTCTCCATATTTATCTCCCATTCTAATTTCTCCACTAACTCTTCTTAATCTCCATCTTCCCTTCTCTATTCTTATCTTCCATTCTAATTTCTCTACTAACTCTTCTTCATCTCCATCTTCCCTTCTCTATTCTTATCTTATTTTCTCCATCCATTCTTCTCCAACTTCTCTTCTTCATCTCCTCTTCTTCATCTTCCCTTCTCTATTCTAATTTATCCACTAACTTTTCTTTTTATTATTTGTAAAATAATCCTTCAAGAGTTAGGTATTTGCACTTTAGTCCTTGAATTTTAAGTAGTTACAATTCAGTCCCTGAAAAAATATATTTCTTTAAGTCCAAATCTCCTCACAATTTTTGACACACAAAAATTTACCACATGTCAAATTTAAGCTCATTTCTTGTCGCTGAAAATAATGCATAATTTAATTAAAGCCCTTTTGCAAAATTAAGTCATTCTGGGTATAATTGGGCCAAGATGAAAATTTAAAATATTAGAAGACAATGTCACAACTCATAAAAAGTGAAAGTTAAAAAAAAGTTGACTCAAATTAAATTTTTTTAGGCCCGATTCGAGATTATACTCGTGAAGGAACACGTGACTCGAATTGGATTTTTCTGAATTTGCGATGGCCAATATGAAAATAGATTTAAAATAAAAATATTAACTATCTTTGTGTATTTTTTGGCCTCAAATGTTATTTTTTCAAAATTTTCAAATATTTTTGTATTTTTTTTAAAAAAATTAAAATATATATATAATATGAAAAATTATTTTTTGGTCAAAATTCGTTCCCTAGGCTTGGCTAAGGTTCCCAAAGTTGATTTTTCAATTTTATGAATTTTTATGGATTTTCTATTAATTTTTGAAAATAAATAAATAAAAAATACGTAAAAATACTGAAAATATGAAAAATCGTTTTTTGGTCAAAATTGGTTCCCTAGGCTTGGCTAAGGTCTCCAAAGTTGATTTTTCAATTTTATGGATTTTTATGGATTTTTTATTACTTTAGCAATAGAAAAAATGATTAAAGATCAGGTGTCAACAATTAGCACTTTAAAGGAGGTATTGGATGGAAGCTAATAAAGGGAAGAGCTTATAAGTGTATTAATTTAAGATTTTTTATAACAAGAAATTTAATTTGACGTAAACACAATACAATATAAGTGTATTAGTTTGGAATTATTTCTATTGCATATGATTATTGTCCTAGTCGCGTAACCCTGTGTAAGCAAAAAAGGTTGACTCATGACAAAAAAAAAAAAAAAAAATATATATATATATATATATATATATATATATATAAATCATTGACAGATAATAGATCATACAAGACTAGCATTAATTAAAAGATTTGTTGCCTGATTTAATTCATCGACAGGTTCTAGTTTCAGGAAAGATATAAGCAAAATATGTTTAGGAATTCTGAAGAGATAATAATAAAATAAATTTAGAAAATTACAGTATACCACGGATAGAGTTTAAATTGGAAAAATTTCAAGAAACTGATAAATATGAAAAGGCAGAAAAGTAAAAAAAAAAAGGGAAAATTGATTCAAAGAATTTCAAGCTCTAAAAATTATAGAATCTGAAAAACCAATTCTATACAAATGGTGATTTTACTAAAAAGGGCACAGAAAAGCAATATTAGTAGTAATCGAAGACAACCGATTCGAAACGATAGTATTAGCAAATAGTGATACAGGTGCGTGGGTCGGCTCCTAGAATATGTACGTATCATACCACAATAAAGCTGTAATTTTTCATGTAGATGAATTAGGTATAACTTAACCGGAAATTGAAACTACAAAACATAAAAAATGATGACACAGAAACAACCTTTGAAATCCACGTAATTAACGTTCTGGATCAGCTTGGTCGGTCACACCATCCTTCATAAACAAAAATACTCATTCGTAATTCCATCGCGTGGGCTCGCTTCATCTCAACCGTTAAATGTTGCAAACCCAAATGATTTAACGGACGGCTGAGATGAAATGGGCTCAAATGATTTTTATTGCGTTGTGATATTCTTTTCTTCGTGGGTAGTTGGGCCTCGCAAGTACGAGGGTGGTCAAAGCAAACCCACCTCAAATTTATTCCAGGACATGCCTGTAGTAATTGCCTTTCTGCCTTTCCGACACTCTGACTCAGTAGTCCGTCGAGTTTCAGCATTGCAAGCAAGCGAGAGGCAAGAAGCGAAGCACGAGTTGCTTCTTCGTTGCGCAGAACTCACGGGAGGCTTGCTGATCCAGGATCGATGAGCATCATGTAGCAACCGGGTAGTGAAAAGGCTTGGGGGAGAGAGAGAGAGAGAGAGAGAGAGAGAGAGAGAGAGAGAGAGATCATTGAGAGAAAAATGAGCGTCTCCCTCACAGTGATGACCTTCAATCTGCTCGATGATCAAGGTGAAGACAGCCCGAATTCATGGTTGAAGAGGAGGGATTTGTGCGTCAGTGTCATCACCAGCTACTCCCCCATCATTCTCTGCACCCAGCAAGGTCAGTGCGTGGTGGCGCGCGCGTATCTTGACTTCTGCTGTTGATTAGTGGATCTGGGTCGCTTTGGTTTTCCATTTTCTTGATATGCTCCACCACGGGAGTTCCTAAATGGGCCACTTGAAAAATGAAGAATAGGCAGCTGCTTTTTTTTGAGATCAGAGTGTTGTTTCTACCTCCTTGGTTTTTCTTCAATTTCTGTTCTGGTTGTTGATCTTTGCAGGTGTAAAGTCGCAGCTTGATTATCTCCAGCAGTGCTTGCCTGGTAAATTTCCAATCTCCTATATTTCCAGAGTATTAGATAAGTGAGCCTCACTCTTTTGCTGTTCCTTTCATCCGTTAAGTCCACTAACAATGAGTTTGACGATGGGTTTTGTCGAGTTTTCTGTGAAGGTTGATTGACATGATTGCTTCGTTGGAGCGACATAGTTTGAGCTAGCTGCCCGTTACTTTCTGCACTACTGTCTCAATGTCTTCCGTTGAAGCATGAGGACATGTATCTCGTTTCCAATTTACCAATTTCACCAATATTTTATATCTATAAGCATCTGAAAGCTTAATGGAGGAGAAAGCGGAGTAGGAGGTTGAATAGAAAGCTAAAAGAATGAGATTTTGATATTTCTCCTGATTCACAGATGGGAAGGAAGGATTTGAATGTTTGGTCGATTGAACATATAGAGTGCAATCTAGTCAGGTGATATTTTGATCATAATCTGCATATTGTAGATGATATATCCCTTAAAAGTGGTCATGTGTCACCAATAGACCTATTAGCTCCAATGATCAGAATCATTCCGCCAAGCTTTAGAAACAAATCAATATTGTTGTACATTTGTAGATGGACTGGGCTGTTGTATAGGTATGATCCAAGTTGCACATGCCATGCCCTGCATAATTGGAATTTTCCATCTACGAAATGTTAGTGTTATAGCTCATCATTTAAAAAGCTTCTAGACTGCTTGTGAATGCACTGGTTCACGGATATAATGGACAGGTTATGATCAGTTTGGAATCTCAAGAAAAGGGCCCCAAGACACTACAGATGAGCATTGCACTATTTTCTACGACAAGGGGAAGGTACTATTTTCTTCCTCTTCTAATCACACCGTCAGTACATGATTGTTCGGATTTTTGTAGCTTCTTACCTGTCTTTCTTTTCCATCATTAAAGGTAGAGCTACTAGAAGGTGGAACTTTTTGGTTGTCAGAGTCGCCTTCTGTTCCCGGAAGCATATCCTGGGGTTCCGAGGTTCCTTGTATTGCAACATGGGCGATATCCTTCTCATAATGTACTTCTATGTTGACTGTTGGTCTTCTTCCTCCTTTGATATTTGCTTGACAATTGAAGATGGCAAGTTATTGAATGAATGAAGAAAAGGCGTTTCCTTGACGTGGTGCCCCCACACATTCCAATTGAAAGGCGTTGAGCCTCCAGGTTTTTCCTTTCAGATAGTAAATACAAACATGGACGAACTGAGCGCACGTGCCCGTAGGAGAGGCGCATTGCTCACTTGGCAACATATTGCGTCTTTACCGCCTAGCTTGCCAGTTGTGTATGGCGGAGGATTCAATACTCAAAAGGAATCAACCACGGGGCGTTTTCTTCTTGGAAGATCGAGGTACCATTGATATATGGTGCATTGATTTAGGCAATGCTTGTCATGTGTGAGTTCCTTCCTTCACTAGCAAAAGCTTGACGCAATGGCTAGCACTAGCTGTGTAGAAATGTGTGTACAGAAATGGGAAGTGCCTTGATTGTCCTCTTCTAACTTCTGAGCTTGAGTCTTCATTGGGTATTAAGAAGTGACGCCATGTTGAGAATCTCTGAAGCCTAAGCTCAATACTATCAGATCCTTTCTTAATAAATAACCATAGTTTTGAGGTCAAAATTCCTGCTCCCATCATTGTTCTTCCTTCTTTAACAATAAAAGGGTAGTTCGTGTGATATGACTTTACTGAGTTCTGTGGACAGATGGCAATATGTCTGATGCTTGCTGCTCCATATATGAATGAACAAAATTTTCTTTGCATAACATTGGAGTTTGCTTCAAACTCTTTTAGCGTTTGAACAGGTGCAATTTGGGTTTCCTTTAATGATAACAACTTTTTATGGTTTCTTTCTACTTGGTGCAGAGAGCATGGTGTAGTAGGAGATATGCGGGATGCATGGTTTAATTCACGAGCAAGGAAGAACGTTTCTCTTGTTCGCACTTACCATGGATTTAGAGGTATAACTTTTGGTTCTCAAGTGAAAAAGGGGCATAGTCCTTGAACATTGCGAGTGAGTTTGTGGTTGTTTTCAACTAATTTCATCTTCGCCTATTAGGTAACAAGCAGGGAACCCTTGAGTACATCAAATTGATCTTCAGGGCGCTCTGCCTCTGCTGGGATCGCCAAACTCAGGATCTACACATTGACTGGATTCTTTTCCGAGGTAGATCTCTCGTACCAATTTCCTGTGAAGTGGTCAATGATAACATTGATGAATGCTATCCATCATCCCACTATCCCATATTTGCCGAGTTTATGCTGCCTCGTAATGTGAGGATGTTTGAACCTCCTGCACAAGAAGACTTATAGTCCCTATATTCAGCGGTTGAACTCTGTTGCTACCTTTCTGATTTTCTTGAATTCCATTATTGTCGTCATTTTTTTGGGTGAGGTCATTTTCTTCAGCGGCATTGTTTATTTAGAGGGCATCAGAACAGCCAAGTTGTCAAATTAGATGACTGTACATCTTGTAAACTTAAATAGATGCACGCAAGTCCTTTAACAAAAGGGGCTGGATGAACTTCACTCACTTTACTCCAGGCCAGCTGGTGAGAAGTTGTCAACTTGAGCTCACGGAAAATACACAGCGGGTTCTCACTCATTTACCTGAGGAAAAGTGCAAAAGTAGAGATGTTTATGAATAGAGTGAAGTTTATGACAAAGTGCTGTATCTAGTAAGACTAGTTAGATGCAACTAGTCTGTCTGGAGAGTTGAACTAATCATTAAACTGAACTCATTTGAAGTTTCCATTTTAGATAGTTGGGTTGATCAAGCGTGAGATTATAATGCGTGTTGTTTACTCATCTATCCCATCTATTGAACTTACTAGGAAAATCTATGTTCATTAAAACACCACCCTTAAGTTCACGTGTCGCGCAAAGGCAAATGAAATTAATGGCTACTGAAGTTACCAACGAACTGAAAAGTTGAAATGCATGAACGGTTTTTGGACATTTGCAACTTCTTTCATGTTTGATATCAATTACTGGGACCAACAGCCTTATCGTGAACGCCTTGTGATGGAGTGAACAACATGCTATTCCCTGTTGGGAAGCTCTTCAGGTACCTGTAGTCCAAGGAAATCATTCCCAGTGAATTTAGCATGTTCCTTGGGTTCTAACTAGTGATATGTCGGAAGAAGTGGCAACGCCTATGCAATGTGCATGGCTTCTGGTTCCATTTGTAGAAACCGCGATTGCTGGAAAACAAATACATTGGTTACTAAACATCTTCTAAAATCTCAATTTGTGAACTGCGTTAGTAGGTGATGAGCCATTTTATGTAGCTTCATCAATAGGGATAGTGACTATGATGAACTCGAAACATCACTTCCAATTCATGTAACCCAAAACCGGTTGATTATCTGAAGGGCACTTTCATGCATTTTCGTTACTCCCTAGTAAAGGAGGAGCTTTTGTGCATACTCATTTTCCAAATAGAACAAGAGGAGCCTTTTGTGCGTACTCATTTCCCAAATAGAACAAGTCACGGCGATGAAGGTCGAAAGCTTGGCCTTGAGTTTCGGAGTATGGATTTATCTCAGTGCAAAGAGTGCGCAAAATCACCTCTCTAAAGCCAGATTGTACAGATAAAATGAACACTTTCATTGAGTCTTCAGTCAAAAAAGGAAAGCCTAAGATACCTAACAAAGACTAATTCCTCTAAGCTGTTGACATTTTGCCCAAATCGTAGAAGATCCAAGCGTCCTGCACGATCGCTTACACAGATATTGAGGATGATTTATGCAATTAGCTTATGCTTCTCCCCATTCATGGTTTTCGCTCACTTACACAGATATTGAGGGTGATTTATGCAATTAGCTTATGCTTCTCCCCAGTCAGGGTTTTCGCTCACTGTGGTATTTCGCATCGCCAACACATCAAACTTGGTTACGTGTCACTTCTTTTCTCATACGGCAAGTACAAGGTCGTTCATTTCACCAAGCCCAAGAAGTTCCAATTTCTGGATGTCGCATCAATATCTTTAACTGCGTCGAAAATTCCAAGAATGAAGAACAGTCATGTCATGACCACAAATAGATAGCTCTGATTCCAGATCGAAAGACGGGATAGAAACTACCTTCAGTCGGCAATCCATTAGATACAACGCCAAGCAATAACTTAGGAAAGCATGCATCATCTTAAGCCTTCTGAACAAATAAAATCAGATACACAATCAGCATCGCCTTTCAATCAAGTAGTTATTGTACAAGAAAACTAATCTGCATCTTCAGCAGTGAAGTCAGGTTCGGGAGGCTTCTGCAGTTTCACCAAATCTCTCGCACTCTTGGCATTCCGATTCCGATGAACTCCGCGGATTGCATTTGCTACGAATGTGGAAGCTAAGAAGGTTGCACCAATGCTATAAGAACCAGCAGTACCAGCCTTTTTGCATGTGCCATCAGACTCTTCAACTTCTTCTTCCTTCTCCTTTCGGCGCAGTTCCATACTCTTCCTCTTGGAGTATCGCCGCCATGCTGCCTGAATAAAGCAAGCAGCCCAAGTCCTCCATTGCTGTGAATAGAACCGGAACGTGTGCTGAACCTGCCTACTATGGAGTCGACGAAATTGACTAGCCACAAACTTCAGCTCCTCAGCTACTAGGGCAAAGGCCTCTACTTCAGTTATTGCCCTGACAGTTCTAGTGGAGGATGGGAGGTTGGAGCCAGACTTGGGATCTAGGGCCCATGTTAGCAACTCCTCACCGCAGAAAGCCCCTTCTTTAAGCAAGCTGCGGTTGAAAAAACCACTCCTGCCGCCACCTGTGGTTACACTCTCAAGGCGGCCACGAATTATAAAGAGCATCTCATCAACAGGATCCCCCTCCCGAACTATGTATGTGCTTTCGGTAAATAAGCTGGGCTTCAGTCGCTCGCAAATTGCATCAAGGAGTCTTTCATCCATATTCTCAAAGAGAGGAACCTAGAATAGTAGGCAAAGCAATAAATTGTATGGAAATACGAGACAAACCGGGATATATTTTCATTCAATCCACCTGGATAAGATGAAAATAAACACTCCTAACAGTTTTGCCACCCTATATGATGGAATAGTTCGTCAATTAGCAGATGGGCAAATACACAGCAAAAGCCATAGTTTCCAAAGATATTGTGTCATTCCACTCATTTTGGGGTTCACTTACAAATATAAACAAATGAGGACTCCCAAAAATTACGTGCGGTATGAGTAAGGTGAATCAACTGCAATTTACGATGCATAACAACATATTCTACCATGCAATACAGCATATTTTGAGCCCCAAATGTTCTGGTAACTGGAGACACTAGTAGCAGCAAATAATGTAACAACCACCTAAATGCATTACCGCACTACATATATGAATGAAAGTAGCAAAAAAAAGTTTAAAATATCTTACCCTCCTAACCAGAGCCAGACAAAGATGGCGTTTGATATCTCTCCTGAGATCCTTTGGTAGACTTTGAACCAACGCTTCTTCATCCACCCCTCTTGTCTCCAACCACTTATACTGGTCATAGCGTCTAACTCGTTCCTTGAGATCTGGTGGTAACAGTCGATGATGCATCCACTGCTCTGAATCACGCCTCTTGACTCTCATCTCTTCAAGCCGGATAGTAAGGGATTGAAGATAGGTCTGTCACAATAAAAACAACTCACAATATGAGCATGTTGAAGAATTTGAAACAACACCAAAGTTCCGATCTTTCTTGAAATATTTTTTGTCTCCACCACAATTGTAGGAGTGTAAGTGAGTACTCGAACTCGGCTCGATTCCTTTCGAGTTCAAGTAGCTCGAGTACTTAAGTGAGTTGAGCTCAAAACTAAAATACTTGACTCGAGTAGCTTGCGATCCTAATTGGGTAATTGTATTTTAGATATTTTACTTACCTAATACACTGATAAATGGCTAAAAGACACCCGAAATATCAATATTTATGTCCGACAATCACTTTGGTGCCAATACTTCTTTTTTGGATCACTTAAGTACCAAATCGGAGAAAAAAACGAACACTTTAATACTGACGGCAAGAAATTCCAGCCAACTAATTACATGTCATTTATTTTTAATTTTTAACATTACATGGCAATTTTTTAAAAAAATCAGGCCACATGCTTCCACGTGCACTTTTAAACATAAAAATAAGTGAATTTTTAAAAAAAAACTAAAACTAAACAGAAAAACAAGTTTAAAAAATTAAAAAAAAGAAAAAGGAAATTGCAGTTTGCGGCGGCGAGGGCTGTCCCCACCCCAGCGAGGGTGGAGGATGGGCAAGGTGGGTCGCTGCCCATGTCTCACCAAGGTCACTGAATCCTGGCCGTGGCTGGCGGAGACCGGCCTCGCCCAGCAACAGCTCGGCCTCACTGTGGGTCTGCATGGCCTCAGCCAGCCACGGCCAGGCCTCAGCAACCGCAACCCTCGCTGGTGGCCGGCAAGGGGGTTGTTATTTTTGGGGGGGGGGGGGGGGACTATGGCCACGAGGGCTGTGCAAGCCCTCGCCGCTGCAACGTTAAAGTTCTAATTTTTTTTTTTACTTTTTTGTTATTTATTTATTTATTAGCTTATCTTTAATTTTTCAATATGACGTGGAATTTTTTATTGATTTTTAGCCTTTTTTTTGCTGACTAGATGCTTTGGCAAGCCACGTAGATGCCATGTGTGAATTCCGGCAAAGCTCCACGCACTGAAATAACTGTTTTCCAAAAAAATTAGCAATTAAGTGATCTAAAAAAAAATATTGGCATTAAATTCAGCGTCGTACATAAATATTGACACTCCAAGTATTTTTTTGCCATTGATAAATATAAACAAGCATATGGTTCAACTTTCAAGCATAGTATATATACAAAATTCAAGATCAAGCACAGGCTCGAGCTTGAGTTTGATTGGAAGTTCAACTAAAACTTGTTAACTTACAGAGGCGAGTTTGGACCCATTGAAAATTTACTCAAGTCTAGCTCAAGCTTGAAAAATCAAGTTAAAGTTGATTACCGACCTTGAATATTCAAGTGGAATCAAGCCCTCGAATATTCAAGTTGAATCCAGCTCAAGTATTAAACTATGTTGACTCAACTCATTACACCACTACACACAAGTCCAGCAACTCAGGAAGGATATCTTTTTCTCACATGAAAAGCAAAAAGATAACTACCTTTTTCCAATTCTTTTCATGATTCACTTAGAAGTACTCCTGAATGAGCAAAGTGAATATAGTGTTGGCACATCACAGGAATTAGAGGAAGGAATGCAAGTTAAATTGTCGCTATGAGATATTCCTTTGCTGGGCATTGGGTATAGCAAAATTAAAGTTTGCCTTCTATAGGTATCTTGTCTATTTAAATCCTCCCTGCGTCCTGTGTCCTTGAATAAACAAAAGCTTCATATCCTATGCTAGGTACCATTATGGGACGCTGTTAACCTATTTACCACAATGCCACTATAACCTGCAAGATTCCCACTAGTTCTTTAACTGTTGAAACCATTCTGAAATTGTTTCAGGCAAATAAGCTGATTACTCTGCCCCCATCTTTTCGATCATGGTTTGTGGCATAAAAGCTAGAAGACTAGAAAACAGAGTCTATGTTACCCTACTTGTGACTAATTAGCTTATGGATTTTTCATCTGAAAATTTTGTAGCAATTTTTAAAGAATTGCAAACCATGATAGCCTGACTTTAGTTGAATGCAACTAAAGTCAGATCAAGCTTTGCACTTATGGTGTGACAAGTCTAAGTGCTTAGGAGGATACGTTGCCAGTGTTCCCCCCTAATCATGCTCTCCTTTGACCTTTTGTCACTCAGAGGGATATATTACTGCTCTTGTCGCACCTTAGAATGAACAAGCACGTTCCTAGTAGTTCTTACGATGCACATTGAGCCACCGAATTCAACTGCATAACCTATAGCAGTCATTTACAAGTCCAATATACCAGCTAGTGTTGCATCGAACAAACCATTACTTATCCTTAGTAGGCAGTACGCACATGAGTAGCTTAAGTGTCCTTAATAAAACAGGAAAGGGAATCTAGACTGACCGATAAGAAGAACCACCCAAAGCCTAACATCCACCTACCACAAAAACAGAGGACCTAAGGAAGATCCACAGTTAGAACTTTTGGAAAAACGACAAAAGGAATTGAGAGTTCACCTGCATGTTGCCAATAAGGAGAGCAAATAGGATGAGGCCCAGAATTGCTAATGAAATTGAAAATATCACTTCCCAAGGGTACGTACTGGTCTGAAGCCCCTGCCCTAGTGTACTGCAAGTAACAGACTATCATCAGGAGGTGATTTATAAAGGAAATACATACAATTTACCTTCAGAGAAAGGATAAATGCTTCGACTAAGATAAGTCTTTCGTATAAAAGAAGAATCTCAATTGGAAATTAAATGTCGGTACATTTGACAGAATCCAATTAATCAATGCTGATGGCTAATGCACCAGCTTAATACATTTTGGAAAATTTTATCAGACATACAAAATAGATCTTCTCCATCAGCTTATTACAGAATAGAAAGTGGTTCTTCGGTAAACTTAAAACTAGAAACCTGTAGCATCTCTAATTAACATTAAAAATCTCAAAAACCCTCAAATTTCTCTCCTTCTGAAAAAGCCACAGAACCTATGGAGGCATAGCAGCAGGAAGAGTTGTTTTTCCTTTATGATCAACAAAACAAATTCAAGATGCCCAAGACTCCTCTGCACTAATACTGCACATCTAGATATCAAGCAGAAAAATTAGCTACTGACATGGTATATCATAACTGCTTAGTTCAGAATTTGCCCAATTCATCTGCAGGATAGTGCATATTTTGACTCTGGAAAATAATGGTGCAAGTCTGTTATGTAATCTATGTGCCACATCAAAGAGGTCATTTCATAATGCAAAAAGGACTGACGTGAGAGAGAGAGAGAGAGAGAGAGAGAGAGAGAGAGAGAGAGAGAGAGGTGGACAGACAGACAGACAGAAACAGACAGAGACAAAGACAGTAAATTCTCCATTCTTATTGTAAGACAAGAGGGACTAAGCTACATGCTGATGATCTTGTGTTTTTTAAAGCTGTCATTATGGTTCTTAAGAACACAAAATCCAGAGACGTTAACATCATCTTACACCGTAAGATTGCAATAAATATGAGGACTGCTTCCTGGAACTGGATGAACGAACTAAATTTAGGAAAAAAACATTCAGATCTCTTGTTCTTCTATTTGTAATTTACAACTTAAAACAGACAGGAGAATATTGCAAGACTTGATGTTGACATATCACAGTTGAAAATTTTTCCTCTAAACTTGCTAGTGAATGGATTCTGCTATAGTTAGGAATGTTTTTTTCCCAAAGTAAGCTTCGTCTCTTTACTCTTCAACTTCTGTTACTTTGTCCCTTTGGGTTTTCCTTGGCTGTTATTTTATGATGTACACAGCAGGCTAATCCCGTGACTCCTTCTGACAGCCACACTACTGTAAAGGATGCCTCCAATTTCTTTCTGTAGGCCAAAGACAAGATAGGAAAAGGAAACACTATCAACTTCGCAATGAAACCTATTGAATGCCTCGGCATGAGCATGCAGTTTCTATGACAATTCAAAATTACGCTTGCCTCTTTTAAAGTCTTCTTATTAACTTTAATTCCAGAATGAACGAGACTGCATGAAAAACACAAAGATTTACCACATATTCTAACATAAGATCACCAGAAAGTCATCTGTTACATTAGTATTTAAACTTATTTACCTTAAATTTTGTAGCCCCCACCACAAACAGTAACAGTATTTTGAGACAAATTTCATGGTCGAAACTATTCCTGATGACAATGCCGAAGCGTAGATGCCATAATCAAATGGTGGGTTGTCACCACCTGCTGAACATTTAGAATTGAGCACGCTTTCACTTGTGCTGTTCCAGTCACTATAACCAGGCATTCCTTCATTGCCACAGTAAAGAAAATCCTTCATGCAGGTTCCATTGCAAGCTTGCTGCCAGCATGTATCATTTCGTTCCACAGCCAACAAGTACCATAATGCCCCAACTATCTGAATTATTTTGAGAGTGAGTCATTTCTACCAAATGAAGTTTTGTTAACAGCTTATCATTTCTACCAATTGAAGTTTCTTTCACATGTTCTAATAATAAACATAGTAGGAATATGAAATACTTCAAATAGCAACAGCCAGCAGTAAACTGAAAAGGCACCAAAGAGTTCTGACTAATCTTGCAAATAGATTCATGAACTCCAACAACGTGAGATAAGCCAGTCTCAGTGAAGTACAGCAAGCCATATCTCTTCATAACAATGTCCAGAGAGTATCACTCAAGAAATCAATAATCCATAACTATATTTTTTCTTTTGAATAGTAGGAAGGTTTAGCATTATAAGGAAGATAGAGACGTAGGATTGGCACTGGATCCTTGCAGATTAAAAAATGAGCATGCCTTCCATTCAGTGTGAGAGAAAATCGTGTTGTCACCCCAGGGGCATATTCCTTCAAAAGCCCATGAAACCAACAAAAAAAGGAAAACTAAAAATGATTCATACTGCGTATTGATCCTGACAATACCAGTTTTCTTTTTTCAACGTACAATCCAGTAAGATGCATGCAAACCTAATCGCTCACCCTACCCTTTTTTTATTTTTTATATATAACTCCTTTAGATTCATCAGTAATATCATCTAGCAAATTCGCAAAACTCTGAAATGAATAAAGGAACAGTTTGCCAGAGAAATACATAATAATGAGCCTAAAGAAACCTAAACTAGATAGAGCAGAATGCAGGATAAACCAAGATTAGAAGCAAAGTCCATAAAAGATCGATCAAACAAAGTAGTAGTAAGCAAAATTTAAAAGTAAGGGCGAACTGGAATCACTCACATGACTGGCAAGCATATATAGTAGCAAATAATATGCAGCTCCAGCCCAGGCAGTCTCAGCCAAAACTCCTGCAGTCCTTTTTAGTTCTGAAGTCAACGGAAAGATGCGAAGAAATCTAAAAACATACTGCGCAAACACAATGAAAAGCAAAGCCCTCTTTGTCCCTAATACATCTGAACCATTTGATCTCAGAAGGAATCTCCAGACGACAATCTGCATTTGACAAAAGAAAACAATGTATAGAGCCCCAGATGACCATTTCCAAAATAACAATCTGCAAAGCCTACAATAGAGTTTGTCCTCCAATATAATTTACTTGTGGTATAATAACATAGATGTCAGCCAAAACAAAATAAGTTTGGCCAAAAATGAAAAATGTAGGTGTATATCAGAAACAATCCAACAAAACAAATTACTACACAACAAGAACCTTAGTATAGAAGAATTTGGAAGCAGAAGTAAAGAATAATGGATGCATTTGTTTCATGGAAAATCAATGATGGGGAAAATAGTTTGCTAACAATGATTGTTTGTGTAGCATAGAAAATGAGTCAAGGGAACATATTTTCATTGTCAGTGACGAACTATGCTTAAGCATCTTTGTTGATGATAAAAATATTTTTCATGTATTCATGTCTATAAGCAATACAAGCCATCATTTTTAAGGAAATGGTTTCCAAATCATTGATTTTCAGCAAAACAAACATAAGCCCTATGATGAGATAGGTTTGCAACAAGGGAGAAAACATGTCGTCTCCTGGAACATCCAAGAAAAAGTAAACAGCAAGAGTTCAGTAAGAACCTGAGGCAGGGGTACAACAGCGAGAAAATCAACGATGAAGTACCGCCGCAAGTACCGTTTAGCTATTTGGCCAGGATCTATAACCAGTTCACCGCGTCCAAAAACCCGGGATGATGGGGCAATATAAGCAGTTCGGAATTGTAGGGACATGTGGATGAGATAGAAAGCATCGACAATGGTTCGCAGTGTGGTCACAGTGATGGCTAATTTTCTGTCTATGCCGATACAGTTACTTGAATTGTTAACAACGGGAAGATAAAAGAAAAAGGGATCCACATATATTGCCAGAATACATGATAGGACAGAGAGCTTATTCCACCACAATAGGAATTTATCCTGAGGATCAAATATCTTTTTGTCCGATGATTTCAGATCTTCAGGGAACACTGCCCTAGAAACTCCAAATCCAAGAGAACGACCAATTGACTTAAGTCCTTCAGATCCCTTTCGCATTCCAGTTTTGAAGGACTTAGATTTGGCATTATTTGTGTGGCTGACACAGCTCAACCCCTCAATGTTGAATCCACACTTCTTCATTCCTGTATCAGAAGATGATGATACTCTCGAGTCCAAATCATCCAGCCTAGAAGTTAGCAAACATTGTTAGCATGGAAAAGCGCCATTTTTCTTTACCATCTTTAATCAAGTATCCACTCCAACTGTTTTCATGAAACATTAAATGAAGGTTAAAAAAAAAAAGCACAGCAGGCACCGCACTTCAGAATCGCCTCAAAACATGGAGAGCAAAAATATGAACCTAGATGAATAAGCCACAGTTTTTTTTCTCGATTAACTATCTCAGAATGCTGAAATCAAATATATCCAAAATTCAAATTTTTCCCAAATGACAATATGCTCACTCGTAAAAACAAAAAGGAAAGCTGATGATGTTAACTTTCATCATTCAAGACAAGAATACAGCAATGTTCTCCAGAGCCTAGGCAATTAGCACTTACGGGAATGATATGCAGGATTTTGACCCACAATTTACCAAACTCTACCAAATGCCTGATTGATATGCAGGTTTTTGCCTTGAGCCTTCACAAATTTGAATTTACAATTTTTTCCAAAAATTTTCTCAGGGAAAAGCAATTAGCCATCATCCAACATAGGAACTTCACTGTACATCGTATTCAAATAGAAAATATGGCTATTTTGTGTATTACCTCACAAACTTCTCTTGTTGGCCACCCATGTAGTGTGATTTCAAGCCACAGTCAAACATTATGCAGACAAAAACCAGATATAAGTCACCTGCAGAATAAGAAAGTAGTTTAAGTTGCAGAAGGCCCCAAGAAGTATTACTTGCGTTTGACAAAACCAAAAAAGAAAACCAAGATTACCTAAAAGTTTTCTTTCATTAATGATGCATTAGATAGACACTTTCCCAACCAAACATCGAAATCTATCTCTGGCAGACATCACCACAAAAACATCCTATAACTAAATCCATTTCAAAAGGACACTTAATGTATGCACACATACAAACAAACTGAGTAGCAGGACACTTGCACAGCATGGTGTAGGAGCACATCCAGAAAGCATGGAGCAAAACCAGTCAATTTAGTCAACAGCAAATGCTTCAACACATAAGACACAACATGTCCTTCATTTAACACACTTCACGCAAGAATTTACGACAAGTACTACCAAAATGGATAGAGAAAAACCATTTCTGGATTTGTTAAAAGAGACTGATGAAGCCGATATGCTCTAACACCAGAATAATCTAGTGCAGCTAATTGATCCCCTAAACATCAATGCAACCATGAGTTCTTTAAAACTAGAGATAGTCCTCTCATAGTGTCCTTCATAGAGAAAACCAATCCTTCAAAGCCTTTCAGACAATGTTCGCTGAGAGATGCATTGCCATCTCCCATAATTTTTTTTTTTTTAAAGGAGAAATAAACAACATTCCAATGGAGAGAGTACAGCATGAGTAAACCGTAGCTTCATGATCAAGAAAAACAAGAGTCCAAGTAGGTCATTTAAACAGAGAAGCACTTCATTATTTGGGGAGTCAAATCTACACCATACCCCTAAATGAAATGAAAGTGTATCACTTGAACTGCTAAGCTGCTAAGAAGACGCCATATGGTCCAATTAGTCAAACCCCATAATTTGCCCCAATATTCCGAAAATAGCCAAACGGACTACATTTTCTTCTTCATCCTTTGCTACAACATCGGTTCCACACCAGGCAGCAATCTACACAGCAACGCCCATTAACACCCCCCCCTCCAACCAGACGTACGCATACGGTGAACAGATCCTTCACTGACCCATCACCTCAAAACGATCGCAACGAATGAATTTCACAAGTACCACAAAAAAAATCAACACCCCCCCTCCCCCCCCCCCAAAAAAAAACAAAAACAAAAACAAAATCCCCCCCGCGTCACGAACGAATTCGTGTTTGAATAGCGGTTGCGGCAAACTTGCATGGTAGAGAACGGAAAGAGCAGGTCGATTCCAATCACAGACAAGCAAAAAGCGTGCGTTGACCCACAAGTATTCCAGTTCATAAGTCCGGGCGACCCGACAACAATGAGCATCCAGTCGAAAACAACAATAAACTCACGGCACAGCCGCGTAAATGCAAAAATCAGAGCAAAGAAGAGCATCACCAGCGTCGGCAAAGAGAGACCGAACTTACAGTGAACGTTGAACAACTGTCGCTGGTCTTTCAGTCCGTGGTCTGGAGATGGACGAGAGGGACGACGTGGGGTTGGAGGAGACAGGAATAGACGAGAGAGAAAAACGTAGTCAGAAATATCGTTCACTACAGCCAAAGAAAAAAAATTGAAACCGAAAAATCGTAAAATCGGAGACTCGTGAATTATATGAAATGACAGAATTGCCCCCTTAGTGGGCGACGACGACGATGAGCTACGTTGACGAAACCGAGTGCTTCCTCGTGGCGATTGTCGTTTGGCGTGCAAATTGCGCCGGGACTGCTGGCTTGTCGAGCCCAGTTTTAAAAGTTGGGGACCGATTAAAAATTTAAAGATGATATCTCGTATTTAACTAAGTTTTATGAATTATTTGTGTAATTATCTCATGTGAAAAATAGTCTTTGAATCTCGATTCAATAGGTAATATTATCTCTAAACTTTTTAATTTGTCTGACGTAATTTCATAACATTTTGTGCGATTTCATTATCGAAGTTTTTGTTTAAACTTTCAGTATATGCTCAATATAGTAACACCGAACATAGTCTAGAGACTATATTGAATATTTATTAAAATCTCAAGGACCACATTAAACAAATCAAGAGTTTAGGGACGAAATTGTATATTGAGCTAATGTTTAGGAACTCTATCGAGCAAATTACAAATTTAGAGACGACATTGTGTATCGAATCAAAGTCTAGGGATTCTGTGTCATTTGCTCGAAAAGAAAATGACAAATAAGGATAGTGATTGCAGGAACAATTCAATATTAATAATCGATAAAATCTCGAATGTTTGGATCTTAAAAAGGTCAAATTGTATGCGCCTAGAATTCAGATGAAGAACAAAATGAGGGGGAAAAAAGTGAATCTAACATGCTCTTCGATTTTTTTTGCCTCCTCGTTTGTAATCACTAATCTTTTGTACTTTAAATTACGTTATGTAAATTTTTCAATGCGGAAGACAAGAGAACAAATTCGTAAATTGCGCCTTCCCATGACCAAAAAAAAAAAACAAAAAACAAAAAAAAAGGAAACAAAAAACAACTAAAGAAAAAAAGTTAACAAGCTTTTGAGTTGTGATCGAGAAGCGTGGATTGCTCGTGGCATGGATAAGACCAGAGGGATGGGCAACTGATAGTGACATCCTTTGACTATGAATAATCTCTCCATGTCTGAATCTCTGCATATTCATTTAAGTAAAGATGAAGGATTGGTCATATCGAACATCGATTATTTATGCAAGATATCTCGGATTTGAATATCGGCAGTGTCCGAAGCAAAATCTTTTCCTTGGTATTTCATGACCAAGATCACAAGGAGATGGACGCACTCATTTTTTTTTTACCACAAAAAACCTCCAAATTAGTAGAATTATAATAAATTTACCCTCCGATAATTTTCGTTAAACTGGGTTAATACCACGAAAAGCCCTAAACTAGTACATATGTAGAAAAAGAAGGATAGAGACCCCAAATTAATACACCCATCAACTACCACATATCATCAAATTCAGTAATTTGACGATAAAATTTAAGAGAAATTAATTGAGGGTAAATTTGTCATATGTGTACCGAGTTTGAAACTTTTGGTGGTCAAAAAATTAACTTTGGATAAATTTGATTCGAACGTACCTGTTTGAATTTTTTTGTGGTACTAATCCTTACTTCTTCAAAGAACATGCAAAGCACATAGATCTGGAAACAATCCGATGATGTGGACCGATTCATAAGTTAAAGTAACCAAGCCCAGTCCATTTCTCAAAACTTCAGGAAGCCCAACCACGTATGAAACTCCAGCCTCATCCGAACGCCCAAGTATCGCCGCAGCTTCCGTCCTCGTCTGAACGCGATTGCCCGAAATTGCGAAACATGTCTCGACTACCAAAACACTCGCCATCGAACATTCGAGTACCGGATATATTGGGAGTTTCTTTCCTTGGACCACATTAGGATAAGGTATGAATAGAACTCGTACAATTCATTCTTGTCGATTATGTGTTTTGAAGGACTGATGTCCATACAGGTATATTTAGTGCAAATACGTCCAGCCGATTGCGAAGATCCGAACCTAATGTCCAAACGTTGGAGAACAAGTTTTGAAGTAGGGATGAAAAAATGGGTTTAGAACTCATATTTGATCAAATATTTAATTGTGGTAGGTCATAAATTGATTGCTAACAACAAGCTAAATAAGTTGTAAATTGATTATTATAGACTTAATGGGTTTTAAATAGGACGTAACCAGATTAGCTAAGATACCTATCTTAAAGTGGCCAGCAAGTTTATTTTTCCTCTTTTCCTTCTTGTCCTCCTGCCTCTATTGCAAGTGGCCGGCAAGTCCTAAGGTCACTGAGATTGGGCAAGCCGGAGTCTGGGTAAGTGGCCACCAAGTCGTAAGGTCGCCGAGATTGGGCAAGCCTGAGGCTCACCTAGACTGGCCGCGTTTGAGGAATATTTGAGGAATATATTGGGGAATATAAATTTTTAAACTTATAAAAAAAAATGTCTTCAGTTTTTGAGGATTATAAATAAAAGTGTTTTAATAATATAGATCATCGGCCAACAACCCTCATCAATCGTAGAACCCTCATCAATCATAGAAGAAAGATTAGAGAATTTTTAAACATACTATAAAAATTTATTTACCCAATACATACATATTTAAAAATGTATAAGAAACAATTTTCTCTAGACTGAGTTTTAATAGTTAAATATCTTATCAATATGAATCGGATCAGATATGGATCGCTGAATTTGTATAATATGAAAATAGATCAAAACGGGTTAAATGAGTCAATACAAGAGAATGTTGGAAGTACCAGTAGGAATGAAGAGTCTCCGGGAAGTAAGCCGGAAAGTTCGGTGCATAAATTGAACGTCTATCTCACCAAATAGCACAATTATAGTACGTAAGCTAGATTTAGTTGCTGCGAGATGCACAAAAGAACCGAACAAGGTTTAGCACTTCTGAAAAAGGAAAAAGAACGATTACAAAATGGAAAACTGTTACGTTCAATTGCTTTGGTTGGTGTAGTTTTTCAGATTCTCCATCTCAGAATTTCCAAGGAACCTTCCTATGATTCGCTATCACTATCCCAAAAAATATAATGGGTTCATGATCGTGACCTCCCATAACTTGATTCACAAGGGATGCAGTACTTGTAATACACGGGCATGATCATTTCTCAAACTTGAGAAATTTTACCGTTTAGACTTGGGCATGCCGGGTAGGGAAGAAGTTGGACGAAAGCTTATATAGAAGTCAGTGATCTGTTCATGACTAAATCAAACCGCTTCTTGTGGTCGTAAGGTGAATTGCCATAACACTCCGTCAAACAGCAAGAATTTGCCTTAACTACAACTTTGTAATGCAACAATTTGTCCCCTGCAATATATTGCCTGTGGAAAAAAAGGAATATGCATTACATTAGTCTAATAAGATATAAAAATCTAGGGCTGCATGTAGTTTTCTGTGTATAGTTTCCAATAAGATTAAATCAGATTGCAATACAAACCCAGGTGCACGTGTGTCAACCAAAACAAGTTTGAGGGAAATCACCAGCATAAGTCAGAAATGACAACTCCTCCTATATATGATGCATGACACACACTAAAAACCAGATACAAGTTAAAAAGATGAGATTCGCCCTCATGGTTTGTCAACCATTGGTTGACCACCTACCGGAAGCCCATGTCTACACACCAATATGAGCTGGCAGCTGGTAAACAGTCGTAAACGCGCACAAGGATTGGCAAGTGATTCTATAAATATGACCACCTGAGCTGCTACATCTTGGTCTCCGACCGAAGTCTGAGCTGTGAACCTTTCTTTCTGTCTTTCCTAACCACAAGCCCCCCCCCCACCCCCCCGCAAAAAATCAAAACCCCGTTGCAATTGGGCTGAGCAGTACTGGCCCAATTTGGCCTAACAATCAAAGTTGTGGCACATTGCAGCAACTGGATGTGTATGTGTCACAGAGAGAGAGAGAGAGAGAGAGAGAGAGAGAGAGAGAGAGAGCATCTAAATGCCCAAGCATCAGCACTTCCTTACTGGCCGCTCATTATGGGTATGACCTAGTTTGATATCACGACGGAATCGAGCTCTAATTTTCCGAGTAACTCTCTCATTCAATCACGAGTCTCCCTTGCTGGATAGGTTAATCCCATCCAGCCTTATTTAGCCCCTTGAAGTTCAAATCCATAAACAGGCTATATCCATGCTTACCTAGCTCTCTATCCCATCTAAAGGTCACTACCAACCTCCTATCCTAACCGAAGTCAAATAGGATCTCTCCAAAGTGCAGCCTAAAAGTTAAGAAAGGTGATAATTCTACATATCAGAAGCAATGGATGCACAAAACACGTAACAAGGGCAAAGTTTTATGGCATTCAATGCATGATAATACCATTTGGAATTTTTTCACTTATCATATATCATATGAAGGCATATCATAAGGGTAGCAGAAATGAAGATGTTAAGGTGGATGTGTGGTCATACAAGGATGGATAAGATAAGAAATGACGATATTTGACGAAAAGTTGGAATAGCATTGGTGGCAGGGAATATGAGAGAACATAGATCGAGATGGTTTGGACATATTCTCCGTAGACTCCTAGATGTTCCAATAAGAACACAAGTGTGTTATCGAGAACACGATATGAAGAAAGGACGAGGTCGGCTAAAACTTACTTGGGCGAAGGTAATAAAACAAGATTTAATGGAGTGGGAAATAGATTGGCGTACAGTCTGTCTAAGAACGGAGTGGAGAAAAGCTATCCGCATTGTAGAGGAGGGATTTCCTATGTTCCAGAGTGTCCTGTTTAGTCCTTTTTATTTATTTATTTATTTATCTATCTATTTATTTATTTATTTTTGGGCTACCCATGTTTTTGTTTTTATTTTAGTATATTTTAAGCTTTTCGCTTCGGGTTCATCGATCGCCGACCCCAACTGGTTTGGGATAAAGGTGATGTTGTTGATTATACAAAGGCATATCATCAATAACTACAAATTCATTATCCTGAGAGACTTCCACAACAAAATGCATTAGGAGTGCAGTTATCCATCTTTCCCATCCTACATGTTCACAACAGTCAAGCCATGACTCGGTAGGATCCCATCCAACTGATATTAACTATGGCCAAGACATAGTTTCACTGGGGCTAAGATGGAAGCACAATAGTTTATGCTTGGAATAGGTAAGGAACAAAGAAGTGCCAATGGGAAAAGTTGAGAAAACAGAAGGTTTTACAAGAATAGGAAGAAAAAATAGTATTAGTACTTATCTAAAACCAGAAACAAGTAGACAATAGAATCAATGTTTACACAAAACAATCCTTGGTGCATGCATGAAACACCATCAAAACCAGGCTTGCTCGCCTGTTTACCTTATAAACAGAAGTACTTCCATGTGCACCAGTATTCAGCAACGGTTTAAACAGAAAATGATGATGAAAATCACAAGTAACTAACAAGATCGACAAGTAATCTGCATCACAATATTTATATACAATCGAATATTTGATAGCTATCATCTAAACGCTGTACTAGATTGTAGAATACATATTTTTTCCTTTTTTTTTTAAGCAGATCGTGGAAATAAGCAGCAGTGTAGTTGACTCGTACCTTTTATTTCTCCATCATGCAAAAAAAATGGATTGGATTCTCAGATTGCAGAAGGATCTGAACTTTTCTTACTAAATCCCTCATCCTTGACAATCCAGAACTTTTGCTATAGCATTTTTAGCTTCATTGCACAAGGTTTCAGCATCACTGCCTTCTATTGGCTTATGTATAACCACTTTCACAGATCCTGAATTTACAATGCCCTCTTGACCTGCCGGCATGATTTTGCCAGTTCCAATCAGGGTCATAGGTACAACAGGCACTCTGGTCTTCACTGCAACACTAAATGCACCTTTCTACATGTCAAGATAAGCAGTGAATCAAAAATACTTTTCCATCTTAGTAGAGATGTAAAGAAGTCTACTCTTCCTTTCTCTTAGTAACCAGAATGTCATGATTTCTTAAACGATTTATATCAAAAAGAATGACATAAATCCCCTATCCATGTTGAATTACATATAGAAGATCAAATTACAGACTTGACAACCTAGGTCTCCATCTATGCATATAGAAGCAAAATTCAGTTTACTTCAGCTGATCTCATAGAATTAGCATTTCAAGACTATAGAAGGGCAACGGGGCATCACCTTGAAATCACCTAGTTTTCCATCTCTACTTCGTGTTCCCTCAGGAAAGAAAAGGACAGATCCTCCCTTCTTAATGAGATCCATGCACCGCTTAAAACATTCCTACATGTAGGGAACCAAGAGTCTCAGCAAACCAAGAAAAAGAACAATTTTATCCATAAAACCTATAACTGCACCAAGGAAAGCATTGCTATGAGCAGAAGAAAAAAAAATTCTAAAACAATGATCTACTATAAAACCAAGATGAGCATTCCATACTACAAGTCTAAGACTGTTACCTACAAAACAAATAATATGAAAAAACATTTCTCCATAAAAAGTTAAAGGAGAGAATCTACCAATTGGCTTCGGCTGTCCATTCGTTTCAATGGAATAGTACCCAACAAATACATTGCCCAACCAATAATGGGATAGAGGAATATGCTGGTCTTGCTGATGAACTTGAAGCTTCTCCCCATGGTGAGAAGAGTATATATGTCTAAAAAGCTCTGATGGTTGGAAACATAAACAGCAGGAGTGTCTGGTGGAGGAAGATTTTCCAATCCCTGAACTTCAATTCTAACAAACAGAGCAACAGTCAATGTAGACCAAATCTTGGCAATAAAGTGCTGAGCCTTTCTTTGATATCGGTCCAAGAGGAGCACAAAAGGATGTGCTACCAGCATCAGCGGAAAAAGAATAATTGCAGCAATTGCAGTGACAGCGTAGAAGCAAACTCCTCTCACTTTAGCAAGCACTTCATGCACTGTGATTCAACAGGGAAAACAAAATAGGATCGAGATTGTAATTTTCAACTTGTGGGGGAGGGGTGGGGGGAATGGACAAAATAGACTTCAAAACAGACCTGGCAAGGGAAGAGCTGCACCAGAATTCCCAAATTCAGCCAGTTCAGATCTTAAGACAGTGTACCTATAAAATCTATTCTGAGAGGACAAGTTATCATAGCAATATGGCCTGTTGAACTCGACTTTACGGCTAGGATGATGCTGTAAAGCAGGGATTGGCTTCTTTGAGTGGTGGAAAAAGCATTTCGAAGAAGCTGAAACCAGAAGCAGTGAAGGCTAGGAATTAGGTGTAAGCATATTTACTCACGCAAGAATAAACAACACACAAAAGAATTTGAGGGCTTACTACAATGATGCAAGAAGAATCTATGTCTTAAGGGGCAAACAAAACTCGCGAGGAATTGAAGTGATGTCCAACAATGTGAAAATGCAAATGGTACCAACATCAGATTCTTCTTAGTCCCCATCACTCGACAATCAGAAGAAAAAGCAAACCTCACACTGAATCTTCAAGGAAACTGGACTTTTACAATGAATTCAACTTTAGTAAGGTATGCATGTGATTAATCTCATATCATGTCTAGAGCTAAAGTATCCCAAATGTTTGAATAAAATTAAATATCTCTTACGTCATCTTTTTTCCTTGAACAAACTCTAATGATCAGCAGTCAATACTCCCTTCCATCTACGTACTTTCATCATACACAGTCCTCATCGTACAATTCTACTGTTTTGTGTCATGTCACGTGCCACCACCTCTAATTCCAATAACCTAAATACAAGCAACAAATGGAAAATCGTAGGCAGCAAATAATGTCCAAGAAATGTTTTTTTTTTTTTAATTGCTCCTTTTATCCCTTAGGTTTCCGCATCATTTACTTTAACAAAAAGAGGCATAGGGTTGCTGTTTTCACCTTTCTGCCCCCTTTGTATGAGTTTCCATGTGAACCAAAAAGGACCGTGTGAGTGATTATTTTGCTCCGCAGAAGTTCATTGGAAAGATAGATACTTATAGCAAACAGATATTTCGAGCCATTGAATGTCGTTTATGGACATGGCCCCTTTTCAAACAGCACTACCATATCAGTGGCGCCATGTTCCCACCAAATTACTCAAGTTCCAAAGAGTCACCAGTTGAACCATATTTTGGCATTGAAAGAAGGAGAAAATATAGTTGATCGCACAGCACTACTGAACAGCCAGAATTGCAGAAAACAAAGGCGACAAGACAACAATAATATCATTTTCTTTGTGGCATCATGGATATCATTCTATACATTCTTAATTCCCTTCTTAGTCATTCAACAATAGATAAAAGAATTAAAATAATAATCACCTAGCTTATCCTATCTAATCAATTTCAACAGATTTCCTCCAAGTCCATCCACCATCTAAGTGCACCCCCACAGGTTTATATATCTTCAGGAAAAGGGATATTATGATATCACCAACGGAAAACTTTGTCCCCAGCTAGTGTCATAAATCAGTCTCACTTCTCACGTTTATGGCCCTTTCAATACATCCAAAATCATCACTCGTTTGTGTGGCTCTTAGAATAGACCCAAACATATTTATGGGAGGTTTTTAGAAGGAATAGCCAATGTGCAACGTACAAGCAATAGGACTCCGGAAAGAAATCTTTGAGTTGCTCCAACAAAACAAGATTCGGAAAAGAGATAATAGGTCAACAAATGTTGAGTAATGCTTTAATTTTTTTTTTCTTACAGTAGTCTTGAAGCATGGATTAACCTCCCTTTCTGCTTCACACCAAAAATCCAGCACTAAATAGAGCCACAACACAATCAGACCAAATAATGATCCGAGATTGTAACTTTCAGCACCCTGACCGTGGCAAGGTGTACGAAACACCACTGTCTAGGTAAGACCCTAAGCAGGTCATCTATAAAAGAGCAAACTAGAAATGAAACACCACAACAAACCCATTCATATCAAATACAACTCATATAATGATCTGATAATGTAGTTCATTGCTAATTTTTGTACTGTACATGCTAAATGTGAATACTTACAATTGCTGGAACTTCTAAGGATCGAACGTCTATAAAGAGAGTGCGCGCTGTGAACCCCTTTATACACACAAAACTGCAAAAATTCAGAAAAGAAGAAAATTATCAGCCCCAATAAAGATGAGCAAAACATAAAGGCTATAAAAAAGAAAATAAAAAAATAAAAGCATGGTAACGTTACAGACCTCATCTAAACTAATAAGCAGCAGATGCAAAACAGAAGATGCTAAGCAGTTCAGCCTTTTTCACAACTCAGTCTTTGTTCTTATTCCTTTTATATTGTCACTTTAATCCTACATGTACACTACGGTTATGCCTTCTACTATTCAGCAAATCATCAATAAGAGGGTTTAAAGCTTCTAAAAATCATCTCATATTCCAGTCAACTAACACTCCAACTCAGCCCCCAGCCGCACCCTCCCTTTCCAAATGGAATGCACAGGGCGCCATATAGCGGCACCAAATCCAGACGCACTCGGACTAGATTGATAACCTCAGAACCACACGTTTCGCCGCACAAAAGCGAAAGGAACACGAGCGACGGCATTAAGTTCGAGATTTCAACAAGGCGTCGAATTTGCTTTGCTTAGTCGAAACGGAGGTTCCCAAAATCTAGTCGCGAAATCCCGAAAAGAAAGAGACAAAAGGCGCCTCCGAACCCCCAGCAATTCAATCGCAAATGAACAACAGAGAGGGACGGGAGAGATTACCGGCAATAGAGACGGCGGAGAGAAGTTTCTCGAGTCCTCGTAACCTGAACTCCGCACTTCGCAGGAAACAGAAGGAGCAATAAATCAAAAAAAGTTCGCACAAAAGCACGGACGAGAACATGCACGAAGAGACAGAGAGAGCGCGCACCGCAACAGAGCCGTATCGAATGCGGTGAAGAAGAAGAAGAAGAAGAAGCAACTTCCATGGGAGAAGCTCTGCTGAACCGCGATGATCACCTCGTCAGATCTCTCTCGCTCGCTCTGAGTTCGTGTCGTTAACGGTAGCGACGAAGGAGGGGAGGGAGATGGAGTTGATGGGGATTGATCTTTCAGGCAATCCTTCTCCAATCTCAAGGCCGGTGCACTGGCTTCTTTATCTCCACTCCCCGCTCGCAATTTTCCTTTTTTTTTTCTTTTTTTCTTCTCTCTATTCCCCTTTAATGCATTTAATTTTCGAAGCCCATCTTCTTTATCTTTTTTTTTCTCTTGAAAAAATTTCAAATAAAAGCCCGTATAATAAATTTCCAAACTCGCAGCTAGTTCCAAAGAGCCTTTCGATCCAATACAAAAAAATAATATGTGCATCACAAATATTAATTATTTCAATTCTATTTTTTTCTCTTTTTTTTTTACTTGTTACTCTATAAATAAAGTATTCTCATTTTTGAAATAAAAATATGAAATGGGACTTATTTTAAATAAAAGTTTGAAATGTCATTTTTATTTCAAAAAATAATCTAATCAAAAGTACTTCGATCTTTTTTATTTTTTTCCTTTTCTGTTTTGTTCATGTTTCTTTCTTTCTTCCTTTTTATTTTTTTTTATTTTTGGTCGAAATTCTTTACCTCTTCGGTCTTTTTTATTTTTTTTTTCCTTTTCTGTTTTGTTCATGTTTCTTTCTTTCTTCCTTTTTATTTTATTTTTTTATTTTTGGTATTCTTTATTTCTTTCTTTTTATTTTTTTTTATTTTTGGTCGAAATTCTTTACCTTACTTCCATTGGTTGTGATCAATTGAAACTACACGTAAAATAAATTAGTAATTTATGAAAACAATGAATTATTTTTTATTTGATGGTATGATTGTTTCACAAAAGTTGTCTCGATACAAAATTTTCTATTTTCGTGTGCAACGAATTTTTCCTTCTGCGACAAAAAGCAAGGATGCATGAAGTGATTTTGTTTCATTAAATCCCCATTTATTTATCTTCAAATGCTATATCTTATGTATTATACGAAAAGACTAAAATGAAAATTGTAAGCGAGTTTCACTCATGTGTACATGCAACATTGACACATAAAGTAGCGAAAAGGAACGGTCAATAATAACACAAAAGTTATTTGATCGATGCATGCGTGCTACATTTGCCTTAAATTAATTTTCGAGTCCTAGAGAAATCTCAAACCGATATGACCTTTCCGTATTTGTACAGAAATGATTTTAATATCACAAAAAATTTTAAATTAATACATCCGTGACAAATCTATCATTTTGTAGTATAGAGTTTACTCTCAATGTCCACAAGGCCATTGATGTGGGGGAGGTATCAGGTCCCCAAGCAAAGCTACATGCCACCATGCTGCAACGATTCGGTATTGGTGCTTGTGCACCACGCAATGTTGTGCTTTATGCTCATGAATTTCATCACAAAGATTGTGTAAGAAAGAAATTATCTCCACCTTGTCGCGACCCTCTAAAAATATTTTTAAATTTTAAAGGGGTTAACGGATTATTAGGTTAATTAGATTTGACTAACCTAACGCGGACCCTCCCAAGCCCTACCAAATCGCAACTTTGGTTTTTGTTTATATGATTTTGAAATTTGGAGTCGCCACTAATCGTTCTTGGTAGGTCGATTAGAAACCTAAATAAATTAGCGGGAAAACTAATTTATTCCTGCGAACTAGAGATTATGAGCTCGGGGACTTGGTTACACTAGTTAATTAAAACTAATGCCCTTTCGGTACCTTAATTTCATGGATATCCTAATTCGGCAACTCATGCTTGGTTTATTCCTAAGGCTCTAGTAGGGTATTCTCTTTTGTGTTTTCACTTTTTAAATAGGATGCATGGATGGTATATATTTTTTTTAAGTGTTAAAGATTTCCTGAAGCCAAAAGAGGGAGTGTGTTAACGAGTTCTATGCAGTATTATGACCTACTCATCTTTTGGGTCTGATGATTCAAAAATTAAATTATAAGAAGTACATGACAGTGAATAAACACCTCCAATGGGAGGCCTAGCATTGGCTTGGCTCTTCTCTTTGGGATTTAAGGTACAGGTATTTAAGTTGCAAGTATTTAAACTACTGTAAGTAAAAACCTCTAATGGGAGGCTAAGCATTGGCTTGGCTCTTCCCTTTGGGATTTAAGGTACAAGTATTTAAGTTGCAGGTATTTAACTACTGTAAGTAAAAACCTCCAATGGGAGGCTAAGCATTTGCTTGGCTCTTCCCTTTGGGATTTAAGGTGTAGGTATTTAAGTTGCAGGTATTTAACTATTGTAAGTAAAAACCTCCAATGGGAGGCTAAGCATTAGCTTGGCTCTTCTCTTTGGGATTTAAGGTGCAGGTATTTAACTACTGTAAGTAAAAACCTCCAATGGGAGGCTAAGCATTGGCTTGGCTCTTCCCTTTGGGATTTATGGTGCAGGTATTTAAATTGCGGATGGGCTTTGTCCTCTCCATTCTGGGGTATGAATTCTTTAAAATAAAATACAACGAATTGATTCAACAATTTGAAATTTGTGCGCGCTTGAGGACTCCTCCAAGCCGATTTTGTGCTTCCATAGGGTTGACCATTGATATAGAGCTGCGGCTTCCTGACATAAAATAGAGTGAAGTGTCAGTATACAAAATATGTGCTAATCTGCACCTAAAACCAGAAGAGTGGAAAAAGTACTTATCTCCCGTTTTTTGGGAGGGATTTCTATAATTGATTTTCCATCTCTATGTTCCCAATATAGAGAGTTTCTTTTTAATTAAGAGGGACTTTTAGTCACAGATCAGTTGAGAAATCGGTGGACAGCTTAGGAGCTTGTCTGGGCCGATTTTTGCATATTTACGAGATGTTTGCTGTTGATATAGAGATATCCTTCTCCTGACATAAAATATGGGAAAAAATGGGAGATTGAGAAAGTGTATACAATTTGTGCTAATTTGCGAGTAAAACCATAAATAAATGAATAAATAAAAACACTTAGCTCGAATTTGCTTGTTCGTTGACGAGGATGAACTCTTGATTTATATTGATTGATGAAGGAATTTGTGATAATAACCTCTAGCTTTAAACTCCCATCATCTTCAAAATTCTCTCTCTTTTGGTATTTTCTTTCTCTCAAATTTTTCTTCAATCTCCCAAAACTCTCTCAAACATCCAAAATTTTTTCTCCAAAAATTTTTTTCTCTCAAGCTCACTTCTTCCTCCTTTTATAATCTACTCATCTATCTCCCATTTTAATTTTTCCACTAACTCTATCTCCCATTCTAATTTCTACACTAACTCTTCTTCATTTTCATCTTCAATTCTCCATCTCTATCTCACATTCTAATCTCTCCACTAACTCTTCTTCATTTTCATCTTTCCTTCTCCATATTTATCTTCCATTCTAATTTCTCCACTAACTCTTCTTCATCTCCATCTTCCTTTCTCTATCTCTATCTCATATTCTAATTTCTCCACTAACTCTTCTTCATCTTCATCTTCTCTCCATATTTATCTCACATTCTAAATTCTCCACTAACTCTTCTTCATCTCCATCTTCCATTCTATTCTTATCTTATTTTCTCCAACCATTCTTCTCCATCTCCTCTTCTCCATCTTCCCTTCTCTATTTTAATTTATCCACTAACTCTTCTTTTTGTTATTTGCAAAATAATCCCTCAAGAGTTAGGTATTTGCATTCTAGTCCCTGAATTTTAAGTATTTACAATTTAGTCCATGAAAAAATATTTCTTTAAGTCCAAATCTCCTCACAATTTTTGACATACCTTCCCTATACTTAGTCAAAATTCACCACATGTTAAATTTAAGCTCATTTCTTGCCACTGAAAATAATGCAGAATTTAATTAAAGCCATTTTGCACAATTGAGTCATTCTGGGTATAATTTGGGCCAATATAAAAAATTTGAAATATTAGAGAACAATGTCACAACTCCTAAAAGTGAAAAAATGAAAATAAATTGACTCAAATTGAATTTTTTAGGCCCGGTTCGAGATTATGCTCGTGAAGGAATACACGACCCCGAATTGGATTTTTTAAATTTGTGATGGCCAACATGAAAATGGATTTAAAATAAAAATATTGACTATTTTTATATATTTTTGTGGCCTCAAATGCTATTATTTATTAAATATTCTCATAATTTCTAAAATATATAAACAATATATATATAAATAAAAAAAATTATTTTTTTGTTCGAAAATAGTTGCCTAAGCTTGGCCAAGGCTCCAAACTTGATTTTTCAATTTTCTCATTTTTCTTAATTTTTTGTTTTATGAATTTTCGAAAATAAAAATACCGAAAAATATTGAAAATATGAAAAATTATTTTTTGGTCAAAATTGGTTCCCTAGGCTTGGCTAAGGTTCCCAAAGTTGATTTTTCAATTTTATGAATTTTTATGGATTTTCTATTAATTTTCGAAAATAAATAAATAAAAAATACGTAAAAATACTGAAAATATGAAAAATCGTTTTTTGGTCAAAATTGGTTCCCTAGGCTTGGCTAAGGTCCCCAAAGTTGATTTTTCAATTTTATGAATTTTTATGGATTTTTTTATTACTTTAGCAATAGAAAAAATGATTAAAAATCAGGTGTCAACACACCTTTGCTAGATTAGCCGTTTCTCGAGCATTAACAAAGACAATCAACATAGGGTTTTGTGAACAATAAATGTGATGATTCTTACAGATCAAATTAAATTTATATGTACATAATAAACCTAAAGATCATTCTACCATTTTTCATCTCTAACACTCTCCCTCAAATTAGAACATAAATATCAATTATACCCAGCTTGTTACAAATATATCCTATTGAGGTTTAGTAAAAATATCTACAAGTTGTTCATCAGTCCTAATATAATTAAGAAAAATCATTCCACTATGAAGCTTCTCTAGAATAAAATCACAGTCAATTTTGATGTTTTTAGTTCTCTCATGAAATATAGGATTGGAAACTATATGTATTTCTACCTTATTATCACAACATAAAAAAATATAAGAGCCGAAGCTTTAAAGCTTAATTCAATCAAGAGCTGCTGAAGCCATATTAATGTACATGTCATTTGTGCAATGGCTCTATAATCTGATTCAGCATTGAAACGAGCAACAACACTCTATTTCTTACTCTTCCATGATACTTGATTTCCTCCAACTAAGATACAGTAACCGATAGTTGATCTTCTATCATTTGGAGATCATGTTTAACTAGCATCAGAGAATTGTTCAACTCTAATATGACCATGATTTTGATAAATAATTCCTTTTCCTATAGCCTCTTCAAGTATCATAAAATCCGAATAACTGCATCCTAGTGAGATGTACGAGAGGAAGATAGAAACTAACTTACAACATTAACTAGAAAGACAATATTTGGTCAAGTAATTGTGAGATAATTTAGCTTACCCACCAATTTTTTATATCTCTCAGGCTTAGTAAGAATTTCTCCTCTATTAACCACCTGTCAACTCCTTATTCCATAGGTGAATCAAAGAGGTTTTGACCCCAACATACCTGTCTCAATGAGCAAATGTAGGACATACTTCCACCGTGACAGGATAATACTTTTTTTTTTACCATGCCACCTCAATTCCTAGGAGATACTTCAACTTGCCTAAGTCCTTGGTCTGAAATTATTGTTGAAGATAGAGTTTTAATTCAACTATACTAGCCGAGTAATCTCTATTGATGATAATATCATCAACACACACAATTAAGAACAACTTGCCTCTTCCTGATTGTTTATAAGAGAAAGAATGATTATTTTCATATATAGATAGTCTAAATAAGAGTAAAACCTCAAAGAATCTTCCAAACTATGCTCATGGATGTTGACACCTGATTTTCAATCACTTTTTTTTCTTTTAAAATTAATAGAAAATTCATAAAAATTCATAAAATTAGAAAATAAATTTTGGGGACCTTGGCTAAGCCTGGGAACCAATTTTGATAAAAAAAATAAATAATTTTCCACTTTTTTTTGCAATTTTAATATTTTTCAGAAAATAGAAAAATGCTCGAAAATTAATAAAAATAGCATTGGAGACCACAAAAATGTAAATATATATAGTCATTATTTTCTCTTTGACCAGAGAAAATTTGTAAAAATTGATCTAGAATCGAGAATTATTTTGCTAACCTCGTTTTCGGATTAATTGAAAAATTATTGAAAATTCATTTTAGATTTGTAATTTTTGATTCTTACGTTTTTAAGAGTCATGACACTGTCTTCCAATAGTTCAAATTTTTATCCTGACCCAATTCACATAGTATAAAAACCCATTCGCTTGTTAATGATCAAGATGACTGTCCAATCTACTGAGAAAATGCTACCTGAAGTACCGGCATCGATAGGGCAAAAGCATGTTACTTAAGTACTCGGTGTCAGCTGGCAGCCGTTATGTCCTATAATCATCATATATTGTATCCCTCACAATTGCTCCATAAAAGAGGTTTGTGGCGTCCTCAGTAGCCTCGAACATACGCCCAATTACAAAGAGCTGCGCTTCGTCATTACTCGCACTTCACCACTTGGGATGTCCTCTGCGATTGGTTCCAATTAAAGGGGGTAAAGCAAAAGATATTCACCAATATTTACCATGTAAGGTTGTGGATATGAACTGAATGTTCGTGGGAGAAAAATGTATTGTTCTCCAATTGAGGACCATACTGGCAGCCGAGGCACGTCATCATGTAGCCGTGGTCTCACTTTGGAAATAAGAATGCCATAAACGGATTATTCCATAGTGACGGCAAGCACTAAGTTGGGGGATGAAAAGTCTTTATCTCATTGCATCTGCGGCGTTTAAAAAATCTGGAAGGAAAGGTAAATAGCACGTGGTTCAGACCAGTCAACAGCTTACAATCTTGAAGAGCTCTTGGCCCTTTTTGTCCAGTAGCGGCAACGACAAATGGACAAAGGACATTCTTCCAGATGAGAGAAGATGGACCTGGTCATCTCGTCTATTACCCCTGAATAAAGAAGTGAAGAGTGGGGGACAAACAAAAAGGGGGGCCACTTTCGGTGCGTAGATGGAGGATAATTATTTTATGGGAGGGTCTTTGATTAAAATAAAGAAAATGGTGGAGACATCCGACTCGGATAGGACACGACAGAATGGGGGAAAACTTTGGGGAATGAAGAATAATGGAGGATGGAGACGGTATTAAATAATAATAAAAAAAAAGTTGGTGGAGTTTACTGTGGGGAAGGACGCTCACGGTGGAAGATCGCAATCTCAAGTTTTCGAAGTCACGAGAAATCATAAAAAAAAACCTAGGCTCGGAGGGGGATTCTCTCGGGGGTCATAATTCCTACAAGCTACTGAAGATCGAGGAGCTCTCCCCGTCTGAAAAGGATCCTGTTCTCCAGAGCATCCAATCAACCCTCATAAAAGCTAACCATTATGATCGAGTGAAAAAAAACCTCGCCAAGTCCTCTGATTCCATCTTCCCTTTCCACGAAGTCTCCCTCGTAATATCCTTTCTCTGGGCCAATTCATTGACGGTGGAATTCTTCCGACCCCCGTCGAAAAACTCTCCCACTCGAGGCCAAGAATCATGGTCTAGTTCGCTAAAGCCACGGCCTGGACCCGTGCGTGATGACAATTCCCAGATATGTTATCTTTTGCTCCATTATCTTAACAAACCCAATTTTTTTTTATTTCGGACAAGCTTCGAGCGTTGGGTTGCCAAGAGCTACTGATATGGCCGCTCTTCTTCGCTTTCGGAGGTTGAAAGGCAACGGCAGGATCGTTTTCAGTTCATCACGAGTATCCTACTTCTCCTTTGATCGTCGTTTTCGATGGCAATTCCATCGGATTCGCTTCGGCCATCCTCACTTCATGGCCGCTGTCATTGCCGTCACCGCCACAGCTACGTATTCTCTTTCAGTTTTGTGTCATTGGACCCGCCTCAATGCCTTACCTTAAAGACTTGCATTTACATTGACGAACCATTACCTAACAGTGGGAAGCAAGATTCATATTGTAGAGGAGGATGTGGCGAATTCTGCTCTCAACAAGGATGAAAACTGTGGCAAGCTCTTTACCAAAAAAAAAAAAAACTGTGGCAAGCTGACCATTGAGGTGCAACAACTGGAAGTTCCTAAGGACGCATTCAATGGAGTTGAACGAAGCCGGAGAGCTTAGAGGCGCTGGACTAGGCCGAGAGATGCATGCTATAGCGTCGTCCCAAGTTTCGTTGACACTGGGATCAACCCGGCGCACCCGAGTTTCGCAAATGTCAGACTCCCACCCTTGAACGGCACCTCTCGATTCTTCGACAGCGTACGTAGGACAAATCCGCAGCTTCCCGCGATCTTATGCAATGGAAGATAGCAGTTAGAAAGTCTACATCAGATTTCGCTCAATTAGCGTTATGGGCTATTCATCGGTGATGTCGGATCTTTTCTGCTTCGCGCGTGATCGAAGATCTTATTAAAGTTAGAGCTTAAAGTTGATACGTAAGATTATATTTTCTCTTACAACGAATAGTTAGATTAAACTATTAAGTTCTAAATGGCAAAACTACTTCATCGTGTGTTTGGTCACACATAACTAAGGAGATAATATAAAATTGAAGTCGAAGTTGATTGCTGCATGAAGCTTTGGTGCGTATTGTTAATTTGTTGTGACAAGTAATTAATATATATTATACTTGCCACGTTAGTTCCGGTGAAGTTCTCCCCCCATGCTATGTTTTCTTCTTCGCTCGATTGACCAATTAAATAATTCCTTGATTGCTCTTCATTTTGGTTAATTTGATTTTGGTTTATCATCATTAACTTATAGCATAAAGATATCATCAATAGATTTACATTTCTCTTTTGAGTGGATCGATGGTTAACTCCTTCAAGTGACGACATCAATTTGAAATTAACATTTATCTTGCTTGGTTTTAGCTTTCTAAGTAAAACTTATATGTGCTTAAGTATGAATTTTTTTTATGTTCAATTCATATGACTCATTTTAGTTCGATGTAAATGCCCGAGTAATTTGTTTCATATTACATGTCTGGATAGATGAATTATTAGGGCAATTAAAGTTTAATTCTCAATGTTCGTTTTATTTTATTTTATTTTTATTATTTGCCGAGCTTCGTTACCTATCTACTTTGAATGAGAACATGTTCTAAACGCTCAACTCATCACACTGGTATTCCAATGTGTCGATCAATGGTCATCACCACGAAGATAAGTGACCTTCGTCATTTTCCTAATTTTAGATGTAAATAAGCGCAGATTTCTTCTCCTTTTTCCTAATATTTTTATGTCAGGTAAAAACGAAACTTCACATCAACAGCAAATCTTACGGAGGTGTAAATCGGCCCAGACAAGCTCCTAAGCTGTCTACCGATTGCTCAGCTGATCTGTGACTAAAAGTCCCTCTTAATTCAAAAGACACTCTCTATATTGGGAACATAGAGAGCGAAAATCAATTATAGAAATCCCCTCCCAAAAAAAATGGGAGATAAGTACTCTTTCCACTCTTCTAGTTTTAGGTGCATATTAGCACATATTTTGTATACTGACACTTCACTCTATTTTATGTCAGGAAGCCGCAGCTCTATATCAATGGTCAACCCTATGGAAGCACAAAATCGGCTTGGAGGAGTTCTCAAGCGCGCACAAATTTCAAATTGTTGAATCAATTCGTTGTATTTTATTTTAAAGAATTCATACCACAGAATGGAGAGGACAAAGTCCATCCGCAATTTAAATACCTGCACCATAAATCCCAAAGGGAAGAGCCAAGCCAAGCCAATGCTTAGCCTCCCATTAGAGGTTTTTACTTACAGTAGTTAAATACCTGCAACTTAAATACCTGTACCTTAAATCCCAAAGGGAAAAGCCAAGCCAATGCTTAGCCTCCCATTGGAGGTTTTTACTTACAGTAGTTAAATACCTGCAACTTAAATACCTGTACCTTAAATCCCAAAGTGAAGAGCCAAGCCAATGCTTAGCCTCCCATTGGAGGTTTTTACTTACAGTAGTTAAATACCTGCAACTTAAATACTTGTACTTTAAATCCCAAAGGGAAGAGCCAAGCCAATGCTTAACCTCCCATTGGAGGTTTTTACTTACAGTAGTTAAATACCTGCAACTTAAATACCTGTACCTTAAATCCCAAAGGGAAGAGCCAAGCCAATGCTTAGCCTCCCATTGGAGGTTTTTTACTTACAGTAGTTAAATACCTGCAACTTAAATACCTGTACCTTAAATCCCAAAGGGAAGAGCCAAGCCAATGCTTAGCCTCCCATTGGAGGTTTTTACTTACAGTAGTTAAATACCTGCAACTTAAATACCTGTACCTTAAATCCCAAAGGGAAGAGCTAAGCCAATGCTTAGCCTCCCATTGGAGGTTTTTACTTACAGTAGTTAAATACCTGTACTTTAAATCCCAAAGGGAAGAGCCAAGCCAATGCTTAGCCTCCCATTAGAGGTTTTTACTCACAGTAGTTAAATACCTGCAACTTAAATACCTGTACCTTAAATCCCAAAGGGAAGAGCCAAGCCAATGCTTAGCCTCCCATTGGAGGTTTTTACTTACAGTAGTTTAAATACTTGCAACTTAAATACCTGTACCTTAAATTCCAAAGGGAAGAACCAAGCCAATGCTAGGCCTCCCATTGGAGGTGTTTATTCACTGTCATGTACTTCCTATAATTTAATTTTTGAATCATCAGACCCAAAAGATAAGTAGGTCGTAATACTGCACAGAAGTCGTTAACACACTCCCTCTTTCGGCTTCAGGAAATCTTTAACACTTAAAAAAATATAACAAATAAAAATATATACCATCCATGCATCCTATTTAAAAAGTGAAAACACAAAAGAGAATACCCTACTAGAGCCTTAGGAATAAACCAAGCCTGAGTTGCCGAATTAGGATATCCATGAAATTAAGGTACCGAAAGGGCATTAGTTTTAATTAACTAGTGTAACCAAGTCCCCGAGCTCATAATCTCTGGTTCGCAGGAATAAATTAGTTCTCCCGCTAATTTATTTAGGTTTCTAATCGACCTACCAAGAACGATTAGTGGCGACTCCAAATTTCAAAATCATTTAAACAAAAACCAAAGTTGCAATTCGGTAGGGCTTGGGAGGGTCCGCGTTAGGTTAGTCAAATCTAATTAACCTAATAATCCGTTAACCCTTTTAGAAAATTTTAAATTTTTTTTAGAGGGTCGCGACAATGGAGACTGCTTTAAATCATGCAATGGCTTATTTAACTTACAAATCAATCTACCAGACTCTCCCTGAGCAACAAAATCCAGGAGGTTGCTCTATATACACCTCATCTTCAAGATTACTATGCAAAAAAGTATTCTTTACATCAAGTTAAAATAAGGACTAGTTATATGTGGCAATAAGAGAGATCAAAATACGAACAGATATAAGCTAGCAACAGAAGAAAAAGTGTCTAGTTAGTCAACTCCATACACCTGAGCATACCCTTTCACAACAAGTCTTGTTTTCAAGTAAGTAAGAAAACTATCGGGATTGACTTTCATAGTATACAACCATCAACAACTAATAATAGTTTTGTCTGGTGAAAGAGGTATCAAATCCCAAGTTTCATTAATCTGTAATATATTTAATTCTTCTTCCATATCCGTTCTCCAACCAGGGCTATGTAATGCCTCAATCACAAACTTAAGAACGTGATATTGATCAACACCGATAAAAAGGATAAAAAAGAAAAAGACATAGAATTGTACGAGACAAAGTTTACAATAGAATATTGAGTACATGCACTAATACCTTTGCAGTGAGCAATAGGAAGGTCAGGATCAAATATTACTTGAGTATCAACTAAAGGTAGATCTGGAGCTGAAGATGACACAATAGTAGCAAGAGGAAGGGGGGATCACTAGCTGCTCGAGAATGCTAAGTGTAAACTTGAGAGGAGGAGTAAACTCAAAGAATGAAATATCAACAGCTATAAAGTATTTCCTCAATGTTGGGGAATAGCAATAATATTCTTATTTGAGTACGAGAATAATCCAAAAACATATATTTAATGGCTCTGGAATTAAGTTTTGATGCTCCAGATCAATGTTCACAAACAAAGTAGACACAACCAAAAGTATGAGTATCGCGACCCGAAAGAATTTTCGATCAATGAAAAATTTCTAGGTTAACGGATTATCAAGTTAATTAGATTTGACTAATTTAATATGGACTCTCCCAAGTCCTACTGAATCGCAACTTAGGTTTTTGTTCAAATGATTTTAAAATTTAGAGTTGCCACAAATCATTTTTTGTAGGTCGATTAGAAATCTAAATAAATTAGTAAGAGAACTAAATTACTTATATGAACTAGAGATTATGAGTTCGGGGACTTGGTTACACTAGTTAATTAAAACTAATGCCCTTTCGGTATTTTAATTTTATGGGTATCCTAATTTGGCAACTTAGGCTTGGTTTACTTTAAGCCTTTAGTGAGATGTTCTCTTTTTTTTATTTATATATTTTCACTTTTTAGATGAAATGTATGGATGGTAATGGATACATGGATAAACAAAATATGAATATGTACATACAGACGTGCGAATGTATACATATGAATGCAGACATGCAGTCATGAATATGCGAGCATAGATATACAAATATGACATGCAAATGTGAACATGCGTATGTGGACGCGCGAACGCGTCATGCGTTCATGACATGTAAATTTGGACATGCGGACTCGACACATGAATGAATCATTACAAATAGGATTGACTAGTCGAAATGGGCAATTTCCTAATTTTTGGGATTTTTCTGAATTTTCTGAAATTTTTCAAGACTATTTGCCTATGAGGGACAAAATCGTCATTTTGGAAAAATCAGAAAGGAAATTCATCAAAAATAGGATTGACCAGGGAAATGGCCCGTTTTCTAATTTTTGAGATTTTTCTTTTGAATTTTTTAGATGAATACGCATGAATCAATGACAATACAAATATGAATGCAGCATAGCCAAATACTTTATGTGAAATGCACATGAATGACATGTTTTTGGTATTTTCAAAGCATTAAAAATTTTCTAAAGCCGAAAGAGGGAGTAAGCTAACGACTTTTATATAGTGTTACAACCTCCAGCATGTGGCTTGGCCTACTCATTCTAGGGTTTGATGATGTAGAGATCAAACTCGCAAAAAGTAAAGGCAGTCTATAAAGGACCTCCAACGATGAGTTTGATCTTGACTCGGCCTACCCATTCTAAGGTTTGATGGTACCGAAATTAAATTGTCGGAAATTAAATTACAATAAATAAAGAACCTCCAATGGTACGCTCGGCCTTGACTTGACCCACCCATTCTGGGATTTGATGGTGCAAAAAATAAAATTGTTAAAGGTAAAGACAGTATATAAAGAACCTCTAACGAGGGGCTCGACCTTGCTCGGTCTACCCATTCTGGGGTTTAATGGTATAGAAATTAAATTGCAGTGAATAAAGAATCTCCAACGAGGGGTTTTGTCACGCCCCGATCCCCGGGGCCCGCGGCAACCCTACCAAAACGCCTCAAGTCGAAAAGGATAGCGTCCCAGGCACGCTAACGACCAAATAATAATTTTTCTACGCATGCGGAAACGTACAAACTCCCCGTACAATCAATAACAACCGGGATAAAATAGTAGGATAAAAGATCACTCAATAAAAATCAGTTTAACAAAATCCAAACCAGTTTAACACACGATAAACATTCAAAAGGGCTGATACTCTTCAACCCTACGGAAGCTACAGTAAATATAGCCCCACTCTTCGGGGCGGCTTCCTAAAACCGACAAAAAAGTCATAAGGTCAGGCAGGGTTAACTTCGTATCTACTCCCAAAAGAGAGACCTACTACGCCCTCGTCTTCCTCAATGCTTCGGACCTGAAAAAGTTGTCAACGACGTGGAATGAGATAAAAATCTCAATGAGTCGGCGCCTAAGCCCGGCTAGGGCGCTGATTCGCTCAGGCATCCTATGCAATAAAATATTCCAACAGTACCAAAATCAACCACATGCAAGCTTACCACGCCTTGGATCACACATATGCAAGACTCAGCTCCTCACATAAATTAATCAATCAAGGCGAACAATCAGAATCCCACCGTAACTTGCACACGTAACGCTCCACACGGATTCCAATTTATTAACAACCATTGGGCTCGGCTCACACGACTGGTGTGGCCCGACACTACGACTGGCAGTGTCCACACTACGACTGGCAGTGTCTACTGGCATGACCAGGCTTCGTTCCTTTTCCCTTCGGCAACGGCGTCTGATAATCCGTAAGATTCGTACGACTGGCACGACACGGCAATATCAGGAATCCCATAAGGGCTTCGGCCCATCACAAGCTGCGACCGGCGTCCGATAGTCCGTAAGATTCGTACGACTGGCACGACACGTTACTATCAGGAATAACCGTACGACTGGCACGGACCGTACGACTGGCACGGATTTTTAAGCCCATCATATGACCACACGAGCACGCAATCCAACCAATCCAGTTTTATCTCTGCATTTAGTCCAATGCATCCACACTCGAGCGTGCTCCAAAAATCGGCCACAGGCCATTTTCATGCTCAAATATCAATTTAATTCCACATACGGTCATATGATGCATGCATTTATCCACCAGACTTTGCATTTATAATTGGGTGATCAACCCTCATACAGTCAATCATAGACCAAACAGAACATTCAACAGTCAGGCGTTGATCACCACACCAAGCAGTTGATAATAATTCAATAACATGAGCTTGGATAATTAAATTATCCACAAGCGCCTAATCCGCCAATCGATCAATCAATCAAACATTTCGTCGGTCACTCGGCTCTAGCCAATCACTTGCTCGCAGTCACACAATTCAGTCTACTCATCAACTAGCCACAGTTCACCTAACTAATCAGTCTAACTTATTTAATTGTGGTCATTTAACTTAACCCAATCTCTAACTAATCCGACCACAATTATTGTACCTAAACACCCTAATTGACTAATTATTCTAATCCCGAACGCAATTAACGACCTAACCGAGAGTTAGAGGCAAACTCACAATTTTTCCAGCGATCCGGCGACGACGACAACGGTGGTACTGTTCACCGGAGTTACTGTTCACGCCGGCCGGGTACTGTTCCGGCGAACGGCGGCGACGACGAATCCGACGACGGTGACGCAACGAGCACAACGAGTTCGTGGTTGGACGGCGAAAAGGAAAAACTTGAGAGGAAACTAGGCCGAGTTGAGGCGACGGCGGTTGACGAGCGGCGGCGGACGGTGGAAGGCTCTGGCGAGCGGCTTGGACGGCTGAGGAAGGTAGATCGAGACCAAACAGGTGCGCGGATCTGGGGCTTGGGCACGCACGCGTCGCGAATGGAGTCGCGGCTATGGCGCGCGATGCGAGTTGGACGGAGGAAGCGAGTGATGTATGACGGCGACGAGGGAAGGTTGGCTCGACGACGAAGTGCTGGCCGACGGTGGAGCTGCGATGATCGGACGACAAGAGGAGACAACGACGACGAGCTGGGAATATGGTGGCGTCTGGAGTTCGATCGACGGGAGGAGCAGAAGGAGAAATGAAGAAGAAGAAAAGGAAGAAGAAGAAGAAGCGTGCGCAGGAAAGGGGGAGGGATGTTCTCGGGTAGAGGGGGGGAGAGGAAAGAGGAAGAGAGAGAGAGAGAGAGTGGGAAAAATATAAAAAAAAGAGGGAAAGTTGAGTGGGGGGAAAAATAAAATAAAGGAAAGATGGTAGTGGGATGGTGGGTGGCGTGGGGGAGAGTGAGGGTGAGGAGAGAGAGAGAATATTAAAAAAAAAAAATATGGGATGTTACAACTCTCTCCACCTTAGGAAATTTCGTCCTCGAAATTAAACTGCTGTTACATTTCTTCTAAAAGAAAAGGATTACATTTCTTCAAAAAGAAAAGGATGCAGTTCCTTCATGACTTCCTCGATTTCCCAAGTTGCTCCTTCTTTTCCGTGGTGTTGCCAAACTACCTTGACCAATGGAATCGTCCTGCGCCGAAGTACTTGCTCCTTCCTGTCTATGATCCTCACTGGGCGCTCCACGTATGATACTCGCTCATCTAACTCGATCTCCTCGAAACTTAGCACATGGGCTGGGTCAGGCTCATATTTCCTCAACATCGACACATGGAAGACGTTGTGCACTTGAGACAGCTTCGGTGGCAACGCCAAACGATATGCTAAGGTTCCGATCCGCTCCAAAATTTCAAATGGCCCTACATACCTCGGGCTCAATTTCCCCTTTTTGCCAAAACGAGACGTTCCTCTCATAGGCGACACCTTCAAGAACACGTGATCGCCTACTTGGAACTCCAAAGGTCTTCGTCTCCTATCAGCATAACTTTTCTGACGACTCTGCGCTGTCTTGAGTCTATCTCTTATAACCTTGACAGCTTCCACTGACTGCTGTACCAACTCAGGACCAGTAATCTTCCTTTCGCCCACTTCATCCCAACATATAGGAGTTCTACAAGCTCTGCCATAAAGTGCTTCGAATGGTGCCATTCTGATACTCTGCTGGTAACTGTTGTTGTAGGCAAACTCAACCAGATGTAACTGCTCCTCCCAGCTACCTTTAAAGTCCAAGACACAGGATCGCAACATGTCTTCAAGCGTCTGAATTGTCCTCTCAGACTGACCATCTGTCTGCGGATGATAAGCAGTACTGAACTGCAGCTTCGTTCCCAACGCATTCTGTAGGCTTTTCCAAAACGTGGCAGTGAACTTAGGGTCACGATCCGAAGTGATCGTCACCGGCACTCCATGCAGTCTCACTACGTGTCTCACATAAAGTTCGGCATATCTGTCCAAAGCAAAATCCTTCCTCACTGGAATAAAGTGTGCTGACTTCGTCAGTCTGTCAACCACAACCCAGATTGAATCATGTCCTTTCTGACTTCTTGGCAATCCCATTACAAAGTCCATCGTGATATGCTCCCATTTCCACTCTGGAATCTCCAAGGGCTGCAGCAATCCTCCAGGCTTACAATGTTGAGCCTTGACCTGCTGGCAAGTCAAACACTTAGCCACATGCTTGGCTATGTCAGCTTTCATCCCATTCCACCAGTAATGTTGCTTCAAATTCTGGTACATCTTCGTGCTACCAGGATGAATGCTATAACTGCTACGGTGTGCTCCCGATAAAATTTCTTCCCTTAGATCTTCATCTGCAGGTACGCACAGTCGTCCTCGAAACCGAAGTATCCCATCCTCAGTTACTTGAAAGTCAGCTCTCCTCTTGGCCGAGTCTTCCTGCAGGATCTTTTGGATTACAGGGTCTGTCGATTGCAAGGCCTTAATCCTAGCCTGCACTTCTGGCTCAATCCTCAATGTAGCCATGAGACTTGACAGATGACTCACTTCCAATTTAAAATCTGAGTCTCGTACTTCCTCCAATAGACGCCATTCATGGACCATCATTTGAGCAATTGCAGACTTCCTACTCAGAGCATCTGCAACTTTATTCGCCTTACCAGGATGGTACAAGATCTCACAATCATAATCCTTCAGAAGCTCCATCCAACGTCGCTGCCTCATATTCAACTCCTTCTGCGAGAACAGATACTTGAGGCTCTGGTGGTCCGTATACACCTGAAATTTTTCTCCAATCAGGTAATGCCTCCAAATCTTCAATGCAAAAACAATTGCAGCTAGCTCCAAATCATGTGTCGGATAATTCAACTCATGAGGCCTCAACTGGCGAGATGCATACGCCACTACCTTCCCATGTTGCATCAGAACGCAACCCAAGCCTTTGAATGACGCATCACTGTAGATCTCAAAACCTCCGGAACCAGACGGAATCGTCAAAACAGGAGCAGTAGTTAGTCTATGCTTAAGCTCTTGAAAACTACTCTCGCACTTGTCTGTCCATTCGAACTTCTCTCCTTTCTTCAATAGACGCGTCAGAGGCATAGTTATCGCCGAAAATCTCTCCACGAAGCGCCTATAATAGCCTGCCAAACCCAAAAAGCTCCGTACTTCTGTCACTGTCACAGGCCTCGGCCAATCCATGACCGCTTCAATCTTCGATGGATCCACAGCAATCCCTTCACCAGACACCACGTGGCCTAGGAACGCCACACGAGCTAACCAAAATTCGCATTTACTGAACTTGGCGTGCAACTGGTGCGCTCTGAGGGTTTCCAAAACTACCCTCAAGTGCTCCTCATGATCCTCTGGACTCCTCGAGTACACCAGGATATCATCTATGAACACAATGACGAATTTATCCAAAAACTCCCTGAATATTCTGTTCATCAAGTCCATGAAAGCGGCAGGAGCATTCGTCAAGCCAAACGGCATCACAGTAAATTCATAGTGTCCATACCGCGTCCTAAATGCTGTCTTCGGTATATCTTCCCTTTTTATCCTCAACTGGTGGTATCCCGTCCGTAAATCAATCTTAGAAAATACTGAAGCTCCTTGCAACTGGTCAAACAAATCGTCAATCCTCGGCAGTGGGTACTTGTTCTTAATTGTCACTTGATTCAATTGTCGATAATCAATGCATAATCTTAGCGACCCATCTTTCTTTCTGACAAACAAGACAGGTGCTCCCCATGGCGATACACTGGGGCGGATAAATCCTTTATCCAGTAACTCTTGCATCTGCACTTTAAGCTCTTTAAGTTCCGATAATGCCATTCTGTACGGTGCCTTAGAAATTGGCTCTGTCCCAGGGGCCAACTCTACCACAAATTCAATTTCTCTCTCCGGTGGTAACCCTGGTAACTCTTGGGGAAAAACATCTGGAAACTCTTGCACCACAGCAATATCTTCCAACTTAGATTCTTCAACAGACGCATCTACTACAGTTGCCAGATAACCTTGGCAGCCATTCTCCAACAGGCGAGTCGTCTCTAGCGACGAAATCACTACAGTTGAGGTACCTCCTCTATTACCCACAAATTCAAAGTTAGTCCCGTCCGGCGAACTAAATTGAATCGTCTTACGGTAACAGTCTACTGTGGCTCTTTGCCTTATCAGCCAATCCATTCCAACAATCAGGTCAAAGTCAAACATCTCCAGCACAATCAAATCTATCTTATCCTCGTGGTCATTTATAACTAGCTTACAGTCAGGGCAACCTACTGCAGTCACTACGCTATCTTTTAAAGGCGTAGAAATCTTAAATACGGTACCCAATAATTTTGGACTCAACCCAGCAAGTTTAACAAATTGTTCAGCCACAAACGAATGGGTAGCACCAGGATCAAATAGAGCATATGCTACTTGATCATGTAAGAGGACCGTACCTGTGACGGTCGGCGAATCCTTCGCCTCATCTCGAGTGACAGCAAACACTCGTCCTTGCGCCTGAGGTCGGTTCTGAAAATTCTGCTGCACATTCGCTCCAGACTGTCCTCCATACTGCGGCCTGGCTTGCTGTCTCTGGGGGCAGTCTCGCACATGGTGACCAGGCTGGCCACATCCAAAACAAGCTCCGCTGCGGAACTGACACTGACCAGGTCCGTGCTTCTTTCGGCAAAGGCGGCAGACATCTCCTCGGTTAGGCACCGGCTTACTGATGCCACCATTCCGATTTGGCGGGATATGATGCTTTCCTCCAAACATCGGCCTCTTCCCAAATCGATTGTCATTCCGGCCTGAGGGCACAAACCGCGATGCAGATGCGATAGCCCTTTCTGCTAGATCACGCTCCACCATTTGGGCCCTTTCATACAGCTCATTATAATCTTTCAGATTCAGCGGTACCAGCACACTTCTCAGCTCGGGTTTCAGCCCATCTCTAAACCTCCTGGCCTTATCCACTGGGTCTTCCACCATCCTTGGTGCATACTTAGACAACTCAGCAAATTTGGCCTCATACTGGTCTATTGACAGGTGGTTCTGGCGCAAGCGAAGGAACTCAGCCATCTTCTGTTCCCTTGCAGTATCCGAGAAGTACTTATTGTTGAAGGCTTCCACGAAAGCACCCCAAGCCTGGGCCGTACCCTCGGGAAAGATTCTGTCCTTAGACGTCCTCCACCAAGTACTTGCGTTCCCCTGCAGCTGATAAATGGCCAAAGTGACCTTATCCTCTTCCGAACACCTCAGCAGGGCGAATGTCTTCTCCAGTTCCTCGATCCATGAGATAGCAGTCTCGGGATCTCCATTTCCTGAGAACTTGGGAGGCTTCAGCTTCAAAAACTGCTCCACCAACTTCTGAGTCTGATGTCCATTATTTCCATTCCCAGCTGGTCCATCTCCTTGTGGGGCCTCAGCGGCGGCAGCTGCCTGATTCCTCATCTGCTGACCCATCAAATCACCCAACGCTCCTAATGCTTGCAGTATCCCATCGATCCTCGGATCCTCTTTGGCAGGCCTACCTCGAGGTGCTCTCCCACCTTGGTTGCTCATTTTGCAGGAATGTACGGGGTCCTGCCCACCCCAATAGCAACCAACTGTGAGAAGGCTGCTCGAAAACTCAAATAAAAAATAGCAGTCACATGCATTAATTTACGATCCTACTAACTATCCCAGTTCCCATCGCTCCTTATCACTCCAGGCCACGACCAAATGGTTCAGGTTGACCTTGCTCTGATACCACTCTTGGGCGGGGTTGTCACGCCCCGATCCCCGGGGCCCGCGGCAACCCTACCAAAACGCCTCAAGTCGAAAAGGATAGCGTCCCAGGCACGCTAACGACCAAATAATAATTTTTCTACGCATGCGGAAACGTACAAACTCCCCGTACAATCAATAACAACCGGGATAAAATAGTAGGATAAAAGATCACTCAATAAAAATCAGTTTAACAAAATCCAAACCAGTTTAACACACGATAAACATTCAAAAGGGCTGATACTCTTCAACCCTACGGAAGCTACAGTAAATATAGCCCCACTCTTCGGGGCGGCTTCCTAAAACCGACAAAAAAGTCATAAGGTCAGGCAGGGTTAACTTCGTATCTACTCCCAAAAGAGAGACCTACTACGCCCTCGTCTTCCTCAATGCTTCGGACCTGAAAAAGTTGTCAACGACGTGGAATGAGATAAAAATCTCAATGAGTCGGCGCCTAAGCCCGGCTAGGGCGCTGATTCGCTCAGGCATCCTATGCAATAAAATATTCCAACAGTACCAAAATCAACCACATGCAAGCTTACCACGCCTTGGATCACACATATGCAAGACTCAGCTCCTCACATAAATTAATCAATCAAGGCGAACAATCAGAATCCCACCGTAACTTGCACACGTAACGCTCCACACGGATTCCAATTTATTAACAACCATTGGGCTCGGCTCACACGACTGGTGTGGCCCGACACTACGACTGGCAGTGTCCACACTACGACTGGCAGTGTCTACTGGCATGACCAGGCTTCGTTCCTTTTCCCTTCGGCAACGGCGTCTGATAATCCGTAAGATTCGTACGACTGGCACGACACGGCAATATCAGGAATCCCATAAGGGCTTCGGCCCATCACAAGCTGCGACCGGCGTCCGATAGTCCGTAAGATTCGTACGACTGGCACGACACGTTACTATCAGGAATAACCGTACGACTGGCACGGACCGTACGACTGGCACGGATTTTTAAGCCCATCATATGACCACACGAGCACGCAATCCAACCAATCCAGTTTTATCTCTGCATTTAGTCCAATGCATCCACACTCGAGCGTGCTCCAAAAATCGGCCACAGGCCATTTTCATGCTCAAATATCAATTTAATTCCACATACGGTCATATGATGCATGCATTTATCCACCAGACTTTGCATTTATAATTGGGTGATCAACCCTCATACAGTCAATCATAGACCAAACAGAACATTCAACAGTCAGGCGTTGATCACCACACCAAGCAGTTGATAATAATTCAATAACATGAGCTTGGATAATTAAATTATCCACAAGCGCCTAATCCGCCAATCGATCAATCAATCAAACATTTCGTCGGTCACTCGGCTCTAGCCAATCACTTGCTCGCAGTCACACAATTCAGTCTACTCATCAACTAGCCACAGTTCACCTAACTAATCAGTCTAACTTATTTAATTGTGGTCATTTAACTTAACCCAATCTCTAACTAATCCGACCACAATTATTGTACCTAAACACCCTAATTGACTAATTATTCTAATCCCGAACGCAATTAACGACCTAACCGAGAGTTAGAGGCAAACTCACAATTTTTCCAGCGATCCGGCGACGACGACAACGGTGGTACTGTTCACCGGAGTTACTGTTCACGCCGGCCGGGTACTGTTCCGGCGAACGGCGGCGACGACGAATCCGACGACGGTGACGCAACGAGCACAACGAGTTCGTGGTTGGACGGCGAAAAGGAAAAACTTGAGAGGAAACTAGGCCGAGTTGAGGCGACGGCGGTTGACGAGCGGCGGCGGACGGTGGAAGGCTCTGGCGAGCGGCTTGGACGGCTGAGGAAGGTAGATCGAGACCAAACAGGTGCGGATCTGGGGCTTGGGCACGCACGCGTCGCGAATGGAGTCGCGGCTATGGCGCGCGATGCGAGTTGGACGGAGGAAGCGAGTGATGTATGACGGCGACGAGGGAAGGTTGGCTCGACGACGAAGTGCTGGCCGACGGTGGAGCTGCAATGATCGGACGACAAGAGGAGACAACGACGACGAGCTGGGAATATGGTGGCGTCTGGAGTTCGATCGACGGGAGGAGCAGAAGGAGAAATGAAGAAGAAGAAAAGGAAGAAGAAGAAGAAGCGTGCGCAGGAAAGGGGGAGGGATGTTCTCGGGTAGAGGGGGGGAGAGGAAAGAGGAAGAGAGAGAGAGAGAGAGTGGGAAAAATATAAAAAAAAGAGGGAAAGTTGAGTGGGGGGAAAAATAAAATAAAGGAAAGATGGTAGTGGGATGGTGGGTGGCGTGGGGGAGAGTGAGGGTGAGGAGAGAGAGAGAATATTAAAAAAAAAGAAAATATGGGATGTTACAGGTTTGGCCTTAGCTTGGTCCATCTATTCTAGGGTTTGATGATGCAAAAAATAAAATTGCTGAAAGTAAAGACAGTATTTACAGAACCTCCAATGAGGGGCTCGACATTGGCTCAGTCTACCTATTCTGGGGTTTGATGGTGTAGAAATTAAATGGTAAGGAATTAAATTGCAATAAATAAAGAACCTCCAACAAGAGGTTCGGCCTTGGCTCGGTCTACCTATTTTGGGGTTTGATGGTACAGAAATTAAATTGCAGAAAATTAAATGATGTAAATAAAGGACTTCCAACGAGGGACTCAACCTTAGCTTGGCCTATCCATTCTGGGGTTTAATGGTATAGAAATTAAATTGTAGGAAATTAAATTACAATCAATAAAGAACCTCCAACGAGAGACTCGGCCTTGGCTCGACCTATCCATCTTGAGGTTTGATGAAACAGAAATTAAACTGCAGGAAATTAAATGCAGTAAATAAAGGACCTCCAATGGGTGGGTTTTATCCTTCCCATTCTGGGGTTTGTTGGTGCAAAAATTAAATGCAGTAAATAAAGGACCTCCAACGGGTGGGCTTTGTCCTTTCCATTCTGGGGTTTGGATCTTTTAAAATAAAATACAAGCAATTAATTAGACAATTTGGGGCCCAAGCTCGCGGGCAGATCAGCTGAGGAGTTGGTGGGAGCCTAATAGCTCATTCAAGCCAATCTTGCTCTCCCATGGGATTCACAGTTGATATGAAGCTATTATTACCTAACATAAAATATGGTGAAAGGTCAGTGTAAAAAATCTGTGCTAGTTTGCATCTAAACCCATAGAAATGAAAAGAGTACTTAGCTTTCATTTATTGCTTGTGTATCCAGTAGGTCTGTTGCGACCTAATCCATGAATTGGACAGGGGGTTTCACCAGTGTTTAACATGGGGTGCCAAAAATAATTTAGCCTTAGGTTAAACTCACACGAGAGTTGGAGTGGCTTTGTTTAGGGCAACAACACTGGGAAGTTTTTTTTTTTCGCCTTCCAACAACTCCAAACTGGCACCACCACCGATAGATATACAGCTTATCACATTAGCAACTCCAGCTTTTTCCATTGCAAAATGTCCTGGTAGCCTTGACAAGAAATATAAGGCACCTATGTCGTATGTTGCCATCAGATAATTTAGAATAAACTCCTTCAAAAAGTAGATGTCACTCGACTTCCAGTTTTCATTGTTGATATCACGCGCAACAGCTGCAACATCGCCAAACCAATTCTCATCGAGATACAGGCGATGCAATCTGTGGTTTTTGAAAAGTCCAACTGCGACATAAACAACTCCCTTCTCCTTGAGACAAGCTTTTGACAAGTTTACGTCTTGAAGGGTTTGGTTTTGTTCCAAGACCCGCCGGAACTCTTTCACCCACCGTGATTTTAGTCGGACTCCAGTCAGGTCAAGTACTTTGATCGTAAAATTCATACCTAGAGCACATGCAACCCTGCAAGTTACGAGAGATCGAGCCGATATATCCGCAACGTGCTGTTCTCAGGCACAAACTCCACCACCTTGGAACTCCTTTCTCCTTTCCTTCCACTCCAAATATGAACTTCCATGGTCCTGTTTCTTGCCAATACTCCTAGAATTAGTGGTGTCGCTATAATGGAGCTCGAGTGGAAAATCGTCAACAGCTTTAACGTGGAGTTCACTTCAATCATCTTGGAGAGCTCCTCTGCACATTTTCAATCAATCGAGTCTTCCCATATTTGCAACTCTTCCAAGCTGTAAATGTACTTAAGAGTAGACGCTAAGAGCCCCGTTTCTGCGGCCCCTACTTAGGATTCGCAGGAAGTTACTTCTTTGATCACTTTGTTATTCTTCAGAAATTGGGACCACTGCACCAAACAATCCACACCAGATTTGTTTTTTCGGAACACAACTTCCTTAATGCTTGAACTATGCTCCATCAGCCCTCCCAAGATTTTTACCAACTGCAGTTCCCAACAGACGCAGTGGAACTCCAAGTTCCTCCCTGATGAGCGAGCATTCATGGACCTTTCTATTGCTGTAAGGAGGTAGGAGAAGTATTGGAGGTTGTCCCGGCTAATGTTCACATTCAAGGAGATTTTTTTTTGTTTTTTGTTTTTAGAAAGCCCCTCCCCTCTAGGCGTTTGCAAGGATCTCACCGAAGGACCCCCCCTTCTGTAATTTTTTTTGCCTTTTTCCCTTTTTGTCCCTCACTTCTTTTTGTTTTATCCCCGTTCTCTTCTCAGCTCTTCTCTCAGTCTTTTCATTTGCATTTTCTCCATGGTGGTGTCCTATTTCTGCAAGTGGACTCTCCTTTTATGCTTCTTCTTTCTGTGTCCACCAAGGGATTCCACCCACTTCTTTTTGACCTCTTCTTCTTCTTTTATCCTTGGACACTACCGTCCGAACCCTCACTCATGCTTTCTTTTCTTTCGGTTCTCATGTTCAGAGCACCAGTCACTGTGACCCCCATCCTTCTTTCTTTTTCTCTTGTCAAAATGGGGTATAATCGAAAAGAAAGGAATTGCAACAGTCTTGTGTCTGCACCTCCCGTTTGCTAAACCCCACCGGAGGAACGAGACTTTTCAATCAAACCATATTCTTTCTACAATTACAATAAAGACATGAACGTGATGCGATAAGCAATAACCTTTCATTCCCAGATTTCTTCACGTATCTTTTCATTTTATTGAGAGTCTAACTCAGCTTAGCTTGCCCCAACATTTGTTACGCTATCTCAAATATACTGCATTTGTTTATCTTTGGAGGACCTAATGTCTCCTCCGCCTGGCCGTTAAAGCTTTTGTGTACTGTGAAGGTTCAAGCAACAACTACAAGGGCATAGATTGGGCCATTGTAAACTCCAGTGAGGAAGCGAATCGAGCTGGTGATGTTTGAGTCAACAATGCGCTCTATCTCTTATTGCTCAAATAATGCCCTGCATGGAGTCAAGTTTTCCAAGATAATTTCGTATATGCCCTCTACTGTTGACCTAAAATGTGGTGACGGATCCATTCATCAAAATCAATCCTCTCTCTAGTAGAAAAGATATCCCAAAAGATAGCAGCAAGAATATATTACACTGACGTAAGCAGTAGAAATCCATTGAATGAATCGACCAATTCAACGAAGAAACCAGCTTCGACTGTAGTCAAAATAGCTGCTGGTGTTCCTGCCATATTCGACATTCCATGTAGAACGCCCGAATACTTTCAAAAGATTTCTGCCAACTGTTTTTAAGGGCTCCTTTCCATTGCCACACTTGAGAGGAGTAATAATTCTCCTTGATTTTTACATGGATTGGGGATAGTGCTCTTTCTTTCGGTGCTCCCTTTTAGTGTGAGTTCTTCGTCCAACTAAATGAATGAGTCTTCCCATTCTTTTCATTTTTCATTTTTTTTAGGTTGAATGTGCCTACTTTGATTGATTTGCTCTAATCTGCACTATTGTTCACATGAATAATACTAGAATGTCCCAACCGAGTAACATTGATCAAGGGAACCCTAGGCAAAGGTATGAATCAATCCTGGAGCCCGTCTCCTTCTTCCTCCTCATGTCTATGTAACATTACATCAATCAAGTTCTTGTGTTTCAAATGATAAATTGGATTCGGCAAACTGAACGCAACACGAAAAATGCACCATCATGCCATTGAAAAATTTAAAATATTAGAGGACAATGTCACAACTCCAGAAATGCAAAAATCGAAAATTACAGAGCTAAAATGAATTTTCTATAATTTTTTATTTAATCCAAAAGTGAGATTAACGAAGTAATTCTCATTTTCAGATTAATTTTTACAGATTTTCTTTGGCCAAAATGAAGAGAAGATTAAAATAAAAATACTAACTATTTTTTCATATTTTGCAGCCTTAAATGCTATTATTTATTAATTTTCAAGTATTTTTGTATTTTCTAAAAAATAAAAAATTGCGTAAAATATGAAAAATTATTTTTTGTTCAAAGATGGTTCCCTAGACTTGGCCAAGACTTCCAAAGTCCATCTTTTAATTTTTTAATTTTTTTAATTTTTTATTGATTTGTTTTATGAATTTTTAAAAATAAAATGTCGAAAAATACTGAAAATATGGAAAAATCATTTTTGGTCAAACTTGGCTCCCTAGGCTTAGCCAAGGTTCCCAAAATTAATTCTTTAATTTTATGAACTTTTATGGACTTTTTTTTTATTAATTTTGAAAGAGAAGATTAAAAATCAAGTGTCAATAATGAGGTGGTAAGGCAAACAAAGAATGATTGAAAAATAAAGTGGAGAAAGGAATACCATCTCGTAAGACAGAAGAAGATATACAATTAATAAGGTAGCATGAAGTAAGAACAACATCAAATCGAAAGGTTTTAGGAACCTTCATATCAAATAACATGAACTTGATGACTTCCAATAAATGTCTATTCTTCCTTTCAACTACACCATTTTGTTGAGGTGCATCGGAACATAAAGTCAAAGAAAGGTACAGAAAACTACTCTTTAGCTTTATCAGAATGCAAAACTTTGACATGCATACCAAATTGAGTATAAATTTTTGAAATAAAGGCTCGAAATATATAAAACCATTCTGAATGACTTTTTATTAAATATAATCAAGTAACTCTAGAATAATCATAAACAAAAGTAACAAAATATCTAAAATCCAAATTAAAAGACAAATGACAAGGACTCCAAATATTTGAATGAACTAATGAAAAAGGAGATGCCACTCTTTTATTGATTTGAGGAAAGGTAACAGACGCGATGCAATTTACCAAGTTGGCATGATTCATACTCTAGACTAGAAAGAGATCGAAAGCTAGAATTCAAATTCTGAAAACTATGTAGCTAAAGATGTCCAAGACGACAATAAATATGATGTAGAGAAGCAATAATAGGGCAAGCAACAGAAGGAGTATCTTCAAGCACATACAGCCCCTCTATTTTCGTCCTCTACCAATCATCTTCTTTATAGCCAAATCCTAAAAAATACAAGAATCAAAGTAAAAAGTCACTGAACACTGAAAGTGTTTAGTTAATTTACTAATTAACATGAGATTGAAAGGAAAGTTTAAAATGTAAAGTACCGAGGATAATGATAAAGAAGAGGTTGGATGAACTATACCAACTCCCTTAACTCAAAAAGATGAACTATTAGTTAAAATAATAATAAACGATGATGAAGTAAGAGAAAAAATATATATACTTGAAAGACCTGACATATGATTGAATGCCCCTAAATCAATGACCAAAGGGCGAGAAGTAGTTGAAATGCAGGCGGTGGCATTACCTATATGGACTAGAGTAACAATGTAAGAAAAAGTAGGCTGTGAAATCTGAGACCAGTTGTATCGTGCAAATCCTTCATCAAACATAATCACTACATTGCTTCGAAAAGACTACAGACAAAGAGTCAATGCCAGATGTAACATTGGCAAACTGATATTGTTGTCTCGGTCTATCATGTAACTTGTAGCAAAATTTCTGAATATGACTAGGTTTCCCACAATAATGACAAGCCCAAATAGCCTTTAAGCTCTCAATAGAGGTTTGGGGCTATCCATAAAGCTCTCAATGATATTGTTCCCACGCTTTGACTACCACGGCTCCTTCATCACCCCTACATCCACCAGTTCTATATTGAGAAATAAAAGCTGAACTATCAACAATAGATGTGGTGCTCTGAGAAGAACCACAGGATACTCGAAGAAATTTAGCAAATGTATCCCTAAGCAATGCAATAGTCTCTCCTCCAAGAATTTGAGACCTAATAGCATCATAGGCCAGACGAAGACCTCCTAAAAAATTCATCACAGCCGACTGTTTTCTTTGAAGTCACATCTAGTTAGCATTAGAAGAAATAAGAAGAAGAGCATTCAACTTTTCATTCATTCTATTAAAATCAACAAAGTATTAATCAACGGAACACCCTTTACTCTTAGATCAATGAAACTCCTGTGACAGTTCATATATTCTAGAAATATTATTCTAGCCAGAATATAATACTTCTAAATACTCTCATAACTCCTTGACAGTATCAATATGAGTTACTAAGTCTATAATATTGCTCTCCATAGAGTTTAAAAGCTAATCCATAATATGTGCATAAATGAAATCCCAATTTAAATCATTAGTAGGTTTAGTTCCAGTTAAGTATATATGCTGATTTCTTCCTATTAAAACGAACTTAACAATTTTCGTCCATTGTTGAAAGTTAGTAATACCCATGTCAACATAACAACTTAATCATTATTTGATGAAAAACTACACGCGCACACGCACACGCACACGCACACACAAAAAAAAACTCATAGATCCATAGAGACTATTTTACTCTTCTACCCTTTAACACTCCCCTTTAAGCTGAAGCATGAATATGAAGTATGCCCAGCTTGTTATAGATATGCTCAACTCTACTTCTCCCTAAATATTTGGTAAAAATATCAGTCAGTTGTTCATCGTCCTAATATAACTAATAGATATAAATCTAGCCTAAAGCTTCTTGCAAACAAGATGACAATCAACTTCAATAAGCTTGGTACACTCATGAAATACTAGATTAGAAGCAATATGAACAGTTACTTAATTATCGCATCACAACTCCATTGGTGCTGGATCTTTGAATTCGAGTTCAACTAATAGTTGACCCATCTAAATTAACTCACAATTAGCTTGAGCCATGGCTCTGTATTCTGATTCTGCACTTGATATAGTGAGAACACTTTGCTTCTTACTCTTTCAAGATACTAGGTTTCCTCCTATAAAGGTGCAATAACCTTATGTAAATCTCCTATCTATGGGAGATCCTGCCCAGTCAACATCCGAAAAGTCTTCCACTCTTTTGTGACCATAATTGCTATAAATGAGATCGCGACCTAAAGCTTTCTTCAAGTATCTCGAAATTCTGATTAAAGCATTCCAATTGAGGTATGAGGGGAATACATAAATTGATTTGCAACACTCATTGAAAAGGAAATATCTGGTTGAGTGATAGCTAGATAATTTGATTTTTCAATAAGCCTTCGATACCTTTTTGGATCATCTAATAGTTCACCATCCTCTGCCATTCATTTCAAGCCTACTTCCATTGATATATCTAGTAGTTTAGCTCTTAGCATACTTGATTCCGTAAGCAAATCTAGAACATGCTTTCGTTGAGAGATATGAATACATTTTTTTGCCTCGTGCCACTTTGATATCCAAGAAATATCTAAGTGATTCCAAGTCTTTTGTATGAAACTATTGTTGCAAATGCGATTTCAACTCTTTTATCCCTACAGAATCGTCTCCAGTTACGACAATATCATTCACATAAATTATAAGAAATGTCCTACTAGTTTCAGAAATCCAATAAAACATAGAATGATCTCCAATACGTCTATACAGTCTAAAGTGGAATACCGCCTCAGTAAACTCCTTAAACCAAGCTCTCAGAGATTTTTTCAAATCATATAAAGATTTTTTTAAGTGACAAACTTGGCCAGACTCCCCATGAGCAACAAATCTAGGTGCTTGCTCTATATACACATCTTCCTGCAAATCTCCATAAAGAAAGACATTTTTAACAGCAAGCTGAAAGAGAGACCAATTAGCAAAAGCAACCAAAAAAAGTAAAAAACGAGCATAGGTCATCTTAGCCACCAAAGAAAAGATATCACTATAATCCATTCCATAAATCTATGCATACCCTTTAGCAACCAATCTGGCCTTGAAACGAGCAAGAGAACCTTCATAGTTAACCTTAATAATAAACACCCACTTGCATCCAATGCCGTCTTCCCTACAGGTAAAGGAACAAGATCTCAAGTTTGGTTTTGATCCAGTGCCAGAAGTTCTTCTTCCATAGCTATCCTTCAACCTAGACTAGATAATACTTTAGTAACAGTCTTAGGAGTATGATGTGTATAAATGGTCATTAGACTAGCCCGACAAGAGGCAGATAAACCAGAATATGAGACAAACTATGCAATAAGATGTCTCGTACAACTATGAACTCCTTTGCTATGTGCAATAGGAACATCAAGATTAGAATGTGACTGATTTACCTTGAGTTCATAAGATGAATGAGACAAGATAGGCTAAGGTACAATTGTAGGGGGCTCCACATGCTGACGAGAACGTTTTCTATAAACATACTAGATAGGTGGAGGAATAGTTGGAGATTCCGGAATGGATATTGATTCTATAATGACATATGTCAAGGAATCATCATCCACTATATGAGTTTCCATTGGACTATCAGAATAAATAGTAGACTCAAAAAAAGGGGACATCTGTAATAGTAAAATACTTATGCAAATAAGGACGGTAGAAATGATAACTCTTTTGTATGCGAGAATTCCCTACAAAAATGCATTTGAGAGATAGGAGATCAAGTTTAGAAAGTCCTGGACGATGATATTGGATAGAACAAACACAATGAAATATATGAGGTGACAAATGAAATAAGGAGTTATAAGGAAAAAGAAGAGAGTGAAGAATTGCACCATCAAGAACGGAGGATGACATGCGATTGATAAGATAGCACGCAATCATAACAGCATGAACCAAAAACAATTTATCAATCTTCATTTCAGACATCAAAGAATGAGCAATTTCTAATAAGTGGCGATTATTTCTTTTGACAATCCCATTTTATTGTGGTATATCAAAATAAAAGAAATGATAAAGAATGTCTCATTGGGACATGAATTCAGAGAAAGTCTTTGAAAAGCACTCTTTGACATTTTCATTTCAAAGAATATAAACAAAAGTTAAAAATTAAGTATGTACTTCGTTAACAAATGCACAAAAGATATATAATAAGTCAGAATGACTTTTCATTAGATATAGCCAATTGGCTCTAGAATAGTCATCTACAAAAGTAACAAAGTACTTAATATCCAGCTTTGAAGTAGTAGAACATAAACCCCAAACATTCAAATGGACTAAAGCAAATACACAAGAACCCTGTTTATTGACTTTTTGACTATAACTAACTAACACAACTCACACTCAATACGAGATAAAGAAGGAAAATAAGAGTCTAATTTCTTCAAACTTCCCAAAGAGGGATGTCCCAAGTGACAGTGAATTTGATGTGAAGAAATTGCTAAACAAGCAACACTGGTAGTATCATCAAACACATATAGTCCCGTCGATATATATGCTTTACCAATTGTCTGTTTCGTCTTTAAATCCTAAAAAATACAAGAATCAGGATAGAAGGTTACAGAAAAGTTATATTCCTTGGTAAGATAACCAATAGACATAAGATTAAATGAAAAATTTGAGAGGTACATGACGGAAGATAAAAATATGGAGGATGTCAAAAGAACTATGTCTATCCCTTTTACTGTGGATAGAGAACCATCAGCTAATGTAATATTGGATGTAGACTCATGAAAGGCAAAAAAGATACCCAAAGATCCAGTCATGTGATTGGTCACACCTAAATCAATGACCCATGGGCCAGAGCTAGAGGAAAGACATTCTGCTATTGTATTACCTGTCTAAGTAAAAGTAGTTGTGGAGGAGGAAATTGGCTGAGAAATCTAGAAATGATTGTACCTAGCAAGTTCCTCTTCCAACATTCTAATTAGTGTGCCTCCTTTAGATGACTGCGAAAAAACACCCAACTCTACTGCATTGGCTATATTAGCTACAGCTAAATGAGGGGGCTATCCATGAAGCTTATAGTAAAAATGTTGAATGTGTTCAGGAACACCACAGTAATGACATATACATTTAACGCTAGTATTACTCCTTGTGTCACTAGAAATACTACTATGTGATTGTGGTTGACCTCTGCCAAACCCACGGCCACTACTACCGATACCACATCCACTAACACCACTACAACTGCCACCATGACCTTGACCACTACCATAGTTCCCTTGGACATGAAAAGTTGAGCTCTTACCCGTGGAAAACCTATCCTTAGACGATTCATGTAATACCCTTAAGATACGAGAAAAAGTTTCTATTAGTGAGGTTATAGTGCTTCCTCAAAAGAATTTATGAGCTAACTAAGTCAAACTCTAGTCCTAATGCTCTCAAAAAACCTATAGCAGCTAATTGTTTTCGCTGCTCCTGCATCTACTTAACATTAGAGGTAATTGACAATAGATAATTAAGCTCCTCATACATTTGTTTAAAATCAGTAAAGAATTGAGTATGAGGTCGGCCTTTTCTATCAACTTTAAAGAAATCCTGAGAAACTTCATAAATCATGGATAGGTTATTTTGTCCAAAATAAAGGATATTCAAGTAATCCTATAGATCCTTAACTATAGTAACATGTATAACCAGGGCAGCCACATGAGATTTCATAGAGTTTCATATTTGCCTAAGAATTGTAGCATCTATGGTATTCCATTTTGTATTAGCATCAAAATTTTCACCTATTAGATGGTGATTTTGCTCTCTCCTAGTCAATATCACCACAATAATTCTCTTCCATTGCTAAAAATTGGAGACACTTGCTAACTGTTCCTCTGTTAAATGATTAAAGGATGCACACACGACATCAGTCACTACTCCTTTGCCCTCCACCATAACGAAGCGACCCAAATTTCAGAGTAATCTAAGGATCGGTAAATTAGGAATCAAAAAACTCCCACCAAATAAAGCTCCACAAACTCTCACTACACCACTAATTAGCTTCAGCCTCGCATAATTAGAATAGCCAACACCAATAATCAATAGCAAGGACTTAATAATCAACAACCAAGACCCTACAATTCAATGCTCAAAGCAAACATCAACAAAAGAGCACCAACAGAATCTAGCATCACAACCAACAGGCATGAATCACCACATTCTCAACAACAAATCAGCACCACAAATATTAATTTGCCTTCCTCAGATATACAATTAGCATTACCACAAAAAAATAGAGCGATAACTCATAAACCAGCTTCAAACAAAAGCCATTAGGGTTGATCGTGCCTCAAACAACAACTATCAGAGTTGTACCTTAACCATCAGCAATTTAAGATGCCAAAAATTGAACTGTCGAGCTTGCGTGACGTCGAACAATGCTTGATAGGAGGCTACCGGGCCTATGCGAGGTTGGCGATGCCTTGTAGGTGGTATCCGAGCTTGGGCTTCCTATGGTGACGCTCAACAGGGGGCCGCTGAGGCTGTACAACCCTAGATTTGTGTTCACCTATTTTTGAGAAAGATGGGAATAGGGATTCGGGTCTGGATCTAGTGAGTTTTGGTAGTCGCCGGTGATTTTAGGGTTTGAATCTGATGAGTTTTAGTAATCGTCGATAACTCTAGGTTTAGATCTTAATTAGGCTCTGATATCATGTCAATAGAATGGCTTAATCTTTATTTGATGAAAAAACGTTAACACACACACAACTCATAGACCCACAAAGACCGTTTTACCCTTCTATCCTTTAACAATCCTAATGCTTTTTATCAGTAATTCGAGAAGATGAAGAGGAAATTACCTCAGTTGTCATAGTACTACTCTTCTCAAGATCAGGATCAACGATTTTAATTGATCACCATTTTAAATCAGTTCCAACAACTCAATAACCCGATGTAAAAAAATCAAGTATCCAATACTCAACACGCCATTCAGAGAGTCACCAGCCGAGAGCACAACACAACATCAACAAGATATGCGAATCAAAAAAGTTAATTATCAAATCCACATCTAACAAAGAACCCAATTTACTCAAGAATCAGCAATAACAGCCCCTACTCATCACTACTCTAGAACCTCCAACATTGGCAGCAAGAACATTGGCAGCAAGAACACTTCCGAAGTTCTATCCTTAAAAAAGTGACACGACAAGAACACTTCCAAAGAACACCTCCAACTCTCTAAGTATCAACTCACATAACAAATCAAGCACGTTTACATCTCATCCTAACAACAAGAGATTCAAAAAGAGATACCACAACTCTCGCTAGGCTTAGGTATGCTGGATTTGGGGAATTAGAGTTGTCACTAGGCCTAGGGATGCTGGATCTAGGGTCATCGGCCTCAAGGTTGCCGGCCTAGTGCGACGCCGAGCTGAAGTCGCTAGGCCTTGGGGTCATTAGGCCTAAGGTCGTCGGCTTGGGGCGATGCTGGCTTGAGGTCACCGAGCCTAGGCGACGTTGAGCTAGGGTTGTCGGTGAGATTTATGGTAGCGGTGGTTGGTGGTTGTTAGTGAGTTTTTATTTTTTTTAGGATTTAGGTTTACAATGGTTTAGGCTCTGAGACATCCCTTAGTCAAGCAGACAGAGTTAGAAATACAAGAGCTTCCTTCATTGCTACTCTGTAGCTATCACTTCTTGAGTACTTAGTATTTTCTGGTAAAGCATGTTAAGACCTACGAATTGGTAAGAGATCGCAAAACTACTTCCCGGTAGATGATCCCAACATGAATTGTAGAAGATACCTCGTGAATGAGGCCAGTTTTTTAACTTTGAGACTGCCCGATGCAAATTCACACTTCTTCGCTATCTCCTCCGCTTGTAAACATCCCAAAATGGATATCTCAATAGGAAGAGCATGTTGCAACCCTAAAAAATTTCTAATTGGGTGAATGGATTATCAGGTTAATTAAATTAACTAACCTAATATGGACCCTCCCAAGTCCTACCGAATCGCAACTTTGATTTTTGTTCAAATGATTTTAAAATTTAGAGTTGCCACTAATCATTTTTGGTAGGTTGATTAGAGACCTAAGTAAATTAGCGAGAGAACTAAGTTACTTTTACGAACTAGAGATTATGAGTTCGGAGACTTGGTTACACTAGTTAATTAAAACTAATGCCCTTTCGGTACCTTAATTTCATGGATATCATAATTTGACAACTCAAGCTTGGTTTATTCCTAAGATTTTAATGGGGTATTCTCTTTTTAGTGTTTTCACTTTTTAAATGGAATGTATGTGAGTGACATTTTTTGGTTTTTTCAAAGTATTAAAGATTTCCTGAAGCCAAAGAAGGGAGTGTGTTAACGATTTCTGTGCAGTGTTACGACCTCCAATAGGTGGCTCGACCTACTCATTCAGGGGTCTAGTGATTCAAAAATTAAATTGTATGAAGTAAATGACAATAGATAAAGACTACCAATGGATGGCTCAGCCTTAGCTTGATCCTCTCTTTTGGGGTTTAATGATGTGGAAATTAAATTGCAGGAGTTTAAATGACAATAAGTAAAAACCTCCAATGGGCGGCCTAGCATTGGCATGGCTCTTCCCTTTGGAGTTTAATGGTACTGGAATTAAATTACATGAATTTAAATAACAATAAGTAAAAACCTCTAATGGGCGGCCTATCATCGGCTTGGCTCTTTTCTTTGGGGTTAAATGGTGCAAGAATTAAATTGCAAAAATTTAAATAACAGTAAGTAAAGACCTCCAATGGACGGCCCAGCCTTGGCTTAGCCCTCTCTTTTGGGGTTTAAGGTGCAGGAATTTAAATTGACAATAAATAAAAACCTCCAATGGGCGGCCTAGCATTGGCTTAGCTTTTCCCTTTGGGGTTTAATGGTGCGAGAATTTAATTGCAAGAATTTAAATAATAGTAGGTAAAAACCTCCAATGGGTGGCCTAACATTGGCTTAGCTTTTCCTCTTGGGATTTAATGGTGCGGGAATTAAATTGCAGTGAGTAAACGACCTTCAATGAGTGGGCTCTGCCCTTCACATTCTGGGGTTTGAATTCAATAAAATAAAATACAATGAATTGATTCAACAATTCGAATCAAAATCCATCTATGGGTCGGCTGAAAATTTGACAGACGTTTTGGACTGTCTGGGCCAATTTTGCTTGCACCTTCATGAAATTACCATTGGTATAGAGTCGGTATTACCTGACATAAAATATAGGGAAATGGGAGATGGAGAAAGTGTATACAATCTGTGCTAATTTGAGACTAAAATAAAAAATAAATGAATAAATAAAAATACTTAACTCGAATTTATTTGCTCGTTGACGAGGATGAACTCTTGATTTATGTTAATCGATGAAGAAATTGGTGATGATAACCCCAGCTTTAAACTCCCATCATCTTCAAAATTCTTTCTCTCTTTTTGGTATTTTCTTTCTCTAAAATTTTCTTCAATCTCCCAAAACACTCTCAAACATCCAAAATTTTCTCTCCAAAAAATCTCCCTCCCAAGCTTATTTCTTCCTCCTTTTATAACCCACTCATCTATCTCATATTCTAATTTTTCCACTAACTCTATTTCCCATTCTAATTTCTCTACTAACTTTTCTTCATTTTACTCCATCTTCCTTTCTCTATCTCTATCTCACATTCTAATTTCTCCACTAATTCTTCTTCATCTTCATCTTCCCTTCTTCATATTTATCTCCCATTCTAATTTCTCCACTAACTCTTTTTCACCTCTATCTTCCATTCTCTATTCTTATCTTTCCATTATTCTCCATCTTCTCTTCTCCTCCATTTTCCATTCTCTATTCTTATCTTCTTTTCTCCATCCATTCATCTCTATCTTCCCTTCTCCATCTTCCCTTCTCTATTTTAATTTCTCTACTAACTCTTCTTTTTATTATTTGCAAAATAATCCCTCAAGAGTTAGGTATTTGCATTCTAGTCCCTGAGATTTTAAGTATTTGCAATTCAGTCCCTGAAAAAACATTTAAGTCAAAATCTCCTCATAATTTTCAATGCACCTCCCCTATGCTTAGTCGAAATTCACCTCATGTCAAATTTAAGCTCATTTCCTGCCGCTACAAAATTTAATTAAATCCCTTTTACAAAATTGAGTCATTCTGGGTATAATTGGGCCAATGTGAAAATTTGAAATATTAGAGAATTATGTCACGACTCCTAAAAGTGAAAAATGAAAATAAATTGACTCAACTTGAATTTTTCTTTACCCGATTCGAGATTATGCTCGTGAAAAAATACACGACCCCGAATTGGATTTTTTAAATTTGCGATAGCCAACATGAAAAGAAATTTAAAAGAAAAATATTGACTATTTTTATGTATTTTTGTAACCTCAAATGCTATTATTTATTTAATATTTTCTTAATTTCTAAAAAAATACATAACATATATTAAAAAATGTGAAAATTAATTTTTTTGTTCCAAAATGGTTTCCTAAGCTTGGCCAAGGCCTCTAAAGTTGATTTTGCAATTTTCTCATTTTTTTCTTGATTTTTTTTTTATGAATTTTTGAAAATAAAAATATCGAAAAATACCCATCCATTGGTGGCCCAGCTGATTTGTGCTTTGGTCCTTTCACAAGAGGTTCTAGATTCGAACCTCGCTGGGTGCCGGTGATTTAAGCGGAGCGTCGTGGCGATGAGATGCTGCGCTAGCCCGTTCGGAGGATTAGTCGAGGTGCGCGATCCGTACGGACGCTGGCCTGAACACTTTCGATACAGAAAAAATATCGAAAAATACTGAAAATATGAAAAATCATTTTTTGGTCAAAATCGGTTCCCTAGGGTTGGCCAAGGTCCTCAAAGTTGATTTTTTTATTTTATGAATTTTAAAAGAGAAAAGATGATTAAAAATCAGGTGTCAACAGAGCACAGCTCACCGTTCATAGGGCATGAACATGAGGCTATCCTCGAGAGCTTTCAGAGCCGGTTCCAGCTCAACTTACTCCAGATTTGGTTTCTGAAATACTGGATAAGAACGTCCATGATCAATTTGTAACATCCAACTCATTAAATGGAAAGGGAGTACAATCAAAATAAATCTAAAGCTGATTCAAAAGAAAGTTTCAGGTTCTTCTTCATCCTGAAGGATTGCTGCCGTGCTATCCGAAGCAAAGTTTCACTACAAGAACCCAACAGCATGTCATCTGCACCAATTTAACAGGAAGGACTTCCATCACATAATCATTCACTGCTTTCCACATTTTTCTTCATTAAAGGGATTTGGTTAATAACTCCAAAAAATGACTGCCCCGTGAGAAACCGGAAGGAAGCATATGAAGGCCAGAAGGATTATGCATATCTATTGGCTAAGGAATCTCCAAAGATAGCTTTGGTTGCCCAAAATAGCACCAATAAAGACTACACAAACGGACATGACAGTAAAAAGATTGACTCATAGTAGATTGCAACGGTGAGACAGATGATAGCAACATATATGGAAGGTAAATGACACAATTGAGCAGAATTAATCTGTCAAATACTCCATTGCAAGGTCTCCAAGTACACAAATGCCGATGCTTTTACAGAGACAGGAAAAAAGGAAAAAACAACAGCCCCCATGAATGAATCGCTTTCCCACTATACTTCTACTCTACATTCATTACAACAGTTCTAAGTAAAAACTATGGAATAGCCAGAGCTTGGTCATACTGGGCGTCGGTCTGTTCAGGCAAAGGAAAAACTCTCACCGAGCCAGACCCTTACGTAGTCTTCCATCTTCTAGCGTGTGTTGTAAGACAGTCCAACTATTGAACACACTGTAATCACCTCAAACTACCATTTCAGCTTCTCTGACATCTGAGGGAATCCCTACATCCAATCTCATGGTTGGTTTATACTGCTCTGGCACGTTTGCACCGGCCTGCACACATATCTCAACCACCACAGGCGCTTTTCCATAGAAGCTTCTCAGCTCTCGTTGTAAAGGAGGGCCATCAGCATTGGGAACATGCCACACGAATCTAGGAGGTATCAAGTCATCAAGCACAGCCGACTGCCATCCGTGCTGCCCATTCCGTTGTTGGTGCTTGTGTGCCCCGCAATTCTGTGCCTTGTGCCCGGTTGGACCCACGTGCACTTCTGGGCAGTATCCACAAACCCTCACAGGGTACATCCTCATCAGCCTCTTGGCTCCGCGCCTCATCTTCTCCCAAGCCTGCAATGTTTCCTCTGCAAGCAGGAGCTTTTCTTCATCATCAGATGGTGCTAGTATCTGAGAATCAGGCAGTTCAGTCAACAATGGAATTATGGGAGCTTCTGGGACGGGGTCAGGGAGCTCACTCTCATCCGCATCAACAAATTCTTTCTTCCCAATACGAATTATAGGCTTTCTTCTCCTTTTTGTTGGTAAGTCAGGAATTTCAACACCAGCTTGGATGCAGAGCTCAACTACAGCAGGAATTCGAGGAATTGAAAACCTCTCATCATGAGAAATACGCTTCCCAAGTCTATCATAGAGGTGATAAGCTTCAACTGGTGGTAATATATCTTCAATGGTGGCATTTGTCCACTCATGAAGGCCCTTGCGCATAGATGAATTTGGACCTGTACATGATTTGAATGGATGCCCAACGGGTCCCACGTGAATTTCATCACACCACCTGCATGGGTTATGGTAGGATATTCACCAATTTAAAGTAAATACGAACAAATAGATATGTGAAACAATAGTGAAAATGGAAGCCACATGACAAATAACTAGGCCCATCAAGGACTAGATCTGCTTAATGACTTGAACAGTAAATCGCCACAGCTGAATGACCAAACAGCTGCAAATGTAAGGCTAAGGAGTCAAATCTGCAGTCTCCTAGCAACTATTAACTAGTTCATTCTCCTGACCAAAAACGCCATCTACAGCGACTGTCATTACGGCATCATCTAGTAAATTGTTGTGCCATAAAAGGATGTCCAACCACTCTTAGGGGCCAAAAACAATGATGAACTAGAACAGTGAAAAGCATAAAATTAATTTTAAACTTAGTTAAATGTCATGTAATTCTGAGTGAAAAACAGCCATTTAATTTGTTTCAGATGTGAGTTTGTGGACAGGAAGAACATTTAGTTACTATTCCACAAGCAGACATGAAACTATTGAGACAAGCAAGTGACGCAAGATACTCCTTTCAGGTGAAGAAATGAAAGCTCAATTGTCTCTCGAAAAGCAAATTATAGTGACAGATGTCATGAGTTTTTGTCATCAGAAAAAGGATCTTGAAGACCAGTAAATGTGCAATAATATTACCCACAAGCATGGACCGGTACAACTGTCAAGAGTTCCTTGAGATTGTTGATTAATGTAATCCTTGCATTGAAAACATCATAAGCCAATGATATAAGGCTTTTAATGACCAGCCCATTTTTCGGAGGTGAAACAGGTCTTCTGGGCTGATCTTTCCTTTTCTTAAGTCTCTCCCTTGCTGCTCGCCTCAACTCAATAATTGGCACTTTAAAGGGTTTCTTCTCCTTTCTTGAGTAGGAGCGAGGAAAATCTGCATTTTGAGGATGATCATTCCTGATGGTCACCATATACTGTGGATATGACTTATCTGATGAGACAGAAGAGGTTGAAGGAATCGAGAACCTCCAACGGTCATGCTGCAAAATATCAAAATATCACCATAAAGGCAAATTTTCACAGCAGTTTTGTTTCAAGTAGCTCGCCACTGAAGGACCAGCGGCACAAAGGTTAAGGACAACCACATGATCAATAACCTTCAGACATGGCTCCTAGCTTCGCTAATTGGTACTTCTATGTTCTTACCAGCAGCAAATACAAGTCCCAGTCAACAAAAAGAGGCTGTCCGGAAGAAAAAAATGCCAGTACACATTTTTCTTGGAAAGGCTGCACCTAAAGTGGAAGTTCTGTCTGATGAACGAACAGATGTTCTCTGAGCTTAGAAGTGATTCAGGTTATTAATATGTTGTGGCACAAACTCCATGGACCAAGAATGGATAGGATTCTAGCTGCCCAAAATTACTCAAGTAGGTCATCATCCCGCTAGGCAACAATCAAAGCTTTCAACACAATTGTTTCTCCTAGCTTCTAATTCCAGAAAATGTTTTCATTAAACTGACAGAGTTCAAAACTCAATCAAACCAATATGCCTTTTAAAGGGTGTTCAAAAAAGAAGAATCAAGAAACTCACTCGGGTAGAACAATTTGCAGGAAGTCAACTGAACAAGAAGATAATGTTTTAACACGGGCTTGTTTGTCAGTTTCATCTGTTTCAAAAAAATCGCCATTTAAGAATTGATTTTGATTGATCTTTGGCAAGCACATAGCTTCGTAAATGCAGCTTGCTCTTGAAGCGAATGAACTCACAAATCTCACAAAAACAAAGCATTATCCCAAACATACCAGCTAGTGATTTTTACGTGTAGAACCAAAGACTACAAGTTATGAAAATTGACATTCAGTCGATAGACTCAATTAGCCTTTGGCAAGTACTTTTTCACTGTTTTTAGAAACTACCAAAAACTGCTTCTAGTAGCAATGACTATGAAAATAACCAAACAAGCCAACTATAGGTATAGGTTTGTGATGGACAAGACAAGTAACTAGCAGGTGCAAAAATTAAGAGCAACAATTAGTCCTGCTTGGATAATGTATAGGTATGTTGAAAGGTGGATTGATGACTACAGATGGTGGATGTCGAATGATCGTATATAGCAATAAAAATTGACAACCAGATGGAAACTACAGAACCTGGTGGGAATAACTTGGTTATATGCATCTAAAACTTAGTTCTTAAAACAAGTGATGTTCTTAAATTAAGTGAATTAGTTCTCGGAACTCAGTTTGTCTCTATGAATAGGAAACTTGATGCCCTTATAAGTGAAGATATGCGTTGGCTGCATTACCAGGAATGTATTGGTTACCCCATGACTATGCCTACAATGAGTAGGTTATTTACTAAAACAAATGGCGCAAATTCAGATATTAGAACATATAGCAACTTCATAAAGAAACAACTAAGCAGCTTAAGTGAACCATACCTTCAAAGAACCAAGTGCCCCTGCATCAGCACCAAAGAAACAACTTTTAAGAGAATCTGTATTGGTAGGAAAGGATATCCTGAAACCCCTGCTTTTGGAAGATGAGGAAATCTGCACATGAAACATTGAAAAAAGGACCTTTACACAATTAAGATAGCGCTTCTTCAATTTAAACAGTCAATACTGAAGAACCAAAGGTAGACATTGTTCTACTCTTTTTTTTACCGCTTGAATCCTTAAATCAATTCATTGATCCATCTAATCACATCGGATTCCTACAAAATTCGGACCCGATTAATGAGCCTTAAAACACTCTTTGATCACTGGACCACAAATACAAAACCTAATTTCCTACGTGAACCTTTGCACCACGTACACCATTGGGGAAAAAAATTGCAGTTTCCAACTTTTATGTACCGATATAGATCCAATTTCTCCAGAAAGAAGAACAACAAACTGTAGAATCACAAAGAATCTCAGAATGAGGTCAACTGTGACTCACGCCTCTCACTTCATCTCGGACTGCACGGATCCGTTCAAAATTTTGAACACTTCAAAGTTAACAACCTTAGTACATGCTTTTCAGATAGAGATAGCCAATCCATTGGGAAGATTTCGCGAGGCTCCACTCCGCAGAATGGGTTGTTGGGCCATTCGGGTTTCTCAGTCATTGAACGTTCGGACCCTCACCTCAATCTCACCCAGCTATTAGCAGCAAAAGATCAAGAGGGTACATGAGCTTTGCCAGCATCCAAACGAAGAAAGAAGTAGCCAAACCGAGATCGATCGATGAAACAATTATTCATCATTCGCACAGTCACACCAGACGCACCAGAGAGGGAGGATTTACCGCTAAAACGGAGGCCGGAGCCGCATTCCTCTGGTGGTTGCAACCGGAATTTCGTACTGCACGGAGGAGAGAATAAGAGACCGCAACGAGCACCGGTATGCACAAACATACGCACACAAATACATGTGAGGAAGAGAGGGAGAGAGAGAATTCTCACTCAGACGGTAATGGACTGAGCTGAGCGGAGGAGCGACCTCCATGAAAGCGGACTCCTAGCAAATACTCCGTCTGTCTCTCTCTCAGCAGAAACGGAGAGAAGCTGAACGACTCCGCTGAAGCGGCAGCAACCACGGACAGCCTCACTCCGCGCCGTGTTCGACACAGAATCAGAGATGGAATTCTCAAGCGTTCATCTTGCGCCGCGGGTCACATTCTCTTGCACTGTGGCCGCCGCGCTGTGGATAAAATGAGAAGCGTAGACGGACTCGTCCATGAGTTGCTCAATTTTTCTGCTAAATGCTGAGCTGAGGTGTCACCTTATGGGAGATGTTTCTTAACAAATTAAACACATAGAAAGGGAGAATTTCAAAAAATAGCCCAAGTCCTTTTATTTCTTTAAATCAGGATATAAAGTAAATTTTACTTTAAATAATAGCCCAAAATGTCATCATTATTTCAAAAAATGATTTGAAGTGGTTATGATTATTTCAAATAAGGGCCTGATTTTGCTGGCTAATCGATCGGTCAAAATTTCCGGTTGATTAACAGAATTTTTCTTAAAATATAATTTTACTTGATTTCATTAGTTAAATCAAATTAAAAATTAAGAAAGTAAAAGTGAAAAAAAAAGGAAGAAGGGGATACAAGCAAGAGTACAACACTCTCGCCACCCCAACGTCGACGGTTGGTGGCGACGGTTAGCGACTCCACCTACTAGATGAGATGGCCAACCTCACAGGCAGGTGGTGGCCCTTAGCTAGACTAGGGCGATCGTTGCCCAAGTTAATGATGGTGGCCCTGATTAGGAGAGGGTCACCACCCTCTCTCAACTAAGGCGAGAGTCAACTACCCCAACGGCCATTGTTGTTGCTATTGCCCGTTGCCCCACCAACATTGGGCGGCCAGCACTCTTGCCTGTGTTTGCTTTTCTTTTTTTTTTAATTATAGTTTTATTTTTTTGGAAAATAAAAAAGTAAAAACAAAGAAGAATGACGAAAATGCCCATAATCAATGATGAGTTAGGCTATTTTTGAGACTGATGTTATTCAAAAGTTTATAGATATGAAAAAATTTTAAAAAAAGTAAATGGTGTAAAAAAAAAAAGGAAAAGAGAAAGGGTTACTATCACGAAAAGCTCCAAACTGATATATTCCTAACAAATTTAGTTAAAACTATATTTTTTTATCATCAAAATCCCAAAAAGTGATACACTCATGACACATTAATCCTTCGTTTGCTTCCGTCAATTTTATAGTAAAATTGTTGAGTGTAATAACATGTGGCAATAGTTGAGTTGACCTGGTAAGGCTATGTGAAAATTCATCAGACAAACAGATAGATTTTTAGGCATATTTGAGCAAACCTTTTAGTGGTGATAGAGTTTAGTTCATAGAGTCTAATAATCGAAAGACCGTTACCCTTCCTTTGTCAAAAGCACGGGTGAACATATTAATTTACCTTCTACTTGTTGGGTCAATTAAGCCGTTGTCATGTGTGATCAGCTCAATCAATTCACAGTAAAAATTTGACGGACACTAACGCAAGGTAAATATGTCACAGGTATACTAATTTGAGGTTTTTGGTGACCCAAATTTAATTTAAAATAAATTTGTCACAAATATACTAGTTTGAGATATTTTGTGCTACTAATGCAAAAAGAAAAAAGGAAGAGAATAGAGGTGGCTACGGGCCGTAGTTGTGGCGGCGGCATTGTTGAGCTCAAACGAACCCTACCCGAGCATCGACACTATCCCATTCACTGGCGAGGGCTGCGACCATCGTTCAAATCTGTGGCGATAGTGATTTGAGGCAAGGGTCTCGCCCGCGTCTGTTGGTGAGGGCTGCGACCATCGCCATGAGAATGGCAAGGGCCAAGGGTCCCTGCCATCGCGCGCACGCCCAACCCTGCGAGCGGCAGCAAGGGCTACAACCTCTCTCTCAATTTGAGAACCCAAAGTCAAGTGATCCGAGGAAACACATGGCAATTATACAAACATCTCCGCTATCTTCGTCCCTTTTAGTTTTAGCGCTAGGAGGAGGACCACCAAACCTAATTTTAGTTCCATTCCGATGTGACCTCAGATGAATGCTTGAATCTCCCCCTACATTTGTCCATCCGTTTAACAAGAATGTATCGTCCCATCAACACCATCCTACGCTTGACTAGACACCAATAATGACGGCGTTTGATTTGAGTTAACAAGAGATTTAGAAAGACAGAAAGCTATCATGGCATTTTTGGTGGCCCTAATAGGACGCTAAAATGGAAAATTTATCTTGGCTGGCGTTCGGCAATACAAAGTTAAAAAACAGGGAGTCTTGTCTTCCCTTTTAAGGGTAGGATAAATTTCTCTCGCTACCTAAGGTAAATAATAATAATAATAAAAGAAAAACAAAGCGAAAGAGAGTAGTTTCCACAACTCGGCCGCCGCGGCGTCATCATCGCATGCGCCATGTGCCTACCACTGCCACGACTCTCAAGGAGTCGACCATAGTCTTGGCAATGGTTGTGGATCCCAGGGTATACAAGCGAACGAGTTGCCTCTTATGCATCAGTCAGGGTTAATACGGATTCATGCAATTTACTTCAGCAACAGCAAGCAAGCATGCACATCAAGGACTAATGCTGTTTAAACAGAGGAGACCAATGGAACAATTCAAAACTCAGATACATATTAATAGCCGCAAGCGACTGATCACCTCCCCGAACAACGTCAGACCACAATCTTCCACGAATTCGAAGGACAGGGCACACACGACAAACATGTCTGAACAAAGAGGAAAGACGACAAGCACCCATAATCATGCAAGAAGGGTCTTGACAATGGATTTGACATTGAGTTTCTTCAAGTCTGTGTACGACTGTCCACAGCCCACGAACATGACTGGTGCTCCGGACACATAGACCATCGACAGTGCAGCTCCAACCTTTTCAAGATTAAATACACGACACATACAAGAAAATGGTAAGAGAATGGACACAAGTTCATTTGAACACAAAGTTCATTTGAGTAACAGAATGCACCCCCCCCCCCCACTCTCTCTTTCCTTTTCTGCAAAAAACACAAAATGGGAGTTGAGTGATTCTTTACCTTATCGTCAATAGTATCGAATTTTGTGAGCAGGATTCCATCAATTAATCTGGGACTAGGAGAAGTCGACAGGTCGGCCAATTTCTGAAAGATGGAGGCAAGAGGATTCAATGCCGATCAACAAGATGTAGAATACTACTCTTGTGACATGGAATGATCTACGAATTCATGAAACAAAGTAACAACTCTAAAAGCTCAACTAAACTATTGATTTGCCTTTAACCTGATAGCTGTTTAGCCTAGGTCCTGCAGTCATATCCATGTCAACACAGCGAGTATCCCTAGTTAGACTAATGGGACAGTCCTTCCTCGTCATACTTCAATTCATTCCAAATGGCATTCAATCAGAGCCATCACAGCTCCTATAATGAACCCTACCTGATTAAATTTCGAGAGTTGATCAACAGCATCATTCCCAACCAATGCTTCACCCACAAACAAAACCAGATCTGGATTGTTGAGGTTTACAAGTTTTGAGAGAGCTCTCATTAGTGGCTCATTATCCTGTGAATATCAGACATCATTAATCATTAGTGGCTCAGAAAAGTAAGTTACACAAATCATTAAATGAATGACATCGTAACTACAAGGTCCTCTCAATCATCTGGTAGGGGAAAACATCAGAGTCAAAAGGTTACTTGTCACATAGTATTTTATTGGACAAATGATGAGTAGCAATTTGATACTCATAGAAGTTTCATTCTATTTGCATTTCCAGAAAATTCCTGGACAGCTTCAGTCCTCTTTATCCATTCAATGAGGTTATTTGGTATTTTACAGGACAGAATAACTTCTATAGTTCTTCCCTGTCGTTCACTCAAATAGAAGCCTCCTTCCTCTACATTGCTAATCAACAATGATTGTTTGGGACACAAAGCTACAGTAGCACTCCCCGATAGAGGAAAAAGTAAACCTTTTGTAGATTGACAAAGAAGGAAGGAAGCAATGCAGTGATCCAGAATGGAGAAGCGCTGACGACAATGAAATCGGCCTTTTTCACGTGATGGTTTTCATTTTTAGATCCATTTTGGAAGGATTTCTTCAGAAATTTTCGTTTACTGGTGAGAAGTCTGGTATGAGTGGCAACTTGTGCAATCCTAAACCCTAGTATGGACCAGCAAATAAGGGAGAATATGACAGGGAAGGACATTAAACTTAACATCCACAAACAATCTGTGCAATATCAGTCGAACTTTTGCAAAACTATCAGCAATTATTACCTGCATTCGACCAGCAGTATCGACAAGAACAACATCAGAACCATTGCGAGCAGCTTCTTGAATTGCTTCTTTTGCAACAATTGCAGGATCTTTCTCATATCCTTTCTCAAATATTGGGATCTAAAGTAACAGAATGAGAATAAGACAATCACAGATCTTAGAAAAATTAATTAGTCCACATAGGATGATATTGCACTTTGTTCCACAAGCACAGAACTATATAATCAAGTACCTGGAGTCTACGAGCATGAGTGCGCAGCTGTTCAACAGCTCCAGATCGAAATGTATCGCATGCAGCCATCATGACACTAATTTTATGCTGCAGGAGCCAGTAGGCAACCTGCATATTCATTTTAGAGAGACAATCAATTTACTATGCCACCACTTAATAAGTAAAAGATGTAAAACATACAAATTAGCTTTACCTTCGCTAGATTAGTTGACTTTCCAACACCATTAACACCAACAAAGACAACAACATAAGGCTTATTTTGCTCTTTCGCTGCATGGACATCCCTCAATATGTCAATCGAGCGCCTGGGAGTTAGAATACGAACAAGAGCTTCCTCCATTGCTGCCTGTACCCATTATTTCACAAGAACTGAGCATCTTCTGGTAAAAAAAAATCGACCTTCTACTACATGGTAAGAGACTACACAAATGAAAACTTGCAGTAAATACTGAGAGATTGAGAGATGATCGTGACCTGCACTGTAGAAGAAACCCTGGTGAAAGAGGCCAATTTTTTCCCTTCGAGACTTGCCGACACAGATTCACATAACTTCTCCGCAATCTCCTCAGCCTGTAAATGTCACGGCATTAATAACTCTAATAACGCGGCTTTTGTCAAAAGAAAGGAAGACATGCTAATCAAACGAAATATGCATACCACATTCTTGGTCATGAGCCTGTCTTTGAGAGCTCTCAGAGCAGGTTCAAGATCAGCCTTTTCCAGATTAGCCTTTCCTGCAATACTGGAATAGAATGTCTGTGATCAATGACAGTAACATCTAACTCATCAAAATAAAAAGAAAGCATGAGAGAAATAAGTCTGAAACAGATTCAGAAGAAAGTCTCACTCCACCCTTGATGATTGACATTGTGCCACCAAAACAAAGTTTCAAAACAAGAATTCAGAGGTAATCTAGGAAGGACTATAAGACCTAGATATTGACAGTTTTCCACATTCTCTTTCATAGAGCGGATTTAGTTAACTGATTCAAAAGGGATGACCTTGCACCTTGAGAAGCCATAAGAAAGTGTAAAGTAGGCCAAATTACACTTAAGAAATGACAATCCTGAATATAATTAAGGTAGGGCAGAAAGGAAGAATGAATATTTCGGTGGACAGATTGATTAATAGTCGGAACTAGGAGATTAGAAAAAACAACTTGACTGATGGATGACTTGATTAAGCAGAACAGATCTACTCGAGGAGTGTCTTATAGTTAAATTCAATATGTTCCATACTGGAATGCAAGGTCTGAGGAGTGTCCCAACGTGATGACATTACCCGTCCATTACAAATAACACACTTTTAATCATGATGACAAGTGTTCAAACCAACTGCCGTCAGAAAGTTCGACAATGTATGCAGTATCATGTATCCAGACAGAACATATTGAGGAAAAGGAAGCGCAGTCATTAAACAGGTGTCCCATGGGGAAGTGGTTGAAAAAATGCCAAAGGACAATGCAACGGTTTCATGGTTTCGACCTTTTGAGTCAGCTATCACTTTTAATGAAGATATCCACAAAAGAATCAGGAAAGGAGCTCACAAAAAGACTCATAGGTAGGAACATAGCAAGGAAACATCAGGTGAAGATTATGTCACAGAATGTACCTCTGAAACATGGATGAAAACCATCCTTTCTTCTTGGCATCAAGCTTGTTCTCCTTTCCCACCTCCTCATCATCTTCAGATTCACTTTCACTGCTCATAACCTCTTCAATGTCCATCATGCTTTCACCATGTACCTCTTCCACATCATGTACATTGTTATTCCCATTTCCATCCACAGTGTGTGTAAAATCCAACTTTGTCGGGGGAGGTTTATCGTCCCAAACTCTATTTTTCTTTGTTATCTTTTTCTTGGTGTCCACCTTGGGAACCTTGTTATCAACAGTGTCAGTTTTCTTTCCACCTTTAGACCTAAGCTTCTGAAGTTTATTTACATCAAAAGCTCCATTGTTGGAGCTCGTATTCTCTTTTCCCTTGACAACAGCAGTCATTTTGGAATCTTTAACTCCGACATGACTGCCATTGGCATATCCATTCTCCATTTTATGCCCTTCATCTTCACCATCACCCCCATCGCTGGCCAAGCAACCTTCACTCCTGTTCTTGTTTCCTCCGTCATATCCACCCTTTTGCCCATGCCCTTGCCTCTTGCCACTACTCACAGGCTTACCCACCGGCTTTGATTTCTTCAATTCCTCAGCTCGAGCCTCAGCCTCCATCTTCAGTTGCTTAAAAGTTTCATCAAACTCACGGTACACAGTCCTTTTCGGATCGTATATTTCCGCAAACTCGCGCTTCACCATGGAAAGCAGATCGTCCACATACAATAAGTGGAGGATCCGCTGATAAACAGCCACGAACACAAGGCCGAGCTCATTGTGGAAGGTCCACTTGAGCGTGTAGGCCGCACCGGGCGCATCATAATTGAACGATGCTGCCCCGGAGCGCTCCTCCAATAGGCACGACCTAATTAGGGTGTCGATGGGCGATCCTTTGAGAGCATTCCCGATCTCTTTACATGTCCAGAGGATCAACCCTCCTCTCGTGAATATCAAAAGCTGTTCCAACATCCTTAACACGCCTTGCCGCTACCTGCAATCAACCAGATGAAGAAAATGAAAACCCATAATAACTCGCATAAACTCCTCCGTCGCATGAAAAGAACAATTATCCATCCAAAAAAACGATGGTCTCACGAAATCACATCGCAATGAGATTCTTTCACGAAACCGATCAAATCAACTAAAACCCTAGAAATTCAAGATCAAGCACCTTCCCCGACTCCCTCCAGGACGGAGAAAGATGAATCGCAAGATCGAATGAAGAAATGAAGAATAGAACCAGATCTAACAGAGATCAAGAAGGAGCGAGCGAGGAGAGGTCGAGGGAACGAAGAACTGACCTGATGATCGAAGCCGAGAGAGAAAGAATCGCAACTTGCGAAGACGGTCAAAAGGAAGAGGGAAAAAAACGCAAATGAAATCGAAATCTGGGGAACGTTGAACTGTGCTTGGGGCTTTAAATATGCCGCTTCCGTTTTTTTTTCTTTTTTTTCTTTTTTTGACGTTTGTTTTTTTAATTATTTTTTAAAAACTTTTCTTGTCCGAAACTGTTCTTGAAAAGGGGGGTCAACGTTTGACTGGTGAAAATCAGGGACCTCCCCCTGGTCAACGCGGTTTGGCTACCAGCCGCCAGGTGCGAAAAATAGCAACCGTTTTTGTTTTCCCTTTTTGGTGTTTTGACAAATTTGATTGAAATGAAATTACTCAGCTAAAAGTATAGTGTTGATCAAGAAAAATAGGCGTATGAAAATTCGACCCGTGATTTATAGGAAAACGAGAAGCTTTACGGTTCTTGTGACATTTTAAAGTTGAATGGTGACTTCTTTCCGTCGCTGATTTGTCCGACTAAACTACTCAACTTGTTTTAATCAATTTCCTTGGGGAAGTCAAAGCTTGACTGAACTTGACTTGTTTAACTGCTCAGTGAGATTTCCTCATATCCGAATAAGTGAGATTCCTTGAATATGAAGAAAGCAAAGGCGAGATGCATTTAGGAAAATGTATCAAAAAAAGTCATAAATATATTGCATTTTATATCAATTGGTGTTAAATCTTTTAATTGTATCAATTTATTTCTACCTCTTCACGGTATTCCAACGTAGTCTATTCGATTAATTTTGGTGGGAAATTGTCAACATGAACACTGACCGTCTTATGTGGCACGAGTAGTGTTAAGGAGAAAAAATTTTATAATTTTTTATTATATTTCTTCTTTTACTTTATTATTTTTCATTGTGGCTGGCGAAGGCCTGTGAGCCCTTACTTAGGCCATTCTCGCCATGAGCAAAAGCTGCTAAGATCCACTTTTATCACTTAGATTTGTTTCCTATGAATTATTAATTGCTTGATATTATCAATTATGATTTGTTTCCTTATTGAACTAGAAGGATAAAGATCCACTTTCGATTGGGAAATTGTCAAAAAAAAGTCATCAACTTTTTGCACTTTTGTCAATTCAATTATAAATCTTTTAAATTTATCGATTTGTCTTAAGCCTTTTCACCTTTTGCCGATTCAATCATATTGGTCAGAAATCACTGACGTAGACGCTAGCGCTGACAGTGACAAATTTTAATGATCTTTTAGTACTTTTTCGAATTTTTTAAAATTTTTTAATCTTTCTTCTTCTTCTTTTTTGAGGGGGGAGGGGGGAGAGGGGGGTTTCAGAGGCTGGCGGTCCTATTGGCTTTCACCTAAGGGCTGGCAACCTCGGCTAGCCTATAAAGCTAGAAAGGAAAAAAGAAATCGAATTTTTTTAAGTGATCATGTCAAAGCCAACGGTGCCACATAAGATGATCAGCATCTAAGTCAAGAATTCTAGTCAATAAGATTGAATGGATAAAAGATAAAAAGGTTTAAAACTGACCTGACAAACTTAAATGACAATATTCCCCACTTTCGAATGCTGAGCTCTCACGAGCTGAAATTTTGTGGTCATTACCCTTTAGAAATTCTAGCTAACCGTGCCATTACGCCAGCGCCATCTCTTATCACATCAGAGATGAATTTGTATTGCCAATAATAATGATCATCTGGTAATGGCCCAATGAATAGTCCTTAAATACTCATTTTCATTAACAACTCCTTCGCATTATGTTTCCCCTGCGGCCTAAAAAAGAGAGATCGAATTTCTCTTGACTGAAGAGACAAGATTGCCCTTGCACACTCGTTAACGATGGCCATTGATTAGGTTCGATTCTGACGATTGATGATCGACATTTGGCCGGCATTTGGCGCGCTTTCTTCCGAACCGAAACTTACCGGTGATTGAAGAACGGAACATCTCCCACTCCAGCTCTCAAGCCAGAAGGAGTTTGCATTCTTCGGAGTCGGTGACCTGAGATCAAGAATCAAGAATCGAACCGGTTGTTTCCTCCAGACACTAATAGCCATGAGACATGGAGCATGTTATCGTTGCCACCGCGGGTTTCACGGTGTGCACAATGAATTCACTAATTCCCTTAATTCAATAAAACTGCGACCGGCGTTCAAATGGTTAGAAAATCTATGGCTAAAGTACAAAATGGAACAACATGCTTTGACGGTATACAAAATTGGATCTCCGGCTCTGAGCCACTCCCGGCAGGGGAGAAGCTGTCATGGCTTCAACCCGTCACTCATGCCCGGCGGCATTCCCAAACTCTGCGCAAGATCACTCATTCTCTCCTTCATGGCCTGAGGAAGACACATAACTAATTCAGCTCAGAAAATGACAGCGTCACCTCTCATGTGGGTGCATAAGAATTTCATTCCTCCTCACCTGGACACTCTTCTGGTGCGCATCTTTGTAAGCGTCATTGACTAGCTCCGACAGCTTCTGCATTCAAAAACGCTGCGTGTGTAAACACTATCTATAATCTTCCATCACATAGCAGAAACTGGACAGGTTCCCATTGCATACGTATCTTCCCACGAGGTAATTCTGTTAGGCCAAACATACACATGCACACGCATGCACCAGGAGGTTCCATATCTATTGTGAAATAACATTGTGCCAAGAAAATTTCTCCATAACTAGAGTAATGACCGGAACAACTTAATCTCCCCAACCTCCTAACTAGAGCATAAGGATCAATAGAAGGTCAAATATAAAATACACATGCCATACAAGAAAGCTAAGGTGGCTCTTCCATACTGGTGAATTGGCCAATAGTTGCAGCAGTTCAATTCGAAAGAAGGCCTTTGACCGAAAAAAAAAAAAGGAAGTTGAAAGAAGGTCCAGAGCTCCAGCAAGCAGCACGGTATCTCTATCGTATATAAAACTATACTCTAGCCATAGGTCCTGGCATGTCTAAAAGCAGCAAACTGATGCCTCGGATTAAAGGTGGAAGTTAAAGGATCGAGTTACAAGAAACAACTGCATGCAAAGAAATGAAGTGGGAGGCAATACAGCATGGGGGAAAAGAGCTACAGTTGCCAACCCCGTTTAGGAAGTGTTAAGAGGTATAAAAATGGTACAATGGTCTTTGGGTCATCCAGGGTTTATTATGTGTATATATATTGAGTTTTATCAATAAAAAAAAAAGTAGATCTTTACAGGAAAGAAAACTTCCATAATGTCCATGCACAAGCAACTCATGTAAGAGACAACACCACCCAAGTTTTGCATGGCTACAATTTCCTTCCGGAGAGGATTTCTAAGCATATGATTCATTCAATCAGCGGTGAAGGGAAGTATTGTGCAGGCCATACTAGGGAAAGAAAAGCACCTAGTCCATGGCATGGGAGAACAAGGTTGTAAGACACACTATCATCCTAGAAGCATGAAAAACGCCTGCATGTTCATCATGCATAACCTTTCTTAGGAAAGAAAAGTGCCTTAACACCAACTAACACCAGAGAACTGCACGAGTAGATAGAAACTTTCAAATTGCTTTATTATGAGAGCTATGGTGCTGGTTAATGGAAAATTTAACCACGAGATGTGGTAAAGTAGTTTTGCAGAGGTATATGAGATGGCAGAAATTGAACGAGGAAGAGCTAGAAGAGAACAAGGTGACAGAAACAATCTGGCAGTAGTTTGGAACTTGATGGTACATTAACATTTTTCACAACTAATATAAACCATCGCCATATTCTTGAAGTAATGATGAGATAATTCAAAATCGAAAGGAGAGTGAATTTACTAGTGTAAAGAGTAATTAAGATTAAAAGAAAATCCCGTGGCTTCATCATTGAATTACCATCAAAATCCATGTCTAACAGCATATGAATTCTACCAGGAAGAATATCTCCTGCCTAAGTGGAGCCTGTTTGTAGGACATGAAAGGATAAATGAAGAATCAACATCGAAAGATAGATGTAGGACCAAATTTATCTGGTGTTAATAAGAAAAGAGGTGAAAAAAATGACATGGTCATCTCCAGGAACAGGTGGAATGTATCACAAAAGAATCTGGACTAAGAATCTGAGACTCTGAAGAGAATTTGAATTTACCCATACTTAAGTAAATCATGGACGGAACTCATGTTGTGACACTTCCAACATGAAGGGATTAGTAGAGGTGGGACTTGTTCCCATTTGATTCCTTATCAAAACACAAGTTGGGTCGCAAAAAAGCTCACAATTGGCAGAGCAGATGGTAATGATAAACAATTGCCATTCTTGACCATCTACATAACCAGCTAGAAAGAGAGCCTCAGAGACTTCATATAAATCCCGAATACAGAATCTCGCCTTAGCAGTTCTTCAAATCTAACTAATCATTAAGGATGGGAATGCGGGCAGAGTAGTTCTTGAAAAGAGAATAGCTAACAAGACCCCATCAAGCAGCCATTACATAAAAAAAAAGGACCTCAACCTTAGCAAACTGCACATAATTCAGCCTATAAGTATCTTACCTAAATAGAAAGTATAGTCACAAATTTGCAACTCAATTCGACTAAGGACAACCAAGTTGAAATGGCTAGTGCAATTTTTACAAAATCTTGGAGCTTGATATACACTTAATGAAGTGAAACAAATGGACAGCAAAATCCAATAGGATCATTTGAGGAAAAAACTCGTTAAAAGAACACATTTAACAATTTTACTAAGTGAATATCACAACAAGACAAATTGAACAGTAGCGGCAGAACATCTTGCACTCACCTCAGCTCCTAATTCCATTGCGGCCTCAGTAATCTCGATGCGCACGGGTTGCTGGTTTCCAGATAAAGTAGCCTGTCGAACATTAATTACATTTCATTGTTCTGTTGTTGAGCCCTTTAATATGTCAGAGAATGGAAAGCTTCAGCAAATTTGAAGAACAACATGAACAGACTGCCAGAGAGAGAGAATCCATCCATGATCTTGCATTAAATTAAAAGAAACCACTATATTAGGGTTGCCTGAGGAATTTTCAAATAGAGTTTCTATGTTGTAGTAACAGCATTAGAAAATACTGTAATCCAACAACATCATCAACAATACAAGTCACAATTAGGCAAAGCAAATATTACTATAAAACTCATTAACTAATGGAGCAATGTCCACCAATGAATTAAAAATCTTCCTGCTTTCAGTTTGTTACCTTATTCGCCATCAGAAATCACAAGTGACCCCATTTGGCACCGTGGATTTTGTTGGAGTTGGTGAATACTTCGGGAACCCTTGTTTCTCACATCGGGTATGCCCACGTGGGCTTAGGAAAATCAAAATATGAACCGACGATATAGGACCCCTACGCGTAGAATGCGGGGGTTTGGGGGCGCGCTGGTCTACTTAAACAAATAGTCTATCTGAAAGCCCTTTTATCCCACAACAAACGGGCCTACTTAAACAAAAGCCTAAACCCGATGTTGTTTCGAGGGCGACGCCCCCGAGCCCTCGCCCGCCGAGGTGAACCTAGGTAATCTCGTGTGTCATCAATTTTCTATCTTCTATTGTGATTGCATTGATATTCGACTTAGGATAAATCGCAACAGATTTCTTGTCCCAGATTTTATTCCTTTTTATTTCGGATAAGTCAGAGAAACTTTTCTCTATACTCACACAATTGCAAGTTCTAATTTTGAAACCAAAAAATATTCTGTCTACACTGTTCCAGCGATATCAGAATATGACCTCCCTGAGAAATTATTTTTGTCATGGACAAAGCAAATTACATGTACAAAACCTCAATATAAGAACAGCCAAACCATGCAAGGCATCCATAGCACCTCAACAATCTCACTATTAAGGCAATGCATTTTTTACCCAGCAACAATTAATTTGACGATATTGCATATTTTACTGTCCCTACCAAAAGTGCCTTTCACCAGTTAACTGCAATTCTCTTAACCAATAGTTTCATCCCTAGAGAGGGAAAGAGAGATAAATATTCACCTTGAACTAGACAAGCCATCCATTCATCCATCCATTCTTTATTTCTTTCTTAGCTCTTACTCTTTTCCTCAATATGACTTCAACCCCATTTTTCTGTCTCTCTACTCCGCCACCTTGATCAGGTATTAAGTTTGGTTATGATAGTAGTCACTAGTCAGTTCCACATGACAAAATCTTAGTTAAGACCTCAAGACATCCAGGAATCCTGCTGTGAGAATTTCATCATCTAGGAAATCCTTTTGTTGAATTCTGCTAGAGATTTTCGTGTGCATTTAATAAGGAAATAATTTACTGATAAACATAGATATATGCTCATGGCATTTGCCATCCTAGTCTGTTAGAGCATGGCAATACAGACCATGCATGGTCTTTGTTGGCCCTACACGTGTACACGACAGCTTCATCTAAGATGGGCATATGCTAACACAGGAAATCACAAAACCATGTGAGGAAAACAGCAGTACCTTTATTAATTCACCTTCACAGTAACCATCAAACTCGGTTCTGTAATATCAGAATAGACAAATATCAAGAAGATTTTAAGTTAAGACCAAACGAAGGAGAAGCAAGACATCAAAGGTAATAAATAACATAAGACAAATAAAGAGGAAATAACATAAAACATTACGCTGCAAGTTCCTTCTGCACTCGCACGGCCTCAACTTGGACAACCATTTGTGCCTTTTTCACTGTCTCATACAAATTTTGCATATTCCCAAGAATCCCTGCCTAAAAATCGCGGGAATATGCCCATAAATTTTCACAAAAACTATACAATATATAGATGGAAAATAAAGAATGAATCAGCATCGATAAGCCCCACATGTATTGCACAAGCATAATGACCCTCACACTCCAACATTCAAAAACTTGTTTCACTGAACCAAGCCTTCTAATCCGCCTATCATTCTTAGCTGCTTAAACCTACTCAATTGTAGTCCACCTACTCATAGTGAGCTCAAAACTTAATCAACTTTGACAGCAGAAAAAATCTCGCATCCATGGAATATTTCATAGAATATATGCAGAAAAGTTAAAGAAAACCACAAAAGGAGGCCGACTGTTGACACCTAATTCGTGACACTGACAATGTCCAATGCACTGGATAAGATCATCAAAGATATTTCAAACTAGTTGGTAAGATAACTCAAAATGTGGTCAAAGCAACTCTGTCAAAACCATTTCCAAGACTGTACATTACCAAGCATATTTAACGACAGTCTTTTAAACAAGATAGTGGAAAACCTTTGAAGGAGCATCATCACTGTTATCCTTCTTTCCTCCAAATAAGCCATGTACATGAAATGTTCTATAACCTCTGTTGACACTTTTATGACCAGACCAGAGCAAAATTTGCCTGCCACTTCCAACAATATTCACGCTTGAGTTGAGATTACCTGAAAAGCAGCAGGAGGACCATAAATAAACAGCTGATGCAATGAAGGAAAACAGGCATGACATCAATGGACAACAGCACATTCCAAAGGTCAGATAGTGAGCAGAAGCAGAAAGTAATAAAACATCCACCCTCCATATTGCTTCTGCTTAACCTTTCAGCAAATTCCATCATCATATTTGCAGCAAACTTATAGAGAAATCCATTTGCATCAAACTCTAGCAATATCAAATTAAGTAACGATACAATAAAGAGGTGGACATTGACTATATTATGAGCATGTTTACTATTGTAAATTAACAGGTGTCCGTTGGCTAAAAGGAAAAAAAAAACTTCAAAGTTCCAAAGTTTAAGTCTAATTAGGAAAATACATTTTATTTGCCAATTTTAGAGAGGGAAAATAATCATCATTGTATCAGAAATATGAGCACAAATGCAGAAATGACCAATGGAAAAGTCGTCACCATTTTATGCAATTTCTGAATGAATACTAGTTTAACAGCGGGAAAAAATGTACTCTCAGATCATGAACAAAAGGCATGCACACTTGACATTATGTGATTCATGCATTAAACGGTTCAATGGTCACTAGTTAGCAAAGGAATTCGCTTGCTCGGTACCCTTTGATCCAAATCTCTCTTTAAATTGCAATTTTTTTACCTGAACTTCAAGACGAAACCTACCCATCATCCAATCCTGACTGTAAGAGCACTTCAGCAAACGTGACAGCAGAAAACTGGAAATGCAAAAACCATTTTAACCGATCTTCCTAGCAATCTTTTATCTTTCCATCATGTAAACTGCTCAATGTAAATTTTAACAATTCCTCCCTCCCTCCTGTGCCTAAGGAGAAAAGGCAGTGAACTGCAAAAGCAAAATGCTGTATGCAGACAGTGCGTTTGTTCTGATACATAGTATGTCCATCACCAGTTGGCTGTAGATGCATAGCAATTAAGCATTTGCTCATGTGCTAAGTCCTGTTACGTCCTTCTCATTAAAATAGCAGGAGAGTGATCTCACAACTTTACATGAATACGCAGGGTGTCTCTTTGCCATTTTAAATTCACCTCAGCCCTCTAGCTTCTTCCCTGACCAATAAAACTACCCCTTTCATACCCCGACAAAGTATGAAAATTTGTTTGCTCACTGAGCATTGGTCGACATGACAAACACTAAAAGTATGTAAGCCTCAAAAGGCACTAATATTGCAAATCTTTGGAAATAAGATTATCTGTAGATGCAGCATTAGTAGCAAATTTCCCAATTGCATAGCTCTATACCATACATCCACCGTCATACTGGTATCACCTATCAAGAATCACTCCCCAACAGGCAGAGAACGTCATAGAGAAACTAAAACCAATAGAAATTACAGCTAATACTGAATTGCAAACATAAAATATTAGAGAACAACTGATATTGCCATTCAAACCACATACTCTACCAGCACCCAGTTCTAACCAATCGCGCAACTTACAAAAAAAAAAAAAATACCCACGAATTGCAGTCTAATACCCATTCCTCGCTCCGACTACTATAAATGGTCGCAAATCTGATTAAATCAAAGAGAGCAGCAATTCGTTCTCCCAGACGAAACGTAATTCGACTCCCCAAGTAAACGTAATGAGCACAAACCAGAGAGAGAGAGAGAGAGAGAGAGAGAGTTTTACAGAGAGAGACTGACGAAGGAATCCGATCGTTGGGTGAACCCAGCTTTGGCAAATTGTGGGTCGGGGACATCGAAGAAGCCATGACTTTTCCGGGCTGAGAGAGACGGAGGGAGGCGGAGAGAGAGTGCTGAAGCTAAGATAGAGGTGGGTACATTCGAGGCTTTGCTCTTCTGTACCCCTACTCTCCCTTGCGGATTGCAGTTGCCCTTCATGCAGTCCAATGATACCGTGACACGCGACCTTGAAGTCTTCGCTCCATACACGTAGTCAAAAAGAAAACGAGAGAGGGAGATAGATCCCACCTTCGGGTTTAGCCAATGACGAACCGCCACCTCAGCCTTACTGTCAGACATTTCTACTTGCATGGATGGATTGAGTATATCCGAGGAAAAGCAAGTCCTGTTTTTACACGCGGATAAGGAGCATCCGCTCGGATAAATTTGGAACTTTGAGGGATCCGCGAAAGTTCCGATTTTGGATGAGCTTGTGAGTTGGCGAAGAAGAGTGATTCTCGTGATATTAAGAATTGAGTTCTTGATCTTGTTTTTTTTTTCGTTTGATCAAAAAAATGAGAATTTTAATTAACTAAAAGAGTTCGAACAACAACCAAAAAGCGCATCAAGACAAAGGAAATCTCTAAGAGTTGAGGGAGGGTTGGACAACCAATTTAGTGGAAGAAGGCCTAATCTAGCGGACTTGGCTAACCAATCAGCGCAAGCGTTTCCCTCGCGTGGGGAATACACAATTATGGTATTTTTTAGCTGGGCCAACAAAATTCTGCAGTCCACAATTAAACCGGAGATGGTCAAGGGCTAGAGGAGGATTGGTTTTGGGTTGATAAGATTGTCACCAAAGAGAAGTTGTCGCTGATAAGCTCCCAGTGTTGATCTGAACTATGCCCGCACGTCTCACTTAAAGGCATCTCTGGAAGACTCTTAGCTTGTTGAGACTTCAAAGTCAGATCTAGAATTTTCCGTAAACCATGCTTCAGAGCTAGGGTTTCGGCTGCAAGGGGCGATTCTGCTCGTATCAGTTCCGAGAACCCGTCGATCATCACCCCGTTGTGGTCTCTCACTAAATCGGCAGTCAGCGCTTCCGATCTGCACTCTACCCATGAGGCATCAACATTAACTCTCCAAACCCTCTGTCTCGCTGATGGATTTTCCTCTGGTAAGTTTGAATCTGCTCTAACCGAGTCTTCCTCAGACTTCTTAAGCACTGTTATAACGTCGTGTACCTGTTGGTTGTGAGGGCCTCCTCCACGATGATGAGAGGCGTTGGTTTGCAAGCTCGGAATACCGAAGCGTTTCTCGCTTTTCAGATCTGCCATAGGACAGCCGCCACCAAGCTTTGATCTTGCAGTGAGTTCTTGTTGGTTGAATGAGATTTTTGAAGCGGAATTCGTCGCCTCACCTTCGCCTAGCCTTTTTTCGCTAGTCAAAGGCACCCTAAAATTCTTTTTCAAATATGAATGACGAGAAATATCGGTCGATAAAATTTTATGAATATTATAAGGCATTTTGTTCTCTTGATTTTACTTGTCTTATTTAGAAGTGTGACTGTTTTTATCGACCGACTGTATGTTTGGTGCACATTGGATTCTAGCCGCACTATCAGGGAGGTAATTTGCCGTACGAAAGCATAATGTGAGAGGTTGAGCTCTTGCCTCGAGGGTAAGTCTGAAAATTTCCAAGGGAAAAAAAAATAAAAGGAAAGGCAAACGTTTATATCTAGAGGCGATGTGAAAATATGAATGAAAAATAATAGGAAACCTCCTGCCTTCTTCAAAAAAATAAAATTTATATTCTCCTCATCTACCGCTCCAATTTTCGTTTCTCCTGTATCATTTTTTCCCGAAAATTTTTAAATAAAGGCTTGGAGTGTCATCATTTTTTCAAATAAGAATATGAAGTGTCATCGTTTCAAATATGGGATTGAAGTGATATAACCCTCGCCAAAACAATCGAATTAATGGAAAATCATCCGCTACGCCAAAAAAAAAAAGCATTGAAGACTTTTTCATCTCCTAGCGTTTTAAATAATGACTGAAGTGGCCATGACTATTTCAAATAAGGGCATGTACTTACCGGTCGGCTAAATTTGTCGAGGGAAAATTTCAAATACATGACACGTGTAAACTGACTTTTTTTTTTAAGGGAAAATTTCAAACAAGAGTTCATAATTTCTGCATGAAATGGGCTTCATTTCAAATAAAGACATAAAATGCTCTTCTTATCTTCAAATAGAGACCTAAAGTGGCCATGACCGTTTCAAAGAAGGCCCTGATCTCGTCGACCGGCCAAACATTCCGACTGATGAGGGGTATTTTCGTCAAAATACAACTATATTTTAACTTTCGGTTTGTTTGACTAAAATGAACATAAAAAAGAAGTATGGCGTGATAGATTCAAAATTTCGAAAACCGAGAATTGAGTCCTCACAGAATAAGTTCCAGATGGAATCGAAACTTACCCTAGAGCTCCTTATCCCTAGCCTCCGGCACAATTTTAGAAAGGGATTTTTGTCCCTCTAAAATCCCTTTTAAGTAAAAATTAGTGGCTTTTGATAAACAAATCTTTTTGACCTCTTTGAAAAGCTAGCATTGCCAAAGCCTAGAGCCCAAGACAGGTCATGTCCTCCCTTGCTTTGGCTTCAGCATTTTGAGAAATATCCTCTCCAAGGATTAACGGAAAATCCGCTTTTGGCCCTGGGGGCATTGCGAACTCAAGCAGTGCATCTTGTCCCTCGTTGAACCCAGATCCAAGTTACAAGTTCAGATCCCGCCGTCGGCCTAACTCCCCTCGCCGACGGTCGCGCTCGGCTCGCCAGCGAGGCCGAGGGTCGCCAAGGGTCTGGGGTTCACGCTCCGGGGGTTCGGGTCGGCGATCGTCTAGGCGCCGGCGTCTCTCTCAAAATCCCTCCAACAGTCAGGCTTTGCTTTCTTAGTTGTGCTGGATTAAACAGAAGTTCAGCTCGTGAACGTTTTCCTCTTCATCTTCAGCTGCTTCCCATGCAATGCTCCTCGTTTTCAGGATAAGAAGAATCCGCTCAGGTAGTTTTGGAATTTGAGGAAGCCGAGCAAGTTATGCTTTCTTTTCTTTTTTCTTTTTTTCCTTTTCTGTTCTCGGTGTTCATGGCGTCCACATCGAACGTCAGGTTGACAATTTCCAACGAAAAAAAAAGGGAAATAAAAGAAAGGCAGAGAGGGTTATATTTGGGGCCGATATGAAAATATGGATGAAAAATTACAATAAATTTAAGGAAAAAAAATGCTCACCTTTTAATCGAAAAAAGGCTTTAAAATGTTCGCTCCGCCTGATGCAGCTCCGGACTTCATATTATTTTCATCAAATAAAAAGAGTCGTTCCACTCGATGTAGCACTAGAATTCAGAATTTTTTCTTTTTGGGTAAGGAGAATTCAAACTATTTTCATCAAATAAAAAGGGAAAATTAGTCAAAAAAGTCATAAATTTATTGCAATTGTGCCAATTCAATTTTAAACCTTTTTTTTTTGCCGGTTCCATCCTAAATCTTTTGCGATCGTAACAATTGAGTATATCCGGTGAATTTTAGCCGGCTGGCGTTGACGTGGACGCCAACTTGTCCACGACCTAATTTTTTAATAATTTTTTTAATTTTTTTTTCCTTCCCCTTTCTCTTCCCTGTTCTTCCTCCAGCCTTTGCCAAACCTTAGTGACCAACTAGAGGACGACCGGAAAGGCTCCGGCCTCACCTTGGCCAAGCAAAGGTTGACCTCGCCAGCCCAGATCTAGTACTTATGATTGGCGGAGAAGGAGGATAGTCTCATAGATTCGTCGAGAAGGAAGTGCTCATCTTGTTAGATGTAGGGTCTAATTCAACTAGTTCGGGGTCTTCTTCTTCTATGGTGAAGTTGAAGCCGAAGAGCTTGAACCACATAGGGTAGTGATCTTGTTTGGCTATGAAGTGGTCCAGAGGTGTTGGTCGTTCTCTAGACGGTTGCCAAGGTCTAGCAATCGGCTCAAAGTAAAACGGGGAAGGGGAAGGAAAAAAAGAAAACAAAAAGGAAAAAGGAAAAAAAAATCATTAAGATATTAGGTCGCTAGTTGGCTAGTTAGAGTTGGCTCGTCAAAATTTGCCAAATGGATTGAATTGATACAATCACAAAAGATTTAGGAATGAATCGGCCAAAAAAAAAATTTAGGACTGAATTGATATAATTATAATATGTTTAGAATTTTTTTAATGATTTTCCTAATAAAAAGATAAGATAAAGAAGTGATAGCAATTTCGCTTGGATTTTTTTTTTTTGGGGGAGAAAGACTCCACCCAAATTCCTACTCATGGGTGGTTCTTCAACATTTTCCATTCGAATGAAGGGCTTGGCTTACTCGAGATCTAGTATGTTCGATCGGGAAAGAATCAACCAAAAAGAAAGAAAGAGTCAGATTTACCGATTTTTCTAACGAAACTAAGCATTATTTTCTCTTTCTCATTTGGTCAATCACACAATCCGAAACTCTGTGCTTGCGTCTTTTCGGTCAGCCCATGATTCGACATCTCATTACTGAAAATCGTGGGTGCCGTAGAGCTTGTCTATAGAGTTTTTTATTTTTATTTTTTATTTTAATATGAATCCTTCCCTAATGTGGGTGAATTTTTCGATTCCTAGGGCACGACAACCATTCTGTTCTAGAAATAATTTCTGAAACAGAAATAGATTTTTCTATTTTTGCTAGAAACAAAAAATTTTTATTTTTGATTTTGGGCCAAAATTTATTTCTGGAACAGATTTTTGTTCCAGAAATAAAAAAACAGATTTGCGTTATCAAACGAGTTTCTATTCCAAACCTATTTCTGGAATAGGTTTGAAATAGAAACAAAAAAATAGAAATGTTGTTATGTGCGTCCTTAGCTTCCGCACAGGGAGTAGTCTTCTTGTTGCCGGTAGGTGCGCAAGACAAATTCAACGTCTTAATTGATTGCTCGAGGAGAGCAATCCTAGAATTGATGGTTATGGCAAATACGTAGCATCTTCTTTATTTAAAATAATTTCTTTCCCAAAATTTTGTATTTTCCTCATTTACCCCTGCAGTTTTCAATCCTCGTAAAACAGCCGTCCTGGTTTCCCGATCATACCAGCAAAGTTCAGGGTCTAATTGTGAAATAATAAAATTTCAGGGAGCATTCTGCAATTACTTCTCCTCATCCTCCGGTTGATTTATCCATTTCCCTCTCTTCGCACTTCACCATCGTTCCTCCGTCGCCAATGGAAGTCCCCGAGCAATCGCGGCCCACCGATTCGGAGGAATCGGGGGCCAACTCGGACTGGGCCGAGTTGACTCACGAGTGTCTGATCAACATCCTCTCTCGCCTCACCTCGGAGCAGCTGTGGACGGGTCCCATGCTCGTCTGCAAGTCGTGGTTTGACGCTTGCAAGGACCCCTGTCTCCACTCCACCTTTGATCTCGAGACCCGCTTCGAGACGTCCCCCGTGTCGGTCCGCTGGTGGTCGCTGGAGTTCCAGCGGAGGGTCGATGCCATGCTCCGGTCGGTCGTCGGCTGGAGCGGCGGAGGTCTCACCGTGATCCGCGCTCGCCAATGCTCCGATCGCGCGCTCAACTTGGTCGCCGAAAGGTTGGCCGATTCGACTGCATCCTTTTTGCGTTCGCGGCGATAAAGTTATCATTTTTATTACTTGAAACGGAGATCAATTGGGACGTGCTTTTGTTTAGACAATTGATCATTTGTACGATGCTTCTCTGTGCCTTAGAGGATGATAGCTTGGAGCTTGCTTTCATCGAGTCGCTCTAGAAGTGTCCATGGATTTTGCCAAAGACACGGCCGAATGTGTTGTTGTCTTGTCTTTGTTCAGGGGTGGGCATCTTTCTCTTGATTGGTATGAAATCTCATCATGGCTGGCTGTCGCATCATTGAATATGGTGTCCAGTGAATGGGAATTGAATTGAAAGTAGTATTCTATCTGTTGGGATGAAATTGAACTTCAGATGATGAGGTTTACAACTCCATGTTCTGGCTGGCTCTCGCATCATTGAATTTGGCCTCCAGAATTGGAATTGAATTGAGAGTAAGTAGTATTCTATCTGTCGTGGTGAGATTAAACATCAGATGATGAAGTTTACAGCTTTCAATGGTCCTAGCCCGTCCACTGGTTCTCTCTGTTGTATGGTTTGTTTGCTGTATGCTACAGCTTTGCATTGCAATGATCAGCTTTAAGAGGATACTTTTGTTTAGTTGAGTCTTGTTGATAATGATAACTCTCTGCCGATTATTGAGGAATTGCCTGCGAATTTCGATTTTCAGGTGCCGGGGTCTCCAGATCCTTTCAATCAAGAGCTGCCCAAAAGTCACCGATGAATCGATGGCCAGGATAGCCTCCCGTTGCACCAACCTCAGGGAACTCGATATTAGCTATTGCATCAAGGTGTCTCATGAATCTTTAGTTCTGATCGGGAGAAACTGTCCAAATCTTAAAGTTTTGAAGAGAAACCACCTGGAGTGGTTAGACCCTTCCGAAGACGTGACTTGCCCGGAAGATTGCGATTCAGAAGCTGCAGCTATAGGGAAGTTCATGCCTCGCCTGGAGCACCTTGAGATACGGTTTTCCATGTTAACGGCGAAAGGTCTTACCTCCATTTGTGACGGTTGTCTCAACCTCGTGCACTTGGATCTGCTGGGGTGTGCAAACTTGACAAGACGCGATATCGTGAATGCGACGTCCAAGTTGAAGATTCTGAAGGAGGTAATTAAGCCATATTTCTATATCCCCCAGCCGGTTTTCCATCCGGAAAGGTATGGCAATTGGTGGTTGTACGATGAGCTATTCCGGACGGGCGTTCTCCGGAATTGATCAGGCAAGCCGGAAGCAGTTCTCGAGCGATGCTAGCAGAATCTGAATGATCCTCTCTTTTCTGGCCTGCGGTATTGCATCCTTCCCTTGGCTGTTCGTATGTATCATCCTCGCTGAATGTCTGTCTCTTGCTCTTCTATTGCTCTTTGGCCCCTAGGCTTCTTGTGAGATGCAACTCCTTTCCACCTTCGTCTCGTCCCAAAACCCGTTTCGTCAACATTTGACCATTTCGCAAACCCATCACAGATCGGGTTTGGGAGTGATGGAAACGGATCATCCAATTCGAAGCGGGTTTTGTCCGAATGTAGAAAGCTATCGAAGCAATGAATGTAAAATGAGAAGAAAAACTGTACGTGAGTAAAGTTTGCCACCATGCATGCATGTGTTTTCGGACCAATTCAGTCAGACTACCTAGCAAAAGAATTTGGTGACTATATTTTGCCAAGAAAGATTCAATTCCTGTGTGACCATAAATATTTGAAAGCGGCTTGACATTCATTTCGGCAATACTTAGTAAGGATCCCAAACCGGTACATCCCAAATTAGGAATGAAAGGGTGGGGGCAGCTTCAGTTGACGGTCACCACGGCGCGAAATCAGGAACAGGACTGATTTTACTTCAATCCGGCATGTAATCGAACGGATTACCCTTCCATCTAACCAGGAACGGCAAATTTCACGCCGGTCGACCAGGTTGGTTTTGTGAAAATCCATCACTCGGTATTATGTACATACCTGTTTTGTTGCTCATGTCAAGTAATTTGTTGGTAGCCGAGTGATTGCACATGGAAACCTCGTACTTGAGGTCGTGGTTGGAACTTGCTAATTTTTTTTTTTTTTAAGGTATTGAAGCAGTTTGGCCCAATTGGTCGTTTATCGGTAGAACCGGCGTATCATGAGATTTAATTAGAAACCGGACCGGTACAGAATTATGCCATTGTCACCATTCAGTTCACTGAGAATAGCTTGATTTCCAAATTGAACTGGGACTTATGCTCCACATTAATTGTGGCTTAGCACACATCATGTAGGCCCCACTGCAACTCACCCGTCTCTTCTCTCTCTCTCATATATTTATTATTGGGAAAAATATATATAAAAAAAGATAGTCTTAGGCCTATTACATTTAATTATAAAAATTTTCACATTTGCGCCAATTTAATCCACCTGGCCAATTTAAGTTAGGAATTGTTAACACGGATGTCGGTCATCATTCGTGGTACGGCTAGTGCTGACGTTGTACAATTTTTTTAATATAATTTTAAAGAGTTTTGAATTTTTATTTATGGAGCGGAAATCATTGTCGAGAGATTTCTTGATATCAAGAGTTACCTTAGGCGGCCTCTTCAATGGTTTCATTATCGTCGAGGATGGACTTGCTTTAACAGGTTTGTTCCCCAATGGAGATGATGAACAGTAGCCAAACCTTCTGTTTCCATTTTTTTTTTGTTACTTCAAAGCTACTGTGAAAAAGATACACCAAAGTCACTTAACCAAACAGTGTTTGATTTGAACAAATGCACATTGAGTCAAACACCACCGGAGAAATGACTTCACATGTCATAAATGGCATAGCTTTCTGCTTTGGGTTTTTAAAGTCTCTTGAGTAAAAATTGCGACATTTTGTAATTTTTTTTTTTACCACTTTGAATGAAAGCTAGCATTGGCAAAGCGCAAAATCCTAGGTGGATCCTCTCTTGCTTTGGCTTTTAGCATTTTCAGAAAGTTTCTCCAAGGATTAACAAATTTTTTCAGTAGCCTTTTTAACCCTTCGAAACTTACTAAAGTACCACTTTTGGCCTTAGGTAATGCAGGCTCTACTACTACATTTTCTCATCGCTGAACCCACATTCAAGTTCCAGATCCAGATCTGGTCACCGGTCTAATGTCCTACCAATGGTCATGCCTCGCTTGCCGACAGTGGTCGACGGTGGCCAAGGCTCCAACAGTTGTTGAATTGCTTTATGTTGGATTAGAGAGAAAGTTCAGTTCGTGTAGTTTTTCCTCTTCATTTTCCCACCATTTTTTATGCATGGATTCGATACGACTCTCAAAGTTTTCTCACTGCCCCTCATGTTTAGTCTGCTAGATGCGGGCGTATTAAATTGGAGAGACGAATGGGACCAGTAAAGATTTGAACTCAAAACCTCATACTCTGATACCATGTTAAATTTTGTGGGACCGTAGATAAAGGTAAGGTTTAATGGTTAATTGTTCGATCAATACTGTTTGTATGCCAGTGTTTTGCTCTGTTTTCCATGGATCGAGTAGGCATTTGAAGCCAAACCAAGCAAGCCTTAATACTCAGGAGCCAAATGGGTTGAGGCTTCATATGATGCCAAGTAAAGCTTTCTCTATTGGTTGATTTTGGTGCATTTCAACATGAAAAAGGCCAGACTTCATCTGGTTCTCATTGCATTTCCTTTTTAATGGGACATGCATGATGTACGGCAGACGACACTCGGAATTGGCGTTGCCATCAACAAGAGCACATTCTAATGCAACGTGGGTGAAGCAAAGTCATGTATTTCATATGCTCCTTGTTTCCAATGAAAGAAGGAGCGGCTCTTACAAATTTGGATTTTAAGGAGGCCGAGCATGTTAAGTTTTTCCATTCTCGGTGGTCGGAGCGTACGCCTCACAGGTTAATTTTGTAGTTCTCGGTGTTCTGAGGGTTGAGAGTCGCGCGACTCATTGAGGCCCCAAATCTCTGTTCGTCGACGTTTGCGAGGTTCCGTACTTGGTTGCCAAGCGTCACCCGAAGGTCGTCGGTGATCACAAGTTTGGGTCGCCGAGTGTGGGTTCGTGTGGGATTAGATAGCCAAAACTGCTTATGGATGCGAACGTCGCTTTGGTTTGCGATATGAGTAAGCGGTTTTGGGTTCCGTATATATTTAACCTGAAATGCGGAACACATGTCGAAACAGTTTTATCATTTTCTAAAATCTAGAACCTACTATATATATATACATATTGAAATTTGGAACCTTACCATGTAACAGGTTCTAAGATCGATTTCAAAGTCTATACAGGCTTCACTTACATTCTTAATTGACCTTTAATGACCACTATTTACTGCGACAATTCATTTACCATAATTCATATTCAGAGTTTCATTGCCAATTTGCTTCTAATCGCAATTTTTTTTTTAATATCAGTTAAGCTCATGGGTCTAATTGTTTTTTTGTTTTTGTTTTGGGGGGTCTAATTGTGGAATACTGGAACTTTGGGGCGCATTCTGCAGTTAATCCTCCATCTCCGTTGGCGTCCCCCGGTTTGTTGTCCATTTCCTCTATCCGCACTCCACCGTCGTTCCTCGATCTCCAATGGACGTCCCCAAGCGATTGCCGCCCACCGATTCCTCCACCGACACCGGGCCCAGCTCGGAATGGGCCGAGTTGACTCGCGAGTGCCTGATCAACATCCTCTCTCGCCTCACCTCGGAGCAGCTTTGGAGGGGGCCCATGCGCGCGTCTGCAAATCGTGGCTTCGCGCTTGTCTCCACTCCACCTTCGATCTCCAGAGCCGCTTCGAGTCGTCTCCCGAGTTGTCCCGCTGGTGGTCGCCGGAGTTCGAGCGGAGGGTTGATTCCATGCTCCGGTCGGTCGTGGGCTGGAGCGACGGAGGTCTTACCGCGATTCGCGCTCGCCATTGCTCCGATCGCGCCATCAACTTCGTCGCCGAAAGGTTTGATCGATTCAATTGCATCTTTTTGTGTTCGCGGTGATAACTTTATCATTTTTATTGATTGAAGCGAAGATGAATTGGGAAATGCTTATGTTCAGACAATTAAGCATTCGTACGATGCTTCTCTGTTCCTTAGAGGATGAGAGCTGGAAGCTCGCTTTTGTTGAGTCGCTTAGAATAGTGCATGGATTTTAGCAAAGACAGGATCGGACGTGTTGTTGTCTTTTCTCTGTTCAGGCGTGATGAAATCTCATTATTGCTGGCTGTCTGCATCATTGAATATGGTTTCCTGTGAATTGGAATTAATGTAATATTCTCTCTGTTGTAGTGAAATTAAACATGAGATGATGAAGTTTACAGCTTCATATTGCGATCGTCCTCGCCGGTTGACTGGTTCTTTCTGTTGTATGTTTTGTTATGCTAAAGCATTGCAATGATCAGCTTTAAGAAGGTGCTTTTGTTTAGTTGAGTGTTGTTGACAATGATAAGGATCTGCTGAATATTGAGGAATTGCCCACAAATTGCAATTTTCAGGTGCCTGAAACTCCAGGTTCTTTCAATCAAGAGCTGCCAAAATGTCACCGATGCATCGATGGCCAGAATAGCGTCATGTTGCACTAACCTCAGGGAACTCGATATCAGCTATTGCTATGAGGTGTCTCGTGAATCTTTAGTTCTGATTGGGAGAAACTGTCAAAATCTTAAAGTTTTAAGGAGAAACCTGATGAACTGGTTAGATCCTTTCCAACATGTGGCTGTAGTCCCCAATGAGTATTTGAATGCTTGCCCACAAGATGGGGATTCAGAAGCTGTGGCTATAGGGAAGTTCATGCCTCGCCTGGAGCACCTCGAGATACGCTTTTCCAAGTTAACGGCGAAAGGTCTTACCTCCATTTGCGATGGTTGTATTGACCTAGTCCACTTGGACTTGTCGGGGTGTGCAAACTTGACTAGCCGTGATATCGTGAATGCGACGTCCAATTTGAAGAATCTGAAGGACATAATTAAACCAAATTTCTACATTCCCCGGTTGGTTTTCCATGCGGAAAGGTATGGCCATTGGCAGTTGTACGATGGGCGGTTCCAGACGGATGATTTCCGAATCTGAGCAGGCAAGCCGGAAGTAGTTCTCAGGCAAAGCTAGCAGAGTCGGAATAACTATGCACGGCATCTGGTGCGTGGTGGTCGGCAGTGTTTTTACTTTTTCCCCTTCATCTTGTGTATTATTTCAGAACTACTCACGATATAGTTGTCTATAATATGTTGATACTTTCTTTTCTGTCCTGCAGTATTGCATCCTTCCCTTGGTTGTCCATGTGTATTATCGTGGATTGTCTATTCCTTGCTATTCTGAGTCGGTTTTCTGTAGGTGTGCAAAAGAACAGGGAACTGCACGAACTGGACTGAATTGGTCGATTTTGGGCAGTTTTCAGGAAAATTGATCTGGTTTTCTGTCCCCATTTTTTGGAACCTCATCATCTTGCTTCCTATGCCATTAATGATCTCCGTTGTCATTTCTCGCCATGTCCAGCTGCACCTTCGCTCTCCTATTCGTCTCTATTTTTGGCCAAGGAGATTTGAGGTGGACCAACCCCAGTAGAAGCCTCGTTACTGATGCTCATCTTCATCAGAGACGCCATCTAGAACCTCCTCGGGCAGGTTTGACCAGTAATGGCAGTTGGCTTTCTCCTTGGCAAGTCGGGGTTCAAAATCTTCTGTCTTGGTACGTCTATGAACAAGAACAAAGAGGAATGTCCCACTGAGCTTATGGGAACAAGGGCTATCGTTGAGGATTTGGTCTAAATCCCTGCTGGTGTGATGCTGTTGAATCAAGACATTGCCCTAGCATTGCATATAGAACCGTCATCCAAGACGCTCACCATCCGTTCGGGAAATGTTCAAGTTAACTAGAATCGGACTGCCTCCCAAGACATGGATGGTTCCATGGATCCACTTGAAAAATGGACTGAACCTCTAGTTTAGTTCTCTAGTGGACTCTGAAATCAATGGACGGTTCTCGATTTCCATTTGTGGAGTACAGTACTAGTAGCATAACTTTTGTACAGCATTTACTTGAGTGTAATAAATTTTTCTCGCTCACTCGAGTGCCATAATTTGAAAAATTGCTTACTTAAATGCTATTGCTTACGTAGATCTCGAAAAAGCTAACATGGACATCAAAAAATTTGTTGTGGTACTGGCAAAATGATTCTTTTGGATATTTTAATGTACATGTGAAATTTTTCATATTTTTATTTTGGTTTTTTCTTGATTTTTGCTCACTTAACCGACGACCCCAAGAGTAAGGGTGGCCTTAACCTAGGCCGACGAGCCGCGACAATCCTAGGCAACAACTGTCATTGTCTCGGCTACAGTGGGCAATGGCGTGAAGGCTCTCTCTAGATTTAGGGGGCCTCGTGGCCCCATTGGCCATGGGGGAGGGCTGTTGCACCCTCAGCCTCAGTCGAGGTCGGCAGAATCGTGAGGGCCCTTGCCCAGATCTAGCGAGGGCCTTTGTGCCCTCCCCTGCAGCGGCTGAGGCCTAATTGGCCTAGGGTGAGGTAGCTCTCTACCCTAGTCAATCAGTCGTGGCCAGTGAGGGTCGTCGGCGACCTTTGCTGGCCAAGGCAGAAAAAGCAGCAAAAATAAAAGAAAAAGAAAATATCAAAATAAATAAAAAATAGAAATTTTCTAGAAAATATTAATTTTTTTTAAAATTCACGTCGCTGAAAAATAAATGAAAATTAATAAAAGGTTCACTTAGGACAATTTGCCAAAAGCGACACTCAATTGAATGATGTTTGTCGGAAGTGGCATTTAAGTGAATAATTTTCCTCCGATGTGGCACTCAAGTGAGCAAAAAAAAAAAACTATGACACTCAAGTAAGCGCTGTACAAAAGTTATGGCACTCGGAGTGTATTTACCTCCCCTTTTGTGGAACTGGTCCTTAGTGGATAGTTCTCGATTTTAGGGTAAAACCACCCACCTTGAAACTATTCACCCTAGTATTCGGTAAGTTCAGAACAAATGATAAGAGAGAAAGGTGTCACGTAATGCATGGAAACATTGGATTTGATTGTTGACAACGTTTCTTTAGGGTGACTATTTCGAGTGCAAAGACTAAGGCTTCTTCAAGTGGACAACCAAATTTTCGAAGTAGAAGGACGTTGTGGTTGTTCCATGATGATTTTACTTCTCACGCTTGTGCTCATGATGTTGTTCACTGGTAGTCTTGAGGAAATCGTGCTTTCATGAGTGAGTGAGGCTCTCGAAAAAATGAAATAGCAAGAGGGGAATTACCAAGGAAAGGGCGAGGACAACTTTAGTTGGCAGTCGCCACTGAATTGCGATGACACGAAATCAGAAACTAGACTGGTTACACTTACAGGTATCAAACGGGTGGATTAGATATGGATTGGATCGCATATGATCTGATCCATATTAACCTATTTAACCTGTTTTGACCCATTTTTATATAGTATAAATTTGATGACCTATACTCGACTCAATTCATACCCGATCTGATCCAACACGTATTTTTTAAATACTTATATATTTAACCAAATCATGAAATATTTATTTCATAAAATTGAAAAGTATAAAAAACTATTTCGCCAATCGTGGCCACCACCATGGTCCATCGACCGTAGCCGCCGCCACCGCTGCTCACTTGCCTATTGCCATCACTCGCTCGCTATTGCCACTGCTCACTGCCACCACCGTGGCTCACTCGCCCTGTATGATCGCGGGCTTGTTTGGTGTGCAGTGATCTCGCGTGAGGTGTAGACGCTATCGATTCACCTGATTCATAATCTTTTAGCTCCCCTTTTTACCTTTTTCTCCCTTCTTAACTGCTCGATCGCAAGAGTTCATGGATTCATGCAGCAAGTCAGCTCGAGAGTCGTCTTCCTCCTTCAACTGGCTCATTTTCGGCAACGTCAATAACACCATCAGACCCCATTTACAACCAATTTGTGATTCTTTTCTTGAATTAGCAAACAACTTTCGATTTATGGTGCTCGATTCATGTTTCCCGATTCCCTTCGCCGTTCGCAAACTTGGACGACACCCTGTACTCTTCCAAGATCGGAATCAGCATAGCTCTCAAGAAAAAATTGATGGTGGGGCAACCATTTTCAACCGGGGCACGAGAACTTGCATTTTTTGTACTCTTTGCGCTTCGCAAATAGTAGCTGATTCTCTCTATTTGTTTGCTAATATTGAGTATAGATTTTCTCGTTGAGAGATGTGGATTCGTGCCGGACAAGGCCTTGAGCTTTCGGGTCGAGCGCTTCAAAACTTATGGCAGCGGTGAGCAGTGGCGACAGTAGGTGATGGCGGTGCGCGACGGTGGGATGATTGGAAAGCTATAGGCCATGGGTCAAAAATGGATCGAAAATGGGTTGAGCTAAAACTCATTACAATTCATATTTGAATAGGTTTTATAAATTTAGATCTATATCTGACCCTTTTTTTAATATATTGAATCTATATATGACCTAAGTGTATAAAAGTGAGTTAAAAAGTGGATCAATGATCCATATTGACATCTCTAGTTACACTTTAATCCGACCTAAAATCGAACCGATTACACATTCATCCAACTGTCGCGACCCAAAAAATTTTCGATCTATCGATTAATCGAGTGAACGGATTATTAGGTTAATTAAATTAACTAACCTAACGCGGACTCTCCCAAGTCCTATCGAATCGCAACTTTGATTTTTTGGTTTAAATGATTTTGAAATTTGGATTTGGAGTTGCCACTAATTGTTCTTGGTAGGTCGATTAGAGACCTAAATAAATTAACGGGAGAGTTAATTTATTTTTGCGAACCAGAGATTATGATCGGGGACTTGATTACGTTAGATTACTCTAACGCCCTTTCGGTACCAATTTCATAAAAAAATCATTTGGGGTGACTTGAAAAGATTTGGATCAAATTGATTAATAAAATGGTCATTTTTTAAGGATCGGAAAATGAAAACAGGTCAAACCATTTGAATGTGGCTATTCCTTATTTCACACAATTTCTGAGAATTTTTCTGAATTATTTTTTTGATTTTCTAGAGACGATTTTCCCATGAGGGGTAAAACTGTTATTTCATGAAGGAATGGGAGTCGAATTCACAAATTATGGGTCTGGTCAGTCAAAATTGATCATTTTTCATTTTCTGTAATTTTTGAGAATTTTTCGAATTTTTTTGGGACAATTTACCCATAAAGAGCAAAATCGTCATTTCAAAAAATCGGGAAGGAAATTCATCAAAAATAGGATTGGCCAGTCGAAATGGTCCGTTTCCTAATTTTTGAGATTTTTCCGAATTTATTTATTTATTATTATCATAATTTTTAACTTTTATGGAATTTTCCATTTTTTATTAATAAGAAAAGGGCCGTATCAATGGACCCGACCCAAATCAGCACCAAATCCAGTCCCCTCTGGCCCAACCCTCAATCGAGTTGGGCTGACATCAAGTGCCCAACTCGCAAGACCAAAGAACTAAAACTCGGATGAAACCCCAAACGATGAAACTAAATTGGCCCAGCTAACTCTCCCCATGTAAGTCCAAACTCCTACCGTTTAGAAGTTGGACTAACCTGCACTCAAAGAAAGGTCTAGTCCAGGCCATGAAATAAAAGGGGTGGCCTCTGCTACTTCTTATTCCCCCCACACGTGTGGTTTTTTTTTTTTTTTATATTAGTTTTGTATTACCTTTTTTTTTTTTCCTTATATACGTGTTTGTTTATTCTTTTCTCCTGGACTTCCTTTACCTCCCCCCTCTTTACATCGAAATGGTTTTCTTTGTAAGCTAGAGAACATTTCGCAAAAATAGATTAGTGGTCTAGCCTATCGAAGAACGAACGAGAAAGTATCTTACCGTGAGTCCACGCATGCACCTTCATTGGACCTCCACTGCTGAGCCATCAACAACGTCGAGTATACTCAAATTACGGCCATGACAAAGAGCTCAACGCCAAATCTGTTAGCTTCGTTGCTCCGCCCAAGTGAATGTCGCCCGAACTGGTGGCCGGCCTTATCCTCATTGATCTTCGAGCGAACGAAGTGCTCCGGGTTGTGGATCCGTACAGTGGTGTTGACGAACTCCGGCAAGATGGAGGATCTGCACGACCAGATCTTCTTGTTCACGAGAGGGGTATCTCGGTTTCTGATCTTCGAGAGGTACGAGTCGACGAAGATGCGCTTTATTTTAACATGGCAAGCAAGCAAGACTTTCCGACCGTAATTGCCCAGATGTGCAATTCATGCGCTGCAATCACCTCGTCCATCTCCCAGAGACCTTTTCCGGCGTTGCACTCCTCCATCTAGTGTCATAACTAGGCCTTGGCACACAAGTGAGAGCAGATTCCTCACAATGCGTACAACTCCTCGAGTGACTGGCCAAATGCTTCTTGGTCGTGTTGATCAGACCTCTAGTGTGCGCTTGCCATCTACGGTCTATGAAGCTCCTGCAGTGTTTGTTACCACTACAATTTTTCTGCCAGGTGGACCATCCTCTTGATCCCTCGCATTACTAATTTCTTTTGTAATCTTGCCGCATGCATCTTCTATTTCTTCTTCTCCAGTGCGGAAGATAAGTATATCTCCAGTAGGTTCATGTAAATGAATCTGTGCGACTGTACGGATGGCAGCCACTAAATAATCTCTCTCAAGTTCCTGAGTATAGAAAATTTCCACCGGATGAAGCCGTCCAGGAACTTTCATAAGAGGCGCACTACTAAAATAACCTAGAAAATTTCTCAGCTTCAAGTATGGCACTCATAACAACAACCTTCAAGTCAAGCTTATTCCCAAGAACTTCCCTCAACTGAGACTCAAATGTTTCGCCAGATCAATAAATAGTACCTTCTGACTTCAGCGCATAATCGAAATAGCAGCATAAAGATGTCACATGGAAAGCCCTAATGACCATATTTGTGAAGCTCTCATTCGCTGTTATCCAATGGACATGCTTGACGAGTCTTGAGCCATCGGCTGATGTGGTGAAAATGAAATGCGTGGCTGCGCACCCCCCAAGCGACCGTGCACTCCTCGCTAGTAACGCTCGTTTGATTAGCTTGACACTCAATCCATAGATCTACGATGTGATTCCTGCAAGTAGCGTAGTCTACGACGATGTCCTAGGTTCAGAGCGAAACGGCGTTCCACTTCTTGATCTCGAACTGTTTCAATTTCCTCGACGACGAGGGAAGAGGAGGGGCAGTGCTGCTCGACGCCTCGCCAACAGTAGTCATCGATTCATGGGAAACCAGAGTTGCCATGGTCTAACAGCTTCGGAGCATGCACGAGAGGGCAACTTTCATATATACATCACGTTCATCGCACATATACTGGAAACATCTTGGGAGAGAGGTTATAATATCCAAAAGAAAAGCATCGGAAGACGCACCGGCAAATAATATAGAAGCAACAGCAAGATAATGGCCTTCCCCAGATGCACTGACAACTAATATACAAGCAACAGCAAGATAATGGCCTTGATTACTGCCTCGGAGGCCACAGGATTTTGGTGGAGGAGGAGGATCATCCCTTGTAAGAGTTAGAGTTTACGGCCGAGCATAGTGCAGAGTTCTTTGGTCTCGAATGATGATGATATTGTCTCGAGAAATCAGCACAAACTGATTTTGGTGGTGACTGTTCTATGCTCGAACAGGGCTAGGAATGATGCCAATTTCGACTGTTCTTTGAGCGTATTGAGGCACTGAAGCTCACCAAAGTTTAACAGTCTCAATGTAAAAGATAGAGTTTGGTCCATAAAGTGCGCCAGATCTTCAAGAGGAGTGCCTTTGTGTCTTCCTCGAGACCCCATGGACGTCTCTGATGACTGCGATTCGGACCGAGGAGACCGCCATGTGAGAGCAAGCGCGAGCACGAGCATAGCTGCTCTTGCGCGGGGTCACCGGGACTCTCTCGTGCTGTACCAACTCGCTATCCTTCGCTGGTGGCTCCTCTGTGAAAACATCAAGCGCCGCCTGAGCAACAATTCCAGCCTCCAATGCTCTCACAAGAACTTCTTCATCAATCACTCCCCCTCGAGCCATGTAGACAATTCAAACTCCATTCTTCATTTTTGCAAAAGTGTCATCATTGAGAACCTTTGACGTAACAAGTGTCAAGAGCATGTGTAAGGAAATGAAATCTGCAATTGCTAAAGCTTTATCAAAGCCCACAAGATCAACCCCAACTGCACGTGCTCGATCTGCAGGGGCATAAGGGTCATGTGCAATCACATGCATACCGAGACCATTGACACGACGTACGGCTTCTGATCCGACCTTTCCAAAGCCCATGACAGCAAGGATTTTCGCAACAAGGGAGACCCCCACATATTTGTTTCTTTGCTACTTTCCAACCTTAACGGACGCATCAGCCAGCACGACGTTCCTTGCCATAGCAGCCAATAGCGTGATCCCGTGCTCAGCGACTGCGACGGTGTTGGCAGTCGGCGCGTTGACGACCAAGCACCCGTGCTCCATCGCCGCGGACATATCCACATTATCGATCCCGACACTGGCTCGTCCCACCACCTTCAGCTGCTTCTGCCTCACGAAGCTCTCCCTGATTTCCTTCCCGAGATGGCTTTTCTCAGCCTTGAGTGAGCTGACGGCGGACTTGGGCATGTCGGCCTCGGGTGATCTAATCTTCAGTTGCTTCTTCAAATGTTTGCTGAAGGGACATTGTTCTCTCAGCCCATAGAGCTCCAATAGCTTATTCTCAACCGCCATTTCTCTTCTTCGTAGCTTTAGAAACCCGCCCCCATTTTCTCTGTCGAATGTTGCCGTGAAGCCCCATTCATCCCTCGGTAGAGGACCCAGGTTGCATATCTTGGCAGCGAGAAGGTCAACTGGCTTCGCCGGTATTCTATCTGCATCCACAACTCTAATAGGTTCACTCAGGTAATGTACCGTCGTCAGATCCACGATATCAACCAATCTATCCACCTCTTCCTCGCCCCAAAACTCATCAATAGGTGCATATGCTCTTCTAATCATTGTTGCGCCTATAGGGTTGTCATCCTACACCAACGGTCTCCTCAATATTGGCCAAAATACTGCGGAACAACATGGGAGTACCACCGTGGTGAAGCTTATCCACATCATAGATCGCGGTGTGGAGAGCCCCGTGCAGCAGCATCTACGCCATTTCTCACCTGCACACGGAGCAAAACCGAATCACACCAAACGGGATGGCGAAGCCAAAGACTCCCGGCAGTCCCTTTAGATCCTTAAAAAATTAAAAAATTCGTAAAAAATTATAAAAAAAAAGAAAAAAAATACCAAAAAAAATCTAAAAAATTTTCATAAATTCCAAAAATTAGGAAATTGACCATTTTAATGAATCGGTCCTATTTTTTATGGTTTTACCTTTTAGAAATTTCGAAATGACGATTTTGCTCCTTACGGGCAAATTGCTTCGAAAAATTTCAAAAGTTTCCAAAAAAAAATTCCAAAAATTAGTAAATAGACCATTTTAATTGGCCAATCCTACTTTTAAGGATTTTTTTTCATCTATCTTTTCAAAATGATGATTTTTCCCCTTATGGAAAAAAAATATTCACGAAAAAAATAATATACGAAAACCCAAATTTGTAAAAATGTAAACTTTTAAACCCATTTATGTAAAAAGCCCCAACAATTCTGGTTTGTCACCCCTCCTGAAGTTGGCCCTGATGTCCCGTACACTTTCGGTCTTATTGGTAAGTTTCTCTTGATATTGGATAGAGAGTTGTTCAGGTGTCCAACGTTAATGTTTGGTTTCAGAGCAAGACATGATGATTCGTGAAAAGGAAAATTCAATCAGACTAAATTACATAAATTGATGCTAAAATGAATTCTCGGTTTGAGGTTAAGCAGCGCTTTATACACAATTCCGAAGATTCTCTTTGGAAATTTAAGATCAACTCTTTTTATCTGATTTATCGTTACCTGTTCATTTTCTTGCAGGAGATCTGAGTCAGACACATAATTCAAATGTGACGTTGACTCATTATGAGCAAAACCCATATAAACCAAAATTATGTATTATTATAAATTTGATGTACTAGAACTTTTTACATCATAAATATGATATTGCTATGTGTTGACATCGTTGAATTTATAGGCATTGAAAAATCATATTTAGAAGCTTTAACAAAGCCTGAGGATCCAATTTGGAAGAAAAGTAATTTTTGAAATTTGTCGTAAATTTTAATATTATTTTCCATATTAAGAAAATATCTGAAAATAAGAAAATAGATTCCGTAGACTATGAATATGAAGAAATTGCCAAAATTTTATTTTAAAAACCTTTCCATGTTGGACCGTTTAAAATACTGACTATTTTTTTCGTAAACACTTTTTTTTTCCATAAGGGGCAAAATCATCATTTTGAAAAGATGGATGAGAAAAATCCTTAAAAGCAGGATTGGCCAATAAAAATGGCCAATTTCCTAATTTTTGAATTTTTTTTTGGAAACTTTTAAAATTTTTCGAGACAATTCGCTCGTAAGGGGCAAAATCGTCATTTCAAAATGTCTAAAAGGGAAAACTATCCAAAATAGGACCGATTCGTTAAAATGGTCAATTTCCTAATTTTTGGAATTTATGGAAATTTTATAGAATTTTTTTAGTATTTTTTTCTTTTTTATAAATTTTTACGAATTTTTTATTTCACCCCCTCAACCCCCCCCTTTTTCCTTGTTCGGCACGATAGGCACCCCACTTGTCGAACAAGCCCTATTCTCGTATATTTTCCACCGCAAAATCTAAATTCGTAAAAGGATAAATTTTTTAACCCATTTTCGTAAAAAGCCCGAAAATGCACGCACCAACGTCCCTCAACCACCTCCTTTCTTAGTGCTTCTTCTTTCGGTCCCTATTTTCTCATTCGTCATGATGCTGTCTTCCAATGACAGTGGACGATCATGATGACCTCCGCATTTGTTCTTTCTCCTTCTTTTGTCACTGGAGCATCACCGGTTATCTTCTTGAGAATATCCTTGTTTTATTTTGATGCATGGCCCAGTGGAGAGTTAACATTGTCTTCGTTGACGCCTTAGTGCGAGATGGTGTCGACTAAATTGAAAAGGATGTCCCGTCATCTGGTCCCTACTCTCCTCAGGTTCCGCAGATTTCTTTGACGATCTTGTATGGTGAGACTCATCAGCTATCAAAAGAGACCATTCTTGGTCAAGCATACTCCTCCGCAAGTGATGAAGCATCTTCATACAAGAAGTAGCTTGCAATAGCAATGGCCTGAAGTATTTTCCCAAGACCCATTTCATCTTCTCACCAGGCAAATGTTCAGGTTTGGAAGGTATCCATTGGGCTGAGATAGAAATTTTGGATATTAGAGGATAACGTCACTGCATCAGAACTGCAAAAATAAAAAATTACAGAGTTAAAATGAAATTTCTATAATTAATTTTTTCAATTAATCTGAAAATGAGATTAACAAAGTAATTCCCGATTCCAAATTAATTTTTGCAGATTTTCTTTGGCCAAAAAGGAAGAGAAAATTGAAAGAAAAAATAATGACTATATATATTTGGCCTCAAATGCAATTTTATTTTCAAATATTTTCTTAATTTCTGAAAAATATTAAAAAATACAAGAAATATAAAAAATTATTTTTTGTTCAAAATTGGTTCCCTATGCTTGGGAAAGGCTTCCAAAGTTGATTTTGTAATTTTCTCATTTTTTTTTCTTGATTTTCTATGAATTGTTGAAAATAAAAATGCTGGAAAATACTGAAAATATGACATTAAATACATTGATGTTGGCTACTCATGTCAAGCAATTTGTTGGTAGGTGAGTGATTGCACATGTAAACCTTGTGCTTGTAGTCATGGCTGTAACTTTCTAATTCTTAATTGAACGATCAAACGTGATTGGCAAGGGCCACACAAGGTCATTGATGATCACGAGTATGGGTTGCTGAGTGTGGGTTCGGGCGGGATTAGATCACCAAAGCTGTTTATGGATGTGAAGGTCGCTTTGGTTGACGATGCGGGAGCGGTTCAAATTCTGTACATATTCAATTTAAAATGTGGAATCTACTTATCGGAATAGGTTTCTCATTTTTGAAATCTAGAACCTAGAATGCATACTTTGGAACTTGAAACCTATTCTGTCATAGATTCTAATATTGGTTCCAGAGTTTATGTAGATTCCACCTATATTCTTAATTGAACGATCGCAGTTTATCATCAACTTTAATGACCTTCATTTATTGTTATAATTTACTAACCATAACTCATATTTAGACACATGAATAATATATGAAATATTAACAAAACAAAAATCTCAGTCATAAATATTGTAGAAAATGAAACCTTGGACTAGTGGTTTCATATTACACCCTTCTCACTGAACGTCATATTACATGTTCATCACCAGTCTGATTTTAGGTTTCAAGTTTTAATTAGAATCATGCACACTTCTAATCGGTAAGAGGGTGCGAGTGAGAAAAAGATGGTTGGGCAATTGATTTTGCGGTCTTGCTTGGCTAGTAAGAGAGAGTTTATACTTTGGATGGGCTTGATGAATTGTTGGCCTACGCGACGTTGACGTGGTTGTGTGAGTTAGTGGCGAGGAAGAATGATTCTAGTAATAATAATTGAGCCATCGATCTTGTCAATTCAATGAAGGCATTTTGCTTGTGGTAGTAGATTTGTGTGGAGGTGAGATTTCTTAATCTGATAGTTTCATTGCCTAGCCCTTTTTTTTTAGTTGGCCAAAGTCACCTAGCCTTTTCGATAGTGTTGATTCTCGCTAGCAATTGATTTAGGGAAAATTTTCAATTTAAAGCTCGAAGTGCTCTTATTTTTTTTAAAAAAATGAAAGCATAAATTAGATATTATTTCAAATAAGAGCCTAAAATATCATCAGTATTTTAAATAAGAGTATGAAGTGAATATTATTTCGAATAATGACCTAAAATAGCCATGTCAATATCAAAAGGGCCTCTCACCAATTAATTAGCGGCTTTTTCGTCATTTATTTTTTTATTTTATTTTGTTTATTCCTCTTTTAGTTTTCTAAAAATTAAAAAAAATTAGAAAAAAAACAAGCACACAGGTGGTGGGGTGACAACGGTTGTTGTTGAGGTTGCCGGTGCTTTGGTTGGGGTTGACGATCCTGCCAATCGATGACGAGGGCCAATAGGCTCTCCCTTAAACCTGGGTGAGGGATGGTGACCCTCTTCTAGCCGTGGCTCGCCATTGGTTAGAGAGGTCGCCGGCCTCTTAATGGCTACCGTCGGTGGGGCAGCAACCAGCCGTCTCGCCTGTGTTTCCTCTTTTTCTTTTTTAGTCTTTTAAAATTTTAATTTAACTAAAAAATGAATTAAAATTATATTTTGGTGGAAATGCCCATAATCGGCCGAAATATTTAACTAGCTAGGTGAGGCCTTTGTTTGAAACTTGCATAATCACTTTAAACCCTTGTTTAAAACAAGGCATTTTATTTTCTTGATTTCACTTGTCTCAACTAAAGGTGTGATTGTTTTTAGGGAAAGTTTCAAAAAAGAACTTTAAGTACCTTTATTTTTTCAAATAAAAGCCTGAAGTTGATCTTATTTTAAATAAGAACCTGAAGTGCCCTCATTATCTAAAATAAAAGCTTAAAATAGATATTATTTCAAATAATGGCTTGAAATAACCTTATCAATCTTAAAAAGGGCTTGACTCATCGGTTAGTAAAGGCATTTTGATCATTTAGTATTTTTTTTTTAATTATTTTATCAATTTTTTCCTTTCTTTAGTTTTTCAAAAATTGAAATAAAAGTAAAAGTGAAAAAAAATGCCTCTCACTTATGTTTGCTGCCCCAATAGTGGTGGGGCGGCGGCACGACAGTTGCAATGGACCAACCAAGGGTTGTGGCGCTCCCTTGGACCTAGGCGAGGGTTGGCCCTTACCGAGACATCGGTGACTTTGTTGACCTTCGCTGTCGCCCCATCGACACTAGGGCGGCGGCCCTGTGTTTTTCTTGTTTTTTTTCACTTAAATTTTAAAAATTTGATTATAGTTACATTTTGTTAGAAATATCCCTGATCGGCAGGTGATGTTAGGCTTTATTTGAAACATTCATGATCACTTTAAGTCTTTATTTGAGACAACGATGATATTTCGGATTTTTCTTTGAAATAAGGATAATTTTAAGCGCTTATTTGAGAAAATAAGAGCACTTGATACTCTTATTTGGAATTTTCGGTTGTTTTATCACCTGTGCATGGATCCTGATCGCATTTTCTATATCAGTAGAGTTCATGGGTGTAATTGTGAAATACCGGAACAATAGGGTGCATTCTGCAATTAATTCTCCATCTCCCTTGGCTCCCCCGGTTTATCATCCGTTCTCTTCTCTCCGGACTTCACCATCTTTCCTTGATCTCCAATGGACGTCCCCGAGCAATCGCCGCCCACCGATTCCTCCGCCGACTCGGGGTCCATTTCGGACTGGGCCGAGTTGACTCGCGAATGCCTGATCAACATCCTTTATCGCCTCACCTTGGAGCAGCTTTGCACGGGGCCCATGCTCGTCTGCAAATCGTGGCATCGCGCTTGCAAGGACCCCTGTCTCCACTCCACCTTCGATCTCGAGACCCGCTGCGAGTCGTCCCACGAGTCGACCCGCTGGCGGTCGCCGGAGTACGAACGGAGGGTCGATTCCATGCTCCGATCGGTCGTGGGATGGAGCGACGGAGGTCTCACCGCGATTCGCGCTCGCCATTGCTCCGATCGCGCCCTCAACTTCGTCGCCGAAAGGTTTGGTCGATTCAATTGCGTCTTTTTGTGTTCGCGGTGATAAATTTGTCATTTTGTTAATTGAAACGAAGATGAATTGAGACATGCTTATGTTTAGACAATTAAGCATTTGTACGATGCTTCTCTGTTCCTTAGAGGATGGGAGCTGGAAGCTTGCTTTTGTTGAGTCGCTGTAGAAGTGTAAATTGATTTTAGCAAAGACAGGATCGGACGTGTTGTTGTCTTTTCTCTGTTCAGGCGTGATGAAATCTCATTATGGCTCTACCTTACCAAAAAAAAAAAAAAAATCTCATTATGGCTGGCTGTCTGCATCGTTGAATATGGTTTCCTGTGAATTGGAATTGATGTAGTATTCTCTCTGTTGTGGTGAAATTAAACATCAGACGATGAAGTTTACAGCTTCATATTGCAATCGTCCTAGCCGGTCAGCTGGTTCTTTATGTTGTATGTTTTGTTATGCTAAAGCATCATAATGATCGGCTTTAAGAAGATGCTTTTGTTTGGATGAGTCTTGTTGATAATGATAATGATCTACTGAATATTGAGGAATTGCCCGTGAATTGCAATTTCCAGGTGCCCGAATCTCCAGGTTCTTTCAATCAAGAGCTGCCAAACTGTCACTGATGCATCGATGGCCAAAATAGCGTCACGTTGCACCAACCTTAGGGAACTCGATATCAGCTTTTGCTATGAGCTGTCTCATGAATCTTTAGTTCTGATTGGGAGAAACTGTCTAAATCTTAAAGTTTTAAAGAGAAACCTGATGAACTGGTTAGATCCTTCCCAAAATGTGGCCGTTGTCCCCAATGAGTATTTGAATGCTTGCCCACAAAATGGGGATTCAGAAGCTGCGGCTATAGGGAAGTTCATGCCTCGCCTAGAGCACCTCGAGATACGCTTTTCCAAGTTAGTGGTGAAAGGTCTTACCTCCATTTGCGATGGTTGTATTGACCTTGTGCACTTGGACTTGTCAGGGTGTGCATACTTGACTAGCCATGATATCGTGAATGCGACGTCCAATTTGAAGAATCTGAAGGCCATAATTAAACCAAATTTCTACATCCCCCGGCCGGTTTTCCATGCGGAAAGGGATGGCCATTGGGGGTTGTACGATGAGCAGTTCCTGAGGGATGTTTTTGAAATCTGAGCAGGCAAGCCAGAAGTAGTTCTCGAGCGAGCTAGCAGAGTCTGAATAACTTTGCATGGCATCTAGTGTGTGGCGGTCGGCAGTGTTTGTAATTTTTTGCTCGAAGTGGTGTAGCAACTTCATCTTGGGCATTTATTTCAGTACTACTCACGATATAGTTGTCTATAATATGTCGATCCTTTCTTTTCTGTCCTGTTCTATTGCATCCTTTCTTTGGTTGTTCATATGTATCATCGGGGAATGTCTATTCCGTGCTATTCTAACTCAGTTTTCTGTAGGTGTGCAAAATAACTTGGAACCGCCCGAACTGGATTGAATTGGCCGATTTTGGGGGGTTCTCAAGAAAATCGTGTCGGTTTTCTGTTCCAACTTATTGGAATTGGTGAGTACCAGTTTGGTTCCCAGTTCCAAGTATGGAACTGCCTACTTGGACCGGACCTTTCTATGTTTTTCATTCAAAACCATAATTCTTGGAAGCTCGGTTACCGGCTACCTTTAGAGGAGAGTTTTGAGTCGCTCCTGCCTATTTTGAAGATTTGAACTCACGTCATTATTTCGGAGAACCTTGCCATCATGCTTCCGATGCCATTTATCATCTTCGTCGTCATTTCTTGCCATCTCCAGCCGCACCTTCTGTCTCCTGTTCATCTCTATTTTTGGCCAAGGAGACTTGAGGTGGACCAATCCTGCTACAAGCTCCATTACGATCATCTTCACCGTAGAAGCCATCCAGAACCTCCTTGGTCGAAGGCAGGTTCGACCCGTAATGGCAGTCGGCTTTCTTCTCGGCAAGGCAAGGTTCGAAATCTTCTATCTTGGTACGTCTATGAACAAGAACAAAGGGTAATGTCCCAGTCAGGTCATGTCAAAACCAACTAGTACTAGGGCTATTGTTGATGATTTGGTTTAAATCCCTGCTGGTGTGATACTGTTGAATCAAGACATTGCCCTAGCATTGGATATAGGACTATAATCTGAGATGCTCACCATCCGTTCGACGAAATGTTCAAGTTAAACCAGAATCGAACCGACCTCCCAAGACATGGTCAGTTCCATGGATCCATTTGGAAACCAGATCGAATCATTGGTTCGGTTCTCGGTTGGGTTTTGCAATCGATGGGAGGTTCCCAATTCCCATTTTGTGGAATCGGTCCTTAGTGGGCAGTTCTCAATTTCAGTATAGAATTGCCAGCCTTAAAATCAATCACCCTTAATTTTCGGTAAGTTTAGAGCAAATGAAAAGAGGCAAAAATGTAACGCAATCCATGGAAACATTGGACTTGATTGTCAACAATGTCTCTTCCGTGTGATTCCATCTTGAATGCAAACGGAAACCGTTCTTCAAGCAGACAACCGGATTTTCGAAGCAGAAGGGACGTCGTGGTTGTTCCGTCATATGATTTTACATCTCACCCTTGTGCTCAAGGTGTTGTTCACTAATAGTCTTGAGGAAGGAAATCGTGCTTTCATGAGTGAGGCTCTCGGAAAATGAGACAGCAGCAGGTCAATTACGAAGGAAAGGGCGACCAGCAGGTCAATTACGAAGGAAAGGGCGAGGCCTAACATTAGTCGACAGTCTCCACGGAATTGCGATGACACCAAATCTGGAACCGGCAGGTTACGCATCAATCCGGCATGAAATCGAACCCGATTACCCTCCCATCTGGCCCGGGATGGCCGATTTTATGCCGGTCAGCCATGTTTTGTTTCGTGAAAATCAATGTATTAGTATTGTGTACATTTATGTTTTGTTGCTCATGTCAAGTAATTTGTTGGTAGATGAGTGATTGCACGTGGAAACCTCGTACTTTTGAGGTCATGGTTGTAACTTGGCAACTTTTTTTCTAAGGCATTGAAGCAGTTCTAGCCCTAAAACTGGCCCTGATTGGTCATTTATCGGTAGAACCGGCGGATCACGAGATTTAAGTAGAAGCTGAACCGGCATAGCATTATACGATCGTAACCATCCAGTTCACCTCAGAATCGCTTGATTTCCAAATTGAACCGGGACCGGTGCTCATCCGTAATTGTGACTTAGCCCTCATCATGTGGGGCTCATTGCAACTCACCCATCTGGTCTCTCCTCATATTTATTTTTTATTTTTTATTTTTTGTTTTTACACAGCGAAGCATGTTTTTCATTGCTGTACTTACTTCCATGTTGGGAAAATTGTGGCTCAAAATCTAAAAAAGTTGTTAATGTCGTGTACTTAAAGCCTAAAACTATCTAATTGTGTACATAAGTCTTTAAAAAAAAAATCGTCAAGTTCATGCATTTCACTATTTGAGTTCTTCCCTCATGGAAGGAAAATGTCTTATTATTGATTTATTACTTCTTCAACCTTGTGTGGCTTCTTACGATCAATTTTCAGTTCTTGAACCTAAAACGTTTGTGAAGCCACATGGAAAATTTGACTAAGAAACTGAAATCATTAAATTTAAAACCTGAAAATAAAAATCTGATTTCAAATTGAATATGGAAACCCGACAATTTAAAAGAGAAAAAAAAATGGCGGAGAATTCGCTGAAGGTGGGCGTGCTGCCGCCGCCCCGACTTTGCCGACAGCCTTTGGCCCGGCAAGGGTCGGCAACCCTTGCCTGGCCACCAATGAGGGCAGCAACGAAAAATAATCAGAAGGAAAAAATCTAGGTACGAAGTTTTTAAATAAGATGGATCCGACACTACTAGTACTAAACCTAACTTGCTCTTTCTAGCACAACCAACTAAGGAAAAGAGAGGAACAAACAACTGAACCGAGCGACAGGCGAGGCTCGACTGCCGTGGATGCCGCGCCTTGGGCTGTCGGCATCGGCATTGTGATCGCAGGGTTCGCCTTCATGCCAGTGACAGGTTCTGGCTCATCGACAGGTGCGGGGTCGGGTTCGGGTCCAGCTCCACCCAACCTCCTCATGTTGAACCCGGTCCTATCTTCTTCTGCAATTCTCTGGTGTCGCCGGCCAGCAGTCAGCTCGGGCCAATCTTCCGCGCCCTCATAGCTTGGGATCTCCAGGGGTTGGCACAGCGGCAGCAGAGCGAGGATCACGAGCGAGAGGACGAGCGCGAACTTGATGGCCGCCATGGGAACCGCGAAAGTTTTACGAGCTGCGGAGACAAAGTTAGATGAGAATAATGATCTGGAGAAGAAGATTGATGAGTGCTTTCATCGTGAATTATTCGCATTTAAAGGCGAAGGCTTTGAAGGAGAATCTGTTACGAGGGTTTTCCGAATGCGAAGTTGAGAAGTTCACGATCTCTATCGTCACTGAAAATACGAATTCTCAATCTAGATTGGAGAAATTCAATTTGTTAGTGTCTATCCAGCTAAGCAATTTCTATGAGATAAGTCTTATGGAATTTTCGAAATTGATGACAATTGGCACTTGATGATTGGTTAGTGGATCCACAAGTGATAATACGTGAGCTCCTCCTGTTATTATCATATCTCAATCAATTTTTTTTTAAATATAGGTGCGTAAATTCGTATTATATCATTTTGTATGTTTTAAATACTAAAAGGGTCTTTGCAAAAGTAATTTCAAAGGTCGAAATATTCTTGTCTTTCCATAAATATTTATGCGATTTTTTTTTATTCCACGCACTTTTATCGATAGATAATTTCTTTTCATTATTTATTGGTGCATTAATTCGTGACATGCAATTTTTCATTATCTGTACAGACGAGGTCTGGCGGCCGATGGACAATATTTCTAGGCCTTGGCATTCTTGCCATAGGGTTTGGCTTTACTCGAATAGGTTTGGGCATAACGATGGGAACTGATCAATGACGGGATCAACATTGTTGTTGCACTGATTGGAAGGAACATGAAACGTCGCCGCCGCCGCCGCCGCCGCCGCCGCCGCTTCGCCGCCTCATCCTCCCATTTGTAGGCATAAGATAAGGGCGAATTTAATGTGCGACATGAGAATTGCTAGAGTTATGAGTTGCGAATACAAGGTTGATGAAAAGTGTAAAAGTTGATGGTCCGTTAGTACAATTTATTGATAAATGTTCAATTTGCATCACTGAGATTACCATTAGAGAATAAAAGAACTTATAATTTACTTAATCAAATTCGAAATAATTAAGTTATTATACCTTAGACAAAAAGCTCACCACTTTGATGTTATCATCGAATGTTATATTGCTAATTCTCTGTAAGCAATCACTAGTCGCGATTTAATAAGAACTTATAAGTTATAATGACGTCACATATGTTGTTTTCTTATTTTGCAAGCTGAAAAAATGATAATGCAGCCAGCATTCTCGCTACTTAAAAAAAGAAGAAGAAGAAGATAATTACGCAATCGGATTCCGACGCAGGTCAATCGTCGAATTATAAAAAGTTCCGTGCAATTTTCCCTATTCGGGTCGGGGACCGGCTCCTAGTGCCCATCCCTGGTAGAATATGTTTATTGTGGCGCATTTACTTTGAATTTTCTTTTTACATAGCAAACTAGGGGTGGCCACGAGCCGATTTGGGCCCGGAACCGGCCCGTTGATTGGTTTGGTGGTTTGGAACTTGAATTGGCCTATGGCCATAAGGGTCTAGTTTCGAATTGCCGGCTCCTAGTGGTTCGGAGCTGTTGCACCAACGGCTCCTTTGGCTCCAACGGCCAAAATAAAAAAAATAAAAAAAATTTATGATAAAAAATTTATAAATATTCCATTCATCTTTTATTTTTTTATACAAACTCTCTCAAGTTCTCTCAAGTTCTTAATTCTCTCAAATTCTTAATTACATTCTCAATTCTCTAATTTATTATTTTTTATTTATTATCTCCTTTAATAATTTCCTATTTCAATTTTTTTCATAACCTATATCTTTTTTTGCATTATATCATATATATATTTATATGTTCAAAAAAATGGCAAGTAGAAGTAGAACTAGCCTTTTCGACAGTGTTGATTCTCGCTAGCAATTGATTTAGGGAAAATTTTCAATTAAGAGCTCGAAGTGCTCTTATTTTTTCAGATGAAAGCCTGAATTGGAGATTGTTTCAAATAAGAACCTAAAATTTCATTATTATTTCAAATAAGAGCCTGAAGTGGATATTATTTCGAATAATGACCTGAAATAGCAATATCAATATCAAAAGGGCCTCTCACCAATTAATTAGCGGCTTTGTCATCCTTTATTTTTTGTTTTTTTTTTTATTTTTTTTGTTTATTCCTCCTTTAGTTTTCTAAAAATTAAAAAAAACTAAAAAAAAAAGCACACAAGTAGTGGGGCGACGATGGTTGTTGTCGAGGTCACCGGCACCTTGATTGGGGTTGACGACCCTGCCGACCTATGACGAGGGTCGGTAGGCTCTCCCTTAAACTTGGGTGAGGGATGGCGACCTTCTCCTGGCCGTGGCTCGGCATTGGTTAGTGAGATCGCTTGCCTCTTGATGGGAACCGTCGATGGGGGCGGCAACCAGCCCTCTCGCCTGTGTTTCCTCTTTTTCTTTTTTAGTTTTTTTAAAATTTAATTTAACTAAAAAATTAATTGAAATTATATTTTGATGAAAATGTCTATAATCGCCCAAAATATTTAACTAGCGAGGTGAGGCCTTTGTTTGAAACATGCATAATCACTTCAAACCCTTGTTTGAAACAAGGCATTTTATTTTCTTGATTTCACTTGTCTCAACTAAAGGTGTGATTGTTTTTAGGGAAATTTTCAAAAAAGAGCTTTAAGTACCTTTATTTTCTCAAATAAGAGCCTGAAGTTGATCTTATTTTAAATAAGAATCCGAAGTGCCTTCATTACCTCAAAAAAAAAAGCTTGAAGTGAATATTGTTTCAAATAATAGCTTAAAATAACCTTATTAGTCTTAGAAAGGGCTTGACTCATCGGTTAGTAAAGGCATTTTGATCGTTTGTTTTTTTTAAAATTATTTTATCATTTTTTCCCTTTTTTAGTTTTTCAAAAATTGAAATAAAAGTAAAAGTGAAAAAATGCTTCTCACCTATGGTTGCCGGCCCAATGGTGGTGGAGCGATGGCATTGACAATTGCAGTGGACCAACCAAGGGTCGTGGCGCTCCCTTGGACCTAGGCGAGGGTTAGCCCTTGTCGAGACATCGGCGACCTTGTCGACCTTTGCTGCCGCCCCATTAACATTGGGGCAGTGGCCCTGTGTTTTTTTTTTCATGTAAATTTAATTTAATTAAAAATTTGATTAAAATTGTATTTTGATGGAAATATCCCTGATTGGCAGGCGATGTTAGGCTCTATTTGAAATACTCATGTCCACTTCAAGCCTTTATTTAAGATAATGAGGACATTTCAGAGTTTTCTTTGAAATAAGGACAACTTTAAACGCTTATTTGAGAAAATAAGAACACTTGAGGTTCTTATTTGGAATTTCCGCTTGTTTTTATCACCTGTGCATTTTTTTTGGGGTCAAAGTCATACTTTCATTCAAGGAGGAAGACCCAAAAGATTGGTTTCGGTACAAAATAAGCCCCATAGAGTTCGGGGTGGCGAAAGAGCCCAATTTTGGGGTAATTACTTATTCCTATGGGATCTAGCCACCCAATCTGCTATCATATTTAACTCTCTAGGACAATAGATTATCTTGATATTAGGAAAATTAACAAGAAAACTTTTGCATCTAATAATAGGAGAATGGACCTCTCAGGATAAGTCTTGTGGGCTTTGAACAGCTTCAACTAAGGCCTCACCTTTGCCTATTTAGTGTGCATGGATTCTGATAGCATTTTCTATATCAGTAAAGTTCATCGGTCTAATTGTGAAATACCGGAACTTTAGGGCGCATTCTGCAATTAATTCTCCATCTCCCTTGGCTCCCCCGGCTTATCATCCGTTCTCTACTCTCCGCACTCCACCATCTTTCCTCGATCTCCAATGGACATCCCCGAGCAATCGCCGCCCGCCGATTCCTCCGCCGACTCGGGGCCCAACTCGGACTGGGCCGAGTTGACTCCCGAGTGCCTGATCAACATCCTCTCTCGCCTCACCTTGGAGCAGCTTTGGACGGGGCCCATGCTCGTCTGCAAATCGTGGCATCGCGCTTGCAAGGACCCCTGTCTCCACTCCACCTTCGATCTCGAGACCCGCTTCGAGTCGTCCCACGAGTCGACCCGCTGGTGGTCGCCGGAGTTCGAACGGAGGGTCGATTCCATGCTCCGATCCGTCGTGGGCTGGAGCGACGGAGGTCTCACTGCGATTCGCGCTCGCCATTGCTCCGATCGCGCCCTCAGCTTTGTCGCCGAAAGGTTTGGTCGATTCAATTGCGTCTTTTTGTGTTCGCGGTGATAAATTTGTCATTTTGTTAATTGAAACGAAGATGAATTGAGACATGCTTATGTTTAGTCAATTAAGCATCCGTACGATGCTTCTCTGTTCCTTAGAGGATGAGAGCTGGAAGCTTGCTTTTGTTGAGTCGCTGTAGAAGTGTACATGGATTTTAGCAAAGACAGGATCGGACGTGTTGTCGTCGTTTCTCTGTTCAGGCGTGATGAAATCTTATTGTGGCTGGCTGTCTGCATCATTGAATATGGTTTCCTGTGAATTGGAATTGATGTAGTATTCTCTCTGTTGTGGTGAAATTAAATATGAGATGATGAAGTTTACAGCTTCATATTGCTATCGTCCTAGCCGGTCGACTGGTTCTTTCTGTTGTATGTTTTGTTATGCTAAAGCATTGCAATGATCAGCTTTAAGGAGATGCTTTTGTTTGGTTGAGTCTTGTTGATAATGATAATGATCTGCTAAATATTGAGGAATTGTCCGCGAATTGCAATTTTCAGGTGCCCAAATCTCCAGGTTCTTTCAATCAAGAGCTGCCAAAATGTCACCGATGCATCGATGGCCAGAATAGCATCACGTTGCACCAACCTTAGGGAACTCGATATCAGCTATTGCTATGAGGTGTCTCATGAATCTTTAGTTCTGATTGGGGGAAACTGTCCAAATCTTAAAGTTTTAAAGAGAAACCTGATGAACTGGTTGGATCCTTCCCAGCATGTGGCCGTTGTCCCCAATGAGTATTTGAATGCTTGCCCACAAGATGGGGATTCAGAAGCTGCGGCTATAGGGAAGTTCATGCCTCACCTGGAGCACCTCGAGATACGCTTTTCCAAGTTAACGGCCAAAGGTCTTACCTCCATTTGCGACGGTTGTATTGACCTCGTGCACTTGGACTTGTCGGGGTGTGCAAACTTGACTAGCCGTGATATCGTGAATTCGACATCCAATTTGAAGAATCTGAAGGACATAATTAAACCAAATTTCTACATCCCCCGGTCAGTTTTCCATACGGAAAGGTATGGCCATTGGCAGTTGTACGATGAGCGGTTCCAGACGGATGTTTTCAGAATCTGAGCAGGCAAGCCGGAAGTAGTTCTCGAGTGAAGCTAGCAGAATCTGAATGACTTTGCATGGCATCTGGTCTGTGGCGGCCGGCAGTGTCTGTAATTTTTCGCCTGAAGTTGTGTAGCAATCATCTTGTGTATCCCCCCGCCCCTCTCCGGGGGGCCCCAAAAAAAACAAAAAAACTTCATCTTGTGTATTTATTTCAGTACTACTCACGATGTAGTTGTCTATATTATGTCGATCCTTTCTTTTCTGTCCTGCACTATTGCATCCTTCCCTTGGTTGTTCATATGTATTATAGTGGAATGTCTATTCCTTGCTATTCTGACTCGGTTTTTTTTGGGGTGCAAAAGAACCTACAACCACCCGAGCTGGACTGAATTGGCCAATTTTGAGTGGTTATCAAGAAAACCGAGCAGGTTTTCTGCTCTAACTTTTTGGAATTGGTGAGTACCGGTCTGGTCCCCGATTCCAAGCATGGAACCGCCCCCCCACAGCCCCCGCCCCCCCCCCCCCCCCCCGGGACCAGACCTTTCTATGTTTTCATTGAAAACCGTAATTCCTAGAAGCTCAGTTACCGGCTACCTTTAGAGGAGAGTTTTGAGTTGCTCCTGTCAATTTCGAAGATTTGAACTCACGTCATCATTTCGGAAAACCTCGCTATCATGCTTCCAATGCCATTAATCATCTTCGTTGTCATTTGTTGCCATCTCCAGCCGCACCTTCCGTCTCCTATTCATCTCTATTTTTGGCCGAGGAGACTCAAGGTGGACCAATTTCGCTAGAAGGTCCGTTACCCGATAGCTCATCATCACCGTAGAAGCCATCAAGAACCTCCTTGGGCAGGTTCGACCAGTAATGGCAGTCGGCTTTCTTCTCGACAGGGCGAGTTTGAAAATCTTCTATCTTGGTATGTCTATGAACAAGAAGAAAGAGCAATGTCCCACTCAGGTCATGTCAAAACCAACTAGTACTAGGGCTATTGTTGAGGATTTGGTTTAAATCCCTGCAGGTGTGATACTGTTGAATCAAGACATTGCCTTAGCATTGGATATAGGACTATAATCCGAGATGCTCACCATCCGTTCGGTGAAATGTTCAAGTTAAACCAGAATCAAACTGACCTCCCAAGGCATGGTTAGTTTCATGGATCCATTTAAAAATCGGACTAAATTGCTAGTTTTTTTCTCGGGTGGGTTTTGGAATCAGTAGCAGATTTCTGATTCCCATTTTGTGGAACCGGTCATTAGTGGCAGTTCTCGATTCTAGGCTGGAATTGCCCATTTTAAAACCAATCATTCTTAATTTTCGGTAAGTTTAGAGCAAATGAAAAGAGAGAGAAATGTAATGCAATGCAAGGAAACATTGGACTTCATTGTCAACAATGTTTCTTTCGTGCGATTCCATCTTGAATGCAAACGGAAACTGTTCTTCAAGTAGACAACTGAATTTTCGAACCGAAAGGACGTTGCGGATGTTTTTCCATGATAATATTTTTAGGGATAGCACAATCCCAACCATAAATTCACACACACCATCACCGCATGTTTTGTATAAAGTACTCATCGATTGTGAGATCAATAAGATTATCGGGCTAACAACTTCCTAAAATGTTTGTAGAGCCACATGCAAAATTTGACTAAGAAACTGAAATTATTAAATTTAAATTCTGATAATAAAAATCTGACTTCAAATTGAATACAGAAACCCAAGAATTTAAAAGAGAAACTTAAAAAAAAAATGGTGGAAAATTTGCTGAAGGAGGGCACGCCGCCGCCCTGACTTTGCTGACGGCCTTCGGCCCATTCCACAACCCTGGCAAGGGTCGGCCACCAATGAGGGCAGCAACCAAAAATAACCAGAAGGAAAAAAATCTAACTACGAAGTTTTTAAATAAGATGGATCCGACGCTACTAGTACTAACCCTAACTTGCTCTTTCTAGCACAACCAACCAAGGAAAAGAGAGGAACAAACAACTGAACCGAGCGACGGGCGAGGCTCGACTGCCGTGGACGACGCGCCTCCGGCTGTCGGCATCGGCATTGTGATTGCAGGGTTTGGTTTCATGCCGGTGACTGGTTCAGGCTCATCGACAGGCGCGGGCTCGGATTCAGGTCCAGCTCCACCCAATCTCCTCATGTTGAACCCGGTCCTGTCTTCCTCTACTATTCTCTGGTGTCGCCGGCCAGCAGCCAGTTCGGGCCAATCTTCTGTGCCCTCGTAGCTCGGGATCTCCAGGGGTCGGCACAGCGGCAGCAGAGTGAGGATCGCGAGGGAGAGGACGAGCGCGAACTTGATGGCCGCCATGGGAACCGTGAAAACTTACAACCTGCGGAGGCAAAGTAAGGTGAGAAGTATGATATGGAGAAGAAGACTGATGAGTGTTTTCATGGCGAATCATTCGCATTTAAAGGCGAAGGCTTTGAAGGAGAATCTGTTCTGAGGATTTTCCAGCGCGAAGTTGAGAAGTTCATGATCTCTAATACGAATTCTCATCTAGATTGGAGAAATTCAATTTGTTAGTGTCTATCCAGATGAACAATTATTATGAGATAATTTTTATGGAATTTCTCTTTTTTTTTTAGGAAACGTAAAGAAACTGATGACACTTGGCACATGATGATTGGTTAGTGGATCCACAAGTGATAATACGTGAGCTCCTCCTATTGTTACGATATCTCAATCTTTTATTTTTCAAATGTTACATTTTGCATGGTCTTTGCAAAAGCAATTTCGAATCTCGAAATACTTTTGTCTTTACGTAAAGATTTATGCGATTGTTTTTGTACCGTGTACTTTTATCCATATATAATTTCTTTTCATTATTTATCAGCGCATGCGTTTGTGACAATCAATTTTTCATCATTTGCACAGGCGAGATCTGAGGCCAATGGACGCTTTATTTCCGTGCCTTGGCATTCTTGCATTAGGGTTTGGCTTTACTCGAACAGGTTCGGGCATATCGATAGGGATTGGTCAACGATGGGATCAACATTGTGGTTGCACTGATTGGAAGGAGCATGAAATGTTGCTGCGGCCGCCGCCCACCTCCTCCTCCTCCTCTCATTCGCAGGCATAAGATAAGGGTGAATTTAATGTTCGACATGAGAATTGTGCGAGTTTTGAGCTACGAAAACAAGGTTAATGAAAAGTATTAAAGTTGATGGTCCGTTAGTGCGAGTTATTGATAAATGTTCAATTTGTATCTTTGAGATTTTACCCATTAGAGATAGAGAAGAAAATCACTTATAATTTACTTAATCAAATTCGACATAATTAACTTATTGTCCCCTAGAGGAAAAGCTCACCACTTTGATGTTATCATTGAATGTTATATTATTGCTGATTCTCTGTAATCAAACCATTAGTCACGATTTAGCGAGAACGTATAATGACATCACATATGTTGTTTTCTTATTTTGTAAGCTGAAAAAATGATAATGCAGCCAACATTCTTGCTACTTAAGATATATATATATATAAAATTGATAATTATGCAATCGAATTCCTACGCACGTCAATCATCGAATTATAAAAAGTTCCTTGCAAATTTCCTATTTGGGTCGGGGACCCGCTCCTAGTGCCCATCCCTGGTAGAATATGGATTATCATATTAATCAGGGAAAAAGCCATAAAAAAATTCAAATTATGTTTATTATGATGCATTTACCCTGAATTTATTGTTTTTTTTTATAACCGGGGTGTCCAGCCGTGCCGGCGAGCTGACGCTCAAACCGACGGCGACCGACTAATCCCCGGGGAGGTACCGCAGGACCCCACCATCAAACTTCAAAGTTGTACCCGTGTGAAATATTTACCTCCAAACTTTTTTTTGTAACATTAAAAACCTCAACATTGTACTAGTGCGATACATTCATCCCAAAATTGTATTTGTGTGACGCATTTACTATCTATCAAAATTTTGTTATCGAGTGCTGCTAAATTTTTTTTTTAATGTACTTGCCTATGGTTTTGACGCTCATGTGGCGAAACTATTTTGTTTTTCTCGTTCTCTTTTGCATTTTTTTTATTAACTCCCTCATTGATTTTCTTCCTTGGTTTGGCGGCGGTGAGAACAATGGCTTCGGCGACGATAAGGGGGTGGTAGCGATGGTGAGGGCTGCTACCAAGATGAAGGAGGAAGGAAAAAAATGAAAAATGAAAAATGGAAAATGGAAAATGGAAAAAAAATCTTGACTAAGAGTAAAAATGTGTGGCGAGGGCCTAAGTTTGGGAATTTTGATGTCATAAAAAAAATCCAAGGTAAACGTGTCAAATGGATATAAATCCAGGGCTTTTTGTGTCAAAAAATGGGGAAATGCATCACTTGTGCACAAGTTTGAACTAAATATGCCACGAATACATGTTTGAGATTTTTTATGTCAATGTGTCACACCAGACATAATTTGAATTTTTTTGTGGCTTTTACCCTATTAAGTTTTGCATGTTTACTTAAAGAATGTTGATGGCAATTAATAACAGGATGTTAGCACACAAATGAATTCATTCATCCAAGCTTCTCATAAAAAGGAAAAATTATCAAAAAAGTCATAAACCTATTATAATTGTATCAATTCAATTACAAACATTTTAATTATGCCAACCGAGTCTAAAATATTTTCACATTTTGCCAATTGAAAATGTTACAAAAAGATATATTTTTTTGTTAGAGATAAAAGGTGTTGATAATATATAGAGCGAAAAAGCATTGGTGGCTAACTATAATAAGAATTTTGATTTTTGGCGACTAACTAAAATAAGCGTCGATGGTGCAAAATTTTTTGGGAACTTAATTGAAAAAAGTTGGTAATCACTAATTGGCAAAATCTAAATAGAGTAAAATGAGTTGGTTTTCTTTAAAGGATGTTAAATAACACACGTAAAAGTTGTAACCCGATGGGATAGTTGGTACATTTACAAAGCAAACAAATAAACGGTGGCAAAGAATCACATCAGCATTCGTAATCCCATAGTTGATAACTTAATTAGAGAAAATTTGGTAAGTCACCCAAATAAGGATAAGTAATCTCATAAATGCTTGATAAACTTTAAAATGTTGGCAAGAATAATTAATAAACGTCTGTAAAACATAAAATTTATTTTATCAGAGATAAGAGAGGTCGGTAATTTAAAACCAATTAACTTCCCTCAGTAAATTGATAATTTAATCAAAGAGTAATCACTCTAATCAAGTTTTTTAATATTGTAAAAGGAGCGGGGAAATTTAACGAGTTGATTGTAAGGTAAACAAAACTTGTAACTTAATAAACGAAATTGATATGTTAGCAAGTAACTTAAATGAGAGTTAATAATCCAAAAATAGTCGTTTCGTAAGAATTGATAAATTGATAATGCATTTAGTAGAAAGAGAAATAAAAGTTGACAAATGATAACAAAATTAATTTACTCGCAAAAACAACATAGAAACTCAAAGTCGATAACCCAGATGATCTAATCGAATTGGTAATTCACTCCAATAAAAGTTCATAAATTCATATTAAGAGTTGGTAAATTTGAGGAAGTTGATACAAGATAAGTTGGTAAATTCATTAAAAGTACCGGTAATTGCCACCAAATCGCCTTTCTTTTTTTACATTTAACAACTTCACATACATACATACATGGATGCATGCAAGACTTATTCCATGCATGGCCGAGGACGCTGTGCGTCCAGGCGTTGGCATCGGCATTGTGACCCCAGGGTTTGGCTTCACGCCAGGGACTGGTTTGGGCTCGGGCTCGGTGATAGGTACGGGTTTGGGTTCGGTTATGGGTTTGGGCTTAGGTTCGGGTTCGGGGATGGCTCAGCTTGACCTCCTCACGTTGAAGCCGGTCCTATACTCTTCTCCCATTATATGGTGTCGCCGGCCAACAGCTGATTCGGGCCAATCTTCCGCGCCTTCATAGTTGGGGATCTCCAGGCGTTGGCACAGTTGCAGAAGAGCGAGGACCGCGAGGGAGAACTTGGTGGCCGCCATGAGAACCGTGAAAGCTTGCGAGCTGCGAAGACAAAGTTAGATGAGAAGTATGAACCGGAGGAGAAGGCTGATGAGTGTTTTCATGGTAAATTATTGATCTCTATTATCATTGAAATATAGATTTTTCTGAAGGCTTTGGAGATATTGAACTAAACAATTACCATCAGATAAGTTCAAGGGAAAATATCTTTTTATTTATTTATTTAGAAGACCTTAAGAGATTGATTACACTTGGCACTCGACGATTGGTTAATGGACCCACACAAGATAACACGTGAGCTCCTCCTTTTGTTATGATATCTCATTCTTTCAAATGCAAATTTATTTTATCCCTCACCTTTTTGAGTATCACATTTTAGATGCTATAAATACTACAGCATCTTTTCTAAAGCAGTTCCAAAATCTCGAAATATTTTTTTTCTTCCCATGAATATTTATGCAAATTTTTTTTGTGCATGCGCTTTTATCGATAATTTCTTTTCACTATTTATCAGTTCATGCATCTCGGTTGTACATTCGACGGCTGGTGGAAGCTTCATCTCCGGGTCTGGTCTTATTGGGATGGGTTTGCGCACAATGATGGGGACTAGTCAACGACAGGGTCCACGTTGTTGTTGCATTAATTGGGAGGAGCAGAAGTGTTGCCGCCGCCGCCGCCGTCGCCGCCGGCCGGTGACAATCCTACTTCTCCTTGTGCTCTCATTTCCGGGCATTGTTGGCTGATTTAGTAGCACTATTGACAATGGTGAATTTGATGTCCGTCATCAGAATTACTTGGGTCACGAGCTGCGAATGCAACGTTGATGAAAAGGGTAGTAATTGATGGTGGTTAAGACCGAATTATATATAAATGCTCAATTGATATCTTTGAGAGCCATCACACAATGCTTTGATGTTGTATCCACATCACCAAGAAACTAATTTTCTCCAATTACCATGTAGTTTCAAGCATTGGAGAAGAATAGCACTTATGAGTTACTTATAATCAAATTCAAAATAACTGAGTTATTGCACCTTAGAGAAAAAGGTGGCCAATTCAATGTTATCATCGCATGTCATATTGCTATTAAATTTTTTAATCAATCATTAATCGAGATTTAACCAGAAATTATAACGCCGTCACATATGTTTTTTCTTATTTTGTAAGCTGAAAAAAATGACAATTTAGCCAACATTCTTGCTATCTAAAAAAAAAATCAAAGTTATGATACGAAGATGAAATGTCGTTTGTTTATAGTCACTTTGATTATTTTTGCCCGCAACTTAGCTCGAGTATGTTTTCCAGTATACTAGCAAGCACACGCGACGTGAACACAAAATCGTGATCTAGGGATCCGCTTGTTTTGCAGAGAATAGATAATTTGAAAATTAATTTTCTAAAAATAATCACTTGCATTACTTACAAAAATGAATAAATGAATTTTTTTTCACCATTCATGAAAATACTTAGACAGAAATTGTTGTGACAGTGAAAACAAACTAATAATTTCAAGTGATTGAAGCAATCATTTAAAAAAAAAAGTTTTTCAAATCATTTGTTTTCTGCAAAACAAATGCAGCCTAAAAAAAATAACCAAATAATCAGGAAAAAAAATCAAATCCAAATTCTGTATTAACAAATTTCCCATCAAAACTCCTTGAAATGAAAATAATTTTTAGGAACTGTAGTAGATGGAAAACAAACAATATTATTTTTAAAAATATTAAAGAAAATCATTTTGGCTAGTATGCAAATAAATTCAGCAAGTCACCGGCGAGACCATATACTCTCTCCAAAATTGATACGTGTCATTAAAGAACTGTCGTTGAACTTACTCTAAACGACGCCATTCGCTTCCATAAGGTGACGCACAGATAAATTCTTATGCTTGTATTGTTGTTAGAGTAAGAAAATTTATAGCCCCCTCGCAATCAGACTATTCATATATGTACTAGAAAATAATCACGCAATCGAATTACTATGCACGTCAATTATCGGACGATAAATTTGTGAATTATGTCGTAATCGGCGATAATGGATCGAATTTGAAGTGGGCACGATATGTCTCTTCCTCCTCTTTGAGGCATACAAAACATTTCTGTATAAAAATCAGGGAATACTATTTTACTTTTCCTCGGAAACATTTACGGTCCAAAGGACATTTGACATAGGAACATTATATGCTAATTGCTACCTACAAATGCGCACTAAAAAGACCAAATCAAATCACCAAAATCTGTCCACGAAGCATAATAATGTAACACCTAATTTTCAGATGGCCATTTTTTTTCTTTTTTGGAGTTCTGTGTTTCATGACATTCAAACTAGGGTTGGAGGAAACAATAGACCGAGGGAAAGAGAAGAACTAACGACGGAGCCGAGCGTCGACCCGCGAGACCTGATTGCTGAGGACACTCTCTGAGTCCCGGGAATAGGCCTCACGATGGGACCGCCGTCGTCGCCACCTGGGGTCACTCGGCGTCCGCCACTGCCACCACCATTACTACCCTTGTCATCACTACCCTCGTCACCACATGTGCGACCACCGCCACCGTTACCGGAACGACCGCCACTTCCCCTGCCCCCACTGCTGTCTGTCCGCACGCCCGCCTCCGCCCTCGCTCAGCTTCTTCACACGGATGCCAATCTTTCTCGCGCGGAAGGAGGAGGAGGAGACGTCGTCGCTCGATGGTTGCTGCCGCTGCTGCTGCTGTTGGCTGAGGGTTTTATCCACGGCCTCCGCGATCTCGCGAGCCGAGCTCTGGGGAGGTCGAGACAGCAACATGGGAATTACGAAGGAGAGGGCAAGCGCGAATCTGATCCTGGCCATCGGAATCGCCTTCGGATCGTTGGGAAGTTCCGCGCGGTGAGCGGTGGTGGTTCTGTTTTGTCGTTCGGTGCGGTTCTGTTTTGTCGTTTTTGGTCGTGGATGAATGGCGCTTACATATGAAGGCCAAGGGGGTAACGACGACTGCAGGAGAAGAAATTGGTGATATTCGGATAAAATTAATTTAAGTGGGACTAGGTACGGGCACTAGAAGCGGGTCCCCGACCCGAACGGGGAAATTTCCGCAGAACGAGGCGTAAATAGCCCAGACCCGCCCTAGTCAAAGATAGATGATTATTAAATTGAGAAAAAGCCTTAAAATACTTCGAACTATGGCCATTGTGACGTATATATTTTAAATTATTTTTGTGACATCAAAATTCAAACTTGTACCTTTATGACTACTCTCAAACTTTTTTCATGTAATATTAAAACCCCCAAAGTTGTAAGTGCACGACAGATTTACCAAAAATTATACATGTGTGATGAATATACCCTCTATCAAAATTAGGTTAACAAATATCGCTGAAAATCTTATGTGGCTACCTACGGCGCTGATATGACGATCACATAACAAAAACATTTCAACTCATTTTATTTTTTTTCCTTTTTTTTTAAATTTATTCCTTTACTTTCTTCCTTGGTTTGGCAACAATAAGGACTACAGTGATGCCTATGGTAAGGGCTGCGGTGGTGGTGATGGCGAGGGTGGCTATGAAAATGAAGGAAGAAGGAAAAAACAAAGAAATTCTTTTGGGGTCATCAAAACAATGAAAATGTGTACGTTGGTTTGAGTTTCGTTTTTGGTGTCATCAAAATATTTTGGGGTAATGTATCACATGAATTTAAGTCTAGGGCTTTTTGTGTTGCCAAAAAAAAAAATTAAGGTAAACGCATCACTTGAATACATGTTTGAATTAAATATATCATACGGAGTATAAATTCGAGATTTTTGGTACCCTTGTGCCGAATTGGGCATTTGGTGACTTTTAACCCTATTACTTTTTGAATGTCTAGTTAAATAACATCGATCGACTATTAAATAATTCATTCATCCAAGCTTCTCAGAAAGAAAAACCCACCTATACGCCTCCCCTAGTCTCTCCCAGAAACAATCCATGTCCATCACAAATGGTTTTGAGAGATGAAAATCGAAATCCTGCCAAGAAGACTTCCCATTCTCAGCAATATTCGAAGCACACAAGAAAGTGTGCCCAAACAATGCTTGTCCTCTAGGGACAAATTAGGCACGACATTAACGACGGACTATCGAGACAAAATCTCCCTCACATTTCTAGTTAAAATTACAAAATTTTCCTTCCCCCCCCCCCCCTTTATGGTCTTTCCATTTTGTACATGTCTCCTAAGTCTCTTTTAATGTTCTACACGTAAGACAACATAAAATAAGAAAAAAAACCGTCACGAAAAGAGCGGTACAAATGTTGATCCACATCCAGACACTATCAGTCCCGTTGTGGTTCCCATGCCCACCACTCCCCGTTACCGGATAGTAGCTGCCGGTTCGAACTCCCCCGCCCATGCCGCCGCCGCCGCGGCCTCCCCCTCCGCCACCGCCGCCCCTCTTCACGTGGATGCGGAGCTTTTTTGTGTCCAGGCTAAGGGTCTCGTCCGCAGGTGGCGTGGAACTTCCGCGAGCGCTGGCCGAGCTCTCAGGAAATCGAGACAGCAGCAGGAGGACGACGAAGGAGAGGGCGAGCGCAAACTTCATTCCAGCCATCGCGAGATTACGAAGAGTCGCCTCGGTGGATCGGACGGTGCTTGTTAACCGAGAGTACAAAAAGGCGGGTTCTTTACGCGAGGAAAAGGTTTTGGAGATGGTCGTTCTTCGGCGACGTTGCCCCGTATATGAAGAAGAAGCAGTTTGGCGATTGCCCGAAACGACTTGACTTCAGTTGAACCCCCTTCACTAATTTTGGACGCAACGAGTAACCCTATAATGAACAGAAAGTACGTCAAAAACAGACCTCTTAACAACATTGAAAAGCAATCTCCAATTGGGAGTCTTCCTCTTCTCTCTGCTAGGGTTTCTCTGCAACCCGCCGCCTAGCGCTCCGAGTCTTCTGAAGCAAATTTCTGAGGGAGGGAGAGGGCTCTCCCTCTCTCTCCCTCCCTCTCCACCCCCCCCCCCTCTCCTTACCCTCTTCTGCAGTTCCCCCTCTCTCTCCATGCCCCTTGCCTTCAAGCAGCATCCAGAGAGCGGGACGAGCTTCTCCAGCTGATCGGGGAAGACTTTTTCCAGCTTGCTCTCACCATCCATCAATCCAACATCAGCGTGCTCCAGTTTTTGCCCACTACTGTCTTCTCTTGCCCGTGGTTTCCTCCCAGTGCAGCTTGTTGCAGATCTAACGCAGCCTCGACGGTCCTTGCCTTTCCACCAGTGTTGCCGACATCTGCTCTGGTCGATTTTGGTTTTAGGGCCGCTCTTTCTGCCTTTGTTCATGCTGTTTCTCGGTTTTTTGGGTTCTGCGTCCTTTTCGTGGACGGCCTATCTGTTTTTGTGATTAACTGCTACTTAGTTTGTAATTTCTCTCCCGATCTAGATCTAGATCTAGATTTGGGTGCTATTCTAGCCTGTTCTAGAAATAGATCTGGGTTTTTCAAGACGTTCTTTGTATTCCTACAACCCATTAAAGGTGTTGTGTTCTTCACACGGTGATAGTGCTGGGGACGCCGAAGTTTGGCGCGCACTGCCTTTTGGCAAAACCGTTGTTACTGAAGAAGAATTTCTCGGTGTGCGCTTATCACTGACGATGAGAGATTCGGTGATTGGCCGCCGTACGAGCTTGGATACTACAACAGATCCGTCTTCACAGAATGGGCTAGTCTTTACAAGCAGTAGCAAGTTGATTCATGTTTCGGATGTGTTTTTCTTGCTTTGTAGGATTTGCATCTATTTTGAAGTTATGTACTACTTTCTCTATATGAAATGAAATGAAGATGCTCGTTTCGACCAAAAAAAAAAAAACAACATTGAAAAGCCACCGTCACTCGGCCAATCCCAATGTGTGTGCAGCTTCGTATTGCAACGGTTGTAAATGCAATGCATTAAATTTCAGCAGAAACGAAAATAGTATAAAAAAAATTCAATAAAAAGCACCTCTCTCTATATATGATCGGAAATTTTCCTTTGAGCGGCTTTCATAGAACGTGGCTAACATTATATGCTAGCGACAAATATTAGACTAACACCGTATCAAATCAAAGAGGCGGAGCAAAAGTGCGAGAGAGAAAGCCAGGAGTTACAGTAGGATGAAAAAGCCAAAGCCAAAGACTGCCTCACTCGCCATTTTCAAGCGGCTACGTTCAAACTAGAGAAGCAAACAGAAGGCTGAGGGATAGCGAGCAACTGACGACAACAGAGCTGAGCGTCGACCGGCATGAACTGACGGCTCAGGCCTCCCGGAGCCCCCTGTCCCTGACCCTGGGACCACGCGACCTCCGCAACCACCACCCCCGCACCCACTTACTCCTCCACGCAACACGGCTTCTTCACAAGGGTGCCCCATCTTTCTCTAGAAAGGAGGAGGAGACGTCGTCGCTCGACCACAGTTGCTGTTGCTGCCGCTCTTGGCCGAGGGTCTTATCCGCAAAGGGATCAATGGTATAATTCTTTTGTTTTGTTGGTAGATTGTAGGAATGTGGACACGGCGATCTTGTAAGCCGAGCTCTCGGGAGATCGAGACAGCAACATGAGAATTGCGAAGGAAAGGGCGAGAGCGAGTTTGATCTCGGCCATGAAAGTGGCCTGAGCTTTGTGTTTGATCGGATCGTTGTGAAGCTTCGCACGCAGGTAAAGGTAGCGGTTCTTTTTTCTTCTTGAGGTCGTGCAGGAATGGCACGTACATGTGGAGGAGGAAGAAGAGGTTGGGGATAATTGTTCGGATACAATCTAATCCGGTTGGACCCGACCCGAACGGGCCATTTTTTTTTCCCCAAGAAACGGTTGGCGCGGAAATTTGCTTTTATGTTTAGTTTAATAAGATCGATGGCAATTTAAAAAATATATTAAATATAATAACATGGAAATTATCCATTCAAAATTATAATTTTTTTTTCATGAAATGGAATAATTTTTTGCGTGTCCGTGGTGGGTCGGATTCGTCCTCGGCAGGATGGTGTTTGGGATCCCCATTCCCTCGCTCCATTCCCATCTCTAAGTTGGATCATGTGATTTGATTTCGAAAATCAAAACCTCTCTCCCCCTTTATTTTTTTAAATTAAATGAAATATGTTACGTGTAATGAATTGATTCTGGACCATTGAAAGTGACATTTTCACATGGGGTTCGCTCGGGACCGCCATGTAAAAATGTCAATTTTATAGTAATTTTGTGGAGAAGTGAATATTGGTCTTGTGTTCACTGATAAGGCTCTTGAACCGGCAAGGTTAATCTGCAGAGAATCAACCTACGGTTAAATGTTTAAAACGAAGATAATATGGGCTCCTCATAGCACCACGACCACAGAAAACGAAATACAAAGAATTGTACGGTTCCCGAAGAAGAAATTGTTGTGTGGGCATGGCTTGAGGACGTTAATCAAGTTTCTCGATTATAGTAATCGTTTAAACATGCATTTAAAAATGAAGAAATGTGTTTAGGTGTGTAATACTATTCCTATATATAATGTATATAACTTTTAATATAACTTGACAAAGGAACATATGAAAAAGTAATTTTGAAAGTAAACGATCTTATATGTTAGGTTATCTGGAAATAATTTGAAGTGTAAGATCAAGTTCCTGAAGTAACTCACTAGACAAAAGAAAAACACAAAAGAAGTCCAACAACCCGCCTAACTACTATATTCCATGACATTCAAACTAGAGCTGAAGCAAACAGTAGACAGAGGAGGAGAGAGCAACGACTGGCGGAGGAGAGTGGCGACAGGCGAGGTCCGATGGCCGAGGACTTATGAGCCCTACTATTCGGCTTACCTGAGCCATAGCCGACGCCTCCGCCGCCCGTGTGACCCCCGTCACCCTAGTGACCACTGCCCGGTGACGGACCTCCTCCTCCTCCTCTCACTCCCCGGTGTTGGTTGGCTAACTTAAGGTCTTGAACCAACACATTTCAAGATTCGGAAGAGCCTCCAAGCTCATCTTTTTCCTTGGCACCTTCACTTAAAATCTGCGTAATTCACGGTATGAGTCGGACCCATAACCATCGATTGTCCTACATCAGAAAATACTGAAAAGCTCTCGTGAAAAGGCCAATCCGAATGTGGGTGTCAGCTTCGGTCTTTCAACGGCTGTATAATGTGAAGCATTTAAATTGCAGCAGAAACGAAAATAGGATAAAAGTCCCATAAAAAAAAAAAAAAAGAAGAAGCACACTTTCTGTCCGCACAGCTACCTAGGACGTGGCTAAAACATCATATGGTAATTGCTAGCGGCAGATATTAGACTAACACCGTATCAAATCAAAGAGGCGGAGTAAAAGTCCAAGCGAGATGAAAACGCCAAAGCCGAAGGCCGCCTAACTCGCCATTTTCAGGTGGCCACCTTCAAACTAGGGAAGCAACCAGAAGGCCGAGAGATAGGGAGCAACTGACGGCGGAGGTGAGCATCGAACGGCGAGAGCTGACGGCTGAGTAACCCTGAGCCCCTGTCCCTGGGATCACGCGACCACCAGCAGCACCGCCACCTGAACGACCGCCCCCGCCGCCGCCGCCGCCGCCGCGCTCACCCCCATCGCCGTCCCCCAGCTTCTTCACAAGCGTGCCGATTTTCCTCTCTCGGAAGAAGGAGAAGACGTCGCTGCTGCCGCTCGATGGCTGCTGTTGCTCCTGCTGTTGGTGTTGGCCGAGGGTTTTGTCTATGGACTCAGCCATCTCGCGAGCCGAGCTCTCGGGAGATCGAGACAGCAACATGAGGATTGCGAGGGAAAGGGCGAGCGCAAGTTTGATCGCGGGCATCGAAGTCGCCTGAGCTTTTTGTGTTTGATCGGATCGTCGTGAAGTTTCTTTCGTGCAGGGACGGACGCTTCTCGTTCTATAGACTCTGCAACAAGCTGATCAAGTGAATCCACCTGTCCACAAAATTTTCCTTTGAAATCCCAAATATAAAACCCAAAAAAGGCCAAAAGACAAGAACCCAGGTCTGGGCTTAATCACGACACAAAATTCATCAGAACCGAAAACCCGGCACAGATCCTCCATACCTCGATCGTGCATATATCTTTGTAAAATGTTGTAATTTCATTTTGTAGTCATATTGATCTGAATGAAAATAAAATTGTTATTTCGCTGGAGAATTAGGTGAGAGGTCACTTTCGAGAAGTCAAACACCCAATCAATGTGATTCGAGCATACTAACTTAAGCCTTTCTGGGTGGCGAAAATTGGCAGCACAGAATTCGCACCAGCAATTAGCACCAGAGACTTGGACGACCGGCACTGTTTTTCTGCAATAAATTTAACATCTCTATCGACATCTCCAGTTAAAGCCTTGCCAACAATCCGGTGAAGAACCCCCTGGGTCAGCTTGTCTATTGTCTAAGAAACTAATTTACGTAAAGGCGGGGCTTCTTTTTTCTTCTTTCGGTCGCGCAGGAATGGCACGCGTATGTCAAGCGTCAAGAGTTGAGGGTCGACACGTGCAGACTTCCTTTGGTCGTTGGAGCACCTAGCCTAAGCTAAGCCTTTCTTGACAATTCACCCGGCTTGTGTAGAGAGTCTAAGCTAAATCTTTTCTTGATGATTCACTGGAGTCGTGTAGAAAGAAAGTTCTAGAGAGAAACCCTGAAAGATGCCTTTTGTATTTCTTTTGGTGGATGATCAAATAACGGGAGATGACACTTTTTGATATAGTAAATGACTTTGGATTACAACTGTTGATCTATATTTGATTCAACGGCTAAGATTGCATCTCCCATCTACCTAATCACTGATAATAAATAAAAAGATTCCAAAGCACATGATAATTATAGTATTGCCCGCCATTGGGCATATTCTAGAAAATAATAGAAAACCCTAGGCAAATTTTAGAAGTCCAAGACACGACAAGTCCTGGAGTTCTTCTAGGCCAGATGATCGATCGGTCGCACCTCAAAAACATTAGCACTTGTCATACTTCCTCACCCATTTGAGCATCGTCCTCGATGCTTGCTGGTTGGGGTGTTTTGCTTTGCCGCTCACATCCTTCTCCTAGATCTTTGGCTTCTTTGAGTGTTTGTTTTTTCATCCACGAGAGTGTTTCTTCTTCGATTTCGGGACTTGATGTCTGTTCGGTTCTTGGACTGTAGCTTGAGTCATCAATGACTCTTTCTTTATCTTGGCTGCTCCAATATCTTCCATCTCTGGAAACAGTACATGGATTGACATCATGTGTTTGAGCTTGTGTGGATTCTTCCCCTCTTTCTTTGGCTTCACGAAAGGTCAGGTCTTCATACTTGACTCGGTCAGCGTCTCAACTCTTGGTTTGACATCCTCGAATCGGATCGTGGAGATGCTTTTGGACTCTTTTATTCCAGTGAGCATGGTCACCATCGATGGGCATTCAGGGTCAGTGATGATAATTGACTTAGTTCTCATGTCAACCATCGCTTTAGCAATATCGAAGAACTCCATACCCAGAATAAGATCATAATCGTCAGTGGGATTACCTCAAAATTGAGCGATCTTATCCATCCATCGACTTGGATTCCCACGTCTCTAGTAATGCTAGTGGTTGATTTGTCATTTGAGTTGACCATCTTGTACCAATGCTTAGAGGGTTCTATGTGGAGTCCCAGCCACATTGTCACTTCCCTCGAGATGAATAAGTTTGTTGCCCTTGTCTCAACCAAGGCATGGAGGGTTTCGCCATGTACATTGACTTCCACGAAGTATAGTGTCTTCGCACTTGAGGGTTTCTTCGGTGGTGATTGAGCCCTCATGTTGTTGAGAGTCTTTACCGCTCCAGGTTGCACTTCTCTTTGTTCTTCTTTTGGCTCCTCTTCACCTTCCTTAGCAATGAGAGCCTTCATTATCTTTTTCTTTGGACATAATTGGGTTCAATGGCCAACTTTGCAAATCACACATGGCTGCGATGGAACGTTTTTGAACTTGTCCTCACGGTTGGCATAGTTATTTTGGGGTTGGTTTCCCTAATTGGTAGGTAGGTTTGGATGATCCTTCCCTCTAGTTCTTTTCTATTGCACAATGGTCTTTTCTACCATGGTTGGAATTGCCTTCATCATCCATGCGATTCGTGCTTTGATTCAACTTCCATCCGTTCCCCTTTGACTTGGATGAATCGATTTTGTTGAAGTCGATCAGAGACCTGGCCATGGAGATTGCCTTCATGATGCTTTGGACATCCCTTCACTTTAGTTCGAGTTATGAAGGGATTGGGAATTTGGAGTTTGAGTACAATGAATTCCTTCACGTACTCTTGAATCGTGCCATTTTGCTCAAGGCAATGGAGCTTGCTTTAGGCTTCTTTGAAGTGAAGTAGGGATAAAAGTGATCCCGAATTTCTTCGATAAAATCGTCCCACATATCTCTCAAATTGGATGCGCCTTTCTTAGCTTCATCATATATGAATTGCCATCATAGTATGGCATTATCAGAAAGAAACATAGAGGCATTCCATGTCATGCTTGTCTCATCTTGAACACCAATGGTTTCTCTATGCTCCAGAGGAAGTTGTTTATCTCTATGGTAGATTGTTCGCCTTTGAACTCTTTTGATTTTAGTATCTCTAGCTTCAGCGTCGTTTGAACGGTGATTGCACCATTCGCAATGCTTGTTTTGCACAAGACCAACTCAATCTTGATTTCTTGTAACTCCACCTTAGCGCTTCCATCTCAGCTTGGTGGGAACTTTTTTTCCTTGGACATCCAGCTTAAAAGCCTCAAGCGATGCTTCAAGAGCTTCATCCTTCATTGTAGTGGGGCCACGGCTTCGTTGAGGATGATGGTGAAGTCATCTCGAATCTTCTTGTTGACTTTGGTATTCTACTCTACTTCGTCGAGACCATCGATCAACTTGAACATAGTGGCTCTCATCTTTGAGAATTTTTCATCGAGAGTGGACATACCATCCAATGATATCTCTCTTCTTTTTTATTTTCCCAAGGTTTTCTCTTGCGGAAAATCTCATGGGGAATTTCTCCATCCACGGTGACGTCATCCACTTCGGAGTTTGACATTACCTCGACCTTGACCAATGTGATGCTCCTCTCTCTCTCTCTCTCTCTCTCTCTCTCTCTCTCTCTCTCTCTCTCTCTCTCTCTCTCTCTCTCTCATACCACTTGTCACATGTCAAGAGTTAAGGGTTAACTTGTGTAGCAACTTAGGCTTGCTTTGGTTGTTGTGGCATCTAAGCTAAGCCTTTTCTTGATGATTCACCCAGATTGCATATATATATATATATATATATATATATATATATATATATATATAGAGAGAGATTCTGAGAGGATGACTTTTCTATTTCTTTTGATGAATGACCAAATGAAGGGGAAGACACCTCTTTATAGATTGAATTATCCATTGTTGACACCTGATTTTTAATCATTTTTTTATTGCTAAAGTAATAAAAAAATCCATAAAAATTCATAAAATTGAAAAATCAACTTTGGGGACCTTAGCCAAGCCTAGGGAACCAATTTTGACCAAAAAATGATTTTTCATATTTTCAGTATTTTTACGTATTTTTTATTTATTTATTTTCGAAAATTAATAGAAAATCCATAAAAATTCATAAAATTGAAAAATAAACTTTGGGAACCTTAGCCAAGCCTAGGGAACGAATTTTGACCAAAAAATAATTTTTCATATTTTATATATATATTAATTTTAAAAAATACAAAAATATTTGAAAATTTTGGAAAAATAACATTTGAGGCCAAAAAATACACAAAGATAGTTAATATTTTTATTTTAAATCTATTTTCATATTGGCCATCGCAAATTCAGAAAAATTCAATTCGAGTCACGTGTTCCTTCACGAGTATAATCTCGAATTGGGCCTAAAAAAATTTAATTTGAGTCAACTTATTTTTAACTTTCACTTTTTATGAGTTGTGACATTTTCTTCTAATATTTTAAATTTTCATCTTGGCCCAATTATACCCAGAATGACTTAATTTTGCAAAAGGGCTTTAATTAAATTATGCATTATTTTCAGCGACAAGAAATGAGCTTAAATTTGACATGTGGTAAATTTTGGTGTGTCAGAAATTGTGAGGAGATTTGGACTTAAAGAAATATATTTTTTCAGGGACTGAATTGTAAATACTTAAAATTCAAGGACTATAGTGCAAATACCTAACTCTTGAAGGATTATTTTACAAATAATAAAAAGAAGAGTTAGTGGATAAATTAGAATAGAGAAGGGAAGATGAAGAAGAGGAGATGAAGAAGAGAAGTTGGAGAAGAATGGATGGAGAAAATAAGATAAGAATAGAGAAGGGAAGATGGAGATGAAGAAGAGTTAGTAGAGAAATTAGAATGGAAGATAAGAATAGAGAATGGAAGATGGAGATTAAGAAGAGTTAGTGGAGAAATTAGAATGGGAGATAAATATGGAGAAGGGAAGATGAAGATGAAGAAGAGTTAGTGGAGAGATTAGAATGTGAGATAGAGATGGAGAATGGAAGATGAAAATGAAGAAGAGTTAGTGGAGAAATTAGAATGGGAGATAGAGTTAGTGGAAAAATTAGAATGGGAGATAGATGAGTAGATTATAAAAGGAGGAAGAAGTGAGCTTGAGAGGGGGAATTTTTTGGGGAGAAAATTTGAAGTGTTTGAGGAATTTTTTGGAGAGAAAATTTTGGATGTTTGAGAGAGTTTTGGGAGATTGAAGAAAAATTTGAGAGAAAGGAAATACCAAAAGAGAGAAAATTTTGAAGATGATGGGAGTTTAAAGCTAGGGGTTATCATCACAAATTCCTTCATCGATCAATATAAATCAAGAGTTCATTCTCGTCAACGAGCAAGCAAATTCGAGCTAAGTGTTTTTATTTATTCATTTATTTATGGTTTTACTCGCAAATTAGCACAAATTGTATACACTTTGTCCATCTTTTTTCCCATATTTTATGTCAGGAGAAGGATATCTCTACGTCAACAGCAAAAATCTCGTAGAGATGCAAAAATCGGCCCAGACAAGCTCCTAAGCTGTCCACCGATTTCTCAACTGATCTGTGACTAAAATTCCCTCTTAATTCAAAAGAAACTCTCTATATTGGGAACATAGAGAGCGAAAATCAATTATAGAAATCCCTCCCAAAAAATGGGAAATAAGTACTCTTTCCACTCTTCTGGTTTTAGGTGCAGATTAGCACATATTTTGTATACTGACATTTCACTCTATTTTATGTCAGGAAGCCGCAGCTTTATATCAATGGTCAACCCTATGGAAGCACAAAATCGGCTTGGAGGAGTCCTCAAGCGCGCACAAATTTCAAATTGTTGAATCAATTCGTTATATTTTATTTTAAAGAATTCATACCCCAGAATGGAGAGGACAAAGTCCATCCGCAATTTAAATACCTGCACCATAAATCCCAAAGGGAAGAGCCAAGCCAATGCCTAGCCTCCCATTGGAGGTTTTTACTTACAGTAGTTAAATACCTGCAACTTAAATACCTGTACCTTAAATCCCAAAGGGAAGAGCCAAGCCAATGCCTAGCCTCCCATTGGAGGTTTTTACTTACAGTAGTTAAATACCTGCAACTTAAATACCTATACCTTAAATCCCAAAGGGAAGAGCCAAGCCAATGCTTAGCCTCCCATTGGAGGTTTTTACTTACAGTAGTTAAATACTTGCAACTTAAATACATGTACCTTAAATCCCAAAGGGAAGAGCCAAGCCAATGCTTAGCCTCCCATTGGAGGTTTTTACTTACAGTAGTTAAATACCTGCAACTTAAATACATATACCTTAAATCCCAAAGGGAAGAGCCAAGCCAATGCTTAGCCTCCCATTGGAGGTTTTTACTTACAGTAGTTTAAATACTTGCAACTTAAATACATGTACCTTAAATCCCAAAGGGAAGAGCCAAGCCAATGCTAGGCCTCCCATTGGAGGTGTTTATTCACTGTCATGTACTTCCTATAATTTAATTTTTGAATCATCAGACCCAAAAGATAAGTAGGTTGTAATACTGCACAGAAGTCGTTAACACACTCCTTCTTTCGGCTTCAGGGAATCTTTAACACTTAAAAAAATATAACAAATAAAAATATATACCATCCATGCATCCTATTTAAAAAGTGAAAACACAAAAGAGAATACCCTACTATAGCCTTAGGAATAAACCAAGCCTGAGTTGCCGAATTAGGATATCCATGAAATTAAGGTACCGAAAGGGCATTAGTTTTAATTAACTAGTGTAACCAAGTCCCCGAGCTCCTAATCTCTGGTTCGCAGGAATAAATTAGTTCTCCCGCTAATTTATTTAGGTTTCTAATCGACCTACCAAGAACGATTAGTGGCGACTCCAAATTTTAAAATCATTTAAACAAAAACCAAAGTTGCGATTCGGTAGGGCTTGGGAGGGTCCGCGTTAGGTTAGTCAAATCTAATTAACCTAATAATCCGTTAACCCCTTTTAAAATTTTAAAATTTTTTAGAGGGTCGCGACAGACTGGCGACTCCGCTGGGGAGGGTCGCGACAGACTGGCGACTCCGCTGGGGACAGAGATTTTTAAATTTTCGAAAAAAGATACCAATTGGAATACTTAAATTTTTTCGAAATTTTAAAAGTCTTAGTGGACTTAGGCCAATGAAAATTTCATGCATATCTCGCTTCTGGCGATATTGTTTGGGACTCATTCTATAGGTGTTATATGTTTTTGCAGGATGGGAGTTATAAGGGGCAGAGTGTTTGGCTAACCCCTTTGTTTTGCAGGCTCGGTGTTGGGTTTATTTGTTTAATTTTGCACATTTTTAGAAGCGCTGTTTTGATATCAATTGTTGTGCATGTCTTGCATACTGAGGATCACGACACCTGCACACACAAGCGTCTAAACCCAAGTCGCGAAATTCTTCCTAGAAAACCATAGATAGGGATCGAATATGCAAAACTCTTGCGTCGATTGCGCTCGGGTTGACCATATTTTATCCCGCTCATTATCTGAATTGACAATTCTTCCCATTGTGATTTGATTGCGCGGAGGGTAAGTTTGTCAATTCAGATAGTGGGAGCCTTTTTAGGTCCATACCTTGTCTCTCCTTCTTTTATTTTCTAGAGTCCACTCCTCACTTGAGTCATGCGCATGACTATGTGATTTGCATTTCTCCAAGGTAAAAGTAAGTTCTCTAATTTTATCTTGTATTTATTTTCGGTCGGTCCATGCTAGGTATTAGTCAGTTTTTGAGCTTGATATTACGACCATTCTTTTTAAAAGAAAATAAAAATTAAATTTGTCCCTCATTTCTTTTAATTTTTTTTTTGAAAAAATGATGTAAAAAAATCCCTTCATGGGAATTTTATTAACCAATAAGGAATTTTTGTCATGTTTTTATTGCTTCAATAAAAATAAAATTTTCCTGAAAAAAATTTTCCTCTGAAAATTTATTTCAATAAAAAGAAAAGCTCCTTAAAAAAAAACTCTAGTAGACATCAAGTGATTTTATCACATTTTTCAAATTATAAAAACATGCAAAAAAATTCTTCTCGAGAAATTCGCTCATGTTTTTCTAAGAAAATTTTCTCTAAATAAAATTAGACTAATTGACCAATAAAAGATTTTTGTCATGTTTTTCTTGCTTCAATAAAAATGAAATTTTCCTGACAAATTTTCCTCTGAAAATTTATTTCGATAAAAAGAAAAATTCCTTCAAAAAAAACTTTGGTAAACATCAAGTGATTTTATTACATTCTTTCAAATTATAAAAACTTGCAACAAAAATTCTTTTCGAGAAATTCGCTCATGTTTTTCTAAGAAAAGTTTCTCTAAATAAAATTAGACTAATGTCTCGGGGGAATTTTGTTAACCAATAAAGGAATTCTGTCATGTCTTTCCTGCTTCAATAAAAATAAAATTTTCCTGACAAATTTACCTCTGAAAATTTATTTTGATAAAAAGGAAATTCCTTCAAAAATTTTAGTAAACGTCAAGAGATTTTGTCACATTCCTTTAAAAAAATAATTAAAAAAGAGTAATAAATCTGCAAAAAAATTCTGTATCAGAAATTAACCCATTTCTTCCTAAGGAAATTTTTTTTTCTGATTTCTCTATAAAATAGAAAAAAATCAAATTGGACTAATATAGGAGTCATGGACTGACATTCCTTGTGTCGCATACTAATTATATCATTTTCTTTTGCAGGGAGATCCTAGATACCCCAGACGGGTGTAAAAATTAAGTTCAATAATATATCAAGAATCATCTTCAGAAATACCAAAAGACGAAAAACACCGAGGCTTCAACCGTTAATTTTGGGGGGGTAAACGAACACTGTCCATCTTTGATAGACAAAGTTGTGTCAATCCTTAAACTTGTATGGGCAATGTATTCTGATATGACGGTGGATTTATACTGATTAAACACGGAGGTATATTTAATGTATTGCAGAGGATCCCGCGTCTTTTGAAAGACAATATGGATTATATAATCAGAAACCATAAAATAAGTACATTAACCTAATTAAATCAACTAGAGACCGGTCTTAAAATTTCCTCAGATCCGAAACACGCGGAAGGTTTTAGAAGACCGAGGTTCTATTAATAAACGTGGCCCACAGGACACTCCCCCGATGCTACAGGTGCCTGATACATACGAGTGGACGCCGAAAGCAACAAAACACGGTTGAAGTGGGGCACGCAAAAAAATGGCCGAATTTATTGGCACACTAATTAAGTGGTGGCAGCTTTATTAATTTACATGATTGAACGCGGGTCTCTAGGTGGCTGGTGGAAAGCCACACTGAATGCCTCTCTAATGTTCTTGATATCATCGTCTACCGCAACCCGCGAGAGCATCATGAAGAAGATTAAACCTAGACGAATACGTCTACTTAGTTTCATCGCACGTTCTCGCCTTTTGTCGATGTCCAAAATTAATGCACAAGCTAGAAGTAATCATTTCCCTTTCCCCTATTAAATGCTCGGAGCCGTTAACCACACCAAACTCGAAAAAATTAATATCGAGACGAAATCCGTGTAAATTCGTATCGTTCCAATTTACCCTTAAATTGCTCCGGTTTTAAATTTGATCCCTTCTATTTTCAGGAATTTGCAAAAGCGACTCGAGAATACAGTCGTATCCAAAAACCAAATTTCTTGGTCGGGCTGAATTGGGGGCAAATCAACTCATGAACATTACCACGGGATGGACAGCTTCGGTTAAAGAAAAATACAAGCGAAAGATCCGAACAATCTCAGACATGGGTAATTCTGTATCGTTCTAATTTATACATAATCATCTCAAGTCTCGAATTGTTTTATTCCATTCTTAACAGGGATTGCAAATTACCTCGAGAAAATACCGTAACATGGCCCAAGGTGATACAACAGGGCTGCGTTATCCTCAAGGATTAACCTTTGAAAGGAAAGCCCCGTGGACACCTACGGTCCAATGGACCGAATGGTATGGGGGGATGACAGTAGGTCCGAAATGTCCCGAGTTCGATCCCTAAGGGTGGGGAATGTTGTAAGTATTATAAATAAATGAAACAACTTTTTGTGCATTTCTTTTTACAAACAGGAATACTCGACGAGTAATATCAAAGTCAGTATTTTACCATAGTCTTGCCATAATGGTGAGGCGCCCAACAAAAGTCGAGGAAAATTCAATCCAGCAAAACTGGTAAAAGACTCGTGCAAGGCATTCAAGACGAAGGATAAATCAGTATCGTTTCCAATTTATCCCTTTTAATACTGGTTGACATGTCTCCTTTTCTTTTTACAAAAAATATTTATACTAACATTTAACATGTTGAGGGAGACAAATCCCAAAAGAAAATTGTGATCATCTGACAAGATCTATTTTGGTGAAAAATGGGGCAAATTAATCACAAGTTCTGAAGCAAAAAAAGCAAATACGTCTTCCTTATCTCGTTTGATTTCAAGAATAATTTCTCTGCTTTTTGCAGGGGCATTCAACCGCTAAACCACGGCGGTCGCTGTTATTAAGCAAACCGAAATGCTCCCTCACCCATATGCTTCATCGCACAGGGGCAAAGTTGAGACGAACCGCCCCTCGACATAAGGAGTAGGCCTCCCAATTTGTTCGGCCCGCCCACATACCAGGGGCAATTCAAATCCGCCCATGTTTGCACATTATATAAACACACATGATGCTAAAAATTATCACATCGGCATTATGTTTACACATTTCACGAATTATGTATGATTATTCCGCATGTTAAATTTACCAACTCCAACTTAGAGCATAAATTCCATAGGAGACATCAAATGTGCAAAATGGGGCATAACGAGATGAGGAAAGGTAAACTATTTCCACACAGGTCTAACATTTTAATCTACAGATAAACAGCCTTTCTCTAGAGTGAGAGAAAGGCCTTTCGGACTGAAGTTCCCTATTCAGATTACATTCGAGGCGTTCATAATATGAGAACCTCCTTAAATAGAATTGGTAATGCAAGCTTGACAAAATAATTTTGCGTGATCCACATTTGGATTGATTGCATAATGAGTTATCACACAGACTAATTCTAATCATTGCCGACTTGGTTGAATAGTTTTGCATGAACCGATCAACTCATTGATGAAAATGCTTGCACATGTTACCTCTGACACTGCCTGACAGATAACACATTCCCAATGTTCGAATTACCTTCCAAAGTCTTGAAATTCATTCGGCGATTATTGAATGAACAAGCCTAGTTGTCGAGGAGCCACTAGGCATTTCTTCTAAATTCTCAGGTAAGTATATCTTCAACCTGAATGAATTCTGACGGTTGTTGAGGAACTTGAATCCATTGCAATACATACAGGTATCCACCTTCTTCAATAAAGCATGATTTGTCTCAAAGACAGAAATGTTTAAGACCTTTTGATCTCTGCTTCTTTGGTTTATTCCTAAAGCTACAGGAGAATATAATTTGGGTTTGAGCTTCTGCAGGATTCCTAATCTCCCCCAGATTTCAGAATGGCACCATTTGAGGTACACCAAGCCCTTCTTACAAGCAAACTAAGTCCTTCTTACAGGCAAACCAAGTCCTTCTTACAGGCACAAAGTCCTTCTTACAGGCAAACCAAGTCCTTCTTACAGGCATAAAGTCCTTCTTACAGGCAAATCAAGTCCTGCTTACAGGCAAAACAAGTCCTTCTTACAGGCAAATTAAGTCCTTCTTACAGGCATAAAGTCCTTCTTACAGACAAAACAAGTCCTTCTTACAGGCAAATCAAGTCCTTCTTATAGGCATAAAGTCCTTCTTACAGGCAAATCAAGTCCTTCTTACAGGCACAAAGTCCTTATTACAAGCAAAACAAGTCCTTCTTACAGGCAAATCAAGTCCTTCTTACAGGCATAAAGTCCTTCTTACAGGCAAATCAAGTCCTTCTTACAGGCATAAAGTCCTTCTTACAGGCAAACCAAGTCCTTCTTACAGGCATAAAGTCCTTTTTACAGGCATTAAGTCCTTTTTACAGGCACAAAGTCCTTTTTACAGGCACAAGTTCTTTTTACAGGCATCAAGTCCTTTCTACAGGTATCAAGTCCTTTCTACAGGCATTAAGTCCTTTTTACAGGCACCAAGTCCTTTTTACAGGCACAAGTCCTTCTTACAGGCACAAAGTCCTTTTTACAAGCACCAAGTCCTTTCTACAGGCACAAAGTCCTTCTTACAGGCAGTTTCATGGGTTGACCTACCATAGGGGTCAAAATTTGATAAGTAGAATCCTTTCATTAGGAATCTATCACGGGTTGAGCTACCATACAGGTCAAATTTCAATCAAATTTTAATCAGTAGAATCCTTTCGTTAGGAATCTACCATGGGGTGACCTACCATACGTGTCAAAATTTATTTAGTAGAATCCTTTCATTAGGAATCTATCATGGGTTGACCTACCATACGGGTTCAAATTCAACCACCCTAATGTTTTCTTATAACGAAACCTTAGGTTCTCATTTCATTTTCAGTGGAACATCCATGTCACGACTCTTTTTATTTCCTTGTATTGAGTGGATTAGAATTCAGGTGTCATCTCGTCTTTGAAATGAACCTCTACCGAGCTTCCTTTCAAAGAGGGGCAGCTGTTGACACCTGATTTTTAATCATTTTTTTATTGTTAAAGTAATAAAAAAATCCATAAAAATTCATAAAATTGAAAATTCAACTTTGGGGACCTTAGCCAAGCCTAGGGAACCAATTTTGACCAAAAAATGATTTTTCATATTTTCAGTATTTTTACGTATTTTTTATTTATTTATTTTCGAAAATTAATAGAAAATCCATAAAAATTCATAAAATTGAAAAATAAACTTTGGGAACCTTAGCCAAGCCTAGGGAACGAATTTTGACCAAAAAATAATTTTTCATATTTTATATATATTAATTTTAAAAAATACAAAAATATTTGAAAATTTTGGAAAAATAACATTTGAGGCCAAAAAATACACAAAGATAGTTAATATTTTTATTTTAAATCTATTTTCATATTGGCCATCGCAAATTCAGAAAAATCCAATTCGAGTCACGTGTTCCTTCACGAGTATAATCTCGAATTGGGCCTAAAAAAATTTAATTTGAGTCAACTTATTTTTAACTTTCACTTTTTATGAGTTGTGACATTTTCTTCTAATATTTTAAATTTTCATCTTGGCCCAATTATACCCAGAATGACTTAATTTTGCAAAAGGGCTTTAATTAAATTATGCATTATTTTCAGCGACAAGAAATGAGCTTAAATTTGACATGTGGTAAATTTTGGTGTGTCAGAAATTGTGAGGAGATTTGGACTTAAAGAAATATATTTTTTCAGGGACTGAATTGTAAATACTTAAAATTCAAGGACTATAGTGCAAATACCTAACTCTTGAAGGATTATTTTACAAATAATAAAAAGAAGAGTTAGTGGATAAATTAGAATAGAGAAGGGAAGATGAAGAAGAGGAGATGAAGAAGAGAAGTTGGAGAAGAATGGATGGAGAAAATAAGATAAGAATAGAGAAGGGAAGATGGAGATGAAGAAGAGTTAGTAGATAAATTAGAATGGAAGATAAGAATAGAGAATGGAAGATGGAGATTAAGAAGAGTTAGTGGAGAAATTAGAATGGGAGATAAATATGGAGAAGGGAAGATGAAGATGAAGAAGAGTTAGTGGAGAGATTAGAATGTGAGATAGAGATGGAGAATGGAAGATGAAAATGAAGAAGAGTTAGTGGAGAAATTAGAATGGGAGATAGAGTTAGTGGAAAAATTAGAATGGGAGATAGATGAGTAGATTATAAAAGGAGGAAGAAGTGAGCTTGAGAGGGGGAATTTTTTGGGGAGAAAATTTGAAGTGTTTGAGGAATTTTTTGGAGAGAAAATTTTGGATGTTTGAGAGAGTTTTGGGAGATTGAAGAAAAATTTGAGAGAAAGGAAATACCAAAAGAGAGAAAATTTTGAAGATGATGGGAGTTTAAAGCTAGGGGTTATCATCACAAATTCCTTCATCGATCAATATAAATCAAGAGTTCATTCTCGTCAACGAGCAAGCAAATTCGAGCTAAGTGTTTTTATTTATTCATTTATTTATGGTTTTACTCGCAAATTAGCACAAATTGTATACACTTTGTCCATCTTTTTTCCCATATTTTATGTCAGGAGAAGGATATCTCTACGTCAACAGCAAAAATCTCGTAGAGATGCAAAAATCGGCCCAGACAAGCTCCTAAGCTGTCCACCGATTTCTCAACTGATCTGTGACTAAAATTCCCTCTTAATTCAAAAGAAACTCTCTATATTGGGAACATAGAGAGCGAAAATCAATTATAGAAATCCCTCCCAAAAAATGGGAAATAAGTACTCTTTCCACTCTTCTGGTTTTAGGTGCAGATTAGCACATATTTTGTATACTGACATTTCACTCTATTTTATGTCAGGAAGCCGCAGCTTTATATCAATGGTCAACCCTATGGAAGCACAAAATCGGCTTGGAGGAGTCCTCAAGCGCGCACAAATTTCAAATTGTTGAATCAATTCGTTATATTTTATTTTAAAGAATTCATACCCCAGAATGGAGAGGACAAAGTCCATCCGCAATTTAAATACCTGCACCATAAATCCCAAAGGGAAGAGCCAAGCCAATGCCTAGCCTCCCATTGGAGGTTTTTACTTACAGTAGTTAAATACCTGCAACTTAAATACCTGTACCTTAAATCCCAAAGGGAAGAGCCAAGCCAATGCCTAGCCTCCCATTGGAGGTTTTTACTTACAGTAGTTAAATACCTGCAACTTAAATACCTATACCTTAAATCCCAAAGGGAAGAGCCAAGCCAATGCCTAGCCTCCCATTGGAGGTTTTTACTTACAGTAGTTAAATACTTGCAACTTAAATACATGTACCTTAAATCCCAAAGGGAAGAGCCAAGCCAATGCTTAGCCTCCCATTGGAGGTTTTTACTTACAGTAGTTAAATACCTGCAACTTAAATACATGTACCTTAAATCCCAAAGGGAAGAGCCAAGCCAATGCTTAGCCTCCCATTGGAGGTTTTTACTTACAGTAGTTTAAATACTTGCAACTTAAATACCTGTACCTTAAATCCCAAAGGGAAGAGCCAAGCCAATGCTAGGCCTCCCATTGGAGGTGTTTATTCACTGTCATGTACTTCCTATAATTTAATTTTTGAATCATCAGACCCAAAAGATAAGTAGGTTGTAATACTGCACAGAAGTCGTTAACACACTCCTTCTTTCGGCTTCAGGGAATCTTTAACACTTAAAAAAATATAACAAATAAAAATATATATCATTCATGCATCCTATTTAAAAAGTGAAAACACAAAAGAGAATACCCTACTATAGCCTTAGGAATAAACCAAGCCTGAGTTGCCGAATTAGGATATCCATGAAATTAAGGTACCGAAAGGGCATTAGTTTTAATTAACTAGTGTAACCAAGTCCCCGAGCTCCTAATCTCTGGTTCGCAGGAATAAATTAGTTCTCCCGCTAATTTATTTAGGTTTCTAATCGACCTACCAAGAACGATTAGTGGCGACTCCAAATTTTAAAATCATTTAAACAAAAACCAAAGTTGCGATTCGGTAGGGCTTGGGAGGGTCCGCATTAGGTTAGTCAAATCTAATTAACCTAATAATCCGTTAACCCCTTTTAAAATTTTAAAATTTTTTAGAGGGTCGCGACATCCATAAATCTGTATTCAGTCAAATGGCTTAGATCACATCTCTTGTCTACCTAACTACCGACAATAAATAGGAAGTTTCCAACATATGATACAATTACAGTATCGCCCACTCGCGACAATATTCTAGAAAATAGTAAAAAATCCTATGCAAATCGTAGAGTTCCAAGACATAGCAAGTCTTGGGATTTTTCTCTACAAGATGATTGACCGGTCACGCTTCTAAAACCTTGGCATGTGTCACATACATGTGAAGGCCAAGGGGTAGTAATAATTGTTGACACCTGATTTTTAACCATATTTTCTCTTTTAAAATTAATAAAAAAAATTCATAAAAATTCATAAAATTAAAAAATCAACTTTGGGGACCTTGGCCAAGCCTAGGGAATCAATTTTGACCAAAAAATGATTTTCCATATTTTTTGTAATTTTTTTAATATTTTTTAGAAATTAGGAAAATAATTAAAAATAAAATTCCATTTGAGGCTAGAAAAATGTGTGAAATTAGGGAATATTTTTCTTTTAATTTTCTCTTCATTTTGGCTAAAGAAAATCTGTAAAAATTGATCTGAAATCGAGAATTGCTTTGTTAATCTCATTTTCAGATTAATTGAAAAAAAAATTGTAGAAAATTCATTTTAGTTCTGTAATTTTCAATTTTTGCAGTTCTAGAGTTGTGACATTGTCCTTTAATAGTTTAAATTTTTCATGGCCTGATAATGCATTTTTTATCAATGTCGATGGCGGCAGAAAGTGTTGAGTTGTGAATAAGGGGAAGATAAAGTTTTATGGGAGAAGAATTGAAGTAGAAGCCCAATCCAAATCATGTGGATATCCGCCGCAGCAGCTACTTATTGATGATTGGACTTCAAGTTGTGAGTGGAAACGAGAAGAATGCTAAATATATGGCGCTTGGAGTTCTGCGGAAAGCACGTTAGGATGACTTGCTTGGGTAACGGAGGTTCGCTCATATTGTGATTGAAGTCTAGATAAATGAATAGACTAGTGACTTATGATGTGTCAAGCAAGGAATGACTGAAGGTGCCCAGGTGCATGGTGCCACGTAGGTAGAAGAGGCAGTGGATGGCATGCGGTCCTACCTTCTATCCTTGCTTAGCCGATGCTGCTTGGGCTGGTTCCTTTTGCGTTTAAGGGCCGTGGCTTGTTCAGGTTATGGAGTCGATTTGTTTTCTTACTTTGGTTGATTGGCTACTTGTTCAAGCTGTTTTCTGCGGCTCGGTTCTCTTGGTCTTACTCGTTCAGTAGGAATACTATGGAGTTAGCCACACAATCGAAATACTTTGTTCATATACAAACATATGCGGACAGATATTACGCAATCTCCAAAGATTTGGCCACCTACACATCAGTTAATAGACACGCACTTATTTATATGTGAACGAAGATGTCTCTCTGGGCTCTTCGTCCATTGGCCTTGATGTCTAGCATGTGGACGAACGATGCCTCTGCTGTGGAACTCCTCTTAATTGTGAATGGAAGGTTCAAGCGGGGAATCCACATGCAGCTTCGTTCGACTGGAGTTGCAGCGGCATCTGTAAATCCGTAAAGAGGAAGCCGAGAGCTTTGATTTTTTACGGTAATGATTGGAGACAAAAGTAGGGGGGTCTCAGTCAAAAAGGGAACTTTCGGTGGAGCACTCAGGGAAGAGAAAAGTTGAAGTGGAGGGAGCTGACAAGGACTTTGGAGGGGTTACTTTCGGCAGAGACAGATGGGGAGAGGACCTCAAGGGGAGCTGAAGCATGGTGGGGCAATGGGGATCAGCCATTCCATGGGCAGTAACTGTCATGCCTGAGGAACGTGAAGCAATAGAGAGACTAGAAGCAATGGGATATAATCGAGCAATGGTTCTAGAGGTGGATTTTGCTTGCAACAAGAATGAAGACCTGGTTGCTAATTACCTTTCGTATCATATACGTAAATATGAGGACTGATTCGAGAAAATAGGATAGTTCGTTTGTTGAAATGGATGACGAACACGCTCGCATCGAACGCCAGAATTCCTGCTTCAGTCACACTCGTATGGATCTAAAGTTGATACGCGAGCCATGGGGGCTATGATGGTTGAAATATCTACAACACCCACTCAAGGGAGGGGTGACCAGGAGACTTATTTTGGTTGGTAGTGACGTGCAAGTTAAAGAGAAGGGTGATCCCTCACAACTCTGCTCTCGGCGGATGTCAATTGTTGGAAGGTGCGAGCCCCGTCTGGGGATTGGGGACTCATCCTTTCTGCTGAAAAGGATCGAAAAAAAAAAACTTCAAGGTGAAGAATGTCCAACTTCGTCCCAGGAATCGCTGCCTTCGTCTCAGGAAATTTTTTGGAGTAGGCAAAGTTGGTTGTCCTCTCTGCTAGACTGAGGTGTATTGCAGTATGGAGAAGTCAACTAGGAAGTGGGTGCATGTTGATGCAACCAACAGTTTCGGCGATGGGAAGCATAAAGTATAAAAAAGTGCCCTTGCATTACAAGAAATTGTTGAAATATGCAGCTACATTTGCTGGTATTGTTTGAGATGGCATGAGATAACATCATAACGCGTGGATTCAATTTGGTAGAACGCTCCGTTGGTGCCATTGAGGGGGTGGGAGTCAGGGACCCGAAGGCAATCCTACTGGATGCTCTTTTCAGTGGAGTAGTGGATCCCGACCAAAAATAAAGAAGTGGTGAGGGGCCACAGATTAGGGAGATATGGCCATCACTAAAAAGAAGAAAGGGCAGCATCAAGCACATAAATCTGGTGAACCTACGCGGACGATGCAGGCTCCCTGCAACAATGCTTCTTATTTATGATTACTTAGCCATGGGAAGCTTAGATGATCTCTTTCATATACACGGGGAAGCGCGACCCTTGGACTGAACTTCTTGACTGAAAATTGCTTTAGGTTCAGCTCAGAGGGCTTGCATATCTGCACCATGGCTGCTGTCCTAAGATTGTGCATCATGATATAAAGTCCAGCAACATGTTTAGACAAAAAAAACTTGGAGCCCCGCGTCTTTGATTTTGGACTTGCCAAGCTTCTGGTAGATGAAAAAACACACGTTACAACTGCAGTGGTTGGTACTTTTGGTTGTCTTACACCATCATTGAAAAAAAAAGGCGAGAGATGATGGGAAGTTGAATTATGGAAGCAAAGCGTGGCATGGGTGAGATCATTGTTGAACCAAGACTTGATAACAATCTTTATTTCTTCATTTGCCTGAGGGCTTTCGGTTCAAAGGAGAGAAAAAAAAAAGCCAAGCCCGCCTTCCACCAAAAAAAAAACACCAACGGCTCCCACTTTCCACCGAAAGACAAAAAGGAAATCCAAGAAAGGTTCCTTCATCATCAAAGTTGGAGGAAAGAACCACTAAAAGAAAATAGAAAAGCAAGAAAGGGACACGGTCAATTGATTATTCTTCGATCCCTATGCAAAGATGATATATGATGGGGGGATTGTGAAGTCTATTGTGGACTCGTGCATGAAATTGAATGAAGGGAAAGTATGTTCTTGTGAAAAATCCATCTAAGCCACAGGGACGAATTTATGAGGTGCCACGGATGAAAATTTCTTGGAGAAGCTCATCGCACAAAAGTGCCATGTCTTCGTTTCATCAGTCAAAGTTCAGATCGGGCTCGGGTAGAAGAAGCAAGACGGCGACACGTGTACTCAAGCACTATGGGATATGATAATTCAAGATATGTCAAGAGGATCATCATCCAACAGAAAAGGTGTCGGCCATACATCTCTACTTACACAAAAGGAAAAAGGAGGAGGAGCGAATGGAGGACTCTCTAATGTTGGGGGAGTCATGATGGATCAACGGACAAAGATTAGTGGAGGTTGCTAAAAGAAAAACAAAAGGAAGCCCGAAGGGAATGAGGGGAGAACAAGGGCTTTCGGTGAAGGAGCATCTAAGGCTCGAGGATCCAACGTTCGAAAGGAGGCGAAAAAAAGAATACATATACGACTAGACGAGGGAAGGAGAAGAGGGGAACCGGGGGGGAGAACTATCGAGGAGGAAAGCCACAAAAAAAAAATCATCCGAGGCATGCCCTTGACACGACCCATCCATCATTTGGGAAGCTCCGGCCACGACGTGTTATTGATCTTCTCGAGGAGAAGATCGTTGTCAGACTATGCCTTGGAGGTGCGAAGCGCCGCTCTTCAAGTTTTGTTATATCTCGGGCTGCGACGGCGTTGGCCACCACAACCTTCGTTCTCTCAACCATGGTGTACATAAAGTCCTGAGACGAGTTCGTCGGTCAATCGGTTCAGCTGTTTCGCGCCGACCCAGAATCTACGCATTATTGCATGAAGTACCGTCACTGCGATAGCAAGTTGGTCCTCAAGGTCACGGACAATCGGGAGTGTCTAAAGTTTAAGACAGACTAGGCACAAGATGCTAAAAGATGGAGAAGCTCAACAACATATTCTTTACCTTGATGGCTCGTGGTCCTGATGCAGAAGTGGCGGAAGCTGCGGGCAAAGATCCGATGGAACCACAGGCCACCGGGAAGGGAAGAGGCAGACTACTCAAAAAAGAAATTTCACTTTTTCTCTCTATCTGCAACACACTCATCCACTTTGATTTGCAAAAAATGAAAGTCCAAGTCCAACTGCGATTTACAATTCTGACTACTTATTTCTGACTTGAAGTTTTCTCAATTTTTGCAGATCAAGTAAAGGCCTTCGCCGATTGTTGCCATGCTGAGGAGGCCGCAAAGTTGGTCATGCGAAGGTTCCCAGCAAATTGGTCTCGAAGTCTAGGCCTTATTCGCAAGTAAGGTGACGTAGTGGACTCATACGGTCAATCGCTTCTATGGATTGGTAATGAGCTTCACTCTAGGAAATTAGCCGAGAATGTTGGTACAGTCAATTGCGAATATGCACTGAGGGTTGCTCGTGTATTCCCAAAACATGGACTAATCATGTAAGCTAATACACTGGAACGTAAATCATATCTACTATGTATTCCTTTTCTAATGATGAGTTTTAGACTATGTCTTTTCTTTGAGGGAATATGAATACATGTCTGGTGGATAGAAGATGCAAGTTCACATACTTTTATTTTCGGATCAGCACGCCCAGTGGTATTGTAACTAGATTTTCCATGTCTAGATGATGAAATCTTGAAAACAAATATATTGAACATTCATAGATGACTTCGAGATCTTCGATTTGATATATTATGGCGCGAAAATGGACATCGTTTATTATGTCAAAAAGGTCCCGAAATTGAGAGCAGAAATCTGGAAATATGGTGATCAGAATCTGAGATGGAATTTTTTTGATCTGACCTTTCACGCTAAATGATTTTTCATGGGTTATTCTAGACTTCGTTTCATAAAGACCTCTTCATGACATTTGTTCATAAGATCTTAATGCATAACATATAAAAAAAATACAAAAATATTCATGCACGTTTCGTATTTTTAATGCATTTAATGAAATCATGCAATTCTGTTGGCGTCCTTGAGTCTGAATTTCTTTCTATGCGTGGTCATATTGATTCGTAGTTATCTCATGTTTAAAGTCTTCTTTTGAAACTTCACAAAAAATGAAAGTTGTTCATTGGGGTCTTGTTTAGTAGACTTGGAAAGTTTGATGCATTAATTTAGAGATTTGAGTGTCCATTTGAGCTTAATCCTGAAGTATGTCTGCTCTGTGAAATTTGTTTGTTTGCTGCTGAGCTCTCATGAAAGATCATTTTCTACACGAAAATGAGTGTCTCTTCAATAAGAATGTAAAACATGAAAGTTGTCAACGACACATTTTCTCGTCCACATAAAAAATGTCATAATTTTTGCATGCATTTCATTATTTCTTTTGTATTTTATGGTTACTGCTTTTTCCTTAAGAATGTTCATGGGCAGTATGGTTTAATTCGTATTTTGTGTTAATACATCGGAAAATGTAAAAAATGGTCTCAATGAAGTTTAATCAGCACGTGTTAAACTTTCTTCGAGCGTTTGAAATGTCTTAACTCATTGGTGATTGTGCATGTCTGATTGGATAGTTCATTATTTTCATTTGGCTTTTGGCCCGATGCTTTGAAAACTGGAGGATGACCGATGTCCATTCCGGTCCATTTTGTTGTACTCCCGACCCACGAAGTTTGGCGACGGGTGTTTGACCGATGTCCATTCCGGTCCATTTTTGTTGTATTCCCGATCATGTCTCGGGTTTTATTTAATTGGTCTGTAATTATTCGCCCGACGAGTTGCTGGTTTTATTTCCACTGTCTTTAGGGTAGTTTTACTTTATCTGCTCTCTCTTTATCCCTTTGATTGCTCTGGATGATTTTCTTTTATTTAGATAAAAACAAAAAAATTAGAATGCCATGAAATGAATCCCTCAAGACCATTTTGCATGAGCACCTAGCCTGGTTTTAAAAAAAAAAAACAACAAAATCAGGAGTTAAATTGCTAAAAACCTCGCGTGATCACCTTAGGTAACAATCAATTCGGGATGTAACCGAAAGGACTCTAGTGTAAACTAGGGTAATCAAATCCCCGGCCCTAGAATCTCTGGTTGCGTAGGATCGAGTGATCCCTCCTAATCACTCGATGAGGTATCCGGTCTACCTCCCAAGAAAGACCGGTGACGACTCCAAATTTTAAACCATTTGAACAAAAAAAACCAAAGTCGCGATTTGGTAGAGCTTGGGAGAGCTCGAATTAGGTTAGTTAATTTAATCAATTAATCTGGTAGTCCATTAACCTAAAAATGAATTTTAGGTCGCGATAATAATGAAGCAAGAAGAAGAGGTTAGTGATATTCTTTTGTTTTAATCTTATTTTTGATAATAAAAAAAAAGGTTGGTGATATTTAGATACAATTAAATGTAGTTGGACTTGGGATAAGCACCGGAGCCGGTCCCCCACCCAAATGGGCTGAGTTTTCAAGAAACGATTGGCGATAAAATTTGCTTATATTTTTAGTTTAATAACATCAGTGGCAATTTTAAAAAAATATGCAAACACAGGTTATCAATATAAATTATAGGGTTAATACCACGAAAAACCCCAAACTGGTACACCAGTGACAAATTTACCCCAAACTATTTTTTTGATCATGAAAAACCTCAAACTGGTACGCCTGTGACAAATTTACCCCAAACTATTTTTTTGACCATAAAAAACCCCAAACTGGTACATTTGTGACAAATTTACCCTAAAATAAATTTTTTTACCACGAAAAACTCCAAATTATTACATTTATGACAAATTTACCATTTATTAAATTGGTTCAGTACCATGAAAATTCCTAAATTGATAAACATATGGTAAACAGAGGGTAAAAATCATAAATCGGTATACCGTGAAGTTTCATATGCCATTTAACTAAGCAATTTAACGTTAAATTTAATGAAAATTAACGGATGGTAAATTTGTCGCAAATATATCAATTTGGGGTAAATTTGTCACAAATGTACCAGTTTGGGGTTTTTTGAGGTCAAAAAAATAGTTTGGGGTAAATTTGTCACATGTGTACCAGTTTGGGGTTTTTCATGGTAAAAAAAATAGTCTGGGGTAAATTTGTCACAAGCGTACCAGTTTGGGGTTTTTCGTGGTATTAACCCTAAATTATAACATTGAAATCATCCATTCAAAAGTACAAGTACAATCTTTTCATGTAATGAATTATTTTTTGCGTTTGCAATGTCAGGTTGAATTCCCCGGTAATGTGGCTTTTTCTGATTGGAAGGGGCGCACGGTGACGTGTTAACCCTAGCCCACCCAATATTTTTCCACATGTTGATAGGTTTAGGTTTAGTTAAAGGGACACATTCAACGACAGGGAGGGAGCACAGAGGCAGCCGCCGGATGACGATCCTACTCCTCCGCCTCCTCCACTCACTCCTCTGTGATAGTTCGCGAACTTAATAGCAGTTTCGCAACCCAAGGTCTCGAGATATCGACATGGCGGCGGCGGCGGCGGCGACATAACACAAGGGCGAACTTAACGCCCGCCGCGAGAAAGCGCGCGCGAGCCGCATGTGCTACGAATACAAGTAGCAGTCGGCCGTCTTTGGACAGGGTCAGATGGGGAGACAAAAACTATACAAATCATGTGGATCAAGACCAACTGAACTATCGATTACTCAGGAGCATGGCCGCAATTAGCGGGCCATCTGCGTGATTCTGGGCACGAATGTGATCCACAATCATCACTTGGGCAATCCTAATGTGGGTGCAAGCTTCGTCTTTCAACGTTTGTAAAATGCAAAGCATTAGATTTCACTGGAAACCAAAAGATGATAAAACTTCCATAAGAGCTAAGAGCATCTCTATATATATAAAGCAATTTCTTTTTTTTTTTTCTGGACGACATTTATGGTCGCACAGCTAACATAGGACGTCGCTAACATCATATGCTATAGATAGAAAAAAAAAAATAATGCCAAAGATTGAATTTCAAAATATTTCGATATATCATAACGAGAATACACGAGCCTATTTATAGGCCAAAACAACAAATCAAGTAAGATATATTCATAATCTCGAGCGATATGGACAATTAATATAATTATCAAGTTATCTTTTTTAATATAAGAAATTATCTTGCAAAATCCTTAATTATCTCTAACACTAACAAATATTGGACGAACGCCGTATGAACTCAAAGAGACAGCAAGAGAAAAATAACCAAAGCCAAAGACTGCCTAACTCGCCTGACGTTCAAGATAGGGAAGCAAAGAGAAGGCCGAGGGATAGAGAGCAGCGGACGACGGAGCCAAGCATCGACCGGCGAGAGCTGATGGCTGAGGAACCCTGAGTCCCAGAATCAGGCCTCACAAAACCACCTGTCCCTGTCCCTGGGATCATGCGACCACGTGCGCCACCACCAGCACTGCCACCTGAACGGCTGGTCCCGCCGCCGCCGCCACCTGAACGGCCACCCCCGCCGCCACCGCCTGAACGACCACCCCCACCTAGCTTTTTCACAAGGGAGCCGATCTTTCTCGCTTGGAAGGAGGAGAAGGAGACGTCGTCGCTCGACGGCCGCTGTTGATGCTGCTGTTGGCCGAGGATTTTATCCATGGACTCGGCGATCTCGCGAGCTGAGCTCTCATTAGATCGAGACAGCAACATGAGAATTGCAACGGAAAGGGCGAGAGCGATTTTGACCGCGGCCATCGAGGTCGCCTGAGCTTTGTGTTTGATCGAATCTTTGGGGAGTTTCGCACGCAGGAAAGGTTGTGGTTCCTTTTCCTTCTTTCGGTCGTGCAGGAGTGGCAAAAGCACATGTCAAGGCAAAGGGGGAAATAAAATTACCAAATTAGGACTATTTTTTTTTTAATTAACGAAAACGGCACTAATTTCACCCTAGGGTTGAAATTAAAAAGGAGAAAAAATAGGATCATCATAGGCCATCGAAACCGAAATACAAAGAATTGTTCGGTTCTCAAAGAAGAAATTGTCATCTGTTCACGACAGAATATATTGACATTGGCGCTAATGCTGCCGATCAATTAATTAATTTTTTTATTATATCAACCGTTTAACATGCATTCAAAATGGAAAAAAAAAATGTTTTAAGTGTGTCATATAGCATTCGATGTAACTTGATATAAGAACATATGAAACGAAAAAAAAAAAAATCAGAAGTGTACCAAGTAAATTGTAAACGACCTTATATGTTGGGTCCTCCGGAAATGAATTACAGTGTAAGGTCATATGTTATTATGCAAGGCAAGATCTAACTTCATGAAGCATCTCACCGGACAAGAAGAAATCCAAAGACCGCCTAACTACTATTTCCCTTGACATTCAAACTAGAGCCGATGCAAACAGTAGACCGAGGAGAATAGAGGCACAACCGGCGGAGGCGAGCCACGACGGGCGAGATCCGATGGCTGAGGACTTCTGATCCCCACTGCTGGGCTTAGCTCCGCCCCCAGGCAAGACGTGACCGCCATAGCTGCCACTGCCACCTCCGCCGTTTGACGCCTGGCATCCTCATCACGCCCCCCCCCCACCCGCGTGGCCCCCACCACTTGCGTCGCCGTCGCCGCCACTGACGCCGCCGTCGCCACCCTCCTTCACGTGGACGCCCATCTTTCTTGTTTGGAAGGCGGACAAGACTTTCTCGCTCGAGGGTTTGGTGCTTCTGCGAGCGCTGGCCGAGCTCTCGGGAGATTGGGACAGCAGCAGAAGGATCACGAAGGAAAGGGCGAGCGCCAACTTGATTGCCGCCATCGAAATTAGGGCACGAATGAGGGTGACGCTGCATGTATCAAGGAGAAGAAGAAGAAGAAGAGGGGGAGGAGGAAAATGGGGATGCTCAGAATCAGTTGATAACCAAAAGAAATCTCTCTGTGATCTTTCATTTGATCTAACGGAATCGAAACATCGGATAATTATGGAATTCCGGACAAAAGCCTATCTCATGTTCGCCTCATTAAACGAAATATAATACACAAAATGAATTGAATCTGGACCGTCGAAAAACAACATTTTGAATATGGGATTCGCTTGGGATCGTAAGTGGTAGTCCAAATACAATTTATCAAACTGTAGTAATTTGTGGAGAAGTTAATGGTGCTCTTATGTTTTAGTGATAAGGTTCTTGAACAGGTAAGGTTAATTTGTAGAGAATCTAACCTATGATTAAAACTAAAAAGGTGAAAACATGGGCTAATCATAGCACCACGGCCTTAGAAACAAAAAATGCAAGAAATTGTTAAGTGGGCACAACAGGACATATCAATATGGTTGTAATACCGACGCGATCCATCAAGTTTCTCGATGATAGCAATCATTTAACATTCATTCAAAACGAAAAAATATGAGGCGATATATTTTTCAATATAGTATTCGATATAGCTTGATATAGGAACATATGAAGGGGAAAAAAGAAAAACAAATGAAAGTATTCCAAGTGATTATAAACGACCTTATATGTTATGGGTTATCTGAGAATAATTTGAAGTGTAAGATGTCTTTTGGATGCTGAAGATCAACTTCATGAGGTATCTCCGACAAAAGAAACCACAAGAAGAAGTCTAACAACCGCCTAAATCCGAACAACTAGAGTTGAAGCAAACAGTAGAACGAGGACAAGAGAGGAACAACTGGCGGAGGCGAGCGACGGGGGGCGAGAACCGATGGCCGAGGACTTATGAGCCCCACCGTTAGGCTTAGCTCCGCCCCCTGGCAAGACATGACCACCATAGCCAGCGCCGCTGCCGTCCACGCAACCCCTGCCGCCCGCTTGACCCCCACCGCCCGCTTGACCGCCACTGCTGCCACCAAACTTCACGCGGACGCCATTCTTTCTCGTTTGGAAGGCGGACGAGACATCCTCGCCCGACCGTCGCTGTGTTCTTGGGCCGATGGGTTTGGTGGCACTTCCACGAGCGCTAGCCGAGCTCTCAGGAGATCCGGACAGCAACAGAAGGATCGCCAAGGAAAGGGCCAGCGCCGACTTGATCCCCGCCATAGAAATAGCGAAAGATGGCGTTGTCGATCGGATCGTGCGAAAGGTGGTCGGGTACGAACAATGGTGATGTCGCTCGTATATGTAAGCTGGACGGCGGGACTACTTTAGGAAACAAAAAGAAATATCTCCGTGATCTTTCATATTGAACTAACGAAAACGAAACATTCGATAATTGAGGTCACATTATCCTCAATTGCTAAAGATTATATACAGCATATTTTTAAATACATCTATTTTGAGGAATATAAATAAATAAAAAATCAGTAGGCAAGATTCAAGTTGCTAACTTTTCTTGGCCATGTTCATTATTCAGCAAGAGACATGATTCGATTTACGAATCGAATAGTGCCAAAATATGATTTTAGGAAAACAAAGTAAGTATAATTTGAAGAAAACTTCCATATGCTAACTCAAAATACTTGTAAAATACAGTCAGTAAAGTCACATTCGAGTACCCAAATGAGTCAATCTCAAATTAGCCTTCTCTATATATTGACAGATAAATAGATATGAGCCTGTTAATTGAAAATAATTCGTGAATTTTATCCTTACTGGAAACTAAATATTTTAGTTTCATATCGACCCACGTATAAATCTTCTCATGTACTAGAACGATTTTATTGTAACGATTCGATAGTACATCAAGAACAATCCCTATCGGACAACATCCTCTTGGCACATTCATGCTGTTGGAATAACCACAGTGAAATAAGGTTTTCGTGAAGAACAATCCCTATTGGACAACATCCTCTTGGCACATTCGTGCTGTTGGAATAACCACAGTGAAATAAGGTTTTCGTGAAGAACAATCTCACGTTAGCCAGCACAGAAATGTCTTGGCTCCCTCTCGAGAGAGGTTTTTACACGAACCCGATACACAAATTGAACTGAACTGAACTCGGATGGTCGAGTTTAATGGAACCCACCATGCAAGACGAAAGCGGGACCTCTCATTCATACCGGTATCGATTCAATATAGCACGTTATAGAAAGATGTCCCCCCTCTCTGCTAGACTAAAATGGAAGAAAGTAGATAGAGGCTCGGGGATAAAGCCTTCACAAGTGTTGTAGCTTTTATACATGTGATGCATAAATAAAAAGTTACTCCATTTGAGTAGCTACTTAACAAAATAATTACGAGTGTTTAGTCTCCTAGGAAAAAAAAATTATTTGTGGGGTACAATCGAGTGTTCGGCTTGAGGTCCGTGGCATTCCATGCGATATATTGACGTTAATTTCTTGATTTTTCCAATTATGCATACAAATGCAAAGAACTTCTTTAACAAAAAGATGTCATCAATTTGGAACCGAACAAATTGATGTAAACACGAGGATTGGGAGGGAAAGGGCGAGTGCGGATTTGGTCGCGGCCATGGAAAGTCGCCGAAGCTTTTTGTGGGTGATCGGATTGGTGGTGAAGCTTCACGCGGTGAAATCAAAGGAAATCAGAGGAAGAAGAGGTTGGCGATAGTTGAGAATGATGCGAAAAGCTGAATTTCTATAGGCTTTATCGGAGGACTGTCTAAGTAAATAAAAAAAAAATCAAATTAGATATGTATAATCAAAATACAGATAGAAAATAATAGAAAATGTCGTAAATTTCTCTAAAAGATATCTAAAATATATCTAATAATAATATTTGGATATGCTTAAAATGCAGTTGGATTTGGGATGGGCACCGGAGCGTGTCCCCCACCTGAACGGGCCCTTTTTTTTTTTTTTAAAGAAACGGATAGGGGCGAAATTTGGTTATATGTTTACTTTAATAACATCGATGGCAATTTAAATAAATATACATTAAAATTATTCATTCAGAATGACAAATTTTTTTCATAATTAAGCTATGCGTAATTTACCTTCGTGAGTGAATTTTCATATAATAGGGTAATTTTTCGCGAGGCATGGCAGGTCAAATTTGCCCTCTGCAGGATGGGGTATGAGATCCCCATCCCCCGCTCTATGACCATGTCTAAATTTTGGAAACCAAAATCCTTTCTCCCTTTTTCGTCACTAAATGAACATAATATGCGTAATAAATTGAATCTGGATTCAGCTTGTGGTTTGATGGAAAAATTTTTATTGTTTATAATACTGTCTCGAGAGCATTCCATAAAACTTGATATAGGAACATATGGAAAAAAAAAAAAAATCGAAAGCATACCATGTAATTGTAAAGGAGCTCATATGTCGGGTCATCTGTGCTGATCGACTTCATGAAGTGTCTGAGTAGACACAAGAAACCACAGGAAGAAATCAAACAAACCGCCTAAATTCTAATTTTCCCATGACATTCAAACTAGAGTTGAAGCAAACAGTAGACCGAGGAGAAGAGAGCAACAACCGGCGGAGGCAAGCGACAGCGGGCGAGATCCGATGGCCAAGGACTTATGAGTCCCACCGTTGGGCTTAGCTCCGCCCCCTGGCAAGACATGACCGCCGTAGCTGCCGCCCGTGTGACCCCCGTCACCTACGTGACCCCCACCGCTTGCATGGCCCCCGCCGCTTGCATGACCGCCACCGCTGCCAAACTTCACGTGGACGCCGATCTTTCTTGTTTGGACGGCAGACGAGACATCCTCGGTCGATGGTCGCTGTTTTTGTGGGCCGACAGGCTCGGCGCTTCCACAAGCGTTGGCCGAGAGAGCGGGACGGCAGCAACAGAAGGATCACCAAGGAAACGGCGAGCGCCGACTTGATCCCTGCCATGGAAATAGCGAAAGATGGCGTCTCGATCGGATCCTGTGAAAGGTGGTCGGGTTCGAATGATGGTTATGTCGAACGCATCAAGAAGAAGAAGAGGAAAGCTGGTATATGTCAGCTGGACAGCGGGACTACTTTAGGAAACAAAAAAGAAATATCTATGCGATCTTTGATATCGATCTGAAATAGATATGAGTCTATTAATTGAAATAATTGGTGAATCTTCATCCTCATTGGAAAATCTTCCTAGTGTGCTTGTTCACTCCGATGAATCTTAAAAAGAAACAACGCAGGAATATCTGCTTCACTGTTTATATATATATATATATATATATATCGATAATATATGAAAATTATATCCATCGGACAAGATCCTCTTGCACAAAGGACATTTCAATCTGAATCTGGACGAACAAAAAAGAAAATGCAGAGAGCTTCTGGGTTGAGGGAAGAGAGAGGGCCAAAGATATCCTTTATTTTTGTAGCTCTCAGAAATCAACTTTTTTTTTTTTTAATTTTATATACCCTTTGATGTTCGATAGACTGATAATGCGATCACAAATCATGATTGGCTAAGTTGATGCTAATTGACTGTGCCTGTTCACAATAGACGAGTGACTGACTGCTTGATGCTTACCCTGCTCAATGGAAGCGCCATAGAACAAAGTAGAGGTATCTGAGCAAGGCACACGCGTTGACAGTAACAGCAGTATGATGCAGGATGCGGTCAGAGGAATAGATTGGTGAGAACATCTGGATTCAGCTTGTGGTTTGAGGAAATCTGACCCAGTTGTCTAGCCAATTCTCCGACCACCCGATCCATGTATAGCATGTAGAGACCATTGCTGCTTTCCAAAACTCCCAGGGCTTTCCGGGCGTGGATAATTGATGTCAACCACTCTTCAAACAACACTGTAGGAATAAAGCTTAACGCTTACTATAGCAAAGAGCTCGATATGCTTGTGGTGTGGGAGCCGAGCCTTGTTGTGCATAATCATCAAGGATTGCGGCTCTAGTATCTCAGAGCTAAAGTGAAGTTAAAGAGCAGTATAAGATGCATGCAATATGTAAAGTACACTCACACTGGTCAAAATTTTCATCCCTTGACCATGTTAGCAAGTAATCAGATACCAAGAATTCGAGAAGTTGAATTCTGCATGCACAAGAGTCAGTAATTGAATTACAAACACGCTGAACCAACAGTAATATCTAAGACTCCTCAGTTCATACATTTTTTTAATGAGGCCACCAAAAAAACATGCTCTTAGTTCTGGACGGCATCAGGTTTAGCCTATGAAGTCCATGAAAGACCATATGCCCTGAAGCAATTATCGACTATATTATGCCAAGTAGGATGCAGGAAATGGATCCCGTTTGACTGATCGTCTGATGAGAACTTGTGTTACGTAAGTCCATATATTTGAAGGCAAAAATGTTTAGGAGTCTTAAGTAATTTAATATTGTTGGAATGTGTAGAGTTAGCTATCATAGCTCTTAATTAGTGTTAGTTGTCATCCTATTAAATTGGTCTTATCTATTAGCTACCAACTACCTATTAAATAGGTCTTATCTCTACCTAGGTTCTTTATGTGTATAAATAGAGACTGATTGTATCGATATTGAAAAACAATAATGAATACATACGTTAATTTTTTCTCCTTCAACAAATATGATCTGCTACATGAGAAGTCACCGTTGATTTACTCACAAGATGAACATGTACTGATGCAGGTCTGGAAATTTATCATCAAAAGGATCTGAAAAGAGTACACTTTCTGCTATGACGGGAATCTTTTGAGAAACTGCGACTAGTGCTCTTTGTCCAAGGTAGACTGCCTTTCCTAGTTTCCGAATCAAATGCTGAACATAGAACTGCACATCATTGCCAATGTCATCCCGTCCTAAAACAAAATGATGCGGCAAATGAATAAGTATTATGAATCTCTAACAACAGAATGGAAACACCAATAATGGACTGTAACTGAGGAAAGCAAACATTTGCAGTATATATAACGGTGCAATCATCCATCATAATATATTGTCAAACAGTTTTGGTTATCCTAAAATTGCAGAAGAGATGCATTGGAATCACAAAGACTTACCACCATCTCCTCCCGAAAGACACGTCATTCTTCTAACCAAACGCGATATCAAACTGTTCACAATACCTTCGATACTCTCCATGTTCTCTTTCACTGATAATAGATTCTTCAATGAAGCTTTAGGAGAGAAAATTGTTAGAAAATAAGCAAGAGGGCCAAAAAAGGCATCTGGCAGGAATGCCAAATTATATAGTCAATCATTTTCAAAAAATTTCATCAGCAAGAAACCTGGACAAACTAAATATCAAATCATTGAATTTGAACACAAACCTCCTGAAAGTACTTGCCACAATTTTAGGGTCAAATAGATATAACCACATTTAACCACCTTGCACAAAACCATGAATAATTCATTCTAAAACATTTTATAGTGCAAAACCATTTGCACCTTCAAATTTGGGCCTCTGGAAACTTACTTGCGCACATCTCTCAAGTTGTAGTAATGACACAGGTGCAGTAAAGAGCATTCACTGTCGCAGCAGACTGCCGAATACATAGACCACCATGTGCAGACTCTAATACATATATGTTCAGGGAAGGTAATCAATCTCTCTTTTACTTTGGATACATTATTTGACTTCACGAATGAGTGTTTAGGTTCTCCTCTAGACTTCCTCAACTTATCAATGAACCAGCAAGACAACTTAAGGGGAAAAGAGAAGGAAAGGTGCAGTTACAAATGCTATGAAAGGAGTAAGCAGAAGTATTGCTCATATAGAATGCGGAGAAAATCAGTTAATGGGGCCACAAGACCCAAAATTGAATGTGGCATTTCCAGATAATGAAATTATGAAGTGAAGGTAAATGCAACTTAAAGAAATTCCGGAATAATTTTGCAAGCGATCAATACCTAGTATGAAGTCTACAGCTTGATGTGACAAGTTGGCAAAATTATCTTCCTCAACCTATAAGAAAATGAGTCCGACACTATTGATTTGAGATAAATAGTACGAAGTCACAGAGCAGAGAGAGGAATCTCACAGATGAAACAGCATCACAGAGCTCCACAAGAAAATCAGCAGCAGCACAAAGATGATCCAGTTCATCTATGGTTGTCACATCTGAAATTGAAGCGTAAGATGACTCCAGAAATATAGTCATAAATAGCATATTCATACTGCTGAATACACGGGTCAACAAGAATTATATGTCGATAAAGGGAAAGACCAACTACGGATGAATACTCAGAAGTCTTTCGAGGGGAAGGAAGAGGAGAACATCATGAGCTTTTCAAAGTCAATCATAGCACCAGTCTCTCAAGTCTGAATCTAAGGGTTTTTCTCAATCATTAGGTTCCTTAATTAAGCAAGACCGAGACATAGCCAATAAGTACATAAAAGCAACAAGTGCATAAAATCCTCCGTCATTACTCTTGCCCATTCACTACCAGTACCAGAAGCCATTAGTGATGGTACCACATAAATTTGTATAGTGCAATCATTCGACTCTGTTAAAACTGATTGCTGAGGATATCACACCTCAGGAAGTCTACTTTGGTTATCAATCTTATAGAAACAATTAAGGCTGGCAACACTGGAAATTTGACAAGTATGATTACTGTGAAAGGACATTACAGTCCAAATCACAGTACAATATGAACTGTCTGATTCGTCATTCACTATTTCCTTCTTAACATTGACAAAATTGAGGCATTCGTGCAAATGTACATGGATAGACATAGATATAGGAAATGTGAAACCAATAGACTAGACTAATTCAGTTCATTTCGACTCTGAGCATGCTGGATCAATCAAAAGAAGCACCTGATAGATGCCAGTGCTGATGCGAATCATCTCTTCTCCTCTTACTTTCCTGGTATCGCACTGCAGAGTAAGAGAAGCAAAGAAGTCCTTCCGATCATGGAAACTCAAACTGGAGCCACATCACGATGATTAGGACAATAGTGAAAGCAAACCTTGCCTAAGAAATCTCCGGCGAAGAACATCACTGAATCGATGATCGGAGCCGTCTCCAAGCCGGTCGGGGCTCAGCTTCCCCAAGTCGTTGAAGAAATAGCACTTGCAGGAAGCGACTTGAGGAAATGCAGCAGCGTGCGATGCTTCTGGTGCGAAACAACCGAGCAAACAGAGTCTCAGACCAATGAAACTTGACCAATAAAAAGGAAAAGATAAAATTAGGAGCACAAAGCGAGAGAGAGAGAGAGAGAGAGAGAGAGAGAGAGAGAGAGAGAGCTCGAACCTTCTGCTTCCTTGAGATCCTCTCTAAGCCTCAGGAGCTCCTGCTTTCGCTCCTTAGCCTGAAACCGACAGGAAACAACAGCGACACCAGCAACATTACTTCCAGTCAGAGAGGAAGATGCGACGAAGGAGATTTGAGCGAAGTAGGAGAGAGAGACCTTTCGCTTCCATCGCAGAACGTCGGATTCAGGAGGAGGAGGAGGAGGAGATATGTGGTTCTTCAGGAAATTTGAACGTAGAAGAGAAATAGCGACGGCCAGCTTCAGCCGGTCGTCGGAGTTCTGCGTTGTCGGTGGCGGTTGATGTTGCCGTTCGCTCGAACCAGACACCGACATATTCGCTCTAGTCGCTCGACGAATGGGACGCGAGAGCGGGAGACGATCTTGAGATTACCTTTCTACACCTTTTTTGAAAGCTTTTGGTCGTTTCTGGACCGGCCGGTTCGCCGTTCCCCGGTCCAACCGTTGGCCTTTTCGGCCCGTATTTTAACTGGGCGGGCCATTCCAAGCCCATAATGAAACGGGCTCGGACTTTTCCCGGCCCATTCGGGGCTCCGAATGTTCAAAGCCTCACTCCCTCACCATTGCTCGAGAAAAAGAGTTGTTGTGGATAAGGAAGACGATGATGTCTGCAACTACGAGTGCGCATGCGATGAAGACGATCTAACAAAGAATTTTTGCTCGCAGTCGCATAGCTCTCTCGCGACGACGCCATGGCTGCTGTCACCGGCAGCTTCACCTTCAAGCCCGTCCTCACGAGCTCCAAGGCGACGACGACGTCTCCGCCTTTCTCCCTCTCCTCGCTCGAGCCGTCGAAGCTCTTCGGAGCCCGCCTCTCCGAGGCAACGAGCCTCCCCAAGTGGTCTCTCGTCCTCGCCCCCCGCAGCCTCTCCGTGGCCTGTCGTTACGGCGGCGGCGGATCGCGCTATTCGGGTTCGGGAGATTGGAGGCGGTCCCGGCAGAGCGATTCCGATGACGATCAAGCGCTTGATGTATCCACTATCAGGTGAAGTGCTCCGAGTTTATTTTCTTTGGATGATTTGTCTCAGCATGTCCGCGAAATTTGAAGTGAGATCGGATTGAAGTTCCAAATGATGGTGCTCATCGTCCGTGTGGTGGATTGATGCAGGTCGGCTAGTGTACGCTTGATTGACCAGCGGCAAAATATGGTGAGTTGCTTTCGTTCTTCCTCTCTTTTTTTTTTCCCTTTGGGTCTGCATTTTGGATTGAGTTAGAGGTAAAGATTATTGTCTTCATCAGTGTCCTTCTTCCTCCTTTTTCAGGACTGTTTTAGTTCCTATTGTATGCATGTTCTTGTTGAAGTTGTGGCTTACTGAGTTATATTTTGGTGTAGGTTGGGGTGGTTTCTAAAAATGAGGCAATCCAGATGGCTGAGGATGCTGAGCTCGATCTGGTATGAATTTTAGTTGTCAAATTCTTCAACTTTTTCTTTTCTTAATCTGAAATCTGATGGGAAGATATGCCAGAAATTCGATACAAATGTAGCTCCTGCTTGTGTTTCTTCTCTATCTTATTGTGCTGATAGCATTTACCTTGAAGTATTATATTTTAGATGTATTCTTGCAACAGAATTGGTGGAGCACTCCAAATTTTATATTTTGTTCTTGGAGAGTGGTTGTCTGCTTGTATTGTTTTGAGTTGGGGTTGGCCAAAGATGTAAAATCTTAGAACCACGTATAAGATATATGCCTACCTACAAGCAGTATGTTGTGTAATGCTCACGAGTCGAGCGTATTCGGTGTTTGGATTTTTTTTTTTTTTTTGGGGTAAGGTAAGAATGTGTTTGGATATTAGCTTTCAAAGAATCCATTATTTTATGTTTAGTGGTCGTGAATGATGTATGAGAAGTTAGTCAACTTTTAATGTGTATTCAACGGCAGTATTTGACACATGATGAAAGAAAATCACTTGGAAACTTGGAAGTTGTGAGTCCACACTCAGATTAGGTTGTCAGAGTTTTTTCCACCAATGAAACGCTCTATCTTGGGGAATCTAGATGCCAAAAGTACTAATTTTGTTTTGGTCAGCACCTGACGGTTGGCTCTGAGGATTGGACATAAGATCAACTTTTGTCCATCACAAGATGCATTAATCTGAATGGATGCGATTACCTTACTAATGCACTCTATACCTTTTTAACATCAAGGTTGTACATTTGAGTAATTAATTGGGGATTGGAGCTTTGCAATTGCATGTTGCATGAGCAATTGACGTGTTCCGCAAAGATGCATTTAGGATTTCATATTTTTGACCTCCAAGCTTTTTCCTCATGGAAAAGATTAGCAATGTCTTTCTTTTGGCTGCTTAAATGCAGGTAATATTGTCCCCTGATGCCGATCCCCCAGTGGTCAGAATCATGGATTACAAGTATAAACCTCAGATGTCCCTCTTCATATTCTTGAAATGCATTAGACATGGAATATGAAGTACTGTCAATACACTTGTTTATTGAAGCAAAGTTGAATGTTGATTGTACCACATTATATTTGATGTTTACATTACCTCCTATTGTTTTCTGAACGTCGGTTAATTTTTGCTGTTATCCCGATTCTGCTATGTGCTTATTCCAGATAAAAAGTTCTAGCCGTCATTTTTTTTATCCTAGTAGTTGTAAGCTAAAAAGCTAGCTGTTCTATTCCCATAAAATGAAGATTGAAGACATTCCTTTGTGTTTTTCCCTTCACACTGTTGGTATTGTTTGGTGTTCTGACTGAACTTCCTTTATGTATTCACTCATCAGTGATAATTGCGATTATGCATATCTTTTCTTACGGTTTGATCATCATGTTTAATCGACACTAATTTTCCTACTCCTCTTTCTTCCTTTTTGTCTTTATTTTTATTCGTTAGTGAGTTTGGAATACTTTCTCGTCTTTTCATGATAATGAAGTTTTCAGAACCTAAGCTCGCTAAGTATCTGGTTTAATTTAATATTATAGTGATGTTTCTTAGCCAATTTAACATTATATGGGAAAATTGGTCATTTGAAGATTGATTTAAGCTGTTACACGTGGCAAATTATGTTATCAAAATTCCAGGAAAAGCCCTGTTTTTATGAGAAGTACTGCAAATAATTGTACTGACCTTACTGTTGTGAGTAATTGTACTGACCTCATCTTTTGGTTTAAGAGTTTAGCCAACATTATTTGTCTTCTAAGGAAAATTTAAGGCTACTATATTTGTCTTCTTGGCTATTTTTATCCTTTCCAGGAAATTCAAGTACGAACAACAAAAGAAGAAACGGGAGCAGCAGAAGAAAAGTGCTGGTGAATTTCCTCTCTGCCTAACTTTTGGATTTCTATAGTGATCCATGCACAGATTCTCATGAATGATAATGTGTACTGACCAAATTGCCACTGCGTTTTTAGCTAGTCGTATGGATCTGAAGGAGCTGAAAATGGGGTAAGTATTTACCCTGAAATTCTAAGATCTTTAACCGAACCGTATGCTCTTTTCCTTTTCTGCATCATCTCTGCCTTTGATCTCCAGTTATCATTAGTTGCCAGACTTGCTCTTCCTGTATTTGTTACAGGTTATTTGGTATGGTTTAAAATGGTCGTTTAGAGGAAGTCTACTAATGATTTTAAATGTTACTTTCGAGTGTCCAGGCTATGCAAATAGATGAGGTATTAACTCATTTGGTTAATCCTCTCCACACACATAAGAATTTTTTTTTTACTCTTTTCAGCTGAAATTTTTTGTGGAGAATTATAAACAGAGTGCAAGTGGTAGCAACACTTATTTATACTGAGTCAGTGTGTGTTCATTGAGATTCTGCCCATGTCTGTCTCCCCAATACACTGGTCTGTCATCTAATTGTGTGGCAATTTCATGGACAGTTACAACATTGATCAACATGATTATTCTGTACGTTTAAAAGCAGCACGGAAGTTTTTGAAAGATGGTGATAAGGTTGGTTGGATCATTCTTTATGATGTTGGCACATGATGCTTATACATATACTAATATAATGGGACCTTTATGTGTGGCTCTTTTTATAATTCTTGCAGGTTAAAGTTATAGTGAACTTAAAAGGTCGTGAAAATGACTTCAGAAATAATGCCATTGAGCTAATTAGACGTTTCCAGAATGACGTTGGAGAGGTATTCCTATTCATGCACTTCGTGGGATGTATATGTTCAATAATTTTGGCTGTCAAAAAAAAAAAATCCTTACACTTTCCCGTGAAGAAAAGTTCCTGTCTGATGCCCCGAAACCCAGGGCAAAGCCATGTGCGAATCCTGGAGGGGCAGGCTTGTGGAAATGAAAATGTATACACATAAAAATTTATTGGTGTTATTATTATTATTTTTTTCGGGGGGGGGGGGGGGGGGGGGACAGAGTATGCTCTTATATTTTGTCGATATATCAATTAACTTATAATATCAGAAATGTCAAAGCAGAGCAAAATCGAGTTTAATTGGGTATTCAAAACATTTGTCATGACGATGTCATTTTCTAGTCATGTCTAAGTAAAGCCAAATCAAGTTTAACTTGGCATTCAAAACGCTTGTCATGATGATGTCATTTTCCAGAAGGTATTTATAGGCTGACCATTTTACCATGTTCAATTTTCACTATTTACACAACTAGGTACATTGACCTTAATCTGTGTGTTTTGGTGGGTCCAAATAGTCCTAATTTGGTGTTGACTATACCACACTTATCTCCAGTTGCAATTTCGTCGGTCTGCGAAAAAGCTGGAGTGCTGCTTTTGCTGGCAGTTTATATCTGGCAAAAGGGTTCGAAATCATATTTTAACGTTTTGTGATGTGTCCTTTTAAAACCTGGTGATAAATATATGCAGGAAATCTCTGAAGAAGTGATTTGTCCGTTTCTACAGATTAGTACTTATCTTGGTCACAAGCTTAACAGTTATTCTGCATATTCTACCTTCCTATGAGTTTTCACTTTGGCTAATCATGGACATGAACCTACAGCTTGCAACCGAGGAGAGCAAGAACTTTAGAGAGAGGAACATATCCATTGTTTTGGTCCCAAACAAAGCTACTCTGCAGAAAGGTCAAGACCCACCTAAGAAACGAGATAAATCATCTGCCAGTGAAGTCTCAGCTGGCATATGAGAGCCAAGCGCCGAGGTAGAAGACTCGCGAGCCATTTTTGTTTTACTTAATGTATCGATCTTTCTTTAGATTGGGAAATTTTTGTAACTTTTTGTACAGTAACGTGTACAACGGCCTATTTGGAGAACGGGCTAACTAGGTTTAAAACAGGTTAGCGAATTAGCAGCACTTTGCCTGCTGGACTAGTGCTAAGTTAAATACAAATGTACTTTGAAAAATTTGTCAATGAAGTGAAGTACCTTAAAAGCACAGTTACGAAGTAATCTCTTGCCAATGGAGAGAAGATGGTCCGAGCACTTCGATTTATTTCTCTTCCCCAGGAAGTTCTACTTCGCATATATCATATTCCCATTGTAGCATTCATATATACCAAACAAACGGGGCCTAGAAGAAGGTTGGACCAGCAGATTTACGTGCCACTTGATTGAAAGGAGCGATATGGCGGACAAGAACAAATGATTGCTGAAATTAATCGTTCTTTTCGCTAATGAAAATGAACTAAGGATGTTTACAACAATATTTTGATTGTATTATTGTCGATATTGAAATATTTTTTATTGATTAATTATTTCAAGTGATAACTACGATCATTTTATGAGAAAATATTTTTCACTTCATTCATTCTCTGCTAAACAAAGGAAATCTGAACTTCAACTTACATGTTGGGGGGGTAAATACCAAGCATAAAAGTCGAATGGTGACGTGGATGAGGGTTCACAGAGAAAATGACCAAACTGGCGAGTTCCACGAGTAGATAAGTAGATCCTTCCCATTTAGGAATTGTATATACCATGGGATTTATATTTCGCGTCACGTTGGCGATCTCTGCTCATCAGGTTGGCTACTACTTCCCATAATCAAGCTGGCTAATGCTGATGGACTTCCGATCTGGAAAAAAATCTGTCATATTCTAATGCGTTTGTACGTCGAATGTTAAATAGTGTTTCCTCTTTTATCCATTGTGCTTCCGCTTGATGTTGAAGGGTTGAACCCAACCGAACGAATGACAAACTAGAAGTAAGTGATTTGGCTTGGATTGTAAACTTCTTTGGTGGTCTGATTTGGGTCCGGACTGAGATTTTCCCAAATCCACTAGGTTCAAATTGGTCCAACATACCTTTAAATCAAGGTAAATCGAACCTGAACCAACCCATAGGGCACGGTCGCTTACTGGAGGAAACTCCCTAAATGGCGACTCTTTCATGTCATGACTTCGCACCATCGCCGGCTCGTGGAGATCTAAAGCCATTGTACTCGGCCCCAGGACATAGCCTTTGCTAGAGCTCTTGGGACTGTTATTACAATCGGACGTCTAGCGACTAAAGAACATCATAAATTGTGATGGTCATCGAATTGCTTACTTGTCTGTGCCTTGTCAAACTACGAACAAAAACATCTACACAAAATCATCACTTTCTCATTCCTAAAATTTTGCTTTGGGCATCATCCTTTTTCAATTCCTTTGCTCTCTCTGCATTGCTTTTCCTAATTATGCTCAAACTGTTTTGACCAAAATTACATTGTGAAGGTGGGGCCGGGTGTCGCCGCGAAGAGGAAAGCCTAAAAACTAATGGAACCGGAAAAAAAGAAAATAGAACTAAAGGAAGAAAGAGAAAAAGGTGAGATATGAATATACAAGTGTAGACTCCCTGAACAGACCTGTGTCGATCTGGGGAACGTGTTATATTAAGGACAGTGAAGACGGCAATCTCAATGGCCGGCATTGGGTGACCCTTTTCTCCAGTGTCTGCTTCAATTGCAAGAGATGTGTCCTGATGCTGCATTCCTCCACCTTTGTGAATTGACAAAAGATTAAACCAAACATCTGAGTAAGAGAGCTCACGCTACGAATCGATGTTACACAAAGGCGATATACACTCTTTTAAAGCTAGCTAGCTAGCTATCCGCTACAAAGAGATCTTTCACAAACCAAATGGGTTGCATCTTATGTTGAGCTAAGACTTGCCCTAGGCAGAGATATGGGGGTAAACTTCATCAACTTCACTGAACTTTTGTAGATTTTGGATCAACTCACTATACTATGATTTCAAAAAACCTGAGGTACCAAACTTTCAAATCTCTCTTTTTCCAATTGATTCACTTTGACTGAAATCCAGTTGGCTTTCCAACAAAACAGCACGGTGGCTACCGCATGGCAATGACGTGGCGCATTCCACAAAAATGAGTCACGTATCTGCCGGCATCAGCATCTCACTAGAAAATTGACCAGCCGAAGAAATTAAAGTTGAGCGGCTGGAGTAATTGATACTAAAGTTGGTGACTTGACTGCAAGGACAGTCCACACAATGCCTAAACCAAAATACAATCGTCCTACCATACCTATGAAATGACGCTGCATAAAAGGTGGTATGCTAGTCCTCAACCTCACAATCACACATTAAAAACGGTAAAATGTATATGAGATTATACTTTCAGTGTAATAGCAATATGCAGCAGACTGTCTCAGAGTTGATGCAAACACAGAGGTAGATTCAGCATAATATTTATGTTCCGCACCTGCATAGCAGCAGTTGAAGCCAATAAAGTTTCGCATTGATCAAGCATTGCCCTTTCACGTGCTGCTGCAAGAGCTAGTTCGGATACCAATTCATTCATTTCTTCAACCTGCAAATTCAGGGACAAGAAGAGGGAAATGTTGTTAGGCCTTGCAAAACTATTTAACCCTGTTCGCAAGTACTAATGAAGAAGCTAAGAGCCTCAGAAAACAATCCGAGTAACAATTATGTTAAAGGGATTATGATGAATATAAACATCATATAAATTCTGTAAACCCAAAGGTATATGGTTATGGAAGACAGGACAATGGGCAAGTATCCACAAAATGCAAGTTCCCTCCCTAAAGATATGATTGTTCTACAGAACATGAACTACTAAACTTTGCATAATGACCAATCATTTGCGTTGAACTAATAGCCATTTCCCTTCCTCAAGATATGGTTCCTCTGCAGTACAATCTGATTGTGCTACAAGGTAAACCAATTACATTGAAGCAAGCACGTAAAAACCTTCTTTGCTTCCTTTAAACTATCACAGAACGGAATTTCTTGAGAAAAGAGACCTTTCCAACAAATCCCATTCTCGAAGACCCTAGGACTCTACAAATGAGAAAAGACAATAATAATAACTAACAATAATAATATTAATAACAAGGTCTTACTTTTGAGAGAAGAGGATACATAGAGGATCCTGTAGCGTGCATCACATCAACAGCAGAACAAAGAGCACCTTTCAAAGATTCCATATCTACCTGAGAAAATAAATTTGCCATGATCAGCTATTGTAGAGATCAGTAATTATTCTTTCGAACCAACAAAATAATCTTTTGCAAATTAACATACTCTTGCTCCTCCGGTAACAGGAAGACGAAGAGTGCTAGCCTCTAAGTCTTCTACAGCTCCAGCTAATGAGCTAATGTGATCTTCCTCAAGCAAAGCCCATTCATCGAGGAAGGTCATCTGAATTGGTCATTAAGGATACAGAAGAGCCATTAAAAGCCAAAATTTAATATTATCATCCTAGACATTGATCTATTGGAGTTCATAAATAAGAATTTCCTCCATAAGTGCAGAAGTTTACAAGCTAGAACCAAAAGGCTAAATATACGTCTGAGGAGGGGTGCAAATAGAGCTGTATTTATGCTTCTTTTGCCAAGCAGCAAATTTAAAGTAAAAGTTCATCGGACAAAAAGTACAGCAAGATTTATCAGAAAAACAACAGTATATGCATCAGAAGTCATCCTCCTTATAATTTGATGCTTGGTATCTAAAATCAAACAGAATTTTGTCAGTTGATCAAGTAGCATGGCCTTCCGTCGGCGTTTCCATATTTCTCAATATAGTAAAGAACTCAGACGTAAACCTCATCAAAATTAAGACACTCATACCACGTACTTCTTTTGTGGTATCATTTTTAAAATAATTAAGTCTGAACTATTTTTAGTATAAACTTAAACGTAAAAAAAAATTCCCTAGCAGCTTCTCTTCAAAAAGTCCACGTGCATCTTTTCGAGAAAACATCAGAAGTGCTCTTACCATATTTCAGCCAAAAACAAGTAAAAACATAGAAGCATGAAGTAGATGAGGAAATGAATCTAAAAGCTAGCAATGGCTGAAACAACAGACTTGGTCAATGTTGTCCATAGCACAAACGCTTCTTTAACAGAAAGTTCTTACTTGTTTATTCAGAATAGAGTTCAGCTTGAGCTCTAGCCGCATCTGCTGAAGAATAACACTCTTTGTGATAACTGAATCCCAAAGCTCAATCATAGCGACCCAAACATTGAACAAAGTCTTCTGCAGAATTTAGTCAAGTTTTATGAAATCAGTGAAAGTAATCTGGAGACAGTAGGGAGTAAGCACTTACATGACCGTAAAGTATACCACTCACAGACATTATAGTACAGGTACAACTCGCCACTTAACACACACAGACACACATGCATGCAAGATGTGCCCGCAAATTACATATGCATATCCGATTCAACCATTTCAATGTTTATTTGATTTTAACACTCGGTTCCATGCATCTCAGAACAGAAAGCTTGCATAGACTTCTTTTCTAATCTCATGAATAAATCTTGACTCTATATACAAAAGGAAACAGAGTTGCTTTAAAGTTGCAAAGGAAAATCAGGCAGAAAAATAATCAAACAAACCCTCTTCCCTAAAAGCCAACTCTGGAATTCAGCATTAGCAGTTGAGTCTACCATGTCACATCACTGTCAGGTTTTCTTATGATAAAAATAAATACTAGCTTTCTATGGAAAGAGAAGCTTCCCCATTGCAAAATCTCACTCCCATTGCTTCACATGAGCCAAAAATCACTTTACATGAACACAAACTAATGCTCAGAAGCACCTTACCCAAAAAAAAAAAACTAATGCTCAGAAGCATCTTCAATGCAATAGCAGATCCTACTAATACAGGTATCTTGTTGATTAAAAGTAATTTTTCATTCTCTGAAAGCATCATCACTGCTGATACAAGCGCGGCTTTAGTTTCCAGAGTCAATTCTAAGCAGTTCACAGAATGGTGGAACTTTGAGCTTTCAGAGTGAATAAACACCCAGGGCTTCTCTATCAATTTTTTTTTTTTTTTCATACTCTTTGAATCAATAGAGAAATTGAGATAGTATGAATCCAATAAGGAACATATGTATCAAAGTTCCATCCCAGCCAATCATTAATTAAAAAACTGAGTGACCATCTCACTTGGGCTGTCATAGCAACTATTGGAGAGTAAACAGATCTAAGCTGGTCTTGAGTAATAATTCTGCACGGAAGTAATTTCTACAGCAAATGCTCTCTTGCCAGCGATGAAAGCTAATGCATGCTTGACAGGGATATAAACAGGCTTCCACTTAACATGAAGCCACAAATACATATAGAGCTGATCAAGAGACTAAATTCTTTGGAGGAAGCCATTTAGAAAAATAAGTGGTCTACCTCTGCTAATGCTTTCTGATCGTGAAGTACTGCCTCTGCCCGTGCATTAGCAAATCGCCACTGCAGATATCTATTATGCATCAGCCTGAGATGATGAGCATCTTCTATAAAACCAGCACTCTTCTTCCCTTTACGAAAATCAACGATAAAACTAAGAACAGATGTTGAGCTGCTGGATTGAGTACAAACATTCGACGGTCTTATCCGAGAGGGACTAATCCCTCTAGAAGGGGGCGTTGACGGCCTTGTCTTTGATGGACTGGCACCTCTAGAAACAGAGGAGGATGTGATAGATGTCCTACTCGGTGATGGTTGACGAGATCTGGGAATAGGCAAAGACTGAGATTTAACTGCAGGAGTTGATGAAGTCACTCTGTCAGCTAAACTCATTAAAAGAAGCCTCTTTGGGCCAACGAGCAAATCATCCTCGAATGAATTACCATCAGCCTCTCCTCTATCAGTTTCATCAGTTGACAGCTGTCTTTCAGCGCCACTGGTAGACCTTTGCAGAGGTTTCATCGACCCATCAGAAGAAGGCATCCTCCTAATTGTTGATAACCCATTTCCTGATATTGATGCAGAGCCTCTAGTAATCTTGTCAGGAAGATCAGAGCTACTATTTAAGGCATTCAAAGACACTTTCCCACCTGTTCTACTAGGCCATCTATGTTGGTCAATCAGACGAGCATTTGTACCATCAATTGGCTTAGAATTTTCAGACTGATTGGATAAATTCTTCCCTTTGAGCGGGCTTCTTTTTCTCTCTGGCGTAGGCTTTCGGACCATAGTTGGCGTTTCAGATTGCTTGTGTACTCCATTTGAAGTGGGTCTCAAGGTGCGGTCCGACGGGGTGCTACTTACAGATTTCTCCTTCTTGGCAACAGGAATGGAAATAGAATCAGACTGGAATGAAACACTCAAACTTCGCATTGTGGAAGGCCACAGACTCTCTCCTAATCTACCAGTGCTAACTTTTCTAGGTGCCAATTGCATATCTACAGATGAATCATGTACAGGTGTGGAGGGACGTGAGGGCGTGGATGGACGTGAGGGCGTGGATGGACGTGAGCGTGAGGCTGGTGTCGATGGGCGGTTCCTCTCAACTGACTGGGCTCTCTTCGGCACCAATTGAGACGACGTACTTGCTGTCCTCGTGAGGTTTGGAGATGGGCAACGCCTAACCGAAGGGGTCGATGGAGTGGGTGACTTGAACCTTGAGCTAACTTCCCTTGTGCGAGGGCGGCGTGCGGTGGCAGCGACGGCAGCCGCATTGTTCCTTTCTGCAGGAACCAGGGGTGGTCTTGGGGTCTCCACGGTTGCGTGCGTCTGTATTGCTGGACGGGATTCACATAGATCCATTCGCTCCGTCTAAACAAACCCACATTGATGAATTCACCCATAAACTACTCCATATTTGACAGACCAAGCAGTCTTCCATCCCGCATGCAACAGAATTATATCAACAATCGCTCAAAAAAGAAGATCCTTTCCTCTGCAACCAGTCTGGCAGAAAAGCACAAGGGAAAAAGTAAGATACCCAGAGGGGGGAAATCGCTAAGAAAAGAATAAAACCAGGAATAAAATCTGAAAACAGAGAGACCCTGTTCTGATTCACTATCAATTGGGTGAGATTAGCGGAATTGAGTACTGGATCCTTTATCACCAGTACCCCAAAATTAAGCAGATCACGCACGGGAAGAGACTTCAGCAAATGGCGAAAAAGTCATCAAAGTCGCAATTACGGAGGGCAATTCTTGAAACCGCATCAACAACCTGCGAGTGAGGGCAACTCCCAAGATGCTGAGGCGGGGAAGAGAGGAAGCTGACAATGCGGGATGAGGTGGGTGCGCAGGATAACAAAACGCGGGGGTGCGCAGGATGAGGGGTTGCTATAGTACAAAAGCCTGGCTTATTCTCATCTCCTTTATCTTAAAGCTCGCTTTCAATAGAACAAGACCGAAAGTGATTTCAGCCATGTCTCCACCCCACGGCCACCGTCTTCCGAAAAAAAAAGGGGGGAAGGAGAAAGATTAAAAATCTCTTAGTAAATTCTTCTCCTTCCTTAACTATGATTTTTTTTAGAAAGGGTTGAGCAAATTAAACTATTTCCAAATGATGAGTTGAGTTTGTCCGCATCTGCAAATTATACTAATCCTTGATTAAATGGAGATTGAAGTTGCAGGTGCTAATGTTCTCGGGGGTTATCTGAAGAGACATGGCCGCCCACGTGCGAGAGAGATCATTGTCCATCCCCATGAAATTCAGAGTCTATATCACGCAAGAAAAGAGAGGAGAGAAAAATCAAACCTTTAAGTGAAAACAATTCAGAAGAAAAATACCCAGGGAGCAACGCCATATACAGAGTCGAATATAGAAACGGTTTCTGCTTTAACACCATTAAAGATGGGGAGTAATTCCAAAATTAAGGAACGGGAACGGACGAACCTGCGAGGAGATTATGGTTGTCGGTTAGCAAGATCAAAACAACCGAGTGGTATTTTAGCTAATTAATTGGCGCGGTGAAGAATCCAAAGGGAAAGACAAAACCGTCCGCGTTCGACAGATTCCGGCTTCCGACGTCCAGGACATATCAAACCGTGATCAAACAGTTCGATCGCCCCCGCACGTCTCCACAGGAAACTCTCAGGCATCGCAGAGGGGGAGAGATCATCGGAAGTCCGAGTTTCCTAAAATAGGAACAGAGTGAATCCGATATATTCCTATATCGATAAGATCAATCGGTTAATCTACGTCTAATCCCTAGATGGTTATTATCGGAAACAAATCCGAAAGCTAACCTCGCCGGTTACTTTTAGGAAATCCTAATCAGACAAGCACGAGACCTTCAAAATGATCGAACAAATCAACCGACGACACTCGAAAGCGAGTGCCGATCGATTTGCCAATCCAAAAAAAAAAAAAGCAGCCGTACAGAGAAACCGAAATCCACGCGGAAAACACTTACCTCGAATCGACCAAAGCACGGAATCCGATCTCCGATGCGATTTCTGTAAACGACAAAAGCCTCGGAACTCCAGGAATCCTCCGAGCAGTCGGGCGGAACGGCGTGAACTCTTAGCGACGGACGATCGGGGGCTCAAGGTTGCAACAGATCCGATCGCTCCAACCCGTCAGCGAGGACGAAACCAAAAGCTTCGAGCGGGGGAGAAGAGAAGGACGTCGGCGGATGGCCGGACGGCGAGAACCCGGCGAAAGAGCAGGACCGGTTCTTCTTCGCGGAGAGAAAGGGGGAGAGAGGGAGAGCGAGAACGGTTCCAACCGAGAAGAAAAGGAGGACGTTGTTTTCGCGCCACTTGCTTTAATATCGACGTGCCTTATTTATTTAATATAATATTAATTTTTTGGGTCAAAAATATAATATTAATTCGCTAGTTGTTTTTTTTTTTTTGCCACTTACTTTAATATTGGCGTGGATTTATTTTTCTTAATATGATTTTAACCTATTTCTTTTGCGAAAAAATTTCAAAAAAGAGCTCCAGCTGCCCTCGTTCTCTCAAATAAGTGCCCGAAGTAGATTTTGTTTCAAATAAAAATCTGAAGTACCATCATTATATCTCATAAGGACCTGAAATGTATATTGTTTCAAATAAGAATTTGAAGTGACTATATTAATCTCAAAAGAGAGCTAAGTCTCTTTAGTAATGGGTATTTTGGGTATTTATTATTTTATTTTATTTTTTGTTTCGTAAGAGATTTAAAAAAAGTAAATAAAAAAATAAAGAATCACGGGCAGGATTATTTTAAGGGTGAATGATGAATATTCTCCCACCAAAAAAAAAGGAGAAAAAATTAAAAACGGTGATTATTTTTTCTGGTTAGTGTTTCTATTTGGTTTCATTTCATTGATATTGACTGGGCCCACAAAGGGGAAAAAAATTCTGGGTCCCACTTTTTAAGAAGTGCCAACTAGATAAGGACCTCACACTTTCTCACAATGATGAGAACCCAAGGCCGCTTCGAACAAAAAAAAAATTCGGGCCGCTAAAAGCCTTTTTCATCATGATTTTGATTATGTGATTTTATTTTTCAAAATGAAAAAAGATGAAAAATTTATTTGATAACGTAAATGCTTTTGATTCTAAAATTTTTTGATTTATTTCTTTGTTTCGTAACCACTTTCAAGAATTATTGACAAAAAGTGAGAAAGAAGCCTCAATTCTACCGATTCGCCTGCCTCAGTTCCTATTCTCTCTACATACAAAAGAACAAAGTCTCAATTCTATTGCTCAATCAACCAATTCCTTCGCTCATCTGCCAATCTCATAGCTCGACCACCACCGTGTACCGCCCTCATCACACAGCTCTGGTGTTTTTAATAATGACTCTGATCTAAAAATTCAATTACGTTCAAAATTAATTTTTTCTGATTTTGTTCTCTATATGAGTTTTAGATAATCATAACACGTTTGGTAATCACATAAAATTTATGTTCTCAGAACATAAATGCATTTGATAACTGCACAAAATTTTTATTTTCAAAAACAATTTCTCTTGTTGATTTTTTTCATTTAAGTCAAATAATTACGTCGTATCACTATAAAGTTAACCTATATAGCATCACTAATAAAATGAATACATATCATGCATAATCCATAGGCATTCTATTTATTTCCTGTTGTTGTAATCATCTATTTACTTCACGAAATATTTATTTCTCATAATTTATTAAGAAAAATGATATTGCTAAAACATTTTCATTCAACGCAAGTATAGTTTATAATCACAAGTATAGTTTATAATAATACCAAGCATGTTTTGACAAAGAAAACCTCCAATATTATCTCAGAAATAACTATGCACGTGCATGAAAATTAGTGTTGCTTAACAGAAGTCCGAGGAAAGGTCAAAAGTCCGCCTCAACCTTCACCCAACGCCTGATGATCACTTACATTGCAAAGCTCGTTTTAGCATCTTACTCAACTTTGGTTCGTTTGGTTTTTTCAACCTCCACCCAACACTTGATGATCACTTACATTCCGGGAAGAGAACAGAAAGTTATCTTCTTATGTCGGCAAATGGAAAGTGCTCCTTAATAGTCGTGAGAAAGTTAAAAAATTTATGGAGAATATTTAGTCATATTATTGCACACGCTTAAGCACGATTACTTTTAATGTTTCTAATTTGCATTCGTTGTAAGTATAGTCTTAAGAAAATGGGTTGTCCTCTAATTCCTATTGGCAGTTATCTTTCAAAAGTGAAAGGTTAAGTTGCTTTAATAAAGTATTTCATTATAATTAGACCCCTATTTTTTCGACTTCCTGTTATTTTAGTGTCGACCATGCCACCTAGGACCGCCAGTATCTAAGTCAGCGATTTTCTGTCTAAATTGGCAAGATGGACTCATTTGGCACAATTTGAAAAAAAAAAAAAAGACTAAATTGGTAAAATCTAAAGTTTTAGAACGTAATTAGCACAAATGTAATGAATTTATGACTTTTTTTTGTACTTTTCCCCAAACGATTGATTTTGAGATTTTTCACAAAATGTTTTTTTTTCTTTTTAGATAGTTTGAGTGCAAATGATAATTAGTATTCTAAACCAAACAATGATTGTGCATATAGATATATGAATAGCTTTTTATTATATAGAAGAAGAAATATTCCAATGATGTGGGAATCACTATCTTATTATTTGATAATTGACAAATACGTAGATAGACATAGGTACTTTAAAAAAAATTAGGAGTTATTTTTTCCCTATATTCGGCCATTGAATTTTTTTGACACGCCATTATTTACCAAAATATCCCATAATACATTCAAAATGCACTCTAATTAAACGTTATTATGACATCTAAATATCAATAATTATCCTAATTATTATCTTTCACTCACCCCTAAAAATCTCACTACTTTTGCAATCCCTTCTCTCTCCCCTTCACCTCATTCCACAACCATTTCTACGAATTTCGCTTGCGCGCGCGTATGGATTTAGTCCTTATTTAGACCTCTATCTATCTATCTAAATTGTTTAAGGACAGTACGAGTGCTTCGTTCTTTTAATTTCATAAGTTACATTACATAAATGTGTAAGACTAAAATCAAATCAAACTTCAGAAATTCTAATGTGAAATATAAGTATTCTCCACATATTGTGGTGGTAACTTCATCCACGTTACTTTAGGTATTAGTGGTATGAGCAAAATGTGATCGCGCCCGACTCCAAAAATACTATAGTCAACCCACTGTCTAACTGGGAACTCCAAGCTTAGAGGGTCCGACAAAATCTCGTTACCTTGGCTCATTTTTTTTCCCCCTAACCAATAAGAACGATTGGAGTTTGTAAAATATTTAATAATTTTCACGGAGCAAACGGGACATTGATAGCGTCGTCATATCGCGTCAAACCGGCAGCAAAAAGCATGAAGACATTATTGGAAGTGCTGCATTAAATTTCACCACATGCAGCATTCAAAAGCATGGAAGAAACCCCTCCCATTTGGTCTGATCTCCGTCTCGTCTCCTTCCCGGTGGTCCAGTACAACGGGGCACGAATTGAAGAAGCCTCGAGCAGTTCATGTCATGAAATGAAACTGAGCAAAGCCATGCATTCGCATGCTTTCTTAAACTCCGAACCGAACGATACTTCTTCAATAGGCGTCAGACTTCGCGGTTCTTTACACTTGCCGGCCGGCCGAATAAATGCAGACAAAAAGCTCACAGTTTTTATTGCAGGTACGTCTGTTTTATCGCTGTCTTCTGGTTTTTTATCGATGGGAACGATGGACGTTCCCGCTGGCTCAAGATGCTGATTGCGATGGGGAACGTGAGCATAAGACTCGGCAGCAGAACAAGGACACAAAGCGACGAGCATCTTGGCAGTCTATTATCTCTCGGGAAAGGACAAGGATCGGATGCTGTCGGAGCAGCAGCATTAACGTTGCGGTCGAGGTCGTACTGGCGGGTCACGTAACAGCACGCAGGAGTCATCATATTCAAGAATACCCACCACGGCAAACCCTAACCCTAGGTTGGATCTTTCTCCCCCCTCAGCCTCCCAAGGTCATTTTGCTGCCCACCAGCTCACAGAGCCGTCCTCCTCCTCCTCGTGGATGCTGCCGCCCCCGGTGACATCAGCCGGTGTCGAGCCTCCAAAATACGCTTTGCTAAAAAATCATAATTACGTGGACGTTGTCTTTACCTAGTAAGAAGAGGATCGAACGGACATGTTCTACCCTCCAAAATAGAGGGATCGAGTCTTTCTCACGACTCACTTAGTTTAACTCTTTTTAAATCCGAAACTCTCGAAACTTTCGTTACACTCGAATGTTGACATGTAGTATTACATTTGCTAATGTTTTTTTTTTTATTTTTTATTTTTCAATCTATAGCTTGGCCTCAATTTTTGTATGATTTCCAATTTACAGTGACGTCGACAAATGATATTGTTCGCCTACGAGAACGCGGCTGTCTTCACGGGATGTGAGTACTTGGAACAGCGCGACCGCTTGATCACGTGACCGTCACGTGCCATTTATCGATGTGGCTCGCTCATGAAATCGACGTATCCGCGAGCTGCCGAGAGGCTAGATGAAAGAAAGAAAGGAACCAACGTGTTGCGAAATTAATGGATCACGTATCATTGTTGGTCCCAAAATTAAGAATTGTTGCCTTGTTGGGTACCGAGGCTTGGAAATTTAAATTAGCTCCGACACCATATGAAATTTTGTCGGATATTTGTCTATCATTATAAAAGCTTATACTACTAGATGTCCGCATGATGTAAGATCAAGATATTCTATCACCCCAAAAATCCACTAACAATGACCCTAAAAAGTTATTCTTTTTTCAAGATTTGAACTCTTGATTGTGCTTCTGAAGGCGCTCAGATTAATCAGAATTCGATTGCAATCCGATCGCATCACTTGCACAGTGGAACACTTCTCAGCCAATCTGAGGGCTCTAGCTACCGACTTTCAACGATGAGAAGATATATCGTGTGGAATTCGCTATGACCCCGTTCATTTGGAAGAAATAGAATCTTAGTAGTAATAATTGGAAGATATATCGTTTGGAATTTTCATTAGGGTTTTTAAGAAAGTTATAATACCCTAATGCCTAAACACTTTTTTTTTTTACGTTTAGATACGATAGCAATTAAGCTCTGCTTATTTCATCGAAATTGAATGATTTAAAAAAAATATCGCCCTATGAATGACCGATTGTATCACTGAACGGCCGAAATATACGAAAATATTTGGATACGAAGTGATGACGATAATGAAATTAGTTATAACAATATGACCAATCATTTTTAAGGGGAGAAAAACTTAAACCGTCTATTATTCGCAAAAGAAAAAATAATAAAGGGAGTTTTAAGTTAGGGACAGTGGACACGTGTTGAGGTAGAGCTCCCAGATCGAGGAATAAACAGGCAAAGAAAGAGTTGGTTTCGGGGTGACTTTGAAAATCCAATCCTTTCCTCTTCTCCGCACGCAAATCTCTGTTTGGGTGGGTGAGGGTTGGTGGCAGAATCGTTGACTCGGCGGCCGCCGATAGTCCCACGTCTTCTCGGAGTCGTAGGATTCCACCGGTCTTCGTCAAACTTCCACTGTCGCCGCCATTTTTTGTGCAAAATTTTAAGGTTGTCGCTGGAGATTCGAGGTTACGTGAAATCGGGTGTAAAAGAGACCAGAACGAGAGGAGAGACATTTACGCAGTTTTCAATACGCCTCGGTTCACATTTTTTCTTTTTCTTTTTTCTTATCGAAACTTGACGTGCTACTTTTATTCAAAAGAAATGAAATTACAACTATTAACGTCCATAAAATCGTAACACAAAAGATCCAAAGGGATTGGGAGGTTTGACCAACCAAATAGTGGAAAGTAATCTCTTCCGATGAGCTTTCGTAACTTAGTCAATTGGTCCATTTGCCTCATGAGAAACGTGGATTACCTTAACTCGGCTAGTCCATTCGCGTCGATTCACATTGAAATAGCTTTTCCGGCTATTTTTTCTACTACACCGCCCATTTCATAAAGTATTCTACTCGTTGAAGAAGAGTCCCGTGGCATAAAACAAAAAGGCAAAAAAAAAAAAAGGACGGGGCGTACAACCAATCAATACGGTCTTAGAGAGCAGCTTTGGCTGAAACACGCAAAATTTAAAGATTTTCTTGTCCTCCTTCACACAAGCATATGTATTTTACCAGCTATATCAAAAGCAAATCAAAATCAAATATTAGATTCATTCGTATCAACAAGAGAGTCCATCTCATTGCCAAAATCGGCCTGTTTTGTGGGAGCATTTGGAGATCTCGATTAATCCAATGGACTTAGCTCTGAATGCATGAGTCCATAAATTTGAAAAAAAGAAATATTTAGGCTCTGTTTGTTTCGCAAAAAACGAATGATAAAAAATATTTTCCTAAAAATGGTCATTTGTATTGCTTAAAATAATAAGTCAAAAGAAAATATTTCGTTCATTCATTTTTATAAGCGATACAGGTGGCTTCGATTCGATTTTTAATTTGGACAATCTTCCATCTAAATGGATTGGGCCGAATTGACACGTGGCGACACGAGTGCGCACATCAACTGATTGATTCTTTGTTGCTCAAAGGATTGCTCTTGAGAGAGGTCGATGACATTTTCAGCAAGTCTTTAGTTTCTTTTTTTTTCCCTTTTTTTTTGTCTACACATGCATCTCTACCCATTTTACGTGACTTTTACTGTTTTTTCTTTTTGGCTTTTTATGGGATAAATCGTATCCAATATTGACATGCGAAATTCTTGGGAAAATATTGGAGGAAATGTAGTAACAATATAGTCAAACTTTGGGGCATGTAATCACTCTCTTTTAGGATTAAGTTGCCCCACAAAGTTTCTATAGGTTTATGGCAAATTCTCTTCAGGATACAATAAAATCACAATGAGAATACTGAATAGCAATTTCAGTAGATCTTCTAAAACATTATGTGAAACAATGAAATGATAGCTGTCTCTCTTTTGAAGGAAAATGAAAAATGAAAAGGAACTAGAAAATTAATAGAATTGTCCATTTTATAATATGAATAGAACACACTTCTTTGTGTATGAACTACCCATACAAACACACCCATTCATGTCCAAAAAATCGTCATTCGGACATGGCTGCTCATGTGTGAAAATCAATATTCGAACATAACTGTTTATGTTCGAATAGTCGTAAATAAAAATAATGAAATAAAATTATAGAATAATAAATTTCAAAATTCTATAATAAAAAAATAATTGTTGATTAATGCTTATAATAATCACTCAATTATTCGAGTATCGCCACGTGCATATGGTGAGGTCTAACTTACCCACTCATGTCTTCATTTGAAAGATTACAATAGCCTTCTTATATTTAAAGTGTCTTACACTCTCTCATCCCTCCTATGTGGGACAGAGAAAATGCCTTATTTTTTTATTTTACAAACAATTGCCAGTAGGAATAACAGAACTAACTTCTTCATAGTTTTTTTTTTCTAAACTTAACGAAGAATTTTTATTTTGTTGACATGAAAAAGAGAGTCTAGGGTAAAAAATAAGTGCGAGCAAATAGGCCGACTTTAATTATATGTAGGCTTATCGTTAGTGAAACACACTTATAGAGATTACTCTCGAGTTGTGATGTTGATATCCATGACAAGGAATTTAGTTCTTATAAGTAAATGTGCCCTAAAAAAGGTTCCCTTTTTTCTCGGTACCCTCTCTCGCAATTTCCAAATCCAAATAATACAAATCCGTCAAGTATCATGATTTTCACCCGGTTAAAAATCATTTGTTTTTCATCTTTTTTTTTTTTACTTATGTTGGTTTATTCGGCTCTATGGATTTATGGTCCCCTCTCAAAATGCATTATTCTTCGTACGAGATTTTGTCGCATGGAATTAATGTGATAGTGCATTTTTTTTTGGCAATCTATTTTCGATAAGTACAAGAAACTCATTGTCGGTCAAGGAAAAGAAAAGAAAAGAAAAACATGTGGTAGCACAATGAGAAAGCTCTGTTTATGCCCCTGAGGCCAATAAGAAATGCCCTTCGAACTAATTAATTATTAATTAAGTAATTACTCGAAAAGCAATGGGTCCGTCCACGAAGGCCAGACCAACAAAAGCAGTGCCAGCTTCGAAAGCCCCACACCCAACCAAAAAAAAAAAGGACACTTCTAAAAAAATTAATATAGAATTAAAACATTGTAAATCTCAAATGATACTCTATGCCATATTTATTTAACATTTAATTTTTTGTCTTACGGAAAGTCGCAAACCTATATTTATAACACATTTGTCTCAAATTGATTTTCGTCTCATAAGAAATCTCAAAGCGGTAATTCAAACCTGAGTTTACCCTCCTCTGTTAGAGTATACACATGTTGACGTACATGGGTTTTTACGCGCCGGATATGTCATTCTCCATATCAAAGTCGTTCAGCAAGCTGTCTGTAACGTGTGTCGACATGTGTGCATCTTCACAGGTCGACAAAATGCTAAACTTAAGTAGATTTAGATCACGGACAACCGGTTTTAATTTTTTTTTTTTTTGGTAAAATGGAATTATTTAGTCTGAGGTGCCAGTTCGAAATTTTTTTACAAGATGGAAATCGTTTTGGTGTAAATATGTTATGAGGTACCGATATGAGGTTTTTAGCGGGCTTACCCTCTAATTGGACCTCATTTTTCACTAAGTTCTCCCTAGAAACTTCTAGGGCAATGTGTGGATAATATGGTGTTCTATGGTATAATGAATGATTAATTTGGTCACAAAGCATGGATATTCATGGTATTGATTAGCCACAAAGCAAGTTAAAACGGCTTGCGCACCCATCCAATCCACTTCCCCCTTTTTAAAACCAGCGATTTGGTCGCTGCTTTTGAGCTCAAGAAGGAGAATGCTTAGTAAGGCAGCTAATTGAAGTTTGCACTAATTTCCTTTATATTTATTGCATAAAAATGTGCGCAATATTAATAATTCATTCTTCTTATTACTTCTTTTTTTCTTTTGAACTTTATTATTATTTTTTTCAAATCAAGCCTAAACCTATGCGAGAAATTCTAATGTAGTACTTTCACCCGATTTTCACTAGAAATCACCGACGTGTTGGCTTTGTCGTCGCCGACTGTCCCTACTTAGGACATCGCCACATTGGCGATATCTGGCGAAAAACGACTAAAAGGGTTACATGAAAATGTCGCGCAAAGGTTCATAACTAAGTTAGCAAAGCTAGAAAATATAGAATGAAATCGACATCCGTTTAAGATCGATGATTGGACAATTTTCCCGAATAGTTGCTTATTTTCGAATTCAATTTGAAGCGCTTGCGTTAAAACCATCGCATAAACCATCATTGTCATCCTAATTAAGGTCCAGGACAAAAGTGCAAAGAGAATGTCAATTATTCTTGTGGAGGCAAGTCGCCATGTGATCGATTTGGACAGCTGCATGATATGTGACTCTCTCACTTAGTCACTTGGGGGGGCAACATTAGCTTTTTTGTCTCATCATCACTTTGGTCCCCCCTACCAACACTTGCTTCCCTCATTTATTTATTTTTTTCGTTTCAAATGCAAAACTACCCAATAAATTCAAAATTCCCATTTTCATGACAAAGGACATTAAAATCGAAATTTTCTTTATCTAGCTTTTTTTTTAGCTTTTTTTTTGTTCAGAACGAATATCTACATTTCATGTGACAAGAGGAGTACAAAACTTCAAAATAAATATATGAATCCAACAAAGCAAGCAAAACAATAAAATTTAAAAATTGAATCAACTTGATACTGCTTGCAAAGATCTATTTATTCCCTAAAAACGAATCTATCGTAGCATCAAAGCTCATACGATGGTCAATCACTGATTCTCGCATCATGACGGAGCTTTCTTTCGGTCATCACAATGTAGCTATCATGCCAAGAGAGTAACACGATGGAAAATAGAATACCAAAGAGAGAAATGCCAATTGTCATCTTTCCCATTTAATCGAGATACAAACGAAATTTTTGTAATTTGATGTCTCGGGGAGGCGTTGAGTTGAATGGAAGTTTAGCTGACTCCGGCAAAAGGGAGATGGCCCCTCCCACCTCTCGCTAGCTCGACTGAAAATGACAATTGTTTGCAAATTCAAGTCATTGTCGCAATTGTCATTTATCATCCTCTTTTGTATAAGAAATAATTATGAATAGATCCTTAGCAATTCTCTCATGAGAAAAAATAAGAAAAGAAATCTTAGATAAGACTTGTAAACTTTTAATTTTGAGGGTTAATATCATGAAAAATTTCAGATCAATAAACTTACGAGAAATTTACTACAAATTATTTTTTGATTACAAAAAATTAAAACTGGTATACCTATGATAAATTTACTCTAACTTTTTTTACCATAATAAATCCCAAACTAATTTACAAGTGACAAATTTACCACATATTGTTTTACCACAAAAATTCTAAACTAGTACAATTGTGATAAATTTACCCTAAATTGGTACACATACGATAAATTTATCTTTCGTTAGTTTTCATTAAATTGAGTTAATATCACGAAAAATCTCAAACTGATATATTTGTGAAAAAAAGAAGAAGGCAAAAATCCTAAATTGGTACACCCGTCGATTGCCACATGTCATCAACTCAACAATTTGATAATAAATTTAACAAAAAACTCATAGAGGATAAATTTATTATAGATGTGCCAATTTAAGATAAATATGTTATAGGTGTATCAATTTAGAATTTTTAGTAATCAAAAAATAGTATATGATAAATTTATCGTGAATATATCAGCTTGGAATTTTTGTGGTTAAAAAAAGAGTCTAAAGTAAATTTATTACAGGAGGGCCAGTTTGGAGTTTTTCGTGGTATTAACTCTATTTTTGATGTGCTCTCTAAGTTTATTTATATAGAAAATTTGTTGTTTCACATGTGATGAGGTGAAAAGTAACCATTGACTTGTTGTACTTTGGAATATTAACAATTAGAAACATGAACCCCTAAATTCCTTACCAAAAAAAAACCTAAATTTATTTATTTTTCCAATATAAAGATATTGCCATGCATGCATTTGGAAATGCTTTATGAAGGGAAAAATTCCCCAGCCTATTGCATTTGTACTAATTAAGTCATAAACATTTTAATTAGGCCAATTAAGTCTTAAACTATTTAATGATTTGACAATTGAGTCCTTTTGATCAATTTTAGTCGAAAATCAATTACGTGAACGCGGATCATTCTAAGTGGCACAACAGACATTTACATGAATAATTTCTATAATTATTTTTAAATAAAGTTTGATTTTTTATATTTCTATGCATAATTTTTTGATTTTTTTTCTTTTCATTTTCCCCTTTGCTTTTCTTTTCCATTGGACCACCAAGGGTAACTGGCATGATGGCATCCCTTCGACCAAGAAGGACTTGCCCATACTGGATGAGAGCCATGATGGCCTCGCCCAAGGCCTTTGAGGCCCTCGCCAGATCTACACAGGTCGCCGCGGCCGATGAGGATCACCAAAGACCCTCGTCGGCCACTGAAAGGGAAAAGAAAATCAAAAACTAAAATAAGAAATAATAATTCAAAAAATATTAAAATAAAATTAAAGATATCCACGTCAACACCAATTGTTCCATGAAAGACAATAAGCATCCACATCATCAATTCTGGCCAATCTAACTCAATTGGCAAATAGTCAAAAGATTTAAGATTAAATTGATCAAGTTAAAAGATTTATGATTGAATTTGCACAAATAAAATATGTTTAAGACTTCTTTAGTAATTTTTTCCCTTGCAAAGCAACTCTATGCACCTAAAGTCTTTCCTGGTAAGAAACTTTAACCTTTAACGAGCTTTTTCATTTTCCAAATTTTTTTCCCTATCAACTAAACAGGTTTCCTCTTCTGCCCTTCTATATAAGTTTGGAAGAGAATCAAACAAATTCAAAATATTTCTTAAGAATTATTAGCTAAAAATTGTAATATGTTTGGATATACATATATATATATAGGAACATTTTTTTTTGGGGGGTAAGGATATATAGGAACATGTTTTTCTTCTTTTTTTTTTGTATCGAAAATGTTCGGACCAGCGTTCGTACGAATCACACACCTCGACTAATCCTCCGGAAGGGTTAGGGCAGCATCTCACTGCCATGACCCTCTGCTTATATCATCAGCACCCAGCGAGGTTCAAACCCAGGATCTCTCGTGAAAGGACCAGAGCGCAAACCAGCTAAGCCACCGATGGATAAAAACATGTCTATATCCACCTTTCTTCAAAATAAAGAATACAATCTTCAAACTTGAATTGTCATACTCAAGGAAAGGTGTTGAAAGAGCGTTGAATCTGCAGAACTCCACACATGATAATATCAACCAAACACTTCATTAATTCCTGATTCTTGTGGGCCCATTTAGCTGCAAATCCTATGATTAAAGCAAAGTAATCATTTTGTCATATTGTCTGGCCAGTTTGGCTCCAATGGAATACCATGAGCAGTGACTTTTGGATAATATACTCCAATGTTCAAATGGAGGTTACTCACAACCATCCTTTTGTTTCCCTTCCCCCCCCCCCCCCCCCCCCCCCTCAAATTTTTTAAAATTTTTTCTCTCCTTTTTTTAGCAATAAAAAATGGAACCAAGGATGGGCAATCATGTGCAAGAAAATGCAACCCCAATTATGGTGAATCAAAGGCATTGCATCTGCCTGTGCTCTTCATCCCCCAGACAACCCAATTTCTCTTTTCTTTTATATATGAAGAAATTTGTCACCTATCGCTATTGTTAGTACTCAAGTCTCTATCTGAGGTGTGGATTTTCCACAAGGGCATTGATTGTGGGGGGGACAAGGAAATTGGAACAGTGATGTTTTCGTTCTGCACTGTTCCCTCCCCGCCGATTCATGTTTTTGTTCTGGTACCGAGGTCTAGAATTACACCGGATACCTTTAAATAAGTGGCACGTAGAGAAAGACCAAAAGGAGACAGCAAGGGAGATCTGCAAGAACTGAGGATTTCTGAGTGTTTTTGGTCTCGTCTCTCTCGGCAGATACATCTGATCTTTTTGGCCATACGATGGCATGGCATGGTCTCTTCTAAGCGCTTCCCTTTTCCGATAAATTCTTGCTCGAGCGGAGGTCCGGATGGATCGGATTACTTACGACCGTTAGATCATGTGGGTCCATATGAAATTTTTTTTTGACGGGTGCCTGGTCGCGTCATGTCCATGTACTTAGGTCTTTGGGAGAATTTCTCCATTTCTTGATGGAAATGTGAGAGGGGCGTCATTTCCATGGGGCAATGTCGCACCAGTGACAAGCATGTGGTTAAGGACTTTAGGATGATTTGTCGGCATTTCCGTGGGGCAATGTCGCACCAGTGACAAGCATTTGGTTACGGACTTTAGGATGGTTTGTCGGCATTTCCATGGGGCAATGTCGCACCAGTGACAAGCATTTGGTTACGGACTTTAGGATGGTTCGTCGGCATCGCCTGTTGGCAGTGTTCCTTTCACCCCGACGTACGAAATCCTTGGGTCAACCAGGACTTCCTAGAAACGAGTAGGATGACTAGGGAAGCAAAATCAAGCCGGACCTCAGCCCTGGTATGGCCACTCCCATTAGGCTCGGGTCTAGCCTAAATTAGCTTTTAGTATATGGTGAGTGCTTGTATTTTTCAGTCTTCTTTTTGGTAACCCATGGAGTTCCGGTGTGCAGTTCCACAAGAGTTGAGCTATGCTCTTGGGTTTGAATTGAAAGGCCCCTAGTCAAAGAGCCTATACAGACCAAATCGGTGGGCTAAAGAAAAGGCACCCAAGAACATCCAATCTAAATTTTCAGTAGGTCACGGTGTATCCAGCCCAGTGTGCTAGGCCAGACCCCATTAGTCTTTAGAATTCCGTCAAAGTGCAATATGGATTTTGAACTTTAAGGTGACTCAATTATCCTCGAAATTTTTACGTTATTTTTGTCTCTTTTTTTTTTTTTGTGTCAAGTTTCAATCGACGAATTTTAATTCACCTAATTGGATTTGGTCTGGATAAGCAGAAATGCGTTTGAACATTGTAAAATAGTTGTAAGAGGCAACTCAACCGATTGGAAGTTCAACTTCAAAGACGATGTTACCCGTTGCAGAAAAACTCGGGAACTGATAGTATCATTATTCCATTCTCAAGCCAGACATTCAACGACACGATGACTTCAAATTCCTGAACTAAGGTGATCACGAACATTGGTTGGTCACAGCGAGCCTCAAGTTGGATATGAGAGTCTTGAGTACATCGAACGTCAAATGGCTATCACAATGAGCTTGAATTTGGATGTGACAAATGGTCTCCCGAACAAAACCAATTTCGAAACCTCGTAAGAATAGGGCTTAACTATATTTGCCGGAGAGATTCATCTTTCTTCCGGTGTAGCTTACACTGTGATTACCACTCTAAGCATCCTTCATCAAGATCAGAAGAAGAGTGACACAAAACAGGCCAGTTACGGAATTCTGATCTGGTCGGCATAGACATTTCCATAGGCAAGACTCAATCGGTGTACAGGGCACTCCTAGTTGAGAAGGATCTATACAACCACCAAATAAAAAGGGGTCGGCTCAATCACTGTGACGAGCCAATTAATCCTAATACGGAGATACTAACTACTGTCAGCGAGGGAAAGGATACGAGGCATGACAAATTGAATCCAACCTCAGCACCACGTATGAGATTTTATGTCAAGATTGATATCCACTGTAGACAAATATTGACCTTCTCAGCAGACACTTAAATGAACTTCTAATGTTTATGCTCCGACATCATCAGATTGACATTATTCATCATGCTGTCTAGATAAACGGACTCCAAAAGCAAGAGAGCTAAGATGATTCTTATCCTCATAAACTTAAACCTATGTAACAAAGTAGCAGAATACCTTGAAAGAACAGAAAGCAGGACCTCACCCAATCTTGGTTGGACTTTAGCTTCCACCAGCCAACCTGTACCGTAAAAGATCACGGCGTTCTCTCAAGGTGAAAATAAACTTGCAAACTTTTCTGGCGTCTGATTCTTCAAGTTTTCTGGCATCTGATTCTTACATCCTGTGCTCCAAAGACCACCATGTACTGATGATGCTCGGTCTAAATTAAGCAAGTTACATCCAACTGACAAAATATCGACAGCCCAAAACATCTCATGGACTTCTCTTCCAATTGCATTCTCCGAATCTTGTCAACAACCCACAACCAACTAAATTGCGTCCAGAAGTTCCATAAATCTGCAGCAAGTGCATCATATAGATTATATGGACGTAAAGCACACGAAACAATCGATTATTAGCTGTGGCTTTAAGCAAGAAAATTACGAAGCAAATGGTTGGAGAAAGGCAGGGTAGATCACTGAAGCCAAAGACCAACTCATACCTTCCTCAGCTATGATGAGCAAGAAGATTGGCCAAAGTATATTACATCCTGCACTTTCTAGTTTGTACACCAAAAGGGATCTTAGTAATTAACATATCCAGTGCCATAAGCCCTGCCCAGAACTGCTTCTATGCCATCGGGGAGTAAATCGAAATTTTTAGCGACAGCTAAACCAGCATACATGCCATCAACTGCAGCACTAACAATTCCACCAGCATAACCTGCTCCTTCACCTATTGGATAAAGTCCTCTGAGCGATACACTCTCGTAAGTATCAGAGCTCCTTGGAATCTGAACAGGAGAGCTTGTTCTAGTCTGGAAAAGTTATAAAAAAAAAAGAGAGAAAAAAAAAGAGCAAACTATTTACAAGAAGTTCAGAAGAGGCATTGCTAGCACAAAAACATGCCCCGCAAGAATAAATGTTGTGAGGTGATGGTGAAAGAGATGAGAGCGAAACTTGAATACTATTAAGATGGAACTAGAAAAAGTCAACAGAGTAGTAGAAGCGAATTACCTCTACCCCATGAAGTAGTGCATCCTTGGAGATAAAGCCTGGTAACTGGAAATGAAGAATTTGGCCAAAATGTTATTTTGTGACACCACATTCATTTTTCTTAGTCTACAATGAAAACCATTAACAGACGACCAGGAAAGTACTCGACCTCCTGCTCAAATGCAGCAATTGAACACTTCAAAGCCTCTGTTATATGGGTGGGGAAGAGATTGTGAAGATTTGCTGCTTTTACTCCTAACCGATAGCTCGAGGCTGGCACAGATGTTCCTGAAGAAATTAAATATTCACATGAGAAATTGACCATTTTCTTTCCGTAATTTAACTTAAATAAAATTTATAAAGTGGGATAATGATACGAGAAACATTACCTGATAACTTATTTTCAAGAAAATCTGTCACTGTTTGCACAGGAACAACAAAATTTCCGCCTCCCATAACAGCTGCTTTCTTCTCAAGATCCCTCTGAAAATTAAGATATTAGAATCAGAATGTAGCATCATTTCCTAATGACTGACATGGATTGGAAATTAAGACCTCTCAATTGAGGTTTAATTTTTGAACTAAACAGCTCCTCTTGACCTATTTCATTTATCTATCGACATAAGATTGAAAGACCAGAAAGCGGAGCGTACAAACACCTTGAATGGACTTTGACTCAAATAAGCACAGAAAGGGAAATAACATAACAATGGAAAGAGAGAATAATACAAAAAAAACCTGAAAATAGACCCCTGCCATTGGTCCATAGGAATTCAATGAATTAAACTCTGATCCAGATACAGTGACCACTAACGCAGCATTTGCCCATTTTGATGAACGCCGAGAGAAAGACATGCCATTGATACAAAGTTCTGATGGATCAGTACTTGTGAGAACCACCTGAAAGTGTACTTCAGTTACAACAACACATAAAACCAACAAACTTTGCTCTATGCTTTCAATATGCTCTTCTACACATAGATTGTTCTAAAAATCTAGTCTATTCATTCAAATTCATAATCAGTCCAATTTTTTTAGCACTCATTCACGGATATACCACACTATCCAGCTAGTAATTACTCTTCAATTCGTGCTGCAAATTCATTGGAAAGATTTATCGACCTGTCTGGACAACTCCTAACTAAGTTAGCCATATGATCACACTGAATAATCTTACATAAGAACCGCTGTGTCCTATACTATGATAAGTAAACATGAAGAGAGTCCAACAGACCACCATAAAGAATTTCAAACCATCCTTTCAACAAAAACAAGATGTCTATCAGGCATACCTGTCCACCAGGACACATGCAGAACGAGTAGCAAGCACGGTCTGTCCCTGAACTTGGGGAAGAATCGACATCCTCACCCCCGACATGTTTAGCAACCTTGTAATCTGCCACTGGAACTTTTCCACGTCCACCACGGACATCTGATGCGAGCTTTGAGTACTGTAAAATACAGAATCAACACCATAAGAATGTTGTCTAGAAAAAGAATTATTTCACTGGAAATACTAAATTATGCAAGGAACGCAATTGAACTCTTAATTGTTTCCATTGCTCTCTGTTCAGTCCTACAACTATGTGAAAAACAGATGAAATCTGCTGCCATCAGCATTAAGTTATATGTGATGGATAAATAATAGACAGATTGTGGGGTGCGACAAGAGTACCAACGCGCAACATTAGTAACTCAATGCAGTTAACCACACCAAATAATGATGCCTTCTTCATTTTTTCACTTGTTGCACTACATATAAATCTCATTGACAGCACCATCCTCCATGATTTGCTCCATTCATCCCACATCTGAGCTACTTTAGAGAACTGAGATCAACAAGTAGCATCTTCAAGAAACACACACGATCTCCCTCATTTCTTCTCTCTTTGCATTATTTTCCTCCCGTTGGTTTCTGTTGAATTATCCTGATTTTTAGGTCCTGATTATTAGGAAAAGCTGTAATTAATTAATTAGGAAATGATTTCTTAGTATCCCACATTTTGTGGGATTGGTCCCGTAATTTGTGGGATTTTGATAGCTGTATTTTTTCAGATCTGTTTTTTACTTAGCTTGTACTTAACGTAGTCCTATAAATAGTTTTGTAATAGTGGTACAAGATGTAATGAGAATTATCACGATTCTTTTCTCTAAATTCTTCAGTTTCCTTATCCGAGGAGTCTCTGAGACTTGAATACAAAGACGAAATGATTCTTGACCATAGATCTACTCTCCCATCTCTCCACCATCACTTTCTATAGACCCGTCCATATGTGGTATGATCATCTTGCTTCATCTCTCTATCACTCACTACTGTCAAAATCTCCTTCCCACAAACAAATCTTCCTTAAGTAGAAAAAACCTCCAATCCCACGATCTTCTAATGATTTAAACGCATTCCTCATTCTTCCCAATAACTCCAGCCCCAAGCCTACTCAGCACCGGCCAAAGTCAAAGGTTTTTTCACCCATTTCCTGCTTAGTGTGTCAAGTAGACTGCCGAAGATATTAAGCAGCATCGCAGCATGGGCAGGGGAAAGACACTGCCGAATGGACCAATTTCAGGAAAGCAGGTTTGGGAAATGGAGAGATGGCTGGCCAACAAATTCTGAGAGGTGAATGATTCCACAACAGGGCTTGGAGAACAAAGAAAGGAAAGAAAGATTGAGAAAAGAGATTTTATGGGTACCATTCTGTTCTAAGCATGGCAGCAAATTTTTTCCCTGGTAAAAAAAAAAGCATAAGAATTTTTTAAGGTCTCCCACGGACATACCTATAGAACATCAATTCGAAACTTTTAACTTTGTTGAGAACCTAATTTAACTATCAAAACTAAAGAGCTGACTCAATACTGTATAAAAAAAGATCGTGTTTCTGATGCAGTTATCCCATCTAACAAATACAGAAGGCCACGGTAGATTTTAGGGATATCGTAGCCTGGGAAAACCAAGAGAGCTTCAATAAATTTTGGGGAAAAAAGAAAGAAAATTAATAGACATCAATAACAACCATGGGTGGTTATTCATTTATCTGACCAATCAATTGATACCCTAGCAAAGGGTAAACAAAGTGCACCACCAACCTGTATCCTGTTTATTAGTTCTTGAGGATGTTCAACCCTCAAACCAACCTGCAAAACACAATAGAAGGAAAAATGGCACTTCGTAATTTCATTTATATTGCCAGTGTCCACATATTCACAATGATCTTAGCAACCAGACTATTTACTTGAGAGGAGTAAGGGTCCCGAATTTAAAACAAGGTTGAAGTAGAGATCAAGATAGCAATACAACATCATAAGTTCATAACATTCCATAACTATAGCCATAAAGAAGATGAGAGGATACTATTAGCATAACAGCAGAGAAATTCATTACAAATTGCTTCTTCTTGCACTTTGATGCAATCAATCAAGTTCTCAAACCTTTGCATTCACATGGATAGCATTTGCATATAAAAAATACGATGTTGGAGGACCAGTTTAACACAATTAATTGAATTCTCAAACCTTTTACATTCCAGCGTATAGCTTTTGCATATTGAAAATCCCAATTTTGAAGGATCAGATTGAAAAATTATAGTTGATCTAGCATTAGTTCTGATCATTGAAATTGCAGATGCTATCGTTTCAGTAAGTGTTTGCTTCTTAAGGTACATAACTGGACCTTAGCCATCTCCTAGTTTATTCAACTTAAGTGTCAACATAGTACAGTACAGCTTTATTTCAGACAGACACAGCTTCAACTCAGTGTCATAAAAAGGATACAAATAGAGCTCCTTTCTGCGCACGCGCCAGAGAGAGAGAGAGAGTTCTCAACTTAAATAGTGGCTACATGTTCATTAAACAAAATCTCTAATGGTCCTATGTCTTATCAGGGATGAATTCATGCACAATATTCACCTAGAAGGTGATCCCTCACCCCCTACAATAGCAAATTGAAAAGATCATCCATCTCATCAGCACATCAAAAGCGGAAAATATCCAAACGAGCAATCTAAAAGGACAAGATACTACATTCAGGAAAGAAAGCAATTCAAAAGTGATGTATTTGCTCAGGTTAATTTACTCACAGCAATATCTTTAGGAACCAACTCCACATTATGAGAAAGAAGCATCCGGTAGACGTCTCGAGCAGAATGGCCAACAGCAAGGATAACTGCATCACTTGTAAGCTTTTCACTGTCAAATAATGATTTGTCACTTGATTGAGAGACTTTGACCCCCACAACCTGCCCATTCTCTACTAGCAAATCATCCATTCTCGATCCAAACATGATGTTAACCTGCATAAATCATGTTAAAAAATCAACACCCATGAAACCAGTGATGAGCTAACAAGCAATGACCTAGTGCAATTGACTCCATTAATGTATGCGCAAAGGATAGCAACCAGAAAAAAAAAAATTGACTCACACCAAGCTGCTGGAGATGCTGGCGAAAGTTCCGAAGCAAAGGAATCAACCTATCCGTACCCAAATGAGGCTTTCCATTAACCAAAATGCTTTTAGGAGCTCCAAAATGTACCAATGTTTTCATAACCTGAGATGAAACAGTTAACGAAGTGCCATAAAGCAAGTGAAGTATCATACGAATGGATGGCCAAATAGATGTCGAGGAAGGCGAAATATAATTGAAAAATACTAGCCAAAGTTGACATCTCTAAACCTTTTTCTCCCCACTCCCCCCATAAATGATGCAATACTCCGCATAATGGAGTTCACTAGAGCAATTAGCTCCTAAGAATTTATATGAAAATTGAAGCTTTAAGTGCCACCCAAATAAAGTTAGTAAACAAAAACAAAGAAACCCAAGTGTGGTGACATAAACACATCTTACTCTAATTTTGAGACAAAATAGATTTTAATGTTTTATCGTGCCTTTTTATAAGTAGAAATATATGTACACATAGTAAACTCTGCATATGGGTAAACAAATATCCTTTAACTAGTAAAAAGTTGAATAAAGAAAGAAAGATTTAAATTTTCACCGCCTACCAATAAACTATTACACAGTCAACAGACTTCCATATCGACCAATATTTCTCCCACAGGATAACAACAAAATGCGAGAGATGCATATTTAACTTTAGACAAACAGAGAAAATTTCCACCATTAAAGAAGAATAAAATTATTTGTGCCAAGGATCTCACTCCCTCTCGGAGTTTACCTTGCTATAACCTTGCAATTGAAACAGTCACACCAACTCTAGCACTTGATTTAAGGTTTTGTTTTTAGGCTGCATCAGCATCATAGTGTCCAATCAAGAAGTCCTCAAGTTTCTCTAACTGAAGGAGCAGCTTGCATTGAAATACATTAGTTCAGTTCAGTGACACAGGAAGACCTAACCAAAAGATAAAAGACTAAAAAATATTGCACTAGGAAGTGACTATGCATCTGTTGCCTAAACTCACATCAGGAAAAGGCAACTTTTAAATGGTATGAGAGCCTGAAATTGTGCTTCCAGAGAAGTACTATGACTTAGGTAAGCAGATACCACATTCCGTTCATTGCGGCCGTTCTATTCCCCTCATGATAAGGTAATTAGAAGGGAAAGGTTAAAGACTCAATAAGAGGGAAAAGATGCACCATTTAACATCCAAATTAGGGGTTTTCCGACAAAAGATGCCACTGATGAATTACAAGGAAGGAGGGATGAGCTATATCACAACGATCTATGAAAATGTAAATGAAAGCACATGTTTCAGAGGGCAAAAAAGGTCATGGATCATTACCGCCAATACACTCTCACTGTTCCTTCCAATTCTAGTTACCAATTTTCCATCACTCCAGGTACCTGCACCACCCTGCCATGCATAAGTCCTCGCATAAATGACTCTAACAGCATGCATGGACTATAAGGACTAATAAAAGAAACTCAGCAGCCAAAAACAATTTCAAAATGGTAGATAGGACAAAAAGGTCATGTTCTCTGCAAAACTACACCCCGCTTAGGCTGTACATATTAATAATTGTTAAAAACATAAGCATGCCATCAAGACAAACAAATAAAAAAGAGCCCTTGACAAAATTTAATTAAAACACAAAATTACAATGCTTAAGCTAATTCGACTTCTTTTAACGATGTTTAGACCTAGTAAATTAGGCAAGCTGTCAAAACGGAGAAATAATAATAATGAACTTCTAGACAAGAAATAGAAAGTCGGAAACAAATAACTGCCTTGCTCATGAAAATATAGCCTCATAAATTATACCATCGGTTCCACTAAATATGTCTGCTCCTAACAGAAAAAGTTATGTTCATCAATAGTTGATTTATGAAATAAGATGGCCAAGGAGTACTTATAGAACAATGAGATGGACAAAAGTTTAACCTCTCCAAAGCAAAAGTTGCTATCTAGCTGTAAAATCCGACGCACTACAAGAGCACCAATGTCACGCCCCCTTTGCTCAACAGGTTGGCCTCTTTCGATTAAAGTAACATCCGCACCAAGTTCAGCGAGTACCAGAGAAGCAAAGAGACCAGATGGCCCACTACCCACCACAGCAATTTTAGGTACTCTAATGGAATTGTATGTGCATTGTCTCCCAGATCCAACTTTAAGGTCATTATCGCTCTCTCTTGACAATGTAGCTTCATGGCTCTTCTTACAATCATTTATCATGCTGATCAAATCACCTGAACCCTTTTTATTTAGTGTATGTTCTACTATCCCAGCTTTGGGCTCCAACCGAGAAATAAAGTCCCATGTACGAGGCTCTAGGTGCAGAAGCTTATTTGCATCCATATCCACTGTATATACAAATTTGGGCTCCTTTAGCATCTGAGACCAAAAAAAGGAGAAGAGGTCAAGTAATTATTAGCAATCATAAAGTTCCGCTTTACACCATTGCTAGTGTACGGCTCATTGCAGTCATTAATTGGTGACTCTTACTCTAAACAGCGAACAATGCAACTTGAAAAGCTTATTCTTCACTTCAGTAGTCCCAGGCTACGATCATCAAACCATACCTAAAGTTTGAGCAACAGAATATGACTGACCACAAATCTCACAAATATTGCTGGAGATAGCATTTTCAATCCGATTCACCATAATTTTGTCGTTTTCCTTTATAAGTTGGCATCTTCTGATTCTGCAGAGTGATTAAACAGCTGACTCATCCATCTTTAAGAACCATTTCCTGGTCTGTTGGTGCACTTCCTTGGTATCTTACCATAATGGTATATTCATTAGCATTCTATAACTTTAATGTCTTTTCCCATAAGCAAACAATCTTCTTGTGATTCTTAAAAGAACGTGTCTTTCCAGAAAGCAACTTACGAAATGCACTGAGAATGAGGCAAAAGCGCAAAACGATCTCAAAGGAGGAGAGTGGCAGGGAGATACAAACATAAACCAGATGCCACGCATACACGTACATATATATTCTAAAAGACTCGAGAATGCGACATTATCATATTGTACTTGACATATGTTATGGAACAAAGATCAACAACCTCGCTTTCACAGACGCACCTTTCTCGCATCAAATGATTTCCTCACCACGCAAAACGCTTCTGCAGGCAACATTGAAGCGACCTTAAAACATAAGAAAAAGTCTCAGTCACTGAACTAAAATGGCTTCATCCAACCAGTACAAATTCGACTCTTACAAAGCATTTTCAAAATTTCGAAAATTTGGATGAACACCGATCCTAAAATCGACCCATCAACTGGGGCAACAAGCAAATGGAACCGGACTAAAGCCCACAGAAAATCCCTGCGAGCAAGAAGAGAAAGGACCATAAGTTCACCGGAAACTCGAGGACTTTGGCGATTTCTTGGAGCAACCCATCGGAGACGCCGTGGAAATCCTTGCCGGGGTCGTCGTGGACCGGGACGGCGAGCTTCGAGAGCCTCCAAGTGCCTTCGAACTTGTTCTTGACATCGCCGAGGGCTTGTTTCTGCTTGAGCTTGAGCTTCTTCTTCTCCGAAGGGTACCTCTGCTTGCCGGTCCTCTTGGCGCAGAGAATTCGGAGCGTCTGGCGAGAGGGACAGGAGGGCCGGGGATGGGGATAAGGGAAGCTTGGGGAGAGTGAGTGGTGGGTGAGGGTGAAAGGAACGACCTTGGAGGGAGCAAGCGCCATGGTTAGAGAGAGAGAGAGGAGTGTGTTTACAGTGGCAGAGTCGAGGGATAAGGCCCATAAGGGAGGTTTTGCCCCGTGAATTATATTTTAATGGAAAAGAAAAAAGAAATCCATAAAGTTCTTATTTCTCTTAATTTTTTTTTTCATGTTGGATAATTTTATACAAAAAAAATTAACTAAAATTCTAGGGAGTTGGGACAATTTACCCTCAAAAATCTAATCATTTGGCTTTCAATTTAGCACTAGAATACTGTCCGCACTAAGCGGGAAATTTACACATAAGCATAAGACTAATTAATAATACATTTCGTTTGGATTAAAACTCCATTTATTTTGAGAAATTGAAAGATTTGAAAAATATATTTCAAATAATGGCCGTTTATATTGCTTAAAATAATTAGTCAATAAAAATCGTTTTCATTATCGACAACAATTTATATGTTTTGTGTACAATGACAATTTTTTAATTTATTTATTTTCTAAAAAATGACATGAATAGTCCTTGAATTTCAATCAAATATGCGATATGGTTGGTAAAATTTTAATTTATTCAATGTAGTCTCTAAATTTTAGCTCAATTATTAATGTAGTTCCTGAATCTTTAATTTATTTGATGTGATCTTCAAATTTTTAATACATGTTCAATTTAGTTTATGAATTATATGAAAATGTTCAATGTTGTTCATCGACTTTTAAATTAATGAAAAAATAATATTGAATATTTTTTTATATAATTCAAAGGTTACATTTAACATATACCAAAATCTCAGAAACCACATTGAACAAAATAAAAGTTTTAAAGATCACATTGTACATTGTATAAAAATTTAGGAATTATTTGTGTCATTATTCCTTTTTTAAAACAAGACAAGTAATTAGTTTTGGCAAAATATTCCTTAAATTTTTTTATTTTTCGTGAAATAAATGAAGTCTAGATGATATAATGTTATCCATCTCATAGTCATAAGAAACAAAGGATTGCTACGTTTTGAAATCATAAAATTGTTTTTCTTCTTTTGATTATTTGTTTAATATCTTGCTATACATGGGAACGTACTTATTATATAGAGTTTTGGCTATATAAATGCCGTCACATATTCATTAGTAGCACATCTAATTATTTTTTTATTATTATCATATGCAGATGGAGTAATAAGCATACTCTGAAAACTTTCCTACGCACAAAGACCAGTCAGCACAATAGTACCTCTTTTAGGTAATTTAAATTTCTTTTTATATTACAAGAAATGCCAAGTTTTGTCTAAATAAAATCACTTGAAAATCCAATAGTTAAAAGCTGTAATAAAAGTGATTAAAAAAATTCAAAAGATTCGTACAGGCTATAACCACCACATTATTAAAAACCGTATTCATTTGCTTTTGAAGTCATTAGGAAAAAGAAATATCTTCACAAAAAGAAAAGGTAAAAAAACCAAAAAAAAAAAAATCTGACTTATTCGGTAGACTTGGGAAACCATACAAAAAATCCCCCAAAAAAAAAATCTTAAGGAGGCTCATATCTTTTCTATTCAACAACTAATAATCTTAGAACCTATTTGGTTCAGTATTTAAAAGGGATTTTAGGATTTTAAATTTTTTTTGCAAAATGCAAATAGTATTTGATTCGTCTTTTGTTCAGCATTAGGAAAATGCGATTGCATTTCTAAACGCCCCTAAAGACCTTTGGACCAAAGTAATTTCGGAGGTATTTGAAAAGGTTATATTTTTGGAATACAACTACAATTTTTTTTATCTTTTTATTTTCTTTTTCATTTTCTTTTGTCTTTTCTCATTCTTTCTCCTTCCTCCATCTACTTCCTCTGCCGACCACAGACATCGGTGACGGCGATCGCCCGACGATCAACCATGACAAGCAAACTTGCGCGCTCAAGGCATGGGGATGAGAACCTCACTAAATCAAGCTTGGTCTCAACTTGCCAACCTCCCGTGAGGTCAGCACTAGGCCAAGCCTGGGCTGGTGACAAGCCGAGAAGAAATTAACGAAGGAAGAACAAAAAAAAGAAATTAAAAATAAAATAAAAAGTAATTAAAAATCGAATTATTTACTAAGGATATTTTTTACCAAACGACATTTCTGTCAAAGTTGCTTTCCAATGTGTTTTAAAATATATTTTACCAAACATTATTTGTATTTCGAAAATCCTCTTTAGCCCAAAGATATTTGCATTTTCCTAATGACATTTTTCCCAAGCTGAACCAAACATGTCTTTAATATAAATAGAACTAGCAAAAACCCGATCAATATTGTGCAACAAAATTAACTTATTTATTTAACACAATGTCTCAATTGAAACAAAATGTTATATCTTTATTTTCTAGGAAAAATAGGAAAATAAAAGAAGTTTACCTAATAAGTAAGATTGGCATTCCTTATAAATGCTTTTCGCTCATCTTATTTTAAGATCATAAAACAAATGACATTGTTTGATTTGATTTTTCCTTTGTACATCATCTCACCGATGTAGAGACCGGTTAAACACAAGTAATACAGATACCATAGCATTTGACCGTCACACCAAACGCATCCATCATATCCTATTTTTTTTCACTTCAATAAGTAATTTAAGAAAAAATAAAGTGATTTACTTGGATTGGGATCTAATTACAAACAAAAAGACTACGAAAAAGTAAAAAAAAAAATGCAGACTCATAAAAAAAACACATGGCTAAATAAATATTGAAATTCGAAATAGAAAAGCACAATAATAATTTCAAGGGAAAATACCACAAAAAATCCTGAACTTTACCCTTTGTGACAAATTTACCCTGAACTTTTTTTTGTGACACCAAAAACCCTGAACTTTACCCTTTGTGACAAATTTACCTTGAACTTTTTTTGTGACACCAAAAACCCTTAACTTTGCCTATTGTGACAGATTTACCCTAAACGTTTAAATTTGTGATAAATTTACCATGAACTTTACCATTTGTGACGAATTTACCCTGAACTTTTAAATTTTTATTTAAATAATTTTAAAAATAAGCTGAAAATTTTAAAAAAGGGCTAATTTTTTTTTGAAAAGGCCTTGAAGCTGGAGATATATAAATTTTAATTTTTAGTCCCTTGTTCATTTTTATTTTATTTTTAAAATTATTTTAAATAAATAAAAAATTGAGAAAATACCACCAAAAACCATAAACTAAATAACAGTTTAGAGTTTTTGTTGTCATAAAAAACTTTTATGGTAAATTTGTCACAAAGGGTAAAGTTTAGGGTTTTTGGTGGTATTTTCCCAATTTTTATTATTTAAAATAATTTTAAAAATAAGATAAAAATGAAAAAAGAGCTAAAAATTAAAATATATATATCTCCGGCTTCAAGGCCGGCGACCCCTGTCAGCCCTATTCCGGCAGAGGTCACCGGCCTTGAAGCCGAAAAAGCAATTTTTTTAAAAAAAAATTTAGCCATTTTTTAAAATTTTCAGCTTATTTTTAAAATTATTTAAATAAAAATTTAAAAATTCAGGGTAAATCCATCACAAATGGTAAAGTTCAAGGTAAATTTATCACAAATTTAAAAGTTCAGGGTAAATCTGTTACAAAGGGTAAAGTTGGGGGTTTTTGGTGTCACAAAAAAAAGTTCAGGGTAAATTTGTCACAGAAAGTAAAGTTCAGGGTTTTTGGTGGTATTTTCCCTAATTTCAATGATAGGCTGAATAACCCAATATGCAAAAAACTTGAATTGAAAGAAAGAGAGAAAAAGGAGGAGGGAAAAAGTAAAAGCAGAATGATGAAAAATGGGCTTTTCTTTACTTACAGCAGTATAAAAGTAAATAAAAATAAATGCAAAACGATTTTGATTCCAAGGAAGATAGACGGTATATTTATACGTAGAACGAGTAGTTATGGTTTAAATCAAATATTTATTTCATAGCACGCGTAAAACCCCTACAGTAAATCTCAGAAGAAGAGCTCGTCTCCACACAGTCTTTTATTTACAAAAAAGACAAGTCCTAAAATGTTTTAAATTTCGTGCGCTTAAATTAATAAAATTTTTCATTCCATTCCATCAAGTCCCTGACGTGAACGTCACTGCACTTTGCGTCCTTCCGTATCAAACGGGCTCAAATGGATGAAGAGAGACAAATTTTAGGACTTCGACGTAACAAAAGAAGGTTTAAAAACTTTAGTGCACGAAATGGAAGAAGCCTTCTGCGTCGTCTTCGGTTGATGCGCAGCATGCGCACACCGCGCATCAAATTTTTCGAAGAGGAAAGCCATGCACAACTCTTCATATCCGATCAGCAACTCAGAAATGTCAGCTAAGTCAAGGCAGAATGTCCTTAATATTCCTCCAATCTCTACTGAAAAAGCGAATTGAAGGGGGGAAGACTTGGTAATGGTTTGGTTCTCATGAAGTAACAATGAATAGGGTGCTAGATAAGAATGCAGAACCATGGTTAACTCACTAGGATGTCCAAAAGAGCGTCCCGCCCAACATCCGAGAGCACACCGGTAGGGTGACCAGTAGACACCAGATTTTCGAGTTGTTCGAACCAAACAATCGTACATGTCAAAAGTCTAGTCTAGCTCAATCGATAATAGATCAGCACAAAGCATCTGATAAAGATATCGGCGCTTTGGAGATTGTGTTCCAAACACAGAAATGTTTTCAATTAGTATACTTCGAGCCAAAACCCTTTCTTCAAATGACTAAAGTATTCTCAGACTCTTTTAGTGCAGGCATTCCTCCAAGTCCTCCTTCATAGCCATGAGCCCTATGACACAGTCACTTCAAGATTGACTGAGCTGATTTCATTTTCTAACGTAGTCATTAGTTTTTTTTTCCCCCTAGCATATAGTGAAACAAAAGGGATGTTGAGGTCAAATGATATGAATGGTGCATGCATTCTCCAAACAGAACTCGTGCGGCCCTCAACAGAGAGCATAGCGATAAAAAATTCGAATGGAGTAAAGATTATCTGACATGCCGAAATAAATGTCGTACTTTCGAACAATTCTTCACCGTCTTAATGATCCCTGGGTCTCTCGAGCGCATGATCTTCTTTAAGTTCTCACAAATCCTCATATGAGTGAGGAAACTTTGATACAGTGCTTAGAGAAGAGTGTCCACTTAATTCACCATTTGCTTCCATCTCCATCGAGAGATTGGCAAAAATCGGTCGGCCGAACAATGTTCACTTCCTCGAACTCATTGTCATCTGCCCACGAAAGAAAGAGTCACTAAATTGATGACGTAAGAAAATCATTGTTCAAAATGCATCCACGTTTAAGAAGGGAGCAGAACTCCACTGAGGCGGCCAATAATTACAGAATAACAAAGTAATTCTGGTGATTAAACAAATAAAAGCCAGGCTTCCAGTGATAACTCAATCAATTATACTTACACAATTACCAAGTCATGCTATGCTCCATAATAACCGCATCTTTTACATAGCAGTGCTCATGACTAACTAATCATTAAGAAGCCTTTGGAAGTCCATTGATTATTATTCACTGTCACAACAAGATGCCACAAGTTTTCAATTGGGCTCCAGAAGAGCTTTATCATAGAAGCACTCAAATGAAACAACAGCTAATGGAACATAAATTATCAATCCAATGACATCACAAAATCAACTTAAAGGAAGGAATGCAACAAATGGGGGTAGGTAAATATTTGTAAACTAGATAGAGCTGAATAGTCTGAAGACGATGACAAACCAGCAAAAGCAGCATAACCCATGCTAAACAGAGGGATAAATTCAAACAATAAACATAAGAGGAATACAAAAGGTAAGTCTTAATAGACGCCATTTTTTTTTCTTCCAGACAATCCTAAAGACCATGCCCAGCAATGACCAGATCTTGGAAGTCGTGCAGTACATAAATACGCCGAGAGATTCCTTTAAGCATGTAAAGTTTTTGAATTCTATGCAGAGGGGATAAAAATATTCAAGAAGGCTCAATGACATTAACTTATACTGCTACACATTAAGCAAATTAGGACAAAGAATTAAACTACATAGGCTCAAATGCAGGTTTAAGCGAACTGAGACTCTAACATTCAGCATTAATGACATGTCATTTCTTGTGAAACAGAGGGATCGGCTCTCCAGTTTAACTGCTTCGAAAGCCTTAAATATTCAGCTCATTGCATTTTTCCATGCTTTGCAATTGTGTCCTTTTTATAGCGAAATGTTGCATAAATTTACAAACAAGATTGCATATCAAAATGATATTGGTGCAACACCAACCATCAGAAAGGAAAACATCAACCAGTGTGATTACTTGTTTCCTTTCTTTATTTATTGTACAGCATCCTCCTCAATAAATGCTGATCTAAGAGGAGCTAAAAGAAAATACAGACTAGGATATCACACGAGTAAAACTTAGGGTTGACGTCACCTCATCTCCAAAAGTTTTGGGTACCTCTCAAACAGGTGAGCAAAATAAGGCTTAAGGACAAGTTATGGCTATTCTCTTATGGGCAGTCAACATCAACATCAACATCACCTTTATCCCAAACCAGTTGGAGTCGGCGGTCAATGAATCCAAAACAAAAAGTTTAAAATATACTAAAATAAAAGTAAAAATAAAAAATATAAATATAAAAAAATAAAAATAAAAAGTAAAAATATGGCTACCCAATAATAAATAAATAAATAAAATATGGCTATTCTTCTTATGGGCAGTAAGAAGAATAAATTGGAACAATATCATGAAGTCAAAGAGGTGAACTAAGAAGAAGAAAAGAGAACAAGGTCATAGTGAGACAAACTCGAAACTTCAGGGAGAAAGTGTAGTCAACCATTTAATTTCGGAAGAGTTGCCATCTTGAATGAACTAATGTGACACCCACTGAGTTCTGATTAAATTGTAGCGACGCCCCTAGAATTTCTAAAATTTACACTAACAGCCCTTGGAACTTTACATTGATGCCTCCGGGTCAGACCCAACAACATATTAAAAGATCAACCGTATTTACTTGACAAATTGTGTCCTTTTCTAATTGAACTAGACTGAAAATGCTGACGCTAGTGTAAATCAACCACATATACAAACCATAATTGTACAGGCACCACATCATAGGCTGGAATGCTCATCCAAAATGAAACAGATTCAATTTGATCTGATTCCTGACTAGACCAAGCCCCCCAGTGTGATTTCTACTCCGCCGGATGGTAGTCTATGTCAATTTGGTCCCATTCCAAAAGGTGGTGCTATAGTTTCTTATGGACTTTTATGAGGACCGATTACTTCACATCCACATTTTTGGACCACTTGGATTAAGAAAAAGACACAAAATGCAAAGTTAGAAAGATCTCATAACTTTTGGGTCCAACAAGACATCGGTGTAATTTTTAAGAGTGTCTGGATGTATTAGACAAAACTCAAAGCATGTAACTTGGGCTATCGTTTCCATTACCATTTTTTGGCGATATGGGATTATACGCAAAAGGCAAACTTTGACTCCTTAAACTTTTAGACAGTTGAACAAATTGTAAAAGTTTGGCGTATTTGAGAATCTAAAAAGAGGTGGCTAGATAGAAATGTGGAGAAAACTATATGGGAAAAATTTATTTTCCCCAATGATATTAATGTCTGGTGAGACTATACTTGTTTAACACTCACTGACAAAAAGAAGGAACTTGGATGCAAAAAATTAACTAATTCCCCAAGCCAAAAATAAAAAGGAGCTGCTGCGTACCAAAATCATAAGCCTGGAAAATAGCAGGGGCTGAGAACATACAAGTTGATATAGCAAGACAAAATCAAGAACAAGAAACAACCTTTCCTCAAGGTCAGTGCAACCACGGCATCGTTTTCAACCTGAATAGACATCATTGGATAAGTGAGATGCGCAAAGAAAGAACATTTCAACAGTACTACTATCTATGAAAAACTTGGGACTATCTAAGCATAAAATAAACTCATATGATGCAATGAAGAGCCAAACATCTGACATGAAGAATTAGTACCTTTTGATCTGCTAGTGATTTTGAATCCTCCAGCACTTCCTCAGTCCCTACCAAGATCAAACGTTGATCATTAGCAGGTTGGTCTATGAGGTTTTGCAGTTTCTCCTTGACATTAAGAGTTGTCTCAGTCGGTTCACACTGGATAAAGTAAGTCGTCTTGCTCCGCTTAACACGAATGTACATACTCTGCATGATGGACTACAGCGTAAGCAGAGCAGTACCAAAGTAAAGGGCAGTTAAGGTATCAAAAGTTGCAATCTAAACAGCAAATTATGTGGCAGTGGAATATAAGTACAGACTAAACACAATCTACTATGATTTTCAGTGAAAAAAGTCTCCACATGCCTTCTATGTTAACAGTACTCTGCATATGTTAACCTTTACACATAAAATAATCTAAAACCATTAACAAATTTTACTTCCAAAATCAGTTGGACTATAATGTTCTTTCACAATAACAGTTATCCTATGTTTTTGGAAGAACAAAGTTCTGTAAAACTCAACAAATAATCCTGATGCACTAATCTGACCGATAACTACCAAATTCCAGCCATTTTGCATTGACTATATTCTTTCCAGGAATGTTCTTTACATCCCTCAAGAGACTATGGAAGATAATTTGACAGACAACTGCCAAAGCCTGGCCGTTTTGCATTGACTCTGTTTTCCTATGCATCATAGGCGGTAGTTTTCCTTTTATGAATCTAATTTGACACGATACGCTCTTGACATAATGAAATAGCAAACTTCATCCTTTTTTGTCAAAAAAACTCCAGCACAAGCACATGAACCATTTCTCTTGGGCATGGCCATTAGGCCCTAACAGTGTTATGGACTGAACTCTGCAATTTCAACTAAGTTCAGATTCATCCACAAATACAATTCACAGTGAAGTCCATGTTCTCAGATTTTGAGCGCCAACCTCTGTCATAACACAAAAAACAGCAGATCCAACGAACAGAAAGAGCGAGAGATGAAATACACAAATCTTAAAACCAGAAGAACTAACAATGGCTCCTAAGGGTTTTTAAACTATTAAGGTAACCAAGGAGGTGGAGGACACGTTCAACTATTAAGGAACCAAGCACAATATTATAGGAATTCACAACATTCTAAAAAATGCCAAGTTAAAGCAATGCTGCTGAACTTCAATTTTCGCTATACCCATTAAAAAAAGGAACTGAAATTGTAGGATCCAAGTAACATGCTAGGAGACACCACATGAAGCGCGCACGAACCAGCACCAGAACAACTCAACCACCACGGGCCCAAAACCAGAAACTCTGTAGCCAAACAATTCGCACGAATCATCGACTAGGACACATCAGAACTGGAGCTGTACCATTTTCAACTGCCCCCACAAGAACAATCCGGCGATCAATTCCGATTTCCCGGTCTCCGAACTCCTGCAACGATTACGCGAGCACCTAGATGCCCAAAGAGAACACCCCACGTCAACGAATGCACGTATCGACTTCCACTGGTTTTTCCTCTTCCTGGGGAAAGAAACTAAGAACAGCAAAAGGATCCCGAAGAACGGAAAAAAGAAGCAAACTTTGAATCTTTCGAAGAGGATCCACCGACTGGGAATATACGCGCGCATTACCTAGATGGAGTTCATATCATATCGCCGCTTCAGGTGCTTCGAAGGTATGAGACGCTGGGCAATCACTGAGCGAGGAATTAGGAGCAGGCCAATCGGTCGTCCGCGTGCATATATGGACCCGCCATTGCTGCGACAGCTTGAAGATCTTTGGGATTTCTCGATGTCGCAAAGAGAGAGAGAGATGCCCAATCGGTGGGTGGATTTAGCCCAAATTTTAAGCCCATAATCCAGGGCCCCCCGTGGCCCAAGCTGCATTTGGCGGTTCAAAATGACGCTTGCGGGTCAACCCGGTTTACTCCGGTTCAAGTGGTTGTGTCGAGTTTTGAGCTAGGAAGCACGAACATCCTTCGAACTCCTTCGTGTCGTGCCAGATACATGTCGAATATCGAAATGTGTCCAATACTCGATCGACAAGTGTCGGACATCTGACATGTGATTAGGGTTCCGGACACGCGAACGATACACAAGTCCAGAATCTCGACAGGCCATTCCGACAAGCACATGATCAACTTTAAATATTTTCAAATAAGTTAGGAATCAAAATATAAATCTATCAACTTTGCCAAAAAAATATATAAATATATTAGAAAATAGGCACTTAAGTCGTATACCCAGTTTCTTCAAAATTAATATACCTAGCTAGCCAAAAAAAAAAAACTAATCGCGAATTTTCAAAGGGAAAAAATAAGAAACAATTCACTACCAATGTACATATAAAAATATATATTTAATATATAATGTGTATCAACTTGTCAAAATTTTTTATTTTTGAAAAATGACTTGAGCGTTGTCGCGACCTAAAAATTCCGTTTTAGGTTAATGGATTACCAAGTTGATTAAGTGAAATTAATTAACCTAGTTCGAACTCTCCCAAGCTCTACCAAATCACAACTTAAGTTTAATGTTTAATCATGCAAAGATGGAGTCGCCACTAATCATTTCTTGGTAGGTTGATTAGAAACCTAAGTAATCTAGTGGGAGAACTAAATTACTTCTGCGAACCAGAGATTTTAAATTCGGAACTTGGTTACATTAATTTTTTGAATTAATGCCCTTTCGGTACCAATTTCATGAAAAAATGTTTGATTTGGTAATTTTGATGAATTTTGAATTGAAGTTCAAATGTGCAATTTTTTTTTGGTTTTCTTTTGTTAAATGTGATGCAAATACAATCTAATTATATGACATGTGAAATGTAATGACGTGGCAAGGACTATGCTATATGCATGACGTAACAGATATGACATGGCAATATATGCATGATGTTTAATATTATATGCTATGCAAAATGAATGACTTTTTTTAGGGTATTTTTTTATTTTATTTTTTAGATTTTGGATGTATTATAAAAGAATGCAAAATCACCCAAAGTAAACAAAGATGTGAAGAGAGAACAGGTAAAGTAAAACTACCAAAAGGACAGTGAAAATAAAACCCGCAACTCGTCAGGTGAATAATTACAGACCAATTAAATAAAACCCGAGACATGATCGGGAATACAACAAAAATGGACCGAAATGGACATCGGTCAAACATCCATCACCAAGCCTCATGGGTCGAGAGTACAACAAAACGAACTGGAATGGATATCGGTCATCCTCCAGTCTTCAAAGCATCGGGTCGAAAACCAAATGAAAATAATGAACTATCCAATCAGACATGCATAATCACCAATGAGTTAAAACAATTCAAACGCTCAAAGAAAGTTTAACACGTGCTGATTAAACTTCATTGAGACCATTTTTTACATTTTCCAATGCATTAATACAAAAAATACGAATTAAACCATACTGTCCATGAACATGCTTAGAGAGAAAGCAGTAACCATAAAATACAAAAGAAATAATGAAATGTATGCAAAATTTCTGAGATTTTTTATGTGAATGGGAAAATGTGTTGTTGACAACTTTCATGTTTTACATTCTTATTGAATAGACACTCATTTTCGTGTAGAAATTGGTCTTTCATGAGAGCTCAGCAGCAAACAAACAAATTTCACAAAACAGACATACTTCAGGATTGAGCTCAAATGGACACTCAAATCTCAAAATTAATGCACCAAACTTTCCAGTCTACTAAATAAGACCCCAATGAACAACTTTTATTTTTTTGTGAAGTTTCAAAAGAAAACTCTAAACATGAGATAACTACGAATCAATATGACCACGCACAAAAAAACACTCAGACTCAAGGACATCAACAGAATTGCATGATTTCATTAAATGCATTAAAAATATGAAACGCACATGAATATTTTTTGTATTTTTTATATGTTATGCATCAAGATGTTATGAACTAATGTCATGAAGAGGTCTTTATGAAATGAGGTCTAGAATAACCCATGGAAAATCATTTAGCGTGAAAGGTCAAATCAGAAAAATTCCATCTCAGGTCCTGATCACCATATTTTCAGATTTTGCTCTCAATTTCGAACCTTTTTGACATAGCAAACGACGTCCATTTTCGCGCCATAATATATCAAATCGAAGATCTCAAAGTTGTCTACAAAAGTCCAGAACATAAGTTTCCAAGATCTCATCATCTAGGCATGAAAAATGCGGTTGCAAGACCACTGGATATGCTGATCCGAAACTAAAAACTTGTGAACTTGCACCTCAACGTCAACCACCATCAATAAGCAATACAAGTTCAACATATTTATGACATATACATCGGTTGCAGCAGCAAATGATCACTGGTCACCCCCAATCTCCTCTCATTTAGGCTCAAATAATCATCTACTCGCAATCCTTGCCGTACATACGACTACAAGGTTTGAGAAAACTACATCTCGTGACGTGGCGAGTTGCGTTGATGATGAACCCGGGACGGTGGCGCGACGAAGGGAGAAATATTCCGGCCTCCTCATCCCTTGCTCTCCGCGGTCGCTTTTCGATTTTTTTTTCTTTTCAAGATCACTCTTATTTTTTCTCTCAAAATCTCAATCCTTCCATATTTTTTCTCTCTTCCTCCCCCCTCTTGAGTCTGTTTTTTTTCAAAATTTGCTCAAGACCACCAACTTATAGGCCTCCTCCCTTTTTTCTTTTTTTTTTTATTTAGTGGAAGACATCTTTTTCTTTTTCTAATTTTTCCACTAACTTCTCTTTTATTCTTTTTTTTTCTTTCTTTTTCTCTTAATGGAAGACATCTTTTTTTTTTGTGGAGGACTATCCATTTTTTATTTAGTGGAAGACATCTTTTTCTTTTCTAATTTTTCCACTAACTTCTCTTTTCTTCTTTTTTTCTTTCTTTTTTTCTTAATGGAAGACATCTTCTTTTTTTGTGGAGGACCATCCATTTTTTATTTAGTGGAAGACATCTTTTTCTTTTCTAATTTTTCCACTAACTTCTCTTTTATTCTTTTTTTCTTTCTTTTTCTCTTAATGGAAGACATCTTTTTTTTTGTGGAGGACCATCAATTTTTTATTTAGTGGAAGACATCTTTTTCTTTTCTAATTTTTCCACTAACTTCTCTTTTCTTCTTTTTTCTTTCTTTTTCATTCTTTTTCTCTTAATGGAAAACATCTTTTTTTTGTGGTGGATGTCGCGACCTAAAATTCATTTTTTTAATGGATTACCATATTAATTGATTAAATTAACTAACCTAGTTCGAGCTCTCCCAAGCTCTACCAAATCGCGACTTTGGTTTTTTATTCAAATGGTTTTAAAATTTGGAGTCGCCATTAATCATTTTTGGTAGGTTGATTAGAAACCTAAGTAAATTAGCGGAAGAACTAAATTACTTCTACGAACCAAAGATTATGAGTTCGGGGACTTGGTTACACTAGTTAATTAAAACTAATGCCCTTTCGGTACCTTAATTTCATGGATATCCTAATTTGGCAACTCAGGCTTGGTTTATTCTTAAGGCTCTAGTGGAGTGTTCTCTTTTTGTATTTTCACTTTTTTAAATGGAATATACGTGAGTGACATTTTTTTTTGACATTTTCGAAATATTAAGTATTTCCCTGAAGCCGAAAGAGGGAGTGAGTTAACGACTTCTGTGCAGTGCTGCAAGCTACTCATTTTGGGGTTTATTGATTCAAAAATTAAATTACAGGAAGTAAATGACAATAAATAAAGACCATCAATGGATAGCTCAGCCTTGGCTTAGCCCTCTCCTTTGGGGTTTAAGGTGCAGGAATTTAAATTGCAGAAATTTAAAATAACCTCCAGTGAGCGGGCTCTGCCCTTCACATTCTGGGATTTAAATTCTTTAAAATAAGACGAATTGATTTGACAATTCGGGCCAAAATCCATCGACGGATCAATTGAAAATTTAATGGGCACTCAAGAGCTCGTCAGCGCCAATTTTACACCTCCATGGGATTTACCGTTGACTTGGAGTTGTCCTTTGCCTGACATAAAAATATGGAGAAATGGAGTAATGGAGCAAATATGATTTAATTCACATTAAAAATTAGAACAATGAAAGAGGCACTTAGCTTCAATGGCATTATGAGAAATGCTTGATGGATATAATTGGTTCCTCCCTGAAATCAAATATGGGGAAATGGGAGAAGAGTAGAAAATTTGAGCTAGTTTATACTAAAAAATCAAAGAGAGTAGAGGGACACTTAGCTTCAAATCTGGGATGAATTTTTGATCGATGAAGAAATTGATGATGATAACTCTCTAGCTTTAAACTCCCATCATCTTCAAAATTCTCTCTCTTTTTGGTATTTTCTTTCTCTCAAATTTTTCTTCAATCTCCCAAAACCCTCTCAAACATCCAAAATTTTCTCTCCAAAAAAATTCCTCCCTTTCAAGCTCTCTTCTTCCTCCTTTTATAGCCTACTCATTTACCTCCCATTCTAATTTCTCCATTAACTCTATCTCCCATTCTAATTTTTCCACTAACTCTTCTTCATCTTCATCTTCATCTTTCCTTCTTCATCTCTATCTCACATTTTAATTTCTCCACCTATTCTTCTCCATCTCCATCTTCCCTTCTCCATATATATCTCCCATTTTAATTTCTCCACTAACTCTTCTTCATCTCCATCTTCCCTTCTCTTATCTTCTTTTCTCCATCCATTCTTCTCCATCTCCTCTTCTCCATCTTCCCTTTTCTTATCTTATTTTCTCCATCCATTCTTCTCCATCTTCTCTTCTACATCTCATCTTCTTTATCTTCCCTTCTCTATTCTAATTTCTCCACTAACACATTTTTTGTTATTTGCAAAATAATCCCTTAAGAGTTAGGTATTTACACTCTAGTCCTTGAGATTTTGAGTATTTGCAATTTAGTCCCCGAAAAATATTTCTTTAAGTCCAAATATCCTCAAAATTTTCAACACACCTCTCCTATGCTTAGTCGAAATTCATCGCATATCAAATTTAAAATTTAATTAAAGCCCTTTTGCAAAATTGAGTTATTCTGAGTATAATTGGGCCAAGACGAAAATTTAGAATATTAGAGAATAATGTCACAACTTCTAAAAGTGAAAAATGAAAATAAATTGACTCAAATTAAAAAATTTTAGGCCCGATTCGAGATTATGCTCGTGAAGGAATACACGATCCCGAATTGGATTTTTTAAATTTATGATGGCCAACATGAAAAGGGATTTAAAATAAAAATATTGACTATTTTTATGTATTTTTGCGACCTCAAATGCTATTATTTATGAAATATTTTCCTAATTTCTAAAAAATATATTTAAAAAATACAAAAAAAATACGAAAAATTATTTTTTGCTCAAAAATGGTTGCCTAAGCTTGGCCAAAGCTTCCAAAGTTGATTTTTTAATTTTATGAATTTTTATGGATTTTCTATTAATTTTCGAAAATAAAAATATTGAAAAATACTAAAATATATGGAAAATACTTTTTTGGTCAAAATTGATTCCTTAGGCTTGGCCAAGGTCCTCAAAGTTGATATTTTAATTTTATGAATTTTTATGGATTTTCTATTAATTTTAAAGGGAAAATGTGATAAAAAATCAGGTGTCAACAGCTGCTCCTCTTTGAAAGGAAGCTCGACAGAGGTTCATTTCAAAGATGAGAAGACACATGAATTCTAATCGACTCAATACAATGAAATAAAAAGGGTCGTGACATTTGATCTCCAATATCCATCATTGCAAGTTCCGATCCAAACCCGTCTTGAAGAAACTTTCATGTAGTGAGGGAGAGACGAATATGAGAGTTTACCTGGCACTTACCTGCCCGTTGTTTGGCGGTCGCTTGACACGCATGCTCTACTGAAAATGGAATGAGAACCTAATGATTTGTTAAGAAAACGTTAAGGTGGTTGAACTTGGACCCGTATGGTAGGTCAACCCATAGTAGATTCCTAATGAAAGGATTCTACTGATTTGATTGAAATTTGACCCGTATGGTAGGTCACCCCATGGCAGAGTTCCTAATGAAAGGATTCTAGTGATTAAGATTTGACCCGTATGGTGGGTCGCCCCATGAAAATGCTTGTAAGAAGGACTTTGTGCCTGTAGAAAGGACTTTTGTGTGCTTGTAAGAAGGACTTTTGGGTGCCTGTAGGAAGGACTTTGGTGCTTGTGGGAAGGACTTTAGTGCCTCTAGGAAAGGCTTTTGATGCTTGTAAGAAGAACTTTTGTATGCCTGTAGAAAGGACTTCAGGTGCCTGTAGAAAGGACTTGGTATGCCTGTAAAAAGGACTTTTGGGTACCTGTAAAAAAGACTTAGTACATGTAGGAAGGACTTCAGGTGCCTGTAGGAAGGACTTTGGAGTGCCTGTAGAAAGGACTTTGGGGTGCCTGTAAAAAGGACTTTGGTTCCTGTAAGAAGGACTTAGTGTGCCTGTAAAAAGGACTTTGGGTGCCTATAAGAAGGACTTTTGTATGCCTGTAAGAAGGACTTTAGATGCCTGTAGAAAGGACTTGGTATGCCTGTAAAAAGGACTTTTGGGTGCCTGTAGAAAGGATTTGGTGCCTGTAAAAAGGACTTAGTGCATGTAGGAAGGACTTCGGGTGCCTGTAGGAAGGACTTTGGAGTACCTGTAGAAAGGACTTTGGGGTGCCTGTAGAAAAGACTTTGGTGCCTGTAAGAAGGACTTAGTGTGCCTGTAAAAAGGACTTTGGGTGCCTGTAAGAAGGACTTTTGTATGCCTGTAGAAAGGACTTTGGGTGCTTGTAGGAAAGACTTTAGTGCCTGTAAGAATGACTTTTGTGTTGCCTGTAAGAGTTGCCTGTAAGAAGGACTTTGGTGCCTGTAAGAAGGATTTTTGTGTTGCCTGTAAGAAGGACTTTGGGTGCATGTAGGAAGGACTTTAGGTGCTTATAAAAAGGACTTTTGAAAATGGACCATTCCATGTTGGGGTCTCCAATGGAAGGGCTCCAGAGACAGTATACCCTAAATGTCGCCTTTTGGGTCAACTGAAGAGGTATTGATTGAGAAAATGATTTTCGGGTGCCAATCTGGGATCTGGGGAGACTAGGAATCCTGCAGACGCTCAAACCCAATTTCACTTATCATGAAGGGTGCCATTCTGGGATCTGGAGAAATCAGGAATCCTGCAGAAGCTCAAACCCAATTTTTGTTGTCCCATCACTTTAGAAATAAACCGATGAGGTAAAGATCAAGAACACGAGAGTTGGTCAATCATGATTTGATAAAGTTTGAGAACACGAGATTATATCAATCGTAAGCTGATGAAGACTTCATGAGAGCATGTTGATCATGAGTCGCAAGGGTTCAGAAAACTTACCTGGATCTTCTGAGTTAATGATCGAGGCATAGACAGACTGATTGTATCATGTCTGCTTGCTCACTGAATGACCTTATGTGCTGCAATGGATTTAAGCACCCAGACAATAATCAGAATTGAAAGGTTCAGGTTGAAGATATACTCACCTGAAAATGCTTGGCGAGCATTAGCCAACAGGGCTTGTTTGTTCAATAGCCCTTGGATGAATTTCGAGACCTCAGAGGGTAACTCGACTATCAGGAATGCACTACCTGTCGGATAGTGTCAGAGGTAACATGTGCAAGCATTTTTATCAATAAGTTCATCAGTTCATGCAAAACCATTCAGTTGAGTTTGCAATGATTAAAACCATATGTGTATGCTCATAATATGGATCATGCATGACTATTCTGTCGAGTTTGCATTTCCAATTCTGTCCAGGGAGGTTATCATGTCATGAATACCTCGAATGTAACCTGAATGGGGACTTCAGTCCGAAAGGGCTTTCTCTCGCTCTCAAGAAGGGTTGTTTATCCTGATTGCAGGATTGAAAAGGAATCGCTCAATCTTACCATCACCGCATTCAGCAAGGGTCTGAGTAATCTCGCAATTGGTACGATCAAGCCGATCTGGAGGTCTTAATTAGGACCGTAACGTAGGCTGGGTCAAAGGCTTATCAAAGGGGACTCATTTCGAGTCAAGGCCATTGACAAAAAAGTCTTCATCATCTGCTCCGGGTTTACAAGTCAAGAACCCTGCAAAATGAGAGAGAAATAATCTTGCTCGAACTTTTTCGAGCGATGCTTAAAGTCATTCAACTCTTACATTAATTCAAGTGCTCTAATCAGAAGAGACTTTCAAGGGTCGTAACATAGGTCGAGATTTGGGTCTGAGAAACGAAGGGCTCGTTTTGGCTCAAAAAAATATATGAGAAGGGCTTGGTGTTGGTGATCGTTGCAATCTTGTCACCGATCTTTGACCTTCCTGAATTCGTCTTCAATAAATACCACCATTGGCTGAGGGGTGGTAGTTCTTTTACACTTTGCAAACTGACTTCTTTGGGGATCCTTTTTCGGGAATTCTCAAAATGTATGTTATGGGCATTGGCCTTGCTTTTGATAGGCACTTTGCTCTTTCTGCTCGAGATTCTTTGGAGTAGCCTTTGCTTTTCTTACTCCCGACTCCCTTTTGTTTGGAAGCAGACCCATTTTCTTTAGGCTACACTTGTTTTTTTTTTCTTTTGTTTAACAATCTTGTGATTTTGAATTTTAGCAACAAGATGATTTTCAACAAATGATACTAGACATTACATGAAAGTCAAGCATATGAAATGAGCTAATTCGAGAATTCTATATTGGCCCAATTTCTTCAATTCTGCCCTTGGGGGAAGGTTTCGTCGTTACCTTGAAATGAGCAAGGATCACCAACACGGGCTTGAGAAATGAATTTGCAAGCTCAATTGGGTTATGCAAAGGATGAGTGTGTAGGATAGAAAAAATAAATGCTCTTCATCATCCTAAAGCACTTGAATTAAAATTCGAGTATCGTGCAAAGAAACACTCGAAGATTGATGTTAGTCTAAGCAAGAGAATTTCTAACCATTTATCTCCTGATATTGTTGGAATTACCTCTGTTTTGCCCCAGTGTGGGGTAGTTCTTGACAGGGTTATGAAATGAAATCACCGTTCAAATGGGTTGTCAATGGTTGCCTAAAGTGTTTGGAATGGAAAATAAATGCCTCCTTCACTTCGACTATCGTACCTTTTGCGAGAAAATCCATTTGCCTTGGAGAATGCGGATCCTGACTATCGCTCATCTCACTGGGGATAAGATTACATGACGTGTATGGGAATGGCTTGCCTTTCATCATCCTGTCATGCCCCATTCTGTACATTCGATGCATCATATGCAATTTTATGCTCCCTATTCAAATTTGGTAGATTAAACATGAAGAACAATCATGTATGAACTACACAATGTGCGAGCATTTTTCAACTAGGCAGATGTAGCAATTAACAAAATTGTCATGTTTCTCAAAAACAGATGAGGGGGAATTTAAGTTGCCCCAAGACAATGCGAGCGAATCAAATTAGTCAGGGGCGAGGACGAGCTCATTCTCATGTTTGCCCCAAAATATGCTCGCCCTAGTTGTGATATGGCGAAGACCAACATGGTTGGTCGAATGCCCTTGTTTGCCTCATTTCCATCAGGACGGATCGCATCAGGCGATCATGACTTTTGCCAAAATTGGAAATTGCCCCAGACATAGTCACTGCTGGGAATTTGATTTTGAGTTTTGGCAAATGACTCGTTTCCACATCGGATCCCACACGAGAAAAATGTGCATGAAATAGGATCTTAAGATGATGGAGAAGCTTCGATTTTGATTTGCTTCAGTGGTAGCAATCAAAGAGATGTCTTCTAGCTTGGCACCTGTAAGAAGAAAATTGGGTGTCACTTTGGGAAGACATATGAGAAAGAGATACGACACTTCCCTTTTTTTCAAGTTGGAGCTCGTATCAGTTTGCTCTGTTCTCAATCAGGCCAGGCTTTGGCAGAATCCAAAATTGCCCATGTACATGCCCCAACTGGGAATTTGACTTTGGAAATTTGGTGGACAAGGACTTTTCAATTTGCCCGGTGTTCCTTTAGCTGACATCGCATGGTCAAAGGGTCGGTGAAGCAAAGATTTGCTTTGATCAATTGATATGAAATAACTCATGAGATTTTTTGTGAAAATCTTGATGAACAAGTCATGCAAGAAGACTCTGGGGATCATGAGTTGTCTTTGTCCATGTGAATGAGTTGTAGAAACTTTGGCGTCTACTTTGAGAATTCCAAGATTTTTCTTTGGGTTTTATTGAGTTTTAAGGGGAAGGGATACTTACCTATCTTGCACAGTGATGACCCCTGCAAAAATGAAAGGGAATGCGTCAGTATATGTTCTTCATATTCTGGAAAAATTGGAACGATACTGTTTTACCATTGTGTGTACTTCCATTGAATTTGAATTGAGGACGTTCCTTCATTTGGACTGGATTGGATTGTATGTCCCGAGTTGCCCTTCACTTTGAGCTTGCCATATAAGTGCTTTGCTTAGTTAGGCCTTGTTTTCTTTCGGGTTGCCTTGGACCATCATCATTTTCTATGCCTTCGGGCCCGTGGACCAAAGGGCTCCTTTAATTTAAAGGTTACCTTCAAGGCAAATGAGTCTTATCGCATACCATTGGGTCATTTCATTTTGCGACACTCTTGAGGCAATTTGCAATCCCCTGGGTGAGAATGGAACAAATCCAATTTAGCATTTTGCAACGATTAAGGGTAAATTGGAACGACACACAGTTACCCGTCTTCGAGCTCGCTTGGGCTTTTCACTTGAAATTTCCCTACGTAAGTCCATTCAACATTTCTCATTATGGCAGTCAGCGACGTTGCCACAGATTGATCCGCCCTGAGTCTAGCATAAAAAGGGATTCACGCATTTGACGGGATAAAAAACAAATTACCCCCTTGCCCTTGAATTAAATCTAGACACCTAGAAAGCTGGAAATATCATACGTAGGGGAATTAAGCATGAAATGAAAGGTGCACTTATTCAAGGTCAGTTCTGCCTCTCCTGCGGCTCTTTGATAATCAGCTAGTCTCGTGCTGGTTCGGGCGTGGATGACTGATGTTTGAGAGTCCCTACTCACTAGCTCCTGATCGCGGCTTCGGACGTTTGTCAACCCTAAACTGGTTGACTAGGGCAGTAAGCTCATCATCTGGATAATCTCTTGAACCTTCCAGCAACTGATGCTCGAATTGGACATTGTTGTTGGCAAATGCTAGCGGTAGATTTCTCATTTTGTCCTCGCCATGAGCAATTTGACTTCTCAAGCTGGAGCCTTCATCATTACTCGAGAAAGTGTGGGGATCACCAACTGTCCTGTTGCCAAAAACTCCTTCCATTCGAGGATTAGAGAAGTGGAAGTGCTTAGGATAACTTCTTGTCTGATTTTCTGGCTGCGCAGGCGCGCTGATCGTGGGATGGATTCTAGCCACAGGTTGGTGCTCAGACCAAGGAATCTGAACACACTGCCCCTGTGGTCTATACTTTTGAAGAGCATTGGGGTAATTTTGGGGGATATTTTGATTAACGCCTGGGGGATTAATGGCATGGCTACTGGCTTGGTTGATGATGGGAAGTGGCTGGCCCCTTGCTAACCTGCGCAATTTATGGTGGCGAGGAGACTTGACGTTCGGGCTTGGATTAGTCCCGCCTTGGTTTTCTTGATTCTGAACTGTATTGTGTTCTCTCACCCTTTTTCTGTACTTCTGAAGATAACTCGAAACATTTCTTTTAGTGAGTCCTTCTACCTTCATAATTTCCAGTATATGTTGCGGCTGTACCGAATTGATTTCTAGCTGTTGAACTGCATTAACAAACATACGATGCAGCTCGGGAGACCAAATCATCTTCTTTTTCCAGTTGCTTGGAACAATATTGAAGGCTTGATGATTGTTCTCTTGGTCGTGCAATTGCTTCCTTACCACGTGCTGTCACATGTTTTGAAGCACCCGAACCCTAATTGGTTTCGTTATGACGTCTTGGGCCCCATGTAAGACAGCCTTCATTATGGCTTGCTGATCATCGGTTGCCGATATTACGACAACTGGCATGTTTAATTCAGAATTGATGACTTCCATGAGAGTGAAAATATTCATGTCAATCCCTACCATGGCGGTGAGGATGATATCAAACTGGTCACTACTCCTCCTTAATACATCTAAAGCCTCTGTGGCTTTTGCTTGAGCTAAAACCTTATACCGGCATTTTCTTAATACGGTAACAAGGATTGACAGAGAGACTGGATTACTGTCAATGGCCATGACCGGTAAACCCTCAAGGTAAGGAACTTCATCAGCTTTGACCTAGGTTGAACATGCGCCCGTTTCCCTAATGCTCGACACATTTCTGGATCTAGGACTGCCGACTCAAGACCGCCTCAGGATGTCTTCTTGGACTTGAGGGATCACGGGATCGTCGATGACTCTCGTAACAGGCTTTGAAAGCCGATGCTTTGATGGTGAAGGTTTTGAATTCCTCTCCCACGAAAACTCTTTCCTCTCTATCTTTCTCCTGCGAGTTCTTGCAGATGAGCTCTCACTATCAGATGAGGACAAGTTCTCTCTCTGGCAATAGCAACGACTTCCCTTTTCATGGGCAGCGCTATTGGATTTACCGAGGGAGAAAATCTGACATTCAGCTTTTGATCAAAAGGGGAAATCCTTGTTTCTCTCTCAGTTTGTCTTCTTCTTCTTTTTTTTTCTTTTTTTTTCTTTTTTTAATGTGGTGGCCCCCCCGAAATCCTTTCATAACTTTTCTTATGGATTCGTCGACACCCAAGACTGTAGATCAACAGTAAGCCCACGATTCTCGATTTACACATCATTTCTCTCCAAACTGTGATCGTGCTTGGGGCACGAGATTCGATTTCTATCTGGGGTTGCTCGATGAAGTTGGAGTCCCATATACGATTCTAATACGGTATTTGCACATTTGATGGGAGGAAATAGAATTACCCAATTGCTTAACCCTAGATACCGAGAAAGCAAAAAATATCCCACGCAGGGGAATTGGGCATGAAATGAGAAATACATTCATTCGAGATTGGTTCTGCTTTCCTTGAGGGTTCTCTACCAACAGACTAATTTCAGAATTAGATCAACTCCGAATTAGATCTGGTACAGATGACCGAGGACTCACAATCACCGGCTTCGGACCACGGACTTCATTACAGATTCGGAGTTTTGCCAGGGTCGAACTGGTCCATCATGGCAACAAGCTCACCTTCAAGGCCATTCCACTCGTGGTGTTGCATGTCTCTTCCCTCGGGAGGTACCGACGTTGATCCAATGAGATCGGTTCTCCTATGCGCTCCTTGAACAAAACCTGATTGTGTTGCGAATTGATTTGAGGGTTGGAAAGGTAGTGGAGGAGGAATATAGGGCCTGTCAGAAACCAACGGCTCCTCGTCATTCTTCGTAGCAATGGCGGAAATCTTTTCTAACCGCTCCTTCAAACGAGCATTTTCATCCCTCAGGCGTCGGTTGTCGAAATATAGCTCGGTAAAAGCGGTACGGCCACCACAGTTATAACAGGTAGTAGTGGCAAGAACGTATGCCTAGAGCTTTTCATTTTCAGCCTTTAGAAATGCATTTTCATGGCGTTCATACTGAACCTTCATTCTGGTTCGCTTATTTTGATACCAGAACTTGATTTGCCAAGGCTCCAGCCCTAGCTCTTAACTCAGTTCCATTTTCTGTTTGCCGTCCGACATAGGGTACGTTCTGAAAAAATCCTCAAGCCTTTGTATTTGCTCCTTAATATGGCGATGGTAATGCTTCTTTTGACCTTTACTGTTGTTGCCCTTATCTTTACTGAGATCTTGGACGTCGTCAGCGGAAGGGTGTCGCGACCCTCTAAAAAAATTTTAAATTTTAAAAGGGGTTAACGGATTATTAGGTTAATTAGATTTGACTAACCTAACGCGGACCCTCCCAAGCCCTACCGAATCGCAACTTTGGTTTTTGTTTAAATGATTTTAAAATTTGGAGTCGCCACTAATCGTTCTTGGTAGGTCGATTAGAAACCTAAATAAATTAGCGGGAGAACTAATTTATTCCTGCGAACCAGAGATTAGGAGCTCGGGGACTTGGTTACACTAGTTAATTAAAACTAATGCCCTTTCAGTACCTTAATTTCATGGATATCCTAATTCGGCAACTCAGGCTTGGTTTATTCCTAAGGCTATAGTAGGGTATTCTCTTTTGTGTTTTCACTTTTTAAATAGGATGCATGGATGGTATATATTTTTATTTGTTATATTTTTTTAAGTGTTAAAGATTCCCTGAAGCCGAAAGAAGGAGTGTGTTAACGACTTCTGTGCAGTATTACAACCTACTTATCTTTTGGGTCTGATGATTCAAAAATTAAATTATAGGAAGTACATGACAGTGAATAAACACCTCCAATGGGAGGCCTAGCATTGGCTTGGCTCTTCCCTTTGGGATTTAAGGTACAGGTATTTAAGTTGCAAGTATTTAAACTACTGTAAGTAAAAACCTCCAATGGGAGGCTAAGCATTGGCTTGGCTCTTCCCTTTGGGATTTAAGGTACATGTATTTAAGTTGCAGGTATTTAACTACTGTAAGTAAAAACCTCCAATGGGAGGCTAAGCATTGGCTTGGCTCTTCCCTTTGGGATTTAAGATACATGTATTTAAGTTGCAAGTATTTAACTACTGTAAGTAAAAACCTCCAATGGGAGGCTAAGCATTGGCTTGGCTCTTCCCTTTGGGATTTAAGGTATAGGTATTTAAGTTGCAGGTATTTAACTACTGTAAGTAAAAACCTCCAATGGGAGGCTAAGCATTGGCTTGGCTCTTCCCTTTGGGATTTAAGGTACAGGTATTTAAGTTGCAGGTATTTAACTACTGTAAGTAAAAACCTCCAATGGGAGGCTAAGCATTGGCTTGGCTCTTCCCTTTGGGATTTATGGTGCAGGTATTTAAATTGCGGATGGACTTTGTCCTCTCCATTCTGGGGTATGAATTCTTTAAAATAAAATACAACGAATTGATTCAACAATTTGAAATTTGTGCGCGCTTGAGGACTCCTCCAAGCCGATTTTGTGCTTCCATAGGGTTGACCATTGATATAAAGCTGCGGCTTCCTGACATAAAATAGAGTGAAATGTCAGTATACAAAATATGTGCTAATCTGCACCTAAAACCAAAAGAGTGGAAAGAGTACTTATCTCCCATTTTTTTTGGAGGGATTTCTATAATTGATTTTCGCTCTCTATGTTCCCAATATAGAGAGTCTCTTTTGAATTAAGATGGACTTTTAGTCACAAATCAACTGAGAAATCGGTGGACAGCTTAGGAGCTTGTTTGGGCGATTTTTGCATCTCTACGAGATTTTTTGCCGTTGACATAGAGATATCCTTCTCCTGACATAAAATATGGGAAAAATGGAGGTAGGAGAAAGTGTATACAATTTGTGCTAATTTGCGACTAAAACCACAAATAAATGAATAAATAAAAAACACTTAGCTCGAATTTGTTTGCTCGTTGACGAGGATGAACTCTTGATTTATGTTGATCGATGAAAGAATTTGTGATGATAACCCCTAACTTTAAACTCCCATCATCTTCAAAATTCTCTCTCTTTTGGTATTTTTTTTTCTCTCTCAAATTTTTCTTCAATCTCTCAAAACTCTCTCAAACATCCAAAATTTTCTCTCCCAAAAAATTCTCCCAAACACTTCAAATTTTCTCTCCCAAGCAATCCTTTCTCAAGCTCACTTCTTCCTCCTTTTATAACCTACTCATCTATCTCCCATTCTAATTTTTCCACTAACTCTATCTCCCATTCTAATTTCTCCACTAACTCTTCTTCATTTTCATCTTCCATTCTCCATCTCTATCTCACATTCTAATCTCTCCACTAACTCTTCTTCATCTTCATCTTCCCTTCTCCATATTTATCTCCCATTCTAATTTCTCCACTAACTCTTCTTAATCTCCATCTTCCCTTCTCTATTCTTATCTTCCATTCTAATTTCTCTACTAACTCTTCTTCATCTCCATCTTCCCTTCTCTATTCTTATCTTATTTTCTCCATCCATTCTTCTCCAACTTCTCTTCTTCATCTCCTCTTCTTCATCTTCCCTTCTCTATTCTAATTTATCCACTAACTCTTCTTTTTATTATTTGTAAAATAATCCTTCAAGAGTTAGGTATTTGCACTCTAGTCCTTGAATTTTAAGTATTTACAATTCAGTCCCTGAAAAAAATATATTTCTTTAAGTCCAAATCTCCTCACAATTTTTGACACACCAAAATTTACCACATGTCAAATTTAAGCTCATTTCTTGTCGCTGAAAATAATGTATAATTTAATTAAAGTCCTTTTGCAAAATTAAGTCATTCTGGGTATAATTGGGCCAAGATGAAAATTTAAAATATTAGAAGACAATGTCACAACTCATAAAAAGTGAAAGTTAAAATAAGTTGACTCAAATTAAATTTTTTTAGGCCCGATTCGAGATTATACTCGTGAAGGAACACGTGATTCGAATTGGATTTTTCTGAATTTGCGATGGCCAATATGAAAATAGATTTAAAATAAAAATATTAACTATCTTTGTGTATTTTTTGGCCTCAAATGTTATTTTTCCAAAATTTTCAAATATTTTTGTATTTGTTTAAAAAAAATTAATATATATATAATATGAAAAATTATTTTTTGGTCAAAATTCGTTCCCTAGGCTTGGCTAAGGTTCCCAAAGTTGATTTTTCAATTTTATGAATTTTTATGGATTTTCTATTAATTTTCGAAAATAAATAAATAAAAAATACGTAAAAATACTGAAAATATGAAAAATCGTTTTTTGGTCAAAATTGGTTCCCTAGGCTTGGCTAAGGTCCCCAAAGTTGATTTTTCAATTTTATGAATTTTTATGGATTTTTTATTACTTTAGCAATAGAAAAAATGATTAAAAATCAGGTGTCAACAAAGGGCCAGGCTCCATGGTCTGAATCCCAGACATGGCCTCGAATTCTTCATTTCCCATGTCCAGCAAGTGGCGGTAGCCCTCATATATGTTGGGTTGAGACATCCTTGATGGGCTACTGGTTCCTCAACGTTTGCAGCTTTCTCTTGTATCTTTACTCTCTTTGAGCAAGCATGGATGCTTAAAAACTCTCTTCTGAGTATGGATGAAGATTACCAGGAGAATGTCTCTTTTAAAATCTAGGCGTGGGTTCAGAAATTGTATCGCCCCTCTCGACATTTCTGTTTTTCAGACGAGCCTTCACTCTGTCTACAAATGGAGACAATTCTTCTCTTCTTTTCCGCTAAAATTTACTTGTCTCCCACTCGGCTCGTCTTTTTCTTCTTCTTTCACGGTAGGGGGGCCCTGTCGTTATCTCCACCGTCGATTTGCTGGCGAGTCCTCCAATAAAGACGAGTCATATCTCTCTTTCTGCCGAAAATTTCTTTGTCTCCCACTCATCTCGTCTTTTCGTTCTTTTTTTTTCAAAGCGGTGGAGTCCCGTCCAGCTTTTCCACAGAGACGTTGGGTTCATTCGGCTCGAGGTTGCCGCTTGACTGGAATTTGAGCCAACGGGGATGTTACCGACAGAGAATGGGAGAGAGAAAAACCTGACCAATAAAGACTGCCCCTGTGAAATCAGTATTTAAATTGAAGCAGATTATCGCCTTCGCATTTCGATCATCTGCCTCAACTCTCTCTTCCTTTCTTTCGTATTCTGCTTTTAAAAATGGTTAATTCTTCTAACCATACCTTCTCCGCCGAAATCCTGGCTGGGTGGGAGAAACTCTACAATCTTCTTGGTAGAGGTTACACTCATATAGCCCAAAACTCTACCGTTGAGGCTGAAATCCTCGGTCTATTCAGGACCGTGGACGCAGCTTCTGTTGAGGGTACCCAATTGGGGAGGGAGTATCGGAACTTTCCGACCCTCTTCATCAATTTTCTGGCCGCCTATAACCGCGCTTATGAGACAGTCCTTGTGACTGCCGTCGTGAAAGATCGTTACCAAGACCGGCACGAGCGTCTGAAAACAGTCACGTTTGTGGCTGATAATCACAAGAAGGCCCTCAAGTTTGCCAATGATCAGATTTCGTGGCTGGTTCGTGAGAGGGGAAAGTTGGTGGACCGTCTGGCCTTGGTCCGAACTTACGTCGAACAGGAGCCATGCAATATTATGATGAGGTGCAAATGCGGCTGGCTGCAGGAGAGACTTGATGACATTACGGCAGACATTGCTTTCCAGAGGGCAGCGATTCCGGATCTGGAGTTTGCCGTTGAGCATTACGAGGCCAGTATGGCCCAGGCTAAGGAGAAGTGTGATCGCCTCTTCTTTAGGCTCGCGGAGCTTGATCCCGAGAACGCCCGGTGCACCCAGAGCATTAACTTCATGGAGAGCCAGCTGAGCTCCTTTGTGATGCTTATTAGGGCTCAATTTGATTTCACTTTTCCTCCCCAGTGAGTTGTTGTAAGGTTTGCTGGTGAATGGAATGAAGAGAAAGTTTCACGTGTTTGTGCTTTTCATTTTCCTGTCATTTCTTCGCCCATATAGCATGATAGGGCGATTTACGGTACTGAAGACGTTGAGGCTTAACACTCTTCTTGGTGTTCTTGTTATCTGCTGCCGGCGATGGTATCAAGGACATTGACGAAGGGTTCGGTGGCGGCCCCCACCGGTCACAGCGATACCCGTGAGTCAGTCGTGTGAATTATTGCAAATCGACCACTCGATTAGTGCTCCAATAAACAAACTAAGCTGCCCATTGTGTGCCCCACTTTACTCCTGCCTATCTCTTTCGGCGTCGACCTGAATGTGTCGGTCGCCTATAGCGTTGGGAGAAATGATTGCAGGCCATGCTCGGTAATAAAATACTGGTCCTCCAAAATCTTCCATGTGTTTTGAATCCAAGGAAAGTAAAAAGGCAAGCCTTTGTTCAATTTAATCAAAAAGGTGTCGCAAGGTCGGGTTCATAATCTTGCCCCATGAGTTTTAATTACACAGTCTCGGCTTTCTCAACAAAAATACATGAACCCTTCTAATACATTAAAAATGTCCCCAGGCCCAATCTGGATGCATTCACTGCTCCATCAATATACATCACCCATACGTGCTGACTGATTGACACGATTCTGTGTCCGGGACTTCTTCGCTTGCCCCCAGGATTATCGGTTGAAGCATCGGTAATTATCCGTCCTATCGTATTCCTCGAGGTTATTCCCCATTTTTACTCCCACCTGAGGTATCTAGGATTCTCTGCAAAAGCAAAGGATATAATGAGTATGTGATTCAAGAGGGGTTGGCCCATGATTCCAACATTAGTCCGATTTTATTTTTGCAAAATTAGAGAAAATTTTCTTAGAAAAACATGGCTGAATTTCTCAAAAAGAATTTTCTTGCAAGTTTTTACAACTTGAAAAATGTGATAAAATCTCTTTGAAATTTAGCAAATTTCTTGAAGGGATTTTTCTTTTATCAGAAGGAATTTTTAGTGGTAAATTTGTTGAGAAAATCTTAGGTCCATTGAAGTATTAAGAAACAAAATGTGACAAAATCTTTCATTGATCAACAAAATTCACTTAAGGGATTTTTCCGCATTCATTATTTTCAAAAATGGGATACCAATTTAGTTTTTATTTTCTTTTAAAAAATGACCATGATATTAAATTCAAAATTTGACTGAATCCTAACATGGACCGACCCAAAAATAAATACAAGATAAGGTTAGAAAACTTACTTCATCTTGAAAAATACCATGTAAGTCACATAGACATGCACATGAATCGTGAGTTTAAATCTTAGCCCATCTACTCTAAAAGCTGACAAATTGAAGCGAAAGACTTACGGCAAGGCGACAATCTCGCGCACATAATCAAGATTAGCCGTGATCCCACGACGTAATCACGATTAGCCGGGTCTCCCCACTTCGGCTGCTCGAGCTAAAAATTAAAACGACTGCTTTGGTAATCTTACCAAGCCTGAAGCTTAACTTTTAAACTCATTTTTGAAAAGAGGTTCGGGATTGAATCTGGGCTAACTTTCGACGTAATCTCACGCTGAACGCTAAAACCAAATCACAATACCATCCTAAAACTAGTGGCCCAGGTCCGATTACAGGACGTGTGTGATGTAGTGCTAAGACAATTAATCATGCACAACAATTAATATACAAACACTGCTTCAAAAATGTGCGAAAATTAAATTCATATTCCCTCACACCAAACCTGCAAAACAAAGGGTTAACCAAACACTCCACCTCTTATAACTCCCATCCTGCAAAACCATTTAACACCTAAAGATTAAAATCCAACCAATGCCAAATCAAATGAATTTTCATGAAATTTTCCTGGCCTAAGTCCTCTAGGTTCTTAAGTTTTTTCAAAAATTGAGAACAAGTCCCCAGCGGAGTCACCAAGCTATCGCGACCTAAAATTCATTTTTTTTAATGGATTACCAGATTAATTGATTAAATTAACTAACCTAGTTCGAGCTCTCCTAAGCTCTACCAAATCGCGACTTTGGTTTTTTATTCAAATGGTTTTAAAATTTGGAGTCACCACTAATCATTTTTGGTAGGTTGATTAGAAACCTAAGTAAATTAGCGGAAGAACTAAATTACTTATACGAACCAGAGATTATGAGTTCGGGGACTTGGTTACACTAGTTAATTAAAACTAATGCCCTTTCGGTACCTTAATTTCATGGATATCCTAATTTGGCAACTCAGGCTTGGTTTATTCATAAGGCTCTAGTGGAGTGTTCTCTTTTTGTATTTTCACTTTTTTAAATGGAATATACGTGAGTGACATTTTTTTTTTTACATTTTCAAAATATTAAGTATTTCCCTGAAGCCGAAAGAGGGAGTGAGTTAACGACTTCTGTGCAGTGCTGCGAGCTACTCATTTTGGGGTTTAGTGATTCAAAAATTAAATTACAGGAAGTAAATGACAATAAATAAAGACCATCAATGGATAGCTCAGCCTTGGCTTAACCCTCTCCTTTGGGGTTTAAGATGCAGGAATTTAAATTGCAGAAATTTAAAATGACCTCCAGTGAGCGGGCTCTGCCCTTCACATTCTCGGGTTTAAATTCTTTAAAATAAGACGAATTGATTTGACAATTCGGGCCAAAATCCATCGACGGATCAATTGAAAATTTAATGGGCACTCAAGAGCTCGTCAGCGCCAATTTTACACCTCCATGGGATTTACCGTTGACTTGGAGTTGTCCTTTGCCTGACATAAAAATATGGAGAAATGGAGTAATGGAGCAAATATGATTTAATTCACATTAAAAATTAGAACAATGAAAGAGGCACTTAGCTTCAATGGCATTATGAGAAGTGCTTGATGGATATAATTGGTTCCTGCCTGAAATCAAATATGGGAAAATGCGAGAAGAGTAGAAAATTTGAGCTAGTTTATACTAAAAAATCAAAGAGAGTAGAGGGACACTTAGCTTCAAATTTGGGATGAATTCTTGATCGATGAATAAATTGATGATGATAACTCTCTAGCTTTAAACTCCCATCATCTTCAAAATTCTCTCTCTCTTTTTGGTATTTTCTTTCTCTCAAATTTTTCTTCAATCTCCCAAAAACCTCTCAAACATCCAAAATTTTCTCTCCAAAAAAATTCCTCCCTTTCAAGCTCTCTTCTTCCTCCTTTTATAGCCTACTCATTTACCTCCCATTCTAATTTCTCCATTAACTCTATCTCCCATTCTAATTTTTCCACTAACTCTTCTTCATCTTCATCTTCCCTTCTTCATCTCTATCTCATATTCTAATTTCTCTACCTATTCTTCTCCATCTCCATCTTCCCTTCTCCATATATATCTCCCATTTTAATTTCTCCACTAACTCTTCTTCATCCCCATCTTCCCTTCTCTTATCTTATTTTCTCCATTCATTCTTCTCCATCTTCTCTTCTCCATCTCCTCTTCTCCATCTTCCCTTCACTTATCTTATTTTCTCCATCCATTCTTCTCCGTCTCCTCTTCTCCATCTTCTCTTCTCCATCTCATCTTCTTTATCTTCCCTTCTCTATTCTAATTTCTCCACTAACTCCTTTTTTATTATTTGCAAAATAATCCCTTAAGAGTTAGGTATTTACACTCTAGTCCTTGAGATTTTGAGTATTTGCAATTTAGTCCCTGAAAAAATATTTCTTTAAGTCCAAATATCCTCAAAATTTTCAACACACCTCTCCTATGCTTAATCGAAATTCATCGCATATCAAATTAAAAATTTAATTAAAGCCCTTTTGCAAAATTGAGTTATTCTGAGTATAATTGGGCCAAGATGAAAATTTAGAATATTAGAGAATAATGTCACAACTTCTAAAAGTGAAAAATGAAAATAAATTGACTCAAATTAAAATTTTTTAGACCCGATTCGAGATTATGCTCGTGAAGGAATACACGACCCCGAATTGGATTTTTTAAATTTATGATGGCCAACATGAAAAGGGATTTAAAAGAAAAATATTGACTATTTTTATGTATTTTTGTGGTCTCAAATGCTATTATTTATGAAATATTTTCCTAATTTCTAAAAAATATATTTAAAAAATACAAAAAAATATGGAAAATTATTTTTTGCTCAAAAATGGTTGCCTAAGCTTGGCCAAAGCTTCCAAATTTGATTTTTTAATTTTATGAATTTTTATGGATTTTCTATTAATTTTCCAAAATAAAAATATTGAAAAATACTAAAAATATGGAAAATATTTTTTTGGTCAAAATTAATTCCCTAGGCTTGGCCAAGGTCCCCAAAGTTGATTTTTTAATTTTATGAATTTTTATGGATTTTCTATTAATTTTAAAGAAAAAATGTGATAAAAAATCAGGTGTCAACAGTAGAGGACTATCCATTTTTTTTATTTAGTGGAAGACATCTTTTTCTTTTCTAATTTTTCCACTAACTTCTCTTTTCTTCTTTTTTCTTTCTTTTTCTTTCTTTTTCTCTTAATGGAAAACATCTTTTTTTTGTGGTGAAGGAGCATCCATTTTTTTTATTTAGTGGAAGACATCTTTTCTTTTTCTAATTTTTCCACTAACTTCTCTTTTATTTATTTACAGAATGATCCCTCAATTTTTAGATATTTGCATTCTAGCCCTTGAAATCTTGAGTATTTGCAATTGAGTCCCTGAGTTTTTGAGTATTTGCAATTGGGTCCCTGAGATTTTGAGCATTTGCAATTGGGTCCTTGAGATTTTGAGTATGCGCAATTCGGTTCCTGAGATTTTGAGTATCCGCAATTCGGTCCTTGAAGAAATTTTCACAAAATGTTCGGTGCATTTTCCTCATGTCTAGTCCAATCACCTATCAAATTTCAGCTCAAATCTACCGCCGTTAGCCTTAATGCAATGCAGAAAAATTAAACATGGAATGCATGAAAAATTATTTTTGGCGAGAATCAATTCTCATTTTTATGCAAAATAAAAAATCAAAAATCAAAATTTATGTGTCAGCAAGCGTGAATGGCGATGCTATTGAGGTTTCGAGTAATCACGCCCGCTTGGATTCGAGAAATTTCCCTATTTTTCATTTCTTTTTAGATCTGATGATTATTTCCCAATGCATTCCCTATATATTAAAAAAAAGCATTTATTGTTGTCACCATTATTTTAATTTATCGACATAGCGTAGTTGACTGGGAAGTGTTACTAAAGTCAACATCCGTCCTAGTCCAAGTGTCACGTTCTCTGCACCGACTTCTGGTTCCTCCCGAACCGCGGGTCGGTGAACCGGTGGGCCCCCCACCCGGCAGGTAGACCTCCTTAGTAGCCGTTGGACGCGCAATAATAACTGCTTTTTAAAGTGCCGACCAAAAAAAAAAAAAAATTGACGTGCGGTGCTTGATAATGTCCTTTCTCGAACGCTCCACGCGGGGGACAAGGGACGGCACGTGCGGGGACCCACACGTGCGCCCCACACGTGCCGCAACCTTCGCTTGCTTTAATCAACGGGGATTAACTTGGGACGGGAAGGGCAAACGCCGGGCGGTGGGGCCAACCGTGATTATTGGTAATCATGGTGTTCAGCGACGCTAATTACGACACTGGGCCAGCACGGACGTAAAACGCAGATGAGGATGGAATGTTCCCAAAATTAGACCAAGAAAGGGTTTTATTCCTTTCGGATTTTATCGCCAATTTGGAATCCGAAAATTGCTCTAATTTAAGCCGAGCGTTATTGAGCAAGGGTGTTGTCTTGTTATGATGCAAGCAGTAATTACTTCGAATTTAAATTGCGAATTAATGATAATGAGAATGAAAATCTCGATAGTTCTTTAAGCAAGCGATCGGATGCCCGAATCAGATTGTAAAAGCCAATAATGATTGAAAAAAGAAGAAGAAATTCTTGAGTCTCGATAGTAATTCGGATGGTAATTTGAGCGGAAGTGTTAATTAATCGGAATAAAATCTGACCATTGTCCGTTTCCTAAGTATTGTTCCCCCATCCATTAGCGCCAATACCGTTTCTTGAAAAGGAAACGTGAGTTGGTACCTGAGGAGTGCCAGAGTCGTCAGCTCGAAATCTGATCTGCGTTCCTTTGCCAAGACCCCTCCATTGACGAAGCCTGCTTTGCAATAAAAGCAAAGGCCCGACCTTCTTTTCTTCTCCGTCGTCTCCTTCTCCGCGAAAAGCAGCCGCCTGGGCTTTTGCTTTAACGCCCGCAAGACTGAATCTTCCAACGGCCGAATCGATCGCTTTTCGCAGTCCCTTCTTGTCGATCCTCCTGCAAGCTCTGACCTTTTCTTTCTGGGTCATCTTCCTCTTTTGTTCCTCAGCGAAAGGGAGGAGCTTAACGGGCGGTTCTTGGATTTCTCGGATTCTCCGAGGAGATGGGCGTCGTGGGTGTTGTGCTTTCGTCTGCGTTCCTTTGAAAGGAGGCGGAGTTCGCGGGCGGACGTCGGTGCCAGGAGGAGGGAGCTTCTCTGTTCGACGACGGTCTGCTGTCATTTGTCCGCGAAAGGGAAACGGTACGAATTCTGGTCCACTCTCGTCGTTACATTTTTATCGTTTTGGAACTTTCTTGCGATTGGTCGTCTTGTTGTTCGCATGATTTGGCTGAAAATAGGTCTGAACATTTCGGGCTTCGGTCGTCCGGAGTTCTGCATGGATAGACGTAGAAATCTTTTTCACAGGCTCAGGATGGGTCGCTGAGCCTGTGACGCTGGGTTCTTGAAAATTCTAGTCAGAAAATCTTTTCTTTTTGTCCAATTCAGAGGCGGATTGGCTCGACTCCAGCCCTGAATCGCATTGAACATGGCCGAGATTGGCGTTGGTTTGGGGATGCCCGAGGGTGGTTCTGCTCTCAAAGATGCACTCTTTGCTCAGCAGCAACTCCTGCAGAAACTCTACAATGAATTAGATGAAGAGAGGGAAGCATCCTCTACTGCGGCTAGTGAAGCCTTGTCGATGATACTGCGGCTGCAGGGTGAAAAGGCGGCCGTCAAGATGGAGGCCGATCAGTACAAGAGAATGGCCGAGGAGAAGATGTGTCATGCGGACCTGTCCCTGGAAGTGTTTGAGGATGTTATTTACCAGAAAGAGATGGAGATCGCGTCGCTCGAGTTTCAAGTCCAAGCTTATCGGTATAAGCTTTTGAGCATGGGTTACGCTGATTTCGGACCCAGTGAAAGTAAACTTCTGGATAATCTGTTTTTGCAAAGGGGAGATGTCTCCAGTGGGGGGAAGGGGTTGAATGGCGGTGTGAGGAGACTGAACTCTGTGCCTCCAATTTGCTTGAAGGATCACAATCCAAAGAAAGGCGTCATCAAAAGACAAAAATCTGTTTTCCCTAATCCAGATGTGGTGGATTCAAGAATAGTGGAAGAGAACCCAGATCTTGAAAGTACAGGTGAGAGCTTGACATTCGAGAAACCATCGGAAAATTCGTTGAACGGGGACTTCAGTCCTGTTTGGGAGCAGATCAGAAGATTAGGGGACCGTGTGAATGACGTATCGGAATGTAGGGACACTAGTAAAGGCACTAACGACTACTCTACCGGCATGTCTAGGTCCTGTGCTATTGTTTCTTCTGTGAGTGCACCACCTTGTTATGCTACGAGAGAATGTGTCGATGAAAAGTCTGATCAGATGAACTATTGTGAAAATCTCTACACAGCGGAAGCGGTTGAAAACTCTGCTTGTTCGACAAGTATTCAAGATATTTTTGAAGTACCACAGAGTGATGAGAGCTGTCAAAGCCAGGAAGTCCAGATAAAAGAATGGAGTAAGCAGGAATCTGAAGGCGAAAATAGGCTCGGGAAGCCAGATATGGTCACTGACCAAACTGACTGGATAAAGAAAATGCTGCTTTCCTTAAACCATGACAAGATGCCGGCTAGTCCTAGAATGAGAGGGAAGATAAGCGCTGACAGTGATGGGTTTCCAGAAGCCCACGAAGCCAGGGCACGAAAACATCTGTCTGAGTTTCAACAGCTAAGTGAAAGAATCGAACGGCTCGAGACCGAGGCGAATGCTAGAAGCGGGGAAATCGTCCATGAAAACAGAGAGGAAATGAACTTGCTGAAGGAGATACGAGAGCAACTGAATTCAATACAGCGGGAGATGAGGTGTGAGGACAAAAGGAAAGACACTCGACTTTACGACCCGCCCTTGCTTACCCTAAAGGAAGTACGCACCTCTCTCACTTTTCCTTATCTTGGCCTGTTTCCATTCGTAAACCTGCATCCAAAGTTAGTGCAGCCTGCTTTAGCTTTTATGTTGTATGGTGGCTTTCAGACAGATCTTCTGCTTATCATGAATCAGAGTCATAAGCTATATGTTTCTTTTGGCAGGCTATGTTGCACTTCTGGCTCTGATCAAGCAAGAAATTATGGAAATCGCTCCTCAAGTAATCTCTATGTACTCCCTGCGTGATCTTGGCTTTGGAATGCGCTTTTTGACGGACTTCGCACAAAATCGCCGTGCCTCTTCTTGTGTTGGTATGAATGAAAAGATTGGTCTCGTTGATTTTTGTTCCGGTTGATGATGTACAGAATTGAGATTTTCAGTTTGAAATCTGTAAATTGTTACATGTGCGGCAGGTGATTTGCTTTTGTGGGGATAATGCTTTTCATGCTCCTGTTTTGTACATTTTGAATGACAGAAGAATGCTGCGTCTTCATAGTGGAGATGAGACTGTATATTGGTTTTCATGGTTTGAGCTCGAAATCATTGTTGAGGAGCCTCTTGATCGCCTATTGTGCTTTAAATTCGTTCCTTTTTTTCTCTATGATTTCTTCGTTCACAAGGTAAATGGTCGTGCGGGATTTTATTAGGATGAGGAATTAGGATAGAAGGCTACAGATCATCCAAATGGCATCCAAGACATCTCTGTTCGATTCGATTGAGAGTTATGCAGACGAGAGGATCGGAATCATTGAACTACCCAAGCAAGTGCAGCATAAAAATGCATATTCATCTGTCATAAGTAGTTCATGGTTTCTCAACTTGAAGTTGTTGCGGCGACACTCCCAAAATAGCATGTTGCAGGATGATATTTACGTCGAGGGATTCATAGACCGATCAACGTCGCACATAACTAAGTTCGGCTTTGGCCAGAAAGTAGACAGATTGTTATCGGGTGCATGATGTAATACACTTACATGTCCCACACATCCGTCAGTATTCACATGGTACAGAAAACTCCGAGGACAGCATTGGAGAGTTGGGATTCTTGATTGGTCTTATTTAACTTGAAGGAGTGTGTTAGTCGCCATAGAGCGGTTAAATTTGTATGCCGGAACGGCGCTCAACCGGGCTTGCTCGGGTCCGGTGAGCCCTGAGCTTTACGTTTCACTGATGAAACTTGAATAACACCACTGAATGCAGGAGCCAGGGGGGCCTCAAAAATCAATATAAATGCAAGTTAACAGTCTCTGCTTCAAAAGAACTTCAGAAGAAGGTGCCGGACGGCATGTGTGGACTTTTGGGCAGCTCCCCCCGTGATTTTTCCAACAGCAGGCGATGTTTTAGTAGGCAAATTGGACAGCGTGTGGACTTTTGGGCAGCCCCCTCCGTGATCTTTCCAACGCCCAGCAGGCGTCGTTTTAGTTGGTAAATGAACTCTCTAGTCGGCGAAAGAATCATCATCGTATGCCCCAAAAGATAAATTATTACGGGCTATACTTGGCATTCAATCATCTACTTCAAAGGAGACTCATCTAAAGCTAGTTATAAGTGGTAGGGTTAGAGTTATTAATGTGAGATGGATCCAGACAAAAAAAAAAAAAAGAGGAGGGGGGTTTCGAATTATAATCCAAAAACTATTTGCCTATATTTTACAGAAACGAGAAATCAAAATGAGTGATAAAATAGCAAGATTATTTCCAAAATTTTACATAAACAAGATACGTCTTCATTTGCAAGATGGAAGACATATTAATATGTCTATCTAGCAGATCCCTCACTAACCTTGCGAATGAATTAGGATAAATATTCGAATGCTCGCTCAGGTTAGCGAGGGATGTGCTAGATAGACATTATCAGATAACGCCTTTTGATGAGCATGCATATCGAGGTAGTTTTGCCATTTTTATTTGTCTCACCTATGACCACCCTCAGTAACAACGACCGGTTGAGGCAGCCAGCGTTGCAACCCCCAATGATCGCCTCATTCATCGTCCAATACGTCGAATGCTAGTAGCCACAACCTCGATGGCCACCTCATATTGAGGGCCCATCGACTCGATCTAGTTCAGGTGCCACCACGCTAGTCTTGATCCGTGCCCTCTCTGCACCACGTCTCAATCTCTTGTTGATCCTCGGATGGAGGAACAACCGCCTATGTTCCATGACTAGTCAACATCATCTAGACCATTGTGTAGTCCCAAGAAAGTATGGTCTTGGACAAGCTCTTCGTACATGGTTCGAGCGAAGTGCTCCCTTAATGAACCGTAAATGAAACTTATATTAAGGATGGAAAAATTACCAACTATCATGAATCACCAATTATGACTATTTGAGAAAAATTACGATTGTATTAGACACAATTACTAGTGACAACATGCTCAAAACTAAGAGGTTCCACTTGATAAATATTGCTACCAATAAGTAATCACCCCATGCGGGCACCCAAATTACTTCTATCATGTATTAACGTCGAGGACGAGTAAATTATACACTATAAGGAGTAAATTCCCCTTGAAAATAGTACTTTTATTTTTCTAAAAGAATGAATTGCTTTTTTTTTTTTTACGCTAGGGTAATTATGATCCGATTTCGCCGATTTCCTTTTCGTGACGGTTGTAAATTATTTCTGACAATTAGCAGATTTCCCTATTATTTTGTAATCATTTCCTTTCTGTGGCATCGATATTTCCATCTGAGAAAGTAAATTACTTCTCGTAATTGTTTTTTTTCATTATTACGCAGCACATTAATTATGGCGATGATCTTGAAAGTGATTAATTTACCGTTGTGATTGATTGAGCTTCCAAAGAGTAAAATTTATATTTCCATTGATGTACTCATTATGCGTTGATTCTTGAAATGGCGATTATACTTGTATTTAGTAAATTGCTAACGAATCGTAACCGTCATAATATATCTTATTGAACTGTAAATATGTAACGAAATTCGTAAGTTATGTTTTTGTATTCGCAAAATGAAATCTAGGATTATAAATAATTTTATATTCATAAAAAGTATAAATATGAAAATTATCTGGCAGGTTGTAAATTACCTTTTGAATTCGGCATAAATTATGTTCGGGTTCACTATTTTGAGAAATGTTTTTCCGACAATACTGTTAAGGACAATACAATCTCAATCGTAGATTCATACATAATTATTATGTATTTTATATAAAGTACTGATTAATTAGAGATCATGTAATCAGAAATAAGTCAGGTTAACAGCTTCCCCGTGATTTTTTTCAAAAATATCTTGTATTTGTCCGAATTTTTGTTTTTTGTTTTTTTTTGGACGCTACATTTTCTGAAGGTTTAAGGGAGGTTTGCTCCTACTTCTTCTTCTTCCTCCTCTACTTGCCCTGCGCGCGGCGCTTTCGGCCAATAGCCTCGCAGGCTTATCTCCACCCAAGACAATGGCTTCCACCTCTGCTCCTTCCTCCTTCTCTCCGACCTCTGCAGCTCAAATCCACAGCTCGAGACCCAGGAACCCATCTCGCAAGAACCTCCATTACCTCTCCAACCGGCCCTCCGTCTCTCTCTTCAAGCTCTCCCGCTCTTTCCCTTTCCCATTCCCTTTCCCGTCTTCGCTCACTCTCAAGACCCCTCCGTCTCCGACCCACCTCCACCCACTGAGAGACACCGTGCACGACAGTTACCTCGAAATCCTTCACAAGCCCGCCGACTTCTCGAGCCCAATCGAGCAGATTGCGGACCAGGAGTCGCGCCCTAGGATATTCATCCAGGACCCGCCTTGGATATACCCGATATTCTTCAAGAACGTGTACCGGAAGGCGACGCGTGAGGCGGAGCTGCAGCTGAAGGAGATGGAGAGGCGGAAGTATAATTTGTTGAGGAGGCGGCAGATTAGGGCGGAGACGGAGGCGTGGGAGAAGATGGTGGAGGAGTACAGGGAGCTGGAGAGGGAGATGAGGGACCGGAAGCTGGCGCCGAACCTGCCGCGCGTGAAGGCGCTGTTCTTGGGGTGGTTTGACCCACTGAAGGAGGCGATAGAGAAGGAGCAGAGGATGCAGCGGACGAAGAAGAACAAGGCGGCGTACGCCCCGCACATCGACTTGTTGTCGCCCGAGAAGATGGCGGTGATTGTTATGCACAAGATGATGGCGTTGGTGATGGTGGGGCACATGGATAGATGCGTCGAGCTCGTGCAAGCCGCGGTTCATGTCGGGATGGCGATCGAGCAGGAGGTGAGTTTTGGTTTTTGGTGCATTTTCTCAGTATACGGTTTGGACTATATAGGTTGGATGGTTACAAGTATGGTCTACCACAACAAAAAGCAATGAATCTTCATTGATTCTGTCAGCCTGATGTTCGTATTCAAATACTAACCCGGCTTTTTCATATCATGGACTTGGTTTAGTTCAAGTGTTAAGAGGTTTCTCACTTCGTCATTTTGATCTAAGTGTTTGTTCTAGCAGCTGCAAAATGTGTAGAAGGGCAGTAATTTCGTTGAAATCTTGTAAGATCCACAAAAAAGAAACAAAATCGATGCATCAGCCATTCCTAGATTGTCTGTTTGGTGAAACAAAAGGTGTCATTATTGTATTTGCTTCTTTAGATTGACCGCAAGTGAGGCCTCTTGTAACTGAAGACTGTCATGAAACTGGGATGGCATTTCATGCAGAAAACTTTATTGCGGCGATATAAGTTTGAACCTGCATCTTATTCTCAGCACTCTTATGACTTCTGTTCATGTATGAAGCAAAGAGGTTCTTCGTTTTCATTTTTATATTATCAATATTTGTTCAGAACAGATGTTTGAATCATCTTCTTCTATCCATTCATTATTCAGGTAATGGTCCAGAGTCTACTGGAGAAAGCTAAGAGTAACCGAAAGAAAATGAATTTTGTTGCATCTGAAGCGGATGTGGATAAAGATAAAGTGATGCGCCAGAGACGTGTTAATGGCTTGATCAAGAGAAAAAGATTTAACGAAGTAAAAAAGCTAGTGAAGGAAGAGGAATTCAAACCTTGGGGTCGAGATACACAGGCTAAGGTTTGTGAGGATTGGCTTTTCTCTTTTCCTTCCCCTCTTTGAAATGGCTTGGATCGTCTTGGTTACTGAGATAGCCAAGTTTTGACTTTTTGAATTTATATATGTGCAGCTGGGAACTCGTTTGATAGAATTATTAACTGAAACAGCTTTTGTCCAACCTCCAGTTAAGCAATTAGTGGAAGGTCCGCCTGATGTTCGACCAGCATTCAGGCACAAACTAAAAATGGTTAAGAAGGATCCTGGGTAATACTCTTTCTTCTTTCTGTTGCTTTCACCTAAAATGATCTCATGTAATGAGTTGATGCTCCATTTATAAGTAATAAGAGAGGAATTCTGTGTTTTGGAGGTTTCAAAAATCCATTTCATCAGTTGAAAGTTATCAAGTTTTGTTCTAGCATCTTATCTGTGTTTGACTTCCTAGACTATAAAGTTGGTAGCTATACCCAAAAAAGAAGGAATGGAAGGTTGGTCATAGCGCAATTCCTGTTTCGATAAATCCTCTATTTTCCCTTTTTTCTTTCTGTTGAGATATGTGCTTTATTATCGTCATGACCTACAGATGTAAATGTTTCAGTAGATTCATAGGTCATAATCCTGCCTCCTTTGGCCTCTCCATTTAATCTTTGCTTCTCAGAATCGAGCAGATTTGATTTGTTGATGCACTGCTCGGGGCTATGTAGATATTTAGTCATGATGACCATAGGCTTTTGAGAAGCATTTATGATGCAGTTTCACTCGTATCTGTATTTTTTAATACTCTCTGATATGTTCTTTGTATTGGCTCCGTGATCTTTTCCAGCTCCTGTTATTTGATGATAATGAACCATGCTTATTCTTATAAGCAAATTTTGCTTAACCTATTAAAATCTTTCTTTCTTGTAGGCAGAAGATTTTGAAGAGATACGGTGTTATAGAATGTGATCCCTTAATTCTTGAAAAGCTGGATGTTAATGTAAGCTGAAAATCCACTTTGAGCATGAACTATCCATGCACTACTGGATACTGCAAAGGGATAATTGGTGCCATGCTATAATCTGATGTCCTTTTACCCATTTATTTCGTGAATGGTTCAGTTCATGGGAATGAACCACATACATATTTTAGTACTCATAAAGTGAAATGCGCATTAAAAGAAATTTTATACAGAGAAAAGCATCTTGACCTCTTCACTACATTCTGCCAGAAAATGGAAATGAGTTGAACAATTAGAATGATGGACCACTTTGGAAAATTATTCTGAACATTGATATCTCGGAATATGTGCAACTAAACTTTGCCTGAGACTTGCAAGTTGAAATTGTTAAATCTTCGAGAGTATGTGGTACTCCTTTAGGAACCAATCTTGTGATCAAAAGAGCGTGGGAGCTAATATATGAGAAAATTGAGACGAGACTCGCGGGTTTGAAGAATATATGTCTGGTGTTTGGAGGCCTCCTCTATTAATACGCACTTTACATAATATGCAGTTATATGTCATTACAATTATTTTTATATCAAAATTTTTGGGAATGACAAAATGGGGGAAAATGTCATAATTCTTGTGAACACTGGTGAGGAGTACCATTTTCATGATATCTATGGCAGCTTCCAAATTTTGCATATAGTCCCCCTTCATCAACAGTTGGGGGCCTACCACATGGATATATCTTTGTGTACTAGCATAACAACATTCTTTCCTTCAAATGCTAAGCTACTGTGTTTTGTTTTAAATTGATTTAAGTAACCATTTTCCTTTGTGGAAGCATTAAGTTTACAGTCTTTACTATCATGTAGCTCCCCCAAATCATAACTCTTTTATCTTTTCTCCCTTCCTGCAGGCAAAGCATATGTTGGCTCCTTATATGCCTATGCTGGTTCCTCCAAGAAAATGGAAAGGGTATGAACTCTATGGAAACTAGCAAGTGCTGTTTGGTGTTTTCATTGGTAAAGGGTGTTGCGGCCGTATGGTGGAGAAATAAAATGTCAGGTTTCCGTGTGTGTGTGTGTGTGTAAGAGAGAGAGAGAGAGAGAGAGAGGTGCTGTTTGGTGTTTTCACTGGTACAGCCGTATGGTGGAGAAATAAAAATGTCGGGTTTCCATGCGCACGCATTTGTGTGAGGGAGGGAGGTGTTCTTTGAGAGTGATATCGTTTGAAGTACTCTTCCGCGCGCACTCGTGTTTGTGAGAGAGGGAGGGAGGTAGGGTTACCTTTTTAATGGATGGGAGTATTCAAGGATGAGCAGACATCATCTTGTTGTCCCTCTGCACCTTCTACTTATCAAAAAGGATAACTAGATGAGAAAAAATTGGCTGAGACTCTTCTTTTAGAGTGGGATTGTTTGAAGTACTCTTCCAGCGGTGTTGTCGGAAATTGCTAATCCTAATAGTTCTCTTCATCCTTTATAGGTATGACAAGGGTGCGTACTTCTTCCTCCCTTCTTATGCTATGCGTACTCATGGATCAAGAAAGCAGCAGGATGCTTTAAAGAATGTGTCTGAGGAACAGATGCATAATGTATTTAAGGTAGTGATGCCAATGAATGTGGTCTCTTTTGTTTTTTGCTTGTTTTAGCTGCATTTTCCATTGATTAACCCATTTGAGAGTGGCTTCAAATACGCAAGTTTCATGTGATACGCTTAACATCGTATTAGAGTTGGGGATTTTATTCAACATCATTAAGCCGGTTACAATTGGCTACTGCCAATCTAATAAAAATAATGTATGACACAATTTATCTGATTAAACGCAATAGCAGCACATCATTTCTCTACATATTTAATCACATCATTTCTGTCACTCTATCTGCTAATCAGGCCAACACCTTGCTCCTTAAGTTTTTGTGGTAAACGTTAATTTCATTGTGGGAAGAATAACAAAGCTCTTTAACCAAACTATAAGCCAGTGCACTATTTGGTAAGGTACATGGGAGTATCTAGTGGTGTATTTGTTTCTCGATATGGTAGCTGATGATCAATTTGTTTCTTCTGTTATGCGGTTCTAGGCATCATTGTGTAGAGATGTCATACACTTCCTCCTTTTGCATTTATCTTTATCTTGTATGCTGCCCAATTCTAAGGTTATCTGTTTCACTCTAACACCTTGTTTACTTCCTTTTATTTTGTTTGACGTTTTTAGTTATCTGTAAGCAGGCCCTTGACACACTTGGAAGTACCAAATGGAGGGTTAATCGAAGAGTACTTGCTGTAGTGGAGAGCCTCTGGGCTCAAGGTGGAAGTGTTGGAGGTTTGATTGAGAGACATGATGTAAGCACATAGATTCATGCTCATGACAAACTGCGGTTCTTTGTTTGCAAATTGTGTTTATCCAACTTGATTGCTGAAGATTCTGATCTGTAGTGGCACCTTAAAGTTGCATATGACCAGTGTATTGTTGATGTTCTATATCTAGGTTCTTCTGTTCAAGAAAATTTTGACTTGGCTTGATGATATCCTACCGCAATGACTTCTAAGTATAACATGATTTGACTAGAGTTCTTAATGATTTTCTTTAATTGATCTGAGACTATGTAGTGACCAATCTGAAACAGCAAATGAGAAAGAATTATGTCCAACTAGTGTTGTAAGAATAGATATTGCTTATCAGTGTTCATTTGTTGTAATATTGGTTGCCATGCGGAAGCTCGCTGGTTTTGGTTTGATGTGGTCTCTTTGTTGTTGCGGTCATTACTTGCACTTTAAATTTTGCAGAACTTATTCCATTCTCTCTTTTATTGCAGCTTCCTTTGCCAGATAAGGATGTATCCGAGAATGGTGTAGAGCTTGAACTGTGGAAGTGGAATGTACGGAAAACAAAGAAGGTTAACAGAGAGAGGCATGCTCAGCGATGCGACATTGAGCTTAAACTCTCTGTAAGCTCTCTCTCTCTCTCTCCCCCCCCCCCCCCCCCCCCTCAGACTCAGAGGATAGTAGTTGCCTTAGACTGTTAGATACTGCTCCCTGTTTTCCTGTTGTACTATTCCTTGTAAAAGAACACCAATCCCTTTGTCGTTTTCTCTACTTGTCCCAGTTTCCCTTACTTTTGTTACTATACAAATTAGTGCTTACGCTTTGGGTTGTGTAGAAGTCCATATCCTTGCATAAAGTTTTGTCTCCATGTATTTGAAGAGAGTATTACTGATCCACTCTCTTGCAAATTCTTCATGAAACAGGTGGCCCGAAAGATGAAGGAAGAGGAAGGTTTTTATTATCCTCACAATCTGGATTTCCGTGGCCGTGCATATCCAATGCACTCACATCTGAATCATTTAAGCTCTGATCTCTGTCGAGGAGTTCTTGAGTTTGCTGAAGGACGGCCGCTAGGGAAGTCTGGGCTACATTGGCTGAAGATACATTTGGCAAACCTCTATTCTGGTGGTGTTGAAAAGCTTTCACATGATGGACGCCTGGCATTTGTAGAAAACCATCTGGACGATATATTTGACTCAGCAGAGAAGCCTATTGATGGGAATAGGTGGTGGTTGACAGCTGAAGACCCTTTTCAGTGCTTAGCTGCTTGTATTAACTTGTCGGAAGCGTTGAAGAGCTCATCACCATATACTGCTATCTCCCATCTTCCAATTCATCAGGTATATATGTCAGCTAGTCTCAAGGGTGCAAATTATTGCTGTTTATTGGCTTTAATAGGTCATATGTTACCACTTACATTGTTTGATAGATCAATTGAAGGTAGTTTAGATGCACTGTGCGTTTCCAAGATTTGGTAATAAAACTTAAAATGTGGTTTTTATTTTGCTTTTTTACTTCTTGGTTGTTGGGACCGAGGATAGTGACTCCAAAGTCTACTTCATGCGGCCTAACCTTGCAGAGCCAAATGATTCCAAGAAAGTTAAGTCTGTGGTCTTGTTGTGATGTTTTGAAGGAGCTGGAGAACCCACTGGATATAAGATATGTATAATGATTGCTGTGATTTTGTGTTCTCAGACCAAGCTATTGTATTCCCATCTAATTTTGGTAGATCTGTCTAGTGGGGATTACTAGAACCAATGGTTAAAGTATCTTGCATCTATCAGTAAGTCCCAGATTTTCCAAAAAACAGCTGGCTAGCAAAACATATGTGGGGCTTGTGGGTGTAAATGGAGTGAAATCTTGCTCCTAGTCCTGGACAATTTGTATATTCTGTATGGACATGGACATATGCAACACTCATATGAAGAAAGGTAGGTTTAGTTACTTTGCTATCCTACACTTAGTTATCGGAGCACTTTGTTCTAAAAATGGCACGACATATGGTATAATTTGCTTGATGCTTGTTTTTTAAGTGATCATTCTAAAAGCAAGTAGGAGCTAAGAAATTCCTTCACAAACTATAGAGATGTTGACTAGGGTGTTTTTCGTGAAACCCAAAGAAAAGTTGCAAGACTACCAAAGAAAATCTTTTCCGTCATGAATTACATTGTATTCATATGCTATAAAGGTCATTAGTCAACTGCATAAGGTGGTATTCACTGTTATGTCCTTGTTGATCATAAGTGAACTTTAATTATTCTCTTATTTCTCCTTCTTGGGATGGTGGATTACTCTGCTGAGATGATTATATACTCTCTGTCTCTCTGTCTCTGTCTCTCTCTCTGACGCACACACACACTTACACACCCTCACCCTCCCACACACACATCCCCCACTCACCCGAGGTTCTATCATTTGAATAAGTGACTATGCATTATTTTCAGGATGGTTCCTGCAATGGCCTTCAGCACTATGCTGCCTTGGGAAGAGACAGTGTGGGTACTTTCTCCTTGTAAAAAGCGGTTTAGCTGACCGTTTCTTCATACTTTTAGAACTGTGACACCCAAAGCATATGGAATCTTACTTACCCAGTTAGTTATTATAGTAGACAAAATAGGTCGGCATTTGTAAATTCAAGTTTCTTTGCTAGACCAATTAAAGGCCTCTTATCATTTGGAAAGATTGCAGCTATCTTTCATTTACATGACAGAATCACCCAAAAGCTGTTGTTTGGTAGAATAATACATGAAACTTGGCAACTAAATCTTTCAGTCAAGAAATGCATTTGCGGTTTATACTATCCAAGTGTTTCTTCTCCTCTCAATTAATGTGTCCCTGCGCTCGTTTAGAAAGTTTACAGTTCTGATAAGTTGCATCCAATGAAAGAATGACCCAGAAGCTGTTGTTAGCAGAACAATGATTTAGGTAATTAGCTGATAATAGATGGTTAATAATCAGGAGCACATTCACCATTTGTGCAAATTTGCTTAGTCTTTCCCTGTTTGTTTTGTTCAACATTGAAGGGTATATGCTACGAGAATTGGGTTTTTAGAAGTAAACTGGCTAGCAGGTCTTTGTTTCTGTTCTGACACTGTCTAGATGATGAATTAGTTATCTCAACTGTTGATATGATAGTATAGATGTTAAGCTGAATCTCACATGTCATCCAAAGTAATTCTATTACGCTGTACCCTGAAACTTTGTATAACTTATATTTTAATTTCTCATGATCATTGATTTTATTATTAACACCATACTCTCTTTCCAGATGGAAGCTGCTGCAGTAAATCTAGTTGCGGCAGAGGAACCTGCTGATGTTTATTCAGAAATTGCTGCAAGGTATGGTACACGGCCACGGTGAAGCATTTTTGTTGTTGTTAGACTTACAAAATTTTCTCAGTGCGAACCTTAAAAGTTGCACTAGTGCCTGGACAGTTACCAAGGCAGCTATATGTGTTGAATAATTGAGTACTCTGCACTTCCCAACAGCCTATCATCTTTTTTTCCAGTCTTATCTCACCATAATCTGAAAAGAAAAGAAGCAAGGTATCTGATCACTCCAGTCATTCACGTAGGTTAGAAAGAAAGAAGTTATCTGTATCTGAATATTCTCTTCTGTCTTCAGACAACTCTTCCTTTCCCTATATCTCCTAGAGCAAGAGAACAAGTTCTCTTAGCACCACTGGGGATATGACTCCACAGAATAAATGGATTCGGTAACGGTAGAATTGCTATTTTGATTATGCTACTGCAAATTTTGGGTAATACAATTCTTTAGCAGATTTCCTTGTTGCTGTGCAGACCCTCTCTCCAATTTGTGCATGCTCTAGGTTAACTCATACTCTAAGTCATGCGTTATGAAAAATCTTGGTTACCTTCTCTTTTTGGGGCTTAGGGTACACGACATAATGAAAAGGGACAGTAACAAGGACCCTGCTACTTATCCAAATGCTGCGTTGGCGAAGGTCTTACTGGGCCAGGTGCATTTTCTGTGGTTACAAAGTTTATTCTTGAATTTTCTTTTTGGAAAGAACTTTTCATTTATCACATCGCTTTTGTGCTGTTGTCTTTTACTGTTTAGTTACAGTTCGATCTTTTGAAACCTTTCAGGTGGATAGGAAGCTAGTGAAACAGACAGTGATGACCTCAGTCTATGGAGTGACGTTTGTTGGGGCACGTGAGCAGATAAAAAGAAGACTAGAGGAGAAGGGTGTACTTGGTGATGAAAGACTGCTATTTACTGCTGCATGCTATGCCGCTAAAGTGAGCCTTTGCCTAATCTATTTTCAAGAAGTAGGGTTTCTGTATGGAGTCATATGGTTATTTTTATACTTTTAGGTTTCACAAGCTCAGCCGCCTGATGAGACACGTCATCAAGCTCAGTCTTGAGTTTGTAAACCTTCCAGATAGGAATATTATTCTCTTACAATGCTTGTTCGTCGACTGCATCTTTCTGCATTTCCTTTGCCTAAGATTATTATTGTCTATATGATGAAAGAAACTAGAAAGGAAAAACTAAATTGAGTTCGTACTCTTCTATTCTTAATTGTTTGCAAGTCCTTTTGTTTGCCAGAATTGAACTTTGTGTGTAGTGGTAAGATCTAGGGGTAGCAGAATTATGTACTAGTGGATTGCTGGTACCAGTGATGGTCACGCATGTGATTAATTCTTCTTTTGATATCCATGGAAGGCGGTTTTCGCTGCATTTGTTTCTTGATTTTTTGTACCTGAGTATATTGTTGAAAGCGGTTTGAGTTGTTGGTTGTGCCATTGTGGGTGATCTTGTGATATTCCTGTGAAGAAGTTGAATCGAAGCCAGAAGCACAGTTTATTTTAATTATAGAGTGCAAGAGCTTAGGTTGAATTAGTTTGAAAGTCTGTGTGCCAGTATCTTTGGTTGTATGACACTGCTGTATGGTAATGTGGCTTGAGCTGGGTTTCACACTTGCTTTCTCCGATAAGATATCCTTTACTGGTATCTTCCTTTACTGGACATGCCAAATCAAGCAGTGTTGTTCCTCCTCTTCTTCTGTTTTTCTCCTCTTTTTGAAGTGGACTTGTTCATTTTATTTTCTGCTGATGAGAGAACATAGATTGAGATGGTTTGGACATATTCTTCGTAGACCCTTAGATGCTCCGATAAGAACAGAAGTGTGTTACCGAGAAAGCGATTTGAAGAAAGGACGAGGTCGGCTGAAACTTACTTGGGGAAAGGTAGTGAAACAAGATTTAATAGAGTGGGAAATAGATTAGCGTATGGTCTGCCTTAGGACGGAGTGGAGGAAAGCTATCCGCATTGTAGAAGGGGGGATTCCCTATGTCCCAGAGTGCCCTGCTTAGTACTTTCTATTTATTTATATGTTTATTTATTTATTTATTTTTGGGTAGCCATATTTTTACTTTTTTATTTTTATTTTTATTTTTATTTTTATATTTTTATTATATTTTTTTTTTACTTTTATTTTAGCATATTTTAAACTTTTCACTTTGGGTTCATCGACCGCCGACCCCAACTGGTTTGGGATAAAGATGATGTTGATGTTGATGTAGAATTGTTCTCAGTTGTGCAATCCAAAAATTCACTGAAAAAGACTTACACACACTGCTTCTGTTTGAGAAATTTTAAGGTTTTCATGCTACAATAAGCATTGAAGTTCGATAAAACTCTGCAGGTAACACTGACCGCCCTTGAAGAGATATTTGAAGCTGCGCGTGGAATAATGGGTTGGCTTGGTGACTGTGCAAAAGTACAATTTCTGCCATGCAATGAAATTTTTCTATCTGCAATCTTGATAGATTTACACAATATATTTGTAATTTTGTCTTTTCAGATTATTGCTGCAGAAAATCAACCAGTGCGGTGGACTACTCCCCTTGGTCTTCCTGTCGTACAACCGTACTATAAAAATAAACGCCATCTTGTGAGTGTTTCAGTTGTGCTTACTAGGCTCGGACATGTCACAGCCTCGGCTTTATACTCTACTGCCCAAAATGTGTTGCATGGGGGCACTGCTCCTCCCCCCCCCCCCCCCTCCCCCTTTTTTTTCTCTTTCCTTTTTTGGCTGATATGACTTGTACATTTGGTTACCAAACCAATGAATGCCTTCTGATGCCAACAAGTTCTACTATTATAGGATGTGGATGATCTGAACATGCAGTAAGATTTTTGGATCTGATTATAAACAACCGTTTATATGGCGCAAAAAGAACTTGCAATTAGTCTTGTATAAACACGTACAAATAGAGCTTTTAGCTCCTAGCCATGTGATCTTCACATATTCAGCTGTGTGTTTCTCTTGGTTGTAACATTTAATGTAGAGTCATTCAAGTTTACTATGTAAACCGAATCTTCTTGAGTTTCTTTTACTTGAAGGGTCAACATCATCAACATCAACATCACCTTTATCCCAAACCAGTTGGGGTCGGCGGTCGATGAACTCAAAGTGAAAAGTTTAAAATATACTAAAATAAAAGTAAAAATATAAAAATAAAAATAAAGTAACAATAAAAATATAAAATTTAAGAAATAAAAAATAAGAATAAAAAAATAAAAAGTAAAAATATGGCTATCCAAAAATAAATAAATACTTGAAGGGTAATGTATGCTAATTTTGCAAGTGGTCATGCACTCAAGTTGGTTGTCTCGTGATGCAACTAGAGGAGTGCATACTCGTTTACTAATCACCATTGATTGTGTCTTCATGAATTCTACTTTAATGCTATGCATTGTTTCCTCAATTACATAGTACTGCCTTTCATGAGAGTATCATTTGTAAACAACTGTCTTTATTGCATTCTACTTATTTCGTAAAATGCTACATATTTTGTTCTTGGGAAGGATGCTGATGATACAAGAATGACTTGGCTTTTTTACATAGACCTCGTTAGGGTGGGGATTGCAGGAAGGATGTATCAATATGTGTCTGGTGCTGAAAATCCTGAATAAGTTCTTTAATGCAGACAGGAATAACCCTTCAGATTATCTGTGTTGCTCGATTCTCTTTGTAATCCTGAATGGTTTTGTAATGCAGATAAGAACAACCCTTCAGATTTTGGCCTTGCAACGGGAGGGTGACTTGGTAGGTTATCTTCTGAAAACTCAGTAGATTATGTCCTGTGACACTGAATATACTGACATGAAAACTCAAATGGTGTATGGACTTCAGGTTGATGTTAGAAGACAGAGAACAGCATTTCCTCCAAACTTTGTTCACTCACTTGATGGTTCACACATGATGATGACTGCCATTGCCTGCAGGGAGGCTGGTCTACATTTTGCAGGTTTATCTCGAGCCACTTTATTTGCAACAGCTCATTTGGATCTTGTGCCTGATACTGGCAAATGCTAGATACATTAACCTAGCACCATAATAGGTTCCGTTAGGTTTGCATGCTGGGCATGTTGGTTCAGGTTTTTGTACATTTCCATGTTTGCCAAAATCTACTAGTCTCCCAAGGACAATCCTGCTCTTATGGATCTTCCACAGATCCTAGCTAAGGAGATTTGACAAACTGGTCCCAATATTGGTCAGGTTCCCTGATACATCTAGACGAATATCATTCCTTCGGATTCCAGGAAATTCTAAGCTAGATTGCGGAAAGTGTATTTATGGATTGGACATAGGAAACTAGTCTTTGAAGTATGCTCAAAGGCAACCTGCTCGTGTTTAGTGCAAAACTGACATCCATCCTCATTTGAATAAACTGCAGGTGTGCATGACTCATTCTGGACACATGCTTGTGATGTGGACCATATGAACTGGATTCTACGGGAAAAATTTGTCGAACTATATAATATGCCTATCCTTGAAAATGTAAGTACCTTGATTCTTATAAACAGCTGCTAAGCCTTATTGAACCTTTGCATGTGTCTCAGATCAACTATTAAAGAAAAGGTTGATGGGGCGATGACTATGGTTTTGTATGCTTCAGTGTGTTCCCAGTCACCATGTTAAAATTGCCAGGCTTATAGACAATTTAGAGATCTCATGGTTCTCTAAATAATCATGTATTCAACTGTCAATTTAAATCTGAATCAAAAGCTAACTTTTGGTGTAAAATTTTATTTATGCACTATGCTGTTTTATATTATCTACTCTTTTTAAGAGCAGGGTCTTAATCAGGCTTAATTTGTCTTGTGTTTATGCAGTTGCTTGAGAGTTTCCAGGCATCATATCCAGCACTGACGTTTCCTTCCCTACCTGATAGAGGCAACTTTGACTTGCGGGAAGTCCTCAAATCTCCGTACTTCTTCAACTGATCTAACATATGGCTAGAGTAGCAACTTCTTCCAAGTCATCAAAAGCATAACATTCTCGGAGTAAGAATCTTGTTTACTACCAGCTGGAGCCTGGGAGGAACCACTGAGTTGCGCATGTGCAGGTTGCAAATGGCAAAGAAGAAACATACAGTGTTGCTACAAAGTGGCAATTCCTGAGAAAGTTGATGCTTCTTGAATATACTCAACAAGCGGAGCAGCTCATAAGTTTTACAGGATGGCTGCGCAACCATCTTTTACCAGGGCAGAGAAGTTAGGGATGTCCTCTGACTGTCAAAAACTCACTCCTAAGTTCTTTCATGGAGGCAAGGGATTCTTGCGGAAGCTAGAACTCTTGCAGCGACACCCATCTGCATGCTGGAGTTGATCAGATCTCATGCTTGTCCTGTTGTTTGATTCCTTTGAGGAGAGCTGCAAGTGGCTGGTCTTATTTGAGTATGAGTTTCCCATAGAAAGCGGCAACACAAAAGGAGGTTGACCACCGGCAGATTTGATTGATAAGATGATTGGATAATACTTGCACATAATGACCAAGTCACAATAGCTGCAAAATAGTGTATATAACTGACATAGGACAATTTGACCCAAAAAAAAAAGGAAACTGACATAGGACAAGAAGTACCAATTGTCGTGGCATGCTGGCAGTTGTATGTATTTTTTTGGCTGCACACAACTGTTTACAAATCCTTGTACTGTTGTAATTTGAGGTTTAATTGCTATTATGAAGCTGCATTGGCACATTTATATTTCCCTTCGGTTCCCTATCTCGATGGGTGAAGAATCCAACTTGCTGAGGTCAAATCCCCTTTCGTTATGACCTCGCAAAAAAGAAAATGTGCGGGCAAGTCTGGTTGATGTGCTGGCATGGGACGATTCTGTTAAACATAGTACATGAAGAATGGTCATCTGTCATCGATCTTGGTACGTGAGTTTCCTTCTAACAGCTTCTGGTATTCCATAAGCTCATTAGTTACCTCAAGACGCTCCCGAGTTAATTTATATTCAATGTCAAAATATATTATTAGGAAGTGGATTTTTATGTGTTTAAGCTCGAGCGAAGATAAATTTTTCAGACCAGGTGTCTTTTGTCATGGTAAATTTTAAATAGTGACGGCGGAATTTGACAGATACGGGTGCATCCTAAAGTGAAAAAAGTTCATCAGTTGGTATGCCCATTGGAAAGCATTAGCCATTTAGTTAGGGATAAGCTGAGCTAGCACTTCTGCAAATGACGTAACATGACAGAAGTGCGAGGGAAATTATTCAGGAAACTCATCTCTTACTCAAATTTGCAATCAACCATACCAACATGCTCAGATTCCTTCTTAAAACGATCAATGTTTTTATCACACCTCCTTAAAACAACCATATTTCAATGCTCACAATTTTTTTTTTTGGCTACTTGTACCTTTTACGACGATGCATAGTTAGACAAACTACTTACAACTTACATGATGGCATGCAATAAACCGCCGAGACATAGAATCACCTTAAAATTTACCCCTATAGCCTTATAACTACCTTCCCCTGCGAGGAACTTTTAAGTCTTTGACCACATCAATGATTTCACTCATAGAACCCTAGGGGCGAGTTGAAGCCTTCAACTATTGATTAATTTAGAGACCTAGTATAACATTTTAACACGATCACACACTCATTCTTTCTGAGGATCTGCTAAAGAGACTTAAGCTGCAAAATCTTCGGTCAGATACATTTGAGAGAGAGAGAGAGGGAGATTCAGTTCCCATTTCTATTCCAAGTATGATCGTATAAGAGGAGTTTTAACACTTTTGCACCTTCAATGTCGCATTAAAATAGCCAGCGGAAAGGTTGCTGCTGCTAGGAATGCTCTCCATGCAAATAATTGCAAACACTCTATAGCCAGATCAATCATAATAATGCAATTCTGGCTTCCTCTCTTAAAAACCATCTTAGAATGCCCCCGCACACAAACAAGAACAGTGCCAGAGCTGACTGAATCATATCCAAAGGCTTCCAAATGCTTCTTCAATAGCCCTTTTCTTGCTTAGCTCTATGCTCCACCCTCCCGCTCTGCCTCCTCTTTCAGCTCGGAGCTTCATCATTTCTTCATCATCATATCCATGGATGTCAAGGCCAGTCCCAAGTGGCACTGGCTGCGGAGCCATGCCTGTTGGCCGTGGCTGTCCTCCAGCAATTGCGGGAGCGTATTGTCCTTGTGTCCCAACACTCACTCCTGCTTGGGAGTTAAGAGCCTGAATGGAGGCTAAAGACATGACAAAGCGAACAATACGATCTGCAACTAATATTTCACGGCAACACAAACACCTGAAATCAAAAGAAAACCAAAATAACGGCAGAAGGTAATCTAGGTTTACCCAATTAATGGTGTCTGCCGTAGTTTCCTGACAAAGGAGTTCTAAGAGAATATGCCAATGATTCTAAGAACTTCTCTAGGGACCACATCAATTGCTTTTTTAAGATTTATGAATACCATGTGCACGCCATTTTTGCATCCTCTCTCTAAATGCCTCAATCAGCCACCTAGATAGAGATGGATTATCACTCTTCTTTTGGAAGTGTAGCATTCATAGCCTTAACCTGCTCCCTATCATTCCTTTAGATCACTTCAGTCTCTGATTTGGCTTAACGCATGTGTAGTTGGTAACATTCTCGATCCTCATGAATAAAAAATATCTATCCATGTACACATGCATATATGTGCGTCCACTAAATCTCATCCTATAGAACTTCACTTGAAAAATGAAACCAGGAGTTGATGAATAAAATGCCAAAATATGCACTGACTATGAAGATAAATAAGAACTACAACAACCGGAAGGCATCCCCAGTACAACACATGCTAACTCTCAAGGTTCCAACACCCGTCTAAATGGAAACCTGATTAAGTGGTCTTGCTCCCTTACATGATTTTGCTACGCCATCATTAAGCATCAAAAAAAGAAAAAAGACTTCTCCAACTTTGTAGCCTTTCTATGCCTTCCGCAAGGTTGCAGATTATCACCCCAGGATCACAACATGCTGAATTTTATGAGAATACCAAGAAAAGAATTTGGAAGACTCCTGATTCATGATACTCACAAAGCATCGCATCATGTTTTCCCTTTAATGACTAAGGAACTATTGACTCATCTGATCATCCCTGACAACTTGTGCTTTGTCATTTCTTAAACCATGGCCTCAAGGACAACATGACAAACAGAAGATGTCAACAACAGAGACCTACTTCAAAGCACCCGGGTCACTTTTCCTTATAGAAAGTGTAAATGTAAGTTTTTACATGCCACAGAAAGCAATAGAACTATGAATTGACAGGTGACTCCGGATAACCATTCACAAAAATTAAAAACAAAGACTAACAGTTTTCTGATATAGTGAACGTAAAGCTACAGGATATACATGGAACAAGTAAAAGATGGCATTGACTAACTTTGGACTTTGGAAAGACTCCATAATAACAGTAGAATCCAACACAATGAAGTGATCAATAGTTCCGACCAAAAAAAAAAGTGATCAATAGATTTTCATTTTTCTTACCCCATCTGAATCAGTTTGCGGAGGCAGCCCCTTGCTTGCAGCCAATGCCGCTGCAAACTCTTCAGCCTTTTAAACAATAGCAACAGTAAATACCAAAATGCAAAGTCATGACACTGACTATTGAGACTTAAAAGCATAAACTCAAAGAGAGCATAGAAACAGCTGAATAACTATTGCACTAATGTGGCCAAAACAATATATCAGATAAAGAAGACACAGCCACCTTCTTCGCGCGATTAATCATAATCTGCTCAGCATTTTCTTCCTGGTACTTTGCAATCTTTGCTTCAATAGTCGGCACATCCATTCCTTCAATCAGATTGAATGCTGCAAAGTATCATAGTCAGACTCAGCAAAGAACATGATGAGGAAATCCAATTAAAAGCATTCACAAGCTCACTCATTTCCTCCACTTCTTCCAAGTAGTCATTGTACTCTTTCAAGGATGGAAAATCGTCTTCTCTTTTATTGAATCTGTAAGTGACAGCAAATGAGACCAAGTAAATTCGTTTGGCCCTATGCTTAAGTTGCCCAGTTGTACAGTTTTTTCTTTGGCTTTTTTCCTTCCTAAATATATATTTGTTTCATTTTGCTCTTCCATTTCACTCTGGGAATTTCTGGGGAAAAAAAAAAGCAAAAGTCTAAGGTACAAATAGCACAGGGGTATCTTAAAAACCTTGCCTAAGATAAAGAAATTGCCAAGGTAGTAGAGTAGAAATAAAAACAGTTAGAATTAGACTTAGGGCATAAAGACACCAAAAAAATAGAAAAAGAATGCCCTTGCGTAAGTGATGTCTGAATGCTTAAATTTGTGTGATGAGTAACACCTACGAGTAAGTAGTAATACACTTTGCCTGCATTTTAGCAGTAAAATCTATAAACTAGCACAGGCACCCCAGATCTTGTGGTGGGATGGAAGTTAGGGAGGTGGGGAGAGAGAGTGAGAGACTTACATGCTGGCCATCCTCCTCCTAATGGCCATTTCTCTGTTGTGGGGATTAGTGCCAGAAACTACCATTGGTTCGATTCCTCTCAACCGTCTTTAACCTGGTTCTATCTAATGATTCACAAGACAGAATGAGTCGACTATGTAAAAAGATGCATACACAAAAACACGTGCTCAATTATCTGCTCGTACCAATATAGGATGACCTCAAGAAGCAGCTGCAGATTTGGTCCCCGGAATCGCGAGATTACTCTTTGGAGGCACCTGCACAAATAAGACATAATATTAGTCAGGCAGAGTGCTAGACGTAAGAATAAGGTGCAGGAGACACAGATGGAAAAAAATGAATCTTTTTCAGCAGCCATAACAGGTTCTTCAAAGCTTCCCATTCAAACCATTGCATGGAATCCTGAAATTGAACTCCTGCCAAAATGATTGGATCAATATCCCATCTTTACCCTAGGAAAAACGGCCAAAAAAGGACTAGAAGAGAAACTCAAATGAATTCTCTTCTTCTTACCCAACGTACAGGGCATATAAGTAAGTATGGGATTGCTCTTCTTCTTTATAAACGAGAGCCTCTGCCAAAGTGGTAACGCAAGGTGCACCCCTAACTAAAGTATAGACCTTTGAGACATATTATCAAACAAAAAGAGGGCAGGGCACACTCAATGTAACTAGACCCCCAAAATCTCTAGAATCCACCAAGAAACACACAATTTCATTACGGCCACACTCGTGCCCCCCATTTGATCAAAATCAAGAACTCACCCTTGTGTTGATATCGCCCGGAATCAAAAGAACGAAGGGAACAACATAAAAAGTTGTGCATTAATGATTGCCACCAAAGAGCGTAGCAACAGAAAAAAGGTGAAGAAGAAAATGAATGAACGAAGCGCAGAAGCATGTAATGTGGAAACGAAGAAACAGCGTGAAGAACAAAAGTCGGTGGTGATTACAGGAAGGAACAGTGTCTTACCGGAGCTGACGTCCGAGGTTGGCTGTTCCAGAGGCGCCAATTGTGAAATCAGCGGTTGTTTTTTTTTTTTCCCTGCACAACGATCGCTTTTACGGGCTATGAGAAGGACAAAAAAAGAAAAAAGAAAAAAAAATCTTTTTATGTTTTTTTTTTGGGGGCGTATAATTACTTTGCTATATCTAATTTTTTGAAAATTTACATCGAATTTCTTAAGAATCATCATAATTTCATCTACGATAATATGGTTTTGGCATATCATTAAGGATTTTGGCAGTATGTTATTTAAAAATACTAAAGAACAATGTTTGGGAAATAATCCTATGGTCAATTATAGCTATAATCTATGAAATTTAAACTTTGAATAAAAGCAAGTTCAGGAAAATTATAAACAAAACTTGTTTTTAATCTCCACGCTATTCCATTACATCAACCAATTATATAATTCAACAAAACACTAGCGTGCCACACAACATGTGGACTCCTCATTTTTTAAAAAATAAAGAATTCCGACACGTCAAGACATGTTATGTGTGTATAAGCAATGAACTTTTTCTCCTATTTCTATTAGGGATTTATGATTATTATTATTATTTTTTGCTAGCTAGATATATTGACTTTTTGGTGTTTGGACACATGATTTAAGTATATACATTTTTGATAAATTTACAATTTGACCACTGATTTATTGAGAATGCTTAAAATTGACTCCGTGCGTGTTGAAATGGTGTATCGGGACGCTGGACTCGCGTGTCGTTGGGGTGTGCAGAGCACTGATCACGTGCCAGTCACATGTTGAAGAGTGTCAGATATGACACGAAAGGCCCGAAAAGTATTGTTACTTCCTAGCACCTGACATAAACTTGAACTCCTCTAGAATTCTCACAAGAATCCAAATATTATGTATCTGTCGTTGTTTTCAATAGACCCTTAAAATGTTTTATACTTATTTGTGGAGATCCGAAAACATTAATTAGAATTACTTGCAAATGTTTCATTACTACCACTTTAGGGCTGCGAGTTATGGTTTACTCAGAAAATAAGGAGCAGCTCAATAAGCCTATAACCTGGGCCTAATTAATAAATATGCAATCAATTATGAGGGAGAAATAGTAATTCTGGTCCCAACAATTTAAGATCACTTGCATTTGGGGTCACTATGCTTCAACTGCCATCATCAATTTTATGTAATAAACCCTCAGATTGCATGAATTTTGATGCATTTTGATGAATTTTCAGTAACCTTCTTCGCCAATTGCATGCAAGGGTGCAGAATTTCGAAATTCGACACGATACAAATTGCATGAGGCCCAGAAATCGGTCTCCGTTCATTCTTGAGATGTGCTAAGGCAAAATTCGAGTTCGGACGACTAGCGAACAATCGAGATCGCTCCACGGTTCCGCGCTCGATCGCAAAGTGGGCGAGCGTGGACTATAGCTTCGCTTGAAATCTCTCCCCACAGTCGAAAGTTGGCTTCAAACTTTAAATGATGCCGGTTAGCATGTGAACGTTACAAAACAACATCAAATGGTTAATTAGATGCTCAAATTCACACCGGAAAGGGAAGTAAAAAATGTTGAGATAACTGACCCTGTATGATGGAACATTCTTGTAAATCACCTTAAACGTGAATTAATTGGCGATTTACCCTTGTTTTACGATAAGGTAAATGCTAGATAATCATGTCATCGTTAAGTCCACGTTTAGGGCGCGCACGACAATCATTCTGTTGCAGAAATGATTTCTGGAACATAAATAGATTTTTCTATTTCTGCCAGAAATAAAAATTTTTTGTTTCTGGTTTTGGGCCAACATCTGTTTTTAGAACAGATTTTTGTTTTCAGAAATAGAAAAACAGGTTTGTATTGCCAGACGAGTTTTTGGAATAGGTTTGGAACAGAAACAGGGAAATAGAAACGTTGTCATCATGCGCGTCCTTAATCTACGCTATCTATTGCCATCCTTAAACGGGGGCTCGTTGACCATGTACATCAGAACCATGTGGTGGACCCTTGCAGGTCGAGGAAGATCGTCAGGTGAAAACCCTTCGAAAATAGTAATTTAGAAATGATGTATTGACATGTTTCTAACGGCCAGAGGAAAATTATCAAAAAAGTTCTAAACTTATTGCACTATTGCCAATTCAGTTCTAAATATTTTAATTTGCCAATTGAGTGATAAACATTTTGAAGTTTTGCCAATTGAGTCCATCCAACCGATTTTGGCCAAAAATCGCCAATGTTGATGTCAAACATCACATGTGGCACGGTCGGCTAAGTGAGGCCTTGGGTTGCAAAGCATTTTGAGGGCAAAATGAAAAAAAAATTAAAATATTATTTAAAATTGTCTATGTCTATATTGACTTTGCCGCGTAAGACGGTGAGGACCCACATCGGCAATTTTTTGCCAAAATTGATTGGATGGACTCAATTGTCAAAACATTCACATATATATAACTCAATTGATAAAATTTAAAAAAGTTTAGGATTGAATTAACAAAAGTACAATATGTTTATGACTTTTTAGACAATTCTCCTCTTACGGTTTGACTGAGTTGAGAGAGAAGTATAAACAATCCATTTAAGTCATGTCGATTAATCATGTAGTTCATGAGCAATTTCAATGACTGTATGATCTTCTATGTAGCACCGACACTTCTATTTGGTGTGCGTATCGTGTTGGACACCGTGTCCGACACCGACACTCGTCCGACACTCGTCGACACCCGTCCGACACTCGTTGACCGCGTGTTGGGATTTCGACACTCGGTTAACGCGTGTCCCTCGTGTGTCTAGCGTGTCTAGCGTGTCGGACACGACTATTAAAAAAAAGAAAAACTTTTGGAACCTTGCCGATTTTGAAGTGATCACGGAAATGTGTGCAATGAAGGAGAAGTTCATTAGATAGAGCTTGAAATCCATAGAAAAAAGGAAAAATAAGGAGATCTCATAGACTTCTTGGTTTCCATTGCGCTCGGGAGCTCTGAAAATTAACGTTCGATGGAGCGTTTATGGAGGGAGAAGCTAATGGCGCGGTGACATGGGTATGCAGAGACTCCTCTAGGCTATTGGTTGAAGGAGCAGCGAGGTTTGTGAATGTTTGATTTTCCCTTCATGCTAAAACCCTAGCTCTATTGGATGCTTTGAAGTGCTTGAACTCACATGGGTTTGCAGATAGAGTGCTTAAAGAGATAGATTTGGAGTCAGACAATATCTATTTAGTCAAAATGCTCCAAGACATAGATATAGTCTCATGGGAAATACAAGCGTTGATCAAGGAGTGCTTAGATTTGTTTTCAAAAGTGAAAAACTACGGCTAATCCATTGTGCACGGACCCAAAACAAGATTACGGATTGGGTTGTTAAAGCGTAATTTCATAATACTCTTCCACTTGACTAGGTTTTTAACCCATCTCAAACCCTTTGAAATTTATTATACTTAGAAGCACATATGATATTCTTTTTGACTTTATAATACGAATCAAATGACCTTTTCGACAAAAAAAAGCTCCTGAGTATATCAAACTTCACATAAATAGAAGCTTGCCCTCTTCGGTTCAAATTAATGTATATGACACATGTTTTGGCTTTATTTATTATTTTTATATTTATATTTAAAAATATATTTAATATAACGTGTTCTCGACGTGTCGGAATTTTCTATTTTTGAGAAATGCCGTGTCATCGTGTCGTGTCGTGTCGCGTGTCGGTGTCCGTGCTACATAGATGATCTTAATTATCACGATATAATTAGGAAGAGGCTTTCAGGAAGATATTAAGTTCATCATAATCGTGCGACCGTGCGGTAAGTCTGATCGTTCGATGGAATAGCCCACGGCAAATAGCCATTCTGAAAGACTTTGAAGGACGGTATCTCCTTTTGCTTAGTGACCGAAACAAGTATGGTTGTGCTTGTGAACTCCACAAGAACTCCAGAAGCCTGCATACAGACGTGTGAAAACCCAGTGATTCTCTGCTGAAAAAACTTCATAGGGAAATTGTCCAGAGGTTGGAGCCGCCGAAACTCGAATTCAAGGAAAAATTATCTTTCTAAATCAGTGAATACCTTTGTCAAAATCATCACGAGCTCCAATTCATCATACAAAACAGTACCATTCTGAACAATCGGCGACGGTGGCCGTGACGAGTCCATGATCTGTACTGAGGACAATTTCTTATGATGGCAAAGCATGGCAAAGCATAGCAAAGCTTTTCCCCTCGACTAGATGATAACAAAAGATCGATCCTTGATGCTGTGAAAAGCCATCACACACCATGTCAAATCAAGGCGATAATATTCTACGTACCCCGCGGCAAAATGAATGTTCTTAAACCATTTAAGAGGGTAAGAAACCGGGAAACCTGAAATTCTTGTCAAACTGAATGTTCTTAAACCATTTAAGAGGGTAAGGAACCGGGCAACCTGAAATTCTTGTCATTTATAGTTCAAGGTCCTGTTTCAAGTCCCACAATGAAGGCTTTTCTCCATCATGAATACGTGCGCAGAAATCGAATGTCTTAAGACCCGACAGAGAACTTCGCTGTGGAAAAGTGCACTTGCGAGTGACAATAAGAACTTTCAAGAATCGCTAACTAGTTCCAGTGACGGCATCGAGGTTCCTGCTAAGAAGGCTTTGATGAGGGCAAGAGCTAGCTTCGGTTTATGTAGAGGGACTTCGTGACCCGCCCCTCTCACAGATACAAAGGTGAGTCCCGCATACTCCTGAGTCCATCCACCCACCTGCAAGAACATATCATGTTTTTACGCAAGATTACAGCTTTGCCACTGATTAAACAAATGCTAAATTTATCCGACATCTTTCACGAAAATTATTTTAAGCAGGCATCACCCTGGTTTAAGAGAACACAAAAAATGCCCTATCACTTCGCCTTGGAATGAAGACTAAGCAATTGTGGGAGGGGCAAATTATGCGCTTTATGATAAACAGGTATATACAATTTACAAAGGTGCAACAATGAAGCTCTCTAATTTTTCCTTTCAATAAATGGCAAAGCCTGAGAGAGAGAGAGAGAGAGAGAACCATAGAAATTTACCTTCCCATCATCATACCAAGCGCGAAAAGGCTTCACGGTTGGAAGCTTTAAAGAATCTATCGTGTACCGGGTGGACGTGATGGGGATGACAGCATCCGTATCACCACTGTCATACGGAAAGAGATGGATGAAGTAAGAAAACAACATTGTTGCTAATCTTGTGTATTGTGAATGTGACTACAATGATAGACCGGTGTAATTAAATGTAATCTAGAATGAACATGATCACCTATTAACACTAACGCTAAAACCATTGTCTGAACATCCTTGTACCGACAGCTCCAACGTTACAAATTAATTTTATGAATGGCCCAATCCTAAATTTGTTCCAACAAGTGTAAGGGAAACTAGATTTTCCTTTCTGTATGGTTGAATCATAAGGTACATAATTGGTAAATCATCCAGCGCATTTGCCTCATAAGTGATCCTACACCCACAAATATCTGGGAAAAGCATATACAAAATGGACTGCCTCTCTTGCAATAGCCCAAAAAGGGAAGAAGACTGCTGTTGTTTTAACCACTGTTTTAAGTTGTATGCAACTACCAGAAAATTTGAAATTTAATCCTTCGTCAATTTGAAAAAAGAAAAGCATTTATTCGTTCTTCATGGGATACCTGAACATCCAGATCCGGAGTCCTTCGTGCATAAGCTCACGGTAGATGTCCAGCACTGTACGAGGAGAATCCTTCCAATTCTCATTTATTAAATCACTGCAGATTACAAAGTTGCCGTGAAAGATTACAATACCTCATAAACTCCAAGTAAAACAAAGCAAAACGGAGAGAGGAAAGGATGACTCGATAATTAGTGGTGAATGTCACATGTACAAAACAAAGTAAAAAATTGACTCGTGAAACACCCAACTCTTTATTCTTCATTAGACTAGGCTATTACGGGAGGGCAATTTGTGAAAATGACCCTGACTACTTTGATTTTGCTCAGGATGGACATTGATTCCCATTTGAACCTGCTTTAAAAGATAGCTCTGCTAGGACCCCAATCAGTACCATGATTTCTTGTTTTGAATGAAGAAAATAAGAATTGCCGCAATTTATGCATCACCGACTTGTAGAGGTAAGCAAAGCAGAACTTTACAACACTGATGCTTGCATTCAGTTATGCAATGGAGTGCATTGGAGATCTTGAACTAGTGCCCTCAGTAAACATTTCATAGAATTATGAACCTGAAGGATAGAGCAACCAAAAAATCCCATACTCCTAGCTCATTGTTCTACCTTCTTTTTTTACCTATGTAATCTTGATCATTACAAAGGGTAATGGCTAATGGCAATCGATACTATTCCGTACCATTTGTGGCTAAAATTTTGGCCAGTCCTTACAGGGGAAGTAGGTTGATTTCTTTCCATTGATTTGCCAACCAGAAGCTATGAGGTTAATAATTTAATGGGACTTATCGCTTGTGCCCATTAACGAAGATTCAATCCAGGTGATCAGGCCCGAGTATTTATGAGTTACACTGAATGATCTATACCTGCAAGTGCCCCATTTAGCTGGCGCAAATTCCTTGATAACATGAAGTGCCTTCTGAACCTCAGCATTGTTGAAGTATGCAACTGAATGCTTCTCTGTGCAAGGATCGTATTTTTCGTTGACATGACCAATCACCTTTAAGACATTATTTTTCAAGGTCACCCAAAAAGAAAACGTAATTCTTTTTTAGAGCAAAGTACTATCATTCTGTTCAACTTATGCTATTAAGAACCAGTTCAGCTCCACAAGTAGAAGGCAGTGAAGTTATTGTGTGAAGCATAAACCAGTGTACGCTATGCAAACTGGTCATACGGAGCGTTTCAAGACAACCACACCAAATGGGGCAGAGACATCTTGACAAAAGCTTGGATAATTGTATATCACAAGATTAACATGTGATGAAGGAATAGATTACTGGAAGCATAAGCCATAGTGGGTAAGCCAATCATCAGACAAAAGCAAAAGATTGCACTGCCTGTGAAAATGCTATCTAACGATGCTGTCATGGTATCCCAAGTTCTTCCATTCAAACCATGGGAAGAAATTGTGGACAGTTGACATTATGTGACAAATACTGTGGTTAGTCAAATTCCGATTGCCCACCATAAAAGTAAGTACAGATGAAGAATCGTGTTATTACTAAGTAAATGACCATATTTTCAAATGAAAACTAATCAAAACAAGACAATTCGATATTATATTAGCTTTGCATGATTGTTGCATCTACCTAGTCAGTGTATAACAGGAGACTTGCTGATATTAATCAAACCCATGACACTTGATCACGTGGTGAATAGAACAGCTCTGGAGAATCTCAGATAGCTCTTTCCCACTTGCATAGATAGGTGAAAATTACGCAAGGGGACACTAAGTATTTATTTATTGCAAGTGCTAGTCCAGATGATCGTTATAACAGGAGTTTTGGAAATCTTCCCCTGGAAAGGAATCGTGTAGAGAAGCACCTGCTATAATATCTCTTTTGGAGGCACCCTACTACTCATATCCATTTATCGTCTAGCAGTGTCAACTTAAGGTAATATAGAGAAGCAGTAGGAGCGAGAGCTCATGCAACTATTGTAGTTCCAGTTCCAACTAGCAAGACTGTCCAATACTATACAGTAAAATCCCTCCCTCGCCAGTAAACTATGTTAATCCACCCAACCATTATGGAACAACTGGTGTTTTAAAAAACCAGCCAGGTGAAAGAACCAGTCAACCCACCAGTTCAAATTATTACTATGAATACTAAAATTATTAGCGTAAGAGCCATGGAGAAGGTGTGGTCTAGAACTTGGATTTACAGACATGTCATGGACATTGAGAGAAGAGGTAAAGTTCGCTGTTGTTGAAAGAATATGAACTCACTTTCATTCTTTTGCGAAGGCCGTTTGACTGGCTTCCGTTAACAGGGCAAAGGGGAGTGTATATGCTGTATGGATCGATATCTCCAAGTTCGTCACTAGCTATGTCTAGAACCTTGTCACAAGCACTTGAGGTGTGTATAAAAGACTGAAAATCACAGAGAACGTTCAGCATCTTGAATGTCTGATCAGAAATCAAACCAGCTGACCACATAAATTGGAAGACCCCAAGATGATCATGGAAGTCATCAGTTAGGGCATTTCCGACCTGCATTAGGGACATATATTCTCAGTTAATGACCATCAAACATGCAGTAATGTTTTCCTCCCGAAAGACAGGTACATACCATAAAGCCCTTCAGATTGATTACATTTTCACCAGATGCTTTGTTGTACTTCACGATGGCTTTACTCAATTGAGGAACATAGTGACCTGAAATTCTAGCCTGTCAGTGTTTGTGCATCTTTATGACATATCAAAGTGCAATAGTAAAGGAAAACCTCCGCTTTAATGATAAAGGTGTACATTTGACTGGCACTGTGCCTATTAATGCAGAAACTACACATTCAAATAATAATTGTAGGACATTTCATCTTTCTATAAGGGTAGTGGAAGATGATAAAAACCCATATGCTAGTTTTCTACTCGATAGAAGCCAGAAGAAAGAATATGAAAGAGCCTGGATAAAATTAGCGAGTGCGTCTGGGCACGCATGTCAACATACATATATTAAAAGGCCAAATAGGACTCTCCAAGACGTGGTATACTATGTTCAACCAGAATGTCAGAGAATCAGATTGATTCATTTAATACAACAAAGGGCACAGCAGAAATTTGCTAACCATAGAAAATAGCAATGCAGTAAATCACGATAAAAGCACAAGTTCATCTCATCCAGATAAAATAGGCTCCAAAAGAAGAAGAAAACTTAAGCAAAAAAGTGAGTTTTTGTCCAAATCATCTAAAGAAGATCTTTTTGGCTAATCTGCATCGAACCAATACAGCAATAAGCAAATTTCTTACCTCCGTAGCTCTCTCCTGTAATATAAAATTCCCTCCCTTTAAACTGCGGAAAGCGCTCAAACCACTTGAGTAGAAATGCCAGTGAATCCTCAGCTGGAAACAACGTGATGTCAACAAATTGAAATGTGAGGAAGTCATGGGTAAGAACAAGAAGGTTGGAAAACAATTACTGGAAAAGAACTATTGTAGTACCAGTCCTTTTGTCTCCATTGTTCAGCAAATCCGAGGACGTATTGGAGTAGGAAAAACCAACACCAACGGGTGAATCAAGAAACAACAAGTTGGCAACTGCAGGTATGGTAACGTAGTCAGACAAGGTTGTGAACTAATTTGAATTTGAGTTCCACCACATCAACATATACACTGGACATATAATGACTAGCCAGCCTTTTCTACTTTTCTGCCGGACTTTTATTTAGGCAGTTTATCCATATGACCTTTCACCCGCAAAATTTTCCAAGAAGAAAGGAGGCGGAAGATGTTAAATGGGAGATAGAAGCAGAAAACTAAGTTCATTAAATAAGCAGCCTCTTACAGAAGGCGATGATTAATTTCTGAAATACATAAAGAGCACTCAGAAATTCGTGAATACAAAAATGTGGACAAAATTAACCAATTGAATAATTTAAGTTCGAACATCATAACAATCACATAATGAGACAACGGAGCACCGTAACAATCACAATGGAATGCCGTAACAATAAAAAAAAAATAAGACAATGGAATGACAAAACAGAACTTGATGAAGCACAGCGGAAATTCCGAACCACTTTCATAATGGGTAAAGAGGGAACAACAAAGCAACAGTTAAAAATGAACTCATAAGTCATAACCGAACAATTTAGCATAATGGCGAGATATTAGCTACCTTGATTCCACGAGTAAGGATTGAGATAGAGGCTCAAATCCCGCCGGATATGGAAAGGGCCTATTTCCTCTGCCTCCCCATAAGCGATTGACGAGCACCCAGGCCCTGCAATAACCCATCTTAAGCTTAGAAGAGAGAGCCTCTTGGAAAAGCCAGCTTTATGAAGCCAAAAATAACAAAAGACTCAACAGTAGAACAAAAAACACCACAACATGTGAAAAAGAAGCTTATTAGATCACTGGCAAGATGCACAAACTGTAGCCGAAAGAATAAAAACATCAAAAGAAAAGCGGAATTAACTAATACCGACAACTAAAGCTAACATCCACGGAAAAGAGTAAGGTGAAAAAAAGCAAAAGTAAAACAGGAGCAAAAGAAAATCAGGACAGCCTCAATCAGAAACAAAACAGGAATTGATGAAAGGGAAGCAAAGCAAACAAACAATCATTTCATATAACGTTATAAAACGCAACCGAAACAGCAAAACCGGCGGGATTGGTAAAGCCCAAAGGATGCAATAACCGACTTATTAAAAAGCAGCACAAAGCCAAAAAATATTCAATACTCAACAGTCAGAATAGATGCAAAAAGCTGTGACATGATGTTTCACCTCCATTGAGCCAAAGCACAAGGGGCTTAGAATCAGGGTCCTCAACGGCCTCAGTGAACCAATAGAACAAGGCCCTCCCAGATTCTTGATTGACCGTGGCGTAGCCCGAGTAGTGGGCGAAGCTGGTGTTGAAGCTTTGACCCGGAAGCTCAAGAACCCTGTCCAGCTGCTGCTGCACAAGCGGGTCTTCCTCCGAGAGACCCAGCTGGAGATTGATGAGAAAGACGAAGACCTGAACGAGAAGAAGGAAACACCATTTGGGATTGGCCATCTTTTCCCCTCGAGAAGTCGTCGAATATTGCGGGGGAATGGGGACGAAAGGAACGATTTTTAAGGAGAAATTCGCGGTGTGATTGGGTCGTTGCTTCGCTAATCGATGAAGGGGAGTGGCAGCACTAATGTCTGCGACGCCATTATCTCTGGCCTAGGAATCAGACAAAGAGGATGACCCCTCAATTCGCGGGATTTTCGTTCGTAAGGTCCCAGAGGTATGGGAAGGTGATCTTTTTCGTGAAAATCTGTAACAAGAGGGAGCTGTCATTCCCTTTTCCCGTCACACGTAACGGAGATGGCTTTGGCAGGACTCACCCTATAAATAGAAAACTCACAGGAAAAGCTCTCATGGAGTTGACTGCGCTCCCGAACGTTGGAACGTTAGTTGGATTTTAAGTTAGGGAAGTGACGACTACGTTACTTGGAGACCCGACAAGTATGATGGCTTCGTTACGGTACCGAGCTCCGGTCCACAGGGGTTGCTTTCTAATCAAACTCAGGAGCACTGCGAGCCGCCCTTGACCACGTGATTTGAGGTGGAAATAAGCAACTTGGTTACTTTAGGCCTTTCTGTCTTTTTCTAACTGATGTCTCTGTGCGTGTGGCGTGTGTTCTACACAACCAGTCGATGGCAAACGAAAGTCTTGAAGATGATTGAGCATCAAGTAGTGAATGGCAGGGACAACCAGAGCCGTGTGTCGACAAGGAGGTTCTTCGGGTTCAGGAGAGTCGATGAGCATCGATGAGCACTTCTGGTGCACAAAGTTGTGAAAGGACCGAGCAAATCCAACTCAACTGGCAAGATTCAGAACCTGTACTCGTTTACACAAGCTGCCATCTATGGAATTCTTGTTCATAGATGAATAAGACATTAAATCGGAAAAGCTAAAAACTTCATTGGACTTGATCTGTAATGGAACAATTCAGAAAGCGGTTGTTTTTTGCACGAATGAAGCAACCACAGGAAACAAACCAAAAGCGCCTTCATCTGGAGAAAACTTCTCTATTTTGCTAGTCTATTGACTTTCAGATACGGTAAGGCACCGATGACATTGTCATAGTCGCTCCGGCTTACAGGGTGCTGCATTGACAACGATGAACTCTTGTAAGAGCCAATATCAAATTATAACAACATCAAAGTAGCTCATGTTGACATGATAGCATTCACAAAGTTACATGGCAATCTCAATGAAGTTCTCTACATTGAGTTCATCTACCACAAAAAATATCACGGAAAATTGAGAAGCCATTGCCTACATGAAAGGTAGACCACAGGGACAAAAAAAAATTATCTTGTCAAAGGACCTAGCTCAAGATGAAAGGTAGAAGCTGTAGAAAGATCATCATTTAAATAGACATTGCCACGTCTGCATCAAAAAAGTCAAATTAGGAGCATCTGTTACTATCATTGATTTTGTATACAAAGGGAACAATTCACGCTCTCATAGTTGACTATAAATTTCACAATGACAATGCAACAAAGAAAGGTGCAAGTGCGTAATGTCATACTTGCATGTCAACATTTGATTAAATTGCTGAACTTCAACTTAGAAACCACTTGGGATGTCATGTACCCAACTTACAACAGTCCTTTCAAGTGCATTTTTCTGCTGAGCTTAGTCAAAGGAGAAAGAGGTGCATCTGGTAGCGGAGAACCAGTGCTTTTACTAGATTGAATCTCTATGGCATCAAGAACAACCATTTGATAGCATTATTTACTCTACAAAGGTTTCATCTCTCCACATGCAACCAACTTACTCTTTTTAAAAAAAGCCAGGAAATCACCACCTATGTTCCCACTGATCTAAAATTACTAACATGTGATGTACACCAACAGCAAACCACTAAAGTTACGAACTGCAACCCACTAAACTTTATGCTACATGCACTGCCAAGAGTTCCTTTTGCATACATAGCAGCGTGTAGTTGATTTGAGTTCCGGTAAGCATCAATTCAGGCTACCTTAGCAACCAATGATGCAAAGAAAGATATGGAACAAGTATAAACCTAGTCCAATTACTGCTGATGCAAATTTGCAAAGTGTGTAAGAACTGTACTGGATATGCCTCAGGTTTCGCAGGTAACTGAACTTGGTAAAAGAAAGAAAGACCCTGTTGTAGAGGTTAACCATAGTCCAAACGGTTGGTCTTCTTCAAAATAGCATGAGGCAGGACATAAGCATCTCACCGAGTCAGGCAAACAGTCCAGCAAAGGAAAAAGGATCACTCTGCATATAAAGTGCTAAAGAAGCAAGCACATGACTGAATCATTGAGATTGTGGAGGATGAGAAAGAAGTTAGTGCACCAGCTTGTCTATAAGTTTACATATGATCCTACAATCAGTAATTGGTATTCAAAACTTACTTTCAGCAGAATTCAGTAATCGTATTATGCAACCTGTCCCTATCCGATGGTATAAAAGCAAATTATAAGAAAATTATCATCCAGAAAAACGCTCTAGTTCCAGTCAGTTCTGCAACGAACATGCATTTCTGGAGGAAAGTAGCTGCAAGTTAACAAATTTAAAGCAGCAGCAACAAAATCAACAATAACAAAAACGACAGCAACAAATGCCGGAGCAACGACAGGGAATTCCGCAAAAAGGAAAAGAACCCACCAGCTTTGACAATCGCAATTTCCTTTTGGTGTTCTTCTTCGCGAGCAGATGCTGCTTTCCAGCTCTCCTCCGCACAATCTTCCCTTTACCCGTCACTCTGAATCGCTTCGCCGAAGCCTATCCACAAAATTCGCCGTTCACACAAACCACCAAGAGCACTTCTTTAACCAACCAATCCTTTTAACAAGACAAACTCGAAGAAGAAAGACCCATCAACAGAGAGAGAGAGAGAGAGAGAGAGAGAGAGAGAGAGAGAGAGAACCAAAAGAAACTAGAAAATAAAAAGAACCTTGTGGGTCTTCATCTTGTAGCCTTTCGCCGACACGACGGTCAGAGGCCTCGGGCTCCGAGTGAGAGGAGAGACTGCGGTGATTTTGCGGGACTGGAGCGAGGGAAACCCGGAGATGCAATGGACAGAGCTGAGCTTCAGAGAGTTGGTCGCTGCATTGAGCGGCGCGAGACGCACCGACCCTCGAGACGCTCGAGAGGACGAAGGCGGGAATCTCAGAGCGAAGGAAGCCATGGTCACGGAAGCCATTGCTTTCTTGTTCCGCCCCTGTATTCTGCGATATGATGTTTTGAGAGGAAGATGGAGTGGTGGCGAAAATGTGGATAAAAGAGAGTCGATCTTGCGAGGCCGTCAAACATTTGACTTTTTTTCTTTTTTATTTCTCACGCATAGAGTTCATCTTTTTAACTTGAGAAATCGAGTTAGGTTAAACTTTCTTTTTGTTCTTTTGGAAAAGTTAATTGAGATTTACTTACAGTGAAGCGATAACATGACACGTGTGACTGTAGTCACGGATTCGATTTCCCACTTTTGGTTTTCAAAAACTTTTATTAATCTGACTAAATTAGATATGACAAAATGATATTATAACTCATTTTTAAAAATCGAGTCACATATAGCTATGAAATTTTTTTTAAAATAGTTACAAATGGATTATCCTATAATTTAGTGGACTTAAATGGGTTGAGAACTAAACTATTTCAAACCCATAGGCAAAAGGAGAGAACTTTTTCATTGGTCTTCTAGTAGCAAAATAAAGTGCCAAATGCGTAAGGTGGAGTTTGGAGATGTTGAGACAATTTTTATAATTTTATTTTTTCTTTCTTTCTTTTTCTTTTCTTTTTCTACGAAGGCCTACTGATCCTCACCAACACTAGGTGAGGCTCGGTGTTGTTTGACCTAGGCGACTGCCCAAAATCTCATTCCATCGGTGATCCTCATTGGAATTAAAAGAAAAAAGGAAAGAGAAAGAAAGAAAGAAAGAAAAGAAAAGAAAAAGAGAGGAAAATAATAATAAAAAGTTCAGAATTTTTGTTAAAAAATCATAAATTTATTCACGTCGGCACTAGCTATATCACGTAGAGTGTTTGTCGTAAACATTAGTACTTTTTAATTAAAATTGACTGGAAGGACTAAACTGAAAGATTATCAAAAGATTTAAAATTAAATTGATAAATTAAAAAGTTTTATAATTGAATTAATACAAATGTAATAGATTTAGGATTTTTTCAATAATTTTTCCATATGTTTCGTCATAACACATGCATATTTTCTAGTTCTTTATGTATGTTTCAAACTTTAGGTTTTTCGTTTTTTTCTTTTATTTACTAACAAATTTTATTTCGTTAATTTATATTTTAATTAATTAAAAAAATCTAACTAAGCAATACATAGGAAGAGCTTAAAGTAGATTAAATGTTTTGGTATGACTATGAATGTGTTTTAGTAGTCTTATGGGTTGGGTCGAACTTGAGTCGCTAAAATTGTATTACATAAAAAAAAAAGGATCCTACAGGTTAAATGGATTAATTTAGGTAAGGTTATTTTTAATCCAACCCGATTCACTCATTTGAGGAGTCTAGATCAAACTTTAGGCTAAGTTTGTTTCACGAAAAATGAGTGATTTGAAAAATATTTTTTAAAAAGTAATTGCTTATGTTGCTTAAAAATGAATAAATAGAATCTACAAAAATAGTTAAGCATAAGTTGTTGTCGTTAATGAAAATATTTTTCATTAATTAATTTTTCTAAATGGTATAAATAATTATTTTTCAAAAAATATTTTTTAAATCACTTATTTTTTGTGAAATAAACCAAGTCCAATAAACTTCTCTACCATGTCCTCGTGGGCTTATATAATCGCCGAACTTATCGGGGGGGGGCCTCATAAGACGATCGACATTAAATCTCATCAGACGGTCGACATCCGGTCTTTTGGGACTTTTCTTGTACCCTCTCACTTTTGTGGTATAAAGGGCTCTGTGGTGAGGGGAAGCTCCGTTAAAGGTCTAAGCATAAGGGGCGAATGGTGATCACACGAGCGAGCTTTATCTTTACCAAAGTCCCTGCTCATCCACTTCCGGGCATAAATGGCAGAAAGCTCAGTGCCGTATCAGCCAAGAAGGAAGATCTCACCGACCCTAGCTCGAAAACCAGGCAACAACCGGGTTTCGCTCTGAGAGTTTCGAACCCGATCCTTGCCCGAGCAGCCATTGCGGTGTTTGGCCTGGGCTTCATCGACGCCGGGTAAAAAGCTCTTCCTTTCTTCAAATTGTGCCACGTTCCTCTGGAGCCATGTTCATGGGGGTCTGATGCAGCAGTTGTGTGTATCAGGTACAGCGGGGACTGGTCGAGGATCGGCGCGATCTCGAAGGAGGGCGAGGACTTGCTCAAGATTGCTGCCTTTCTTGTTGTGCCTCTTTGCATCTTCGCTATTTTTTCAATCTCCAAGGATTCGGAATCTTAAGGGCATGTTTGATTTGAGTTACTCAAATTATGTGTCTTCAGCCTTCTTCTCTGGCTTCAAGAAGACCATACCAGTGCTAGAATCGTGAGTTTGAAATGGCTTTTACTTTGTTACCGCTCGTGAATGTGTCGGAAGAATTAGATCAAGCACTCTGTTTTGCGAGTGAACTGCCGAATCAATTTTGCCTCACGCTGGACAAAAATCGCTCCCGACTTGCAGCACGGCAATGGCGTGCTGGTTGGTCGCATAAGCTTTGGTACCGCGATTCGCGTGAATCAATTTGCGAACAATTTAGATAATCTCGCTCATGGGGCACATGAGGTAAGACTCATCTCCACAAGTCAAATAGATCTCCCAAGTTCTGGGACGTCAAAAGCGGCTGAGGAAAACGAGAAAGCAAGCCTTTGTAGCGTTAAGTCAGACATTCAGGGAGAGAATTGGGCAAACCGTGAGCAGCAATCGTTCTGCTGATATGGGAGTTTTCTTCATTCGACAGTACACAAAATCGCGTAAAAGCTCGCATACAACAACGCTAGTGCACACCATTTCGAGCTCCACTCCCTCCATTTTTAACTCTACACAATTCCTTGCTATGTTTATTAGAGAAGCTGCATCATTTTCTCTTTCCTGCTGGCGAACAATAAGCTGCATTGTATTAGAATGGCCAATTGCACCGTTGGCAATTTGTAAGACAGTCTCACAAATCTCCATGTGGTGTGGCTAAGCCCTACAACGCGCAAGTTGGTGTTCTTTGACGGAAATCCATGACCACCAACGTCGCAGCGCAGTGTGCCAATGCAGCTGCGACCACAAGCACGTGGAAGATTTGGTGGCTATGTCCGGCAATGTCGAATGCTCCAGGCTTCCACTTCTCGGGTATCCTGGTAACGTAAAACCATGCTCCAGAGGCGTACAAAATACCCATCAGGAGCTCGTACCCAAGAGCGACAAAAATGTGTGGGTCTCTCCAATAAATAATGAAAGCATGAGCCGCCGGAATCAATCCAGAGAAGCCCATGGCGAGAAAGAGGGAGGTCCTGAAGAGACGGAATTTTGGAGACGAGAGGCTGGGCGAGAGAAGAGTGATTATTACGAGCATGCCGAGGACGCTTATGGTGCCGAGGTAGAAGAAGCAAGAATAGGGGTGGCAATAGAAGGCGTAGTAAATCGGGGCGAAGAAGGAGCACACGATCATGACGGAGATCCCAGCATAATCGAGCCGCCAGAAGAAGAAGTGGAACTTCCTGGAATGGGAGGCCAGGAGGTGTGAAAGGGAGCTGCAGATTAAGCAGCACATGGCCCCAGCTAGGAAGATGAACCAAGGCCATCCAGCGATGCTCTCGTGGTTGGAATCGAGGGCATCAAGTAGCTGCGAATGTTGCGTCTGTCTTAAATGCGAATCCTGCAGACAGAACAAGAGCATGTTCGTTCAGTCAGTCCACCATGTGAATGTTATCATAACTACAGAGGCATCAGATTTCTTCTTAAAGTCAAGAGATTTCATTTGAGCTCACATTCATACCGATTGAATGCTTTATGGTACTACAGAACAATACTTATGTAAGCCATGATTACTTGATACATAGTTCTGATTCGGTAAATGTTGCAAATTCATAATTGACATATTTGACGATTAACAATAGAAGTGACAAAGCAAAGCAAAGCCCCCAGGTTCATGAAAGTCCCTCCAGCCCGAAACTAGATTGTGAAAGCTCACCGGAAAGTGACTCTTCCCCATTAGCCTTTGGGAACTCTAGTGAATGGATGAATGAATAAAACTTGTTTTCGGCCAATTCCATAACTGTCAAGAACAAATCTACATCCGCCATCAACGGTAACTGACCTATACCGATCATAAGTCTCCAACAAGTAACATATGTACAGAAGAAATCTTAGAAAAAGATTGATGGATTGCTTGGCCGGTTGTGTTTCTTCATTGTTTGTAGCTACTGACGTAATTTACTTGTGAATGCCACCTTTACTATAGAATTATAATGACAAGATAAAGATTGTTTGATTTTGCTATTTCGTTTTCCTAAGTTGGCAGTTCTGTTTTTGTTGGCCAACGACCAAGGAAATGGAAGTTGACCGGAAGTTTTTCCCTCGTTAGGCAACGGAAGAATTCAGACAGTTCATCTAGAAATAGGGAAGCGCACGACATCGAAAGAAAATCACGACAGATCTGTTGACCCGGGATACAAACCCAGAAGAATGGAGAGAAATTAGAGCTTCACGAACGCAAAAATATTACGACCGATACAATTTAGACCGACTCGAGTCATTTTTTTCCCGACAACGGTTGTAACGACCAACACCGTTTGAACCTTCTATCATATAAAACAACAAGAACTTGATTTTTCGACAAACTTTGGTTCCTCTTCTTACCAAGCAAGGAAAGAATACGATTCTAAAATTGGACTTTGGTGGGCTACCATTGTCATTTTTCCCGAAATAGGAATACACCTTCTGCTAGGTTGGTGAATATGCAAACCTACTTGATTGCATTGAGAAGTTGACTCGAATTGGGATCGAACGGGACGATGAAGAATCAATTACGATGAGAAATGAAACGTGCTAGACAAAGGGAGACTATAGGACAGAGAGAGGGGAATTGCGAGGACTGAGGACGTCGAGGAATAAAGCTGGTTTATTATTCTTATTCTCACTTTTATCATGGATAAGGTGGCCAAGTTACCAAACATAAAGAATAGGTGGCCATCCTAAAAAAATATCACGCGAATTAGAATTTACTTATAATTTTTTTTTTACTTCTTCAAATGACTTCAAAATTATTTTTAAAATAAAAATATATTGCAAAAGTAGAAAAATGAAGATACGTAATTAAATGAATTTCTTTTTCAAAAGTTATGTTACCAAACGGATTTATACTATATAAAAACACTTTTGAAGCGTATATTTTACTCTAAAAGTATTATCATGTGCGTCCTAAAATATAAAAATCGTGACAAAGTAAATTGACTACTACGGGCGCCAGATGAGGCCCCAGCCCGACCAGCCCGCAAGTTTCTCTGTCCGCTTACACTAAAGATGCGGGTCCAACACCCGTTAAATCCATTCACTGCCTCACGCGCCTCTGCTTAACAATTTCCACTTTCTTTTTTTTTTTTCTTTCTGTTTTTACCTTCTTTTACGTTCAAAGTTCAAGACTCGACCTTGATGTTCTACCACCTCAAATTTTAAAACCCCAAAGTTAAGCAGACTTTACCCACAGAAGACGAAATCTTCTTTTTTTGAGAAAAGAAAAGGAAGGGGGGGCAACTTAATTTGACACGAAAACAATGGCGATCTTCGGAATTCAAAAAGGGGGCAGGAGGAGAGGAACGAGGAACGTACATTGACCGCACTGGCCGAGACGCTCGCGTCGTTGATCACGACCGTCGCGAAATGCGCCTGGACGGTGGCCCTGATCCCACACCAGAAAAAAAAAAAACAATTAGATCTTCAGGAATAAACAAATGGTATCTCCAGCTCAATCCGCACGACAACTGCACATGCGTCCGTGATCATCATTCAACAGAACTGCCTTACAGAAAGTTTCTTTACCACACTAACTACATCAGCCGATGATCGACTAAGGGTGAAGGGTGAGTCCCAGGTGGTAATACCAACAAAGAGAAGCGAAGCTGCTTCTGCCCAAGTTCCGGCACCGGGCGAATCCTATTAAGGTCTCACTCTCACTTCACTGTGCGTAAATGGAAGGGCTTTAAACAACATCTCTCCGGCTCTCTCTATTCAGGAAGTGAGCTATAAAAATTCACCGAAATGAACGAATCATTTTTTCCTTTCGAAATTCCCAAAAATAGCAAAAGGGTCATTCGAATTTCCCTTTCATAATGTTGGCAGGATCCGCGTTGTGAATTGGAATCATGTTAACTAATGCGCTATTTAAAGTTTGTTGATAATTCAGGCCATGGCACAAATTGTAAATACTTAAATCTTAAGACAAACCGAATCTCCTGCCAGAAGCATCGCTGAGCGTGCATGGAGAAAACTGAAAATGAAGAGAGCACGCCAACCAAGAGAAGAAGCGACAGAAAGTGAAAACCAGAGAACAAATTCAAACGCCCATCGATCATCAACGACGCACCTGGAGAAATCACTGAGCAAGCCCCGCGTCCCCGTCTTCTCCATCAAGCTCATCACCGTCAGCGTCACGAAGATGACGAATCCCCCCAAATGCCTGCTTCCAACACAAACAACACGCGCGAAATCACGAACGCGAGCCAAGCAATCGATCGATTGAAGCTTCATTAAAAATAAAAAATAAAAAAAATAAAAACGAATCAATCCATAGAATCGGAAGGCTCGCTGAATGTCTATCTCACGCACGTCCACACGTTGAGCGTCTCGTTGTGCCAAGCGAAGACGCTGAGGATCGCGTCCTTCAACGGCCACTCGCACCGGTAATGGTCCAGTATGTACTCGTTGTCCTTCATGTACTCCGGCAATTCATCGAACTTCACCAGCCTCTTCTCAAACCTCCCCTCTCTCTTCGCCACCGCGCCCTCCTTCTCCTTGAGCCTGTCGGTTTCCATCTCGCGTCCGCTCCGGCGACGGCGACTCGGCTGCTGCTGGTTATGCCGCCGGTCGCTTCCGCTCATTTGCCTCCAGGTACGACCTCGGCGCCTTCCGCCGGAGATCGGAGCGGGTGATTTCCCGGCGAGTGCTCCGGCGGACGTTTCTTAAGACTTCTTCCTGACCTCGCTGGTTGCTATTGCTGGTCTCCCTTTCATTTCGGGGAGACCTTGATTCGAGTGTATATATAGGCTCACGCCAAGTGGGAGAGATGGAAAGTAATTTGGACGGTGAGATTCGTGACACGTGTCTTTCTTTTTGACTTTGTTGACTTGCCCGCTTTCTATTGGATAGTGTCTATTCAAAACTTTGGCCCGTGAGACACGCCTTTTATTTTTACCGAGGCTTCAGATACTTATAAATCTTTCAGGTCTGGCAAGAATTCAAAATTGGCGGAAGGACTGACATGTAATTTCACACCCGTGCAAGTGTAGGGCGCATGCCTAAAAGAAAAATTTTAATTAATCACTGCATAATAGTCCATATTCTTTTCTGACCAAAAAAAAAAAATAGTCGACATTGTTTATTTATCCGATTACTCAACTTTTTTTTTTTTAAAGGAAAGGGGGCAAAGGAGGCAAATTCCGTGCAAAGGTAAAAAGAAATTGTGAAAAGAATTTGAAAGATAAAGTAAATCCGACCCCATAGAGACAATTAAGGATGAGCAAGTTGGATCGATTGAATCAGAAATCATTCAAACCGGTGGTTTGATTCCCGATTCCAGAGAATGACAGTTCAATTCTCGATCCTTAAAATTTAAAATAATAGCCAGGCGATCCAATTCTCAATTTCAGAGGTACCACATCAAACCAAACCGTTCATTTTTTTTTAATTTCTTAAGTAATCCTAATATTTCTCATCTTTTTTTTTTCCTCTCCCACGTCTCAGTTTCCCTTTGTGACAATTATTGATCGCATACAAAATTATGCTAGGGTCATTGGGCATGAGTGCCAATTATTTTTTTTTTTTTCAGGAAACAGTGCTTATATGTGCCTTTGTTGGAGGAACTAGAATGCACTTTTCCACCGCTCCAATTGAAATGTCCTCTGTCACTTCCAGTTTTAAGTTGGATTGCCTGATAACTTCTTTTTCACTTGAATACAGGAGTCAGCGTTATGGTACTACACAGGTTGTTCGAGACGAGGCCCAGAGCACAATTTATAGCAATGATCATAGGTATTGCAACATCTTTTTTCATGAATAATTTTGGACAGTTTACTGATTTTTATTGGACCGTTCGGGAGCACCGGTCTTGTTATCGATTCTTGAGAGAAATCGGACTGAATCAAGCCCCTAGAGACAACGGAAGGGAGAGAGAAACAAATGGCAGAGCCTGAAACTGGCGAACGGCCTGCAAGAATCTCATTATTTTTGCGTCGCTTAAAATTAACATCCCTCATGAAAAATATTTGACTATGCTATTTTCACAACTTTTGGGATTTGATTTTTTTTTTATATTGAATTTACGTATCAAAAGCTTTTGGAGCACTATTACGTTATGTAATGAATACAAGTCTTTGGTGCCTTTTTCGCTACACCCATTTTTGAATTCCTAAGCTATTCCGATTTAATCAGTTCATGAAATTTATAAATTATTTAATGAATTTTCAGATTATTCGGTCTATTTATTCCGTTCGAGCGAAAGGGGGCCCCACAATTTTTCGTTTGTCGGCTTCGAGAAGAATAGAAGATAATCCTCCCAGAGCCGAGCCAGCCATACGTGGGCCCCCCTGTTCATGTGCTCGTGGTCGTGGGGGAGGACTTTTCTTCCTTTCGGTTGAGACCGGACGCTCATTCAACTTGTCCAGAAAAAAGTTTATTCCCAAATTTCTGCAAGTTGTTCATCAACTTGTTCGATCTCAAGGTTCTTCTTTCGGTCGAGACCAAATGTTCTTCGTTCTCCAAAGTCTGGATCCGAATCGCACCCGGAAATTTCCAAGGCTTGGTGTGAATTTGGCGTTATTGTAGCCGAATGTCAAGTCGATGTTGCAAATTGCAATATCGAAAAAGATTAGGGGGGAGGGGGGTATGGCTTCTATGAATGGTCGGGGTGGGGGCAATAGTGTTTTGAATTCTGATCGGATTTGAATTGTTTTGGATCCTATCTTCTCAGGTCTTGACCGGGTTCGATTTGGATGACTCGACCGTGGTGTCATTTTCAATGTCCCTCCCTTTAAATATGGACCAACCTCGATTTTGCTGTTACTTGATTATTGGACTATTCGGGGTTTGGATAATTAAAGTTTGGAATCGGATGATTAATTTCGCAATTCTCTTGTGTGGGAACTTTAAGAGAGTAATAATGCGATGAATTCGTCAATTTTTCTAAGCCGAACGAAGTATATTTTAAAAAAAAAAATGGAAATCATCCGAGATGATTTGATACTTGTAACGGCGATTTCTTGAACGGTCCATGAACGAGACACGCTTCAAGGAAGGGTTGAGACACGCTAAAGAGAGCTCTAAAGAAACGCCAGGAGGAGATGAGATTGCGAGTTAAGGAAATGGTTGAGTATTTTGCTCATGGTAGATTTGACGCTAAGCAAAATCGTGGTGCAGTTGGACAACCTCCTTTAATGGAGTGATAATGTAACCAATATCTCTGTGGTTCTTATATAATATAATATATATATATATATATATATATATAAAGATTGTAAGATAGGTTTAAAAGGAATAGCAAAGTAAATTGTTGAGGGATGGATCATCGAAGCCGAGTCCTAATAGAACATTGTAGATGCATAAAATTTGTACTTTTCATGTTGATGGAAATAATTATATGATTTCTTCATCAAAAAAATTCATGAATTTATTATTAGCAAATGTTTATTATCAGGGGAATCTCTCGTATAAAAAACTTAAACCGGATTAGAACTGGTCGGCTAGGGTTGATTCGGTTGGGTTCCAAGGTCTGTCGTAGATCGACGCTCGTCCCTATCTGTTGTAGGTTTATTCCAATGATTATTGCTCCATGCAGGGTCTTTTAAGTTTTTCTCGCCTGTTTGGGATGCTTTTTTAGAGTTTTTGACTCAGGAGGGTTGGAACGGGGCTCGCCAGGGATGGTCCGACTAATTCATAGTGGGCTTGGCGTCGACTTGTGTCCTTGTAACATGCGGTAGTCCCCGATTGGCCCGTGTCCCCGTAATGTGACAGGTTATGCATCGTCAACTTCTTATGCTAAGATTGCTACCATACGGAGCCTAAGATTGACACACTCATCCCTCCCACACCATTTTTGATGACCTTTTATAAACCTCTGATGTTCAATCTGTGGCCGAAGCAACACATTCAAAACCCAAGTGTAGGACCCAACAAGCATTGAAAAACTTCAAGTGGGGAAGCTGTTCAAATTTGGACGAGAAGGCTCGATTTGTCATTGACTAAACAACCCAAGTTTGGCCCCACTATCGCAATTCTGGATAGACCCATTTTAGACGTTAGTCATTTGATTAAAAACTCATGTTAGAGGAAACTCGAATCGGTCTCTTGAGGTTATTTTTTTAGGGTTTCTTCGAGAGTTTTGAGAGGAAAGCATTGATCGGATGTTATTAAGGCTTAGGAGATTGAGAAAGCCATAATCTACATTGTTCGTGTGGATTCATCAGTACCGCTCTCCCTATAATTGCGAATCTCAATTCTAGATCGAGTCCCCGTAAATCCCTCCGTCTTGTTTTCTCCATTTCTTGTTTTCCTGTTCACGTCACAACCGTGGCGGACAACGCTATTATGTTGCGCAACAATCAGGACCAAAGCAAAGGCTAGATTTCGCATCATTTCGGGAATTATTAATATTAATTTTTTTTTTGTGCTTGTAGTAATCTAATCCGACTAGAATTTACCCAAATCCATATGAGGACAGGATGACTAAACTTAATTTGATGTCACCCTACGTCATGAAGTACATTACATATAATATATATATATGACGTGGGACCGGGAGCATGGAAAGACTTGATGCGGGGAAGTGTGTTCAAATTTGGTGAGCGGGGGGTCGGGTCGTGATTGATTTGAAAGTACCCGATTCGGACCCATTTGAGATGACCGGCGGACCCCTCCTCATGTATGGACTCGACCCATCCCGACCCATCCCTTCCCTCTTTTTTTTTTTTTGTCCGGTTGTTTAGCCGACCTTTTCATTCCAGCGACAGATTCGTTCCCGGGCCGCCTGCGCTCACGATCGTTTTGGTCGAGTGGGGCTTCCGGCTGGCCACTGAAAAGTGTCATGCCACGGCACCGAACACATGCGATCATGGTCGTGAACAGCTCCGTCATAGTCGTGAACAATCGCGCCTTCAACCATTTTCTTCCAATGCGATCGGGTAATTCTTTTTCCTTGCCGATTTGCCTGAGGGCTTGTGCTTGAAAATGATTTTGATTCGAAAGATCAATTCGGTTCAGAACTGATTTTTGCCGATTCTGTTCGTTGGACGAGTTTTAGAGAATCGGAACGCGTTTGGCAACTGCACGAAAATCCTGTTCTCGAAACAGAAATGCGTTTAGTAACTGCACAGAATTTTTATTCTCGAGAATAATTTTCCTTCTCGATATTTTTCTTTAAAATTGGATAATTACGTTTTGTCATTGTAAAATCAACCCCGATAACATCACTAATAAAGTGAACGTAGATCATGCATAATCCACACAATAAGCCTGTTTATCTCGATGAGTGTGAAGACACATGCAAGATCGTTAAGAAAGAATTCGAGCTCAATAGGCAATTTGTACCGAGATTTTTTGCCATGAATTTTCACGTAAATTACATTATGAAAGAAGTTTGTATAACCCATAAACTGCTTGATGATGATGCTGATTTATCTCAAAAGCTCAAATGGTACTGCTCCGTGGGGTTTATGACAAACATAAATGTTGTAAAGTATTTTTTAAAAAATAAGATTACAAAATGTTGGAGACACATAGTCATGAAATTGAAAGACGAGTAAAGGTGTTAAACGAGTGAGTTAGAATGATATTTTTAGTAAAATATTATTATTATTATTTATTTTTTGCGAAGGAAATGAAATTTTAAGCGAGTACGAGCTAAAAAGAGAAGTTGAAGGTGCGAGGAGGAGAGGGTCTGAATGGGAAAGTAATTTTGCTACAAAGGACTTGACTCGAGCCACTACCTTTGACCGGCCACGACCTTTGACTAGTTGACTACAAGACTCGGAAAGTTGACCGGTGGGTCAAACTAAGTTCCTGGTTCTGTTTGGGCTTCCTGGGCCCATATCAGAAGCATTCCTCACCCCCGAATGTAAAAAATCCGTAGGGACTATGCCAATCACCATATGATTATAAACCATATCGCCATCAACAAAAATATTTCTGCCAGGGTCGCTTAGGCCCTTCAAATAAGTGGGTCGAGTCGAAAGTGATCCAACCCGAATTGACCTGTTCATACACAATGCAAATTTAGGGAAACATACCCAACCCGACCCAAGATCCATATTCAATAATTTTTCTCATTAAATTGCCGTCTTCGAAGTATAGGCGGCTCTTTGACCAAAAATAAAGAAGAATGGGTGGCTCCATGGACTAGCACCACATTAATTTGGGTTGAAAGTAGGCTACTAATTGACTCGCTAACACATATCTTTTCTGGGTTTTAGTTTACAAAACCCATTTATGACGCATAATTTGAGTTTAAGTTGACCCATATGTAACTTATTAGGTTAGCGTAGGGGTTTGTGGCTCATTTTGACAGATCTAGGGTCGACCCATGAAAACTCAAAGTCAATTCGAAAATTCGGCCTGACTTTCGGACGCTTGTTTCGCGGTCAACAACTTTGCAACTATTAGATTTCACAAAATAGGGTGAAGATAATTTAGATGACCCTCACGGAGGTCTAGATACATGGACTACCTCTCCCGTCTTCTCCCCGTGCACGAGTTAGCTGGGACAGTGACTAACGCTGCTCAACCACAAAATCCCTCGCAAAACACCCTCTGTCGACTGGCTTGTCATTAGAATTTGTTGATGTGGCTCGCTTACCCTGCAAAAAAAGTAAAGCACAATTGCTGATGTGGTCTCACTTCTTCAACATAATTTACGTGATGGAGCAGAGAGAAAGAGAGTTTGATGACTTGGATGATCTTAGGTCGTCTAGTATGTCTATGCTGGCGCGACATTAGTCAAGATGCCATATCTGGCGTTGACGTGGATAATTAATGGCTATTTAACAGTTTTAGTGCCCACCTAGACATTTTTCATCCATGGTTTAAATGGAGGAACGTGAGCCGCAGGTGAAAAGTTTAGGCAATCGATTTAAATAAAAAAGGGAGAGAAGTTTAGATAGTTATGGTGTCATGGTTGCTCTAACTTTCATTGTGCTCAAGCTTGGGAAAATTACCAAAAATATCCTATTCTATTACAGTTGTGTTAATTCAGTTATAATCTATTTTTGTCAATAGAATTATAAACCTTTTGCAACTGCGTTAATTCAGTTCATTTGATCATTCAATATTTACGTGGAAATTTTAAAATAAAATTGACATAATCGTAATAAGTTTAGTATCTTTCTAGTAATTTTCCCACTCAATCTTATTGACATCCGTGGGTATTTTCACCATGTGAATTGCCATGAAGTTAACTTCTTTAAATTGTTGTGAAGATTCAAAGAAAAAGAGCAAACTTAGGATTCCTGATCTATTGCATTCGGCTCTAATGAAATTGTGTCCCCGGGAAGCAAAACCCATGCTCCGGGTGGGTTTGTACGAGGACAATTGGGTGTGTTTGCACGAGGGCAAATGTTTTCAGGCAATTGATTTTTCGAATTTTTATCTATTTGGTTTATCAAAAATATTTTAATCAACAGAAAATATTTTTCAATCAATGAAAATTATTCGTGAAATTAGAATAGTGCATTTCCCAATCTGAAGAGGTGAAAACACTTTTCGAAATTGCTCCTTTAAAATAAAAATTATATATATATTTTCTACTTTTTAAATCTTAATATTTTCTTTAATTTAAATTTAAATTCTTTATTCTTTATTTCCTTTTTCCTTTTCTCCTTTAGCCGCGGCTCTAGCCACACGAGCCACCAGGTGGCGACTAAAAAGTCAAGATCAATATAGACAATTAAAAGCCTATGGCAGAAAATAAATTAAACTAATTCGAAAAAGAAAAATAGCACAATGAGGTGTCATTTTGATAATATTAACATACTTTTGATAAGATGCGGAACAACCGTATTGAAAGGATAATGACATCACAAGTATCATGACCTGCGTATAGCAATTGAATGTCATAATTTTTTTTTCGACCACTTGAGTGCCACGATTTCTAGAAAAGGTTTACGTGAGTGTCATAACTTTAAATTAATTACTTTGGTGCCAAGGGTGTTAGATTGAAGTTGTCATATAAAACTTAAGTGTTCGGATTTTTTTTTATCAATCAAGGGAGCGCTGTGTGTGTGTATATATATATATATATACATATTATAATACTTAAGTGATTGAAAAAAATATTATTATACTCAAATGATCACTATACGAAAGTTATGATACTTGTGGCATGTTTTTGCACCATATCGACCATATATTGGCATTCCCGAAATTGAGAGCGAAGAACCAACAATATGAGCTCCCCCATACAACTTAGATATCCCCTTATATTTTCGTGGATTCTATATGTTTTCTACACATCCTTCTTATGGCACGTCTTTCGGTTGGCAAAGTAGTTTGTCAATGAAGCTTGAGGTCATGTCGATTGGCTTTGGCGTGCCATAAAAATTCTGTTATCACAAATTCAAACTTATGTTAATCTAACCACCATAAACAGTATACAAATGAAAGGCAAAATGAAATAAATTGAAATCACTATAAGTAAATGGAAATTGAGTCGATACTAGCACGAATACCGAGGCCTGTGTTTCACATAGTTTCCTTAAAACAGATTCGTCCCCTCCGGTACGTGCTCAAGGTTGATCGAACGTCTGTTTCCCAGGATACAACGGCAGCAGCGAAGAGGTGAGCACAACACCTCAAGGCCCTCGACGAATCTGAACAAGTGGAACTGGAACACTATCGAAAGAAGGAACACTGCAGAGAGAGGACTATAGAGAAGGAAGAGCGGATGATTGATCTGCTTAGAAACGAAGGGGAGGCCACCATTTTATAGCTAATAGTGGGGGGGCTTTTCCGTCAAATAAACGTTGGAACGGTTGCAGAATTAATTTGCCGTTACAAGAGAAACGACCGAGCATAATTAAAACGGCGTAATAAGTCTGCCGTTACAGGAGAAAACGGCCGATTAAAACCGGCAGTTATAATCCGTATCGTGAATAAAATGGCTGATCAAAAATGGAGATTCAATCCATAACGTAAATAAATAAAACGGCTGAATAAAATAATTGGATGATTAAATTTGAAATAATGAGGGATGCTGACTATGGGAAAATAGCAATTTTGAGTTGGAGAAAATTAAATTCGAGGCAAAATTGGGCCTGTCGCGAGGCCCACCTTTCGATCCGACATTCGTGTACGCAGGTCGTGCGCCCACGCCCAAGTTTCAGCTCGTCGGGCCTGGGATTTGCACTCTCCCCTGTGCCTGCGCGCGAGGCATAGGGCTTGTCATAATAGTTACTATTCCTAAAGAGTGTAACTCTATATAAAGTGTTTTGAGGCCTCCTTTTTCTCCAATGTGGGACTATTTGATTTCACTTCCCACTTCCAACTCAAGGGTGTCTTTTCCATTTGAGGTCAATTTCTCATTCACCCATTAATTTTCCCATATTTCCACAATCCCCCACATGAATGAAAATTGTTTTAGTTTTGACTCTATGATAGTGTTCCACATTTGAAACTTGCATAGGATAGGTAGGTGTTACCCTTTGAACCTTCCATTGTGAAAATATATTTACTTTACTAGCTTTCCAGTAGACATGATGTCCTTGAACTGTCCTTCTTTCTTATGTAAAAGAACCATACATTTCACACAGGAATCATCTAAACAACTGTTCAGTTCTCATGATTATGTTCGTTTTGGCCATGAACATCAACATGGTTCTGCGAGAGTTTCTAGAGAATTTAGCCCTGGATAATTCTCCTTTGAAGCGGCCTCACTTCTCTCTCTCACATAGGTGATTACTTAATTTTGAGTAATTTATTTACTCCACTTAAGAATCATTAAAACAAAATTGCTATCCTCTCCTTACAATATCACTGATATTTTGTAGGAATGGTTTTAGGGATAAACCCCCACAGTGATATCACTAAGTTCATATAATTAGGTTGTCCCTTTCAACCTAGATCTTGGGATCTCCAGTCAACTAGGTTGGGTTTCCTTTATATCAACTTATTCTTTTATGGGCTTCAGTCCCATTCCTCTTGTCAATTTTCCAACTAACTCTCTGTTTAACCCTTTGGTTAGCGGATTCGCAATATTATCCTTTGACTTTACATAGTCAATTGAGATAATTCCAGTTGAGAGAAGTTATCTAATGGTATTATGTCTACGACGTATGTGTCTAGACTTACCATTGTACATGTTACTCTGTGCTCTTCCAATCGCGGATTGATTGTCACAATGTATACAGATTGGTGGCATAGCTTTCTGCCATTTTGGAATATCCTCTAAGAAATAACGTAGCCATTCAGCCTCTTCGCCACATTTATCCAAGGCTATGAATTCAGATTCCATTGTGGATCTGGCTATAACAGTTTGTTTACAGGATTTCCAAGATACAGCTGCACCTGCTAGTGTAAATACATATCCACTAGTAGATTTTAAGTCCTTTATATCAAATATCTAGTTCGCATTACTATATCCTTCTAGAACTGCTGGGTATCTGATATAATGCAGACCATGATTCCGTGTATATCGTAAGTACCTAAGTACTCTCACTATTGCTTTCCAATGGTCTACACTCGGATTGCTCGTATATCTACTCAATTTATTAACCGTATAAGCAATGTCTGGTCTAGTACAACTCATTAAGTATATTGGACTTCCAATTACTCTAGAGTATTCCACTTGAGAAATACTCTCTCCTCTATTTTTGGACAGATGAAGACTATTGTCAAATGGTGTTCTAGCAATACTAGACTCATTCATGTTGAATTTTTCAAGAATTTTGTCCACATAGTGTGACTGGTCTAAAATTAGGGGTGTGCAAACTGGACCGGACCGGCCCAAGACCGGACCGGACCGGGCGGGTTGGTCCGGTCCCCAAGGGGAGCGGTCCGGTCCACGGTCCTCGGTCCCGTGGTATGGGACCGGGGACCGGACCGCCCGGACCGGACCGTCCAATATATAATTGTATATATATAAAAAAAGAATTAGAAATATTTGACTTCAAACAAATGATAAAAAAAAAGAACTAGATACCTATTGAATTAGTTAAAGTTTAGGTTGCTATTGGCTACTAATTCACCATATCGGTTGCGTTAAGGTCGTTATCACTTATATCCAACTCAAAAACAAAAGTTAGGACTTCAAATACTTTTTTGATTGAGTGGAGGAACCTGAAGTGGATGCATATTTTGTCGTCCAGCACCTATTATTAATATCATTTATAGCACTACACATATTTTTACATGTCTTTCAAGAGTTAGATTTTTATAAATAATTGGTGTTAGCGATCCGGTCCGGTCCTGGTCCGGTCCGCGGTCCTGAAAATTTGGGGACCGGACCGCCGGTCCCGGTCCGGTCCGGTCCCGGTCCGGTCCACGGTCCTGAAAATTTGGGGACCGAACTAACGGTCCGGTCCCCGGTTCTATGCCAGGACCGGACCGGCCCGGACCATACACACCCCTATCTAAAATAAGACCTTCTGACGTTTTTATGATTTTGATTCCTAAAATCAAATCAGCAGGTCCCATATCTTTCATGTCAAACCTTGAATTCAACATATTCTTTGTAGATTTGATAATTTTGTCATCACTACCGACAATAAGTATGTCATCTACATAAAGACACAGAATGATATAGCCATTTTCTATTTCTTTAATGTAGACACATTTATCACACTCGTTGATTTTAAATCCATTGGTAATCATTGCATTATCAACTTTTTCATGCCACTGTTTTGGCGGTTGTTTTAGGCTATACAATGATTTCACCAATTTACAGACTTTCCTTTCTTGCCCTGGAACTATAAAACCCCCAGGTTGTTCCATGTAGATTTCTTCTTCCAAATTACCATTTAGGAAAGCTGTTTTTACATCCATTTGATGTACTTCAAGATTTCGCAATGCTGCAATTGCAAGTATCATCCTAATAGAGTTTATTCTCGTCACAGGAGAATAAATATCAAAGTAATCTAAGCCTTCTTGTTGTCTGTATCCTTTGATTACAAGTCTGGCTTTAAACTTATCAATGGAGCCATATGTTTTCATCTTCCTTTTAAAAATCCATTTTGATCCTAAAGGTTTACAACCAGAAGGAAGATCTACTAGCTCCCAAGTATGATTCTGCAAGATAGAATCGACTTCACTTTTTATTGCTTCCTTCCATAAAGGTCCCTCAGAAGAGTTCACAGCTTCTGCATAGTTTAATGGTTCCTTTTCTAGCAAATAAGTCAGAAAATCATTTCCAAATAATTTTTCCATTCTCGCTCTTTTGCTGCGTCTCGATTCCAGTTCATGATCTAAATCATGACTTTCATGATCTGAGTCATGGCTTTCTTTATTCATAGTTTCAATCGTTCGTTTAGACGAACTTGATCCTTCATTGGATTTACAAGGAAATACATCTTCGAAGAATGACGCATTTCTGGATTCCATGATCGTATTCTTGTGTATATCTGGAATTTTTGACTCGTGTACAAGAAATCGATATGCATTACTGTTATGTGCATAGCCTATAAAGATACAGTCCATTGTTTTAGGACCTATCTTTATTTTCTTTGGTGTTGGAACAACTACTTTTGCAAGACACCCCCACACTCGTAAGTATTTGTAGGATGGTCTCCTACCTTTCCATAACTCATAAGGGGTTTTATCCTCTTTTTTCCGAGGTACCTTATTTAAAAGGTAATTGTTTGACAAAATAGCTTCACCCCACATATTTTGAGGTAAACCTGAACTTAATAACATAGCATTCATCATTTCTTTCAATGTGCAATTTTTCCGTTCAGCAACATCATTTGATTGAGGTGAGTAAGGCACAGTTAATTCATGTATGATTCCATATTGTGCACAGAATGCACTAATTGGTTCTTCATACTCACTACTCCTATCACTTCTCAATCTTTTAATTTTCTTATTGAGTTGATTTTCAACTTCATTTTTATAGAGAACAAATTTCTCTAAGGCTTCACTTTTGCTTTTAAGCAAATACACATAGCAGTATTTAGTGCTATCATCAATAAAAGTAATAAAGTATTTATTACCTCCTCTTGTTTGTACGAATTTTAAATCGCAAATATCACTATGAATTAATTCAAGGGGTTCGGTGTTTCTTTCAATTGTTTGAAACGATGATCTTGTCAACTTTGCCTCAACACAAATTTCACATTTATGTTTTGAATCAATTTGGAATGAAGGAATGTGTTCCAAGTTAATTAATTTACGCAAAGTATCATAATTAATGTGTCCCAATCTACCATGTCATAAATTGGAAGACTCAACCAAGTAAATGGAAGACTTATTCTCTTTATTGATAAATGTCATTACATTGAACTTAAACAGCCCATTCAGCACATATCCCCTTCCCACATACATTCCAGATTTTGATAAAGTAACTTTGTCTGACTCGAAGACCATACGAAATCTATGCTTGCTCAATAGAGATCTAGAGACCAGGTTCTTTCGGTTGTCTGGCACATATAGGACATTGTTCAGAGTCAGCTCCTTTCCAGATGTCATTTTTAGCAACACCTTCCTTTGACCTTCGACAGCAGAAGAGGCAGAGTTTCCCATAAAAACTTTCTCCCCATTCATTGGTTCGAAAGTTGTGAACAGGCCCTTACTGGAGCATACGTGCCTAGTGGCACCAGTGTCAATCCACCATTCCTTCGGATTGGACCCAACCAAGTTCACTTCGGAAACCATTGTTGAGAGGTTTATGTCTAACACATCTCGGGCGAGATCATTCAGCATGTGTGTCTCATGATTCTTCTTCTTCGGAAGTCTGCACTCTACGGACCTATGACCCATCTTGCCACAGTTGAAGCATTTTCCTTGAAACTTGTTCTTGGAAACTCCTCCTTGCGGTCCTAGCTTTGGCTTGACAAACTTCTTATTTTTGTGGCCTTGTCTATGCTCCACGACGTTTGCCTTCGAAGTAGTAAGATTGAACCTTCTGCGTTCTGAGCCTTTGTTGTCTTCTTTGATTCGAAGTCTAACAATCAGCTCCTCCAAGTTCATTTCCTTCCGCTTGTGCTTGAGGTAGTTCTTGAAATCCTTCCACCCTAGAGGTAGCTTCTCAATAATCGCAGCTACTTGGAAGGTTTCACTTAAGATCATTCCTTCAGCCTGAATCTCATGCAAGATTACTTGAATTTCTTGCACTTGACTGATCACAGTCTTGGAATCAACCATTTTATAATCGAGGAACCGTCCGACAACAAATTTCTTTGCTCCGGTATCCTCTGTTTTATATTTGCGGTCTAAGGATTCCAATAACTCCTTTGCCATCTTTATCGTATAATAGACATTGTACAGGGAGTCATGTAAGCCATTCATGACATAATTCCTACATAGGAAGTTAGAATGCTTCCAGGCTTCAAGAGCGTTGAACGCCTGTTTATCCGTTTCTCCTTCAGATTTCTAAGGAGCTTCCTCAGTCAATAATCTTGCGAGATTCAATGTTGTTAAGTAAAACAACATCTTTTGCTGCCACCTCTTAAAGTTCAACCCGTTGAACTTTTCTGGTTTTTCACCATGGAGGATAGGGACAGGAGCTGCAGCAGGGGCAGAGGATTGGCCAATGTTCTCGGCAGCCACATCAACAATTTGTTTTCTAATATCCATTTGAGCAGCAAGTGTAGTGTCAATTTTCGAGTCGAATTAAATGCGAATCTTTTTAAGATTGTTATCACAAATTCAAACTTGCGTTAATCTAACCGCCACAAACAATATACAAATTAAAGACAAAATGAAATAAATTGAAATCACTATAAGTAAATGGAAATTGAGTCGATACTAGCACGAATACCGAGGCCTGTGTTTCACATAGTTTCCTTAAAACAGATTCGTCCCCTCCGGTACGTGCTCAAGGTTGATCGAACGTCTGTTTCCCAGGATACAACGGCAGCAGCGAAGAGGTGAGCACAACACCTCAAGGCCCTCGGCGAATCTGAACAAGTGGAACTGGAACACTATCGAAAGAAGGAACACTGCAGAGAGAGGACTATAGAGAAGGAAGAGCGAATGATTGATCTGCTTAGAAACGAAGGGGAGGCCACCATTTTATAGCTAATAGTGGGGGGGCTTTTCCGTCAAATAAACGTTGGAACGGTTGCAGAATTAATTTGCCGTTACAAGAGAAACGACCGAGCATAATTAAAACGGCGTAAAAAGTCTGCCGTTACAGGAGAAAATGGCCGATTAAAACCGGCGGTTATAATCCGTAACGTGAATAAAACGGCTGATCAAAAACGGCGATTAAATCCATAACGTAAATAAATAAAACGGCTGAATAAAATAATTGGATGATTAAATTTGAAATAATGACGGATGTTGACTACAGGAAAATAGCAATTTAGAGTTGGAGAAAATTAAATTCGAGGCAAAACTGGGCCTGTCGCGAGGCCCACCTTTCGGTCCGACATTCGTGTACGCAGGTCGTGCGCCCACGCCCAAATTTCAGCTCGTCGGGCCTGGGATTTGCACCCCCCCTGCGCCTGCGCGCGAGGCATAGGGCCTGTCATAATAGTTACTACTCCTAAAGAGTGTAACTCTATATAAAGTGTTTTGAGGCCTCCTTTTTCTCCAATGTGGGACTATTTGATTTCACTTCCCACTTCCAACTCAAGGGTGCCTTTTCCATTTGAGGTCAATTTCTCATTCACCCATTAATTTTCCCATATTTCCAACAAATTCATCTAAATCCTAACATTATTCTAAACCATGAATTCAGAAACTATTAAGTAATTACACAAGTGATAAGCTTGCTTGTCATCGTTCGTCGTTCTTCCTCGATCCTTGGCGCCGGAGTTCGAATCACGACACCGTACATTTTTTGTACGTTCCATTTAGGCTACGTGGGAATCACGAATCCGGCGCGCTCCGATGATTCCTTGCTTCGCCTGTCGACTTATGATGCCCGAATGGACTTTGTGTTTTAGGCTCATCTTATGGTGGTCCGCACGAGGTGTTGAGCTTTGTAATCCCCATCCAAATTACCGACCGCACTAGATTCAGTTAGACTTATGTTTGTTCTTCAAACACAGGGCACTCGAATAGATTACGGACATCCATTTTTATAGTCACTTTAAAGGATTTTTTTCCCCTTGAATTTGATTAGTGTTCCCTAAATTTTAGTACATTTTCAATTTGGCCGTGCATGGTAACACTTCTCTACCAGAATTAATTTCTGATAGAGAAGTTGATTTTTCAACTTCTCTATAAGAAGTTGATTTTTGATAGAGAAATGCATTTGAAGCGCGCATGGTAACGCTTCTCTTTGCCAGTGACCGACGGTGGCGGCAGCGGCCGACGGCGGGCGGCGGCGGCAGCGACCGGCGGCAGCTGCGAAGACTAGAAGTGATTTTTGAAGCTGAGAAGTAATTTTTTTTTACTTCTTAAATTGGCCAAAAAAATCCAACAAGAAGTATAAAATCCAACTAGAAGTAGAAAAGTCTATCAGAAGTGAAAAAATTTACCAAATGGATTTGTACTTCAGAAGTGATTTTACCAAACGGATTTCCCTGTCAGAAGTTGATTTCTCTGCCAAAAATCACTTCTAGAGTGTTACCATGCGCGCCCTAAAAGTACGTTCTAATTGCAAAATAACTTTAAATTGTTTCCAATAGATGCTCTTCGACCAGAATGTAGCCGATTCAGAGGACTATTGATTTGGTGGACCTGTGTCAATTAATGCCATGCCAATCGGAAAATTAATCATATCCGTCACTCTATTTGTAATTTTTTTTTGGGGAAGTTTAGTGCAATAAACAATTGAAGTTAGAATTATTATTACGTGATGGACTCAACAACTACGGGCGCAATTTACCCTTCTCTTTGCTTTTATTCTCGGTTGGTGAGACTGATTTTGTACATATGAGTCGTACAAAGAGAAAGTCCCACTTGCCATTGGAATGCATGGAGTTACGACAAAGTGAAAACTACACAAAGCAAAATAAATATCGTTAATTAATTTTCATTAGATACGAAATATCGTTTTTAATGAATTTTTTACTTTTAAATTATCGAATTTTAAACGGATCAACCCTTTTGTCTTAATAACATAAAAACCAAATATTCCATGGACCACTAGGGATGCTTAGGCATTTGACAAGCATAAAACTAGCCAAAATTATTAATTTTATATCTCGAATTTGAACCGTTTACTGATATAAATTGGTTTGTTAAATCGATTTATTAAAAAAAAGGAAAATATCGAAAATATACTAGATTTGTCCAAGTTGACTTCGTGGACTATAATATACTCCACAGGGACTTCTTTGGGCCGAATGGGCTCACATATACTATATACATGTTAGCTTATGCGGCCCATGGAGTAATTAAAGGAAAGAAAAAAAAAAGCGGAGGATGTTGCTTTCTTTTTATATTTCGCCTACTGTGGCCCCACGACAAATTAAGAGTGAACAAGGTAAATTGACCAAATTGAGAATCACTCCGACCAAGACTGAGCCGACCGGTTGGGTTTGGTTCCAAGGGGCATTGGTCCGATTCTTAAAATTAGAACCGGTGAAAGAGTGGTTCGACTCTCGGTTTCATGAGAGAACCGGATCGACAATTTTGGGATTAGAATTCAATCCTCATATTTTTTTTTTGGTCGAATAATTCAACCCTCATAATTAAGTAAGTCATAATTATTGAGAATTCAAAGACCCAAAACTTTTTCAAACACTAACTACTAGAAAAACATAACGATGGAAATATGAAAAATACTCCTTCAAAAGTGTGACGAGTTGCATGAGTTGAAAGAGCATGCACGTATATAAATGTTTTACAGCTCTATCAGATCGCCTGGGAACTAGATTGGACTTGACCAGTTCTATGGACTTATGGTTTGGTCTGTGGTTCCGAAAACTAGGAACGAGGACCACCGGCCCGGTTCTCTACTTTGAGGGGAACCATACTAGACCGAGAACCAATCACTACAACAACAGACTCTTAGAAGGATGCCGCCACACAAGTACACAAACAATGAAGCTATTTTGGATGCACAAGTGGCTGTGAGCACAACGATTTTGTGTTGTGAGTTTACCTTCAAATTGAGTTGTTTTATTTATAAACACTTTGGGTTTGAGTGTAATTTAGGTGTGAAAAAAATTGAGCGTGTGAGAGATTGTAATTCCGATTCTCCGATTTTAATGGATTATTTATTGCTGGCTCCCCCTGTGAATGTAAGTCTTGACACTCAGACTTAATTACATAAATCTTTGGTGTCTTTTTATTGTTCCTCATTTATTTCTCTAGTTCTTTCACATTGACTTATTTGTATGATCTTGGTTAATTTTGATTAACCTCGATCCATGATCATTGAAGCCAAGGATGAAGTTGACATGGATCACCTTTAATTAAGCATGCATCCACTCTCCTAAACTATTAGCCACCAACAAGGCTGAAATCCATTACTGGTCAAGTGAGTAGCTATAACAAAGCAAGTGCTGTTTCTATTAGAAGTTAATAGATTTCATTATCGATAAACAAACGCCGCTTATATGCTTATATACTTACACACTCCTCAAACCACATATTATAGGACGTAACAAAAACTCTTAATACAATGAAACACAAGTGAGTAGAATCATGGTCACAGTACACAGAGAGAGAGTGACAATATTTCTTCTGTCCTCGTGATTGTATTGAGTCTCTTATTGACTCTTCAATCTTCAATTTCAACATTAGAGAATCTTCAAGAGGATATGTTATGACAATGCGGAAACCAAAACGAAACTAAAACTGAGAAGAACAAAAGCACATAAAGATTTACGTGAAAATCCTTTCGAAAAAAACCACAGGAAGAGGAGAAATGAAATTCACCATAAAATCAAGGATTACAAAAGGTAGCTTAAAAAGCTAAAGACGCTTTTAAACATAATAGTTTGAGAAAGAACAATATTTATACTACTGCTCTCAAACCCTAATGTTGACCCAAGCCCACAATTAATTGAAGACATATCAACAAATCTCTACCTTATCTTGAATTATCTAAGTAGACATAAATAATAAACAATCTTCTCCTCCCATTAGAGTAAAACTCAGTTGTAGAAAACATTAACTAAATCCAAGCAGTGCTTAAATTTCGCAATAGGCAAAGACGTCGTCAACATATCATCTGGATTGTTTTCTGTATTAATCTTCAAGACCTTAATATAGCCATCAACAAAAATGTCTCCAATATAATGATCCCGCACGTTAATGTGCTTTGTTCTCTCATGATACATTTGATCTTTAGTAAGATGTATAGCGCTCTGATACTAGATTGTTAGGACAATGCGGAAACTAAAAACGAAATCAAAATTGAGAAGAAGAAAAGAACACAAAAATTATGTGGAAACCCTTGCGAGAAAAACCATGGAGAGAGGAGAAGCAAAATCCACTACAGAATCAAGGACTACAAAAAGTTGCTCAGAAAACTAAAGACGCTTTTAAACATAATAGTTTGAGAAAGAATAATATTTATACTACTGCCTTGAAATCCTAATGTTGATCAATCCGATAAAATACTCGTTGCAAATGATAGTCAAGATCCACAGAGATCTAGTCGCCCATATAATTAGATTTTCCTTCTAAGTCTTCACGAACTCCCTGTTTTTCTAGACTTGTTCACCCTTTATGAATTTCCATCTCACTTTTAGCTTCTTCCAATGTGTACTCGAGTGCCGTCAATGGTGATAAGCTGTTACCTTACATCAACATCACTTAAAATAAAACAACATATGCATTCATCCAATAATAATGAATATTTGGTTTTTTTTTTTCAATTTCGAACTACCATAGGAGATTTTCTCAGCAATTGCAGTCTGCATGAAGGGAGTGGGAGTGTTCTTGTGCTTGGGCTACCCGGGGTGGGCGGCACTTCCGTCACCACCACAATAGACCACCCTCCCTCACCTTTAATTCCATGAGCTTTTTTTTATTTTTTTATTTTTTATATATTTTTTTGTCCCCCAGCCCCCTTTCTCTCTCCCTCATTCTGCTGGTCATCAGGTCTCATGCGAATGAGATTAGACGATGACAGTCTCTAAATCTGGAGGGGTCTTCTCTAGAACTCAATATATGAATACACCAATAATTGATACAATGTGTAGTTAACATATCTAGGTTGGTCACAGCTCAATATATAGAATTATGAAGTGAATTGGGTCCAACTAGCTCTGCGAATGGGTTACCACCGCGAAAATTGTCGAAGTAAGCCTATTTTTACGGCTGCCAATTCACTCTTAAACTTTTGAATTGTGCCAATTTAGTTCTAAAATTGATGATTTGTCAATATGGCCATTTCAAACAATTTTGGTTGAGAATTGATGACGTAGATGCAGACTGTCCTCCATGGCATGACCGATATTGCCATGGACAATTTTTGCAATATTTTAATTTTAATTAATTATTTTTCTTTTCAATATAATTCTTTTCTTTTTTTCACCGTTAAGGCCGCTAGCCCCTTCTCGGCCAATGGCTATGGCTCGAAGAAAAGAACAATAAAATAAAATAAAAATCCAAAAAATAGAAAAAAAATATGAAAGTTGCTCACGTTAGCATCAATCATGCCACATACGATGATCAAAGTCCATGTCATTTATTTTTGATCATACCATGTACGATGACCAAAATCTACATCATTGAATTTCGGCCAAAGTTGGCCGGAAGGATTACATTAGCAAATAGGCAAAATGTTTTTGACTAAATTGATACAATTTAAAGGTTTAAGACTGAATTGACTAGCGTGAAATAAGTTTAAGACTTTTAGGATGATTATCCCATATTAAATGGCTTGCTGCCTCTTTGGGATTTCCCTATTATGAGATGGTGGAGTCTTCTCGTGCTTCCCCACAAGTGTTTTTCAAACCAAATGGTTAGTTTGATAGCCTTCCAATGTGTATTGACCTTTGATGAGCATCTCAGCCAAGGCTATTTCGGTACTCCTCACGTCCACTGGATGAAAGACTGGTCTTGTTACGATCTCCAACATCGTCTTGCGGGAGATCTTACACTTGAAGGAAGGGTGTTGAGGTCGCAACGAAGGCCTATTGTAGTTGGTCCGGCAAACAAGAAACTGCCAAACAAGGATTTCTATCCCGGTTTGGTCTGATAGTGGCGCCCATGTAGGCTCATGTGAGAGGAAGAGATGTGTTAAAAGTGGGGGCACATGCAATGTTACATGTAAAATAGTGCCTCACAACAAACAATATGACGTGCTAGGTTTGACCTAATACATCATAATGTGAGTTACGACCTTCCTTGAGTGAAATATCATGGGATAGCTAATGGATTATTGGGCGGGTGCAAATAGTCGCTAGTTAAATTGATGATGCCGACACCTAGCACTGACTCTTCAAAACTCCTAAGAGTCGCAACTTGGGTTCCAATTAAATCTTATAATTAAACTTACCTTTTGGAGCCGCTATTAATCAATTACGGATTGACTAGTCTCTCAACTAAGATATATGAGTCTATCTTACTTTTGCGAACAAGAGATTCTATACAAGGGGACTTGCTCTCGCTAAATTAATAAGATGTCACTTTGATAGCTTTTCTCTTAAATTCTAAATTTTTTTTTTGCATATAATTGTTGTCAGTTTTATCCTATGTTACTAACATGTGACAGTGATCTTGACTGGAAAGATAAACACATTACCATGCAAAAATAAGCAATATGCAACTTATGCTAATGTTTTAGTATTTTTCTCTTTTAATTAACATAACAAATATGACGAATGATCCCTAGATCACTACATGATCGAAACCTACACGCATGCCTAAATTAAATGACATGCATGAACTAAGTTGTTACTTGACATGCATAAGTAGTATAATAATAAATGCAATGTGGTTAAACATGCATTAATCCTAAAGGAAATCTATAAGAAATATCCATCAAATTACTTCTAATAAAATGTATTCACTAAATGGCATGCAATACGTAACGTGGATATTATTAAATTGATTATGTTTTAATCCGAAAGGCATTAATGAAATATTCTTTTCGATATTCGTTAACAATTAGAAATAAGGTGGCCTAAATCCACCTGAAAAAGTAAATTGAGTAGGAAATCAGCATGTAGTGACTCCTAATTGTGCATGACTAAATTGTCCTAAATTACTATATGGTTTCTAATGCATCAAATATCTGAAATTCTAAATTAGAAAGCGAGCGTACATAGATGGATATAACCTAAAACATTCATGAATATATCATAAAAGCGCAAAATCCAGTTGAAGTGCAGACTACCTGATGATGGTGCAATATTGGCGGATAACTTCAAAAATTATTAGCATGCGTCAATGCTCATGGAAATCATGCAACATCACTCAAGAATCGTCAATATCCACCAGAGGCAGGCGATAATTATTAAATTCTGACATTATGATTTAGAGATAATATTCTCAATTAATCCGATATGTAAATTACTATATGAAATGCATGATATAAATGAAGAGGAATCTAAATAAACTAAAATTTTACAACTATAGAATATGACGCAAATCATGATGTAAAGTAAGTCTAATCCATTACTTCGAGCAACCTGCCAATCCTACCTACCTTGCTTAGGACTAAACCCTAGGACGGCAAAGGAGCACTCGCGGCCGAGAAGGACGGCGGAGGAGCTTGTGGAGCTGCGGGTGAGCAAAAGAGACTCCTCTGGAAGAGGTTTTGAGGGCCGGCGATGAATGGGCGTTAGGCGATGCGCAGCAGCTGTGAGCGAGGCCAAGGGAGCTCTGGACGCGATGGAAGATGATTGGAACGGCTGCAAAGGCCGGAGATCTCTGGGGAAGTCATGGACGCACGAAGGACACCTGTGAGCTTGAGGCGGCACTGGCTTGATTGAGCTGACATGCTGGCGGACGTTGAAGGACTAGGGACGTGATGGGGGCTGCTGGAGGAGGGCTGGAGGTCGCTGGAGCCGAGAGGATCGCTTGGGAGCCGTCAGGCACGAAACTGAGGAGAGGACCGCCAGAGAGATCTTCGCCCTGAGAATTTTCAGAGGATTTTTAGAGCTGTGAATTTTGTTCTTATGTATGTAATGGCTGATGGGAGGGTCTTATTTATAGGCTCTGGGGTCGACTCAAATTGGAAATTGAGATATCTTGATACTATTTAGAGTAAATCTGCCAATTGTCCCTGATGTGCACAATATTGGATGAATGGTCGAGATCAAGATGAATTTAGGATAGATATCACAATTGGGAAAATCACTAAAAAAAAAAAAGTCCTAAATGTATTATATTTGTGCCAATTTAGTCATTTTGGTCACCTGTAGCTGGAAATTGGTGATGTAGCTAACTTTTAATAATATTTTAAATTTTGAATTTATCTATTTATTGTATATTTTTTTCTTATTTTTTAATATTCTTTTTCCTTGCTCTTTTTTTTTCCCTTCCTTCTTCTTCCTCCATCCATCGGCCAGCGGAGAGGTTAGCAAAGTCGATCTCATGAGTAGTGGTGGGGGCGAGCCTCGCTGGCCTCTTCTCTAGCAAGTTGCAGAGGTTCGACTACTAACTAGAGAAAGAAGGACGGAAGGGGAAAAAATAGAAAGAATTTTTTTAAAAAAAATATTAAAATCTTATTAAAAATTGGCTACATTAACACCTATGTCAACGCTAGCGCTGGCCAATGTTCACTTTAGCAGTTTCTAGGCAAAGTTAGCCGGAAAGACTAAATTGATAGAAATGCAAAAGATTTAGGATTGAATTGACACAAAAAAAATTTTCAACGAAAAAAAGGCACAAAAAATATTTTGAACTGAATTGACATAATGATAATTGATTCAGGATTTTTTTTTGTTAATTGTCTCCGCGATAATTAGATATGGTGATCGGTCAAATTGGGGAGTAAGAATGCAATTTAATCGAAATCCGTGAGTAGAAAAAAAAAATGGAAACCAAAAGCAGCTAGCGGATTAATTGAAAACTAAAAGCAATCGAATCTTACCAATAATGTGGAGGACATCACAGGAATCGTTCGCTTATGGCCGGCCGCTTGTGTCTCGATCGTGCGTGCGGTCCTGTAGTATCGACTATCAACAAAGAGATCATGTGATTTCCACGTGAGGAGGACATGTGCGGGGCACATGATTTTTTTGTTTTTGTTTTTTTGTTGGGGTTTGGTTGTTTTTGTTTTGTGTGTGTGTGTTGGGGGGATAGGAAGGAGCATGTCCATGGCACGTGACCTCTCCTATGCTAGGCACCTTTTCCAGTATGTGATGATCCATGGAGATGCAATGGAATAGGCATTCGAATGGCATGTGATTGGCATGTGATTATGAGTCGTGTGCAATGCACATGTGGCCATGAATTAAGATAATGGGAAAAATTTACCAGAAATACCTAAACTATAATTGTATATACATGACTTAATTGACGCAATAGAGATAATCATCATTAAAGGAGTACTTGATCATGTGGTAGCCCATCTTTTACAGTTTGCTAGTTTTACTGGCCAACTAAAAAGTCGGTGGGATAATTACCTAACCGATGAACAAAAAATCTAAATTTTAAATGCACATAGGATAGATGAATATGGGCAACGTATTGAAGATGAAAATGGATAAATCATCCAAGATGACGTTAATACACTCATTTTCTCTATATCTCAACGTTTTTATAGGAGAACCTACACATATGAGAGATAGAAATCAAGATCTTCCATCTAATATGAAATGTAAATCCTTAGGAAGATTTAGAGAATACAAAGATCTTTTCCTAGAAAGAGTCTTAATCAGATCAGATTGAAATCAACCTTTTGGGAAAGAAACTTTTTGAGCAGGATTACCAAATTTAATAGGAAACCAAGTTCGTGTTAAAATCAAAGAAGAATATGATGGTCAAATACCTTATCACTTATTGTCATATGGAGAATTAATTTCTTATGTTTATAGGCAAGGAACACAGATGTGCAATTCGATTAAATTGCAGAGACAACTTAAAAAAGAAGAAGAAGAAGAATCCCTTACTAATAAGGATCCCTCTTACACCGAAACAACTACTACTAAATGCAAAGAAAAATGTCTCCCTAAAAATAATAAGAGAAAATTCAAAAAAATATAATAAAGCTAAACCACAACAAGAAAAACAGAATAAGCCTAAACAAAGACCCAAAAGAAAAATTAATTAAGACATTAAATGCTACAGGTCCGATAAAGGAGGACATATTTCAAAATATTGTAGAGTCAACAAAAGGTTAGAACTTATTCAGAATTTGAAATTGAGGTTCTCTCTTCTATATAACCTGAAAAAGAAATAATTATCTAAATGAAAGAAGACATTTATCTTCCTACCTTCACATACTGGGATTTCCTTAACCTTTTGTATTTGTGCTAATTTAGTTCTTCCAGTCAACTTTAGTTGGTTGCTAGTGCTAACGTAGCAATTTTTAATGATATTTAGAATTTTTCAGATTTTTTTCCCCTTTTGGCTTAGGGCAGCCTTTGCTTGGTTTGAGTAAGGCCCTCGATTACTGAATTGACATGAATGCAAAAAGTATATGATTGAATTGACAAAAAAAAAGAGTTAAGGATTGAATTGACACAATTATAATATATTTTATGACCTTTTTTTGCTAATTTTTTCCTAAGATAATGTCATCATGGATTTTAAGGCTTGTGAAGATGAATTTGAGGGCCTGTGGACACCCGTGATCGTGTTATGTGGTTTCGTGCAGTATTGCCTTATATCCCATGTCCGTTTCTCATGATCTTGGAATTCCTATTTGGTTTGGTGTCCAGAACCCCGAGACCACCACATTCTAGGAAAGTGTGTTTCTGAGCTCGTTGAGCTAGTTTGTTCTTTTGGGATCTTGTTACATTGTCAGCTTTTCAAATCTCGTGCCTTTATAGGTTGGGGTTTTCAAATCCTGATCTTTACCTCCTTTTTGCTCACAAATACTTCCATGGGTAGTTCATCAAGTTCACATCTGGTTCCTGTAACACGGATTAATCCTAAAATGCAATGATGGTATTCTGGAATCTAACTCTAATACAAATGCAGATAATGTAGATGATACTTTAAGGGTCGAGTCAATCCCTAATGCAATGTATGGGAGAGCTAAAACTTAGCTGTCAACAGTTAAAACTAAGTAGGCAGATCGTTTGGCTCACAACGTCCGAAGTTTTACACTTACAATAACTAAATCGAATCAGACATAGTACCACACTCCACTTAGGCTTCTTCTAAGCGATATCTCCCGGGACGAGACAAGAGACTTCTGTCACGCGTTCCAATGGGTCCCACGGGGTCGTTATTACGCAAATACCCCCCCAAAAATAAAGTCAATATCATTAAATGAACTTAGTTAAGTGGGGACGACACAAGGGTGTGGGGGGGATTGCACTCACATGAAAACAAGAGAGAAGAGGCCATGACAAGCAGTTTAGACGGCAACTTTTGAGAAAAAAAAAATATAAAAATGAAAAAAATCCCTCGTTTGGCCGGCCTCTCTTGTTAATTTGCCAGCCCACACAACCTTCCATGGCCTCCTCCTTTATAACCAAACTTCCTTCATTGGAGGACCCAGTCCCACTCCTTAATTATTTCTTTTTTGGTTGCACTTGCTTCATCTTCTTCTTCTCCGTTCGTTTATGTTATTCATTTGTCATTAGACCCCATGGTGAAGTTGTCACAGCAAAACCGGAGAGGCGCCGCCGCCGCCGCCGTTGCTGGCGAAAGCAACAAGAGCGGTAACAGCGTCGGCGCTGCGACTAGCGTCACCAATGGTGGTGTGGCCAAGGTGAAGCGGACTCGGAGGACCGTGCCGAGAGACTCTCCCCCTCAACGCAGCTCGATATACCGAGGAGTCACCAGGTCATTATCAGCTGCCGCCTTTGATCTCGCTCCATTGTGCTTTGAGTTCGAGTTTAGCTTCGGCAAATGATCGCGTCTGGCGTGTTCTTGCTGTTGACTTGTTCAGGCACCGGTGGACCGGCCGGTACGAGGCGCACCTGTGGGACAAGAACAGCTGGAACGACTCGCAGAACAAGAAGGGACGTCAAGGTTCGCGATCTGAATAAATGCATATCGATTTCAAGATTAAAAAAATTCCTTGTGTTCTTGGTGATATATCACTTAGCTGATGATGGGTTCTTCTCCTCTTTTCACCATCTGGGCACTTGCACATGCTGGTGGGTTTGCTTGGGATTTTGCTCGATCACTTCAGTGTATCTTGGTAAGCGTCTCGCTTGATTGATCTTGTCCTAATGCTTGATACTCATTGATGATGACATTTTATCTCCTTTTTCTTGGTTTTCTCTCCTTAACATTCTCCTTCATCACTCTTGCCGCTCTAACGAGAACCGTTCGTTCTAATTTTTCCCGGGCTTTGTCAGGCGCCTACGACGACGAAGAAGCGGCCGCGCACGCTTACGACTTGGCGGCGCTTAAATACTGGGGGCAAGACACCATTCTCAATTTCCCGGTAATTATGCCGTCGTCATTATAATTTCTAGATTGTACTCGAGATACGTGGTTATGGACAATTACAACGATCAAGAAAATTTTATTCCTTATCTTCCAATGCAGGCCTCGACGTACCAACAGGAGGTAGTAGAAATGGAGGGCCAGTCGAGAGAGGAGTACATCGGATCCATAAGAAGGTGAGGGCATAGCATTGGCTCCCTCGATTCATTAGACCCAAACCTTGACCTAGAGTGTAATCAAATGTAGATGGAAGTCACATCAGCACTTGAAATAATTTTTCTTTTTTTTACAAATTTACCAGACATTTTTGCCGTGCTTAGTTGAAAAAAAAAAAATCATGGGTGTTGATACATCATGCAGGAAAAGCAGTGGGTTTTCTCGTGGAGTTTCGAAATATAGAGGTGTTGCAAGGTACGGACATTTCCCCCCCATAATTCCCATTAAATTTCTAGCAATTATAAGATGACGATTTCTTTTTTCTTATTTGATGTTAGGCATCACCACAATGGAAGGTGGGAAGCTCGCATTGGGAGAGTCTTCGGGAACAAATATCTTTATTTAGGGACATATGGTAAATATCTTACTCCTTAATTAATATCGACGAGAGTAGTTATCACGAAAGGAATAATTTGCTGATGAAAATAATACATGGATAAATCTAATTTGTGAATAACATGTCATTAAATCGAATGTCATTCCTTTGAGATAGCGTTACTTGTCGAAGCTCTCAACTTCAATGGGCGATATCGAGCGACTTTGCGACCTACTCTTTTCATAATCTAAAATTGAGATGCCGCTTACGAAAGCTTACACAAAAGTCGCACATAAGATGGCAACTTAACACTTTTCTTATCCTCTTCATCCTGCACTTGTCTAGGATTTGGATGGTGCATTGGCTTTTGTTATGTCCAAGACACAAATGCCAAACAAATAGATTCGAGAAAATAGAAAAATTAACGCAAGTTAAATGCTATGTGATTCCTGAGTGGAATCGGCAGTTCCAGCCTTGGAACCAATTGTTGAACCCATTCTAGGTCAGTTTTCGTTTTGCGTTTTTCGGAACTGGGAAGCAATTTGTTCTCTCTAGAGCCGAACTTGAACTGGTCAGCCCGGGCCGATGCGGTCTCGTTCTCGGATTAAATCAAACCCGGTGCTCTCTCCTAGGGAATGACGTAGAAATATGGAATAATATCTTTGGTAATTTTAGAAAATTAAGCCAAGCTAGCAATGTCTCATCTTGTACATTGGAAGGTCCGCAACCATCTGTAGGACAACTATAATTAGGTGAGATGGTACATATATTAGGTGCACCATGGTTAAAGAATATCAATGTTAAAATGTACGAACAAAAATAACGAGAAAGTAAAATAGTTGATCTTATTATGCAAAATAAAACTAATTTATCATAATTAATAAGAGAAATAATGAGAAGTAAGATAATAATTGGATCGAGACAATACCTTTCGATGCCAAAACTTTCTTTTTCAATTGTTCCTTTTGATAATCTTCGTCTTTTTTGGCTTGATTTGTTTTTCTTTGCCTTACATCTTCAGTTAAAGTCGTTATCTCAACCTTTTTCTCAAGAGCGTATGTTGAGCCATTGTCTCATTGATTTTGTAGCGACACAAGAAGAAGCAGCCGTTGCATACGATATGGCAGCGATAGAGTACCGAGGGCTGAACGCCGTCACGAACTTTGACCTTAGTCGATACATCAGGTGGCTAAAACCTAGCGCCGCCGCAGCCAGCGGCAGCGTTGTTCAACCTGATACCGACAATAATAACACCGAGGTCTTAACCACAGGCCCCACCGGTGAGCTCGGGCTCAGCTATTTCCAGGAACCCCGAACATCAGATTGTAACCAAGAAACCGTCCAAGCTCAGCCTCGGAGCTCCACGTCAGCTCTAGGGCTTCTGCTTCAGTCGTCGAAGTTCAGGGAGATGATGGAGATGGCATCTCGGGCCGACGACCTGACGTCGGCGACCCTGCTGGAGGAGGAGTCCAATGAGGCCCGGAAACGCAGCTTCCCTGCTGATGTTCAGACCTACTTCGAGTGCCATCAAGACTCCAACAACTTTGGTGGCGACGGAGATGACATTATCTTCCGCGAGCTCAACACGTACGTCCCGCCGAGTTTTCAGTGCGAGTTCGACGCGTAAAGGTAGAGGGAGACTACTCTCGGCTCGCAAAGAGGCACACTCTAACCATGATTCTAGGTCAATTTTTTTTTTTCTGTGCATACGGGGAACCGAACCCCTCGCCGGAGAAGAGCGCCGGGAAAACAAAAAACGGAGTCATTCAAATTTTTATAAGTTAAATCATCGGTGAAAACTAATATTTCCACAAGCACCGGCGGGTGACCAGGGAGTGTGCACCTCCGCATGATTACGACGGTGCTAGAGGAAATATTCCATTCCACCATAGTGATCTTCAATAAGGTTCTAGGGTTTTTCAATTTAAGGAAGGAAGGAAAGAGATTAAGGACTATCTTTCAGTTCATTTGTTGTAGATGTAAAGGAGGATCATAGTGGGATTGTCTCCCAATTGATTTTTTTTTGAGATTTATGAATAAGATTGTGTTCTTTTGCTGACACGTGGAATGAATTCGTTGTCCATCTATGTCACGACCTGTGTCGTGATCCAATCGAGCTAAGCCGTCTAGGGCATATGTATTGTCTCTTCTTGATGCACAACAAGCATAACACCCTTTTATGTGCTACAGTACTTGTAGATAATAAGGTTGTCGTGTAGTCATGCCACGCAAGTCAACCCCACGAGAGTGTTACGACAAATGCTGCTTCGATAATCTGAACTCTTTCTTTGTCTCTCCTTCTTTACAATGTCTATACAGAGAGGTAGATCTAATGCTCCGTTTCTGCATTGCATTTGGCCTCATTGATCGCGACTTCTCCACCTCATTCACCACTATACTGATCTCATCACCATACCAACTTTTTCGACACCTCCGGAAGCACCACCATCCCTCGCGACTATCTCCTTCTTTACCCATGTGTGTTTTTCCTTGACCTATCAATTTAAGTTTTTAGGTTGAACTTTTTGACATGATATCGTAGGTAGATTCTACCCCTTTCGCGTGTACCTTTCACCTACCAATTTTATTTTATGTTTTTTTGAGTTGAACTTCCTTCAGTATGGGTGGGGTTGTCATTACCAAGCGCCATGCTCGTCTCCTACAACCATATTATCCGTAGTTGGATTTGTTCCATCTTTTGTCTCTTCGATTTGGCAGATTTCAGAGAAGCCATTTCTAGAACCCTCCTTCACGACAAGAGCAAAATGATACCAAGATTCAACTACTGCCCAAATGTCCTGAAGGCCTTAGATGAATTACGGGTCTTAAAGGTTGAGAAAAGGATAGAGGAAGGAATTTTAACCCCAAGAGAAAGGTTCAAGAAATGCATAATAATGATTTAAATGGCCCATAAACTTTAAGTTTGTTTAATGTGGTCTCTAAATTTAGCTTAATGTGCAATGTGGTCCATAAACTTTCAATTTATTCAATATGATCCTGCAACTTTTAGAACACGTTTGGCTTAGTCCATGAACTATATCAAAATATTCAACGTTGTCCGTTCAGGAGCTAAATTGAACATGCACTATAAGTCCATGGCCACATTGAACAAATTAAAATTTAGGGATTACATTGTACATCGGGTAAAAGTTCATGGATCACATTGCACATTGGGCCAAAATTCAAGGTCTATTTGTGTAATTTTGTCTCGAAGAAAAGAGGGTTTTAGCGAGTCTTATAAAACAACAAGCAGAAACGCATGGAGATTCCGCCATCAAAGACGCAACAAAATTTTCTCAGTGCTCGTGGAGAAGATTGCAGGCTTATATCGTGGAAGGTTTGAGCAAAGAGTGTTAGAATTTTCCAGTTGTGGGCTCGCCTTAATTGTAATTGTAATCGACCGTGATACGGTATTAATTTACCGTATACGGCATTGGTTTAATAAATGAAGGATTACGGTTTTCTTAACGGGCCAAAATTGGGCCTAGAGTGTGGATCGGTTTTTTCCGGCCCGGCCCGTGATGGGAGGGCCCGAGCCGAGACCTCTACAAATAGAGGCATGGACTCCCTCCCTTAGCCTGAAGATGCCATTTTGCTCCTAAACATTCCTCATATTCTTCCTCTCCATAAAGACACGTGAGAGAGAGAGTCGAGGGAGATCAAGCCGGAGCGGCGGCCGCCTCATCGACGTCGGGCATCCAGAGGGCGATAAGGGAGAAGAGCACGCCTCGTGAAGTTGCCGATCGTAAGAATTTTCGTCTCAAATGTCGACCGACGCGAATTCAGGTACGCCGTCTCGAATCCTTGGCTATATCGTTGCTAGAATCTGTCTACGGTGATCTAGGGAGACCGTCGGAGAAGACGGACGGCCGATTGGATGGCTATTAATTGGTATCAGAGCGCCCGTAGTTCGGTTTTTAGCACGACTGTATTTGCCTGATTTCGTGACTTTTCGCATGCTGAAATTGGATTTTAGATGCATATTTGGGTTCGTCTCGTCGAGACGAGCATTTTGACAAGTCGACGGCGGCCATCGGAGGTCGCACACGCCCGCACGCGTCGCCCATAGGGACAGCCGTGCCGACGCGTGCATTACATGCGCTCCACGCGCCGGCGCGTGCGTTTCACGCGCCTCACGCGCCCGACACAATAAATGTGTCGGGCGACGCCGTGCCACGCGTGCGCCACGCAGCACACCGTGGGGCGGCCACGTGGCGCACTAACGGGACATCGGGCCAACCCGACCCGACGTTGACCGGGTCAACCCGACCCGGTCAACGGTAACGGTCAACGGTAACGGTTGACCGTTAACGGCGGTTGGCCGTTGACCGTTAGTCAACGGTCAACCGGGGGACTACCGCACGTGCGTTGCACGTGCGGCGCCTCCCTTCTGGAGGCGCGTGAGGGCGCGTGCGGCGGTGAAATGAGGCGATTTTTTCGCCGTTGTGCTCGTATGAAAATTCCCTAGACCGTGGTATATTCAATTTAATTTTTTGAGCCCTCTAAGGTCTTGAAAATTACAAAAAACCCTTGTGGAAGTATATAATTCAGGGGCATTTTCGTCTTTTTCAAATTATTTGATTATTTCCATATGGTTTCTGGAGATAATATGATCGGCTCAAATGTAGAATACCACATAAGGATTGTGTAGAATTTAGTAGAGCACAAACAAAATTTAAGACTCATTAATGAGTGAAGCAATTCCATTAGTGCTGGTTGTGACTTCAATGACAATTGCCCATGTCATTAAATTTGAGATCGCATCATATGTCAAATATGAAGCATAAAGTTAATATCCCTGGTGTGAGAGAGTTTCGAAGATTTAATTGGGTTGTGACCGCCTAAGTGGCACACTCAGTCAAATTGGAGAAATATCAGTCTCCTATTGTGGTGGGATGTCTCCTGTTTTGATATATAGTTATACTCCCAAAGGAGGTAATTGTACGTCAGATCATGGAGGGGTACATGAACAACATATGATTGGGAGGTGACCGATTCTAGTGATTCATACACCCAAAGGTGGTGTTTCACGAAAAATTGAGAAATATTCTCATGGTCGTTGTCATGTAGAGAATTTATGATGGCATGTCATGTATTTTGCCCTAAGGTGATTATATGATGATGTGTGTAATTATCTGAAATGTGTACTTTTAAGGATTTAAAGTTACACTGTGCTTTCATAATACTAATGGTTAATATTGCTTATTTTTCAGTCGCTTTTTCTGTGAATGGCAACTTCGTAATAGAGGTTCTGAATGGTTCAAACTTCAAGAAGTGGAGGCAGGATTTTCTGTTTGCCATGGAAATAGCCGATGTTCACATTGCTCTTACCGAAGATAAACCTGCTGTTTCCACGGACACTAGTGAAGGATCTGAGATGGCGCATTTAGCCGCTTGGGAAAAGAGCAACCGGATCTGCTTACTTACAATGAGAAGATCCATCCAGGAACATTTGCTGAGTGGCCTCCCAGCTGACTGCACTGCAAAACAAATGATGGAAGTACTGCAAGCCAGGTACCGAGTATCCTCCAATGCTCAGGTTGGAACTCTTATCCAGCAGCTGTTTAATATGAAGTATACGGGTGTGGGAGGTGTTAGAGATTACATCCTAAGAATGCTGGATTTGCATACTAAGATAAATGCCTTAGGTTCTGTAATCGCTGAAAATGTGTTGGTACACTAAGCCTTAAACACCCTTCCCCCTGAGTTTGGGATCCTCAAGACCAACTTCAACTCACAGGATGAAAATTGGTCTATAAATGATCTGATTTCTAGAGCAGTCTCAGAGGAAGAAAAATTGATGAAGGAAACTGGAAACCTTGCCTTGGTTGCCTCCAGTTCCAGTAATAAGAAAGGCAAGGGTCCTAAATCACATACTCATAAAGCTACTCATCCCACTGCTGGTCCGTCAGGAAAGTTGGGTCCAAAGAAAACATCTTTTAAGAAGGGTAGTGACCGCTGTTTTTTCTGCAAGAAAGCGGGTTACATGAAGAAGGACTGTGCTAAATATAAGAATTGGCTGTCTAAACGTAAGCAGACAGGTATTGATTCTCAGGCACTGGTTTGTGAATCCAATCTATCTGAAGCTCCATCCAGTTCGTGGTGGCTAGATAGTAGTGCGACTAATCATATTGCATTTACCATACAGGGGTTCATAAACCGGAGGAGGCCAAATCAGGATGAATCAAAGCTCATAGTTGGAGATAATAATAAAGCTGCTGTTGAGTTCGTGGGAGATGTCATTTTAATTCTAGAGTCTGGTTTTAATTTGATGTTAATGAACACTTTCTATGTACCTTCCTTCAGACGGAATTTAATTTCTGTATCCTGTTTGGACATGTGTGGTTACTCCTTTGAAATAAAGAACATTGTGATTTAAATGTTCTATAATTCAAATAAGGTTGGGTGCTGCAATATGTCCAATGAATTGTACAGATTGTGTTTAACTCCCGATGAAATATACGCAGCTTATACAACCGAAAGTGTTGTCTCCAAAAGGCCTTTATCTAAAGAGCAGTATTACAAGTTGTAGCATAAACGTCTTGGTCACATTTCCAGGGAAAGAGTAGAAAGACTTGTAAAAGCCGACATTTTACCTACTCTTAAAGATGACCTGGAAACTTGTGTAGACTGTTGTAAAGGCAAGATGACCAAAATAAAGAAAAATGGTGCAGTCCGAACTTCTGACCTATTGGAGGTCATACACACTGACATAAGTGGACCCTATACTCGAACCTTATGTAGAAATTATTATTTCATCACTTTTGTTGATGATTATTCCCGATATGGTTATCTGTGCTTGATTAAAGAAAAGTCTGAGTCTCTTGATAAATTCAAGATATTTCGGACTGAAGACGAGAAACAGTTGGGAAAAGTCATCAAGGTTGTGAGGTCTGATCGTGGTGGTGAGTATTATGGCAGACATGGCGATGCTGGACAGCTTAAGGGGCCATTTGCCAAATACTTAGAGGATTCTGGGATAGTAGCTCAGTTTACTATGCCTGGAAGTCCTGAGCAAAATGGTGTGGCCGAAAGGCGAAATCGCACCATAATGGATATGATGAGGAGTATGATAAGTATGACCAATCTGCCTAAGTTCCTTTGGGGTGAAGCTTTGAAGACGGCGCTATACATACTGAATCGAGTTCTCACTAAAGCTGCTCCACTGACTCCTTTTGAGTTATGGGCTGGACGAAAACCCAGCCTGAATCATTTTAAAGTCTGGGGTTGTCCTGCAGAAGTGAAGCTGTATAATCCAACTTTGAGTAAGTTGAATCCTAAGACCACAAGGTGCTATTTTGTATCCTATCCAGATCATTCCAAGGGATACAGATTTTACAATCCTAATGGAGGCCAAAGGATTGTAGATTCACAGACAGCCAAGTTTCTGGAATTCGACGTGGCTGAAAAGGGTACCTGTTCTGAGATTATTGAAAGTAACAATACGGCAGGAAACACTGCATCGTTTTCTTCACCATCACAGACTGTTATGGAGCTTCCCTTACTGGAGACTGTACCTGTTGAGCTTCAGGATCCTATGGTTGATACCGTTCCTGATGAAGCTAATCAAGCCCCACATGCTCAGTTTCAAGCTGAGGAAATTCCACTAAGGAGGTCTATTAGGCAAAGACGATTAGCGATCCCACCGGATTATATGGTCTACCTGGGTGAACAGGATTATGACATTGGTTGTGTAGTTGATCCAGTTACTTATAAGGATGCTGTTACCTGTGAGCAATCAGACCTGTGGTTGGATGCGATGCAGGATGAGCTACAGTCCATGAGGCATAATGGAGTTTGGGATCTCGTCAAGTTGCCTGCAGGTCATAGGGCGATCGGCTGCAAATGGGTCTACAAGACGAAGAGGGATTCCAAAGGAAAGGTGGAGAAGTTCAAAGCCAGACTGGTAGCCAAATGTTTCACTTAAAGGGAGGGAGTGGATTATGAATCAACATTCTCTCCCGTCTCTTCTAAAGAATCTTTCAGAGTGATTATGGCCTTAGTGGCTCATTTTGATATGGAGCTGCACCAGATGGACGTCAAGACTGCATTTCTGAATGGAGATCTCGAAGAAGTAGTCTACATGATTCAACCTAAAGGTTTTGAGGTTGATGATTCCAGCGACCTTGTATGCAGATTGAGGAAGTCGATTTATGGCCTTAAATAAGCATCCAGGTAGTGGTATTTCAAGTTTCATAGCGTCGTCACTTCATTTGGCTTCGTTGAAAATAAAGTGGATCAGTGTATATACTGCAAGGTCAGTGGGAGAGAATACATTTTCCTTGTTCTCTATGTGGATGACATTCTACTGGCGAGCAGTAATATTGATCTGTTACATGAGACGAAGCGCATGCTGTCAGAGAATTTTGACATGAAGGATCTTGGTGAGGCGTCCTTTGTCCTTGGCATTGAAATCCATAGGGATCGTACACACCACATTTTAGGTTTATCTCAGAGGACATATATTGATCGTATCCTGGAGAGATTCAACATGCAGGATTGCAAGCTAGGTAATATTCCTGTCTGTAAAGGTGATAAGTTGAATCTTTCGCAGTGTCCTCAGACTGAGATGAAGAAATCTGAAATGAAGAATGTACCATATGCTAGTGCACTTGGGAGCATCATGTATACTCAAGTATGTACTAGACCAGATGTTGCTTTTGCGACAAGACTTCTAAGCAGATACCAGTCAAATCCAGGACATGCTCATTGGATTGCTGCCAAGAAGGTCCTGAGGTACTTGAAGAGGACAAGGGACTACATCATCACATACAGGCGTGTTCAAAACCTGCAACTTATTGGATACTCGGATTCACATTTTGCAGGGTGTCAGGACGACAAGAAGTCGACTACAGGCTACATATTTATGTTAGCAGGCGGTGCAGTATCATGGAAAAATAAGAAACAGAAATCGATATCTTCCTCGACCATGCAAGCGGAGTTCATAGCGTGCTTTTCAGCAGCTACTCAGGCGATTTGGCTCCGGAACCTCATAAGGGAGTTATCCGTATTTGATTTTGTTGATAGACCCATACAGTTGTATTGTGACAACAATTCTGCAGTGTGGTTTATCAACAACAACAGAAGTCTTAAGGGGTCTAAACATATGGAGGTCAAATTTTTGACCATAAAGGAGTCCGTGCAGAAAGGCGACGTTGCAGTAGAACATGTTTCTACAGATGATATGATTGCAGACCCACTGACTAAAGGTGTTCGCCCATGTAATTTTGAACGACATGTCATTAGTATGGGTTTAGTGGCATCATTGAATGCTGTGTTTTAGTGGGAGACATATTTCAGTTTGTTCTAATAAAGTTTGCATCTGTATTTTATTACATTTTGTAATATAAGAATATGTATTGAAGTGCCTGCAGCACTATTAATGTTAAATACATATGTTTTATAAATCTTGAGATATGTGTAAGTCTCGAGTATTGGCTATGGGCATTTAGATATTAGCCATGTTTGTATGTCTTGTTAAACATAAAGAAAAGTTGACTATAAAGCAGAGACATATGCAGGTTCATTGGAACCATATAGATATTCTCTAGTGATACGTTAGGTTTAGTATCGCATAAGGAGAGAGAATGGCGTCCAATAAAGAGGATAACACATAAAGTACATCTCTTTTAAGATGTTATCCATTAGCCACACTACTATATTGAATCCTTATCAATAAAGTTAAGAACACTCGTGACCATGGATGGCTCTGTGTCTACTGATGCAGTTACTGGCATGATCCAGTGTTTAAGACTTTATGGGATCGGATTGGCCGTTAAGAATGATCCTTAAACCAATATGAAGGTGCGCACTAAAGTACAATTTCAATTAATGCTTGCCCAAGTGGGAGAATGTTAGAATTTTCCAGTTGTGGGCTCGCCTTAATTGTAATTGTAATCGACCGTGATACGGTATTAATTTACCGTATACGGCATTGGTTTAATAAATGAAGGATTACGGTTTTCTTAACAGGCCAAAATTGGGCCTAGAGTGTGGATCGGTTTTTTTCGGCCCGGCCCGTGATGGGAGGGCCCGGGCCGAGACCTCTACAAATAGAGGCATGGACTCCCTCCCTTAGCCTGAAGATGCCATTTTGCTCCTAAACATTCCTCCTATTCTTCCTCTCCATAAAGACACGTGAGAGAGAGAGAGTCGAGGGAGATCAAGCCGGAGCGGCGGCCGCCTCATCAACGTCGGGCATCCAGAGGGCGATAAGGGAGAAGAGCACGCCTCGTGAAGTTGCTGATCATAGGAATTTTCGCCTTAAATGTCGACCGACGCGAATTCAGGTACGCCGTCTCGAATCCTTAGCTATATCGTTGCTAGAATCTGTCTACGGTGATCTAGGGAGACCGTCGGAGAAGACGGATGGCCGATTGGACGGCTATCAGAGAGAGCTTCTTGATGGACCGCTTGACGTTCGAGAAACGGGTGCCTGAGGTCGAAGAAGAAGAGGAGCACATGCTCGAAGACACAGCACGCATCAATCAGCGAGCAGATGGAAACGGCGCGGCTGTTTGCCGGCTTGAGGGTGAAGGCGATTGTGAGTTGTGTGGAAGAGGAAGACGGGAAAGGATGAGAATTATTTGATCTGTTAAGAGGAAGAATGCGAGGTAGCAATGAGGATAACGCAGTGAGTTTTTACATGGTGTCCAAGTCTCTTCGGATAGCTCCTGTTTGAAGTTTCCTTTTCTCTTCTTGGTTTTAATGTACAACTTCTTTTCCTAAGTATTTCCACCTTCCACTTTTATGTTTTGATCACTGCATACTTTTAGGAAAAATTATCCAAAAAAATCCTAAATTTATTTTTGTTTTGTCAATTCAGTCCTAAACTTTTTAAATTTACTAATTAGATCCTTCACCTTTTCCCATTTTGCCAATCTAGTCAGTCTGACAAAATTTTGGTTGAAAATCGCTAATTAAGCCTTACACCTTTTCTACATCAATTTATCTTGACTTGAATCTCCAATGTTCAACTTCATCGGTGGTCTCCTTCTCCGGATCAATGCCTACCTTCATCCCTAGTCTCTTTCTTTGGATCGAACCACGGAGACTTTTATCAGGCCCGTGTTGTTACACCACAAGGTCCATCGCTTGAAAACCACGTTGGTCACAATACTCTTTCCTTGAGATATTCGCCAAACATCGAATAGATTGAAGGCCCACCAATCAACTATTAGCTCTAATACCATTTAATGAAAGCGTGCAACAGAAGCCCGATACTTTCACCCAAGGAAATTGCCAAGAGAGAGCTCAAGTCCGAGCCCATTAATAAATCTAGTTGGACTGATCTTCACTCAAAAGTTTAATCAAATGAGTTATGGGTCAACTTGGGTATATTAACTACTTCACACCATACCACTTATTAGTTATGGGACCTTTTCTAACTCAACTCACACGTGTATCCTTAGCAGAATGATTTGAAATTTCTTTCCTAAAAATGATTGTTTGAAATAACTAGTTAATGAAAAATTTATTCGTTACTGACAATTCAGTTCATCCAGTGATTTTTGACAGAAAATTGTTAACATGGACACGACCCATTCTATGTAGTGTAGCTAACACTAAAATAGACAATTTTCAATAAACTCATTAATTTTTACTTTTTGGAGGGCCGGCTAGATTGCTGACTAACTCTCCCATGCATTGAGTGAGGGCTGACCTTGCACGATTGAGCCAAGTGAGGGCCGTCCACGACCCTCACTTGACCCTAGAGAGGGCATTGCAGTCTTTGCCTAGTGTTGGCGAGGGTCAGGCTGCCCTTAGCTAAAAAATAAAAAAGATTAAAATAAAAAATAAAAAATGAAAGCAATTGTTCAAACATTATAAAAGTAATCTACATTAACGCTAGCAGCGTCACATAGGATAACCGATGTTCAAATTAATGATTTTCAATCAAAATTTGCCATGCAAACTTAATTAGCACATATGCAAAATGATTAGAACTCAATTGGAAAAAAGGGAAAAAGATTTAGGATTGGTTTTCTTTTCTATCGCTAATTTAGAGCTGAATTGACTAGTTGGAGAAAAACATAGCCATTAAAACAACATACTTTAATATACCGTTGTGATAATCTACTCCGCATGCTTGACAGTTCAAGCCTAGCACATAGCACCTAAGGGTGAGTAAGACAGACTGATTGAACCAGAGACCACCCAAACCAGGCCGAACTAGCCGATTTAGTCCAGTTCCCTGACGGCGCTAGTTCGATTTTCAGTAACATAAAATTGAAATCCGACTGAGCCTATAATATTTTCTTTATTTTTATTTCTTAAATGTAAACCTAATTCTAAACAACATATTAAAATTAAAGTATGTATTGCTCAACCCTACTAATAATCCACCAGTTCCATTGAACCACCTAAGACCATCTGGTCTAGTTCCCGATCTCAAAATTTTGGGAACCGATCCTTCTAGTCCGGTTCCCAGTTCTTAGGTGAGATTAGCCGGACGGGATCGATAGTGATACAGTTCACATTTGACAACTTGCACAATAAAGATTATGGAAAAATGCATAAATGGTCCAGTGTATTTCGCCTTCACTCGGGAAGTAGCTGTATACTGCCCAATGTTGAAAAGGATCAAAAGTGATTCTACATCCCCTACAAGAAACCTGATAAGTCTGATGTAGTGCATGCAAAACATTTGCTGAAGTGCCACCCAGTAATGCTGATGTTTCGCAACAAAAAGAAGCATCTGCAAAGCAGCCAGGAACAAGGAAGTCCAAATGACCAAATCTCGATGGAGCAAAAGGAAATGCTTGGAATTAAGGTTACAGGGAACCACATTCCATGGACGTAGCCTCCCCAAATATGAACACAGAAAACTTTCTCACATGTCCTAATTACGAACAATTCAATCACATGAAAGATTACTGCATGAGAGGCAATGACAAATTCCATAAAAGTTAATATGTATTGGCAGAATACAACTACTGCCTGGAAAATTGTGGCAGAGTGATTACTGGCATAAATACATGCAAAATCAGAAGAGAAGCTATGATAAATATAATTTACCAGGAAAGAGTAAAGAAGGATCTCTAACTAAAGAGAGGATGAGCTAAGACAGAAATAGATTATTGTTTTCTGATCAAGAATGAATGCACTGTTGAGACTTGTTCTGGATCAGCAATGTTTTGCACTTTATTGAATGGTTTAAGAGAGTGACTGGATAAGGAATCAAAAAGCTGGGACTGACATTGCCACTTCAATTATTCACCACTTCTCTCCGAATGAACTTTATCATAAAGGCGATATAAGAGACTCGACTTTGACATCTGAGGTTCCCTTTCCAGAACAGCAATAACATCCTTGACAGAAATGGTACGCGCTACCTTCGGTTGCGATGCAAAGGCTTGGTTCCTCCCTGATTTTCTAATGGCCCCTGTAAAACACAAAAAAGTAGGTAAAAGGACTATTGTGATGAGGCATCACACCTGAGAGAGTTGGAGATTACATTCCGAACTCAATGGTATTATGCATGGCTTGTCTGATGAAACTGTTACTCTCTGTCCAGCATTAGGTTTTCACAATGAAGAATAATTTTCAGCCACTGTTTATACTTTCAAAACCATAAGTCCAACACATCAAAATAACTACGAGTCCATGACATACCAGATGCAGCTTGCCCCTTTTTTCCTGCTTCTTGATTTTCCTTGCTGCTTCTTCCAGAGATTGAAGATTTTTGACTTTCTTTACCAACCTGAGATGCCACTTCCAATCCTCCCTCACGTTTTTGACGGGCTTGTTCAGCCATAAGCTGCCACTTGGACAACATGTCATCTCCTCCCACAGCAGCTCGGGCAGCAACATTTGCAGCAGTTGTTCTCATCTTGTCATCTTCCTCTTTGTTAACCTAATAGAGACAAAAGAGGATGCACCTATGCTCTCAGTTGCCTAGTAATTGATCAGGCTTGAACCATGAAAAGCTGTGAAGTGAACAAACTTAGCAAATAAACTCACTAGGTAGATGAACCAATGACCAGGATTTGATCCTCCTTTAAACAACTAGGCGAGGGGTTCAAGGGAAAGGGGATAGCCTCTGTCAAAACCAAGCCAAAACAACATTTAATATTACCTTCATGGATTTTCCACGGTTTTCATCCTTTTCTTTATCACCATCAACTCCCTGATTGCTATCAGGCTGCATTGATGTACACTGGCAGGTGTTAAACAGAGAAGCAGAAAGGGAGGTGAAAAGGAGGAAAGAGAATCAACTACGTAAAATATATCTTATATTTACAGACATATGTGATGGATTTGCAAACATGTTCATGCTTCAGCACAAGCTTCTTAGTTGTAAAGATGAACAGAAGAAAGGGGAAAGACTTGCCTCACTTTGTTTCCTTAGCTTTTCTGCTTCAGCCTGTTTCTTCTCCCATTCTTCCCTAGCCTTGCGGTTCAAATCCATAAGGTGTTGGCGGACATCTGAAGTGACGATGGTCCGGTGTCTGGGCCTCTCGACATCAACCCTCTGTCAAAAGTAGCTTAATAAGGAAAGTGATATATTTGAATCAAGTCCGCAGAAGGGTAGAAAAAGACTGACCTGCTTTGAAACTCTAATTAAGTTGCACAGCAGTCCACGCAGCCTTTCCTCCACACTCTGAATAATGAGTTGGTTAAGACACTAAACTGGAAAGATTAAAGAGACGTGAAGCTAGCATCTCACCAAAGACAGACACCGCTCCACGTCGTTGCTTATATTCTTCACACCACATCGGGCCACTGGCAGAAGTATAAAGTCAGAAATCTAGAATGTACCGGGGCATAACAGAAGAGAAACATAAATTTCAGAGATGAAGATTGAAGAAGGGAGTTAACTGATCTCTGCCAACATTTTCTGCAGGGGTGCTCGCTGCAATATCAGAGTTTCTTCTTCCTCTTGCACCACTCTTCGGGATGCTTCCGAGACTCGACTGTCTTCCTTTGTCCCGGAAAACAGCTGTTCTTCTTCTTCCTAGTTCCAATACCAATTTTCATGGATAAAGATATCCAAATCTTAAAAATTGAATAATTGGTTAACAGGAAAAATATACACAAAATTTGAGATGTCAATTCATACCCTGAGATTGACCCCACTAACAGCAGTGACATCAATGAGTTGTTCAATGCTTTGATCTGCAAAGGACCCAGATATCTTTTGCTTCTTACTGCACAAATTGGATACAGCATTACATTGACAAATGTTAATATCCAAAGTAAAATTTCATACTCAACTGATCAAGATAGCATATTCATTAAAAGCCACATCACCTTGAGGGAGGTGGTGAAGAACCAAGAGTCTCAAGTGGCTTCTTCTGGCCAACGGAAGGTTTTTTAGTAGGCGTCCTTGCATTATTCCCTGCTGGTGTTGATGCTGTACGGGAGCCTAGCTGATATAATAAAGGCAAATAAAATCCTTTTAGAAGGGCATACATGCTGTCAATTCTTCTTCTGATATCATCATGGAAGAATACTTATTACTGATTACTCTCAGAAGAACCACTAATTCTTGTTGCAAAACACAGAAAAGTGAATGAAGAGGGCCACAAAGAAATTGCATGCACATACATCCGTACAATGCTTCAAAAGTGATTTCCAAAATCACTACCCTACTAGAGGGATAATGCAGCGTAGCCCAATCAGTCTTAAAATTGCACATGGGGAATGAGAGCATTAGTTTTGCACTAAGCATCCCCTGTTTTGTAGCTGTAGACGCAATACATGTCCACATGATGTCATAGTAACCACTCCTAGTGACAATATCACCAGACAATTCTTTTCCTATGTGGAAGGAGCATATTTAATTGGTAAACATGCTCTCGTACTGTATCATGCTTCTAAAGTTTTTATTTTCATTTGTTAATGCTTTATGGAAGAAGCACAGTCTGGTAGGTCTGTTAGTTGCAATCCTTGCAGCCTGCTAAAAAAGAGTATTTTCAGAACTTTTAAACCATAGCAAATGACCAGAGTCTTCTTATTCACTCCCATAAGCAAACATCTTCTAGCCCTTGCATTTAAGAAACACAGAGATAAACCTCCTGAAAAGCAGACCATCAGGACAACCTTTTACATCTGTGCCTATGCAATCCATTGTTCAATCTGATAAATGCTGTCTATACCATCCACATAATACGAAAATCAATGCATTCAAATTAATTTAGTTGGATTAAATTGCAAGATAGAAGCATGGATGAATGTTAAAAGGTCACCTGGACATTAGTATCCTGAGCTGGTTTTGCAGAAAGAGAATCCTGATGCGAGGTCCCAGCACTTGTAGGAGTCAAGAGACCCACTCCTGGAGACTGCGGGTCAAAAGAAATGTCCCTAGAGGTTCCTGATATGGGAATTCTTTGTTCAAGATGCCCAGCTGAAACAGAAGACAGTCCTTGAAGGGAAGATAACTGTTGTTTTTGTTGATCGCTGGACTGATCAACAGGTTCACGTTTCACATAGGCTGATGATGAGAAAGCACCAGAACTTTGGTCTTTAGAAGTAGACAGCTTCCAAGGAACTGAATTTTGTTGGAGTGATATATTGCTTGCAAATTGAGGGAGAGAACCAGATTGCGTTCTCTTGTTATCATTGTCAGGATGCTGCCGATCAAATTTTGGTGCAGGCGACAGGCTCATTGCCTGAGTTGATCCTCCCGGATGACTTGAACCCAAATTTTGATGAATTGGAATCTGCTTCATTTGTGTATCGTTAGGTTGTGTTTTGACAGCTGAAGCAGAACTATTCATATTTGTCCCACTCAATGGATGATAACCACCAGGACTTCCATACTTGGGAAAAGTCTGCATGCTCTGAAAATTCTGCTGCTGCATGAATTGAGAATCTGGTATCCTTTCCACCTCTCCAGCCTTTGGACCATTTCTATCAATTGTGGAATGGACTTGGCCTGATGGAGATGAATCATTAAACTTTGCAGTGCTAGCAGGCTGCATTCTAGTGTGCTGCAGTAGAGCTGAAGTTTGACCTTGGATATGCAACTGCGGAGGAGGCTGCAAGAGAGACTCATCTTAGTTAAATATTGGCATTTGTTGCGAAAATAGCGATAGAACAACCAAAAAAAATAATTTGAACAAGGAAATAAATCGAACACCAGATTTATGTGGTTCGGTTAATCTGACCTACTCCACGAGTAGAGCAGTTAATGATTCCACTATAGATCAAGCGATGCAATGGAGATTTCAAACACACTCGAGTCACTCAAATACTCCCAATATTTCCTAGCTCTCATTTACACCCAATAACTCACACAATGTACCTCACACAATTTCTCATGAAATAATCACTCAATCTCACAGAAATATTCACAAATCTTACCCCGAGATTAATTGGCCTCAAAACACTCTCTGAATTGCACCTAGATGTAATCACGATGAAGCCCACCTTTAATTCACGCCAAGCACAGCAAACCCATGGGTGCACTTACAGTGCCTTCAAAGCACTCACACGGCACAAAAAGCTAACTCCCAAAAGAAAATTCTTTATCTTTATATATTATAAGCGGAGCCCTTGGCCTTGCCGACTCAGACACCAAAACTAATTTCCGTGTTTTGTAGGCAACTTTGGGACTTACCCAGACCGGCAACAAAAGTACAAATTTGGACTTTCCAAATTAAGGACTTTCTTTATGAGTTTCCAATTTCCAAATTGAGATGTCTATTGGATAAAGGTTGGACATCCTAGATAGGAAATCTCCTATGTGATTTTAGACTTTTGCTTACGGGCTCAAATAATTCATGATTAAACAACATTCATAACTCTGTGTATGAGAAATCATGCCAATCATACCTGCGTTTGCATTTTCATAACTGCCAACTTCAGCATTTGATCTCCAACAATTCCTCTCATGATTCTCACAAATCCTTCCTTGGGAATTTCATTTTTCTACAATAGTAAGACCAAACAAGAGGATGACTAACAAACCTCATTGAAATTTCTCTCGACAAACGAAGAACTCAAAAGAGCTTTAACAAAAACTCACCTTCAATTTGGCATAAAGAGTTTGCAGTTGCATGGCTCTATCTTTATCGAGTTGGGGAAGAATCACAGGGAGCAATAATGCAAATGGAACTTGTTTAACACGGTTTGGTTTATTTGGTGCTTGAGGGACTGTTGCTTGTTGATTGCTCATCTGCTGTAACTTTAAGTACTGAGATTCACTGTCTAGTGTATGCACTCTACCTGGCTCACTCATGGGGAGGGAATTGTTTTCTGACACTGGCATCCCAGGAGATTGTTTAATCTGAAGAGAATTTTGTTCTCCCTGCCTTAGTTGATGACCATCTTGCACTTGTTTCTGCTTCAAATGCTGGTGATTGACTTCCTCCGATGTATTATTTTGTTGGGGATCAGCAAGAGAGTCACCTAGCTGCCGTTGCATCGGTGCCGACATCTGTTCCTGATGTTCTGCATTTTTTTGTTCTTGTTGAATTTGAGAATTTGCATTTTCAGGTTGCCATCCTGGATATGATTGGCTGGGCATATGGCTGTCTCCTTGAGAGACACCTGAAGTTTGATTAAGAGTAAGAGCCTTTTAGGCAAAGATATAAGATCAGCAGCCAAATAAAGCGAGAAGGAAGGGAATGATCAAGAGAACCAAGATAGACAGGGAACAACTGTTTTCACACTACCTCTCAGTTGCTCTCCAGCATCCATATTGACCAAGATTCTACTTTTGTTTTGCTTTCTTCTGATATTACACTAAAGCAATGAGCATATACCAAGCCAACATGTCTATTAATCCAACACGTATTTCAGGTAGCAAATGGAGTATAGTAAACTTCTTACAGATGACACTGCCAAACACTACATCCACACACTACTGGCTAAAATACCCAAACAAAGCACACCACAAGCTTTGAAACTGCAATAATTGTCTTCTTTTCTGACCTTATTTTCATTCTAACAAAATTCCTTCTCATCACTTTCAGTCATCAAGATAATGCCAAAAGAGAATTCACAACTGGCCTCCATTTATAGCTCAAACCTCGTCACATCTACATATTTCTTTGCTGACCCAACCATAACTTTCAAGAACCAATCAACCATCATAGAAAGTCTGATTATCCTTTCAAACACTAGCCTCACAAGGAAATTTTGTTACATGCACACGGTGCATTAAAATTCACTATAAACACCTCTTTTAACAACCGAAGAAGACAATCAATGATGCCAACACATCATCTCATTCACGATAGAAAAGGATTCTCCGCTTTCAAATGACAAAATTGTAGCTTTACTAAAGAATTTATGAACAGAAAACAATAATTATGTTGCTTTACTAAAGAATTTATTAACAGAAAACAATAATTACGTATTACTCCTACATTTCACACTTATGATTCATCTATATGCAAACAGAAAAGGGCATTGGACAAAGCCCAGGGATTTGGAGGGGACAACTTTTGCTTGCAGCATCACTTTTGACTCTTATAGCTGGCTTTTGATGGGCTTTTGATGCCAAACAGCAAGTTGGACAAAAAGCGGAGAGGTAATTCCCCTGGACAATCTCTTAGTTATGCTAATCAATATCAACCGCCTTATCCTCCTCATCACAGATGTCCTCCCAAGGAAAAAAAAGGAGAAATATGCCCGGTTTTATTAGAGGCTTTGCATTTATATGGCTTCAGCAAGGAAATCCAAAATCGCAAATAGGATAAAGAACCAAAGAAGCATCTCATCATACTCATCCTCACGTGCTAGTATATGATGATTTCTCCATTGACTCTAGTTCAGACATACTTGAACTAATGCATTCCCCAAAAAATGGACCTGAGGATTGATATAGGCCAAACAAAGTCAGGTTCATCAAAATCCTCAACAGCCTAACTGCAGTTCATTCTCATGGCCCATTTCGTAGGCCACAATCTGACTTCTCTAAGTCATGCAAGATGATGATGTTCCAATATTCCACAACACAAATGAAATCCGTCAGAACTAGCCCGTTAGACTGAAAATCACTTGCTCCTGTCTTATCCTCACAAACAGCATCCAAAGAAGCTTAACTCTGATTCCACATAAACCCAGTAGTTGTGACCAAGGACCCGACTACTTGACCTACAGGTCAACACCATTTCTAAGCAATCAACAAAGAGACTCGGATCCACATTTTGCTAGACTTAATTTTCAAAATTCAATCTAAAGCCCCAATCTACATCAAACAAGGTATAAAAGTCCAAACATTTAGCAATAATAAGGTTGACATTACTAAAATTCTCAAGCAAAGTTCTTGAATGGCATGGCACAATCTTCATGCTATTCCAAGCCAGTGAAAACTTCACTTGTTAAATGTTACACCTTCAATGTGGTCTGACAGAGACAAAAACCATTATATATCCTCCCTGAACTAACTTCATTTCATCAATCCTATTTTCATTATCCCATAGACCCAATATGTAACAACATCCTGATAACCTAGAGCTTACATCAAACACTACCCAGGAAGAGATTCCTAATCCCCAGAAAGCAAAAACTTAAAGCCAACAACACCTCTATCAGATGATGATGGTAGAGAAGTTGATGTATCACCTCCAATATCGCGATTGAGGGCAGCCTGGAAAGCCTCCACGTCGGCCCCTGAGTGCATGCTTTCATCCTGCAGTCACACAATTAATCTAATAAAAAACTCCCTCTTTCCCGACCAAACCTAAAATCCAAGGAGAGAGCAAAATTTCCAAATGAATGTGAAAAGGAAAAAAAAAAAAAAGTACAAGAACAGAAACCTCATCTTCTTCCAGAAGCTTCATTATGGAAGGATCCATAGCATCCAGCACTCCCTCAGTCCAATCGTTTTCCCAAAATCAACAATCGTTGAACCAAACCACCTATTTTTCATGGAGAAAACTACTCAAATGGAACAAGTAGTTGATCGCATATGGCCAACATTTGATTATTAGTTCAGCAAATGATCAGCCGTAGTCCTGTACAAGAGACGGCAATTGTGATAGTTAAATATTTTATGCTTGAGATTGAGGTTGAGTACTAGACAGTCAAAAGCATCTCCCCTCCTTATGACCTGAAATTCAGCAGAGAGAACAAACTGAAAAAGCTATTGCCACAGTTAACTGAGATGTTTCTACGAGCAAGTTATTGGAGTCCCGAGGAAGAAACCAAGCAAAAACCTGACCTTGGCCTTCTCAATGGAAACGGCGAAATTCCATTCTTTGCACGATCCTAGATCACAAGCAACAGCAGCTCCCAGCTCCGTCTACTCTTTATTCATGGGCATTAAGAAGAGCTTCAAACATTACGATTCAACCAAATTGCGCCAACACTTCAAAAAAAAAAAAAAATGCTTTAGAGGGAGACACGGTGCAACCAGAAGAGCTCGGCCATGAAACGAAAATGCCCAAGGTGCAACGAGAGAGAAGGGAAAGAGAGATCAGAAGATTGGTTTCTATAGGCCTTTAAGCAATGCTTGCCACTGCCCATATTCGGTCATTCAGAAACAGGATCTTGGAAATGCTTGGAAAGGATATCGGTCCAGTTTGGCTCCCCGTTCGAGTCGGCATCCATGGAAGCTCCTTTGCTTCATCGATACCTTTTATCCCTTCAACATTCACGATCTCTCGAAATTCAGAGGGACAAATCACACGCCCTCATGCCAAGGTTCGAGCTCTGCCTCAAATTCAGAGGTCCCCAGAGTTTCAAGGCACGAGCACTCGACATAGAGAGAGAATCGGCCGGTTAGGGCACAAGAAAGAGAGAGAGACCACCAGATTGGTACCTGAGGGCTGACGACGAAGGGTTGCGCTGGTGTGGCGTCTCCGCGGTTTGCCAGTTCGACGACGGTGGCAAGGGAATGCAGCGAGCGAACGAGAAGTTCTTTGCTTTCGGACAGGCACATATTTAACAAGAACAAAATTCCCAACGAGGTATTGAAGTGCAAAATGAATCTTTTTTTAAATAAATGCGTGATTTTTTTTTTGGGATCGATAACACAAAAAAAAAATTCAAACTAATACATTCATAATAAATTTAAAATTAATACCACAAAAAACTCTAAACTCGTATATCTATCACTAATAGAGAGTAAAAATCCTAACCTTGTGCAAGTAGAAATTGCCACATGCCATCCAAATCTGTAATTTGACAATAAAATTTAACGAAAACCAATGAAACATAAATTTATTATAAATGTATCAGTTTAAAATAAATTTATCAAAGGCGTACTGATTTAGGATTTTTTGTAGCTAAAAAAATAATTTGAGGTAAATTTGTTACAAATATACCAGTTTTGAATTTTTCGTGACATTAACTGTATTTTAAATAAATACATGAACTTTTTTCTCTGAGATTGATAGTACAAACATAAAATGATATATATACATATATGACAAATTTATTTAAAATTTATTTATTAACTATCAAAAATACTAAATCGATACATGATAAATGTACTCTCATTTAGTTTCTGTTAAATTAGTTAATACCACGAAAAATCCCAAACTGATAAATTTGTGCCAAATAGAGGATAAAAATTTTAAGCTGATACATTCTTCAATTATCAAACGTCATTTAACTTAGTAATTTGCTAGTAAGATTTAACGGAAATCAAAGATGAATAAATTTGTCATAGGTGTACTAATTTCAGATTTTTTAATAAAAATTTAATCTGGGATAAATTATTGTTTTTTTTTTATAGATGAACTGATTTGAAATTTTTAATGGCAGTAACTTTTTTTTTTCCCACAGAAAAAATGCCTTAAGTTGTGAAGTCAAACTTGAGCTCGCCGATTGACGAGCATTAATTTTACCAGCAGTCGGAATAAGCATTTTTGTTCAAAATAAAATTCGGAATAAAGATTAAAAAGAGTAACAGGAACAAAAATTCAAATCAGAGGGGAGAGAGATTGCCGATGGTCAGGGCGTGCGCCATCGCCCTTCCAAGGTCCCGGCGAGCGCCGTTGACTCCCTGTTGGTAGTCGGCCGGGGCTCGGCGTCACGACGGAGCTCAATCGGAAAATCTAAGGCGATCGAGTTTCATGTCGTGCCTTTCTACACTCTTCGAGTTCGACGCCTTGGCGGGGGGTTGATCTCGAATCTACGTCGAGCTCGACGCCGCGGGTGAGCTCGAGCCCAGATTCACGAACACTGGAGTTGCGAACGTTAGATAGTTCACAGCGGTTATGAAAAATTGAAAGTCGTTGTTTTGTAGGTTATGACGCTGTCGACTTGTAATGGTTCTGAAAGTCATTATTTTCTGAAGGTTATGTCAAGGATTTCGTAACGTTCATCGACTGATTTGCAACAGTTTCGTAGTGGCTGTTTACTTCATTTGCATATAAAATGAAACTCCAAACCGCAATCCGTGGATATGCGGAAAAATTACCAATTCAGTCCTAAATCTTTTGTAATTATTTCATTTTAGTCCATCCGGTGACTTTTGGCCGGCCGGCACTGACGTGGAAGTCGGCCGGCCGGCAAAAGAATATTTTAATAATTTTTTGATTTTTTGATTTTGATTTTGATTTTTCCTCCCCACCCCTCTCTCCCTCAGCCGCTCACCGGTGGAGGGCACCGGATGGACTAAAATATTCTTTTGCCGGCGGGCCGGCCGACGTCCACATCAGCGCCGGTCGGCCAAAAGTCATCGGATGGACTAAAATGGAACAATTACAAAAGGTTTAGGACTGATTTGGTAAAAAAAAAAAAGTTAAGGACTGAAATGACATAATTGCAATAGGTTTAGGACTGAATTGGTAATTTTCCCATCAATATGCACATCGAAATAAAACGAAAATCCTCTCCTTTAAATTTTTTTTTGTTTTGCTGGGTTATATATACAATTTAGCTGTTCGCGTCAATTTTACTTTTCTATGTGAAGTAAAGAAGGTGTGTTGTATCTAGAGAGAATAGTCGCCAGAGTCTTATCACAATGAGTTTTGCGCTTCGAGCAGCGGAATTATACTACGCCTGATATAATTGTTACTGCTACCCTCTTGCCGAGGATTTAGCACATTCGAAAGCTTCGGCTTCCCTCGTTTCGACTCCTCGGCCGGCGGTTGTTTTGTATCAGGCGCAAGTGTGGACGTTGATGGCGACCATTACAGGGTTCTGGGTTTACCTTCCGGGGAAGGAGGAGCCCAGCTCTCCGAGAAAGAGATCTCAAAAGGCTTACGGGGGCCAAAGCTTTGGAGCTGCATCCAGACAAGATGCCGGATGAAATCCTAATGCGCAAGCGGATTTTGCGAAAGCTCAGGTCGTCTTACGAGATTCTTAAGGATGAGAAAGCCCGGAAGCTGTTCGATGATCTTCCGAGTGTCAGGCGTGAGCAGCTCCTTCGCCGATCTCAGCAACATTCGAAGTGGAGGGAAATGGTGTCGGACTCTCCCGACTCTGCTGCGAAAGCGAAACATGAAGAGGAGCGAATACTCCCTAGGAAGCTTTAGGGAAGAGATGGAAAGGATTCGAGCTATGCATGCAAATAAAGGTGCTCCTCCGGCTTCGTCTGAGGGACAGGCTTGCTGGTGGAGGGAAGGATAGGACGAGCGCCGGCGGGGTACGCCTGCTGGTTTTCAAAGTTTCCTGCGAGAGGAGCAGCGCCGACTGTAATGTAGAGAGGTTGAAGGAGTTGTTTCCAGCGTTTGGCGAGGTCGAAGATGTCGTCGCTAGGAAGAAAGAGGACTTTCCATAACGACCTTTGTGGTTTGCAAAGAAATGACTTTACTATGCCAAACAGCCAATTCGCTCGGCCACGACCCGTGCATTCGGCTAATTCGTTATGGTTTGCGAAGAAATGACTTTACTAGGAGGAATAATGGGGATAAGGACACCACAGGTGCAATAACTTTCATATGATATTCACTCGATGGACATAACTTTTTTAATCACTTGAGTATTATAATTTATAGACGGTGTTCTCTTTAAGTGTCATAACTTTTTTTTTGATCACCTGAGTGCCATATGAATTTTCAATCGGTCACTTATGCCACGTTGGATTTATGGCACTTGGGTGAATATTTTATAAGAAAATTGGCACTTAAGTGTGATCCATTAAAAGTTATGACACTCGAGCGAATATTTTTTAGAAGTTATGGCACTTATGTAGTAAAAAAAAAAAGTTATGGCATTCAAGTGAGCGCAATGCGAAAATTATGGCACTTATGCTAGACTTATCCTAGGAATAATGTTTAAGGTTAGTATTACGAGAAACCCCAAATTAATACACTCGTAATAATTTTTTTTTATCTCAAACTAATTTTTTAACAATAAAAAAACCTCAAATTAGTATACTTGTGATAAGTTTATTCCTCGTTTATTTTTGTTAAATTTTACCATCATATTACTGAGTTGAATGACACATGGTAGTTGATGAGTATACCAGTTTAGGTTTGTTACCTTTCATTTGTTATAGATGTGTCATTTTTGACTTTGTCTTGGTAATACTCCAATTTAACTGAAACCAACACAGGTAAATTTATTACATGTGTATCAATTTGGGATTTTTTATAGTAAAAAAATTAGTTTTTCTTAAGTTGGGGTTTTTCGTGGTACTAACCATAATATTTAAGTTAAATCAAGGAGGAACAAATACTGTAAACTCTGAGTATGTGAAAAAGCATACTATCTCTAGACGCCAAGCAAGCACCAAAAGCCATCAAATTTGTTTTTCCTAGGTCTTTGCCTGTCTAGTTGGGTCTATTTTGTAGTATGAGCTTCTCACTACTCCACCAAACAAATTTACAAACATCCTTCAGAATAATCATAGTCCGCATTAATTAGGAAATAACAAATGCAAGGAAAGATTTGAAATGCTTTAACTTCTTTTAGTTTAGGCATGCTTTAGGGAGTACGGGTGGAGTTTGTTGAATTACATGTGTGAGTTGTGTTAAGAATTTGTATGGTATGGTATGGCGTACATATCATTGCACTTGTTTTTTTTTTTTTTTCTTTTTTCCATTGTCTCCTTGTACTTTTTCCTATTTCTACTGGTGTAATACTGAGATCCTGGGCAGGCTGCAGCCAGGCAAAAGTGATTTGCAAAAGCATCTGAGAAGTATATTATGCACAATGTGGCTTCTGATGTCCTCAATCCATAATCCGAATGGTAAGGTGTCAGTTATTTAGTAGATACATGAGCAATTGGTCTTCTCATCATTTCGGATCATTCTATCTTTCTTCCCAACCAGTTGACATGGCAGTGGCTCAGGATGGTTAGAGCGTTCGATGAGCATACTCCGACGGTAGCAACCGATGGCAAATCTCATGTTAATAGTGTGCTGCAGGGAACATCGAGAGCATTTGAACTTAACTGGTGGGACCTGAATTGGCATTTCTGGACAAAGTTTACCTTATTCTAGATTGCTGGAAACAGTCGGGAGGCCTTGTTCTTAATTGCTGAGGTAACACCATATGCCAGGGATTTAGCTGGCAATGTCGTTCTGGAGACTGTAATTTCAGACATTTTCTTTGTACCGTATAATTGCGTGGTAATTGTAATTCAGTAGAGTCGAGGTTTACTGCTGGAATCAGCTGACTGCCTAAGCCAGCACTCGCTATGTGATTTCACATCACCCCAGTGCATTCTTATATTGTGTAAAATTTTGATGCAAATATGTTTTGGAGTACGTGAGGATGTGAGAGTGGTTGTAGTATTGGCAGCTCAGAGGAATCCTTGACAGGAGTTTTGCAGCCTGGAGATATGAAGGTTAAGTACAACAAACTGGAATGTTGAGAGTTTTCTCTAGTACTGGGAATTCGATGCCGTGTAAGTACAACAAACTGGAATGTCAGCGAAATATTGGCTCATATGACTGTCATCATAACAGGGCAAATTAGCACAACAAGCCCTTTCTTATTCTACTTCTACTGTTGCTAAACGTATCCTGGGTTAACTTTAGAGAGTGTCCCTGAAGTTAGCCATACTTTGCAGAATAATGAAAAGGGTAAAGGTATTTATACGAATTCAGAGTAGGCTGAGGACAGTGGAAGCAGATTAAAAGGTTGAATCGGAGCTGCAACATCTGGGCAAAAACAATGCAATCTGGAAAGTAAGCCCCACCAGCTCAGTTCTTCCAAGACAATACATACACAGAGATCATGTATGGCTCCCATTGCGGAGATCATCTACGTTTGTCTCCATGGAGAGCTCCGGGTCGTCCTAGTTCATCAGCATGATACACTCCAGGACGACCTCGCCGGTGAAGCTCGCGGGGATCTCCCCGGATAGTCTGTTGTGGGATATGCACAAGCTTCTTCAGTGAGAAAATTGCATCCCGCAGGGTGCGTATCTAAGCATTAGAGTCAGAAAGTACTACCTTGATCAAGTACAGAACATTGGATCCTTCGAAAGAAGGAACATAATACTGTGGAAAAGGTGAAATTCAAACAGAAGCAAAGTAGAGAGAGAACAAAGAGAAGAAGAAAGAAGAATGTGGAACCCGCGAGGAAAGAACAATAGGGGTAATATGGGAAAGGCGTTGTAATAGGGAGTGTCGAAGCGAAAATTGGTGTTGAAATAGCGCGACCATACACTTATATATTACTATCGTAATGTTTAACAAAGACCAAAACATGAAAGGTTAAAAAAACAGTGGGTTTATTTTTTTTTGTCGGTTTCAGAATGGACTTGAGGGAAAATATATTCTAAAATATGTGTGATGATGTAATTATGAAAACTTGCAAATAGTTACCATATACTAATGGAATAAGTGCGTTAAAAGTTTTAGAACTTGTTAAGAAATTACGAATAAGTCGTAAAATTTTCAAAAAGTACAATTAAGTCTTAAAACAAGTTAGAAAATGCTATCGAGTCCTAAAAATTTCAAAAAGTACAATCAAATACTAAAATTTGTTAAATTGGTGAAATCAAGTGCTTCCGTTGAATGCATATTTCAAAAGTTTTAGGACTTGCTTTTGTAATAAGTTTTAGGACTTGAATGTACCTTTTGAAAGTTCTAAGATTCGATTGCACTTTTATGACAAGTTTTAGGACTTGATTATACTTTTTGAAAGTTTTATGACTCAGTTGTACTTTCGCGACAAGTTTTATGATTTGCAATACATTTATATACTAATTCAATGGGAAGTTGACAAACTACAGTAGACAAATTTGAAAACTTAGGAACTAGATTGTATAATTTGCAATGGTTTAGCTCTTTGAAAAATCTCAATCGGAGTCCAAAATTGAGTGCAAGAATCATGTGCTTTACCCCTTGAGTTATCATCGAACGAATAATGTAAAGTTAAAAGTCTTATGCATGGTTGGTGGCTGGCGAAAGCCCAACGAAGAGAGAGAATCACAGATTAAAGTCACTAGTAAATAATCAATTCTCTGCTTTCTTCATCCTTTTGTAATCCCTCTTATTCTCTCTTCAGAATTGAATAAAGTAAGCTTCCCTACAAGTGTTAGGAACACAGACCTGCTCAGTGCCATTTCTAATATCAGCGAGAACCTTAAACTCGTCAGCTTCCTGGGAGTCACCCGGAATTGGTAAGGTTTCGGTTTCTTGCCAGACTACTTTCTACCTCCTCTGTTCTTCCAGAAAATTGATGTTCTTGTCGTTACTCTTTTGTCTCTGTGAACATTTCTCTGTTCCGGCAGTGCGTTTGGATACAACTTGCTTCTTTAGATGTCCTTCCGTGATCCGCCATTTTGTTTAGCATATTGATGTTGTCGATCAGTCTTAGCAAATCTAGTAACTAGCATTGTTTCATTCTTTAGGAGTGTCGAGGTGGTTTATGCATTCTCATCTTTATGAGTTTGGCTTGCATTGTTATTTATCGGAGAGAACAGCAGGAGATATCGCATCCCCATGAAATCGCAATCAGTCAATCTGATAACATCCGTAGTCGGCACGCTTTGGCCAGTGGTGACAGATTTGTGGGAAGCATGGGGCATCCAATTGCTGGTCACCGCGGGCCTTGCTTGCCGGATTGCCCTCGCCATCCTCGGCAGCTGCCGGAGGTACAAGACCTCAGTCATGCTCAGATACATCATCCTTGCCGCCTACTTACTCTCTTCTTACATTGGGACCATCGCCCTTGGCAAGCTCACCGTCATCCAGATCAATGATCCCCATCGACCGGACTACATTACCGAGCTCAAGGGGTTGCTGGCACCGTTGCTCTTGATACAGCTCGGGAACCCTGACTCCATAACCGCGTACTCGGTCGAGGACAACCGGCTCAGTGTCAGGCAGATGCTCAATATGTTGGTCACTGTCGTTTTTGTCATCTGGATCCTGATTCGCTGCTGGGACAGCTCGTCACCCGTCCCGCTTTTGTACGTCCCCTTGTTCGCCACCGGGATCATTGAATCTGCGGGGACTGTCTGGGCTCTCAAGTCTGTGTACTGGGAGAGGTCGAGCATATCGGCCAAGGATATCTTCGACCCTGGAAAAGTCGCCCAATTCTTTGATCGCTTAAACGAGCACGAGGTGCCCGGATTGGTGATGGAGCAAAATATCATCTTGAAGGCGTACTATCGATTCGATTGCTTGAAGCCCCACATTGTAAACTGGCTCTACCACCCTGATTATCTATCTAAGGCTAATTTAAGTGTACACCGCGATTTAGCCTTCATTACAACTGAGCTCGAACTTGGATTCATGTACGACGCACTTTACACCAAGAAACCGGTCCTCTGCAAACTACCTGGTCTTATCGGCCGCTTCATTAGCTTTCTCTGTCTAGTCTCGGCCTTGTGTGGATTCGCCGTTATTTTCCAGAACGCATTCTTGATTGACAGGTACGTCGGCTACACTTATGCATTACTGATGGGAGTCACCGCCCTAGAAGGTTACCAAATTGTTCTGCAACCTTTTTCGGGATGGGCGATCGTGGCGATGATGAGCAAGCACCAACGCCAACCCTTTGTGTCGACGAGGCTATTGAACTTCGCAGTTGAATCGTACATGAGGCGGAAAAGGTGGTCGAACTCAATGGGGCAACTCAGCTTATTGGATCCTCACCTGTATGACGAATGGCCGTGGCCCACCGGAAGAATACTCAAACTCTTCGGCAGGAAAGAGGTGCACTGGAGAAGGTATCGGATTCACTCTCGCCTGAAAATCCCCTCCTCTCTCAAGACATTGCTGGTGGAAAGTATTGAAAAGTTCAACGAGATCAGAGACAAAAAGCCCTTCTCGAAACGCGGGGAATGGACGCTCGGCGACGGTGATGTGTTGATGGAATACATCTCAATAACATTCGACAAAAGCATCATCATTTGGCACATGGCGACGCACATCTGCCTCTCTTCAGTGCGCGAAAATTCTCAGTACTGTGAAGGAAGCGAACTGCTGTCCAATTACATGATGTACCTTCTAGCACTGCGACCGTACATGTTGTCCCTAACGACTTCCGACATCACGCTGAAGCACGCTTGTTCCATATTGAAGCCATTTCTCAGGTACAGGAAGCGCCATGAGGCCTTGAGCATTCTGTCGTCGCCAGAAGAGATCGTGCTCGAACCGGACCTGGATCCGAAGGAGAAGACCATAATCACCAAGAACTGGCACGTGCTGAAAGACGCGAAGGCATTGGCAGCCAAGCTGAAGGACAAGGAGGACATGTGGCAGATCATAAGCGGTATCTGGGTGGAGATGTTATGCTACGCAGCGTATAGCTGTCAAGTGTACCATCACGCGAAGCTGTTGCGGCGAGGCGGAGAGCTTATAACTCATGTTTGGCTGCTCTTGATGCACGAGACTGATAAGTACTCCCACGCTCCAAAGGCCAACCCCACCAAAGATTGAATCATGATCCTCGGATTGATCATTGTCTGCACCAGATTGTAGCGTGTTTGTGTTTGTGTCCACGTGTGTTTAACTGTTTTTCCTTCGGTAAAGAGGCGTTTTCTTTACATTCCCTTGCCGAACATTGCTTGTAAAGTGTCTTTTGTTCTCTTTGTTAGCGAGTTCTCTATGAACTTGGTAACAACAACAAATAAAACGAGATTGGCTTGCGCGCTTGCGAATGGGCTCAATCATTTGCAATGTCGGTTTTCGGCCCCGATCTTTCCGGGCGCGCGAAACATACGTGAGGCGCAGAGGCAGGGGGCAGAGGATTTACATCCAATATCATAGAGACTCGAGGACCACAGGTTCTGTATTTCCCGAAACCAGTATTGACCAGGATTATGGTTTGGTGCGACATTCTAGTCGCGAGGCACATGATTTCGGAGGGTGGAACCTTGCTAGGACGATAATCTAGATTGAATGGGATATTTCAAGATTAATCTTTAAAAAGTGCAGGGAGAAATAAGCATGAGAGATTGATGAGATGGAGTGATCAGAACTTGCTAGGACGATAATCTAGATTGAGCGAAGGTTTTTCATAGAAATTTCACCAAGATCTGCTGCGGACCTTCTAAGGTATAGCAAAACTACACCATATTCACATACAATGCTCGTATATGGAATCTTACAAAACTCGAACATAGGACGCGGCGTTGACAAGGAGCCGATTGCATAAATGCAAAATATTTGGACAACAAAGGGGAAACTAAAAATTTTCAAGGTCCTCTTGTGTCAATATGCCCCCCTCCCAATTCTAGGAAGATACCTTCCATAGATAGCTTCATTTGGAGCTTGCCATACATGCTACTAAAGCATTCCTTATCAATGGGAACCAATCCCAATATATACGAAGCGTAAATACACAGAAATAACATGCTCTAGAGTTATCTTGAATCATTGATTGGATAAGTATATTATGTAGAACGAACATACCTTGATAGCCACATATTAAGAGCCTAAGAGAGCAAATTAGAAATTGGATTCCATGATCTTGTTCCTTGAGAGATTTTTCATTGAGAGTTTTTATAGAGAGTTTCTTTTTCCTTTTCTCTACTAAAGGATGTACATTCAATTGAGATAATATGCAATATGCAATCATCCCTCTTTTGGCATAGGAAATAAATCCTCTTATTGCAATCAGTTAATACATTAAAGGAAATTATTGGTTCGCCCTTTATTGGCGCAATCAATTGCAACATTTCTCACTGACCCATAATGGGCTAAACATCTCTATTTCTCTTCTTATTGCAAAGTTCATATGGGCAAATAATCCGTGCGACAAGCATACTCTAAGAGCTTGTTACCATGCATTTGTTAGGAATATATAGCAGCTCACATTGGGCACTATAACTTCAAAAGTTTGATATGTATTGTATTCACAAATATGATTACACTCATATAATTATAATTCGTCGACCTGTGAATACAAAATCATAATGTGATCAATGAATTGATCTTCCTCCTTCCCTAAAAATCTCTCCATTTCAACGCAATTTGTTTTTGCAAAAATGTCCCGCTAGATCGAAATATCCATGATCAATGGTAACATTCTAAGATAGCAAATACTGAATCAAAATTTCAGGATTAAGCCAAAGTCATAAGGGCACTAAACTGAGAAATTCATATCCTTAGGGGTCTTGCATGGCTATAGAGATGAGATCAATACTATTGCTAATTCTTCTTGGTCATATAATGCATACATATTACGATATTCTCTTTTTTTTTCATGAAGGGTATGTCTCTACATTCAATATCGTATAGATGATAGTTCAGACATTTTTAATGTCTAACTTGAGTTCACAAATCTACTCTCTTTAAAGAATCCATCAGAACTTACATATGGCATTAAAGACAAATAAAGTGAAATACGTGGGTTACTTCACTATTAGGCATAACTTATTATGACCTAATCTAAACACTCCTATTAATGCGACATGTAACGTCCTGAATTCTTGACCCTTTTTTGAAATTCTAAATAACTAATTAGATGTATTTCATTAATGCACTTTAGCTAAATCTCGCAGAGACTAATCACCTCGGAACGGCTGACCGAAGGGGCATGGCTAAATAGGAAATTAAAGTACGCGGACCTGACGATCGAAACGCGTTTCTCCTCAGAGCCGTCCGTTAGCCTGAGATTTGCCAAAGTTGCAGTTTAATGGAAGTGGCCACGAAATAAATTTCGAGATTGGACAATCGAGATTTTACGGATGTTGCAGGAATGATTAGGATGCAATTCTACGAGTTTTAAAGGCTATGCATTGCTTTGGAACGCTGAAGAACGCGATAAGGGTGAAAATGACTATTTTGCCCTTGGGCCGCGGAAAACGCCGTATCTTGCAAACTTAGTGTATTTTGAGGAATCTGAAAGTTGACTGGTATTAGTCTGATAGTCTACTACGCTCTAGCATCAAGAGCGTGCTCCCCAAAAAGTCAAAGTCAAAGGGTTGACTTTGACAGCCAAGTGTCGACTTTTCAATTTTTGAAAAAAATTGAGTAGAAATTCTAACCTTGCAATACTTATCATCATGCCATGAAGTCTTAGAATATCTCATGTGACAATTTTTATCAAGATTTATAGGGTTTTCAACAAAAAAAAGTTGAAGTGTCCCATGTTTGGACAAATGGACACCTCTCAATCAAGCAAGAAACCAATTGGTTTTGTTTTCCATCACTTGGCCCCCAAAGTCAGAAGATATCTTCACTTTTTTGGCCCATTTCCACTGCCATTCACCTTTCCCTCAATATCCCTCAATATCTCTCTCTCTATCTCTCTTTCACTTTCTGCCTTTTTCTGTCTTCCTTCGTTTTGCTGTTAGTTCGACACCCAAACGATATCCTTTTGGGGCGTAAAACCCGTCAAAATTTTCATCTCTCTCTAGTTTGTTATTGTAAAATTTCAGCTCAAGATCAGTTTGAAATAATCCAAACGAAGCCAAAAACCGTCCCTTGCTTAGACTCGTTTCCTACACACGCGCCTGGGAAGAATTAGCTTGTTCGAGGTTGTTCGGAAGGCGATTCGAGCTCTGCTTTTTTCTATACGATTGTAAGACTCTGAACTTCATCAATATAAAATTTGTTTCATAGAAAACCTCATATAAATTTCGTGATATACTCAGCATTGAGAAGGAGCTAGTTCGTTCGTCGGCGATTTCATCGTTACCTATCACTCTTTTGTTCCAACCACTTTTCTTCAGCTTTTCCTTAGGTAAGCCACTCCTCTAATCCATAGCTAGGGTGTTAGATTAATTCTGATAGTTAGTTCCTCAATTTTGCTCAATTTGTGCCTTTTAGTATATAGAAGGGGTAGTTTGGTAAGTTGCTGTTTTGACTATAAATTTGGCTCAATTGGTCCCGGTTCGATCTAGTCTCGATTCGGTCTGATCCGGTCCCAGTCCGATCCTTGGTCCTGAAAATTTGGGGACCGAGGCTACGGTCCGGTCCCCGGTTTTATGCCGGGACCGGATCGGCACGGACCATGCACACCCCTAGTAATTATGCTATTAGGATGTTAGAATTGCAAGATAATTTTGGGTGATAGGGATGAATTGATAGACTTGGCGGTATTACCTATGACTAACTTTGATGTGATTGTTGGGATGGACTGGCTAGTTAAGCTTAATCCCATGATTGACCGAAGTAGTAAGATAATCCGACTTAACCCAGTGGGTTATCCTGGTTATGAATTCCTAGAAAATTGGGGAGGAACCTTAATACCTTGGATTTTGTCGCTTGAGGCGACCAAATTGTGTAATGAGAGCTGCCAAATTTATTTGACATCTGTAAAGGATCTGTCGAATGAGGAGAAAAAGTTAGAAGACGTGGTCGTACTACGTGAATTTTCACATGTGTTCCCGCAAGAATTACCTAGATTGTCACCAGAAAGGGAAGTTGAATTTGTAATTGAATTGGCCCCAGGAACTGAACCAATATCTAAGGCATTGTACAGGATGGCCTTATCAGAATTGAAGAAATTAAAGGTTCAGTTGCAGGAATTGCTAGATAAAGGATTTATTCACCCTAGTGCGTCGCCTTAGGGAGCACCTATACTGTTTGTGAAGAAGAAGGATGGATTCCTACGGTTATGTATAGATTATCGTTAGTTGAATCAGGTGACTGTTAAGAACAAGTATCCACTTCTGAGGATAGATGACCTCTTTGACCAGCTGCAAGGGGCGTCAGTGTTTTCAAAAATTGATTTGAGATCGGGATATCATTAGTTAAGAATTAGAAAGGAAGATATACCAAAAACGGCATTCAAGACGAGATATAGACATTATGAGTTTACGGTCATACCATTTGGATTGACGAATGCTCCTGCTGCCTTCATGGATATGATTAATAGGATATTTAATGAGTATTTGGATCACTTTGTTATAGTATTTATTGATGATATCTTGGTGTATTTGAAGAGTTTAGAAGACCACGAGGCACATTTAAGGAAAACCCTGCAATTTCTAAGGGAACACACCTTTTATGCTAAGTTTAGCAAATGCGAGTTTTGGCTTAATCAGGTGGCGTTCCTTGGACATATTATTTCAGGAGCAAGGATATCAGTGCATCCTTCAAAGGTAGAGGCAGTCGAAAAGTGGCCGAGACCAACGACTATAATAGAAGTAAGAAGTTTTCTAGGCCTGGCAGGCTATTATAGACGATTTGTGGAAAGGTTTTCCGTGATAGCAAATCCTTTGACTCGTCTACTGAATAAGGAAACAAAATTCAAGTGGATAGACAAGTGTGAAAGGAGTTTTCAAGAGCTCAAATATAAATTAACGACTGCACCAGTACTGACCATTCCTTCAGGATTTGGAGGATTCGAAATTTATAGCGATGCTTCATTAAAAGGACTCGGATGTGTTTTGATGCATGTTGACACCTGATTTTTAATCATTTTTTCTATTGCTAAAGTAATAAAAAATCCATAAAAATTCATAAAATTGAAAAATCAACTTTGGGGACCTTAGCCAAGCCTAGGGAACCAATTTTGACCAAAAAACGATTTTTCATATTTTCAGTATTTTTACGTATTTTTTATTTATTTATTTTCGAAAATTAATAGAAAATCCATAAAAATTCATAAAATTGAAAAATCAACTTTGGGAACCTTAGCCAAGCCTAGGGAACGAATTTTGACCAAAAAATAATTTTTCATATTATATATATTTTAATTTTTTTTAAAAAATACAAAAATATTTGAAAATTTTGGAAAAATAACATTTGAGGCCAAAAAATACACAAAGATAGTTAATATTTTTATTTTAAATCTATTTTCATATTGGCCATCGCAAATTCAGAAAAATCCAATTCGAGTCACGTGTTCCTTCACGAGTATAATCTCGAATCGGGCCTAAAAAAATTTAATTTGAGTCAACTTATTTTAACTTTCACTTTTTATGAGTTGTGACATTGTCTTCTAATATTTTAAATTTTCATCTTGGCCCAATTATACCCAGAATGACTTAATTTTGCAAAAGGGCTTTAATTAAATTATACATTATTTTCAGCGACAAGAAATGAGCTTAAATTTGACATGTGGTAAATTTTGGTGTGTCAAAAATTGTGAGGAGATTTGGACTTAAAGAAATATTTTTTTTTCAAGGACTGAATTGTAAATACTTAAAATTCAAGGACTAGAGTGCAAATACCTAACTCTTGAAGGATTATTTTACAAATAATTAAAAGAAGAGTTAGTGGATAAATTAGAATAGAGAAGGGAAGATGAAGAAGAGGAGATGAAGAAGAGAAGTTGGAGAAGAATGGATGGAGAAAATAAGATAAGAATAGAGAAGGGAAGATGGAGATGAAGAAGAGTTAGTAGAGAAATTAGAATGGAAGATAAGAATAGAGAAGGGAAGATGGAGATTAAGAAGAGTTAGTGGAGAAATTAGAATGGGAGATAAATATGGAGAAGGGAAGATGAAGATGAAGAAGAGTTAGTGGAGAGATTAGAATGTGAGATAGAGATGGAGAATGGAAGATGAAAATGAAGAAGAGTTAGTGGAGAAATTAGAATGGGAGATAGAGTTAGTGGAAAAATTAGAATGGGAGATAGATGAGTAGGTTATAAAAGGAGGAAGAAGTGAGCTTGAGAAAGGATTCTTGAGAGAGAAAATTTGAAGTGTTTGGGAGGATTTTTTTTTTGAGAGAAAATTTTGGATGTTTGAGAGAGTTTCGGGAGATTGAAGAAAAATTTGAGAGAAAGAAAATACCAAAAGAGAGAGAATTTTGAAGATGATGGGAGTTCAAAGCTAGGGATTATCATCACAAATTCCTTCATCGATCAATATAAATCAAGAGTTCATCCTCGTCAACGAGCAAGCAAATTCGAGCTAAGTGTTTTTATTTATTCATTTGTTTATGGTTTTACTTGCAAATTAGCACAAATTGTATACACTTTCTCCATCTCCTCTTTTTTTTTTTCCATATTTTATGTCTGGAGAAGGATATCTCTACGTCAACAGCAAAAATCTCGTAGATATGCAAAAATCGGCCCAGACAAGCTCCTAAGCTGTCCACCGATTTCTCAACTGATCTGTGACTAAAAGTCCCTCTTAATTCAAAAGAAACTCTCTATATTGGGAACATAGAGAGCGAAAATCAATTATAGAAATCCCTCCCAAAAAAATGGGAGATAAGTACTCTTTCCACTCTTCTGGTTTTAGGTGCAGATTAGCACATATTTTGTATACTGACATTTCACTCTATTTTATGTCAGGAAGCCGCAGCTTTATATCAATGGTCAACCCTATGGAAGCACAAAATCGGCTTGGAGGAGTCCTCAAGCGCGCACAAATTTCAAATTGTTGAATCAATTCGTTGTATTTTATTTTAAAGAATTCATACCCCAGAATGGAGAGGACAAAGTCCATCCGCAATTTAAATACCTGCACCATAAATCCCAAAAGGAAGAGCCAAGCCAATGCTTAGCCTCCCATTGGAGGTTTTTACTTACAGTAGTTAAATACCTGCAACTTAAATACCTGTACCTTAAATCCCAAAGGGAAGAGCCAAGCCAATGCTTAGCCTCCCATTGGAGGTTTTTACTTACAGTAGTTAAATACCTGCAACTTAAATACCTATACCTTAAATCCCAAAGGGAAGAGCCAAGCCAATGCTTAGCCTCCCATTGGAGGTTTTTACTTACAGTAGTTAAATACTTGCAACTTAAATACATGTACCTTAAATCCCAAAGGGAAGAGCCAAGCCAATGCTTAGCCTCCCATTGGAGGTTTTTACTTACAGTAGTTAAATACTTGCAACTTAAATACATGTACCTTAAATCCCAAAGGGAAGAGCCAAGCCAATGCTTAGCCTCCCATTGGAGGTTTTTACTGTATAACGGGGGTGAGTCCCTGTATCGGTCAGGAGACTCATAGGAGATAACAAATCAAAGCTTTCGAAAATAAGATCTCAAGTTTCTAGCACAGGTATGGTATCCCGACCAATAAACGCCCTCTGGCTATGGGGTCAAGGGATTCCCTGTTAGTGCTCAGAGACTGGAAATCAAACTTCTCTGGCTAAGAAATGATATTCCTGAGTTCCCTTTCTCATGCACAAGATCCGGGCAAGCCGGCGAGTGCAGAGGATACTACCAGGATGCTTCGAAGAGTGCTCATAATTCAATAATGCTTTACCAACTAAGAGGCCATAGTAGAAAGGCGAGGAGAGAAATTAGAACATGAGAGGTAGAGAAAACATCTTGTATTTCACAAGGAGAGGATTCGATATCCTTCTTACAACACAACCCTCTTCTTATATAGAGGAGGGTTCATTACAAAACAAACAAGACTGCCGACACTACAGGGTGAAGGAATTAGTCAACACACATACGACGGATGCAACCGTCGATTATTGAAAAGCGATAAAGGATAAAGAGGACTTAAGAGCATCTAGTCGTCCTCTGGGGCCGTGTCAGAGGCATGGCTTGGGGTCTTTTCTGTCGGGTGGCTTTCACTTCCGTCCCTGTTGCTTTGGTATATGTCCCACCAATACTGCTGTTCTGCAGTGAGGGGAGGTGGAGCTGAGGAGCTGGATCCAACATCTGGTGGAGTTGGATTGACGTACTGGTCCCATGGGGAATCCAAAGCGTAAGGGTCCTGCGAGTCAATCATGGGAGCATCTTCCGGCGGAACAGGCGGAGGTTGTTCCCAAGGTACTGGTATAGCTGGGTCCATAGGCCATATCTGAGGTGGAATTTGTCCGTTCCTTTGGCATAAAGTGTGCTGCAGATCTCGGTATTCGTAATGATTTGTCGCGATCCTGGAGTTCAGTGTCTTGACAATAATGCATGTCTGGAGATTCTGCTGTGGCCTGAATGTAGACATTCCCGTGCGAGGGGGTTCATCTGAGACTTCACCATATCCAGCTGATGAGATGAAAGTCCATGGTCGATGGAATAACACAATTGTATTCCTTTCTGGTTCTGGTCTGCCTATCCGGTTGTGAGTTGTGATGAATCGATCCCATGACTGGATAGTCTGGAACCATAACAACATCTGTGTGAACATCTTCATGCTCGGATGACCGTATTCATTTCTCATGGATCTCCGGATTGTCTGATATAGCAGTTCTGTTGGGAACTCAAATGCTATAGTGTAGAAATGCATGAGCAACCAGAAAAACCATTTTAAGTCTTCGGGGAATGGAAGACGAGGATCCCATCGAAAAGGTCTGATGAAAGGATACCTTGTATCAAAATCTGGGACAATCTGGGGGAGAAGTCCCTGATATCCATCTACCACTTCCCTGTGGTATTGTTGGAGAATTCCATGAAGATCTTGAAATCTTCCTTCCTGGATGAGGTGTCGAACTTCAGGTGGGTATTGGAAAATTACCCAAGTTCTCTGGATGTCCTGGGTCTCATACCTGTGAGGACCGATGAATCTTCTTTTCACAAACATACGTGCAGCTTCCATTTTCCTTGGTCGTGACAGGAAATCAGCTAACACGTTGTTTTTTCCTTTAAGGTGTATAACCTCGAAGGAATATTTGGAAAACCATTCTGCCCATCTGAGAAGTTGAGGATGGGGAATCTGACGTTGTTTAAACCTGATCATGTTTGGAAATGACGCCATGTCCATATCAATATTGAAATGAACTCCGATAAGATGGAACTCGAACTTTTTAATTCCATTTTTTACGGCGAGGATTTCCTTGAACGTCGAATGGTAATGCTTCTGGGCTTCCGTGAAGCTTCCGCTTTTGTATCCACATATGTTCCTGACTCCGTTCTTTTCTTCAATGAGAATCGCTGCCCAATAAGTATCACTGGCATCAGTCTGGAGAATTCTTGTGCCATCAGAAGGAATGGTCAAGGGTGGCAGGTTCTGGAGTCTTTTCTTCAAATATTCGACTGCCTTGGTCTGCTTCTCACCCCAAGGGGGAGGTTCTTTCTTTAGCATGACCTGCAGGGGTTTCAAGTGGATCGCTATCTTAGGGACAAAATCCCGGAGATAGTTTACAATGCCTAGGAAGACTTCTGTCTCTTTCCTAGAAAGCTTCTTTGGAAATCGCAAGAGTTCCTCTGCAATATGTGGTTTTGGACAATATGCCCGTTCATCCAATTGCATTCCTAAGAACTCAATTTCCTTCTGGGCTATCGTCATCTTCTTTTCAGATAGCATAATGCCATACTTTCGAACCAAAGAGATGAATTGTTCCAGAAGGGAACAGTGCGATTTTTCATCTGGGCTGTAGAGGAGAATATCATCTACATAGATTTGGGCTTGGTTGAGTATGGGCTGGAAGATTTTGCACATGGCTTTCTGAAAAATAGAGGGTGCCGTTTTCAGTCCGAAAGGGAGGACTGTCCACTGATAATGATGATTTGGGATGCAGAATCCCGTTTTGTATCTTTCTTCAGGATGGATTCCAAGTTGCCAAAAGCCAGATTTGAGATCAAACTTGGAATAAATGCGGGCGTTCACCAGGCTAGTGAACCATGAGTTCTTGTGTGGTAGAGGAAATTTGTCATCCCGGAGGAATGAGTTCAGAGGTTGATAGTTGACTACCAATCGGAGTTTTCCTCTAAGCTGTTCAGCCTTTTTGTTCACATAAAAGGCTTCGCATGCCCACTCAGATTTCAAAGGGTCAACTGGTTCAATGAGGCCTTGTTCTAGTAGACTTTCACATTCAGCTTCTGCAAGGCGGAGTTGTTCAGGGTTCATACCCGAATGAGTGGCTTTGGTAGGGTTTGTTTCTCTGTCTGACCTGAAGGGGAGCTGGACAAAGAAATCAGGGTTTTTCCAGAGTGGAGAGGGGTGTTTGGTCATGAAATGGCCATGGTCATCTGCACAGAGTTCTTTGAGGTTTTGGGTGATGGGGTCAAGCAACTGGGGGGCTATTATCGAAAAAAGCCTTTGCTTGTCTGTGAACTCTTTTACCTGGGTTTTGAATTTAATACCTCGGGGAAGAATCCTAACCTTCAATTTTGCAAGGATATCCCATCCAAGGATTAAATCTCGATCTGGTGCACTGCTTCCCAGTATTGGAGTGGTGACCTGACATCCTGGCATGATGTCTATGGTTATGGGCCGACTTTTGTAGTAGGAGGAAAACACATCTCCTGAGGCAGAAGTAAAATTGGTAACATGGGGTTTCCAGCATGATGGGGGAAGTATTTTGGTGTCAAGGAGGGAAACAGTAGCGCCTGTGTCTACAAGGGCTACCAAGGAAATCGGCTGAGGAATTTCAGGGGTGGCAATTTGGACTAGGATGTATGGATGTGGGTTTTTTGAGGAGTCTTCCTCAATTCGGTAGGTGGGATAAAACATATATACGGAATCCGATGTATCCGTATCTGAATCCGTGAATTCTGCTTGGAGTGCAAAGACTGTTTCTGGTTCCGGCTCTTCGTCGTAGGAGAAGAGTGACTCAATATCATCTTCTTCAAGGGAAAGCCCTGCAACTTTTTCGAGCTGTCTGACCATCCGTTGTCCCTTTGGTGCTTTGGGACAATTCTTTGCATAATGGCCCTTCTTGTTGCAGACAAAACACTTGTCTGACTTGGTCTGTTTTGAAGTAGACTTATGATATTTTCTTCGTAGATATTTCCACTTCTTCTTCTTCGGCCTTTCTGTCGCATGACTTCGGGAATATCGACCTTTTCTGAAATGTCTAGTTTTCTTAGACGTGGTACAGTCGATTCCATTACAGTCACGCGGACACTTGATCTTCCAGTGGGAACGATCACAAGCTTGAGAGATCTTTCTGTTTTCAGCCATGTACTTCCGAAAAAGTTCTCGTCTATGGCAAAGATCTTCGATGGCTAAATGAATAGCCTGCTGCAATTCTCCAAGAGTGGAGTCTGTGACTGATCTTTGGGCCGCATGTAGTGATTTTTCGACCGTGTCTGCCAATTCTTTGGGGATTGATGCCATATAAACTGTCTTGAGATTATTGTCTGCACCAATCTCATAGAACAGTTTCATCATGATCTTGAAGTGCCTATCAAGATCTCGCTTTTCCAACGAGCAGCATCTGCGCTCGAAATACTCTTTCCTCTTCAAATCCGTAAGATTCTGGACTCGTCCAGCAAAGTAGGTATGGATTATTGAAAGGGCATTTTCAAAGGTAGTTGAGAGGAAGGTAATTTGGTCTTGTTCCCCAAGTAAGGACCACCAACGCTTGAGAGATCCCGTGAATCGGGTTGTAAAATCAAGGAGTGAAGCGTAAGTGTCATGGTCCTGGAGTTCTCGGGCCAAAAGCCATGAATGAAACTCCTGTATTCGGTCAGGCCATTTGAAAACTGGTATATCTTCCAAGGTGAAGTGTTTGGTGTAATTGGAAGAGTTTGGATTGTCAACTGGGGTTGGTTCATCGACTGGGTCGGTAACTGGGTCTGTTACCGGATCTGCCATAAAAATGGCTGGCGAGTGTTTAGGAAGATCTTCCTCTTCGCTAGAGGCATAATCCGAGGAATCAGATTCTGAATCTGATAGTGCAGAAGTTTGGAATACCATCTGGGTGGTAGAAGGAATCATCTCTTTTGCTTGTTGGCGAAGAAATCCTTCTATCGGGTTTGAGATCATCTGGATTGATGGTTTCTCATCCGGGCTGGTTTGGGATGAACTGTCTTTCTCCTTTCCTTTGTTTTTCTCAGCTTCCTTTTTAAGTTGTTCTTCCCTGAATCGTTTCAACCGGAGGGAATTCGAGGGAGGGAACAATTGCAATTCACTAGGAGTGAGCTGAGGAAGAGTTTGAGGCGTCATCACGCTCCTGTAAGGAAAGGTTGGACTAAACAAATTTGCTACAGTCCTTGTTTCCAGAGGTGGTGCTGATGGTTGTGGTCTTACTCCAGCATCAAGTTGCTGTTGCAGCATCCGAATCTGGTTTCGGAGTTTGACAATCTCTGGGGTCTGATCTTCCAGATAGTGGTGTGGTACCCTGCCTTGTTCAAGGAGTAACAAGCGGTTCTGGAAACTTTCAATCATCTTCTTTAACAGACCTACGTCTGTTCGCACCTCATTGAGGACCACATTCTGGGCCAAGGCATTTTCAGTCTGCCAATTCAAAGTGGTTTCAACTGGATCTGTTCCGGCTTTTTGACCAGAAGGAAGAACTATGTCCTTCATCGGGATTTTTGGGGTATGATGGAATTTTCCTTCCAAATCATTGAAAGGTTCGGGTGGTGGAAAAGTTTGAGGTTGGGGCTGCCGGATAGTAGGGAGAGGTGGAAAGTCTTTAGGATTGAACATTCGGACGGATTCAATGGGAGGGTTTTGGACAGGTGGTTTTGGTAACCGAAGTTTGGCTTCCGGGCTATCTGGGTGTTTTTGTATCCACTTAAGGATGGGTTTGTAAAAAGGTGAAGTGACTGGTTTGGGTTGGCCATATTTTACCATGTACTGGTATCCTCCTTTGTCTTCTCCGAGAGGTCCTATGGTGCTATCACCATCTTGGAACCTTTGGTAGAGTGGATCTTTGCAACGTTTCTGGATTGGTGGATCTGGAGGAGGTTTTGTGCATGAATCGCACAAGCAAAAAGGGTCCCAATAACAATGTCCTGATGCATCCTTGAAGGCATAAATCGGACGACCTTGGTCGTCAAAAGATTGGACATTACCCTTCGGATCTGGGTCTTCCGGTATCTCAGCTTCGGTTGGGCAAGGTGTGAAGCACAATATAGTGGGGAGTCTGGGTGTAAGGGTTGGAAGGCGAGGGGGTTCAGATTCTGGGCTTTCTTTTGGGAAAGTAATGGAGACTTCCCCTTCCTTTTTCCTGGTATAAACCGGGTTTGAAGACTGGATGGGTGGAGGCTGGTGATGAATCTTTTCATAATTGGTTACCCAAGTATCTGGTAAGAGCTGAAGGAGCTTTTCTCGCGGAATCTGTTTTGGAACAAAGACGCACGAGGTCTGATCATTTGCAACATTTATGACCAGCGCATCTTCCGTACCTGGGAGATTCAAATCGATGGCATGGTTCTGGATGCGGTACACCATTTGATAGTGTAACGTGGCGGCTATCGAGCCGGGAGTCTGTTCAGCTCCAGTGATCTGGATCTGGATTTTTAATGCAGAAAGGAGGCTGGGATCGGCCAGAGCCATGTTAAAGTTTGGAAATAGTGTCACAAAGACTGTTCCTGCGTTCAGAGTGGTTTGGATGGTACCAATACAGGCATGTTGGTACTGAAGAAAACGTGTGTCCAGCAGGGCAACACGGGCAACAACAGGAAGGCCTTTTCTTCCATGAAAGGAGAGAGCAACCCTTATAGCTCCAAAATGGAGATGGGAGTATCCCTGTCGGATCCATTGACCAGGGAACTCTGGGGGTATTGAAAGGGTTATGAACTGTTCGTTCAGTGAGGCCATAATCGGGTGTTGATCGAACTTTGATGACTGCACATATTCTTTTACAGCCTTTGGGGAGGATCTGATGAGTTCTTTTATACTGCGGATGGGGGAAAATGAAGGTGGTTTGGCAAAAGTAGCATATGGGTTCATAATAGGTAAGTGGGTTTCAGAGATCTTGGCATCTTCTTGATAGGTAACCTCATAGAGGTAGTCTATCTTAGAAGCTGAAGAATGCTTCAGATCTGGTGGAGGTGGGAAGGCTAGAGGGATTGTAGTGTGTACTGTCGGGATACCATACCTGTGCTAGAAACTTGAGATCTTATTTTCGAAAGCTTTGATTTGTTATCTCCTATGAGTCTCCTGACCGATACAGGGACTCACCCCCGTTATTGGTATCAGAGCAAGAGAAGTAGTTTCCTCATAATTCAATCGTGTTTTTCCTTCTTAAGCCAGAAGTAGAAGGCTTCTTTCCAAGCATGACTTCTACCGAAATCTCCTCTGAGCCAGTACACACTACAATCCCTCTAGCCTTCCCACCTCCACCAGATCTGAAGCATTCTTCAGCTTCTAAGATAGACTACCTCTATGAGGTTACCTATCAAGAAGATGCCAAGATCTCTGAAACCCACTTACCTATTATGAACCCATATGCTACTTTTGCCAAACCACCTTCATTTTCCCCCATCCGCAGTATAAAAGAACTCATCAGATCCTCCCCAAAGGCTGTAAAAGAATATGTGCAGTCATCAAAGTTCGATCAACACCCGATTATGGCCTCACTGAACGAACAGTTCATAACCCTTTCGATACCCCCAGAGTTCCCTGGTCAATGGATCCGACAGGGATACTCCCATCTCCATTTTGGAGCTATAAGGGTTGCTCTCTCCTTTCATGGAAGAAAAGGCCTTCCTGTTGTTGCCCGTGTTGCCCTGCTGGACACACGTTTTCTTCAGTACCAACATGCCTGTATTGGTACCATCCAAACCACTCTGAACGCAGGAACAGTCTTTGTGACACTATTTCCAAACTTTAACATGGCTCTGGCCGATCCCAGCCTCCTTTCTGCATTAAAAATCCAGATCCAGATCACTGGAGCTGAACAGACTCCCGGCTCGATAGCCGCCACGTTACACTATCAAATGGTGTACCGCATCCAGAACCATGCCATCGATTTGAATCTCCCAGGTACGGAAGATGCGCTGGTCATAAATGTTGCAAATGATCAGACCTCGTGCGTCTTTGTTCCAAAACAGATTCCGCGAGAAAAGCTCCTTCAGCTCTTACCAGATACTTGGGTAACCAATTATGAAAAGATTCATCACCAGCCTCCACCCATCCAGTCTTCAAACCCGGTTTATACCAGGAAAAAGGAAGGGGAAGTCTCCATTACTTTCCCAAAAGAAAGCCCAGAATCTGAACCCCCTCGCCTTCCAACCCTTACACCCAGACTCCCCACTATATTGTGCTTCACACCTTGCCCAACCGAAGCTGAGATACCGGAAGACCCAGATCCGAAGGGTAATGTCCAATCTTTTGACGACCAAGGTCGTCCGATTTATGCCTTCAAGGATGCATCAGGACATTGTTATTGGGACCCTTTTTGCTTGTGCGATTCATGCACAAAACCTCCTCCGGATCCACCAATCCAGAAACGTTGCAAAGATCCACTCTACCAAAGGTTCCAAGATGGTGATAGCACCATAGGACCTCTCGGAGAAGACAAAGGAGGATACCAGTACATGGTAAAATATGGCCAACCCAAACCAGTCACTTCACCTTTTTACAAACCCATCCTTAAGTGGATACAAAAACACCCAGATAGCCCGGAAGCCAAACTTCGGTTACCAAAACCACCTGTCCAAAACCCTCCCATTGAATCCGTCCGAATGTTCAATCCTAAAGACTTTCCACCTCTCCCTACTATCCAGCAGCCCCAACCTCAAACTTTTCCACCACCCGAACCTTTCAATGATTTGGAAGGAAAATTCCATCATACCCCAAAAATCCCGATGAAGGACATAGTTCTTCCTTCTGGTCAAAAAGCCGGAACAGATCCAGTTGAAACCACTTTGAATTGGCAGACTGAAAATGCCTTGGCCCAGAATGTGGTCCTCAATGAGGTGCGAACAGACGTAGGTCTGTTAAAGAAGATGATTGAAAGTTTCCAGAACCGCTTGTTACTCCTTGAACAAGGCAGGGTACCACACCACTATCTGGAAGATCAGACCCCGGAGATTGTCAAACTCCGAAACCAGATTCGGATGCTGCAACAGCAACTTGATGCTGGAGTAAGACCACAACCATCAGCACCACCTCTGGAAACAAGGACTGTAGCAAATTTGTTTAGTCCAACCTTTCCTTACAGGAGCGTGATGACGCCTCAAACTCTTCCTCAGCTCACTCCTAGTGAATTGCAATTGTTCCCTCCCTCGAATTCCCTCCGGTTGAAACGATTCAGGGAAGAACAACTTAAAAAGGAAGCTGAGAAAAACAAAGGAAAGGAGAAAGACAGTTCATCCCAAACCAGCCCGGATGAGAAACCATCAATCCAGATGATCTCAAACCCGATAGAAGGATTTCTTCGCCAACAAGCAAAAGAGATGATTCCTTCTACCACCCAGATGGTATTCCAAACTTCTGCACTATCAGATTCAGAATCTGATTCCTCGGATTATGCCCCTAGCGAAGAGGAAGATCTTCCTAAACACTCGCCAGCCATTTTTATGGCAGATCCGGTAACAGACCCAGTTACCGACCCAGTCGATGAACCAACCCCAGTTGACAATCCAAACTCTTCCAATTACACCAAACACTTCACCTTGGAAGATATACCAGTTTTCAAATGGCCTGACCGAATACAGGAGTTTCATTCATGGCTTTTGGCCCGAGAACTCCAGGACCATGACACTTACGCTTCACTCCTTGATTTTACAACCCGATTCACGGGATCTCTCAAGCGTTGGTGGTCCTTACTTGGGGAACAAGACCAAATTACCTTCCTCTCAACTACCTTTGAAAATGCCCTTTCAATAATCCATACCTACTTTGCTGGACGAGTCCAGAATCTTACGGATTTGAAGAGGAAAGAGTATTTCGAGCGCAGATGCTGCTCGTTGGAAAAGCGAGATCTTGATAGGCACTTCAAGATCATGATGAAACTGTTCTATGAGATTGGTGCAGACAATAATCTCAAGACAGTTTATATGGCATCAATCCCCAAAGAATTGGCAGACACGGTCGAAAAATCACTACATGCGGCCCAAAGATCAGTCACAGACTCCACTCTTGGAGAATTGCAGCAGGCTATTCATTTAGCCATCGAAGATCTTTGCCATAGACGAGAACTTTTTCGGAAGTACATGGCTGAAAACAGAAAGATCTCTCAAGCTTGTGATCGTTCCCACTGGAAGATCAAGTGTCCGCGTGACTGTAATGGAATCGACTGTACCACGTCTAAGAAAACTAGACATTTCAGAAAAGGTCGATATTCCCGAAGTCATGCGACAGAAAGGCCGAAGAAGAAGAAGTGGAAATATCTACGAAGAAAATATCATAAGTCTACTTCAAAACAGACCAAGTCAGACAAGTGTTTTGTCTGCAACAAGAAGGGCCATTATGCAAAGAATTGTCCCAAAGCACCAAAGGGACAACGGATGGTCAGACAGCTCGAAAAAGTTGCAGGGCTTTCCCTTGAAGAAGATGATATTGAGTCACTCTTCTCCTACGACGAAGAGCCGGAACCAGAAACAGTCTTTGCACTCCAAGCAGAATTCACGGATTCAGATACGGATACATCGGATTCCGTATATATGTTTTATCCCACCTACCGAATTGAGGAAGACTCCTCAAAAAACCCACATCCATACATCCTAGTCCAAATTGCCACCCCTGAAATTCCTCAGCCGATTTCCTTGGTAGCCCTTGTAGACACAGGCGCTACTGTTTCCCTCCTTGACACCAAAATACTTCCCCCATCATGCTGGAAACCCCATGTTACCAATTTTACTTCTGCCTCAGGAGATGTGTTTTCCTCCTACTACAAAAGTCGGCCCATAACCATAGACATCATGCCAGGATGTCAGGTCACCACTCCAATACTGGGAAGCAGTGCACCAGATCGAGATTTAATCCTTGGATGGGATATCCTTGCAAAATTGAAGGTTAGGATTCTTCCCCGAGGTATTAAATTCAAAACCCAGGTAAAAGAGTTCACAGACAAGCAAAGGCTTTTTTCGATAATAGCCCCCCAGTTGCTTGACCCCATCACCCAAAACCTCAAAGAACTCTGTGCAGATGACCATGGCCATTTCATGACCAAACACCCCTCTCCACTCTGGAAAAACCCTGATTTCTTTGTCCAGCTCCCCTTCAGGTCAGACAGAGAAACAAACCCTACCAAAGCCACTCATTCGGGTATGAACCCTGAACAACTCCGCCTTGCAGAAGCTGAATGTGAAAGTCTACTAGAACAAGGCCTCATTGAACCAGTTGACCCTTTGAAATCTGAGTGGGCATGCGAAGCCTTTTATGTGAACAAAAAGGCTGAACAGCTTAGAGGAAAACTCCGATTGGTAGTCAACTATCAACCTCTGAACTCATTCCTCCGGGATGACAAATTTCCTCTACCACACAAGAACTCATGGTTCACTAGCCTGGTGAACGCCCGCATTTATTCCAAGTTTGATCTCAAATCTGGCTTTTGGCAACTTGGAATCCATCCTGAAGAAAGATACAAAACGGGATTCTGCATCCCAAATCATCATTATCAGTGGACAGTCCTCCCTTTCGGACTGAAAACGGCACCCTCTATTTTTCAGAAAGCCATGTGCAAAATCTTCCAGCCCATACTCAACCAAGCCCAAATCTATGTAGATGATATTCTCCTCTACAGCCCAGATGAAAAATCGCACTGTTCCCTTCTGGAACAATTCATCTCTTTGGTTCGAAAGTATGGCATTATGCTATCTGAAAAGAAGATGACGATAGCCCAGAAGGAAATTGAGTTCTTAGGAATGCAATTGGATGAACGGGCATATTGTCCAAAACCACATATTGCAGAGGAACTCTTGCGATTTCCAAAGAAGCTTTCTAGGAAAGAGACAGAAGTCTTCCTAGGCATTGTAAACTATCTCCGGGATTTTGTCCCTAAGATAGCGATCCACTTGAAACCCCTGCAGGTCATGCTAAAGAAAGAACCTCCCCCTTGGGGTGAGAAGCAGACCAAGGCAGTCGAATATTTGAAGAAAAGACTCCAGAACCTGCCACCCTTGACCATTCCTTCTGATGGCACAAGAATTCTCCAGACTGATGCCAGTGATACTTATTGGGCAGCGATTCTCATTGAAGAAAAGAACGGAGTCAGGAACATATGTGGATACAAAAGCGGAAGCTTCACGGAAGCCCAGAAGCATTACCATTCGACGTTCAAGGAAATCCTCGCCGTAAAAAATGGAATTAAAAAGTTCGAGTTCCATCTTATCGGAGTTCATTTCAATATTGAGATGGACATGGCGTCATTTCCAAACATGATCAGGTTTAAACAACGTCAGATTCCCCATCCTCAACTTCTCAGATGGGCAGAATGGTTTTCCAAATATTCCTTCGAGGTTATACACCTTAAAGGAAAAAACAACGTGTTAGCTGATTTCCTGTCACGACCAAGGAAAATGGAAGCTGCACGTATGTTTGTGAAAAGAAGATTCATCGGTCCTCACAGGTATGAGACCCAGGACATCCAGAGAACTTGGGTAATTTTCCAATACCCACCTGAAGTTCGACACCTCATCCAGGAAGGAAGATTTCAAGATCTTCATGGAATTCTCCAACAATACCACAGGGAAGTGGTAGATGGATATCAGGGACTTCTCCCCCAGATTGTCCCAGATTTTGATACAAGGTATCCTTTCATCAGACCTTTTCGATGGGATCCTCGTCTTCCATTCCCCGAAGACTTAAAATGGTTTTTCTGGTTGCTCATGCATTTCTACACTATAGCATTTGAGTTCCCAACAGAACTGCTATATCAGACAATCCGGAGATCCATGAGAAATGAATACGGTCATCCGAGCATGAAGATGTTCACACAGATGTTGTTATGGTTCCAGACTATCCAGTCATGGGATCGATTCATCACAACTCACAACCGGATAGGCAGACCAGAACCAGAAAGGAATACAATTGTGTTATTCCATCGACCATGGACTTTCATCTCATCAGCTGGATATGGTGAAGTCTCAGATGAACCCCCTCGCACGGGAATGTCTACATTCAGGCCACAGCAGAATCTCCAGACATGCATTATTGTCAAGACACTGAACTCCAGGATCGCGACAAATCATTACGAATACCGAGATCTGCAGCACACTTTATGCCAAAGGAACGGACAAATTCCACCTCAGATATGGCCTATGGACCCAGCTATACCAGTACCTTGGGAACAACCTCCGCCTGTTCCGCCGGAAGATGCTCCCATGATTGACTCGCAGGACCCTTACGCTTTGGATTCCCCATGGGACCAGTACGTCAATCCAACTCCACCAGATGTTGGATCCAGCTCCTCAGCTCCACCTCCCCTCACTGCAGAACAGCAGTATTGGTGGGACATATACCAAAGCAACAGGGACGGAAGTGAAAGCCACCCGACAGAAAAGACCCCAAGCCATGCCTCTGACACGGCCCCAGAGGACGACTAGATGCTCTTAAGTCCTCTTTATCCTTTATCGCTTTTCAATAATCGACGGTTGCATCCGTCGTATGTGTGTTGACTGATTCCTTCACCCTGTAGTGTCGGCAGTCTTGTTTGTTTTGTAATGAACCCTCCTCTATATAAGAAGAGGGTTGTGTTGTAAGAAGGATATCGAATCCTCTCCTTGTGAAATACAAGATGTTTTCTCTACCTCTCATGTTCTAATTTCTCTCCTCGCCTTTCTACTATGGCCTCTTAGTTGGTAAAGCATTATTGAATTATGAGCACTCTTCGAAGCATCCTGGTAGTATCCTCTGCACTCGCCGGCTTGCCCGGATCTTGTGCATGAGAAAGGGAACTCAGGAATATCATTTCTTAGCCAGAGAAGTTTGATTTCCAGTCTCTGAGCACTAACAGGGAATCCCTTGACCCCATAGCCAGAGGGCGTTTATTGGTCGGGATACCATACCTGTGCTAGAAACTTGAGATCTTATTTTCGAAAGCTTTGATTTGTTATCTCCTATGAGTCTCCTGACCGATACAGGGACTCACCCCCGTTATAAATACCTGCAACTTAAATACATGTACCTTAAATCCCAAAGGGAAGAGCCAAGCCAATGCTTAGCCTCCCATTGGAGGTTTTTACTTACAGTAGTTTAAATACTTGCAACTTAAATACCTGTACCTTAAATCCCAAAGGGAAGAGCCAAGCCAATGCTAGGCCTCCCATTGGAGGTGTTTATTCACTGTCATGTACTTCCTATAATTTAATTTTTGAATCATCAGACCCAAAAGATAAGTAGGTTGTAATACTGCACAGAAGTCGTTAACACACTCCTTCTTTCGGCTTCAGGGAATCTTTAACACTTAAAAAAATATAACAAATAAAAATATATACCATCCATGCATCCTATTTAAAAAGTGAAAACACAAAAGAGAATACCCTACTATAGCCTTAGGAATAAACCAAGCCTGAGTTGCCGAATTAGGATATCCATGAAATTAAGGTACCGAAAGGGCATTAGTTTTAATTAACTAGTGTAACCAAATCCCCGAGCTCCTAATCTCTGGTTCGCAGGAATAAATTAGTTCTCCCGCTAATTTATTTAGGTTTCTAATCGACCTACCAAGAACGATTAGTGGCGACTCCAAATTTTAAAATCATTTAAACAAAAACCAAAGTTGCGATTCGGTAGGGCTTGGGAGGGTCCGCGTTAGGTTAGTCAAATCTAATTAACCTAATAATCCGTTAACCCCTTTTAAAATTTAAAATTTTTTTAGAGGGTCGCGACAATGCAGCATGGACGAGTAGTGGCGTATGCATCCCAACAATTGAGACCTCACGAGTTAAATTATCCGACGCATGATTTGGAACTGGTAGCAATAATTTTTGCATTGAAGATATGGAGACACTATTTAGTGGGAGAAAAATTCCAAATATATACAGACCACCAAAGTTTGAAGTATTTGTTTTCGCAGAAGGAGTTGAATATGCGACAATGCCGTTGGATGGAGTTACTCAAGGACTATGATTGCGATATTCTGTATCGTCCTGGGAAAGCTAATAAAGTTGCTGATGCATTGAGTAGAAAATCGAGTATCGCACAAATGTTTGTCAAAGAGTGGGTTATGTTAGGAGAAATAAGGAATTCGGAATTTAAATTAGAAGTCGAACATCTCTCAAGCTTGATGGCTGCCATGAGAATTGAATCGGCTATCCAGGTGAAAATTAAAGAATTACAGTTCATAGAACCTGACTTTCAAAAGATCCTACATTTGGATGCAGACAAGAGAAAACCAGAGTTCCAAGTAGCCGCGGATGGAACTTTGAAGTTTCGTGGACGTATGTGTGGGCCTAATGACCAGGAACTGAAGGATGAAATTTTATCAAAAGCGCACCGTAATAGCTACAGCATCCATCCTGGTAGAACAAAAATGTATCGGAATTTGCCAACATTTCTGGTGGAGTGGAACGAAGGCTGATGTGGCGAAATATGTAGCCAAGTGTTTAATGTGCCAGTAGATAAAGGCACTACATTGTAAGCAGGGAGGACTGCTGCAACCGTTGGAGATTCCAAAATGGAAATGGGAACATGTTATAATGGATTTCGCGACGGGACTATCGAGAAGTCAAAGGGGTAACGATTCGATTTGGATCATAATCAATAGATTTGTTGGGTTTTTAATGGTCCCGGGCGCTCGTCGCATACACAAAAACATATCATATGTGTAGCGAAAGAAAATAAATTCGAACGGCGCCCTAGATTGTCTTAGAAATCCTCGTATACTTTAATCGAAAATCGAACTTTCTAAAGCTAGTTTAGAAACGTACCTAGATGACAGAGGTTGGATGTGGCTTTGTGTCTTTGTTCTCAAGCCCAAGAGGTGTCGGGCCTCTAGTTTAGACATGTCTCGACACCTATGCGACCTTGAAGATGGAGATTCGGAGAAACGGCTCTCGGATTATGCTAGTAATCCTCGCGGCGTATCAATCCGAACCCTTCGTGTTTAACCAATGCAAACACAAACTTTGCGTATCCGAATTGGTTGATTCTCGAGCTCACTTTCTCACAAAATTTGGCACGTGTATATGTGTTTCTCTCGAATGTCTAACCTATGAACTTGAGCCCCTTAACCCCTATTTATAGAGGTGAGATGAGGGACAAAAAATAGAGAGAGGGGCGGTTAAACCGCCTTACGTGGCGGCCCAATAGGGGGCCGCTATGTGTCCTTCCAACTAGCCACGTAGGTCAGCTAGATACTTGTCAAAGGCGGTCAAACCGCCTTTGACAAGCCACGTGGGCTTCGTCCATTGGGCAGTGGTCAAAGGCGGACCAACCCGTCGGCCCATTTTTGGCCCCCATTTGGGCAGCCTAAATGGCATCGTTTTGAGCAGCGATTCTTATCCATGGGCTCTAGACATTCTAGATTTCAAGTCCCTCGAGTTTCGTGATCAAATCATGTTGTTTGATGTGCCAAACGTCTCTGTCAAACGGATAGAAAATTCTATCCTACTTTTGACAATTTCTAAAAGATAATATTTCTTTTCTTCTCTTTTGGATAATTATTCTTATCCAACGATGATGCAGGCATGATGTAACCATTACATTATCGATGACATCATCCTGATGTCATGCCCGTGTCATCTATTTCGTCCTGTAGTGAGCTTTAGAAAAGAGAAACGAATCCAATCCGTTTTAACTCCTTTTGACTATCCAAATAGTCTTATCGCATTCTGGCGATCCCGTCTTCGTCATGGATATCGCCAGATGTCGGTTAAGGCGTGTGACATCTCTAGGTTCACTCCTGAACTGGCAGTGAGATTCCTCACGGAATTGATCATCCCAAATCAATCCTTAGATCCCACAAAACGTGAGTGACGTCTAGCAACATATTACGGTTACCCAGTCAGAATGAAGTGCGAGGACAAAGTGAACCTGTTGGCCTTGGTTCGGTGTTATTCAGTCCTTCTGTCTTACCATGTCCCGATCGAATGAGGGCCATGGATATTCAAGTCAAACCTACAGATTGATCATATGCACAAATCTATCTGACGTGCATTCAGTGAGACTCTTTTTGACTTCTGCCTTGGCCAAGGACTTTCTAATGCACCATCACGTATAAATCGCATAGGACATCAACGTCATCTAATGAGGAGATAGATCCCAACTGTTGCCCACGACTGTGACTTCGTATATGGAGGACTATGACCATCATGTACAGAGGCGGATCAATGATGAGTCAATATCGTACCTGTGAACCACAATCATCCAATATACAAGCCAGTATTGTGGCTCAGGTCTAAGGACCATTAACACACTAAAGTTAAGAGTGATGGAGACATTGACCAAGCGCAAAGCCTCCATGTTAGTCAATCGCTCTTTTGTCACGTTCAGTGAATTTGATCCAACTCGTTTCGATATGAACACCTGTGTTCCAGCTTAAACGTCTGACGTTTGATGACTTGTGACTCGTCATCCCTATTGGGCATCTAATGCTTAATAACGAGGTTGCGAACACACTGGTTTCAACTGGCTCGTGGATGCCCAATCCACGATCCTTCGACTAGGAACCAATTTTGAAGATCAGAGACCAACTGATGACCCGTCACATATATTCTTGACGGGTCAAGAATGGGTATCGGTTTCAACTGATCTAATGGACTTTATTCATCTAAATAAAGGGACAAGGTGAATAACTAAACGTCTTGCCATTAATCAAATATCGATAGTACAATGTTTATGCTATACCTGTGACCATCACATTGTTGCTTTAGGGCATACTCCTAACAAGATTGACCAAGGCAGCCCATTTTACAGCTGTACGAAAGGATTTATTCTTAGAAAAATTGGCTAAGCTGTATATACGCCATATTGTCTGAGTCCATGGGGTGCCGGTGTCGATAACTTCAGATTGTGATTTGAGGTTCACTGCAAGATTCTAGAAGAGTTTACAAAACGCCTTGGGATTAGAATTGCATTTCAGTATAGCCTATCACCCACAGACTGACGGGCAAACCAAAAGGACAATCCAAACTTTGGAAGATATATTGCAGGCGTGTGTGATTGACTTCAGTGGAGGATGGGAAGGATGGTTGCACTTGGTGGAATTCGCGTACAATAACAGTAATCAACAAAGCATCGACATGGCACCATTCGAGGCATTATATAGTAGGGCGTGCTGAACTCCAATATGTTAGAATGAGGTTGGTGAAAGAAGAATAACAGGTCCAGAGTTAATACGACAGTCAGTGGAAATTGTGAAAGTTATCAAGGATAGGCTAAAAATAGCACAGAGTCACCAAAAGAGTTATGTAGATAAACGACGCAGACCTTTTGAGTTCCAGCTAGGTGATCATGTATTTTTGAAAGTTTCGCCTATGCGAGGGTTGTCTCGATTTGGGAAAAGGGAGAAGCTGAGTCCAAGATTTGTTGGTCCATTCGAGATCTTGGAAAAGATTGGAGCATTAGCATATCGCCTAGCTTTGCCACCAAACTTGTCACACATACGTGATGTCTTCCATGTTTTAATGTTGCGAAAGTACGAGCCAGATCTGAGTCATATACTTGATCATGAAGTCATCGAAGTGGACGATAGAGTTTTGTACGAAGAACAACCAGTAAAGATTGAAGATCGAAGGGAACAAATCCTGCGGAACAAGACGATACCACTGGTCAAAGTTATTTGGGAATGTCATGGGATAGAAGGGGCGACATGGGAAAATGAAGATGAAATGAAGGAAAGATATGCTTTATTGTTTGAACAGTCTGCACGTAAGTATATGTAAATTTTGAGGACGAAATTTTTATAAGAAGGGGAGGATTGTAATGTCCTGAATTCTTGACCCCTTTTCGAAATTTGGAATAACTGATTGGATGTATTTCATTAATGCACTTTAGCTAAATCTCGCCCGAGACTGATCACCTCAGAATGGCTGACCGAAGGGGCATGGCTAAATAGGAAATTAAAGTATGTGGACCCGACGGTCGAAATGCGTTTCTCCTAAGAGCCGTCCGTTAGCCTGAGATTTGCCAAAGTTGCAGTTTAATGGAAGTGGCCACGAAATGAATTTCGAGATTGGACAATCAAGATTTTACGGTGTTGCAGGAATGATTAGGATGCAATTCTAAGAGTTTTAAAGGCTACGAATTGCTTTGGAACGCTGAAGAACGCGATAAGGGTGAAAATGACAATTTTACCCTTGTGTCGCGGAAAATGCCGTATCTTGCAAACTGAGAATCCGAAAGTTGACTGGTATTAGTCTGATAGTCTACTAAGCTCTGGCATCTAGAGCGCGCTCCCCAAAAAGTCAAAGTCAAAGGGTTGACTTTAACTGCCAAGTATCAACTTTTCAATTTTTGAAAAAACTTGAATAGAAATTCTAACCTTGCAACACTTGTCATCATGCCATGAAGTCTTAGAATATTCCATGTGACAATTTCTATCAAGATTTCTAGGGTTTTCTATAAAAGGTTGAAGTGTCCCATGTTTGGACAAATGGACACCTCTCAATCAAGCAAGAAACCAATTGGTTTTGTTTTCCTTCACTTGGCCCCCAAAGTCAGCAAATATCTTCACTTTTTTGGCCCATTTCCACCGCCATTCACCTTTCCCTCAATATCTCTCTCTCTATTTCTCTTTCACTTTCTGCCCTTTTCTGTCCTCCTCCATTTTGTTGTTGGTTCGACACGCAAACGACATCCTTTTAGGCCGTAAAACCCCTCAAAATTTCTCTCTCTCTCTCTCTCTCTCTCTCTCTCTCTCTCTCTCTCTCTCTCTAGTTTGTTACTGTAAAATTTCAGCTCAAGATCAGTTTGGAATAATCCAAACGAAGCCAAAAATCGTCCCTTGTTAAGACTCGTTTCTTGCACGTGCGCTTGGGAAGAATTGGTTCGTTCGAGGTCGTTCGGAAGGTGATTCGAGCTCTGCTTTTTCCTATATGATAATAAGACTCTGAACTTCATGATTATAAAGTTTTTCTCATAGCAAACCTCATATAAATTTCGTGATATACTTAGCATTAAGAAGGAGCTAGTTCGTTCGTCGGTGATTTCATCGTTACCTATCACCCTTTTGTTCCAGCCACTTTTCTTCAGATTTTACTTAGGTAAGCCACTCCTCTAATCCATAGCTAGGGTGTTAGATTAATTCTGGTAGTTAGTTTCCTTAATTTTGCTCAATTTGTGCGTTTTAGTATATAGAAGGGGTAGTTTGGTAAGTTGCTGTTTTGACTGTAAATTTGGTTCTATGGCTGCTGTGTATGATGGAGTAAGATATGAGTATTGATTCTAAAGTGTTGCGTTTAATTAGATTGGGTATATTTGTAAGAAATGACAATTTAGAACCAAGAGGGGTAAAATGGTAATTTCTAATTCTTGATATGTGCAATCTCTTTGGAGCTGTAAAACATGTGATAATGATGTGTGATGATGATGATGGAGTGTAGAAATGGTTAGAGTGATTGATTAGTTCAAAATAGGCAAAATTATGTGAAAGGGCATTTTAGTAATTTGACATATGGCAAAAATTCGGTATTGTTCATGGCTGCAAATGCACAATTCTGTACATATAATGGCTGTGTGAGAGTGATTAGATCAATTAGAATACATGAAATTGGAAAATTAGTTCAATTAGTGAAATTAAGGGTAAAATCATAATTTTTTTCCTAAATTGTAAATTTGGTTATTGAGGCATAACATAGGCTGGAAATCAAGTTAAAAAAGACTGAATAATGGTAAAATGCTGATTTAGCTTAAAGAGCATCCATAACTGAGATTTGAATGAATAATGCCGGAAGGGCAATTGTGTATTTGTGCATCTGGTTTAACGACTAAGTTAGGAATATGTGACATCCGTAATGATTTGTCGTTGCACATTTGCCTGCTCCTTGATTTAGTTGTAAACTGATCGTGAGGTGATACCAAGCAAAAAGTCTGATGAGGCAAATAGTGAAAAAATGAAGAGGAGTCCTAGAATGGGAAAACGGCGAGATATAGCAGGTGCGACCTGTGACGCGCTAGGCACAGCGTTGCTGGAGTGATAAGTATGCCAATCCGGTCTTGGCTTTGATGCCCTGTAGATTTAGGCATTGGAATTTGAGCGTATGTATGAGTCTTCTGCGCGAGGGAAGCCTAAATGCGGCTAGCGCAAGCTAAGGGGTTGGCTCTCACCCGAGTTTTCACGCGATACGGCGTGCATGCGGGTGAGATGCGTATATAATCGGCTTATGATGGCAATCATGAGGCTGAGCCAAAGTCTTGGAGATGACTATGGTCCAACAATGTGTTTACCCAAAAAGTACCCGTTGTTACCTGACTGCTTGAAATGTTGATTCATTTTATGTATGTTGACTGCTTAGATTGTTAGGGACGGCCTAGAATTATGTAATATCCTAACTAGGGTTTAGAGGTGGGCTTACTGAGATTAGTTCTCACAGTGAATTCTCTCAAACTTTTTCAGATCCGCCCGATAGGAAATGACTACTAGCCACCCTTTTCACGCGATACCTCGACGTATAGAGATAGTAGCGACTGAGTATCTCGATACTGTCAGAGGAATCATACATACGAAGCACAATAGTACAGTATGGGTTGACATTGGAAACGAGGGACTGTTGGAATATTTCTTTGATGCGTGGACTATGAGGATAGGCAACTTGGACATCGGACCTATCTAAGGTTTCGACGTTCCGAATTTTGAATTAGACCATAGTGGCGAAATCCATACACCGACTTTTGATGGAGAAGTGATAGACCCAGACCAAGATATCGAGTTGTATTTGGATTATGACCTCGAGCATCCAGACTATGGTGAGCCTCTAGAGATCGAGGCAGCAGATGCAGAGCATCTGATGAACAGTGAATCGTCGTCAGAAGAGTCGAAGCGCGATGGGATAGCGTCCAGGGATGTTAGTGGGGGTAAATGAGTAGCTTTCCTTTTTATAGCGATGCTTAATGTTCTCTTGTTTGTTTTGTTCTAATGAGAACGGGCATAGGCATGATGTTAGTTGCCCCATCACCTTTTTGTATATATGTGACACTCATCTTTCCGTTATATGTAGTTCTTTTGTTTCTCTTTCTTCTTACTATCTCGTTAGGTGTGCTGTCTGGGAAATTGATTGCATTTCCGTTAACGTAGGTTTGAAACTTTGGAATCCGATCCGTGACCGTCCTGGGCGTCGCTAATAACTTCGACTGAGATTTCAGGTTCGCAAGTATATCGGGTTATATCGGGTTGTCAGTAGGTGCAAGGCGTGACACGACATCAAAATTTCAAGCATAAGCTCTCAATTATCACCTTGGTAACAAGCTTGAAATCACTCATCTCTATTTGTCACATAGTAAATAGAGGCAATTACCCGCATGAATATGCTAATCTCTTATCTGTCCAACATATTTTCTCAATATCATGCACTAAGCATTGATATGTATAACCATCAAATGAACTTGTAGGCATCAATAATGATAACAAATACCATTAACTATGAATTTTGGAAAATATAAATATCAAATACTCCAACTTCTACTACTTTTAGAAATTTCAATTTAGGGAACTAATCCCTCTGTCAACATATCACTAAGGAAAAACATCTCTAAGAATTGATTTCGTCATGGGATATGCTATCATTCTATGTGCAGATATATATTGTATGTTCACATCTTTTTATACAATTATGTTATTTACAAAATTATACTTCGTGCCCATATGTTTGGTCTTGTAATGGATCTTAGTGTAAGCTATTAGTGCTTGGCTATCACAATTAAGCAATAATTGAATTTGCAACATCCTTAGCAATACGTCATTAATCCAAGCATCTCTTAAACTAAATACCCTTGTGTACTATTACTGATAATACCACGAGATCATTTTCCATCATGGATGAGGCTATACATATTTGCTTCTTACTACTTCATGATATAACACAATTATTAAGTGAAAACACAAATGTATTGGTAGAATTTCTCCAATCTAGACCTCTTTCTTAGTCAACAATAGTATAACCTTCAAGGCGCATATCTCTACCTTGATAATTCAGAGAATAATCAGCAGTACTTATTAGATACCTCAGGATTCTCTTTAGAGTAGTTAAATTAGTTTGACTTGGGTCAAATTGGTATTTATTAACCATTCTAATTGCAAAACAAATATTATGTCTTATACACATCATAACGCATATTAAACTTCCAACAACACTAGGTTATGGAACACTTTCCATTTGTTCATTTACTTGTGGTGTTTTAGGACGCATTTGTGGTTCAAATCTTTAACTTCTTGCAATAGGAGTATCTATTGATTTACATACTTGCATGCAAAATCATTCAATGACTTTATCTATATAAGTATCTAGTAAAAAAGATCATAATCTCTTTGAATGATCTTTTGAAATCTTAATTTCAAGAATATATGTAGCTTCACCCATATCCTTCATCTCAAAATTAGGACATAACCAGTTGTCAACTATATTGATAAACGCCTCATAGCTTCCAACAATTAGTAAATTATTATCATATAATGATAAAATCAAACATTGAACTTTGGATCTTTTGATATATATATTTAATCATATTGATTAATTATTACAAAATCATATGCTACTATGGGATTATAAAAATGCATATACCATTGTATTATAGATTGCTTAAGATCATATATCAATCTTAAAAGTTGACATACTTTTTGTTCTTGATGTTTTATGACAAACCAATGAGTTGTTCCATATAAATTTCTTCTTTTTATATCCATTAAGAAAAGCGGTCTTTACAACCATTTGATGCAATTCAAAATCCATACTAGTCACTATTGTCAAAATAATGCCAATCGAGGTAAATTTCACTATAGGAGTAAAACAAAAAACAAAAAAACTTCTTGGTAATGAATTCGTTATTGTTGATTACATACCTTTTCGCTATAAGGTGAGTCTTATACTTTTTATTTGAGCCATCAACTCTTCGCTTTATTTTTGAGAATCCATTTGTTCATAATGGCTTTGCTTCTGCTTGGAAGATCAACTAGTTTCTAAACTTCGCTTGATTTCATTGACTCCATTTCCTCTTCCATTGCTTGTATCCATTTTTTCTTATCATGGCAAGTCAAAATCTCATTTAACATTCCTTGCCCCATATGCTTATCATGGAACGATCATATAGATTGACCACGAAAACTTTTCTTTCAATATTAAAACATCAATGGGAAATGCTTTTATGACTTATTCGCTGTATTGGAGATCGTGCACTTAGTACATTATGTTTCATTACATTCCCACTCTATAAAGCATCATCACACCAAGGAGGTTAACACGTTAGTGTTGAATACGGACATGCATTCAATACACATCTGACACGAGGTCAATGCATATTGGAGGTCTGACACATGGTCAATATTAATGACACACTGCAGATATGTGAGTCGATGTGGAAGAAGGCTGGGGAAAGTGTAGATCTAGAACTCTGAGATCAGGAGGAGAGGGGAAGTATGGGGAGGAGAGAGAGGGTGAGCTTGATTGTGTACTACACAATGATGAAGCGATATATCTCCCACATGATATCGGAGATGGTGAGGTCGCTGGCCAATCTCAAATTGAATGGAACAGAGGAGGATGGATTTCTTGAAAGGGAAGTCGAAGTCGAGGAGGGAGAGGATGGAGAGGGTGAGAAAGAGAGGAGAGAGATATGTGAGATCGTTTTAAAAAGCAAAGAATGTCACGTCTCGAGCCCGATGAGCTACGCAACATCCCTACTGCCTATACGATCGATTGGATAATGATAACGACGATCCAGGATACTCATCGTCAATCCAATCAAATAGGCAGAGTTCTGACACTAGCGAAAATGATACACTCCCATACACATCATACATAGAATGGGTAGAGGAGAGAGACATATCGGCTACATCAAAACAATTACTTTTGTAGATAAATATAAATAGACAACAATAGCATTTATATGCAAACTAAAGTTTGCTATCCTTATTCGACATCCCATCGCTTGACCTTTGGATAAAAAGGATCTCAGGTCAGTTGTCCCCTAGCCAACAACGTCAAAAAGAAAGACCATAAACTCTAGTTTAATTATCATTTGCTTCACTCCTCTAGGGTGATAATGGTTCTTCTAGATCAGACTCCTTTGGCATCTCAAGATCACTCTCCATGCGCTCCTCCTTAGTTGTGCCATTGATCTCCATATGTCCATGGTTAGAGTCCTGCACTACAGTTTCTAGGCTCATCACCTCTCTATCGGGGATAGCGACCGATGACGGCTCTTAATCACCTAACCTATCAATTGAGATATCGAATCCCTAAAGCGGTTCATAGTGGAATCTCCCAGTTTATATATCCATGCTACAAAAAGATGAGGTTTCCAATGCCTACCACCTATATCTACCCATACCATACTATTGTACCTAACTTATACTCCTCTATCAGGCTCGTAGTAAGTAGTAGTCTCAGTATTGATGTCCATCGAGATCCCATGACCTACTGGAGGATCGCTCATACTTATAGATGAGGGTATGAAAATACGTGTAAATAACCACTATGAGGACACATCTCAGTAAACTCATCCATAATCTCGCTTAGGATATCACACACTCTTAGATCGAACCCCAAGTATGCAATCTCAGACATCCCTAGTATGACAGCCAGAAATACTTAATGAGGAAATGCCTAAAAGCAACTTGCAAATAATTTGGCCAGGCATGCATATAATTCAAATATATGCATAGACAATCAATGCAGATGCATGCCCATGTCATGCTCAAGTATAAGCTTAAGCTTAACATCATAACTCAGTTTGCAAATAACATCTCAAGCTCATACCTCAACCTACACATATGCCTCACTGTGCAAAGACTCAGGTTGGCACATCTCCTCAAATCCATGTATCCGCATATATGCCTCCAATGCATATAAGACCCATGTAACTCAATAACATCCTAGTGCCTCAACTCACTTAGTGTCAAAACTAAGACTCAAGTTGGTACCTTTATTGCTCCTGCAACCCATCGTCATATGCGTCCGGGCGCATCAACCTTATCTCACCGTTTCCCCTTATTGGGACTCGCCCTCCACTGCTTGATATCCGCCATCTCAAGATATGTACCCATGCTAGCATGCAATTCATGACTCACATAACATTCAGTTAGGCATACTTAGGCAGATCAGTGTAATGTAATTGTAAATGAGCAGATATCATAACCATGCAATCCAAGCAATTAACCAAGCGCATGCTTGGCCACATCAATCTCACAGCATGACATAGTATCTAATCTAATCACTTTATTAATTAAGCACAAATTCATTAGGACTACATCGAACTCCCGATTTCATCTAAAGCATGCATTTTTTTATACTCAATTCATGTAATTTGACCATGATTACTCAAGGACAGCCCGTGAACAGTAACTTTTGACACGTGAACAGTATTCAGGGGTTGTGAACAGTATACACGTGCAACGCCTCGTGCTACTTTCCACTAAACGGTACCTAAATCTCATCCAGATCAATCAAGTCTAAATATACGACATCTGAACCTTATGGACAGCCACCTAACAGTCATGAACAATAAATTTTTCGGCACGAACAGTGCCAACCAGCAACAAATTTCCTGATTTCTCCCTAAAATCCAACTTGATTCACACTAAACTACATCCTAAAGTTAATTCGAGAATAATCTAACACCTTACTCAAGATTTAAGGGGTTGGCTTACCTAAATGAAGCTAGAATGGTCCACAACGAGGCTAGAATAGCAGCAGCAAAGTAGCGATGAAAAATGAAGGACGGACGAACCAGTTTCCACTAAACAGTCACAGTTCTATCCAAATTATGAAAAATATATCAAAATTTTTGATCAATCAGCTTTTAAATTCTTGAAGCTCAAAGTCTTACGGTCATACAAGATAAAATGGGGCTCAATTTGCCCTCTAGAAGACCTCAAATGGGTTGTCAGGTGCGCGTAGAAAATCGAACTAAGCAAAGGCTAATTTTGGTTCTATTTGGGATTGATCCAAGGCTGATCTTGAGATGATTTTTGGTGGATATATACTAGAGAGGATGGTGAAGATGTAGGTAGAATGGTGGCTCAAGGTGAAACAAGCAGCAGTTTTTCGACGGCCAAAAATCGAGAGAGAAAATAAGAGAGAGGGCCACGAAATTTTTTTGAGAAAAAGAGAGAGAATTAGCTATTGAAAATTGGAGAGAGAGAGAGAGAGAGAGAGAGAGAGAGAGAGAGAGAGAGAGAGAGAGAGAGAGAGAGAGAGAGAATATCTCAAAAAGTGAATTATTAATTTTCACTATTCACAATACTGTTCACTGGTTGACCACACTATTCATGGTTTGACTGCTCAAAAGTTTGACTGATGGTGATCGATAGTTGATTGATGTGATTAGTTTGACACTAGATGAGACATTTCTCGAGATTTGAGCAAATTAAGACTGATCGGATTCAAATTGGGCAGACTAGGGTTCAAGTACGAACGGGATTGGTCATGAGATCATACCAGGTTGAAATTCTAATCTAAAAAACAAAAACAAAAATTGCACTGCCCCACTATATAGGGAGTCCAAAGTAAACTGGGGTGAAATGGTCGTTTCTAATTTATTACCTTTTTTCTCGGTACTCTTCTAGCCAATTAGCCAATTTACGAGCCTTTTGAGGCGATGTCCAATTTTAGCCATAGCGACGCTTGTGAAAGTCGATTATCCTCTTTCAAAATTTAAGTCGTGGCCAAATTCACATAATAGCAACTTTAATAAATTCTTAAACTAACGGGCGGCTTTTCGGAATTACGTGTATCGATATTTGATCTACGTACTTAAATTCTTAGCTAGCCTTTCCCTTTTGGTTAGTTATCTTAGAATGATTAGTTCCGAATAAGATTTATCTATGACGCATCAATGAAACATCCATTTTATTTATAAATTTCAAAAAAATGGGTCAAAATTCAGAATGTCACAAAGAGAGATATGGGGGGAAGCAAGATGAGAGAGGAGAAAGGAGAGTGTTCAGTCTTAGTCTAGTCTACTATAGAGGGGACGGTCTAGTCACTTTGGAAACATCCAATATTTTCTCGGTCTAAGTGATTTAGTTTTCTTTTTATCATATTATATTATATTATTTATTTTCCTAAGCCAGTTGATATCAAATTTACAAGACTACCCGTGGTAGAAAACATCTTGTCTTAATATAACAGTTTTTTGTTTGTTTTGTTTTGTAAATTTTTCATTTTGATAAAAAAAAATAATGATAATAATTTCTCATGTACATATAAAACTATATTTTTACAACATATCCTAATGTGTCGAAAATCTCTATTTTTTAGAAATGACGTGTAGATATTATTGTGTCATGTCATGTCGCGTGCCAGTATCGGTGCTACTTAAATATCACTTGGTGGCTCATTAGCTATATTGGAGATTATACCCTTTGTACTTCATGTTCTATTACGCTCGTACCTGAATTTGATAATGATGACATCTTTAAATCAAATGATTGCAATTGAGACTGATTCGAAACAAATTCCTCATTTCTCACATTGTTCCCGCTTGGATGAGATGGCCCCATAAAATCATTGTTGCTATCCAAGGTTTCAAACAAAGAATAGTATTCACCGATCTCGCCCTTTTTTGAAAATTCATTCTTTGAGAATATGTGTTGAAATCTAAATTTTGATTTTTCTTTTTTCATTCATATTACACAAAAATTGAGAATTAATTCTCATTAAAAATATTTCCTTATGCGTCGCATTTTTATTTTTCTTCGCATTGCATTTTGCATTGACGGCTAGGAGTTGGACTCGGCTATTGATGTAAATTTTTCTAGAAACTTATCTTTTGATAAAGTCTTGCAACGGTATATGCCGTCTTATCTTCATTCAATGCCATTGAAGTTGGGAGATTTAAGTGGAAAGGCTAAACTTTCTGGGTCACTTTTGAGATTGAGATTTGATATCAAGCGGACGACACCGAAAGCTGAGGGATCATTTAGCGATACTCGTGGGGGCATCATTATCTCACATGAGTAGATAATTTTTAATTCTTCATCCGTTGCTTTTACTCAAAAGTTCACATCATATCTCAATGAAGACAATGCTTTCGATGATAAAATATAATAAACATAAAAAAGGAAATCCATCATTGAAGAGAAAAGGGAGAGAACGCAACATGGTCTGGATATTAAAAAAAAGAGCAAAAAGAAGGGTATCTAGGGGAGATGCATGATTGTGGGAAAAAGAAGAAGAAGAAGAGGTAGACGTAACAAAAAGAATGGAGAGAGATCAAAAGAGGGATGGTCAGTCTGGTAAGTTGCCGCTACACCGTCGCCATGCCATAGTGTAGCCATTGCACTTCCGCCATTTCCAACGGGAAAGGTCAGCCCAAACCCGTATTCTCTTTTCGTGTTCGCTGTGATTGATCGGTTCAATGTAATTTCAATCGTGCCGAACCGAATTGATGAAGAGGATGATCGATCTAGGTCTAGATAACAAGAATATACGTTTAGTTTTAATCGATTTGGTTTGCGGATGAGCAATTCTTGCTTTTATACACTACACATGAGTTGTTTGATGAAATGCCATATAGAACCACGATTTACAGTTAAAACCGTGAGCTCTCGAGCATGTTATTCATGTGTATATTGCTTCAATTCAGACTTAGAAAGCGATGTAAACATATTCCCGTCATTCTTTTGCATTATCTCGGTGAAAAATGTCGCGGTCGAATCTCTTGAGTCTCACCGGAATCGTGAGTTCTTGGATACTAAGGAGGTGTTCATCTAGCTTCAAGGAGGTTTAGGTAAGTTTCTTGAACTTATATCCATGCTTGTTGTGCCCTTGAATAGCGAAACGAACGGTTAAAATGCGAGAGTTTGAGCTCACCGGAAAGCTTGAATCTGGTGGGAGCTGTAGATGGTGATTTGGAGATCTGGTGGTGCTGGTTTGGCTATGTATAGATCTGGATTGATGGATTAGCTGATCTAGATGAGTTTGAGTGAAAAAAATGATGAGATCGGGCCAAATGTGGCGATTTTCTGATGAGCTCGTTGGCACAGGATGTTGGTTGGCGAGCTAGTTCATCTCCTTCGGTGATGGGGAGGTTAGGCGGTCATTAGGGTTTGTTAGTTAGTTAATCAGAGTTTAGTTAGCGTTAATCCAAGTTAGTTAGCTTAGTTAGGGTAAATAATAAATAAATAAGAAGTAAAAAATGGTAATCAGAAAACGAAAACGTGAAAAGGGGGCTTCCGATCGTGCATTGATCAAGTATAAGGTTGATTTGCCCACCTCAAGAGTAAACAAGAAATAAAATGAAAAAGATAAAAAAATTTCAATAAAAGAAAGGAAAATAGAAAATAAAGAATAAATAGGACATGTGGATAGTAAGAGGGCCAAATTGGGAGTGCACGCCGGGCCCTTCTTGCTAAATAGATTGGGAAGATAATGGGCTGTTCTTGAGTTTGCGCCCCCTCCCCCTCTCTCCCCCCCCAAAAATGAAGAAATAGAAGTTGGGCTAGGTTAAAAGGGGTGGGCTTTGTCCTAGACCAACCCGGGTCCTTAAGACCTGGCTTGGGCGCCTGTGGCGCGGGTCAGGCCCAAATAGCCTGATCCGGATCATTTTTTTTTCAAAATAACAAAAATAAAAAAATAATAAATAAAAAAATCGAAAAATGCAATAAAAAATCCAAAAAGAGGAAAAATTCATAAAATTCATAAAAATAATTCTAAAAATAATTCTAGGAAAATTAGAAAAATTAAGAAAAATTCTCAAAAAATTGTGAAAAATAGAAAATGATCACATTCAATTGGTTTGACCTATTTTAACAAATTTTCCCTTTCTAACCTTGAAAAATGACCATTTTGCTCTTCTGGTAAGTTTGACCCAAACCTTTTCGAATCACCTTTGAAATGATTTTCCATGGAATTAAGGTATCGAAAGGGCATTAGTTTTAATTAACTAGTATAACCAAGTCTCTGAATTCATGAATCTCTAGTTCGTATCAGTATTTTAGTTTTCCTGCCAATTACTTAGGTTTCTAATTGACCTATAAAAAAATAATTAGTGGTGACTCCAAATTCTAAAATCATTTGAACAAAAATCAAAGTTGCGATTCGGTAGGGTTTGGGAGATTCCATATTAGGTTAGTCAATCTAATTAACCTGAAATTCGTTAACCTAGGAAATTTTACCGCTTGAATTTTAAAGGTCGCGACAATATGACATCTCGTGATTCAAATTCAATTACACTTTCACTTTCCTACTTTCCTATAAACATATATCCTTTTGAGTATTTGGAATATCTTATGAAGATACTCTTCTTGCCTCTAGGACCTAAATTTTTCATACTTGTGGGATGACTCATGAGTATAGGCTGTACAACCCCAAGGTTTCAGGAAACTCAAATTAGATTTTTGACCTGTCCATAATTCATATGAAGTGAAAGTAACTAATTTAGAAGGCACACGTTTAAGTACATAGATAATAGTCAACAAAGCATCACCCCAAATGATGACTAGCAAATTAGCTAGTGCCATCATTGACGTAATCATTTTCACTAAGGTTCTATTTATTCTCTCTGCAATTCTATTTTATCGAGGAATTGCTAGAATAGTCAATAGTCTTTCTATTCCTTTTTTATTACATAAATATATGAACTGATTAGATAAGTATTTTTGACCTCGATTGGATCTTAAGTTTTTTTTTTTATAATTTTCTTGTCCAATTGATTATCTGCTAAGCTCATAAATTGATTTTCTACCAAGCTTATAAATTTCTCAAAGTAACTCATGCTTTAGATTTATGAGAAATCAAATCGACATGTCCAAATCGATTGTAATCATCTATAAGTGTCATGAAATGAATAGCCCATGCCTTACTATTACATTTATTGAACCATATATGTCCAAATGGATTAACTGCATAGAAAAATCAACTCTTCTTCCTTTTTAAAATGGTTTTCTTATTATTTTTCCTACTAGGCAATGCTTACAAATAAGCAAATTGACTTTTTTAATATGCCCAATAGGCCCTCTTTGGCCTATGTAAACATTTGGTATTGGCCAATATGACCTAACCTAGCATGCCATATATTCATATCATTATGATAAGATTCATAAGATGTAAATAGAGAATAACAAACATTCAAAATATTGTACTAAAAATCAGCACAATAAAACCATCTGGAAAATATCTAGAACTATAATAACTTGTTTCTAAAGACAAGTCAACACCATCGCTATGAAACTTCAAATTAAAAACAAATTTAATCAAGACCCACAAAGAAACTAAATTTCATTGGATTATAAGAGCATATAACACATCATGTATGAATATTTACGACCACTGTGCACATTACGACCACTATGCTCATGTATGAATATTTATGACCACTGTGCACATTTAATTGGCAGGTGCTAATCCTCTTGACTTCCACACATGAATTGTTTTCCATAGATATATCCACTTTGTTCTACGTGGAACTTGTCAAAATTCCACTAAGGCATCTCTATCTTTTGCTACATGGTCTATGGCTCCTGAGTCTATAGCCTACAAAGGATGATATTCAGTTATAAAAACTAAATTGGAGATATAAGTAACACTCTCAAGTGTACAAAGGATTTTTACTTTCGTTGACTCACCATAATCGCGAGTAAAGTGACCTTTCTTGCCATAGTTAAAACACTCCACTTTTAAGATGTTTCTTTTTTAAAAGGACTTTTTTCCTTTCCCATGTTGGTTAAAGTTTGATTTCTATCCTGAAGAATATGTTCTGTTGTCCTTCTGCTTCTTGAATCTACCTTGACGCTTATGCTTGGAGCTCGAAGCCCATGTGAGCTAAAACTAGCATAAAAAATATCGGTTTCTAGTTTAACCGCTTAAATGCAATCCACCTCTAGCTCAAGACAGTGTTTAGCATTCTAAAAAATCTTTACTTTTCATTGTGGAGTAAGTGAATTTTCATATGCACATAGCTATGAGGCAAAGAATATATTGCTGATTACACTTGCTACTCATCAATCAAAATGTGACATGCATCTTACAGTTCACTTATCATGTTTGACATACACCTTAAAAGTTATTTCTTACTCTGCCCATGAGGCATCATATAAGTTTCGAACCTTATAGTAATCTTCTTGATTTTTTTGATCAATATCTAACTAAACTTAGCTTTTAATGCTTTCCGCAAGATTTTGATAGTTTCAAAATCCTTGAACTCTTGCATGATATTGTTTTCTATTCTGCTTAGCAGCGTAATGGGAGCAATTGAGTTCTCCTTTTTTCATGCATCAAATGTCTCGATTTCCCTTTCTATGTGATGTAGTAATTCCATCTTCAGATTGTTCTATAACTAGGTTAAAAGCTTCTACTGCTTCTTGCTTTTCTAGCACAAATTGAATTTTCACATTCTAGATTTCACAATCATCTGTGATGGCCAGAATTAGCGAGTTTTTATTTTTGGCAAGTAAAGTAAACTATGTACGGATGTTTGTGATGTGAATATAAGACAATGGATGTTATTTGAGCTACGAATGAAACGTTGGATACTTGAATTGAGTTATGGTTATAATGTTGGGTGTTTGAATTGATATGTAGACTTTGATGTGAGTTAGTTTCGGAAATTTTGAGCATGAACAAACCATTTGTGGGCCTTGGCTGAACCCAACTTAAACCCCACTATATAAAGGACTCTCTTCTCTCTCTACCCCCATTGTCTCTCTATTGCGAAACCCTTTCCACCGCTTTAGTGAGTCTACTTACGAGAACCCCTACCCTGTCGTTCTCTCAATTGCTCGTTCAAGCCACCAGCAGCGATGGTAATGACTCTTGGCTTTGGAACACTACCCCTCGACCTCTACTCCTCCTTCCTCTGGCTTAACACCACTTGTCTCTCTCTCCCTTAGCCTTGAGCTTGCGTAATGGTAGAAGAAGAGGAGGAAGGGTGCGGCTTGTTTGTGGACGATTCGACCTCGATTTCATTTCATTTCAATTTTGAGGCAAGTGAACTTTCTAACTCCTTCATTTACTTGCCAATTCATCACTGAATTGAGAGTAACGCGGCGTTTGGATATAAAAGTATTTGAAATTGATGTTCTCTTTGCATGAGCTAAGAATTGAGTTGGATTATTGATCCATTGATTGAACTGAGGTCCATAGCATTTGGGTAAATTGTTTCTGTAAGTGGACCGTGCTGATTTCCATGAATTGAACTTGAATTTGATGTCACTAGCTTGGTGGTGTTCGGCTATGAGGTCCTATGTTCATGGGAATTTGTCGATTACTTGTGGGTTGCGATCATGTGCTTGTTTTGGGCGTAAGAGGTGGTACACATGAGCTTGTGGTCTTGTGTGATCCTAAGTTGGGGTTGGGTTCATTCATTAAAGAATCTAAGCATGCGAGTAAGTGTGGTAAAGTGTGTTTGAGATAGTTATCTTGATTACTGTGTTTTAAGCTACTTATTTGCATTGAATTTGAGTAATGAAATGAATATCCATTGGTCAATATCCCGACGTGATTGATTATATGTCTGCCTTATTCAGATGATACCCCGTGGGAGTTTAAGTGGAAGTCGGGGAGTTCACAACCTGTGTCCCATTGGAATAGAGCCTCGAAGTAGGGGAATCGAGGCTTGTATCCCTCAGATAAGTTGAGACTTGTATTCCTCAAGATTTCTATGGATGATAAACTAGAGTAAAATCTATAATCGAGGCCTATATCTCTCTTGTAAAATGAAAGTGAAGTGGAAATTAAAGAGTATTTGAGTGTTCATGTGAATATGGACTCACTTGAGTGAGATGTGTGGCGTCGTCTTGAGTCTCATACCCGTTTGATCTTGATGTTGAATCTTGTTTGATTGAATGATGAATTGCTTATTAGCCCATGAATTATTTGTTTTAGTTCTAAGCTTTTTATCTCACTTTTGTAGTTGAACTGTTTTTCTAATAATTAGGTATGTTCATTCCTCATACTATCCTTACTTTATGTTATGATACACCTATAAAATTTGAACATACATGGGAAGAGTACCATGATCTTGAGTTTCCTGGCGAAGAATTTTAGCTTTTGGTTTTAGTGGGAATATTGGATGTGTTGATTCTGCTCCATTTCATATCGTTGTTTATGAGAGAGCCATCTGGCCATCTATTTGGCCATTAACTTTGGTGTCATCCAATGATGATAATGATGACAACCACATTACAACATAGCAATAGTGACCAAGTTAGTAAAGAAGGGACATGTACAGGTAGGCTTTTGGTTATAGGCATAGTAGTGATACTTTTTGGTTGGGGTTGCAGAGTAGTTGGTTATGGATGGAGATGGTGTAGTGAGAGGAAGACATTAGTGTAATGATGAAAGTTATCTTTTGATATTTCCCAGGTGTGTTCTTAAGAACTCGGATGTAATGATAACAGAATTAGCTTACACACATACACAAGTATGCTTATAACCCTATATATGGCCGACCTTGATGCATGCATGTATGTACTACTGGTTTTTATGATAATGAATGTCTCCATAAGGAATTCTTCTACTACGCTTCATGCATGCCCGCCTGATAATATATGTATATATGTACATATATATACACATAAACATATTCATATATATATGCATATACATACGGTTTTTGGAACATTTAGGTGTTACTAGCGAGGATGCAAATCTAGTTTTGGTATACTGTGATAGCTAAATAACGATAACTTACACCAAAGATTCCAAGTTCCATTGTAAGACCAAACACATAGATATTAAGTATAACTATGTTAAGGATGTAGTTGCACGGAAAGATGTGAACGTATAGTATATATCTACGCATAGAATGCTAGCAGATCCAATGACGAAACCGATTCCTAGAGATGTTTTTCATAATCATGTGAAATCTCTTGGATTGCGTAGAATGTGATATACTGGTTATTGTAATTTCCTTGATTGTTCACTATTAATGAAGTTTGAGATTATTGCCCATGAATTTTTTTTATAATATTTATGGATGTTAAAGCTTGGTACTTTATGTTAAGAAGGTATGTTGGACAGATAGAAGATTGACCTACTCACACGGGTAATCGCCTCTATTTATTACGTGATAAATAGAGATGAGACAATTTTAAGTTCATTATCTAGGTGATAATTGAGAGCTTGAACTTAGAATAAAAATGTCGCCTTAACATGATGTTAAGATGATGACTTAATATTTATTATGTCCGAAAGTGAAATAACCCACATGTTTCACTTTGTTTATCTTTATTGCCAGATATGAGTTTTGATGGATATTTTTGAGTAAAGTAGTTACGTGAACTCAGGTTAGACATTGAGTGTGTCTAGACTATCATCTTTACGGTATTGAGATACTTAGACATATGCTCCACAGGGAAGGAGATAATACCGTAATACGTATTTCATATTACGTATGCAGAAATTCGACCAATGAGAGTTGGCAAAAGTTTAAGATCTCAACTTTATAAGCTGTGTGAGACTCTCGAGGATAAGTGTTCCTCAATTGGTGCCTTCACGACTCTTTATTATTCTCGAGATTTCTACGTAGCGTTCGTTATCTTAGAGTGTTGCTTATGGTCATGAGATTGATTCGAGCTAAATTGAGATTTAGAGATTTAATGAATGAGGAAGATCAATTTAGAGTTTTTCGTCACATTATAGATTTATATTCACAGACCGGTCAGTTATGATTATTTCGTGTAATCATAATTGTGAATATAATGCATCATACTTAAAAGAGTTCAAGAGAGGGATATGTGAATGTGACTAATCGATATAGGGTACAGCATACAAAAATCTACTGATGATCATGTCTAATGTTGAGCTACTATATACTCCTAACAGATGTATAGTAACGAGCTCTCAATGTATGCTGATCGCACGGATTATTTGTCAATATGAACTTTGCAGAGAAGAGAGAATCATGTTTAACCCTCTGTGGGTGAGTAGGAGCTGTTAGTCCTCCGTGGGCAAGTGGGAGCTGTTTTGGCCTACATGTGCGGGTGGGAGATGTTGGAGTGCATGGGGTTTAACGTGGACGCCCATGTAGGGAACCACACGTCATGCCCACTAAAGATAATCGCTGCTGAGCAGTTATCGTCGGTTTTTGAAATATATTGAAAAGATACGTATCTTTTCACGAATAACTATCATCTCTAAAAAAGGAACGATCGTCAGTTTTCTCTCTGTCGAAAAAGTGGAACAACAGAGAACGACGACATTCCAAGGCTCTCGAATATGCAAGGTCGACTCTTAATCTGTGAAAACCAATAAGGTACGTTCCGATTCCGTGGCGTAACCTTCGATCAGTGTATCAACTATTCTAGGCTTGATCTTCCGCTGTAATTTCTTAGAAATTAGTTTCCATCACAAACTTAGTAAGAGAGGAAAAAAAACATAATCATTCAACTTAGCCATTTTGAAAAAAAAATAGTGCTTCGACTTTCATTACTTTTGCGAGGCTTCAGGAGAGTTGACTCTCTTTCTACTTTCATTGATTTTTCTTTTTATGTGAACTAGAGAGTGATGAAAGAGAAGGAGCTTTAACCCTCTCTCCATCTTCATGGAGTAGTGACTTGAACCAAAGAACTACGGAGAAGTAGTGAAGTTTCGGGAGAAGGAAGTGAAGGAGGTGTGGGGTTTTACTTAGAATACTCATTGCCCTCATTATTTGAGAATTGGAAAGGTCATTTTTAAGTTTGATTTGTTCATTTAAAATCTAGTTTCTTCTACTTGATTTTATTTCATTTTCCCCTATCTTTATTTTTTATTTTTTTTATTACATTCCATCATTCCTTCATAAAATATTATTAAATAGTAAACTATTCTAATATACCTAAAATAGGAAATCAATATAAGTACTAAATGTATTGCAAAATAGAAAGAAATTCAAATATATTTGTAAAAACCAAAATTGTTGTCATTTTGAAATTTATCTTTTACATTTGAATGCAAATATTATTTCTATTAGATTATTCTTTCAATTTTATTAATTTAAGAAAATTGCTATTCGAGAAAAATAGCTTTTATATCATGAATGTAAATCCTATTCAACTTTATCCCATCTTCCCTTTGGATATTTTTTATCCGAGTTGTCCATCTTATATGCAACCTTTCCCTATTTTCTGGTAGGAACCAAATACAGTATAAAATAAAGATCTTGGTCGTGGTTATCAAACATAGCCTTACTTTCATATGATTTTCGGTCAAGCAAAGGAGACAAATGGGTTGGTCGAAATTCCCAAATAAAAGGGCTTGATCTTGAAAATTCAAATAAGATTAGGCCCCTCTCTTCAAATGCACGTAACACCTGATTCCCAATCGCACGTCATTTCAACAGAAAGAAAAGGCAATTTATTATCGTGACCAACTAATGGAATTTATTTAGACATGTATTACTAAATGAAGAATGTTCCTAGTACTTATAATGTAAATGCAAACCGATGCCAATGTTGTTTTTGTTTTAGGGTCAGAATTTATCCCTAATTTTATATGCGATAAATGAATTTATGGAATAGCCAAAATTTAGGTGTTAACATTAGACAATCGACAATTTTCCTCTTTTGATCACATGGTTGGCTAGATCTAGCCGCCATGGTGACCACCCAGTAATAGTTGCCTTGTGGTTGGTTTCCAAGTGGGCCGGTTCCCACATTGAACTGGAAAATTGGATCAGAAGGACAATTATTTTGTGAACTGGGAACAGCTCACCTGATCATGGGAATGGGAAATGTTTCAGGACAAAAAACAGAGGAAAACTAAGGAAGTGATTAAAAGCGCAAAAGTCTCCATAAAAAAAGAGAGGAAAACTCACAACTCCCGTGACCGAAGAGATAGTGATGGTGAACTTGTGGTCCTTGTAGAGAAGATATGCACCACAAACAACCACAACAACGCGCAACCAATTTTTTTGTTTTTTTTAGAAAAAAAAACGATTGAACAAAACAACAGACGAAAATATCCATGAGACATGTGCGAATGAAGAAACGGCTTGAGACAATCAACGATGAAGGAGATGGAGGAATGATCTTTGACTTGAGTGAACAAACTAGAAAGGGGTAAATGTTAATTAGGGTTTTGAACTTGATGTCCCCACGTAGGCGTGCTACGTGATCAAGAGGTGGTGAAGTGAATTGGGGCAAACTAGTAATTTAGGTTAGCATTTTTCTAGAAGTACAAATTAAAAAAATGAATATCGATCTGATCCGGTTGGGTAGGTCCACACCTGGACTTAGGAACTTCACGATTTTCACGGTTTCAATTTTTGAAAACCATGAAGCAGACCGGTTCTAGTGGCAATTGCCTAGAACCAATCGGTTCAATTTGGTTCGGATGATTTTGGTTTGAAAAGTTTCTTTTGCTCACTTATATCCTACAAAGTATTGGATTAATGACTTATACAATACTTGAATTCTTGATATCGTAGGAAATCTTTTGATAACACGGATTTTTATTTTTGAAAACCGTGAACCAGGCCCATTCTAGTGGCAATTGCCTAGAACCAACCCGTTTGGTTTAGTTTGAGCGATTTCGATTTGAATAGTTTCTTTTCCTAAAGGATTGGATTAATGACATAAATAATATTTGAATTCTTAATATCACAGAAAATCTTTTGATAACATGAATTTCTCTTTCTCGATCATTCTTTTGAAGCTCGTCCTATTCATCATAAATAAATTTGTTTGCCCTGAAATGGCCTGGCTCAAGTTCAACCAATCTATTTTCCCAATATCAAGGAGAAGGAAATGCTTTGCATAATATTTGATTGTTGGAAACATAAATCGTAATTATGTCATTGAGGAAAATGACCTTGCGGTAATGGTTACCAGTTACCACCACATGGTCATGCTTAAGTACCGTCTTGCTTTTAGTGTCCGCGGCCCAACCTCTCTTGTTCTTCAAGACACAGCTTACCGAAACGAAGTCTGATTGCATTACGAGTAGATTGACCTTCATAATGTAATGATTTGATGCACAATGCACAGATGAAATAAAGCGTAAAAGCGAAAAAAATAAATCGACACAAGTTTTATTCTGATTCATCCTTAAATTAGGGTTCTGTGCCGCTAAGAATTTTATCATAATTAGTACATCGCATATCTCGTTATATATCTCAATTGCAAAAGAAAGAAATATTATATGGTAGTAGCTATTCATGGGACCATACACAAACCACTAATGAAAAAAATATAGGATCAAACTATAAAAATCCTCTGGCGGCTCGAGGGTACTGTCCCTACTAGACGAGACCTCCGGGCTTTCCTATCATTGGGGAATATGAACCCTACCCCAACACATAAATACCTGATTAGTGTTTTTAACCATAAGATAGGATCTTCATGATATCTATACGTCTTCTTGAGTATATCAGATCTTGAATTTATCGTGATACCTCCAAACACTTATAGACATTGTTCTTTTCAACTTGTTGATCCTCTATCAACCTCAACCGAACTGTCTTTTCACTGCATATGCCGATGGAGGCAAAGCCTTCCTTATACAATATGACCCACTAAGCTCCGTTTATTTCATGAAAAATGAGCGATTTGAAAAATATTTCTCAAAAAATAATCACTTATGTCGCTTAAAAAAATGAATAAATGAATTTTTTCTTCAATCGCCTATGAAAATATTTAAGCATGGATTATTATCGACGATAAAAATATTTTTCGTTGACTTTTTTTTAAAACAATATAAGCAATCACTTTTTGATTATTTTTCGTGAAACAAACGGAATCTAAAATAACAGTAAAATTTGCATTATCAAATAAATATGAAAAACAAATGATTTTGTCAATTTCAAAATATCATAGGATAACGGAATCTAGACGCCAGAATCCTAAGCACAAGGCTCGAGGTCTCGTGTCCTGCTGCTGTGTTCCCGAAATCATGCATCGAACCGAGTTTTATTCGTCTTAAACGTGTTCTAAAGTTTTTCGACATCAAACTTCCGATGATGATTTTTTAGCTCATTTGAAAAATCCTGCTGAACACAATGAATTTGCTCCATTTTTCTTTAAGTCTTCCTCGCGAAGACCCGAGTGTAGTGTTAAGAGTACCCTATCATTTTGCCCAAATCCGAAGAGCTAATAGTGCAGGAGAGAACGAGAGTCACGTGTTACCTTAAAGATAGACGCCGCATCTTCGGACATAATTACGTACCCATTAGGCCAAACAAAAAGAGAAAAGAGCTCCAGACAAAAGTTGCAAGCAAATAATCAAATTCCCATTTCTTTTTGCCCCTTTTATTCTCATGCCTTCCCTTTTCTTTTGGAGGTTCCGCAGACTAGTTAATCGCTGTCAAGTCTTAAGACACAAGTGCTCTGCTAGCTATAAGAGAGAGCATCAGCTATTCCAGGTACTTGCTCCTTCCCAGTAGTTCTTTAGGACAAACATCTCTGTTCCTTCTCTCTACTTCCAGTTTCTTCAAATTTTGCAATGTCGGTACCGGCGTCTTCTGAACAATACTTCTGGCATTCATCGGCCCTTGGAGTTCAGGTGTGGTGGCGCTAGTCTTGCATTGCATTGCACCTCTTCCTTTCATGTTACTTTAGTTAGCTTGCATATCTGCTTGTCGTGCTTACTAACCCATACTGTTTTCATGAAAAGATTTCTGCAGACTCTCTGCGCTTTGGGTGTTTTGGCAACTAATTGCGTCGTTAAATTTGTTGGTCAGTACACTGAACCATACTCCATACATGTTATAGCCACGTTTAGTTTTGTTTTCGATTTTCCGATTGGTGAAAGAACTACCCGGAGAAATCATGACCTTTATCTGCTCGTTCACAATTTGTAATTTGGATATCTAAGATTGCTAGGTTCTGAAAGGCACAGCATATATGCTATTGAATTCAATCTTTCCTTTGTGAATGGCATTTAAGAAATATGCAGTTTCATTCATGAAGTCACAGACCCAAAGATAGGATTAGTTTCTTTCAAGAGTAAATACTGGGGCTGTACAGGAGAACGTGTTACTTTCGCTTCCCCATGCCCATGGTATATAGTCCATGTTTTTTAAGAATGGTCAAAACTTACTAGCTTCGAGAAAGCAAAGCGAATTTCTTGGAATAGATAATTCTTTCCTTCAGTTATTAGTCACCTTAGATCTAGATGAGTACCTCACCATAAAAAAAAAAAAACAGTAGGAGGGGTAACCAAAAAAAAAAAAAAAACAAGGATTTGCAGAAGAAAATCTGTTGAGAATTAGGAGGAATGCGATGTTCTGTTTTCAGGTTTAACATGACATTAGATAGGACTAATAGAGTGACATTTTTGAAAGAATTAGTCAAGCAAGTAACTTATTTCCCATTAGTAAGAGCAGGAGTAGGCGGGAAGATTCACTAAATGCAGTCAACAACTCCAGGAAAGGAAAGAGATGATGAACATGGAGAGACTTTTTCTTTGCTCAAGTCAAGTCATGAAGCAATTTTCTTTTAATATAGTACTTTAAATCATTAGGCCTGCTGTTTGAATTGACTTTTAATTTTCTTTCGATTCGCATCATTATGCTCGATAAAAAGGATTGAGAGAAGCTCCAATAGATAACTGCCCGTGGAAGCTCTTTGCCTGGACTCTCAATGAGCTAAATTAATTTGCATCATGGTCAAATAATCGGATGCTAAAATTATCAGAAAGAGTTGTAACTGCATTGTAAATCTTCCTTTCTAGTTCTTAGGTATTTATAATGCCTGACAGTCATTTCTTAATAACAAGTGAAACACAGAGAACTGAAGAAGCAGATGTCAAGATTTTCCTCACCCTGATATTTCATTGAAGTCTAGCGAGCAGAGCACACCTGAACGCAGCCGCCATGAGTTTGATCGGTTGGATTTCCTCGGTAATCAATGCCGTGTTGCCGCTTTTAAAAAGCCTGTGGGTGGCGTGGGGGATTCAGCTCTTGGTCGCCGCTAGCCTCGCCTGCCAGATTGTTCTCGCAATATTAGGCAGCCGTCGGAAATACATGACGTCGATTTTTGTTAGACTCATCATCTGGGCTACCTATTTGCTCCTTACGTATGTTGCGACCCTTGCGCTGGGAAAGCTTACTGTGGTCCGGATCAATGATCCCGAAAATCCGGTGAACAATGCGGCGTTGGAAGGGCTACTGGCCCCACTGCTTCTGATGCAACTCGGGTACCCGGACAGCATAACGGCCTACGCGGTGGAGGATAACCGGCTGGGATTGAGACAGGTTCTGAACATTGGAGTTACGGTTGTCATTGTGGTTTGGATTCTCATCCGCTGTTGGGACGGCTCGTCCCTGGTCTCATGGCTGTACTTACCCTTGTTTGCGGTCGGAATCATAAAGTCGGCGGGATGGGTCCAGGCTCTCCAATCCGTGTACGATGAGAACTCAAGCGTGACCACCGAGGACATGGAAGAAGAAGCCAGCATTAAGCGAGTGTACGAAGCGTTCCCCCGCAATGATAAGAAGTTCGACTCCGCAAAGGATATCTTGAAAGCCTACTTCCGGTTTGACTGTCTGAAGCCCCACCTTGTGGACTGGCTCTACCACCCTCTGTTCATAACCCACGATTGGATGTCGATCGACAGTTACCCTGCTGACCGCGCTTTCGCCATGACGGAGATCGAGCTGGACTTCATGTTCGACGTGCTCTACACTAAATGGCCGATCCTGTACACAAAACGCGGCCTCATAGGCCGCTTCTTCGGCTTCTTCTGCTTGGTATCTGCCTTGTGTGGATTCGCCGTGATCTTCAGGGACGCCTTCTTGATTGATATGTACATCACCTACACCAACGCGATACTGATGGCCGTCACATCTCTCGAGCTCTATCAGATCACAACGCTGGCGTTATCTGATTGGGCAGTGGTGAAGATGGGCACGAACCTCGAGCTGCCGCTCGTCCGCAGGCTTCTCCCACATATCGCCGATTGGTGCATGACGCAGAAAAGATGGTCGAGGTCGGTGGGGCAGCTCAATTTGTTTGACCCCCGCCTCTTGTACGAAAAATGGCCGAAGCCCATCGCCACGGTTCTTGATTATTTTGAGAAAGGGGAGATCTTCTGGAGGTATTGGTTACACTCCCTCCAGGACATTCCCTCCTGCCTCAAGGAACTGGTGGTTCAAAAGATGACGGAGCTGGAGAAGATACGAAAACTCCTGCCCTTCACGGAAAGAGGTAAGTGGACGCTTGAGACTCACGGCGTCCAAGAGAATCAAGCACTGAGCAACAGCATCGCGACGGAGTTCGACAAGAGCATCATTATTTGGCACGCCGCGACGGAAATTCTGCACATATTGGAGAGGGAGAACTCCGACGCCTGTAAAGGAAGCAAACTCCTATCTGATTACATGATATACCTCCTGGCTCTGCGTCCTTACATGTTGTCCCTCACCACCGCCGACATCACGCTGGAGCACGCCTGCTGCGCACTGAGGCATTTCTTGAGGGACCCAGACCGTCGCAAAGCAATTAGCAAAATTCTGTCGCTGGATGGAGACGTCGCCGACCCCAAGGGCTGCGAGGCGACAATTATCACTGAGGGCTGGCACATGTTGTCGGAGGTGCAGAAGCTCGTGGTCGGCCTGAGGAGGATGGACAAAAAGTGGGAGATCATCAGCAGCATCTGGGTGGAGATGCTGTGTCATGCAGCATATAAGTGTTACGTGTATCACCATGCCAAGCTACTGAGAAGAGGAGGTGAGCTCATCACTCATGTGTGGCTCCTCCTGGCTCACAAGACCGACAAGTACCATTCGAGCATCCCAGAGCACACTGAAGATCCTGCCGCCTCGACCGAATCTCCCTACTCAGTAAAAGGTTCTTCAAGTTGCCTCCAGAAGATTTTCAGGAGGAAAGAAGCCAAATCTGTATACCATAGATAGCGCCAAATGATGCGGCATCTTTGTGCGCTGTTGCCTTAGTTACGTTAGAATATTTCAATATTAAATCATATTTGGCTTTGTCATGTGTTATCACAGATCTGAGTTGAAATCTTTTCGGACCCTTATTTGCATTGCTAACTATATATTTTCCTCACCTTACATGAGATTTTGTGAAATTATTACCAACTGTTATATTTTCATTGAACATTTAACATTTCTCATTGAAATGATACGCTTACATTCGTCTGGGTTCATTGATTCCTACTTGTTTGAACTGAAAATTAAGGGTGTCAACAGTACGGGTTTTCAATAAATGGGAACCGAACTGAACAGTGACTGAATCGCATCCTGAACCGAATGTGAACTAGACTAAAAGTTGGGTCGTGTTGGGCTGGATTCAGCTCGGGCTTTCGGAATAGAGAACAAACAAAATTATGGTTTAGGGCGATTTTAAGATAGATAAGAAAGAATATAGACTTTAAATTGAGCGTTCAGTTTTTCGTTGACAATTTCGGTTATAATTCGATTAACCGAATTGAGCCAAGCCGAATTAACCTGGTCCGGAAAAAAGAATGGTTATTTTTTCATTATCCAAACCTAAACCCGAATCGAGCTGAAAATGCATGAAGTTCAGTTCGGTTCTAACACCCTTAGGGAAAATAATATGTTGTCGATCTTGCAATCAGTTTTTGCCGTAACTCGATGAAGTTCATGGAATCATCTGAGCATACTTGATCACCTAATCTAGTTGGATCAAACACCAGGAGAGAAAGAAAAACGTGCTTTTTCTCCTTAATACTTTCACGTCTTTTCTAATTTTACAAAGTTTTTAGTTAATCAAATTCTTCCAACACCAACAGAAGCCAGCAAACATGACCAGTTGACGATGATGGAGTATGACGACGTGGACAAAATTTAGCCAACGTGGATGCACACGTGGACACCACTGGAAACTGAAAAAAAAAGAGGGAAAAAAAGAAAACAAAAACAAAAACTAAACAAAAGAAAGAGCCAGTCTCACTCGCTCGCTCTCTCTTTTTGAAAAATTTTCATGGCCGTGCGAGCTCATGACTATGTTGAAAAAAATACTAATCCACATCTCACTTCAACATCGTCCGAGAGTCACGTTTGTTTGATTTAATGAGATTTGGTATCTAAGAGATTTGATTGGAAAATTTGTGAAAATTGAAGGGGGAAAATTAACGGAGCCAATAAATTTATTAACTCATTTAGCTTCCATGCAAGTTTGAATACTCAAATGAACGATGCAAAAGTATCTTAGATTTCAAAGATTGGCACAAGATTTTAGGAGTATTGGTGGAATTGTCCCAAAATCAAATTGTTGTAGTTCTTTACATCAATAAAATGGGGGGAGCAATTGCAGCGACAGTCCTTGGGGTATTATTATATCCTCTACAGATGTTCAATTTAAGCCATAATTACTTCACACCAGAAGTTTTGAGATTGGCAACTGCAGCAGCACCGCAGCCCTACCAAAATGCAAGCAACTAGTAGAACCACACAAGATCTATCACAGCTCGGCAATGCAGCACAAGTTGCTAAGAGGTTCGCTCATGATGTAAATTGAACTTGTAGCCTCATTTACACTAGCTGACTCCTTTACCACTAGACCAACCATCTTGGTAGTAAGTGTCCCTCTACTCTCTTTATTTTTAGTATAAACTAGCTCAAATTTTCTACTCTTCTCCCATTTCCCCATATTTGATTTCAGGCAGGAACCAATTATATCCATCAAGCACTTCCCATAATAAAGCTAAGTGCCTCTTTCATTGTTCTAATTTCTAATGTGAATTAAATCATATTTGCTCCATTACTCCATTTCTCCATATTTTTATGTCAGGCAAAGGATAACTCCAAGTCAACGATAAATCCCATGGAGGTGTAAAATTGGCGCTGACGAGCTCTTGAGTGCCCATTAAATTTTCAATTGATCCGTCGATGGATTTCGGCCCGAATTGTCAAATCAATTCGTTTTATTTTAAAGAATTTAAACCCTAGAATGTGAAGGGCAGAGCCCGCTCATTGGAGGTCATTTTAAATTTCTGCAATTTAAATTCCTGCACCTTAAACCCCAAAGGAGAGAGCTAAGCCAAGGCTGAGCTATCCATTGGTGGTATTTATTTATTGTTATTTACTTCCTGTAATTTAATTTTTGAATCACTAAACCCCAAAATGAGTAGCTCGCAGCACTGTACAGAAGTCGTTAACTCACTTCCTCTTTCGGCTTCAGGGAAATACTTAATATTTTGAAAATGCCAAAAAAAATGTTACTCACATATATTCCATTTAAAAAAATGAAAATACAAAACGAGAACACTCCACTAGAGCTTTAGGAATAAACCAAGCCTGAGTTGCTAAATTAGGATATCCATGAAATTAAGGTACCGAAAGGGCATTAGTTTTAATTAATTAGTGTAACCAAGTCCCCGAACTCATAATCTCTGGTTCGTAGAAGTAATTTAGTTCTCCCACTAATTTACTTAGGTTTCTAATCAATCTACCAAAAATGATTAGTGGCGACTCCAAATTTTAAAACCATTTGAACAAAAAACCAAAGTCGCGATTTGGTAGAGCTTGGGAGAGCTCGAACTAGATTAGTTAATTTAATCAATTAATCTGGTAATCCATTAACCTAAAAAATGAATTTTAGGTCACGACAGCTTGGCGACTCCGCTGGGGACTTGTTCTTAATTTTTGAAAATTTAAGAACTTAGAGGTCTTAGGCCAGAAAATTTCATGAAAAATTCATTGGATTTGGCATTGGTTGGATTCTAACCTTTAGGTGTTAAATGGTCTTGCAGGTGGGTGTTATAAGGGGTGGAGTGTTTGACTAACCCTTTGTTTTGCAGGCTTGGTGTTGGAATTGTTTGTTTAATTTCACACATTTTTGACGCGGTGTTTGTATATTAATTGTTGTGCATGATTAATTATTTTAGCACTACTTCACACACGTCCTGTGGCCGGACCTGGGCCACTAGTTTTAGGATGGTATTGTGATTTGGTTTTAGCGTTCGGCGTGAGATCATGTCGAAAGTTAGCCCAGATTTAATCCCGAACCTCTTTTCAAAAATGAGTTTTAAAGTTAGGCCTCAGGCTTGGTAAAATTACCAAAGCAGTGGTTTTAATTTTTAGCTCGAGCAGCCGAAGTTGGGAGACTCGGCTAATCCTGATTACGTCGTAGGGGTCACGACTAATCTTGATTATGTGCGCGAGATTGTCGCCTTGCCGTAAGTCTTTCGCTTCAATTTGTCAGCCTTTAGAGTAGATAGGCTAAGATTTAAACTCACGATTCATGTGCATGTCTATGCGACTTACATGGTATTTTTCACGGTAAAAGTAAGTTTTCTAACTTCATCTTATATTTATTTATGGTCGGTCCATGTTAGGTGTATCAGTCAAATTTTGAATTTAATGTCATGGTCGTTTTTCAAAAGAAGATAAAAATATAATTAGTGTCCCATTTTTTAAAAAAGAAACATGAATGTGAAAAATCCCTTCAGGGAATTTTATTGACTAATAAAGAATTTTTGTCACATCTTTCCTATTTCAAGTCAGACCTTGACAAATTTTAGCCCTAAAAATTCATTCTGATAAAGGAGAAAATTCCCTTCGGGGAAATTTGTTAAATATCAAAGGATTTTATCACATTTTTCAAGTTGTAAAAATTCGCAAGAAAATTCTTTTTGAGAAATTCACCCATGTTTTTTCTAAGAAAAGTTTCTCTAAAATTGAAAAATAAAATTGGACTAATGTAGGAATCATGGGCCGACCCCTATTGGATCACATACTGATTATTTTCTTTACTTTTGCAGGGAATTATAGGTACCCCGGGGTGGAGAAAAATCGGGCTCGTTGGTGATAACAATCAGGGGGCAAGCGAAAAAATCGTTAACCCTAGGGGCATATGAAGAGGCCAATTCTCCTGAGATGGAAACATGTCCATTATCGAGCACGTACAGGCTGTGTATTTTGATGTGGCAGTGAATGTGTTCGGGTTAGACACTGGGGCATTTTTATTGTATTGGAGGGATTCCTATATTCTTGTTGAAAAGACATAGATTATCAGGATCCATGAAGTATGTACATTAATCCGACCTTGCAACACCTTCTTGATTAAATCCATTAAAGGCTTGCTTTTTAACTCCCTCTGATTCAAACCACGTGGAGGATGTTAGAAGATCGGTGTTTTATTAATAAACATGACCCACAGGCGTTCTTCCCAGTATTACAGTCGACCGATACCAATAAGTGGACGCCGAAAGAGGCTAAGCACGATTGAAGTGGGGCAAGCAACAGGTGGCCTGGGTTATTTATTGGTGCACTGATCGAGTAGTCGAGCTGTCTCGATTCATCTGACTGATTGCGAGTCTCAATATGGCTGGTGGGGGCCGCCGCCGATTTTTGATATCATCGTCTACAACGGCAAACAAGAACATCAGAAAGGATGTTAAGCCTCGGTATTTCCTATACCTTGAATCGATCTATGGTGATATTCGGGAGAAGAGATGACAAGAAAACAAAAGTATAGACATGAGAAACATTCCTTTTATTCCATACATCAACAGGTTTTACAATAGCTCATTGGGGAGGAAAGGTAAAGCCAAATTGAGCCCTGATAATCATTACGAAAGAGCTCAACTGACTCTCCAAACAGTTGATGCTCTGGGTGCACCGGGCGCTCTCGGGATTAAGCTCTGCGAGCCTAAAGAAGAGGCGATCGCACTTCTCCTTAGCCTGGGCCATACTGGCCTCATAATGCTCGACGGCAAACTCCAGGTCTGGAATCGCCGCCCTCTCGAAAGCAATGTTTGCCGTAATGTCATCAAGTCTCTCCTGTAGCCAACCGCATTTACACATCATCACAATATTGCCTGGCTCCTGTTCGGCGTAAGTTCGGACCAAGGCCAGACGGTCCACCAACTTTCCCCTCTCATGAACCAGCCACGAAAGCTGATCGTTAGCAAACTTGAGGGCCTTATTGTGATTATTAGCCACAAATGTGATTGTTTCCAAATGCTCGTGCCGGTCTTGGTAACGAGCTTTCGCGACGGCAGTCACAAGGACCGTCTCATAAGCGCGGTTATAGGCAGCCAAAAAATTGATGAAGAGGGTCGAGAAGTTCCGATACTCCTTCCCCAGTTGGGTACCCTCAACAGAAGCAGCATCAACGGTCCTAAATAAACTGAGGATTTCAGCCTCAACGGTAGAGTTTTGGGCTATATGAGCGTAACCTCTACCAAGAAGATTGTAGAGTCTCTCCCACCCAGCCAGGACTTCGGCGGAGAATGTATGGTTAGGAGAATTGGCCATTTTTTAAAGCAAAATACAAGAGGGAGAGAGGTGAGGCAGATGAGCGGAATGCGAAGATGGTAATCTGCTTTGAAGTAAATATTGATTTCATAGTGACGGTATCAACCAGTCAAGATTTCTCTTATCTATCATTCTCTATTGGCACCACCCTCGTTAGCTCGAATTTCAGTTAGGCAGTGACCTCGAGCCAAGTAAAATCCGACGTCTTTGCGGAAAAGCTGGATGAGACGCCACCACTTTGGAAAAGAAAGAATAAAAAAAAAAACGAGCTGAGTGGGAGACAAGGAAATTTTCAGCAGAAATGGAGATACGATTCGTCCTTATCGGAGAACTCGCTCGCAAATCGACGGTGGAGACGACGACGGGAGCCCTACCATTATGAAAAGATGAGAAAAGACGAGCCAAGTAAGAGACACGCAGGAATGATTGAGAAAAACAGAACTCTTGGGAGAGGCAATACAGATGCTAAGCCCACGCCAAATTTTAAAAGAAACATCCTCCTAATAATCTTCATCTATACTTTGAAGAGAGTTTTAAAGCATACACGGTTTAGAGAGAGTGAAAATACAGAAAGATATAGCAAATCTTGATGAACCATTCGCCAAATCGAAGATGTCTCAGCCCAATACTCTCGAGAGCTATCATTACTTGCTGAATATGGGAAATGAAGAGTTCGAAGCCATGTTTGGGATCGAGCCCATGGAGCCTGGCCCTTCCGCCAACGACGTCTAAGATCTCAGTAAAGATAAGGACAATAACGGTAAGGGTCAAAAGAAGCGTTACCGTCGCCATACTAAGGAGCAAGTACAAAGGCTTGAGGATTTCTTCAGAACATGCCCTATGCCAGACGGCAAACAGAAAATAGAACTGGGTCAAGAGCTAGGACTTGAACCTTCGCAAATCAAGTTCTGGTTTCAAAATAGGCAAACCCGAATGAAGACTCGTCATGAGCACAACGAAGCCGAGTTTCTAAGAGTTGAAAATGAAAACTTTCGAGCGGAAAACAAGATGTATAAAGAGGCTTTTGACTCTGCCACCTGCCCCAACTACAATGGCCTCCTCTTCACCCTCGATGAAATGCATGATCTGAGGATCGAAAATGCGTTAGACCAGTTCATAACAGGATCGAGTTCTGTTGGAGCAGGGTACAAAAAGACCAATGTTACTAGATCAGCATCAATACCTCTCGGGGAAGGGGAGATGTATCACCATCAGGCAAGCGGCATTGACGATGAACTCACCGCCATGATCAACCAGTTTAATGTTGATGAAGCACTGGGACTGTAATATGCACAGGGAGTCTGTATTTCGAAGCTGAGATCACGGGTCCTTCAACATAGCCGATGCATACCTGGTCTAGAATGAAGCCAGCTGATCGTGGGAGAGCCTGCTGAGGGAGCAAAATCGATCTTGAACGAATGTAGACGCTTCATTTCCTTGTATTAGATGTTTTCTACTTTTATTGTTGTTCAGAATGAACGCAAAAGCAAGAAGTAGCAATTTCATGTTCTCCTATTAAATGCTCAAGTCTGCTACCACACCAAACTCGTAGTGAATTTATTGCGAGTAAAAAGTTGCGCGAACTAGAAAGGTAAAGCAGTATCGTTTCAATTTACCCTCAAATTGTCCTGATTCTAAATTAAATCCCTTCTGTTTACAGGAATTTGCAAATTGACCCGAAAATACAAGTCATACCCAAAAACGAAATTTCCCGATTAAACAAAACTTGGGGAAAATAAATTCATGGACATCGCCACAGAATAGATGGCTTCAAACAAGGAATATGTGAATGAAAGACCCAAACGATCTCAAAGAAGGGTAATTCTGTATCGTTCCAATTTACCCATAAACATCTTGAGTTTTGAATTGATTTATTCTGTCTTAACAGGGACTGTAGATTGCCTTGAAAAGAACCGTGATCTGGAATTACCCAATGCAAAGTAGCAAGACCACGCCATCTCAACGGTTAACTCTTAAAAGAAAGCCTCCATGGACGCCTACGGTCCAATGGGCCGGATGGCATGAGGAATGACAGTGTTTCGAAACATCCCAAGTTCGATCCCCAAGGGTGGGGAATGTTGTAAGTATTGTAAATAAATAAAATAACTTTTTGCGCATTTCTTTTTGCAGAAAGAAATGGGAATACCCGACGAGCAATACCAAGGTCAGTATTTTGTCATGAGCTTAGCCTAATGTTGAAGCGTCCAGCCAAAGCCAAGGGAAACTCAGTCTAGTGAACTTGATAAAGGGGTCACGCAAAACATTCAAGATGAAGGGTAAACTGGTATCGTATCTAATTCATCATTTCTAATACTGACTAACACGTCTTCTCCTCCATTGTTTGACAGGAAATGTCTAACTTGACATACCTACGGAGAAAATCCCGAGTGGTGAAACTGGAAAAGGAGTTGCGCGAATCACTCAAGGGTAACTCAGTATCGTGTCCAGTTCATCATTTCTGATATTGGCTAACATGTCTCCTTCCTTTTTACAGGAAATGTTAAACTAACATCTGATACGTCAAAGAAAATAGCCCCAATGGGCCAAGTTATGATCGTCTGATGCGATCTGTCTGATGAAATAGGGGAAATCAATGGCGAACCCTGGATCGAAAAGAGGTAAAACCAGAAACAAGCTACTCCTCGACTCGGGGAATAGGCCCCCGACGTGTTTGATCCGCCCACACAGCCAGGGGCAATTTCCATACTCGTACATTGTATTGCCATATTTGCATGGTGTTTACATATTCCATGATTTATGCATGACTGTTCTGCATGTTCAATTTGTCAATTTTGACTGGGGGTATAAACTGTACACGATGCATCGAATGTACAGAATGTGGCATGATAGGACGATGAAAGGCAAGCCATTTCCACATACGTCCTGTATTTAATCTACAGTGAGTTGAGCGTTAGACAGATTCCGCGTTCTTCAAGGCGATGGGTTTTCTCGCAAAAGGTACGATAGTCGAAGTGAAAGAGGCATTTATTCTCCATTCCAAACACTTCAGGCAACCATTGACAACTTATTTGAACGGTGATTTCATTTCATAACCCTGTCAAGAACCACCCTACACTGGGGTAAAACAGAGGTAATTCCAACAATATCAGGAGATAAATGGCTAGAAATTCTCTTGCTTGGAATAACATCAATCTTTGAGTGTTTCTTTGCATGATACTTGAATTTTAATTCAAGTGCTTTAGGATGACGAAGAGCATTTAGTTTCCCTATCCTACACATTCATCCTTTGCATAGCCCAATTGAGCCTGCAAATTCATTTCTCAAGCCCATATTGGTGATTGTTGCTCATTTCAAGGCAAAGATAGCGCCTTCCCCCCAAGGAGCAGAATTGAAGATAATTGGGCCAATAGAGAATTCTCGAATGAGCCTATTTCATATGCTAGACTTTTCATGTAATGTCTAGTATCATCTTTTGAAAATCATCTTGTTGCTAAAATTCAAAGCCAACAGATTGTCAAAGAGAAAAGAAAAAGATGTAGCTTAAAGAAAATGGACTTGCTCCCAAAAGGGAGTCGGGAGTAAGAAAAGCAAAAGCTACTCCAAAGAATCTCGGGCAGAAAGAGCAAAGTGCCTATCAAAAGCAAGGCCAATGCCCATACATCTGTAATGAACTTCTGACTTCGAACATACATTTTGAGAATTCTCGAAAAAGGATCCCCAAAGAAGTCAGCTTGCAAAGTATAAAGGAACTACCACCCCTCAACCAATGGTGGTATTCATTGAAGACAAATTCAGGAAGGTCAAAGATCGATGACAAGACTGCAATGATCACCAACACCAATCCCTTCTCATATATTTTCTGAGCCAAAACGAGCCCTTCGTTTCACAAACCCAAATCCCGACCTACGTTACGACCCTTGAAAGTCTCTTCTGATTAGAGCACTTGAATTAATGTAAAAGTTGAATGACTTTAAGCATCGCTCGAAGAAGTTCGAGCAAGATTATTTTTCTCTCATTTTGCAGGGTTCTTGACTTGTAAACCCGGAGCAGATTATGAAGACTTTTTTGTCAATGGCCTTGACTCGAAATGAGTCCCCTTTGATAAGCCTTTGACCCAGCCCACATTACGGTCCTAATCAAGACCTCCAGATCGGCTTGATCGTATCAATTGCGAGATTACTCAGACTCTCGCTGAATGCGATGATGATAAGGTTGAGTGATTTCTTTTCAAATCCTGCAATCAAGATAAACAAGCCTTTCTCGAGAGTAAGAGAAAGCCCTTTCGGACTGAAGTCCCCATTAAGGTTACATTCGTGGTATTCATGACATGATAACCTCTCTGGACAGAATTGGAAATGCAAACTCGACAAAATAGTCATGCATGATCCACATTATGAGCATACACATACGGTTTTAATCATTGCAAACTCAACCGAGTGGTTTTGCATAAACCGATGAACTCATTGATAAAAATGCTTGCACATGTTACCTCTGACACTGTCTGACAGGTAGTGCATTCCTGATAGTCGAGTTACCCTCCGAGGTCTCGAAATTCATCCAGAGGCTATTGAACAAACAAGCCCTATTGGCTAATGCTCGCTAAGCATTTTCAGGTGAGTATATCTTCAGCCTGAACCTTTCAATTTTGATGATTGTCTGGGTGCTCAAATCCATTGCAGCACATAAGATCATTCAGTGAGCAAGCAGACATGATACAATCAGTCTGTTTATGCCTCAATCATTAACTCAGAAGATCCAGGTAAGTCTTCTGAACCCTTGCGATTCATGATCAACATGCTCTCATGAAGTCTTCATCAGCTCACGATTGATATAATCTCATGTTCTCAAACTTTATCAAATCATGATTGACCAACTCTCGTGTTCTTGATCTTTGCTTCATTAGTTTATTCCTAAAGTGATGGGACAACAAAAATTGGGTTTGAGCTTCTGCAGGATTCCTGGTTTCCCCAGATCCCAGAATGACACCTTTCATGGTAAGTGAAATTGGGTTTAAGCATCTGCAGGATTCATGGTCTCCCCAAATCCCAGATTGGCACCCGAAAATCATTTTCTCAATCAATACCTCTTCAGTCTACCCAAAGGGTGACATTTAAGGTATATTGTCTCTGGAGCCTTTCCATTGGAGACTCCAACACGGAATGGTCCATTTTCAAAAGTCCTTTTTATAGGCACCTAAAGTCCTTCCTACAGGCACCCAAAGTCCTTCTTATAGGCAACACAAAAGTCCTTCTTACAGGCACCAAAGTCCTTCTTACAAGCAACCCAAAGTCCTTCTTACAGGCACCAAAGTCCTTCCTACAGGCACCAAAAGTCCTTCCTACAGGCACCCAAAGTCCTTCTTACAGGCAACACAAAAGTCCTTCTTACAAGCACCAAAGTCCTTCTTATAGGCAACCCAAAGTCCTTCATACAGGCACACAAACTCCTTCTTACAAGCACTAAGTCCTTCTTGCAGGCAATCAAGTCCTTCCTACAGGCAACCAAAAGTCCTTTTTACAGGCAATCAAAAGTCCTTTTTACAGGCACCAAGTCCTTCCTACAGGCAATCAAGTCCTTCCTATAGGCAACCAAAAGTCCTTCTTATAGGCACCAAAGTCCTTTCTACAGGCACCTCAAAGTCCTTTTTATAAACACACTAAAGTCCTTCCTACAGGAACCCAAAGTCCTTCCTACAAGCACCAAGTCCTTCTTACAGGCATCAAAGTCCTTTTTACAGGCACCAAAGTTCTTTCTACAGGCACCCCAAAGTCCTTCCTACAAGCAACCAAAGTCTTTCCTAAAAGCACCCGAAGTTCTTCCTACAGGCACTAAGTCCTTTTTACAAGCACTAAGCCATTTCTACATGCACCCAAAAGTCCTTTTTATAGGCACCAAGTCCTTTCTACAGGCACCCAAAAGTCTTTTTTACAGGTATCAAGTCCTTTCTACAGGCATGTAAAGTCCTTTCTATATGCATACAAAAGTCCTTCTTACAGGCACCCAAAGTCCTTCCTACAAGCACCAAGTCCTTTTGACAGGCACCAAAGTCCTTTTCACAGGCACCCCAAAGTCCTTTCTACAGGCACTCCAAAGTCCTTCCTACAGGCACCCGAAGTCCTTCCTACAGGTACCAAGTCCTTTTTACAGGCACAAAGTCCTTTCTATAGGCACCCAAAAGTCCTTTTTACAGGCATACCAAGTCCTTTCTACAGGCACCTAAAGTCCTTTCTACAGGCATACAAAAGTCCTTCTTACAGGCACCAAAAGCCCTTCCTAGAGGCACCAAAGTCCTTCCCACAGGCACCCGAAGTCCTTCCTACAGGCACCCAAAAGTTCTTCTTACAGGCACCCAAAAGTCCTTCTTACAGGCACACAAAAGTCTTTTCTACAGGTACAAAGTCCTTCTTACATGCATTTTCATAGGGCGACCCACCATACGGGTCAACTCTTAATCACTAGAATCCTTTCATTAGGAACTCTGCCATGAGGTGGCCTACCATACGGGTCAAATTTCAATCAAATTTTAATCAATAGAATCCTTTCATTAGGAATCTACCATGGGTTTACCTACCATACGGGTCCAAGTTCAACCACTCTAAGGTTTTCTTAACAAATCCTTAGGTTCTCATTCCATTTTCAGTAGAGCATGCGTGTCAGGCAACCGCCAGATGACAGGCAGGTAAGTGCCAGGTAAACTCTCCTCTCCAAATCTCTTATTCAATTCATTGGAGCCTCTTTAAATCTGCTCTGGATCAGAGCTTACACCGAGGGGTATCGAGGATCAATGTCACGACTCTGGTTATTTGCTTGTGTTGAGTCGATTAAGATTCAGGTGTCATCTCGTCTTTGAAATGAACCTCTGCCGTGATTCCTTTCAAAGAGGGGCAGCTGTTGACACCTGATTTTTAATTATTTTTTTTATTTTAAAAAATTAATAGAAAATCCATAAAAATCCATAAAATTAAAAAATCAACTTTGGGGACCTTGGCCAAACCTAGGGAACCAATTTTGACCAAAAAATGATTTTTCGTATTTTCAGTATTTTCCGATATTTTTATTTTCGAAAATTCATAAAAAATCAAGAAAAAAAATGAGAAAATTGAAAAATCAACTTTGGAAGCTTTGGCCAAGCTTAGGCAACCATTTTTTAGCAAAACATAATTTTTCGTATTTTGTTTGTATTTTTAAATATATTTTTTAGAAATTAGGAAAATATTTCATAAATAATAGCATTTGAGGCCATAAAAATACATAAAATAGTCAATATTGTTCTTTTAAATCCCTTTTCATGTTAGCCATCGTAAATTTAAAAAATCCAATTCGGGGTCATGTATTCCTTCACGAGCATAATCTCGAATCGGGCCTAAAAAATTTCAATTTGAGTCAATTTATTTTCATTTTTCAGTTTTAGGAGTTGTGACATTGTTCTCTAATATTCCAAATTTTCATTTTGGCCCAATTATACCTAGAATGACTAAATTTTGCAAAAGGGCTTTAATTTAATTCTGCATTATTTTCAGCAGCAAAAAATGAGCTTAAATTTGACATGCGGTGAATTTTGACTAAGTATAGGGGAAGTGTGTCAAAAAATGTAAGGAGATTTGAACTTAAAGAAATATTTTTTTAGGGACTAAATTGTAAATACTTTAAATTCAAGGACTATAGTGCAAGTACCTAACTCTTGAAAGATTATTTTGTAAATAACAAAAAGAAGAGTTAGTGGAGAAATTAGAATAGAGAAGGGAAGATGGAGAAGATGAGATGGAGAAGAGAAGATGGAGAAGAATGGATGGAGAAAATAAGATAAGAATAGAGAATGGAAGATAAAGAAGAGAAGATGAAGAAGAATGGACGGAGAAAATAAGATACGAATAGAGAAAGGAAGATGGAGATAAAGAAGAGTTAGTGGATAAATTAGAATGAGAGATAAATATGAAGAAGGGAAGATGAGGATGAAGAAGAATTAGTGGAGAGATTAGAATGGGAGATAGAGATGGAGAAGGGAAGATAAAAATGAAGAAAAGTTAGTAAAGAAATTAGAATGGGAGATAGAGGTAGTGGAAAAATTAGAATGGGAGATAGATGAGTGGGTTATAAAATAAGGAAGAAGTGAGCTTGAGAGGAGGAATTTTTTGAAGAGAAAATTTTGGATGTTTGAAAGGGTTTTGGGAGATTGAAGAAAAATTTGAGAGAAAGAAAATACCAAAAAGAGAGAGAAATTTTGAAGATGAATAGAGTTTAAAGCTAGAGGGTTATCATCATCAATTTCTTCCTCGATAAACATAAATCAAGAATTCATCCCATATTTGAAGCTAAGTGTCCCTCTACTCTCTTTATCTTTTAGTATAAACTAGCTCAAATTTTCTACTCTTCTCCCATTTCCCCATATTTGATTTCAGGTAAGAACCAATTATATCCATCAAGCACTTCCCATAATGAAGCTAAGTGCCTCTTTCATTGTTCTAATTTTTAATGTGAATTAAATCATATTTGCTCCATTACTCCATATTTTTATGTCAAGCAAAGGACAACTCCAAGTCAACGGTAAATCCCATGGAGGTGTAAAATTGGCGCTGACGAGCTCTTGAGTGCCCATTAAATTTTCAATTGATCCGTCGATGGATTTCGGCCCGAATTGTCAAATCAATTCATTTTATTTTAAAGAATTTAAACCCCAGAATGTGAAGGGCAGAGCCCGCTCATTGGAGGTCATTTTAAATTTCTGCAATTTAAATTCCTGCATCTTAAACCCCAAAGGAGAGGGCTAAGCCAAGGCTGAGCTATCCATTAGTGGTATTTATTTATTGTTATTTACTTCCTGTAATTTAATTTTTGAATCACTAAACCCTAAAATGAGTAGCTCGCAGCACTGCACAGAAGTCGTTAACTCATTCCCTCTTTCGGTTTCAGGGAAATACTTAATATTTTGAAAATGCCAAAAAAATGTCACTCATATATATTCCATTTAAAAAAGTGAAAATACAAAAAGAGAACACCCCACTAGAGCCTTAGGAATAAACCAAGCCTGAGTTATCAAATTAGGATATCCATGAAATTAAGGTACCGATAGGGCATTAGTTTTAATTAACTAGTGTAACAAAGTCCCCGAACTCATAATCTCTGGTTCGTAGAAGTAGTTTAGTTCTCCTGCTAATTTACTTAGGTTTCTAATCAACCTACCAAAAATGATTAGTGGCGACTCCAAATTTTAAAACCATCTGAACAAAAAACCAAAGTCGCGATTTGGTAGAGCTTGGGAGAGCTCAAACTAGGTTAGTTAATTTAATCAATTAATCTGGTAATCCATTATCCTAAAAAATGAATTTTAGGTTGCGACAGTCCGGTGAGGTTTGAATACCGAAAAATGAGATTTCAAAACGTTTTGGGTGAAGCCGGGCACAAACGATTTTCTGTGGTACTATTCACGACACCATGAGTACTGTTCATAAGTCTAAAATACTATCCACATGCTGTCCATTTGTATTTTGGGTCAATTATTGAGATATCGTGGCCCTAAAATGCATATTTTAGTGCAAAAAGGGCATGAACCTGATGCGTATGATAGGCTGGTCGGACCTAATGCCTTTAATGCGGGTCGAGTTAGTTAGAGAGTCGAGACTGGAATTTGAGCATGACATGTGCATGCAATTGCATTGTTGATCTTTATGCAGATATGAATTATTGACGTGTCTGATTATTTCGATGATGAGCCATTTCTCGTTTGCCCTTATTTCTGTTTCTATGACCCGAGCGTCTACGAGAGCATCTTAGAGTTGGATTTGAGGATATGTAATATCCTGAGCGAGATTAGGGGTGAACTTATTGAGGTGTGTTCTCACGGTGATTTTCCTTACCTTTCAGACCCTAGGACATAAATATAGCAGGGATACCACAAGATTTGATATCCAAGTGGCGAAGTACCCAGTTGGCAAGGACAATTGATATTGAATCGGTGGTTGCTAATGAATGTGGTTGCCCTGGGTTGTTTGTTGTCGTTAATCTTTGTAAAGTTGATATTCATATGTAATATGGAGCTGATATTATGTATATATATGAGGTGTTATGGTTGCACTAGTCCTTACTAATTTGTTGTCAGGAGTAATGTATTGCTTCCGCTAACATTTATTTGGATATTAAGATTTCTGGGTCGGCCACAGTCCTGGAATGTCGCATGTATCGACCGTTGTTGTTCAGATGTTGTGCGCTCGTGGAGGTTCGGGGCATGACAGGATCAAATGTAAATTGATTGATACACACACACACACACTTAAGTCATATACTCATTCTACCCCAAAATTAATCGTAAATTCCAAATAAAAGAAGAAGAAGAAATTACAATGTGTCAGAATTCTCTATTTTTGGAGAAATCACATGTCAGTGTATGGTGTCTCGTGTCATGTGTCGTGTCAGTGCTACGTTTGTGGATAGAGCACTTTGGTCAATAAGGCTACACGGAGGCATTGTATTAGGTTCTTGAATTAATAGTCATTTTCGCAAGGCATTGTATTGTACTTATAGTTACTCGTTATTTATTTCGATTATATCAAATTGCAGGATGCTTTTTGTTTTTTCTAGTTGGATTTGAAAATTGCATAATTAAGCCACCTCGTCGTAGTCTTCTCAATTTAGCGGATTTTATAAGTTGTCATAGGAGGCTTCGTGAGTAAATTTGCAAAACCACGAGACGTATATTTGTTTTCTGGAAAACTAAGTATTTAACATAATTTCTCACTTCCTATAATTTTGGGATTGCTTTGAAAATGAGTTGGCAATGAATAAGTTTTACGATGAAACGAAAGTCTATATTTAAATTCCGAGAAAAGATTTATGCTTTTAAAAGATTGATATACATTTCCAAGAATCTAACTTGACCTCAACAATTGCTTGGACAATCTCTGTCATAAAAAAAAAAAAACTCGAGACCTTGCGATCAGGTCGGACACCACCGCACCTGAACGTGGACACAATGGGAGCCTGACGTGATACCCAATGCCCTAACTAGTGCCCCAGACGCATGGACCTTCGACTGTAGCACCTGGACTTCGGACACCAGGGCTTGACTCGATTATCTATGGCCATGGGTGCTTCGATCGGCCTCCGGCGTCCAACTCTGGGAACTTGAGTCCGGAGCTCACGGTCCGGGTATAATTTTGAGTCCAAGGCTCGAGGTCTTGAGTCCTGCTGCCAAGTTTCTAATATTGTGCATTGTGTATTTATTTGTCTTAAACGTGATCTACCTTTTTTGGGAGAAAATTCCTCGGTTAGTCCTAAATTTATTAAATGGATGTCAATTCAGATCTAAACCTTTCAAGTTTTATCAATTTAGTCCAGAACTTTTTCATCGAAATCCCATTATCATCTTTGTAGTCAATTCACTGGAAATTGCTGATGTGACGATCTAGTGATTACCGGATATACTGCATGGCATATCACCACGTTAGCAATTTTCGGTAAAATTTGATTAAAAAAAAAACTATGTTGGAATATCGTGCAAATGCTACTAAATTTGCAAATTTTGGAAGTCTAGGTTTAAATTGACCTCTATTTAATAAGTTTAGGTCTGATTGGACAATTTCTCTAAGTTTTCTAATGCCAAACTTCCAATAATGGTTTTTAGCTCATTCCTATATCCTACCAAACACAAAGAAATTACAAAGTTTTTTTTTCTTGAAAGCGGTTCACTTATATAGTATTATTTAGTCATGTTAATTTTTTCAGAAAACAAATGGACCTGAAGTCTTCCTGCTAGTTCATCAAGATCTTAGGCCAGTGTTAGAGTAGGCCTAACGGTGGGCGCTCAAGCTTCCTGATATTCCTTCTAGGAACATTATAGCTTGAATCTAAATACAAAATAATGAAGGAAGAGGGATTTGCGCACCTAATTTGAAATTATTGATCTTGATGCAAAATAGCGACAATCCAAAATTCAAGTGCTTCTCTTCTATTGCCCTATGTATTATTGGCTCGATGAGTGTACCTGATTTGAAACTCATCATTCTTGATGCAGAATGGCGATGATCCAAAGTTCAAGTGCTTCTCTTATATTGCCCTCTGCATTGCTGCCTCGATGATAGTACCCCTCACGATACGAGTCTATATGCACTTCAAGTGATTTGTGCATCAAGATTAAAGAAGGAACTTGAATACTATTTATAAAATTTTCAGCTAGATCATATCATCATGGATAGGGCTCAACTTGACCCATACTAGCCAGCTTCATATTATGCTAATTAAGAATCTTACAGATTTATTACACTAATCTAGTAAAGCTGTAATTATAATCTTAATTAAGTTGCCCACGTTGGAAAAAAACTCGTATAGGAGGCCCCACATAAGTTCATTCCTGTCAAGTGTTGAGACATAAGTGCTCTGCTAGCAAGGAAAGTAAAGCACATATTCCCAGCACTCGTTTCCTTGACAATGTTTCTTGGGAAAAATCTCTCTGTTTCTTTTCCGTGCAGAAAAAGTGAAGAGCCGGCATGTGGCCTTGGGGAATCTGCCAAAAGGGCAGAGGAAGAACCAACTATGAAGTGCAAAGCATAGTGTAATTAATCATAGTTATGAACATATGTGCAGCAAAAACTGAAGGAAAGTCGCAAGCGCCAGGCAAGAATAAACACTTTCTTATCCTCGTAATTACGTGTTACATACAATGTAACCAACATTATGAAAACTTTAGATGTTTTATTTATTAGTCGATAAATTGAGTGTTTGAGTTGGTCTTTGCAGTAAGAAGGGAATATATCTGGGCGTAGCTACATAGGAGACAAGACAAGTATATATTTAAGGCTTTCTTGATCGGTTGCTTTCGGGTTCGGAAACTCCCTGAGTTTCCACAGTTGTGTGGAGATGGTGCTCGCCGGGTTCGAGTGCATGAGGCATCGTGGAAAAAGGTCTGTCACCAACATCTCTCCCTTTTTCTTTCCGGTTTTCATTTGCGCACTTCAATCGCTTTTTAGTTTAATTTTACTTGCTAGTCTTGATCCAGTATGCATATGCCATTGCGTAACCTTCTCAATACAGTATAATCTTTTGTCCAAGTTCGTGCAAGGAGTCCGATCATGCATAAACCAAGCCCAACGCAGAACGTGTTAAAGGAATGTCGAATCACTCATTGCGTGCCAGCTTGGAGTAGATTTTATGCTAACAACATCGGAAGGAAAGTAGACGACTATTAACCTGAAGAAACTATCCATCTTACATCGTGTATCTGGCAATTAGTAATAGAATTGACAGAGAAGAAAGTGGATGACAATTTGGGCCATTTCCTGCTGATAAACGAATTTGTCTAAACAAAATCTTATGACAATTCTAACTATTTGAAATTGATCGAGCAGCAAAATGCTCTATTCTTGATTGGGATTGTTGTCGGTATGGGTGTCAAAACCGAATCGAACTACTAACTAAACTGAACCGAATCGAAAATTTCATGCTTTTCAATTCGGTTCGATTTTCGGTTCAAATAACCGAAAAATAACCATTCTTTTGTCTAGGTCGATTATTTCGATTAGGTTTGGCTAACAAAACCGCACTGAAAATCCTGAACCAAGTGGAGCATGCACTAAGGAGTCATATTAGCAACCGTTCCCAACTGTTGTTCCCTTCCCAATGTTAGGTTCTTACGCATTACCTCTATCTATCTGAATGTTGCGTCTTAGTTTAGGAGGAAAAATTCATTGATAAGAAAAAGAAAAAAATGTGAAAAGTGATTGGATTGATGAGGTGAAATGCCTATAAAAAGAAACACAAATTGTGGTTGAGATTCGTAGATCCTCCAGACATAAAGCGCACAAGGCTTTGAACCCAATCCCCCTTGGTGAAAGCAGTGACACCACTTACAAGGGAGGGTAGCATGTCAAGCTGGCCTAACTAATTATTTAAATATCTATCTAGATAGATATAGATATCTTTTGAATACATACACGCATATATATATAAATAAGATTCGTTGTCTTTTAACCAGCTTTTCTTTTCTTTTTTCCTTTTTTGGTGCAAAGGGCCGGCGGGGCTATGAGCCACTTGCTGAGGGTCGGCACCCCTGTTGACCTCTAGCGAGGGCTGGTGACCCCCACCGGCCTTGGGCAAGGGCCATGATGCCCTCGCCAGCCATGGTCACACTAAATTTAGCGAGATGAGGGCATGGCAGGCCACAACCAAGCCCTTGCCAGCTTCAAGAGGGGCCACGATCCCTTGCCCACGGCTGACAAGGGTTGCTGGCCCTCAGCAAGTGGTCGGCAGCTTCGCCGACTTTGAATGAAAAAAGGGAAATAGAAATGAAATGCAAGAAAAAGGATTTCAATTGAATTTATGCTTTGGTTGATATTCAGTTCATGATGAAATTCAATTCAGTTCAAATTTAAATCCTAGTGGTTTAATTAGGTTGATTTGCTTGAAAAACCGATCTAAACTGAATCATTGACATCCCTAGTTGCCAGACCATTACTAACAATGGAAAGGGATGATGAATGCAGAGCAAACGGGAGCTTGAAGATGGACCGTGTTGCATATCAGCTTAAGCTTGAAGATGACTTTTTCAGTCGTTTCACGTGTCTTCCGCCATCATTGTTAGAATAAAGCGAAAACACGGGAGGTTACTTCTCGAAAAGCTAAAGCAGCATAAAGGGTGAAAGCCGAATAAGCATGTCCGATAATGGGAAAGTCACAAGTCCATAATCAATTCTTTATTCTCTGGTCCTTTCTGTTATCCTGCACAAACTCTGAACACTTTAAGCAATCACAGGTGTTATAAAAGAATGTTTTGCATGGAATTGTTGTCATTGCTCTCTGGAAATGAAAGCAAAGTCTTCATTCATGCAGACACTTTGAATGGGTACGGCTTCACTTGGCTGAGAGGTCAGTGCTCTAACTGCTTTAGAGTGAGTTCCGTGGTTGCAATTATTTTCCATGATTTATTTGCGCCGAAATTCGTCATATCAATTCAGTGAGTTATCTACTATTAGGAACAAATAATTTATGGCTATCTCTATTTCGCATGTATTCCCAAATTATTTCCAGCCTTTGCCCTTGGGTTCATGCCTCATCATTTGTGTGCGAAGCTCGATTTACATGGTGTGTGAAGTGAAATCCCGGCTTGGATGTCTTAGAGCGTAAAGAAGCCAAGCGGCGGTTTAAACTTTTGAATGGAGGTGCAGATTAAATTAGGGTATTGGCCAACGATGAAGGAGCAGAACTATTGCGTGAGATGGTCCTCTTGAAGCACTTATAAATCTCTGTATCTTTCTCTATCCATCCAAGTTAATCACCTTGCATGGAGGTTCATTCCTAGTTTCAAAATAAAGAAAATCATAATACTTGGCCAGTAATTTTTAACTCGAGCTAATGGGCAGTTATGCCCTAGGAGAGCTAACGGGCACTTACAGGAAATAATTTGCAATTATTCCATCGTGGAAGAAAATGTAACTTACATCATCATCAGTAAATTTGGTTACTTTTCATTTAGAAAAACAACCCCGCATTGAATGAATAGTATATGCTCTGACCAACAAAAAAAAATTGAATAAATAGTATATACTAGTGATGGACCCCTACCTTCAACATAATGACAATAAGATCATGATTTTACTGAACGTTGGCCTAATATGCAACGTGATCCATGAACGTAAAATTTATTTGATGCAGTCTTTGGACTTAGTATATATTCAATTTAGTCTCTGGCCTGTATTGAAGTGTTCAATATTATCCCTAAATTTCATTTAAGGTAAGGCTAACATTGAACATTTTCATATAGTCCATGGATCGAATCGAGCAAGTGCCAAAAGTTCAAAGACCACATTGGAAAAACTGAAAGTTGAAGACACTGGCTAAACTTTAGGCATCACATTGAGCAATTTTTAAGTTCAGGACATTTGTATCATTATCCCTACCATAGTAATATCACCTGGTGTCAATGAAAGCAACACCAAGGATCAGTTTGCTGATGGGAATTGGCGCAGTTCTGTCTATTTTACATTTATCGGGCGCAATTGTTCACCGTGGAACCATCTTTTGTCAGCTTGAACAAGGATCTTAGAAAGTCTAAATCGGGGCAAGAGGGTCTCTCACAACCTTCTTTTCTCTCCTGGTCCAAAGGTTATTTCACAAAGACATATCGCGACGACGATGATGCGCGGAACAACCACAGGCGTTGGGCACCATGCCACAGTAACGTCAATGTTGCGTCCGGGATGCCGTCACATTGGATGGGGGGCCGAGATGATGTGTCTCTGGGACGACTGGAGCATCCAATTATTTGTGCTGCTCGGCTTTGTTTTCCAGATCCTTCTTGCTGTGTGCGGAAGCCGCAGAAAAATCTCAAGTGCTAACAGAATCAGGTTCGTGGTTTGGGCATCTTATTTGCTTACCTCTTATTTCGCGATGCTTGCGCTCGGCAAGCTCACCGTGGTAAAATTCAACAAGTCCGAGGAAGAGTACGATACCGAACTGAAAGCATTGTTGGCACCTTTAATTCTACTGCAGCTGGGGAACCCGGACAGTGTCACCGCGTACTCAGTAGAAGACAACCGGCTCAGCATGAGGCGTGTCTTGAACCTTTTCGTCACATTTTTTTTCGTGTTCTGGATCCTGTGGCGAAGTTGGAAGACCTCCATCCAGATGGCACTGTACTTTCCGACGTTTGTTGCCGGGATAATCAAGTACGGAGAAACGGTTCGGGCGCTCTCTTCTGTGTACGACGAGAACACAACGATGAAGCAAGAGGATATTGATGAAGAAAAGCTCATGTCCTCCGTACTGGATAAGTTACCTAAAGATGTTCCCCATCTGGAGATTTTCTTGAAGGCTTACTATCGGTTCGATTGTTTAAAGCCTCACCTTTCGGACTGGCTGAAGCAACCCTTCTTCATGTTGAGTCGTAATATGTTGATCGACCAATCCACTGCTAAAGATGTATTCTTGATAGCTGATATGGAACTTGGGTTCATGTATGATGTCCTGTACACTAAAGCCCCAGTTCTTTTTACCAAGCTTGGGATCGCACTCCGGGTCATCGGTTATGTCAGTTTGCTCTTGACATCAGGCGGATTCGTCAGGCTTTTCTTTGAGAAACACTTGAGAGATCCGTACGTTATCTACACGTTGGGGCTGCTGATTGGAGTCGTGTTTCTGGAAACTTACCAGTTGTTGAAGCTATTCTGTTCGGATTGGGTGATTATAATGAATGCTAAGCACCATGACAAACCAATGGTCTTCATGTTTCTGAAGTATCTTGTTGAACGATCTCTGAAGAAGAAAAGGTGGTCTAATGCAATTCCACAATTTAATTTTCTGGATTTCTCCCAAGCAGAGAGGAGGCCGCGGCTCTTCATTTCCTCTGGCATGGCCGAGAAATTTAGGAAATTTTGGGCACCGCAACCTGTGCACTTCCCTGATTACTTGAAGGAATTATTGCTTGAAGACATAAAAGAGTTTGAAAGAAAGAGACACCGTCGACCCTTCAGGAAAAGAGGCCAATGGTCGCTCGGCATTCACAACTCTCTGGATAACCTCAAATGGAGTATCAAGATGGCATTTGAAAGAAGTATCATGGTATGGCACATTGCAACCCATCTCTGCAACCACTCGTGCCCCGACGACTCAATCCGTAACAAGGCAAGCAAATTGATATCAGATTACATGATGTTCCTTCTGGTACGACATCCTAGCATGCTCTCTTCGACCACGGCGGAGATCACTTACCATCACGCCTACAAAAGGTTTATGCGATTCCTGCACCGAATCCCAGAAGAGCAGCGCAACGAAAAGAAAGTACTGGAAGTTCTATCGGGGCCTGAGCGCGTGCAAGAAATTGAGTCCGATGGAAGCGACGAAATAGTAATCACCAGGGGGTGGAATGTCCTCGAGGAAGCACAGATGCTCGCGAGAGATCTGGCAAGTAGTACAGATAAATGGGTGCTCATCAGCAGGGTTTGGGCCGAGATGCTGTGCTTCGCAGCGTACAACTGCCAGCGATACCACCACCTGAAGCTGCTGAGGCGGGGCGGAGGAATCATCACTCACGTGTGGCTCCTCCTTTCTCACAAGACGGACAAGTTCAAAATCATGAAGTCTCGTAACATCCCAATCGAATAGAGACGGTGGCCTGTTGCTGCTGTTGCATATGAAACTACTTTCCTTCTGAAATTAGGCAATATCATCATACTAGATATGGTGCAGTCAATCACTGGGTTTGTTTCTTTTTCGCTTTTGCCTTTCATCCGATCTCTCTTACGCGAGAATGCAGATCGATTTCATGTAATCTGGTTAAGCAGATGTTGATGTTCCTGACTTTTCTCGTCACATGTCTGGTTAAATTCTGGACACAACATATGGTGTCAAATATCGGATTGCTTATTTTCTGGGGCCGGCCACTCTAAATCACCATGGGGTCGGCCTATCGATCCAAGGGTCCCACTTTTGAGCCCTACACTGCACTTACTTTCTCTCTTTCTTCATTGATTAGGCGCGCTCTCTCTCTCTCTTCCTTCTTTTCTCTTTTTTTTTTAAATCTCCCACACACGTCCCCTCTCTGTCTTGCATGAAGCTAACGACGACCGCCGCCACGATGCTCCGCCAGTAGCGGCTGCTAGATAATGACGGAGGCACCACGTGAGGTCGTGGTTGTAGAGCTCGATGGCAGCAGCTTCCCTTTGAAGAGGCCTGCCTTTTAGAAAAGAAGAGTTCAGAGGGGTCGGTTTGGAGTGTTGGCAAGGCGACCCATGTGGCTTCTATATCAGTTCGGCGTCCCTCGCCGGTTTCCACCGCCAGTTCTTGCTTTGCACAGGTTCTCTCTCTCGCATAAACCCGCAAGAAGTTTGACCAGCAAAATGAGAACCTTGGACTCAGATACTGCTGGTATGAACTTTGTGCTCTCATCGTTGTTTGGAGCTCTGAAAGGCCACTGAACTTGGATTTCATGGGCTTGTTTGGTTCGTTTGTCGGAATCATTTTGCTGAGGGCATTGTTCTTGTTTGCTGCATATGCTATTGAATGCCAGGGCAAGAAGATTACAATAGATTAAGGCCCCCCAGCTACGAGTATACTTAAAAGATTTTCCCTTCCAAATTGTTGTTCCATTAGTAGTTTCTGATGTCTTACGTCGGCCAGTGGAAGGAGGTTCTATCGTCGGAGGTAAGGGTTGTGGATAATCTGCAATAGATTTGGGATGGATAAGTTAGTACATTTTCATTTTATGTCACGCCACGGATCCATTGGACGCGCAATATCCCTTCACCTGATCATTTCACTCATCGCCTGGCCAACTTTAGCGACGGCCCAGGACTCGTCGCAGCCAAACGACGGCTAACAAATGCGACAGCGGATACGTACAACCTATGACATGCACACATGTGGGATAGAGAGATAGAGAAAATTAATTTACAAAACTTAACATATAACAGTAAATGTTTCATACAACCTGGGAGGGAATCTATCGTCTGAATCTTGAAGCATAAGTCAGTCGTGGCCAAAAGAAACAAACCGAATCAAAAAGTCTCTAATCTCCAGCAAGGCCCACTCCTCTAGATCAGACCCCTCGGATAACGGAGAATAATCATGTTTATGGTTGAGGGTCTGAAATGGCGATCAGCCAAAAATATGTGAGTCGAAACTCAGTGAACACACGCCTAAACTCAATATAGAATGAAGCATATGTACCAAACTAGAACGCAAACAATCACATGCATATTGTGACTTCAGATCACACAGATGCAAATGTAGATGCTCAATGATTCACTTGGGGTCTCCGATGGCTCACTAGCACTTTTGGACTGAACCCCACCGGTGGCTCAATAGCACTTCCGGTCCCGGCCACGTCATGGATGTCTCAGGCTTATGCCTCAACTCATGTCTAATCACACCGAAGTTAACACCTTTGTCTCTCCACCTATCCCGTGCCGAGCACGTTCAGGCGTAATTGCAATGACCGTGGCTTAATTAGCACTGCGATCGATACCTCCTTATTTTCCCGCATTCTCGATGGCCCCCTAGACACTACCGGGCCATTCTGCACGGTTCTACGCACTCCGTCAAATGCATGTATCTCATGCCAGTATGTAGATCAATGATGAGCATTACAAAATTCTCAATTGGCCCACCCTGTAAACACTCATGCAAGTCAGCTTTGCTACATGCATTTCTCCATATTATTCACCAGATCACACAATTCAACTCAAAATAAATCAAATATAATAACCAGGCATTCCACGTTGTAAAAACTCGCATTTCAGGACCCGGTTTCCATTTTAAATCACCTAGGTTCAAAGGCAAGTAATCTAGCACGCAGGGCAATTTCTAGAGTTCACAAAAATTACCAATATTACTCTTATGGCTAGTAGCAATTTATCGATACTCTACGTTCAAGAAACTTAATATTTTCCATCGTAAAATTTTCCCTACTAGTTCCTAGCATACCCAACATTCTAAGTCAAGTTTAGAAATGTGCTCACCTAAAAATCCAGTTCGACCTCGGGGACGGTGGAACGATCGTGGCTCGGCTAATCGTTTAACTTGGGCGAGTGATGATGACGAGATTGAGCCACGGGCGACGATTGAGCTTGGGAATAACGAACGAGCTCCGAGCAATCGAGAGGAGGAAGACGCTGCAGCAAATTCAAGTACAATCGTGGTAGAGGAAGGCGTAACAACAACAATGGCCAAGAAATTTCAACCGAGATGATGAGGAACCAGCTCCAAACAAACATGGGTAGAATAGAGTCAACTTTGATTCAAAACTGGGAATTTTCTAGGAGGTCTTTAGCCGATCCATTTTTAGAATAACGAAGTTTGAGGTCTTACGAGTACACAGGTGAAAACGGAGCTCGATTTGAACACCGGATAACCCCGAACGAGTCGATTTCCTCCGGGTGCTCGTGTAGGAACGCAAGAACCCGAGAAGATAGAGGGCAGCAATAGAAGTCCAAACGGCTGAATGAAAAGGTACGAGCACCAACTTCAGCCGAGAAGACCAAGCCAAGTGAGGAGCACGAAGAAGACTCCAGCAGCTTCAGTCAAAAGAAGACAAACGAAGACACATTAGCAGGAAACAAGTTTAGCCAAGAGAGATGTTGGGAACACTATAGCAAAAGTTCACGTACAAAGAAGAAGTACCAGCAGCAGATAAGTTGAAGTGAAAAACGAAGAAGCAGCAGCAGCCCAAAAGATGGAATTTGTGTAGCAAGTTCAGCTGAAGATGGAGAAGCTCGGCTGAAAGAAGAGGGGACAACAGTAGTGCTTCGGCCGAAGGGAATGAAGAAAGAAGAAGAAGAAGCCAGCTGCTGAAGATTTTTCTCTACATGAATAGCAACGTTAGGTGGCCTCCAATCATCAAGTTTTGTATTGCCTGCATGGGAATGAGGTTCAACTGAGATAATGGAACAGATTAGCTGCAATTTTGGCCAAAGAGGAGCTTCTAGATTAGTTGCAAATTCAAGTGGGAATTTAAGAGAGCACAATGGACTTGGAAAAGCTTCAGCTGCAAGATTAGGGAAGGAAAAAGGGCAAAGTCACGTGGCCTTCAACTGAAAATTGGAGAGATAGACTTCGACTTTTCTTATCCTTGGCCAAGAGATTTGAGGACATCACATTTTAAATGTTCGCTTGTATTCGCTAATTGAGTATAAGATAATTTGCAAATAGTTGCACAAAAAAACACAACTTACGTTGCCTTAGATTGGCAACAATGTTGGATTGGGGATGGTTATGCTCTCTCTCTCTCTCTCTCTCTCTCTCTCTCTCTCTCTCTCTCTCTCTATTCTGGGTAGCGTAAGCCGAGGATAGATGCTAGGCAAGACCAAAGTTATGATGCAAAGAAATGAAATTGTGTTCACTTATATTAGTGAATCCAAGCTAAACTATGATCGATGTGTTAGCAAATCCAAGTTCGACTGCATTCAATTATCTGCAATGAAGGATATCTTGTCCCATATACTGTAATTTATTTCAAATTCATATAGTAGTACTATCATATTATCATGTCGCACTGACTGAAAAGATATAGGATTTAGCTTCTTACGCTTTTCATATCTATAGTGGTCTTGTTTTGAAGGGGAGGGGTTTGCTTGGATATGAAGAACAAAAAGAAACAAAACTTATGCATCTACAAACAGAACAACCATCGCCAATTATATGCTTCAAATGAGGTTATAAAAAAAAATCTCTTCATTTAGAACATGGATTATTACAATGGCAAAAACCAACCGAGCAAGTTGGTATATAGTTCAGAAAGCAAAAAAAAGAGGAAATTAAAACCAATTTAGTTGATTACAACAGAAAAAACCAACTGGATATTAGGTACCAAGTTGGTATATGATTCAGAGAACGGAAAAAAAGGGAAACTATAACCAACGCTGACGATCACAGCGCAGCCATCACAGCCATATGTCACTGTTCCATTAGTCTTTGCAGTTACTGCCATACCGAAGGAAGAAAAAGGATAAAAGCATCAGCATAATCCATCTTGAACTCATCAGTAAGAGCATTTCACAAGAACCAGCACTCCCAAATGCTCACAAACAAATATCATCTATGAACTGAGTATCTTTATATAAAGAAATCTTCGGAAAAAGCTTCACTAGACAAGTGATTTGTAAAACAAAAAACAAATCATGCTGATAAAAGGAAGCATTTGGCATGAATTTTTAGAGTCCAAATGGATATGATTGTGTTTAACTTGTAAATTTTCAACTAGGCCACCCTTTTGTCATGCCCCAAACCCGGCGGACGCGCAACATCTTGTCTTTTGTGAAATTTGCTCATCGCTTGGCCAACACTAGTGATAGCCCAGGAACTCGTCGTGGCCAAACGATGACTATTTAATGCGACAGCGAAAATGTACAACCCCTGACAAATATAAATGTGGGTTAGAGAGATAGAGAAAATCTAATTTACATAGCTTAACATATAACAGTGAAGGTTCCACACAACCTGGGAGGGAATTTATCATCTGAACCACGAAACACAAGTCGATCGTGGTCACAAAAATCAGACCAAATCAAAAAGTCACTAAGTTCCTTCCATGCATCATCGGGACTACTTGTTCTCTGGCAAGGGCCACTCCTTAGATATCAGGAATAATCAAGTTTATGGTCGAGGGTCTGAAATGGCGATCAGCTAAAAATATGTGAGTCGAAACCTAGTGAAGCATATGTCCCAGCTAGAACGTAAATAACCACGCGTATATTGTGACTTCAGATCACACAGATACAAATGTAGATGCTCAATGATTTACTTGGGGTCCCTAGTGGCTCACTAGCACTTCCAGACTAAACCCCACCGGTGGCTCAACAACACTTCTAGTTCCACCACGTCGTAAAAATTTTAGGCCTGTGCCTCAACCCGTGTCTAGTCACACCGACGTTGGCACCATTTTCTCTCCACCTACCACGTGCTGAGCACGTTCAGGCACAAGTGCATTGACCGTGACTCAATTAGCACTGCAATCGGCACCTCCTTATTTCCTCGTATTCCTAGTGGCTCGCTAGACACTGCCGGGCCGTCCCGCACGGTTCTACGCACTCTGCCAAACGCACATGTCTCATCCCAGTATGCAGATCAATGATGAGCATCACAAAATTCTCAATTGGCCCACCCTATAAACACTGATGCAAGTCAGCTTTGCCACATGCATTTCCCCATATTATTCACTAGAGCACAAAATTCAACTCAAAATAAATCTAATATAATAACCAGGCATTTGCAAAAACTCGCATTCTAAGACCCGATTTCCATTATAAATCACCTAGGTTCAAAGGTAAACAATCTGGCACATAGAGCAATTTCTAAAGTCCACAAAAATTACCAGTTGACCCCTATGGTTAGAAATAAATAGTCGACATTTGACGTACAGGAAATTTAATATTTTTCATCATAACATTTTCCCTACCAGTCCCTAGCATACTCGACATTCTAAGTCAAGTTTAGAAATGTACTCACTTAAAAATTCAGTTCGAGCTCGGGGACGATGGAACGATCGTGGCTCGGCTAAACGGTGAACTTGGGCGAGCGACGGTGACGAGATTGAGCTACGGACGTCGATTAAGCTCGGGAGTGACGAACGAGCTCCGAGCAATCGAGAGGAGGAAGACGCAGCATCAATTTCAAGTGCAGCCATGGAAGAGGAAGACGTAGTAGCAACAACGGCCAAAAATTTCAATCGAGATGATGAGGAATTGGCTGCAAACAAACACAAACAGAATAGGGTCAACTTTGATTCAAAACTGGGAATTTTCTAGAAGGTTTTTGGTTGATCCGCTTTCAGAATATCGAAACTTGAGGTCTTATGAGTACACAGCCGAAAACGAAGCTCGATCCGGACACCTGACGACCCCGAATAAGTCGATTTCCTCCGGGTGCACGTGCAAGAACACGAGAACCCGAGAAGAAGTCCAAGAGAGGTCAAGCGTGAACGAAGGTTGGATAGCAGCAAATTTGCATGTGGCTGAGTCACGGGGAGAGGCAGCAGCAAACACGAACAAGATGTGGCTGAGAAGAGGTGCAGAGGGCAGCAGCAACAATTGCATAGGGAAAAGAAGAGCTAATTAATGGAGGGCAATGTGGCAAGCTGCAAAATTTGACTCGGCAGATAGGGAAAGGAGGAAAGAAAAGGTAGGGGCATGTGGGTTGAGTGGAGAAGAGTCAAAGAAAGGGATCCAAAATTCATCAAGTCTCTTGTCTTCATGTGCATGGCTCTTAGGATGTCACAACTCTCCCCTCCTTACAATAATTTCGTCCCTGAAAGTTTCATTTTACTAATGCTACCAATTATTAGGAGTAAATGTCAGACACAACAAGAGTAAATGTCATCCTTACAATTTCTGTCGAACCACTTGGGCACTTGCATAAAGCAAACACCAAAAACAGTCACGCGACTGCTTCATGCAGTCACACGCATGCGTAAAGCAGCGCGCGCACTATATGCCTATGCACCACTGTGAGCCCATGCCTACGTATAGTGTAGGCATCAAAAGCAGTCATGGGCATGCATAAAGCAATCGCACGCACTGCTCTATACATGTAGGCGTCCCATGTGGGAGCCGAAAATTAGAACCCCACATGGATACATATACGTCCACAAAGGATGCCTAAGCATTTTTGGACGCTTGCATAGAGGTTCAATTTGAGGTGTCCATTATTGGATGCCTATGAAAGCATCCATTATGGATGCTTGTGGTGCCCATGTGGGCGCATAAAGCAGGCCCCCACATGGGATGCCAAGCAAAGATGGGACACCTACACAAAGCAGGCATCCCTGTGCGCTTGCTTTGTAACACATAATTTAAGATTTAGTGTTAGTACTCTTGAAAACACACCTACGTGAGAGAGAGGTCAAGAGTTGCTTGTTGACACTTCATTTTTGGCAATTTTTTTTCTTAGAAAATTTTAGAAAAATTTAAAAAATCCATAAAAATTCATAAAATTAAAAAAATCAACCTTGGGGACCTTGGCTTGGCCTAGAGAACCAATTTTGAACAAAAAATAACTTTTTATATTTTCAGTATTTTTTTGCATTTTATTTTTAAAAATTCATAAAAAAAATAAAAAAAGGATAAAATTATAAAATCAATTTTGGAAGCCTTGGCCTAGCCTATGCAACCATTTTGGAACAAAAAATATTTTTCCTTATTTTTCAAAATTTTTAATATTTTTCAGAAAATAGAAAAATACTGGAAAATCCATTAAAAAAGCATTTGAGGCCACAAAAATTACTCAATATTTTTATTTTTATTTTCTCTTCATTTTAGCCAGAGGAGTTTTGAAAAAAATCAATTTGGAATTGAGATTTTCTTTGATAATCTCATTTTCAGATTAATTGAAAAATTCTAAAAATTTCATTTTAACCCTATAATTTTCAATTTTTGCATTTCTGGAGTAGTGTTGTCCGCTTCTATTTTCCAAAATTATAATCTAGTCCAAATTTCTACAGAATTATCGAATTTCGCTAAAAAGGACCAAAATGTAATTTAGATTTTTGTAATTTAGTCCCTAAAAATACTCAAGATGCAATTAAAAATTTTTTAGGAACTAAATAAAAAATCATAGCACGTCACTCCCTAGTTTTTCACCTACTGAATCCATTGGTGGTGTTAAGTTTTACAAAAGAGGCCATCTAGGGCTTGGATTTCGTGAAATGGGTACTCGGGTCAAGACTAAAATTTGGGTTTTTTTTTTTTTGTAAATTCTCAAAAATTTGTGGGAGAAAATTCATCATTCGACAAAAGGCATGCTCCCAAGTTGGGATTTAACATCAATTTCGAATAATTTCGCGAAAATTAGGGCTAATTAAAAGTTTTTCAGCTCAATCGGGTCAATCAGGTTGGATTGACCCGACTTGGTCAACTCTTTGACCCGAACCATTTTTGGTTCAGATCCTCTAGTGCACGTTTCTTATTCAAGGGATGTTGGGTCTATTAGGGGTTTTGCTAACAGATTGGCAGAGGCTCTATGGCTATAAGAATGGGAGATTCCCATTTGGTTGGGGGATTTTTTTCGGTGGCAACAAGAGGGGAGAGAGAGAGAGAGAGAGAGAGAGAGAGAGAGAGAGAGGATTCAGAGGCAAAGCTCGTCATCCCCATTGAAGCTCGATAGCCCGAGAGGTTCAAGCTCGAATTTTCGAAGGTCCTGATCGCACCGAACGACGTAATCATTCTCATTAGCTTCGTCTCCACCTAGTGAACCCATAGCAACTGGCCATTTTCACTAGAAACCACTGAAATAGGTACATCCATTGAAGCTCGATGAAGCTCATCCTTCATGGCATAACCTCTGTTTATTCCTGATTTTATCTGCTGCTCGCCTGAGAAGAGTCTTGTACGTCTTCCGTTTCCATTCCTCTACTTTGTTCACATTTTCCTTGCATTAAATCACCGAGTCAATCCTAAACCCTAAAACATACCATGAGTTCTACCAGTTGTTCAGATCATGTCAGAGCTTCATCGATGGCTAGGTAAGTCTTCTTGTGATCCTGCGATGCTTTTCGATGGATTAGGTTCGTACTGTAATGCTATAATCGGCTAGGGTCAGACTTCGCCGAAAAATAGTTTCGGCCGAAGGAGGACAGTCTAGTTTAGGTCTATTCTTTGGTTTGGAAATTGATATGCATGGTGTTGCAGAGATGGTTTAGGTATAGACTGAAATCAGGAAGTCGATTGGGAGGTTTTCGTGACAATTTGCATTGATTGCGTGTCTTTTCTGGCGAGGCTCGCCGAAGAAGACAATGAACAGTGCCATCGGCAGCACTATTCATCATCTTCTCTGGTGAACATCGACTCGGTCAACTTACATTGATCGGGTCAACAGGGACGTGGCATTGACGTGGCGCTAATGTGAACAGCCACATCGGATGCCACATCAGTTTAGTGGTTACAACAAATAACAAAATAACAGATTTGATTGGATGGCCAGGATTAAAACACGTGTTGAGGTCTGGTTTTTTTTTAGAATAAAATTTACGAAATTCGATTAATCTAATTAGCTCTTAGAAATAAAAAGAAAAAATGAAAATATAGACGAACGGTGGAGATTAAGTTTTGAGGTTAGATCTTGGCTGTTGATCTCAAGATCCAGTCTTAGGATTAGATCTCAACCGTTCATTTAATAGGCAGAGCGTACGAACAGATTAGTGCCATGTGTCTCCCTTGTGGCCGCAGGATTAAATCCTAGGTGGGAAAATAAAAAAACAGAATAAAAATCTAAAAAAATTCAAAAATTCAAAACAACGTCGTTTTTGTGTCGGGTTAGAGTAGTGGACCTCGGGCCGATTTGGTTAGTGGTCCTAGTCAATATGACCCGATCCGTATAACCCAATAAAATATTAATAATAATAAAAATAACAAATAGTAAAAAAAACTCAGAAAATAAAAAATTAGAAAAAATAGAAAACCAATAAAAATCCAGAGCGATGTCGTTTCAAAATTAGGTCAAGCATGTGTGGGCTCTCGAGTCGTGGGCCGGATCAATCTGACCCAGTCCGAAAAATTAGAAAATGTAATAATAAAAAAATAAAATAAAATAATACATAAAAATATAATAATAATAATAATAAATAAAAAATCATAAAAAAATTGTAGAATTTTTAGAAAAATCATGAAAAATTTTCAGAAAATGTAGAAAATTGTTGGAAAATAGGGAAAATTCTAGAAAAATAGTAAAAAAATCCAGAGAATATAAACAATGTTCCAAAAATAGGAAAATTCTTAGAAAATCTTAGAAAATTCTAAAAGTTTTAGAAAAATCCTAAAAAAAATTTCAAAAAAATCTAGAAATATTCTCAAAAAATTGTGAAAATTAGAAAAAAAAACACATTCAACTAGTTTGACCTATTTTCACAATTTTGACTTCTCGAACTTTCAAAAAATGACTATTTTGCCTATCTAGTCAATCTGACTCAGACCTTTCCAGATCACTCGTGAACCCAATTGATGTGCTTTCTAGGCTTTTAAGACTCCCTTAGGCCCACTTTGACTTGATTTGATGTGTGTTCTCCATGTATTGATTCCTTGATTGTGCACTTATTTCCATGATTGTGATTGATAGGACAAATAATCCCATTTGCATGAACCCATTAGATTTTTAAGATTTACCTTATCTAAAAGCACCTGTATGAATTCTATTGATTAGGAAATTACTCAACTTATATATCGAAAGTGCGTCGACCAACCAATCGACGTAACTAAGTCCTTGAATCCATTTTTCTAGTTTTATCGTAATCGAACGATCTCTCCTAATCGCTCGATAGAATTTCTAATCACACCCTCCAAAAAAAGATTAGCGGCGACTTTCATGGCATACACACTGATCACATGTCACCCGACCACACTAAGGTTGACCTCGATTTTAGAATTTCCTAATGCGATTTGGTGTGCGCCAGAGAAGACCCGAGTTAAGTCCAGATATTAAAATGGGTCTAGTAATCCATTAACTCTCTCGAGACCAAAATCTCGGGAGGGTCGCGATAAATTAGCGACTCCGCTGGGACTTAGTTTTGAACTATTAGAGGATTTGAGCCGATCAAAAAGTTGAGTGTTTTCTAACGTACATTTCTGTAGGTGCTCTTGAAGGTGAGGTACGTACGCTAACCATCGTATTAAATATTTTTGCAAATGGGAGGAATAAGGGGTGGAATGATTGCTGACATTGTTTTCTATAGGTTGGAGTTTGGAAATGTATGTTTATAAATACAATTATAGAAGCGATGTTTTGATATAAACTATTGTACATGTCTTGCATTTCTAATGATCACGACACCTCGCACACACCCATGGTCAAACCCCGACTGCAACCACCTTCTAGGATTACCTTAGATAGGAAAAGGGTGCGAAAAGATTTCGTGTTTGATGGCACTTAAGACTCTCATATACGTTTTCGCTCATTATCCTAATTGGCAATCTCCAACCCTCTTGGGCAAGTGCTCTTAGGGAGGGGGATCTGCTTTATTTGGATTGTGGAAGCCTTAGCCATAGGTTCCATATCCACGCGTTTGATTTTAGAATCCAACCTTTACTTATCTCATACGAATGTCTATGGATGGTTGGTATACCTAAAACCGAATACAAAATCTCTCTTCGAGTGCGGTTGGTAAGTTCGTTCCTTTCTTGAATTTATTTTCTTATATGTATATGTTCAATTGCTCAAGACATACGCATGTTCATATTTCTTTTCACCGAGCATATCATCACACTCTCATGCAAGTGATTAAACTTAATGCCGACTCTTGCACAGATTGTCGATGCCTCACATTGTTACTTCAGATTTGAAACTTTTTGGCCACAAGAAGAAGGTGGTATGGCCTACCCCCAACACTAGGTTTCAACTCACCCGATTCCTGTACGGACGAGAGCTCACTAGAAGGAATTTGGGGCCACCCAATGATTGTTACACCAATTTCCACGTATATAATATCCACCTGAAGAAGGATACAGAGAAATTCCTAATATCCTACCGTGAGACTCAAAGGCAGATCCGCAATGGCCAAGCTAGAGGCGTCTCCGACTAAAGAATGAGTGCATCGCCAAGGAGAATAGACCGATGACAGCACCTTGGGAGAAGAAGGGGCATCGTCCTACTATTAGGACTCGCCCGAAGCGCATAACCTTGAAGAAGAAGCCCAAAATTGAAGAGAGCACTAAGGCACCACCCGTTGGTGAGGCATATGTGGAGGTAGGACAATGGATCACAAGAACTTCAGAGACGAAACCTTGAAGATCAAGCCTGAAGGGCGTTTCTTTTGCAAAAATAGTATCACATTCCATTGGTCTTTACTTCTAGTTTTACTTTCAATTTTTAGATATCTGTATAGGGTCCTTTCATTAATGTCCCTACCCTATCCTTTCGCTTAGACACACGTGTACTATGGATCTATGTCAGTTGTATGCTTTCTATTTTTGTCCTGATCAATGGAATGTGATGTTGGCATTACTTTTAATCACTTGAATGACCCTTCTCAATTACATACTTCTCTTGAAGTAAAATATCAATTAGATCTCTTATTCGATTATATTTAAGTCAAATGAGAGACTCTAACTCTTATTTCACCCAAGTAGAAATATGCAATTGAGGAATTTCATGCATTACTCGTAACATTGCATTTTACATTTTTAAGTAATCCATGCTAATTAATTTTTTAAAATATCATTTCTAGATTTTAGACTCGATGGGAAAAAGAGATATCCAAGTGATCTCTATCCCCTAGGACGAGCTCTGGGCTTGGTGGAATAACCTTAATAAAGCAAATCAAGCATATGTCAGGAAAAAGCTAGGATTTTTGCTGGGACCTCAATAAAAGCAATTCGGTAGGTTTCCTTTATCATTTCTCATAGAAATATTCTCACACCATCCCATAGATAAAGGAACCAAGTCTGGTAGGGTATTGTTGACACTTGATTTTTAGCCATTTTATTTTTAGAAAATTTTAAAAAATCTATAAAAATTCAAAAAATTGAAAAATCAACTTTGGGGACCTTGGCCTAGCCTAGAGAATCAATTTTGAAAAAAAAATAAATTTTCATATTTTTAGTATTTTCCTGCATTTTATTTTCAAAACTTCATAAAACAAATCAAGAAAAAATGAGAAAAATAAAAACAAATCAACTTTGGGGACCTTGGCCAAGCCTAGGAAACTATTTTTGATCAAAAATAAATTTTCATATTTTTCGCGTTTTTTTAGTACTTTCAAAAAATAGAAAAATACTTGAAAATTCACAAAAATATCAATTGAAGCCACAAAAATATGAAAAGTAGTCAGTAGTTTTTTTTTTAATTTTCCATTCATTTTGGCCAAAGAAAATTCGAAAATATTATTTTGGAATTGTGGTTTACCTAGTTAATCATTTTTCGGATTAATTATAAAAAATTCTGGAAATTTCATTTGAGCTCCGTAATTTTCCTTTCTACTTTTTCCGAGTCCTAACATTTGATACTCTTGCAAAAGGTGTCAAATTGGTTTTGAAATAGAAAATAATAATAAAATAATGAAAGGTTGACCAAGTCTTAGCCAACCCAAAGCCATGAACAGAGGGCTATCTCCAGCTTCTTCTTGTGCACCCAGGGAACTTCGCGAAGGGAACGGCAAAAAAAAAAAACGCAAGATTGAAGTCAATAATTGTGCACGTCGGAGCATCGATTGAAGAACCCATGTTACCCATTTGCGTTCGACCGCCGCCGATACCAAGGCACACGTGCAGTCACGTGAGGATGAGCCAAAAATAAAAAGAAGAAGAAAACCCCTCGTTCGTACCATTTTGAAAAAAGGGGTATAAAGCTTGGACGTTGGAAAGTAGTTGGAGGAGGTTCATTCGGTTACAACACACAGAGATACGAAAGGTTGGAAACCAAAATTTGGAGCCTTGTCCCGGGTCGGTTAGTGGGCCGGGTCCATTTGATCTGGTCCGTACAACAAATCAAAAAACATAAAATAAAAATAAAAATAAAAATATAAGAAATACAGAAAATCGAATAAAAAATTCAAAAAATTTGGAGCGGTGTCATTTTGGGTCCTTGGGTTTTAGGTTCGGGCTTTCGGGTCGGTTGGGCCGGGTCAACCCGACCCGGTCCGGGGAAAAAAAGATATACAAAAAAGGTAAAAAAAAGTAGAAAAGAAGAAAAGAAAATACAAAAAATACATAAATAGGATAAAAAAATGAGGAAGATCACAAAAAAAAATCATAAAAAAATTTCAAAAAAATATCAAAAAAAATCTTTAGAAAAATTCGAGAATAAAAAAATAGTAATAAAAAATAAAAATAATAAAAATAAATGAGAAATAACTAAAAATACTCAAAAATTCAGAAAAGGTAATAATAATAATAATAATAATAAATAAATAAATAAATAAATAAATAAATAATCACAAGAGTCATAAAAATTTCAGAAAAAAACTTAAATAATTAGGAGAATAGGAATTATAGTGATAAAAAATCATAAAAACTTTAGAAAAATTTGGAAAATTTGTTAGAAAATATAGAAAATGTTTGGAAAAATAGGGAAATCCTTAGAAAGTCTTAGAAAACTCTAAAAAAATGAAGAAAAATCCAGAAAAATTCCTAAAACTTGTGAAAATTAGGGAAAAACCACATTCAACTAGTTTGACATAATTTCACATTTTTGGACTTCCCGAGCCTTCCATAATGACCATTTTTCCCTTCCGATCAATCTGACCCAAATCATCCCAAATCACCCTTGAACCTAATTGACATGACTCCTAGGCTCATTAAACTTCTTAAGGCTTGCTATGACTTGATTTGATGTGATTTCTCCCCGAATGGATTTCTCGATTGTACTTTTATTTCGATAATTGTGATTGAGAGGATAGAAACTCCCATTTGCATGAACCCATTAGATTCATAGAACCTACCCTATCTAATCTCGCTCGCATGAACTCCTTAGATTAGGAAAATCACTCAATTTAGGTACCGAAAGGGCGTCGATAGTAATATTGACGTAACTAAGTCTCCGAACCCAAAATCTCTGGTTTTCGTAGAATCGAACGATACCTCTCAATCGCTTGATAGGGTTTCTAGTCATACCCTCCAAAGAATGACTGATGGTGACTCAAAATGCATGTACTCCAATGCACATGTCACCTGACCACACTTTTGACACTCGATTTTTGGCCAATTTCGTTTTCAAAATTTTTAGAAAATCCATAAAATTCATAAAATTGAAAATCAACTTTAGGGACCTTGGTTTGGCCTAGGGAACCAATTTTGAGTAAAAAATAATTTTCCTAATTTTTCATAATTTTCTGCATTTTATTTTCAAAAATTCCTAAAAAAAATTAATAAAAAGTCAGAAAATTGCAAAATCAACTTTGGGGACCTCAGCCTAGCCTAGGGAACCAACTTCGACCAAAAAATAATTTTCCTTATTTTTCGTATTTTTCTGCATTTTATTTTCAAAAATTCATTAAAAAAAATCAATAAAAAGTGAGAAAATTACAAAATCAACTTTGGGAACCTCAGCCTAGCCTAGGGAACCAATCTTGAGCAAAAAATAATTTTCCTTATTTTTTCATTTTTAATATTTTCAGAAATTAGGAAAATAATAAAACAAATTTAATAAAATAGCATTTGAAGTCAGCAAATTACCAAAAAATAGTCAATATTTTTAATTTAATTTTATCTTCATTTTGGATGAATAAATTTTGAAAATTTAGTTTTGGAATCTAGGGTTTCTTTGTTAATTTCAATTTTCAGATTATTTAAATAATTCTAGAAATCCCATTTTAGCCTTCTAATTTTCTATTTTTACATTTTTAGAGTCGTGTCATCCTCCTCTATTTTTCAAAATTAAAATTGAGTCCAAAAGCCCTCAGAATCGCCCAATTTCGCTAAAAAGGATCAAAGTGCAATTTCTGATTTTTTAAATTGGTCCCTAAAATCACTAAAAATGAAATTAAAAATTTTCTAGGGACTGAATTGAAAATAGGGTGACGTCACCCCTTAGATTTCCAATGGTGGTGTCAATTGTTGCAAAAAAGGACCCTAAGACTTTGGATTTTGCAAAATGGGTTCTCGGGTCAAATTAGGAAATTGGGTTTTCGCATCAATCCTTTGGAAATTTGGCCTGAAAATCATTTTTCTAATGCATTTCTTGCCACAGAATCCAATTTTGGGGTTTAATTTGCCTAATTTTGGCTTTTTTAAAGCTAATTTAAGCAAATTTAATCGATCGGGTCAGTTGGGTCGGGTCGGATCCGACCCGATGACCCTGTCAACTTGCCTGAAGTCAACAGAACCAAGTTTGGTTCTTCTTCCTCTTCACGCGAGAAACAACTCAAAAAACTAGGGGATCCTAACCGAGAAAATCTTGACAAATTCCGAGAGATTGCAGGTTGTTTTGGGCGATGATCCGAATCAAATTAGGTTGAGATGATTTCGAAGGGTTCGGGGGTACCCAAATTGGGTTTAAAAAGACGAAGAGAGAGGGCAAAAGGGGGGGTTTTTTCGGGGTTTTGAAGCTCGGGTGAAGAGAAGAAGAAGAAGTTAGTGAATTTTTAAGCTCAATTAGAGCAAAAGAAGAAGAATAGGAGGATTACGTTGTTCCTCCGTACTTCTTGAGGCGTCAAGTATCATCGTGAACTCCTCAAATTGGCCGAAGTATCTCGGAATAGGTAATTACCATTTCCAAACATAAAGCTCTGCAACTCTGGTGAATTGTTACCCCGTTGATTATTCTTCGAATTGATGCATATACCTTATTCCCTGAGTGATTATGAGTACACCCCCACTTCATTTTTGCATTGATCGAACGCTTGAGCTCCCATTCGAAGCCTCGAAATTCCATCCGATTGTCATTTCTTCGCCAGCTTAATCTGGCAATCTAGGGTTCGATCGGAGTACCAGGTAAGTCTCCTGAACCTTCCATGATGCACTCTATCCAAAGAATCGAATAGTTATGCTCTGTATTATGCGATTGAACCGCGATGGATGTGCACTATGAATGCTTCGGTTAACCCGTTTTAGCGGTTGGATCTTAGTGTGATTCTAATATATTGATCTGGAGTTGGATGTGAGTCGATCGGCGGTGAAATTAGCTTAATCGAACTTGTCTTCGCCGTTAGATCGTCGCCGATAAACCCTGGCCGTCCATCTGGTTTTGGCTAGAGGAAGGAGACGAAGTCCAGTCACCGTTTGACTCGGTCAAAAGCTGACGTGGAAATGACGTGGCAGGACACGTCATGTGCTACGTAATCAAGTTGACCGAGTCAAACGTCGACGTAGACGCCTCGTCAGCATAGTCTATAATAACATACCTAGATTTGACGGTTAGGACTTAGCCATGTGTCGAGATCTCGAATTTTCGTTAATATAAAGGTTTAATTCGAAAATTAGGAATAACGGACGGTTAGGATTAGACTCGGTATTCCGGTCTCAACCGTAGGTTCCTTCAGCTGGATCGAACGTCCGTGGAGTAACCACGTGGCGAATCTCTGACCGTTAAATCTAAAATAGGTAGAAAATAGATAAAAACAGAATGAAAATCAAAATTTTGAAAATTTAAAATAAACCCCTAAAACTACGTCATTTTGGTGTTGGGTCAAATTAGTGGGCCTTGGACTGGGTTTAGATTAATGGGTCGGGTCCATTCAACCCGGTCCCTATAACCTAATTCAAAAAAAAAATCCAAAATAATAATAATAATAAAAACAAAAATAGAAAATTAGTGAAGTAGAAACGGCATTGTTTTGGTCTAGAGTTTTAGATTTCAATTCGGGTTATTAGGCCGGGTTGACCCAACCTGGTCCGAAAAATTAGAAAATAGTATAAAAATAAACAATAAAAAATAATAAAAAAATAAATAAATAAATAATCGAATAAAAATACAAAATAGAATATAAAAATGTAAAAATATTCTAAAAAATCTTATAAAATTTTAGAAAATTCGAGAATTATAAGAACAAAAACAATACAAAAAATTATAGAAATTTTAGAAAAGTTTAAAAAAATTTGTTAAAAAATATGTGAAATTTTTAGAAAAATAGGAAAAATATTAGAAAATAAAATATAATAATAAAACTCCAAAAATGTATAGAAAATATCTAAAAATAGGAAAAATCCCTAAAAAATCACAAAAAAATTTCAAAAAATTCAGAAAAACATAGAAGATGTCCAAAAATAGGGAAAATTCAAAAACTCATAAATTGTTTAAAAATGTCCAAAGATGGAAAAATCCTCATTAAAATCATAAAAACCTAAAAAAATCAAGAAAATTAAATAAAAAATAAAAAAATACCCAAAAATTCTCAAAAATCCTGAAAGCGAAGGAAAAATTATACTTAACCCATTTTCACATTTAGACCTCACGGGCCCTTAAGAAATTACCATTTTGCCCCTCTGGTCAATCCGGCCCAAACTATTCCAAATCATTATTGAACCCAATTGACATGCTTTCTAGGTTTTCTTAAGATCCCCTTAGGCCCGCCTTGACTTGACTTAATGTTTGTTCTTTACATATTGATTCCCTGGATTGCGCATTTACTTTTATAGTTGTGATTGATAGGATAGATACTCCCATCTGCATGAATGCCTTAGATTCTTAAAGCCTACCTTACCCTATATCGCCTGCATGAATTCTTTAGACTAAGAAATCACTCAATTTAGGTACCGAAAGGGCGTTGATAGTAATATCGATGTAACTAAGTCCCCGAATCTAGATCTCTGGTTTTCGTAGGGTCGAATGATCTCTTCCAATTGTTCGGTAGGGCTTCCAGTCATATTCTCCAATAAATGACTAGTGGCGACTCCGATGGCATGCACACTATTCATATGTCACTTGACCATACTAAGGTCGACCTTGATTTAAATTTCTCTGACGCGATTTGGTATGGACCTGGGAGGGTCCGAGCTCGGCTTAGATACTCAATGGGCCTAGCAATCCATTAACTCTCTCGGGATCTGAAAAATCTCGGAAGGGTCATGACACACACAAAAGTCGATCTCGATTCTAAATTTCCTGAAGCAATTTGATATGGGCCTGGGAAGGCCCGAGCAAAGCCCATATGTCAAAATGGGCCTAGCAATGCATTAACCCGCCCTTCTTAGGAGGGTCGCGATAGACTAGCGACTCCGCTGGGAAATTGGTTCTAACCCATTAGAGAACTTGAGCTAATTAAAAGGTTGAGTATTTTCTAACATACTTTTCTGCAAGCGCTCTTGAAGGTGAGGTACGTACGCTAACCATTGTATTAAATGTTTTTACAGATGGGAGAAATAAGGGGTAGAGTGTTTGTTGATATTGTTTCCTGCAAGTTGGAGTTTGGGAATGTATTGTTATGAATGCAATTATAGAAGCGGTGTTTCAATATAAACTACTGTGCATGTCTGGCAATTTTAACGATCAAGACACCTCGCACACACTCACGGTCAAACCCCAACTGTAATCACCTTCTAGGATTTCCTTAGATAGGGAAAGGATATGAAAGGATCTTGTGTTTGATGGCACTTGAGACTCTCGTATCCGTTCCCGCTCATTATCCTAATTGGTGATCTCCAACCCTCTTGAGTGGGTACTTTTGAGGGGGAATTTGCTTCATCTGGATCATGGGAGCCTTGGCCATAGGTTCCATACCCACGCGTTTAATTTTTAGAGTCTAACCCTCACTTGTCTCATGCGCATGTCTGTGGATGGTCGGTATACCTAAAACCAAAAATTGAAACACAAAAAAGGGGGTTTGGTTGGTAAGGCTTTCTTATCTTATACTTGTAATTCATTTTCATATATTTTAAATTCTACATACCATGCACATCATGGATCATCTCACAAAAAGTTATTATCTGAGTGATTGGTTTGAAAGTCACTTTTGGGATAGAAGGATGGTTTCCCTAAATCATGTTGTAATTCTTGAGATAACCACGAGGGGGCAAAGGAGCATTCCACGCCACGACACCAACATGTAATCATCTGAAGCATGTCGATTCGCCTGTAGGAGGGAGTTCCATGATTGATGGATACATGTGCTAGTTTGAAGAAACCCAATTTCAACCAGGCAATTTATAACTCTATTTGGAGCTTCTTAGTGTTTATCACATCCATTTACTGTCGATTTTATTTCTAAACTTTATAATCTAGATTTCCTCATGTATGAATCATTTCTATCTCATACCTTTAGATATGATGTACTAGGAATCTTTTAAGATGTATCTGAACTATCTAGACTCCTCTAGAAATTTTAGTAGATGGATATGATAGTGGCTTTCATCCCAATCACTTGAGTGAGCCTAGTCAATTGCATGATTCCTTTTGGGAGAAATTTGATTTAAAACTCTCTATTGGATCTCCTTTTGTCAAATAAGAGTGTTTAACCCATATTTCACCAAAAGGAAATATAGAATTGAATGGCTCATGCATATGTAGCTTTCATATATAATCTGTGGTAACTGTTTAAAGTCATTCATGTTTTCTAACTTCAAAGAGATATTAGATATTCGAATTATCCCCATTTCCAGTAAATGGCTTCAGTTTGGATGTCCTATATTTCATTGAATTTAGGACACATTGAAATTGTACTTTATTCGTCTTGGATGTTCCACTGATTTTCCTTGGAATTGTCCAAAGATAGTTACCACGAATTATATCTCTTTCAATAGTATGTTTTCTTATAAAAAATATTGGTAAGAGCTTTTCACGAAGTGCTAAAACTCGTGTGGGGATTTTATCTTTATTAATCTTAAGAAAGCATAAAAATTGAAAGAACTTATGCTTTCTTTTTAACTTCTCCCTTCTAATGTTAATCTTATAATGACCAGGTGATCTTTAACCACAAGGATATCTGTCCTAGCTCGCTTGCAAGCTATAATGGAACAAGAAAATTTGGGACCGCATATGTTTGATTTGGAAGCCCAATTACGCTACGTAAGTGCAATGTTGTCTGATATGAAAGCCACGATGGTTGATCAACGAGGGAAGTATCCAATTGGAGATAACGTCAACAAAACATTTCAGCCAAGTTCCTCTAATGATTTAGACACAAACCAAATTCCTCATGTGGGGTCAACTTAGAGCAATGAAGTGCCACCCAAACCTGCACCCACGGTGGTAGATTTAGAGAAAGGAAAGAATAGCAGGCCCACTCTCAAAGTTGAGGAAGGCGTAAGGAGGTTAGCTAAAATTGAAGAGTACTTGAGTAGTCAAGGATACGAGTTGACTAAATTTGACAAGATCATTCTATTCGTAAAGATAGATGTCCCTTCTGACTTTAAGGAGCTCGACTTCGTGAGGAAATATGATGGAACTGGATGTCCCAAAGCGCATCTCAGGTACTACCTGTGCAGGATAGTGTATTACTTAGACTACATTCCATTACTCATGAATACCTTCCAGGAAACTTTGGCAGGCGCCGCTCTGTCTTAGTTTATCGAGCTGGACCTTGAGAGCTATGACAGTTGGGAAGATCTAACTGAAGACTTTCTACGTCAGCTTAAATTAAATATTGCAATAGCTCCTACTAGAGATGATCTACTCAGAGAAAGTAAAAGGGAGGACGAGAGCATTCGAGTCTACACGCAGCGTTGGAAAGCTATGGCGATGCAAGTTAAGCCCCCCATTGCAGAAGATGAACTTATAGAACTATTTTTGAGGGCGCTCCCATTTGAACTGTTCGACAAACTAAATACTTCCGGGTGTTTGACTTTTACCCATCTCTTGAAAGTGGGGGAACTCGCCGAATGGGCCATGAAGGAAGGAAAAGCACATGAAGTGCCACCAAAGCGGCAATATCTGAAAAATCAGGATAGTGAACCTTTAATTGATGTAGCGTTTGTGCCACATCGTCTCAAACAGAATAATCTTTTGAAATCAACTCTCACTCAAAGAAACACCTCTGGGGAGACATCGAGAATTTTCAAGTCGTCCCAAAAAATCAACAATGCATTTTATACCACTTCCCATGCCACTCTCGAAACTACTTCCAATACTTTTGGAAAAGGAAATGGTGACTAAGGAAGTATCGAGATACAATCCCCCCAAGTTCAAGGGTTATAATGAGACCAAATCATGCGCTTACCATATGGGAGAAAGGGGCCACAGTACAAACAATTGTATTCGACTCAAGATTAAGGTGCAAAAGCTTATTGACAACGGTGTACTGGATTTCAAAGAATGAGAGCCTAACGTCCACCAGAATCCCTAGTTCACTATCAAGGGATCAACGTGATACATAGAAATAGCAAAGAGGATAGGATCTTTCTTTCTCCCCTCCTTATTATATTTAGGTCATTGCATTTCATTTCGTTGCAATTTCAATTCATTTGTTGCATTGTCCAGTTCATTTGGATGCGCCTCACTTTGTATAAGGAAAGCACCTTTGGATCTCAGGCCGTTGGTCCAAATGGTATACCTTGTAATTCGGCCTCATCATTTGAATTTCAATAGAATGCATATGCAAGTTTTACTAAGGACGTGCAGGAATACTTCAAACTAGTCCAATGATGACACTTATCTTCATTTTTTGAAGCTTGAGGCTTAGGTTCCTGCACGCTTCCTAGTTTTCAAATGAGATATAAGGGACGAGGATATCCAAAGATATGAGAATTAGTCCCTATTCCTTAAATTCCTTTCAAATGATTACCTTTCATGCGTAATCCTCATTTTCTTTGGTGAAAATATCTTCGAAAATGATTTTCTCAAAATTGAATGTATACACTGTGATTCTACTCACGTGATGATTTGTGCAGAGAAGCACGAGGAACGGGGCTTCAAGAAGGTAAATGTGATCATTCTAATGGAAACGTCTCATATATAGTCTAACTTGTCGACATATTCCTTTTGGCCCAAGTTGAAAGTAGCCAATTTCTCAAGACAATGGAAAAGATATTCAAAGATAAATGAAGAGAACTTACTTGAAGCAAGTCTTTCCAATTTTACCAAAGAAGCATATCGAGATGACGGGAAGTCATCCAAGTGCGAGCACATTACCAACCTAGAAAAAGGATAAAATCGAGTCATCTATTTCGGTAAAGAGACGTATCATTCCTAAGCACCTTCTAATCCATCATGATTATATTGTTACTTGTCCTCTTTTCTCGCAGGCAATTAATGGAGGCAGGACACTCAAGGGACAATTCTATCGAATGACAAAATTTGAAAAATCAAATACTTCAATAGTGAATACAAGAATTCCAAGGAAAAGATGAAAATATACTAAGTTACTTAGCCAGGGGCAAATGTTACTTAGCCAAGGCAAACACCACTTGACTGGGGCAAATAGATTGTTAATGTAACCAAGGGTTCGCTCATGAATGACGCGTTCCAAGTCAAATGAAAGAGAGACTCCACACTGCAATGGATTATAGATCCTCAGAATACATGTGATCGCATCCAAATTGGGACATATAATTCGCGGTGAAGTTGTATCGTTCCAATTTGCTTTAAATTTGAGAATATGTGCTGACTCCTAATCATTTTGTTTTCCCAAGGCACTTCAGCCATGACAGACAGGTAAGTACCCCTCACTCTAAAAGTTTCTAATTCTATCTAAACCATAACGATTGATTGCTCAGACTGCTGATGAGAACTTTTAAAGTTCTCAAAATCACGTGCATTCTCATTCAAAAAATTTTGAGGTTATCCAAAACATGCTTGAAGCATACATGCATCATGATCTCCTATGATGATTGAATTCCGATCAAATCGAAATGAATTTCAAATGAGGGGGTTTAGGCCTATTAAGTTGAGTAACTCGGAGGATAAGGGGCAAACCTTATCCAAACACGTCCCTACACACTTGAAAGAGGAGTGAAGGAAGGGTGAGATAGAAAACCTTTGTCTATGAACATAGAGATCATTTGCAGCGATTACATAGATTGAAACGATGAAGGTTGATTTTCCTTTCTCTATCCTAAACACATGATAATCCATTGCAAATCCATTTGAGCCCATAAAAGGAGAATTCAAATATAACCCTGTCAAAAACCACCCCACATTGGGGCAATTTGGAGGTTCATTGGCTGATCCCTTGGAGAAAAGATCAAGGTAAGATTTTATTGTGCTGACTTGCACCAACCTTTTTGTGGCAGCTTCAAGTGGGCTTGAAACATCAAAGTGAGGGAGAGCAGTTTAGTTCTCTATCCTATACAGTCTGTCTTTTGTTGAGCCAATTTGAGCCTTTAATAACTTCATTTCTAAACCCAGTTAGTGATCACCTCTCCAAACTGGGGCAATGCACATGATTTTACAATAGGGAATGAGGGCACGGATGAAATTATCTCCCATGTTTGGTCTAACAAAATTGTGGGGCAGACAAAAGCAAGTCACTTGGTAAAAGCAGGACCAAAAGCCCACTATTGGAGAAAAACTGCGGTACTTTACGAAAAGATGATTGAGGATAAGTACAATGAAAATGCCAAAAGACAATAGGGCTAACAAAAACAAGTTCATTGTAAAAGGAAGGCCAAAGCCCTTTATAAGAACAAAAGCCATGTTATCCAGAATGTAAGTAGAAGTGTTATAAAGTCAACTAAAGTTTCGTTGAATACAAGTATCCAGAAGACTTTTGGGGGCTCAAAGATATAAATTTGCCCCCCCCCCCCAATAACTATGGCCGTAGATAATGATGCAAAGGTGATTACCAACCTATCATACCCCTCATTTTGAAAATGGCCTTGTCGAGCTCATCCCGAACCAATGTTACAACCTATCATAAAAGCCTCTCTTAATTGAGACGTTTCAAGTCACCGTGAGATTCCACACAAGAAGCTGTTAGCTAAAGGAGTAAGTACAATCTAGTCTTATTTGGTCTTTAAGGTTCTTGACTTGTAAACCCGAAGAATATAGTTTTAAAGTTTAGTTCGAAACCTCAAAGCGCATATCCATTATATAAGCCTTTAACCAAGCCAACATTACGGTCCCTTAAAAGACTTTCTCTGATCAATCCGATGTATACACTGCAAATAATCCCGAAATTCTTGACATAAGGTTTCAAGTGATAGTTTGAGTGTTTTTAGGAATCTTTCCCAGTAAGGAAGCAAAATCTCTTAGAAAATGATAATGTGAGAAGTCCTCTCTGATGAGTATGCTCTAATTAGTAGTCTGATCAAACTCATTTGGCAATTCAAATCATTTGACTCAAAATCATCCTCATAAGGGATTTATGATCACACTTGTCATGTGGCAAGATGTTTTGCATAACCTTTGACAGCACATTGCCTTCTTTGGAAAATTTTACATAGATCCTAAATGATGATCATAGGAATATAATCCATCTTGAAGATGTGACGTGTTTAAAATATTTTAAATTTTCTAAATCTCTACTTCTTTTGGTTAGAAAAATCAGGTTTGAGCTTCTGCAGGATTTCTGGCTTCTCAGATCCTAGAATGGCGCCCTCTTTGGCAAAATGATTTAGGATTAAAATTTTCTGCATGACTCTTAATTTTGTTAGATCTCACAATAACACCCAAGATCAGCCCAACGTTAGACACCGCCTAAAGGATCAGCCCAACTGTAGACCACTTAAAGGATTAATTCAACGATAGACACTGCCTGAAGGATCAGCCCAACGGTAGACACCGCCTGAAGGATCAGTCTAACGGTAGACACCGCCTAAAGGATCAACGCAACGGTAGACACCGCCTAAAAGATCAGCCAACAGTAGACACCGCCTAAAGGATCAACCCAACGGTAGACACTTCCTAAAGGATCAATTCAAAGGTGGACACCGCCTAAAAGATCCACTCAAAGTTTTCAAAGTCCTTTTTTTCCAAACAGCAAAAGTCCTTATTGCAGGCACAAAAAGTTCTTGATACAGGCACCAAAAGTCCTTGATATAGGCATCAAAAGTCCTTGTTACAGGTATTTTCATGGGATGACCTACCATAAGAGTGAATTCTTAATCAAATCTTAATCAGTAGAATCCTTTTCATTAGGAATCTGTCATGGGGTGACCTACCATACGGGTCAAATTTCAATGAGGTGTCCTACCATACGAGTCAAATCTTAATCAAGTTTTAAATCAGTAGAATCCTTTCATTAAGAATCTTCCATGAGATGACCTAGCATACGGGTCGAATTTTAATGGGGTAACCTACCAAACGGGTCAAATCTTAATCAAATTTTAAATCAGTAAAATCCTTTCATTAGGAATCTGCCATGAAGTAACCTACCATACGGGTCCAAACTCAATTGGGTGACCTACCATACGGGTTGAATCTCAATGGGGTGACCTACCATACGGGTCAAATCTTAATCAAATTTTAAATCAGTAGAACCCCTTCACTAGGAATCTATCGTGGGGTGACCTACCATACGGGTCCAGCTTCAATGGGGTGACCTACCATACGAGTCTAAATTCAACTATTCTAAGGCGTTCCTATAACGAATCCATAGGTGTCTATTCCATTATCACCTAATCAATCAATGATAGCGCGAGATAAACATGTGAGTCTCAGGTAAATCCCTCAACTCTATCTCTCTCTCTCTCTCCCATATCAGAATGAGCAGAAAGAACTTTGGACTTAATCATTCAAAGAAGTGAAAAGAGGTGATGTCACGACTTTTCTTTTTCCAATAGAATCAACTAAACCTCAAGTGTCAATCTGTCTTTGAGAGTGATCTCTCACGAGACTCCTTTCAAAGATGGGCAGCTGTTGACACTTGATTTTTAGCCATTTTATTTTTAGAAAATTTTAGAAAATTTATAAAAATTCAGAAAATCAACTTTGGGGACCTTAGCCTAGCCTAGAGAACCAATTTTGAACAAAAAATAAATTTTCATATTTTTAGTATTTTCTTGCGTTTTATTTTCAAAAATTCATAAAAAATATGAAAACAATGAGAAAAATAAAAAATCAACTTTGGGGACCTTGGCCAAGCCTAGGAAACCATTTTTGATCCAAAATTAAATTTTCATATTTTTTTCGCATTTTTTTAGTATTTTCAGAAAATAGAAAAATACTTGAAAATTCACAAAAATAGCATTTAAGGCCACAAAAATATGAAAAGTAGTCAGTAGTTTTCTTTTAATTTTCCATTCATTTTGGCCACAGAAAATTCAAAAAAATTATTTCGGAATTGTGGTTTACCTAGTTAATCACTTTTTCAGATTAATTACCAAAAATTCTGGAAATTTCATTTTAGCTCAGTAATTTTCCTTTCTGCTTTTTCCGAGTCCTGACATTTGATACTCTTGCCTCATATTGAATTTTGATCCAATTGATTTCAATTTTGAGCTTAAAATTGCAAAAAGTGTCAAATTAATTTTGAAATGGAAAATAATAATAAAATAATGAAAGGTTGACCAAGTCTTAGCCAACCCAAAGCCACGATCAGAGGGCTATCTCCAGCTTCTTCTTGTGCACCCAAGGAACTTCACGAAGGGAACGGCAAAAGAAAAACGCAAGATTGAAGTCAATAATTGTGCACGTCGGAGCATCGATTGAAGAACCCATGTTACCCATTTGCGTTCGACCGCCGGCGATACCAAGGTGTACGTGTAGTCACGTGAGGATGAGCCAAAAATAAAAAGAAGAAGAAGACCCATTGTGCGCGCCAATTTGAAAAAAAGGGGTATAAAGCTTGGACGTTGGAAAATAGTTGGAGGAGGATCATTCGGTTACAACACATAGAGATACAGAAGGGGAGATTCATCGAGAGAGAGGGGGAGAGAAGGAGAGTTTTGCGAGGGCATTGGGGCCGCCATTGAAGCTTGCTCGGGCCGTGGTTTCTAAGCTTCAACCAGAGCAATTCAAGGAGAGTCGAAGCTTCAAATGAGTTCTCCGAGCATCGTGGAGCCACGAGGAACCGTTGGAACCTCGCCGTTCTTCTTTTCGTCACGAGAGAAGGCATACACCATTGTTGGAGCTTCGAAGGTCCGACAATGGCGGACCTCCGATTGTTTGATTATTTTACTTCAAATTAGTCTTAAACATCTCTATAGGCATCTTTAAACTCGTTTCCATTCCCTTTTTGCGTCGATATTGCATCAAAATCTCTAACCGAGCGTCCTCCATGGCCGTACATTTTCAAGCTTCCCCTAGACCAATCTAGGCCTAATCGAGTCAATCGGACTCGTAGGTAAGTGCACTTGACCTCCATTTATGCTTATTGAACGTCTAGAATAGCTCGATATGCTGCGCGTGCTAGCTCGAGAATCTTCCATGGCTGGAAATTTCGAGCTTCATAAGTTTTGAACCCATCGTTAGATCTAGCTAGATTTCGGATATGTTATAGATCTCGTCGAGACGATTCCAATGATACCAAGGTCGCCCCGATTGGAGTAGATTTGCCCATCGATCGGCGTCGGAGAAATTTCGGCCGTCCATTGGTTGTCTTCAACCTTTGGACGGTTGACCGGTCAATGAGCAACGGCCGATGTGTCACTGATGTGGCAACCACGGGGCATGTCATGTCATCCTGGAGGTGGTGATAATCCATTTTGGAAAGTAAAAATAAAAGCTTAGATCTAACGGTGAATATTATGCCACGTGGCGCGATCGTAGATTTTTTGGAAAATAAAAATCCTTTTTGATCTGGTGGCTAGTAGTCCGCCACGTGGCGAATTTTCAGGCCTTAGATTAGAAATAGGTGGGAAATTAGAAAAATGAATAAAAAAATTTTAAAAAAAAGAAGTAAAAAAAAATACCAAAACTACGCCGTTTTTTTAGTCGGGTTGGTATCATGGCCTTGGGCAGGGTCGGTTAGTGGGCCAGGTCCATTTGATCCAATCCGTACAATAAATCATGAAAAAAATAAAAATATAAGAAATTCAAAAAATCGAATAAAAAGTGAATAAATATATATATAGAAAATTCAAAAAATTTGGATCTGTGTCGTTTTGGGTCCATGGATTTTAGGTTCGGGCCTTCGGGTCGGTTAGGCTGGGTCGACCCGACCTGGTCCGGGGAAAAATATAAAAAATTGGAAAATAAGAAAAGAAAATACAAAAAATAAATAAATAGGATTAAAAAATGAGGAAGATCACAAAACAAATCATAATAAAATTTCAAAAAAGTATAAAAAAATATTTCTTTAGGAAATTCGAGAATAAAAAATAGTAATAAAAAATAAAAAATAAATGAGAACTAAATAAAAATAATCAAAATTCAGAAAAGATAATAAAAAAATAATAAATAAATAATAAATCACAAGAGTCATAAAAATTTCAGAAAAAGCTTAAATAATTACGAGAATAGAAAATATAGTGATAAAAAAATCATAAAAACTTTAGAAAAATTTGGAAAATTTGTTAAAAAAAATATAGAAAATGTTTGGAAAAATATGAAAATCCTTAGAAAGTCTTAGAAAACTCTAAAAAAATTAAGAAAAATCCAGAAAAATTCCTAAAATTTGTGAAAAATTAGGGAAAAATCACATTCAACTGATTTGACCTAATTTCACATTTTTGGACTTCCCGAGCCTTCCAAAATGACCATTTTACCCTTTCGATCAATGTGACCCAAACCATTCCAAATCACCCTTGAAGCTAATTGACATGATTCCTAGGCTCATTAGACTTCTTAAGGCTTGCTATGACTTGATTTGATGTGATTTCTCTGTGAATGGATTTCTCAATTGCACTTTTATTTCGATGATTATGGTTGAAAGGATAGATACTCCCATTTGCATGAATTTATTAGATTCATAGAACCTACCTTACCCAATCTCACCTGTATGAACTCCTTAGATTAGGAAAATCACTCAACTTAGATACTGAAAGGGTGTCGATAGTAATATTGACGTAACTAATTCCCCGAACCCAAAATCTCTAGTTTTCATCGAATCGAACGATATCTCCCAATCACTCGATAGGGTTTCCAGTCATACCTTCCAAAGAATGATTGGTGGTGACTCCAAATGCACGTACACCGATGCATATGTCACCCGACCACACTAAGGTCGATCTCGATTCTAAAGTTTCTAATGCGATCTGGTATGGGCCTAGGAGGGCCCGAGCAAAGCTCATATGTCAAAATGGGCCAAGCAATCCATTAACCCACCTTTCTCAGGAGGGTCGCGACAAGTATTCATTTTTTTCATTCTTTAGTTTCATCTTATTCCCTATTTCTCCCGTTACTTTCGAACCAACAATGTCCGTAATTACTAGATAAGTCTGCTGCGGGTAGGATTATTCCAATCTTATTTTAGCCAAGACTATCATCTCTCTTAACCGTTTTAAAATCTGAGGTAAGGGCGTCTTCCAAGCCTCATCCGAACTTCTTTACATGTGGTTCACCTCTCATATAAAGAACTACCACCTTCGTATGAACTTTAGAGAAATTAACCCATATAATCATTCAATCAAATCCTTCATCCAAAACCAATCCAAAGTCACCAATTGTTCCTTCGTTGAATGGAAAAAGTTCCTTGAAACGTTAGAGCCAAAACAGCTCCAGTGGTGGTTTAGGTGGCCAAGACTCTCCGAGGGACATCTCACTTGCAATAATGGAGACCCTGTTCTTTTGCTAGGCATTACCGACGGAGTAGCATACTACCCATTTTGCATTGTCAGACAATTTGGAGTCCTACAGGAGATTCCCCCACCTCAAAGGCCTAGAACCTTCTCATTCGAACTATTATCAGGCGTTCTCTCAGAGGAGATCAAGGAGCAGTTTATCGCCAAGGTGAAGCACATCTAGGATAGCCTGAATAATTCTCCACTACAGGATATCAAATGGCCCGATTCTTTAAAAGGAGAGATGGATATTCACAGAACTTCATTGGGTTATATTCAATACTTCAAGGCGATCAGACGCAGTTTTATGAAGACTTACGTATCGGAATACATAGTGCCTTACGTACCCGGAGTAGAACCATGTGTACCCGAAGCCATTAGGTCGCCGCCTTACTACGAAGATGAGGAAATCCATAGCTGGGAACCCGATCTTCTTAAAGAAGTGGAAGAGACATTAGCTTCAAAGTGCCTCAAACTTGGATAGAGAGAAATTCCCATCAAGTTTAGACTATATCAGCATTTCATGTCTAGTTTGAATGTTCATAGAGAGTATTTCCTTTGTAACAAGACATACTCGAATATAGTTTATACATACCATGGCATTTTTGTTCGAGTTTATATATATCATGGAAAGACAGAAGGACTAAATAACACCGAACCAAGGCCAACAGGTTCACTTTATCCTCGTACTTCATTCTGATTGGGTAACCGTGATATGTTGCTGGATATCACTCACGGTTTGTGGGATCTAAGGATTGATTTGGGACGATTAGTTTCTTGAGGAATCTCATTAGTAGTTCACGGGTGAACCTAGGGATGTCACACACCTTAACTGATATCTAGCGACATCATAATGATGACACAGGACAAAATAGATGACATAGGACAAAATGATAGTCAAAAGGAGTTGAAACGGATTGGATTCGTTTCCCTTTTCTAAAGCTCACTACAGGACAAAATAGATGACACAGGCATGATATCATAATGATGTCATGGATGAAACAATGGTTACATCATGCCTGCATCATCGTTAGATAAGAATAGTTATCCAATAGATAGGATAAGAAAGTAGTCCTCTAGAAATTGTCAAAAGTAGGATAGTAATTTCTATCCGTTTGACAGAGACGTTTGGCATGTCAAACAACGTGATCAAAATCATGAAACTTGAGGGACTTGAAATCTAGAATGTCTAGAACCCGTGGATGAGAATTGCGCTCAAAATGATACCATTTGGGCTGCCCAAATGGGGGCCCAAATCTTGTCGACGGGCTAATCAAAGGCGACTAAATAACCGCCTTTGACCACCACCCAATAGGCGGGCCCATGTGCTGGTCAAAGGCAATTTGATTACCTTTGACCAGCGTCTAGCTGGCCACGTGGGCCAGCTGGAAGGACACGTGGCAGCCTCCCATTGGCCGCCACGTAAAGAGATTCTAGAGGGGCGGTTTAAATCGCCCCTCCCCCTCTTTCTCTCCCTATTTCCCATCCTCTATAAATAGAGGTTAAGCCCCTCAAATTCTAAGGTTAGAAACGTGTGAGATCACACAAACACGTACCAAAATTCGTGAGAAAGTGAGCTAGAAAATTGACCAATTCAGATACACAAAGTTTGTGTTTCCATTGGTTGAAAACGAAGGGTTCGGATTGAGACGCCGTGATGATTACTAGCATAATCCGAGGGCCATTTCTCCGAATCTCCGTCTTCAACATCGCATGGGTGTAGGGGCGTGTTTGAACTAGAGGCCCAACACCTCTTGGGCTCGAGGATGAAGAAGCAGAGTTGCATCCAACCTCTGTTATTCAGGTACGTTTCTAAGTTAGCCTTAGAAAGTTCAATCTTCAATTAATGTATACGAGAATTTCTAAGATGATCTAAGGCACCGTTTGAATTTATTTTCTTCCGCTGCGCATATAATATGTTTTTATGTCTGTAACGAGCGCTGGAACCGCTAGAAACCCAGTCGCGAGTCAAACCCGTTCCGTATTGTAGGTGTTGCTTACAACCACCTCATAAGTAGAGACCACCCTACGCTATAGTGACCTCCCATTATGGAGTTCGTCGTTGTGGTAAATGGCAACCACCAGAGATGGCAGTTATTCCTTGTACATAGTAGAATAGGATAATTTTACAAGTTATTTATTGATTTTGTATTTGTTTATATGATCCTAATCTACATTATATCAATGACCTACCGACCAAGAGATAGGAAATAACAAATCTCCTCACAATTCCTCTTTTGTCCTGCCCTATCTCAATCTTATTCCTTGTCCCGTTGACTGTCTTGAGATATCAAATAACTCTAGGATTTGAATCCAGACTTCCTTGGAGATCTTACACAAAAACATAGATGGCTCCTCGGCTCACACTATCGATTGAGATTGTCTAATTAGTCCTAAAATTATTGTACATCTATTGATTCAGTTATAATTTTTTCCATTTTTCTTATTGAGTCATAATCATCTATGCAAAATTCTAGTATAGTCCTTTGGATCAACTTTTTCTAAAATATGCTAATGTGGTAGTGTGCCACATAAGACGGATGGCAATGACTAAATCGTCATGTAAGATGGATGGTGATGACTAAATTGCCACGTCATGGATTTTCGATAAGAATTTACTGAAATAACTATATTAAAATTATGGGCAAAGATTTAGGAGTAAGTTGTCAAAATTAAAAATTTTAGAACACAATTTAACTAAGATATTGATAGGACTTTACTATATGTAACTTTTTAATTTACAAAGTAAATTTTGATAATTACTTTGGAACCTTATCAACTTGAACTCATTATAACCTTTTTCTTTTTAATCAAGTAAAGTGAAGATGAGAAAGGATAAATGTGTAAGTAGGCTTAGGGCCTGTTTGGTAACGCTCTTATTTTTCTAATTCCTATTTTTGTTTGGAAGAGAAAAAGAACATAAATCTATTTGGCAACGTCAGTTAATTTTTCTGCTCCCGAGAAAAATATTAGAAAGAATAATTTTTTCTTAGAAATTATTTTTGGGAATAGAATTATTACCATTCATGCTCTTACTGATTAAAACCTACTCAAACAGACTCAATACCCTAAGAACTCATAGACCCCAGCAAGCCGATTTTGAAAGGGCAGGTGCAGGCCTTTTGTCAAAGCAATGTCATCCTATCAAAAGGGCAAAAAAAGAAAAGAAAAAAGAGGGCCATGAGTGGATTGCTATGTAGCACCGACACTCTTTGAGGGTTTACATGTTGTGTCCGACAATTCAACACTTTTCGACATACCATCGACACATGGCCAGTGCTCCAGATATATCAATGACATATGAGTCAAGCATCCCGGCACGCACATGATCAATTTTAAGCATTTTCAATAAATTATGGGTCAAAATGTAAATTTATTATAATATATATATATTTAAGTCATGTACCATGCCACCCCAAAATTAATATATCCAACCAGTCCAAAGAAAACCTCAATGTAAATCTCAAACCAAAAAAGAAGAAGAAATTACAAGATGTCAAAATTCTCTATTTTTTGAGAAACCACGTGTCAACGTGTCATGTTTTGTGCCATATGTCGTGTCGGTGAGTGGATAGGGCACTTTTGCCAATAAGGCTACAACGAGGCATTGAAGAGACAGGAGAAAATAGTCTTCGCATTAGGTCCTTGAATTAATTGTTGTTTTAGCAAGACATTATATTGTACTTATGGTTACTTGTTACTTATTTCGATTACATCAAATTGCAGGATGCTTTTTGCTATTTCGATTACAAAAGTCTATATTTAAATTCAGACAAAAGATCTACGCTTTTAAAAGATTGATATTCATTTCGAAGAATCTAACTTGACCTCAACAATTGCTGTGACACTTTCTCTCATAAAAAACTCGCAGAACCCAACAAGCCAGTTTTGAAAGGGCGGGTGCAGGCCTTTTTTTCAAAGCAATGTCATCCTATCACGAGGGAAAAAAAAATGGACCATGAATGGATAGCTATGTAGCACCGACATTCTCTAAGGGTCTACATGTCGTGTCTGACAATTTGACACTCTTCAACATGCGATCAACATGTGGCCAGCGCTCCAGACACATCAGCAACACATGAGTCAAGCATCCCGACACGCACGAGATCAATTTTAAGCATTTTCAATAAATTAGTGCTCAAAATGTAAATTTATTAATATATATATATATATATATATATATACTTAAGTCATATAGCATACCATCCCAAAATTAATATCCCTAGACAATCCAAAGAAAACCTTGTTGTAAATCCCAAACAAAAGAAGAAGAAGAAATTACAACATGTCGGGATTCTCTATTTTTTGAGAAATCATGTGTCGGCATGATGTGTCTCATGTAGCGTGTCGTGTCAGTGCTACATACATGGATAGAGCACTTTGGTCAATAAGGCTACAAGGAGGCGTTGAAGAGACAGGAGAAAATAGTCTTCGTATTAGGTCCTTGAATTAATTGTCATTTTAGTAAGACATTATATTGTATTTGTACTTACTCGTTATTTATTTCGATTACATCAAATTGCACAATGCTTTTTGTTTTTTCTAGTTGGACTTGAAAATTGCATAATTAAGCCACCTCATCATAGTCTTCTTAATTTAGCAGATTTTAATAAGTTGTTATAGGAGGTCTCGTGAGTAAATTTGCAAAACCACCAAAGTTATATTTGTTTTCCGAAAAACTAAGTATTTAACATAATTTCTCACTTTCCATCATTTTGGGATCGCTTTGAAAAAGAGTCGCTGAGGAAAACTTTTTACGATGAAACAAAAGTCTACATTTAAATTCCGAGAAAAGATTTACGCTTTTAAAGGATTGACGATATTCATTTCCAAGAATCAGACTTGACCTCAACAATTGCTGGGACACTTTCTCTCCTGAAAAGTTCGAGACGTAGCGGTCAGATCGGAAGCCACCGCACCCAAACTTGGACACAAGTGAGGGCACTGACATGAGACCCGATGCCCTAAATAGTGCCTAGACGCATGGACCTTCGACCGCAGCACCGAGGCCCGACCCGATTATCTACGGCCGTGGGTCCTTCGATCGGCCGCCGGCATCCAACTCTGGGAACTCGAGTCCAGAGCTCACGGTCCAGGTATAATCTTGAGTCCAAGGCTCGAGGTCTTGAGTCTTGCTGCCAAGAGTCTGATAGTGTCCATCGTGTGTTTATTTGTCTTAAAAGTGATCTACTTTTTCTGGGGAAAATTGCTCTATCGATCCTAAATCTATTAAATGGATGTCAATTCAGATCTAAACGTTTTAAGTTTTGTCAATTTAATCCTGAACTTTTGCATCGAAATTCCATTGTAGCCTTTTCGGTCAATTCGTCGGAAATTGCTGGTGTGACGGCCTAGTTATTACCAGTTGTACTACATGACATATCACCCACATCAATAATTTTCAACAAAAATTGGTCATAAAGATTACATTGGGATATCATGCAAATGCTGCTAAATTTGAAAGTCTAGATTGACTTGATGTATGTGTAATAGGTTTATGACTGATTGGATAGTTTTTCTAAGTTTTCTGATGCCAAACCTCCAATTATGGCTATTAGCTCATTCCTAACATCCTGCCAAACATGAGGAAATTACAACGCTTTTTTTTTTATTATTGAAAACAGTTTACTTATATAGTGTTACTTAGTCATGTTAATTTTTTCGGAAAACAAATGGACCTTAAATTGTTGGAGTTTGTGAATATTTCGAGATCCCTTATTTCTCACATCAAGCATGTCCACGTGAGCTTAGGGAAACCGAAGCATGAACCGACGACATGGGACTCCTATGCACGAAATGCGGGGATTCGGGGGTAGCGCCCCCCTGCCTAATCGGCGAGTGGGGGTCCCGCTGCCCGGTTAGCTGGCAGGGGTTCTGCTCACTGGTGAACGAACGGTTGCCCCGCTCGCTGTGAGCAAGCGGGAGCTCAAGGGCAACGCTCCCCAAATAACATCAGGTTTAGGGTTTTACTTAAATAGGCTCATTTGTTGCGGGATAAAGGGCTTTCGGATAGAGGTCAATTACTTTTTAAGCCATATATATTGTATTCGTATAAGAAATCATTGTAATGAGCCAAAAAAATATAGTGAAATCTCTTTGCAAGACGTAGCCCTATTCTGGGGTGAACTTGGGTTATCTCATGAGTCATCAAATTTTCTATCTTCTATTGTGATTGCCTTAATATTCGATTTCGAAAGAACCCATCAGAAATCTTCCTGCTATTTCATCAAGACCCTTCGTCAGTGTTAGAGTAGGCCTATCATTTATCTAATCCAAAAGCTAACGATGGAGGACGGAACGAGGATCACGAGTGACCTTAAAGATGGACGCTCAAGCTTCAGACATGGTTATGTACTCATTAGGCCAACCAAACGAAAGAGGAAACGTGCCTCACAGGAAAGTTGCAAGCAAATAATCAAATTCCCATGGCGCCTTTTTTTTTTTTTTGCCATTCTCTCTTTGCCATTATTATTCCCAGGCTTTACTTCTCTAACATATTAATGAAAGATGTAAGCTGTGAAATCAGCATTCTGGGAGCACCATAACTAGAAACTATAAACAAAATAACGAAGAAAAAGAGATTTTTGCATCTAATTTGAAATCCATCATTCTTAATGTAGAATTGTGACAATTCAAAGCTCAAGTGCTTTTTTTTCTATTCTCTTCTGTATCACTAGCTCGATGATATTACTCCTCACGAAGCGGATTTGTATGTGCTTCAGATGATTTGCGCATCAAGATTAGAAAATAGACTTTAGTTCTATTTATAAAGATCTCAGGAAGATCCTATCATCATGGATTAGGCTCAACTTAAACTGCACTAGCCAGCCTCATGTTAGACTAATTAAGAATATCAAAGATTTATTAGACCAATTCCACAAAACAATAATCACAAATTTTTTTGCACTTCATAACTATGGTTAATTACACCATGCTTTGTACTTCATCATTGGTTCTTCCTCTCTCTTTTTGGAGATTCCCCAAGGCCACCAACCGGCTCTTCACGGTTTTTGCACAGAAAGCAAGAGAGAGATTTGTCCCAAGGAACATTATTGTCAAGGAAACGAGTGGGAAACGAGTGGAATATGTGCCTTACTTTCCTTGCTAGCAGAGAATAAACACTTTCTTATACTCGGAATCACGTGTTACATACTATGTAACCAACATTATGAAAACTTTGGATGTTTTATTGATTAGTCGATAAAATGAGTGCTTGAGTTGGTCTCTGCAGTTTAGAAGGGAATATTTATGGACGTAGCAACATAGGAGACAAGACAAGTATATATTTAAGCCTTTCTTGATCGGTTGCTTTCGGGGTAGTTTCCGCGGTTGTGTGGAGTTGGTGCTCGCGGGATTCGAGTGAGGGGTGCGGAAGAAGGTCCATCCAACAGCTCTCCCTCTTTCTTTCCGGCTTTCATTTGCCCACTTTGATCGCGTTTGAGTTTAATTTTACTTGCTAGTCTTGATCCACTTTGCATATGCCATTGCGTAACCTTCTCAAAATACAGTATAATCTTTTGTCCAAGTTTGTGCAAGGAGTCTGATCATGCGTAAACCAAGCCCCAACGCAGAACGTGCTAAAGGAATGTTGAATCACTCAGAGCGTGCCAGCTTGGACCAGATTTTATGCTAACACCGTCGGAAGGAAAGTAGATGACTATTAACTTAATACAATAACCTGAAGAAACTATCCATCTTACATAGTGTATCTGGCGATTAGTAAAAGAATTGATAGAGAAGAAAGTACGGGACAATTTGGGCCATTTCGTGCCAGTCTGAACAAAAGCTTATGACAATTCTAACTAGTTGAAATTGATCGAGTAGCAACAGGCTCTACTCTTGATTGGGATCATTGTTAGTATGGGTGTCAAAACCAAACTGGAAAACTGAACCGAACTACTAATTGAAATGAACCGAATTGAAAATTTTGTGCTTTTCGGTTTGATTTGATTTTTGGTTAAGGTAATTAAAAAATAACCGTTCTTTTTGTCCTGTCTGGAAAGCCAAGGGCATGGCAAGCCTCATCTATGCCCCTGTTGGCTTCAATGATGGGCCACGACCCTTCGCCCATGGTCAATGCCTCAGCCAGTGGTCGGTAGCTTCGCCGATTTTGAACAAAAAAAGGGAAAAAGAAATGAAATGCAAGAAAAAAGGAGCTGAACCGAATTTTTGATTTTGATATTCAGTTCAAGATGAGATTTGACTCGATTAAAATGTACACTATAATGGTTCAATTTGGTCCCATTTTCTTGAAAAACCGACCTAAACTGAATCATTGACTTCCCTAATTGCCGGGCCATTACTAACCGTGGAAAAGGATAATGAATGCAGAGCAAATCAAGAGCTTGAAGATGGACCTCCAGCTTGGATGTTCCGTTCCAGCTTAAGCTTGAAGATGGCTGTTTCAGTCGTTTCACGTGTCCTTCGGAACTGTTGTTAGAATAAAGCGAAAAGACGAGAGGTTACGTCAATAATTGCTAAAGCTGCTTGAAGGGTGAAAGCTGAATGAGGTTGGACGATAATGCTGAAAGTCACCAGCGAAGAATCAATTCTCTCATTCTTTGGTCCTTTCTGTTCCCCTGCACAAACTCATGAACACCTTAAGCAATCATAAGTTATAAAATACTGTTTTATGTGGAACTGTTGTCACTGCTTCCTAAAAATGAAAGCAAACTCTTCATTCGTGCAGACATTCTGAATGATCTTCGTTTTCTAGGTTTCTTAACAGTTTTTGGTCTCGGGATTCCTCCGGATAATTTTGTTCCATATGGGTAAGGCATCATCTGGCTGAGAGGTCAGTGCTTTAGCTAGCTCAACTTTAGAGTGAGTTCGATGGTTGAAATTATTTTCCATTATTTATTTGCGCCGAAATTCATCTACTATCAGGAACAAATTATTTATGGCTGTCTCATTTCCCATGCATTCCCTAATTATTTTCTATCTTTTATCACTGCTCTTGTGTTCATGCCTCATCATTCGTGTGCAAAACTCAAACTACGGTGTGTGTGAAGTGAAATCCCCGCTTGGATGTCTTGGATCATAAAGAAGCCATGCAGTAGTTTAAACTTTTGAATGAAGGTATAGATTAAATTAGGGTATTGGCCAACTATGAAGGAGAAGAACTATTGCATGACATGATCCTCTCGAAGCGCTTATAGATCTCTCTCCATCCATCCAAGTTAATCATGTTGCGTGGAGGTTCTTTCCTAATTTGAAAATAAAGAAAATCATAATCCTTGGCCAGTGATTTTCAACTCGAGCTAATGGGAAGTTGCGCTCTACGAGAACTAAAACAATTTCATGACCAACCGATAGGATTTAATTTTGCAATTATTCCCTCATGGAAGAGAATGTAACTTACATTATCATCAGCTTTTTTATTTAGAAGACAACCCTGCATTGAATGAATAGTTTATACTAGTGATGGACTCCTGCCTTCAGCAGAATGAGAATAACACTACCATTTTACTGAACTTTGGTCTAATGTGCAATATGAACTCTGAACTTAAAATTTATTCGATGCAATCCCTAGACTTTTGATACATTTTCAATATAGTCTCTGGCTTATATAGAAATGTTCAATATTGTCCCTAAACTTGAATTAAGGTAAAGCTAAGGCCAATATTGAACATTTCCATATAGTCTATGGACTAAATCAAGCATATACCAAAATTTCAAATACAACATAGGAAAAATTAAAAGTTCAAGAAACCGGGTTAAATTTTAGGTATCACATTTAAAAATTTTAAAGTTTAGGATCATTTATGTCATTATCCCTGTTACAGTAATATCGCTTGGTGTTGATGGAAGTGACGCCAAGGACCGGTTCGCTGATGGGAATTGGCACATTTCTGTGTATTTTACAGCTGCCGAACGAAATTGTTCACCGTGGCACCATCTTTTGTCAGCTTGAAAAAGGATATTAAAAGCCTAATTCCGGGCAAGAGGGTCTCTCACCTTCTTTTCTCTCCTCATCCGGCGGGTAGGGGGTTATTTCACAAAAGCTAGTCACGATGACGATGATGAACGGAACAAGCACAGGTGTTAGGCACCATGCCACAGTAACGTCAATGTTGCGATCGGGATGCCATCACAAACGATGGGTGCAAGAGATGATATGTATCTGGAACGACTGGAGCATCCAACTTTTTGCGCTGCTTGGCTTGATTTTCCAGATCGTTCTTGCCGTACTCGGAAGCCGCAGAAAAATCTCAAGTGCCAACTCACTCAGATTCGTCATTTGGGCATCTTATTTGCTCTCCTCTTATTTCGCAACGCTTGCGCTCGGCAAGCTCACGGTGGTAAGCTTCAACAAGTCCGAGGAAGAGTATGATACCGAACTAAAAGCATTGTTGGCGCCTTTAATTCTACTGCAGCTGGGGAATCCAGACAGCATCACCGCATACTCAGTAGAAGACAACCGGCTCGGCACGAGACGTATGTTGAACCTTGTCCTCACATTTTCTTTCGTGGTCTGGATCCTGGGCCGAAGTTGGAAGACCTCCATCCAGATGACGCTGTACTTTCCAATGTTTGTCGCTGGGATAATAAAGTATGGAGAAACAATTTGGGCGCTCTCTTCTGTGTACGACGAGAACACAAACATGAAGCAAAAGGATTTTGATGTAGAGAAGGCGACGTCCTCCGAATTGACGAACTTACCTAAAGATGTTCCCCGTCTGGAGATTTTCTTGAAGGCTTACTATCGGTTCGATTGGCTAAAGCCTCACCTTTCAGACTGGCTGAAGCAACCCTTCTTCCTGATGGATCGTAATAAGTTGATCGACCAATCCACTCCTGAAGATGTATTCTTGATAACCGATATGGAACTCGGGTTCATGTATGATGTCCTCTACACTAAAGCACCAGTTCTTTATACCAAGCGAGGGATCACGCTCCGGGTCATCGGTTATTTCGGTTTGCTGTTGACATTAAGTGGATTCGTGGGGCTTTTCTTTGAGAAACACTCGAGAGATCCGTACGTTATCTACACGTTCGGGCTGCTGATTGGAGTCCTGCTTCTGGAAACTTATCAGTTGTCGAAGCTATCCTGTTCGGATTGGGTTATTATAAAGAATGCTAAGCACCATAAGAATCCAATGGTCTTGAAGTTTCTGAAGTTCCTTGTCAAACGATCTCTGAAGAAGGAACGGTGGTCTAGCGCAATTCAGCAATTCAAGTTTCTGGATTTCTGCCAAAACGATAGGAGGCCCTGGCACTTCAGAATCCTCAGAATCCTCAGAATCCACAGATTCTCCGGCATGGCCGAGAAGTTGTGGAAACGCTGGGCATTGAATTCTGTGCGATTTCCCGAGTACTTGAAAGGATTCTTGCTTGAAGACATAAAAAAGCTTGAAACAAAGAGAGACCGCAAGCGCTTCACGAAAAGAGGCGAATGGTCGCTCGAGATTCACGAGTCTCTGGATAAGCTCGAATGGAGTATCAAGATGGGATTTGATAGAAGTATCATCGTGTGGCACGTTGCAACCCATGTGTGCTACTACTCCTGCCATAAAAAAACGGACCGCAAGGAGGCAAGCATGCTGATATCAAATTACATGATGTTCCTTCTGGCACTATATCCTCAAATGCTCTCTTCGATCACGGCGGACATCACTTTCAGTCACGCCTACGAAAAGTTTATGAAGTTCCCCCGAATGTCAGCGCGGCCAAGGGAAAGTCTTGGAAGTTCTATCGGGACCTGAGCCAGTGCGAGAAAGTAACTCTGGGAAGGAATCCGAAACAGAATCTACTAGAGGGTGGACCAAAGGGTGGAATGTCCTCGAGGAAGCGCGGAAACTCGCGAGAGAGCTGGAAAGTAGGACAGATACATGGGAGCTCATCAGCAGCGTTTGGGTCGAGATGCTATGCTTCGCAGCATACAATTGCCAGCGATACCACCACCTGAAGCTGCTGAGGCGGGGCGGAGGAATCATCACTCATGTGTGGATACTCCTTTCTCACACGACAGACAAATTCCACACCCTCAAGTCTGGGGACATCGGAATCGAATAGAGATGGTGGCATGTTGCTGCTATGGCATATAAAAAAACTACTTTTCTTCTGAAATTAGGGATTATCGTCATACCAGATGTGGTGTAGTCCATCGCCTAGTTTATTTCTTTTACGCTTTTCCCTTTCGCCCGATCTCTCTTCCGCGCCAATGCAGATCGATTTCATGTAATCTGGTTAAGCAGATGTTGATGTTCATGACTTTTCTCATCGCACGTCCGATTAAATTCTGTACACAAAAGATATGGTGTCAAACATCGGATTGCTTATTTTCGTGGGTTTATGCCTCGTTGACACCTGTAAAACTCTTTCTTTTTCTTTTAAATTTCTGTCCCTTCTTTTTTTTATTTAGTCATCAATTTTTTTGAATACATTTTGAAAGAAACAGGGCTGTACAAGATGACGGTGGAATGTTATGCTGCCTCCTAATAAGAACAACTTATTTTAAGGCAACAATGACATATGCAAATCTGGCCATGAATTTTTGTTTTTAGTTTTTATATTTTTTTATTATCCTAGACTTCGGACTACTTATTTTCTTGAGCCTGACTTGAGACTTAATCTTCAGACAAGTGTGAAGATCAGTTAACAGAGGGGGAGAGACATTAAGAGGGTAATAGTGGATTGGGCTCATCTATTTCCATATAAAAATATATCACTTGTGGGATAGAAAGGATGGTGCAGAGAAAATAAAATATATATAAAAAGATTTTATTTAGGTTTTCTTTTCTGAAAAAAAAAAACAAAGGTGCAGAAGTCTTTTAATAGAGCCACTTAGTCGTGGCCACAATTCTAGAACCGTCGGTTCCAATTCAAAATTTGGAGAAATCGGAATTGGAATCTTAAGTGGTGGTTCCGGTTTCGATTTTGAACCAGTGGTTCTAAACCAGTTCCGGTTGAAAATCAAAAATGAAATTGCCGATTTCGATTTTGGTTTCGGTTATAGTTTTTAAGTTTAAAAATTAAATTATAATGAATTTTTAATAAAATTATAATCAAATTATTAAATAATGAATGATAAAATAAAAGAAAATGATGAACTATGAATTATGAAATAATGTAATATCAAATAAAAATTGTAATCGAATTTCGAGGGAAAAAGTAAGGGAGAGAGGGCTTTAATTTAATGAATTATCAATAAGTGCCTACATATCTTCTTGAAAATAGAAGAATCAAAATCTATGTAACTCTCTTAGTTTTGATAATCCCATACTTACCTCATCATCGATCATCGCTACTCATTCTGGTGCTAGTGCCGGTGATATCTTCATCATCAAAGAATTTCGATTTATTATTGCGATCTATCTCTTATCTATATTGAGCCTTTATCCAATCATTAACACAAGCTTAAGCCTCAACAGAATTGGAAACTATTCTTAAACGCCGTTCATTCAAAATATTACCTCTAGTGATAAATGTTTGTTCTACTGCATTTGTTGAAAATGAGGTTGCTAAAATTTATTTTGCAATCAGAGTAAGAATTGGGTATTATGTGGAATGCCTTTTCTGCCAATCCAATATTTGTGAAATTTATGCTGTCTTGAGATTCATTAAACTAAAAAAAAAAAAAGTTAGATAGCTCTCTATTTCAAAATTATATCCTGTTGCTCCCCTTAGCTTTTTTGGCTTATGCAATAGAAGTTAGTACATTTTACTAATTTTACATATGTTCTCACTTCGTAAGTCACTAAATTGAGAAGTTCTACTATCACCTAGATTATATATTCTATAAGATTCATTATATAATTATATTATTGTGTTTTTAACCTTTGTTTAATTAAATGTAAAGATTCATAATACATATTCAAATAATCACCTAAACCATCTAATTTACGATGTGGATAAAAAACACAAGCAACTTGTCGTGACTCAAAAGATTTTCAATCGGGTGAATAGATTAGATTAACTAACCTAATACAAACTCTCCTAAGTCCTACCAAATCGCAACTTTGATTTTTATTCAAATTATTTTAGAATTTCGAGTCGCCACTAATCATTTTTTGGTAGGTCGATTAGAAATCTAAGTAAATTAGCGGGAGAACTAATTACTTCTACGAACTAGAGACTTTGTATTTTCACTTTTAGATGGGATGCATGAATGGTAATAGATGCATGGCTAAGCAAAACACGAACATACAAATATGGATACGTGATTGTATACATGCAAACGCGGACATGCAATCATGTATATGCGAGCATGGATATGCAAACATGACATGCATACGAACGTGGATATACAAACACAGCACAAGAACGCAGACGTGCGTATGCAGCATATAAACGTGGACATGCAAGCGCGGCACGCGTACGTGGACATGCATAAATGACATTGGACAAATTATCAAAAATAGAATTGGCCAATCGAAATGGCCCGTTTCCTAGTCTTTGAGACTTTCCTAAATTTTCTGAAATTTTTCAAGATAATTTCCCTATGAGGGGCAAAATTATCATTTTCGAAAAAAAAAATCAGGAAGGGAAATCGGCAAAAAATAGGATTGGCAATTGAGATGGCCCATTTCCTAGTTTTTGGGATTTTTTTTTAATTTCTTAGAATTTTTCAAGATAATTTTCCTATGAGGGGAAAAATTGTCATTTTGAAAAGAACAAAAAGTGAAATCGACAAAATTAGGATTAGCCAGTCAAAATGGTTCGTTTCTTAGTTTTTGGAATTTTTTATAAATTTCCTAAAATTTTTTGAGACAATTTTCCTATGAGGGACAAAAATCGTTATTTTTGAAAAGATCAAGAAGGGAGGCCATCACAAATAGGATTCGTCAGTCGAAATGATCCGTTTCTTAGTTTTTGAGATTTTTCTTTTGAATTTTTTAGATGAATACACATGAATCAATGACAATACGAATACGTATGCAGTATGGCAAAATATGCACGAGCTATGCTATATGAAATACACATGAACGATGTTTTTTGGTATTTTCAAAGCATTAAAAATTCCTTGAAGCCGAAGGAGGGAGTAAGCTAAAGACTTCTATGCAATGTTACGACCATGCAGAAATTAAACTGCAGAAAGTCAAGATAGTAAATAAAGAACCTCCAATGGGTGGCCCGGCCTTGGCTTAGGCTATCCTTTCTAGGGTTTGATGGAGCAGAAATTAAATTGCAGAAAGTAAAGACAGTAAATAAAGAGCCTCCAATGGGTAGCTCGGCCTATCCTTTATGGGGTTTAATGGTACAAAAATTAAATTGCAGAAGATAAAAACAGTAAATAAAAGACCTCTAATGGGTGGCTTGGCCTGGTCTACCCTTTCTGGGGTTTGATGGTGCAGAAATTAAACGGCAGAAAATAAAGACAGTAAATAAAGGACCTCCAATGGGTGGCCCGACCTTGGCTTGGGCTACCCTTTCTGGGGTTTGATGGTGCAGAAATTAAATTACGAAAAGTAAAGACAGTAAATAAAGGACCTCCAATGGATGGCCCGACCTTGGCTCGACCTACCCTTTCTAGGGTTTCATGGAACAGAAATTAAACTGTAGAAAGTAGAAGCAGTAAATAAAGGACCTTCAAAGAGTGGCTTGGCCTTCTCATTATGAGGTTAGGATCTTTTAAAATAAAGGTATAACAAATTGATTCAATAATTCAAATCAAGCCTCGCAAACAGATCAGCTGAGAAATTTATGCATGCTTAAGAGCTCATCTAGGCGAATTTTGCGCCTCCATAGGATTCGCCATTGATATGGAGCTGCCGTTGCCTATCATAAAACATGGCGAAACTCAGTGTAGAAAATCTGTGCCGATTGCGTCTAACCAGAAAAAAGAGAAGGGCATTTAGCTCCAATTTCTTGCTAGAGATTTCTGGAAGAAGCCCTAGGCCTCTGATGCTTTGCGAATATCATCGGTGATGTTACTCCTCTGAGAACCCTAACAACCTTTTAGATCGACAATCGAGATCTAGAGGCCAGTCCCGGTCATATTGGATGACAAATCGTGCAAATTCTCCGGTGAATGGATGAAGATCCAAGACCTTTAACCCCCATTGACACTTATCGAAGAAAGAAGATGCCAAGACACGAGTTATTTTGTCACGCCTCGGACCCATCGGACGCGCAACATCTCTTCACCTGCCAATTCTCTCATCGCCTGGCTAATTCTGGCGACGGCCCAGGACTCGTCGCGGCCAAACGATGGCTATCTAGTGCGACAGCAGAAACGTAAAACCTCTAACACATACATACAAGATAGAAAGATAGAGAGACAACAACGCAACGAAAACTAAACATTTATATTATATCATTAACGGCATTTATATACAACCCTCAAAAGATAGTACAGAGTCTCCTACTCTCAAAAAGATGAACAAAACGCTAAGTCTACTCTGACTCAGCTCCACTCCACTCCGAGGACGGTAGCTCCTTCGGGTCGGATTCCTCGGGTGTCGACAACATCTACTCTAGGTCTTTGTCTGACTGCTTACCAACAAACCAGTCATTCTCATGACCGCCTATCTCCATCTGCCAATACTCCTTTGGCTCAACCTCCATCCGCTTTAGATTAATGACCTCACCTCCGTACTTTAAAGCCTCTATGGGTCCATACCTATCCTCGCTCTGAATCCGCACATCAAAACCAGGAATGGGTTCACCGAATACTAAGCCTCGCTGCTCCAACCATGCCTTAAACTTAAGGGGTACCAAAAACTCACCTCCCTCATCTACCCAGACAGAACACTCTACTTTCTTATATACAGTATTATCCAAACTAAGGTATAAAGTCTCCCACCTTTCTATCTCTACTTGGATGCCATAACGCACGCCTGAAGTACTCATCTCACGGGCGAGGGTCTAAAATGGTGATCAGCCAAAAATATGTGAGTCAAAACTCAGTGAACACACGCCTAAACTCAATTTAGAAAGCAGCATGCACTTCTTGCCAGAATGTAAATCATCACATGCGTATTGTGACCTCAGATCATACAGATGCCAATGCAGATGCTCAATGATTCACTCGGGGTCTCTGGTGGCTCACTAGCACTTCCAGACTGAACCCTACCGGTGGCTTAACAGCACTTCTGGTCCCGGCTGTTAGAATGTATAGTAAGAATGTATAGGTTTGTTGGTTTTTTTTTCTTTTCCATTAGTCCCACATAGGAAGAGTTCTAAGCTCTTTCCCCCTTCTAAGCCTATATAAAGGCTTCTCTTGTACATTGTTCTACACACCAAGAGAATAAATTCAATCTTCTCTTCATCTTTCTTTCTTTCTTATCATGGTATCAAAGCCAAGCTCATTATTTTAAAAGTATGCTCTACGGTTGCCATAAATTGGATCTTCCGCATCAGAAATTAAGACAATGAGTTTTGAGCTATTGAGCCGCTACTCTTGCTTGCTCTAGTCAAGCTTCCACGTATTTGTGCGTCTATAAATTTTTTTTTCTTTCATTTTCTAGAGGCTTACTTTGTACCTCTAGATTCGTGCTTCTTCCATTCTATCGACCTGCACACTTTATCCCGCGCTTCAAACTTTGGTGATTTTTCTGGTCAGTTTAGACTTTCACTCAATCATCATGGGCGATTCTAGTGACCGCATAAACGTCAAGCTTGATGGTTCCAATTATTCACTTTGAAAACCATCGGCAATGGCTGCACTTGTTTACCGCAACTTGTTTAAGCATGTCAAGGGTTTTCGTCTTTGTCCTGTTGCATTCACGGAAACTGACTCATCCAAACCATCTCCTGAGGCGATTAAGCAACGTGCCGCTGAAATTCAAGCATGGACAATTGCTGATCGAAAGGCATGGGCCATTATTTTTGGTTCTATTGATCCTACTCTTTGCCCGCAATTTTCTCATATTATGGGAGCGAAGTGTTTGTGGGATCAGTTCGCCGAGATGTTTACTGAGACTAGAGATATTCGGGTTTATCAGTTGGAGCAAGAGATTTATTGTGCCACCCAAGGGTCTCGCTCCATTCGGGATTTCTATAACTACATACATTCCCTCTGGAGTCAATTGGATATTCTTGCTCCCGTTCTCTGCTCGATATGCTTGAAATGTACTCAGTGCCCGTCTACTCGGCTTCAGGCTCAATATAGGCACCGTCTACATGCTTTTCTTATGAAGCTGGGCTCTCCTTATGAAGGTATTCGTGGCCAGCTTCTTCACTGTTCTCATAGACCGTCTCTCCTTGATGCTATCAAAGAACTGCAGTCTGAGAAAACTCGCCTAGGTCTGTTTTTCTCTTCTACAGTTTCTGATTCCACAACTGTTTTGGCTACTCCACCACGTGCTCCGCCTACTCGTAGCTCTCGCCGTCCTTCATGTACTTATTGTCACCGTCTTGGTCATGATGAGTCACACTGTTGGCGAAAGAAGAAGGATGTTTCGCGCCCTCCTATGCCACCACATCCTATTCAACATTCTACCTCATCTTCACTAGCTCGGCCTGTTACTTTGGCTTCTTCCTCTACAGATGATCGTGTTGCTGCTCTTGAAGCTCAACTTGCTCGATTGAGTCCTTTGCTTGGTTCTTTTCCAGGCTCCAGTACTATTGCAGCTATTTCTTCTATTAGTAGCACAGCTGCGGTGACTCCCTCTTCAGGTGATACTTTTACTACCTAGAAACTTGACTCAGGAGCTGCTAGACATATGTCTGCTTCCGCTACTTGTCTCACTCAGCTCTCTGAGTTCAAGCATTCAGCGCATTTCTTTACAGCTGATGGTTCTCCTCTCCTAGCTACCCAACGCGGTACTCTTACCGTCCCTCGGGGTTTCAATGTCCCTGATGTGTTACATATTCCTTCCCTAGCTCTTAACTTATTATCTGTTGGACAGCTTACTAATGCTGGATGTATTGTGAGCTTTACTGACAGCTCTTGCTTTGTACAGGATCGTTTGAGTGGCCGGATGATTGGCAGGGGCAGTAGACAGGACGGACTCTATACTATGCAGCATCTCCATCTTCCGTCTTCCTCCGTTCCTGTTCCTGTGTTGGCTACCCTTGATCTTGCTTGATAGCATCAGCGTCTCGGGCATATTCCTTCTTCTCGTCTCACCGTTTTTCATCAACAAGGTGCTTTAGGTCCTATTTCTTCTGCTAGTCTTCCTCCTTGTTCTATTTGTCCTTTGACCAAGCAATCTGCTAAGCCTTTTCCTATCAGTAACTCTAGAATCATACCCCTCTCTCTTCTAAGAGTGGTTTTAAATATTATGTCTCATTTATTGATGATTATTCTCATTATACATGGGTCTATCTTATGCGTCAGCGCAGTGATTTCTTTGCCATTTATCAGTCTTTTACTACTGTGATTTCTACCCAGTTTAACAGAAAAATCAAAGTTTTTCAATCTGACTCGGGGGGAGAGTATCTCTCGGGTGTCTTTCGTTCTCTCTTGACTAGTGATGGTACACTTCCTCAGTTATCCTGTCATGGGGTTCCAGCTCAAAATGGGGTTGCTGAACGAAAACACTATCATATTCTGGAGACTACTTACGCTCTTTTACTTGCCACCCACGTTCCTACTGAGTTTTGGGACGAGGCCCTTCTCACAGTTGTTCATCTCATTAATCGCTTACCCTTGTCCATTTTAAATCAATATACCCCTTTTTATCGCCTCCATTCACGATCTCCCACCTATACTCATCTGCGCGTTTTTGGGTGCACTTGTTTTGTCATCCTTCCATCCTCTGAACGTACAAAACTCACCGCTCGCTCTATCCCATGTGCATTCTTGGGTTACAGCACCGAGCATAAAGGTTATCGTTGTTATAACCCAAATACGCGACGTGTACGTATCTCTCGCAATGTTACATTTCATGAGAATGTCCCTTTCTTTCCTACCAACACCACACCTCCCATGTCGTCGCATATTCTATTCATGAATTTCCCCGTTGACTATTTTCATGATCCTTCTTCTCCCATTTTCACTTCAGATCCAGTCATCACTACATCTTCACTATCTCCACCCATTTCCTTTTCCACCCCAGATCTAGATATATCGCATGTCCCTTCTGCTGCACCTCCCGCTCCGACTGCCCTTGACGATTCTACATCTCTAGAGCCACATCGTTATCCTTCTCGGGATAGGCGTCCACCTGCTCGGTATGTTGCTATTACTTCTTATTCTACTGAGTTTGGTTCCTTTTTGGCTGTTATTCATGCTATACACGAACCCACTAGTTATCATGAGGCCGTTCAATATGCTGAATGGCGTCAGGCCATGTCTGAGGAACTCTCGGCTTTACAAAGTACTAGTATTTGGGAGCTTGTACCTCTTCCTCCAGGTCGATCCTTGGTATCCTGCCGGTGGATATACAAGGTGAAGATCCGTTCTGATGGTAATATTGAGCGCTACAAAGCACGTCTAGTTGCCTGGGGTTTCTCGCAGGAATATGGTATTGATTATGAGGAGACTTTTGCTCCCGTAGCAAAGATGACATCTGTCCATACTTTACTAGCTATTGCTTCAATTCGCAACTGGCCTCTCTTTCAACTTGACTAAAGAATGCTTTTCTTCACGGAGATCTTCAAGAGGATATTTATGTGCAACCTCCGCCTGGTCTTGCTCACACTTCTGGACAAGTTTGCCGCCTTCGACGGGCTCTTTATGGTCTCAAACAAACCCCTCGTGCTTGGTTTGAGAAGTTTAGTGATGCGATTCGATTTGCTGGTTTTACTCAAAGTGAGGCTGATCATGCTATGTTTGTTCATACCTCTTCTGCTGGTTGCACTATTCTTCTTCTTTATCTGGATGACATGATCATCACTGGGAATGATCGTGCTCATATAGAGCATACCAAGAGGCACCTTAAGCATCATTTTTCCATGAAAGATCTTGGACCGCTGCGTTATTTTCTTGGGCTTGAGATTGCTCACAGTTCGCGTGGTATCCTTCTTTCTCAGCAGAAGTATACCGCTGATATTCTCTCTCGAGCTACTCTCTCTGACTCACGCACTGCTGATACTCCTATTGAATTGAATCAGAAACTTCGCTCCGATGACGGGGAACCTCTTTCTAATGTAACCCGCTATCGAACTTTAGTTGGCAGTCTTGTATACCTTACTATCTCTCGACCCGACATCGCTTATGCTGTTCATGTTGTCAGTTAGTTCGTTGCTGCTCCTCTTAAAGTTCATTATGCTGCTGTTTTGAGGATCTTGCGCTATCTTCGGGGCACTTTGACGCGTTCTTTGTTCATGCTGTCTTCTTCTGCCCTCAAATTACGTGTCTATTCTGATGCTGATTAGGCTTCTAATGTGACTGATCGCAAGTCTGTCACTGGCTATTGCATTTTTCTTGGCGATTCTCTCATTTCTTGGCGTGCTAAGAAACAACATATTATCTCACGTTCTTCTACAGAGTCTGAATATCGCGCTATGGCCGACACTACTATTGAGATTGTTTGGCTTCGACGTTTACTTGCTGACATGGGTGTTTCACTTTCAGATCCCACTCCTTTATATTGTGACAACAAGAGTGCTATCCATATTAGTGCAAATCTAGTCTTTCATGAGCGTACCAAACACATTGAGATCAACTGTCATATAACTCGTCATCATCTCCAAGCTCGAACCATTTCTCTTCCCTTTGTTGGCACTGAGAATCAGCTTGCAGATTGTTTTACGAATGCTCTGACATCACAACGCTTTCTATTTCTTCTTTCCAAACTCTCGCTCTTTGATCCACCTTGAGTTTGAGAGGGGGTGTTAGAATGTATAGTAAGAATATATAGGTTTGTAGGTTCTTTTTTCTTTTCCATTAGTCCCACATAGGAAGAGTTCTAAGCTCTTTCCCCCTTCCAAGCCTATATAAAGGCTTTTCTTGTACATTGTTCTACACACCAAGAGAATAAATTCAATCTTCTCTTCATCTTTCTTTCTTTCTTATCACCGGCCACGTCATAGACGTCTCAGGCCTGTGCGTCAACTCGTGTCTATTCACACCGAATTTGACACCCTTATCTCTCCAGCTACCCCGTGCCCAGCCCATTCAAGCGCAAGTGCAAAGACCGTGGCTCAATTAGCACTACGATCGGCACCTCCTTATTTCCCTGCATTCCTGGTGGCCCCCCTAGACACTACCAAGCTGTCTCGCACGGTTTTACGCACTCCGCCAAACGCACGTGTCTCATGCCAGTATGCAGATCAATGACGAGCATCACAGAATTCTCAATTGGCCCACCCCATAAACACTCATGCAAGTCAACTTTGCCACATGCATTTCTCAAGATTATTCACCAGAGCACACGATTCAACTCAAAATAAATCAAATATAACAACCATGCACTTCATGTTGCAAAAGCTCGCATTTCAGGACCCGGTTTCCATTCTACGTCACCTAGATTCAAAGGCAAGCAATCTGGCACACATTGCTATTTGTAGAGTCCACAAAAATTACCAATTAACCCATATAGTCAGAAATAAATAATTGACATTTTACATTCAAGAAATTTAATATTTTTCAACAGAAAATGTTTCCTACTAGTCCCTAGCATACTCGACATTCTAAGCCAAGTTTAAAAATGTTCTCAACTAAAAATCTAGTTCGAGCTTGGGGATGGTGGAACGATCGTGGCTCGGCTAAACAGCGAACTTGGGCGAGTGACGACGAGATCGAGCCACGGGCGACGATCGAGCTCGGGAATGACGAACGAGCTCCGAGCAATCAAGAGGACGAAGATGCAGCAGCAATTTCAAGTGCAGCCGTGGAATAGAAAGGCGTAGCAGCAATAACGGCCAAGAAAATTTGGCCAAGATGATAAGGAACCAGCTGCAAACAAACACGGGCAAAATAGGTCATCTTTGATGCGAAACTGGGAATTTTCTAGGAGGTTTTTAGCTGATCCGTTTTCAGAATATCGAAGTTTGAGGTCTTACGAGTACAAGGCGAAAACGAAGCTCAATTCGGACGCCAGACGACCCCGAACGAGCCGATTTCCTCCGAGTGCGCATGCTGGACGCGAGAAACCGAGAGGAAAGAGGGCAGCTGAGAGGAACCAGCAGCCAACGAGCAAAAAGGAGGTCTAGAAGCTGAAGGAAAAGCAATGGCAGCAACTGTAGATAGAGTTCAAGAAGCAGCCGAGAGTGTGCAATAAATATGAGGTGAGCTGCAATAGAAGATTTCCAGCGGAGGCCGAAGGAAATGAAGCTAGCAATAGCAACGAGAACAAGCTTCAGCCGAGTGTAAGAAAAAACTAGCAGTAGTCAACGGAGAACATAAAGAAGAAGATGCAGTAGTAGATGGTTCACGGCAGAGGCAGAAGCTGTAGATTTAAATGGCTACCCGAAGAAGGAAAGAGCAAAAGAAAAGAGAGAGAAAAAAAAAAGGAGCCAGCTGTAAATCCCACATTAATGCGTGAACAGTGGCTCTAATCATGGAGTTTTGTTTCATCTGGATGGGAAGTAGAGAGTGTGCATACATGCATGCATTTGGGGCAAAAATTTCGATTGGAATGATGGGAGTTTGCCCCACTTACCTTGGGAATGGGTTCAACAGATAAGGGAGAAAGAAAAGAAGGAAAAGTAGAGATTATGTGGGAGTTGGAAACTTCAAGCTTCAGCCGAAATTGCGAGAGAGAGGTAAGTCCAATAACTTTAATTTTTTTCTTGTCCCATGTACATGATTTTGAGGACGTCACAACTCTCCCCACCTTATAGGAATTTCGTCCCCGAAAGTTTTACTCTGCTAACACTACTAATTACATGAACAAGTATGGATGGTTGCGTTTGATTTCGTCCTTGTTTTCCCACGTTGCTCCTTCTGTTCTATGATACTCCCAAATTACTTTGACTAGGGGTATTGTCTTGTTCCGTAGGACGTGTTCTCTTCGATCCACTATTCGAACAGGCCTCTCTACGTATGAATCTCAGTCATCCACTTCAATGACTTCATGATCGAGTATATGGCTCGGGTCTGGCTCGTACTTCCTCAGCATCGAAACATAGAACACATTATGCACTTGAGACAAATTTGGCGGCAACGTAAGATGGTACGCCAATGTTCCAATTCTTTCAAAGATCTCGAATAGGCCTACAAATCTTGGGCTTAACTTTCCCTTTTTCCCAAATCGAGATACACCATTGATTGGCGACACCTTCAAAAATACATGATCTCCCACTTGAAATTCCAACGGCCTACATCACCTGTCTGCATAGCCTTTCTGGCAACTCTGAGCAGTTTTCAACCTTTTTCTTATCACTTTTACTGCCTCAACGAACTACTGAACCAGTTCTGCGCCTGTTATGCTCCTTTCACCAATCTTTTCCCTGCATATTGGAGTTCTACAAGCTCTTCCATATAGAGCCTCAAATAGAGCCATCTTGATGCTCTGTTGATAGCTGTTATTGTACGCAAACTCCGCCAAGTGCAATTGTTCTTCCCATCCACCTTTGAATCGTCTTTTTTGTTTGTCCATCGGTCTGCGGATGATATGCCGTACTGTACCTCAATTCAGCTCCTAAGGCAGCCCGCAAACTTTTCCAAAATGTCGCAGTAAAGCGAGGGTCACGGTCCGACGTGACAGTAACTGGTACTCCATGCAAACAAATGATTTGTCGAACATATAACTCAGCCAGCTTTTCCAAAGTAAGGTCCTTCAGCACTACGATGAAGTGAGCATATTTGGTCAGCCTATCGACCACAACCCAAATCGAATCATTGCCCCTTTGACTCCTTGGTAAACCAGTCACGAAGTCCATCGTAACATGTTCCCATTTCCATTCTGGAATCTCCAATGGCTGTAGCAATCCTCCAGGTTTGTAATGTTGTGCTTTCACCTGCTAACAGGTCAGGCACTTTGCCACGTGTTTGGCTACGTGCACCTTCATTCCGTTCCACCAGTAGTGCTAACGCAAGTTCTGATATATCTTCGTGCTACCTGGATGAATACTATAACTACTACGATGTGTTTCTATTAAAATCTCTTCCTTTAATTCCTCATTATTTGGCACGTACAAGCGTCCTTTGAACTTTAGAATTCCATCCTCTGTCATCTGAATTCCGGTTTTCTCTTTGCCACATCCATAGGTAAGATCTTCTGAATATCAAGATCTGTAGACTGTAGTTCCTTAATCCTCGAATGAATTTTTGGTTCGACTCTCAAGGTGGCCATCAAACTCGAGAGGTGCCCTACCTCTATCTTGTATTCCGAGTCTCTTATCCCCTCTAATAACTTCTACCCTTTAACCATCATATGCGCTATACTCGACTTTCGACTAAGTGCATCAGCTACTCTGTTTGCCTTTCCAGGGTGATACAGAATGTCGCAGTTGTAATCCTTCAATAATTCCATCCAGCGATGTTGTGTCAAATTCAGTTTCTTCTAAGAGAATAGATACTTCAGGCTCTGGTGGTCCGTATAAATCTGAAACTTTTCTCCAACCAGATAATGTCTCCAGATCTTCAATGCAAACATTATCGCTGCCAATTCCAGATCATGCGTCGGTAGTTCATCTCTCATGTGGCCTCAACTGTCGAGATACATACGCTACAACCCATCCATGTTGCATCAAGACACATCCCAAACCTCTTAACAATGCATCACTGTAAATTTTGAATCCTCCAAATCTTGACGGTATGGTTAATACTGGCGCAGTCCTTAGTTTATGTTTAATCTCTTGAAAGCTTTCTTCACACTTATCCATCCATTCGAACTTTGTCTCATTTTTCAATAGACGCGTTAAGGGTCCAGCTATCGTAGAAAACTATTCCACGAAATGTCTATAGTAACCTGCTAAACCTAAGAAACTTCTCACTTCTGTCATGGTTGTCAGTCTAGGCCACTTTTCAACTACTTCAATCTTTCACAGATCCACAGCAATTCCTTCTCCAGAAATGATATGTCCAAGAAATGCCACTCGATTAAGCCAAAATTCACACTTACTCAGCTTGGCGTAAAGTGAGTGCTTTCTTAAGGTCTGTAGAATAGTGCGCAAGTACTGTTCATAGTCCTCAGGACTTCTCGAGTACACCAGTATATCGTCGATAAACACTATTACGAACTAGTCTAGGAATTCCTTGAATATCCTATTCATCATATCCATGAAGGCGACAAGAGCATTGGTCAATCCAAATGGCATGATCGCAAATTCATAATGCCCATACCTTGTCCTGAACGCCGTTTTCGGTATGTCCTCCTTTCTGATCCTCAGTTGGTGATAGCCTGTTCTCAAGTCTATCTTAGAGAACACAGATGCTCCTTGTAACTGATTGAATAAGTCGTCTATCCTAAGCAACGGGTGTTTATTCTTGACTGTCACTTGATTCAATTGCCGATAGTCAATGCATAGACGCAATGACCCATCTTTCTTCCTTACGAACAATACTGGAGCACCCCATGGTGAAGCACTTGGACGAATAAATCCTTTATCTAATAGTTCCTGCAATTGGACTTTCAATTCCTTCGATTCTGATAATGCCATCCTGTAAGGCGCTTTAGAAATTGGCTCTGTCCCAGGAGCAAGTTCAATTGCAAACTCTACTTCCCTTTCCGGTGGCAGTCCTGGCAACTCTTGAGGGAAAACATCCGGAAAATCACGCACTATAAGCAAGTCTTCAAGCCTTACTTCCTCAATTGACGAATCGGTTACAGAGGCTAGGTATCCTTGGCATCCTTCATTCAACATTTTAGTCGCTTCCAACGACGATATCCAAGGAATCGAGGTCCCTCCTCGGTTTCCTCGAAATTCAAATTTGGGGTGACCAGTCGGGTTAAACTGAATCACCTTACTACTACAGTCAATTACTGCCCTATGTTTAACTAACCAATCCATTCTTACTATCACATCAAAGTCAAACATGGGTAGGACAGCCAGATCAATCAGTTCCTCTCTACCACCCAAGGATATCTTACACCCTTGACATCCTAGTGAGATGATCAGTTTATCCTTTAGTGGGGTGACCTCATGCAACAATGTTTCTAATGGTTTCACATCCATACCAGCTAAAGCAAAAAATTGTTCAGACACAAATGAATGCAATGCTCCAGGGTCAAATAGGGCATAAGCAGCATGATCACAAAGAGAGACAGTACCTGTGATCACACCTAGCGCATTTTCAGCTTCTCCTCGCGCCATTGCATACACTCTTCCTTGTGCTGGCAGTCGATTCAAATTTTCTTGGGGGGTATCCATCGCATGTGGTCCAGCTGGCGGTCTTTGTTGTTAAGACTGCAGTCCCTGGTTCTTTCTCAGACAATGCCTCGCGATATGCCCCATCTAACCGCACTCGTAACATGCTCCTGTTTTCCTTGGGCATAAACCGACCGCATGTCTTTGTCCACAATCGCGACACTTTGTATTACTAGAAGGTGTCGGTTTTCCCAAAGTCCTTCGAGGTGGAGGGACAAACCTTCTATTGTCCATCATTGGCTTTTTTCCAAAACTCCTGTCATCTTGTCTCGGCATGAATCATAACCCAAATGCGGCGGCTCTTTCATTTATGTCTCTTTCGAACCCCTGAGCCCTTTCATACATCGCTCCATAGTCCCTCAATCCTGCGGTAATCAGTCGACTATGGAGTTCTAGCCTCAGTACTTCACGGAACCTCCTTGCCTTGTCCCAAGCATTCTCAATCATCCTCGGAGCAAATTTGGATAGTCTAGTGAATTATGTCTCCTACTAATCTATTGTCATCTGACCTTGACGGAGCTGCAGGAATTCTTCCATCTTTCTTTCCTGCGCGGCTTTCGAAAAATATTTCCCATTGAACGTTTCACAAAAAGCTATCCAATTCGACACGGTACCTTCAGAGAAGGCTCTCCCTCAAGTGGCCTTCCATCAATCATCTGCGGTGCCTTAAAGCTGGTAGACAGCTAATGAAACCCTTTCTTCTTCAGTACAGCCCAGCACTTCAAGCGCTTTCTCCAGTTGCTTTGTCCAAAGGGAGGTTGCCTCAAGTCCTCCCGTCCCATCAAATTTTGGTGAATGCAACTTCAGGAATTGCTCCACGAGATGAGATGTCTACCGACCTCCATTTCCCGGGGCATTATTCACATTGACTCCATGCACGGCATCTAAAGCAGTCTCAGTAGCTTGGGCTACAATGGCTGCTCTTTCTTCAGCTTGCCTGCCCATTAGGGTATTGACTTCTGCTAATACCCTCATAATATCTCCTATATTTGGGTTTTTTTACAACTTGAGCTCCTGCAGCTGGAGCACCTACAGCTTGAGCTGCTGTAGCTGAAGTACCGGCAGCTGGAGCTCTTGTAGTTGGAGCACCTGAGCCAAACACACTTACACACTTCCTCGATCTATTTCTGTTGCTCAATTTCCTTGGTCTGACTCACTTATACCTACTATAATCCCATCAATGAATTAAGACCCAAACCACCAATCAAGGTCTAGTAGCGAGCAATAGTATGCTAGAATATATATATATATATATATATATGATTACTAGTAATAGCCATAGAGAGGCACTCTTAATTATAGCAATCACATGCGCTAGTCAAGAACAGGCATACGCACCCAATACCTAGTCCAACTTAAGGGTCTCTCTATATCTAACTACACCACAGATTATCATCTTTATCACTCCAAGCCTCGAATAATCTCTTATTGAGTTGATCTTGCTCTGGTACCACTCCGAACGGGGATGTCACGCTCCGGACCCGACGGATACGCAACATCCCGCCTCCTATCAAATCTCTCATCGCTTGGCCAACATTAGCGACGGCCCAGGACTCGTCGCGGCCAAAGATAGAGAGACAACAATGCAATGAAAACTAAACATTTATATTATATCATTAACGGAATTTATATACAACCCCCAAAAAATAGTACCAGGTCTCCTACTCTCAAAAAGATGAACAAAATGCTAAGTCTACACTGACTCAGCTCCACTCTACTCCGAGGACGGTAGCTCCTCCAGGTCGGATTCCTCGGGTGTCGACAACATCTGGTCTAGTTCTTTGTCCGGCTGCTTACCCACAAACCAGTCGTTCTCATGACCGCTTATCTTCATTCGCCAATACTCCTTTGGCTCAACCTCCATCGGCTCTGGATCGATGACCTCACCTCTGTACTTCAAGGCCTATATGGGTCCATACCTGTCCTCGCTCTGAATCCACACATCAAAACCACGAATGGGGTCACTGAATACTAAACCTCGCTACTCCAACCATGCCTCAAACTTAAGGGGCACCAAAAACTCACCTCCCTCGTTTACCCAAACAGAACATTCTACTTTCTTATATACAGTATTATCCAAACCAGGGTATAAAGTCTCCCACCTCTCTATCTCTAATCAGATGCCACAATGCACATCTAAAGTACTCATCTCACGGGCGAGGGTTTGAAATGGCGATCAGCCAAAAATATGTGAGTCGAAACTCAGTGAACACATGTCTAAACTCAATTTAGAAAGCAGCGTGCACTTCTTGCTAGAATGTAAATCATCACATGCATATTGTGACCTCAGATCATACAGATGCCAATGCAGATGCTCAATGATTCACTTAGGTTCCCCGGTGGCTCACTAGTACTTCCGGACTGAACCGCACCGGTGGTTCAACATCACTTCCGGTCTCGACCACGTCATAGACGACTCAAGCCTATGCCTCATCCCGTGTCTATTCACATCGAAGTTAGCACCCTTATCTTTCCAGCTACCCCGTACCGAGCACGTTCAGGCGCAAGTGCAAAGACCGTAGCTCAATTAGCACTGCGATCGGCACCTCCTTATTTTCCCGCATTCCCGATAGCCCCCTAGACACTGCCGGGTCGTCTTGCACGGTTCTACGCACTCCGCCAAACGCACATGTCTCATGCCAGCATGCAGATTAATGAGGAATATCACAGAATTCTCAATTAGCCCACCCCATAAACACTCATGCAAATCAATTTTGCTACACGCATTTCTCAAGATTATTCACCAGAGTACACGATTCAACTTAAAATAAATCAAATATAATAACCATGCATCTCACGTTGCAAAAGCTCGCATTTCAAGACTCGGTTTCCATTCTACATCACCTAGATTCAAAGGCAAGCAATCTGACACACATGGCAATTTTTAGAGTCCATAAAAATTATCAATTGACCCATATGGTCAGAAATAAATAATCGACATTTTACGTTCAAGAAATTTAATATTTTTCAACATAAAATTTTTCCTACTAATCCCTAGCATACTCGACATTCTAAGTCAAGTTTAGAAATATGCTCACCTAAAAATCCAGCTCGAGCTCGGGACGGTGGAACAATCGTGGCTAGGCTAAACGGCGAACTTGGGCGAACGACGACGAGATCGAGCCACGGGCGACGATCGAGCTCGGGAATGACGAACGAGCTCCGAGCAATCAAGAGGACGAAGATGCAGCAGCAATTTCAAGTGTAGCCGTGGAATAGGAAGGCGTAGCAGCAATAACGGCCAAGAAATTTCGGCCAAGATCATAAGGAACCAGCTACAAACAAACACGGGCAGAATAGGTAATCTTTGATTCGAAATTGGGAATTTTCTAGGAGGTTTTTGGCTGATCCGTTTTCAGAATATCGAAGTTTGAGGTCTTACTAGTACACGGCGAAAACGGAGCTCAATTCGGACGCCGGACAACCCTGAACGAGCCGATTTCCTCCGGGTGCGCATGCTGGATACGTGAAACCAAGATGAAAGAGGGCAGCCGAGAGGAACCAGCAGCCAACGTGCAAAAAGGAGGTCCAAATGTTGAAGGAAAAGCAACGGCAACAACTGTAGATAGAGTTCAAGAAGCAGCCGAGAGTGTGCAACAGAGATGAGGTGAGCTGCAACAGAAGATTTCCAGCAGAGGCCGAAAGAAATGAAGCTAGCAATAGCAACGGGAACAAGCTTCGACCGAGTATAAGAAAAAACCAACAATAGTCAACGGAGAACAAAAAGAAGAAGATGCAGCAGTAGATGGTTCATGGCAAAGGCAGTAGCTACAGATTTAAATGGCTACCCGAAGAAGGAAAGAGCAAAAGAAAAGAGAGAAAGAAAAGGAGCTAGCTACAAATCCCACATTAATGCGTGAACAGTGGCTCTAATCATGGAGTTTTGTTTCATCTGCATGGGAAGTGGAGAGTGTGTGCATGCATGTGGGGCAAAGATTTCGGTTGGAATGATGGGAGTTTGCCCCACTTACCTTGGGAATGGGTTCAGCAAATAAGAAAGAAAGAAAAGAAGGAAAAGTAGAGAGTACGTGGGAGTTTGAGACTTCAAGCTTCAGCCGAAATTGTGCAAGAGAGGTAAGTCCAAAAACTTTAATTTTTTTCTTGTCCCATGTACATGATTTTGAGGACGTCACATATTTCCCTCAGCACTCGAGTTGTCGCAGCATGAAACTTATGTGAAGGGTAATTAGATGAGATCAATCTGTGGAGTTCTGAAGTTATGCCAAGTAGTTGGAGTTTCTCCACAATAGCCCTTGTCAAGGTAAACCCCTCTTTAGAATATAGAAATATTCCTCGTGCACCTTTCACTCAAACCACATAATTTCCCAAGAGGTAGAGAATCTGCCATTACAAAGAGCCCTTCTTCATTTAGAGATACATAAATTACTTCACAAGAGGAGCGATTTTTTTGGATTTGGCAATTGATACAGGTTCAAACCAAGAATGGATGTTATCTCCAGCAACCAATCGGCATAAAGGTTTAAGGCCACGATCGTTCAGATAAACATCAACCATCACTACTGGAGCAGAAGATATCTCGTATTAAGAAGCTTGATACTGTATATCGGGCATCTCAAGAGAAAGCTGGTGGATCCCTAGTTTTCCTCTTTTTCTCTATGAACACTAGTGGACAATTGTTGGCCTAGCAGAAATGATTGGCCCTGTTGGTTTCCACAAGAATGTTGAGTGCTAGCAACAAGACAAGCAGATGGGCTGTTTCCCTTTTGGATGATACAATTCAAGAGAAAAAGGCAAGGTAGTTGCAGTTTCAGAAGCAGGTGTGAGAAGGAAAGCCTACTGGTCCGAAGAAAGTGATGGGTAATGGGAAACTAAAAAACCACCAAAGTATCTACAGGTTGCCGCCGATTTTTCTAATGAAAGTCCCCAAAAATCTGTGAATCCTGATCTCCTGTGGCGCTTCCTCCTAAAAGTATTTGGCCAAGAAAAACAGTAGTTATGCAACCCCATGTCACGTTATACAGATAAAGCTCTAGCAAACCATATGAACCTTTATAATAGTATATTGACAAAACATTAATAAAAATTAAAAAAAAAACAAAGACTAAACCCTTTCAGACCAAACATGATTCAGTATACCGTCGTGAAACCAGTCAAAGTCCTTGGAGATCTCAAGCCTTGTTGGTGATATTGTTGGAAAGCCAATCCATACCCTCATGGAGGCCTTCTCCAGATGCTGCACAGGTGCTCTGGATGTACTAGTGGCGCTCCGCAGTGGACGAATCTTATCCTAACCACAGTTTATCATGGTCATGTAATGCCTCCTTGCATTGTGAAAGAATTGGCGTCAATGAATAACAGAGAAGACGAACCATGAGTATTAACGTGACTCAATACTCATGATCATATACTAACTGACCAAGAGAGTTAAAAAGAAAAGAGACTTCCCTTTTTACTATGAGAAACATCTTCTCTCTTGTCTCTTCGTACAACGGCCAAGCCCCAATTGCTTCATTGAAATATGTAGAACTTCACCTCAAAACTCTCTTGCGGGTAGAGAGAGACCTTGGTATTCGTCGGCACAGGGAGGTATGGTTGTCTAATCCTTGGCCATGGACTTTTTTGGATGCCCCCCTCCCCACCATTTTTTTATAAAGTCTATCCTCTATCCGAACTCTAGCCCCCCTCTCCCTCAACTGCCGTAAGTGAGGTGTCTCCTTGTTTTCCCCCTTTCTCCCGTGAATGGCCTCCACCTTTTTCTTCCCCATTTGCATCACCCTTTTGAATTGTGTCGGTGTCTTCGATGTGCGGCTCATCATTTCTCTCAAAGTAGAGGACCTTTTCTTTGTCCTTTTCTCTTTTTGTTTGTGCTCATTATTTTCTCTTCCAGTAGAGGACTTGGCTGGATCCAGGTTCATCCGGAGTCACTCATAATACGATCACTACTTTTTTTTTTACTTTCTGCAAATCAGCTTTATAGGATCTCAACCTTTCGGCACGTGCTCTTGCTTCTTCCAAGGGATTTGATTTTGAAGGGACACAATCCAAGTGAAAGACCATTTTCTAGTTCACGTTCCAATCGCATTCCCACGCGTTCAATGCAACGTGGATGTAAGTTCTGCACCATCCTATGGACTTGGATTTCCACCAAATAATTTCTGGCGAAGAATGAATGATAATAATAATAATAAAAACGCATGGTGTGAAACATTTGCCAATCTTTGAAGCTCCTGTCCCGTCCGTTTTTTAATCAAGACTACAAAATAGAATTTGACATGTCCCTGTATTTGCTTCACTCTTCCCGGATGCATTTCCACTACAGCTTCGTGGTTCATTCCTTATTATGTTAACTGACCAACCATGCTAGAAAGGCTAAATGTTTCCTTCAATGCTTACAACTTCACAGAAGCAGACTTCCTCGTTTGCCGGCCATGCTATTTGGCAATAATTTGTCTAGTGGGTGCTGGAGTTGGGTCTTCCTCCATCATGATGAGCCAAATAAACGATGAAGAAAAACCCTGGACCCATTCGCTCGGCGGGTGCTCCCCCATTTTTTTGAGCTCCCCCACTCATCCACTAGTCTTTTCTTTAATTATGCTACAGTTTCTTTCCTCTTTGGACACGCCCTCTTCGCTTCCATGCCTCCTCAGCTGACAGGTTTGCCTCAATATCCTTCAAAAAATCCGCAATGGTTATATCAAGTACACGTTGGAAGGCATATGATGTGCCTCTTCCAAACAAAGCCTCAGGATAAATAGAATCCTCCCTCGATATCTGGTCAAAAATGGATACAGCCTAGTTATATTTTCCCCCGTTGACCTGTGTTATCCCCCCTTTTGAGTGCCTTTTTATTCTTTTAATGAATGGCCTCTCCCTCTTTCATGGCCGACACTCCCTTTTCTTCTCCACTTTTCTTTTGTTCGGTGCTTACCATTATTCATTCTACTTTTCTTCCTTGCTTTGAAACGTCGGCCATCACCATAATAAAGCAAGTGAATGAATCACCTAATGGACTACTTGCCTCGGTACAGATAGTTGGAATTATAATCAAAAGTAAGTTCCCCAAGCTTCCTGCTGCACAACAACCGATAACAAGGCTTTGGAGATGTCAGGGAGTTCTTATGAGCATTATCAATACCCAAGCAAGAGTCGAGCCAATAATGAATGTGAGAAGAGTGTTTACTGCATGCACCAAAAAGTCGCCAAACTGTTGAGTGCAATTGCGTCAGCTAAATTGCTCGTTATCGATGATGGACTGAATATGTAGAACGCCAAATTATTCATGTGTTGTTTGCATCATGCTCCAACATATTTACGAAGTCCATAGCCAGAAATGAGCTAACATCAGAAACCAAAAGCACCTTCAGAATTAGCATCAAGGCCACAACGAAAACTCCGAAACCCAATTGGGCATGGTTGATATTGGGACCAGAACCAAACACGGCAGAGAAGCTTTAAATTCACAATATAGAGATGAAATGAAAGTGCATGATGATACTGTTTTTTCGAGACCTATCTCCTCTAAGAGCATGACATTTTTTAGACTTATACCAGCATTTTCGCAACCAATTAAGTGTTTCAAGCTGATGGGGGAATAATGAACTACCCTAAAGTTCATTGGGTTGCTCTGCCAGGGTAATGATCTCACTTGGATAGCCAGCCCTCTCCTCAGTTGAGTCATGCCTAGAAGAATCTTTCTCCAATGTTTGCTATTCCAGACGATTGAACGCATCAATAAGAATTGAAGATTCTTTTAGAATAGGTTCATTGGGCTTCTCCCATGTGCATTCGTCATAAGGAAGCCCAGTCCACTTCACAAAAGCTTCACGAATGCCATCCTTCGAAGAACGAAGAGCAATAATACGCTGAGGTTATTTCCATCCCTCCTCGCAAATGTTAATCACTGCGTAACATATTTTTCCTTATAGTTTTCTAGCTTTCTCCTAGCCAGAACTTTTGGCTGGGATTTAGGTAACCAACTATTATGAATATTAGGCTTCCCAAACCACTTAACCAAAAACTCATATGATAGAGCCTTTCTCTTGACTGACGGATATTCAGCCAAATCAAGCTTCCGATTTGCGATCTCTAGATTGAATCCTGTCCCTAATTCATCTTGCACTGATTCTGAATAATCTCATTGTTAATGTCAGTGCTTATTGGGCATCCCATTTGAGCACAAGGCAAATTGAGTCGCTTCGAGTACAATTGGGCTAATATAAAAATTTAGACTATTAGAGGATGTCGAGACCTAAAAATTCTGATTTTTCAATTCTTAGATTAATGGATTACTGTCACGCCCCGGTTCCGTCGGACGCGTAACATCCCGCCTCCTGTCAATTCTCTCTTGGCCAACATTGGCGACGGCCCAGGACTCTTCACGGCCAAACGATGGTTAACAAATGCGACAGCAAAAGTGTGCATCCCCTGACAAATACACATGTGGGATAGAGAGATAGAGAAAACTTAATTTACATACAACAGTAAGAGTTTTGTACAACCTGGGAGGAAGACTATTATCTGACCCCACAAACCTAACTTGGCCAAGATCAAAAGAAATCAAGCTAAACCAAAAAAGTCGTCAATCTCCATCTAGGCATCATAGGAACTACTCGTCCTCTGGCAAGGACCACTCCTTCGGATCAGACTCCTCGAATGTCGGGAATAATCAAGTATATGGTCGAGGGTCTGAAATGACGATCAGCCAAAAATATGTGAGTCGAAACTCAGTGAACACACGTCTAGACTTAATTTAGAAACCAGCATGCACTTCTTGCTAGAATGTAAATCATCACATGCAAATTGTGTAACGTCCTCAAAATTATATGCATGAAGAGAAGAAAAGTCAAAATTTGTGGATCCATTTTGTCACACCCCGGACCCGTCGAACACGCAACATCCCTTCACCTGCCAAAATCGCTCATCCCCTGGCTAACTCTAGCGACGGCCCAAGACTCGTCGCGGCCAAACGACGGCTAACAAATGCGACAGCGAAAACGAACAACCCCTGACAAACACACGTGTGGGATAGAGAGATAGAGAAAATTTAATTTACATAACTTAACACATAACAGTGAAGGTTCTATACAACCTGGGAGGGAGTCTATCATCTGAACCTCGAAACACAAGTCGATCATGGTAAAAAAGGAAACAAACCAAATCAAAAAGTCACTAAGTCTCGTCCATGCATCTCCTGGGAACTACTCCTCCTCCTTAGACGAAGGAAACTCCTCTGGATCAGTCTCCTCAGATCCCGGAGATCCAGGCTCGCCATCTGCCTACTCGACGAACATGTCGTCTGCTCCCTCGATCTCCATTACTACGTCCCCATCTACATCCTGGACATCCATCAGCGCAGGATCTACAACCTCGCCTTCAAAAGTGGCCGCATTCATTAGGCCTGTCGGCCCCATCAAAAAGACTGGTATATCCAAACTCTGCAGAGGACCCTGCCACAACTCCTAACCCACCCGACGGTACCATCCCTCGTATCTATGAGGGAGCAAAACGTCATAGCCCTCATCAACCCATACGGTGCAGCTATGCCGCTCATACGAAACTCCATCCATAACAGGGTACGAAAATACCAATGTCTCAATCTCCTGAAGAATCCCGTGGCGGACTGGGGGAATATGATAAATCATATCTACGGTCGATGGTCTGAAATGGTGATTAGCCAAAAAAATAGGTGAGTTGAAACTCAGTGAACACACATCTAAACTCAATTTAGTAAACAGCATGCACCTCTTACCAGAATGTAAATCATCACATGAATATTGTGACCTCAAATTATACAGATGCCAATGCAGATGCTCAATGCTTGCCGGTGGCTCTCTGGGCATTGCAGGACTTCCTGTTTCGGGTTGCCGGTAGCTCTCTGGACACTGCCGGACTCAACCCAACCGGTGGCTCTCATCGGCACTGCCAGTTCCCGGCCACGTCGTAAACGTCTCAGGCCTGTGCCTCAACCCGTGTCTATTCACACCGAAGTTGGCACTCTTGTCTCTCCAGCTACCCCGTACCGAGCACGTTCAGGCGCAAGTGCAAGACCGTGGCTCAATTAGCACTGCGATCGACACCTCCTTATCACCCCACATTCCCGATGGCCCCCTAGACACTGTCGGGCCGTGCCGCACGATTCTACGTACTCCGCCAAATGCACATGTGTCATGCTAATATGCAGATCAAATATGAGTATCACAAAATTCTCAATTGGCCCACCCTATAAGCACCCATGCAAGTCAACTTTTGCCACATGCATTTCCCAAGATTTTTTACCAGAGTACACAATTCAACTCAGAATAATTCAAATATAATAATCAGGCATTTCACGTTGCAAAAACTCGCATTCCAGGACCCGGTTTTCATTCTAAGTCACTTAGGTTCAAAGGCAAGCAATCTGGCACACGTGGTAATTTCTAGAGTTCGCAAAAATTACCAATTGACCCCTATGGTCAAAAATAAATCATTGACATTTAACGTCCAGGAAGTTTAATATTTTTCATCATAAAATTTTCCCTACAAGTCCCTCGCATACTCGACATTCTAACTCAAGTTTAGGAATGTGCTCACCAAAAATCAAGTTTGAGCTTGGGCTAGATGGTGATGAGCTCGGGCCACGAACGGCGACGGCTAGTCACTGTTCCGGCGACACTGTTCACTGCGGCGACGACAAAACCGATAGTGATTTTCTGGCGAGGAACAGAAACACAGTAACAAGCAAAACACAACAGAGGCAAAGAGGATTGCAGCTACATCAAGTAAAAGAAGAAAACCAACAAAACAGGGTCAACTTTGATTCAAAAATGGGAATTCTCTAGGAGATTTTTCGCCGTTCCTTTTTCAGAATATCGAAGCTTAACGTCTTACGAGTACACAGGCGAAAACGGAGCTCGATTCGAACACCAGACAACCCCGAACAAGCCGATTTCCTCCGAGCGTGCGTGCTGGAACGCGAGAACCCGAAAAGAAGTTTAAGAAGTTCTAGCAGCAAGACAGCAGCAGCCACGAGAGCATGAACTGGTGTGGCCGAGAGGGACAAAAGTACAGTAGATGAGCAACAAGTTCAAGTCAGCCGAGAGGAGTTAATGAAGAAGAGTAGCAAGTTTCGGCCGAAGGAATGAAGAAGAAGAAGGAAGGAGGAAGCCAACCCAACTTTTCTAAAATTTTTGTCTGATTGGCAGAGGAAAAGAAGAGTTAATTAATGGGGGAGGGGAGACGTGGACAAACGTTCATGCATGCAAGGGAAAAATTTTCGGCTGCAAATGATGAGAGCTTATCTCATCTACTTGAAGAATTCGGCTAGGCAGATAAGGGAAAGAAAGAGAGAAAAAGAAGGGGTACATGGAGTGAATTTATCAGCAGAAAGAAGAGGAGAAGAGATAGAGAAAGGGAGTCCAAGATTCATTAAGTCCTTTGTCCTCTTGTGCATGAATTGAGGACATCACACATTTTCCCTTCCAATTTCGGCTATCCTTCCCCAAGTGTACACGTGCACTGTGTCATCTTTCTTTCCCCCATTTCTGCAAAAGTTTTTCCCTCAAGCCCATATGCTCCTTAAAATCCCACTCCAATTTACAGTTGCGTTGGAAGCTCTTCTTTGGACCAAATTGCGGCTGCTCTATACGTGGCTGAAGCAATTCCCCATGCAATCAGAACAAAATTTGATGAGAAGGGTCCACCAACTATTGCTATTCACGTGGAGAAACCTTCCTGTAGCTGGCTCCCTCTCCATTTCCTTCTACTACTACATTTTCTTCTCAATTTTCAATCAGTAGCTGCTGGAAGTTCCTCTGCTCATCCCCCTTCAGCTGTCGTTTTGGTTCTGCTGCAGCTGTACTGCTATCTTCTTCAATTTCTGCTGCTGTAGCTGCTGTTTTTGTTCCATTTTCTGCTGCTTGTGAGCTTGAGTTGCTAGAATTTTGTTGCTGTTTCTCCTTCGTCCGTTTTCCTCGGTTGCTTAGAAATTTGTTGCTGCTGTCCTCCATCTTTGTTCGTGGCTTGCTGCTGAAATTTCTACTCCTCTGCTGTGAAGTTGCAGCTGCTGTCTTGCTGCTGGATTTCCTTCTATCTTCTCGGTTTCCCACGTCCAGCACGCGCACCCGAGGAAATTGGCTCGTTCGGGATCGTCCGGCGTCCAAATCGAGCTCCGTTTTCTCCTGTGTACTTGTAAGACTTCAAACTTCGATATTCTAGAAGCGGATCAGCGAAAAAAGCCCCTGCAAAATTCCCAGTTTTGATTCAAAGTTGACCCTGATTTGCCCGTGTTTGTTTGTAGCTAATTTCTCACCCTCTTGGCTAAAGTTGCCTTGCTCGAAGCTCGATCATCGTCGTCCGTAGCCCAACCTCAAAGTCGGATTTTTAGGTGAGCACATTTGTAGACTTGACTTAGAATGTTGGGTATGCTAGATACTAATAGGGAAAATTTTATGTCGACAAATATTAAATTCCTTGAACGTAGAATATCGATAAATTGCTACTAGCCACAAGAGTAATATTGGTGATTTTTGCGAACTCTAGAAATTGCCCTGTGTGCCAGATTGCTTGCCTTCATGCCTAGGTGACTTAGAATGGAAACCGATCCTAGAATGTGAGTTTTTGCAACGTAAAGTGCCTGATCATTATATTTAATTTATTTTGAGTTGAATTGTGTACTCCGGTGAATAATTTTGGGAAATGCATGTGGCAAAGTTGACTTGCATGAGTGTTTACGGGGTGAGCCAATTGAGAATTTTGTGATATTCATCATTGATCTGCATACTGGCATGAGATATGTGTGTTTGGCGGAGTACGTAAAAACGTGTGGGACCGCCCAGCTCACAAAAATAATTCGGAATTGGGCTTAAAAAATACGATTTGAGTTGTTGTGAAATTGTCCTCTAATATCTTAATTTTCACTTTTGGTCCAATAAATTTCTCAAATTGAAAAAACTTGAATTAGGCAAAAATAAAATAATTTAAAAAATAAAATAAAAAAAGAGGGGTTAACCAGGTCAACCACTCACAAAACCAGGTTGTTCATGCACGCACCAGTGAGCAACCAAAAACCAAGACACGCACATGAGATGGGGAGTTTTGGGATGAAATTTTTGAGCGCCAATTACTCTCACCAAAGAACCAATCGGAATAGCACATGGCTGGGCACGAGAGAATTGCAAGCTGGCATGAGGGAGGCTCTCGCGAACGGCCTCCGTTTTGAGGTACGACGTGGAATAAAGGACGGTTTTCAAAAGAATCCTTCTGTCAAGAGGTGTTCTAGAAGAAGGAGAAGGCCAACAACGAAGAAGAGGAGGAAAAAGACAAAAGAGAGGGGGAGACTAAGAGAGTAGAGAAGGTTCACCGAGAGAGAGGGAGATAGATGGAAAGTCAATCCCTTCGTTACCGCCGCACATTGCCTTCGCCACAACCATCCTCCGGCGAACTTCGGTTGGTCCAGACCTCCACTTTCGTTCTGCAACTATTTTGCGATGAGCTGGTTTTGTTGAGTTAGGATCATTGATTTGAGGTAGCTTGGCATGGTTTATGGGCTTGGTTGCTTTCGTTTTGATCTATAGATGCTTGATTTACGCTATTTAAGTTTTGTGCACTATGTGTTCGTCAAAATGCTGAAATGAAATCCCAAACCCAAGCTAGTCAAACGTTCTTTACTGCTTTGTTGGTCCATTTTCTCGCTCTGGATCGCATTTAGGACATGGCTTGAACTCTCTCTTAGTGCATTGCTTTAGTCGAAAACCACATGGACCAAACCTCACTTGAATCTCGCCGGAGTTGTGATTTGCGGCCTCCAATGGACAATTTTTCGCGGTCTAAACCGCTCAGGTAAGTCGCGTATTCCTCTTGTGGTAGACATTCTAAAGGGTTGAAGCTCCTATTCATTGTTCTTGGGAAGAAGGTCTAGGGAAGAAGACGTTAGAAATAATAATAATAATAATAATAATAATAATAATAATAATAATAATAATAGAAAGCAATAAGTGAAAAGAAATAAAATAAAGAAAAGAAAACAAAAATAAAAAATGTGGGTAATAAAAGGGCTGGTAACGGCGCGTATGATAACGCTTCAGAAAAAGTATTTTTGTTTTGGGAATAGAAACGCGTATGATAAAAAAGTAATCCAAAAGTGTTCCGAGAACACTTTTGAGAAACAAAAACACTTTTGGAGCAGAAATTAGAAACAAAAAAAACTTGCTTTGGTGTTCCCGGAACATTTTTTAGAAACACATTTGAAACATTTTTTGAAAACAATTGGGAACACTTTCTTGAAAGTAATTAAAAATAAAAATAATTAAAGAATAAAATAATTAAAATAAAAATTATTTTTTTGAAAAAAAATAAGAAACATTAAAAATCGAAATAATAAAAATAAATAATCAAATACATTAATTTAAAATAAAATGATTAAAAATAAAAAATAATTTTTTGAAATAATAAAAATAAAAATAAAAAATTGAAATAATTAAAGAATAAAAAATAATTTTTTGAAAAATAAAAAATAAAAAGATAAAAAATCGAAATAATTAAAATAAATAATCAAAAAAATTAATTTAAAAATAAAATGATTAAAAATAAAAAAAATGATTTTTTTGAAATAATAAAAATTAATTAAATTAACTAAAAATAAAAATATAAAAAAAATATTGTTTTCAAAAAAATAAACAATAAAATTAATTTTTTCGAAAAAAATAAATAATAAAAAAATATTTTTTTCAAAAAAATAATAAATAATAAATTTTCCAAAAAATAAATAATTAAAAATCAAAAAAATCAAAAAATATTCTAAATAAAAAAAATTAATTGAGAAATTTAATCATTTACAAAGGGTATTTTTTATTAAACGATATTTACATCAAAGTTGTATCCAAATGAACTTTTCAATTACAGTTTATCAAACAGTATTTGCATTCAATTATGTAATTATATTTTTATCTACTTGGAATCATTTATGTATGACTCATAATTGTAATTTTTCCTATCTATGGAAGACATGTTTCATGTTCTCATTTCTCTAATTTGTCTTCTCTTTCATTTTTTTTATTGTTGATCTCATCCATATTGAAAAAATTAGGAATAGAATTAAATAAAAAAATTAGGAATATAATTTTTTTTTGCAATTAATAAAGCGTTTTTGTTCTTTTTTTTTTGTTCCGAGTATAAAAACTTTATGCAGTTATCAAACGGGTTTCTATTCCTTTTTTGTTCCGAAAATAGAAACTTTATGCAATTACCAAACGCGTTTCTGTTTTCAGAAATCGTTGCTGGGAACAGAAACATAAAAAAAGTGTTTCTATTCCAAAAGTTGTTACGAGAACAGAAACGTTACCATACGCACCCTAAGTGTGCGCATTGGGGTCGTTTTTATGAGTTGGGCTAGGAAAACTTTGGGCTAGGTTCAAAATTTAGTAATAGGCCTATTAGAAAAGAAAATTGAACAAAGAGAAATAAAATTTGGGCCAAGCCCAAAGTGTGGCCTTTGTGCCTCAGACCGATTTGGGCCCTTGAGGCCCGAGATGGACACCTGTGGCGTGGGCTAGTTCTGCTAGCCCGGTCCGAAAAATTAATTAATAAAAAATTCAAAAAGAAAATGGTTTAAAAATCCAAAAAATTGGAAAATTCCTAAAAAATTCTTAAAAAATGAAAAAATATTTCAAAAAATCCTCAAAAATCTCAAAAATTAGGAAAAAAAGGTTGTTTCAATCGATCAATCCTATTTTTGATGATTTTACCCTGCTGATCTTTTCAAAAATGACCATTTTACCTCTTATGAGCAAATTATCTTGGAAAGTTTTAAAAAATTTTCAAAAAATATCAACAATTAGGAAATTGGCTGTTTTGATTGGCTAATCCTATTTTTGATAGTTTTTCCCTTTTAAGCTTTTAAAAATGATGATTTTGCCCATTATGGACAAATTATCTTAGAAAATTTTAAAAAAAATTAGAAAATCTTGAAAAATGGGAAACGGGCACATTTAACTGGCTAATCTTATTTTCGATGATTTGGATTTCAAATACCTTCAAGAATTGACAATTTTTTCCTTTGGGCAAATTATGTCCCAAAATGACGATTTTGCCCTTGATGAACAAATCTCTTTCAAATTATCCAAATTCCTTTCAAACCTTAATACATACATCCTCTAAGCCTTTAGGACTACACTAGAGATGCCACGTTTTGATTTGATATGTTTTATTCGCATGTTTTGGATCCTTGATTGCGCTCTATCTTTGTTAATTTTGATCGATAGGTTAGTTATTCTCATATACATGAACTCCTAGATTTTAAGCTTTCTTATCTCGATTAATCTGCATGAAAATATCAGTCAGAAAATCATTTAACTTAGGTACCGAAAGGGCGTCAATGGCAATGTTGTCGTAACTAAGTTCCCGGTCTCAAATCTTTGGTTCCGTTAGAGTCGTACAACTACTCTCATTGCCCGACGAGGTTCTCGAACTATCTCTTTCAAAGATCAATGGAAACTCCAAAAACATGTACACGTATGCACACATCACCCGACTACACCTAAAGTTGAATCCGATAACCTATCGCGATTTGGTGCGGGCATGGGAGGGCCCGGCCTAAGCCTGCTCTGGAGGGCTTAGCAATCCATTAGCCTGATCGATCTCGATACTTTTTCGAAGATCGGGTTGCAACATCGGTGTCCTTTATTGTTGCTCGTTCATTTCTTTGGTGATTTTCGCGTTGACATAATTGGCAAGAGCCTGTTACGTCTTCGCGTTAATATTGCAACAATTGGTATTATAACTTAGGATCAGATTTTCAAGATTGTGATTTGGATTTTTTGCTTGTCTAATTATTATTTGAGAATTTTGTTATTGCAATTATATCTAAAGTGAAAGTAAAAATTGAGAATTTTGACGGGAGAAACAAATTTGGGTTATGAAACCTCAAGATGGAGGCATTGTTGACAACTCAAGGTTTGATGGAAGCATTGGAGGGCAAGGCTAAGTTTCCCGAAACGATGAAAGATGATGAAAATGATGTGCTAATGAGAAAGCTAGGAGTATAATCTTGTTGAACTTATCAAATGATGTATTAAAAGAGGGAGTTGAAGAGAACGATACCATAGCGTTGTGGTGAAGACTTCAAGCGCTCTACATAACGAGGATTTGAAAAATCCCTTATATAAGTTGAACAGAATGTTTTGGTTTAGTTATGCTATATCAGAACCCACCTAGATAAATTTAATAAACTCGTGATGGATTTAAAGAACATCAGTAATACACTTGATGATTAAAAATATGGCATGATATTGTTAGCTTCTTTACTAGAACCATGGAAACATTTTACTAATTCATTGTTACATGGGCATACTACGATTTCCTCGGATGATGTAAAGTCCACTTTCTTCTCTAATGATGGTAGAGAAAGTTTAAGATAACAGTCTAACGCACAATGTAGTGCGAGGGCTAGTCATTCAAGGTAAAGATTAACATCAGGGGTCTAATAGCAACAGAGGTAAAGGCATATCGAAATCACACGATACAAAGTCCAAGGGATGTGTGACATGCTTTAATTGTTACAAGGAAGGCTGTATCATGAGAAATTGTCATAAGTTGAGAAATAGAGGTAAGAAGCAGAATGCTACAAGCAGTGTAGCTACATGCTTGTGTGTGACTACATGTTTGTCTTGATACAAATGGATACTAGATTCAGGGTGCTCTTATCAGGTGATACCTTATAGGAACTGGTTTACTACTTAACAGACTTCAGATTGTGGTATACAAGTTGTGGCGATATAGCTAGTAAGGACTCAGATACATGATGGTGTGGTGCGCATATTAACAAAAAAGAGCCATGCATTGAAACTCAAGAAGAACTTTATTTTTATAGGGACACCTGATAATATCAGGTATAACTATATCGCTAAATTTAAAATCTAATTTTTTTTATTTAATCATTTATTACATAAAAAATTAAGTACTAACTTTAGCTCCTGACAAAAAATATTTATTCATATAAGTTAGTTTAATATTTTGCATGCATGCATTCTAAGCGAACCGGCGGCAAGAGAAGAAATCCTGCTTTTTCTTTTCCTTGTCTAAACAAAGGTTCATTATGACCATTCTAACTATCTAAAGTTGATCGAGCAACAATGCGCTCTATTTCTGCTTGGATTTGTCGCCGAACCATTACCAACCGTCTAAAAGCTTAAGGTAGAAATGGATAATGAATGCAGAGCAAGCAGAACCTCGAAGAAGGACCTTTAGCTTCAATGGTCCATTCCAGCTTAAGCTTGAAGATGACTGTTTCAGTCGTTTCACGTGGTTGCTGGAACTGCCATTAGAATATCGTGGAAAGAGGACAGGTTACGTGAATGATTGCTAAAGCTGCATAAAGGGTGAAAGCAGAATGAGCTTGTAGAATAATGTCGAAATGGGAAAGTCGCACGTAAATAATCAGTTCTTTCTTTCTTTGGTTTTTTTTTTTTTTTTGCTCTCATGCACAAGCTCATGAACACTTTACGCAATCATAGGTTATAAAAAAAAACGTTTTAATGGAAGTCTTGTCATTGCTCTCTGGATATGAAAGCAAAGTCATGCAGACATTTTGAATGAGCTACGTTTTCTAGATTTCTTAACAGCCTTTGATCTCGGAATTCCTCGGAATACTTTGTTCCATATGGGTACGGCATCACTTGGCTAAGAGGCCAGTGTCCTAGCTTTCTCTATTTTGCATGTATACCCGAATCTTTCTTATTAGGATAAATGACATTAATGGTCTTTGAATTTTGACTCAATGTGCAATGTAGTTCCTAAATATTAAATTTGTTCAATATGGTCCATTGACTTTTGATACATATTCAATTTAGTCCTTGGACTATTTGAGCATTTTCATATAATCCACGAACTAAATTGAACATGTACCAAAAATTCAGGACCACATTGAACAATTAAAAGTTTATGGATCACATTGGACAAATTAAAAGTTCTAGGTGAGGGCCACGAAGCTCTTGCCAGACATAGGCGATGCTCACGAGCCAATTGGCCAAATGGACTCAATTAGCAAAAGGTGAAAATGTTGAAGACTCATTTGGCAAAATCAAAAGATTCGGAACTATATTGGCAAGAGTCTGATGGGTTTAAGATTTTTTGGACAATTTTCTCATTTATGTCATAGGTGGACACGCAGACTGGGAACCTTAATCCGAGGGCTGAACGTGGAGGAAAAACTAATCATCTAGGTAAAAACTAAGAAAGCAACTGATTTAAGACCGTTATCTATTAGCGGCGCCACTGTTAGTAACATCGGGGTTACACAATTGTTATGTGAATGTATAAAAATCTCTTTCAAAGAGGTCATTCCATAGTAATATTACTGTTGTCAATGAAAGTTACACCAACTATCGTTTCAATGATGGGAATTTGCACATTCATGCGTATTTGCAGCTATTGAGCGAAATTATTCAGTGTGGGATCATCTTTTGTTGGCTTGAAAGGGTCTCTTACCGTCTTCTGTTCTCTGTTCATCGGGATTTTTTCACAAAGACTTGTCATGATGACAATGGTGATAAATCGAACGAGCACACATGTCAGGGACAATACAACATACAGTAAAGCACAATCCTGCAAAATGGTAATTACAATCTCAACTCGGCCCACACTAACCAGCCTCATATTACACTAATTAAGAATCTCAAAAAATTATTAGACCGATCCCGTAAAACAATGATTACATTCTTCATTAAATTAGCTCACATTAGAAAAACTCTTATAGGAGGTCCCACATAAGTTCATTCCTGTCAAGCGTTGAGACACGAGCGCTCTGCTTGCGAGGAAAGTAAAGCACATATTCCACTCGTTTCCTTAACAATGTTTCTTGGGACAAATCTCTTCGTTGCTTTTCTGTGCAGAAAAAGTGAAGAGCCGGTTGGTGGCCTTGGGGAATCTGCAAAAAGAGAGAGGAAGAACCAATGATGAAGTGCAAAGCATAGTGTAATTAATCATTGTTATGAACATATATGCCGCAAAAAGTGAAGGAAAGTCGCAAGCGCCAAGCAAGAATAAACACTTTCTTATCCTCGTAATCACGTGTTACATACAATGTAACCAACATTATGAAAACTTTGGATGTTTTATTTATTAGTCGACAAAATGGATGCTTAAGTTGGCCTCTGCAGTAAGAAGGGAATATTTCTGGGCGTAGTAACATAGGAGACAAGACAAGTATATATTTAAGGCTTTCTTGATCGGTTGCTTTCGGGGTAGTTTCCGCAGTTGTGTGGAGATGATGCTCGCCGGGTTTGAGTGAGGCGTCGTGGAAGAAGGTCCGGCACCAACAGCTCTCCCTTTTACTTTTCGGTTTTCATTTGCGCAATTTGATCGCGTTTTAATTTTATTCTACTTGCTAGTTTTGATCCAGGGTGCATATACCAGTGCGTAAACTCTCAAAATACAGTATACTCTCTTGTCCAAGTTTGTGCAAGAAGTCTGATCATGCATAAACCAAGCCCCAACGTAGACCGTGTTAAAGGAATGTCGACTCACTCATCGCGTGCCAGCTTGGACCAGATTTTATGCTAACAGCATCGGAAGGAAAGTAGACGACTATTAACTTAATGCAATAACCTGAAGAAACTATCCTCCTTACATCGTGCATCTGGCGATTGGTAACAGAATTGACAGAGAAGAAAGTAGGTGACGATTTGGGCCATTTCCTGCCGATAAACGGATTTGTCTAAACAAAAGCTTATGACAATTCTAACAATTTGAAATTGATCGAGTAGCAACACCTTCTATTCCTGATTGGGATCGTTGTCGGTATGGGTGCCAAAACTGAACTACTAAACCGAACCGAACTACTAAACCGAACTGAACTACTAACTAAGCTGAACCAAATTGAAAATTTCATGCGTTTTGATTCGATTTGATTTTCGGTTCAAGTAATTGAAAAATACCCATTCTTTTGTCCAGTTCGGTTATTTCAATTAGGTTCGGTTCATCAAACCGCACTAAAAATTTTCAAAATAACCATTCTTTTGTTATTTTTCCTTTCTTTTTTTTTCCCTTTTCCTTTTTCTGGTGCAAAATGCTAGTGGGGCCACCAGCCACTAGCTAGGGGCCGGCGACCACCACCGGCCCTTGGGCAAGGGCCACGATGCCCTCATCGATCGTGGGTGAGAGGCTGGAAAGCCCTTGCAGGCCGTGGCCAACGCTAGATCTAACGAGACGAGGGCATGGTAGGCCTCGGCTAGGCCTTGCCGGCTTCAGGAGGGGCACAACCCCTTGCCCACGGCCTGCAAGGGTCGCTGGCCCTCAGCAGATGGGCGGCAATTTCACCGACTTTGAACGAAAAAAGGGGAAAAAAATGAAATGCAAGCAAAAGGAACCAAATTGAATTTTTGGTTTGGTTGATATTCAATTCAGGATGAGATTCGGTTCGATTCAAGTTTACACCTTAAAAGTTCAGTTCGATTGGATTTTCTTGAAAAACCGACCTAAATTGAATCATTGACATCCCTAGTTGCTGGACCATTACTAACCATGGACGCAGAGCAAATCAAGAGCTTGAAGATGGACCTCCAGCTTGGATGTTCCGTTCCAGCTTAAGCTTGAAGATGACTGTTTCAGTCGTTTCACATGTCTTCCGAAAGCGTTGTTAGACTAAAGCGAAAAGACGAAAGGTTACTTCAATAATCACTAAAGTTGCATAAAGGGTGAAAGCCGAATGAGCTTAGACGATAAAGTTGAAAGTCACAAGCAAATAATCAATTCTCTCATTCTTTGGTCCCTTCTGTTGCCCTGCGCAAACTCATGAACACTTTTAAGCAATCATAGGTTATAAAAGAATGTTTTTCGTGGAACTGTTGTCACTGCTCTCTAAAAATGAAAGCAATGTGTTCATTCATGTAGACATTCTGAATGATCTTCGTTTTCTAGGTTTCTTAACAGCTTTTGATCTCGGGATTCCTCCAGATAATTTTGTTCCATATGGGCATGGCATCACTTGGCTGAGAGGTCAGTGTTCTAGCTAGCTCAACTTTAGAGTGAGTTCGATGGTTCAAATTATTTTCCATGATTTATTTGCACCGAAATTAGTCTACTATTGGGAACAAATTATTATAGCTATCTTATTTCCCATGTATTCCCGAATTATTTTCAGTCTTTCATCATTGCCCTTGTTCATGCCTTATCATTAATGTGCGAAGCTCAAATTGCATGGTGTGTAAAGTGAAATCCTTGCCTGGATGTCTTAGATCTTAAAGAAGCCATGCAGTGGTTTAAAATTTAAATGAAGGTGTAGATTAAATTAAGGTATTGTTCAACTATGAAGGAGCAGAACTATTGCGTGACGTCATCCTCTCAAAGCACTTATGGGTCTCTCTCTATCCATCCAAGTTAATCATGTTGTGTGGAGGGTCATTCCTACTTTGAAAGTAAAGAAAATCATAATCCTTGGCCAGTGATTTTTAACTCAAGGTAATGGGAAGTTTTTTTTTTTTTTTTGTATCGAAGGTATCCGGGCCAGTGTCCGTACAGATCGCGCACCTCGACTAATCCTCCGGGAGGGCTAGCGCAGCATCCCACCGCCACGACCCTCAAGGTAATGGAAAGTTGTGCTCTAGGAGAACTAAAACAATTTCATGACCAACCTATAGGATTTAATTTGCAATTATTGCCTCATGGAAGAGAATGTAACTTACATTATCATACACTCTAGAGATCAAATCGAAGTATACTAAAATTTCAAGGACCACAATAGAAAAACTAACAGTTCAAGACACTTAGGGATCATATTAAATAAACTTAAAGTTCAAGACTATTTATGTCATTATCCCTATCATAGTAATGTAGCTCGGTTTCAATGGAACTAACACCAAGGACCGGTTCGCTGATGGGAATTGGCACGTTTCTGTCCATTTTACAGCTACCGAGCAAAATCACTCACCGCGGCACCATCATTTGTCAGCTTAAAAAAAGATCTTAGAAGTCTAATCCGAGGCAAGAAGGTCTCTCACCATCTTCTTTTCTCTCCTCGTCCAGGGGCTATTTCACAAAAACTTGTCACGATGACGATGATGAACGGAACAAGCACAGGTGTTAGGCACCATGCCACAGTAACGTCACTGTTGCGTCGGGGATGCAATCACACAGGATGGGCGGAGGAGATGATGTGTCTCTGGGACGACTGGAGCATCCAACTTTTTGCGCTGCTGGGCTTGATTTTCCAGATCGTTCTTGCTGTATTCGGAAGCCGCAGAAAAACCTCAAAGTCCGACTTACTCAGATTCGTCGTTTGGGCATCTTATTTACTCGCCACTTATTTCGCGATGCTAGCGCTCGGCAAGCTCACGGTGGTAAGCTTCAACAAGTCCGAGGAAGAGTGTGATACCGAGCTAAAAGCATTGTTGGCTCCTTTAATTCTACTGCAGCTGGGGAATCCAGACAGCATCACCGCATACTCAGTAGAAGACAACCGACTTGGCACGAGACGTCTGTTGAACCTTGTCCTCACATTTTCTTTCGTGGTTTGGATCCTTGGGCGAAGTTGGAAGACCTCCATCCTGATGATGCTGTACTTTCCGATGTTTGTTGCCGGGATAATCAAGTACGGAGAAACGATTTGGGCGCTCTCTTCTGTGTACGACGAGAACACGAACTTGAAGCGAGAGGATTTTGATGAAGAGAAGGAGATGTTCTCCAAATTGACGAACCTACCTGAAGATGTTCCCTGTCTGGAGATTTTCTTGAAGGCTTACTATCGGTTCGATTGCTTAAAGCCTCACCTTGCGGACTGGCTGAAGCAACCTTTCTTCATGTCGCATCGTAAGATGTTGATCGACCAATCCACTCCTGATGAAGTATTCTTGATAACCGATATGGAACTGGGGTTCATGTATGATGTCCTCTACACTAAAGCACCAGTTCTTTATACCAAGTGCGGGCTCGCCCTCTGGATCATCGGTTATTTCAGTTTGCTGCTGACATTGGGTGGATTCGTGGGGCTTTTCTTTGAGAAACACTTGAGAGATCCGTACGTTATCTACACGTTCGGGCTGCTGATTGGAGTAGTGCTTCTGGAATCTTATCAGTTGTTGAAGCTATTCTGTTCGGATTGGGTTATTATAAAGAATGCTAAGCACCACGGGAATCCAATGGTCTTGAAGTTTCTGAAGTTTCTTGTCAAACGATCTATGAAGAAGGAAAGGTGGTCTAACGCAATTCAGCAATTCAAGTTTCTGGATTTCTGCCTAAATGATAGGAGGCCCTGGCACTTCAGACTCCTCAAAGTCTGCGGCATGGCCGAGAAGCTCAGGAGACGTTGGGCATCGAATTCTGTGCGATTTCCCGAGTACTTGAAAGAATTCTTGCTTGAAGACATAAAAAAGTTTGAAAAAAAGAGAGACCGTCGACGCTTCACGAAAAGAGGCGAATGGTCGTTCGACATTTACAACTCTCTAGATAAGCTGCAATGGAGTATCAAGATGGCATTTGATAGAAGTATCATCGTATGGCACATTGCAACCCATGTCTGCTACTACTCGTGCCATGAAAAAACAGACCGTAAGGAGGCAAGCATACTGATATCAGATTACATGATGTTCCTTCTGGTACAACATCCTCAAATGCTCTCTTCGACCACGGCGGATATCACTTTCAGTCACGCCTACACAAAGTTCATGAAGTACCGACAGATAATCCCCGAATCTCAGCGTGGCCAAGGGAAACTCCTGGAAGTTCTATCAGGGCCTGAGCCAGTGCAAGAAAGTGACTATGAGAAGGAGCTCGAAACAGAAATCACCAAAGGGTGGAATGTGCTCGAGGAATCGCGGAAACTCGCACGAGAGCTGGAAAGTAGTACAGATACATGGGAGCTCATCAGCAGCGTTTGGGTCGAGATGCTATGCTTCGCGGCGTACAATTGCCAGCAATACCACCACCTGAAGCTGGTGAGGCGGGGCGGAGGAATCATCACTCACGTGTGGCTCCTCCTTTCTCACACGACGGACAAGTTCCACACCCTCAAGTTTGGAGACATCGAAATCGAATAGAGATGGTGGCATGTTGCTGCTATTGCATACGAAACTACTTTTCATCTGAAATTAGGCATTATCGTCATACTAGATATGGTGTAGTCCATTGCCGAGTTTCTTTCTTTTCCCCTTTCGTCCGATCTCTCTCCCGCGCGAATGCAGATCGATTTCATGTAATCTGGTTAAGCAGATGTTGATGTTCATGAATTTTCTCATCACATGTCTGATTAAATTCCGTACACAAAAGATATGGTGTCAAACATCGGATTACTTATTTTCTTGGACTTATGCCTCATTGACACCAGTAAAACTCTTTCTTTCTCTTTTAAATTTCTGTCCCTTCTTTTTTTTTTTTTTAGTCATCAATTATTTGAATAGATTTGGAAAGAAACAGAGTTGTACAAGATGATGGTGGAATGTCATGCTGCCTCCTAGTAAGAACAATCTATTTTAGGGCAACAATGACATGCAAATCCGGCCATGAATTTTTGTTTTTTGTTTTCGTATTTTTTATTATCCTAAACTTCGGACTGCTTATTTTCTTAAGCCTGACTTGAAACTTAATCTTCAGACAAGTGAGAAGATCAATTAACAGGGTAATAGTGGATTGGTGCTAACTTGTTGGGTTTAGTATGGGGTCATCAGAAGCTGACGCCTGGACTTAGGCCCCAACGACTCCTGTAATGATTTTTCTTGTTCTGGTTTTATTTAGTCATCGATGAGTTTATGTCGATAAAAGGAACTTTATGGATTTGGAAATAAATAGACTTGTACAAGATAATGGTGCATATTTTCATCTCGTGAGCTTACTCCTATAATTTTGTAAAGGACTCTTAAATTCTGTCTCGAGTTTGAATTCAGAATTTGGTTAGCAAAGAGAGTTGTTCATATTTTGTTGGAGAAAATAAGCATTCCCTCATTGACCGGTTTGACCGATCAAGACATGTTTCTTTAAACGGCGGACGGTGGACTTCTTGAACAGAAGTAATTTTGGGCGCTACAAGACAAAAGGTTGGGGTCTTCTATTTCCATAAATAAATATATCATTTATGGGATAGAAAGAAGGCTGCGAAGAAAAGAAAATATATATAGAAAAAGTTTGTTTTTAGGTTTTCTTTTCCGAGAAAAAACCAGATGCACAGAAGTCCTTTGACAGAGCCGCCCGAAGAAGGAAAGAAGGACGCCCGGGGAACCCATCGAGAGCGCCGTACGAGAACCTGCAGAGAAATTCCTATACTCAACTTAAAAGTGGGGCTTCCCATGGGGCTTTTTACGAAATTAGGTTTAAAGTTGAACCATTTTACCAATTTAGATTTTATGCGAAGAAAAATACGGATTTAGGGTCCGTTCGACACTTGAGGTGCTGAACGGCCGCCATTCGACACTTCAACTGCTGAACACCCCCCCGGCCGGCGGCTCACTACCCCTCGCCCTCGCCCCGAACCACCTGCCCCCCGTGTGACTTCCCCTTCTTCGGCGCTAAAAAAAAACTAGTAATTTATTATTGTCTCAAAACAATCCAACAACCGGCCTCCTTTCTCATCTCGCACACTCTTTTAGATGTACCTTTTTCCCTTATTATTTTTAGCTGAATTATAGAATCTGGTTCGGAAAGTTCACACGAAGCCTCTCTTTTCAAAAGTAAATTTCTGAAACTTCACGTGAAGTTTCAGAAGCCACGTGAAGTTTCAGAAATTTACTTCTGAAACTTCACGTGAAGGTTCAAAAGCAAATGAGACTTGTGAATCTTTCAGTTCTTGAAGTTTCAGAATATAGATTCTGAAATTTCACGTGAAGTTTCAAAAGCAAATGAGACTTGTGAATTCTTCAGTTCTATTAAAGTCGGAGAGGGAGGGAAACTCTTTGGCCATTTTACGAAGACAAAGAAAGAGAATAGAGAGCAAATAGAGAGAAAGCTGAGAAAGAATCGAGAGAAAAGCGATAGGAAAAAAAAGGATTTGAAAATTAGTCGTCAATTTCGAGCGTCTCCATATTTGCAGTCATTTATTCCTTTCAAATTTTCTGGCAATCGAATCAGGTAAGATTTAATATTATGGAATGTTTTCTTTTGGCATTTGCGTTTTTTGTTTCGTTGCATGTAATGTTTAATTTTTTTTTATACGACAGAGAAAATAGAAGAGTGGAAGTATCAACTTCAAGAATCTCGACACACGCACGATATTTGTGTTAAGGTAATGCCTATATTCTTGTTAAAACATGATATATTTTAGTACCGTTCATACACTGTTTCGCCGTTATATTGTGATGTGTACATGTTGTTTAGTCCGAAAAATATCTTATTTTTTTGTCTACATATATATCTATTTTGCACTAAAAAATATATTATTTTTGTGCTATTCATATCTCTGTTTTGCATGCCGATGTATGCGTCACGAAAGATTTTGTGCGTATTAAGCTCGTATTTTATCATGATTTTTGAAATTTGGAGGGTTAATTGGATTTAATTTTCAAGATATTGAAATAATAACTGAATGTACATGTTTATCGAAAAACTTTATGGGAAAACGTTAGTACTATAGGAGCTGGTAATTAGATCGGACAATATAGATTTGATCTTCGGTTAAATATGAGTCGTTGTAATTTGTTGCCTAATGCAACGAACGTGGACAATCCTTGACCATATAAATTAATTATAATAATAAAAGTTATGCCAAAGAATAGAAAAATTGAAAAAGAAAATGGGGAAAAAAATAATGTAAAAAATAAAAAATATTCAAAAAATTTTGTCGATTTATTCCTAAAATATCTTAATTTTGCATGTCGAGACATGTCTGAGGAAAAATTTTATGCGTATTAATTTGTATTTTTTTCATATATTTTAAATTTTATAGGGTTAATTAAATATGATTATTAGAATATATATATTAATACGATCTATTTGTAATAATAAGAAGTTTCTATATAATAGAAAAAATTACGGAAAATGAAAATAAAAATAATCCTAATTTAAAAAAATGCACAAAACTCTATTGTGAAAGTTTCAGTTCAAAGTCATGTGGGTTTAGGCCGGCTCTTCGAGTTTGTGAGTTGGATCGAACCGGCCCGATCTGGAAAATTAATAACCATCTAAAGAGAAAAAAATAAAAGGAAAAATTATATTGTAAAAGAAAAAATAATAATAATAGATAATATGAAAAATGGAAGCGATGTCGTTATTTAATCTAGTTGATCTAGCCTGAAAATTTTAAAAAATAATCAAAAAATAATAAATATGAAATCACAAAAAAATAAAAATTAAGAAAATTAAGAATGATGATCCAAATCATAAAATTGTCTAAAAAAATAGGATTTTTGATTAATTGATTGTTGATTATTATGTTCCTTCATTCATTTCTAAATTCGTAAATATTTTTGTTGACCATATTTATTTCATTTATTATATTAATAGTTAAAATTTTCATTTCTTATTGTGTAAAGAAAAAATTATAAAATTTTACATGTAAAATAATTTGTAAATTATTTGTTTAGCAGAATGTCTACATCTTTTGCGACTATACAATGGGGAGGTACAATAGTACGAAATCAATTTGGATATGATTACGAAGGTGGACAATGTGCTATGTTTGAGTTTAGAAATACATCGACATTTGATGAGTTACGTGATACGATTGAGCACGAGTTAAAAGTAACAGAGAATCAGTTTATTGCCAGTCTGATGTTTAGACAACCGGTTGTCTCAACTGGACAATGTGCTATGTTTAACATTGTGAATGTGGATAATGATATAATCGTTCAGAGAATCCAACAGTTTGCACATTCGAACGGTTATATGGGGTTTCTTCAGTTTTATGCTACTGTAGATGAACACCAACCGATAAATGATTCAATTGGGCAATGTTCCAATGTCGGTGAAGATGAACCAAATATTGATAATCAAGATGTGCATCACGATGATACTGCTGTGGATAATGATGACGACGAAGATGATGATAGTGATGAAGAAGATGATTCATGATTGGGTAGCGACGATGGCGATGAAGAAAATGACGAAAGTCGCGATATGGATACTTACTACAACAGCAATTGTAGTAATCCCATATTGCCGTTGGTATATCCACCGTCCTATTCAGAGATTGACTATGATATGATGCAAGTGGATACAAGAACCAAGCCGAGTCATATTTTGATTGATCCAGCCAATGAATTTCGTGTTGGAATGTTATTTCCATCACGAGATGCAGTGTGGTTGGCTGCGAAAGAATATTCTCTGTTGAGAAATCATCACTTTCGCAGTGAAGAGACAAAAAAAAAGAAAATATGTTATCAAATGCGGTAATCCCAACAAACCGTGTCATTGGAGGCTCCGTGCATTGAATAAAACGGGTGACCTGTTTTGGAAAATAACTAAATACAGTGGGCCACATACATGTCGTAATCCGCAAATGTCAACAGATCATCGGCAACTTGATCAGAAATACCTCTCCAGCCAGGTAGAAGCAATGGTTGCCGCCCAACCAGATATAAAAATCAAGCCACTAATGGCGATGGTTAAAGATAAAGTGGGCTTCCAACCTAGTTATCGTAAAATTTGGTTAGCAAAACAAATGGCGATTGCCAAAACTTTTGGAGGATGGGATGACTCGTACAGTAAGTTGAGAAAGTACATGAATATGACGAAACTAGTGAATCCATGTTTTCATTTCGTGATCGAGGATTCCATGGGCCAAGATCAGAGTTGCAAGATTTTCAACCGAATGTTCTAGACTTACAAACAGACGATTGAAGGCTTCAAAAGCTGTCGTCCCGTGATTTTCGTTGATGGAACTTTTTTATACGGAAAATATCGAGGAACGCTTCTATGTACAGCCTCATTTGATGGGAATAATCATATATTTCCATTGGCATTTGCAATGGTCGATCGGGAGACTGTTGTTGATTGGTCTTGGTTTATGGATCTGCTGAGGATATATGTCACTAATGGCCGAGACGGTATTTGCATAATATCGGACAGACATATCGGGATTCAAAGAGTAATGGAGACAGATGGGTGGTGTCCTCCACATGGCCATCATAGATTTTGCATTCGACATATTGTCAGCAATTACAATAAACACTTCAAAAATGCCGAAGGGAAAAGAGTTATTCAGATGGCAGGTAAAATTTCTAAATTAATTAATTTGAGGAAATTGCTTATTTATAAATTTGTGTAATAAGTACTTATTATTATTGTAATGTACAGCTTACGAGAATCAAAAGAAAAAGTTTCTACACATCATAAACCGAATGAGGGAATTGCATCCACAAACAGTTGAATGGTGTGATCAAATTCCTTGGGATAAATGGACAAAAGCTTATGATGAAGGAAAGAGATATGGGGTGATAATGACAAACTTAGCGGAATCAGTTAACGGGATGCTGAAGGGATTTCGTACGCTGCTTATAAAAGCTATGGTGAATAAGATATATTTTCAATTAGTCAACTATTTTTATACGAGAAGAACTATATATAGGGGACAAAAGATGGAGGGATGGATATATACTCAATATGTGGGCATCATTCTCCAAAAAAACATTGAAGCTGCAAATAGGCATGAGGTTACTCGGTTCGACTCTGATTCTGGAATCTTCGAAGTTAAAACTGGATATGATAGATCCAGAAGAATGGGGGGCCACAAACACAAGGTCGAGCTAAACATGCGAAGATGCACATGTGGAAAATTTCAAGAAATAAAAATCCCATATTCACATGTGATCGCAGTTTGTCAGAAATATGCAATTGATTACAATACAATGGTAGATGAATTCTACACTTTAGATAGAACACTTCAGTGCTATCGGTACATGTTTCATCCATTGGGTGATCCAGATTACTGGCCTGAACTTGACGAGCTCCCATTAGTGCCAAACCCGAACCGTATTAGAAAGAAAGGAAGACCCCGTGTATCACGCATACGTACTGAGATGGACTAGAGTACCTTGAGAAGTACTGCTTCGACTAACCATTGCAGCTATTGTGGAAAATCAGGACACAACAGTCAAACTTGTGCATACAGATCGGTTTAAGGTTCTTTACCCTTCTAAATTCTCCTGCCTATTTGTCGCGACCTAAAATTCATTTTTTTAAGTTAATGGATTACCAGATTAATTGATTAAATTAACTAACCTAGTTCGAGCTCTCCCAAGCTCACTTCTTCCTCCTTTTATAACATACTCATCTATTTCTCATTCTAATTTTTCCACTAACTCTATCTCCCATTCTAATTTCTCCACTAACTCTTCATCATTTTCATCTTCAATTCTACATCTCTATCTCACATTTTAATCTCTCCACTAACTCTTCTTCATCTTCATCTTCCATTCTCCATATTTATCTCCCATTCTAATTTCTCCACTAACTCTTCTTCATCTCCATCTTCCCTTCCCTATTCTTATCTTATTTTCTCCATCCATTCTTCTTCATCTTCTCTTCTCCATCTTCCATTCTCTATTCTTATCTTATTTTCTCCATCCATTCTTCTCCATCTTCTCTTCTCCATCTCCTCTTCTCCATCTTCCCTTCTTTATTCTAATTTCTCCACTAACTCTTCTTTTTGTTACTTGCAAAATAATCTTTCAAGAGTTAGGTATTTGCACTCTAGTCCCTGAATTTTAAGTATTTACAATTTAGTCCCTGAAAAAAATATTTCTTTAAGTCCAAATCTTCTCACAATTTTTGACACAATTCACCGCATGTTGAATTTAAGCTCATTTCTTCCTATTAAAAATAATGCAAAATTCAATTAAAGGTCTTTTGCAAAATTGAGTCATTCTAAGTATAATTGGGCCAAAAATGAAAATTTGAAATATTAGATTACAATGTCACAACTCATAAAAGTGAAAAATGAAAATAAATTGACTCAAATTGAATTTTTTTAGGCCCGATTCGAGATTATGCTCATGAAGGAATACACGACCCTGAATTGAATTTTTTAAATTTGCAATGGCCAACATGAAAAAGGATTTAAAATAAAAATGTTGACTATTTTTATGTATTTTTGTGGCCTCAAATGCTATTATTTATTAAATATTTTCCTAATTTCTAAAAAATATATTTAAAAAAATACAAAAAATAAGAAAAAAAAATTTTTTTGCTCAAAAATGGTTGCCTAAGCTTGGCCAAAGCTTCCAAAGTTGATTTTGCAATTTTCTCATTTTTTTTCTTGATTTTTTATGAATTTTCGAAAATAAAAATATCGAAAAATACTGAAAATATGAAAAATTATTTTTTAGTCAAAATTGGTTCTCTAAGCTTGGCCAAGGTCCACAAAGTTGATTTTTAAATTTTATGAAGTTTTATGGATTTTTTTATTAATTTTAAAAGAGAAAATATGATTAAAAATCAGGTGTCAACAACTGCCCATCTTTGAAAGGAAGCTCGGTAGAGGTTCATTTCAAAGACGAGATGACACCTGAATGCTAATCGACTCAACACAAGGAAATAAAGAGAGTTGTGACACTTGATCTCGAATACCCTCCGTAGCAAGTTCCGATCCAAACCCAGTTTGAGGAGGCTTTCATGCAGTAAGGGAGAGACAAAAATGAGAGTTTACCTGGCACTTACCTGCTTATTGTATGGCTGCCTGACATGAATGCTCTACCAAAAGTAGAATGAGAACCTAACGATTCGTTATAAGGAAACCTTAAGGTGGCTGAACTTAAACCTATATGATAGGTCATCCTATGGTAGATTCCTAATAAAAGGATTCTACTGATTTAAAATTTGATTGAAATTTGACCTGTATGGTAGGTCACCCCATGGAAATGCCTGTAAGAAGGACTTTGTGTGCCTGTGGGAAGGATTTTGTGTGCCTGTGGAAAGGACTTGGTGCCTGTAAGAAGGACTTTGGGTGCCTGTAAGAAGGACTTTGGGTGCCTATAAGAAGGACTTTTGTGTAGCTGTAGGAAGGACTTGGTGCCTATAAAAAGGACTTTTGGTGTGCCTGTAGAAAGGACTTTGGATGCTTGTAAAAAGGACTTGAAGCCTGTAAGAAGGACTTTTGGTGTGCCTGTAAGAAGGATTTGTGGTGTGCTTGTAGGAAGGACTTGATGCTTGTAAGAAGGACTTTTGGTATGCCTCTAAAAAGGACTTTTGGTATGCTTGTAAAAAGGACTTTTGGTATGCCTGTAAAAAGGACTTGGGTGCCTATAGAAAGGACTTCATGCCTGTAAGAAGGAATTTTGTGTTGCCTGTAAGAAGGACTTTGGATTGCCTGTAGGAAAGACTTTGGTGCCTGTAGGAAGGACTTTTGTGTTCCCTGTAAGAAGGACTTTTGTGTTGCCTATAGGAAGGACTTTGGGTTGCTTGTAAGAAGGACTTTGATGCTTATAGGAAGGACTTTTGTGTTGCTAGGAAGGACTTGGTGCCTGTACGAAGGACTTGGCATACCACAAATCCTTGCCTGTAAGAATGACTTATTTGGGTGCCTGTAAAAAGGACTTGTGGTGCCTGTAAAAAGGACTTTGGATTGCTTGTAAGAATGACTTTAGTGCCTGTAAGAAAGAACTTTTTGTGCCTGTAGAAAGGACTTGTGGTGCCTATAAAAAGGACTTTGGATTGCTTGTAAGAATGACTTTGGTGCCTGTAAGAAGGTCTTTGGGTGCTTGTAGAAAGGATTTTGGTGCCTGTAAGTAGGACTTTGGGTGCCAAGGCTTACCAAGGGGGACTCTTTTGAGTCAAGGCCATTGACAAAAGGGTTTTCATCATCTGCTCCGAGTCTACAAGTCAAGAACCCTGCAAAAATGAGAAAGAAATAGTCTTGCTCGTACCTTTTCGATCGATGCTCAAAATCTTTCAACTCTACATTAATTCAAGCGCCTTAATCAGAAAAGATTTTCACATGTTGTAATATAGGTTGGGTTTGGGGATCAAAGAAGGCTTAATTTGGCCCAGAAGATATATGAGATGGGTTTGACATTGGTGATCATCGCATCTTTGTCGCAGTTTCAGCCCTTCTAGAACAGTTCTTAGAGAATACCATCGTTGTCTGAAGATGGTATCTATTTTCGCTGGTGCCATTGTCGCTTCCAAACGGTATAAACTTCAACCATATATTTTGCAATTTGACTCCTTTAGCGAATTTTCTCTTGCAATCAGGTCCCATTGGGGATTTACCGAAGGAGATGGTATGTTTCCATTGAGTTTTCAAAGGCATTCAAAAATGAATATTGATTCGAATGGGCATTGGCCTTACTTTTGACTGGCACTTTGCTCTTTCATGCCCAGGGACTGGCTTTTCTTCTTTTGGTCCCGCCTTTTGCCTTTTGTCTTTTCCATTCTGTCTAGGAAAAGGAATTTTCAAAGATTGTGTCGCATACACATACATATCAAAGGTCTAGCATGCTTGAAGAGTTAACTCAAGAACTCTGTGTAGACCTTACTTCTTCTGAGTTCTTCTGCTTTGAGGTGATGCCATCTTTGTCTTGAAATGGGCAATGATCACCAACGGGGTTTTATAAAATGAATGTACCGGCTCAATTGGGCGATGCAAACGATATGAGTGTATCGGGTAGAGAAACGAATGCTTTTTGTCATCCTCAGGCACTTGAATTACCATATGAGATTGAAAGCAAAGAAACACTCAAAAATTGATATTAGTCCGAGCAAGAAAATTTCTAACCATTTACCTCCTGCTATTTGCTTGGACTACTTTCATTTGGCCCAGATGTGGGGTGGTTCTTGACAGGGCTTATGAAATGAAACCGCCGTTCAAATGGGTTGTCAAAGGGTACCTGTAGTGTTTAGGGTAGAGAAATGAGTGCCTCCTTCCTTTCGGTATCGTACCTTTTGCGAGAAAACCCATCGCCTTGGGGAATATGGAACCTATTTGGCACACAACTCACTGTGGATATGGGACGTGTATGGAAATGGGGTGCCTTTCATCATCCTTTCATGCCCCATTCTACACATTCGATGCATCATATGCAGTTTATGCCCCAAGCCAGAATTGGCAAAATTAAACATGCAGAATAGTCATACACGAATCATGGCGTGTGCAAGTATAACACGAATGTGGCAATTTTCAAGCGTCATACATGTCTACGAAATATGCAAGCATATCAAGAATGGGAAACTTTGGATTGCCCCCGGGCATGTGAGCAGATCGAGTAATACAGTTTTGAATCGCCGTTTGGGGGTGTCTTCTTCGATTTGTTAAATGTTAATATTAACATTTCCTGTCAAAAGAAAAGGAGACATGTTAGAAGGTGTTGGAAGGGATAAATTGAAAACAATATTGGTTTACCCTTCCTCTTGAATGCTTTGCACGAGTCTCTTATCAGCTTCACCGGATCGAGTTTATCTTCACTTTCGATGGGCATTTCACCATTAGAGCCAAGGTTGTGGCCGAGTATCGACTTTGGTATCGCTCGTCGAGTAATTCTGTTTCCTTCTGCAAAAGGAAATGTGCAAAAATGTTGTATTATTCATTTACAATATTTACAACATTTCCATCCTCGAGGATCGAACTCGGGACGTCTCGAACCACTGTCATTCCCCATGCCATCAAGCCCATTGGACTGTAGGCGTCCATGGAGGCTTTCTTTTAAGAGTTAACTGTTGAGATGGCGTGGCCTTGCTAGTTTGCATTGGGCAATTCCAAGTCACTGTTCTTTTCAAGGCAATCTACAGTCCCTCTTAAGACAGAATAAATCAATTCAAAACTTAAGACATTTATGGGTAAATTGGAACGATACAGAATTACCCATTTTTGAAATTGCTTGTATCTTTTGCTCATGCTTTTCTTTGTTCGAATCTGTCCGTCTTGCAATAATGTCTATGAGTTGATTTGCCCCCAGTCTCCTTCAATACGAGGACTTCGCATTTGGGCGTAACCGTTATCGGGTCAATTTGCAAATTCCTGAAAATAGAATGGGCTTAATTTTAAAACTTGGAGCAATTGAGGGTAAATTGGAACGATACGGAACTACCTTTCGAGTTTACGCGGATTTTTACTTGCTATTAATTCCTCCCCGGGTTTGGTGAAGCGGCGGATCCGTGCATTTAATAAGAGGGAGAAAGTTTACTACTTCTTGTTTTTACATAGATTCAAGACATTGAAAAAAATATATAACATCTCCCGCCAGGGAATAAAACTTATGTATTCATTCAGGATCTGCTCGGCTTCCTTTGCGGGTCTTCCAGTGATCAGCCAGTTTCGCTCCAGATCTGATATGCATCGACCATGTTGAAGGTCTGGTAGTCACTGGCTGAGCATGTGCATTACAGCACCGATGCTTTACCGATATCAAACTGGTTGATTATGGCGAAAAGATCATCGTCAATGTCCGTTTGGTAGTGATCTGTCCCCTCTTTCTCGGGAGGTATAAATGCTGACCCCATGGGCTCAATTCTTTCGTGCTTTCCCCCAACAAAACTCGATCCTGCTATGAACTGATCTAACTCACCTCTCAAACGTGCATTTTCAACCTTCAGATAATGCATTTCATCGAGGGTGAGGACGCTATTGCAATTGGGGCAGGTGGCTGAGTCAAAAGCCTCTTTATACATCTTGTTTTCCACTCGGATGTTTTCATTTTCAACTCTTAGAAACTCGGCTTCGTTGTGCTCATGACGAGTCTTCATTCGAGTTCGCCTATTTTGAAACCAGAACTTGATTTGCAAAGATTCAAGTCCTACCTCTCGACTTAGTTCCATTTTCTGTTTGCCGTCTAGCATAGGGCATGTTCTGAAGAAATCCTCAAGCCTTTGTACTTGCTCCTTAGTATGGCGACGGTAACGCTTCTTTTGATCCTTACCATTGTTGTCCTTATCTTTACTGAGATCTTAGACGTCGTCGGCGGAAGGGCCAGGCTCTATGGGCTCGATCCCAAACATGGCTTCGAACTCTTCCTCTCCCATATTCAGCAAGTAACGATAGCTCTCAAGGGTGTTTGGTTGAGACATCTTTGGTTTAAGGTTTGCTACCTCTTCTGGTATTTTCACTCTTTTTGGGTTTTCTGAGCGATCGTCTTTGAAACTCTTTTCAGGGTGTGGACGATGATTATCAAGAGAACATCTCCTTTTAAAATTCGAGCGTGGGTTTAGCAATTGTATCGCTCCCTCCAGGATTTGTCTTTCGCAACTTTTTTGCCGTGTCTCCTGCACTGTTTGTTTTCTTCCATCTTTTCCATGATGGTAGGACTCCTATCATTATTTCTTCCACCTGTTTCATATGTCACAGTTCACAAATGAAGACAAGTCTTCTTTTCTTTTTCGCTAAAGTTTGCCGTGTCTTCCACTCAAGTAATCTTTTCCTTCTTCTTTTTCAAAGTGGCGACATCACCTCAAAACTTTTTTGCAAAGATTTCGGATTTGCTCAGCTCGAGATTGTAGACATGCCAAGGGATTCGAGCTGATAAAGACAATCACCAAAAGGGAATGGCTGGTAGGGAGATCTGACTGATAGATTGCCACTGTGAAGTCAATATTTAACGCTAAACGGATTACCGTCTCCGCATTCCGCTAGCCTATCCCGACTTTCTCATCTACTACCTTCGTATTCCACTCGTCAGTCTCGATTCTCTCCTTAATCTTTTAACAATAATGGCCAGTCTTCCCACACAGATTTTCCCAACCAACGTTATGTCCAAATAGGAGAGACTCTATCATCTTCTTGGCCGAGGCTATATTTACATAACTCATCATCCGAGTGTCAAGGCTGAAATTCTCGGTTTGTTCAGGGAAGTAAATGCTTCCTCAATCGAAGGCACCAACTTGGAGAGGGAATACAGGGCATTCCCACACATCTTCATTAACTTTCTGGAGGCTTGTCGGAACACCCAAGAGATAGTCACCTTGGCCAGCGTCGTGAAGGCCTGCTACCAGGATCGATCTGAATGCCTGGAGTTTGCAGAACGTTCAGTTACTCGATACAAGGAGGCTGTCAATTCTGCCGATGAACGGGTCTCACTGTTGGTTCACGAGAGAGAGAGAGAGAGAAGCTGATGGAGCGCCTAGCTCTGAATCAAACTTATTTTGAGCATGACTCGAGGGACGTTGTGATGAAGTTCAGATGTGAATGGCCGGAGGGGAGGCTCGACGATCTAACAGCTGATATAGCTTTCGAGAGGGACCTGATCGACAACTTAAAACTTGCCGTTGAACACCACGAGATAAATGTAGCCAGGTACAAGGAGAAATGTACTCGCCTGTTTTTCAAGCTTGCAGATCTCGACTCCCAGGTCGCTTAGTGTAGGCATAGCATTAATTTCATGGAAAGTCAGTTGAGCTCTTTTGTAATGCTTGTCAGGGCTCAATTCGGCTTTACTTTTCCTCCCCAGTGAGTTGTTGTAAAACTCATTGATGTATGGAATGAAGGAAATATTTCGCATATCTGTGCTTTTATTTTTTTCACCATGTCTTCTCTTCTGCATAGCATGAATAACCTGAGGTACTGGAAACACTGAGGTTTGACGTTCTCCTTGATGTTCTTGCTTGCTGCTGTAGACAATGATCTCAAGAATATTAAAGAAGCTTTCCACAGCGGACCCCACTAGCCGCGACGAGACTCGTGAGTTGGTCACGTGAATTATGACAACTCAGTCAGTGCACCAATAAATGAATCAAACCACCTGTTGCGTGCCCCTACTTCGCTCATGCTATTTTCTTTCGGCGTCCACTTGTTCGTGTCGGTCGCCTGTAGCTTTGGGTGGAATGATTGTGGGCCTTGCCCATTAATAAAATACCGTTCCTCTAATATCTTCCGCGTGGTTCGAATCCAAGGGAGTTAAAAAACAAGCCTTTAGTCGATTTAATCAAGAAGGCGTTGTAATGTTGGATTAATATACATGCTTCATGGGTTCTTGATTACACCGCTTATGCTTTTTCGATAAAAATACAGAAACCCCCCCTCTCAATACATTAAGCGTATCCCCAGGCCTGCCAGATACATTCACCGCCTCATCAGAATACATGGCCCATACATTCTGATTGATCGACACGATTCTGTCTCCAGGACTTCTTTGCTTGCCCCCAGGGTAATTGGCTAAGGCATCAGCAATTTCCATTCTTTCGTATTCCTGATGATTATTCCTGATGTATTGCTGAATCCGATTTTGCTCTCACCTGGGGTACCTATGATCCCCTGTAAAAGTAAATGAATTAGTATGTGATCTAAGAAAGGTAGGTCCATGATCCTAGATCATTTGTTTTTTCAATTTTATGAGAAATTAGAGAAACCTTTCTTAGAAAAATGTGGGTGAATTTCTCAAAAACGATTTTCTGGTAGATTTTATGACTTGAAAAATGTGATAAAATGAATTTGCAGGGATAAATTTATTAGAAAAATCTTGTATTCATTGAAGCATTAAGGAAAACCGTAACAAATTCTTTCATTGGTCAACAAAAATTCCCCTAAGGGATTTTTCACATTAATTAATTTATTTTATTTTATTTTATTTCCTTTTTTTCAAAAATGGGTCACCAATTTGATTTTATTTTCTTTTGAAAAATGGTCATGATGTTAAGTTCAAAATTTAATCGACACCTAACATGGACCAACCAAAAATGAATACAATATGAAGTTAGAAAACTTACTTTCACCTTGAAAAATATCATGTAGGTCACATAGACATACACATGAGTCGTGAGTTTAAATCTTAGCCTATCTACTCTAAAGGCTGACAAATTGAAGTGAAAGACTTACGGCAAGGCAACAATCTCGCACACATAATCAAGATTAGCTGTGATCCCACGACGTAATCAGGATTAGTTGGGCCTTCTCACTTCGGCTGCTCGAGCTACCGCTTTGGTAATCTTACCAAGTCTGAGGCCTAACTTTCAAACTCATTTTTGAAAAGAGGTTCGGGATTGAATCTGGGCTAACTTTCGACATGATCTCATGAGGAACGCTAGAACCAAATCACAACACCATCCTAAAACTAGTGGCCTAGGTCCGGCCACGGGACGTGTGTGATGTAGTGCTAAAACTGTAAACACTTGCATAACATTTAAATGCAAACACCGCTTCAATGTTTCAAAAATTAAATAACAATTCTCACACACAAAACCTGCAAAACAAAGGGTTAGCCAAACACTCTACCCCTTATGACTCCCATCTACAAAACCATTTAACACCTAAAGGTTAGAATCCAACAAATTATCAGACCAAATGAGTTCCCATGAAATTTTTATGGTCTAAGTCCTCTAAGTTCTTAAATTTTCAAAAATTAAGAACACGTCCCCAGCGGAGTCGCCAAGCTGTCGCGACCTAAAATTCATTTTTTTAGGTTAATGGATTACCAGATTAATTGATTAAATTAACTAACCTAGTTCGAGCTCTCCCAAGATCACTTCTTCCTCCTTTTATAACATACTCATCTATCTCCCATTCTAATTTTTCCACTAACTCTATCTCCCATTCTAATTTCTCCACTAACTCTTCATCATTTTCATCTTCCCTTCTCCATCTCTATCTCACATTCTAATCTCTCTACTAACTCTTCTTCATCTTCATCTTCCATTCTCCATATTTATCTCCCATTCTAATTTCTCCACTAACACTTCTTCATCTCCATCTTCCCTTCTCTATTCTTATCTTATTTTCTCCATCCATTCTTCTTCATCTTCTCTTCTCCATCTTCCATTCTCTATTCTCATCTTATTTTCTCCACCCATTCTTCTCCATCTCCTCTTCTCCATCTTCCCTTCTTTATTCTAATTTCTCCACTAACTTTTCTTTTTGTTACTTGCAAAATAATCTTTCAAGAGTTATGTATTTGCACTCTAGTCCATGAATTTTAAGTATTTACAATTTAGTCCCAGAAAAAAATATTTTTTTAAGTCCAAATCTCCTCACAATTTTTGACACAATTCACCGCATGTTGAATTTAAGCTCATTTCTTTCTATTGAAAATAATGGAAATTTAATTAAAGGCCTTTTGCAAAATTGAGTCATTCTAAGTATAATTGGGCCAAAAATGAAAATTTGAAATATTAGATAACAATTTCACAACTTCTAAAAGTGAAAAATCAAAATAAATTGACTCAAATTGAATTTTTTTAGGCCCGATTCGAGATTATGCTCGTGAAGGAATACACAACCCGAATTGAATTTTTTAAATTTGCAATGGCCAACATGAAAAAAGATTTAAAATAAAAATTTTGACTATTTTTATGTATTTTTGTGGCCTCAAATGATATTGTTTATTAAATATTTTCCTAATTTCTAAACAATATATTTAAAAAAATACAAAAAATAAGAAAAATTATTTTTTGCTCAAAAATGGTTTCCTAAGCTTGGCCAAAGCTTCCAAAGTTGATTTTGCAATTTTCTAATTTTTTCTTGATTTGTTTTATGAATTTTCGAAAATAAAAATATCGAAAAATACTGAAAATATGAAAAATTATTTTTTAGTCAAAATTGGTTCTTTAGGCTTGGCCAAGGTCCCCAAAGTTGATTTTTTAATTTTATGAAGTTTTATGGATTTTTTTATTAATTTTAAAAGAGAAAAGATGATTAAAAATCAGGTGTCAACACTATTCAATAATTTTTTTCATCTCTAAAAGTATATTATTTTCACCTTTCATCGATCATAATCGACATTCGTAAAATTTTAAGGAAAGGATTGAGGCAAATGGCGATAGATGGTTTCCTTCTTTAAACCTTAAAAGAAGCTATGTATGGGTCGAAAAATATTTGTGTAATATTTGTATGTGTTTTTTTTTTGCTGATTATCTGAAGTTTTTGTAATTTCCTTGAAATTTGTTAATGAATTGAAATTCTTATATATGTTCTTATTATTATTTGGATCGAGTTGGCCCGACCGAACGACAATTAATACTGACGGTAAAGGGGTTTTCTCTGATAATTAACTCTATGCTCGGATGCAATTACAGGAAACTGATCATACCACGAGAAACTAGGTGTGATCTAGTTTGTAAAATGACCGACCACTCATGAATTGACCCAATGGACACCTTGAAATGACGTCGGTAAGACGGCTAGTCACTAACCAACACTAAGAAAAAAATTCGACCCTTTTAGTACCAGCATCTCAAGGTGTTTTTAATAGAAATTTTCTTGAAATACAAATCTGCTCAAGGAGAACCGACCATACCTCATGAAACTAGGTATGATCTAGTTTCCAAAATAGCCAAGAACTCAAGAATTGACCAAGCGAGCGCATCAAAACGGTGTCGGGAAAACGGCTAGTCGCAATGCAATACTTAGCCGAATGTGAGGCCTCTAACTCTGCAACTCACTGAGGCATGTTTGGGGGTGATTATCTTTGCGGTCAGATGCCATTATTGAAATCCGTTTATGTCAAATGAAACTAGGTCAAACAAGACTTCAAAAACAATTTATAGATCCCAAAAATATTGAGCAAGCGCTCCGTACCAAAGCCATGAAAGTGGCTCATCAAGCCAAAATGAAATTCTCCTTCGCATGCGCGGGGACAATTTTTACGTTTTGTCCGAAAATAAAACTCTTTTGTTTCAAGCCCTAAACAGCCAAATCAATCCAAACCGGACCCACCAATGGATCCGGAATGGCGAAAACTATAGGATGACGAGTTAGGGTTTTCACAGGTACCCCCGGAATTGGAATAATTTCATTTTTTAGCAAAATCGGGGAAAAAAGAAAATAAAAATGCGGAAACAGGCCCTTTAATTGAAATTGAGAAAATCGAGGGATCTTTTCGGTCAAGAAAAAATTCAAGGGCTTGGGTAATGATGTCCTTGGCCTAAAATAAAAAAAAAAATCAAAATTTTAAAAGCTGAAAATGTATTTTTTTGGCAAGTTCGGGGGTTATGGTTAAAGAAGAAACACATAGCCCCAATTTTCTCTTTTCTTTTTTCGAGATACCAACATGAAAAGGGAATTAAAGGAAAAATATGGGCTATCTTTTCGTATTTTTGCGGCCTCAAATGCTATTTTTGCCAAATTTTTTTCCTTTTTCCCTATTTTCGAAAATTATTTAAAATTACTCAAAAATTCCGAAAAATTATTTTTTTTTGGAAATGGGCCCCTTGGATTGGGCTAGGGCATCCATAAGCATTTTTTGTAATTTTTCGAATTTTATGAATTTTCTAGAATTTTCTAAAAATATAAAAATTGGCTAAAAAATCAGGTGTCAACCCCTGCGAATATATGAATTTCGTCGCTTTTCAAAAAAAAAAACATGAGGTCGCTAATTAGCGACGAATTTTCCCACAAATATATTTTGTCACTAAATTTTGTGACCCGAGTTCAATTTTCCCAAAAAAACATGTGGTCGCTAGTTGGCGACGAAATTATTTTCGTTCCTATTTTCGTCGCAAATTTAGTGGCAAATGCCGTTGCTAAACTTTCGTCGCAAATTAGCGATGAATTTTGTCGCGGATTAATTTCGTCACAATTTATTTGACAATGGTAGTTGAAATGTTTCGTCGCTCAATTTTGCGACGCCTAATTAGCGACGAATTTTGTCAAAATTTTTGTCGCTAATTCCGTTGCTAAAGGCTTCTTTTTTTTGTAGTGAATTAAAAAGAAGCTTGATGTGGAAATTGCGTTTGTGAAGGATTGCATAATCTATGATTGGATTTTTCGAAATTTAATGGTCCAACATAAACAGGTATTGAAAAGTAAACCCCGATTACATTCAAAAAATTCTAGTACATCAAACTTATAATAATACATAACAATTGTCAACCCCGATTACATTCAATGATGATGTCATCTTCCTACGTGGCCTCATGTTCCGCAAGAGGGTCGTCTCCAGTGTTCGGCAGGTCTGGTATTGTACCGACGACGAAGTTCCGCTTGTCTGGGTTGTGTAGATAATGAAGGAATATCCTCTTCTGACAACCCTGCTTGTGATGCATCATCAAATTGAGCAAACATGTCATGCTCAGACGATACATATGGAGTAGAAGCATATTGAGAAAAATGAGAGAGATCAAATCCTCCAGCCATCGGAGGAATTGTGGGAGTGTAGGGACGGAATCCCGCATGAGATGAGCTAGCGAACTGGCTGATACCTGAAGTAAAATCCGTCTGGCCGAACCCTGAATTGAACCTAGGAGTGAAATCTTCCATATTATAGACCCCAGGATAAGGGATGGCATCTACATCTTGAAGAGCTCTACTAGTCCTCCGGATTGATTGACTAGTCGGAGGTGGGGCATTTTCATGCGATTCAAATGGTGCTGTGGTAGGTGCTGAATGGGGTCGTGGAATCGACACCAACCGTCTCTCTTCATTGAATGCATGTAGTATTCTTGTGGCTATCTTGCCTATCTGCCATACGGTCTCTCGCATGTTATCCCGATCCCGATCCCGAGAAGTAGCTCTGCATAATGCTATAATTTGCTTCGCACCATCAGCCTGTTCATGAAATCATAGTCTATAGAAGTAATTAAATGCGAACAAATTATATGACTAAAAAAATATCTGAATTAAATTACAAGTTTTTGCACTAACCGCTGGACCTATTGCACCTCCCGTGTAAGAAATCCACCAGCGTGTGCATGCACGATACCACTCCATGTATTCTGAATGGAAATGAAGTGGCTCCGTTGCAGGATCAAATTGAACTATGAAGTTAGCACGATTGTTCCACATTTGAATCCACTCCATGTGATGTTCCATCCAATCATGGTTAACTGGCTTTAGTTCAATGGCATGAAATGATTTATGATCATTCGGAGGAATCGGTATTGGTTGCTTCATGCCAAATCGGTAGTGGAACACGAGCTGTCCAAATTTCTTTTCCCGATGTACAATATTCCGGTAGAGTCTCGAGAATTTCATCAGTATATGGCTCCCAAACAATATGTTAAAAATATTGAAATATATCAAATTAAATAAAGAATAATTTTAAAAACTAACATTACATTGAATTTATTAATTTCTATCATGACTTACATCGCTAAATGTCATTCTATCCAATTGATAGCGCTGATGTGGTAAAGTGTGTGTAGGCACTCTAGTTGTCCATAGGGATTGAAACCATCTGAAAAAATTAAAAAAATATTTAGATATATTGTCATACGCACTATATATAATTTATCTCTATAGTGTAATGGTGAAAAAAAAATACAATTATATATATTATATGAACTGAAAAAAATTTATCACTCGCGAACTACAAAAGTATATATATCACGTACCGACTACCAAGAGGCGCATCTTCAAAAAGATTACTGCTTCCAATGGATGGTGATATAAAACTGAATCGATCCCATGCCCAAATTTGTAATATATATAGGGGACCACTCATTTGTCACGCTGATGGCTTAGTGGCATTGCATAGCTCCCTATATAACCATGCAAGCGCTGCCGAACCCCAACTGTACGTCGTACGATCAGTGAGGTTCTCCAATAATGGAAAAAAAATTAAACTTACCCTTGATCCCGATTTATCAGAAAATATGGAGCCTCCAGCCAACTGCAAAATGAATGCCCTCGCATATTGTATTATCGTACCATCATCTGCATCGTCTGGAATTCCATCAAAGACTCCTCTCAACCAGGTAATCTTCAACATCGAACCATGTAATTGACTGGGTGGAGGTCGGTGGCCCAGTAAATCCTCACAAACATCACCCCAATTTCTATTAGTGGGGCAAATAACTGCATTTTCCATTTATGGGAAGTCTTGTAAGAATTTCGATATCCTGTAGGGTAATGGTGCATTCACCTTCTGGCATGTGGAAGGTGTGAGTCTCAAGCCCCCATCTCTCAACCAACGCTGTGATCAGATGGTGATCAACTTGCCAGAATCCCATTCTCCAAAGTCCATAAAATCCTGAAGCTCGAAGATATGGTTCTAATCGATGATCAAGCTCCTCAGCTTCGTGTAGTATTGCTCCATCTCGTTGACACCAAATAACTTCATTATTATCTTTCTGTGAAATGTTACATTAATTATTACTAATAATTTCATTATGATATAACTGTTACAAATGATAGCTCAGCTGATAACTATTTTAATTACTAACCTTAGCCTCCAAAATGGCCTGTGATCTATGTTCAGCCTGCTCTGTCAGTAGTGAATTATTCTCAGGTCCTCGCCAAATATAGTTCCTTTGTGCCATATCTACAAATGGAACCGATAAATTTCATAAGTATTGCATAATGTTTCTTACATACTTTACCCATCAGGGGTACAATCGTCATTTATAATGGAATGAAAGAAAAAAAAAACATAAATCATAATTTAATTTTTTACATTCTTTTGAACTTTTTTTACGAAAAGTCGTGAAATTTTCTCAAATTTTTAAGAAATTATTTTTTATGTTTTTTCATTTTTTTCCTGATTGTCTAGTTTATCTTTTTTTCTAAATTTTTAATTTATATTTTTTATTAATCAGGCCGGGTCCAGGAATTGACCAAAATAATAGCGCCTCTCTCATTTCTTATGTTTTCCATAATAATAATAATAATAATAATAATAATAATAATAATAATAATAATAATAATAATGGTTAATACCACGAAAAACCCTAAACTGGTACGCCTATGACAAATTTACCTCAAATTAATTTTTTGACCATGAAAAACCCCAAACTGGTACACTTGTGACAAATTTACCCCTCGTTAACTTCCATCAAATTTCACCGTTAAATTTGCTGACGTGGATGACACTTGTGCCTTGGTACGCTGATGTGGACTATACGTGGGAATCTCATATGAATGATACCATGAAAAACCTCAAACTGGTACATTTGTGACAAATTTACCCTAAATTGGTACATTAGTGACAAATTTACCCCAAACTGGTATATTTTTGACAATTTTACCCTAAACTAATATACTATGTGACAAATTTACCCTTGCACTTTTCTATCCTTTGCGAATTTTTTTTTATTTCTTCGGGAAATACATGCTGAATGTTTTTTGGGGGCATATTGATTGCTTTCAAGTGTACATAAGTGTTTGAAAAATAAAAAAGTGCAACAAAGTGTGATTATCATCCTTAAAATTTACCTTCAAACGAAGGTAATTTATCTCATATCATCCCGTGCAAGCTTTGCGACATTAAACTTTAAACAAAGGTAATTTATCTCATATCATTCCGTGCAAACTTTGCAACTTTAAACTTTAAACGAAGGAAAATTTTAGGGATGATAATCACACTTTGTTGCACTTTTTTATTTTTCAAACACTTAGGTGCACTTGAAAGCAATCAATATGCCCCCAAAAAACATTCAGCATGTATTTCCCAAAGAAATAAAAAAAATTCGCAAAGGATAGAAAAGTACAAGGGTAAATTTGTCACATAGTGTATTAGTTTAGGGTAAAATTGTCAAAAATATACCAGTTTTTGGTAAATTTGTCACTAATGTACCAATTTGAGGTTTTTCATGGTATCAATCATATGAGATTCCCACGTAGACTATGTCCACATTAGCGTACCAAGGCACAAGTGTCATCCACCTCAGCAAATTTAACGGAAATTTAATGGTGAAATTTGACGGAAGTTAACGGAGGGTAAATTTGTCACAAGTATACCAGTTTGGGGTTTTTCATGGTCAAAAAATTAATTTGGGGTAAATTTGTCACAGGCGTACCAGTTTAGGGTTTTTCGTGGTATTAACCCTAATAATAATAATAATAATAATAATAATAATAATAATAATAATAATATCATTATTTCCTCATTTTCTTTTTTCTTTTTTTGTTATTCTTTTTTCTGAAATGAAAAGAGTCGGCACTACAATGACAGAATTTTAGGAATTTTCTTATTATTTTTTAATTATTTTTTTCCAATTATTTAACGAAATTTTATATTCTTTGGTATATTTTATTATTATTATTATAAACTAATTATATGGTCATGTTCTACATTACGCAACTAAAATCAACATTGTCCGATCTAATTATCAGTTCATATAGTCTACATCTAATAAGAGTTTCCCATTAACCCTCTATAATTTCAAACTTCTTGATGAATCATGGGTTTAATATGTACAAAATATTTCATGAGACATATAGTGACATGCAAAATAGATATATGAGTAGCACAAAATTAATCTATTTCTCAGTATGAAATAAACATCTATGTAGTGTAAAAATAAGTTATTTTCCAATGCAAAACAGACATATATATAGCACAAAAAAACATATTTTTCTGACTAAACAACATATAAAACATCACAATACAACAGTTATTACATAGTACTAAAATAGCATATTCTAACAAGGATATAGGCATTACCTTAACTCCAAAAGCGCGTGTGTGTTGAGATTTAGAAAATGATACTTCGATTGTTCTAGCTTCTCTACCGTCTACAAAAAAAAATTAATATTACATGCAATGAAACGAAAAACACAAATAGCGAAATAAAACAGATCATAAAGTGAAATATTACCTGAATCGATGGCGAAGAAATATTGACAAAATTAGTGATCGTGAATACAAACACGTCGAAAATGGACGAACGACCTCTTAAATTTTTCTCACTTGATGTCTCTCGATACGTTTTTTCTTTCTCCTTCTTCAGACTCTAGTTTCGATTCTCTCTGTTTTCTCTCTTTCTTTCTCTTTCTTCGGAACTTCTTCAAACTCTACCTTCTTTACACTTTGATCTATCTCTTATATGATAAGCTTTTTCACTATTGAGACGAATCTCTGTTTCGTTGACTCGGCAACTTCTTTTCCGTAAAATGCGTGAAAAGTAGATACGTATTACGCTTAAAACAAGGGGAAGAGAGGGGGCCATGAGAAAAGGTAAGGGGGACGGTGAAATAATTGGTAGGGGTCTGGTCTAACAAAAAAAAAGGACAAAATGAAGAGATGACAAGGGAGGGGGGGCCGGGTGAGGGGAAGTGACACCGGGGGAAGGGGGAGGGCAGGGGCGAGGGGAATGCCGCGTGGGGGGGGGGGGGGGGGGGGGGGCCTAGCCGTTCGGCACTTCAAGTGCCGAACCAGCCCCTAATTCGTATATTTTACACCGAGAAACCTAAATTGGTAAAAATATTAAATTTTAAACCTAAATTGGTAAAAAGCCCCTTCGGATGTTGGACGACTTGTGCGTGGGTTTATATCCAAATTGAGTTATTTTATCTATAAATACTTTAGGCTTGAGTATAATTTAAATATGAAAAACACTTGAGCATTTGAGTAATTGTGACTCTAATTTTTTTTATAATAAATTATTATTATTGGCTCTCCTCGTAAATGTAGGTACCGATACTCGAACTGAACCACATAAATTTCCATTGTTCTTTATTGTTGCTTGTTTATATTTTTTTTTGGACATTTTCACATTGACTTAATTGGCAAAATCTTGTTACGTTTTCGTGTTCATATTACAGCATTTGGTATTAGAACTTAGGATTAGATTTTCTATATTGTGATTTAGAGTTTTTGCTCGTATGATTTTTATTTGGAAATTATGTTGGAGTAGTTATGTGTGAAGCGAAAGTAGAAATTAAAAATTCTAACAGAAGGAACAAATTTGGGTTATGGAGCCTCAAGATGGGGGCATTGTTGATAACTCAAGGTTTGGCAGAAATATTGGAAGGCAACACCAAGTTACCCAAAATGATGAAAGATGCTAAAAAGATGTGCTAATGAGAAATGCTAGGAGTATAATCCTATTAAACTTATCGGAGGGGTTATTAATAGAGCTAGTCGAATATAAGGATGGTGAAAACTTCATGCGCCCTTTGTAAAGAAGGGTTTAAACAATCGTTTGTACATGTTGAAGAAAATGTTTCGATTTAGATATGCTAATATATGTCTATCAGAACCCATCTAAATAAATTTAATAAACTCATCGTGGATTTAAAGAACGTTGGTAAGGCAATTGATGATGAGGAACATGGCATGATGTTAGCTTCTTTATCATAGTCATAGGAGAACTTTACTAATTCATTGTTACATGGGCATACTACGATTTCCTTGGAAGATGTAAAGTCCACTTTGTCCTTTAAGGAGTAGTAGAGAAAGTTGCAAGATAACAGTCTAGCACACAATACAACGCAACAACTAGTGATTCGAGGTAAAGATTAACATTGGGGGTCTAGTAGCAGCAAAGATAAAAGCTTATCAAAATCACACCATAAAAAATCTAAGGGACGTGTAAAGTGCTTTGAGTGTTATAAGGAAAGCCACATCGTGAGAAATTGTCATAAATTGAGAAACGGAGGTGAGAAGCAGAATACTACAAGTAGTGTGACAAACGTTACTAAAGAAGGCACCAGTTATACAAAATTTGTTTTGCGTGAGACTACGGGCACGTCTGGATACAAATGGATGTTAAATTCGGGGTGTTCTTATCATATGAAGCCTTATAGGAACTGGTTTACTATTTCTCAGATTGTAGATTGTAGTAAGGTTCTGATGGGAATAACGTAGCCTACAAGTTTGTGGCAAATGCATGATGACGTGGTGCGCACATTGACAGACATGAGTCATGTATCGAAATTCAAGAAGAATCTTATTTTTCTAGGGACACTCGATAATATTAGGTATAACTACGTTACTAAATTTAAAATCTAAATTTTTATTTTTATTTAATTATTTATTGCATAAAAAATTAGGGACGACAAAAATATTTATTCATGTAGGTTGGTTTAATATTCTACATACATGCATTCTAAGCGGACCAGCGACAAAAGAAGAAATCCTGCTTTTCTTTTATTTGTGATTACAGGTTTTAGTCGAGTCAAAGGGAGAGGTTGAACGATCCCACAACAGAGACAAAAGGGAAGAAATCCTCCTCTCGGCAAAAGAAGAACACAAGGCAGAGGTGGACCCGAAAGGAGGATCGGTAAGAGAAAATCTCTTGTCCATATATGCAGTAAAGGCCAAAGATTTCTCTTTTTGAGGACAAAATAACGGAAAGAGAGAAACATATTGCCTCTTTCCTTTTGCTTTTGTGTGGTGATTCCCCCTTTTGCATGATCGATGCTTTGTCTATCGTTCCATACAACATGTTGCGGTCTGGTGATAATCAAAACAAGGTTGACCAGCAAAGCGAAGGCTTACTTAGCGAAGTTTTGTGGCAGTTTTCTGACTAGCAGTAAACTAGTGACCAGCCAGAGTCGGTCATCGTGAACTTGCATGATGCACCCAGTTTTGACAGTTTTACCGATAAGCAAAACTTTCAGCGGAAGTCGACAAACGGAAGGCTTTGGAGCTCAAATTCGGTCGGCTAAAGCGAAACGGCGTTCTGATCACAACTCACCGCCTTTGGCCGTGACTAACGATGAATTTCGGCGATTCGAGAACATTTAGATGGGTTTTTCAATTTTTTATTATTTTCAGTATTTTAAATTCCCAGATTAAGTTTCCCGTTTAGTGGTGTTTTGTTATCTTTTAAGTTTCCTTTTTTTTATTAGGGTTAACACCATATAAAAAGGGTGTTTAGGGATTCCAAAGGGAACTTTCTTGATATTTTCCAGTAATTAAACTGAGAGAATGGTTGTTCCTCTGTTATTAAATTCGTGTGTTCTTGCTTAGCCAATTTCGTACGTGTTTCGGTATCAATTGGTATCAAAGCATAGGTTGCTTTGAATCGATGGCTGAATAGAATTGCGGTGGTCGCGGTGGACGGCGAGGCGCGGTGGTCGGGGGCGTGGAGTCGTTCCTGCAGCAAACGAATAGTCGCGTCATAGAGACCCATGAGACGTGGAAATTGAAGAACAGACACGGCGAATCCAGGATTTGGAACAACAACTCGCACATGTGGGGTTTGGCGTTCAATTCGAAGAAGAGGAATCTGATGCAACATCCGAAGATGAGGAGGAAGACGTCAACCCTTTCGGGGTTCAGAACCAGGGGCGAAATCGAGGGATGGGACCTAGCAATTGGTTACCTTCTCGGAATTTTGGGATGAAGATTGAGATTCTTGAGTTTGAAGGTAAGATTCATCCTGATGAGTTTATTTATTGGCTACACACTGTAGAGATGGTCTTCGATATCAAAGATCTAACTGAGGAACAGAAGGTGAAATTGGTAGCCATAAAATTACGGAAACACGCTTGAATTTGGTGGGAGCACGTTAAGAAATAGTGTGCTAGGGAAGGAAAATCAAAGGTGAGACGCTGGGATAAGATGAAAAAGTTGCTACATGGAAAGTTCTTACCTAATCACTACAGGCAAGAAGCGTTTATTGAATATCACAACGTTAGGCAACGAGATTCAACGGTGGAGGAGTATACTGAGGAGTTTGATCGGTTATGAATGCGTTGTGACGTGGATAAGGAAGAAAAACAAACTATTGCTCGGTACTTGGTAGGCTTATGAACGGAGATTTCTGACGTTGTCCACTTGCAGCAGTATTGGACGTACGAGGATGTGTGCCGATTAGCCTTGAATGTGGAGTCGCAATGTAAGAGGAAGGGCAATGACTCTAAATTTCAGAATCGATGGTCTGATAAAGACTTTCGAGGAAAGGGAGAGAGTTCTGCAATCAACTCGACACCAGCGGTAGTTAGGGGTGCGAGTTCTAAACCTGTATTGAAAGGGGAGCAGAGTAGCGCGAGAACTAGCAGGGGAGGAGCTGCAGCTAAGCGTTGCTTCAAGTGTCAGGGGTTGGGACACTTTGCTGATGATTGCCCAAACCGTCAGATTGTGACGTTGATAGAGAATCCGGTCTATGACGAGGAGTCAGTTTATGATGAACATAATGGGGAGCTAGAGGACGCGAATCCAGAGCCGAACGAGATTATGTATGCAGATTCTGGTAAGTCTTTAGTTCTTCGACGAGTTTTAAATATGGCTGTTACGGAAAATGAGTCATGGCTTAGGCATAATATTTTTCATACTAAGTGTACTAGTGAAGGAAAACTATGTAATGTGATCATAGATGGAGGGAGTTGCGAGAACGTAGTTTCCACTACTATGGTGGAGAGGTTGGGGCTGAAAACGGAGGATCATCCTCAACCATATAAACTGTCGTGGCCCAAAAAGGGAAATGAGATGAAAGTGAGTAAAAGGTGACTTGTGCAGTTTTCGATTGGCAAGAAATATGCTGATGAGGTGTGGTGTTATGTGATTCCCATGGACGCCTGTCATATCATGTTAGGGAGACCATGGCAATTCGACGGGAAAACGAAGTATAATGGTTTTAGAAATACCTACACTTTTAAGAAGGATGGTAGAACTATTACCCTGGGCCCTACTGATTTGAGAAAGGAAGTGAAGAATAATCTGTTATCCAGATCGGAGTTCCAAGAAGAGGCGGTACACACGCCTGAGCTTTTTGTTGTTGTCGTGGTGGAGCAGAATTCTGAAGGTCCTGAAATCCCTTCACAAGCCTGGCCTTTGCTTGAGGAGTTTGCTGATGTCGTACCGGAGGAGTTACCGCCCGGGTTGCCACCCATAAGAGACATTCAGCATCATATTGACTTCATCTCTAGAGCTGTTATTCCTAATAAAGCAGCTTACAGGATGAGCCCTAAGGAGCGTGAAGAGCTGCAGAGACAAGTGCAGGAGTTGCTAGAGAAAGGCGCGATCAGGGAGAATATGAGTCCTTGTGCAGTACCGGCGTTATTAGTCCCTAAGAAAGATGGAACGTGGAGGTTGTGCATAGATAGCAAAGCTGTCAATAAAATTACAATCAAGTATCGTTTTCCTATTCCGCAATTTGACGACTTGATTGATCAGTTACATGGGGCTACTGTCCTTTCGAAGATAGACTTGAAGAGCGGGTATCATCAAATAAGAATGCGATCTGGAGATGAGTAGAAAATGGCATTCAAGACTAGAGATGGCATGTATGAATGGATGATGAGGCTGTTTGGGTTGTCTAACGCGTCGAGCACTTTTATGAGACTGATGAACCAGGTTTTTCGCTTTTTTATTGGCAAATTTGTTATCGTTTATTTTGATGATATTCTGGTTTATAGTGTTTCAATTGAGACACACTTGCAGCATTTTCGAAAAGTGTTTGAGGCCTTAAGGGAGCAGAAGTTATATGCCAATCTTAAGAAGTGTCACTTTTTAACTGATCATGTGACCTTTTTGGGATATATAGTATCGAAGGAAGGCATTCAGGTAGACCCGATGAAGATTGAGGCCATTGCGAGTTGGGAGACTCCGAAGAATATTCATGAGGTGCGTAGCTTTCATGGGTTAGCATCTTTTTCTCGGAGGTTTGGTCGAGATTTCAGCACTATTATTGCACCTCTTACGGACTGTTTGAAAGGGGGTACATTTTTCTGGACCAAAGAGGCGGAAGCGGCATTCTTGTTGTTGAAGAAGAAGATAACTGAAGCCCCGGTCTTGGTACTTCCTGACTTTAGTGAGGTTTTTGAGGTACATTGTGATGCCTCAGGCGTTGGTATTGGGGGCGTGCTTAGTTAGAAAAATAAGCCTGTGGCGTTTTTCAGTGAGAAGTTAAATGAAGCAAAGAAGAAGTATTCGACGTATGATAAAGAATTCTATGTTATAGTGAGGAGCTTGGAGCATTGGAGACATTATCTTATTTCGAGAGAGTTTGTTTTGTACTCTAATCACGAGGCCTTGAAGTATATTAATGTGCAACATAAACTAAACGCTAGGCACGCGAAGTGGGTGGAACTGCTTCAGGCTTTCAGTTTTGCAATTAGGCATAAAGTAGGAACGATAAACAAGGTGGCAGATGCATTGAGCAGAAAACATTTCTTGCTGTCTACAATGCAGGTAAAACTTTTGTGCTTTGACTCTTTTAAGGAGTTATATATTGATGATCCTTACTTTGGGGATGTTTGGAGAAAGTTTCAAACATGGTCTTTTTAGTAGTTTTCGTTGGTGAATGGTTTCCTTTTCAAGAGAAATATGTTGTGTATTCCTCAATGTTCTTTGAGGGAATCCATTATTACTGAGAGTCATACAGGAGGTCTAACTGGGCACTTTGGAGCTGAAAAGACGATGGCTTTGCTGTGTGAGCACTTTTACTGGCCTCGAATGGAGCGTGATGTGACACGTTTTGTGGAGAAGTACCGGGTATGTCACGTGGCCAAAACAAAGGGCACTAATGCTAGTTTGTACATGCCTTTACCTGTCCCAGTTGCAGCATGGGAGGAGGTCAGCCTTGACTTCGTGTTGGGGTTGCCAAGGACGCAGAGGAATAAAGATTCCATAATGGTGGTTGTCGACAGATTTTCGAAGATGGCACACTTTATTCCCTATTACAAGACCTTTGATGCTTCGCAGGTTGCTCGTTTATTTTTGCAGGAGGTTGTCAAGCTGCATGGGCTTCCTAAAACTATAACCTCATATCGTAATATGAAGTTTGTGAGTCACTTTTGGTGCACTCTTTAGAGGCATATGGGAACCAAGTTGCAATTTAGCTCCTCTCATCATCCCCAAACCGATGGGCAAACAGAAGTTGTCAACCGAAGCTTGGGGAATTTGCTGCGAAGTTTGGTTAGTGATAGTCTGCGGCAGTGGGATTTGGTGTTACCTCAGGCAGAGTTTGCTTACAACAGGTCACGGAATCGAACAACGGGCAAGAGTCCTTTCGAGATAGTCTACGAGCGTAACCCAATTACTCCTCTGGATCTCACGTCATTGCCCATTAACAAGCAGTTTAGTTCTAATGCAGATGAACATGCGAAACAGATTAAGGAGCTACATTCAGAAGTTCATGACAAGATTACTAAGCAGAATATGAAGTACAAGCAGAGGGTGGATATGCGACGAAAGAAAGTGGTCTTTAAGGAGGGTGATCTCGTGTGGATTCACCTCAGGAAGGAACGCTTCTCCGCTGGCAGGTTTGGCAAGTTACACCCTAGAGCTGATGGTCCATTCAGGATTCTCGAGCGGATCAATGATAATGCATATAAGATTGAGCTGCCCGGTAAGTACAATGTATCCGGAACTTTTAATGTAGCAGATTTATCGCCCTATTATACAGATAAAGCAGAACTTGAGGAGCTTGCTGTCAGTGAAGAGGAAGCAGATTCAAGGACGAAATTTTTTTTTCTAGCAGAGGAGGATGATGCACCCGGTTTCGACATTTTTACCGATAAGCGAAATTTTCAACGGAAGTCGGCGAACGGACGGCTTTGGAGCTCAAATTCGATCGACTAAAGAGAAACGGCGTTCTGGTCACAACTCACCACCTTCGGCCGTGACTAACGATGAATTTCGGCGATTCAGAAACATTTAGATGGTTTTTTCAATTTTTTATTATTTTCAGTATTTTTAATTTCGGGATTAAGTTTCCTGTTTAGTGGTGTTTTGTTATCTTTTAAGTTTTCTTTTTTTTATTAGGGTTAACACCATATAAAAGGGGTGTTTAGGGATTCCAAAGGGGATTTTTTTTATATTTTCTAGTAATTAAACTGAGAGAACTGTTATTCCTCTGTTATCAAATTCGTGTGTTCTTGCTTAGCCAATTTCGTACGTGTTTCGGCATCATTGCACACTCGGTGATCCGCATGAGCTCCCTGCAAGCCCAATCCCCGAGAGCCGGTCCAATCCGCAAGCAAGATCGGGTCTATCCTATCATGATAGCAATTTGATTCGAAGGTGAAACACTCACAATTCACAAAACTCAAGTCTAATCCAGAGGATGAGACAAATAAGTCTTTCTTTGTTTCACCTTAATGAAATGATTACAAGACCGACCTTTTTATAGGCTTGTTACATGCCTCTTGCCCTTACTCTTAAATGACTCATGAATATATCTAGCATTGTAAGCAGATAGATTCTCTAGAAAAAATTAAACTGGATATAACGACAAAGGTTTATGACCATTCTAACTATCTAAAGCTGATCGAGCAGCAACACATTTTATTCCTGCTTGGGTTTGTCGCCAAACCATTACCAACCAGTCTAAAAGCTTAAGGTGGAAATGGATAACGAATGCAGAGCAAGCATAACCTCGAAGAAGGACCTCCAGCTTCGATAGTCCGTTCCAACTTAAGTTTGAAGATGACGGTTTCAGTCGTTTCACGTGGCTGCCGGAACTGCTGTTAGAATAACGCAGAAAGAGGAGAGGTTACTTGAGTGATCGCTAAAGCTACATAAAGGATGAAAGCAGAACGAGCTTGTAGAATAATGTCGAAATGGGAAAGTCGCAAGTAAATAATAAGTTCTTTCTTTCTTTGGTTCTTTTTTTTTTTGTTCTCATGCACAACCTCTTGAACACTTTACGCAGTCATAGGTTGTAAAAGAATGTTTTAATGGAAGTGTTGTCATTGCTCTCTAGAAATGAAAGCAAAGTCAAGCAGACATTTTGAATGAGCTTCGTTTTCTTGGTTTCTTAACAGCTTTTGATCTCGGGATTCCTCAGAATACTTTTGTTCCATATGGGTACAGCATCACTTGGCTAAGAGGGTAGTGCTCTAGCTATCTCTATTTCGCATGTATACCTGAATCTTTCTTACTAGGATAAATGACATTAACGACCCTTAAATTTTGGCCCAGTGTGTAATTGGTCCCTAAACGTGAAATTTGTTCAATATGATCCATCGACTTTTGGTACATATTCAATTAAGCCCATAGACTGTTTGAACATTTTCATACAGTCCATGGATTAAATTGAACATGTACCAAAAGTTCAAAAACCACATGAAACAAATTAAAAATTTTAACGATCACATTGGACGAATAAAAGTTCTAGGCAAGGGCCACGATGCTCTTGCCAGACACAGGCGAGGCTCGTGAACCAATTGGCTAGATAGACTTGATAGTAATGTTACCTGGTGTCAATGAAAGTTACACCTAGTATCGTTTCACTGATGGGAATTTGCACATTCCTGTGTATCTTATATCTACTGAGCGAAATCGTTCAGTGTGGGATCATCCTTTGCCGGCTTGAAAAGATAGATCTTAGAGTCTAACTTTGGACCACGAGGGTCTCTTACTATCTTCTGTAGTCTAAGCTAGTTCTTTGCTCATCGGGATTTTTTCACAAGGACTTGCCATGATTACAATGATGATGAATGGAATGAGCACACATGTTGGGGACAATACAACGCACAATAGAGCCCAATCCCACAAAACAATAATTACAATCTCAATTCAATCCCCACTAGCCAGTCTCATATTAGACTAATTCAGAATATCAAAGATTTATTAGACCAATCCAGTAAAATGGTAATTACAATCTTAATTAAAGTAGCTCATATTAGAAAAACTCTTGTGGGAGGTCCCACATAAGTTCATTCCTGTCAAGTGTTGAGGCACTAGCGCTCCACCAGCAAGGAAAGTAAAGCACATATTCCACTCGTTTCCTTGACAATATTTCTTGGGACAAATCTCTCTGCTGATTTTCCATACAGAAAAAGTGAAGAGCCGGTCGGTGGCCTTGGGGAATCTGCAAAAAGAGAGAGGAAGAACCAATGATGAAGTGCAAGGCTTAGTGTAATTAATCATAGCTATGAACAAATGTGGAGTAAAAAGTGAAGGGAAGTGGCAAGGGCCTAGCAAGAATAAACACTTTCTTATCGTCATAATCATGCGTTACATACAATGTAACCAACATTATGAAAACTTTGGACGTTTTATTTATTAGTCGATGAAATGAGTGCTTGAGTTGGTCTCTGCAGTAAGAAGGGAATATGTCTGGGCGTAGCAACATAGGAGACAAAACAATGATATACTTAAGGCATTCTTGATCGGTTGCTTTAGAGGTAGTTTCCACGGTTGTGTGGAGGCGGCGCTCGCCGGGTTCGAGTGAGGCGTTGCGGAAGAAGGTCCAGCACCAACAGCTCTCCCTCTTTCTTTCCGTTATATCATTTGCGTAGTTTGATCGCGTTTTAGTTTCATCTTGCTTGCTAGTCTTGATCCAGTGTACATATGCCATTGCGTAACCTTCTCAAAATACAGCATTATCTTTTTGTTCAAGTTTGTGCAAAGAAGTCTATTCATGCATAAACCAAGCCCCAACGCAGACCGTGTTAAACATATGTCAAATCACTCATCGCGTGCCAGCTTGGACCAGATTTTATGCTAACAACATCGAAAGGAAAGTAGACGACTATTAACTTACTGCAATAGCCAGAATAAACTATCCATCTTACATCATATATCTGGCGATTGGTAACACAATTGACCAAGAAGAAAGTAGGTGACAATTTGGGCCATTTCCTACCGATAAACGGATTTGTCTAAACAAAAACTTACGACAATTCTAAGAATTTGAAATTAACCAAGCAGCAACATGCTTTATTCCTGAATGGGATCATTGTCGGTATGGGTGTCAAAACGGAATTGGAATACTGAACTGAACTACTAACCAAATCGGAATTTTTGTGCGTCTTGATTTGGTTTGATTTTTTGTGTTCAAGTCATTGAAAAACACCCCTTCTTTTGTCCAAATTGATTATTTCGTTTAGGTTTAGTTAACTAAATTGCATTGCTAATCTTCAAAATAACCATTCTTTTGTTATTTTTCCTTTCTCTTTCTTTTCTTTGTTCCTTTTTCCTTTTGTGGTTCAAAGGACCGGTTGGGCCAACAGCCACTGGCTAGGGGCTAGCGACCCCCAACAGCCCTTGGGGGGCCACGATGCCCTCACCAGCCATGGGCAAAGGGCCAAGAAGCTGTTGTGGGCATGGGTGATGCTACATTTGGCAAGACGAGGGCATGGTAGGACTCGGCTAGGCCCTTGCCAGCTTCAGAAGGGGCCACGACCGCTCACCCACATCCAACGAGGGCTGCCAGCCCTCAGCCAATGGCTAGCGGCCTCACTGACTTTGAACGAAAAAAGGGAAAAAGAAATGAAATGCAAGACAAAGGACTTGAATTGAATTTTTGGTTTGGTTGATATTCAGTTTAAGATGAGATTCGATTCCATTCAATTTTACACCCTAACGATTCAGTTCAGTTCGATTTTCTTGAAAAACTGACCTAAATTGAACCATTGACATCCCTACCGTATAAAGGGATAATGAATGCCGAGCAATCAGGAACTTGAAGATGGACCTCTGGCTTGGATGTTCCGTTCCAGCTTAAGCTTGAAGACGAGAGGTTACTTCCATATGTGTACGGCATCACTTGGCTGAGAGGTCAGTGCTCTAGTTACCTCAACTTTAGAGTGATTTCTATGGTTGAAATTATTTTCCACGAATTATTTGTGCCGAAATTCGTCTACTATTGGGAACAAATTATTTATGGCTATCTCATTACCCATGTATTCCCGAATTACTTTCAGTCTTTCATCATTGCCCTTTTGTTCATGCCTTATCATTTGTCTGCAAAACTAAAATTACATCGTGTGTAAAGTGAAATCCCGACTTGGATGTCTTAGATCTTAAAGAAGCCATGCAGCAGTTTAAACTTTTGAACGAAGGTATAGATTAAATTAGGTTATTGGCCAATGAAGGAGCAGAATTATTGCGTGACATGATCCTCTCAAAGCATTTATAGATCTCTGTCAATCTATCCAAGTTAATCACATTGTGTAGAGGTTCATTCCCAATTTGAAAAAAAAAATTCATATTCCTTGGCCATTGATTTTTAACTTGAGCTAATGGGAAGTTGTGCTCTAGGAGAACTAAAACAATTTCGTGATCAACCTATGGGAGTTAATTTGCAATTATTCCCCCATGGAAGAGACAGTAACTTACATTATCACCAGCAAATTTGGTTACTTGTTATTTAAAAGACAACCCCGCATTGAATGAATAGTAAATTCTAGTGATGGAATCCTGCCTTCAACATAATGAGAATAACACCACTATTTTATTGAACTTGGTCCAATGTTCAACATGGACCCTAAACTTAAAATTTATTCGATGCAGTCCCCAAACCTTTGGTACATGTTCCATTTAGTCTCTGACTTGTATAGAAATGTTCAATATTATCCCTGAACTTGAATTAAGGTAAGGCCAAAATTGAACATTTCCATATAGTCTAGGGACTAAAACGAATATATATAAAAAGTTCAAAGATCACGTTGGAAAAACTGAAAGTTGAAGCCACTAGGCTAAACGTTAGGCATCACATTAAATAATTTTAAAGTTCATATCATTTGTTTCATTATCTCTGTCATATTATCTCTATCAAATTCATATCACCTAGCATGCTCAATCCGTCACAAGGCAAGCAAACTGATGTCAGATTACATGATGTTCCTTCTAGTACGAGATCCTAGCATGCTCTCTTCAACCACGGCGGATATCACTTTCCATCACGTCTACACAAAGTTCATGAAGTTCCTAAAAGGAATCCCTGAAAATCAGCGCAGCGAAGGGAAAGTCCTGGAAGTTCTATGAGGGCCTGAGCGCATGCAAGAGAGTGACTCCGAGAGTAAGCTCGAAACAGTAATCACCAGTGGGTGCAATGTCCTCGAGGAAGCGCGGATACTCGCGAGAGAGCTGGAAAGCAGAATAGATAGATGGGAGCTCATCAGCAGCGTTTGGGCCGAGATGCTATGCTTCGCGGCATACAACTGCCAGCAAAACCACTACCTGAAGCTGCTGAGGCGGGGCGGAGGAATCATCACTCCCGTGTAGCTCCTCTAATGAGCCTGTTGATCCACAGACGAGCGTCACCTGTCACACCCCGGATCCGTCGAACGCGCAACATCCCTTCACCTGCCAAAATCGCTCATCGCCTGGCTAACTCTAGCGACGGCCCAGGACTCGTCGCGGCCAAACGACGGCTAATAAATGCGACAGCGAAAACGAACAACCCCTGACAAACACACGTGTGGGATAGAGAGATAGAGAAAATTTAATTTTACATACCATAAAACAGTAGAGGTTTATATATAACCTGGAATGGAGTCTATTATCTGAACCTCGAAACACAAGTCGATCATGGTCAAAAAGGAAACAAACCAAATCAAAAAGTCACTAAGTCTCGTCCATGTATCTCCTGAGAACTACTCGTCCTCCTCCTCAGACAAAGGGAACTCCTCTGGATCAGTCTCTTCAGATCCCGGAGATCCAGGCTCGCCATCTGCCTGCTCGACGAACACGTCGTCTGCTCCCTCGATCTCCATTACTACATCCCCATCTACATCCTGGACATCCATTGGCGCAGGGTCTACAACCTCGCCTTCAAAAGTGGCCCCATCAAAAAGACTGGTATATCCAAACTCTGCAGAGGACCCTGCCACAACTCCTGACCTACCCGACGATACCATCCTTCGTATCTATGAGGGAGCAAAACGTCATAGCCCTCGTCGACCCATACGGTGCAGCTATGCCGCTCATACGAAACTCCGTCCATAATAGGGTACGAAAATACCTGTGTCTCAATCTCCTAAGGGATCCCGTGGCGGACTGGGGGAATATGATAAGTCATACCTACGGTCGAGGGTCTGAAATGACGATCAGCCAAAAATAGGTGAGTCGAAACTCAGTGAACACACATTTAAACTCAATTTAGAAAATAGCATGCACCTCTTGCCAGAATGTAAATCATCACATGCATATTGTGACCTCAAATCATACAGATGCCAATGCAGATGCTCAATGCTTGCTGGTGGCTCTCTGGGCACTGCCGGACTCAACCCAACCAGTGGCTCTCATCGGCACTGCCGGTTCTCGGCCACGTCGTAGACGTCTCAGGTCTGTGCCTCAACCCGTGTCTATTCACACCGAAGTTGGCACCCTTGTCTCTCCAGCTACCCCGTACCGAGCACGTTCAGGCGCAAGTGCAAGACCGTGGCTCAATTAGCACTGCGATCGGCACCTCCTTATCACCCCGCATTCCCGGTGGCCCCCTAGACACTGTCGGGCCGTCCCGCACGGTTCCACGTACTACGCTAAACCCACATGTGTCATGCCAGTATGCAGATCAAATATGAGCATCACAAAATTCTCAATTGACCCACCCCACAAACACTCATGCAAGCCAGCTTTGCCACATGCATTTCCCAAAATTATTCACCATAGCACACATTTCATCTCAAAATAATTCTAATATAATAACCAGGCATTTCACGTTACAAAGACTCGCATTCCAAGCCCCGGTTTCCATTCTAAGTCACCTAGGTTCAAAGGCGAGCAATCTGGCACACGTGGCAATTTTTAGAGTCCACAAAAATTACCAATTGACCCCTATGGTTAGAAATAAATCATTGACATTTAACGTCCAAGAAATTTAATATTTTCCATCATAAAATTTTCCCTACTAGTCCCTAGCATACTCGACATTCTAACTCAAGTTTAGAAATGTGCTCACCAAAAAATCAAGTTCGAGCTTGGGCTAGACGGTGATGAGCTCGGGCCACGAACGGCGACGGCTAGTCACTGTTTCGGCGGCACTATTCACGGCTACGACGACAAAACTGACGGCGATTTTCCGGCGAGGAACAAAAACACAGCAGCAAGCAAAACACAGCAGAGACAAAGAGGATTGCAGCTACATCAAGCAAAAGAAGAAAACCAACAAAACAGGGTCAACTTTGATTCAAAACTAAGAATTTTCTAGGAGGTTTTTCACTGTTCCATTTTCAGTATATCGAAGCTTAACGTCTTACGAGTACACAAGCGAAAACGGGGCTCGATTCGGACACCAGACGACCCCGAACGAGCCGATTTCCTTCGGGCGCGCGTGCTGGAACGCGAGAACATGTTCCCTTCGGTCCAGTATTCGAACGAGTCTCTCTACGTACGAGACTCGGTCATCCACTTCAAGGACCTCATGATCAAGTATATGGCTCGGGTCCGGCTCGTACTTCCTCAGCATCGAAACATGGAACACATTATGCACTTAAGACAAATTTGGCGGCAAAGCAAGACGACACACCAATGTTCCAATCCTTTTCAAGATCTCAAATGGGCCTACAAATCTCGGGCTTAACTTTCCTTTTTTCCCAAATCGAGATAGACCTTTCATTGGCGACACCTTTAAAAACACATGATCGCCTACTTGAAATTCCAATGGCCTACGTCGCCTATCTGCATAGCTTTTCTGGCGACTCTGAGCTGTTTTCAACCTGTCCCTTATCACTTTCACTGCCTCGACAGATTGTTGAACCAACTCTGGGCCAGTTATGCTCCTTTCATCAATCTCGTCCCAACAGATTGGAGTTCTACAAGCTCTTCCATATAAAGCCTCAAATCGAGCCATTCTGATGCTTTGTTGATAGCTGTTATTATACGCAAACTCCACCAAGTGCAACTGTTTTTCTCATCCACCTTTGAAATCTATTACGCAGGCTCTCAACATGTCCTCTAATGTCTGAATTGTCCTTTCTGTTTATCCATCGGTCTGTGGATGATATGCCGTACTGTACCTCAATTCAGTTCCTAATGCAGTCTGCAGACTTTTCCAAACTGTCGCAGTAAAGCGTGGGTCACGGTCCGACATGATTGTAACTGGTACTCCATGGAGTCGAACTATCTGACGTACATATAATTCAGCCAACTTTTCTAGAGCGAAGTCCTTCCGCACTACTATGAGGTGAGCAGATTTGGTCAGCTTATCGATCACAACCCAGATCGAATCATTGCCTCTTTGACTCCTTGGTAAACCAATCACGAAGTCCATCGTGACATGTTCCCATTTCCATTCTGGGATCTCCAATGGCTGTAGCAATCCACCAGGTTTGCAATGTTGTGCTTTCACCTGCTGACATGTCAGACACTTCGCCACATGTTTGGCCACATCCACCTTCATTCCGTTCCACCAGTAATGCTGACGCAGGTTCTGATACATCTTCGTACTACCTGGATGAATGCTAAAACTGCTACGATATGCTTCTGTCAAAATCTCTTCCTTTAACTCCTCATTATTCGGTACGCACAAGCGTCCTCTGAACTTTAGGATCCCATCTTCTGTCACCTGAAACTCCGACTTCCTTTTTGCCTCATCCATAGTCAAGATCTTTTGAACATCAGGGTCAGTAGATTGTAATTCCTTGATCCTCGAGTGAATTTTCGGTTCGACTCTTAAGGTGACCATCAAACTCAAGAGGTGCCCTACCTCTATCTTGAATTCCGAGTCTCTTAACCCCTCTAATAACTTCCACTCTTTAACCATCATATGTGCTATGCTCGACTTTCGACTGAGCGCATCAGCTACTCTGTTCGCCTTTCCAGCGACGTTGTCTCATATTCAGCTCCTTCTGAGAGAATAGATACTTCAAACTCTGGTGATCCGTATAAATCTAAAACTTTTCTCCAACCAGATAATGTCTCCAGATCTTCAGTGCGAACACTATTGCTGCCAATTCCAAATCATGCGTCAGGTAATTCATCTCATGTGGCCTCAGCTGTCGAAATGCGTACGCTACAACCCGTCCATGTTGCATCAAGACACATCCCAGACCTCTTAATGACGCATCACTGTAGATCTCGAATCCTCCATATCTTGACGGTATCGTCAATACTGGTGCAGTCGTCAACCTATGTTTAAGCTCTCGAAAGCTTTCTTCACACTTATCCGTCCATTCAAACTTCGTCTCCTTTTCCAATAGACGCGTTAAGGGTCCAGTTATCGCAAAAAACGTTTCCACAAAGCGTCTACAGTAACCCGCCAGTCCTAAGAAACTTCTCACTTCCGTCACGGTTGTCGACCTAGGCCACTCTTCAACTGCTTCAATCTTTGACAGATCCACAGCAATTCCTTCTCCAGAAATTATATGTCCAAGGAACGTTACTCGATTAAGCCAAAATTCACACTTACTGAACTTGGCGTAGAGCGAGTGCTCTCTTAAGGTCTGTAGAATAATACTCAAGTGCTGTTCATGGTCCTCAGAACTTCTCGAGTACACCAGTATGTCGTCTATGAACACTATGACGAACTGGTCTAAGAACTTCTTGAATATCCTATTCATCATATCCATAAAGGCGGCAGGGGCATTGGTTAATCAAAATGGCATGACCGTGAACTCATAATACCCATACCTTGTCCTGAATGCCGTTTTTGGTATGTCCTCCTTTCTGATCCTCAACTGGTGATAGCCTGTCCTCAAGTCTATCTTAGAGAACACCGATGCTCCTCGCAGTTGATCAAACAAGTCGTCTATTCTTGACAACAGGTACTTATTCTTAACTGTTACCTGATTCAACTGCCTATAGTCAATGCACAAACGCAATGACCCATCTTTCTTCCTCACAAACAATACTGGGGCACCCCATGGCGAAGCACTTAGGCGAATAAATCCTTTATCCAGTAGTTCCTACAATTGAACCTTCAATTCCTTCAATTCCGATAATACCATCCTGTAAGGTGCCTTAGATATTGGCTCTGTCCCAGGAGCCAATTCAATTACAAACTCTACTTCTCATTCAGGTGGCAGTCTTGGCAACTCCTGTGGGAAGACATCCGAAAAATCACGCACTACAGGCAAGTCTTCAAGCCTTACTTCCTCAACTGATGAATCAGTTACAGACGCTAGGTATCCTTGGCATCCTTTGTCCATCAACTTAGTTGCTTCCAACGACGACATCCAAGGGATCGAGGTTCCTCCCCGGTTTCCCTAAAATTCGAATCTAGAGTGACCAGTCAGATTAAACTAAATCACCCTACTATTACAACCAATTACTGCCCCATGTTTAACTAACCAATCCATTCCAATTATTACGTCAAAGTCAAACATGGGCAGAACAGCCAGATCAATCAATTCTTCTCTATCACCCAAGGATATCTTACACCCTTGACATTCTAGCGAGATGATCATTTTATCCTTTAGTGGGGTGACCACATGCAATCGTGTTTTTAATGGTCTCACATCAATACCAGCCAGTGCAACAAATTGTTCAGACACAAATGAATGAGATGCTCCCGAATCAAATAAAGCATACGCGGCATGGTCACATAAAGAAATGGTACATGTGATCACACCAGGCGCGTTCTCAGCTTCTCCTCACGTCATCACGCACACTCTTCCTTGCGCTGGCGGTCGATTCAGATTCTCTTGGGGAGCAACCATTGCCAGTGGTCCAGCTGGCAGTCTTTGTTGTTGAAACTGCAGTCCACGATTCTTTCTCGAACAATGTCTCGCAATATGCCCCATCTGACCGCACTCGTAACATGCTCCTGTCTTCCTTGGGCACAAACCGACCGCATGCCTCTATCCACATCCATGACATCTTGTACTACCAAGAGGTGTTGGTTTTCCCAAAGTCCTTCGGGGTGGAGGGACAAACCTTCTATTGTCCATCATTGGCCTTTTTCCAAAACTCCTGTCATCTCGTCTGGGCATGAATCGCGATCCAGATGTAGCGATTCGTTCATTTATATCTCTTTCGAACTCTTGAGCCCTTTTATACATCGCCCCATAGTCCCTCAATCCTGCGGTAATCAGTAGACTACGGAGTTCCGGCCTCAATCCTTCACGGAATCTCCTTACCTTGTCCCAGGTATTCTCTATCATTCTCAAAGCAAACTTGGATAACCTTGCAAATTCCGCCTCGTACTGGTCTATCGTCATCTGTCCCTGACGGAGCCGCAGGAATTCCTCCATCTTTCTTTCCTGCGCGGCTTCCGAAAAATATTTCCCATTAAACGCTTCACAAAAAGCCGTCCAGTCCGGCATGGTACCTTCAAGAAAGACTCTTCCTCGAGTGGCCTTCCACCAATCATTTGCAGTGCCTTGGAGCTGGTAGACGGCTAATGAAACCCTTTCTTCCCCAGTACAGCCTAGCACTTCAAACGCTTTCTCTAGTTGCTCTGTCCAAAGGGAGGCTACTTCAGGTCCTCCTGTTCTATCAAATTTCAGTGGATGCAACTTCAGAAATTGCTCCACTAGATGAGGTGTCTGTCGACCTCCAATGCCAGGAGCATTATTCACATTGGCTCCATGCACGACAGCTAATGCGGCCTCAGCAGCTTGGGCTACAGTGACAGCTCTTTCTTCAGCCTGCCTGCCCATCAAGGTGCCAACTTCTGCCAATACTCACATGATATCCCTAATGCTTGGATTTTCTGCAGCTTGAGCTCCTATAGCTGGAGCACCTAGAACTTGAGCTCTTGCAGCTGAAGCACCTACAGCTTGAGCTCTTGCAGTTGGAGCACCTGAGCCAGATACACTTGCATACTTCCTTAGTCTATTTCTGTTGCTCATTGTCCTTAGTCTGGTTCACTTACACCTACTATTATTCCATCAAGGAATTAAGACCTAAACCACCAATCAGGGTCTAGCAGCAAGCAATAGCAGGCTAGAGAATATATAATTACAAACAATCACATGCGCCAATCAAGAACGGACCTACGTACCCAATTCTAGTCCAACTTATGGGACTCTCTCTATCTAACTACCCCATAAATTCTCATCCTTATCACTCCAAGCCTCGAATATTCTCTTATCGAGCTGACCTTGCTCTGATACCACTCCGAACGGGGATGTCACACCTCGGATCCGTCGAACGCGCAACATCCCTTCACCTGCCAAAATCGCTCATCACCTAGCTAACTCTAGCGACGGCCCAGGACTCGTCGCGGCCAAACGACAGCTAACAAATGCGACAGCGAAAACGAATAACCCCTAACAAACACACGTGTAGGATAGAGAGATAGAGAAAATTTAATTTTACATACCATAAAACAGTAGAGGTTTATATACAACCTGGAATGGAGTCTATTATCTAAACCTCGAAACACAAGTCGATCATGGTCAAAAAGGAAACAAACCAAATCAAAAAGTCACTAAGTCTCGTCCATGCATCTCCTGAAAACTACTCCTCCTCCTCAGACAAAGGGAACTCCTCTGGATCAGTCTCCTCAGATCCCGGAGATCCAGGGTCGCCATCTGCCTGCTCGACGAACACGTCGTCTGCTCCCTCGATCTCCATTACTACATCCCCATCTACATCCTGGACATCCATTGGCGCAGGGTCTACAACCTCGCCTTCAAAAGTGGCCGCATTCATCAGGCCTGTCAGCCCCATCAAAAAGACTGGTATATCCAAACTCTGCAGAGGACCCTGCCACAACTCCCGACGCACCCGACGGTACCATCCCTCATATCTATGAGGGAGCAAAACGTCATAGCCCTCGTCGACCCATACGGTGCAGCTATGCCGCTCATACGAAACTCCGTCCATAATAGGGTACGAAAATACCTGTGTCTCAATCTCCTAAGGGATCCCGTGGCGGACTGGGGGAATATGATAAGTCATACCTACGGTCAAGGGTCTGAAATGACGATCAATCAAAAATAGGTGAGTCGAAACTCAGTGAACACATATCTAAACTCAATTTAGAATACAGCATGCACCTCTTGCCAGAATGTAAATCATCACATGCATATTATGACCTCAAATCATACAGATGCCAATGCAGATGCTCAATGCTTACCGGTGGCTCTCTGGGCACTGCCGGACTTCCTGTTTCGGGTTGCTGGTGGCTCTATGGGCACTGCCGGACTCAACCCAACCGGTGGCTCTCATCGGCACTGCCGATTCTCGGCCACATCGTAAACGTCTTAGGCCTGTGCCTCAACCCGTGTCTATTCATACCGAAGTTGGCACCCTTGTCTCTCCAGCTACCCCGTACCGAGCACGTTCAGGCGCAAGTACAAGACCGTGGCTCAATTAGCACTGCGATCGGCACCTCCTTATCACCCCGCATTCCCGATGGCCCCCTAGACACTACCAGGCCGTCCCGCACGGTTCTACGTACTCCGCCAAACACACATGTGTCATGCCAGTATGCAGATCAAATATGAGCATCACAAAATTCTCAATTGACCCACCTCACAAACACTCATGCAAGCCAGCTTTGCCACATGCATTTCCCAAAATTATTCACCATAGCACACATTTCATCTCAAAATAATTCTAATATAATAACCAGGCATTTCACGTTACAAAGACTCGCATTCCAAGCCCCGGTTTCCATTCTAAGTCACCTAGGTTCAAAGGCGAGCAATCTGGCACACGTGGTAATTTCTAGAGTCCACAAAAATTACCAATTGACCTTTATGGTCAGAAATAAATCATTGACATTTAACGTCCAGGAAATTTAATATTTTCCATCATAAAATTTTCCCTACTAGTCCCTAGCATACTCGACATTCTAACTCAAGTTTAGAAATGTGCTCACCCAAAAATCAAGTTCGAGCTTGGGCTAGATGGTGATGAGCTCGGGCCATGAACGGTGACGGTTATTCACTGTTTCGGCGGCACTATTCCGTCGGCACTATTCACGGCGGCGACGACAAAACTGACGGCGATTTTCCGGTGAGGAACAGAAACACAGCAGCAAGCAAAACACAACAGAGACAAAGAGGATTGCAGCTACATCAAGCAAAAGAAGAAAACCAACAAAATAGGGTCAACTTTGATTCAAAACTGGGAATTTTCTAGGAGGTTTTTCGCTGTTCCTTTTTAGAAATATCGAAGCTTAACATCTTACGAGTACACAGGCGAAAATGGGGCTCGATTCGGACACCAGACGACCCCGAACGAGCCAATTTCCTCCGGGCGCGCGTGCTGGAACGCGAGAACGCAAGAAGAAGAAAATTCCTGCAGCTGATTCAAGGACAAAGGAGGGGAAGAACAGAGCAATAGCTCAGCTGAACAAAGAGAGGATAGCAGCAAGGATGAGTTGCAGCAGCAACAGCAGCTCGGGGCAACAGAGGCGACACAGCACAAACGAAGAAGAGAAGAAGAAGAAGAAGAAGAAGAAGAGCCAGATGCAGCAGCTTCTTGGGATGATTGTCCCACGTGAACAGCAAGGTGAGGTGGCCTCTAATTACCACATTCTGTCACGTTTGCATGGGAATAAGGAAGTGGGGGAGATTAGCCGTAAATTTGGCCAAAGAAGAAGCTCCACCGTAGCTGCAAAATGGAGTGGATTTTAAGAAGGCAAAGTGGACTTGTGGAAAGACTTCGGCAGGAAGGGATAAGGAGAAAAGAAAAAAAAAAGCAAGGGCACGTGGGCTTCAACTAAGTGGAAGAAGAATGGTTCAACATCTTTTAACTCTTCTTGTCCTCATGTGCATGAATTTTGAGGACATCACATCACCACGAGCGAGCCACAGCCGAGCCACGCTAGATTTCCTTTTTGCCGAATGTCAGCCGATTGAGCAACAACACAGCTAAACCACTGGTCGCGTATCTATTAGCCTGAGCATTCATTCCACGAGCACCTTGTCCAGTTTTCTTCAGCGGCCCCGGATGTGGGGTCTAATTCGAGGGAAAAAAAAATAATTCACCGCTTAAGCGGGCAAAGTCGAGCGGTGGATCCTGTTTTTTAGCTTTGTTCAATGAAGCATGACATCCTGAATTTTCGGTTGATTAGTAACAAGTTCAACAGATTCGTAGAGGGGATTATAAAGCCACACACAGTGTTCTAGTAGAAAGGAACAAAGTCAAAAGAAGTTCTCACTTCTCAAGAGAATTCTGACCCTTTGGATGCGGCTTTTTACTTTTTAAAAATTGCCGTTCTATTTTCTTTTTGTGTAGTCTAGAAGTCAGGCTTTGATCTCTCTTATCTGCAGGTTTGTTTCACAAAGTCCCTTGCGCTACCGAGACAACAACCGGGAAGTTTGACTGACATCCCAAGAGAGTCAAACCGGTGAACGGATTGAATCGGATGAGTACCCGTGTAGGCTAAGTCGTGGCCAAAGACTCCAATCACTGCTTGGACCGAAAATTGCTTGGCGTCCACTGATTGTACAGAGAAGATATAGCTCTCGGTGAGGTATCATATCTCTAGTTTCTCATTTTCAAGGCATATTTACAGGTTCTTCCATGATCATACATGACAACTCAACACGGGAACTCTCGATCGAGCAGCTGGATTATTGAGCACCATCGCGAGCGCCTGTACCTAACCACCTCCGTTGTCCCCGTCCTTGCCAAGCTGGTCCCAATCCACGAATCCATGATCCGCAAGTCGATTCAATTCAGTTCAAATTCGGAAAGAATGTTTGCAGATAAGGTAAGTCTCTATATTTAAATATCGGCAATTATTGCTGCATATCTTGATTGAATATTCTACCTATCATAAGATGCTATGGATAAGTTCTTATTTTGATCATATATCTCGTTTTTATCTAGCATATCTTGCGGATAAGCTCACTCTGATGGAACATATATTTTTTTTTTAATTCAGCGAATATTTGAAAATAGTTTTTGAAAACCTCAAAGGATAATTGCTTAATTTTTTTTTAAAGATGTGAATTGTTTGTAGATAAGGCAAGGTTGCTTTTTTAAAAGTTTGGCCCATATATTTTCAAAAAATTCAGATTTAGTAGTTGGTTTATCTTATCTAATAATATTTTATTGTTTGGTGGTTGTTTACTTATCTTGTTTGGATTTTGCATATTCTTTAATAATTTTTTGTTATAAAGTTTGCACATTTAAATGTACAAACATGTCCATAATATATGCTCCCTTGTACTTTGTTCTTTCAGTAAAATAAATTGCGCATGCCTTAACCACAATCTTGTGGAATGGGACAGCAATTTGTATAGAATTATGTGTTCTATCATTTGTTTTAAGGGACAATGTTATTCTGTACCCTCATTCGCTTATTGACTCGAATCTAAGAGTACATTGCCGATAAATTTCCTCTGACCCTAATTTTTGGGTACAAGCAAATTAATCAGAAAATTCAAAATCAAAGGTTGGGACTTTTGTTTATTTTTGTTCAATCTTTGCATTTCATTTTTCATTTAGTTAAATAAAAAATCTCAAAAAAATAACTCTCATTTTTCTATAGTTAATCATACCAAAAGTCCATTTTCATGTCATAAATATCATCTAATATAAATTACGATTTTGAAAAATCATTTTCTTAAGTTAAATTGGATGATATCACATTCTAAGGCATGTCTTTATAATGGTTGTCAAATCCGAAAATATAAAAAAAATCATTTGCATATCATATAGTTTAGAGCATATCTTGCCATGTCATTAATTCATGCATATTGTCATGTCATATAGTTTAGTTGCATTGCATTTTGAAAAAAGAAAATAAAAAAAGAAAATAATTATGTGTATTCACATCATCAATCAAAAGGGATTTTTCATGAAATTTAGAATCGAAATGGTATTAACTTTTTTCAAGTTAATGTAATCATGTCTTTGAACTCATTTTCTATAACACCATAGAACGGTACAATCCGTGAGCAAGCTCGGGTCTATCCTATTTGATACCAATTTGATGGAATAATTTGAACGTGAAACGTGCACAATTCACAAAACTCAAGTCTAATCAAGAGATTGAGACATTTTTCTTTATTTCACCTTAATGAAATGATTACAAGTCTTACCTTTTTATAGGCTTGTTACATGACTCTTGCTCTTATTCTTAAATGACTCGTGAATATATTGAGCATCGCAAGGAGATAGGTTCTTTACAAAAAATTAAACTAGCCATAGAAATAAAAACAAACTCTTGAGAAATTCACCCTAACTATGACTCTTAAAAGTGACACTACACCAAAGACTCTTAACCAAGTAGCCAAACGACAACCATGAATTGACAACTTGTCCACCGAATCAATAACCGCTTCGCATAGTCGGCAACTTCCTCCAAAATAAATTTGGTTTAATTACCATCAAGTTACGGTCGCATTTCTGTCAGTCTATTTGGTTGCTATTGGGTTGATGGGAATGCTTTTGAGAAATAATATGAAGACATTTTTCATCTTACATGATGTGTCCGGCGATAATCATAGAATTGAATACCAAGAAAGTAGGTGACTATCTAGATCATTTCCTTCCAATAAACGGATTTGTCTAAACAAAGGTTCATTATGACCATTCTAACTATCTAAAGTTGATCGAGCAACAACGCGCTCTATTTCTGCTTGGGTTTGTCGCCGAACTACTACCAACCGTCTAAAAGCTTAAGGTAGAAATGGATAATGAATGGAGAGCAAGCAGAGCCTCATAGAAGGACCTTTATCATCAATGGTCCATTCCAGCTTAAGCTTGAAGATGACTGTTTCAGTCGTCTCACGTGGTTGCTGGAACTGCTATTAGAATATCGTGGAAAGAGGAGACGTTACGTGAATGATTGCTATAGCTGCATAAAGGGTGAAAGCAGAATGAGCTTGTAGAATAATGTCGCAATGGGAAAGTCGCACGTAAATAATCAGTTCTTTCTTTCTTTGTTTTTTTTTTTTTGTTCTCATGCACAAGCTCATGAACACTTTACGCAATCATAGGTTATAAAAGAATGTTTTAATGGAAGTGTTGTCATTGCTCTCTGGATATGAAAGCAAAGTCATGCAGACATTTTGAATGTGCTACCTTTTCTAGATTTCTTAACTGCCTTTGATCTAGGAATTCCTACGGCATCACATGGCTAAGAGGCCGGTGTTCTAGCCATCTCTATTTCGCATGTATACCCGAATCTTTCTTATTAGGATAAATGACATTAATGATCCTTGAATTTTGACTCAATGTGTAATATAGTTCCTAAATATTAAGTTTGTTCAATATGGTTCATCGACTTTTGGTGCATATTCAATTTAGTCCATGAACTGTTTGAGCATTTTCATACAAATCCACGAACTAAATTGAACATGTATAAAAAAAATTCAGGACCACATTGAACAATTAAAAGTTTATGGATCACATTGGACAAATTAAAAGTTCTAGGTGAGCGCTACAATGCTCTTGCCAGACATAGGCGAGGCTCGTGAGCCAATTAGCCATATGAACTCGATTAGCAAAAGGTGAAAATGTTGAAGACTCATTTGACAAAATCAAAAGATTTAGAACTGTATTGGCAAGAGTCTGATAGGTTTAAGACTTTTTGGATAATTTTCTCATTTATGTCATAGGCGGACAGGCAGACTAGGAACCTTAATCCAAGGGTTGAACGTGGAGGAAAAACTAATCATCTAGGTAAAAACTAAGGAAGCAACTGATTTAAGAGCATCATCTATTAGCGGCACCACTATTAGTAACACGGGGTTACACAATTGTTATGTGAATGTGTAAAAATCTCTTTCAAAGAGGTCATTCCATAGTAATATCGTTTCACTGATGGGAATTTGCACATTCATTCGTATTTGCAGCTATTGAGCGAAATTGTTCGGTGTGGGATCATCTTTTGCCGGCTTGAAAGGGTCTCTTACTGTCCTCTGTTCTCTGTTCATCGGGGTTTTTCACAAAGACTTGTCATGATGACAATGGTGATGAATGAAACTAGCACACATGTCAAGGACAATACAACTTACAGTAAAGCACAATCCCGCAAAACTCTTAGTATCTCAACTAGGCCCACACTAACCAGCCTCATATTAGACTAATTAAGAATCTCAAAAAATTTATTAGACCGATCCTGTAAAACAGTAATTACATTCTTCATTAAAATAGTTTTTCATTAGAAAAACTCTTATAGGAGGTCCCACTTAAGTTCATTCCTGTCAAGTGTTGAGACGCGAGCGCTCTGCTTGCAAGGAAATTAAAGCACATATTCCACTCGTTTCCTTAACAATGTTTCTTGGGACAAATCTCTTCGTTGCTTTTCTGTGCAGAAAAAGTTAAGAGCCGGCTGGTGGCCTTGGGGAATCTGCAAAAAAGAGAGAAAGAACCAATGATGAAGTGCAAAGCATAGTGTAATTAATCATTGTATGAACATATATGCCGCAAAAAGTGAAGGAAAGTCGCAAGCGCCAAGCAAGAATAAACACTTTCTTATCCTCGTAATCACGTGTTACATACAATGTAACCAACATTATGAAAACTTTGGATGTTTTATTTGTTAGTCGACAAAATGGGTGCTGAGTTGGCCTCTGCAGTAAGAAGGGAATATTTCTGGGCGTAGCAACATTGGAGACAAGACAAGTATATGTTTAAGGCTTTCTTGATCGGTTGCTTTCGGGGTAGTTTCTGCAGTTGTGTGGAGATGGTGCTCGCCGGGTTTGAGTGAGGCGTTGCGGAAGAAGGTCCGGCACCAACAGCTTTTCCTCTTTCATTTCGGTTTTCATTTGCGCAATTTGATCGCGTTTTAATTTTATTTTACTTGCTAGTCTTGATCCAGTGTGCATATACCATTGCGTAAACTTCTCAAAATACAGTATCATCTTTTGTCCAAGTTTGTGCAAGAAGCCTGATCATGCATAAACCAAGCCCCAATGTAGACCGTGTTAAAGGAATGTCGACTCACTCATCGCGTGCCAGCTTGGACCAGACATTATGGTAACAACATCGGAAGGAAAGTAGACGATTATTAACTTAATGCAATAATTTGAAGAAACTATTATCCTCCTTACGTTGTGCATCTGGCGATTGGTAACAGAATTGATAGAGAAGAAAGTAGGTGATAATTTGGGCCATTTCCTGCCGATAAACGGATTTGTATAAAAAAAAAAAAAAGGGCTTATGACAATTCCAACAATTTGAAATTGATCGAGTAGCAACACCTTCTATTCATGATTGGGATAATTGTTGATACGGGTGTCAAAACCAAACCGAATTGCTAACTGAACTAAACCGAAACGAAAATTTCGTGCGTTTTGATTCGATTCAATTTTCGGTTCAAGTAATTGAAAAATACCCATTCTTTTGTTCAGTTGGTTATTTTGATTAGGTTCAGTTAATCAAACCGCACTAAAAATCTTCCAGTTCGGTTATTTCGATTAGGTTCGATTAATCAAACAGCACTAAAAATCTTCAAAATAACCTTTCTTTTGTTATTTTTCCTTTCTCTTTCTATTACCTTTTGATTTTTTTGGTCCAACATGCTGGCAGGGCCACCAGCCACTGGCTAGGGGCTGGCGACCCCCACCGGCCCTTAGACAAGGGCCATGATGCCCTCGTCAGTCATAGGTGAGGGGCTAGAAAGCCCTCGCAGGCCGTGGGCAACGCTAGATTTGGCGAGATGAGGGCATCGTAGGCCTCGGCTAGGCCCTTGCTGGCTTCAGGAGGGCCACGACCCCTTGTCCACGGCCTGTGAGGGTCGCTGACCCTCAGCAAATGGCTGGCTGGCAATTTCGACGACTTTGAACGAAAAAAGGGAAAAAATTGAAATGCAAGAAAAAGGAATCAAATTTAATTTTTGGTTTGGTTGATATTTAGTTCAGAATGAGATTTAGTTCGATTTGAGTTTACACCTTAATAGTTCAGTTCGATTTGATTTTCTTGAAAAAACGACCTAAACTGAATTATTGGCATCCCTATTTGCTGGTCCATTACTAACCATGGACGCAGAGCAATCAGGAGCTTGAAGATGGACCTCCAGCTTGGATGTTCCGTCCCAGCTTAAGCTTGAAGATGACTGTTTCAGTCGTTTCACGTGTCTTCCGAAAGTGTTGTTAGAATAAAGCGAAAAAACGAGAGGTTACTTCAATAATCGCTGAAGCCGCAATAAAGGGTGAAAGCCGAATGAGCTTAGACGATAATGTTGAAAGTCACAAGCAAATAATCGATTCTCTCATTCTTTGGTCCCTACTGTTCCCCTGCGCCAACTCATGAACACTTTTAAGCTATCACAGGCTATAAAAGAACTGTTGTCACTGCTCTCTAAAAATGAAAGCAATGTCTTCATTCATGCAGACATTCTGAATGATCTTCGTTATCTAGGTTTCTTAACAGCTTTTGATCTCGGGATTCCTCTGGATAATTTTGTTCCATATGGGTACGGCATCACTTGGCTGACAGGTCAGTGATCCTGCTAGCTCAAATTTAGAGTTAGTTCGATGGTTCAAATTATTTTCCATGATTTATTTGCCCTGAAATTGGTCTACTATTGGGAACACATTATTTATGGCTATCTCATTTCCCATATATTCCCGAATTATTTCCCATCTTTTATCACTGCTCTTGTGTTCACGCCTTATCGTTTGCGTGCGAAACTTAATTTACATGGTGTGTAAAGTGAAATTCTGACTTGGATATCTTAGATCTTAAAGAAGCCATACAGTAGTTTAAACTTTTGAATGAAGGTGTAGATCAAATTAGGGTATTGGCCAACTATGAAGGAGCAGAACAATTGCTTGACATGGTCCTCTTGAAGCAGTTATAGGTCTCTTTATCTCTCTCCATCCAAGTTAATCAAAAACCAGTCCAACAACTTATGAATCTACTACTGAATCCCAATCACGAGGCAAGAGTTGCTTCTCTCTTTTCGATTTCAGTGCCCCATCACGTAATATATGGAGGTATAAAAGGATAGATAAATAATATGGCTAATACTAAAAGTTGAGAAAGCACTGCCCAGTAGTTCCTCTAGCGAATGCATTCACGAGGCCAGTCCCGGTGGCTAAGACCAAAATGCAGAAGCTACTAAGCTCTAATAGTTGCCCTAGCGCTTGCTCCCTAGCTTGTGTGGAGGTTCATTCCTAATTTCAAAATAAAGAAACTCATAGTACTTGGCCAATAATTTTAATTCGAGCTAATGGGAAGTCTTAAACAATTTTCATGACCAACCTAGAGGAATTAATTTGAAATTATTCTCTCATAGAAGAGAATGTAACTTACATTATCATAAGTAAATTTGGTTACTTTTTACTTAGAAAACAACCTTGCTTTGAATGAATAGTATATACTCCGACCAAAAAAATAAATGAATAAATAGTATATACTAGTGATGGACTCCTACCTTCAACGGAATAAGAATAAGAGCACCATTATAGTGAATGTTGGCCCAATGTGTAATGTGGTTTCTAAACTTAAAATTTATTCGATATAATCTCTGGACTTTTAGTATATATTCAATTTAGTCTTTGGCTTGTATCGAAATGTTCAATATTATCTCTGAACTTGATTTAAGGCGAGGCCAACATTGAACATTTCCATACAATCCAGGGACTAAATCGAACATGCACCAAAATTTCAAGGGCCATATTAGAAAAACTGAAAATTGAAGACATTTGGCTAAATTTTAGGCATCACATTAAACAACTTTTAAAGTTTAGGATTATGTGTCGTTATCTCTATCATAGTCATACCACCTGGCGTCAATGAAAGCGACACCAAGGATCAGTTCACTGATGGGAATTGGCGCATGTCTGTCTATTTTATAGCTACCGAGCGAAATTGGTCCCTGCGGCACCATCATTTGTCAGCTTGAAAAAGGATCCCAAAAGTCTGATCCGGGGCAAGAGGGTCTCTCGCCACCTTCGTTTCTCTCATCGCCGGGGGGTTTATTTCACAAATACTTGTCGCGATGACGATGATGAATGGAACAACCACAGGCGTTGGGCACCATGCCACAGTAACGTCAATGTTGCGTCCCGGATGCCATCACACAACATGGGTGGAGGAGATGATGTGTCTCTGGGACGACTGGAGCATCCAACTTTTTGCGCTGCTCGGCTTGATTTTCCAGATCGTTCTTGCTGTATTTGGAAGCCGCAGAAAAACCTCAAGTGCTGACTCACTCAGATTCGTTGTTTGGGCATCTTATTTGCTCGCCTCTTATTTCGCTATGCTTGCCCTCGGCAAGCTCACGGTGGTAAGCTTCAACAAGTCCGAGGAAGAGTATGATACGGAACTAAAGGCATTGTTGGCGCCTTTAATTCTACTGCAGCTGGGGAATCCAGACAGCATCACCGCATACTCAGTAGAGGACAACCGGCTCGGCACGAGACGTCTGTTGAACCTTGTCCTCACATTTTCTTTCGTGGTCTGGATCCTTGGGCGAAGTTGGAAGACCTCCATCCAGATGACGCTGTACTTTCCAATGTTTGTTGCCGGGATAATCAAGTACGGAGAAACAATTTGGGCCCTCTCTTCTGTGTACGACGAGAACACAAACTTGAAGAAAGAGGATTTTGATGAAGAGAAGGCGATGTTCTCCAAATTGACGAACTTACCTAAAGATGTTTCCCGTCTGGAGATTTTCTTGAAGGCTTACTATCGGTTCGATTGGTTAAAGCCTCACCTTTCAGACTGGCTGAAGCAACCCTTCTTCATGGAGGATCGTAACAAGTTGATCGACCAATCCACTCCTAAAGATGTATTCTTGATAACCGATATGGAACTCGGGTTCATGTATGATGTCCTCTACACTAAAGCACCAGTACTTTATACCAAGTGCGGGCTCGCCTTCTGGATCATCGGTTATTTCAGTTTGCTGCTGACATTAGGTGGATTCGTGGGGCTTTTCTTTGAGAAACACTTGAGAGATCCGTACGTTATCTACACGTTCGGGCTGCTGATTGGAGTAGTGCTTCTGGAAACTTATCAGTTGTTGAAGCTATTCTGTTCGGATTGGGTTATTATAAAGAATGCTAAGCACCATGGGAATCCAATGGTCTCGAAGTTTCTGAAGTTTCTTGTCAAACGATCTATGAAGAAGGAAAGGTGGTCTAACGCAATTCAGCAATTTAATTTTGTGGATTTCTGCCAAACTGATAGGAGGTCCTGGTTTTTCAGGATCCTCAAAGTCTGCAGCGTGGCCGAGAAGTTCAGGAAACATTGGGCATCAAATTCTGTGCGATTTCCCGAGTACTTGAAAACATTCTTGCTTGAAGACATAAAACAGTTTGAAACAAAGAGAGAACATCGACGCTTCACGAAAAGAGGCGAATGGTCGCTCGACATTCACAAGTCTCTGGATAAGCTCGAATGGAGTATCAAGATGGCATTTGATAGAAGTATCATCGTATGGCACATTGCAACCCATGTGTGCTACTACTCGTGCCATGAAAAAACAGACCGTACGGAGGCAAGCAAACTGATATCAGATTACATGATGTTCCTTCTGGTACAACATCCTCAAATGCTCTCTTTGACCACGGCCGGAATCACTTACCATCATGCCTACACGAATCTGAAGACGCTCTCGAATAAATTTTCGGGAGAGGACGTCCTCAAAGTTTTATTGGGGTCCGAGCCCGTGCCCACGCAAGAAAGTGGCGCATTAGCAGCAGTTATCACCGAAGGGTGGAATGTCCTCGAGGAAGCGCGGAAACTCGCGGGAGAGCTGAAAAGTAGTACATGGGAGCTCATCAGCAGCGTTTGGGTCGAGATGCTATGCTTCGCGGCATACAATTGCCAGCAAGACCACCACCTGAAGCAGGTGAGGCGGGGCGGAGGAATCATCACTCATGTGTGGCTCCTCCTTTCTCACACGACAGACAAGTTCCACACCCTCAACTATCGGGACATCAAAATCGAATAGAGATGGTCGCATGTCGCTGCCATTGCATATGAAGCTACTTTTCTTCTGAAATCAGTCATTATCGTCGTACTAGCTATATATGGTGTAGTCCATCGACGAGTTTCTTTCTTTTCCGCTTTTCCCTTTCGTTGGATCTCTCTTCCGCACGAATGCAGATCGATTTCATGTAATTTGGTTAAGCAGATGTTGATGGTCATGATTTTTCTCATCACATGTCTGATGAAATTCTGTACACAAGATATGGTGTCAAACATCGGCTTACTTATTTTCTTGGACCTATGCCTCACTGACACCTATAAAACTTCTTCTTTTTCCTTTAAATTTCTGTGGCTTCTTTTTTTTTTTTTTGTAATTTAGTCATCAATTATTTGAATGGATTTGGAAAGAAACAGAGTTGTACAAGATGATGGTGGCATGTTATTCTGCCTCCTAGAAAGAGCAATTTATTTTAGGACAACAATGATAGATGCAAATCCGGCCACGAATTTTTGTTTTTACTTTCTATATTTTTTTAATTATCCTAAACTTCGGACTGCTTATTTTCTTGAGCCTGACTTGAGACTTAATCTTCAGACAAATGTGAAGATCAGTTAATAGGGTAATAGTGGAATTGGTGCTAATTGGTTGGGTATACTATGGGCTTATCAGAAGCTGACACCTGGACTTAGCCTCATTGACTCCTGCAATGGCTTTTCTTGTTCTGTTTTTATTTAGTCATCGATGAGTTTATGTCGACATAATGAACTCCATGGATTTGGAAAGAAACAAAGTTGTACAAGATAATGGTGCATACTTTCATCTCTTGAGCTTACTCCTATAATTTTGTAAAAAGTTATTGAATTATATCTCGAGTTTGAATTCAGAATTTGGTTAACAAAAAGAGAGTTGTTTGTATTTTGTTGGAGAAAATAAGCATTCCCTCATTGGCCGGTTTGACTGACCAAGACATGTTTCTTTAAACGGCGAACGGCGGACTTCTGCTCAAGAAACGGCGAACGGTGGACTTCTTTAAACTTTTTGCTCGTTCAATTTTTTGGCGATTTTTGCATTGGCTTAATTGGCAAAACCCTATTACGTTTCCGTGTTCATATTACAGCAATTGGTATGAGAACTTAGGATTAGATTTTCTAGATTGTGATTTAGAGTTTTTGCTCGTCTGCTTATTATTTGGAAATTATGTTGTAGCAGTTATGTCTGAAGCGAAAGTAGAAATTAAAAAATTTAACAGAAGAAACAAATTTGGGTTATGGAGCCTCAAGATAGAGACGTTGTTGATAACTCAAGATTTGGCAGAAATATTGGAAGGCAATGCTAAGTTTCCCAAAATGATGAAAGATGCTAAAAAGATGTGCTAATGAGAAATGCTAGACGTATAATCCTATTGAACTTGTCGGAGGGGTTATTAATAAAGCTAGTCAAAGAGAAGGATACCAAAGCGTTGTGGTGAAAACTTCATGCGCTCTTTATAACGAAGGGTTTGAACAATCGTTTGTATATGTTGAAGAGAATGTTTCAGTTTAGATATGCTAATGTCTATCAGAACTCATCTAAATAAATTTAATAAACTCATCATGGATTTGAAGAACGTTAGTGAGGCACTTGATGATGAGGAACATGGCATGATATTAGCTTCTTTATCATAGTCATGGGCGATCTTTACTGATTCATTGTTACATGGGCATACTACAATTTCCTCTAAAGATGTAAAGTCCACTTTGTCCTCTAAAGAATGGTAGAGAAAGTTGCGAGATAACAGTTTACCACATAATGTAACGCGGGACTAATGATTTGAGATAAAGATTAACATTGGGGGTCCAATAGCAACAAAGGTAAAATCATATCGAAATCACACCATAAAAAGTCCAAGGAACGTGTGAAGTGCTTCAAGTGTTATAAGGAAGGCCATATCATGAGAAATTGTCATAAATTGAGAAATAGAGGTGAGAAGCAAAATGCTACAAGCAGTGTGGCAAACGTTACTGAGGAAGGCACCAATTATACAAAAGTTATTTTGTGTGTGACTATGGGTACGTCACGAATGGATATTACATTCGAGGTGTTCTTATCATATGACGGCTTATAGGAACTGATTTACTATTTACCAAATTGCAAATGGTGTTAGAGTTTTGATGAGAATAACACAACCTATAAGTTTGTGGCGAATGCATGATGGTGTGATGCGCACATTGACAGACACGAGTCATGTATCGAAATTGAAGAAGAATCTTATTTTTCTAGGGACACCCGGTAATATTAGGTATAACTACATCACTAAATGTTCAAATGTAAATTTTTATTTTTATTTAATTATTTAATGTATAAAAAAATTAGGGGCTAGCTTTAGCTCCTGACAAAAATATTTATCCATGTAGGTTAGTTTAATATTCTACGTACATGCATTCTAAGCGGACCGCGGCAAAAGAAGAAATCCTGCTTTTCTTTGCTTTGTGATCACAGGATTCAGTCGAGTCAAAGGGAGAGGTTGAACGATCACACAAGACTGACAAAAGGGAAGAAATCCTCCTCTCGGCAAAAGAAGAACACAAGGCAGAGGCGGGCCCAAAAGGAGGGTCGGTAAGAGAGAATCGCTCGTCCATACATGCAGTAAAGGCCATAGATTTCTTTTTTTGGGGACAAAATAACGGAAAGAGAGAAGCATATTGCCTCTTTCCTTTTGCTTTTGTGTGGTGATTCCCTCTTTTGCATGATTGGTGCTCTGTCTACCGTTCCAGACAACATGTTGCAGTCCGGTGATAATCAAAACAACGTTAAACAGCAAAGTAAAGGCTTGCTCATCGAATTTTGTGGCAGCTTTCAATGACCAGCAAACCAGTGACCAGCCAGAGTCAGTCATCGTGAGCTTGCACACCCGGTGATCCGCGCACGAGCTCCCCGCAAGCCCAATCCCCAAGAGCCGGTCCAATCCGCAAGCAAGATCGGGTCTATCCTATCATGATACCAATTTGATGGAATAATTCGAAGGTGAAACACTCACAATTCACAAAACTCAAGTCTAACCCAAAAAAAGAGACGAATAAGTCTTTCTTTATTCCACCTTAATGAAATGATTATAAGACCTACCTTTTTATAGGCTTGTTACATGACTCTTGCTCTTACTCTTAAATGACTCATGAATATATCTAGCATTGTAAGGAGATAGATTCTCTAGAAAAAATTAAACTGGATGTAGCAATATGGACAGATTCCAAAGAAATTCACCTAACTATAACTCTCAAAAATTAAACTGGACATAGAATTGAAAATAATAAAGCAGGTGACCATCTGGATCATTTCTAGCCAACAAACGGATTTGTGTAAACAAAGGTTCATTATGACCATTCTAACTATCTATAGCTGATCGAGCAGCAACACATTTTATTCCTGCTTGGGTTCGTCGCCGAACCATTACCAACTGTTTAAAAGCTTGAGGCGGAAATGGATAACGAATGCAGAGCAAGCAGAACCTCGAAGAAGGACCTCCAGCTTCGATGGTCCGTTCCAGCTTAAGTTTGAAGATGACCGTTTCAGTCGTTTCACGTGGCTGCCGGAACTGCTGTTAGATTATCGCAGAAAGAGGAGAGGTTACTTGAATGATCGCTAAAGCTGCATAAAGGGTGAAAGCAGAATGAGCTTGTAGAATAATGTCGAAATGGGAAAGTTGCAAGTAAATAATCAGTTCTTTCCTTCTTTGGTTCTTTTTTTTTTCTTTTTGTTCTCATGCACAAGCTCTTGAACACTTTACGCAGTCATAGGTTGTAAAAGAATGTTTTAATGGAAGTGTTGTCATTGCTCTCTGGAAATGAAAGCAAAGTCATGCGGACATTTTTAATGAGCTTCGTTTTCTTGATTTCTTAACAGCCTTTGATCTCGGGATTCCTCAGGATACTTTTGTTCCATGTGGGTACAGCATCACTTCGCCAAGAGGGCAGTGCTCTAGCGATCTCTATTTCACATGTATACCTGAATCTTTCTTAAAATTTGGCTCAATGCGTAATTGGTCCCTAAACGTGAAATTTGTTTAATATGATCCATCGACTTTTGGTACATATTCAGTTAAGTCCATGGACCATTTGAACATTTTCATATAGTACATGTATTAAATTGAATATATACTAAAAGTTCAGAGATCACATGAAACAAATTAAAATTTTAAGGATCGTATTGGACAAATAAAAGTTCTAGGCAAGGGCCACGATGCTCTTGCTAGACACAAGCGAGGCCCGTGAACCAATTGGCTAGATAGACTCGATAGTAATATTATCTGGTGTCAATGAAAGTTACACCAAGTATCGTTTCGCTGATGGGAATTTGCCTATTCCTGTGTATCTTATAGCTACCGAGCGAAATTGTTCAGTGTGGGATCATTCTTTGCGGGCTTGAAAAGATAGATCTTAGAGTCTAACTTTGGGCCACGAGGGTCTCTTACCGTCTTCTGTAGTCTAAGTTCGGGGCGCGAGGGTCTCTTACCGTTTTTTGTTCTTTGCTCATCAGCATTTTTTCACAAAGACTTGTCATGATGACAATGATGATGGACGGAACGAGCACACATGTCGGAGACAATACAACGTACAATAAAGCACAATTCCATAAAGCAATAATTACAATCTCAACTCAACCCCACTAGCCAATCTCATATTAGACTAATTTAGATTCTCAAAGATTTATTAGACCAATCCGGTGGTAATTACAATCTTAATTAAAGTAGCTCATATTAGAAGAACTCTTATAGGAGGTCCCACATAAGTTCATTCCTGTCAAGTGTTGAGGCACTAGCGCTCTGCCAGCAAGGAAAGTAAAGCACAATTCCACTCGTTTCCTTCACAGTATTTCTTGGGACAAATCTCTCTGTTGCTTTTCTGTACAGAAAAAGTGAAGAGCCGGTTGGCGGCCTTGGAGAATCAGCAAAAAGAGAGAGGAAGAACCAATGATGAAGTGCAAGGCTTAGTGTAATTAATCATAGTTATGAACATATGTGGAGCAAAAAGTGAAGGAAAGTCGCAAGCGCCAAGCAAGAATAAACACTTTCTTATCCTCGTAATCACGTGTTACATACAATGTAACCAACATTATGAAAACTTTGGACGTTTTATTTATTAGTCGATGAAATGAGTGCTTGAGTTGGTCTCCGCAGTAAGAAGGGAATATGTCTGGGCGTGGCAACATAGGAGACAAGACAATGATATACTTAAGGCATTCTTTGATCGGTTGCTTTAGGGGTAGTTTCCACAGTTGTATGGAGACGGCGCTCGCTGGGTTCGAGTGAGGCGTCGCGGAAGAAGGTCCAGCACCAACAGCTCTCCCTCTTTCTTTCCGTTTTTCATTTGCGCAGTTTGATCGCGTTTCTAGTTTCATCTTGCTTGCTAGTCTTGATCCAGTGTACATATGCCATTGCGTAACCTTCTCAAAATACAGCATAATCTTTTGTCCGAGTTTGTGCAAAGAAGTCTAATCACGCGTAAACCAAGCCCCAACGCAGACCGTGTCAAACAAATGTCGAATCACTCATCGCGTAACAGCTTGGACCAGATTTTATGCTAACAGCATCGGAAGGAAAGTAGACGACTATTAACTTAATGCAATAGCCAGAAGAAACTATCCATCTTACATCGTATATCTGGCGATTGGTAACACAATTGACCGAGAAGAAAGTAGGTGACAATTTGGGCCATTTCCTGCTGGTAGACGGATTTGTCTAAACAAAAGCTTATGACAATTCTAACAATTTGAAATTGATCGAGCAGCAATATGCCTTATTCCTAATTGAGATCGTTGTCAGTATGGGTGTCAAAACCGAATTGGAATACTGAACTGAACTACTAACCAAATCGGAATTTTTGTGCGTCTTGATTCGGTTTGATTTTTCGCGTTCAAGTCATTGAAAGACACCCATTCTTTTGTCCAAATCGATTATTTCGTTTAGGTTTAGTTAACTAAATCGCATTGCTAATCTTCAAAATAACTTCTTTTATTATTTTTCCTTTCTCTTTCTTTTCTTTGTTCCTTTTTCCTTTTATGGTTCAAAAGACTGGTTGGGCCAACCGCCACTAGCTAGGGGCTAGCGACCCCCAACAGCCCTTGGGGCGCCACGATGCCCTCACCAGCCATGGGCAAAGGGCCAGGAAGCTGTTGTGGGCATGGGTGATGCTACATTTGGCGAGACGAGGGCATGGTAGGCCTCGACTAGGCCCTTGCCAGCTTCAGAAGGGGCCACGACCGCTCACCCACATCCAAGAGGGCTGCCAGCCCTCAGCCAATGGCTAGCGGCCTCACTGACTTTGAACGAAAAAGGGGAAAAAGAAATTAAATGCAAGACAAAGGACTTGAACTGAATTTTTGGTTTGGTTGATATTCAGTTTAAGATGAGATTCGATTCCATTCAAGTTTACACCCTAATGATTCAGTTCAGTTCGATTTTCTTGAAAAAATGACCTAAATTGAACCATTGACATCCCTACCGTATAAAGGGATAATGAATGCCGAGCAATCAGGAACTTGAAGATGGACCTCTGGCTTGGATGTTTTTTTTTTTTTTTGATAACCAGGGTGTTCAGCCGTGCCGGCGAGCTGACACTCAACCTTTGGCTTGGATGTTCCGTTCCAGCTTAAGCTTGAAGACGAGAGGTTACTTCCATATGTGTACGGCATCACTTGGCTGAGAGGTCAATGCTCTAGCTACCTCAACTTTAGAGTGATTTCGATGGTTGAAATTATTTTCCATGAATTATTTGTGCCGAAATTCATCTACTATTGGGAACAAATTATTTATGGCTATCTCATTACCCATGTATTCCCGAATTATTTTCAGTCTTTCATCATTGCCCTTTTGTTCATGCCTTATCATTTGTCTGCAAAACTAAAATTACATCGTGTGTAAAGTGAAATCCCGACTTGGATGTCTTAGATCTTAAAGAAGCCATGTAGCAGTTTAAACTTTTGAGCGAAGGTATAGATTAAATTAGGTTATTGGCCAATGAAGGAGCAGAATTATTGCGTGACATGATCCTCTCAAAGCATTTATAGATCTCTCTCAATCTGTCCAAGTTAATCACATTGTGTAGAGGTTCATTCCCAATTTGAAAAAAAAATTCATAATCCTTGGCCATTGATTTTTAACTTGAGCTAATGGGAAGTTGTGCTCTAGGAGAACTAAAATAATTTCGTGATCAACCTATGGGAGTTAATTTGCAATTATTCCCCCATGGAAGAGACAGTAACTTACATTATCACCAGCAAATTTGGTTACTTTTTATTTAAAAGACAACCCCGCATTGAATGAATAGTAAATTCTAGTGATGGAATCCTGCCTTCAACATAATGAGAATAACACCACTATTTGTATTGAACTCGGTCCAATGTTCAACATGGACCCTAAACTTAAAATTTATTCGATGCAGTCTCCAAAATTTTGGTACATGTTCCATTTAGTCTCTAGTTTGTATAGAAATGTTCAATATTTTCCCTGAACTTGAATTAAGGTAAGGCCAAAATTGAGCATTTCCATACAGTCTAGGGACTAAATCAAATATATACCAAAAGTTCAAAGATCACGTTGGAAAAACTGAAAGTTGAAGACACTAGGCTAAACTTTAGGCATCACATTAAATAATTTTAAAGTTCAGATCATTTGTGTCATTATCTCTGTCATATTATCTCTATCATATTCATGTCACCTAGCGTGCTCAATCCGTCACAAGGCAAGCAAACTGACGTCAGATTACATGATGTTCCTTCTGGCACGACATCCTAGCATGCTCTCTTCAACCACGGCGGATATCACTTTCCATCACGTCTACACAAAGTTCATGAAGTTCCTGAAAGGAATCCTGAAAATCAGCGCAGCGAAGGGAAAGTCCTGGAAGTTCTATCAGGGCCTGAGCGCATGCAAGAGAGTGACTCCGAGAGTAAGGGTAATCACCAGTGGGTGGAATGTCCTCGAGGAAGCGCGGATACTCGCGAGGGAGCTGGAAAGCAGAATAGATAGATGGGAGCTCATCAGCAGCGTTTGGGCCGAGATGCTATGCTTCGCGGCATACAACTGCCAGCGAAACCACCACCTGAAGCTGCTGAGGCGGGGCGGAGGAATCATCACTCACGTGTGGCTCCTCTAATGAGCCTGCTGATCCACAGACGAGCGTCACCACGAGCGAGCCACAGCCGAGCCACACTAGGTTTCCTTTTTGCCGAATGTCAGCCGATTGAGCAACAACACAGCTAAACCACTGGTCGCGTATCTATTAGCCTGAGCATTCCACGAGCACCTTGTCCAGTTTTCTTCAGCGGCCCCTGATGTGGGGTCTAATTCGAGAAAAAAAAAAAATAATTCACCGCTTAAGCGGGCAAAGTCGAGCAGTGGATCCTGTTTTTTAGCTTTGTTCAATGAAGCATGACATTCTGAATTTTCGGTTGATTAGTAACAAGTTCAACAGATTCATAGAGGGGATTATAAAGCCACGCACAGTGTTGTAGTAGAAATTTCCAATTTTGTTGGGGGAAGCTTTTATTATAAGTTGTGAGTTATTCTTTTTGTATTTGGTGAGTCCTTTTAAGTGGATATTAGACGTTTCTACCATTTGGAAGGATATGTGTGTATATCTATTTATGGTTTAGTAGCAAGCTCTGATGTTTGTAACTAAGAAACTTCTTAAGCTCGTATGTATGGATATACATATTTGTTATCAGATTGAATTCTGGTTAAATTGTGGCCGCATCCTTTTGAGAAAGGGATGGCCGTGTCACAACCCCTATTATTGTGATTTTGGGGTGTGACAAAAAGAGAGGCCGTCGGCACTTCACGAAAAGAGGCGAATGGTCGCTCGACATTCACAACTCTTTAGTTAAGCTGGAATGGAGTATCAAGATGGCATTTGATAGAAGTATCATCGTATGGCACATTGCAACCCATGTCTGCTACTACTCATGCCATGAAAAAACAAACCGAAAGGAGGCAAGCAAACTGATATCAAATTACATGATGTTCCTTCTGGTACAACATCCTCAAATGCTCTCTTCGACCACGGCGGATATCACTTTCAGTCACACCTACACAAAGTTCATGAAGTACCTATAGAAAATCCCCGAATATCAGCGCGGCGAAGGGAAAGTCCTGGAGCTGGAAGATCTATTAGGGCTTGGGCCAGTGGGAGAAAGTGACTCTGAGATGGGGCTGGAAACAGAAATTACCAAAGGGTGGAATGTCCTCGAGGAAGCGTGGAAACTCGCAAGAGAGCTGGAAAATGGTACAGAAACATGGGGGCTCATCAGCAGTGTTTGGGTCGAGATGCTATGCTTCGCGGCGTACAATTGCCAGCGATACCACCACCTGAAGTTGCTGAGGCGGGGCGAAGGAATCATCACTCATGTGTGGCTCCTCCTTTCTCACACGACAGACAAGTTCCACACCATCAACTATCAGGACATCGAAATCAAAATCGAATAGAGATGGTCGCATGTTGCTGCTCTTGCATATGAAACTACTTTTCTTCTGAAATTTGGCCTTATCGACACACGACAAACAAGTTTCTTTCTTTTCCGCTTTTCCCTTTCGTCCGATCTCTCTTCTGCACGAATGCAGATCGATTTCATGTAATTTGGTTAAGCAGATGTTGATGTTCATGACTTTTCTCATCACATGTCTGATTAAATTCTGTACACAAGATATGGTGTCAAACATCGGATTGCTTACTTTCTTGGACTGATGCCTCGTTGACACCTGTAAAACTCTTTCTTTCTCTTTTAAATTACTGTCCCTTCTCTTTTTATTTATTAATCAATTATTTGAATATATTTGGAAAGAAACAGGGTTGTACAAAATGATGATGGAATGTTATGCTGCCTCCTAGTAAGAACAATTTATTTTAGGGCAACAATGACAGATGCAAATCTGGCCATGAATTTTTATTTTTAGTTTTTATCTTTTTAATTATCCTTACGCACAAGCGCGTGGACCTGGCTATTCAAAGGCCCGTGAAACACCTTGCGAGCCCCACAAATGGTTAAGTCCAACCAATTATCCTGAGCAAGTTGCTGTGAATCAAAACAGTTTGCACTTAGTTAATCGGATTCAAACACTAAGAAATTAGACATAGGAGAACAAAAATGTAACAGTCAAACCAGATGCCACAATCAGATCATGTCACAACCTTAAATTTGACGCTGCAATTAAAGACCTAATCAAATCCTAATCTCTCTAGTACAACGATCCTGCAAGAGAACTGTCCTGTTGATGCTCCAGCTCCACTAATGTGAAACACGAGACGACACTAACTGTTGCAACATTCTTTTCCCTCTGCTTTCCCTTTCTCTGGAGGCTCATGCAGAAAAAGTTAAGGAGCCAGTTGGTGGCCTTGGGGAATCTGCAGAAAAAGAGAGGAAGAACGAATGATGAAGTTCAAAAAGTGAAGGAAAGTCGCATGCGCCAACCAAGCTTGGATCATTTATTCATTAATCGACAAAACAAGAGCTTGAGTTGGTATCTGCCGTAATAAAAAATATTCACAAGGCACGTGCTGCAGCATTTTTTTTTTTTTATAATCGAGATGTCCGCGTGCAGCATTTTTTTTAATTTCATATTTTTACATATTTTTTAATTATTTTATATTTATATAACTTCATAAACATAATTTTTTTTATTTCGAAGGTTATTTTTATAACATAATTATTAATAATTAATTAAAAATTCTGGTAAGAGATATATAATTAATTTAATTAGTATGTAAATAATTAATAAAAAAATATTCACGGGGCCTGTACTGCAGCATGTTTTTTTAATTTCGTATTTTTATACGTGTTTTTAATGATTTTATATTTATAAAATTTATATTTATATAACTTTGTAAATTTTTTTATTTTAAAGCTTATTTTTATAACATTTTTATTCATAATTAATTAAAAATTTATTAATATATATGTAATTAATTATTATTATGTAAATAATTAATAAAAAAAAGTTCACAAGGCCAGTGCTGAAGCAATTTTTTAATTTCATATTTTTATGCATGTTTTTAATTATTTTATATTTATAACATTTATATTTATATAACTTTGTAAATATATTTTTTTCAAATCTTATTTTTATAACATAATTATTAATAATTAATTGAAATTTTTATTAAGATATATAAATAATTAATTAAATTAGTATGCAAATAACTAATAAAAAAATATTTACGAAGCCCTTGCTGCAACATTTTTTTAATTTCGTATTTTTTACTTTTTTATTATTTTATATTTATAAAATTTATATTTATATAAATTTGTAAATACAATTTTTTTATTTTGGATGATTATTTTTATAACATAATTATTAATAATTAATTGAATAATTTATTAAGATATATGTAATTAAATTAATTTAATTATTATGTAAATAATTAATAAAAAAATATTCATGAGACCCCTGTTATAGCATTTTTTAATTTCATATTTATTTTATATTTAAAATATTTATAATTATCTAAATTTGTAAATATATTTATAATAGTTATTTTTTATAAAATTTTTAATTAATTATTGATAATTATGTTATAAAAATAAGCTTAAAAATTATATTTACAAATTTATATAAATGTAAATTCTATAAATATAAAATAATCTAAAATACAAAAAAGGGCCTCATCCACTATTGGGCCCGGTACGGTGGCCCAAATGCCGCACAAGGCCTGTGCAGCATTTTGAGTGCCGCACGGGCCCATTTTGGTAAATAAAATTTTTTGCCTTAATTTGATAAATAATTTTTTTAAAACCTAATTTGGCAAAAAAAAAAAAAAAAAACCCCCGTATTAGGAAGCCGCGGAAAGACCTCTACTGCCAAGACAATGAGAACAGTTAGTTGGGCATCTATTCGCTCGCCTCTCATATCGCCGTACTTGCGCTCGGCAAGCTCTCAAGCGTCTCCCTCAACAAGTCCAATGAAGAGTACGAAACCGAACTAAAACTCGTATGCTGCTGGGGAATCCCGATAGCATCACCGCATACTCGGTGGAAGATAAGTGGCTTGGCTCAAGGCGTGCGTTGAACCTCGTCATCACGTTTCCTTACGTGGTGTGGATCCTAGTGCGAAGTTGGAAGACCTCCGTCCAGTTGATCCTGTACTTTCCGATGCTTGTTGCCGGGATAATCAAGTACGGAGAAACGATATGGGCGCTCTATTCTGTGGACGTAAAGAACATGGACCTGAAGCTAGATGATTCTGAAGAAGAAATGAAGATGTTCACCAAATTGAACAACTTCCCCCGAGAAATTCCCCATCTGGAGATTTTCATGAGGGCTTACCGTCGGTCTATCGCGTAAAGCCTCACCTCGTGAACTGGTTTAAGCACCCTATCTTCAAGCTGTATCCTAGTAAGTCGATCGACGAATACAGTCCTGACGATGTATTCTTGATAACTGAAATGGAACTCGGGTTCATGTATGATGACCTCTACACTAAAGCACCGGTTCTCTATACCAAGCCCAGGATCACGCCCCGGGTCATCAGCTATTTCAGTTTGCCGTTGACCTTAGGTGGATCCGTGGGGCTTTTCCTTGTTAAACTCTTGATAGATCCGTATGTTACCTACACGTTTGCGGTGCTGACCAGAATCGTGCTTCGGGAAACTTATCAGTTGTTGGAGCTGTTCCATTCGGATTGGATGATTATAATGAACTGGGAGAACCATGAGAATCCAATAGTCTTGAAGTTTCTGAAGTATCTCATCAAACGATCTCTGAAGAAGGAAAGGTGGTCTAACGCAATTCAGCAATTTAATTTTCTGGATTTCTGCCAAACCGATAGGAGGCCCCCGCTCTTCAGAATCCTCAGATTCTCCGGCATGGCTGAGAATTTCAGGAAACGTTGGGCACCAAATTCTGTGCGGTTTCCCCATTACTTGAAAGTATTATTGCTTGAAGACATAAAAATGTTTGAGACAAAGAGAGACGGTCGACCATTCATGAAAAGAGGCGAATGGTCGCTCTGGATTCACAAGTCTCCTGGATCAGCTCGAATGGAGTATTGAGATGGCATTTGATAGAAGCGTCATCGTATGGCACATTGCAACCCATGTCTGCTACTACTCGTGCCATGAAAAAACAGACCGTAACGAGGCAAGCATACTGACATCAGATTACATGATGTTCCTTCTGGTACTACATCCTAAGATGCTCTCTTCGACCATGGCGGATATCACTTTCATTCAGGCCTACACAAAGTTCATGAAGTTCCTGCACGGAATCCCCAAATATCAGTGCGGCAATGGGAAAGTCCTGGAAGTTCTATCTTGGCCCGAGCCAGTGCTAGAAAATGACTCCCAGAGGGGCCACGAAACAATACCTGCCGGGGGATGGAATGTCCTCAAGGAAGCGCGGAAACTCGCGAGAGAGCTGGAAAGTAGTACAGATACATGGGAGCTCATCAGCAGGGTTTGGACCGAGATGCTATGCTTCGTGGCGTACAACTGCCAGCGATACCTCCACCAGAAGCTGCTAAGGCGGGGCGGAGGAATCATCACTCACGTGTGGCTCCTCCTTTCTCACAAAGACGGACCCGTTCAAGACCATCAAGCCTCAGGACATCGAAATGGAATAGAGATGGTGGCATGTTGCTGCTATTGCATATGAAACTACTTTATCTTCTGAAAATTAGGCAATATCATCATACTAGATATGGTGTAGTCAATCACTGTGTTTCTTTCTTTTCCGGTTTTCCCTTTCAGCAGATCTCTCTTCCTCCCGAATGCAGATTGACTTCATATACTCTGGTTAAGTAGATGTTGATGTTCCTGACCTTTCTCATCACATGTCTGATTAAATTCTGGACACGGGATATGGTGTCGAACATCAGATTGCTTATTTTCTTGGATTTATGCCTCATTGACACCTATAAATCTCTTTCTTTGTGTTTTAACTTTCTATCCCTTTTGTTTTTATTGAGTCATCTATTATTTGAATGGATTTGGAAAGAAACATGGGTTGAATAAGATGATGTTGGAATGTTACCCTGCCTTCCAGTAAGAAAAAATTTATTATAAGGCAACAAGGACAGATGCAAATCCAATGAGTTCTAGGGCCATGAATTTGTTTTACATTTTTATCTTTTTTATTATCTCGAGACGCGAATGTGCGGACTTGGGCCCATGAAACACCTTGCAAGCCCCCGTAAATGGTTAAGTCCAATCAATTATCCTGAGCAAGTTGACGTGAGCCAAAACAGTTTGCACCTATTTAATATGATCCAAACACTAAGAAATTCAACGCAGGAGAACAACAAAGTAGGAGAAGATCCAAACTCAAAAGAGGAGAAAAACCAAGAAGAGGGATTTGCAAGGAGCAAAAGCTGCATGGCGTCGTCATTTTTGTGTGTCTCATATTTTGCATGTCTATGTCATATTCTGTAGTCTAAGTTCGGCGCACGAGGGTCTCTTACCATCTTCTATTCTCTACTCATCTGGGTTTTTTCACAAGACTTGTCATGATGACAATGACGATGAACGGAACGAGCACACATGTCGGGGACTATACGATGTACAGTAAAGTACAATCCCATCAAACGCTAATTAAAATCTCAACACGGCTCATACTAACCAACCTTATAGTAGATTAATTCAGAATCTCAAAGATTTATTAGACCAATCCCGTAAATCGATAATTACAATCTTAATTAAAGTAGCTCACGTTAAAAAAATTCTTACAGGAGGTCCCACATAAGTTCATTCGGGTAAAGTATTGAGACACGAGCGCCTTCTAGCAAGGAAAGTAAAGCACATATTCCACTCTTTTCCTTAACAATGTTTCTTGCGACTTTCCTTAACTTTTTGCTGCACATATGTTCTTAACAATGATGAAGTGCGAAGCATAGTGTAAATAACCATAGTTATGAACATATGTGCAGCAAAAAGTTAAGGAAAGTCGCACGCGCAAAGCAAGAATAAGCACTGTCTTATCCTCGTAATCCCGTGTTACATACAATGAGTGTTTTGAGTTAGGCCTCTGCAGTAAGAAGGGAATATTTCTCGGCCTAGCAACATAGCAGACAAGACAAGTATATATTTAAGGCTTTCTTGATCTGTTGCTTTCGGGGTAGTTTCTGCATTTGTGTGGAGATGGTGCTCGCTAGGTTCGTGTGAGGCGTCACGGAAGAAGGTCCGTCACCAACAGCTCTCCCTCTTTCTTTCCGGTTTTCATTTGCGCACTTTGATCGTGTTTTAGTTTTATTTTACTTGCTAGTCTTGATACATTATGCATATATATGCCATTGCGTAACCTTCTCAAAATACAGTTTAATCTTTTGTCCAAATTTGTTCAAGGAGTCTGATCATGCATAAACCAGAGTTTTTTACGAAAATAGGTTAAAAAATTTATCTTTTTACCGATTTGGGTTTTGCGGTGAGAAAAATACGAAAATGGGGCTTCTTCGGCGATGGGGGAGCCGAACAAGCCCTTGTTCGGTGGTCCTACCGCTGAACAAGAAAGAAGACCTTGTCCGAACAAGGAAAAGTGGGGGATGGAAAATTGGAAAATTCGTAGAAAATTATAAAAAAGAAAAAACACCAAAAAAATTCTAAAAATTTTCCATAAATCCCAAAAATTAGGAAATTGACCATTTTAACGGATCGGTCCTATTTTTGATGGTTTTCCCTTTTAGACATTTTGAAATGATGATTTTGCTCCTTACGAGCAAATTGTCTTGAAAAATTTCAAAAGTTTCCAAAAATCATATTTAGAAGCTTTAACGAAGCTTGAGGATCCAATTTGGAAGAAAAGTAATTTTTTAAATTTGTCATAAATTTTAATATTATTTTCCATATTAAGAAAATATCCGAAAATAAGAAAATAAATTTCCTAGGCTACAAATATGAAGAAATTGCCAAATTTTTATTTTAAAAACATTTCCATATTTGACCATTTAAAATTTTGACTATTTTTTTCGTGAACACTTTTTTTTCCATAAGGGGCAAAATCATCATTTTGAAAAGATAGATGAGAAAAATCCTTAAAAGTAGGATTGGCCAATTAAAATGGCCTATTTCCTAATTTTTGAAATTATTTTTGAAAACTTTTCAAATTTTTCGAGACAATTTGCCTATAATGGGAAAAATCATCATTTCGAAATGTTTAAAAGGGAAAACCATCAAAAATAGGACCGACCCGTGAAAATGGTTAATTTCCTAATTTTTGGGATTTATGGAAATTTTTTAGAATTTTTTTGGTTTTTTTTCTTTTTTATAATTTTCCATTTTTTCTCCTTGGCCCCAACCCCCCCCACTTTTCCTTGTTTGGCACTGTCTTCTTTCTTGTTCGGCTCTCCCATTGCCGAACAAGTCTCATTTTCGTATTTTTCTCACCGCAAAATCCAAATCGGTAAAAAGATAAATTTTTTAACCTATTTTCGTAAAAAGCCCTATAAACCAAGGCCCAATGCAGAACATGTTAAAGGAATGTCGAATCACTCATCGCGTGCCAGCTTGGACCAGGTTTTATGCTAACAACATCGGAAGGAAAGTAGACGACTATTAACTTAATGCCATAACCTGAAGAAACTAGCCTTCTTACATTGTGTATCTGGCGATTAATAACAGAATTGACAGAGAAGAAAGTCGGTGATAATTTGGGCCATTTCCTACCGATTGATGGATTTGTCTAGACAAAAGCTTACGACTTTTCTAACAATTTAAAATTCATTGAGCAATGACATGCTCCATCCCTGATTGGGATCGTTGTCAGTATGGGTGTCAAAACCAAACTGGAAAACCGAACTAAACTAGGTTCATGCATTATGATTAGGTTCGATTTTCAGTTCAAGTAATTGAAAAATACGCATTCTTTTGTCCAATTTGGTTATTTCAATTAGGTTCGATTAACAAAACCGCATTAAAAATCTTCAAAATAACTATTCTTTTATTATTTTTCCTTTCTCTTTCTTTTCTTTTTTTCCTTTCTTGGTGCAAAGGGCTGGCCAGGCCACTAGCCGATGGCTATCTCATTTCCCATGTATTCCCGAATCATTTTCAGTCTTTTATTACTGCCCTTGTGTTCATGCCTTATTATTTGCATGCGAAACTCAAATTACGTGGTGTGTAAAATGAAATCCCCTCTTGGATGTCTTTGATCTTAAAGAAGCCATGAATCGGTTTAAAACTTTTGAATGAAGGTATAGATTAAATTAGGGTATTGGCGAACTATGAAGGAGTAGAACTATTGCATGACATCATCCTCTCAAAGCCCTTATAGATCTCTCTCTATACATCCAAGTTAATCACATTGTGTGGAGGTTCATTCCTAATTTGAAAATAAAGAAAATCATAATCCTTGGCCAGTCATTTTAACTCGAGCTAATGGGAAGTCGTGCTCCAGGAGAACTGAAACAATTTGGTGGCCAACCTATAGGATTTAATTTGCAATTATTCCCTCGTGGAAGAGAATGTAACTTTCATTATCATACAGTCTAGGGACTAAATCGAACTGTACTAAAAATTCAAGGATCATATTGAAAAAACTATAAGTTCAAGACACTATGCTAAACTTGAGAGATCACATTAAACAAACTTAAGGACTATTTATGTCATTATCTCTATGGTAATAATATCGCTTGGTGTCAATGGAACTGACACCAAGGACGTGCTTGCTGATGGGAATTGGCACATTTCTGTCTATTTTACAGCTACCGAGCGAAATTGTTCACCGCGACACCATCATTTGTCAGCTTGAAAAAGGATCTTAAAAGTCTAATCCAGGGGCAAGAAGGTCTCTCACCACCTTCTTTTCTCTCCTTGTCGGGGGGTTATTTCACAAAAACTTGTCGCGATGACAATGAATGGAACAAGCACAGGTGTTAGGCACCATGCCACAGTAACGTCAATGTTGCGTCCGGGATGCCATCACATAGGATGGGTGGAGGAGATGATGTGTCTCTGGGACGACTGGAGCATCCAACTTTTTGCACTGCTTGGCTTGATTTTCCAGATCGTTCTTGCTGTATTTGGAAGCCGCAGAAAAATCTCAAGTGCCGACTCACTCAGATTCGTCGTTTGGGCATCTTATTTGCTCGCCTCTTATTTCGCGACACTTGCACTCGGCAAGCTCACGGTGGTCAGGTTCAGCAAGTCCGAGGAAGAGTATGATACCGAACTAAAAGCATTGTTGGCGCCTTTAATTCTACTGCTGCTGGGGAACCCAGACAGCATCACCGCATACTCAGTGGAAGACAACCGGCTCGGCACGAGACGTGTGTTGAACCTTGTCCTCACACTTTCTTTCGTGGTCTGGATCCTGGGACGAAGTTGGAAGACCTCCATCCAGATGATGCTGTACTTTCCGATGTTTGTCGCCGGGATAATCAAGTACGGAGAAACGATTTGGGCGCTCTCTTCTGTGTACGACGAGAACACAAAGATGAAGCAAGAGGATTTTGATGAAGAAGAGGAGATGTTCTCCGAATTGACGAACATACCTGAAGACGTTCCCCGTCTGGAGATTTTCTTGAAGGCTTACTATCGGTTCGATTGGTTAAAGCCTCACCTTGCGGACTGGCTGAAGCAACCCTTCTTCCTGAAGCATCGTAATAAGTTGATCCATCAATCCAGTCCTGAAGATGTATTCTTGATAACCGATATGGAACTGGGGTTCATGTATGATGTCCTCTACACTAAAGCACCAGTTCTTTATACCAAGCGAGGGATCACGCTCCGGGTCATCGGTTATTTCAGTTTGCTGTTGACATTCGGCGGATTCGTGGGGCTTTTCTTTGAGAAACACTTGAGAGATCCGTACGTTATCTACACGTTCGGGCTGCTGATTGGAGTCGTACTTCTGGAAACTTATCAGTTGTCGAAGCTATTCTGTTCAGATTGGGTGATTATAAGGTATAATAAGCTCTTTAAGAGCCCAATGCTCTTGAAGTCTCTGAAGTTTCTTGTCAAGCGATCTCTGAAGAAGAAAAGGTGGTCTAAAGCAATTCGTCAATTTGATTTTCTGGATTTCTGCCAAGCTGATAGGAGGCCCTGGCCCTTCAGAATCCTCAGATTCTTCAGCATGGCCGAGAAGTTGAAGAAACGTTGGGCCCTGAATTCTGCGCAGTTTCCCGATTACTTGAAAAAATTCTTGCATGAAGACATAAAAAAGTTCGAAAAAAAGAGATACCGTCAACCCTTCACGAAAAGAGGGGAATGGTCGCTCAGCATTCACGGGTCTCTGGATAAGCTCGAATGGAGTATCAAGATGGCATTTGATAGAAGTATCATCGTATGGCACATTGCAACCCATGTCTGCTACTACACATGCCATGAAAAAACAGACCGTAAGGAGGCAAGCAAACTGATATCAGATTACATGATGTTCCTTCTGGTACGACATCCTAACATGCTCTCTTCGACCACGGCGGATATCACTTTCAGTCACGCCTACACAAAGTTTATGAAGTTCCTGCAAGGAATCCCCGACTATCAGCGCGGCAAAGGGAAAGTCCTGGAAGTTCTATCGGGGTCCGAGCCAGTGCAAGAAAGTGACAAGGAGGTGCTCGAACCAGTGATCACCAGAGGGTGGAATGTCCTCGAGGAAGCGCGGATGCTCGCGAGAGAGTTGGAAAGTAGTACAGGTACATGGGACTGGGAGCTCATCAGCAGTGTTTGGGTAGAGATGTTATGCTTCGCGGCGTACAATTGCCAGCAATACCGCCACCTGAAGCTGGTGAGGCGGGGCGGAGAAATCATCACTCACGTGTGGCTCCTTCTTTCTCACATGACGGACAAGTTCAACACTATCAGGTCTCGGGACATCGAAATAGAATAGAGATGGAGGCATGTTGCCGCTATTGCGTATGAAGCTACTTTTCTTCTGAAATTAAGCATTATCGTCATTGTTAGAAAGTTGATCCAATTTCTAGAATATTCTAGGATAAATTTTTGTAGAATAGTCTAGAAAGTTAAGAATATTTATGGTACTTCTAGAGAATTCCTAGGATATGTCTAGAAGGATAATGTGTAGAAAAATCTAGAAACAATATGCTCTAGATTTTGTAGAAAACTCTAGAATAGTGTCTATCTAGGATACTCTAGAATTTTCCTGTATGACGGTGGAAGATGGCTATAAATAGGCCATGAAGTGCTAGAAAGTGTAGAGAAAAACCAACAACCAAAAGCTCTCCTCTTCCTTTATATCACTCACAAAAACTAATAAAAGTTTTCGTTTCCATTGTGCTCATTCACTTACAAAACTAAATACCCTTCCGCAAAAACTAACAGTGGTATCAGAGCCTCGTTCGGTTGGTTTTGGGCGTTTGTCCTAGCCACCCTCTCCTAAAAACACCACACCCATGGCTAATGTTTCCTCATCCTCATTTCCCATTCCCATTTTCGATGGGAATAACTACGACTATTGGTGCATCAAAATGACTACATTCTTGATGGCCCAAGACTTATGGGACATCGTGGAGAAAGGTTATGAGACTCCGCGAGAAGGTGCCTCTGTTCCGAAAGATCAACTACAAAAGGATGCAAGGGCATTATGCGTTATTCAGCAAGCGCTCTCGGAAACCGTTTTTCCGAGAATAATTGGAGCAAATACGGCGAAGAAAGCTTGGGAAACACTGCGAGAAGAATTTCAAGGATCAGATAAGGTACGCACTATTCGGCTTCAAACTCTAAGAAGAGATTTTGAGAATGCTAAAATGAAAGTAAATGAGACCGTTCAAGAATACTGTGGAAAACTAAAGGAACTAGTTAATCAAATGGGAGCCTATGGAGATGGAATCACTGATCAAAGGGTCGTAGAGAAAATATTAGTCTCCCTCACAAGAAAATACAATCCTATTGTTACAACGATAGAAGCAACTAAGGATTTAACGACCCTGACAATAAGTGAATTGATTGGCTCTCTAGAAGCGCATGAGAAAAGACTAATGGCACAAGATGAGGATTCAGTTAAAAGTGCCTTCCAGTCTAAAATAAACATACGGTCTCATCAATCTAAAACTGGTGGAAGGAGCTCATGGAAAAATAAAAGAGGAGGAGAAACTACTCAAAAGGAGAAATACCCACCTTGTGGCATTTGTAAGAAAAATAATCATTTGGAGAAAGATTGCTGGTTTAGAAATAAACCACAATGCCGCTTTTGTAAAAGATATGGCCACATAGAAAGAGATTGTCGCTCGAAAATAAATTCTCGAGCCAACTATGCTGAAGAAAAGGAAAGACAAGATAATACATTTTATGCAGGTCAAGCGGCAAATGATAAGAAAAGTGACACATGGTATATTGATAGTGGATGTAGCAATCATATGACAAGGGACGAATCTATATTCATCGATATTGATATATTGGTGAAAAATCAAATTAAATTGGGCAACGGCGCAATAGTTGACGCGAAAGGGAAAGGAACTATCGCCGTTGAAACAGATAAAGGCCCAAAATACATTCATGACGTATATCTAGTGCCAAGTCTTGCACAAAATCTACTTAGCGTGGGCCAAATGATACAATGTGGGTATTCTCTATACTTTAATGGAGATGACTGCATTATCTACGACAAATATAAAAATATTATTGCCTCTGTTAAAATGGAAAATAGGAATTTTCCTATTCGATGGAATTATGTCAGAGATATGGCCATGAAAGCTCAACTTGATGAGTCATGGCTCTGGCATCGAAGATTTGGCCACTTTAATTTTGCTGGACTGAAAATTCTCCATCAAAAAAATATGATGAGAGATTTTCCAGCAATTTCGGAAATTTCAGATGTCTGTGAAGGCTGCCTCCTTGGAAAACAACAACGGCAGTCCTTCTCATCTAGAGGTGCATGGAGAGCTAACAAGCCTTTAGAACTAGTCCATACGGATGTTTGTGGTCCAATGAGGACTCCTACAGCCAGTCAGAATAGATATTTCATTCTATTCATTGATGACTACACAAAAATGACGTGGGTCTACTTTCTTCGAGAAAGATCGGAGGTTTTCTCTATTTTCAGGAAATTCAAGAACCACGTCGAAAATCAAAGTGGCCACAAAATCAAAGCCCTGAGGAGTGACAGAGGCACAAAATATAACTCAAGGGAGTTCAACAAATTCTGTGAAGAAAAAGGAGTTCACCATCAACTAACTGTTGGCTACGCTCCAGAGCAAAATGGGGTAGCAGAAAGGAAAAATAGAACTGTCATGGAGATGGCAAGGTCCATGCTAAAGGACAAAGGCCTTCCCAATTCGTTATGGGCAGAAGCAATATACACGGCTGTATACATCTTAAACAGGTGTCCAACTAGAGCTGTCCAAAATAAAACTCCAGTCGAAGCATGGAGTGGACGGAAGCCTTCGGCGAAACATCTCAAAGTGTTTGGTTGCATATGCTACGTTCACATTCCATCTCAAAAGAGAAGCAAGCTCGATGAGAAGACAGAAAAGGGAATCTTCCTTGGCTACAGTGATCAATCAAAAGGTTATCGCATCTACAACCTAAGAACTAAGAAGCTCGTGATTAGTCGAGACGTTGAGTTTGATGAGTATGCCACCTGGAACTGGGAGAATGAGAAGATCGAGAAGAAGTATGTCATCTTGCCTGACACACCACCTGCTCGTGAGGAGTCAACAACACAAGAAGAAGGTGAAGCATCAGACTCCACCACTCACGATGTAACGCCACCATCTTCTCCGAGAGCAACAGAAGAAGAATCTACTCCAGAATCTCCAGTAATGAGAGTAAAATCCCTTAGAAGAATTTATGACACATGCAACTTTGCTGCTTTAGAACCAGAAAACTATGAAGAAGCATCCAAAGAGGAAGTTTGGATAAAAGCCATGGAGGAAGAAATCAAGATGATCGAGAAAAATGAAACTTGGGAGCTTGTCAATTGCCCTAAGGACAAAGAGATCATTGGCGTCAAATGGGTCTACAAGACGAAGCTCAACGCAGATGGATCAATCCAGAAGCATAAAGCAAGGCTCGTGGCAAAAGGATACTTGCAACAACCAGGTATCGACTATACTGAAACTTTTGCTCCAGTTGCTCGTCTTGATACTATTCGTGCTCTTATAGCCCTAGCAGCACAAAAAGAATGGAAGATCCATCAACTAGACGTGAAGTCAGCATTCCTAAATGGATATCTTCAAGAAGAAATATATGTGGAGCAACCACAAGGCTTTATAGCCAAAGGACAAGAAGAAAAAGTCCTAAAACTTAAGAAGGCTCTCTACGGATTAAAGCAGGCACCACGAGCATGGTATAGCAGAATTGATGAATACTTCACCAAGCAAGGATTCAGGAAAAGCATGAGTGAGCCAACGCTCTACATCAAGACCCAAGGTAAGTCTGACACTCTCATTGTCTCTCTATACGTGGATGATCTTATATATACAGGGAACAATGAGAAGATGATTCGAGTTTTTAAAGAAGAAATGATGAAGACATTCGAGATGACAGACTTGGGCTTGATGCACTACTTCCTCGGCATCGAAATCATCCAAAATAAAGGAATTTTCATTTCACAAAAGAAATATGCCGAGAACCTCCTGAAGAAATTCAAGATGGATTATTGTAAAGCAGTTACAACACCACTCGTGACAAATGAGAAACTACTAAAGGAAGATGGAGCAAAAAAAACCGACGCCTCCCTCTACAGAAGTCTGATTGGCAGTCTGCTATATCTCACTACCACAAGACCAGACATCATGTACACGACAAGTCTACTATCACGGTTCATGCAGAGTCCGAGTCAAATTCATTTTGGAGCTGCCAAAAGAATTCTACGATACTTAAGAGGAACTACAGATTATGGCATTTGGTATCAGCCCAGTGCAACGGCTAAGCTCATCGGCTACACCGACAGCGATTGGGCAGGTTCTACTGATGATAGGAGGAGTACTACTGGCTATGCATTCACATTGGGTTCTGGAATATTCGCATCCAAAAAACAAGACTCGGTGGCACAATCTACTGCGGAGGCTGAATACGTCGCGGCTGCTATAACTACCTGTCAAGCAATATGGCTTCGGAGAATTCTAGAAGACCTTGGAGAAAAACAAATGGAATCAACTCCAATATTTTGCGACAACAAATCGGCAATAGCTATATCCAAGAATCCCATCTTTCATGGAAGAACGAAACATATCGACATCAAATATCACTTTATTCGCGAAGCGCAAAGCAATGGAGAGATCAAGCTCCAATATTGCAAGACTGAAGATCAAGTTGCGGATATATTCACCAAAGCACTGCCGCCAACAAAGTTCGAGGCACTACGGAGCATGCTTGGAGTATCACGAAATTGGATCAAGGAGGAGTGTTAGAAAGTTGATCCAATTTCTAGAATATTCTAGGATAAATTTTTGTAGAATAGTCTAGAAAGTTAAGAATATTTATGGTACTTCTAGAGAATTCCTAGGATATGTCTAGAAGGATAATGTGTAGAAAAATCTAGAAACAATATGCTCTAGATTTTGTAGAAAACTCTAGAATAGTGTCTATCTAGGATACTCTAGAATTTTCCTGTATGACGGTGGAAGATGGCTATAAATAGGCCATGAAGTGCTAGAAAGTGTAGAGAAAAACCAACAACCAAAAGCTCTCCTCTTCCTTTATATCACTCACAAAAACTAATAAAAGTTTTCGTTTCCATTGTGCTCATTCACTTACAAAACTAAATACCCTTCCGCAAAAACTAACACCAGCAATACCGCCACCTGAAGCTGGTGAGGCGGGGCGGAGAAATCATCACTCACGTGTGGCTCCTTCTTTCTCACATGACGGACAAGTTCAACACTATCAGGTCTCGGGACATCGAAATAGAATAGAGATGGAGGCATGTTGCCGCTATTGCGTATGAAGCTACTTTTCTTCTGAAATTAAGCATTATCGTCATACTAGATGCGGCGTAGTCCATCTCCAAGTTTCTTTCTTTTCCGCCGTGCGAATGCAGATCGATTTCATGTAATTTGGTTAAGCAGATGTTGATGTTCATGACATTTCTCATCACATGTCTGATTAAATTCTGTACACAAGATATGGTATCAAACATCGAATTGCTTACTTTCTTGGACTGATGCCTCATTGACACCTGTAAAACTCTTTCTTTTTCTTTTAAATTACTGTCCCTTCTCTTTTTATTTGGTCATCAATTATTTGAATAAATTTGGAAAGAAACAGGGTTGTGCAAGATGATGGTGGAATGTTATGCTGCCTCCTAGTCAGAACAATTTGTTTTAGGGCAACAATGGCCGATGCAAATCCGACCATGAATTTTTGTTTTTATTAGTTTTTATATTTTTTATTGACCTAAACTTCGGACTGCTTATTTTCTTGAGCCTGACTTGAGGCTTAATCTTCAGAAAAGTGAGAAGATCAGTTAATATAGGGGCAGAGATATCTAATAGGGTAATAGTGGCTTGGTGCTAATTGGTTGGGTTTATACCATGGGCTTATCAGAAACTAACACGAGGACTTAGGCCTCATCCACACCTATAATGGTCTTTCTTGTTGTTCAAATATGTATTCTCCCTGTTTTTGTTCAGTCAACGATGAGTTTATGTCGACAAAAAGAACTTCATGAATTTCGAAAGAAACAGAGTTGTACAAGTTGACGGTGCATATTTTCAATTCTTGAGCTTACTCCCATAATTTTGTAAAGAACATTTGAATTATGTCTCAAGTTTAAATTCAAAATTTGGTTAACAAAAAGATAGTTATAGCGACCTAAAATTTTTTATTTATTTTTTTTACTTTTTTGTAATTTTTGAAATTTATGGAAAAATGAAGATGGAATGGTTTTTGATTATCTTAAAAGATTTCGGGTTTTAATTTTGAATTAATCCCAAAAAATTTTAAGAAAATCTCTTAACCCTAAGTCTACATCCTTTTAGAGAAGGAAATGGATTTGAAAAGATTTTATTATCCAATAGGATTTCTAAAAAACCCTACCTTCCGAAAGACGATAAGATTTGGTTTTTTAAGAAACCATATCTTGCTATATATTTTTAAAGAAAAATCTTCTGAGGTTTTTTGTGATTTTTTATTTTTATGAAAAATCCAGTATGCCGTCACAAAGGATGGGTGTCCGGGATAATTTGTCTCTGGAATGACTGGATCAGCTGGAGCATCCAACTTTTGGTACTACTCGGCTTGATTTCCCAGATCTTTCTTGTCTTTCTTGCTGTATTTGGTGTTGATACCTAAATTTTGACTTTTATTCACTTAAGTATATAAAAAAATGAGAATTAGTTCTCACTAAAAATTAATTTTTTCATGCATTGCATATTTAATTTTTTGTCAGTCATGCATTTTATTATAGCTAACGACGGAGGATTTGAGCTTAAATTGACAGACGATTGGACTGAGCGTGAGGGAGGTATGCCGAAAGCCTTATGAAGATTTGGACTTAAAAGAAATTGTTTCACAGGGACTGAATTGCAAATACATAAAACTTCAGGGACTGAATTGTAAATACATAAAATTTTAGGGATTATTTTGCAAAAAAAGAGTTAGTGGAGAAATTAGAAAGGAAGATGGAGAAGGGAAGATATAGAAGGGAAGATGGAGAAATTAGAAGGGGAGATGGAGAATGGAAGATGGAGGATTTAGAAGGGAAGATGAAGAATTAGAATGGAAGATGAAAATAAGAATGGAAGATGAGGATGAATAAAGGAAGATGGAAGAGTTGTCTATAAAAGAGGAGGAGAAGAGATTTTGAAGGAGAGGGAAAAAATTTGGAGAGATTTCAAGAGAAAAATTTTTGAGAGAGAAAAATTTGCTGCCGTGGAACAAGCCTTGGCGACGCGACGGATTCATCTCCAACGAGCTCTAGGCGCATCAGCATGTGCAATTATCTGGTAACTCAATTTTTTGTATTTATATGACGAAATATCGAAAACAAATATACTGAACATTCGTATATGACTTCGAGATCTTCGATTTGATATATTATGGCGTGAAAATGGACATCGTTTGCTATGTCAAAAGGGTCCCGAAATTGAAAGCAGAAATCTGGAAATATGGTGATCAGAACCTGAGATGGAATTTTTCTGATCTGACCTTTCACGCTAAATGATTTTCCATGGGTTATTCTAGACTTCGTTTCATAAAGACCTCTTCATGACATTTATTCATAAGATCTTAATGCATAACATATAAAAAATACAAAAATATTCATGCACGTTTCGTATTTTTAATGCATTTAATGAAATCATGCAATTCTGTTGGCGTCCTTGAGTCTGAGTGTTTTTCTGTGCGTGGTCATATTGATTCGTAGTTATCTCATGTTTAGAGTCTTCTTTTGAAACTTCACAAAAAATAAAAGTTGTTCATTGGGGTCTTGTTTAGTAGACTGGAAAGTTTGGTGCATTAATTTTGAGATTTGAGTGTCCATTTGAGCTTAATCTTGAAGTATGTCTGTTCTGTGAAATTTGTTTGTTTGCTGCTGAGTTCTCATGAAAGACCATTTTCTACACGAAAATGAGTGTCTCTTCAGTAAGAATGTAAAACATGAAAGTTGTCAACGAAACATTTTCCCATCCACATAAAAAATCTCAGAATTTTTGCATGCATTTCATTATTTCTTTTATATTTTATGGTTATTGCTTTCTCCCTAAGAATGTTCATGGACAGTATGATTTAATTCGTATTTTTTGTGTTAATGCATTGGAAAATGTAAAAAATGGTCTCAATGAAATTTAATCAGCACGTGTTAAACTTTCTTTGAGCGTTTGAATTGTCTTAACTCATTGGTGATTGTGCATGTTCGATTAGATAGTTCATTATTTTCATTTGGCTTTGGCCCGATGCTTTGAAGACTGAAGGATGACCGATGTCCATTCCGGTCCGTTTTGTTGTACTCCCGACCCACGAAGTTTGGCGACGGGTGTTTGATCGATGTCCATTCCGATCCATTTTTGTTGTATTTCCGATCATGTCTCGGGTTTTATTTAATTAGTCTGTAATTATTCGCCCGACGAGTTGCGGGTTTTATTTTCACTGTCCTTAGGGTAGTTTTACTTTACCTGCCCTCTCTTCACATCTTTGTTTACTTTGGGTGATTTTGCATTTTTTTTTATAATACATCGAAAAATCTAAAAAAAATTCATAAAAAGAAAACCCAAAAAAAATTGCACCTTTGAACCTCAAGTGAAAATTCATCAAAATTGCCAAGTTGAACATTTTCATGAAATTGCTACCGAAAAGGCGTTAATTGAAAAATTAGCATAATCAAGTTCCCGAATTCATTAGTCTTTGGTTCGTATGAATAAAGTATTTCTCCCGATGCTTTATTTAGGTGTCTAATCAACCTACCAAAATGATTAGTGGCGACTCCAAGATAAATCCTTCTTTTGATGAAATTGAACCTAAGTCACGATTTGATAGAACTCGGGAGAGTTCGAGCTATGCTAGTTAATTCAATTTAATTAACATGGTAATCCATTAACTTTAAAAATTGAGAAACCGATTTTTAGGTCGCGACATTTGGAAGCCACAGAAAAATCTCGGGTGCCCTTATAATCAGATCTTTATTTGGGCAACTTATTTGTTGTCCTGTAATTTCATGATGCTTGCCCTCAGCATTCTCACGATAGTAAGCCTCGTTGAGTCCGAGGAAGAGTGTGATCCCGAACTAAAAGCATAGCTGGCGCCTTTAATTCTACTGCTGCTGGGGAATCCAGATAGCATCACAGCATACTCAGTGGAAGACAACCGGCTCAGTTTGAAGCATGTATTGAGACTCGTCATCACATTTTCTTGCGTATCCTGGATCCTTGGGCGAAATTGGAAGACCACCATCCACATGATGCTGTACTTTTCGATGTTTGTCGCCAAGATAATCAAGTAAGGAGAAATGATTTGGGCACTCTATTCCGTTTATGACAAGAACACGAACATGAAGCAAGAGGATTTCAATGAAGAAAAGGAGATGTACTCTGAATTGAGGAACTTCCCTAAAGAAATTCCCCATCTGGATGTTTTCTTGAAGGCTTACTATCGGTTCGATTGCTTAAAGCCTCATCCAGCAGACAGGCTGAAGCAACCTTCTTCAGGTCGCGTCGTAGCAATACGTTGATCAACCAGTCCAGTACTGAAGATGTTTTCTTGATAGCCGATACGGAACTGGGTTTCATGTATGATGTCCTCTACACTAAAGCGCCAGTTCTTTATACCAAGCGCAGGATTGCTCCCGGGGTCATCGGCTATTTCAGTTTGCTGTTGACATTAGGCGGATTCATGGGGCTTTTCTTTGAGAAACACTTGAGAGATCCATACGTTATCCATACATTCAGGCTGCCGATTGGAGTCCTGCTTCTGGAAACTTACCAGTTGTTGAAGCTATTCTGTTCAGATTGGGTGATTATAAAGAATGAATTCTAAGCACCATAAGAACCCAATGGTCTTGAAGTTTCTGAAGTTTCTTGTCAAACGATCTGTGAAGAAGGAACGGTGGTCTAACAAATTGGGCAATTTAATTTTCTGGATTTCTGCCAACTGATAGGAGGGCCTGGTTTTTCAGGATCCTCAAAGTCTACGGCATGGCCGAGAAGTTCAGGAAACGTTGGCCATCGAATTATGCACAATTTCCCAAGTACTTGAAAGAATTCTTGCTTGAAGACATAACGAAGTTTGTAACAAAGAGAGGCCATTGACCCTTCACGAAAAGAGGTGAGTGGTCGCTCGGGATTCACGAGTCTTTGGATAAGCTCAAATGGAGAATCGGTACAACATTTGATAGAAGCATCATCATCATCATATGGCACATTGCAACTCTCGTCTGCTACTACTCGTGCCATGAAAAAATAGACCGTAAGGAGGCAAGCAAATTGATATCAGATTACATGATTTTCCTTCTGGTACGACATCCTAGCATGCTCTCTTCGACGACGGCGGATATCACTTTCAGTCACACCTATATGAATCTCAAGAAGCTCTCCAAAGAGGACGTCCTCAAAGTTCTATTGGGGTCCGACCCCATGCCTGCACAAGAAAGTGGAGCATCAGTAGCAGTTATCACCGAAGGGTGGAATGTCCTTGAGGAGGTGCAAAGATTTGCGAGAGAGCTGCAAGGTACCAAAGACGCATGGGAGCTCATCAGCAGCATTTGGGCTGAGATGCTATGGTTCGTGGCATACAACTGCCAGCAATACCACCACGCGAAGCTGCTGAGGCGGGGCAGAGAAATCATCTCTCACGTGTGGCTCCTCCTTTCTCACAAGACGGACAAGTTCAATACCATGAAGTATAGGGGTCGGAACAGGGAGACCGAACAGAGATGATGGCATATTGCTATTGCATATCACACTACTTCTTACAAATCTAATTTTCTGCTCGGATTATGCATTGTGCCGTACTAGATATGAGGTAGTCAATCAGCGACTTTCTTTAGTTTCGTTTTTTCTGTTCTCTCTTCAGGCCGGATGCAGAACGATTTCCCGTAATCTGGTTAAGCAGTTTTTGTTTGTCCTGAGCTCACTTCACATATCCGGTTAGATTGTGGACTCAAGACATGGTGCTAACATCGGATTGCTTACTTTCCTGGCTGATTCAAGACTGAATCTTCAGACCAGAGAGAAAAACCAGTCAATGCAGGGGGAGGGACATGTAATTCTACAATAATGAGTTGCTGCTCATTAGTTGGGTTTAGTATGGGCTTATTAGTTATTAGAAGCTGACTCCTAGACTTATGTGTCATGGGCTGGCACATTTGGCAGCGGAATTAGCCTCGTGCAGCGTCTGGCAAGCGAAAAAAACGCCACGCTAGCCTTCCTTCTATAGTTGCTCCTAAGAGCAGTAAGGTGAATAACTTCGCCATATCGAATCATACCACATCCAGCTGAATTCGGGCATCCAGTCCATCAATCGAGACGAGCGTAGCACTTTAGGCACCCCAACTGGTTTCATCCTACCAAGGCCTCGTCAGGAGAGTAACATTAACACTCGACCAATTTGTACACAAGAGGCAAACCCTACCTTCATAGCTCTAAGGTTACATTCATTCTAACCTAAAACTACTAGTACAAACTACAAACCGTCCTTACGCCATTCCCACGAACCAATTGCATCTTTCCCTCTACATAGCTTACTTACCGTGATGACACCAGCAAACTACACTCACAAGCACGACACTAGCAAGCTACACTCACAAGCGTACACGAGTATGGGAGGACCTGCCCGTTGGGACGCGGAGCTGAGGGTCCGGGTCATATGCCTCGTGGTTTTGGAAAGAAACAGAGCCGTATAAGATGTTGGAATATTATCCTTACTCCCTGTAAAACCAAATGGATCGTGCATGTTTCTATTGTTTGGCTTTCTCCTACACTTCCGCAGAAAATACACCTATGTACTGTTCTAGGAATTTATTGGAAGACAACACATAGACACAAATGAATGCCCAGGGGACTCTAGGGCCATGAGTTTAAATTATTTTATAATTTTGATAACTTTTCATCTTCTGTCCTTTTTTTTTTCCTTTTTTTTTTTGTAGGCCTTCTTCTCGAAACCAACCAAGGCAAAGCTACGTAACAGAGCTCTTGCGGCCATGGCTGAGCTTTGCTATGGAGCTTGCGAGGCCTGCCCTGTCTCTTATGAGCACAAGGCCGATCACTGCACAGTCCGCAGTGATCATGGGCTCGCATCCCCACTACAGCTTGCCACAAATAGTGATGGGAGCCAGAGGCAAGGGCAGCAATGGTGGTTCAGCTACCGTGATGATGTCGGCGTGGGGGCGGAGGCTTGGTGATGTGGGGTCCTGCGATCATTTTTAGCCAAATCATTCATTTTCCGTGAGCTATTATAATTGGGAAAGCTTAGTGACGACGGAACAGAAAATTACGACAGACGCTTTGGTATAGCTGGACAAGGAGAATCACGTGTCTGCCGAAACTGTTGTTAGAATAAAGAAAAGGACTAAAGGGTTACTTCAATGATATCTAAGGCAGCATTAAAGGGTGAAATCCGAAAGAACTTGTTCAGAAATTGTGAAATGGGAAAGTCACAAGTAAATAATCGATTCTGTTGTTCTTTGGTCCTTTTTTGTTCTCGTGCACATACTCATGAACACTTTAAGCAATCTTATGCTATAAAAGAATGTCTTAAATGGAAGTGTTCTTTGCTCTCTGGAAATGAAAGCAGGGTCTTAATTCTCTGAACAGCTTTCGATCTCGGAATTTCTGACCACATTTTTGTCCCGTATCGGTAGTGAGAGGTCAGTGCTCTAGCTGGCTCAATTCTTGCTTTTGTTTTGGAATGTCGAATTAAACAGGCCATTGTCTCTGTTGTTAGCCTCCTATCTGCATGTTGAAAGTTACGACGAGAACTGCTGCAAGACTAGATCAAAAGCTGAGTTTTCAACATTCGGGTTTTCGAATCTGCATGAAAAATTTTGTGTCATTAACGGGTAAATATGCACATTTTAACATGCTCTAACGATGTACCATGCACACGACATTACCGAGCAGGTGACAGAGTTTAAAATTATTCTCCCAAGATTCGATGACCAGTAATATCCATCGCTATGAACCTGCAAGAGGTATATCGTCAGTTTCTTTATGGAAAACAAAATTGCAAAGAGAAATCAAATCCACGGAAAAATCATACCATTGATGGAAGATGATGGAGCTCTGGATTGCTCATGATTATCACATGCATCATTTGAATGCATTGCATGTCAGGGATAGTTTTCTGTTAGAAATTCAGAATCCGGGATACAAGTGCAAAGGTATAAGCTTAGACTTCAGAAGTCTATGACCAGAATGAAACGAACCAACCCCGACCGACATTTCTAATTTTCAATGATCATTCCGCATGAAGAACATGATTCATTACCTGTTGATTAAGTTATCCATGAAATCGAATTCTTTATCTCACTCGCAAATGCTGCTGTTTCTCACTAAATCTTAGAGTTGATTAAGGTTTGACTCCCTTGTCTACTTTTATTTTTGCAGCTACATATCTTTCATTTTAAAGAGAGCAACACAAAAAGGAAGTCATTGCCATGGACTTTTTCGGCTGGGTTCCACAAGTAATTAACAGATGCTTTCCATGGCTGATGGATCTTTGGGAAGCTTGGAGCATCCAACTACTAGTATTGACTGGCCTCATGTTTCAAATCACTCTGGCCATCTTTGGCGGCCGGAGGAGGTACATGACTGGCATATCGATAAGGTTTGTTGTATGGTCCTCCTACTTGCTTGCCACTTATATCGCCGCCCTAGCTCTCGGCAAGCTCACGGTAATCCGTGTCAATGATCCAGAAAAACCCAACTATGACACGGAGCTAAAGGCACTCTTAGCGCCGTTGCTTCTGATGCAGCTTGGGAACCCAGATAGCATCACCGCGTACTCCGTTGAAGACAACCGACTAGGGATAAGACAAGTGCTAAACTTTGTCTTCTCCGTAGGTTTCGTGGTTTGGATCCTTATCCGTTGTTGGGACACCTCAGCCGCTGCTTCATTGTACTTCCCAATCTTTGTTGCCGGGGCGATTAAGTATGGAGAAACGATTTGGGCTCTCAAATCAGTGTACAGCGAAAACATGAGTATAACCTTGGAGGACATTGATGAAGAAGAGAACATCCCCATTTTGTTCCGAGAACTACCCACCAGCATCCCTGGCTTAGATATCTTCGTGAAGGCTTATTACCGGTTCGACACTTTGAAGCCCCACCTTCAGAACTGGCTATTCCACCCCATGTTCATGTCGCGCCTCTGGCTGTCAATAGAAGAATATGATGTGGAGAAGGCCTATTTGACAACTGCCATCGAGCTAGGATTTATGTACGACGTCCTCTACACTAAGGGTCCTGTTCTTTATACTAGGCTCGGCATCACATTGCGGTTCATTAGTTTCATCAGTTTGGTATCGACCCTAAGTGGGTTTGCAGGAATTTTTCAAAATTCTTTCTTGCTTGACATGTATGTGGCCTATACATATGCACTGCTGATTGGGGTCACAGGTTTGGAAATTTACCAAATCTTGGTTCTGCCATTCTCAGATTGGGCAATAGTGAGGATGGTTGAGCATCACAGGAATCCATTGGTATCAACTCTTCTACCTTTTCTCGTGAAAATGTCCATGAAAAAGAAAAGATTCGCCGGTATGATCGGGCAGTTCAATATGTTAGACTATTGTCTGCATGAGAAATGGTCAAAGTGCATCAAAATCCTTCGATTTGTTGACCAGGAAGAGCGTTTGAAGAGATATTGGAAATCCACTCGCGCAACAATCGACATGAATCTGAAAGAACTGCTCCTAGAAGGCATTAAGGATTTGGAGAGGAAAAGAGGTTTCAAACCCTTCACTTGTAGAGGCCAATGGACACTCGAGCTTCACAATTCATTGGATGAACTAGGATGGAGCATCGAGACGGCATTTGACAGAAGCATCATCACGTGGCACATGGCAACAGACATTTTCTATCACTTGAAATTTCAGGACTCGAAGAATTGCTTGGGAAGTAAGCTACTGTCAGATTACATGATGTACCTCCTTGCGATACGGCCTTATGTACTGTCACTCACCACCTACGAGATCACCTTTCAGCATGCTTACTCCAAGGTCAAGAAATTTCTGGCAGTTTCAAACTCAGGCAACAGAGACAGCGCCTTGGAAAAGTTATCGGCTGACCATCTGCAAGAAATTGACTTGGAACCTGGCATGGGCCACATAATCTTCAAAAAGTGGCATGTCCTTGAGGACGCACAAAGACTCGTGGGCCTGCTGAATAAGATGGACGATCCATGGAAGCTTATAAGTAGCGTTTGGGTGGAGATGGTGTGTTACACGGCGTATAATTGCCTGATTTATTACCATGCGAAGCTTTTGAGGCGAGGTGGAGACATTCTAACACATGTGTGGCTTCTGCTAGCTCACAGGACAGACAAGTTTCATTCTATGAAACTCATAACCCAAGAGATTTGAGTTTAAGCAGGGGTGTCCAAGAATAAACATGAACAATCACAGTTCATTTGACATTCATAAGAAAGGATACTCAGTTCTAATCATTCGAATAATCATGCTTGATCTCTTTCATCTGTTATTTCTATGTTTGTTTTCCTAGTTCTACTTATATACGGGGACTGCAGCCAACGATTTGGTGCAACTTGCTCGGTCAGTCCATGTTATGTGCATTGAAGTTTAATTTGGAGTTAAAGATTGCTTCTTTTGGATTGCGCTGTCGCTGATGTTACATTCTTCTGCTCATTTGCTTTCCCATAGTTTTATTCTCGGACTACTGTTTGTTGAACTACTTACTTTCCTAGAAAGTCAGTTTGTCAAGGACACCAGAAAACACATAAGAACGTTCGACTAAACCCAATGAAGTGGTTTTCGGCGAACTATACTGCAAATATACACACGACTACATTTTACCTGTCTATTCTTCGTATTTGACGCCTCAATTCGAGTAGGTTTCTATTGGGAATGAGATCAATCTCAACTAGATGAAGAGGAGACATTCGGAAAAGCATTTGAAAGGCAATTAAAAGAAACAGCCGAACCTAAACTATTTCCCTTTCCAGTGAGCATCAAGGATTATGCAATCAGGAACAACTAATTTGCTATATGTCACAAGCTTGATGTCACGACAGTTTGAATAACTTGACATCACGGGTTGTGTGAAGCAAAGCAATTAGAGAGATCTTATGTAGTATAATATACTACGAGTGTTGCCTCCATGCAAAATTGATAAACAACCGGCGCCTGTACAAACTGACAGATGAAGAAGGAAGTAAATCAAGCTACAATCAAATTAACTATATCCGACTCCACTGTTGCAATATGTTTATGATGTAGCAAGAAAGGAAAAGTATGAAGAGAGCACCACATTCACCTGAATATCAAATAAACCTCCCTGTTTCTTTGTTGTAAAGCAAGGCAGACAAGTTCATAAATTAGGAAAGTTGAGACAATCTCGAGTGTGCGTGACTTTAGTATTATGCAGGGTCCATACGGGCATCTTTACTACTTACTACATAACCAAAAGCAGAAAAGGGACAAGGAGGAAAGTTATATGTGGGACCGGAAGGATAGGATGAGAGTTCAAGCAAGAGATCTATTCTTCTGTGAAGTTCACTTGTGGTTTTCATTGTTTGGGAGACCCTTAAGGAACACATATACAAGATGCCTCTCAACCACTCGCCCCGTCCTGCGCTCGTGTAACAGCTGACGGAAGCCTATGTGATGCTTCTCAAAATTTACCAACAAAAAAAAGAAAAGGGGGGAAGAAGAAGAAGAAGAAGAAGAGCAGCCTTCCAAATGCTCTGTATTTCCCCTTTTGTATCTCCAGTATATAGCCCAACAAATAGCTTCAAAGCTGGGTAAGGTGCACTCCGATGCTTCGTTCTCTGTTATCAATTTCCTGGTTCAATTATCGTGGAGCATTTTACTTGCTCATGCTGTTCAATTTTAGTTCAAGACTAATGCAAACTCTGACAATGAGTCCTGTGACTGTCGTCTTGCTTTTGTTAGATTATCTTCTGTTCACCTGAATGGAAGTTCCTTTCGACAAGATCAATATTGAAAAAAGATGTGATTATTCTCGAAATGATATGACCTTGAATATTCCATGTACTTGTTCAGATTTCTGCTGTCTTGAAAGAGGGAAAGAAGATGGACATCTTCTGGGACCCGATTATCAAGCAGGCCAAGAGATTCTGGAATGCGTGGGACATTCAGACCTTGGTACTATTGAGCCTCACCTTCCAAATCATCCTTTTGGCCTTTGGCCGTTGCCGGAGTTACATCACAGGATTCTTGATCAGAGTCACCGTTTGGTCGAGCTACTTAATGGCAGGCTGGGTCGCTACTGTTGGTATCGGTAAGCTTAGCGACATTAGCGTCAGCGACCCAAGTTTACCCGATACAAACACTTCGCTTAAGGCCCTTCTTGCCCCAATTCTCTTGCTGCATCTAGGAAGCCCCGACACAATTACCGCCTATTCAATTCAAGATAATCAGTTGGGAGCGCGAGAAATAGTTGAGACAGTTGCCCAGGTGGGTCTAGTTATTTGGATTCTCATCAGGTGCTGGACTTACACTAGCCTCTCATTCCTAACCTTGCCAATGTTTCTCGCTGGGTTCATCAAATACGGCGAGAGGGCATGGGCTTTGAAAGCTGCTCTTGACCAGGATGCGGGCATGGCCATTTCAAGGACCGATGAAGAGAATACCTTCAATGCGATGTTCAGCAACTTATCTCTAGATATTCCTGGTGCAGATCTAATTCTAAAAGCATTTTGCCGCTTCGACCGCATAAAACCACATTTGAAAAATTGGATCTACCACCCATTGTATGTCTCATTTCCATCATTGTCGATAGAGAATTATTCGCCTGTTGATGTTTTCAAGATTACTGAGATCGAACTAGGACTCATGTACGATGCCCTCTACACGAAAACGCCCATTATCTACACTAAGCTTGGTTTTATGCTCCGTTTTCTTACTTTCGTGTGCATTGTATTGACCTTTTCTGGATTCGCAGTGATGTTCAGAAAAGACTTCTTGCATCACAAGAATGTCACGTTCACTTTTTCGGTGTTGGCTATAGCCTTGATCGTCGAACTGTACTCGGACTTGAAACTGCTCTTCTCAGACAGGGCAATAATATGGGCAATCAGACACCGTCAACAACTGCGAATGGAAAGACTCCTTCATTTTCTAGTCAAATTCTCTCTGGAAAAGCAAAGATGGTCGAATCGGTTGCCTCTGTTCAATCTCCTTTGTTTTTGTCTCAAGCCCGAGTCGAGCAGCTTAATGTCTAATATCATGAAATGCTGTTGCCTCGAAGAAGACTGGAAGAAGTACAGATTCCTGGCACACAAGGAAAAAGTTCCTAGAGAGCTGCAAGAACTTGTTCTCCAAGAGATAAAGGCGGTGGAACGTCAACGAGACATTAGGCCCTTCACTAAAAGAGGTGAATGGGCGCTCGAGAGGCACAATTGTTCCCAAGAACTGCAATGGAGCATCCATACCAAGTTCGGCAGGAGTATCGCCATATGGCACATTGCCACTTGCATTTGTTACCAACTAGACGATGCCGACACAAGTGGAGTAGCTTCTCTTAAGGACATGAGCAAATGGCTCTCAGAGTACATGATGCATCTCCTGGTCAATCTCCCCGAAATGCTATCAGTCCCTTCCGGGCATGTTATCTATAAGCATTTATCCGATGTCATCAAGCTGTCACCGGAAATGAAGGACGAACATTCAACCTGCCGATTCCTACATGAGGATCAACTCCGTGACGGTGCAGCCCGAAAGCAAAAAGATCCTGTGGTTGAACTAGGATGGCTCATATTGCCCGGTGCACAGCAACTCTCAGTGAAACTGATGATGCAGAGAGAGAAAAAATGGGAAATCATTAGCAGTGTGTGGACAGAGATGCTGTGTTATGCTGCATACAACTGTGATTTTGAAACCCATGCGCAGCAGCTGAGGAGAGGTGGGGAGTTCATTACTCTCATTTGGCTCCTCCTGGCTCACCAGACTGATAGGTTCAATTTGGGCAAGTGTGGTTAGAAAACTAATTGATTCATCGATTTTTATGTTGTGATTGTCACTCAAGCCTTTATAGCTCTCCCTCCTTTTTGGGCAAGGAATTGAAACAGATTCTGTTCTCCTTACCATGTTGAACAAATGAAAAGTCTAGGAATGACATTGCATGCTGGAATAAAATTTAGAGATCATATTGAATAAATTAAAAATTGAGAAATCGCATCGTCCATTAGGCCGAAATTCAAAGAACATTTGTGTAATCATTTCTGCAACATATGGTGCAGCAAGGAAGGAAAAGTATAAAGAGGACAGCACATTCTTCTGAATTTCAACCAACCTATGTTTGTTTATTGCGGTACAAGGTCGACATGTTCCTTAAAGGTGGGAACGTTGGAATATTATACACAGTCCCTTCGAGCATGACTTTTAACTCAGTAAATAGCCAAAAAAAAAAAGCAGAAAAAGGAAAAGGAATAAAGTTATACTTTGGAACAGGAAAGAGAGCATGAGAGCTGAAGCAAGAGATGTATTCTTCTGCGAGTGATTCTCAAAAGTTCCCTTGTGGGTTTTCATTGTCTGGGAGACCCTTACGGGAATCAATATACAAGATGACTCTCGACAGCTCGTCCTGTCCCGAGCTCGTCATGGCCCGGCTCGTGGGATTTGGAGAGCATGGATCTTGGTCTAGTTGATGGGTTCCAGGGTCGTGCCACAAGAGTACCCGAGCTTTGCCCAATCGAAACTGGGCCCCGATTGCCGTGATCTCGAGCCCCGGCGACCTAACGCTCATGCACCAAGTGTGGTTATCAAGGATCCATGCTCGGGTCCTCGAGCACCAGGCTCGGGCCCGGCAAGGTCCAATCTAGCCGATAGCGAACGAGCCTCGAGTTTTGGGTAATTAGGAATTTTTCACGGTGGTGGTCAAGGTTGAAGAAAATCTAAAAAAAAAAAAACAAGTTCTCGCCTTTCTAAATCGCAATCACTGTTTCAATAGGCAATTCTCATCTATTCTTTTACTCAAACGGATGAGATTATTTTCCGACAGGTCATTTTCCCTGCAACCGTCAAATAAGAAGTCCGATATCTTCATCGGGAATGATTGCCAGGAGGAAGCTCAATTTGAGCCCGTCGATATATCCAGTTGAACCTTTATTCACTCAAAAATTTAAGTCAATAAGTTATAACACGATTTAATATATCAATCGCTCCACGCCACACTAACTCTCCGATGCGAAATTTCTCTAACACAACCGACACGTGAATCTTAATAATCTCTTCAACATGTGTGCTCAGTATTAGTTTTTGCTCTCCCTTAATCCAATTATCCTTCCGCACGTCAACTTATCTCAAGTTGAATCCTCATGTCATTGCAATGCCTCTGCAACTATACACAGCAATCATCATCAATTGCTAACTAGGGATTGCATCACTCATGGTCCCGGTCTCGTGTCACCAGGCCAGCTATCCGTGGCCTTCTTATCTCGAGTTACTAGACCGGTCATGATGGTAAATTCCACCCGAAATAAACGTCGATCTTGATATTTATTTCTTGAGATATTCGCCGAACATCGAAATAGATTGGAGCATACCATAAAGATTTCGTCGGAAGGTATTCTCGAAGCGCTTGCAAAGCCAACAGATAAAAAGAAATGTCGCCATTTCAAAATCATCACACGCCTCCCCTTGTCTTTGCCCACTGAAAAAGCCCGTGGCGATCTCGTAAATACACCAATCTGAAACCCCCCGCTCCGTAAATCCGCGCCCCGCCGGCTGAAAAACGAAAAAAAATCCCGTTTCCCGCCAAAACCAAAAACCTCTCCCTCCCTCTTCTTCTTTCCTCGACTCATTCAGACATACGCTTCCGATCTTCTAGGGTTCCTCTGTAAGCAAAAAACGTGGGGGCGGAGTCCAAGCAGGAACCATGCCGGACTTGGGCAACAATCCATCCCTCTCCTCGCCTCTCGCGGTCGCTCATGGCGGGTCGGACCTCAAACCGGCCCCTCCCCGCGGCTCATTCGAGGCCCCGCTCCCGAGCTCGCCGAAATCCCTAGGCGGAGCCCCCAGCTGCGAGCCGGCGAGGGAAAAGAACCTGCGTCCGCTGAACGGGGGCGCTGCGCCGAGGAGGAACGGGGCGAGGACGCTGGAGGATTACGTCCGGGACTGGGCCGTGCGGAAGATGGGGTCGGGCGAGGCAGGGTCCGGGTGCTTCCTTCCGTTCCTCGTCGGCGCCAAGAGAATGGTGCGAGCTCTGTAATCTCTGTTCGGTGTTCATTTTCTTTCTTAATTTCTCTTGCTTGTTAGTTGGAGTAGGTGGCAAAATGTGCCTGACTCTGCGAATCCATGACGTTCGTTGAATTGTATTCTTCGTCTTTAGCAGTTTCTAAGGATCTATGTGAGGATAAGTATTGTATATGCATGAGACTTTCTGATACATGAACTGTGGCAGGACATTAACCTAGTTCTGCAGATTCTGATCACTGTTGACTGTACTAATCAAGTCACCGCTCGGGTCTTTATATGGGTCAATTTACGAATTATAGAAAGAAAAAAAATCTATTTGCAAGTAAATTAATTCTGTGGCAACAAATGAGTAGCGCTATAAAGATTTTTCTGCCAGTCTCTGTTCTTTCAGCAAGAGAGGACTTTCCAGTCATAAGCGTGGTCTTTTTTGAATGACATTCCACTGCATGGCAGGCGAAATGCGTCATTTGCCATCGTTTTATATACCCTGATGAGGAGTTGCAGTGTGTAGTTCGCGGTTGTAATGGGACCTATCACTCGTCATGTGCCAAGGAAAGGCTTGGGATATGCAATTTGAAGAATTTCAAGTGTCCTCAACATGTAAGTTCTCTTTTTCTTCTACAATCTGATGCTTTTCCTATTTTTTTTTGTTTTTTTAATTTAGCAAGGTACATGTCGCTTTCCTTTGCATGGTATACGAGTAACTTTTTTCTTTTATGCCTTCATGTTTTATTCGTGAAGGCATGCTTCATCTGCAAACAGAGACCACCACACTGGCGATGTGTGCTGTGCACGATAGCCTCACATTATAAGTGTGCAGCATGGCCAGAAAAGGTGATGCATTTGAAGAATCCACCAGGGCGAGCTGTCTGTTGGAGGCATCTGACTAATTCACGGTTGGTTAAGAAGGTCAATCTCTTTGCTTCATCAGAGAGGTTATTTTTCTGGTGAAGCTATTTGACAAAACCACTTTAGGATGTTCTCATTCAAAGAGTACAAAGCTTTAACAATCCCTTTCGTGCTACTATACAGTAGAGTAGTCTTAGACGATATCCAGTGGTACAAGTATTCAAAATTTTCAATCCATTTTCCTTCTCTGTGTTTTAAACATTCAAGTTACCTTGAATTTTTGTTTTGGTTTTCTGTATATTGTTCTGAATTTCTATATTACCCCTATAGTTTACTGGTCGGGTTGGCTGACAGGATTACATATTTGATGAATGAGCAGCATGCTGTTTCAACATCAGACATAGAGGTCAGCCATTGGATGACATTTATTATTAAGTTATATGGGGTAGTTTCATATATTGTGATTTTAACTATTGCACCTAGTGAACATTACAAGCTCTTTTGTATGGCATGGGATTGAAATCCAATTAAACTGCACTTCCAAAAAACAATACTAGAGAATTATGCATGGACTTAATGAATGTTCTGAAAGGAGTTTCCTGAATGCAGTCATTTTGGCTTTCATGAACACCATCTTTAGATCCGCCAGGTGTAAGGAGACGTCCATTTTGGCATTTTTTATGTTATACATATCTAATTCCTGGGAACTAAATTGAATATACAACCACTACTGGCACTTAGTGTTTGGCGCGCTGCATCTGCTGAGTGAAATGGTAATAATGTATGTCTGCCTTGTGGAGGCAGCGGAACAACAGCTGTGTGTGCTCTAATACTCTGTTCCATTTCTTTTCGACAACATTACCCTTTGTTTTCTCAATAAAAGTCTTCACATTCTAGTTTCTTTACTTCTACAATTGCCATTGAAATTGCTTTGTTTTCATATATTATCATCTTGTTCCTACTTCCTCCTAATCACATTGTAATGCTTTATAGCTTATAGGCAGGTTGCTACGTGTACTTGCAATGTATTTTGTGGTTTGTGTATATTCCCTAGAACTGATATTGAATGCAGCTTTTGTAACTGTGGTGTCTGAAATGATATTAGGTAGTCTTTGGAGACAATTTTACATATCTGTTCTAATACAAATCTTGCTTATCCTGCCCTAATATGCATGCGTCCCAACACTATCCTGCCATAACATAACTGTGGTGTCTGAAATGCCCTATGTTTGATCATTTAGTGTTCATCCAAGTTCTGCTAGATAGCCATATATCAGTAAATAGACCAGTTCTTTTGCAGTCTGATGTCCCAATGATAGCAAGTTGCGTATTGATCTCTCAAAGTGTTACCACTGAGACACTAACTTTTATATACTTGTTACTGTAGGAAATTTTCGGTCACTTACCTACACCTTATGTTGAAGAGGAGTTTAAGTTTGACATAACAATGAAAGACATGATTGAAAATAAGATGGAGCCACCTCCATACGTGCACATCAGGCGAAGTATCCTTTGTGTTACATTGTGATATATTTTTTTATAGTAACGCAACTTGGTGAAGGGGAGCCTTGGCGCATCTGGTTCAGGTGTTGCCGTGTGACCTGGAGATCACGGGTTCGAGCCTTAGACACAGCCTCTTACAGATGCAGGGTAAGGCTTGCCTCCATTCACCTTTGTGGTGGGGCCCTTCCCCGAATCCCCGTCTCGCGGGGATGCTATCGTGCACCGGGCTGCCCTTTTTTAACCCGACTTGGTGATGTTGGCAATTACAGTAAAAATGTTATAGCTGAGAATTCAGGATGACAAAAGATACGGAGTATCCATACTGGTTGATGTTTTATTCACCCGTCATTTTGCAGTCAAATACTGACCTTTACTGGAATCAGATATTTATCTAACCAGGAAGAAGCGTGATGATGTTGGAGATGGTATTGGATGCTCAAGTTGCAGTTCCATGTGCTCTGATAATTGTGTGTGCAGGTTAGTAAGGATCTTTCTACCTACTCCAGTGTTGCCACCATTCTTCCTGCACTCCTATTTGGGATCTTTGGCTCATACAACATTAAAGGCAATAAAAGAATTTTACAGTTTGCAAGTATACATTAATAACATATTAATATCTACATGTGTAGCTTTATCACTGATAGTTTTAGGCTGGGTACTTGTGAATGAACGCTCTAAACTATTAAATTGTAGCACATGTATCCTTTCATTGATGGTTGAAAGGCAGCTTAATTTAATTCTTGTGTACTTGTCCTCGCTCACAGAGGAAGGAAGGAGAAACTGGGGATGCATGTGGAGGTCACTGCTCCAGCCCCACATTTAGCTTCTTTACTTATGAAATTTGACAGCGCACTCTTCCTTTTGTTATCAACACAGTTTAGAAGGCCTCAGAAATAAATTCAAGACCGGAAATTAAGTTCTTCCATCTCAACTGATTGATAGGATTCTTTCTATTTGATATGTTTGCATCTTGTATTGTTCATGTGCCTCATGACTTACGGATGTTTTATCCTGTCATTTGGACTCTAGCATGGTGTACTCTACGAGTGAGCTAGGTGTGAATATGACTCAAACCGGTGTTCGTGAAGAGTCTATTCTGATGCTATGCTTTATCCATTACTTGTGTAGCATTCTTTTATTGGGTTCTGTCCCAGCAAATGATGCATAAATAATTTTTCTGATAGAGTCCAATGCATAAGCTGCTCAAAAGCTTGTCGTTGCCCAGAAAATTGCAACAACAGGCCATTTCGGAAGGACAAGAAGATAAAGATTGTTAAGGTAAGATAGTATCTTCAGTTACACCGAATTATCTGTTTTGTATATTGTTTCTAGGAACAAGAAAATAAAATATTTTACGACAGTAGTTCATAATTCATTGGTTCTGTATATGATGACTTAAATGGAAAATATTATTTTCCATCTCAGACAGAATTATGTGGTTGGGGTGTAGAGGCAGCTGAATCCATAAATAAAGGGGAATATATCGTTGAATATATCGGAGAAGGTAAACAATGTCTGCTGCCAATATTTTTTGGTGTTTTTGTTTTCTTTTCTCTTCCCTGGATTGTCGGTAGTCGAGATCATTGATGTTTGTCTCATCTTTATATTGGTGAGGTTTATGCAACGTCTATGCCAGATTGAGTTTAGGTCTCTTTGCTGTTTCATATTGTTGTTAATGAAGATTTTATAGCCTGTTTGGTATATGGAAGGTTTCGAAGTTTTCATTTTCATTCTCATTTGAGAAATGACAGAACAGCATGATAATGTGTTTGGGATGGTCTTGGAAATATTTTCAATTTATAACGCTGTAGGTTTATCTTATGTATAGTCTGGAGAAAGGAAAACACCTTTTTCCTGTTTTCATAATTTTCAGTCAAAACAAGATTCCCATGTTTCATTCTGGACTGAGTTGGTCTTCTTCATGGCAACTGCAACTTCTTATCTCAAATGTAAAGGAAAACAGTTTATTCCATTCAAGTACAATTAATCATTGCGTAAAACAGAACACCTCAACACAAAATGTGTAACCGACTCCAAACTTAGAGAGAGAGAGAGAGAGAGAGAGAGAGAGAGAGAGAGAGAGAGAGAGAAACTTCATTTGTGCGGAGTTGAGTTGCCAATGTGTCACAACTCGTGATAGAGTGAAGTGCTTGAACATTATCAGAGACTCGCCATTGCCATGTTTATAGGGAAAGCTTCCGCTTCAAGTCAATTGCATAGGTATCTGAAGATCAGCGAAGCATCCTGTACATTTCAAAACAGCTGTTCAGGGAATTAATTTTGGTTTAGCGATTTATGTTAAAATCAAAACATGTATTTTTTAGTGTAATTTGATGGAAACAGAAATTTGAAAGCACATACATTTTCAAGGCTTTTGTACCTATCAAAACTTTTCAGTAACCAACCATGTCTTTAAAGAAAACGGAAAACTAAAAATAAGAAAGAACAAAAAAAAACTGTTTTCATTTTCACTTAAAGGAGAAACTGAAATCCTTTTCATGAATTAAATTGGCCTTTATGGGATATTCAACTTGGTCATTCTTTTCCTTCAAGACTAAAGATATTGGGTTAGGAAGATTTTGTTGGACTTTGTAATATCATCAGTCATTTGTCCGGTTGCTATTATTCGCTCATAATGAGTTTTCTGATTTGTCTGCTCTTAAATAGCTGATTGTTTTGATGAAAAAGAAAATAGCTATTGTTTAGATGTTCTTCAATTTACTTACTTCATCAGTCACCGTCTCTGCTTCAGTTATCGATGACGCTCTATGTGAAAAAAGGCTTTGGGATATGAAATTCAGAGGCATGAAGAATTTCTACATGTGTGAGGTACGAAAGGACTTCACAATTGATGCAACATTCAAGGGAAATGCATCTCGCTTTCTTAACCACAGCTGCAATCCTAACTGTTTCCTGGAAAAGTGGTTAGTTTTGTCAATTTCTCTACATGATTGTATTGCTGTTTTGCCATTTGGGATATGAAATTATGAGTTGCTGTTTGTTATATATGTTACCATTAAAAAGTTCCTCCTGTGCTTTTGTCAAATTAAAAAAATTTCCTGGCTGGGATTTTTTAGATTCAATTTTACTGGGTCTGTCTAGTGGGAGGTGCATACTAATCTCTACAGAATGATATGTGATGCCTTTTCGGTCCTCCTAGTGATTTAACATTCCAAATGTCGTAGTTGACTATTCTATTATGTGTTAAGAGTATATCAAATATTACACCAGCAACTGTCTTCTTTGGGGCTTTTTGTATAAAGTGAGACTCCCATGCATTATTTAGTACTCTCAAAACAACATTTCTGGCTGGCTTTCTACTATAGGCAAATAAAAAAAATTGCAGGCGCCACTTGGCCTGAGGAAAGGCATCAGTAAAATCTCATTTTCATATGGCTGTTAGTTTCCCCAATCAATCCAAAGTCTCTTCTTTTCAGTGATCCTCTCTTGCCTCTGGTTCATCTAATGAGACGCGACAGTTATTAACTTCTTGCTACATGTTCGGTTTTATCGTCTTTCCTATTGGTAATGGCTTCTCTCTCTGATGGAGATACCGTTTCCCAATCTTTGAATGGTGGGACTCAAATAAATTGACTTTTTCAGGCAAGTTGAGGGGGAAACAAGGGTGGGTGTTTTTGCAGCTCGGTCAATAAAAGTTGGTGAGCCACTAACATATGATTACAGGTCAGTGAGGCTTTAATGATTGAAAACTTAAAAAAGTATGATCCATGTTTTATGCTTGTGCAGCCTTGAAACAAACATTCATAGATGTGCTTTTACCTTACTCCACTTAAAATAAATAAGTGAAATGCCCCTGCGATGGCTTCTTAACTTTTCTCTCTCTTTAAAGATTTGTACAATTTGGTCCCGAGGTGGAGTGCCGCTGTGGATCTCAGAACTGCCAAGGATATCTGGGAACCAAAAAGAAGATTGCCAAGTTAGAGGTTTGCTGGGGTTCGAAACGGAGAAGAACAACGGCTGCTTGTGTAGCCATTTTAACTTTGTGATGTGCTGCAGAACTTTGTTCGCAAAATCATTGATGTTGTACATTCTTTACGATGTACAGAAGAAAAAAAATATAACGAGCTTGACAAGCCAAAGAGACTCTTAGTCACAGTCACCAAGAAGAAGCTTTCCTTTCAGAGAATACGAGCCTGTCCACGCCATTGGGATTCCATCTGATTCATCGTTAGTTCTTGGATGGAGTTGCACGAGTACCGGCCATCTGAATTATGTATGAGAGATTGGTTGTTTCCTTCAATTCGGTTCCCACTTCCCTTGCATCCTTTTAAGTTCCTGTATCTTAATTTTTGACCGGACCTCCAGCTAATTGTAGTTTGACTTTGATCTGACGGTGAGTGGTAATATTATGATTTTGTTCAATCCTGGCATTTGATTTACTAACCGATCAATCAATCGCGTGATTCTGTACTTGTTAAAAACTGTGGTTTTAGCCATAATAGTCTTCCGATGTTTGTGCTGGAGTTCTGCCGTCGAGCAGCTGCAGGTGTGCACATACGGTAACAGGCATTGACCGCCCTTCAGTTCGTTCGAACCCAGTCCAACCGAAGTGAGATCGATGATTTGGACCAGCTCGGGGGATGGGTTTTGTTGTTCGGCTTAGGAAAGAGTTAAAATGACCTTGAGTTTGGAATTATTGATTATTAAACAAATAAGTCAGAATTATCGCTACACGACTTTTTATCAAATTGTACCATGTTAGGTCTGGAGAGAGATGGGACCGGTTATATAATAATGGATAGGAGGAGAAGATGCTAGCTCGATTCGCAAATTGATCCGACTCGTAATTCACTTTTGACTCCGTGTTCAATGGCCCAACCGTATTATCACAACACGACTTTTTATCTAATTGTACTATATGGTTATATTTTATCAAAAAGGCAACAAAACTACATATGTGATTGGTCATATAAGTTGAGAGTTAAGTTTGTCACGTATTTATAGTCAATACATATTTTCATATAATGAAATATTTGTAGATCAGATTAATTTTAAATATATTATATCGGTATTAAAAGTCGATTATAATCATGGTTTCGATCAGTAGATAGTTTAAGTCGAAAATTTTTTATAATGTGGATTTAAACCTATTTCGAAAACTATCGATGTCTTATACAGAGGAATTACAATTACTAAATGAGTGGCGAAAAACTAAAGGTAGTAAATAAAATGATGCTTATATGAAAGAACAAATATTAAACAAGAGTTAATATGAATTTTAAGTTTGCTAATAATGATTACAGAGTACGCATTTAAATATGGTTTACGATTATAAAACAAAGATATTGAAAGAGTGCTAGTAAACTATACATCAGACGCTGTAATAATAGTTAGACAAGAAAACTGCTATAATTTCCGTTCATAAGTACAAATATTGTTTATGATCATTCTTCAGAAAATATGATTATAAAAGAAATTAGGCTTTGATTACGAAAATGACAAAAATTCCAAAGGTACTTTGAACATTTTGTTATCATTCTCAACTTATGTCTTATACTGTTCTAGGAAATCAATTCAAGATAGTTTTGAGGGATAATGATACAAATAGTCCCTTAACTTTGATCAAATATGTAATGTGACCCCTGAACTTTTAATTTGACTAATATAATCCCTGAAATTTAGCTCAATATGTAATATGGTCTTTGAACTTTTAATCCGATCAATATAGTTCTTAACCTTTTGTAACATGTTTAACTTAATCCTTAAACTATAGAAAGATATTCAATATAATCATTCATTGATTCAAGTTCAAGGACGACTTTGAACATTTTCTTATAGTTCATGAACTAAATTGAATATGTTCCAAAAATTTAGAGATCACATTGAACAAATTGAAAGTCCATGGATCATATTGCACATTAGACTAAAGTTCAGGGACAATTTTGGTTAAATTAAAAGTTCATGGATCACATTGCATATTAAGAGAAAGTTTAGAGATCATTTGTGTCATTTTCCCTAGTTTTGAAATAACTATTCTATTCTCCAGAGAAAATTGGACGATAGCTCTTGGCATGTTCTTCAAGGTTTTGAGGGCCCTTGGTCCAAAAGCGACAGCCGTAGCTACGGATAGTTTAATTTCTTCGGTATCCATGCCCAATTTCCTATGTTGTAATCTTCATAAAAATCGCAGCTGAAGATAAATTTACTGTGCGAAAACAGGTTATAATACTTTATGTCTGACTATATTTATGGTTTGCCATTTTTATTTTATTAAGACAACTATTTTGTTATAGTCAATATACATCTATGGATAGCAAAATTTATCATATATAGTTTTTTTGTGAAAATAATTACAATTTTTTGAAATAATTAAAAAAATTGAAATGTTATATTTTATTTCAATTAATGTGGGTTCTTTTATAAAGTCCTCCCTTGTGCTCGCCCCGTCCCAAATCTTTGGGCCTTTTTCGGACTTAAAAATAGCGCATTAGGACAAGATATTCTCTCTTCGTTTACTCTAGCTCCGTTTGTTTTACGAAAAAAGTTTTTCTAAAAAACATTTTTCTCAATTTCTGACGTTTGGAGGGCGAAAAATATGTGATGAGGGAAAATGCTTTCCAGTCAATGGAAAATTTCCTTTTTTGAGAAAGAGAAATCATTTTCCTCTTTCTCTCTCGGGCTTCTTTCTCGCTTGTAACTTTATGAAATAGAGAAAATCTTCCTTTCTCTCTCCCTCTTCCTCTATCCCCGTACTCTCTTCTCATGAATTTCGATTGCCATTCTAATAACAGTTCAATAAGCAGCTTAATCGGTCATCATATCGATTGATCAAAGAAAAGTATCACTCCTAGTTTTCGTTATATGCATAATTGATTCTTTGAATACGAATATTTCCCCGTTAGACACACTCAAAAATGTGTAAGCACGGAAACAAGACCCTCTTTCCATAGCATACTGCCACGAGCCGATTGCAAAAGGTAAAACTAAATCTGCCAAAAGGGTGTATCGGGTCAAGTTTAGGTCGAGTCGAAAATAGTTCGACCAAAATAGAACCTTTGACCCATTTTGTTCCATTTCCATACAATGCATATCTAGTAACTCATGCCGGATCTGACACATGCTCTTAAAACACTTTCATATTTAACCTAATTTAGGAAAACCCACAACCAAATTGAGAAATGAGTGATAAAAGTGAGTTGAGTCAAAATAAGTTGTAATCTCATTTATTAACATTTAGTACCATTTAACACACATATTATGTTTAAACTCACTTATAATCAATTTACTGAATATAACTAAGTCACGTAGCAACTCAGCTCATCGTATGTGAGCTAATAAAGGGATTTACAACCCATTTTTACAGGTCTAAATCCAAGGAAAAGCAAATAACGCTCCACATAAATCAGAAATTCACTATCCGAAGCACGTCTGGTCGCATGAGATTGCGATTGATCCGATTCACGACGCGACGAGGGCAACCCTCTTCAGCAAGCGGGGGTCAAAAAGGAGGCTCAACACCAGAGGATAAGAGAAGAACCAAAAGGGAAAGGAATGCCCCCCAAACGACGCAAAAGCAGCAGCAAAGTCCAAGCTTTGCATATCATTTCAAAGAAAATAATCCAAGGGACTGTGCTCATCATAGCCTGTCCACCCAGATAAGCAACCCGAACAGGACAACCAAAGAAAACCTAAACAAAACATTGCTTTTCACTAAACAAAAACAAATTCGACCCAAAAAAAAAAAAAACTAAACAAAAACAAACGTTGTCCATAAAAGCTCCACGTTTCCCCAGGAAAAGGGAGAACGGGAAATTAGACCACAGCCAAAGCGAAGCAAAGCACCAGATGACGTCTCTTGTCCATATCGGCTATCAAGCAACAATTTTAAAGTAGCGTCCTTTCCTCCCCTTTTAACCCTTAATGGAGTTTCATTTTGCTCATATGATTGCAATTCACAGAGAAATTATATGTACGCAACCATTATGTTCCATTCTACTCTATGGATAGATTGGAAAGGGAGCTTAAAAAAATATGATTTTTATCGTACTTTTTATTAGAAATTGCAATTGAACCACTCAACTGGGCGAATGCTAAGCTAAATTCGAAGGAAATGCAGGCTCATCTCTCTGCTTAGATCAGCTTTGCTGTGCTTAATATGCAAAATTCGTTGCAGTTTCTTCCTCAAAACGATGAAGGAAATGGGGCCTCAGTCTTTCTTTCTTTCCTTTTTTTTTTTTTTCAGCATTGATCATCTGAGGCCCTTTCAAGAACATGACAATGAAGTCTCCATGGACCCATGAGAGAGAGAGAGAGAGATGGCCTCTCTTGACAACATTCTTAACTGAAAAAGAAAATTCTCACTCAAACGATTAGGATAAATACACAAGAAGAAGAAAGAAAGGAGGAGGAAGAAGAAGAAGAAGAAGAAGCGATTAGCAGAGTCGCAGATTGAGCCGTCTCGCCAATATCACCATCACCACCACTATCATCATCAGTCACTAATCTAGGGAGAGCGACAGAAAGAGAGAGAAGAGTCACGGGTGTCTCGAAAAACTCTTAAGAACTGGGCATGACTGAAAATTTGCATTGCTGCATTTTCACAAGCATATCCTGGGAAAGAGAGAGAAAGAGAGAGAGAAAAGGAAAACACTTGAACCACACCCAAGATTGTCGCCGCCGCCTTCCGCCGCCACGACCGTCGCCGGCTCGGCCAACCCAACATTGTGCAGATTCCGTTCTCCAATGACGAACGACGCAAAGATGGGCTCTTGTTTTCTCGGGGGCAGTGCAGTTCCAAGAAAAGACTCCATCTCAGAGCTCCCTCGTCAGCAGCAGCTCACGAGATCTGTACGATTCTTCTCTCTCTCTCTCTCTCTCTCTCTCTCTCTCCCCCCCAAATTTCTTATTTGCCAAGAGAGAGGGCGTCTTCGCGGTGATGGGTTCTTTTGTCTGGTATGGAAACAAACGTCAAAAAGAAGATTTTTCCTTTTTGAATATCCGCAGAGAAGACACAAGAGAGAAATTTGGGTTCCTCGGCTTTGTGTGCCTGTGCGTTCGTGCGACACAGAGAGAGAGAGAGAGAGAGAGAGAGAGAGAGAGAGAGAGAGGATGGGAGGAAGGTTGCTTGCGCAAATCTAGCTTAATGGCCCCTCTCTCTCCTCTGTTCTCTCTCTCTCTCCCCCTTTCCTTATGTGTCCTCCCATGTTGCTCCTATTTCCACGGGCCTCTCCTCTCCCCAAACAATGGTTAGCGCTCATCAAGTCCGTAGTCGACGGAGCCTCTTAAGCAAGAAAATGAAACTGAGTTGGGAACCCCGACTACAGTACGATGATGCTTCGTGAATAGTCCTTATCGTGCTCGCTAGACCCGACAGCGCTCGAAGCATAAATGTGCGAGCTCAGATTTGAGCCAGGGCTTGCCCCGACTCGGTCGTTTTTACTGATAGATATCAAACATGGTCACGCACTCAGATTTTAGGCAATCCTTGGTAAAGGAATCCTAGGCTCAATATATGGCCATGCTTTGCCCATTGATCACATCTATTCGTAAATAACCTATTGCTAAGCAGACGGGGGCGCTTCACGGTTGGATTGAGGTCGAAACATATTCGGGCCGCCCTGAGCTGAGCTCGTGTTGTAGCGTTAGGTAAATTTCATACACGCTCGCTGAAAATCAGTAAATTTTCGAAATTTTATATGAATGACTTCGATGCTCTTGATCGCAATAAATTTCCTGAGGACTCCAGAATAGATAAATGGCGATTTTTTTTTATAGAGACTTGACAACCGAGAAAGGAACCACGACTTGATTTTTGGATTCAAGAAATTGATCTTAACAGGGGCGGGCCAGCCATTTTGGACTAGGTCGACGACCGTGACAGAGTCGTCACCACGAGATGTTATCTAGTCAAGCTCGTCCTCATGCAAGATTTCATTCGCCTCAAAGCAACGAGTGTTCAGCTGCTTCAATCTTCGCAACCATGGAGACTGACCGTCAAGCCTCCACTTTAGGAAGTGCCAAATCCAGCTAATCAGCAACCGAGTTAAAGATCGACTTGAGAGGAGGGCGGGCTAGGCAATAGCAATGACTTGTGGAGTTGAGTTGCAATTTTATTCGTGTGAAACCAAGAATTGGGTGTCAATTCTCCCCCAGGAGGAGGGATCAAAAAGTTCATCAAATTAAATAGAAAGGCATTATTTCGAGTAAATATGTTCACAACAAATCATTGATTAGAACACATACGACAGTGAATGCCGACTAAACCGTCGTGTTAGAAATTCCATGCTAGATTTGATCCCGCAAGTTTGATTACATTTTTCACTCGAGGGTTTTAGATCACCTTTGATCCGACTGAAGAATCGAGGGCCGAAACTGAAATCCCTGCGCCATGTTTAATATTAAATTTACGTCATATCTTCGGAAGTTCATATCAGAAAGTGGAGCGGGTCGTGTCACTTCGAGTAGCAAACCAGGAAGATGTCGCTGATTTGAAGAACCCCGGTGAGGCAAAATCATGAAAGAAAAAGGAAGGTTTGACCATCTGTCCCAATTTATAGTTTTTCCGTTGAAAGATATCTATGATTGGCACACCAGAATTTTCAATGTTGCCATCATTATGTCAATATATTCTATATTCTAACTCAGAAATTGGGATGACCCACCATTATTTTGTCAATATATTCATCTTAAACGCATGACATCATCACCTCGGATGCTTCAATACACGTGATTTCGATGTTAAGACTCAAATCTGCTTCTATTGAAAGAAACCGTTCCACACGAGTTACAATCACTCACACCGTACCCGCTTTATTGCAATCCCAATAAAATAGTCACGACAAGCAAAAACAATTTCAAAAATTCATTTTCCTCTCGTAATTATGTATTTATTCTATCTCGACGAAACACGAAACTGAGTCAAATCGCACTCGGTGGAGATGATCAAATTCGTCGTCAATCGATAAGTTACGCTTGAAGTTTACATTCTATTTCATTCGGGATTTTAAGGCGCGTTCATCTGTTGGGAGCGCGCACGTCACATAGAAAATATATAGGATCGTAATGTTTTCGAGTTTCATTAGATCGTATATTGTTTTAAGTATTAGGAGATCCTTCAAAGATTAAAAAGCCCATAATGCATATGACTTTATGAAGAGAATTTCCCATCATTATATAATCACTACTGATAAGATGAGACTCTCTCCACATGAGTGACCCAAACAGTTTTCAAACAGTAATATGAGAAAAGTTCTCTCAACATTGGAGTGCCAAATGATAATTCTCAAACAAACAATTAAGAAAAAAAAAATTGTGATATCAATTATTGCATTGGGACTAGCCAGTACTTTTTTAAAACCAAGTATTACAATTAGGATTTCCTTTATAACACCCGATGCTACTGGAGCAACCAAATAAGGAAACTCTGTAATTTTCAAAGCATCGATTGTTCTCGTGATGTGCACAATTGACATTTCGAAAACCGGATATTTTCTCATTAAGTACGTTGAAATGCATTATTGAAGGCAATCGCTAATGAAATTCTACCGGTCAAGCATGTTTGATAAGTGATGTCAGACTTTTATCGGGCATTTGATGACAAAAAAAAAAGAAAAGAAAAGAAGGGAAAGCCACAAAAAAAAAACAGTAAATCATGTCTACTTTGACACAATTATTATCCTGATTTTTTTTTTGTGTGATATCGAAAATTCAAATTATACCCACTGTGACACAATTGCCTTGGTTTTTTTTTTGTGTCGTAAAAAAAAATTCAAAATTATACCTATGTGGCACATTTACTATCCTTTAAAATTCCGTGAAATGATTTTTTAGCCAAAAAAGTCATTTCTGTTTCGGTTAAGCCAAGTGGGCATAATGGCAACAATGTTCGCTATTCCGATGTCAATGTAGGCCGATTTACAATGGTGCGGGTAAACGAGTTATACAAATATAAATGTGAGATTTTGATGTCAAAAAAAAAAAGACAAATATGTCAATATAATTTAAAGCTTTTGAACGCTTTTGGCTTAAGGGGGAAAAAAAACAGAAAAAATTCTGCCCCCTTCTCCTTTGCCGCAATTTTCTAATCCAGCCTTCGCTTTGACCGGTCAAACGGGACGGGGAGTGGATTGGCATGGGGAAATTGTCGAAAAAGTCTTAAACTTATTGCACTTTTACCGATTTAGTCCTAAACCTTTCGATTTTGCCGATTCAATCGTAAACCTTTTCACATTTTGCCAATTCAGTCCTAAACCTTTCGATTTTGCCGATTCAGTCCTAAACCTTTTCATATTTTGCCGATTTAGTTCTAAATTTTTTAATTTTGTTGATTTAATCCTAATTTTATCAATTTGGGTTTAAAAAAAGTTTAAATTTAAAAAAATGAAAATTTTATTACATTTTTATTTAAAATAATTTTAAAAAGCTTATTTTTTAAAAAAATCTGAAAAAAAATAATTTTTTTTAAACTGAAAAAGTTTAATAAGTTTAGGACTTTTTCGACAATTTTTCCGGATTGGCGTCGTTGTCATCCTTATTCACGACAGGAGACGCAATCTCTTTCTTTAACGAAAGGCCGCAGCAATAAATGATATTTCCTACAGAACAGAAGTCCCGCCTGCAAGTGAATTTGGGGACCAGTAGCGACAGATGATCTTAAGCCCCTGTCGCTCCTTCTGTTCATGGCCACATGGGTGAGGTGACCTGTCGAGTGTTGATCGCTAACTCCCCCAACTCGCTCCAACTCTGCCGCGGCTTCCTCACATCTGTATTTTTGGAGAAGAGGACAGGAACAGAAGCGATTTCATTTTTCTAACCTGATCGTGTTCCCTAGATGCCACTGTCCAAACCCACCACAAATTGTCTTCGGGCTCACCCGTCTATTCAAGAGGAAAAAAGTAAAGAAGCTTTCGCAAAAGTTCAGCCAGCAAAATTCTTCCATTTTCTCCTCCGCATCCGGAATGATTGCATCCCATGGGTGAGCCAATTGGGGGGTGTCAACAGTTCCGTTCGATTCGGGTTTTTTTTTTCGAAAACCCAAGCCGGACTGGACTGAACCAAACCAAACTGATAGGGTGAGCAGCTGAAAACTCGAATCGAACTGAGCTAAACCGATAGGATGAGTAGCTGAACGTTCAGCAAAGATGGTTCAAGGACTATGTTTCAAGGCAATTTTAAAAGGGGTGAGAAAAACAAGAGGATTTAAGTTTCGCTTGTGTTGAGAATTTTGGTTACAGTTATGTCAGCCGGATTGAAACCCAAACCAAATCGAAAAAATATGAAATTTAGGTTTGGATTCGGTTTTCCAGTTAGGTTCCGACACCCCTAATTTCAGCACAAAGTTTGCGAGCTCCTATCGACCACCTCCAATGCTATTCGCTCTACTCTCACAATCCTTGAGAATTCTCTTTCTATCCCTCTTCTTCTCCCAGCCCTGTGATCAGATCTCTTCAAACAGAGCTCGAGTATTTGCAAAGTTAAAGCTTTTAATTCTTCAACAGTATAAGAGTATTGGAATCATGATATCAGAATTATAAGCCATTCAAACTCCTCGTGCACATTCAAAAGAAAACTCAACGATCTAACACCCACTTTAACATGCGTCCATGACTTACTGGAAAGCCTATAACCAAGCAAAGTCGCAATTGCTCGACGAACATTTGCACGAAGTGACATCATTTTCAGCCATTAAATCATGCAGATTCTGTCCGACTTGATGGTGATACTTCACAAGGTTCAGAATGAACTGGACTTGGGCAAACGTTTCCCTCGGTGCACCATTGTTCATGTAGTTAAGATTTCCTTCAGAAAAGAAGAAAGACATAAAATCATCCACATGGGTTCATCATACGATTGCAAGTTTATGCCTCCATATCAAAATTCCTGGACCAGCAGGAGGAACTCTCCTTGTACGCGTTGCAAGGGTGCCATCACCACTCTGGAGAAGCATTCTATTTGTGCCCAGCATGACTCCCTTAAAGATAAGATTTTTCTCAGCCAAATCAAAGCAATCCTCAGGGCAAACCTTTCATGCCACTTGGAGAGTACTCTGAATTAGGTTGTCCCCATGAAGAATAATCTCAGGTTCACCAATGGGCAAAGACCATTATCCTGCCAGCAAGAACATCTTCAACAATCAGTCAATACCAGATGACAACGGCATTTTAGATGCTATTAAAATTCCAAAGGTATCTCTATTTGTTCAAGTAAACTGATTATCAGACATGGAATATACACTATCATAAGTAGAAGTCGTCAGGAAAAAGCGAAATCAATGGAAATGAACTAACAGGTCAGTGCTGGCCTAGCATGTGTATGAAAATGAACCGAACCCCTGCTTTGGTCGTGCTAATTTATCAGAATCAGTTATTTTATATGTCCGTTTAAGATTAGAATCCCTGTTTTCCAGTTCAAAATTGTATTCAGCTGATTTTGTAGTGTACTTGTAAGCATTAATAAAGTAGCTCGACCATCACTGACTGAAACTTAAGTTTGTCCCACCCTTTTCTAAGCCGAATTTAAGAAAAAAAATGTCTGGAAAGTCTAACTATTCACAGTACAAAGTGTTCTTGGAACGAAAAAAAAATACGATGTGTTCTTTTCAATAATTCAAAAACTCTACGCTCCTAACCCACTCTTTACATGGAAAAAAGTGTCCTCTAGACTCTTACAAGCCCTCAAATTCTCTCCCTCCATATATGATAAAATTGTCAGAGGGATAGTAGCAAGTATCGATATCAATCTGTTATCTTTTGCTATTTACAAAAGTAATTCCTTTCCAAGACTAAAATTCTTTGCTGACATAGAAGCCTTAGCCCACTGAATGCGTTCAAGTTCCACCGATACAACATACTGCAGCAATCAGTCTGAGGCAATGAATTAGGATGAAGCCAAATGGCTAAGATATGCACTTACACAAAAAGCATCAAGCACATTGCAGTCTACGCTGAGAATCCAAAAAAATAGATTACTCTTTTAAACAGCCTTCCAAATAAATAAAGCAACTTTTACAGAAATCTAGACTCTCTAATTCAATTTACAGGGAAAAGTAGGACCCTTTGGCGGCAGATTTCAGTAACAGCTCATGAGACAAAGATTTGGCAGAAAACGTCCTATTCAAGATCAGGGTCCTGGCCCAAAAAAAAAAAAAAAGGTCAGGGTCCATCTGAATTTGTCTCCCCCCTGAAGTACACAACTTAAATTGCAAGGAAGGTCAAAGAAGCTGTGAAGGCCAGTAGAACAGATATCACATTCCATTGAAAGCAAATTCCATTTGTGGTAGAAATCACTCGTAGCAAATTCGTACACCATGGCTAGACTAAGTAGACCAGGAAAAAGTTCATTTAAGGATGAAGTAAACAACCTTCAAAACCAATTGATCCAAGCCAGGGAAAAGATTCATTACTTGATCCAGCCAGCAAGATGAACCAAACCCCTATAACGAATGCGTTAGTACATATTAAGTATTACCATTGACACATAAAAGTAGCAACCGTCAAAATGAACATTGTCAACTTTAATGCCTGGAAGAAATTTCTCCTTGTGCAAGCAGTCCACAAATGTCATGCTGACTGGTGTTGAAGTGTCACTACAAATATAATGGTCCAAGAGATGTATCCACGAATCTGGGTGGTCAGCAGACGTGGTCTACAAGCATATCAATGGGCCTCAATATTGTCCAAACCAATAGATGCTAACCCTTTCCGGCAGATTGCATATTCCTGCAAGAACTGGACAATTGCAGTAAAAAAGTGGCCTAAAAGCATCAAACTGCTGATGTTCAGGAATGGTCACTTGCATAAATCCTGCCAAAAAGAAATCCTATTGTAGTATAAAGTCGCTTCATTAGATGATGGCACCGCATTCACATCCACGTGGTATACGCATCACATAATGCATTCCCAGCAGAAAGCATTCCCAGGGTGACTACATATTCAGGGACTAGCTAAATAGCCCACGAACCCCAAATAAGTCCTTCAAATTAACCTCATTGCTGGAATTCTAACCTAAAAAAGAATGCCACTTCCCGCATTGAAAGAATAAAATAACATAGTCAACCTAATCAAACCAATCGTAGTTGATACTGAATCATCTTATAAATCCTATAACTTTCAAAACAACTTAGATTGTCATCTAATGTTTTACTCTCCCCCAGTAGCAGGGTATGCAATCTGAAAAAAATTAAGGGAGTGTCGGAGTAATCTGACCAAAATAGAGTTCACAATGTGTCTATTTTTTAGAAAACCAATGACAGTACCTTTCCTTGGCTAATGTGAAAGCGCAACCTTCAAACTGGTAATGCAATTTGTAATGGCAAACAAGCCTCTATACTTCCCTGTTCCAACTTATGTCGAATGAATCTGGCATAATGAAACCTTTTCAAGTGCATCCATCCCCCCAGTTTGTGGGAGCCGTGGAGTGTTCTGTTGAGTAACATAACCCTCTTTTCTCAGCTCTAACAGAAGAATTTCCAGGATTAAATAAATATGAGCAGATTGCAGGTGAGTCTCATCAGCTGCAACAAATACATGGGTCCTATTGTCAACCTCAATCCAACTGCGTCCAGGTACCTTTTTAACTCCTCTTTCTTTCATTAAACTTCGTGCACCAAGGACACCCCCCCATTGGCCTGCACCCGCCTGCAAATTTGAAAACAACACGTAATATCCAGAATTTTCAGGCTCCATTTCAAAAAGATGTCTTGAAGCTACTTCAGCAAGATCAACGTTGCCATATAAGTGACAGGCACCTAGCAATGTCCCCCAGACACCTGCATCTGGGGAAAATGGCATGCACTTAATGGTTTTAAAAGCTTCATCCAAGCGACCAGCTCGTCCGAATAGATCTACCATGCAGGCAAAATGCTCCATCTTTGCTTGAATCCCATACTTTTCAGTCATGCAATGAAAAAATTGTGTTCCCTTATCAATTTGGCCTGCATGACCACAAGCAGATATTACAGTCAGAAATGTGACATCATCAGGCCGGATACCATTGTCTTGCATTTCATAAAACAGCGAGAGACATTCCCTTAGGAGACCATGGCTTCCATAAGCAGCAATCATACTATTCCATGAAACTTCATTCTTCTCACCCACCATCTCAAACACACGGCGAGCAAATTCCAGGTGACCACATTTAGCATACATGTCTATGAGTGCAGTGTCCGCATAGATATCATGGCAAAACAAACATCTTGTCATGTAGCCATGGATCTCCTTACCATGATAGAGTGCAGGTAAACTTGCACAAGCAGAGAGAGCAGATGAAATGCTAACACTGTCATACTTGATTCCATTCAACCCCATCTCGCGGAAGAGTTGGATAGCTGCTTCTGGTTTCCCATTTTGTGAGAAGTTTGTGATCATTGAATTCCAGCACACGACATCCTTCTCAGACATGCTCCTAAAGATCTGATGAGCAACATCCAGTTGCCCACATTTTGCATACAAATCTGTAATTGCACTTAAAACAAAACATCTGCTGCCAAGACCACTCTTGAGAATGTATCCATGCAATTCCTTCCCAAGTCTTAAAGTAGCCAAACCAGCACAAGCGGGTAAAATGCTGGCCAGAGTTACTGAATTTGGATTTACTTTTCTACCAAGTAACAACCTAAAGATTTCTATAGCGTCTGAATTCATACCATTAAGAACATATCCAGAAATCATCGCTGTGTAGATGACCACATCATGACTGACTGTCTCTTGCTTAAAGATCTTATATGCCGATTTCACATTGCGACATTTAAAGTAAACATCAATTAGTGCACTTTTCAAGAACACATCCAATGGTACTCCATTTCTCATAACATACCCATGGACTTCCTTTGCACGTTTCAGATTTGCCGATTCAGTAATTGAAGGAAGAAGGCTTGAAAAGGTAACAGAGTCTGGTTTGACACCATGATTTAACATTTCAATGAACAACAACAGAGCCTCACCCATTAGTCCATTCTGAACGTATCCAGAGACGAGGGCATTCCACGTTACTACATCATGCCACAACATCAAATCAAACAACTTGTGTGCCTCATTTAAGCACCGACATTTTGAGTACATTGCCAACAACGTATTCGCTACCAGAGAATCAGACTCCAACCCACATCTAAAAGCAAGACTGTGGAGTTGAGCACCCAAGCCAATCATCCCTTCCAGGGCACAGACCGACAAAATGCCAGCAAATGTTACCGAATTCGGCTTTATTTCACCTCTTCTCATCTCCAAAAACACCCCCATAGTGTTCCGCGAATCCCCATTCTTCAGATAACCATTGAGCATCACATTCCATACAACGCAGTCTTTATGAGGCATTTTGTCAAACATATTCCGCGCATCAGCTATGTAGCCATTCTCCGCATAGAACTTGATCACCGAACTAGCAACAAACCTATCAACCTCCCCGCCCATCAAGTCAATCATGCCATGAACCAGTTGATAGGAAACAACCCTACTCAGACTCTCGCAAGCTTTGATCACGTACCGACACGTATACCTATCAGGGTAAAACCCACAGCCCAACATCTTGAAGTAGAACGACAATGCCAAATCGAACCAGCCCAACTCGGCCAAACCTCGGATCATCCAATTCCACGGCTCAGAACCAGGCAGCTCCTCGAGCTGATAAAAACAGTCCTTGGCATCCAAGAGGTCACCGCAGAGAACGTACATGCCCAAGAGCTTCGAACCCAGAAGGCCAGTCCCGCTGATACCACGAACGATGGACTGGGCATGGACTTGCTTGCCTCTTTGGAGATGGCAAGAGCCGGAACAGGTCACCAACACAGAGACGAAGTGGCTGGTGAGAGTCTCCCCCACTCTGCGGTGCAATGAGGATGATGGGATTGCTACGGCAGGCGGTGGGTTGACGACGCTGGGAACAAGTGTGGCGAAGCATTTGCGGAACAGGATCGCATGTTTTCTGTTCATGACGAGCACAATGATCTTTCATTCTGCCCGTGAGTCGTCGTCGGTGTAACAACCAAGTTCTTGAACCGCAAGTTACAACGAGATGCGAGGGAACGCGCAACTGAAGTCATCGTCTGAAATTTGGGCAAGAAAGGAAAAAACAGAGAAATTTATCGTACTTCTCAAAGTCTGCAGAGGGAAGCCTCGGGCTGTGCATAGGTTAGAAGTGTTCCGTCTTGAAAACAAAAGAGGTCTGCTAATGAGTTAAGTACATGTTTCGAAACTTTTTGGCTCAGCAAAGAAAGATCATGAACGTAGGATAACTATATAGATGGCATAGGTGAAGAAGCCAACAACAGCCAATTGCACCTCTTTAGGTTAAGCATCTTGAGAGAGATAGGGGTGAGCAAATCGAACCGATTAAACTAGAATCGCCCAAGCCTGGACCAGTGCTCCGGTATTCAATTCTAAAGGGCGGCAATCCGATTTTCAACCCTTAAAATTTGAAACTTAAAATTTGAAACCGGTGATCGGCGGTCCGGTTCCCGATTCCATGGGCCTAGGACTGAACCAAACCAATCGAAATTTTTATTTTATTTTTTTATTTTTTTAAAAGTAACCCAAAATCTATCAAAATTAAAACACTAATGTGGGAGATGTGGTATGCGAGTACTCTCCTCGACATGACTTTGACATGTACGTACTACATTTACGAGAAGAAGTCTGGTAAGTAATCATCTTTACTTTTTTTTTTTGTTCCTAATTCATGGCATGAATGGCGCATTTTTTTTTACATGATTCCGGTCCAATGAAATCGTTCGTGAACCAAGACCACCAATTAGTTCTCAGTTTTTGAGGGAAACTGAATCGGACAAGAAATCGATTACCCCTAGTAGGAGACGCTAGCCAAGCGGGCTCCAACCACTGTCGAAGAAGGCGCGGCGGCATAGAGCAATGGTGGTAGTGAAGTTAAGGGGAGCAGCACAAGAGCCGCCAGCGAGGACAGCAGGGACTTGAGTGTGTGGTGAACTCAAGCAAATGCGGCACTGGGCTGCTATGCAGAAGGCGAGAGGACCGTTGCGGCTGTGCTCAAGGAGTCGCGGCGCAAAGCCACGGTGGCTTTAGTGGCTAAGAGTAGCAGCCCGAAAGCCCTGGTGGCGAAGGCGATACGAAGGCAGCAGAGTAGGGACGTTCTGCCGTCTTGCCCAAAACAAGCCACGGATGAAGGAATGAGGGTGAGACCTCCCATATAGAATCAAGCTGAGACAATTGAACATTACGTGCAAAATGGCATACCACCCTTTTGTTTGTGCTTGGATTTGAACCTAGCATGTGACCTTGAATCGTTACAGGCGTTCGTAAACTAGTCACATACGTTTTTCTTCTTTTGTCAAATACGAGGGAATCGCGAAAGCTTCAGCCTACCAAGTTAAGCAATAACATGCATCACGCATTATACGAAAACATAACGCGAATAACCATGTAAATGTTCGTGCTCAAACGACAAGTACAACGTCTGAGTTCTGTCAGTCTTGCAGGTAACAACAAATCTCCAAGTTGCAGCAACCATGAACGATATCTGCACTTCCATCTTTCTTCAATTAACCTCATCAATCCCATGCTCCCGACCCAATGCTCTATTTTTCAATATCATTGACTCCAAGCCTCGACTTACCATAATATCGTTACATGGCTAATCGTAGAAAAAAGAACAAACGTGTATGCATATAGTTCCAAAGGGTAGGGAGTGATGGCCACCTTAAACCTGAACCCACTTTTAATGTAGTGACACTAGCACTGAAGTATCAGATCCATACAAAGTAGATAAGCACGGATAATATGCATGACATCCCAGATACACTGCCCCAACTTGAGCTTGAATAGGTGCAGGCAAATTACAAGATGAGATCTGCAGTACAGGAACTGAACTCACCCAGAAGGAAGGGGATCTCAGGATCGCACCTGATATCATATTCGACCAAATACTAGTCTTTTTGGAGAGCCAACAATACATCAAACATGGAGGTCATGATGCATATCCTTCTTCCTATAATTCGACTCACCTTGCCCTTATACATACCCTTAGATTGTCCTTAAGTGGGTTGGCCAAAAGTGGAGTTGATGTCTGCCTGGTTTCTGACGAATCAGATCTTTCGCAAAGACTTAGGAAATTCACTACTTAGGAAAAACAAAGAAGAGCAGGCATTTAAATTACAAGGGCACATAACAGAATTCATGTGATTCAAGCAACTTCTGTAGCTACCTAGTGACTGTAGGAATTGAAGAGTAACCAATAATCAACATAATTCACATAAGCATAGCAGATAGCAGCAAGACTAGTGACCCCTCGTAAATGGAGATTATGAGTAGGAAAACTGGTCTATTTCATGGTGAAGAGTTGAGTCTGTTACTACCTGATCACCGTTCTTCGATATTCCACCGATTAAACAATTTGATAGGGAAACTATCTCTAAGCGTTCAAAAAGAGAACTACAACAAGAAAAACAAAATTACTGGAGCAGAGAATACGTTATACCTAATCAAAGTGACTCAACGAAAATCTGAATTGAGAATTACAAACATTTCTACGGTAATGTCTAAACAAATAGTTAGGCACATAAGCGATGGAGTAGTATTCTTAAGCCAACAACGAAGCAATCCCAATGGATGAGCATCACAACACAAGACCTATAAAAAGATCCCTATAATAGACAAATTATTATCAAAATGGCTAATTTCTGCAAAGAAACCATGTGAAAGTTTCATCCAGACTGCATAATGGAAGAAAGGAAAATGATACTCCCTTTCTCTCTTTTTTCCGTTGGTTAAATAAAATAGTGCGTATATCTTGATAGCATCATGTCCGGATGAAGAACAGCGTAGAAAAATTCAGCACAGTTGATGAAATCCTCAACGTTCCCCATTGTTGACAAAATAACAAAACGATTACGGTGTTGATTTTTGGAAAGAATAATAGACCAAAGCATCCAACAACATATGTTATACACATCTAAGCAACTAAGAGCAGTCGATGGAAACAATCTTCAGCCTACCGTATATATGTTGATAATTTGAGGACCTGGTAATTTGTTGAGTAAGCACTATAACTGCAGAAGCATCAACATCGTGTGTGTTGTCTGTACTTGACAAAATAGTGGATACAACTCTTATTCTCTCAATAACAATGCTAACTAGTAACAAACGCGAATCGAGTTGTAATTCATACAGGGCAGAACAGCAATATCGGAAAGACCATAGCATCGGTACATATGTTCATCTCTACTGCAATGAATCAGTGAAATAACCAAAGAAAATACAATATAAATAGCACCACAATGGTCGTCTCAGTCAAACACCTGCATCATTGCTTCACATTCTCCAAGTACCATTTATAAGTATCGCGAAGACCCTCTTTCAGAGAAATCTTTGGCGTCCAACCTAAACTTGCCAGTTTTGAACTATCCATGAGCTTCCTCGGAGTCCCATCTGGCTTCGAAGAGTCCCAAACAAGCTCACCCTCGAACCCCACGACCTCCTTCACCAACTCAGCCAATTCCTTGATAGTCACCTCCTTCCCGCTCCCAACATTGACATGCCCCAACCCATTATACTTCTCCATCAAAAAAACGACCGCATCTGCTAAATCATCCACATGCAAAAACTCCCTCAATGGACTTCCCGTACCCCACACCACCACCTCCTTTGCTCCCCTCACCTTCGCCTCGTGAAACCTCCTCATCAATGCTGGCAGGACATGGGAATTCTCAGGATGAAAATTGTCATTCGGTCCGTACAAATTTGTGGGCATTCCCGATATTGCATCCCAACCATACTGAATCCGATAAGCCTGACACATTTTAATCCCAGCAATTTTCGCGATCGCATACCTAAATATAATCAGACAGCTCCAAATCAAAGACCAGAGCACCATTGACAAACCAGCATATCATGACAGATCCCAAGTCACTAATGAAAAACAAGATAAGATAGAAACCACGCGTAAAATTAAGGTAGGCTTACGGGATAGCACTCGAATAAAAACCCAAATTTGGTTAGAAGAGGACTAGTGGCATTACCATTCATTGGTGGGCTCGAGGGGGGCAGTTAGCAAAGCATCTTCCGTAATCGGCTGGGGTGCAAATTTCGGGTAAATGCAAGAAGATCCCAAAAACAGGAGCTTCTTGACACCATGGCGATGGGCAGAGTCGATGACATTGGTTTGTATCTGAAGATTGATGGTGATGAACTCCGCTGGGTACGTGCTGTTGGCATGGATGCCACCGACCTTAGCAGCAGCAAGGATCACAAACCGCGGCTTCTCAGCAGCGAAGAAGTCCTCGACATCCGACTGGCGCGTGAGGTCGAGCTCGGCGTGGGTGCGAAGGACCAGATTGGCAAACCCCAGGTCCCGGAGCTTCCGCACGATGGCGGAGCCCACAAGACCGCGGTGGCCTGCGACAAAAACCTTGGCCGATCTTTCGGAGAGGAAGGAGTCTCCTGCTGCGTCTGCTAGGACAAGGAGGATAATGATAGCAAATCAGGGTTAAAAATATTGGAGATCTGGAGAATCACGCTCTGTTTTGGTTGCAGAGGGAATCCCCAATCCCAAAACAGACAAAATCCATCCTTTCCGCTCTTCATCCGGTCAAATGAACGAGATATACATGAAAAACAGCATGGGTAAAACATCCGCATCATACAATAACTGAATAAAACAAGCAAATCGTATCGTGGGTATGGTTCACATCGGTCTTTCTTTCACAGACATTTCTTCAGCAAATTGAAGTGCATTCACGCATCCACCAGAGCGAGCGAGAGAGAAAGATACCGTTGGGCCCTCCCATCGTGAAGAAGAGAGGAGATGCAGGAGATGGAGCTCAGCAAACAACACCAAGCACGCAGTTTCGTATGGGTCGGGGGGTGTCGTTTTCTTCGGGCGCTCCTTCGGAGATTCGGACAGTCACGTTGTGCGGACAGCTACGCTCAAAGATCCAAGCGGGTCTCATTACCGTTTGTCGGAGGAAAGGGAGTTGAAGGGGGAATCCACGGTTCGCGCAAGAGATCTGGATCGGGCTTAGCGTCCGTGGATCGAGAAGGACGAACAGAGTGGGCTTAGACTGACAACAAGTATCGGCTTAATTCTTTCTTACGGAGACACAATTCCTTGGGCTTAAAGCCCATTAAACCAATCACTGAGCGGGTTTGGGGTGACCCAGGATCGACACCGAGATCGCAAAACCTTGCCCGGACCTGAATTTCCCACGTGAAATGGATCGGAGGTGGGCGGACCTAACCGGACCGGGGTTCGTTGCGGAGAAGCAAACAGCTTGTCCAAGGCCCGCCCGTTCATTTATGACTCGGGTCTCATGGACCCGAGTAGGGGCAAACGGTTTCCGATTACGTAGAGATTCCATCTAGAACCTACCCACCTATACAAATCTCTTATTTTTTTAAAATCTAGAACCTCCCGTGCATACTTTCGAACCTAGGACCTATCATGTCACGGGTTCCAAGGTCAGTTTTAGGTTTCATTCAAGTTCCGTACGTATTCTTAGTTGAATGATTGTAGTGAATAATCACATTTTATGACCACCACTTGCTACTAAAATCTACTAATCACATATTCATATTTAGATACCCAAAAACTAAGAAATATTGACAAAGTAGAAATCTTAATGATAAAGTGGTTCCAGATTATATACTAATCGTTGGGATATCGTGGAATACCAATATATCGAGGAAAAAAAAAAACTTGACCCAGGTTCTAAGTTTCGATTTTAGGTTCCACCTACTTGGGACCTAAAACCTACCCGTCAAAACAGGCTTTTTTAATTTTTAGAACCGGAAACCTACTCTCCATATCCTGGAACTTAAAATCGATCGGTTCCCACCAATTAGTTCTTCAAGTTCTAAGTTATACACTAGAAACATGCTCGCTCCTAAATTTGAGTGGATCTTGCGGTGTATCGAATCATGAAATTCATGATTACCTCTATTACAGCTCATAGCAATGTTACTCTCGTGGGTGAGGAAGAACACAAACATCGTTCGAACTATCTGCTCAGATGTCTTACTCGTCGCGCGGCTTCAAAAGCTATAACTAATTTACTCCTTTAGTTTAGAACCTTACATTTTGCAGGTGCATTTTACATAGACATTTGCTTGTAGGATAGATTCTAATTTTTCTTTTCTTTTTTTTTCCCTTAATCTATATTTAGCGGTTCGAATGCTTGACTTTTTCTAAATCGAACTCCTTAAACTCTCAGCACAATCGGGGTTCTGATTTATAAATTCACATATAATTTTTTCGAACTTTTCTGAAATTTGAAAGAATGTTTTAAATACTAGTCGAAAAAAAAGGGGATAAATGCATTAGAAGTCCTAAAACTTGTCACGAAAATGCAATTAAGTCCTAAAATTTTTAAAAAAATGCAATCAAGTCCTAAAACTTATTATAAAAGTACAATCACATTCTAAAATTTTTAAAATGTATAATTAAATCCTAAAATTTGTCACGAAAATGCAAAAAAATTTGAAAAAGTGTAATCAGCAAAAGAACTTAATTGCACTAATTTGATAAGTTTTTGAACTTGATTATACTTTTTAAAAGTTTATGACTTAATTATACTTTCATGACAAATTTTAGAGCTCAATAGCATTTTTTTTTTAAGTTTTAGGACTCAATCACACTTTCACGATAAGTTTTAGGACTTCAAAAAAAAATTTCAATATTTGCTCTCGTGGGAATGTTGTCAAGTTCTTGCAAATTTTGGCGTGGTATGAGATTCAGGCTATTAAAAACTTTCTTTTTTCTAATGGAAAATGGAGGTGTCAAAGTCGTCCACCACGACGATGGCGACGGTCAATGAAGTCGTCGTTTCCTCTCTTCGGGTGTCGTTTTCATGCTATTTTCGTATTCGATTCTTCGGTCCAAATTCGGAGGAACCTTGCCTTATCTATAGAGAGTGGGAGTTGGCCCAAGCCCCAAAAGTAGCAGCAAAGAGGAACACATGAGAATCAGCTTTTAAAAATGTTGAACAAATTACAGAATTAAATAAAGAATACCAAAAAAACAAGAGAAAAAAAAACAGGGATCGAGCCACGAAAAACCCAAATCAGTACATTTATCGGGATCATACAACGGAATATCGAATTGGTTTGAACTCAAACATCAAATCGCCCCGTCATGCAACTCACTTAGGACTATCTCTTTTGAAATCTCGATTTATCGAGAATAATCAGGTATTCGAAAAAAGCGACAAAAAATTTAAATTTTCTACACATCCTAAGTCAAAAACAAATGATTGACTCAGTTTCGTGTTCATATTCTGTAATACAACTCTCAATCTATTATTTTTCTTTTGTGTTAATACCATTGAAAATCCTAAACTTGTACACTTGTGACAAATTTACCATAAATTTTTTTACTATAAAAAACCTCAAATCGGTACACTTGTGATAATGTACCCTGGACTTGTATACTTATAACAAATTTATTTTCGTTAGTTTTCGTTAAATTTAATATTAAATTACCGAGCTAGCTGGCACGTGGCACTTTACAATGTATAAGTTTGAGATTTTTACCTTTTATTTGCCACATGTGTATAAATTTGGGGTTTTCATGATATTAACCCAACTCAATAAAAGATGAATTTGTCACATGTATAATAGATTGAGATTTTTTGTGGTAAAAAAATTAGTTTATAATACATTTATCATAGATGTACCAGTTTGAAATTTTTTTATGATCAAAAAATAATTTGTGTTAAATTTATCACAGGTATCCGATTTAAGATTTTTCGTGATTAAAAAAATAATTTAAGTTAAATTTATTATAAACGTATCAATTCAAAATTTTTCGCGGCATTAAGTCCTTTTTCCTTTGCATGTTTATCGATTTTTACGCGTCCACGTGTCGCCACCTCAACTAGACCCTAACAATAATTCAGAGGGAAGGGGCAAAAAAAAAAAGGATGGGAGCAAAGTGGGCCCCACCACCCAAAAAAAAAAAAAGCGGAGGAGCGGTGGGGTTAAGGAGGAGGCATGCATGACCGCATCTTCCTTTTGCTTTTCTTTAGGGAAGGAAGTGGCTTTTTTTCTGCTTTATATCTCTCTCCCTCCCCCCCCCGCCTCCTCTCCTTTTCATAAATAGTCTTAAAACGACTGAAGACCAGACGAAACGACGGAGGAAGAATCATTCCCAATGGCTGGCACGGAAGAAACGAAACGCACTCCGAAAAAGATTTTTTTTTTTTGTTTGTTTGTGGGAGGTTTTGCTTGGTGGGGGGAGGGAGTGCTTCCAATATACGGCAATTTTCATAAAGTCTGCCTAGTAATTATTTATAGATTTAATCGACCCATAAGATAATGCTGGTGGGGGATTAGATCAGACATTGACGTGATTAAAGCGGGCGCACCACGTATTTAAGTACCTATTAAAGATCTGACGCGGTGCATCGCAATCAATCATTCACCCTATTTTCGAGATTCACGAATCCAACCCAGTTCAATTTGGTGAGATCTTTCGATCTCGAGTACCTTACTTTTACGCAATCCACTCCATGGGGCCTCGTTTTTTTTTACCCCACTTTTGTGGCTCCGACCAGGAGTTCGGATTTGAGCCCGTAATTGTGCGGTCTCCGGACATTTCACGTGGCCGAAGACCGAGTTTGAAGAGAAAAGGAGTCTTGCAGAGAGGCGAGGCGAGCGAGAGATTTTATGACCTGGGGCTGGCCGAGGCTCCATGTGTGTTATGTAACAATTCAATCTCATCGTTTGGATATATTTCTTTCGATAAATCCCGCTTTAGCCCCCGTCGTTCTCTTTCTAGATAAACCCCTCATTAAAGGACGTTCTTATTTTAGTCAAAAGAAATATTTGCATTGGAGTGAACTAAGGTTTTTACCTAAAATATTAAGCCGGTTCCATCCATTTTGGTGCCTATTAAATTGTCAAATATGGCATTTGGTATCCTCTTGAGATAGGAATTATTGAGATATAGAATAGTTACAAATGGCATAAAAGATATCACTCCGTTCCAAAAAAAAAAAAAAAGGAAAAAGAGAAGAGTCGATCAAAGGTGAGATCAGAGGCTTCGCCTAACCATGTGGTGGTGAGGCCCCAAGGTGTGCCTAGGAAAAGCTTGGGCAATGCGTTATGCAATTATTGCATAATTTTCAATGGTGTCGGGGCCTCGGGTAATAAGTTGAGCTCGTCTATCGCCTCGGTCAAGCCCGAGCCCTCCGGCCATCCGACGGTCGCCTTTTCTCTTGAGTGACTATCGTAGCAAGGGAGCATGGAGGATAACTTGCGAAACCTGCGGACTATGCGTAACCCCGTATGGTTGGGCAAGTTTCTGATTCCAAAATTTCGGAATAAATGAGTATGTGATAGGTTCAATCACATAGCATATCTTTTTAAATTAAGGATATGTATAGTTTAATTATATATGACTGCCTTCTTCCCTTTATGAAAATTTCGCATTTATATGGGTGAAAGTCCTAATTAATTGACAATAGCTATAAGTCTAATAGAAAATATAAGTTTAAAACAGCAATTACGTAGACATTATGAGGATGTTAGCCCGTGATTAGCAATTGATCAGAGTAGGATTAAATTAGTACCAAAAGGGAAAGCCTCGTGCGATCCATAATTTTCTTCTTCTTTTTTCGCACGTGCGACCCCAAGTGTTAATTTCTTTTTCACGCTACGATTTCCTTGCGCAACTCAATCAATAAATTGTTAGGTCGTAGGCAAACTCTATGCTTTCTTCTTCTTCTTTTTCCCTCTTAATTCAAGTGGTTCTTCATTTTGACACCTTTTATTAGCTAGAAAGAACTTCCATGGTTATTCTCATTAAAGCTTAGCATACTTTCGCATTCAAATAAAAACTAATGACGGCTCGTATCCACAATTTCGTATTTAAATGTGCCTCTACTTATTTTATTTTACCGAAAATCGCACTTGAATCAACTTAGAGTCTTCATTATTAAAAGGAGCGCGTGAGTGTGTGTATATATATAAACCTCGTAGGAAATCAAAGCCAACGAATTCTTTTTCACCGTAAAAAAATTCTAATGTTTTGACAAAGTTTAGTAAATAAAAGAAATGAAATCTAGCCAAAAAAAAAAAACCATACGATGATCAACGTGTTGAGAAAAAAAAAAGATCTTCTCAAGACCTTATCCATGAATCGAACTTTAATTTGTTCCTAATATTCTTATGCTAAAAAGGAAAGCGTCTTAAAATATGGTAAAATGAATAAGAAATTCTCTTGACTCCTTTTTACAATTTAATAATTTTTATCGCAATTTTTTTAACTAGCACCAAATAAAAAAACAACCAACCTTAAAAGGAATAAATTTCAAGGGAAAAACTACGTTCAATTAAATATATGACTCCGTGTTTTATTACTAACGAAAATATCGAGGCACGATCAATCTAAGATTGAAAAAAAGTTGGAAAAGAAATCCATAGCCACTGTTCGCACGGGGACTTCGTAGCATAAAAATGAAATATTTTCACTTGTACTGTATCGAAGTCGAGTGAATTATCATTCATAAAAGAGCGTTTCGAATAGCCCAAAAAACAAGTAAATCAATCTATGAGAATGATGATGAATCCCATTAGCACATTCTATTTTAACGTCAAAACTTTCATAAAAAATTTATACAAAGAGCCCATGTTGGGTGTTAACATATTTTATAATAACATGTCCATAAAATTTGAAAAAAATACTTTAAAACCCGAATAAAGTTAACTAATTGTGAACTCATCCAGTAAATATTCTAATTCCCAAATCTGAATTCAAATCTCCCTCTTCTCACAATCGTTTAATTTCCTTCATCAATTGACTCACATCTTTGATTTTTTTTATTATATGAATGAAAATAATTATAGTTATATATATTTCAGATACGTCCTATATGATTTTGTTGGTCGCCAGACAAAATGAGCCCTAGCTCTGAAAATCAGCACCCTCCCTGCCAAAACATCCATTGATGCATGTATCATCATCCTTTCTTATTCTGTTCTGCAGGAAGGAGTAGGTATTTTCCTCCTGAAGAAAGTCACGGTCAAATCAGTCTCATCTGCGTGTCAGAGTATTTCTCAGCAAAAAAGAAAAATCACAAAAGAAGAAATAAAAATAAAATAAAAGCCAACATTTCAAATGGGAAATTGCAAAATCAACTAAGGCCGACATGGCTCACAATGATAACGACTACAAAGCATAGACTGCAGCATAGACTGTCCAAAGAGCAAGCTAGTTCACTTATATATAGCATACTTATATGGAAAGAAACACTTTTTTTCCCCATATATAAGTATAAAAAAGGACTAAAATCAAATAAAAAACAAATCTAACGTCTTAAATTTATAATTTTTATCATACAACAATACATGAAGTAAATTTTGTGCAAATAAAAATTCTAAACCATGTTGTCTGTGACCCAATTACTCCGAACTTCTCTCTAATCATTAAAATTGATAAATTATACCTATTGTGACACCAATATTTCAAAATTTTGTCGCTTGTTACATATGTTTGAGTATTAGAGACGCAAAAAGAAACAAATTCGGGACATGGCGTAGGAGTTTCTAGCAGTAAACATAGGATAGGGCCTTTTCATCACACTGGTACAGATTTGAGATTTTGGTGACATAAAAAAAGTTTAAGATAATAGTATCAAGAAACGTAATTTAGGGTTTTGATATAAAAAAAAAAGACGGAAACCCTGATTTCCCTTTTCTCTCTTTTCCTCTCTGATTCTGTTGATATGCCAGCACACAATGCCGTGTAAAGATCAGAAGAGAATTTTGCCAAAATTGCAATTTTCTCTTTTCACGATAATAATTCGGCAAAATTTTCTTCACAATAGTAATTTTCTAGGTACTTTTTTGGCCAACAAGACAAGAGCTTTGCTAGGTTCAGCCTAGCTTTGCTTCTCCTCTATGCCTGTAGGTTCAAGCTCTGCCCTGGCCAAGAGACGTGATGAATCGTCAAAGATATAATTAAAGTTTAATCACTTCATTAAGTACACTAATCATATGATTTGGATTTTCTTAAGTTTTATTTGTTTCGTAAAAGATAAGTGATTGATCGCTTATATTCCTTACATAAAGAAATGAACAAAAAAATATTTTCATATGTCTACTCAAATATTTGGACAAAAATTATTGTTGACAGTGTTAATATTTTTCATTAATCAATTATTGCAAATGGCACATAAAATAATTTTGAAAAAAATCATTATTTTTTACTAGATAAAAAGCCTAAGTTTTTTTTTGGGACGAAAAATGAGCCTAAGTTGAATTTGAAATAGTTTCATCGTCTATGTAAATATTTAGACATAAATGACTATTGATGATATTTTTTTTCAAATCACTCAATTTTTTTTGTGAATACAAGGAGATTAAATCATTTATTTTCTGCTTATGTCCCTTAAAATGAATAAGTTAAATTTTTTAATTATTTATAAAAATAGTTAGACATAAATTGTTATCGATAATAAAAATATTTTTTTATTAATTAATTTTTTAAAAATAATATAAATAATTTATTTTTCGAAAAATAAATGAAGGGTTGATTTCGAGTGAGATTAGTGTGTCTGTTTCTTCTTCCGGAGCGCCCCACTGATCCTGTCCCTCTCAAATTCTGCGCACCACCCTTGTCTGACAGGTCGTATCATCTCCCTCGCTCACGCAGATGGAGCTTTGCCTTTGCTTTTCCTTTTCCTTTTCTTTTTTTGCTTTTCTTGCCCTTTTTTCCTTTTATATTTTCCCATCTTTTGATTATTATTTTTAAATCCCTGTTTCGATCTTCTCTTGGTTAGTTTATGGGAACAAATCATGTTGTCACGTTATGGAAATGCCCTGCAACGAGTCTTTTGTGAAGCCAAAGTGGGAGAAGATGGACTGAAAAGGTGCTGGTAAAGCGAGAGAGAGAGAGAGAGAGAGAGAAGGTGGATACAAAGGGAAAGTGAGATTTCGAGAGCACACCATTTGTGATTTTTTGTCGAGCATGTTCATGACTCTCATTCTGGGACTAGACCATGGCTCCCAACAAGCTCTTCCCTGTTGTCTTCTTCTCCGTTACTTTCATGATTCTGTCTTCTTCTCTCCCTCGTCTCTGTCTCTGTTACGAGCCTCGCAACCATGAAGGTAAAACCCGTCAACTTTTCTCGTTCCCATACTCTGTGTGTGTGTGGGGTGGTAAGCACTGATACCCTTTTTTGGGTGTTCTTTCAGTGGAGGCTTTGATCGGTGTGAGGAGAGAGTTGAATGATCCGCATGGAGTTTTGAACAACTGGGACGAAGATTCTGTCGACCCATGTAGCTGGGCTATGGTCACTTGCTCGAGTGACAATCTAGTCATTGGCCTGTGAGTTTTTCTTTCACGTTTTGCCATGGCGAATTTTTTTTTTCATTTTTCTTTGGTTATAATTTGGGGAGTTTTTCTCCTGGACCTGGTTTTGCAGAGGAGCTCCGAGCCAATCTTTATCAGGAACGCTTTCTGGGACGATAAGAAATCTCACTAATCTCCGACAAGTGTAAGAAAACAGGACATGCTTCTTCAAGTTCATTCTTTTGCGTTTGGCAACTTTTTGAATTTCTCGTTCAACCTCTGTTTGTTCGCTTTAGAGGTAAAAAAAAAACAGGGGAAGGGCAAAAAGTTTTTCGTTTTGTGTTGCGTCCATCCTCAGTTTGTTGATTTTGATTATTACAAAAAACATATGTTTGACCAGCTTCAGTTTTTCTTTTTTGTCGAACAATTTTCGCTTAATATGCGTGTCCTGTGGTTAATTCGAGTCTTTTAGGTTACTGCAAAACAACAATATCTCAGGCAGCATCCCACCAGAGTTGGGTACTCTTCCAAGGCTAGAGACTTTGGATCTCTCCAACAATCACTTCTCTGGTCCAATTCCTGAGTCTCTAGGGAAATTGAATAGTCTACAATATCTGTAAGTTCTCAATTTTTCTGTTAATTTTTTCAGTTTTCTGTTGTCTTTGCTTCCAGGATATTGTTAGCCAAACCATTTGTGTCCTTTTTATTTTGTGGGTATGAGCAAATTGTGATTACTATTTCATGTTCGTTCCTCCTCGCTGCCTTATGTTTGTCTTTTTTCCCTTTTCGAGGTTCTTGATGTTGTCTAACACTGTTTGTTTTGTCCTGTGGCGAGGTTAGGAGGCTAAACAACAATAGCTTGTCTGGTGCTTTCCCTGTGTCTTTGGCCAAAATCCCACTGCTTGCTTTCTTGTGAGTATGGTTCTCTCTCTCTCTCTCTCTCTCTCTCGCTTGCTCTGTTTTTAACGATTCAATGTCTTGAGAATCGTAATCATGCACCTGCAAACCCTCAAAAGAACGCCTAAAAAAAAAATGCCAAATCTGGATGTTTGGGTGCTGGGTTTCATTTGCTTTTACCCCTGAAGGACTTTCGGTGATTATGCTCTCTGGGTTTTTTCAGGGACTTGTCTTACAATAATCTCAGTGGGCCTGTACCCAAATTCCCCGCTAGAACATTCAAGTATCAACTCTCTCTCTCTCTCTCTCTCTCTCTCTCTCGTTTCAAAATTATACCTTTTTTGGTTTTAAGTCTGTAATTTACTTTTGTGTGGTTGAAATATGCAGTGTTGTAGGAAACCCATTGATATGTGGAGGAAACCCAATTGAAGGGTGCTCTGGATCAACCATTCCTATCACTCTTTCCTTCTTGAATACTTCTGCCGGTTAACTTCTTCTGAACCTCCAGTTTTATTTTAATTGTTCTTCTCAAGACAGTCCTCTGTACCCAATTTGAACTGTCTTTTTATTTATCCTTTTTGTTATTCATAGTCCTTTTTGTTTTATACAGATGAATCTAAGTCCAAGAAATTGGCAATTGCACTTGGGGTCAGTCTCAGCTTTGCCACACTTGTTCTGTTGGCTATCGGGTTCCTCTTGCATGCAAGGAAAAAGAAAACTCATACTATCCTCAGCATCAATGGTTAGTGTCATCATATTCCTTTAAAAAAAAAAAATCTGGCATGATACGTCATTGACTGGTGCCATGTTTTTATTGGGGAATGTCGACTATTTCTGCAGAGAAGCAAGAAGAGGGGCTAATGAGCCTGGGAAACCTCAAGAGCTTCACTTTCAAAGAGCTGCAATTGGCGACTGACAATTTCAGCTCCAAGAACATACTCGGCACTGGAGGTTTCGGGAATGTATACAAGGGGAAGCTTGGGGATGGGACTATGGTCGCGGTGAAACGTCTAAAAGACGTAGTTGGGACAACCGGAGAATCCCAGTTCCGGACTGAACTGGAGATGATCAGCTTGGCAGTACATCGTAACTTGCTACGATTGATTGGATACTGTGCCACTTCGAATGAAAGGCTTCTGGTCTACCCTCACATGTCAAATGGTAGTGTTGCTTCAAGGCTCAAAGGTAGACCCTTTTGTCAAATCGACGCACTTGGCTGGTCAAACTTCATTTTGATCTTTCTTGAAGAAATTCATATGGCTATACACTGTCATGATGGCTCTATGGTACCAATATTGTTGCTTTTTGTATGATTACGGTTCCTGCTCTAATGAACTGGTTTCTGACACATTTAAATTTATGACCTTCGGTTGTACAGCAAAACCAGCGCTAGATTGGAACATGAGAAAGAGGATAGCCATTGGAGCTGCCAGGGGTCTCCTATATCTGCATGAGCAATGCGATCCCAAAATAATCCACAGAGACGTGAAGGCAGCCAACGTGCTCCTTGATGACTATTTTGAGGCCGTTGTCGGTGATTTTGGCCTTGCGAAGCTCCTGGACCATGCTGACTCGCATGTCACAACTGCAGTTCGTGGTACGGTTGGCCATATTGCTCCGGAATATCTCTCAACGGGCCAATCATCTGAGAAAACTGATGTGTTTGGCTTCGGGATTCTCTTGTTAGAGCTTATAACAGGAATGAGAGCTCTGGAGTTTGGCAAAACGGTGAATCAGAAAGGAGCAATGCTCGAATGGGTAAATCACCTCTGCAGATTATTTTTGTGTATGAACTACAACTACGCGTTTGTGTACGGTACAAGAATGCACAAATGAGCAGCTTAAGCTAGCATTCAGGCATTTGGCTTTACTTTTTCATTACGGTGTACTGTTCAAAAAATTCCAATGCATCTTTTAGTTAGTTCTTTTAATTCTGGTATCAGGATATTAACCTTCACATATTGCTCATTGCACATTGATACCCGTTTCAAACATTGTACACCTGAAGCATGTCATTTGGACAGCAGCATTTCAATCTTAATAACAGGTTTTGTTTGAACTTAATTCTTGGAAGGTCCGCACATTTCCTTGCAAATTTTGTGCTTTTAGAGGCCTGTTACATATTAAGTTCAATCAACAAGTCTTTAGAACATTTCCAAATTCAGTGTCGATCCTAGAATGCACCAAAGTTCAGACGTTGCTCCCTGTAAATTTGCAGGCCTGCAAGCAAATTCTCTCTTACAGCATTTGTTTTTCATTATTAACGAGACATCTAACACGTTTAGATTTTTGTGACAGGTTAAGCAAATACATCAAGAGAAGAAAGTGGAACTTCTGGTGGATAAAGAGCTAGGGAGCAGCTACGACCAGATTGACGTGGGAGAGATGCTCCAGGTGGCTCTCCTGTGCACCCAGTACTTGCCGGCCCACCGGCCCAAGATGTCCGAGGTCGTCCGGATGCTGGAAGGCGATGGCCTCGCCGAGAAATGGGCCGCAACCCACAACCACTTGAACCCCGCCACGAACTTCTCCCTCATCACCAGTGCGGCAGCCCAAGCCAACGGCCACGGCCCTGGCCTGGATCGGTCGAGCATGTTCGGCACGTCGGCCGACGAGGACGACGACGACAACCATTCCTTGGATACATACGCCATGGAGCTCTCCGGCCCGAGATAGAGGCGAAACTAGGAAACTAGGAAGGAAAACAAAAGAAAGAAACAGATAGCGATGCGTGAGCGTGATTCTTTACAGCAACTTTCAAAACCCTTATGCCTCCTTTTTCCAAATCTTTTTCCCCAGTCGTAGTGTGTACATACACCTCTTTGGTCTTTTTCTTTTTCTTTTCCCTTCTCTTCAAATCTTTTAGTTCCTTTTTCGGGGTTTGTTCGTCTTCACTGTGCAAAAACTGCAGATGGGGGAACTGTGGAAGGAGCATACAGAGAGCACACGGCCCTTGTTGGCCCCTGCTCTTGTGCAGGAGATGGGGAGGACGACAACATCATCAGACGCTGCTGCGCTCTGTTCCCGAGCGTGGGACAAAAGGTTGAGAGGAGTTTTCAGATCCTTTTCTGGTATTTGACGAGGAGTTGGTGGCGAGAGTGACGTGAACGTGGCTTGTTGGAGCCTGCTTTATTTGGCTAAAGTGTCCGAACTGTTGGTGCGGTACAGTAGTGTCGAGCCTGAGTTGTTGCGGGTCGTTTTCACTTGATGCTCTTTTTCCGTTCTTGGCCTTGTTGCCTCGGGGTCGCGCGCCACTTTGTTCATCGTTTGTCTCCCTTTTCGTAGTTTCCATGTTCCTGGCATTCTTAAGGATCTCGATGCCCTCTTCGTCCTGCTTTTTTTTTTTTTTTTTTGAAAAATTTTCATGGTCTATGTCCCTGATGTATTTTGTTCTTAAAACGCTTCTTGACGGTGATTTCGGCTTGCGATTTCAAAGTTAATCATTTGTCTTGTGCTAAAATAGTACGTCTTTCATAGCACTTGTGACGGACTATTTTCGGTCGCGGGTAATTTGAATACATGTGCGGGGAGTCGGGTTTTAGGACTCCCCTTCAAGAATCCGACAAGGGTTTGAGAGTCGGTTGTGCCGGCAGTAGGTTTTCGTCATGGTTGGGTGACCGTCGGCTCTATGGTCATCTCTTGTGTAATTTCTTTCTTCAAATGTTTTCCTTTCGCCGGTAAGTAGCGGGCGGCTCAGCACAAGTTAGGCAAATTAGGCGTCGATGGTTGCCGTTCTCCACCGTTGTCCATAATAACCTTTCTTACTTCCGACGGCAGCAGCTGACGTCATCGTCGATCAGAATTCTCAGCTTCCCTCTCTACTCGATCTCGAATTCGCAATCGACATGGCGTCCGTGCTGTCGAATCCGTGCCCTTCCTCCTTCATAGTCCTAAAGCTTTCAAAGCGAAAGGACTCCTCTTTCAGAGAATCTTATGAACCGAAGGCTTCGTTAAACCATAAGGAGATGACAAAGTGCAATTATCCCATGGCCCTATGCGTCCCGGGATCCAAGGCCCATCATCAATCTTTCCATGACATGAATGTGCGGGAAGGAAACAATAAATTCTGTGTCACTTATAAATCAAATCACAGTACTTTTGATGTTGCGGTATTTTGTTAAAAAAAAAGTGTACGATTTGAAATTTTTTTTTTTTTAAAATGATCGCTTGTATCGCTTTCGAAAATGAAGAAACGGAAAATATTTTCATGATTTGGGGGAAATACTTTGCATCGATAAAGAAAATGCTTTTGATAGGCTAATTATTTCAAGCGATCGTTTTTTCGAAAAACGATTTCGCAAAATGAATTCGACACGATTTTATGCCCCAATACTCTGGCATATGAGCATGAGGAGATTGCTTTTTAATGAAGTGAATTTTTTTTTTTTCAAAAGATAAAGTGTTACCTTTCCTTTCTTTCCTTTTTCCTTTTGCAATTCCTAAAATATTTTGCAAATCTGTAAATTAGATCATTTGCGAGACGAAACCCGAACTAGTGACCACCCCGTTAAATTCTTTACTAAAAGGAAATCGGTTTTGAATTTGATCTTGAAAGTGGTCTCGAATTTGATCTGCTGCTTTACACGGACACGCGGTACACGGGGAAATTATCCAATTGGTTCTAGACCTTTTTAAATGATTGCCGATTGAGTTATGAATTCTCTCATTTTATCAATTCCATCTTAAACCTTTACGCTAAATCCTAACATAATCCTTTAGACTAATTTTTGCAGGAAATCACGGACACAACGATGCGCCACGTAGGACAACCGGCGATGATCAGACTGCTATGTCAGTAGTTTCCGACGAAAATTGACCGAAACAAGCACACCGGAATTTCACCCAAAAGTTTAGAACTAATCTGGTCAAATTAAAAGATTTAAAACCAAACTGAATATGCGTGCAGCTGACAGACAGCAAAAGGCCGAGAATCTCTTGTATTTACGGCGACGGATCGCGCTCAACCAACCCCCTCCTTCACCAATCTCCACCGCAGAACATGGCTGCCGGAGGGGCCCTCCACCGTGCTGATTGCAACCTCCGGCGAACAATCTGAGCCGTCCGATCTGTAGCGTAGCCTCGGCCAGGGACTTTTATTTTAGCGTGGGGGGGGGGGGGGGTGGCTTTAGAAAAAGCCAGAGGACCCCACCGGAAAGGCGAGGCCTTTTGTGACGGGGGGGGATTCCTTGTTAAAAAAGTGATAATTTAAAATTAAGTGATCGGTGACGAGACTTATAAAAAAATATTTTTATTATCTACATAAATATTTAGATATAATAATTATTCGTAATGTAATATTTTTTTATTATCTAATTATTTCAAGCGACATGTGCGATTATTTTTAGGAAACCGTTTACCAGATTAATAAATTTTCACGAAAAAAATTGTACCTTCAATTTTCAAAAGATTCAAAATTACCATCTGGTGCAATCTTCGTATCGCTGGACTTCAGCTCGCCTGATACGTGGATTTTGTATGTCAATAATAAGTTGAACATAATAGGATAATAAGCATGATCGAATATCGAACCCTTTTTACACAAAAAAAAAACACAAAATTCCTCACGCTCAAACCTCCTTTCACATTAATCCAATCGCAATCGTAGAGCATTTTCATTTCAAGTTTTTATACGAATTTATCTTTAATCCAAGTGATTAAATGCTGTAAAGAGGGAAATGACACCACTGACTGATGAGATTTAGGCACGCACGGGCCAACTTAGATTTGATCAGCCGACTAGACGAGGCATTTTCCTTCTTGAGCTTGACTCGCCCCCATTGGGCTCGATCTACGCATGTATAGAATGAACTATTTCTATTGGCTTAGCAAGAGTTTTAGACAAGAAAAACTTTTAAACCCGGTTGCTGATTTGGCTCATCCGCTGATTCAGCCCATTTGCAAAATTAGTCGGCAGTACAAATCTTTGGAGAACAAATCTCAACAAAATTTTTGCGAAAAATTTCGAGTAAGAACCTGAAATGCCATCATTTTCTCAAATAAGAGTATAAAGTGGACTTTATTTTAAATAATAGCATAAAGTGTCATCATTATTTCAAATAAGAGCATGAGCAAGGATATTTTCGTCATGTATATTTCATTACTTTTTTTTTTCCCCCTTTTCTTGTTTTGTAGTTTTACTTCTTTCCTTTTTTTTTTTCCCCTTCCTTTTCGTTGGTGGCTGGTCTTAGGCAGTTACGGGCCATTGGTGAGGGTTGGGTGCCCACACTCGCCTACGGCTATCAAGGGTGTTGACGCTTAAATTTCGATTTTTTTAATAATTTATTTTGCGTAAAATTAGGAATTAAACTTTGGTTCCTAAAAAAAAAACAAAACAATTAATTTGATCTTCATTAGCATGCATTGCACAATTTTTTAGCATTCGCACATTTACATTTGCATTAAATTGACTCGTAGCGGACGAATGCGAGAGGACGATTCTAAAATTTAATTAATTGGACCAAGCTCGGAAAATTTGCCTAGACCATGGTGCTTGGAAATTAGCACACGAAATGTTTTAAATTGGGGAAAGTTGATCTTGAAGTAAAATTTACACAAAATTTTTGGAATTCGGCCTCAAAAGGAAGAGGAGATTGGTCGGAGACTCAGAGGGTGTATATACTAGGGGTGGCCACGGTTCCGAACCGGAACTGGAACCCTAAACCGGCCCAATTTTTTAAGTATAAAAATTTCAAGTAAAGTTTACAAAATTGTAATCAAACTTAAAGGAAAAAAAAAGGGAGAGAGAAAGGGATTGACTTAATGAATTATCATTAAGTGCTTACATATCTTCTTGGGGATAGAAGAATCAAAGCCCATGTAGTTCTTTTACCTTTGATAACCCCATACTTACCTCATCGTCAATCGTCGCTTCCGGCGGTGGTTCCCGTCATGGTGCTCGCTCCATCATCGAAAAATTCGGCTTCTACGTTGCGATCCATCTCTTATTATCAATATTGAGCCTTCGTCCAATCATCGACACAAGCTTGAGCCTCCACAGACTGCAGAGATAATCTTGAACGGTGATCGTCCAAAATGTTGCCTGCAGCGCTAAAAGCTTGTTCAACCGCAACTATTGAACAAGGAGTTGCTAAAACCTGTCTAGTGATGATATAGAGAATTCGATATTGACTCGAATGCTCCTTCCACCACTCTAAAATTTGAAAATCTGTGCCACTTGCAAATGAGTTAGTCTCAAAGTTAGTGCTTAAATAGTAATCAAATTCGAAAATATCCGTGCGCCTCATTTGTCTTTTTTGCCTACTCATTAGCATTTTATACCCTCTACTCATTTTACCTTCGCTCTCGTTTTCTACGCGACTAAATTGAGAAGAAGATCCAATATCAGTTGCGTTATATCTAATATAATAATCATTATATAATGCTACTATTGAGTTGCTAACTATCCCTTTTAATAAATTAATATTTAATTCTATTTTTAAATGAAGACATCCATAATACATAGTCAAAAAATCTTTTACGCCTTCTAATTTTGTACGTGGATCGAAAACAGAAGCAACCAAATAAATAAATGGAATATATTTATAATAAGTTAAGTCATTTTGATTTCATTGCCTTAATAGTTGCACATAATTGCTCATCGTCTTCATATTCTTCAAAAACACCAGCAATATTAACACACTCTATTATAAATAAATGAGTCGTAGAATAATAAACACCGGAAAAAGTATAAGTTGTATCATTGAAAACTTTTAAACAATCTAAAATTTTTTGGCAAATATCCTAATGTTGTGGTAATAACTCAAGTTGAGGAATATTAGTCGAAATAAATGCACATAATAAATCTTTATATTCAAAAGATTGATTAAGCAATTCGTACGTGGAATTCCAACAAGTTTGAACATTTCTTGAAAATCTTCTTGCCCTTTTTCCATATTATTTACAAAATCTACACCAATCTTTCATAATTTGGGGATGTCTCCATAAATATTGGATTGTGATTTTTATTGGGTTGAGAAAAACGTTAAGAGTTTGTAAATCTTCTTGTACACTTAAATTTAAAACGTGGCAAGCACATCTAACATGAAAAAATTCTCCACCAAAAGTGGGTTTACAAAGTTTTTCCAACTCTTCAATAGAAGCGGTATTTGCCGCGGCATTATCAAAACCAATAGAAAAAACTTTTTCAACAAAACAATATTCTTCTAAAACTTGTCTAATTAATCTATAAATATTAATTGCCGTATGTCTATCCTCAAAAACTCGAAATGCAATAATTCTTTTTTGAATATTCTAATCGTCATTTATCCAATAACACGTAATGCCCATATAAGAATGAATTTGCTAAGGATCGGTCCAAACATCGCTACCTATATGCACACGTCCATTATAATTCATAAAAAATATTTTTAATTCTTATTTTCGTTTTTTTATACAAATTAAAAATTTGGCGTTTAAGGGTATTTCTAGAAACGGGTTTTGCTTGTGGAGTACATGCATTTTGTATAAAATTATTAAAACCAAATTTCTCACCAAAATTAAATGATAAATATTCTCCAGCCGTAAATCTAGCTAATTCTTCTTTATAAACATTTTCGCTATAACGGAATAAATGAGGAGTGTTAGTTTTGGCGTTGTTGACACCTGAACTTTAATCATTTTTTCTATTGCTAAGGTAATAAAAAATCCATAAAAATTCATAAAATCGAAAAATCAACTTTGGGGACCTTAGCCAAGCCTAGGGAACCAATTTTGACCAAAAAACGATTTTTCATATTTTCAGTATTTTTACGTATTTTTTATTTATTTATTTTCAAAAATTAATAGAAAATCCATAAAAATTCATAAAATTGAAAAATCAACTTTGGGAACCTTAGCCAAGCCTAGGGAACGAATTTTGACCAAAAAATAATTTTTCATATTATATATATTTTTTAATTTTTTTTTACAAAAATATTTGAAAATTTTGAAAAAATAACATTTGAGGCCAAAAAATACACAAAGATAGTTAATATTTTTATTTTAAATCTATTTTCATATTGGCCATCGCAAATTCAGAAAAATCCAATTCGAGTCACGTGTTCCTTCACGAGTATAATCTCGAATCGGGCCTAAAAAAATTTAATTTGAGTCAACTTATTTTTAACTTTCACTTTTTATGAGTTGTGACATTGTCTTCTAATATTTTAAATTTTCATCTTGGCCCAATTATACCCAGAATGACTTAATTTTGCAAAAGGGCTTTAATTAAATTATGCATTATTTTCAGCGACAAGAAATGAGCTTAAATTTGACATGTGGTAAATTTTGGTGTGTCAAAAATTGTGAGGAGATTTGGACTTAAAGAAATATATTTTTTCAGGGACTGAATTGTAAATACTTAAAATTCAAGGACTAAAGTGCAAATACCTAACTCTTGAAGGATTATTTTACAAATAATAAAAAGAAAAGTTAGTGGATAAATTAGAATAGAGAAGGGAAGATGAAGAAGAGGAGATGAAGAAGAGAAGTTGGAGAAGAATGGATGGAGAAAATAAGATAAGAATAGAGAAGGGAAGATGGAGATGAAGAAGAGTTAGTAGAGAAATTAGAATGGAAGATAAGAATAGAGAAGTGAAGATGGAGATTAAGAAGAGTTAGTGGAGAAATTAGAATGGGAGATAAATATGGAGAAGGGAAGATGAAGATGAAGAAGAGTTAGTGGAGAGATTATAATGTGAGATAGAGATGGAGAATGGAAGATGAAAATGAAGAAGAGTTAGTGGAGAAATTAGAATGGGAGATAGAGTTAGTGGAAAAATTAGAATGGGAGATAGATGAGTAGGTTATAAAAGGAGAAAGAAGTGAGCTTGAGAAAGGATTCTTGAGAGAGAAAATTTGAAGTGTTTGGGAGGATTGGATTTTTTGGAGAGAAAATTTTGGGTGTTTGAGAGAGTTTTGGGAGATTGAAGAAAAATTTGAGAGAAAGAAAATACCAAAAGAGAGAGAATTTTGAAGATGATGGGAGTTTAAAGCTATGGGTTATCATCACAAATTCCTTCATCGATCAATATAAATCAAGAGTTCATCCTCGTCAACGAGCAAGCAAATTCGAGCTAAGTGTTTTTATTTAGTTATTTATTTATGGTTTTACTCGCAAATTAGCACAAATTGTATACACTTTCTCCATCTCCCATTTTTTCCCATATTTTATGTCAGGAGAAGGATATCTCTATGTCAACAGCAAAAATCTCGTAGAGATGCAAAAATCGGCCCAGACAAGCTCCTAAGCTGTCCACCGATTTCTCAACTGATCTGTGACTAAAAGTCCCTCTTAATTCAAAAGAAACTCTCTATATTGGGAACATAGAGAGCGAAAATCAATTATAGAAATCCCTCCCAAAAAACGGGAGATAAGTACTCTTTCCACTCTTTTGGTTTTAGGTGCAGATTAGCACATATTTTGTATACTGACACTTCACTCTATTTTATGTCAGGAAGCCGCAGCTCTATATCAATGGTCAACCCTATGGAAGCACAAAATCGGCTTGGAGGAGTCCTCAAGCGCGCACAAATTTCAAATTGTTGAATCAATTCGTTGTATTTCATTTTAAAGAATTCATACCCCAGAATGGAGAGGACAAAGTCCATCCGCAATTTAAATATTTGCACCATAAATCCCAAAGGGAAGAGCCAAGCCAATGCTTAGCCTCCCATTGGAGGTTTTTACTTACAGTAGTTAAATACCTGCAACTTAAATACCTGTACCTTAAATCCCAAAGGGAAGAGCCAAGCCGATGCTTAGCCTCCCATTGGAGGTTTTTACTTACAGTAGTTAAATACCTGCAACTTAAATACCTGTACCTTAAATCCCAAAGGGAAGAGCCAAGCCAATGCTTAGCCTCCCATTGGAGGTTTTTACTTACAGTAGTTAAATACCTGCAACTTAAATCCCAAAGGGAAGAGCCAAGCCAATGCTTAGCCTCCCATTGGAGGTTTTTACTTACAGTAGTTAAATACCTGCAACTTAAATACCTGTACCTTAAATCCCAAAGGGAAGAGCCAAGCCAATGCTTAGCCTCCCATTGGAGGTTTTTACTTACAGTAGTTAAATACCTGCAACTTAAATACCTGTACCTTAAATCCCAAAGGGAAGAGCCAAGCCAATGCTAGGCCTCCCATTGGAGGTGTTTATTCACTGTCATGTACTTCATATAATTTAATTTTTGAATCATCAGGCCCAAAAGATGAGTAGGTCGTAATACTGCACAGAAGTCGTTAGCACACTCCCTCTTTCGGCTTCAGGGAATCTTTAACACTTAAAAAATATAACAAATAAAAATATATACCATCCATGCATCCTATTTAAAAGGTGAAAACACAAAAGAGAATACCCTACTAGAGCCTTAGGAATAAACCAAGCATGAGTTGCCGAATTAGGATATCCATGAAATTAAGGTACCGAAAGGGCATTAGTTTTAATTAACTAGCGTAACCAAGTCCCCGAGCTCCTAATCTCTGGTTCGCAGGAATAAATTAGTTCTCCCGCTAATTTATTTAGGTTTCTAATCGACCTACCAAGAACGATTAGTGGCGACTCCAAATTTCAAAATCATTTAAACAAAAAACCAAAGTTGCGATTCGGTAGGGCTTGGGAGGGTCCGCGTTAGGTTAGTCAAATCTAATTAACCTAATAATCCGTTAACCCCTTTTGAAGATAAATTTTTTTTAGGGGGTCGCGACAGACTGGCGACTCCGCTGGGGAAGGGGTTTTTAAATTTTCGAAAAAAGATACGAGTTAGAATATTTGAATTTTTTTTAGAAATTTTAAAAGTCTTAGTGGACTTAGGTCAATGAAAATTTCATGCATATCTCGCTTCTGGCGATATTGTTTGGGACTCATTCTATAGGTGTTATATGTTTTTGCAGGATGGGAGTTATAAGGGGCGGAGTGTTTGGCTAACCCCTTTGTTTTGCAGGCTCGGTGTTGGGTTTATTTGTTTAATTTTGCACATTTTTAGAAGCGCTGTTTTGATATCAATTGTTGTGCATGTCTTGCATACTCTGAGGATCACGACACCTGCACACACAAGCGTCTAAACCCAAGTCGCGAAATTCTTCCTAGAAAACCATAGATAGGGATCGAATATGCAAAGCTCTTGCGTCGATTGCGCTCGGGTTGACCATATTTTATTCCGCTCATTATCTGAATTGACAATTCTTCCCATTGTGATTTGATTGCGCGGAGGGTAAGTTTGTCAATTCAGATAGTGGGAGCCTTTTTAGGTCCATACCTTGTCTCTCCTTCTTTTATTTTCTAGAGTCCACTCCTCACTTGAGTCATGCGCATGACTATGTGATTTGCATTTCTCCAAGGTAAAAGTAAGTTCTCTAATTTTATCTTGTATTTATTTTCGGTCGGTCCATGCTAGGTGTTAGTCAGTTTTTGAGCTTGATATTACGACCATTCTTTTTAAAAGAAAATAAAAATTAAATTTGTCCCTCATTTCTTTTAATTTTTTTTTGAAAAAATGATGTAAAAAAATCCATTCATGGGAATTTTATTAACCAATAAGGGATTTTTGTCATATTTTTATTGCTTCAATAAAAATGAAATTTTCCTGAAAAAATTTTCCTCTGAAAATTTCAATAAAAAGAAAAATTCCTTAAAAAAAAACTCTAGTAGACATCAAGTGATTTTATCACATTTTTCAAATTATAAAAACTTGCAAGAAAATTCTTCTCGAGAAATTCGCTCATGTTTTTCTAAGAAAATTTTCTCTAAATAAAATTAGACTAATTGACCAATAAGAGATTTTTGTCATGTTTTTTTTCTCTCCAATAAAAATGAAATTTTCCTGACAAATTTTCCTCTGAAAATTTATTTCGATAAAAAGAAAAATAAATTTAAAAAAACATCAAGTGATTTTATCACATTCTTTCAAATTATAAAAACTTGCAACAAAAATTCTTTTCGAGAAATTCGCTCATGTTTTTTTAAGAAAAGTTTCTCTAAATAAAATTAGACTAATGTCTCGGGGGAATTTCGTTAACCAATAAAGGATTTCTATCATGTCTTTCCTGCTTCAATAAAAATAAAATTTTCCTGACAAATTTACCTCTGAAAATTTATTTTGATAAAAAGGAAATTCCTTCAAAAATTTTAGTAAACGTCAAGAGACTTTGTCACATTCCTTTAAAAAAATAAAAAAAAAGAATAATAAATCTGAAAAAAATTCTGTATAAAAAATTAACCCATTTCTTCCTAAGGAAATTTTTTTTTCTTTCTTCTGATTTCTCTATAAAATAGAAAAAATCAAATTGGACTAATATAGGAGTCATGGACCGACATTTCTTGTGTCGCATACTAATTATATCCTTTTCTTTTGCAGAGAGATCCTAGATACCCCAGACGGGTGTAAAAATTAAGTTCAATAATATATCAAGAATCATCTTCAGAAATACCAAAAGACGAAAAACACCGAGGCTTCAACTGTTAATTCTGGGGGGCAAACGAACATTGTCCATCTTTGACAGACAAAGTTGTGTCAATCCGTAAACTTGTATGGGCAGTGTATTCTGATATGACGGTGGATTTATACTGATTAAACATGGGGGCATATTTAATGTATTGCAGAGGATCCCGCGTCTTTTGAAAAACAATATGGATTATATAATCAGAACCCATGAAACAAATACCTTTACCTGATCAAATCAACCAGAGACCGGTCTTAAAATTTCCTCTTATCCGAAACATGCGGAGGACTTTAGAGGACCGAGGTTCTATTAATGAACGTGGCCCACAGGAATTTCTCCCGACGCTACAGGCCACCGACACGAGCAAGTGGACGCAGAAAGAAACAAAATATGGATAAAAGTGGGCACACAACAGGTGGCCGGATTTACTACCAGCGCACTGATCGAGTGGTCATAGCGTTATTGTTCGTGATCTCAAGATGGATAGTGGGGGCCACCGCCGAACCCATCATCAATATTCTCGATATCATCGTCTGGAGCAATTAAACAAGAACATCAAGAAGAACATTAAGCCTCGACATCTTCGGTACCTCAAATCGTTCTGTTATGCTATGCGGAAGAAACGATAGCAGGAAAATTAAAAAAAAAACAAAACAAAACACGTGAAGCTTTTCTTTCATTCCATTCATCAAAGAGTATTACAACAACTCACTGGGGAGGAAAGGTAAAGCCAAACTGGGCCCTGATGACCATTACGAAAGAGCTCAACTGACTCTCCAAACAGTTGATGCTCTGGATGCACCGGGCGCTCTCGGGATCAAGCTCCGCGAGCCTAAAGAAGAGGCGATCGCACTTCTCTTTAACCTGGGCCATAGTGGCCTCGTAATGCTCAACGGCAAACTCCAGGTCCGGAACCGCTGCCCTCTCGAAAGCAATGTCTGCCGTAATGTCATCAAGTCTCTCCTGCAGCCAACCACATTTACACCTCATCACAATATTGCCTGGCTCCTATTCGGCGTAAGTTCGGACCAAGGCCAGACGGTCCACCAACTTTCCCCTCTCACGAACCAGCCACGAAAGCTGATCGTTGGCAAACTTGAGGGCCTTTTTGTGATTATCAGCCACAAACGTAACTGTTGCCAGACGCTCGTGCCGGTCTCGGTAACGGGCTTTCACGACGGCGGTCACAAGGACCGTCTCATAAGCACGGTTATAGGCAGCCAGAAAATTGATGAAGAGGGTCGAGAAGTTCCGGTACTCCTTCCCTAGTTGGGTACCCTCAACAGAAGCAGCGTCCACGGTCCTAAATAAACCGAGGATTTCAGCCTCAACGGTAGAGTTTTTGGCTATATGAGCGTAACCTCTACCAAGAAGATTGTAGAGTCTCTCCCACCCAGCTAGGACTTCGGCGGATAAGGTATGGTTAGGAGAATTAGCCATTTTTGAAAGCAGAATACGAAAGAAAGGGGGAGAGAGGTGAGGCAGATGAGCGGAATGCGAAGATGGTAATCTGCTTTGAAGTAAATATTGATTTCATAGTGACGGTATCAACCAGTCAAGATTTCTCTTATCTACCATTCTCTATTGGCACCACCCTCGTTGGCTCGAATTCCCATCAGATGGCGACTGCGAGCTAAGCGAGTCCGAAATCTCCGCAGAAAGTTTGACGAGACACCGCCACTTTGAAAAAGAAGACGGAAAGATGAGCTGAGTGGAAGACACGGCAAACGTTAGCGAAAAGGAGATACGACTCGTCTTTATTGGAGGACCCGCCAGTAAATCGACAGTGGAGATCTTGACAAGGGCCCTCTACCACGAAAAGAAAAAAGGAAGACGAACTGAGCGAGAAACAAGGATTTCCCCTTTGATCAAAAGCTGAATATCAGATTTTCTCCCTCGAAAAATCTAATAGCACTGCCCGTGAAGAGGGAAGTCGTTGCTATTGCCAGAGAGAGAACTTGTCCTCATTTGATAGTGAGAGTTCATTCGCAAGAACTCGCAGGAGAAAGATAGAGAGGAAGGAGTTCTCGTGGGAGAGGAATTCAAAACCTTCACCATCAAAGCATCGGCTTTCAAAGCCTGTTACGAGAAACCATCGACGATCCCGTGATCCCTCAAGTCCAAGAAGACATCCTGAGGCGGTCTCGAGTCGGCAGTCCTAGATCTAGAAATATGTCGAGCATTAGGGAAACGGGCGCATGTTCAACCCTGGTCGAAGCTAATGAAGTTCCTTACCCTGAGGGTCTACTGGTCATGGCCATTGACGGTAATCCAGTCTCTCTGTCAATCCTTGTTACCGTATTGAGAAAATGCCGGTATAAGGTTGTAGCTCAAGCAAAGGCGACAGAGGCCTTAGAGATATTAAGGAGGAGTGGTGACCAGTTTGATATCGTCCTCACCGCCATGGTAGGGATTGACATGGATGTTTTCACTCTCTTGGAAGTCATCAATTCTAAATTAAACATGCCAGTCCTCGTAATATCGGTAAGCGATGATCAGCAAGCCATAATGAAGGCTGTCTTAAATGGGGTCCAAGACGTCGTAACGAAACCAGTTAGGGTTCAGATGCTTCAAAACATATGGCAGCACGTGGTAAGGAAGCAATTGCACGACCATGAGAACAAGCATCAAGCCTTCAATTTTGTTCCAAGCAACTGGAGAAAGAAGATGAGTTGGTCTCCCGAGCTGCATCGTATGTTTGTTAATGCAGTTCAACAGGTAGGAATCGATTCGGCACGGCCGCAACATATACTGGAAATTATGAACGTAGAGGGACTCACTAAAGCAAATGTTTCGAGTCATCTTCAGAAGTACAGAAAAAGGGTGAGAGAACACAATGCAGCTCAGAATCAAGAAAACCAAGGCGGGACTGATCCAAGCCTGAACGTCGAGTCTCCTCGCCACCATAAGTTCCACAGGTTAGCATGGGGCGAGCCACTTCCCATCATCAACCAAGCTAGTAACCATGCCATCAATCCCCCAGGCGTTAATCAAAGTATCCCCCAGAATCACCCTAATACTCTTTAAGAGTATAGACCGCAGGAGCAGTGTATTCAGATTCCTTGGTTTGAGCACCAACCTGTGGCTAGAACTCATCCCATGATCAGCGCGCCTGCGCAGCTAGAGAATCAGACAAGAAGTTATCCTGAGCACTTCCACTTCTCTAATCCTCGAATGGAAGGAGTTTTTGGCAGCAGGACAGTTGGTGATCCCCACACTTTCTCGAGTAATGATGAAGGCTCCTGCATGAGAAGTCAAATTGCTCATGGCGAGGACAGAATGAGAAATCTACCGCCAGCATTTGCCAACAACAATGCCCAATTCGAGCATCAGTTGCTGGAAGGTTCAAGAGATTACCCAGATGATGAGCTTACTGCCCTAGTCAACCAGTTTAGGGTTGACAGACGTCCCAAGCCGCGATCAGGAGCCAGTGAGTAGGGACTCTCAAACATCGGTTATCCACACCCGAACCAACACGAGACTAGCTGATTATCGAAGAGCCACAGGAGAGGCAGAACTGACCTTGAATAAGTGCACCTTTCATTTCATGCTTAATTCCCCTGCGTATGATATTTTCCAGCTTTCTAGGTGTCTCGATTTAATTCAAGGACAAGGGGGCAATTTATTTATCCCGTCGAATGCGTGAATCCCTTTTTATGCTAGATTTAGGGCGGATCAATTTGTGACAACGTCGCTGACTGCCATAATGAGAAATTTTGAATGGCCTCACGTAGGGAAATTTCAAGTGAAAAGCCCAGGCGAGCTCGAAGACAGGTAACTGTGTGTCGTTCCAATTTACCCTCAATCGTTGCAAAATGCTAAATTGGATTTGTTCCATTCTCACCCAGGGGATTGCAAAGTGCCTCAAGAGTGTCGCAAAATGAAATGACCCAATGGAATGCGATAGGACTCATTCGCCTTCAAGGTAACCTTCAAATTAAAGGAGCCCTCCGGTCCACGGACCCAATGGCATGGAAAATGATGATGGTCCAAGGCAACCCGAGAGAAAACAAGGCCCAACTAAGCAAAGCACATATGTGGCAAGCTCAAAGTGAAGGGCAACTCGGGACATACAATTCAATCCAATCCAAATGAAGGAACTTCCTCAATTCAAATTCAATGGAAGTATACACAAGGGTAAAACAGTATCGTTCCAATTTTTCTAGAATATGAAGAACATATACTGCCGCATTCTCTTTCATTTTTGCAGGGGAAGTCTCTACTGGCCAAATTTTCCTGTCTACCATTCCCTATCAGTATCACCTCCGCTACTTGTCTCCAATCTCGAGCCAAGCAAATCCGACGTCTCTACGGAAAAGTTGGACGAGACGCCACTACTTTGAAAAAGAAAGGATAAAAAATAAGCTGAGTGGGAGACAAAGACATTTTCGGCAGAAAAGAGATACGACTCGTCTTTATTGAAGAACTCGCCAGCAAATTGACAGTGGAGACAGCAACAAGGGGCCCCCTTCCACGGAAAGATGGAAGGAGACGAGCTGGGCGAGAGATACGATGAAAAGAAAATCGAGAAAGCCAGAACACTCGAGATAGGCAATACAGTTGCTAAACCCACGTCTAATTTTAAAGGAGGCATCTTCTTGATAATTCTCATTCGTGCTCGAAAGAGAGACTCTTAAAGCATACACAGTCTCCCAGAAAAATCCAGAGAGTGAAAATACAAGAAGAGATATTAAACTTTGAGAAATCGTTAACCAAATCGAAGATGTCTCAACCCAACACACTTGAAAGTTATCGTTACTTGCTGAATATGGGAGAGGAAGAGTTCGAAGCCATATTTGGGATCGAGCCTATGGAGTCCGGCCCTTCCACCGACGACGTCCAAGAGCCCGGTAAGGACAATGACAACAACGGTAAAGGTCAAAAGAAGCGTTACCGTCGCCATACTGAGGAGCAAGTACGAAAGCTTGAAGCTTTCTTCAGAACGTGCCCTATGCCAGACGGCAAACAAAAAATGGAACTGAGTCAAGAGCTAGGCCTTGAACCTTCGCAAATCAAGTTTTGGTTTCAAAATAGACGAACCCGAATGAAGACTCGTCATGAGCACAACGAAGCCGAGTTTCTAAGAGTTGAAAATGAAAACCTCCGAGCGGAAAACAAGATGTATAAAGAGACTTTTGACTCCGCCACCTGCCCCAACTGCAATAGCCTCCTCCTCACCCTCGATGAAATGTATGATCTGAGGATCGAAAATGCACGTTTAAGAGGTGAGTTAGACCAATTTATAACAGGATCGAGTTCTGTTGGAGCAGGGTACAAAAGGACCAATGATACTGGATCAGTATCAATACCTCCCGAGGAAGAAGGGACAGATCACCACCAAGCGGACATTGACGATGATCTTTTCGCCATAATCAACCAGTTTGATATCGGTAAAGCATCGGGACTGTGATGCACTTGTTCAGCCAGTGACCACCAGACCTTCTATATGGCCGATGCATACCTAATTTGGGATGAAGCCAGCTGATCATGGGAGAGCTTGTAGAGGAAGCAGAACTGATCCTGAATGAGTGAATGTGTTTTATTTCCTTGCGTGATATGTTTTTCTGCTTTTGTGAATGTGTAAAAGCAAGGAGTAATAATCCGACTTCCCCCTATTAAATGCTCGAATCCGCCACCTCACCAACCTCGCGACGAATTGATGGCGAGTAAAAATCTGGATAAACCTGAAGGGTAACTCCGTATCGTTTCAATTTACCCTCAGTTGCTCCAAGTTTTAAAATTAAGCCCCTTCTATTCTCAGGAAATTGCAAATCGACCCGAGAACGCAATCATATCCGAATACAAGTTGAACAAAATTTGGGGGCAAATCGACTCATGGGCATTACCACGGGATGGACAGCTTCGGACAGAGGAAAGTACAAGCGAAAGACGCGAACAATCTCAGAAATGGGTAATTCTGTATCGTTCTAATGTGCACATAATCATCTCAAGTCTTGAATTGTCTTATTCCATTCTTAACAGGGATTGCAAATTACCTCGAGAAATACCGTAACATGGCATAAGGTGATACAACAAGGCTGCTTTATCCCCAAAGATTAACCTTTGAAAGGATAGCCCCATGGACACCTATGGTCCAATGGACCGAATGGTATGGGGGATGACAGTAGGTCCGAAATATCCCGAGTTCGATCCCCGAGGGTGGGGAATGTTGTATGTATTATAAATAAATGAAACAACTTTTTGTGCATTTCTTTTTGCAAGCAGGAATACTCGACGAGTAATACCGAAGTCAATATTTTGCTACATTCTCGGCTTAATGGTGAAGCATCCAACAAAAGTCGAAGAAAACTCAATCCAGCAAAATTGGTAAAAGACTTGTCCAAGGCATTCAAGATGAAGGGTAAATCAGTATCGTTTCCAATTTATCCCTTTTAATATTGGTTGACATGTCTCCTTTTCTTTTCACAGGAAATATTTATACTAACATTTAACATGTTGAAGGAGACAAATCCAAAAGAAAAGTATGATCACCTGACAAGATATATTCTGGTGAAAAATGGGGCAAATTGATCGCAAGCTCTGAAACGAAAAAGCAAATATGTCTTCCTTATCTCGTTTGGTTTCAAGAATAATTTCTCTGCTTCTTGCAGGGACATTAAACAAACCAAAATGCTCCATCGCCCATATGCTTCATTGCGCAGGGGTAAAGTTTGAGACAAACCACCCCTCGACATAAGGAGTAGGCTTCCTAATTTGTTCGGTCCGCCCACATACCAGGGGCAATTTAAATTCGCCCATATTTGCACATTATATAAACACACGTGATGCTAAAAAATTGTCACATCTGCATTGTGCTTACACAGTTCATGAATTATGTATGACTATTCCGTGTGTTTAACTTACCAACTCCAACTTAGAGCATAAACTGCACAGGAGATATCAAATGTGCAGAATGGGGCATGACAGGATGAGGAAAGGCAAACCATTTCCACACAGGTCTAACATTTTGATCTACAGATAAACAGCCTTTCTCCAGAGTGAGAAAAAGCCATTTCGGAATGAAGTCCCCCATTCAGATTACATTCGAGGTGTTCATACTATAAGAACCTCCTTAAACAGAAGTGGTAATGCAATACATGATCTATATGTTGATCGATTGCATCATGAGTTATTACATAGACTGCCTTTAATCATGGCAAACTTAGCTAAACAATTTTGTATGAACCAATGAACGCATTGATGAAAATGCTTGCACATGTTAGCTCTGACATTGCCCGACAGGCAACACATTCCCGGTGTTTGAGTTACCTTCCAAAGTCTTGAAATTCATTCGGCGATTATTGAATGAACAAGCCTGGTTGTCCAGAAGCCACCAAGTATTTCTTCCAAATTCTCAGGTAAGTATATCTTCAACCAGAACCTTTCAAGAGAATGAATTCTGACGGTTGTTGGGATACTCGAATCCATTGCGGTACATACAGGTATCCACATTCTTCAATAAAGCATGATTTGTCTCAAGGACAGAAATGTTCGAGACCTTTTGATCTCTGCCTCTTTGGTTTATTCCTAAAACGACAGGAGAATATAATTTGGGTTTGAGTTTCTGCAGGATTCCTGGTCTCCCCAGATTTCAGAATGGCACCCTTTGAGGTACATAAAGTCCTTCTTACAGGCAAATCAAGTCCTTCTTACAGGCATAAAGTCCTTCTTACAAGCAAACCAAGTCCTTCTTATAGGCAAATCAAGTCCTTCTTACAGGCAAACCAAGTCCTTCTTACAGGCACCAAGTCCTTCTTACAGGCAAACCAAGTCCTTCTTACAGGCACAAAGTCCTTCTTACAAGCAAAGTAAGTCCTTTTTACAGGCAAATCAAGTCCTTCTTACAGGCACAAAGTCCTTCTTACAGGCAAATCAAGTCCTTCTTACAGGCAAACTAAGTCCTTCTTACAGGCAAACAAAGTCCTTCTTACAGGCACAAAGTCCTTCTTACAGGCAAACCAAGTCCTTCTTACAGGCAAATCAAGTCCTGCTTACAGGCAAATAAAGTCCTTCTTACAGGCAAAGCAAGTCCTTCTTACAGGCAAATCAAGTCCTTCTTACAGGCACAAAGTCCGTCTTACAGGCAAATCAAGTCCTTCTTACAGGCACAAAGTCCTTCTTACAGGCAAACAAAGTCCTTCTTACAAGCAAATCAAGTCCTTCTTAAAGGCATAAAGTCCTTCTTACAGGCAAATCAAGTCCTTCTTATAGGCAAACTAAGTCCTTCTTACAGGCAAACTAAGTCCTTCTTACAGGCAAACCAAGTCCTTCTTACAGGCACAAAGTCCTTCTTACAGGCAAATCAAGTCCTTCTTACAGGCACAAAGTCCTTCTTACAGGCACAAAGTCCTTCTTACAAGCAAATCAAGTCCTTCTTACAGGCACAAAGTCCTTCTTACAGGCATAAAGTCCTTCTTACAGGCAAATCAAGTCCTTCTTACAGGCATAAAGTCCTTCTTACAGGCAAACAAAGTCCTTCTTACAGGCAAATCAAGTCATTCTTACAGGCACAAAGTCCTTCTTACAGGCAAAGTAAGTCCTTTTTACAGGCAAACAAAGTCATTCTTACAGGCAAATCAAGTCCTTCTTACAGGCAAAGCAAGTCCTTCTTACAGGCACAAAGTTCTTCTTACAGGCAAAGCACCAAGTCCTTTTTACTGGCACCAAGTCCTTCTTACAGGTATCTCCATGTGGTAACCTACCATACGGGTCAAATCTCAATCAAAATTTAATCAGTAGAATCCTTTTATTAGGAATCTACCATGGTACGACCCACCATACGGGTCAAATGGTATGACCCACCATACGGGTCAAATTTTAATTCAATTTTTAATCAGTAGAATCCTTTTATTAGGAATCTACCATGGGTTGATCCACCATACGGGTTCAAGTTCAACCACCCTAAAGTTTTTTTATATAACGAATCCTTAGGTTCTCATTTCATTTTCAGTGGAACAATCATGTCACGACTCTTTTTATTTCCTTGTATTGAGTCGATAAGAATCCAGGTGTCATCTCGTCTTTGAAATGAACCTCTATCGAGCTTCCTTTCAAAGAGGGGCAGCTGTTGACACCTGAACTTTAATCATTTTTTCTATTGCTAAGGTAATAAAAAATCCATAAAAATTCATAAAATCGAAAAATCAACTTTGGGGACCTTAGCCAAGCCTAGGGAACCAATTTTGACCAAAAAAAACGATTTTTCATATTTTCAGTATTTTTACGTATTTTTTATTTATTTATTTTCAAAAATTAATAGAAAATCCATAAAAATTCATAAAATTGAAAAATCAACTTTGGGAACCTTAGCCAAGCCTAGGGAACGAATTTTGACCAAAAAATAATTTTTCATATTATATATATTTTTTAATTTTTTTTTACAAAAATATTTGAAAATTTTGAAAAAATAACATTTGAGGCCAAAAAATACACAAAGATAGTTAATATTTTTATTTTAAATATATTTTCATATTGGCCATCGCAAATTCAGAAAAATCCAATTCGAGTCACGTGTTCCTTCACGAGTATAATCTCGAATCGGGCCTAAAAAAATTTAATTTGAGTCAACTTATTTTTAACTTTCACTTTTTATGAGTTGTGACATTGTCTTCTAATATTTTAAATTTTCATCTTGGCCCAATTATACCCAGAATGACTTAATTTTGCAAAAGGGCTTTAATTAAATTATGCATTATTTTCAGCGACAAGAAATGAGCTTAAATTTGACATGTGGTAAATTTTGGTGTGTCAAAAATTGTGAGGAGATTTGGACTTAAAGAAATATATTTTTTCAGGGACTGAATTGTAAATACTTAAAATTCAAGGACTAAAGTGCAAATACCTAACTCTTGAAGGATTATTTTACAAATAATAAAAAGAAAAGTTAGTGGATAAATTAGAATAGAGAAGGGAAGATGAAAAAGAGGAGATGAAGAAGAGAAGTTGGAGAAGAATGGATGGAGAAAATAAGATAAGAATAGAGAAGGGAAGATGGAGATGAAGAAGAGTTAGTAGAGAAATTAGAATGGAAGATAAGAATAGAGAAGGGAAGATGGAGATTAAGAAGAGTTAGTGGAGAAATTAGAATGGGAGATAAATATGGAGAAGGGAAGATGAAGATGAAGAAGAGTTAGTGGAGAGATTATAATGTGAGATAGAGATGGAGAATGGAAGATGAAAATGAAGAAGAGTTAGTGGAGAAATTAGAATGGGAGATAGAGTTAGTGGAAAAATTAGAATGGGAGATAGATGAGTAGGTTATAAAAGGAGAAAGAAGTGAGCTTGAGAAAGGATTCTTGAGAGAGAAAATTTGAAGTGTTTGGGAGGATTGGATTTTTTGGAGAGAAAATTTTGGGTGTTTGAGAGAGTTTTGGGAGATTGAAGAAAAATTTGAGAGAAAGAAAATACCAAAAGAGAGAGAATTTTGAAGATGATGGGAGTTTAAAGCTATGGGTTATCATCACAAATTCCTTCATCGATCAATATAAATCAAGAGTTCATCCTCGTCAACGAGCAAGCAAATTCGAGCTAAGTGTTTTTATTTAGTTATTTATTTATGGTTTTACTCGCAAATTAGCACAAATTGTATACACTTTCTCCATCTCCCATTTTTTCCCATATTTTATGTCAGGAGAAGGATATCTCTATGTCAACAGCAAAAATCTCGTAGAGATGCAAAAATCGGCCCAGACAAGCTCCTAAGCTGTCCACCGATTTCTCAACTGATCTGTGACTAAAAGTCCCTCTTAATTCAAAAGAAACTCTCTATATTGGGAACATAGAGAGCGAAAATCAATTATAGAAATCCCTCCCAAAAAACGGGAGATAAGTACTCTTTCCACTCTTTTGGTTTTAGGTGCAGATTAGCACATATTTTGTATACTGACACTTCACTCTATTTTATGTCAGGAAGCCGCAGCTCTATATCAATGGTCAACCCTATGGAAGCACAAAATCGGCTTGGAGGAGTCCTCAAGCGCGCACAAATTTCAAATTGTTGAATCAATTCGTTGTATTTCATTTTAAAGAATTCATACCCCAGAATGGAGAGGACAAAGTCCATCCGCAATTTAAATATTTGCACCATAAATCCCAAAGGGAAGAGCCAAGCCAATGCTTAGCCTCCCATTGGAGGTTTTTACTTACAGTAGTTAAATACCTGCAACTTAAATACCTGTACCTTAAATCCCAAAGGGAAGAGCCAAGCCGATGCTTAGCCTCCCATTGGAGGTTTTTACTTACAGTAGTTAAATACCTGCAACTTAAATACCTGTACCTTAAATCCCAAAGGGAAGAGCCAAGCCAATGCTTAGCCTCCCATTGGAGGTTTTTACTTACAGTAGTTAAATACCTGCAACTTAAATCCCAAAGGGAAGAGCCAAGCCAATGCTTAGCCTCCCATTGGAGGTTTTTACTTACAGTAGTTAAATACCTGCAACTTAAATACCTGTACCTTAAATCCCAAAGGGAAGAGCCAAGCCAATGCTTAGCCTCCCATTGGAGGTTTTTACTTACAGTAGTTAAATACCTGCAACTTAAATACCTGTACCTTAAATCCCAAAGGGAAGAGCCAAGCCAATGCTAGGCCTCCCATTGGAGGTGTTTATTCACTGTCATGTACTTCATATAATTTAATTTTTGAATCATCAGGCCCAAAAGATGAGTAGGTCGTAATACTGCACAGAAGTCGTTAGCACACTCCCTCTTTCGGCTTCAGGGAATCTTTAACACTTAAAAAATATAACAAATAAAAATATATACCATCCATGCATCCTATTTAAAAGGTGAAAACACAAAAGAGAATACCCTACTAGAGCCTTAGGAATAAACCAAGCATGAGTTGCCGAATTAGGATATTCATGAAATTAAGGTACCGAAAGGGCATTAGTTTTAATTAACTAGCGTAACCAAGTCCCCGAGCTCATAATCTCTGGTTCGTAGGAATAAATTAGTTTTCCCGCTAATTTATTTAGGTTTCTAATCGGCCTACCAAGAACGATTAGTGGCGACTCCAAATTTCAAAATCATTTAAACAAAAAACCAAAGTTGCGATTCGGTAGGGCTTGGGAGGGTTCGCGTTAAGTTAGTCAAATCTAATTAACCTAATAATCCGTTAACCCCTTTTGAAGATAAATTTTTTTTTAGGGGGTCGCGACAGGCGTGGCCGGAAATTTGTTGTTGAGGAATGTCGATCCCAGCTAGCGTTGGATGTTTTGACCTCAAATGCCGTTGAAATGTTCCATAACCTTGACCACTTACGAATTTGTAATTTTTTCCAAGTAAGTTGATATTTGTTTTCTTCAATGTGCGCTTTCGTGAAGTGCTCCCATATCAAGGAAGTGGATGACCCCTCTCGTCCCATCATTGTTAACACTTCTTCGGTGGGAGGATTCATGCTACCTTGTGTTGGAACGGGTTGCTCGACATTTGGAACATTGTCGATTTCAATTTCGTCTTCATCGAAGCCATAATATGCATAATCTTGAGGACTATGAGATTGAGAATAATTGGACGATTCCATCAACGCCATCGGGCTCTTACCCCTCCCGCCACGGCTTTCACTTGCCATTTTTCGAGAATTTCCAACAAAAAAGAAATGAAAAATTTTGAGAAAAATGAAGAATTTCGAGAGAAATGAAAGTGGATTGAGTATCGGAACTTGAGAGAATTTGAGATTGAGAATTTGAGAGAATTTAAGAGAATTTGAGAATTTGAGAAAAGAAAAATGAGAGAAGTTGTGAATAAAATGAAGGGGGAGGGGGTATTTATAAGAAAATATTTATTATTTAAATTAATTTTAAAAAAAAGGGGGCAACGGCTAAAAAGCCGTTGTCCTAGCCGTTGGGCTGGCGGTTCCAAACCAGGAACCAGAACTGCCGAACTGGTTCGGCGGTTTTCACGGGCCGATTCCGGGTCGGAACTAGCCCGTGACCATGTCTAGTATATACAATCATCATCAAAAGAAGTAGTAAATCATGTTGCACGTCACGTGGGGTATATTATATTTCAAAATCAGAAAGCAGAGGAAAAGATAAACTCCCCCACGTTGAAGAAGCATAAGAAATTATTATGAGGACAGAAGATCGGCTGTCTTTCCTTGACAGCTTAGACCCTCACCTCCATGATTGCTGCACTCACGTGATAATATTTTGAGAGAGAGAGAGAGAGAGAGGTCGAACATTCTTCGACCCAGTTTGTACCGCTGCTGTCCCAGTTTGTGCGGCTGCTGATTCCGCCGTTGCAACCTCTGTTCGACTTGGTATCGGCTGCCGCTGCTCGGTGCTCTCGTCTTTGGCTATTTGAGACCGATTCGATCGCTTCCCGGTACGCGAGATTTGAGGTCGATTTGCCACGCCGCTGTCCAAGCTTCGCATGCGCGATCTAGAGAGCTCCCTTTGTCTGTGGATTAATTGATTGTGGAGAGCGAATTTGACAAACTCGTCATGTTGGAAAGTCCAACCCAAAGGCCAATAGGTGGAGGGAGATCACATGAATATAAAGAGTATTTAAGATTCGTTGTCAAGTAATGTGGGACATATTTCAATACTTCAATATCCCCACTTACATGCAAGCTGGACTATAAGTGGCGCGTGAAAATCTGATTACGCACATTCACATGGAATTTTACCATGCACATTTCGCGAAAAGGGATATAATTAGTTCTGAAACCATGTTAAAAAGCCAAATCCAAAATCTTATGCTAATAGATGGATGGAGACCACATGAATATAAAGAGCATTTAAGATCTATTGTCAAGTAATGTGAGACATACTTCAATACTTCAACATGTCTTGTTAGGTAACAATTGTTCTAACTCATTGTATTTAGAGTTTAGTTGACCAAATGTCCGTTGATCACTTTTTGTGCTAAAAGGAACAAACTTTTCATCAAAGTTCGAACCGTTCTAGGTTGAACATAATTGTTCCATCTTCATCTGACCAGTCGCATTGCGCCGTGCTTCAACCTAGAGCCGTGTAAAGCATGGCACGGTATTGTTGTTCGCCCCTAGGCCGTTCGATTATCGATGATTAGTTTGAATTACAAGAAATTATAGAATAGAGAAGCTTGCCCAAAAAGAGAGAAAAAAAAAAGACTTAAATTTTCCCCTTTTTCATCGCGTCTTCGAAAATTTAAGTTGCAGTTGTGAATTTCGTATGTCTTGAGTTAGAATGTTGGAAAGTGTTGTGAAATTGCCTAGCTCGATTGGTTTGGTCGATTCGTGAGTTATCTTGCATATTCATAAGAAATTTTAATCGGATAATCACGATTTTGCCATGGTCCATTAGTTATGAATTTATAATAGACTCAAAGCGAAGGACTGCAACGACAAGCAAAAAAGAAATGAGAAGGAGCGACAGAGATTAGAACAGACAAGGAACGGGAACCACGTGTGGCCCATGCACGTGCATTTACAGCGACGGTTCGCGCTCAACCAACCCCCTCCTCCACCAATCTCCACCGCAAAACGTGGCTTCGGGGGGGGGGGGCCCTCCACCGTGCTGATTGAAACCTCCGGCGAACAATCTGAGCCGTCCGATCTGTGGCTTTAGGAAGCCAATGGACCCCACCGGAAAGTCGAGGCCTTTTGTGACCGGGTGGGGGGGGTTTCCTCCACGTGGATCGCCCTCTCGATGACGTCTCATTTGGCTTAACCGGGAAACGACGTGGATGAAAGGAATTATGAGCATTAGCACGCGCCTGTTTAATTAAATGATCGATGGTATCACTTATAAAAAAAAATAATGAACGAAAAATATTTTTATTATCTACATAAATATTTAGACATAAAATACCTATTTGTAATGAAATATTTTTAATTAATTAATTATTTCAAAAGATTCGTGAGATTATTTTTAGGAAATTGATTATCAAGTTACTTATTTTTCGCAAAAAAAAAAATTGGAGCCTCATTCTTCGGAAGATGTAAAATTACTATCTTGTGTAATCTTCATATCGCTAGACTTCGGCTTGCGTGATACGTGGATTTTGTATGTGAATAAATGAGTTGAACGTAACAGAATAGTAAGCATGATTGAATATCGAACCCTTTCTATACAAAAAAAAAAGGCAAAATTATTTGTGCTAAACCTCCTTTCACATTAATCCAATCGCAATCGTAGAGCATTTTCACTTCAAGTTTTTATTCCAATTTATCTTCCGTCCAAATGATTAAATGCTATTAATATGGAAATGACGCGACGACCGATGAGATTTAGGCATGCTCAGGCCAATTTAGATTTGAATCAGCCGACTAGACGAGTCAATTTCCTTCTTGAGCTCGACTCTCCCGATCAAGCTCGATCTACGCATGTAGAGAATGAGCTATTTCTAGAGGTTTAGCAAGAGTTTTAAACAAAAGCACTTTTAAACATGGTTGCAGATTTGGCCTGTTGGCTGATTTGGTCTATTTGCAAAATTGGCTGACAATACTAATATTCAGAGTGCGAATCTCAACAAAAATTTTGGGAAAATTTTAAATAAGAATATGAAGTGCCGTCATTTTCTTAAATAAGGATATGAAATGAATTTTATTTTAAATAAGAGCTTAAAGTGTTATTGTTATTTCAAATAAGAGCACTAAGGATATTTCCCTCATCTACATTTCTTGATGTTTTTCATTTTCTATTTTTGAGTTTTCCTTCTTTCCTTTCTTTTTTACTTTTTTTTCCCTTCCTTTTCGCCAGTGGTTGATCTCAAGCAATTGCGGGCCATCGGTGAGGGCCGGGTGACTACACTCCCCTATAGTTATTGAGGGTAGCTGATGACGGTTGCCCCTGACTAGGTGAGGCCACCCAGATCTTACTTGTGGTTGGTCATCGCCTGTGACTAGCCACAGACGAAAAAGAAGAAAAAAAATCAGAAAATATAAATATCGAAAATATTTTTGATCGGACTATTATTTGTTTCACGACTTTATTTGAGAAAAGGTCCAGTTCAGGCCTTACTTGAAATTTTCCGGAAAGCTTGCTTAGATGACCAGAAATTAACCAATAATCCGATCCAAAGACCATTGCAGATCTACCCCCGGCTTCCGAAGCGCCGAGTATTGAATTGGATAAACGGGGGGGACGCTTGGAAACAGCGATAATGACAGCCATGGATGCCGTGCAGACAAGGATCATGGTCATATCTGGGGGACATTTACGAGTCAAAAGCCCAACCAAAGCTCATCCCATGCCCTCTTGTCTCTCTCTCATTATTCAAGTTTATCATCGTATTCGATGACCCCCGCGAAACTTGGGTGCTGTCTTTGTTTTTGCCAAGACCCATCTGTGTTTTTCTCTTTTTGCTTTCCTGCGAAAAGTCCAAGACCCATCTTCGAGACGCTCCTTCGCGGGATTATATTTTGGCTTTTCGATTTGTTGTCGGCGCGATTATCCCTTTGGGGCTGAGACTTGACTTCTCGTCAAGGATCAGTCTTCTTCTCTCCTTGGTGACAACCTCCATTGCTGGTCATTCGACCCGTCCCGTTTCTTGATTCTGGTAAATTCTCGACTTATTGGTTTCCCTGTGATCATGGCTTGTGTGCTATTTCAATAAGTTTTTGGTCTTGGTCTGTGGGAGATTCTTGGATGGTATTGGGTTTGATGAGTATTGTGGAAAGGATGATGTTGTGGGGTTGCACTTTCTTCTTCTTCTTCTGATTAAATTCAAGATGCGGTTACTAAAAGAATGGCCTTTTTGTTCTGTTAGACTGTAACTATGCTTTGTTCGCGCTGGTTTGTTTAATTGTGTGCTCGCGCAGTTGTTTTCTCGCGGGATCAAGAATATTCTCTGCTTTTTTACTACTTTCTTTTTTTAAATATTTCACTGTTTCAGGATCTTGCATCAATTTGAGACATTGAACCACTCCTAAATCTCATCCGCCTTGGAGGAGATTCGGGGTGGTGGAACTTCACATTCTGTCGATTCCTATTGAAGATGAGAGCAGTAGTTCGGTTAATTAGTCAATCTCGAGCTGCTTTCCGGCACCAACATTATTACCACTCCTGTATTCTTGCCAGGAGACAAAAATTATTGGTCTATTCGAGTTTAAATCAAAGGCTACCCAGGTACTATGACGAAATTGCTGTATTTGGACAACCTAACTTAGAGAATTCGAGAGCTCTCTCTGTCGAAGCTGCTAAAATAAGTACTGGAGGTTTGTTCTTTCTGGATGCAGATGATGTGAATCTTTTCAATTGAATGTAAGCCATGAATTGTTTTCCTAGCTATACTTGTTCTCTGCAGATGCAAGTCGAGCAGGGCCGCTCATCGAGTATGAACGTCGAATTGCTGCAGGTGAACTTGTGGATGGTGACATGTGCCAGGTATGATGCGTCAAGCTTCAGTAGAAGAACAAATGTCTGCTGCCTCCTGATAACTAATGTGTTCCACAAGTGTGCGTTGGTATGTGCATCAATTGATATGTGAAAATGGATTTACCAAAAATGATGAAACTAGCACTCAAGCGGTGCAAGCTCAGTTGAGTGTCAAATACCTACTGTATCTTGTAGAACATGAACTTGCTCTGTGTTTTTTCATCGTTATTTGTGCCCCCTCTCCTTCCTGCTTAGAGAGAATTTTTTTCAAGGACGTATCATAGTTAATTATAGTTGATCTTTAATTAGTGAATATTAAATTAAGTTCCAAATGAGGGAAATTATGAACTAATAGGGACATGCTCATTTAAGCTTGGAAAGGTGCATTGCTGAACCTTTATATTTGGGAGACAGTTACCAAATTCTGAAAATGAAGGTTTATCTGATATTTGGGAGACAGTTACCGAATTCTGAACATGAAGGTTTTATCTGACTCATAATATTCACATGTTTAATAACGAAGAAGAAACACTGATTCCTATATGCTCAATCGGTTACAGTGTTAGTGACCTTTAATTGACTGAGTAAGATAATCTAAAGAGAAGTTTCTGTTAGTTTAGCAGTTTAAATAATGAAGCTCAAATGATTAGCTTGCTAGTTGGATGCATCGTTCATGCCTGGATGCACATGAATATGGTTCGGGAAAAATGAGGTAAAGACGGGGCTTTTTTTTTACAGTGGTGTGTGATAGTAGGTAGCTGTTTGAAGCGTCCTTTTCCTCCTCTTTCATATTTTAAGCTGAACTGTGCTCAACTATTTTCTGTTTTCAGCTCTAGTTATGGCAGATAAATTGTTATTGCTTTTTGTTGCATAGGGAGTGCAACACCTGAGTTGAGTTTCAACATGTAGGCAGTCGCCAAAACGGAAATCTATCTATTTCATGGTTTTTAGTTGCATCACTCGTTGGATGCCACAAGACAAATTACTTTCCAGAGAGGCTTGAGTTTACTGTGTGCAGTTGTTTCTAATTGTTTTTTTTTTTGTTGAATGACATGCACATTATGATAATTTTAGGTAGGCACTCTACAAGAGCTGCAGAGACTTTATGATGAGCTTGTTGCTTCAGCTGATGCCTGTAGATTGGATCGCTATTCTTCAGAGAAAGCAGGAAGGTACTGGGTCAACATTCTCAGTAATTAGTGCAGTTCTTTCTCCAATTTCAGTAACTTTTCCCCTTGTCATTTTTACTGTTGAAAAGGGTGACTCTTTTGTACATCATTTCTCAAAAAATAAGTTCATGAATTTGTGTTTTAGGAGTCGGTGGTTGTGGTCTCGTTTTATGCCGCAGAGTACATACTCGCCTGTGAAAGGTCTCTACCTATATGGTGGGGTAGGCACCGGAAAAACCATGTTGATGGACTTGTTCTTCAATGAGCTGTAAGTTATGATTTGCCAATTTAATATTTTACTGGATCATCTCGAGAGATGTTACGCAGTATTTGAGATGGTTTGAGGGAAAAATTGCGGTGATGTTATTATGTTCATTTCAAATTGACTTTTCTCATCTTTCTTTACTGATGAATGTTGATGTGCCCTTCATGATAGGCCTGGAAATTGGAGAAAAAAGAGGATCCATTTTCACGACTTCATGTTAAATGTCCATAGCCGCTTGCAAGTAAGAATATACGTGTGTTCTTTCTCATTTTGAAGTGTCTTTAACTAGTTTTTCCCTAATTGAGCTTGGCAGTTGCTTATTTTAGATCTTCAATCATGTATGGCACTTAAGCCCTGTAAAATTCTAACATAAATATTTGGACAGAAATAAGTTTTGCATTTCATATATGGCAATCATATTAATGTTCTGAAGCTCTTTGCTACCGATATCCTCAGCCATGTCTAATGTGCAGATACTTTATCTGTACTAAGTTTGTCTAATTCTATATCCTCACAGAAACATAAGGGTTTGGCAGATCCACTCGAAGTTGTTGCAGGAGAAATATCTGATGAGGCGATTTTATTATGTCTCGATGAATTTATGGTATAGTAAATGTGGAATTCTAATGAGGCTGATATACTTTTGGATCTTATCTGAGTTAAGTGTCTCTTACTGGCATTGTTCCTTTTTTTTTGTGGCCTAGGTAACTGATGTTGCTGATGCCTTGATCCTTAACCGTCTATTTGGGCATCTATTTGCTAATGGTGCTGTAAGTGACAACATTTCTGGGATTTGTTAATCTTTCTATGCATCATTAAATTGGAAAAATTCAAGCTGGATGGTTGTAAAGTTGTCATATATTTTTAACTACGGTGGTGCAACTGCAGATACTTGTTTCAACTTCAAATCGTGCTCCTGATAATCTCTATGAAGGCGGATTGCAGAGGGATCTTTTCCTGCCGTTCATTGCTACTTTAAAGGTGTGTGTGTGTGTATTTACTTTAGTAAGTTCGTAGACTTGCCACGTACATCTGCTCAAGTTTAATGTTTTCATGTATGGTTCTTGCATCTGCTCAAGTTAAAGTTCTAATTCATTTCTAATGTCCTTTCTATGCAGGAAAGATGTGTGGTTCGTGAAATTGGATCTCTTGTAGACTACAGAAAGATGACTTCGGTGCAGTTGCTTAACTCTCTCTTCACAGAACTCCACACCTGCCACTGATAACACATCCGTATGCCTAACTTTTCTTTATGTCCAATCTCAGGCAGAGCATGGTTCATACTTTGTTGGCAAAGATTCATCTGCATATCTCCTGCAAAAGTTCCAGCAATTGATTGGGGAGCACACAACCGCAAGACCTCAAGAGGTTGAAGTTGTAATGGGACGCAAACTCAAGGTATGTGCCACACATTGTAGTGCAACTTGTATCCTTTTGTTATATCTGAGGCTACTTGTGGTTCTCTCCCGTGACTGCTTTAATTTTGTTTCCTGCTTAGGTTCCACTTGGTGCTAATGGATGCGCCTATTTTCCCTTTGAGGAATTATGTGACCGGCCTCTTGGTGCTGCAGATTATTTTGGTTTATGCAGTAAGTCATTTTTAGTTGTTTTAAGAAGTGATAGTAGTCTAGACACTGACAAACTCAAAACCACTTTTTATGCAACGGGTAAACTAATCTAAATGAAGAGAACGTATAGATGTTATAATGCTAACTGCTACTGGCTGTCTTTGTTTATCAAGTTTCTTGATAGCTATCATTCTTGCATGGGCACACAAACGATAAAAAGTTCGTGATTATGGTCTTCTATGAGGTTGAATAAATTGACAAATGGATATTAGTAGATCTACTCAAGCTAGGGGCATCCAAAATGCCAATCATTAAATTGAAATGGGTAGAGCAATAAAGAGCTTGGAGATGTTTCTACTTCGTTACACTGTTAGAGGTGCCAACTTTGTGCCTTCTCATTATTATCCTAAATGATGATGCTATTTGTCAGATTGTGGTTTACATTGTCATTTTTATTTCTGTTTCATAGAGAATTTTCACACCCTGGCATTGGATGGCGTGCCAATTTTTGGACTGCACAATAGGACTGCTGCTTATCGGTTTGTCACTTTAGTTGATGTAAGCCTTAAATCTGAATAATTTTGTTCTTTGAGATCTTATATTATTTAGGTTTTTTAGCTTCACAATTGGCTCAAGGGTGTTTTAAATCCCTCTACCCTCATCAATGTGTAGTATATCTCAAAGAAACATGTTTTCTTCCTTACGGACCATATCTGGTAAATAGTCTGATGATATTTTTAAACTGTTGAGGATGCCTTTTGGGGATCAGTTAAAGAAAAGTACAATTTCCACACGGAAGTTAAAGTGGGGACCGAGTCACCTAGGCTGTGCTTTAGATAGCAAAGTCGATTATTTTTTTTAGAATTTGTCCTTTTTGTTGGCTCTTTTTCTCTCAGGATTAGGTTTATGGGAAGTTTTTGGGTAGACGATTAACTACGTTTTACCCCACTATTTACCAGGTAATGTATGAAAACAAGACTAGGCTACTGTGTACGGCTGAGGGGAGCCCACATGAACTTTTGGATAGGATAGTGACAATCGCAGATGCACGGCAGATGTCACCTAGAACCTCTTCGAGGTCAAGGAGAAGTGATGATTTGGACCTTTGCGTCGACAATGAACTCGGATTCGCTAAAGACCGCACTATTAGCCGGTATGTAAACCTCCTTTGCTTCCTTATTTTATCAATGACTACTATCATAAACGATTTGCAGACTCCCTGCCACAAAACAAAATGAATTGTTTCAATTACTTTATGTTGGTTTAACTACTATCAACTGATTCACTTATTTTGGAGATCTTTGTGAATGTTTGAGGCTACCTCTTCCACTGAGGCTAGTGAGGCACTAAGCACCGTCTTGTGCTGCTAATATATCTAAAATTCATGATAAGTTGTGCTTTTCCGTGGATATACTTATGTCATCATGTGGACAACCGTTGGTGGATGGCAGAGATGCATGGCATGTGATTATGAGTTATAAAGCCTATAATTATATACCTTAATGATCTTATCATCAGAACAGGGAATTAACTCATCCTCTAAAGCTACAATGTACTTTGCTCATAACTGAATAAGCCGGACTATGTTGCTGAAATTGCTGAAAGTTTGGTTTTGGCATTCAGTAGTGGAAGGTGGCTGCTTTTTGTAGTTTCTCTACCTGATGTAGAGAATTATTTTCGGATTAGCAGTACATCGTTCTGTTGATCAGATCTTCAAGATACCCCGTGCATGTAGGTAGTCTTTATTGGCATGCTTGACCATAGATTTACTGCGACCTTTGATGCAGTTGTCCATTCATATCCAGTTAGTAGTGATTGTGGAATCATTCGATAGAAGCTGATTCGTTTAGAGTGCCCCACTTGTGCAAACGAACGTTCGTGGTGATTTCACTGATTAAGAGATACTGGTACAGATTAACGGAGATGAACAGCAAGGAGTACCTAGAGCAACACACGGCCATGTTGTCAGGGAAGCACATCACTGAAGAAAGTAGCATAGCGAGGCAAATGCCGTGACAGGATGAACAATAAACTCGAAGACCGGCAATCAAACTGTTGTAAGCATAAATAAGTTGCTTGGACAGATATGGCTTTGGCGACTGTACTAACCATCTACACGATGTTGATTCGATCCGGCGGAATAACTCCCGATTCTTTGCCTCTGAAGGCCTTCTGTAATTTAGATGGGAGCTGTAGCAAATGGTTCAGAGAGAGAGCTTCAGCCAATTGAGGCGATTATACTAATCGGATCTTGTGGTCACAGACTCACAGTTCACTGTATCTTCAGATGACTATAGCTTGGAATTTAATGTTATAAATATGGCCAGGTTCTAGCCAAAGTGACCTAATTCAAATGACTTTTTTTTTTTGGGTTATCTGTTTCATAAATCACGGATTTGTGAAATATTCACTAACCTCATAAAGAATCTGAAAAGAATCAATTAGAATCTCATTCAGACCGAGAATTCCTGTAATATTTCGGCAATGTTCTGAAGTTTAACTCAATTCAAGGTGATTTGAAGGAAACCAACTATAGATTTTGAACAAGAAACTAGAGAATTGTGCAGAGGGAGGAGCCATTGAAGTATGAACAAGAAATTAGAAAGTTGTGCGGAGAAAGGAGGCCTTTGTAACACCATCCACGGTTTGATCAGTAGAAAAGACATGGACAAGATCAATAGTTCCTCGAAGAAGAATGCTCTCGAGTATGATGAGCGTGCATATGAAATATTACATTTCAGTTGATCTGAACTTTGATGTTGCATCGCACCAAATATTAATGGGTCATTTTAGAGGAGCACCCATGTCTTCCAAAAGCCAATACGGTCAGGCATGTTAGCTCTAGATACGGGGTCTTATCGAGCCGCTTTGATCGATTGCTCTAGACCTTTGGTCTCTACCCCGGAGTTGAGCACTACTATTTGCCAAAGCGCGACAATCAGATTCGGCTCCAAGACGCGAGTTAATGGTTTGCTTCTTACTAAGCCAAGTAATCAAGGAGCTACCAAAGAAGACCAACCCTACTGCATAAATGCGACCATTAACATCCCCGGTATAGTCCACACCCCAAGTAGGCATGTTACTCTAGGATAGTGTTGGAAGGATGGGGAAGATCATATCACAATAGCACGGGATAGTTACTACATCATCAGCACAGCGAATAGAACGAGAAGCAGAAATTGCTAAAATCTCTAGTATGGACCAGAATGTTAGGTCAGCACACTTAACACTGAGGTGTACTGAACCGCTGACCCACTGCAAATATAGTGTGTAGCGTCTCGTAATAGGGAGCAATTAAGGAGGTCCAGCTTGGCATTGGGCTCTAGTCGGGTAGAAGTCGCCTTATCGTCAATCAAACCTACTCTCGACAAGCCATATTTGCCTCGAGTGAGATAATAGTCAATTGAGCCAGAAGAAATTTCTTCTCAAAATGACTAACTCGGATCTATTCTTAGATTAGCAATTCCCTTTAAGCCATCTCCTATAATGATCAGATCATCCGCACAAAGCATAAGTAACAAAATGTCTTGATTGCTCTTACGAACATGTAATGCTTCGTCTTGAGAGCTAGATTGAAATCAAAATTGCTCGACAATAGTACTGGATTTGGCAAACCATGCGAATGGTGCCTATTCTAAAACCGTACACATATCTCCAGAGGTGACAAACCTTACAAGAGGACATCCATAACCAAGGAAGAGGTTTCATATACTCAAGAATGAATTCTTGACGTTCATCTCAAATTAATTCCATCAATGTATTGATGCAACCACATCAAGCTTCGCATGAGGTAAGTTGCGCAATATGGGCAAAGGTCTCCTCACAATCAATGCGACACAACTGTGAAAAGCCTTTAGTTACAATCCGTGCTTTCTAGGATTCAACAGATCCATCCAAGTTTGTCTTGATCTCGCAAACCATTATCAGCCTAAGTAGCCTTACTGTGGAAGATCAACCGAGTCCCCCATGTATGAATCTTTTCTAACGCCTGTGATTCTTCAGCCATTGCTTGCTGCCACCGAGGGTTAGACTGATCTTCCCCATATAATTTAGATGAACGAAGATAATCTCAAAGATGAGAGGGAAGCTGTCTTATCCAAGAGGAGTAGCGAGGAACTAAAGAATAAAGAGATACCGAGATGATCAAATCCACAGACGAGGTAGACTCCACCAAAGGTGTGGCAGTAGTTGCGGGCAATTGCTCGAGCTCTGAAGAACCTGAAGCTGGGTCATTCGGTATGGTTATACAAGGCTCTCTCTCACGCACCGGCGAGGTGTTGGGAGTGTGCTTCAGATTATCCTTGTTGGATAGCTAAAGTACAACAGATACAGAGTGAACTTCGTGGGCGCATATTTCCACAGTTCAGTAAAATTTGAAGCAAGCTCCAACTTTTCAAATTCTCATATATGCCCCCATTCAACTTCTGAGAATTTCAAAATGATCCCTAGGAGCACAAGCCTACACCATGTTCGAGAATCGACCCCTTATGGCTAGGAGTCGAGCCTAGGCATTGGCCTCGCGCCATCGATGCCGACCTCTTTCTAGCAGGAACACAGAAAAGGGTCAACCGCCATGGTGAAAATTGCAAAAGAAACCGAAACCGTGGAGTATTATCGAGGTTTACTGAAGTACGGGTCCTTCCATGCAAATTTCCCTAAAATTTGTTTGGGTCACGCACTTCTGAAACAATTATGAAACCCTACAAAGATTTAAAGTAGGGATAGTCCCTAAACTGCATGGGTGTCGGCATGCCAAACTCCAATAGAGGGGTTATCCATTAGTCCATTCTCAGCACATATTTTATTGCTCTTAAACAATTCAATCTTTTCTTTAGTTAATACCATAAAAAAATATTCAAATTGGCACACCGTATCATGTGAAACTAATGTTAATTGTGTATCATAAAAACTCTCGTACTACTACTGATACACTACTACCACATTTAACCCAAACTGGTATATCGGTGCCAAATTTACCTCCAAAATATCTTGAATTTACAATAATTTGGGATAAATGTGGCATGAATATGACATATGTGACAGTCTGAAAATTCGACCCGAATATCGGGATCTCTAAATGAATGGAAATACTTCGTTAATACCCTCTGATCGACGCTCACTCAGGATTAGCTACCCTGAGACGACCAACCAAAGGGGAAAGGCTACCTGGGAAGAATTTTCCAAACAGCCGCCCGTTGGTCTGAAACAGAGACAGAGTCGTAAATTAATGAAATTGACCACGAAATGAAATCCGACTTCGGACAATCGAATTAGTAAGACAAACACGATTAAGAAATGAAGTCAATTCCAGAAATGTCGCCAGAAGGGCAGACAGCCGGTGTACGTCGAGAAGCAAGACGTGATGGGAAAATTACCGAAATGCCCCCAGTAAATGCTCAGTCCTTAGGATTAATAGAATTAGGATTTTTGAGAGTAGATTCGATCAATCGAAATCAAATCCTGTTTAAAATTCGTTCGCGCTCGAGACCCGATCGGTGCATTTGGCACGCAAATCGAGGCAAGTCAAATCAGTTGTCAAATCAATCAATCCCATAATGGCACAATTTCCAAGGCAAGTCAATCATGGTTCAATTCCCAAGAATGGCAATCAAGTGTCATTCAAAGTACACATCAAATCCTAGTCACTATTTTGACACTATTTGCACTATTCACCTCACCTAACACACTTACCCCTCCCACTTAACTCTCTTCTCTCTCTCTCCCTCTCTTCTTTTTCTCCTTCTCCTTCCTTGCTCCACCGCCGCCCGAGGGCTCCTCCACCGCGGGCCGCCGACGTCCACCACCTTTCCCCGTTGGCACCACCTCAAGGTAAGCCCCTTCTCCTCCTTACCTTGTTGTCCCATGGCCATGAGAGCCTCTTGAGACCGCCCCTCAACCTCACCGTCTATCTCTCCCTCTCGGTGATCTTCGTGTAGCCGCCACCGTCGTCGTCATCAATCACCTTCGTTCGGCCACCGCCGGCCACCACCGTCCACGAACGCACTTTGGTAAGCCTTCTAACTCATCTCTCTCCCTTGTCCACCGCCCCTTGAAGCTTGCCATTTGACCGAACCAACCCCAAACTTCCTTGTAGGCCGTGAACCACATTCGGCCGTTCCTCGCTCCGTCGTCCGTCGTTGTTGATTTCGGTCCAACTAAGGTAAGCTTCACTACTAACTCTAGCTTAGGTTAGTCGTATATGCATGTAAGAGGACAAATTAGGGGCTGGTTAGGCTTGATATGAGGCTAAGATGAGATTAATGTGCAACTTACCTTAGGCTATCTTGTGGGAATCTTGTTTGGGCCGTATGAGGGGGCTGGTAGTTCACGAATTGGGCTGGAAAAATGTGAATGTGGGCTGTGAGGGATGGCTTAGGCGTGTGATGGAGAGGCCGTGGGGTGTTAATGGGCTTAGAGGGCTCAAATTGCACTAATTTGATCAAAAACAAGCTATCGGGCCAAGATACAATTATTGGGCTTGCTTATGGACGAGATTAACAATCAAAAAGGGGCTTGAACACATGATTAATGGGCTGTGTTGTTGGGTTTAGGCGTGTATTCAATGGGCCAAAGGGAACTAATGGGCTTGGAAGCTTTAAAATCAAGTAATTGGGCCAAAACTAATCAACATGGGCCTAATCTAGCTAGTGGGCCATTAATGGACGAAAACCCACTTAAGTTGGGCCTAAATTAAGTCCATGAACATTAAAGAATGAAACCCAAAAATGTATATGGGCTTGGGTACTCAAATTGGGCTTAAAATAATGGAAATGGGCCTAAATAGTAAACCTTTAAAAACGGGCTTGGGTCTCACACGAAATTAATAAAATAATGGGCCCAACCCATATGAATTAATTTAAGAATTAACTATTGGACCTTAACTATTGAAATGGGCCTTAGGCCCAATCGGACTTAGCCTGATTAATTAGAGACTCTTAACTAGATTAGACCTTGGTTTATATGGGTTTGATTAACGAGTTGCCCTTGAGTAAGTGATGGCATGGTAGACTCTTGTATGAGATGTAAGGCGAATTTAGATGATTGACACTTCGAGAGTAGAGGCACACGATCTATGTCTGTTTGGTTTGATGAACGTGAGGTTTATTGGTTGATTGAATGACGTGCTCTACTCTTGCACTCATATTCAATTGCATGCATGCTCTGTGTTGAGTTATTGATGTGGTCATTTGGGCCCTGCATACATTCAGAGCATTGCATGAGTCACTGGAGATGTGACGTGAGATAGTGCCCCGATGGGAAATGGAGAGAAAAGGGAGGCCAGCATAAGGCGTTCGAGACGCAGCGTGGCATTGCCGTGTGGCACTGAGATTGAGCCCTGATGGGAATTGGAGTGATAGGTGGGCTGATCCATGGGATCTGTGATGGCCGTTTGAGGCCTGTGGCATTTGCATAATATGTTTGCTACTTGATGATATTGCCCGTCAGTATTGTATGAATCGTTATGATGAGAATCGTATTGGCTATATGAAGTGTGATGATAACTGGGGAGATCGAGAGCGTTGGACTCTGAATACCAAACCCTAGTTACTGGTTAGGACCAACCCCACTTGTATATCCTACCCTACGCTAGGATTAGTGGTGAGCTTGCTGAGTTCTCGACTCACTAGCGTTGGTTGCCACCTTTTTCTGATCCAGGTCGCCAGTGATGGATGTTCCACCGATGCTTTTTGGTCTGCCGATCCAGATGGACACCCATGTTACCCTCCATTTTGATATGCACGCTACCTTGTGGCATAGGCATGTGACGACTGTACTCGTAGATCAGGGAGGTCCTTATTTAGTGCCCCATAGATTCGAAGCTTGGTTTAGAGAGGGCCTACATGGCTTTGAGGGACCCCAGAGAGATTCCCCGATTCCCATGGAGGAGGACCCTTTTTGGCTACAGCTTGCAGAATATGGAGGCCAGGTGATCGACCCCGACCTGAAGCAGGAGTTGCCGTCTCCAGGGCGCTCCGAGATAGATGGCCACGAGGAGGGCGATGCGATGGATACCGAGGAGGAGGATCCAGAGGAGGACCCTGTGGAGGATTCCGACGAGGAGGACTGAGTTATGGCAGAATCCGATGTTTTGAGGATTAGTTGAGCGTAGGATGATCTACAGCTAGTGGTTTCTTTTTGGGAGTCTGTACTTAACGCTAATTATATTTATGTAATGCTGTTTATGACCATCTTGTTTATGCTACCCCTTTGCTATGTATGCTTGTGTGTATGGATAGAAAGCACGCTTCCGCAGGTATGAGAGATTGGCGCAAGTTGCGTCGTCTGGTCGCGACGAAGAGAAAATTTCCTGGGCCGTCGCATATCGTGAACCAGGCGAGTGCGAGGTGTATCTTCCGCAGGAACGAGATGCCGCGTTTCCGAGAGGGGATCAGGGGCGTGACAACATAGGTATATCAATTTAAAAGTTTCTGTGATACCAAATTGGTTTGGCATAAATGCGAAATTAATGTGCCGATTGAGAGCTTTTTGTGGTAACCGTTTCTTTTCTTTGGTATAAATATGACAGGGTGTATCGGTTTGAGATTTCTTATGACATAAATATTAGTTTGGTGTAAGTGTAGTATGAATGTATCGATTCAAGATTTTTTGCGACACAATAGTCATTTTTGTTTTCCCTTTGAAGGCTACTATAAGCACTTACTCTAATCCCCCATGAACCCTAATTATTCACTTACGTGTCTACGAGTTTAGATCCCCAATTGAGAGGGGAAAACATTATTTTGCGAGGCTTTGCACTTGGTTTCGCAAAATCTGGTAATTAGATGAACAACCTCAACGGAAAAAATTCGCGCTTTAGCATGTTTTGCCTTTGGTTAGGGAAAAGAACCATAAACATTTTTTTTATATTTTTCTTTCTGTACGCCACGACATTATCACGTTTCACACACCCAAATTGGAAATACTGTAAATTGTGATTTGTCATTTTTTTTAATGGCCCAATACCCAAACAAAATCCAAATTTTAGGATATATCCCATTTATATTTTTTTTTGTCTCATAAAAAAAAAACTTAGCTTTTACTTTTGTCTCAATTCTATTGACTTAATATCCAATATCTCAAATTTTAGCATCTATCCCAATTATATCCAAATTTTTTTGTCTCATAAAACCTTATCAACTTTTACTTTTGTTCCAATTTTACCATCATCGTTTTTCCTTTCATAATCATTGTTTGTTAATCTTACAAGCCTTGAATTTTCTCGCCGAACTTACCAATGAATATTTAAAACTTCAAAACAGCATGTTTCAAGAACGATGAGATTTGAGATTATTTGTTTAAATAATTAAATCTTCACGTCTAACTGCTTTTTGGGCTATTGAGTGTCGGAAAGAATTTGAAATACGTTGTTTTAAGTGGCTCTATATCTCCCGATAATGTGTATGGAAAACAAACAACATAAGAGAAGTTGATGAATTTTTTATGTCGACTTTACTGATGTGTAATTCATTAACAACGTCAAAATACTGCATATGGTTAACTAACGGTGATTATGGTCGGAAGGCTAATTATGATAGAATTTGAATGAAAGTAAAAATTTTGAGATTTCCACGAGACAGAAAGAATGGATGTAAATGGGACAAGTCGCAAATTTTTTTTTTTGGGTATTAGGTCAATATAATTGAGATAAAACTAAAAATTGAGGGTTCTGTTTGAGATTTAAAAAAAAACAAGTTGTTGATATAATTAAAGCATATGCTAAAGGTGAAAGGTTTTCTTGGGTATTAGATTTTTTTTTTTTTGCATTCCTGTATTTCATCGTCATCAATTCCAAATGAAAAGATTTCACGATTGATTCAGAAAAAATTACAGGACGACAAGATTTGGAATTGATATCCGGGCGGAAAGAATCCGCCCAAATCTTGCCATTCGGCTGAACACTGATGGGACGTACGCGCGTGCAAATCACGTGACATAGGAAGATGCAAACCCCCTTTCCGCTGTCCAAATCTCGTCACGGGACAGATGTCGTGCTGTGGCCCCCAGGAGACCCTAAAAGCACGTCAGAGCCGTTGCATGTGGGCCACTTCGTGGGGCCCAGCACGGCAATATCGCCGCATTTGCTTGAGCTGAGAAGAGCATGCACGTGGCTTATTAAGAGGGTTTCCGACGTGCTTTTTACCTCAGAAAATGCCAATTTATTATATCAATTTTCATAATTCCGGGCGCCCTCAAAACGCTTGACATAGAAATATGTTATCAACACATCATGAGAAAATTTTAATAAAAGAGTCCGAAGTCCTCTCGATTTCTCAAATGAAGGCCTCAAGTTAATTTTATTTCAAATAAGAGCCTAAAGTGCCATAATTTTCTCAAACAAAAGTTCGAAACGATTTTTGTTTTCAATAAAAGCTTGAAGTGGCCATAAAATCTCAAAAAAGCCCGGAGTGCCATGGTGGTGGGGGGATTAGTCAGTCGCCGTCGGTTTGAGCGTAAGCTCACTGGCACGGATGGACACCCCGGTTACCAAAACAAAAAATCTCAAAAAAGAGCTTGACTTTAAGGGCATTTTTGTCTTTTTCTTATTTGATTTTTTTATTAGACTTTTCTTTTTTTGTATTTTTAAAAATTAAAAAAAAATAGCCACACACTGGCAAGAGGCCGCCCCTCTCGCACGTGGTTGCTGTCGCGACCCTCTAAAAAAATTTTAAATTTTAAAAGGGGTTAACGGATTATTAGGTTAATTAGATTTGACTAACTTAACGCGGACCCTCCCAAGCCCTACCGAATCGCAACTTTGGTTTTTGTTTAAATGATTTTGAAATTTGGAGTCGCCACTAATCGTTCTTGGTAGGTCGATTAGAAACCTAAATAAATTAGCGGGAGAACTAATTTATTCCTGCGAACCAGAGATTAGGAGCTCGGGGACTTGGTTACACTAGTTAATTAAAACTAATGCCCTTTCGGTACCTTAATTTCATGAATATCCTAATTCGGCAACTCAGGCTTGGTTTATTCCTAAGGCTCTAGTAGGGTATTCTCTTTTGTATTTTCACTTTTTAAATAGGATGCATGGATGATATATATTTTTATTTGTTATATTTTTTTAAGTGTTAAAGATTCCCTGAAGCCGAAAGAGGGAGTATGTTAACGACTTCTGTGCAGTATTACAACCTACTTATCTTTTAGGTCTGATGATTCAAAAATTAAATTATAGCAAGTACATGACAATGAATAAACACCTCCAATGGGAGGCCTAGCATTGGCTTGGCTCTTCCCTTTGGGATTTAAGGTACAGGTATTTAAGTTGCAAGTATTTAAACTACTGTAAGTAAAAACCTCCAATGGGAGGCTAAGCATTGGCTTGGCTCTTCCCTTTGGGATTTAAGGTATAGGTATTTAAGTTGCAGGTATTTAACTACTGTAAGTAAAAACCTCCAATGGGAGGCTAAGCATTGGCTTGGCTCTTCCCTTTGGGATTTAAAGTATAGGTATTTAAGTTGCAGGTATTTAACTACTGTAAGTAAAAACCTCCAATGGGAGGCTAAGCATTGGCTTGGCTCTTCCCTTTGGGATTTAAGGTACAGGTATTTAAGTTGCAGGTATTTAACTACTGTAAGTAAAAACCTCCAATGGGAGGCTAAGCATTGGCTTGGCTCTTCCCTTTGGGATTTAAGGTACAGGTATTTAAGTTGCAGGTATTTAACTACTGTAAGTAAAAACCTCCAATGGGAGGCTAAGCATTGGCTTGGCTCTTCCCTTTGGGATTTAAGGTACAAGTATTTAAGTTGCAGGTATTTAACTACTGTAAGTAAAAACCTCCAATGGGAGGCTAAGCATTGGCTTGGCTCTTCCCTTTGGGATTTATGGTGTAGGTATTTAAATTGCGGATGGACTTTGTCCTCTCCATTCTGGGGTATGAATTCTTTAAAATGAAATACAACGAATTGATTCAACAATTTGAAATTTGTTCGCGCTTGAGGACTCCTCCAAGCCGATTTTGTGCTTCCATAGGGTTGACCATTGATATAGAGCTGCGGCTTCCTGACATAAAATAAAGTGAAGTGTCAGTATACAAAATATGTGCTAATCTGCACCTAAAACCAGAAGAGTGGAAAGAGTACTTATCTCCCATTTTTTTGGGAGGGATTTCTATAATTGATTTTCGCTCTCTATGTTCCCAATATAGAGAGTTTCTTTTGAATTAAGAGGGACTTTTAGTCACAGATCAGTTGAGAAATCGGTGGACAGCTTAGGAGCTTGTCTGGGCCGATTTTTGCATCTCTACGAGATTTTTGCTGTTGACGTAGAGATATTCTTCTCCTGACATAAAATATGGGGAAAAAAAAGAGATGGAGAAAGTGTATACAATTTGTGCTAATTTGCGAGTAAAATCATAAATAAATGAATAAATAAAAACACTTAGCTCGAATTTGCTTGCTCGTTGACGAGGATGAACTCTTGATTTATATTGATCGATGAAGGAATTTGTGATGATAACCCCTAGCTTTAAACTCCCATCATCTTCAAAATTCTCTCTCTTTTGGTATTTTCTTTTTCTCGAATTTTTCTTCAATCTCCCAAAACTTTCTCAAACATCCAAAATTTCCTCTCCAAAAAATTCTCCCAAACACTTCAAATTTTCTCTCCCAAGAATCCCCTCTCAAGCTCACTTCATCCTCCTTTTATAATCTACTCATCTATCTCCCATTCTAATTTTTCCACTAACTCTATCTCCCATTCTAATTTCTCCACTAACTCTTCTTCATTTTCATCTTCCATTCTCCATCTCTATCTCACATTCTAATCTCTCCACTAACTCTTCTTCATCTTCATCTTCCCTTCTCCATATTTATCTCCCATTCTAATTTCTCCACTAACTCTTCTTCATCTCCATCTTCCCTTCTCTATTCTTATCTTCCATTCTAATTTCTCTACTAACTCTTCTTCATCTCTATCTTCCCTTCCCTATTCTTATCTTATTTTCTCCATCTATTCTTCTCCAACTTCTCTTCTTTATCTCCTCTTCTTCATCTTCCCTTCTCTATTCTAATTTATCCACTAACTTTTCTTTTTATTATTTGTAAAATAATCCTTCAAGAGTTAGGTATTTGCACTTTAGTCCTTGAATTTTAAGTATTTACAATTCAGTCCCTGAAAAAATATATTTCTTTAAGTCCAAATCTCCTCATAATTTTTGACACACCAAAATTTACCACATGTCAAATTTAAGCTCATTTCTTGTCGCTGAAAATAATGCATAATTTAATTAAAGCCCTTTTGCAAAATTAAGTCATTCTGGGTATAATTGGGCCAAGATGAAAATTTAAAATATTAGAAGACAATGTCACAACTTATAAAAAGTGAAAGTTAAAAATAAGTTGACTCAAATTAAATTTTTTTAGGCCCGATTCGAGATTATACTCGTGAAGGAACACGTGACTCGAATTGGATTTTTCTGAATTTGCGATGGCCAATATGAAAATAGATTTAAAATAAAAATATTAACTATCTTTGTGTATTTTTTGGCCTCAAATGTTATTTTTTCAAAATTTTCAAATATTTTTGTATTTTTTTTAAAAAAAAATTAAAATATATATAATATGAAAAATTATTTTTTGGTCAAAATTCGTTCCCTAGGCTTGGCTAAGGTTCCCAAAGTTGATTTTTCAATTTTATGAATTTTTATGGATTTTCTATTAATTTTTGAAAATAAATAAATAAAAAATACTTAAAAATACTGAAAATATGAAAAATCGTTTTTTGGTCAAAATTGGTTCCCTAGGCTTGGCTAAGGTCCCCAAAGTTGATTTTTCAATTTTATGAATTTTTATGGATTTTTTATTACTTTAGCAATAGAAAAAATGATTAAAGATCAGGTGTCAACAGTTGCCAGAGACCCCGTCGGCTAGAGATGAGGGCCATCAAGCCCTCGTTAAATCAGGAAGAAGGTCGGGCTCTCTCTCAATTTTGGTGAGGGCCAGAATAGTGGGGTCGCTAGCCTCTGCTGCCCCGCCTAATGCCCCACCAGCGATGTGCTGGCAGCCATAGGCGAGAGAGGGTGTGCGGCTATTTTTTATTTAATTTTATTATTTTTAAAAAATAGAAAAAGGAAAAATAAATAAAAATGGGAAATGAAAAAATTACCCTTTAGTATATGCTCTTATGGCCATTTCATGCCCTTATTTGGAACAACTATGCCATTTTATACCCTTATTTAAAAATAAGGTTCGCTTGGAGCCCTTATTTGAGAAAATGAGAGAATTTCGGGCCCTTATTTAAAAATTTTCCACACATTATAGATTCCTTTCCTTCTCATTGTGACATTTTTTGAGAAGAAAAAAAAATACTTTGCAAAAAATAATGACCTAAAAAATATTTTTGTAAGAATAATCGCTTGAATTAATTAGTTAACGAAAGATATTCTCATTCGATCATAACTTGTGCATTAATACTTTTGTGGATGATGAAATTCATTTTTTTTTGTTCATTCACTTTTGTAAGTCATATGAGCGATCAATTTTAGAAAAAATATTTTCCAAATCATATATCTTCGGCAAAACTAATAGAGATCAAACTATGTTTCCATAAGGCCATAGTTTTGGCTTCTCTAGGTGGATGCTGATTTTTGTGAGCATGAATGCCTCACAAAACATGGCATAAGAATTTCATAAAATATGAATGATGGCACATGAGTAAAATGATAACTATATAACTGTATAATAATTATTTTATATTTGGGATTTAATTTTTTTTTTGTGAAAAATGAATCGTTTGAAAAATATTTTCCTAAAAATGATCAGTTGTATTGCTTGAAATAATTAACTAATGAAAAATATTTTCATTATCGATAATAATTTAGGTCTAAACATTGTCATAAATTATAAATATTTTGCGTTCATTCATTTTCGTAAATAATACAAGCTATCATTTTTCAAAAATTATTTGTCAAATTATTTGTTTGCCGTTAAACAAACGGAAATCTTTTAACCCTACTGCTCAATTCCCATTTTTCATCCCATATTCGAAAGAATTATTTTTTACTTGCCTTCGTTACCTTTCTATTTTGTCAACAACAAATTATAGCTGCACGTTCTCCACCTACCAACGGCCAAGCTGGCTGGTATTCACCAAAATCTACGAGGCCTATTCTTAGTCCTCCTTGAAATTTATTTTAAAAAAAATCTTGCGTATGAAGCTCCCCAATCTACTCTCATGCATGTGGAAAATTCAAGAAAATAGGAGCACCAACCCATCTTTCGGATCCACAAGTCATTTCTTAAGCCATCACCCAAACTGGGATTTATTTAGGATGTTGTGAGATAGAGCGGAAGCTAATGCATCTCGCAATTTAAGTCATTCTCAAGAAGAAAAGATTAACAGACGCGATTCGATCTGATGTGTCGATACTAATCCATTATGAATTTAGAGAATACCAAGTTTACAATCACTCGATTATTCAAATTGTTATTTAGCTTTCAATTAGATTCGAAGCAAACCCACAAAATTTACTTTAAAATTTTTCATAAAAAAAGATTACTTAGGAGAGAATATTCTTACCACTCTCTTGTTACCACTCAAATTTAAAAAAACACACACACACACACACGCTTGGATCTAATCTTCTCGGGCAAATTAATATGGAAAGCATATAAGAAAGTCATTCAAGCTCAAGATCGTGAGCAGATGAGAACGTGAAACGAAATAGTTCACCAACTCTTCCTCCCTGACGTCTTTCCAAAAAAACACGAAGCACACATCACCTCCCAATCTTCCTATAAACACACTACAATTCAATCGACACAAATAAGAGGCCGAAAACAAACACAGAAAGAAGAACCCAAGAAACCAAAAAATCTGGAGAGAGAAGACGCGAACGCAAACATGGCCGAGAGAGACAAGCCGGTGGTTTGTGTCCTTGACGCCTCGACTTACGTGGGGTTTTGGATTCTCCAAGGTTTGCTGGGCAAAGGGTACAATGTTCATGCCGCAATTCAGAAGAACGGCAAGTTTTTCTCCAATTTTCAGCGTCTTTTTTTAGGATCCTTTTGAGGTCTGATTGCTTCTTTACTCAGGGTGTTCTCTTTTCTCTCTCTTTCTGCTGCTTTTTTGCAGGGGAGAGAGAGATAGTGGAAAAGATCAGGGACATGGCGGTGATTGAAGAGAGGCTGGTGGTCTACAGTGTGGAAGTGTTGGATTATGGAAGCATTCTTGAAGCTCTGAGGGGTTGCTCTGCTCTGTTCTGCTGCTTGGACAGTTCAGATGGTTATGACGACGTGAGAAAAGCCTTCAAGACAGATCACTCGGCAACCAAAATTAGTCTTTTGATTCTTCTAGTTTGAGAAAAGAAAGAAAAATCGGATTTTTTTTGGGTTTTTCTTTTCAGGAGAAGAATGTGGATTTGGAGGTGAGGGGAGCGATCAACGTGGTGGAGGCGTGCGCACGGACCGACACCGTTGACAAGATCGTCTTCAGCTCCTCCCTCACGGCGGCGATATGGAAAGACAACATCTCGTCCCAGGAAGACGTGGACGAGAAGTCCTGGAGCGACCCGGAATTCTGCAGGAAATTGAAGGTACTGCGCACCGCTTTTGGGTCTAATGATTCAGTTTGACGTCCATTTCCGCCCGTTTTAGCGTCCATTATACGACCGATTTATCGTGACGGACGACGGCGTGATTCGGTTTATCGCGATCGGCTAGAAGCCTTCAGCTTCTTTGACCGTGTCCTTACCTGCTTCCCGTGGATCTCTTTTTTAGTGCTGGAAAACGAAATGGGTTGTGTCGGGGGAGACTTGTTCTTCGGACTTGGATTTGATCAGTGTGTGGTTGTTCTGTTTCGTGTGTAAATTTGACTGGTGCAGCTGTGGCATGCCCTGTCGAAGACGCTGTCGGAGCAGGCGGCGTGGGCTCTGGCCATGGATCGGATGCTCAACATGGTCTCCATCAACAGCGGACTCGTTCTCGGCCCCTCTGTGGCCCAACAGAATCCCAAATCCACGTTGGCTTACCTTAAAGGTTCAACTCTTGTTCAAACCATTTTTACACTTTCAAACGGTTGCTCAAGAAGAACCAGCAATGAATTTTACTCAAGTAATAACCCCTCCGGGTAGCGATGCGGTGACCAAGGGATAGACTTACTCGACCGTAAGGCGAGGTGTTCGTTTTCACGCACGAGCGGTTTTCATCCGCCGTCGATTTGGTTATGAATAAAGAGCGGGTAGCAACGAGCGGAGTCGAGATCGATTGGATGAAGCCGCTCGTGGGACTTTAACGTGGGGAGGGTCGTTCCACCTAGTGAATAGGAATTGAAAACATGTTGCTGAAGTAGCAATTTAATGTGCAGGGGCTTCCCAGATGTACGAAAGCGGCGTCCTCGCATTCGTCGACATTAATTTCCTAGCGGACGTTCACATCCGGGCGCTCGAGGACCCCTCCACGCGGGGCCGATACTTCTGTTTCAACCAGGTAGCCAACACCGAAGAAGCAGCCCTGAAGGTCGCGCAGCGGCTCAGCCCTCTCATATCCCTGCCTCCAAGGTATGATCGAGATCCCGACCGCATATCATGATTGGGGCAGTCGCAAACTGTCTTTGCTCTTGCTGGTCTAATAGCGGGTTCTGTTGTCCGAATGCAGGTACGAGCAAGGCGGCGAGGCCTTCGCCGAGAGGCTGAGGACCAAGAAGTTGGACAAACTAGTTGAAGGAACTGCCTATTGAGGATTTGATGCATCTCCCCCCTTTCCCCTGTTTTCTAGTATTCTCTGCCTTATGTGTCGAGTACATGTATTCTTGGTCCATTTTCAGTTGCATTTAGGGTCATTTTCATGGCGAAGGTAAGTGATTGCATTCCAAAAGAATAAAAGGAAGGAACATGAAAAACAATCAACTCATGAGTAAGGAATGAATACTGCGAGGAACATCTGAAGAGAAGACTCACTACCGAGACAGACACTGTTTCTTCACCGGACGTCCTCCGGACTACTCAAACCAGACCTTAGAGTTTCCAATGGGCAGACAAAACTGAATAAGTATTCGACGATCCGATTATTGATAACCAGTTGAGAGGTCCGTGCAAATGTTCAAGATGGGAACTCAATTTACGCAAATCTAGGATCAAATTTCATAAGACATATTGGCTTTACTCTAAGTTATATCAGTTCATTTTCGGGTCTACAGTTTTGCAATTCCTATGTTTGAAACATCCAAATCATAACCCATGATCATCTGATTTGACCAATTTCAGAAGGAACTCACTCACGTAGATGTGAAGCATCTTATATGGCATGGCCGATGCTTACGTGGATAAATTTTACGAATTTTTTAAATATTTTTTTAATTCTTTGCTTTTCTTTCTTCTTCTTTTTTCAATCTTTCTTAGCCTATCATTAGACCTCATATCGGCCAAAGGCAATCACCGGCAAGGGCGAGCTAGCACAAAGCTGGCCAACCTAACCCTCGGTGGTCTCTAGCCCTCACCGAGGCCTAGCGATTGGCGAAGAAAGAATGAAAAAAAAAAGGAAAAAGAAAAGAAAATTTTTAAAAAATTCATGACGTTATCAAAATCACAATAAATTTTCACGTCACACGTGAGATGATCAACATTTACGTTAATAATTTCTAATTAAAATTGACTAAATAAGCTTCATAAACAAATTTCTTAAAAGGTTTAAGACTCGATTGATTCAATTAAAATGTTTAAGATTCAATTGACAGAAGTGTAATAAATTGAAGATTTCCTTGATAACCCCTATTCACTCCAATACAACGAAAGAGATTTCACTTTCTAATGTCCTTCCCCTTTCTCATTTAAGAAATTCTTTAATTGCGCTATGTAGAATGTACCCGATTATGACTCGCTTATAATATATTTAGAAAATTGAATTAGAAAAGATAACGTATTTTTTGTACTTTATACTACAATAGGCCCTACTCAATTAGTATAGGACAACTTCCCAATCTTTTTCCATAATAAAAGTGAACCTTTGTACAACGATATGTTAGCACGAGGCAAAAGCCAAAAATAATAGTAATAACAATAATGATGACGATAATCTCATATTAGCCGTAGTAGACCCGATACGGGAATATGTAGTTGGGCACTTCAAATTAGATTTCCCTTACCAAACGAAGAAAGCATTTACCTTCTCTTTGAAGATGGTGAACTCAGTTAGAGACTTCTATGTCGTCCTAAGTTTCATCCTTCTCAACACGAACAAATCTTAGGTAAAAATTCCTGAATGGCTGCTTAACATAATACAACCGAAGACTGCTCTTTCCATAAAATCGAACATCCTAATAAGAGAAATAAGTACAATTATCAACAACGCGACACACCAGTCAAACCAAGGGTGTGCTGTAGTAGTTAAAGATCTCGGAAAAGTCTGGAATCAAAACGTGTGACAGGCAACATGGAATCATTAGGGAATCAGAAGAGAAAAGAGCCTCCCAATTTAGCAAAAGGCCAAATTCCTCGCGCAATGAGGGCTGCAAGCATTTGAAATTGAAAGTTCATTCAAGCTAAAGGTCTGCGATAATCAGAATGCGATTCTACATTCCAGGACAAATGAGCCACAAGTTATTCCCTATTTTTGCTATTTCCGTTGACCTCTCTTTATCCCCACAACAGAGAGAGAGAGAGAGAGAGAGAGAGAGAGAGAGAGAGAGAGAGAGAGCAGATGCAACCAACCATTTCACTGGAATAGGGTCATTAATGCCCATGACGATCATATCACTTTCCTGGAGTATTGTAGATTCGAATTTGAAAAGCTCCAAAAAGATTCTACTACTGCCTTTTCCTTCTTGATGCTATCTCTGATGCCCAAGCTTTGCCCAATTCAGTCTGAAATTTTCCTGGATAGAAGATGGTGAAAACTGTGAGTTCATTCTACGTGGAACTAGTCCAATGCAGATAGCATCATATAATACAACTTAATCGTGTTTGACGCAAGATTACAAGAGAGATGGACTTAGAGCGAGGACAAAGGTTTAACTTCTCTTTTTCTAAAGGTGCTGCTGACACGTAAGAAACTATTAACAAAAGATTCCATCATGCACGATTAGAAAGTATATGCATTCCTGAAACATCTTTAAGAGATTCAATGATCAATAAAACTTAATCATCTACTAATAATGTTCACCCCCTACATAATCACAAAGTCTCACACTAATAAAGTGTAACTTCCTTGATGATTTTCTTCTTCAGATCAAATATATATAGCCATGAGGGAAGTTTAATTATTTCTAAATAACCCTACTCCATAATGAAAGAATGGCGGCATCTTCCCTTTTCTTTCAATTTTTGCCACAACAACCCATCCCTAGTCTATTGCAATAAATACCTAGCCAAAATTGTGAAAATTACCGTATGGACCCAGAGCACGCAAGCGCACTTGAATCTCATCCATCAAATAATGTGGGCACCACATAGGACCCACATGATGCAATGGCAAGGGGGTTACATGCATTGGCTGCATGCAAGTCTTGCTCCAAAATTGCCCTAAGAATTCATGGCAAATATCTCCCTCAACTATCATTCCATACTTATGCAATTTCCAACGTCTAATCTTTCTCAAATAAGTACCCTATTGACTTAAAAAAGATGAAAAAAATTTAAAAGTTAAAGAACTGTCAAAGATGCTTATAGTTTGCAAAAAGGAAGAGAAGTATTTTCTTGCCTTCACCTACGTGGCTCCAAAATAAGCTACTTCACATTTCTTTCATGCCAACAGTTCAATTCAGAGCAGCAAATTTTTCTGAATATTGGAGTAGAGCGATTGGGTATTTGGACATAATAGACAAAAATATAAGAAAAGTTTTCACACAAGAATTTCATAAGAAAAAAAAGTAATATTGGGTGGGTAAAAAAACTAGATCTGGATGTGTAGGCAGTTTTATTTCAATTTTCCTCTTTTTAAATCTTTATGAAATTCTTGGCAATTTCTAAATAAAAACTAGACCTGGACCAATAAATCAGTTGAACCTGCAAACAGCTCTCTCCACCATATCTTCAATAAGCCTAAAGCCTTAGAACATCAATAAGTCAAACTGAGCATTCTTATCCATACGAATACATAATAAGGCCACAGTGCAATCACTATGCTATTAAGAAGACCATAGACTTGGCAAGATTTGCTAGAAACTTTACTGTTATTCTAAGTCTATAGAGCTATTTAAGGCACATCCTTCCTCTCTATCAATTTAACAAGAGAAGTAAGATAATAAACAGTGAAACTACCAGGAGGTAAATTGAAAAAAATATCATCACCATAATTAAATTAGGCAATAGCAATAGTAAAATATGATCTCGTAGTTACCTATTTGTGACGCATAAAAAAGAACTATGCCAATAATAGTGATAATGACAAAAATTGATAGGAAGGTTGAAATGGCCACTAATGGTGATTGAGAGTTTTTTTTTTTTTGGGTCGAAGTGATTGAATCCGTGAATATACTTGGACAAAAGATAACCAAGAAAGATGCTTTTAGATATCTAGGATCAATTTTGCAAAAGAAGGGAGAGATTAATGAGGATGTAAGCCATAGAATTAGAGTAGAATGGATGAAATGGCGCAGTGCATTAAGGTTATTGTGTGATTGCAAATTCTCCTCTTAGGCTAAAAGGAAAATTTTATAGAATAGCAATAAGGCCTATAATGTTATACAAAGCCGAATGTTGGCCAGCACAGAAGCAACATGAGCATAAAATAGGAGTAGTGAAAATGTGGATATTAAGGTGGATATGTGGTCATACAATGATGGATAAAATAAGAAACGATGATATTCGACGAAAAGCTAAAATAGTACTGGTGGCAAAAAAGATGAGAAAACATAAATTAAGATAGTTTGAACATATTTTATGTAAATCTCTAAATGCCTCGATAAGAACAGAAATTTGTTACCGAGAGCATGACATGAAGAAAAGAAGAAGTCAGCCGAAACTTACTCGGGAGAAAATAATAAAACAAGATTTAATGAAGTGAGAAATAGATTGACGTACGGTCTGTCTTAGGACGGAGTAGAGGAAAGCTATTTGCATTGTGGATGGGCAAATTTCCTATGTTCTAGACTGTCATTTTTAGTCATTTTTTCCTATATGTATTTATATTTATATCCCCCAATCGGTCTTTGCTTTTATTTTCATTTTATTTTTTGTTTATTTTATGTATTTCTTTTCGGGTTCAGAACCGCCAACTTCAACTGGTTTGGGATAAAGGTGATATTGATATTGATGTTTTGGTCGAAGTGATTGAGAGTTAAGAAGGGGAGCTTTGCAATAATCAATAAGCTATTTCTAGCTTTTCAAGAACTAGGAAACCTATAAGGCAACAAACTCAAAGATCAGGGAAAAAGCAAAAATGAATCATGGTTGCAAATTGCAACAAAACTAGTAGGTGAGCGCACTACTTGCAATGTTCCCTTAAAGCTTTGTACACCTAATGCACAAAATACTGATGAAATCATTGCTTTCACTTCTCTACATTCAATCAAGTGAGAAATATATTGAAAATGTTACCACGTTTTCATTTAACAACTTAAGCTTTTAGAACAATTGACAGTGGTCCCACAAAATCTCACATGGTATCAAAACAGAACGTCCTGAATTTAAATATTTCCAGGCCCCTATTTGCCTCCCCGATAAAATATTTTCATGCTTAGTACTAGGCAAAAGACCAAACTAAGCGTGAGGGGGCGCATTAGAATAACTAAATATTAAATCATGCCTTCATCTAACAGCTTAAGCTTTTAAAACAGTTGGTAGTGGTCCCACAAAATCTCACAGTTTATAAACAATAACAAAGACAAACATACCAATAGTCGACACAAAAAACTCCTCGAGATCCTTCCCTTGCTCTGCATAAAAATGGAAACACTTGAATTGTCACCCTAACTTGATAAAGAGTACAGCCAAAGGTTTTTTCTGCTTGCAAAGAACAATCCAGCAATAGATCACAGAAAGATGCTGACAGAAGCTATTCTAAAATTGCCTCATACTAGATATATGAGAGTAAAGTGAATAAGTAGCAGCCCACATAGAGGCTAATTAGGCTGCGTATGGTAACGATTCTAATCCCAAAAACTAATTCTGATTAAAATGACTTTTTTTTATTCTGCTCCTGGATGAGTTTTGGAGAACCAGAAACGCGTTTGATAACTGCACAAAATTTATTTCAAAAAACTGTTTCTCTTTTTATTTTTTTTTTCATTTAAGTCAAATAACTATGTAGTTACTTTGTAAAATTTCATCCTAAATGAAGGCTAATTTCCAATGCACACAAAAATAATTTAAAATACATTTATTTTTTTAGCATATCATAAATGAAACACAAATTTTAATACATGATGTTTGAAGTTTAATTGAAGCATGAGACACGTTTCAATATTAAGGAGTCATTTTTTCTTTAAATGTTGCGTTGTCCAAATACATACAAATATAATAACCAAATAACAAATTATATACTGAAAAAAAAGGACCAAATTGTCCTTTTTCATATGAAGTATGAGTCATTCACTATCATTTTGCAATTTTTGTCCTAAATCCAAATGGGTGTTTGGCTCCGATGGTCACATTTTGTGACACACGGCTACGATTATATATGTTACCATCCGCATGTTGGATGCCCTCATCTTTTGCAATATTTTTTTTTTGTAGAAGAGTGAAATTTAGGAAATCTATGAAATTTAGGCCTCAATTTATGAAAATGAGGTCAAACTAGCATAATTTAAGCTTTTTCTATTTTTAGGAAATTTCTAAATTTTTTGTGATTTTTAAAAAAATTTCTAATTTTTTTTTTAAAATTTATTTTTATTAGGTTGAGAGAAAAGTGATGAGAAAATTGAAAGGGAAAAGTGAAAGATGTGAGATTTCGTTATATTTTGTGATTGTCAAAAGTGATTCTTTTTTCAGAATCAACTTTTTTTTTGTTCTGGATTTTACTCTAAAACTGATTCTGATTCTCTAAAACTGATTCTGGGAACAGAATCAGAATCAGAATTATTTAGGTTATCAAACATGATTCTCATTCTTTACTGTTCCAGGGAACAGAATCAGAGAATGAGAATGGTTACCATACACAGCCTTAGCATCCAAGAAGAAATGAAAAGGAGATGGCATTTTGCAAATGAGTAGCAGCTAATTAGCATCCACTTATTCATATTGCCAGATCTCTTTCTCCTAACAAAATATGACACTTCTCTTCCCCCAACCTTCAATGCCACAATATTGTAAAAAAAATTCGGTCAGTTGAGCAGATAATCAGCCAAATGCACAGTGTGAAAGAGAGGCAAAAAAAAAAAGAATTGCTCATCCAAAGGAGAAAAAGGTACAGAAGTATTTTTTCTAATCTTCCATCCATTGTCGCAGAAGAAAGGCCTTACCATTTTCATATTCCAGGGCTTGAAGTATCATCTCCACCTAATTGACATGAAGGATTGTTAGAATTAAAAAATGTCAGACACATTTATCAAGTTAATTACAACGATGATAAGTCCTGAAAGAGCAACTTCATCTTTCTTTTTGCATCACTAAAAAGGCAGTATCAGGTAAGATATGATGTGCCTGCATTCACAAATGTACACTACCACAAGCTCTTCAAACCATTCGAATTGTTTAATGGCTTCACTCAAAATTGTCACAGTTTCTCTTGCAATGGTCCAAAAAGATGATTAGTCATGTCCTGGCCATTACATGTTGCACTCACTGATGCACTTATCTAATGACGTAGCCACTTATACGAGCCCATCAAAGTGAGCCTCCATTGTATGTGATTAGTATACTAAACCAATCGCTCATGTTATCAGCAAAATACTTTAGGTTTATTAAGCTGGAGAGATTCCAAACGCATTGAAGGCTTTAGATCCTAACCAACTAAATGAGAATATCAACTTCGAATGTAAAAGGTAAACACATGTACCTTGTCAAAATCCTTAACAACTTTGGCTTCTGGTGATAAATTTGCCTCATACTCCATCCATAGTTCATGTATCTCCTTTGCTGAAATTGCAACTGGGTAAGCGAAGCAATCACATGTACTCAGGCCAGCAAAGGAACACAAGGGATACCTTGTGATTCTCCACCAAGTAGTCTGCACATGTTATCTAATGCTTCCCTCTCTCTTCTGCTTTTCTCCACCTTTGAGATGCCATCAGAAGGGGTTATGTCCCCAACAATAGCTAATTCAAAAAGTTGAGAGGTAAGATCAATAGTGACAATTTATAATTTGGTGATCAAACTCTCTCCACAAATAAACTATTCAAGGTAAATTCATCTGCAATTGAGCCAACATGTGACATCGCATTCTAATCATTATGATATCCCCTGTCACGTAATCACTACTCATAATGTAAAGTTTAGCAGTCAAATAGCATAATACAGAAGACCTATTTTCTCCAATGAGGGGACAAGAATCAACCCAAAAATTTCCTAGCAGAAAAGGTTGCAGCTCAATTGACATGCTTCCTTACATTTGAAGTTGAGCAATTAAATAGCATAAGATTGAAGGCCTATTGCTCAACCCATGGGCAAATATTCAATACAAAAAGTTCCTAACCAAAAAAGGTTTAAGCTAGGTGACCACCATAATCAGAACCTTATCCCTCAGAACAATGAATATCGCAAAACAACTCTTTAATCAGGAAAGAAGCACCAATGTCAGGTAAAAAGAACCTCCCCTTGTTCCTTTTATCCTCAAATGACATGCTATCTTGCAATTATCTCGCAGTCACTATCAGCAGGTTACACTTATCTAACGACCTTATTTCATCCTCTTACAGCAGAGGAAAGAACATGGAATTGAAGTCCAGAAAAGCTCCATACCTTCAGCTATGTCATGTACAATTGCCATTTTCATACACCTGAAATAAGAAAAATGGAATAAAAAAAAAAGATTACAAATATTCGGAAAATCTCAATCAAAAGTAACACACAGAAACTCGTGTGCACATGATTATTGGCTATGCTTCATGACCGTATAAAAAAAAAATGAAACGCCCAGATTCATTTATCAATAATAGACAGATCGCCTTCACATACTTTCTTCGTTAGCTTGTCAAATATAGACTCAGCAATTCATCTTCGAATATGTATTAGACCTCTAAATATGTAACTGACATCTAAAAGCATGCTTTTAAGGCTAGACCAACTAAGTAATCTAGAGCAAGGACATTGAAAGTTCAAAAACATTTCACGTCCTCTTTTCCTTAGCTTCAGCCAAAGAAATTTCGCAATATTTCTAATATGGTAGATGAAGGAGAAGATTCATTGTTAAGCAATGACTCCCACCACTCTGTCTGAGCAATCAACAAGAACAACACTGTCCAAGCCACGTCAAAAGTTTGTAACTAAGAAATTGTTGCATTTCAAATCCAATACTCTTTCTAATAACTACTCATTAGAATACATATTATCCACAAGAATATGTACAGGGATATGAACTGAAGTGAGATACAGGTAAGTCCAAAGAATAAAGTAAGCAATTCTTGTTTTAAATCACGTTTCCTTGCAAGACTATAAACCAACTAAAGAAACTAACAGAAGTACCAACTTGTTTCGGTCAACACCAGGAATATCTGAAGCAATAAGCGCCATCAATCCCATTCGATACATATGGTCCGCTATAGACTCTGGATCCTTTACATCTCTCCGCACCCAACCAGCTCTTTTGGTTGTCTGATACAATTCAAATTCAAGCAGTGACAAATTGACCACACACACGAGAGAGAGAGAGAGAGAGAGAGAGAGAGAGAGAGAGCATAGTAAACAATATGCACGAATCCAACCCTATGGAAATGCAACAAACCAAAAATGAAAAGATAGTTTGAAATGAGGAAAAGTCAGTATAGGGCGAAACTAGCATGTTTAGCATGTTTACTCTTTTATGCAAGAACAATGCTTTTATAATTTAGGGCCGCATTTTCCCTTCTACTAAATGCAACTGTGTTATCAGATAATAGCAAATAACTGAGTAGAATCTCCCCTCACAAAAGCAGCCCAATTAAAGTGCATTTATCTAAGTTAGAAAGATGGACAAAAGAACAATCGGATACAACAAATTAGTAGCTAATTAGCTCAGAATCCACCACAGCAGACCCTTGAACAATAGGCGCCAACAAAGTGGACATACACCTAGAATCAGAAAACCAAACAATCATACTGCCAAAGCACATATCAATAAGCTACGTCAATAAGGTGAGGCGATCTCTCTCCCCTCCTATCATGCCACCATCTGATAATGATAATCATCCGCAAGCTGAGTCAATCCTATCTTCCTCAGCCGTAGAATGAAACAAACAATTTCCATTTTCATTTCAGTTCATCGATCTTCCTGAGAATGGCTTTCCGTTCACGATTATCACTGTCCACACTCCGTTTCTCCACACTTCAGGAACCAAGCAGAAGCTCATAAAATGAGCTATAAGAGAGACGGAGAGATACCTTGAGGCGGTGGCAGAGAGTGAGGAAGTCGATAGCCGAGGACGCGGAAGAAGGCGATGGCGACGGAGAAGAAGCGGAAGCGGAAGCGGCTTGTTTCTCGCCTGCCGGGGAGCTGGCGGCGTCGCCCGGCAGGGAAGCGGCGACCTCCGTGGCCATCCGGCGGCGCGCGGGTGCGGGCGGAGAGGGAGGGCGGGGTCCGAGCGGGATGAAGCTGAACCGGAGGCGGTGGGCGGCGGCGAGCGAGGGAATGAGGGTGGCGAGCGAGGGTGGTTTGCAGAGGAAGAAGGCTCGGCTGCCGCTTCCCATTTCCTTTTTTTTAGTTTTGATTTATTTTTAAATTTTTTGGGGGAAAGAGTTTCGTTTCGGTGATGACCGATCCGTTGGAAGATTCGGTTAGATGCGAGTCATCCGTCTGGGAAGGATCTGAACCGTTGATTTTGTTAATGAACCGACGATTGCTGATGTGTCCGCATGTTGAGCCTCTTTTGAGGTGATTTTTAAAAGTGCTTGTAATTTTTTCCTGCTGTCCCAAAAGAATTTAAAAACAATTTAAAAATATATCAAAAGTATTTTCTTGAAAATGATGAGTCATATCGCTTAAAAAAAACTGAATAAGAAATATTTTTTTTATCGTCCATGAAAGTACCTAAATGTATGCTATTATCAATGATAAAATTAGTTTTATTGATTAATAATTTCAATCGACGTAACCAATTATTTAAAAAAAAAAATAAAAATCATTCGTGAAATAAATGGACTCCATATAGGAATTAATTTTCATCTACAAAAAAAAATACAAGAATTAATTTGCATAATGTGTTTTTGACACTGGTGCATTACTAACAATCCTATTGGTCCGTGGTGGCGTTTTGCTTTTTAAATATTTCTGAGTATTTTTAATTAGAAAAATAAAGACTCCAGTCCGGGGTTACAAAGAGGACACACAACGTTTTCATGAAAATTGCCAAAAAAATTCATAAACATTTTTACTTTTTACCAATTTAGTCCTATTGGCCGAAAATCGCTGACGTGGATGTTGAACTGTCCTAGGTGACACCACCAGTGCTGATATGGATAATTTTTAATAATATTTTGATATATTTTTCGAATTTCTTAGTGATTTTTTATTTTTCATTATTTTCTACTAGTTTTCAGGTTTTTCTTCTTAGGAGATCGGGTAGGCTAGCCTTGCATAGACAGCCAATGGGCGAGGCTAGCCTCGGCCATGGCCACGTTGGCCTCAGCCGCGGTCGGCAAGGCATCGTGGCCCCAAGCGACCCTCACCGGGCCATTGGCCGCGCAAGAGAAAACCTAAAAACTAGAAGAAAAGAAGGAAATTTTTTTAAAAAAATTGAAAATGATATTAAAATATAATAAAAAAATTTATCCATGTTCGCACCAACGGTGCCACGTGGGACTGCTGACGTCCACGTCAATGATTTCCGGTCAATAGGATTGAATTAGCTAAATGCCAAAAAGTTTAGGTTTCTTTGACAAATTTCCCAACATTTTGTTAATGCATTAAACCAACACTCTTTGGAATCATATAGATTACCACTGCTTGCAAATAATTGACAACCTAAGTACCAATTCGAAACAGCCGAGGTTGAACATATAGTTTGGACTAATATGAGTCTTCCTTAATCTTAATTAAATCCCCACTACCCACTACAAATAGAGAATGGTTTCTCACATGTGCCTCCGCCTTTTGGCATTCCCAGCAACAAAGAACCCACCTTTGACAACATTTTACTCTTTGCAATTGAAATTGATGGTTCATTTGTTTGATCGAAAACTCAAAATCAATTATAAAAAGAACGAATGAAAAACATATACATTACCCACAAAAATAATTAAATATAAATTGTTGTCAATAAAAAAACATATTTTACCGATTGTATTACTTAGAAAATATAATCAATCATATTTTAATATATATATATTTCAAATCTTGAGTTCTCCGTAAAACAGCACGCCTTAATTATTCACCTTTTTTCTCAGTTCTACCGAGTTTTGTGATTTTTGTGTCTCCTTTCATCTCCTCCACTCGATTGAGTTCCTTGTCGCTTTGTAAGTGAACCATTATCTTTATTTATGTAGTTTTGCTTTTGCCTTCACCAAGTAAAGGAGGTGTCTATGCACGTTTGAGAAGTATTAAAGTCATTTCGTATTTTCATTACCATCGTCAAATTTAAGAGTGAATTTGTTTCACAAAAAACTCAAGATTCGAAAAATATTTTTCAAAATGATTGCTTGTATCGATTACAAAAATAGATGAATGCAAAATATATTCATCACCTGCAAAATTAATTAGGCATAAATTAATGTCCATAATGAAAATACTTTTAGTTAACTAATCTTTCTAAGAAAATAATGTTGACACCTGATTTTTAATCATTTTTTCTATTGCTAAAGTAATAAAAAATCCATAAAAATTCATAAAATTGAAAAATCAACTTTGAGAACCTTAGCCAAGCCTAGGGAACCAATTTTGACCAAAAAACGATTTTTCATATTTTCAGTATTTTTACGTATTTTTTATTTATTTATTTTCAAAAATTAATAGAAAATCCATAAAAATTCATAAAATTAAAAAATCAACTTTGGGAACCTTAGCCAAGCCTAGGGAACCAATTTTGACCAAAAAATAATTTTTCATATTTTCGATATTTTTCGGTATTTTTATTTTCGAAAATTCATAAAACAAAAAATAAAGAAAAAATGAGAAAATTGCAAAATCAACTTTGGAAGCCTTGGCCAAGCCTAGGCAACCATTTTTGAACAAAAAATAAATTTTCATATTATATATATTTAATTTTTTTAAAAAAAATACAAAAATACTTGAAAATTTTGGAAAAATAACATTTGAGGCCAAAAAAAATACACAAAGATAGTTAATATTTTTATTTTAAATCTATTTTCATATTGGCCATTGCAAATTCAGAAAAATCCAATTCGAGTCACGTGTTCCTTCACGAGTATAATCTCGAATCGGGCCTAAAAAAATTTAATTTGAGTCAACTTATTTTTAATTTTCACTTTTTATGAGTTGTGACATTGTCTTCTAATATTTTAAATTTTCATCTTGGCCCAATTATACCCAGAATGACTTAATTTTGCAAAAGGGCTTTAATTAAATTCTGCATTATTTTCAGCGGCAAGAAATGAGCTTAAATTTGACATGTGGTAAATTTTGGTGTGTCAAAAATTGTGAGGAGATTTGGACTTAAAGAAATATATTTTTTCAGGGACTGAATTGTAAATACTTAAAATTCAAGGACTAGAGTGCAAATACCTAACTCTTGAAGGATTATTTTACAAATAACAAAAAGAAGAGTTAGTGGATAAATTAGAATAGAGAAGGGAAGATGGAGAAGAGGAGATGAAGAAGAGAAGTTGGAGAAGAATGGATGGAGAAAATAAGATAAGAATAGAGAAGGGAAGATGGAGATGAAGAAGAGTTAGTAGAGAAATTAGAATGGAAGATAAGAATAGAGAAGGGAAGATGGAGATGAAGAAGAGTTAGTGGAGAAATTAGAATGGGAGATAAATATGGAGAAGGGAAGATGAAGATGAAGATGAGTTAGTGGAGAGATTAGAATGTGAGATAGAGATGGAGAATGGAAGATGAAAATGAAGAAGAGTTAGTGGAGAAATTAGAATGGGAGATAGAGTTAGTGGAAAAATTAGAATGGGAGATAGATGAGTAGATCATAAAAGGAGAAAGAAGTGAGTTTGAGAGGAGGAATTTTTTTTTTTGAGAGAAAATTTTAGATGTTTGAAAGAGTTTTGGGAGATTGAAGAAAAATTTGAGAGAAAAAAAATACCAAAAGAGAGAGAATTTTGAAGATGATGGGAGTTTAAAGCTAGGGGTTATCATCACAAATTCCTTCATCGATCAATATAAATCAAGAGTTCATCCTCGTCAACGAGCAAGCAAATTCGAGCTAAGTGTTTTTATTTATTCATTTATTTATGGTTTTACTCGCAAATTAGCACAAATTGTATACACTTTCTCCATCTCCTTTTTTTCCATATTTTATGTCAGGAGAAGAATATATCTACGTCAACAGCAAAAATCTCGTACATATGCAAAAATCGGCCCAGACAAGCTCCTAAGCTATCCACCGATTTCTCAACTGATCTGTGACTAAAAGTCCCTTTTAATTCAAAAGAAACTCTCTATATTGGGAACATAGAGAGCGAAAATCAATTATAGAAATCCCTCCCAAAAAAATGGGAGATAAGTACTCTTTCCACTCTTCTGGTTTTACGTGCAGATTAGCACATATTTTGTATACTAACACTTCACTCTATTTTATGTCAGGAAGCCGCAGCTCTATATCAATGGTCAACCCTATGGAAGCACAAAATTGGCTTGGAGGAGTCCTCAAGCGCGCACAAATTTCAAATTGTTGAATCAATTCGTTGTATTTTATTTTAAAGAATTCATACCCCAGAATGGAGAGGACAAAGTCCATCTGCAATTTAAATACCTACACCATAAATCCCAAAAGGAAGAGCCAAGCCAATGCTTAGCCTCCCATTGGAGGTTTTTACTTACAATAGTTAAATACCTGCAACTTAAATACCTGTACTTAAATCCCAAAGGGAAGAGCCAAGTCAATGCTTAGCTTCCCATTGGAGGTTTTTACTTACAGTAGTTAAATACCTGCAACTTAAATACCTGTACCTTAAATCCCAAAGGGAAGAGCCAAGCCAATGCTTAGCCTCCCATTGGAGGTTTTTACTTACAGTAGTTTAAATACTTGCAACTTAAATACATATACCTTAAATCCCAAAGGGAAGAGCCAAGCCAATGCTACGCCTTCCATTGGAGGTGTTTATTCACTGTCATGTACTTCCTATAATTTAATTTTTGAATCATCAAACCCAAAGGATGAGTAGGTCGTAATACTGCACAGAAGTCGTTAACACACTCCCTCTTTCGGCTTCAGGGAATCTTTAACACTTAAAAAAATATAACAAATAAAAATATATACCATCCATGCATCCTATTTAAAAAGTGAAAACACAAAAGAGAATACCCTACTAGAGCCTTAGAAATTAAGGTACCGAAAGGGCATTAGTTTTAATTAACTAGTGTAACCAAGTCCCCGAACTCATAATCTCTGGTTCGCAGGAATAAATTAGTTCTTCCGCTAATTTATTTAGGTTGCTAATCGACCTACCAAGAATGATTAGTGGCGACTCCAAATTTAAAAATCATTTAAAACAAAAATCCAAAGTTGCGATTCGGTAGGGCTTGGGAGGGTCCGCGTTAGGTTAGTCAAATCTAATTAACCTAATAATCCGTTAACTCTTTTGAAGATAAAATTTTTTAGAGGGTCGCGACAAATAACCAATGCGCTTTCGAAAAATTCTTTTTCCAAATCTTGAGTTTTTCACAAAACAAATTATTAGGAAATTTAGCGAATGAGATGAACAACATAATTCAACTCTGAGGCGTAATAGTACTCTTTTTAAGGAATTATTTGTCCCCACAACGTTGATAATGATTACTTGCAAAGGTCCTCGAAGATATAACAGAGTCTCAAGTGAGAATAGTAAATAACAATTTTAATATTTTTTCAAGAACTCTCTAAGAAAATAATCAGAAAAGAATGATGTCTCTTTTGGAAAGAACGAAAATTCAAAATTGAAGAAGTGAGTTTTGAAAATGAATAGAATAGTTGAATATATAATAAGAAAAGAACACACATTTTCGTGTCTAAACAGTAGTGAATTCTCGTACAACTCTTCATGTCAGAAAACAGTTTTTATCTGAAAGATTTCAACTTTTCGAAGGTCAAAAATGCTAACTCGGACGGACATAACTCTTTATGTCTGAAACTATCAAGTTTGAAGAGTTGCAACTATTGGACATAATTAATCAATTAAAATGTCAAATTAATATGAAAAAATAACCACAACTCCTAAGTAAATAATCACACTATTTTGTTGGGACATTATAGTTAAATTATTATTTTAATTTCGAAAAAAATAATAAGATTATTGTTGATTTGTATAGATTATTATCCGCGTACCTGAAGGGTCTAGCCCATTTGCTCATTTCTCTATTTTGAATACTCTAATTGCCTTCTAACTTTTAAGGTAACTTGCACTCTCCAATAGCCTTCTAACTTATAAGGTAACTCGCACTTTCCCATCTCTCCTATATGTGACAAAAGAAAAGGCGCTTAAGTTTGTTTCAACACAAGCTCATCCTCACCCTAAGTAACGTTTTGCTAATAAGTCTTATTTGCCGTACCCAATTAATAAGTCTTATTTGCCGCACACCCTGGGGTCTAACCTACTTGCTCATTTCTCTATTTTGAATACTACAATGGCCTTCTAAATTATAAGGTGACTTGCACTCTTCTATCTCTCCTATATTGGACAAAAGGAAAGGCGCTTAATTTTGTTTCAACACAAACTCACCATAAGTAACGTTCTTTTAATAAGTCTTATTTGCCGTGCCCCGTTTAATCAGGCAATGCAAATGTTACTACAAGTGCATTACAATTTCCATCATTCCACGTGGTAAATTTTATATTATTTACATGTTCTCAAATGTGTTTTTAGATCAACTTGCATTTCGCAAATTCATTTCGGAGCTTTCCCATCAGATAACTTCAAAAACGTCGTTTGCTCGCCGATTTCGGATTTGTAAATAAATAATTCACTTGGAATCTTCCTTATCGATGTTCAATATCTTTATTGCTCGCTTTTAAAATTAGTCCGACACTTTCTATATAAACCCCAAGACCATCATTTCATCCATGACAGTCGTCGTCTACTATGCATTGTGGATCCTCGAAGTAATAGTTCTTCCAAAAACTAGAGCATGCGTGAGGCCTAGCAACGAGTACTTTTATGTAGTCATCACATTTTGGTGCCAAAACATAGACATTGACGCCTTCTATGGAAGTTCATAAGGCTCGGAAGCATATAATCTCTTGTTCTATAGCTTCGGTCATTGTAATCACTGGCATGCCTTTTCCTTTTTTGTTTTCAACAAGGTTTTTTGGGTGGGTGAAGATCCACCTGGCGCACCGCTGCCGCCGCCAAAATTGGAGCACTCCGAGTTCAGCCATCCACCGTAGCCAATCGGCCACACTGACGACCTAGAATAACGCATGAAGAAGATCACCATGGCCCTCTTAAAGTTGACGAACACCCAAGTTGAAACCAGGATCGACCCCGCCACCACCCACGCCCCTACACTGGATAAGCCGAGGATAGTCATTGTTTCGATGCTTTCCTTATATCTGTTCATGTTGATGCTTGTTAAATGTATGCCCTATAACAACCATATAATAGTTACATGCTAGAGATTTTAGTTGTACTTTCAATTTCATGTTTAATTAATAGCAAAGACGTGTTCATTCATTTGTCCAATTATTTAGATAATTGATTCGATAAGATCAATTGTAACTAAACCTATTCGTGAGATGTTAAGAATATGTGTGACAGGTTCACAGCTAGATCGAATCTTTAAACTGTTCTCGATCAATGGATCATTGAGTGGATATTAATAATCCTTTTAAGACCAGTATGTTCTTAACTTCACCATTAAATATTGGATACTTAAAAGAATAATGGCTCACAAGTCATTGGGTATTATGATGCCCAAGTTAGAACGCAGGTACTTGTACCGGATAAGTTCATTGAATATGATACACATTGAACGATTAGCAACATGAAAGCTTTGAGTGTAGTCAATGTCTAATCGTCCACACTTTGATCTTGTATAAATAATCTTTAGACTTGAGGTACCTTGTTGACTTGTGTGTTGGATGGTTATGATTCACAAGTACACATATTACTGATTCGTAGATCCGTCTCTGTACTTAATGGTCATAGTTCGTTCACATACGAAATCACACGTGTGCGCAAAGTGAAATTTGTCTCCTTGTCACATGCAAGGTTGATGTCCTATGCGATCTAATTGTGACGTTGCATTGAAATCCTTGACCGGGGTTGTAAATGAAAATGAAAATGAAATGTTCATGTCTCATATAAATGCATATCAATTAGATTTGTGCATCTGATTGAATTGGTAGCTTGACAAATATTCCATGGCCTTTGTTTGATTGAGACATAGTAAGATAGAGGGATTGAATTATTTTGTACAAAAGCTGACAGGTTCATTATGTTCTTAAAGCATTCATATTGTTTAGGTAGGCAGACCTAAAGGCTAATCGGGATAATAAGTTCTCTTGGAAGTACTAATGTGTTAATGCATGTCTTACTACCAGCTCAGTGATGAATTTAGAGATGTCACACACTGTTGACACCTAATTTTTAATTATCTTTTTTCTTTCAAAATTAATAGAAAATTTATAAAAATTCATAAAATTAAAAAATCAACTTTGGGGATCTTGGCCAAGCCCAAGGAACCAATTTTGAGCAAAAAATAATTTTTTCATATTTTTATTTTTTTTATTTTATTTTTAGAAAATAAAAAAACTGCTTAAAATTTAATAAAAAATAACATTTGAGGCCATAAAAATGTAAATAATTAGTCAGTGTTTTTGTTTAATTTTCCCTTCGTTTTGATTGAATGATTTCTAAAAAAAATTCAATCTGGAATTGAGAATTTCCTAATTAATTTTATTTTTAGGTTATTTAATTAATTTCTGAAAAATTGCGTTTAATTCTGTAATTTTCGATTTTTTTTTTTGCATTTTCGAAGTCGTGACATGATCCTCTACTAATCAAAATTTTTCAGTGGCATGATGACGCATTTTCCATTATTGCGTTCGATCTTTTTTGAAGTTCAATTTACCTTTGAAATGTCATGTATACGGCATCCCTGGGGAGATTGCAAAACTAAAGTAACTGCCTCCAGTTTATACTAGACGATGGGCTATTGCAACCGAAATAGAAATGCAAAAAGAGTTGGCAAAGGGAATACCTTTCACATATCGGCTTTGTGTGCCAATGGAGCATAGTTCGAAAATAAGCAATCTCATCCGAGGAGAAATTAATTGGGACTTGGACTTGCAGAGGGACCAAACTCTGATTTCAAAGGGACAAATGATTAAAAATGAAAAGAATGCAACTTTCGGTGATATAAAAAAATGAAAAGGGCCATCAACATATTGGGCGTGGGGGAATGTAATAATATTTTATTGAGTCCATTGGGACAAAAGATGAAGGTCATACGAGATGGGGGAAAACATTCAAAAGAAAGGATTAAAAAATAGGGAAGAAATAGTTAGTGGGAAGGGGGCTTTGAAATAATAAAAAATGGGGGAGCTCTCTTCTTCTGATTTTCTCACAGGCACGCACAAAAAATGGGGGGAGGCTCGAGAAGAAAAGGCGCGGGGAATGTCTTCATTGATCGGTATCCTGAATACGAACATCTCGATCATTGCAGGGGAGGAGCCAGAGAATTTGTACGTGGTCTAAGTACGAAAACGACTATCTCGAAATGCATGTGGATGGACGACAAAAACATAAACTTGGATAATGGGACGAGAGATGATGGCGAGGGAGGCGGCTGGAATACTTCTTGGTGGGGGGTGCTTTAAAAATTGAATAATGATATCTCTCTCAACAGAAAGTCAAGAGGTGGCTGGGAATTCTTGTTGGAACCCGAGAGCATCAGAAAAGGGGGGATCCTTCTTTCCATCGGACGGGGGTAGTCCTATTACTGGGGGGGAATTTGCCTGGGGTCTCTTCTGATCGCCACCTTCCTCAAACTCCTCAGGCTCTTCTCCGTCGTCACCGCCACCATCTTCACCTTCCATGCTTTCATGAATCCCAACGTGGCCCGACCAACTTCTCCTGACGTCCTTCCTCGGCGATGATGCGAACGAAACACGCTATTCCTTTGATCTCTCGCCGGTTGATTATCACCGAATTCCATCTGGTTCTGGAGACCCAACATCGGCCACGTTGATCATTCATCAAAGACCTCCGAACCACGAAAACTGATTCGTGATCGAAGTCTCTGAAGCTGCATCCCTGGCGAGGAACGTGGGCCTCGATCTAACGGACCTCCTTTTTGCCCTTGTCGGCCCCGCCAAGTGCTTCGCTCGCATCCCCATCTCTCGTTACCATGTTGACGTCGTCGATTTCAGCTTCTCCGGTCGGATCTTCTCGGTGACAACTTCAAGTTCTCGGGCCTCCTTTTCCTCCCTGCCGTCCACGGCTTCTTCTCTCTCTCTCTCTCTCTCCACTTTCTCTCTCTATTTTCTCTCTCTCAATTCGGCCGAGCCAAGGCAGAGGAAGAAATAGCTACACGCACGCACACTGGATAGAAGGTAACAAAGCTCGTCGTCGTCAATTGCGGACACGAAGACGATGAAGAACGTAAAACGTACGGCGTGGATGAACAGGGAAAGCCACGAGGAAGAAGATGAACAGGAACGGCATGAATCTTGTCGCATTCAGCTGGACCCAATTTCCCTTTTGTGTTTTGGGCCGGAATTGGGGCTGGCTCAACAGGGCGAATTCACTTAAAAGTTCCGTTTGTTTCAGGGTTGGGGCCAATCATATTTAGGCCCAACTTTCTCTATACGTTGTAGATGATTTCGGACTGGGCTCACGCCGCGAGCCCAGTCCGCATAAAATTCGGACCAGGGAGGTCTGGATCCTATTCCATCGGGTCGAGTCAATGGAGTTAACCCAATCTAGTTCTCTTTCTTTTCGTATTACAGTAAAACTAATTAATACTCATATATTTCAAAATCATATATATATATATATATAAGAAATTGGTAGGAAATACTTCTACATACCTATTTCGCCCCGTTCGGTCTTACTTATTATTATTATTATTATTATTATTATTATTATTATTATTATTATTATTATTATTATTGTTTGATTTACATGATTCGGCGTGTGAATTACTAAATAAATTGTTTCGTGACATATGTCTAAATAAAAAAATAGCATGATAATTGGAGTCCCGTCTAGGTTGAGTGTGTTATCCTTTAATCGATTGACATTTCCCTACTTTCCCGATATTTTTATGTCAGGTAAAAGGAAAACTTCACATCAACGACGAGTTTCATGGAGGTGCAAAATCGAACCAGACAAGCTCCTAAGCTGTCCACCGATTTCTCAGCTGATCTGTGACTAAAAGTCCCTCTTAATTCAAAAGTGACTCTCTATATTGGGAATATAGAGAGTGAAAATCAATTATAGAAATCCCTAAAAAAAAAGGGAGATAAGTACTCTTTTCACTCTTCTGGTTTTAGGTGCAGATTAGCACATATTTTGTATACTGACACTTCACTCTATTTTATATCAGGAAGCCGCAGCTCTATATCAATGGTCAACCCTATGGAAGCATAAAATCGGCTTGGAGGAGTCCTCAAGCGCGCACAAATTTCAAATTGTTGAATCAATTCGTTGTATTTCATTTTAAAGAATTCATACCCCAGAATGGAGAGGACAAAGTCCAGCCGCAATTTAAATACCTGCACCATAAATCTCAAAGGGAAGAGCCAAGCCAATGCTTAGCCTCCCATTGGAGGTTTTTACTTACAGTAGTTAAATACCTGCAACTTAAATACCTGCACCATAAATCCCAAAGGGAAGAGCCAAGCCAATGATTAGCCTCCCAATGGAGGTTTTTACTTACAGTAGATAAATACCTGCAACTTAAATACCTGTACCTTAAATCCCAAAGGGAAGAGCCAAGCCAATGCTTAGCCTCCCATTGGAGGTTTTTACTTACAGTAGTTAAATACCTGCAACTTAAATACCTGCACCATAAATCCCAAAGGGAAGAGCCAAGCCAATACTTAGCCTCCCATTGGAGGTTTTTACTTACAGTAGTTAAATACCTGCAACTTAAATACCTGGACCATAAATCCCAAAGGGAAGAGCCAAGCCAATGTTTAGCCTTCCATTGGAGGTTTTTACTTACAGTAGTTAAATACCTGCAACTTAAATACCTGTACCTTAAATCCCAAAGGGAAGAGCCAAGCCAATGCTTAGCCTCCCATTGGAGGTTTTTACTTACAGTAGTTAAATACCTGCAACTTAAATACCTGTACCTTAAATCCCAAAGGGAAGAGCCAAGCCAATGCTTAGCCTCCCATTGGAGGTTTTTACTTACAGTAGTTTAGATACTTGCAATTTAAATACATGTACCTTAAATCCCAAAGGGAAGAGCCAAGCCAATGCTAGGCCTCCCATTGGAGGTGTTTATTCACTGTCATGTACTTCCTGTAATTTAATTCTTGAATAATCAGACCCAAAAAATGAGTAAGTCGTAATACTGCACAGAAGTCGTTAACACACTCCCTCTGTCGGCTTCAGGGAATTTTTAACACTTAAAAAAATATAACAAATAAAAAAAATATACCATCCACGCATCCTATTCAGAAGGTGAAAACACAAAAGAGAATACCATACTAGAGCCTTAGGAATAAACTAAGCCTGAGTTGCCGAATTAGGATATCCATGAAATTAAGGTACCGAAAGGGCATTAGTTTTAATTAACTAGTGTAATCAAGTCCCCGAACTCATAATGTCTGGTTCGCAGAAATAAATTAGTTCTCCCGCTAATTTATTTAGGTTTCTAATCGACCTACCAAGAACAATTAGTGGCGACTCCAAATCTTAAAATCATTTAAACAAAAACCAAAGTTGCGATTCGGTAGGGCTTGGGAGGGTCCGCGTTAGGTTAGTCGAATCTAATTAACCTAATAATCCGTTAACCCTTTAAAAGAAATTAAAAAATATTTTTTAGAGGGTCGCGACACACACTTTAATTAATACATGACGACGTTGAATGGGAAAGACGATATTACAAATGTATTTACAATCACGACTATTGAATTAGCTGAACTCAAATTAAATTAAATAACATTTAATTTAATTCTTATTTTTTGGTCATGAATGTATGTGCATATGATGCAAAAGTAAGCGCGAAATGGACACATATTGATGTGTCTAAAAATGTGCACACGCTGATATATAAAGCGCTATTGTTTGGTATGTGCTTTTTGGGCCCGGTATGAGCAAGTTTCGAAACTTGGAGAGCAAGCCTTGGACCTCTATAAATGGCCTATTCCTCTCTCTCTCTCTCTCTCTCTCTCTCTCTCTCTCTCTCTCTCTCTCTCTCTCTCTCTCTCTCTCTCTCTCTGCCCTAATGCCAGTGAGAGAGCTCTCTTGCTGGAGCTCTCGGCGACCTCAACTCCCTCTCGGCAAGCTCTTTAGGCTTTTGAAGTCTTCAAAAGGTGTTTCATTTTTGTGAGAAAGGGTTTTTCTCAATTTCCTTCTCACAGTGATTAAAATACAAGAGAGTTCAGAGAATTTTTTCACAAGATTACTAGCACAATCAAGGTGGTGAATTCTGCGAATTCCGTCTTTCCATTGTCGTACGATTGGTGGTGTGTTTGAACTAGATGTCCATTTTTTATGGGACTCAAACGAAAGAACATCTGAATCAAGTTGCGTTAGGCACGCTACCAAAGGTAATCTGTTAACCCTCTTCGTTTAATTTGATGTTTAATTGAAACGCACGAACAACGCCTCCAAAAATCACTTGTATGGATTAATTTCCACTGCATTTTATTTTTTATTTTTCCCGTACATGTTCCGTAGTATCCCAACACTACTCTCAACAAAATGCACCTTATCTACAACTTCTTTCACATAATTAGCCTCACGATCTCAAGAAACTTCGTCAATTCAAATGAGTTTCATCAATTACCCACAATCAAATTTCAATCGCGTGGAAAAGTTTCTTTTGATGATCATACCAAATTCAAGGCAATTTTGAAATAATTACAGTAACTTAAAGAGGTTCACAAACTTCACTCGTAAGGTCTTTAAGTTCAGCAATATATATATATATATATATATATATATATATAAAGTTTCTCCACTCTCTTAGAGGATATAAGGATCCTGAAATTGGTTTCTAAATCGGTCAATCGAATGCGTGGGATATTGATCACAATTTCCCTACATAAGCTATTTGACAGACTCTAAGCGTTGAACGTGACATTGCACTCCCTTAAATGCCCGTTTGCTTTGTCACATTTGATTATATTAGTCTTCGAGCATTGCTCACATCCGTAGCCAGTCTTAGTATAACCCCAATGATGAATTTCAAATGGTAGTTAAGACAATAATGCTATTTGCATTTGACCAATGGACTTTAGAGCCTCACGACCCATTCCAAATGCTGAACCAATCAGACCCAATGTACCTTCTTGCGCTGCGATAGCGTTAAAATCTCACATTAGAATTTTATTTAGTGGACTCATTCAGGGTAAATCCTCTTTTTGGCTAATGTTTCATATATCCAAGTCTAAGACAATATTAACTGAAGACAGTAAATTACCAAACCTCTACAGTAATGTAAAATTTTGCAATGCCAAATCAATGACTCGTAGCAACCGGCTAATGCCGGTGAAATGATCAAGGTCGAACACCCTGCGCTTCTCGGCGCAGTATAGAAGAAGCTAATTGGAAAACAGAAGATAGAATTAAAAGAAAAGACGATACAAACAAACTCCAGCAGATCTGAACTTGGAAAAGCACGTTTGAGATTTTTCCATTACTCAAGAAGTCAAAACTGCCAATATGCACTATACACTTCGTTGGCTATAGGTTAGGGCTACTCTAAAGTAGCTCCATGCAAGAAAGACATGGAAACTCCTAGGCAAAACTGCTGATCCATCTCAGGATCTTCATTTATTTCTATTCCATCTATTACGAAAAAATGGCTCGATGTGCCCCGATGAACCTTGGCATCTTATACTACTTTCTATGGGTTGTATAAATAACCTTAAATGGGAATCCTATAATCTTCAACTTCTACTATCGACCATAATCAATTAACAGAAAGCAAATACACTCTCATGTGATGTTGTCATCCTCTTCGCAGCAGTGGAACCAACAATTCTCTCCAGCTGAATATGATCACCGCAAAAAATAACAATAAGGCAGTGAATCACTAATGCACAGTGCACATAAGCAATATCCTTACACTGAATATGACACATTGATAACATACTATCTTTCCAATTCCCCAAAAATACCAATGTTTGAACAGTTTGAAATTAAGTAATATTAGAGAGGAGGAGGAGGAGGAGGAGGAGGAGGAGAGAAGAGAGGGGGTGGGTGGAGGAAGGAACATCACCTATCTCAAAGAACAAGTACTGATAGGAAACTTGGTCCTTGACTCAAATGCAAGAAGTGAACCTTTTTTATTTGGCCATAAGAAGTGACATCCTCGAGGTATGAAACTTTAGCCATGATATGAACCTCCTAAGCCTCGTCTAAGCTTAAATAGGTCCCTGCTACTCACCAACGTAAAAAATATCCGCAATAAACGAAAGAAGTAAAGACCTTTTTTTTTTTTTGGACAATAAATTGAACTACTCGAGGTTGAAACTTTAGCCATGGTATGAACCTCAAGATAAATAGTTTTCTGCTACACGCCAATGTAAAAACTAATCAGCTATCACAAAAATCCTCAGAAATCCACATTAAAGTGCTGATTTTTTCAGTACTCAAGAGGTCAAAACTGCCAATATGCACTGTACAGCTAGGTACTTGAAACATTCAAATCAAAAGAAGGAACAGGAGGAACAAACCCTTAAAGTGCCGATTTTTTCTCGAAAGGAAGTAGTTGAACAAGGTATCAGAACAAGTTATTGGGAAGCGCATGCCATTGGAGATATATGGCTAGTTGTCTCCAAGGAATGGCTAGTAGGATCTCAGAGAACCAAAATGTCTCAAGCGTCTGTTAAATGGCTTAAGCGGAATCTATACACGACATCTTAAGCTAACGAAATTATAAGGGGGTTAAACCAAACCAATATATCAACGTCACCGTGAATACTAACTACGTGTCTTGTGAACAGAGTGCACCATCAAAGCCAGCCCTACCGATCTGTGCACAAAATAAGCATGGACACTCGCATAATGATCGGATCAACAGTAAGATGAGAATGAGCTGATCGAACAGAAATGACGACAATCACATGCTCCAGTGAAAAGGATTTACCATTGGTTGCATATCAAAAGAGAAGAGAAACACATGGAAAACCATAAAACAATATCTTGATTAACAGGATCAAGACAAATGTCTCATGCTAAACACAGCAATGTCACCTGAAGATAAATGAATGAACTGATACACAATCGAGCTTGCATCCCAACGCTATCTTCTGATGATGCAGTGTTAGCATGCATTAATCTTCCTTCGCTCACCGAGTAGGGTAAGCTGTATGAGCAGCACTTATCTTCTGATGACGTTGCATTACAACAATGTCACGCATAGACACTCCTATTTTACTCAACATATGAAATCGCTACCCACAACCGCCCAACACTATCACATTAAAAAACATGTAAGACCATTAAAAGTCCTAGTCCATTCCTCGAGGTATTACCTCACAGAAAAGTAAAATGAAGGGCAGAATAGGAACAGCACATTACCCGGATCTGATCAAAGCGAGAAAAAAGCAACCGTGCATGTCAAGCCATGAGAACCCTCGAGCATATTTACAATCTGTCATCAGAAAATAAAAAACACAGTAGAAAAAATTAATTGAGAATCATTAAGAAAATATCTATTGAGTTTGCATCCATAGTATGTAAATCATGCCCAATACCGTGCAATGATTGAATGCTGGGGGAAAAAAGAAGCAGCATGGAAAACAAATGTCTACCTCTGGATAGAACTCTTTCCTCTCTGGCAAAGAATAGATTATCAAATTTTGCATGCCTCGGATCTGGGGACAAAAGGATAGACAAATTATTCAACAGTATGCATCAACAAAACGAAAGTATCAAAAGAGAGACCATAAATAAGGATTCGGAATGTAATCATCAAAAGTTTTACAAACAGTAAGCAGAACGACGTAAGCATGTAATTGTCACTTAAAAGGTTATTGTATGTCCCTCAAAGATTATTTATCTAGATGTAGTATAGAAGAGATTTTTTCATCCCCTTGCAATTCCTTTAATCCTCTTGAGAAAGTTTTTGGCAGAAAGGGCATCAAATGGGCCTGCCCAATGTATTATATCAGTATTTGCAGCTCTTAGAAACTAACAATGTATATATCTGTAATTGCAGCTGGTGCATTCCTTTTAGGCAAAAACTTGCCTTGTTTATTAAATTTTTTCTAGCACGTGGTGTTATTATGAGCAGCAATGCACTTACACTCTGTAGTACCGTCTTACGACCAGATGCATCTTCACTCACACAATATCATGAATCATTTGAAATGCAGTAAAGGCATTCCTACCCTAATGTGACCTAGATTATTTATCAAGCCTAATAAGCAATGTACCTTATAGACCCAAAAGTAAAAATTGACTCATGACAGCCAAGGACACATGTATAGGCTACTATGAACGTGTATATGTATATCTATTGGCGTATATGGACTGTGGACTGTGAGGAAAGATGTCTACACATTGACTTCATGAACCAACTTGATTATTTGGGTCGGGTCCCACATCGCTTGTTTATGGGGTTTATAACGGTCTTATATACTTGGTCTCCTTCCACTTGATAGCTTAAGCTTTTAGGTTAAATATTCTAATATAGTTTGAGAGTCAGGTTCACCCTAATTTTATCGCATGACTCCCCATTTGTAAATTCCACATGCTGTTAGCATGTGAGAAGAGGAGTGAAAGTATATCCGATAATGCTTAATTACGGGGTTGATATAGGCCTTATATACCTAAAAGCTTAAACTTTTAGATTAGACATTCTATTTGGGTCATTCGAGGTCAAAAGTAGCATTGGACCAACGTTAACTTTTAACTAATCAAATATGATAATCAATCAGATCTTCAGATGGCATGCAATATTGTGACTGCAAAAATATGTCTGCAAGCTTGAGTTAAAGGACTCAAGCATTGTGCACACATGTGGGCAGAGAACTCCTCTTACATAACCACCACATATATCTTTTGCTTTTTCTACTTGACATATTTATCAATTCCACACACAAAACACCGAACTAAGGTTTAAGCCATTAGGTGATTCGGGGTTGGCTATGTGAATCCTTTTACACCGTTGCATTCTATTTTGTACTAAGTCATTTGCAAGCTCAATTCTCTATTGATTCCATATACTTTGATAAAATGCAAAGGAACATAGTGTTAGGGATGCAGACCCTAGTCCATAAGGATGGAAGAAAGCGAGCACTTACATCATTTCTTGGTGCTATGGTTGCTAATTGACATATTTTCCAATCTTTGCTTAGATACTCACAACGTAATCAGTTCTCACATTAGTTGGGTTTTAAAAACATGAAACCCGGTTAAATCTCGTGGGAAATCTGAAGGCAAACAAAGTCATCATTGATATAAATAATACATCAATTCAAGATTAAATCAAAACTAATAAACCAAGAACTTGACTGGCGCATCAATCTATCAAGTCCAACCAGACCCAAAAAGTATCTCTTAGCATAAAATGCACAAGAAAATAAAAATGTGCACTTCTGTTTCTTTCTTTCTTTTTTCGATTCTCAAACAGAAATTCACTATGAGGTACAAAAAGAGCTCCAATCCAGAAAGAGCTCAAACAAAAAGGGGGCCCATTTATAAGACAAGGAATCCACAATATCAAGCAAAGCATTTACATCAAAGCGTAAACCCCCACTATACCAAAGATGTAGAACTTTAAGCTAATTTTAAATCTTTCCAAACCAACCAAATGAACTTATCTATTATTAAAGTTGAACTAAATGACATTTTGAAGTTTATATCCAAGCTCCAAAATGGTGAGAGAGAGGGTGGTTTATTTATTTTATTGTTTTTGGCTGAGGGTGGGAAGGAAGTAACTACAGCATCAAGAATAGAGCGTCTGATCATGTCATCAATTATAGAGAAATAGTAACAATTGGTTAACCTAACCTAGATTTGAAATTGCATATATCCTTTTAATGGAGGGCTAGATTTACAGAGTCAACCAGTTCTTTCTTCGATTATAAGCATAATTATAACTTCATGCCAACTTTACATTCATACAGGATCCAAAAACATTGCCTATTCTTGCTTAACAGTGGGTTTTATTGACCCGTGAAAAGTCCCACTTGATTTCTATGGACATGACATTTTTAATACAACACTGTTAGAGATAATAAAGGGTATAATGGTCTTTGGGTTTATTATGTATATATAGATTGAGTTTTATCAATAAAAATCACAATGTTCAATGCTTTACATGGTATCAGATCTAAACCACTGTAAACCTAAAGGCTAAAATAACATCGTATCCCTCGTCGGCGACCACCAACCCTTGTCCGACCACCAACCCTCGTCGGTGACCACCACCGTATCCCTCGCCGGGGCTGATCAAAATGAACGAGCTTGCATTAATAGGAGGCATCAAGTGGATTTCGGAGTGGTCGTAGGAGGTAGGACCATAGGGGATGGGAAAACAAAAAGAAGGAAACTCTGATCGGGCGTGGTCTGGTAGTCGCAGACTTCCTCTTCGGGGGAAAGGGTTTCTGCTGCAGGTTCTTGTATGGTGTGTTGTCGTACTTGGAGTACAATTGCAACAACTGGACTGCTTGTTCTAAAACTCTAATCTAACCAAGTCTTGGGCGTTGAATGGTTGCCGAGGGAGATGATGAGTGAATGTTCTAGAGGTGCAGACTTGAGATGGCAGTGTGGTGGTAAATCGTGACGTGCTCCTGATGCAAACTGAGTGGATTTTTGAGCTGCGAAAGAGGAGGACGGCAAGCATAGATGTAGTGGCCAAGTTGAAGTTAAATTAGTGATAATAATAGTAATAATAATAAATAAATAAATAAATAAAACCGTTAGATTTGCTCTTTGGTCAGTAAAATAAAGGCTAGCCGAAGAGGTTGAAACCGTTGGTCATTGTTGGCCTTGGTTAAATTAAGTCAATCAGATTTGAGTAGCAGCTTTTGGGAAATAGAAGGGTTGATGCGTGCGTCTAAATAAGCTACACCAAGGCATTGTTGACTAGATATCGGTGGACTTTACCCACTTACTGGAGGGAACATAGGTCTACTGAGGTTATTGTGAGCTTCCTTGTTCATTGACCGTGGCTAATATGCGAATGTCAATTCAGGTTGATTCCACTGGGTTGGAAGCCTAATTCTTATCGAGTGGTTGCTTCTCGATGAGTTTAATTTAAGAGGAACAATTGCGGAGTGAGATATATTGGGGGCAAACTGTACTGTTTGTTGCTATTTTCAGGTTGAGCATAATTTCTTTGCTCTGGAGATAACTAAAACTTATTATCATTTTAGGATTGCAAATGCTTATCTTTGCCAATTTATACTAGTTCTCATACTTTCTAGATCATGTTACCTTATAATGATGAACTAATATTATTATGGAATTCGGCATAGTATTACACGCATTGACTTTGATCACGGGTTTAGTTTCATACGTCAAAAGTTGAAACGAATAAAGGGCTTCAAGCTCCGACAAAATTTGCCCCATGGAGTTTATGGGAAGACCCTGCTGTGTGACTGAGTCGGTCTCGGAGGCGGTACAAGACCATGTTGTATATGTACAAACCATTGGCACCATATGGCATGACTAGTGTTTTCGTGTGTGTGTGTGTATTAAATTCCGGAATAATATGTGACGATTTTAACTGTTGAGTACTTTGAGATTCATTGCGTACTTATTGCCTGTCCATTTATTAGATGATTTAGTCGATGAATTAGATATTCGACTTACTGAGACTTTTATCTCACTCCTGTATTGTTGAACTTTTTTTTTATAGGTAAGTAACGTGGCGGAGTAGCCATCCACTTTTCATGGGAGCCTTTTGGTTGAGACTGTAGTTCTCGATTTTTGTAAAGTGGATAGGGCCCTTGGTGATTTTTTTTATGCCACCCGACGTATTTCCCAGATATATGTAAAATGAACCCGACGTTTGTAGGCCATAGATAAATGAAGTACTGTGCTTTTATTTGTCTACTTATTATCTCATTTAAAATTTAAAAAGTCAAGCCGATAATATACATGACAAACCTAAGACGCTACGGCTCTGACGCGGGATCGCGGTTGCGTCATGACAGCCATGGTGGTCAAAGCACAGGAATAGGAGGAATAGGAAGAGGCTAAGGACAAAGACAGCTTTATGGACAGCCTCAAACTTCTACTGAGAGCTTGGGGGGTATTCGGACTTGTCATTATTGTGGAGAACCTAGCCATATTCAGAAATTTTGCTATAAGTTACATGGTAGACCAGGACAATGACAGTTTCTAAATGCTGCATCTAGCTCTAACTCTTTGTCCCTACCACAGCCTTCTTAAGGCAATGTAGTAGTTATGTCTGATGAGGAATTCGCACGGTACAACCAGTCTCATATTTCACAACCTACTTCTTCTTCCACTACTACTCTAGTCCAGACAGGTAATGCTACTGCATGTATTTCAACTAGTTCATGCCCTTGGGTCATTGATTCGGGGGCATTTGATCATATGTCAGGTCTTTCAGATATATTTTCCCCTGTTACGTCATCATCATCCACTGTGACTTTAGCTAATGGTTCTTCTTCTCAAGTTAAGGTAGTTGGTACAGTTCATCCAGCCCCTTCTTTATCATTATCCTCAGTTCTTTACATTCCAAAATTTCCTTTTAATCTCATGTCCGTTAGTAAATTAACCAAACACTTTTAGTGTTCAGTGACTTTTTATCCTGATTCTTGTATTTTTCAGGATCTAGTTACGAAGAAGATGATTGGTAGAGGACGAGAGACGAGGGGGCTATATGTGCTTGAAGATAGATTTGTGAATCAAGTAAAAGTTTATGGGACTGTAAACATTTTTGGGTAAAATTGCAACCATACGGTAAAATTGGGACAGCACCTACATTTGCGGTTTTTCACAAGACAAAAAAAAAAGTTTATAGCAGAATTGAGACATAACCTAAAATTAAGAGTTTTTTACGAGACAAAAAAAATTAGGGTGGAATTGGGACTAACCCTAAAGCACGAGGTTTTTATGAGATAAAATGTGTGATTGAGACAAAAGCTAAAATTGAAGGTTCTTTAGGCACTGTGCCTAATAAACTGAGTATTAATTGTGAGAAGTAGGGGTGTTCAAGTAAAAAGAAAATTCAAATAAAAACAAATATTTTAAAAACAAGTTTATCCAGACATTCCTTAATGACTTCTGCCGCTTTCACTCTATTGTTCGCGCTAAAAATTTGCCCCGACTCTCTGCCGCTAGGAACCGGAGATCAAGGAGAGATAAAACATGTGTTCCATCATGAGATTATCGTAAATGGTATATATATATATATATATATATATATATATATATATATATATATATATATCTCACAATCATCTATGTCTCGCTCTGGTACATATAATCTTTCATGTGCTTATCCTTTGCAATTCATCTCATTATTCCTCCCATAAACATATTAGAAAAGCGCAATTTATCGATATTGATGGTCGAGGAGGGAGAATGAGCCCTTAACATCGCTTGGGGAGATGGATTAGGTGAGGTTTTCGACAGTTGATTTGGACACCACATGCCCGCCAAAAATAAAAATGCCGCCGGCCATCGGTAGAGTGTCGGTGCCGTCGGTGCTCCGCACCATTTTCTTATTACTATAGAGGTAGACTAGTGAGAGCACAGAAAGAGTGGAAGGGAGCATAATCCTAGTTCACGTGGAAGTGCACTGGCATAATTTTAGGCTCCGTTTGTTTCACGAAAAAATAAAATAAAAATTAAAAAGATAATTTTTTAGAAATGGTCGCTTGTATCATTTGAAATATTTAATCAATAAATAATCTTTTTATTACGAAAATAGTTTAGGCCCAAACATTTTCGTTAAAATGAGTTATGTATTTTGTAGATGACATAAGCAATTAATTTTAGAAAAATGTAAACCGACCCGTGGTTCACATATTTTCTTTTGAAGATTCCCCACCATCTTTCTCAAAATAGATGATTGGGGACACACTCCGCGTGAATAATTTGATGGGCTTGGATCGGGTCAGGCTTGTCCAGTAAAGATGGCTGATTCTCTTGGGTTAGGACTCAGGCCTCTAAATATTGGCTAAAACCACGCGCGAGACAAAGGAGAAGTCCAATGGGCCCAAATTCAAAGACTTCGTCGCTATATCGGTTCGACACGTGACTCTTTTTGGGCCATAGGCCCAATCCACAAATGAACCAGCCGAACTCTCAATCCCGATTCCCAATTTCAAGGACCGAAGACTAGACCAAAAGGTGCTTGAAACCGGTCAAAAACTAAAATAAGTGAGTTATGCATGCTATCTTTATAGTAAGTCATTCTCTGTCATTGTGTCACATTCTCTCTCGAGTGCCCCCACATTGACCAAGAGACGCAATGAGAGAGAATGACTTACTTTAAATAATTGGCTCACCCATTTTTTTGTTAAGTTGAGCCAAGGTGATCCTTCTTATCATCCACATAGATGTGATGTGCGAAAGGATAAAAGAATGAGGCTAAATTAAGTATATGTTTAAATTAAAAATAAATAAATAAAAGATACTTCTTATCTAGGTGGTCTGATTTTCTTTTGCAATCGGACCAACCGTAACGGATTTCAATTTCATGAAATCAAAAACCGGACCGAAATCTTCAAGAATCGGACCAACTCAACCGGTCCGGGTGGTTCTCAATTTGTCGGCACCAGTACGCTAACAAGACATGCCGCGCCGTGACGCGATGCAGCATCGGACGGGCCCCACAATGTAACGAACGTGCATGATTCGATCCCAAAAAAAAAAAGCAAAGTAGCTTGTCGCCCGACTTTATAAAACGACAAAAGCGGGAAACATAAAACGACATTAGACCATACGAGAACCCGAATGCGTCACAGGCCCCGTCTAATCAACCTGCCAATCAAATCAAACCGTCCAATCCCCACCGCCCGTTAACATGCTCTGTCTGCATCATCGAACGGCCCCACGCCGGTGTCGGTGGTTTCTTCCTTCTCACTCGCCCGAGCTGGATTTTCTCTATTGCTTAGTTATTATTTACACCGAGGCACTACGTAATCATCGTAAAGACAGAGAAAGACTTGATTTTATTTATTTATTTATTTACATGAATGTATTATGTTATATGGTTTATTAAATGGAATTTGACGTATAGTTTCCACTAAGCTAGGGAGCAAGGAAATGCTCCTGAATAATTTTTTCACCCCGCGAATGATTTCAGCACTTGATTAGGAGGATCAAGCTCCAGACGTGGCACATGATTTTATTTAGGGGTGAGCATAGGTTCCGGGTAGAACCGAAAATCGAAGAATCGAACCTGTGGTTCCGGTTCGGTTCCCGGTTCTAGTAAAACAGGGTCCGATTCTCGATTCCGCATTTTTAGGAACCATTGGTTCCGGTTCCGGTTCCCGATTCTACCATGGAACTGGAACTGGAACTGGAATCGGATCCGAAACCGAATTTTTAAAAACCCTAATTTTTCTGGTTTCTCTTTCACTTTTGCTTTCTATTTTAATTTCTCTGACGCCACACACACACAAGCCCGACAGTCTCCAAACTCTCCACTATCCTCTCTCACTTTTCCAATCCTTGTCTCCTTACTCTCTCACTTTTTCTACTTTCTCTTTCACTTTTGAAGGTATCGTCTTTGCTGTTCCTTTGATCGTTTTGGGGAGGGAGGAAAAAACGTTGTTGCAGCATGGCTACTTCTGTTGTTGGCGTGATTGGCAAGACCGGTTCTCAGTGGATTCGGGTCGAAGACTGAAAGATGGAGAACAGAGTCGGTAGGAATAGTGGGTTTAAAGTTTCCTGTTCTTATTCGTCGGTGCTGGATCCGTACAAGACCCTAAGGATTCAACCTGGCGCTTATGAATCTGAGGTCAAGAAGGCCTTCAGGCATCTCGCTCTGCAGGTTTGATTTTCTAGCGCCCTTCATTCGTAGTTCTCGCACTTCCCGGATCTCTTCTAGGAGAAATCTGGCTTAAAGTTTGGAGCTTTATGAGCCTTGATTGAAGTTCGCTTATTCTTCTGGTTCAATTTCAGTATCATCCAGACGTTTGCAGAGGAAGCAATTGCGGGGTACAGTTTCATCGTATAAATGAGGCGTACGATGTAAGACTTCCATTTTCCTGTCTTGTTTCTCTGGGCTTCCATTTCTGTCTTTAGGCTGATAAATAGATGTGGATTGAGGTGGGTCAGACGTTCATCCGACAGCTTTCTTTATATCCCAATGTATCTCGAACCACTTATCTGAAATGGTTTTTAGATGTTTGGGGTTCATCCAGTCATGAACCAACATGGTCATATTCTAAGGTTTTAGTAGTCCCTGAAAAAGGTGGGTCAGGAGGACTTAGTGATATGTTCCGTTACTAACTACTAATTGCATCAAAGGAATTTTAAGTGATGCAGAGTGGATATGCTTCACTAATCGTCTGATGATTACAGCATGTTCCAAAAAACTGTTCTATGGGTATTTGTCTATGTATTTCGCACTAGACGGGCACTCTGAAGGCTTTTTAAGCTTGACTGGAGGATTTCAAAGACTGATCACCTTACTATGATTCTTTTAATTGGTTGTTGTGCTTGAAAATGTAGTTGTTGAGGCTGAGCTTACATTTGGCAATATCTTCTTTTGCAGGTGGACTACTCATGTACTCCTGAAGAAGTGCAGCAGCATTTGCAATCACGTGGGACAATGATTCTTTTTTTTGTCTCTAAGTAGCGCTTTGTCTATGCTCGGCAATGTAATTTTTTGGAGCTGGTAGTGTTCGATTATTATTATTATTATTTGGTCAAAATAGTGTTCGATTATGCTTATTAGTATTTAGGATGATGAGATATTCCCAAACATGATTATGTGGATGTTGGAGCTTCTTTACGCAAGTGTTCTTAGTGAAATTAGTAGGTTCCCGAGTACCCTAGAACCGGACCCTAGAACCTGTGATAGGGTAGGTTCCAGGTTTTGGGATATACAGGGTAGGTTCTAGGTTCTAAAAAACGAGGAACCTGTACTCGCGAGTAGGTTTCAAGTTTCGGGTGGAACCTATCCGGAACCTGGAACCGCTCACCCCTAGTTTTATTAGGGCATTCGAATATTGAGCTAATAAATTCATAGGTACGCAATTAGCGATGTCATGTTTCTAGATATGACATCATAGTTCAAGATCTCGAGCTTGTTCTATCGTCAATTTGATGGAGTATCCCTTGTTTATAAGTTTACATGAGAGTTGACCATTTTGTATAAATTGACTTTGCATTTCTTCCTTGACATAATTTATTAGGGCAGTCAAAATGGGTAATAACAATTCACAAAAGGGGGAAATTGTCTAATCAGACTTACTTCACCTATTATACGGATGCTAATTTAGCTCTAAATTTTTCAATACAGCACCACAGTGATTTTCGGCGAGAATCGACCATAAATGATTATATAAATGCCCGTACAATAAATTTAAGACTAATTTGATAATTTTTTTCATTAATAAACTAGACGGAAGAGTTGACTATCTTTTTTGGTGAAAGAAGTGGATTTACTCCTATACACAGAAGCTGGTGGAAGGATATCAAAGGTGTGACACAATTTGCTTGAGAGGATAAGAATGGGTAGGTTGGAAATTGGAATGTGCATGGCAGTGATTTGACTATGGCGAAAGATAGCTCAAAAGGGTCGATCGACGAAACATCAAATAAGCACCGACTCTCTGTCTCATCAAACGAGTATTTTTCTTCCTTATAATCATGCTTATTGGACAAGGTTTCGGAGTTTTAGGACAACTTCAGGCAACCGGCCAATCACTTTTTCCTCGAAATCAAGACGATCCCTTCTCTTTTCGGCGCGTGCCCGTTGCGTCGAACAACATATAACATGGTCGACATGGAGATCGAGCGAAACTGCCAACAGATAGTAAATTTGGGTCGAGGACACGAGCTCCGAGACTCTGGCGAGACGACGATGGTCGGTAGGTTCGATATAAAACGCGCCTCAAATCACCATCGTCTTTTAGGCTGCACTTGGTAATTAAGATAAAATTTATCCTATTCAGAATTTGGTGCATACTCGCAATAAGATAAAATAGGATATAAAAGGGATATTAGCCTGGATAAAATTATCCCACGAGGAATGTGGAATAAAGGTGGATAGTATTTCTAATAACTCTAATGCATAAGTTACTTTTTTTGAATAAAAATTTCTTGTAAATTGATAAAATCGACATAATATTATACTATAAATAATATTTGATTTTTAACATGAAAAATCAAAATGAAAAAATAAAAATAATTTCATTATTATTTATTCCCAATTTTATTTACGTACTTGAATTTCTTTCTATCTTATAATATAAACTCTATACATAATGTATGTTTATTGCATACTTTAGGCACTTTAGTAATTTAGGAATATTAGTATAGTTTACTATTTAGTAAAATGTTATTAGAAAACGATGGAAGAGGAAAAAAGCAATTAAAAAATAAAAAGGAAAAATAATACTAGCTTGTCAATGTGATGTATCAACCCCTGCCGCATAAGTGAGATTTCCATCTCCGATGATTGTTACCTCTAACAGCTCTGAATTTTGTACAGCCATTATGTACATCGCCATTGGTGTGGCATGTACTAAATCTAGTAGTTCCATCGAATCCTGAACGATCTCTAGCTGTTAGGTCATGTGTGTAAGCATCTTCGGAATCCTGTGAAGGGGCTTTGAGTTTCTTGCCGTTGGATGCATGCACTACCATAGAAGAAGAAGTTCTACAGGATGATGAAGTTGATCTACAGTTTTAGAGAGTGCTGATTTTGCAATTTACTTGGAATTCTTTTTCATATTGCCAATTTGAATTTGTAATTTACATACTCCATTTTCTGTCTCACAAGGAATCTTGTATCTGCATGGTTCTATGAGCTAAGATATATCTTGCTCAAAATGGACTGAGGGACTCCAGGAGAGGGCATTCTGCTGCAGATGGTGATTCGAACTAGGTTCTCCTAGTCTAGGTCTCCCCTTAGGATCCGGATGTGCACACCACAAACCCACCATCGTATGGCATTACATTGGCTTCTAATCAAAACAAGAACCAACCATCATGAAGCCATCCCATTTGCTTCTAATAAAAAACAAGACACCAACGGCTCATCAGCTGCGTCAAGGATGCTATTTGGCTTGTGGAAATGGTATTCCACATTCTGATCAGTCCTTCCTTAACTTGTGGAAGACCGTACTCCACATCCTGACAAGTCTTCCCGGGAGCGATCTCCATTATCACAAGTTCACAACCCCGAAGCAGAAGATGCTAGACTCTTTCGTAGCCTTCCCATCGTTCACATATTCTAGTGCTCGATAAACCATGGGTCATTTGAGTCCTCTATAGGCAACAGCCATTCCGAAATCACCGAGCTTTTGTCATGAAATTTGTGTCCGATGGTACATGAGGTGATATTATGTCTCTGTGAAGTACACGTTGCCGTGGGTTTCATAAAAGTAACTAAGGGCCGACCCCAAGCCTAGAGCTATGTTGTCCCACACATCCCAGGTAAGACTTTTTCCAGACCGAGAGAGGCGATTTTCAAGTCTACCGTTGGGCATGCAAAAACTCATGGTTTTTTTTTTTTTTGTTAAGGTAAGAATGCGAAAACTCATGTTTTTTTTTTATGACCGAGGTTTCCGCCCGGCCGGCGAGCGTGCGCTCAAAGCAGCCGTGGAGCACGACTAGTTCTCGGGGAGAGTTGACGCAGGACCCCACCACCACGGCTCCCCACTTAAGACACTGGGGCGAAAACTCATTTTTTTTTTTTTTTTGGTAAGGAGCGAAAGCTCATGTTTCTCTTGACACAATCCAATAAATTGCACCAGGTTTCGATGCCTCATGAGGCTGATAATCCTCACTTCATCGATGAACACCTTCTCGAAATGTCTGGATCTTGCGATGATTCTCTTGACGGCTACTCGACAATCTATGCGGCACAGCATCCCTTTGTAGCTTGGCCAGATGCTCCCTGGCCAAGACTCCGATCGTCTTTGTAAAGCCATCAGTAAGCTGCAACCCACTCTTGATAAGAGAACTTTATTGGAACCGGTGATAGCAAGAGACATGGTGCGAGATCCGTCACAAAGTAAGGTCAACCAGCGAATCTTGTAATTTGATTGAGAGAGGGAGAGGGGGTTACATTAGCTGATTGCCGACATGCAACATCCAAGTTTGAAGTGAATTCCTGCGAATTGATGCTGTATGTTTGCTCATGGATGTCATAAGAAGCTGAAGACCCAATTACGATCGATTCGCGGAAGTGCTTCATGAGATCAGTGAGTTAGGAAAGGGAAAAACTTGGTTTTACAGTCGAGCAAAGCTGTGTTGTCATTGAATGTCTAAAAGGTGCTGAGGCTCTTGGTAGTGGAATTGTAGGTCACCAAGCTATGTAATTCAAGATCCCAACTGCCATATACCAGCGAGGAAAGTGAGTTGCTGATGCCAATGTTTGGGTACACAGGCTCGACTTCTCCATCTCCAAGCACGTCAAACTCGACAAATGCAATTTGGCTCTTTGTGCCATCATCCACCATGGCCTCGTTGAACAATACTAAGTAGGCACGACCAAAGTCGGGTGGGATTGCGAAGCCAACCAGAGCGAGGAAAGATGCCAAGCTTTCGCCAATTTCCATGGGATTCAATCTTTTGACCACAAAAGAGAATCTGGTCGAGAAATCCACTTCCCTTCCTATAGAAGAATCTCATGCATCGGATCCTGGGTTCGTCCTGGACATTGCCATGGAAGCTAGGTATGTTGAAGTGAAGAGGTCTAACGACAAGAAACCAATGGAGACCAAAACACGAAGATCCCGTTCTGTCCATCGTTTTACTTGGCTTGTAATTGCTGTCTGGACAAAGTTTGCAGCTTGAACTTGAAATGTTTCATGGGCAGAATTACACCTTGCTTCAGATTTTGAAAAGATCATTACCATTGTCATAGCCAGTAAGTGCATATAAAAATGATGAAGAGCATCATTTGAGATTCAGCTCCTATACGTACCCGGTCTAGTCGAACTTCTTTATACGAGTCCAAGCATTTATTGTGCTATTTTTCAAGAAGATGTTTTATTATGAAGACATAAGGACGAACAACGTGATCTGTAACTTAAGAAGCTGTATGACCTGCATCACAGTTTGGCTGGTCTCCCTCCCAACTTCGCGTCTTGAAGTCCACCACTGTCATGGTCTCTTGGCTTTTTGAAGGAGGGGCAGTTAGCCAAGGAACCTTCGTGGTGACTAGGGATTGGTCGACTGTGACTGAGATTGATTGACTGTGATGGGGCAACTGCCGGCAAACCATCAACAAGCTGTAACGGGAGAAAGAAACGCACTTGAGGTGTATAGCCATCATCAATTGATTTCCAATCTCACGAGTACTCGTGAATAGAAAAGAAGACACTCATATCACCGGTTCGTCCACGAAAATATTGGGATATGGATTATCGCTGATAATAAAAATATTTTTTATTAACTAATTATTTGAAATGATACAAGTATTTATTTTTTTGAAAAATATTATTCAAATATAATTTTTTTCACAAAACAAACGAAGTCTCAAATACCATTATACCGAGTCACGTTATTCAGTAAATTGATTCGACAAACACCAGCAATAAAAGAGGGAAATCTCAATTTTCCTGCAAGTCCAAACAAGATTGTGGGCCAAAATGCTTTCCCAATTCGTCGAAAGTCATGACACCAAAGACACGCACTTCTGGAGGCGAAAAGTCCACAAACATACGATGTTGAATGTGTCAAAAATTGGTTGTAGGAATGTGTGATTCATTATAAAGCGCACACTCTGAAACCAGTTCGAATGGTGCAAACCTCATCTTTAACAATTGCAGAATACACTTCTCACCACAACCATGTCTTGTTCTTGTTCTCTGTTCACTCTCCTCATCCTCTTCTCCCTCGTCTGCTGTCCTGTTATCCCCTTTGTCAGCTCTCTTTCCTTCGATATAAGTAGCTTCGACCGTAATCGCAGCGACATACTGTGCGAAGGGACTGCGACAATTGAGTACGGATCCGTTCATCTAACCGGTGCCTCCCCAACGTCCCCAGGGACAGCCTCTTACTTTGAAGTAGGCCGCATTCAGTACTCCAAACCCATCGATATATTCGATTCTGTTAAAGGGAGACGAGCAGACTTCTCTACTCGTTTCTCATTCACCATCCAAACTGTGATTCCATCTTGTGATGGTGTTGCCTTTTTCCTTGCTCCTGTTGGCTTCGTAATCCCCCCTAACTCAGGTGGTGGATTCTTAGGATTGTTCAATGATAGCGCATTTGATGATGGGGATCGGAATCGAATCGTCGCGGTGGAGTTTGATACTTTGGGGAACTTGGGTTATGATCCTCTGGAGCCGCACGTAGGAATCGACAAAAACTCGCCCCAATCGCTTGTTTCTACCCCTTGGAATTATAGATCAGAAAATGACAATGTAACTAGCGTTGTGGTGACCTATAATTCTACGAGCAAGAATCTTAGTGTATTCTGGTCGGATTCTCTGGATAACCAAAATTCCTCGCTTTCTTGGGAAATAGATCTTGCTAAAGTTCTTCCGGAATCCGTAGCAATTGGATTATCAGCTTCTTGTGGCGCCTCTCGTGCGAGACACATCATCAAATCATGGGAATTTCATTCAACCTTGGACGTCGTGCGTCCCCCATCGGCGGATACGTCAAAAAAGGGGCTGAACTCTAAGATGTATAGGATTATAACATTTGTCACTGCTCCCGTAGCATGTCTCTTGCTGGTTATTTCAGCAGCGTCTTGCTTATTCATGATCAAGACGAGGAAAAAGTGCGAGTTTCGTGCTCTGACTGGCATTGACAAAGAGATAGTAGCATTGCCGCTGAAGTTCCCTTATCAAGAGTTGCTTGTAGCAACAAGTGGCTTCGCAAGTGATCGACGACTAGGCCGAGGAGGGTCCAGCCAAGTTTACAAAGGATTTTTGAACAGTATAGATCGCCTGGTCGCCGTCAAAAGAATATTTGCAGAATCCAGACATTCAGAGAAGGTCTTCACCAACGAAGTCAAGATACTAAGCCGCATGATACACCGAAATCTGGTGCAATTCATTGGATGGTGCCAAGAGGAAGGTGAGTTTTTGCTTGTTTATGAATATATGCCTAACGGTAGCCTTGATCATCATCTCTTTGGAACTCGAAAAAGTTTGCCATGGGGTGTGAGGTACAAGATAGCTTCAGGGCTGGCGTGTGCCCTCAACTATCTTCATGAAGATCTAGAGCAGTGTGTTCTCCACAGAGATATAAAAGCCGCCAACATATTACTTGATATGAACTTCAACACTAAGCTCGGAGATTTCGGAGTGGCTAAGCTCGTTGACCCCCGGCTCAGGACACAAACGACGGACGTGGTAGGGACATATGGTTACCTGGCGCCAGAATACTTGAGTGAAGGTAAGGTTACTAAAGAATCGGACATGTTCAGCTTCGGGGTCGTGGCTCTAGAAATCGCGTGCGGTAGGAGCACCTATCATGAAGGAGAATATCACGTTCCCCTACACAAGTGGGTTCGGCAGCTTTACCTTGCTGGAAACATGCTTGAAGCAGCGGACGAGACATTGGGTTCGAGTTTCGATAGGAAGGAAATGGAATGCTTGATTATGTTGGGACTGTGGTGCGTCCATCCAGATCCGACGAGAAGGCCAAAAGCAGGACAAGTCATTAGATTTCTTCGGCAAGAAGTCCCGGTGCCCGAGCTTCCACTTGGCACATACGAGGCTCCTACTTCATATCAGACATCAGCACCAAGAGCAGAATCTTCTTCTATCGAAGAATTCACTTCTTGTTCAGCAAGATAGATCATGGCTCCTAAAGCCAGTTTGACTTTTTGAGAATAAAAAAGATGTTGCGATGGATTATTTACGATCAATCGACCTACTCTTGTTTAGAATGCAATTCTAGCCATAATCTTGTCTTGTTCTATTTCATATGGTGCCGGGATAATCTTTTTCTCCTTGGTCTGCAGTTCCGATATTCCCTTTTTCAGTTCTCTTTCCTTCTGTTAAAATGTGTTTTAAGTTTAAGCCCATTGAACAAAAACTAGACCGATAAAAAATGCGAACTAGATCACGTGCGATCACAATTGTGAGAAGAAGAAGATTGCACGTAGATTTCGTTTCTGAGGTCTTTGGTTGACTCCCTGCCGCATGAGTATAACTGGCCAACCTTTTGTTGACTTTTCTTGGCTGCTCACCAAAGAAAATAGTTGTCCTCTACCCACCGGCTGGTGGCTAAATTGGTTTGCGCTCAGTTCCTTTCACGAGAGGTCCTGGTTTCAAAACTTCTTAGCCCCAGTGTCTTAAGTGGGGGTCGTGGTGATGGGGTCCCGCGCCAGCTCTCCCCGAGGACTAGTCGTGCTCCACCGCTAGTTTGAGCGCAAACTCGCCGGCCGCACGAAAACCTCGGTCATCAAAAAAAAAAAAAGTTGTCCTCTTGTCCTTTTCGTTTAATGAGCGAGTTGGCGTGTATGAAGAAAGATGCAATGGTGGGAATTCATTGCATGGGTCAAAGAAGGACTTGCTTCTCTCCTTCGTTACTGCATGCACATGCCCCGAGAAAATGGAGGGCATCCAGAGACTGGTCTTATAGGAGCAGTTGTTACCATTTATTGAGTCCATTTTTCTGTCTTTTTGTTTCTCTTACGAAAGAGAGAGGGAGACGTCCAACAAAGAGCGCGCCAAGTTCATTTGATGGCCGAGAGAAGAGAGAGCTCTTCTCTTTGAGATTTTTTTTTTGTCATTATACCTGTCAATGATTTAATCAGTTAAATTCTCGTGAGTAAAATTTGTATAATTCCTTGAATGAGATTTCACTATAAATTGTGATGGGCTAAATATTGAGTTAGTTATTGGATGTAATTAGAGGTTAGGAAATGCCAAGTGTGTTTGAATGCTTAAGTGAGTGTAATCTCGTTGTATCGCTTGTTTCTATATTGAGATTTCGAGCTGCTCTCCTTTGGATGAACGTTCCAACATTTGGATTGAACCATATAAATCCGATGTCTGATTTCCTTTCCTTTCTTCCATTCACTTGCCCCGTCATTCACAACACCCTCGATACAAGTAGCTTTGACGTGAATCTAACCAACTCACTGTATGAAGGAGTCGTGACAACCGTGTCTGGATCCTTCGTTCTTATCGAACGTCTCGTTCCACTAAACTTTCAATTAGGCCGCATCCAGCATAGCAAACCCATTGCTTTTTTTTTTCTTGCTCATGTTGGCTTCTCAATCCTACTCAACTTGGCAGGTGGATAACTAGGATTGTTCAACGTGAGCACGGTTGATGATGGACCACAGAATCAAATCGTGCTTGTCAAGCTCGACTTAACTTAGAATTTGACCCTCTAAACAGTAACTCACTCGAGCCACTTGTTTCCACTCATTGGGATGTTTGATCACCCAACGGTGGTGCTGCTAATGTTTTGGTGACCTATAATTCTACTAGCCTGGCTCTCGATAATTTTTAATAATATTTTTATTAATTTTTTTAATCTCTTCTTTCTTATTTTTTTCCCTTTCTTCCTCTAACTACTAACAGGGCATCGGCAACCGGCCAGAGGCGAGAGTTAGCGAGGTCGTCCTCACCGTCCACAGATGAGGCGAGCCTCATCCAATCCATATGCAGTCAACCTCATAGGCCCTCACCTCTGGCCGATTGTTAGCCATTGCCGAGGCTTGGCGACTAGCTAGAGGAAGAAGAGAATAAAAAATAATAAAAGAATTCAAAAATATATATATAAAAATTGTTGACGTCAACTCCAGTGGCGCCATGGTCGGCATCCACATCACTGATTTTCAGCTAAAATTAGGCGAATGGATTCAATTGGCAAAACATAAAAATATTTAGGACTCAATCGATAAAATTAAAACTTTAAAAGTGATAGGGTTGAATTAGCAAAAATTGCCACTAGCTGTGCCATAAATTTCTTTGAATAACAATTTCTTGGAATGACCTCAAAAGGCACAACCCAAATGGCACGTATAAGCTATATGGTTGAAGTGTGTTTCTTTAGTGCCATGACTTTTGATGACTTGGGAAAGCATTTTGGCCCACAATCTTGTTTGGACTTGCAAACGCGCTTATGTCGTTATCCACATGACGCTGTCGGATAGCAACTTTAATTTCTTTGGAAATTCCAAAGTGACTGATTAGATGAAAACTCGAATGAATGAATTTCCACATCTTCTAGAAATTATTAATCTCTCTAAATATCTCAATCTCTATCGACAGCATCCTGTGGATAACGAAATAAGCGCGTTCTCATCAATCATTTAAAAGTGAAATTTGAATTACAATAAATGCATCAGGATCGGGCCCTACGGAGGGACCATAGCCAAGCCCTAAGTCATCCGGAAGATTTTTGCAGAGTAGAGTGGGACATCTTCTGTCATAGCAACTTTAATTTCTTTGGAAATTTCAAAGTGACTGATCAGATGAAGACTCGGATGAATGAATTTCCACATCTTCTAGAAATCATTAATCTCTCTAAATATCTCAACCTCTATCGGATCGCTCAGTAGCAGAATTAGGAATCTGTCATTATCACCTGTTGATACCAAAAAATTATCCATTTAAAATATTGAGTGAGTGGTGTGATTGCTATGATTCGATGTCTTTGAAATGGAGAATCAAACGAAAAGCTTTGCCGGTGAGTCTCGAAATTCGATAAGAAGAAGACAAAGTACTGAATGAGGGCTTCAATGTATTGAGATTGAGTAATAAGAAGATAAAGTACCGAATGAGGGTACGATGTACATGGATTTGGTGAGTTAAAAATAGAGTCTCGTGTAAGTGATGTGGGTATCGTCCCTCGAAATTCAGAAGTTTAAAAGCAAAAGTCACGGGCATGAACAGATCATGAAAGTTAAGGGAAGTTACTTAAAGAAATGTAGTTGATTGTGCGGTTGCAGATGGAATCAAAAGCATTTCAACTTTAATGGATGAGTCGTGAAGATCATGGGTTTGGGAGAAGTTATAAGAAGCGCCAAAATTCAAGATTTAAAAGCTGAGGAATAACCGTTGGAGCTGTTAGAGGCACCAGAAGGATAAGTATTCAGAGAGAAGGAAGAAAAGAAGAACCTTCAACACATCAAAAAACACTCTTTTTCTTACAAGTTTTAGAAGCCATTTTCGTAGTTTAACTTTCTCGGTACTTTTCATTCCTTGTACCTTCAGATTTCAGCAATTCATTCATTATTTCAACAATTAGGAGTACTGTAATTATAGATTGTTCATCTTTCGCGTCACTTCCATCAATCATCTTTCCATCCACATTTTTCATTTGAACTCTCCATCAGAACAGAACCACAGAACTCTTTTTTTTTAAATAAAAACCAAAGAACGAGTTTCGGTGAAAGATATTTTCGATACTACAAATCATGTGAACATTACCTTATGTGCGCGCAATTTGTATCGGGAATATCTCTTACCGAAATTTGTCTTTCGATTTTTATTAAGACGGGTTTCGTGACTCTGTTCTAAAGGAGAATTTGAGTGAATGATATGGGTAAAAGGACGGATGATGGAAGTGATGTAAATCTATGCTTACACTACTCCTAATTGCTGTAAAGGAAAGTGAATTACTGTGAATTCAAAGGTACAAGGAATGAAAAGTATAAGGAAAGGAGAACTTCAAAGTACGAAGAACACTAGAAAAGTTAAACTTCAAAACAGAGAATTCTTCTGATGAGTTAGACTTGTATTCTTCTTTCCCTTCTCTGAATACTTATTCTTCTTGTTCTCTTGACTGCTTGAATGGTTACTTCTCAGCTTTCAGATCTTCGAATTTTGGCGCTTCTGATAATCTCTATTCAATCCACGATTTTTAAAACCTGTTCGTCAAAATAGGAATGCCTTTGATTTGATCTATAATCGTATGATCAATTGTGTTTCTTTAAATAACCTCCCTTAACTTCCATGTCATGTTCGTGTCCGCCACTTTCGCTTTTAGATTTCCCGAATTTTGGGGAATAACACCCACATGAGAGAGAGAGAGAGAGAGAGAGTGAGTTTGAGTATCTGATCAGTTTATCGCCCGAGGAAATAGGGGGACATCCTATGATTCCTTGTTGGATTTACAGGACCGGTCTCGGAACTCGTATGGACCGTTAGATTAATTCGAATGGAAAAAAAGGGACCGTCGGATCCACCTTAAGACATGGAACGGTCCATCTAGGAAAAAAAGGTTTCAAGTCGTAATTAATGGATTTTCGAGAAAGATACAAATCTTGTCGTAAGATTTGCGTATTAATTCTTTTGTGAGATTGAGAGATTATTTCGTAAGGAATTTGGGGCTAAACACTGTGTGCGTTATTTGACGTAATTAAGGCTTGGCAAACTCGGAGAGTGTTTGTAATAACTCGAGTGTGTTTGTAATCTCCGTGTATCGCTTGATTTATAATGGAATTCATTGCTACTCTCCCATGGACGTAAATCTCTACGACCGAACCACATACATCAGGTGTCTGATTTATTTTCTTGCTCCGTCTACTTTATTATTCGATCGCTTGTTCCGCGCAACATAGACAACCCTTATGTTTAACATCTAAGGTGGTTCATAGGGAGCTTTGTTACATAGACAATTTATCAAACATCAAATAATCTGTTGTCGAAAAAGGGAAAGAATCTGTTTTTATCTTACCAAATCTATGTACGTCGTACCATTTATTCGGTAGCATTCATCCAACAACTTCTCTTCAACCGACCGAATCTTGATACATTGCAGCTCTTATTCGGTACCTTGTTTTCTTTTTACCGAATCTCAATACATTGCAGCTCTCACTTAGTATGTTCTCTTCAACTTACCGAATCTTGATACATTGTAGCTCACACTCGGTATGCTCTCTTTAAGTTATCGAATCTTGATACATTGCAGCCCTTATTCGGTACTTTGTCTCCTCTTACCGAATTTCGGGATTGATTAGCAATGTCCTTCTTTTGATGCCTTACTTTGTGGATACCGAATTACTGAGACACCACAATTACACAATTTGTTCGGTATCTTAAAGAGATAATATTTTCTTTTCGGTATCAACACCTTAAATGTCAACTAACTTCTGCTCGAAAAGCATAGGCAAAGTCGTAATTCAGCTGCATTCGAGTAGGGAGAAACTTTTTATTATGGTGATTTTGTCGTTCGAGAGAAAGTTGGTTCAACACTAAGTTCGGAGATTTTGGAGTGGCTAAGCTCGTTGACCCACGGCTCAGGACTCAAACGAAGGATGTGGTAGGGACATATGGTTACTTGGCGCCAAAATTCTTGACTGATGGTGAGGCTACTAAAGGTTCCGACATGCTCAAAGCTTCGGGGTCATGGCTCTAGAAATTGCATGCAGTGAGAGGACCAATGAGGAAGGAGAATTTCATGTTCCGCTACACAAGTGGGTGTGGTAGCTTTACCTTGCTGGAAACATGCTGGAAACAGCCGACGAGACATTGGGTTCGAGGTTTGATAGGAAGGAAATGGAATGCTTGATTATGCTGGGACTGTGGTGAGTGCATCCAGATCTGAAGGGAAGGCCAAAAGCAGGACATGTCATCAGATTTTTTCGGAAAGAAGTCCCAGTGCCCGAGCTTCCACTTGACATATACGAGGTTCCACTTCATATCAGCCATCTGCGCAAAGAACATAATTATCTTTAATTGAAGAAGTCAGTTCCACTTCAGCAAGATAGATCATGGCTCCTAGAGCCATTTGGACTTTTCAGAAATAAAATAGATGTTGTGACGGATTATTTATTATCAATCGATCTACTCTTAGCAGTAAAGATGTATCATAGTATTGTATTAATTGATTGATTCACCAAAAGATAATGGGGAACAGACGGTCGCTCATGAACTCTTGTAGGATCACACCACGAAGTAGCATAATTTTCAAAGTGCGTTTGACATTTCTCAGTTACGCCAGATTGAGCTGCTTCCGTTCTCACATCTGTCAGTGCACTCCTGCGTCTTCAACTAGCAATAAAAATCAGTGTATATCTAATCTCTGGCATCGAGTTTATATTGATCACGAGAAGTGTTGCTATAGACATTGCCATACATAAATGTTCGATACAACATTCAAGCATATTACAAAGTGAATATTTACAGTTCATCTTGGCTTCTCTTGAAATTCTGAATCTTTCTATTGCGCATCTTATTTCCAGTATACTTCTGATCTATTTCCTGATTTGGAGTTTGAGGCTCATTCATCAAACAGGGCAGCTACCTTTTTGAGATGAATTTATAGAACTAAGTTACAATGACTTCCAACTCCTTTCAGGTGCAAAAAAGGTTTGATATGTCCGCGTAACATGAGCATTCAGACTACCAATAGTTGACTTTGACATGGCTGAAGACTTTTGAGACCACTTGGTCACATATATTTTCTCATTTTAAGACCTCTTTATCATGGAAAGATAATGACAGAGTCCCTCCTTCAGCGACCAGGGCACAGTAACATTGAGCTTCTCATATATTCAACTTCCGCATAAACGATTCACGTTAAACTTTCTAGCAAGGGAGCCAAGGGGTTGGGCAAGGGCATCGCAAAGAGGCATCAGAAAGTCCTATGCGACAATATTACGAAGCCGCAATCTGGCGGCTGGCTCGTATTAGGGGAGTGAGGCGAATCAGCAAGCTGATCTACGGGGAGAGGCGTGGGTTACCGAAGATCTTCCTAGGGAACGTGATCCGCGATGCGTGACCTATACGGAGCACACCCGGCAGAAGAAGACGACCACCAAGGACATGGTTTTAGGAGGGTCTTTATTTATAGTTGGTGATGCCGTTGTAAACTTCTTGTGGGTCTTGTGAGGTTTTTAGCTCGAAGTACGATGGGATCTATATTTTGGTGAATAGAATATTAGTTTAAGTTCATCGATTTCATTCGAACAAGGTTGGATGCAGAGAGCATATTTGTGAACTCAAACTCAAAGCTTTGAAGCAAAAGGTTGAGTTAATCAACTCAGTTTGGAGGGAGCAAAAATGGTGACTGTTTTAAGAAGGATGAAGAAAGAGCATGAGAAGAGAGAGCGTAACAGAGAATAAAGGAGGAGAGAGAGAGAGAGAGAGAGAGAGAGAGAGAGAGAGAGTCGGAGAATAGGGAGAATGTAAAGTTTCCTGAAAAGTGGGCCCATCTGGAAACGTGGCGAAAGCTGAATGGGGTGACTTACCGCTGACTTGGCGAGACAGTCCTGCCCAGAATTTTCTCGGACCATGCGGAGGAGTGACGTTTCGGGCCTGTTTGGTAACGTTTCTGTTCCTCTGTTTCTGTTCCCGGGAACACTTTGGGAACAAAAACATGTTTGGTAACGCAAATAATTCTGTTTCTGATTCTGCTCCCGGGAACACTTTTGGAACAAAAATCAAAAACAAAAAAAAGTTGTTTCTAAAAAAAAGAACATTTTTTTAGGATCACTTTTCAAAGATGGACTTCTTAGCCTCTTCCCACGACACTTTTTTAGGATCAATTTTTTTAGGATTACTTTTGGACAAAAAGTCAAAAATTTTATATAGTTACCAAACACATTCTGATTCTCTAAAAGAACAGAATAAAAAAAAAAGTGTTTTTAATCAGAATCACTTTTTTGAAACAGAAACGTTACCAAACAGACCCTTCAGAAGCAGCCAAGGAAAGACCAAGTGACCAAGTGGATATTTTTTAAAGGAAGAATTGTCCCTTGTCCAACGACTTCAGTAGCAGCATGTCAAAAATTGGTTTTATTCGACAAAAATAAAAATAAAAACCATTGGTTTTAGGGATGTGTGGTTCATTGTTGTGTAAAATAAACGATCGAATAATAAATAGTCAGAACAAAAAAATAAATCGAACATTAGATATATGGTTCGGTCGTAGAGAACTGCGTCCACAGGGAGAGCAGAACGAATTTCAGTATAAATCAAACTATATAAGGAGATTATAAATCATACTTGAGTAATTCAAACACTTGGTGTTTTCCAGCCCCAATTACATTTAATAACGTATAAGTGTTTAGCCCTTTCAATTCCTAATAAAATAATTTCTACGAAGGAATTAACACAAATCTTTCTCTCCTTTCTTCTGACTATTTTACCGATCTGCTTGCCCCCTTATGCACAACACCTACAATACAAGTAGCTCTGACATGAATCTAATGGGCTCGCTGTATGAAGGAGTCACAACAACTGTTTCTGGATCCGTCGTTCTTACTGAATGCCTCACTTCACTTAACAGAAATTTCAAGTAGGCTGCATCCAGATTACCAAACCCATTGCCTTTTTTTTTCCCTTGCTCTCGTTGGCTTCTCAATCCTACCCAACTCGGCTGGTGGATAACTAGGATTCTTCAACATGAGCATGGTTGATGATGGAGCACGGAACCAAATCGTGCTTGTCGAGCTTGACTTAACTCAGAATTTGACCCTCTAAATAGTAACTCGCTCGAGCCACTTGTTTTCGCTCGTTGGGATGTTGGATCACCTAACGGTGGTGCTACTAATGTTATGGTGACCTATAATTCTACTAGCGAGAATCTTCGTGTGTTTTGGCCATTTGGTAGTGAGCCGGTTTCTCCAGAAAAGCAAAACTCCTTGCTTTCTTGCCAGTTTGATCTTGCTAAAGTTCCTCCCTAATCGGTAGCAACTGGATTCTCAGCTTGTTATGGCCAACTGGGGAGAGACACAGCATCAATTCATGGGAGTTCCCTTCAAACTTGGAGTTGCGCCTCTCAGATATATAGGTTGATAGCATTTCATCGGTAGAGGGAGTTATTTAGGGAAATTGTCCAATCGATCCTAGACTTATTTTATAGATGGCAGTTCAATCCTAAATCTTCGAAGTGTGTTTCACATTTCTCGGTCATGCCAGATGAAGCTGTTCTAGTTCTCATATCTGTCGATCCACTCCTGCCTCTTCAGCAGGCAGCACAAATCAGTGTATATCTAATCTTCGGGACCGATATTTATTGATCATGAAAATGCTGCTATAAACATTGCCGGAAACAAATGTTCAATACACCATTCAAGCAGATTTGAAAGTGATTCTTTACAGTTCGTGCTTACAAAGCATACTAACATGGCCAGTGACTTCCAACTCCTTTCAGTCGCAAATACTTTCTGTCTCATAGGTTCTCTCGTTGAAAGAATCAGACAAGTTTCTCAATTTGTCCTTCATATGCTCCCTTCCATTTGTAGTCAAATAGTTTAAACAACTCGTGACGACCTATGAACTCGATGGAAAGCTTGCTAGGATAAACATAAATTCAACTAAAATATTTAAGCAAGAATGAGAACAAGTCGTAAAGTCACGTTACAAATCGGAATCAGAATGGGTCAAGTTTAGGAAATAATGCCAGTTACAGAAAGACAAGAATGTAACCCATGCTGGTCGGTCGGCCGCTTTTAAAAAGAGGCCGAGGCTCACTATGGAACGCACACAATGGTCATTCTCTGTAATATTAATTCGTAAATGCCTGTTTGCGTGATGAAAAGTCCTTTTACGACATAGTATAATAAGTTGGTGGAGCTATTGTCGAAGAAGACGATTTAATTCAGGATGACAGTGAAGACTAAGGAAGAATTCCGTGCAATGCTCGTTCTTTTCATTTGTAACTCGTGAAATAGATTTATATTTCTTTCACAAAAAAGCTTTAAGAAAATAGATTCTGCTTTCGAAAATGACTTCAAAAGCCACATTCATCAAGCAATAAAGTCTGTGTATATGATAAAGTCCCTCCCAGAAGAGGCACAAAGGTTTTCAGAGCGAACTATTTATGTGCTCAAGTTTCCCAAACGACGAGTCGAGTCATCTTCTTTCCCTTCAAGCGAGGCTTTTGCTGCTCAATCAAGGATAAGTACCAGAGAATAATTAGAAAGGAGGGGGGAGAGGAGGAGGATGAGGCAGGCTGGACCTTTACATGTGCGTTTGACATTTGAAGTTCGTTTCCAGATTTAAATATACGCAACCATCAAGAATACAAGTCTATATACGCTCTCGACAGCCAAGAACCATTGAACCATTCATTGATTGACACGTGGCAGATCGGGCCCACCGGTCAGAATTTTCAAAAATTCTGACCTCCATCACTTCTCCGTTATCTCCTTCTCCGTTCCGTTTTCTCCCCTCTCTCTCTCTCTCTCCACGTTCATTTACACGACTGCTCTCTCTCTCTCCCCCCAACTTCACCCACTTTCTCCCTTTCAACCAGATCTCTGCTCCGATCAACACCAGCCCAGTCCTTCGACCAAAACCACCGCGCCGCCGCCTTCGCCGTCCCGGAGGCCCCCCCGCTGCTTCCACCTTTCTCTGCTCTCTCCAAGTTCAATCGTCTCTCGGACGGCTTGCGCTGCTCTCCCCAAGTTCACCCACTCCGTCTCCTTCGACCAGACCCACGGCGCCAGCGGATTCGCCGTCTCGGAGCCCCCTCTGCTACCATCTCGTCTCTCGGACGGCTTGCTCTGCTCTCCCCAAGTTCACCCACTCCGTCTCCTTCGACCAGATCTCCGCTCCGATCAACACCAGCACAGTCCTTCGATTAAAACCACGGCGCCGCCCCCTTCGCCATCCCGGAGCCCCCTCTGCAACCACCTCGTCTCTCGGATGGCTTGCTCTGCTCTCTCCAAGTTCACTCTCTCTCCCTCGACAAAAACACCTCGCTCGATCAAAAATTTCCCCTCGAACCAGAACCACGCCGCCGCCTCAGCCGTTGCCTCCCAGAGCCCCATTGGTGGGCAAAACCTCACGGCGCCACCTCTTTGCAGTCCCTCGGCCAAAACCTCACGTCAATTTGCTTGTTTGTAGACTTCGCTCGAGGTGGGTCGCTGGTTATCCGAGCATCTTTGACGCTTATTGGGGCTTCAATTCTTGGAAGGAAGCAGCCGAGTAAGTGACTTGTGGCAGCAATTTCGATGTCTGTCTATACTTATTTTGCTGGAAATTTGCTAGTTGTTATTATTGCTGTTATTGCTGAGAAACCAATCTTCAAAAATTTGCCCAAGGAATGAGTTCGCTTCGTAGTTTGAGGGGGCACAATTTGAGGGTCTTCCCTCTTTTCGAGCTGTAATTGTGTGTAAGGATTGGTTCTCAGTATTCGCCATCAAGCTTCCTGCCCTCTCTTCACCTCTGCGTGAGCTTTTTTTCCGTCTCTGGCAAAAAGGCTATATGAGATTTGGGATATTTTGAGATTATACTATCACGCTACTTTGGAATGGTTCTTTGTTGTAATTTTTGTGTCTTTTTTATTGCTGTGGTGTTTCTCATTTGGTTTATACACAACAGTTTTGATTTGTTTATTTCCAGTGTAGAGTTTTTACGTTTGCTATTCCTTGCTCGTCTGATATGCGGTTCATGTCTCATGAAATGGAAAATATTACATACTCATAATTTATCTAGTTTGAGTACTCTTGATAAAAAAAATGGAGGCTGTATGTCCTGCGGTAGATATAACTGAATATTTATGCAGACAAAACCTCTCGTGGGAAAGAGCCATCGCAAAATCTAAAAGGTCCCAACGTTGCAGAGGAGAGTCTGAAGCTTCCTGCATTGGAGGGGAATGATCATCCAGGTTCATCGAATAATGAGGTACTGACATATCTTCGTTACTTTGCAAATTTATTGGGCGTGGCACAGTGAGCAATTCAAAGAAAATTATGAAATACTCTTTTATCTATATTCGTGTTTTCTTTGGGTTTTACATTACGTCTCCTCAAAGCAAGCTAAAATCCACCACTTGTATGTCTTATGACTGAGTATTATCTACTGAATGGACTGGTAAGCCCATTTTGGGCACAAATTTTGGGTGGCAGTGGCACTCTGGCACTATTATATTAAACCTGTCAATTTAAGCACGTCGCTTCTTTGTTTTTCTAACATGTAAGAATTAAACTTTTTATTACTGAGTCTCTTTATGAGTTCTAGAGAATTCATTTGTGGATCACCGATATCTAAAACCTGAACATGCAAGACCAGAGAAATTACTTATTTTACGTCTAATATCCTAAAGTCTTATTGCTATTTCACAAACGTGGAACTGGAGGTTGTCCGAAGAATGTCATTTATGCACAAGTCTGTTGTGTAGCTAAAAGGACAATGCTCCTAGGAAGAAACCCCTGCTCTCTGGTGGAAACACCATTGAAATGACTTTGTCTTCCTCGAAGTGTAAATGAGATTATTGAAGCATGCATGCCTTGCGGGTGTAAATGTGCTAATGATGAAGTTCATGTGCTTGTCAAGCAGTGGGAGCTTACTTTTTCCTGTTTTTTTTTTTTCAGGTCTCTATTCAACCTTCTAAACCAAAATTTGTCGTAATTTTTGTGTCTTTTTTATTGCTGTGGTGTTTCTCATTTGGTTTATACACAACAGTTTTGATTTGTTTATTTCCAGTGTAGAGTTTTTACGTTTGCTATTCCTTGCTCGTCTTATATGCGGTTCATGTCTCATGAAATGGAAAATATTACATACTCATAATTTATCTAGTTTGAGTACTCTTGGTAAAAAAAATGGAGGCTGTAGGTCATTTTTTCACTGATATTAGGCAGAGTGCATCAAAATCGTGAAGTGTCTTCTGATAATTTATCGTGGACTTTGCTCGTGGTGGGTCTGGTAATCCAGGCATCTTTGAAACCTTTTGGGGCTTTAATTCTTGGAAGGAAGCAGCTGCTAGTCTGTTGTTGCAGCAATTTCGAGCTCTATCTATGCTTATTTTGCTGGAAATTTGCTAGATTGTTGTTATTGCTGAGTACTTAACCGAGTTTTTCACGTCATTTGATTCGTTTGTAGCTCTTTCTCCTGACTTGCTCCGTATCTTCTGTTGTCACAACAGAACCCAGTTGCTTTTCTAAGCTTTGCTTTTCCTGACTTGTTATAAAATTGAAAGGTACTGCCTTAGCTATAACTTGCTAGCCAAACACATTAAGGTGAGACGGAACTACCAGCACTGTCTCAAATGTTCTTTTAGATGGTTCTGTACTTTCTAATTTGCTTTGCGATAAATTTAATGATTTTAACTTTCTTTTACACTCTCTTCTTGCTTGAATTTGCATTGGATATGAATCTCCTTTTCCATTAGTACTGATACTTTTTTTATGATTGGTTTGCATCGGAGGGAGTCTTCCTGCTACATAAATTTGGTTTTTAACTTAAGCATGTATAGGCATCGGAAGATTTGATAGACAACACTAATCGTTATGATATGCACCCTGCTGACTTTAGCTTCATTATGATATGCAATAAGGGGCACTCTTACATAATTAGATCAAAATATATCATCTTGATCATTTTGAAATTTTGTTTCTCCAGGCCTTGCAGTATGCGCAGGATCCCAATGAGCTTTGCCCGACTAGATGGAAGCCTAAGGAGAGGACCATGAAGCCTTGGAGAGTCGCTGATGTAGCGATCGACTTCTTGACAGCATGTTATTTTTTAGATGAAATTGGGACACCATTTGTAGCCAAGGCGAAATGTGTAATACAGCTTCTTGTATTTAGTTTTTAGATGAAATTGGGACACCATTTGTAGCCAAGGTGAAATGTGTAACAGAGGTTCTTGTATTGAAATTATCAGATGTTGTATTGTAGAGTTTTGTTGCCTCAAGTCCTTGCATTTTTTTTCTAGTTTCATGGCTGTATGCACCAATTTAAATAGAAACATCAGTTAAATATTTGAAACAATTATTTACTGATGAAAAATTAAACATGCGGATCAATCGGAATACATTGTGAACTCAAATAATCGAGCGTGCAAGATGATCGAATACATAACGAATTAGATCGAAATGGACATCGGTCACCCTCCGTTGCGAAATAACGGCTAAAAAAATTAGATTTGCGAAATAACGGCTAAAAAAATTAGATTGAAACACAAGGTTCAATGATTGTTTGGTTTTTTTGAACTTTTTTTTTTGCTTTTTTTTTGTCCCTTTTTTTTTACATAAAAAATGTGTTTGTAATTCTACGTTATATTTTCTTATGAATTTGAGGCTCTTTATTCAGAAAATAAAAAAGTTAAACTGAAGAATCAGTTAAATATTTGAAATGGCTATTTACTAACAAAAAATTAAACACGTAGAGCAATCAGCTAGGCAAAACAGGAAACTGCTCAAAATTAAAGATTTAAGAAAGGCATGGAAAGATTAACATGCTTTTTATTGAACATGTTCGTCATCACTATACATGAAAGGTCAGCCTGTTGGGACATTGCCTCTCTCCCTCATTTCACCAGAAATCCATCAAAATATCAGGTAATAGCCATCGGGGCACTTGCATTTACACAGCTGCTGTATTGCCTGTTAAAATAGAAGCAAGAATTTTTTCAGTATTTCCATCTCTACACTAAGGGTGCGTATGGTAACGTTTCTTGCTCATTGCTTCTTCCCATTCTGGCTGTCCTGTTGCTTCTTCATAGTATGAAGGCTCATCCGACTCAACAAGTAACAGCTCACCTTCGACCTCATCCTCTTGACACTGCGCTTTATTTGTTTCTCTCAACAGGTCATCGATTTTCCGGTATCGAACGGGCTCACTCTCGCTGCTGCTGAGTGATGCATTTGAGGCTGCCGTTGGTGGTATGTTGTGTTCTTCTACCCCCAGTCTTTCCTCTGCCGCTGCTGTTGCATCACGTGCTCGAGCCCTCGTAACTGGTCCCGAGGGTGTTGAGATCACATTCGAGGGCCTCGTCCGAACTTTCATCGCAGGCACAGGCTGCAATTGATCTCTATGACTGCAGTTGGACACAATCTCTGGAGATTGAAGAACAATACCTGGCGTGGAGTCCCCTTCCTCCTTTGTTTCCTGAGGCGTGTCCTGGGGTGGGGCCTCAGAAGAAAGACCCCCAACGAGGATGAAATCTGGTTCTTCTCCGGTGCACGAGCCTGCAATCCAACACCAACCCATGTTTTCTTCGAATTTTACGTCTCTACTTACACAGAGTTTCTTCTCGAGCGGATTATAGAGACGATGGGCCTTGCTGCCTTCCTCGACGCCTAAATACACCATTGGTTTGCTCCGGTCATCGAGCTTCTTCAAGTGAGGTGTCGTCACTTTTACATGAGCCACGCAGCCGAACACTCGCAGATGACCCAGATGCGGTTTCCTTCCCATCCAAGCTTCGAACGGTGTCCGTCCCTCCAACGCCTTCGTTGGTAAGCGGTTCAGAGATATACCGCATGTCTCACCGCTTCTCCCCAGAATGTACCAGGCACTCCTATACTCTTGAGCAGCGATCGGGCCATTCCCATCACAGTTCTATTTCTTCGTTCGACCACTCCGTTCTGCTGCGGACTGTACGGTGCGGTGCGCTGTCTTTCGATCCCAGCATCCACGCACATCTCAGTGAAAGCAGGGGAGAGGAACTCTCCCCCACGATCTGTCCTTAAGGTCTTCACTCAAGAACCACTTGCATTCTCTGCTCGAAGCTTAATCCTCCTGAATGCCGTGTATACTTGATCCTTGGTTTTGACCATTTCGACCCACATCCACCGTGAGAAATCATCCACAACCAATAGAAAATATTTGTTTCCGGCTGGTGTAGAAGGGCTGATGGGACCGCACAAATCTGCATATACCAGTTCAAGTGGCTCCCCCGCTCTTCGACTCGCAACCTTCGGAAAAGGTTCCCTTACTTGCTTCGCTGTCATGCACCCTTGACAGACCTTTTCGGGTTGTGAAACACGGGGGACTCCTATCGCCATCTCCTTTTCTGTCAACTGCTTCATCGACTGGAAATTGACATGTCCCAGCCTATAGTGCCAAAGCCAGGCTTCATCCGTGGTGCTGGTTAGCAAACAAACTAATTCGTCAGTCGGAATGTTTGCTTTGTACAGTCGGTTTGACGACCCCTTTATCCAATGAGTAACTTATTAGAGGAGTCGAATAACATAAGATGCTCCCCTCTCATGACGATCTGGTTTCCTCCTTCCACTAATTGACCGCAGCTTAGGATGTTGTTTCGCAGCTCCAGGATGTAATAGACTTCCTTGAGAAGTCTCTGTCGACCACCCTTGAATCGAAGTAAAATCGACCCTTTTCCAAGAATCTTGACAGCGGAGCCGTTTCCGAACTTCACGTGTCCCTGGAAAGATTGGTCGAGATCCCTGAATTTACTTCTTTCTCCGGACATGTGATTGCTTGCTCCATTGTCGAAGTACCATACATCACTCGAGCTCACATCTTTGACTCCAGTTTGAAGATGTAGTTGCGCTAACACACTGCTCGAGGGAATCGAACTGCAGGTTTGTGTCAACAGAAGCTCGGGTTCTTCTTCGTCAGTCTGCGCAATATTTGCCTTTTCAACGTGCTTCTTCCTTCGGCAATCTGATGCGTAATGGCCCATTTGATTGCAGTTGAAGCACTTGATGTGATTCTTGTTCCGAAGATTTCCTCCGGATGCACTCGACCCTTCCTTCTTGGGACGCAGATCTCGTCCACCTCTTTTTCCTCTGCTCCGACTGCGTCCCTCGGGGTTGCGCGTGCTTGACTCCGCCAAGGACAAATTTTTGAACTTGTTGAGAGGAGATGGGTTGTTCCCATTCCTTCTCTGTCGATTCTCCCACTCTGCCTGAGTGAGAAGTAACTGGCTGTCGCCTTGACCACTTGGTGCTCGAAGACGTGCCCTCTCCTCGAATGTCTTTAGTCGACCTACTGCCTCCTCGAACGCCATCGTCTCGAGGTCGCAGAATTGCTCAATCCCAGCGATGACTAGATAGAACCGCTCCGGGACGGTGTTGAGAAACTTCTTCACCATCGCTGCGTCATCCAACGTTCCTCCGAGATTCGCAAACTTCACCGACATGCCGCTAATCTTCCCTGCGTAAACTTCCAACGTCTCCCCATCCTCCATCCGCAGCGCATCGAAATCGCTTTTTAAGGTCTGCAAACGTGCTGTCTTGACCCGGTCCGCTCCAACGAACCTTGTTTTCAAACAGTCCCACAGACCCTTCGCGGTCACCTTCTTTGCGACTTGCAGGAGGATGTCCTCCGGGAGCATTTGGAGAAGACATGCCCGTGCCGTCTTGTCTTTCCTTGCCTCTACAACCGCGCCCTCTGCCGGCGCCACGGCTTCCCAGAGACCCTGGGCATCTAACATGGCCTCCACCTTGATGGCCCAGGTGGTGTAGTTGGTCGCCGTCAACTGCGGGTATTGCAACGACACTCCGCCGCCATCTCTCCCCGCCGTAGGAACCAATGCCATTGATTCACGTCGAACCACCTAGCGTTCTGATACCAAATGTTCCGGTTGAAGCCTCGTCGACAGGAGTTCAACAGGGGGAATTCGAACAGTGCAGAAAAAAAATGAGGATCTATCTTCATTCGAAAAACATAAAGATACATTTATAAACTTCTAAACTAAATAAAGCAATTAAGGCTAACAACCTTCTGCCTAATTAAAGACAATTAAAACTGCTTCCACCATGACTTGTCGGAAAGAAATCCCATAATGCAATTACTGATATGGTGGGCGTCTTCTCAACATCTCTTCCACCGATGCCCCACGTCAGGATTAATTTCAACCCAACAGGGACAAGTCATCTAGAAAATCATCTGGAAAAAGATTTTGGTGGTGTATAAGTCGATTCTTCTTTTGTTCTGGATGACTTTCCTACTTGCATTGCAGGCTTTTGCTTGCAAGGCTAAATAAAAGATTTTCAACAGATTTTCTAATCCCGTCAAAGACTTAAGAGCACAAATCTAACCATGGTCACATCATTGCTAGGAGAGAAGGGAGATTCATTAATTGTTATTGTGAAAATCATAAATAATTCCTCGAATTTGAAGTACATTGCCAGCTGAAAAATTGTATTCATGTTTGATGCTTCAACATGGCAGATATTTTGATGAAAGTATTGCAAACCCTAACCTTCGTTGGGATTCTTTCAATTCTTTAATACAATTTTGGCTTATGGGAAGAAGCCACCATTAAAAATATACATAAAATATATAACGTGTCCCAGCGTGTCGGAATTCTCTATTTTTTGAGAATTTACGTGTTGGCGTGTCGTGTCGTGTCGCGTGTCGTGTATCGTGTCGGTGTAACATAGGTCGCCTGTATTATTTGAAATATTTAATCAATAAATAATCTTTTTATTATGAAAATTTTTTAGGTCCAATTATTTTCGTTAAAATGAGTTATTTATTTTGTAGATAACATAAGCGGTTAATTTTAGAAAAATGTAAACCGGCCCGTGGCCCACATATTTTCTTTTTAAGTTTCCCCACCATCTTTCTCAAAATAGACGACAGATGACACTCTCCACGAGAGTGATTTGATGGGCTTGGATCGGGTCGGGCTTGCCCAGTAAAGATGGTCGAGTCTCTTGGGTCAAGACTCAAGCCTCTAAATCTTGGCTAAAGCCACGCGCGAGACGGAGGAGAAGTCCAATGGGCCCAAATTAGAAGACTTCATCGCTATATCAGTTTGACACGTGACTCTTTTTGGGCCATAGGCCCAATCCATAAATGAATTGGCCGAACTCTCGATTGGGTTTAGCATTTTGTTCACGCGATTTTGCGAATCGATTTTCTAAATCCAAATTTTTGACGCCGTTTTCTAGAGGTGCCAAGAGAGTTGGCGGCTCTAACAAAGGAATACGATCGCGCAACTTTTTGGTCCATCGAGGCTGCCCAAGTACAAAATCATCCGTAGTGTCCTGATCTCGACACTCGAATCACGCCTTAACTCCCGATCTAATCATGCTTGGATAGGTCCTTTCATTCGCTGCATATTTTGTTTCGTGGGTAGACTTACAAGCGAATGTTTTTTCGACCCATACGAATCGAATCTCATCCAGGTAAGCAACAACCCTACCCAATTGGCCTCTGAAACGTTCCATAACATCATTCTCGATGCATCTCGATATCGGACGAATTAATGCAATTCCTCTAGCCTCGTTTGGGCCTTCGAATTGTTGAGTCTCTAGCTTTTAAAGGTGAGCATGGTTCAAGTCAGTTTGGTCCCAAAAGAAATCGAAGACCAAACCAATGGCTCCTATCTTAAATTTTAAGGATCGAAAATTGGACCAAAGGTTCTTAGAACCGATCGAAGACTAAAATAAGTGAGTTATGCATTCCATCTTTATAGCAAGACAGAATGACTTGCTTTAATTAAGTATTTGGCTCACCCATCCTTTTTGTTAAATTGAGCCATGGTAATTCTTCTTCTCTTCCACATAGATATGATGTGCGGAAGGATAAAAGGAGGATTAAGTTTACGTTTGTTTGTTTATTTATTTATTTATTTATTTTAAGTACTTAGTTAATCTAAGCAGTCGGGTTTTCTCTCAGAACCGGACCAACCATAACGGGTTCTAATTTGGGCGGTCCAAGCGATTTTAAACTTGAGCTGTCCATTATGCTCCGGGCCCTCGTTTGGAGTTTTGGACAGAGCAACGCTAGCAAGATGTGCACTGCGGTGACGTGATTCGGCATCCGACGGGCCCCACAATGTAACCAACATGCATGATTATGATCCCAAAAAAAGGCGAAATAGCTTGTCGCGCGACTTTATGAAACGACACAAGCGGGAAACGAAAAACGACATTAGACCATACGGGAACCCAAACGCGTCACAGGCCCCCCCGTCCAATCAACCCCGCCAATCAAATCAAACCGTCCAATCCCCACCACCCACCCGTTAACGGGCCCCACGCCGGTGTCGGTGGCCTCTCCCTCCTCGCTCGCGCGGACAGGATTTTCCCTATTGCCTAGTCATCATTTACACCGAGGCAATACGTAATCATCGTAAAGGCACAGGAAGACGTGATTTATATTTATTTATTTATTTATTTACATGAATGTATGAGTATAACGTTATGTGGTTTATTAAATGGAATTTGACGTATAGTTTCCGCCAAGCTAGTGAGCAATGGAATGCTCCTGAATAATTTTGGCACCCCGTGAATGATTTCAGCACTTGATTAGCTAGGAGGATCAAGCTCCGGACGTGGCATGTGGTTTTTACTAGGGCGTTCGAATATTGAGCTAATGAATTCATGGGCACGCTATTAACGATCTCATGTTTCTATATACGACATCATAGTTTGAGATCTCAAGCTTGTTCTTTCGTCGATATAATGGAGTATCCCTTGTTTAAAAGTCTCTACATGAGAATTGACCAGTTTTGTATAAAATTGACTTTGCATTTCTTCCTTGGCATAATTTGTTAGGGCGGTCAAAATAGGTCGTAACAAGTCACAAAGGGGAAAAATTATCTAATCAGACTTACTATACCTATTGGATGGATGCTAATTTAGCTCTAAATTTTTCAATAAAGGACCATAGCAATTTTCGGACGAGAATCGACCAGAGTAGTTATACAAACGCCCATACAATAAATTTAAGACTAATTTGGTGATTTTTCACATTAATGAACTAGATGGAAGAGTTGAATATCTTTCTTGGCGAAGGAAGAAGTGGATTTACTCCGATACACAGAAGAAGCTGGTGCAAGGACATCAAAGGCGCGTGACAATTTTGCATTTCTTCCTCGATATAGTCTCTTAGGGCAATCAAAATGGGTCATAACAATTTACAAAAAAGAGAAAATTGCCTAATCAGATCTACACTTATTGTATGGATATCAATTTAATTATAAACTTTTCAATAAAGCACCATAGCAATTTCCGACGAGAATTCACCTAAATGGTTATACAAACGTCCACACAAATTTAAGATCGATTCAGTAATTTTCTTTTTCCATTAATAAAATAGATGGAAGAGATGAACATCTTTTTGGGTGAAACAAGAGGTGGACTGACTCCCTATACACAGAAGCTGGTGCAAGGACATCAAAGGCGTGTGACAATTTGCTTAGAGAGGATAAGAATGCGTAGGGTGGAAAGTGGATTGTGCATGGCGGTGATTTGACAATGGCGAAAGATTTGCTCAAAAGGGTCGATCGACGAAACACCAATTAAGATCTCGTACCCCATAAAATGTGATTTTCAATAAGCACCGACTCTCTGTCTCGTCAAATGAGTTTTTTTTTTCTTATTTATAAACATGTTTATTGGGCAAGGTTTCGGAGTATTAGGACAGCCAAGTACAATTTTCTTTATTTAATTATTTAATGACCGCTCCAGGCCATCGGCCAATCCACTTTTCCTCGAAATCAAGACGATGCCTTCTCTTTTCGGCGCATTCCCGTCGCGTCGAACGACAAATGACAAAGTTGACGCGACGATCGGACGAAACCGCCAACGGATAGTCCATTCGGGTCGACGACGCGAGCTCGGAGGCTCGGGCGAGACGATGATGGTCGGCAGGTTCGATATAAAACTCGCCTCGAATCACCGTCAGCCTCTTAGGCTGCATTTGATAATTATGATAAAACTTAGGATATGATCAAATTTATGTTATCTAATAATTGGTGCCTGCTCGAGATAAGGTAAAATGGAATGTATAAAAGGGATATACCCCTGAAAAAATCATCCCATGAGAATGTGAGTCAAAGGTGGATAGAATTTCTAATAACTCTCGTGCATGCGTTGCTTTTTTCGGATAAAAATTTTCGTAAATCGATAAAATTAACATAGTATTAGACTATAAGCAATATTTGATTTTCAATATAAAAATTCAAAATGAAAATATAAAAATAATTTTATTATTATTTATTCTCGGTTTTATTTACGCACTTGAATTTCTTTCTATCCTATAATATAAACTCTATATACAATTCATGTTTATTGCATACTTTAGGCCTTTTAGCAATTTAGGAATATTAGTATAGTGTTGGAGTTGTTGAATACTTCAGGGTTCCTTATTTCTCACATCGGGCATGCCCACGTAAGTTTGAAAAAAATTAAAGTATGAACCGATGACATGGGACCCCTACAAGCAGAATGCATGGGTTTGGGACAGCGCTCCCGACATGGAGGTCTCGCTGTCCGTTTGTTATGGGATAAAGGGCTTTCGGATACATTAGGATTTTAGGCATATTATTTTTAAAGCCATATATATCGTACTCATATGATAAACCATTGTAACGAGTGGAAAAATATAGCGAACTCCCTTTGCATGACGCAACCCTACTCTAAAGTGAACTTGGGTAATCTCGTGTGTCATCGATTTTCTATCTTCTATGTGATTGCTTGATATTCGGTCTCAGATAAATTCCCATCATATAGTTCACTATTTAGTAAAATGTTATTAGAAAACGATGGAATAGGGGAAAAAAAAGCAATTAAAAAATAACAAGGACAAAAAAAAAATGAAGTAGGCGCAAGTGTCGCGATAGATTCCCACCCATTTTTTTTTTGTTCGTGCAGCTTTTAGTTTTATTCACACCGATATGTCGTTCATACCGAACAATGGATAAAATAGAACGTGAAAATGTCCGGCTTTATTATTGCGGGTTACTAAATAATTGATAAGGTATGAAGTAATTTAGGAACTTCATATCCTATCCTATCCAATTCTGTCCTATTTAGAAATCCCGAATGATCAAATGCAGCCTCAAAATAAATCATTAGAAAACCGGGGGGAATGGAAATACCGAACCGGGGCTCGGCCGAAAACGCGAAGCCTCGAGCGGGTTCCATCTTCGCCTTGACTGTCGGCAAGGGAGACGAGATCATGGCAAGCAACCGAGACTTTACCCCCCCTAAAAAAAAAAAAAGGGAAGGGAAACAGCGACGTTCCTCGAGGCTTTACAGCTGGGTTCTGATCGGACACCCGATCCGACAACCAGATTTTCGCCGAATCTGGCGGTCTTCGTACGACTTTATGCCGAAGAAGTGGGGCCCCCCCACCCCCGCGGGCCCCCACCCTCGATAACCGCTCGTCGCTCTACTGTGCCCGTGTCCCTCTCTCTGCAAATGCTTAGCTGTCCCCCCGCCGTCCTTTTCTCTTTCCCTCGCTATTTCACCCAATCAAAACTCTTTCCGCGCTTACGTTTTTCTTTTATGGAGATTAAGGTAGTTTTTTTTTTTTTTTGCAAAAATAGCTTGTCGGACAGATATTTACAGACTCTTGAGGCGAGCGCATGGCAGCACTTCTGCTTCAACAAATAATTTTTGACGAGAAATTAATTTTTTCATCTCAGCTTCAGAAGTTAATTACTCACCGGAGAAAATCGTCTGATAAAAATTGAAAAAATTTACTTCTTAAATACTATTAATGCAAAATCTTCAATGAAAAATTATTGTGAGTAGTCGCTAAAAAATCTTTGCATCATTTTTGAAAATTTTAAAATTTCTTTACAAATATTTTTATTATTAATTTTTTTTACGTTTTAAAAATAAAAAAAATATTGTTTATTTTCTTACTTGTGAGGCCGGAGATGGCCACTTAGTGGCGGTAATAGCAATCAACGACGACAGGCAGGGCAGCGGTCGATAGTTGACCACGGCAATTGCTGGCGAATGATGGTGGGCGGCACTCGCAAGCAACAGCCATTAGGTGGAGATCGACGATGATGGTGGTTGACATTGGCAATTGGTCCCAAGTGGTGATGGTCATAATCGGCAAAGGTTCGCGACGAGGGGCGATTGGCGAGTGGCGGCGGCCACGAGAGGTGGTTTGTGGCAGCCAACAAAGGTCTCGCAACAAATGGTGGTTCGTGGTGGTCACGAGTGGTGATCGGCAAAGGTTGGCAGCAGTAGCGGTCAGCGGTTGGCGACAGGAGCCGGTGGGTGGCAATAGTCACGAGTGACGGTAAGTGTGGTCAACGGTGGGCGGCAACGGAGGTCGATAGCAAGCGAAGGAGGGCATGGTCGAAAAAAGGGTGAAAGCGCAATGGAAAGAGGGTAAAGCGAGAAATACTTCTTAAATTGAGAAGCAAAGTTTTTTAACTTCTTAAACTCGAGGAAAAATAATTGTAAAAGTGAAAATTCACTTTAGAAGTAAAAAATTCCATGAAACAAATTTCTACTTCACAAGTTAAATTATCAAATGGATTTTCTGCTTTAAAGTGCTTTTGGAGCAAAAAAAATTCACTTTCCAAAGTATTATCACGCGTAACCCTTTTTGGATAAAATTTTGTGGGGGCATGGAAGATGAAATGGCTCCTTCGAGAGTGAATTTTGAAATAATCCCTTTCTTTTGACCAAAAAAAAAAAATCGCTTTATGTCCTTGAATAACATAAATATAAAACACTCAAAACAACCCATTGTCTTTAAACTCTAGTCTTGCCATCACCAATTATTACTCATCATCCACCACTAGCAAGCACCACCGTTGTCACTAAGGTTGTTACCTCCCCACTAAGAGCGAACGCCGGGTCCCATTCGACGCTGCAATTAGGCCGACCCGATCAGGTCAAGTCCGATTCCGAGGAGAGTCAATTGGTTTTTTGATTCCAAGGTTAGAGTTGCCGGTCTTACCCAGGAATCAATTTAAATCGGTTGAACCGATCTTAAAAAAGAAAATATTTTTTTTCCACACGTGGAGAAAATAAAAGTTGGGCCAATTTCTGATCCTCGATCGATAATCAATCCCCCCTCTCTAGCTCTTCTCTACCGGGACTACCTCGGAGAGAGAAGAAGGTTGTCCAGATCTTCCCTTTTATCCTCTTTTCATCTTTAGGCTCTCTCTAATGCGTCCCCGAATGCAACGAGCTATATATCTCACTAAATTTAACTGGGTCTCGACTTAAACGCAACTATTTTTTTTTTCCTAATATACCGTGCAGTCACTTTTATCCCTCAAATAAACTTGCTCACCTCTAAACCGAGATTGTAATGAACCATATGGACTCGATTCGGACGAATTGCACCAACTAAATTTGAAAATTTCAAATCCAAAGTGCGGCGAATCTTTTTAACTGATCGATCAAATTCGTCGTAGACCAACTAATGTATGTAACACTGAATAATACGCCTAGAAAAAGAAAAAGAAAACTAGACAGCCCTCAAATTTCTATTATAAAGATCGAGATTTGATGATAGTAATGAAATCATAAAATACTCTCCACAAAAGGCACAATTAGAAATTCAAATCGATCTATTCAAGCAAAAATTATTCCATTTCCGCTCGTCTTTCTCCTTTAGTCCTTTCGAACCTTTCGAACCGATCCCTCCCCCCCAAATAAAATCGCAATTATCCAAACCAAAATTAGATTTTTCTTTTTTTGTCGAAAGACTCGAATAAGTCAAATGATTTAAGATTTTATTACATTTCAATTCAATAGAGAACCTTCTAAAGATCTTAGAATATCCGTCCTCTCTTTTTCCACACCACTCCCCCCTCTTCCCATTTCGCTTTCTTTTAATGGGGACACGGAACATGACTCCTTGCTTGTCATTCATTACTTGCCAATCACACAATCCTCCCGTAAATCTCTCCCGACGATGGCACATCCGACTTACCACAAACTCAACATCACGAATTGCCAAATCATGTGAAATTCCTCCGCACATTTCGGACTTGCATGTACCGAATTCTCAAGAACTGCTTCGATAGACCTAAATTGCAGTTCGACATAATTGGAGCCAACATTATTTACAAAACAATTGGCTTAAGAAAAGCAAACTTAATATCCCGAATTGCCAAATCATGTGAAATTCCGCGCACATTTCGCCAAATTCATCCCCGACTAGCATGTACCGAATCGTCGAAGAACCGATTCCATAAACCTAAATCGGGATTCCGACATAATCGAAGTGGACATCATTTACAAAAAATTGGCTTATGAAAAGCGAGGACCTTAATTCGATTCCGAAACTTTTTTTTCCTTTTACAAAACAACAACAAATTTACTGGGAGTGCAGCAGAATCTGTTTTACCATCGCTACCCCTATACCCAAGTAAAGAACCTACGCTCCTTTTTTTTTTTTTTAAAGGGGCCTTCATCTTTTGCCCCACACAGAGAAAATACAATAACAAGCAAGTTTTCCTCCCCCCCCAAAAAAAATGTCCAAAAAGGGAAAAAGAAATTTAAAAAGAGAGAAAAAAAAATCAATTTACATTTTGCCGCGATTGTAGCCGTAATAAGACAAGTACCACTTGACGAACTTCTTCAACCCGGTTTGCAAGTCGGTCGTGGGCTTGTACCCGAGATCCCGCCGGGCCGAGCTGATGTTCGCGTGCGTGAACGGGACGTCGCCGTTCCCGGGCATGTCCACCACCTTCCGCTTCGCCTTCACCTTCAGGTGCCGCTCCAGGATGCTCACCAGCGTCGGCACCGTGACCGGGGACGTGTTGCCGAGGTTGAAGATCCGGTACGGGGCCGGGCCGGCCTTCGTGCCGCCGGACCCGGTGCTCTTGCCGGCGGTGTCGAGGGACCCGACGCAGCCCTTGACGATGTCGTCGATGTAGGTGAAGTCGCGGGCGAGGTCGACGTGGTTCTTGCCCCGGTAGATGGTGATGGGCTTGCCCTGGAGGATGTTGCGGGTGAAGGAGAAGTAGGCCATGTCGGGGCGGCCCCAGGGGCCGTAGACGGTGAAGAAGCGGAGGCCGGTGATGGAGAGACCGTAGATGTGGTTGTACGTGTGGGTGATGGCCTCGCCGGCCTTCTTGGTGGCCGCGTAGAGGCTGGCGGGGCGGTCCGTGCGGTCGGCCTCCGAGAAGGGGCTCTTCTCGTTGAGGCCGTAGACGGAGGAGGAGGAGGCCCAGACGACGGCGGGCTGGGGGTTGGCCGACTTGCAGGCCTCAAGGAGGGTGACGAGGCCGGCAACGTTGCTGTGGACGTAGGACTGGGGGTTCTCCATGGCGTACCGGACGCCGGCCTGCGCCGCGAGGTGCATCACGTGGGTGAAGGCGACGACGTCGAAGAGCTTGGCGAGGAGGCGGGCGTCGTTGACATCGCCCTCGACGATGAACACGCCGTGGCCCTGGAGGAGGGCCTTGCGGGCCTTCTTGAGGGAGGGGTCGTAGTAGCTGTTGAAGTTATCCAGGCCGACGACCCCGTCGCCGCGCTTCTTGAGGGCGAGGGAGACGTGGGTGCCGACGAACCCGGCGGCGCCGGTCACGAGTACAGAGAAGCCGTCGCGTCGGTGGACCTGGGCGGAGTCGCGGACGCGCTTCTCCCACTGGATGCCGCCCCAGGAGGCGGTGAAGTACCGGTTGCCGGAGTCGATGAAGCTCTGGAAGCTGAGGTAGGAGGCCGTGAGGGCGACGAGGAAGAGGGCCCAGAGGAAGAGGGTGCTGGTGGAGGCGAAGCAACGGTGGAACTGTCGGTTCACGGCGTGGCCGCGGTGGTCGATCTTGAACTTCCCGGGCGTCGACGGCAACAGCTCCTCCTGCAACGACGGCATTCTCTTCGCTGCCCGATCTCGATCCGGGTCGCTTGCTTGCTTTCCCCTCTCGTAATATCAAACAAAGATTCGATCTTCCGTCCCCGCGATGGCGATCTCTGTCTTAAGTCTCTAGATGGGTCTCCTCCCTTTTCCCTGATTTTTCTTTCCTTTCCTTGTGGTGGGTCTGAGGGAAAAATTTCTGGCGAACGACGATGAGAGAAAGAAAGATACAAATTTGGTGTTCTGGTTTCGGATGGGTGGAGGAGGAGAAGGAGGATGAAAGACAGATGCAGATGAGAGGGAAAATGAAAAATATTATAATATTTTTTTTTAATTTTTCTGCACCTGCTAAAGGGAGCTGAGTGGCAGGATGGTTATATAGGGGCTGCAACCCCACCCAGAAGCGACAAGTATACGCGTGAACGCGTGAACAAGGACAGGCCAGCTTGGATATATGACAGAGAGAGAAAGAGAAAGAGAAAGAGAAAGCATTAATTCAGACACGCAGAGATGGAGCGAGAGAGAGAGAGAGCGGCTGTGTACTGTGGAGCGGAAAATTGGATGGTTTCTGACATTTTTAGACTCAGAAGAATATCGTCATATCGATAATTAATGAAAATATTTTTTTTTTCTTTTTGTTGATTGATCTTTGCAAGTGAAATCAGAGATTAATTTTAGAATTTTTTAAACATGAATTATTTATTTTTTCGCGAAATAAATGCACCTTTTGTCGGCAAAATTTTCTTCCTCTCTCCCGTTCTCTTTTGAAACGATGAACTTGGTTTTTTTTTTTTTTTTTCATGTGTAATTGGGGACGACATCTTATCGACCAGTGGTGTACCCACTTGAATGAATTTGGCCCCATGAACGTGCATTGCATGCAACCTCGTTCGGAATGAGAAATCCGTCCATGTGCCCTTACGGAAAACGAAGAACGGGCTTTAAACGCATCGGCTGTAATTAGACCAATCGCGGGTGGACAGGAGTTCGCTAGGTACGATTCGTCGAGTCGAAAAAGGTTGTCAAGGTACAATGCCCTATCTGACTCCTTCAGTTGGGGTTCACCTCGCTATCGATCCCGGGATTCAGACATGCATGGAAACTTAATTATTTACGCACGGACAGGATAACTCGTTTCTTTTCTTTTTTTTTTAAGGTTTAATTGACCCAATTGAACCCGATTATTCATCTTTTCAACATAAATTTTTGGTTTTGGCTTTTGGGTTATGGCCATGGGAGGAGTTTCCTTTCTGTGGACACGAAACAACAGTAGGGGGATTAACCTCCTACCGGAAGAAGCGGTCGCGAGTGGGATCATTAATGGGAGAAATGCTAAAAAGGGAGAAGCAGCTGGCAAAGCCGGTGGAAACGGTGGGTTGGGTGCGGGAACCGGGCCTTCTTCGGGCCATGTGGGGGGGGGGGGGGGGGGGGGGGGGGGGGGTTAAAAGAGGTGGGCGGCGCTCCTTAAATTGAACACCCTCTCTCTCTCTCACTAACTTTCCCTCTCTTGAGGTGTATTGATTTCGCAAAAAATAAAAAAAATCGAAAATGAAATCGAACCAAACCCAAACCAAATGCGAACAGAATTTTTTATTTAATTTGTATTCGGCTCAGGGTGAGATTTGATTCACTCCAAGCTTGCACGCTGATATGTTCAATTCGGTTCGATTTTCTAGAAAAAAAAACAATTAGGAAATGAAATTTAATCGAACCATACCAAATCGAACAGAATTTTTTGGTTCAGTTCACATTTGATCCAAAGTGAGGTTTGATTCACTTCAAGCTTGCACGATAATAATTTAGATCGGTTCGATTTTTTCAGAATAAAAACAATTTAAAAAAGAAATCGAACCGAAATAAACCGAACCGAACATAATTTTTAGTTCAATTCATATCCGGTTCATGATGAGATTTGATTCACTTCGAACTTGCATGCTAAAAGGTTCAGTTCGGTTCGATTGTTTGAAAATCGAGTCGAACCGAACCGAACCGAACCATTGACACCTTTGATACAAACAACATTTTTTTACTATATATATATATATATATATACACACCCATGCACACATGCTATTCAGATCGTGTGGATTTTCCATCTTCATGCCAGCTTGTGCATGGTGACCATGGAGAACGCGTGTGGGAATGGAAGGCCCCTTCTTCTTTATTAATGGAACCTCTCTTCCCCTTATTGCGGATAGATTGGTTGGCATCTCTGAACTGGCACATCTTTTAGAACCTTCTCTCTCTCTCTCTCTCTCTCTCTAGAGCTAGTTAGTTCCCTGTTAGGGCCTTTCTCCAGCTCTTCAATTTAGGGTTACTTCTTAGAAGGTTCTTCGGAGTGTCCATTGATCGATTAGGAACATGCTTATCGAGGTGGTCAGTTCATCTGCTCGTCGAACGCGGTCGGAGACGGCTTTCGCCACCGTCGGGGCATACTTATCGGAAATAAGTAGAGTTGCCATTTCGGTCGTCGATTATCCGATTAAGATGGACATTGCACGATAAAACCCAAGAAATGACAGGGGCATGTTCTCGCTATGGATAGAAAAGAGAGTTCTTCGGGCGGCGCCCATCATTCCGTCGGCTCCTTTTTCTCTTTTTAAATCCGCCCTTCCTTTTTTTTTTTTTTTTATCTTCACTCATTTTTCTTTATCCTTTTCCCTTTCGCGATTGCTGTTTTTCTTTTTCTTTTTCTTTTTTTCTTTTCGCCCTTCTTTTTCCAAACGTTACGACATTTCCTACACTGCGATCAGGATGTGGAAATACGGTGTGGTTTTGCAAGTTTGGCATGGTAAGTTGCGAGGAAATAAAAGAACCTCACACCGCGTATAAATCGACATATGTCGTTATGTAGATTTTATTCATTAAGTAAGAACATACATAGATTGGATTTTGAGTGGAGGTACTTACTAAAGATTTAGATGGCGGTCCAAAGATAATCCAAACTTCTCTATATACAATAGGGTGCACGAAATAAATTTCATATTCGCCAATTTCACGTGGTATATCGACTTAAACGCCTTCGTTATTAACTAAACAGCCTCTCTAATCCGGCGGCAATGCGTGAATTAATACCGTTAACGTGTTTGCGCTGGAGCTAGGGAGCGGAAGTCGACCTCTCGAGCTTTCTTTTTTTTTTTTTATGAAGAAAATGATGTATCTTGTTTTTAGCTTTGGTAGGGCTATATCGATAGTTAACGAAGGAAAAAAGACGTACGCATCGCCATCGCATGGAGACGCGTTGTCATTTGGCAAGCTGGGGTTTATGGATGCCCATTTCGTGGGATTGAAAGTTCAACAGGGAAGAGTACAAAGTGGGATTGGAAGGTCGTGCCGACATCTCCGTAGGATTCTCTGAGGTGCTTGTGCTTTGGAGAATTATTAGTTCGTCGTTTGGCTTCGAGCAGACTTGTCAAATTGATGGATCGAGCAGACTTGTCAAATAGATGGATCAGATCGGGTCGTAAATAGTTCTGTTCGAATAGACTAATTTAACCCGTTTACTACAATGCTAATCTGGTGATCCATAACCGACCCAACTCATATCCAACGTATATCTCACCCGACAAATATTCCTAAAGCACTTTAATATATAATCAAATCTAGAAAAGCTCATATCCAAATTAATATATATGAGAGTATGGAATGAATGAGCTCGAGATCCAGTGAGAATGAGAGAAAATGAAAAGAGGGTCGTAAAGGTGAATTAGATTTAAATAAGTTGTAAACTCATTTATGATCTATTTATGACTAGTTTATTAATTATAACTAACGCATAACAACTCAGCTCATCTATATTTCCTTTCGCTATCGAGGGTTCGCCATTTCATGATCGACCGTTGCGATTCGGTTAGGGTTTCGCCGACGGGAGCTTCCGAACATTTTACTAACCATGCTTGATAAGGAAATGTTTTCGCTTTCGGTATGCCAAGTTAAGAAGATCATATGAATAGCTATAAATATACATTTAAATCGTTAATCACTCAACCTCCTTGTGCGTGTGATGTTCAACAAAGGCAAAATTGTCATCTAATCCAGATAAAACCGAAAAAGCGGACGCGAAATTTCTTTGAAACGGTGGACCGACACGATTTAAAAATGTGCTGAGATTTATATGTTTAATAAACTAATCATGCCATGTCTTGTTCCCAATTTTTTTTTTATAAAAAAAAAACAAGAAATTGAAGGAGTATGGCATGGAATGACCCACGTTATGGAAAGTCAAAAGCGACGAAATTTCTTGAACGCAGAGCCGCAGACATTGAGGAACCTTTGAAAACGACAGGCTTTTCAGCAAGTTCGACGATCCTGCCCGTTTCCCGACGAAACAAATAATTTCTTAAATCGTACATAAAAATGTGTTTTTTTTCTTTTTAATTGGTCGGTCGAAATTACATGGGAGCACGACTCCTTACCCCCCAAAAAATATAAAAATAAGAATAGAAACCCTTCAAATTAGAAAAGAGAAAACGGTCAGACCCATGCGTTTCTCGATTCTTTGATTGAATGTGTCAATTAAGATTACCCAAAAAAAAAACAGAAGGAAAAGAAGAAGAAGAAGAAGGAAGAATAGGTTTCATTTTCGCCCATAAATGAAAAAAATAAAAGAATCAACCGCTTCAAAATCTATCTAGATCGGTGCGTTAAGCTTTATCTTATTAATTTAATTTTTCTATCCTTTTATTTATTTATATATCATTAATAAATATATTTATCTAACGATTTATTTTTTAAATCTCCCGTCAGAATGACAATATACTGTGACCCACAAAAATAATAACAAATAATTAAGAGCTATTGTGGGAGTTGCTCATTCAAAAATTTGTGGCCCACAGCATATCGTTATTCTCACTGTCATTAAAAAGACTGTTATGTTTTTTTTAAAAAACCTTTTATGTTAAAAAAAAGTCCTTTCATGCAGCAAAACTGCATTACAACAGCCTTCTAATTATGGAATTATTGTTTTTAACTATTTTGGCAGATGAGTCACTTGTCTGAAGAGGCACCAGCACTAGGACATATGTCATATTTAAATCATAGGGTAACCTTTTGACTTATTAATTAATTAGTTGGGAACGCGCATGTTGTTGAACAATGAAAACTCCACTTGTCAAATCTATGGGCACCTACCTTGTCCCTACATTTTAATTTGCGGATTTCACTTTTTGTATTGATGCTATGGGCATCCTATGATGGACAAAAACTAGTTCATTGAACAATTGCCATAAAGAAATTATGTGCAGTGTAAACCGTGTGACCCCCCGAATGACCTATTAAAAAGCGCTCACAGTGCAAGAAAACAAACAATTTAGTTGATTTCCTTTGATAAAAAGAGCCAACATTACAAAAAGAAAAAAAAAATTGGACTATTGGTTGGGCCAGCAGAACACTTGGGCCGGCCCATCAATTGAATTTGGCAGAAAAGCATGGTCCAGCCCATGACAACCCATGTGCTGGCCCAATCAAAACGAAATAAAACCCAAATCAAAAGAAGACCGGAGAATGGAAACCGGGCTCTGCTACGATCTCGGATCAGATCCCTCCATGCTCACTTGACTAACTCCTTAATTTTTTTTTTTGGAATAAGGGGTTATAATTCCTAAAACTTATTACGAAAGTGCAATCGAGTCTTGAAGCTTTCAAAGTGTTTAATTACGTCATGGAACTTATCGGAAAGTGCAATCAAATCCCAAAATTTATCAAATTGGTGAAATTAAGTCATTCCGTTGATTGCATTTTTCGAAAGTTTTAGGGTTGTCATGTCTTAGGATTTGATTGAACCTTTTGAAAGTTTTATGACTCAATTCCATTTTTTTGTGACAAATTTAGGATTTGATTGCACTTTTTAAATTTTTCAGAATTTAATTACACTTTTGTGATAAGTTTTAAGATTTATATTGCACTTATCCCATTTTTTTAAACTCTTATTAAAAAAAATCAGAAGTTGAAAGGACTTACGAAAGCACAAAAAATATATGCCATCTGGAGATGACAATTGGCCAGATTAAATTAGGCTCTTGGTTAACTATTCAAATTGGGGTACAGACTAATTTTATAGACAAGCTCTTATAAGTTGTCTTCGATCTTAAATTTCCGCAGTAAAGAACAAAGACTATATTTTAAGACAATAGTTGCTATGTACTAAAATGAAAAACCTATAAAAAAAATTAATGGTGGAAGATTATTATTATTTTTTTCGAAACAAACAGAAAAAAGGGGTCAATCTGTTGTTCATCCTCTTTGTCGAAAAACCCTAAAATTCATTACATAGTTGGAGCTCAGGTGTCAATCTCGACCTGGGTTTTTAATAACATAAAAGTGGACATCCCGACAACAAAATTATGGCAAGTTCATTTGGATTATGAAAGGAAAGGCATAAGAAAAGAGATTAGTGAAACGAAGATCAAGCACATCTTCGATGAGCCATAACACAACCTTGGTACGATGTTGCCATTTAAAGAAAGGAAATGGAAGGCCATATATAATCACGCAGGATCTGAGGGTATGGATAAATAGAAGCAGAAAAGAAGAGAAGGGTAAAACAATAATAAGAAAAGAGCAAAATAGATCTTATAAAAGAACAGATTGACCACGGGCGGTAAAACCTGCCGATTGTAGGGTACGTAAATTACAAAATAAGAATGCTTATAAGTAAAGAGCAAAAGTAAAGAGCTATAAGTAAAGAGCAAACTAGCCACAGGAAGCAAAGCCTCTCGTTAATGGGGTATGTAGAAAAAAAACAAGATATGGAAAATTACTTCTATTGAAGTATGAACAAAATTTACAATGCAGAAACTATAAAATACAAGTGCAAGTATATAAAAGTCCTTAAAGTTCATAGACTATGAGTAGATTTGGAATCATAAAGACAAAGCAGGGATATCTGGGTATTGAAGATATGAAAACTTATTGGATCTGGAAGTATAGGAAATAGTTGGAAGATATTGAAGATATGAGACCTGTCATCTCAAAATGGTGTCTAGAAAAAGATCCTTCGATTTGGGTGTCAGTATGGGTATGGGTTGATATCAAAAATTTCAAAAGGTGGATCAGAAGTGAGTTATCTGAGAAAGAGAAGGAGAGAGATTTGGTTCTCGAAGAGAAGAGAGGAGTATTTGGTTTTCTTCCTCCGAAAAAGTTCTGCCTCTCCTTTAGGTTCTTCGGTATATTTAAGGATGGGATTTATACTGTAGTTACAATAAAAAGTAGCTACAGTGATATCACAAAGCCGCTATAGTGTACAATGTACAGCGAAAGTTGTTACAGTGTACAATGATATAAAATCTACCTATCATAGTTAGGGATCTTCATCTTCCACCAAATCAATGTTGTAGCAGTTGTCCTCATTGGTGTTGCCACTATAATGGGAGGAACATTACGACTCTTTATATTGAGAAAGAACCTACTTCAGCACTTGGTAAAATTGTTGCTTATTTTGAGCAGAAGCCAATTTTGAAGTGGTGAAAGACTTGTCATGTAGAAAAGAGACTGGTTTAGGAGTCGGTTTTGGAGAAATTCTCTAGTTGAGCTGATTTATGACTCACTATTCTGAGATCCTGTCAAGAAATTTGAAATCGTCTCACCATTTGATCTTGTATTTGCATATAAGGATCAAAACATTTGGATGACATGTGGATTTTGTATCATCAAACTCCTAGCCAGTTACTAGGAGATCCTAAAGACTAAGAAATAGATTAGAAGAGGAGGGAATGCCTTTTTAACTGGTAATGGTTTATATTTTTTTCGGGAAAATTTGGTAGCTTGTATGGGTTGACGCTGGCAAAATTTCTCTAAGTGGGCCAAAATATTCCCAGCGTCTGAGACACCAATATGGAAGTAGGTTGATATTAAGGTTTTCTTCAAAATAGAAAAGCCAAGTATGGGTGAAATTTTTGTTTTGTTTGAAGAAGACATTCCACCAGGCCTGTTGGAAGTCAAAATATGTATAGCCGAGTCTGTATGAGATAGATTGGGTGACCCGTATATCGAATTTTACTAGAGATATGGGATTTAGGATTCCACTTAGTAGGATGGATGATCCTGACTATTTTTGCAGTGGAATAGTTTATAGTATCAATAATCCTATCTTCAAAATGTTTAAATTCTATAGAACTAGTTTCTTCCAAAATTTTCTCAGAATATGCAACTTTTTTATACGTATCATATGGAGTATTAAACCGATTTTCCCCAAACATATTTTTTGCAAATATTCTGGAATTTTCATGCCAAAATCCTTTTTTCAACGGTATAAATTTTGTCAAAAAAGGTTTTATGTACAAAGTTTGATTTTATCTTTTGAAAATTGAGAGGGGTTGCCGTTGACTTAATAACCACCTTGTTAGAAATCTTTTTCATATTTTAAAGAGAAGAAGATTATACCTTTTCTAGTGAGCAAATCTTAGAATTCAAAGATTTTTTTTTTGCAATGCTTGCAATGTCTCTTTGGGGAATATAGAAACGGCTCTGGATATAGGTATGGATAGGGATGGCTATTCTTATTTTATAGAAATTACTTTGGATATTGAAGAGGGTTTTTGTTCAGGATTTGGAGCTGCTCTAAGCCAACATCGTCTAGGGGTGAGTTTCCCCTATATGGGTTCTATGAAAGGTTCAGCCTTGGCTTTGCATTTTTCTTTTTTGCAAAGCATTGTTGTGATTCCTGTAAAATTTCTTGTGTGAGAAAATCTAGTAGTGAGTTTGAATGACCGTTTATAAACTAATATCGAAGTCAAAAACAGAAAGTATGGCTTGCCATTTGGCAAAGACCTGTTTTGAAGTAATATTTGAAACATCTTTTTGTAAAATATCTTTTGTAGACTTGGAATCAATTCTTAATAAAAAAAAATTATTCAAAAGATCACATTGAAATTTACATATAGAAAGTACAATAGCAAGAATTTCTTTTTTTTGATAGTAGAGTAATTTTGTTGGGTTTCATTCCAGTGTTTTGAAATGAACTAAATAACTTGCTCTCTATCTTTTTTTAGTTTGAGTATTCCTCTGTACCCTAAATTTGGGGCATCTGTCTCAACTATTTTGAAGGCAGAGGGATTAGCTAAGTGTAAGCAAGGAATTTCTTTGACTATTGATTTAATTTTCTTGATGATATTAGTATGTAATGTTGTCCAAGGAACTGGATTTTTCTTTAACCTTTGACGTAAAGGTTTGTAGATCATATTGATATTGGGAGTGAAGTCTATCACATAATCGAGGCTTTCCAGAAATCTTTGTAATTGGGTTTTGTCTTTTAATTCGTTTGGAAAATTTTCAGCTAATTGAATAGACCTTTCAATAAGAACAATTGTTCCTTGATGTATGTAATGGCCTAGAAATCTAATCTTAGTTTGGAATAACAATATCTTGGATGGAGATAATGCTAATCCATTTCTTTTAGTAATTTTAAAGAAAAGATTTATATGTTTGAAATGACGGTCAATATTGGGAGAATATATGAAGACATCATCAATATAGACTGATGATGAAATTAGAAAAAGGATGAAAGATATCATTCATAATTCTTTGAAATTTTGAAGTAGCATTTTTTAAACCAAAAGGCATAACATTCTACTTCTGCTGATTGAAGTTGACAATAAAAGTTGTCCTATAGCCATCTTTTTCATTTATCTAGATTTGCCAATATCTGAACTTCATATCAAATTTGGAAAAGATTTTTGCATTATGTAACCTACTAAGAAGATCTTTTTTATTGGGAATTGTATACCTTATCCATAGAAGATCTTATTTTTATTGGGAATTGTATACCTTATCCATTTTAAGGTAGTATTTAAGGGTTTGTAATTTACAACTAACCTAGGTACGCCTCTTTCTAATTCAACATTCTTATTAACATAGAAGGCAAAACAGCTCTAGGGTGATTGACTCTTTCATATTAATTTTTTATCGACAAGATCTTGAATTTCCTTTTGGCAAAAGTTCGAGACCTCATGATTCATTTATGTTAATCTACCCTTGGTGGGAATATTCTTTCCAGATCTGGTTCAAAAGGTAGATCAACAATTTGTTTCTTCCTAGACTAGAAAGCATTAGGAAGAGTGGAACAAATGTTATTTTTAATATGCAATTCTAGATTTTCTATTTTCTTTCGAATACTTGGATTAGAAAGATTTTGTTCCATCTTTTTATATTCTAAGTCTTCTTTCAAACGTTGACGGTGGTCCTCTTTGTTTCTAATAAAGCAATTGACATCTGCTATCGAATGTTCTTGCAAAATATTTAAATTTATGGTTTGAGGTTTTGTTAGGAATTTAAAAATTACCTTGCACCCTTTAATTCTTGATTCTAAACCTTCATTGCTGACTTCAAAAGGTTGGATTAAGGCTACAAAAGGGGGTTCCAATTATAACATTTTGTTTTAAGTTTTTGTCTAGGAGAAAAGACGTTTTCAAGGAAATGTTATCTTTTGAAATGGAAGCTTCTAGTAATTTGCAGTGAATTCGAAGTTTATCACTTGAAGCAGATTTTAAAGACTGGGTGGTCTTATCAAAATACTTTGTTGGTATTAAACCTTCTCTTAATAAACCTTCTCTTATACAATTTAAATCAGCTCAAAGATTGAAGTATCGAGAATCCGCCTCAAGAGTCTAGGAAGAGCCTTCCCTTCCCTAAGTTGGATTGAGCTAATGCGAGCGCTACGGCATCAAAGCCACCACCTTTTTTGAGTTTCGTCGGGGGTGGTCGCACGAGGTGCCGATGATATTGATGGGGGATTCGAACCAAACCGACCATAGACACCCTTAATGACCAAGATTACGATACATCTTATTCCGACCACTTAAGAATTATCGTGTTAGCTATCCATGGTAGAATTTCTCGAGCTTGAAACATAAGTTTTTGTTAAATAGTATTCAATTAGTTTATCCACCCAATTTATTCTTTCCTGTTCCTATTTTCGGTACGTCAATTGAAGGTTTTACACAAAAGTTGCTTAGTGTCATTTGAGGAAGATGCCGACCATTCAGTAGGAAAATAAAAAGCGAACGAAATGCAAAGAAATAAACTGTCATCATTTTTTTTTCTTTCCTTTTTGCCAATAGCATTAAATCATGTTCTTTTTGAGGCGTTGGTGGCCCTAGCAAGTGAACCTGTGCTGATCTAAGGAGGGATCGCGCAGCTCACAAAGAGAATCGCACTTCTTTTTCTTGATAATTTATCAACTGTTTTCTGTACATCAATTTTTTTTTCCCAAGAATGATCTGCAAATTTCCAACGTAAGCGTCGGCCGCGCCACGTGTCGGTATTCGCGTCAGTAATTTCTAGTTGAATGGACTGAATTTATACAAATACAAAAATTTTAAGACTCAATTGACCCAAAAAAAGATTCAAAACTGAACTGACACAATTATAATAAATTTAGGACTTTTTTGATAATTTTTTCACGTTCTAATGATGGATAAGATGGTACCAGGAGGTGTGCACACACGGTTTTCAAATTATTACATGATTTTTAACAAATAAAAATGCTTAGGATACAAGAGTATGACACCTTCAAACAACCACACCTAATAATACATTTCTCGAAATTTGACCCAATATCTGCACTCGTTTAAACACACAATCTCTAGCCCAAAAGGGAAAACACACAAAGATCGATCAACGATGTCGGTACTCGATCTTAGATACCTTTTCTCATGCGACGGTAGTAGTGATTGCTTCATTCGTACTAAGAACTTTAGTTAAGCATTATGCTGAAACGTATCATTCAGTTCAGTTTCCATCCCCCCTCCCATATCCTCCTCCATATCCACCTCCGTAGCCCGATCCGCCACCTCTGCTGGACCCCGACCCGGCCCTTGACCCTGCATAGGACCCGGCATACGATCCCGCTTCGGAGCCCGCCCCGGAACCTGCCCTAGACCCGGCATGTGACCCGGCGTATGAGCCCGCTTCCGAGCTCGACCCCGAACCCGAGCCAGAACCGGAGCCTGAGCCGGACCATGAGCCAGAGCTAGAGCTGGACCCAGATCCAGAACCAGAGCCAGAGCCCGATCCGGATCCGCCGCCACCTCCTAGGCCAACGCCTATCCCGGCTCCAATGCCGACCCCTATGCCTCCAAGATCCACACCCAGGTCCTTTCTTGCCGCCCTGCTCGCGCACACATTAACGACGGAATTCGAGAGGAGAAGAAAAGCCGTGACCATGGCTAGTTTCGGAGCTGCCATTGTTGGGTTCTTTCGAAACTCTGGAAGGCTGTAACTCCAACACCCAAGTACGGACAAATGTCAACGACGGGCACTATCTCTGATATGGTAAGTCCAAGGTTGAAGTGGGATTTGTTTTGCCTTGGAGGTGGGGAAAACAGGCGCATGCCGCCTATTTATAGCGCTCATTACGTCAAAACACATGGGCTCTTTCATTCGCGTGAAGACAAGTGGACCATGAAGTGGAGATTTCGATGATTGAGGATTGGGAAAGTGCAGCTGGTGACGTGGCTCTTTTTGGGAGGTTTTCTGGTGGAACATGGCCTTGTTTTGTGGCTGAGGCATCGAGCCAAAGGATGAGACGAGGGAACTGCTCGACATGTGGCTTTTGATCCGAACCGACCCATTTGATCTCCCACTGAGTATAGTGGGGGCTAAATGGGCGTTCTATCGTTTTGTTTTGACTTTGTTGATTCGTGAGTGCGGTTTGGCGGGATTCCCATGTGACGGGCATAGATAGCCGCGAGGAGATTCGGACTGATGGGTGATATGCTCATTTTCTTACGCGGGGCCGGGGTCGGATCGACTTGGGATCGGGACCCATCCGTGGTCGAGGGCGCCGTTGAGGTCGATCGAGGCCGGTGGCGATCATGGTCCAGTATTTTTGAGGCCGATGGCAACCGCCGACCCTCGAGCCGAGGAGTTGGGCGACAGGGGAGGATGGAGAGGCGCCAACCACAAGGTCGGGGGGGGGGGGGCAGCGATGGCCGTGGTGGTAGTGGAGAATAATGAACGGAAGAAGAAATGAGGAATTTCAGTATAATTCATTTATCATAATGAAGGTCAAACTTAGCGTATTTACAGGCTTTACGATGTCACTACATAAAGGAATATATTAATTAAGATACGCATGATCTTGTGAAATATAGAAGATGTAGCACCCTCCCTCCAGATGCTACCGTCAGAGTCGTGACGTCTAGGTCGTCACATCTATTTCTTCTTACTATGTACTACCGTTGTCATGCAGTGAAAATATATATATATTTATATTACAAGGAAATCTAAATAGGCACTTTGGTTTTGGCAGTCGTATGTGCAGACTGCAAAAAACGGCTTTTCATTATATTATTATTTATTTACATTGGATAGCCTAGGTAGGGACACCGAGAAACTAACATTGGGGACTAACATCGAGCCTAACCCAATGATAACGCTACTAGACGTCTGCCCAACTATGTACATCTCCTTCGTCTCTTTTACCCGAGTCCTGGTCCCAAAATGCCGCGCTGATTTCCTACATGCAGACTTTCAAAAAACAAATTGATTGGCTCAACCGATCCCGCCTAGGTTGTCGCTGTAGCCGAATCTCCGTTTGCAGCTCCTTCGTCTGGCCCATTATTATCTCTGTCTCCATCGCCTCCGTCCTCATTTCCGCTAAAGAACTCGTAAGGTATCAGGCCCTCTCTTTCCCCGTCAACGTTAAGAAAGATTGCTATAAACTTGTATTGTACTTGAGCCATACCCACTGCTACATCCACCGTCAAGGTCGATATAACGAGTGTGAAAATGATACCTGGCGCGTTAGGGAGGGCGAAGTCCTGGATTTCAGTTTCGAGGGAGGTGGGGAGACCATAGTGACAACCAGGGGGAATCGGGATTGAGCTCATATCTGTCAATCTAAAAATAAAAACGCGAATACCACAAGTGTAAGTACCTTAACGAGTTAATTCAACCACTCTAATGTTCGTTCGACACACTATACTATTTGAACCTTTGAAAATTTATCCAATCTCTCCTTAGAATGAATATTAGCCGAAATAACATACATAACATTGTACTACATAGAAATAAGGAAGTGCATATGAATGAGCAGATGAGTGCATGTTCTCTCATGCATGTTGTTTCCTCGTCATTGTACCGGAGTTGATTTTCAATTCGTAGTTTGTTCCCATTTCCAGCCTCTACGCAATATATTGGCCCTTTTATTATACAAATATTAGACAAACTGATGCATAGAATATCTTATTGCATGAAATGTAGGAATGTGTACGAATAATGCATGTTCCCAGTTCCTTTCCGGCCCTTTACGCCGACCCTCATAGCAACTTTCCACTATGAGTTCCTCGCTCTGAGGCTTCGCGTCGCGGTTCTCTTGGTGCCACCAACCAAGGCATCCCGGCTCCCTTAGGGAACCAATCGCATTTCCTTTCTTTTGTGGCTACCCCACCTTCCTCACCCAGTGTATGACGTGCGATGCAATACAAATGCACATGTAATATGCCATTCAAGAAGAGCAGTCATGCATGCTCACATACACCAGTAGTTAATATTTGCATGCTAAAAGCTTCGGTGTCTATGAGAGACCAAACCACTGCTCAATTCGTAAACGCAAGTAAATCTTTGCACCTGAAGATTATATTCTTTTATCTCGTTATTGCATAAAGCTCACCCCGCATTGCATCGTTCTCATTCTCGCGTGTATCGTGCCGAGCTTGGTCTGGTGGTCCACAGAGTAATTTCATACATATGACATAACTAGAATTTTTTTTTTTATATCCCATCCATAGTAGTGGTCGAACTAGGTCTTACGGCCACGAGGTTATGCTTAAATAACGATTTCATTGTGCCCCCAAATATGCATATTCTAATTCAAACTCAAGATACATGAGTAGGTTTCTCTTCGACGGGCTGTTTGCACTAGATAATTTAATAACCCACACTCATTCCTTAGTCCAAATCCCCACTTCGCTCCACTCCTATTTTTGTTCTCCTCCAATTTTCGTCTAGCCCCGTTAAGTACCTATAGATTCCCCGTTGTCCCTAAATTTAGGTAATCCTCCCTCGTGTCCCTTGTTCAGCCGAAGGAAGTCACCATACCGAGTCCCCTGGTCCTTTCCCAAATAAATTCTGTGCTTTCCTCGTATTCTAACCCAGCATAGTCCTTCGACTTTCGCTTGCGTTACGTTAGCGCTCGCTCTTTATTCTCTTCCTTGGGGTGTCGATTTCTTCGTTTTATCTCTCGCTAATCCAGCACTAGCTACCTTAATGTCGACAAGATTTACTTTACAAGGGTCTACGAGAAATTATATGGTGAGGCGAAAAAGAGTGAGAGAGGAAGAATTACACTCGAACTATTATTTCCAGCAAGGTTTGAACTTAGCTTACGTGTCCAAGGATGCTAGCATGCGCAGTCGATTGTGGTGGTGAAAACTCCAGCAATCCAGAGGGTTCTCACTCTTTTTCCTCCTCCTGAAAACTGAGATGGTGTCCTCCAATATGTCTCCTCCTCTTCGGTTTATTTTCCTTCTACGAAGGAGACAGACGGTGAGTTTTTTTTTTTCTTTTCTAAGTACATGATGATTACATTATCTGGGGTGGAAGCAAGGTTCACTGCCACGTGGATCCTTCCTCCACGTCTTCATGTCTCCGTTTAAACCTCATGCACGACACCCTTCTATCATGATTCGTTGTTATGAATTCTCTTATGCTTTCATTAAGTCTTTTCCCTTTTCCCCCCCTGCAGTAATGTCCCCACGGTAAAACTCTGTGTATGTGGATTACGAACCCAAACGTTGGTGTCCTTCTAGTATACACTTCCAAAGAAAATGTTATATCTCTACATGCTTGTTCATGGTACCACGACTTTCGTTCATCGGGTCACACCATTTTAATCGCTCCATCTTGAAGACCTACCCCATACCAAATAGGTTCCAATGATTTATCGTGCTGGTTACGTCCAATTGACATCTCTAAATTATAAGTTTGGGTTTTCACATAACCGAAAACTTAGTCTTCGTTATTGCTATTTTCCTTATTTAAATTCCACTAACATAATTATTTGATAAAATGTACACTACCCGGCCGGCTAAACTCTTCATAAGTCTTAGCCAATTCCTTTCCACGACGTGTTCAAAATACCCATCACCAAAGAGATGGGATTTCAGTCAAATCCGTCATAATTCATTGTGAATATATTTCACCACAAATCAGTTTTCTAATTCATTTCGTCTATTTCTCGATTTATTAGAACTAGTTAAGTGGTGAACCGCCCCTACGTCCATAGGCTTTCTTTCGATGATATTAAATAGCTAGTCTCGGAGGACGTTTGCTTAGGAGTACAATACCGGTCTTAGTTACAATTTGCTTTGCTGGTAACTATGTCTTACAATTACATGGTAATAGCCGGTAAATAATTTTCCAGGATGCTATAGAGAATCCATAGAAATATCTCTAAGTAAGAAATTATTCTAAAGAATCCATAATTATCTCTAACAATGCTAATGATAAATCGGTGGTGGGTCAAATGACTACGCAGTAGAGGTGAGCAAGACAGACGGGCCGAATCAAAAACCGCCAGGACGGACTACACCAAACCGGTCGGTTGGGTCCGGCTCTTGGAGGCGCCGGTCCAGTTCCCAGTTCCCAAGGAGAACCGGATCAAAATTCTCTCTTTTAAGAATTAAATAAACCTAACTAGTATTTTCACGAGATTCTCGGTCTCTTACGCGTATGTACTCTTTCCCTCTTCTAGAGGAATTACGAATCTTAAGCATTAGTTTGTGTGGTCTGCATGGTACTCGAGGAATGATCAGCCTTTATATGTCCAGAATCCAGATTCGGAGAAAAGAACTTTTTGTCTGATCTAATATCACAACTTCCCCAAAGTGCCATCACCAACATTAGGACCGAAGCAAGGGGGAAACGAAAATCAATTCCTATTGGCTATTAGACCTGCATGCAGAGGAATGCTCATAACTGGAGCTAGGCTTCTTCAAATTAACATCGCATGCAGCAACGAAGTCCTGCTAATCCACGCATAAGCAGAAATCGATTTCGAAATGAAGTCCCGCAATCCATGCTGATAACAGGAGCTAGGCTTCTCATAAAAATCAATTTTGACAGGTTCCATCAGACAGCCCGGTTTTAGACGTCTCCAGTCTGGTCCACAGTTATGAAAACTGGGAACCGGTGCCTTCAGTCCAGTTTCCGGTTCTTGGGTAGGACGGATCGGGCCGGACCGAAAGCCGATCACCCCTGTAACGCAAGGAGAGAGGGGGACCGAGGGAGGGAGGAGAGAGAGAAAAGGAAACATGGAGGAGCTTTTTATTATTATTTTTTGTTTGTTTGAGTGTTGCGTTGCCATTTGCCAATGGTGAAAAATGTGATGGTGGAGATGTACAAAACCCATGGAAAATAACCCCACGTCTCCCTATGAAAAGATGCGGTATATCAAGACGTTTATGTTAGTGGGCCGTATTCATGACTTAGGATGAGTCTGTCACAAAAATTTGTTTAACTCTTATCCTTTTTTTTGTGAACTTTTTTTTTTCATTTTTTATTCTTTAAGTTTTATACTTCTCAATTTTAATATTTAAGTTTCTGTCTTTTTTCTTTTACTTTAAATTTATAAATTTAATTATTTTGATATAGCATTTGGTGGGTGACACGTGTCTCAAAAAAAGTAATAAAAAAGTCACATCAGCATTTTCGTTGGTCAAATTAGATTTAGAAGGATTTGATTGCACCAATTCGACAACTTTTAAGATTTCATTGTACTTGCGTAACAAGTTTTGTAACTTTCAGTACTCTTTATTAAGTGAACAAATCGCACCTAATAATGACACACACATTTAAGTTTAAAAGGCAATAAAATCCAATATAGAAAACCACTAGATGCATCTTATTTCGTACAAGTCTAAACTTTTCAATTTATTTGAATAAATTAAGATTCTAGTTTAAGTGAAACCGACAGCCATAACGTTCTTTACTTAAAAAAAAAGTTACTTTATTATAACAACATCAATATAAGTAAATGGTCTAACTTGGATATTACAAAAAAACATGAATAATTTTTTTTTTTAAGTTTGAGTGATATTTTTATATTCTATGTAGTTATATTTTTATTTAAAAGTCCATTATCTTGCAAATACAGGTTTCCTTATATATTGCTACATATACGGGTTCCCTTATAGATATAAATGTACACAATACATATCATAGTGTAGATAACTTCATAGTTTTTTTTTTAATGATGAATATGTATTTAGTCTTCTCTCGAATACATGAAAGATCATGTTAATCGAATTAGAGCGTGTTAATCAAAAGATATTGAATTACATCAAGTTTGCCTCGCCATCCACTGCTCAAGAGGAGTAATTTTACTCTTTTCTTATAAAGCAAGAATTCATATATGCAGAAGCTAGATCAAGGTCCGCATAAAAGCCCGAATCGTATGGAACCGAGCCGATAAGCAAGACGTTGATATATATCATATCTCAACACCCCCTCTGACGTGCATAGAATTTTCGAAGAGCCGGTGACCAACTATTCTCTCGCATCTAATAACAATCCAGATCTAACACGAGCAACGATAAACTCAAAAATCACATCCGCAAAGTACTAGTAGGGGTCATGAACTTTTTAATCCTACCCACCCGATCACGATACGAGTATGCATTCCAAGCAAGTTTTGATGATGTAACAGAAGATAAGGGCTTCCCTTTTAAAGTACTTGCTTTGAATTAGCACAAAAGTAAACAAAATCTGTATCTAGACTTGCTTAAAAAAACAACTGCCGAAAGTTATGGCGAAAATTACAAAAAAGAAAAAAAAAAAGAAAAAAAGTTCTAAACTTATTGTAATTATATCAATTTAGTCAAATTTTTTTTTTTACCAATTCAATACTAAAATTTTTTTATTTGTGCCAATTGATTCATTTCGGTCAATTTTGATTAGAAATCTCTAGCATTGCAAATTTGTAATAATATTTTAATATATTTTTTATTTTTTGCTTTTCTTTCTCTTTTTCTTCTTCTTTGACTAGAGGAGGAAAAAGATGAAGGGAAAAAAAAGAGAAAGAAAAGAAAAAAAAATTGAAAAATATGATTTTTTAAAGATATTATAAAAAAAAAATTGGCCACATCAACGTCGATCCTATCGCATTAGCGCTGGCCTCACAACGTTTTATGATTTCCAATCAAGAATGATCGAAAAAATTGAATTGGCAAAAATGCGAAAGGTTTACTATTGAATTGACACGATTATAATTAGTTTAAGACTTTTTTATGCACTCGCATCAGTTTACCTACTTGGCAATATATTTCTCCCACAATTATCAACATCACCACAACGGTAAACTGATGCGGGAGCATTTGATCTATCCATACTTCCTTGTACAATCTCTCAAAACACACTTACTTGCACTCGCAATCGCATCGTAAACAGAACCAACACAGAACAACCCATTTCAACAATGATCCTTGGTAAGTGGTTTTTATGAATAGTAATCCAAGATGTAAAACTATATGCTTTGTAATGTTTGGACAAAACCAAACTAATTAACACACCAAACTATTTACCATATCCATGAAAAGATCTGCCTTTTGTGAAAGTTCTACGCTTTTGGCAAGTAAGTAAAAGTTGAATTGTTATGATGGCCTACCGCCAGGAGGTACGGTGTTGAGGGTAGTGTAGATGAACCTAAAACAGCATGAATTTTCTAAATGAGCTAACTTGGCATGTGTTCTCTTGAGTTGTCCCAAAAATGCCGTTAAACTATGAATAACACACTGCCCTCTTTGTAATAGATTGTTTCAAATTTATCTGCTCGATATTTAGAACATTTTCTTTGATTTTCTATATCTATTTTGATTACGCACATCTAATTTGATTTCAACAAGAACAATGGCATTCCACGGTCTTGCAAGGTAAAATCAACTAGTTATGCACCTCATTTTCTCCGATTAGGTGCTTAAAAATGTCGGCGTCTGTTCATCATCCAGCACAAGTCTTGCCTCCAAAAGAAATGAACAGAACCTTGACATGGTCGGCCGATCATTGCAATAGAGATGAATAATAGCCTTAAGGTAAGCAACTATAAGTTCATTTTTTTATTTAGTTTTTGTTCATCGTCGAAGCTAATGTGGTTGGCCATGCGCTAAATTTACTGATCGAAAGAATTCTCGAGAGGGTGTATTCAACGGAGGCCTTATTGTTATCGCGTAATCTATCATATTTCCGTCAGATTATTATTGCGCGTTGCTTGGAAAATACCGATTATAAAATTTAAAACTTTCCAATTTCATGGTTGCAAATTTATTTTTACATATATTGGCTTGCCCTTTTTTCTTTACTTCCACAAAATGTTTTTTTTATTATTCTCTCCAACCCTTTTTTAGCAGGTTTAAATTAAATAGCATCTTGGAATTTTCTCAAGTTCTAGTTCAACAAAAACATTTTTAGTGATTTTCTCTCCGCTCAATATGAAAAGAGGGCTTTTTTTCCAAATTAAGGTTAAAAAAAATTTATATACAAAAATAGGATTAAAAAAAAATTACAAATTTGGGGTCCGTGCGGCCCAGGGCCCGCGCGCAGGCCCGACTTTTTTTTTTTTTTAATTTTTCTTTTAAGAAAGTAATTAAAAATAAAAACAATTTCGAAAAATAAAAATAAAATGAAATGAAAATAATTAAAAATAGGAATAATTAAATTAAAAATAATTAAATCAATTAATTTTAAAATAAAATAAAACAATAAAAATTTAAATAATTTAAATGATAATTAAAAATAAAATAATTGACAATAAAAATAATTTTTTCGAAAAATAAAAATAAAATGAAATTAAAATAATAATAAAAAATTTAAAATGGAAAAATAAAATAAAATTATTAGAAAATCGAAATAATAAAAATACAATATAATTAAATAAATTAACTAAAAAATTAAAAAAATGGAAAAATAAAATAAAATAACTAGAAAATCCAAATAAATTTTGTAAATACAATTTTTTTCCTTTGTAGCTTATTTTTATAACATAATTATCGATAATTAATTGAAAAAATTTATTAATATGAATGTAATTATTTTATGAAGTATGTAAATAAATTAATTAAAAATAAATAATTATTTTATGAAGTATATAATTTATTTTTATGTAAATAATTATTTTTATGAATTAATGGAAATAAATAAATTAAAAATAAATAATTATTTTATGAAGTATGTAATTGTATTTACAAAATTTATTTCGATTTTCTAATTATTTTTTTTATTTTTCCATTTTTTTAAATTTTTTAAAATTTATTTATTTAATTAGATTTTATTTTTATTATTTCAATTTTCTAATAATTTTATTTTATTTTTCATTTTTAATTTTTTAAATTATTTTCATTTCATTTTATTTTTATTTTTCGAAAAAATTATTTTTATTGTCAATTATTTTATTTTAATTATTTAAATTTGTATTGTTTTATTTTATTTTAAATATTTTTTTATATTTTTAAATTAATTAATTTAATTATTTTTACTTTAATTATTTCTATTTTAAATTATTTTCATTTCATTTTATTTTTAGTTTTCGAAAAAATTATTTTTATTGTTAATTATTTTATTTTTAATTATCATTTAAATTTTTTTAAATTTTTATTGTTTTATTTTATTTTAAAATATTTTTTATTTTAAAATTAATTTATTTAGTTATTTTTACTTTAATTATTTCTATTTTAATTATTTTCATTTCATTTTTTTATTTTTAGAATTTTTTTAAATTTATTTATTTAATTATATTTTATTTTTATTATTTCGATTTTCTAATAATTTTATTTTATTTTTCCATTTTTTAATTTTTTTTTAATTATTTTCATTTCATTTTATTTTTATTTTTCGAAAAAATTATTTTTATTGTCAATTATTTTATTTTTAATTATTATTTAAATTATTTAAATTTTTATTGTTTTATTTTATTTTAAATATTTTTTATTTTTAAATTAATTAATTAAATTATTTTTACTTTAATTATTTCTATTTTTAATTATATTCATTTTATTTTTAGTTTTCGAAAAAATTATTTTTATTGTTAATTATTTTATTTTTAATTATTATTCAAATTTTTTAAATTTTTATTGTTTTATTTTATTTTAACATATTTTTTATTTTGAAATTAATTAATTTAATTATTTTTACTTTAATTATTTCTATTTTTAATTATTTTCATTTTATTTTATTTTTATTTTTCGAAATATTTTTTATTTTTAATTACTTTCTTAAAAGAAAAATTTTTTTAAAAAAAGTCGGGCCCGCTCGCGGCACTGTTGCGCCGTGCGCGAGCCCTGGGCCGCACGGACCCCAAATTGCAAAATATTTTTTTTTTACCCTATTTTTGTAAATAATTGTTTTTTGAACCTTAATTTGAAAAAAAGCCCATGAAAAGATCAGACGGATGGCATGAATCGCGTACCACAGTAACTATCCCGTGCCACATTAAAAATAAAAAAAAAACCTGCATGCAAAACGACAAAACTGTACCGTTTCTGATTCTTCCCATCTCTTTTTCGTCTGCCTGGACCTTGCGCTGCAAGCCGAAGCTTAAAAAGAGAGTCACCTTTTTTCCATCTTCTTCTTCCTTCTCCATCTTCTTCTTCTTCTTCTTTTTGACTCCTTCTTGCAGTTGCAGGGATTGCTGTGCGAAACCGGGTAGACAGCATCATCGCGTCATGGGTTTCTCCTCCAACCTCGAAAGGAGCAAAAGCGCGCTCAATGCGCTTCCCCGTTTCTCCAGGTCGCGTACCACGCTCGCAGCTCCTCCGAGCTCTCCACTACAGGGGTGGTCGTTTTTCACTCGCTGCCGCCGACCTCGCGCGTCGCCATCATCATCGGCACGACTATGGTCCTTCATTTATCGACATCAAGCGAAGATTCCTGGGCCGCAACCATTTCCGTCCGGGAGGACCAGGTCGGTCGCCTAAACGTGTCGCCGAGGCGATACAGCACGAGCAAGTTCGTGTCGAGGAGAAGACGAAGCGTGATCAGTGCAGTCTTTGGTCTTTCTCGGATGGACTTTCAAGGTCATGTAAGATGGAGGTTTGGCGAAATCTAGATCAGGGATCAGCTTCCTGGACCGTGCGTCTAGATGGCCCTGGTCGGCGGGCCTTGGTGTTGGATTGTCCCGATTTGTCTGGCGGCGGGAAGATTGCTATGTCCCAAGAATCACTCAACCTTGGCCAGACGGATACGGAAACAGCAACTGTCACCGCACATGAGGATGAGGTAATACTTGATCATCTTGGGGTAATGCCCCGCAGCTTGTATACAAGAACCATACAATGGAGACTGAATGTGGATGAAACTGACCTTGTTGCTTCATGATCGGATTGGGCATACAATGGCTAGCCATGGAGCAGAGATGCTCGTACAGGATCTTTGCCTTTTAATCCACTACATACAATTCCTTGAGAAGCGTTGCAGTGCTGGATTTTTCAGTTCAATGTTACCCAAAGTAAAGATGATCATGCAGGATCATTGCATTCTGCTCGGAATAAGAATTCGTCCGCCATATGTGGTGATCGGAGCGTTCTGTTTATTGGCCGCCCTTGCAATCCGCTACCTTTACCGAGTAGTCTCCATCCCATTGCAGGTTCCCTCTCTCCTCTTTTTTCCTCTGCCTGTTATTATGCAGCATTCTGTGATTCCTAAGTAACTGGTCGGAGACAGTTCTTCCAATAGGATGTTTTCTGGGTGGTGATTGTGATTCAGAAAAGCCTTGACAACCCAGTTTTCCTCTCGCCAAGGTTATATCGTATTGCAAAGTAGCTGACTGTTTGTCTGCAGGGAGGAGGAGGTTGAAGGAGATCACACCGGTCCGCGGCCAACAGCCTCTGCTCCGTGTTGTCATCGCGTCTCCGGCGGAGGCCACGGGAGAAGCTGTCCTTTTGCACGGGAAGGCTAGGCCACCCATAGTTGGAGAGTAGACAAGTTTCAGAGGACATCATTAGTCATAATTTCCTGAGGGTTTTGCTTGTGCTTTGCATCTTTGTTTTCTTGAACCAGTTAAAGCCTTAACAGTGAAAATTTGAATTTGAAGCCGCATTTCTCGGTCGGATGGTCGCCTTTTTCTGTCATCCTTGGTACTACAAGCTGTCCGGATCCGGCGGACAAGATCAAAACAATGACGATTTCTGATTCTTCTCTGCTCTTTTCCTACCTTGGGCCAAAAAGCCAAACCGAAATGAGTGATTCATCTTTTGCTTCTTCGTCGGACACTTTGAATTCGGTGTATTTGCAATAATCCCAAAAGTTTAAAATGCGAGGTCGAACCTCGCCGGGACCTGCCAATGGCAGGTCACTGTCTGTCGCCGATGGTCGGCGATGGGCCAAGAGAAAGGAAAAAATATATATAATATAAAAAAACGAAGGGAAAAAGAAAATGTAATATGATAAAATATTAAATACTAAAATAAAGAAATAAAATATTAAAAAATTGAAAAGTAGAATTTCTAAAAGGGTTTTTACTCTTCGGATCGAGGAATTCATTTTTTTGAATTTATACATCAAAACTTTCGTTGATCGCAAAGTATTTTCACTCGCCATTTTCAGTGAGCTAATCGGGCGAAAGTCCAAAAAATCAATTCTTGAAGAACACTTTCTTTATTGGAAAAAAAAAACTTTCTTTGAAATAAACACACCCTTAGTTCTTTTTCCGCCAAAGAATATAACGATAGAACTACATATCATGAGAGGAGCATTTTTTTTTATTGTCCATATAAAAGTTTTCGCATTTGCCATGAAAATAAAAGTTGGAAGATAAAATACATCGAACTTATTTACATATGTATAGTCATCTCGATCGTGTATGATGATATTACGCGACACCCTTATCACTTATGACTCACAAAATGTAAAATCAACTCCGCCACATACAAATACCTCTTGCTATAATGTTTAAATGGAAAAATGAGCTTGTTTGTAATTAAAGAACATCATAACAGAAATAACAGGCGCGCTTTGTTTTCCAAATTCTATCGAGGATTAGAGAAGGAATGTGAAACTGCAATGCATGCCCATTCAAACTAAGTTGTGGATAAAAATTAACAACGAGCATTTCAAATGTCCAACTTTACAGAATGTTGTAAAAAAAAAAAAAGTCATGGATGTCCCTAATTTACATGCTAGTAAGAATAAAACGAGCTAACATCAAAAGTTGATAGGAGGAATTACAGCACATCATTCATGGTCATGGGTTCTCCTTCGTCGTGGTCGTCGTCGTTCATGTGTTAATTTGCACTTTTTGCTACCATGTGTTTCGTTGCACCAAAGTTATGGCTTTAAAAAAAAAAACTATGACTTTGGTTTCGACCCAAAAAAAATAAAAATAAAACAGACCGATGATGGCAGTGGCACCAGACTGAATAGTACCAGGCCACGACCACTCTACTCTGATTATCCCCGTACAACCGTGGAAATCGCAAACAAAACGACCAAAAAAAAAATCAACCGTATGATTTCTTATTCTCCTCAGCTCGTTTTTTAAACCTTGTGCCGCGAGCCATAGGTTAAGAAGAGTCACCTTTTTTCTTCTCATCTCTAAGTATCACCGGCATTGTAGCACGACACACCTCACGACACGTCACGATATTTTTTTTAAAAAGAAAAAATTTCGATATATTAAGACACGTTATATATTAAACATGTATATATAAACATGACAGATTTCCAATATTAACAGTGAATTTCTTCTTTTTTTTGTTAGGATTCATAATTAAGTTTTTTTTTATTATTGGGTATTTTAATTTTGAGGTGACGGAATATATAACTAAAATATCGGGATATGATTTATATCCCGTTGGCGTCTCTGAAGCGCTAACCATGTGTCGGTCGCGTATCAGAAAATGTTAGTGACGTCCGAGTTTGCCACAACCTCAAACTCATAGTGTTCTTTACTTTCAAAAAAGTTACTTATCATAACAACATCAATATAAGTAACCGTTCTAACTTGGATATTAAAAAAAAAAGGGTTAATACCATGAAAAACCCCAAACCGGTACGCCTGTGACAAATTTACCCAAAACTATTTTTTTACCACGAAAAACCCCAAACTGGTACACCCGTGACAAATTTACCCTAAACTATTTTTTTGACCATAAAAAACCCCAAACTGATACATTTGTGACAAATTTACCCCAAAATAATTTTTTTTACCACAAAAAACCCCAAACTATTATACCTATGATAAATTTACCATTTATTAAATTGGATCAGTACCATGAAAAACCCTAAATTGATAAACCTGTGGTAAACGGAGGGTAAAAATCCTAAACCGATAGACCCGTGAAGTGCCACGTGCCATCCAACTAAGTAATTTAATGTTAAATTTAACGAAAATTAACCGAGGGTAAATTTGTCGTAAATATATCAGTTTGGGGTAAATTTGTCACAAATGTACCAATTTGGGATTTTTTTTAGGTTAAAAAAATAGTTTTGGATAAATTTGTCACGGGTGTACCAGTTTGGGGTTTTTCGTGGTAAAAAAAAATAGTTTGGCGTAAATTTGTCACAGGCGTACCAGTTTGGGGTTTTTTGGGGTCAAAAAAATAGTTTGGGGTAAATTTGTCACATGCATACCAATTTGGGGTTTTTCATGGTATTAACTTTAAAAAAAATTATTAAGTTTGAGTAATATTTTTATATTCTATGTAGTTCTACTATTTTTATTTATTTTAAAAAAATTATCTTGCAAATACGGGTTTCCTTATAAATTGGGACATATACGGGTTCGCCTATTAATATATAAATGTACACAATACATATCATAAATTGTATATAAGTTCGTACTTTTTAATGATGAATATATATTTAGCTTTCTCTCGATACGTGAAAGATCATGTTAACTAGATTCGAGCGTATAAATTAAATAGATATAGAAAATCAGCTAAAATATTTTAGATATCTTCAAGAAAATATCTAAAATATCTTTGACAAGAACAATAGTGTCCAATGTTTGATGTGGTCTTGCAAGGTAAAATCAACCAGTTATGCATATCATTTTCTTCGATTTAGTTCATCTTTGAATCTAATGTGGTTGGATATGTGCTAAATTTACCAAGGGAAAGAATTCTCGAAAGGTGTGTATTCAATGGAGGCATTACTGTTATCGTAATCTACCGTCTTTTCATCATATTATTATTGTGCGTTGGTTGGAAACTATCGATTACAAAATTCGAACTTTCCAATTTCATGGTTGCAAATCTATTTTTACATATATTGGCTTTCCTTTTTACTGCCACAAAAAGCCTTTATTAACTTCTCTCCGACCCTTTTTTAGTAGGTTTAAATTAAATAGCATCTTGGAATTTCGTCAAGTTTTAGTTCAACAAAAAAAAAACATTTAGTGATTTTTCTCTCCACTGAATATAAAAAGATCAGACGGATGGCATGAATCGTACCACAGTAACTATCCCGCACCACTACAAAACTGGATGCAAAACGACAAAAGTGCACCGTTTCCGATTCTTTCTTATTTTTTTAATTAATATCATGAAAAATTATACACCCAAACATTTGTAATAAATTTATCATAAATTATTTTTTTGACTATTTTTTTTGTTAGAAAACTATTTTTTGACTATAAAAAATTCAAAACTGATACATCTATAATAAATTTATCTTAAATTATTTTTTCCATAAAAAATCTTAAAATGGCACATCTATAACAAATTTACCTTAAATTGATATACTTATAACAAATTTACCATTTATTAGTTTTTGTTAAATTTTTCTGTCAAATTGCTAAGTTAGATAATACATGACAAACGATAGGTGTACCCATTTGGAATTTTTACTCTTTATTTGTCATATGTGCTTCAATTAAAGATTTTTCGTGATATTAACTCAATTTAACATAAACTAACAAAATGTAAAATTGTTATAAGTGTACCAATTTAGGGTTTTTAGCGATTAAAAAAATTTTAGCATAAATTTGTTATAAATGTACCAGTTTAGAAATTTTTATAGTAAAAAAAATATAATTTAGGGTAAATTTATCACAAGTGTATTAGCTTGAATTGATACCAAATGGGCATTCCTAAACCTTTATGTGAAATATCCAAATTATGTAGCTAGAATCCAAGATACAAGTATGCTAGCCCGAAACTAATGACGCCTTCCTCGACTTAATTGGTCAAGGGCCTGCCTTCTACTATCCCTGGATTTGAACCGCAGAGGATGAGTATTTATAGAGATTTCTAATTCACAAGATCCACAATGTGACAAGTGCAGAGCATACTAAGGTTTAGAACAAAGCTAGGACCAAGAACATCGGTGGTCATCAAAGTATAAGCATTCTAAAAACCAAAAGGCTCTCGGCAAGGAGGAGGAGGGGCTTTAGAAATTCATAGAGAAAACACTCTGGAATATATTTCAAACTTTCTTACATCCTGCGTTCTAATGCAGGTTACAGCTCCTTATATAGAGCTCTAGAAGACAAATGCTCACTTATTGAGCATCACACACAACAATAAAGAAAAGCACACAGGGGCCGCTGACACTACAGGGCTGCCAACACTACAGGGCTAAGAGGCATCTCTCTTATTAACACATTGACCAAGTGGCTGGTCAAAAATACAATAATTCACATATCACTGTCGCGACCCTAAGAATTTTTTTTTCTGATCGGGTTAACGGATTATTAGGTTTATTAGATGAATTAACCTAATACGGACCCTCCCAAGTTTTACCGAATCGCAACTTTGGTTTTTGTTCATTAAAATTTGGAGTCGCCACTAATAATTTTTGGTAGGTTGATTAGATACCTAAGTAAATTAGCGGGAGGACTAAATTACTTCTACGAACCAGAGATTATGAGTTCGGAGACTTGGTTACACTAGTTAATTAAAACTAATGCCCTTTCGGTGCTTTAATTTCATGGATATCCTAATTTGGCAACTCAAGCTTGGTTTATTTCTAAGATTCTAGTGAGGTGTTCTCTTTTTGTATTTTCACTTTTTAGATAGGATGCATGGGTGGTATTTTTTATTTTCAAAGTGTTAAAAATTCCTTGAAGCCGAAAGAGGGAGTGTGTTAACGACCTCTGTGCAGTGTTACAGTCTATTCATTTTGGGGTATGGTGATTCAAACATTAAACGGCAGGAAGTCAATGACAGTAAATAAAGACCTCCAATGGATGGCCCAGCCTTGGCTTGGCTCTCCCCTTTGGGGTTTAATGGTGCAGGAATTAAATTGCGGGAATTTAAATAACGGTAAGTAAAAACCTCCAATGGGCGGCCTAGCATTGGCTTGGCTCTTCCCTTTGGGGTTTGATGGTGCAGGAATTTGAATTGCAGTAAATAAAGACCTCCAATGGACGGTCTAGTATTGGCTTGGCTCTTTCCTTTGGGGTTTAATGGTGCATGAATTTAAATTGCAGTAAGTAAAAACCTTCAATGGGCGGCCTAGCATTGGCTTGGCTCTTCCCTTTGGGGTTTGATGGTGCATGAATTTAAATTGCAGGAAATAAACGACCTCTAGTGGATGCGCTTTGCCTCTCCATTTTGGGGTTTTAGTTCTTTAAAATAAAATACAACAAATTGTTTCAACAATTTGAACTAAAATCCATTGACGGGTCGGCTGCAAATTTGATGGGCACCTTGAAATTTGTTTGGGCTCACTTTGCACCTCCATGGAATTTATCGTTGATATGGAGTTGTCCTTTCTTTTTACCTGCCATAAAATATGGGAAAAAGAGAGATGGAGAAAGTGTATACAATTTGTGCTAATTTGAGACTAAAACCGTAAATAAATAAATAAATAAAAACACTTAGCTCGAATTTGCTTGCTCGTTGACGAGAATGAACTCTTGATTTATGTTGATCGATGAAGGAATTTGTGATGATAATTTCTAACTTTAAACTTCCATCATCTTCAAAATTTTCTCTCTTTTTGGTATTTTCTCTCTCCAATTTTTCTTCAATATCCCAAAACCCTCTCAAACATTCAAAATTTTTTCTCCCAAAAATTCCCCCTTCCAAACTCACTTCTTCCTCTTTTTATAGTCTATTCATCCATCTCCTATTTTAATTTTTCCACTAACTCTATCTCCCATTTTAATTCTTCCACTAACTCTTCTTCATCTTCATTTCCCTTTCTCCATCTCTATCTCACATTCTAATTTCTCCACTAACTCTTCTTCATCTTTATCTTCCCTTCTCCATATCTATCTCACATTCTACTAACTTTTCTTCATCTCCATATTCCCTTATCTATTCTCATCTTATTTTCTTTATCTTCTCTTCTCCATCTCCTCTTCTCCATCTTTCCATTTTCATCTCCTCTTCTCTACCTTCTCTTCTCCATCTTCCCTTCTCTATTCTAATTTCTCAACTAACTCTTCTTTTTGTTATTTACAAAATAATCTCTCAAGAGTTAGGTATTTGCACTATAGTCCCTTAATTTTAAGTATTTACAATTTAGTCCCTGAAAAAAATATTTCTTTAAGTCTAAATCTCCTCACAATTTTTGACACACCTCTCCTATACTTAGTCAAAATTCACCGCATGTCAAATTTAAGCTCCTTTCCTGCCGCTGAAAATAATGCAGAATTTAATTAAAACCCTTTTGCAAAATTGAGTCATTCTGGGTATAATTGGGCCAAAATGAAAATTTGGAATATTAGAGAACAATGTCACAACTCCTAAAAGTGAAAAATGAAAATAAATTGACTTAAATTGAATTTTTTTTAGCCCCGATTTGAGATTATGCTCGTGAAGGAATACACGACCTCGAATTGGATTTTATAAATTTGCGATGGCCAACATGAAAAGGGATTTAAAAGAAAAATTTTGACTATTTTTATGTATTTTTGTGGCCTCAAATGCTATTATTTATTAGATATTTTCCTAATTTCTAGAAAATATATTTAAAAAAATACAAAAAAAATAAGAAAAATTATTTTTTGCTCAAAAATGGTTGCCTAAGCTTGGCCAAAGCTTCCAAAGTTGATTTTGCAATTTTCTCATTTTTTCTTGATTTTTTTTTATGAATTTTCGAAAATAAAAATATTGAAAAATACTGAAAATATGAAAAATTATTTTTTGGTCAAAATTGGTTCTCTAGACTTGGATAAGATCCCCAAAGTTGATTTTTTAATTTTATGAATTTTTATGAATTTTCTTATTAATTTTAAAAGAGAAAAGATGATTAAAAATCAGGTGTCAACAATCACGAGTGTGGTCTTTAGCGAGGGAAGTAGGGTCCTCTGCCGAATCATTCTTCAGCATTTTCGATATCATCGTCAAAGGAAAGTGGGGGAGTCCTTTCTCGCTCTCTGCTGGATTGTGCATCATCGTCTTAGGGCCATCATCTATCAAGATAGGATGGCATGGGAGTGTTGTCTATACTACACAAGTTATGCTGAGGAGCCAACTAATGGGAGGTCCTGGGGGGTTGTCTTGAGATAAGGATGTAGTCGAATAATGTGATGATTGTGCAACATCAAAATAAAGCTCAAAAGGGTCCTGTGGTTGTGGTCCACCATATGGATCTTGAGTATCCATGAACGTATTTTCTAGAGATATTGATGGGGACTGAGTGGGATGATTTGGTTCCCAAGGGAGTGACTAATTCGGGTCATAGGGCCAGAGTTGAGGAGATAGGAATTTATTCTCTTAACACGGGAGTCTTTGGAATTCCCTATACCGGAACGGAAGGGTTCAGATGGGGGCATGCCATGTGTTTTGGATGTCAGCCTGATGGTTTGAATGTGCACATTCAAACCTAGAATGAGGGAATTCTGAAATGTCTTTGCCATGGTCTCTTGAAGTAAATGACAGTGTTTCTTTCAGGATTAGGAACTGAGACTCTGTTTGCAACAGTAAACTCATAATCCAATTGTCGTGTTATCATGAACCATAAGAGAACGTCCACAAAGTTCTCTACGTTCTGATCTGCAAACTCATTTTGAGCTCTCCTTTAAACATCTTATAAGCTCATTTAGTAGGAATCTCAATGGCAATGGTATAAAGGTGCATGAGGATTCACAAATACTATTTTGCTTTTTCAGGGAATGGCTCATCAGGAAGCCATTGAAGTGGCATCGAGAATTGACACGGATGATACATAAACGGATGATACATATTCTGGATCAAAGGAATGTGACCATACCTTTGCTTGATAGTTTCTCCATACTAGATCATAAGAGTACTTATTCTAGATTTGCCATAAGCTCCTTTCTGGATGAGGTTTGGAATTTCGGGGGGATATTGGTATGCTGGCCATATAGGGCGTATATCTTAAGTTGCGAACATGGTCCTGTTTGTTTCTCCTAGGGGGAAGACTTGTGAGGAGTAGTCTCTCTTGACGAACATGTTAAGAGTATGAAACTCTTTGGGTCTTGAGAAGAAGTCTACTAGGATATTGTTTTTTCCTGCAATACGCTTGACTTCAAAAGTATACGGGGAAAACCATTTTGCCCAACGTAACAGCTGTGGATGAGGGATTTGCTTCCACTTGAACTTGAGCATCTGGGGAAAGGATGACATGTCCATTTATATTAAGAAGTGTGTCCCAACAAGAATGAACTCAAACTTCTTGATTCCATTCTTGATTGCAAGGATTTTTTTGAATGTGGAATGGTAGTGCATCTCTGCCTTCGAGAATCTGCCACTTTTGTAAGCGCAAATCCGTCTTTGTCCTTCGACTTCTTCCAGGAGGATTGCCGACAATTTTGGGATAAAATCTTCTTTAGGTATTGGAATATTTTGGTTTGCTTCTTTCCCCAAGGTGGGGGAGTCTTTTTAAGCATTCTCTAAAGCGGGTGAAGCACTTTGACAATTTTGGGATAAAATCTCTTAAATAGCTGAGACCTAGTAGTTTAGTGTTTTTCGTGGTATTAGCTTTTTTTTTTTCCCCTCCCCCTTAAGCTTGCGCTGCAAGCCAAAGCTAAAAAAGTCTCCTTTTTTATACGTCTTCTTCCTCATATACTCCATCTTCTTCTTCCTCTTGATTCCTTCTTGCAGTTGCAGGGATTGCTGCGCAAAACCGGGTAGACAGCATCATTTGCGACATGGGTTTGCTGTGCGAAACTGTACCGTTCAATGCCCTTCCCCGTTTCTCCAGGTCACGTCCCACGCCCGCAGCTCCGAGCTCTCTACGACGGGGGTCGTCGTTCTTCACTCGCTGCGGCCGACCTCGCGCATCGCTATCGCCTTTCATTTATCGATATCAAGCGAAGATTCCTGCACCGCAACCACTTCCGGCTGGGAGGACCACGTCGGATGCCGAACGAGCCATCGAGGCGATACAGCACGAACAGGTTCGGGTCGAGGAGAAAACGAAGCGTGATCAGTGCAGTCCTCTGTCTCTTGGAATCTCGGATGATGGAGTTTCAAGGTCATGTAAGATGCGGGTCTGGCGAAATTTAGATCACGATCCACCTTCTTGGACCGTGCGTCTCGACGGCCCTGGTTGGCAGGCCTCCGTGGTGGATTTTCCCGATTTATCTGCTGGCGGGAAGATGGCTGCGTCCCCAGAGGAGGTAATACTTGAACAATGCGATGGAGACTGAATGTGATCATATCCAGCTGAACTTTTTTGTGGATGGAAACTGAGCCTTGTTGCTTCTTGCTTTTTCTTTCTTTATTTACCTCGATCAGATTGGGCATACCATGGATCGCCAAGCATCAGAGATGCTCCTACAGGATCTTTGCCTTTTAATCCACCACATACAATTCCTTGAGAAGCGTTGCAGTGCTGGGTTTTTGAGTTCGATTTTTCCTAAAGTAAAGATGATCATGAAGGATCATTGCCTTTTGATCGGAATACGAATTCCTCCGCCGTGTTTTGCGATCGGAGTGTTCTGTTTATTGGCCGCCTTTGCAATCCGGTGCCTTTGCCGAGTCTCTATCCCATTGCAGGTTCCCTCTCTCCTCTGTTTTTTCCTCTGCTATTATTATGCAGCATTCTGTGATTTCTAAGTATTGGTCCTTGTGGTTCTTCAGAGTTAAGTATTGGCCGGAGACAGGTCTTACATAGGATGTTTTTCTGGGTAGTGATTGTGATTTGGCCAAGGTTATATTGTGTTGCAAAGTAGCTGACTGTTTGTCTGTAGGGAGGAGGAGGTTGAAGGAGATCGTGCCGGCCCACGGCCAGCGGCCAACCGCCTCGGCTGGGTACCATCCTGGAGTTGCACCAGCATGGCACGAGAAGCTAGGGCCGGTAGAATCAAATGTCCTCTCCGGCAGAGGCCACGAGAGAAACTCTCATTTTGCAGGTGAAGGCTCCCATGGTAGGAGAGTAGAAAAGTTTTAGAGGACTTAGTCATAATTTCATGGGTTGTCCAGTTCTTATCTAGGGTCTGCTTGTGTGTTGCAACTTGTTTTCATGAACCAGTCAAAGCCTGGACGGTGAAATCTTGAATTTGAAGCTGCTGTTCTCAGATCTCAGTCTCCGGTTCTTTGTTTCCCCGACGATTCCCCTGTTGGGCGCTCGATCTTCCCGAATTTGGGAGTGGAATTTCAGCATTGGCTTCGTGGTTTTCGATTTTGTTTCAGCAACGCGCAATGCTGTCGTTTCCATGTCGGATTACAGGTATGTTAGCCTTCGATGGATGGAAGATGACTAGATTAGCGTGCAATGACATCTTGAGTGCATTGATAAGATCTTGCGCTTGATCGATCATCCCAATGACCATGTCTTTAGTGGTGACTTCTGTCAAGACTCGTTGCAGATTGCGCGAATTCCCAGTGCGTAACACAAATCGTTTTGGATATTCCATGATTTGGAAGCCATAAAACAAAGATATGTTTCTGCATATGCCTATTGGATTGGGATAGTGTCCGAAGCTTTTGCTTGGCGGGCTTTACGGTGCTGAAAAGCTTTTAGTGAAAATTAAAGGGGTTAGCCATCACTTCACAAAGTCATTAAGGAGGTTTGTAATATTTAAGGATGCCGTATTTACCTCCTAGGGATATGCTTGATCATGTGTTCACGAATTTTAGCTAGCTTGGCACGTTTCAATGATTGCTTGTCATTTATTAATTCCTCACCAAATATATGCGTGAGGAAAAAAAAAACATCTAGTAGATGTTATTAGTATTTGGCAAGACCCTAATTATCATTAAATATTTATTATTTAATGAATTAAGTAAGTGCCGATATACTCTCGTTCGATTGTTGAGAGATGGAAGTGGAATTATAGTAGTTTGGCGAGAGTAAGAATGGAAGCGAAAGTGTTGGTCACACCAAATGGTTTTTCAAATATAGGTGTACCAAATGCTCTTGCATTTCCTCAAAACTCTTTTCAATTACAGTTACCAAATAGTCTCGTATTTCTCCAAAGCTCTTTAAGCAAAAAGTCTTTGCATTTTCATTTGAAAATGAAGATGGTACCCATTAAGTAATTAATATAGATGTGTTAGTATGTTCTTTATACATAAACTATTGCTATTCTCAAGTATAACTTATTTAATTCAAATAATTCAACCCAACACATGAAGAAATTTACACTGAACAGTGAAAATCATCTAATTTTTTTTGGGTAAGGTAAAATCATCTAATTTTATACTTATAAATATGGATAAGAACATAGTTTTTTTTAAGACCATAGTTCGTGAGCTTTAATTTTAGTAGTACTTTTTTTTTCTACAATTCAAGTATCCAGTGTACAATGGAAAACGTAGATAAAGTTAAAGTCTTTATACATTCTTACCTGTTATAGCCAACTGTTGAAAAATTAAAACGGTAAAGTAAAGAAAACCTTTTAATGGAAAAGTGAACAAAAGTAGAACAAACTAAACACATATGCAATTTAGTTTGAAACTTATTTTATTCGTTAGTTAAATACAAGGCATAAAAAAATATAAATTCTTTTAATCTGATATTTTGGAAATACAGACAAAGACAAACTTTACGGGTTTTAATTTTGGAAATATCACTTTTATAACTACAAAATTCGAATATTTGAACCTTTAAATGGCACTTAAATGATGTAGATTTTTTTTAAAAGGAAAACACAATAGTGAATTTAAGGGAATCCATTTTATTTTAAAAAATATTGCCCCCTGTTGACATATATTATCTATAATATGAAGCCGTGACTTATATTATTTGATTAAATTTCATTTACAGAAAATAAGTCGGTCAATTATTTTAAAATAATTAAATTTAGGAGTTCAAACATATTTATATTTGTTCACGTCTGTCTGACTTAATGTACAAATTCATTTAGATCAAATATTGATGTACACGAATAATTCACTTAACTAAATATCTTAGGATCAAGTTAGTTATAGAAAAATTAAAAACCTTATTCTAAATATAGATGTTAATGATAAATTGTCATTCCAAGGTGATAGACTCCTAAAAATACAAACAGTCAAATATTACATTATAAAAAAAATATTACATTATATTAATAGACATTAAAATAGGAGAAGACTCTTAATTATATCTCTTAAAAGTAAAGCTACAATAAAGACTCTTGCTTCTTGAACTAGTCTTGGAAATCGAACAGTTCTTGATTCTTGAGCGAGTCTTGAACTAGATATCGCTGTCAATTCCAGAATATCGACATTGACAACTTCTTCATTGAGATAGACAGCTCAGTAATTGAAACATAGTCTTGACATCAACCATATTTATGAATTTGTGCAGTATTATCGAACCTTATTGCTTTTTCATTCCGACAAATCTCTTTCACAAGAAAGAATTAAATAAACTATACAAAAGTATGTAAATTACAATATAGAAGACTGCTTAACCATAAATAAATAAATAAATAAAATACAGAAAGGGGAACAAACTAAACCCATATGCTCTTTATACATAAACTATTGCTATTTTAAATTATAATGAACGTAATTCAAATAATTCAACACAATCCGCCAAAAAAAATTACACTGAGCAGAGAAAATCATCTGGTTTAATGTTTCATATAACTAGGGCAAGAACAAAGTTCATGCGCTTCAAATTCAGCAGTACAAAATTTTTTATTTTATCTACAATTCAAATATTCTGAGTCTAAAACTAAAAAAATAGATAAAGAGAAAGTATTTCTATGTATATTCTTACATGTTATAGCTAACTTTCAAAAAATAAAATAAAAAATAAAACAGTAAACTAAAGAAAACCTCTTAATAGAAAAGTAAAAAAGAATTAAAACAAACTAAAATACTAGCAATAGAATATTTAAACCAAAAAATTACATTGGAACTTGGTTGAAAAATTAGATCAGTTTTATAAAATCGCATAAATGAGGCAGATGAACCTTCACAGTAGATCCGACCAAAGGAAAAAAAATTACCACAGCAGACTATAAAACTGTACGATTTCTGTTTCTTCTCAGCTCGTTTTTCTACCTTGTGCTACGTGCCAAAAGCTAAAAAGAGTCTCCCTTTTTTCTGCTGCTTCTTCCTCATCCGTCTCCATCTTCTTCTTCTTCTTGTTAATTCCTTCTTGCAGTCGCAGGATTGTTGTGCGAAAGCGGGTAGACGCATCATTGCATCATGGGTTTCTTCTCCAAACTCGAAAGAAGCAAAAGCTTGGTCAATGCGCTTCCCCGTTTCTCCAGACGGCAGAGATCATCGTTTTTCACTCGCTGCAGCCGACCAACCCTCCTCGCGCATCGCCATCAACGTCATCACAACAACGACGTTCAATCATGCGTCCGAAAACGGAGATGATCATGGCGGATCATTGCCTCGTAAGTCCCACTCACGCCTCCTGAAATGAAGATGATAAACTTGGGATCCTCGCCTTGCAACCAGACCACGAATACTTCCGCCGTATCTCGCGACAGCACTGTTCTCTTCACTGCTCGCCCTTCTTTTCGCCTGCCTTTATCAGATTGCAGGTTCCTCTCTTCCTCTTTTTTCCCCGCTGTATCTCGATCGGATGGTTGCCTTTATCTGTCATCTATGTCATCCTATAACTGCATTCCAATGCCTACGACGTGCTGAAGCTCACTCTTGCATTTACGAGGTGGTCAGGATCAATAAATAGAGTCCGAGTTCGAATCTCTGCACCCACCCACAAGTCCACTTTTACCCTGTAAAAGTCATGCCAATGAAAAGAAAAATGGGTTTAAGTCTGATTTCTTTGATTATAGAATCTCTTTTGAATGGTATTTTCGTCTATCTATTTCTCAAATGGAGATTCTGGGATAAGCTTTTGCGCATAATTTTGTCCATTCAATATGTTGAACTTGAAATGGTTTGGGGAAGAAGATATTTTTGTTGCGGAAATATCATTTTTTTTTCTAACAGGAAATTCAACACTAAGGCAAGGTTACCATACTGTAATGTTTACGATCGTAGTACGTAGATCTTTAAATATTTTGGTAAGTAAATGTAATGCTATTTAATTAGCAAAAAAGGGAAAAATAACAATGAAAAGCGCATATGGTGAATCTTCATGGACACATATTTAAGCATCTTTATATGTATGGAATCAACAAAGGATCATTGTAATTGACATGATTCTAATTTTGATTCGATAAAAACATAAATTTAAACAGAAAGAATCTCCTGAAAAAATCTCAAACATAAAATCCAACCAATTTATATGGGTATTTATGTATGTTGCATTTATAAATGCCGTAGAAACTTAGATGAAGGCATGGATTGAATAGTTCTCAATGAATCTAGGCTTGCTAGAAGAACTAAAACCGAAAGAAAAGTGATCTTTATGCTTTGTTGGTTTCACTAAAAATTTCATGATAAGAGGAAATATTTATCATGGGAAGAAAATGATTAATTATCATTTGGTTGGTGGTTCAATGAAAGCGATTTCCTTCTTGGCAAAAGCGAGGGTCGTTTTTCTTCGATCTAAACTTGTTGCCAAAAGCGAGAGTTGTTATTCTCAATAACAATTTTCGTCCAAACAAACAAACCATAATAAGATTGTTAGATTCCTCTCCCTTTTGCCCTTGAGCCCTTACCCTACCGAGGGCGAAATTATTCAAGAAGCCCTAAACATATTGCATTTGGTCTATTCTTTCATAAACTTTTTCATTGTGTCAATTGAACCTTAAATATTTTTACTTTTTGCTAATTAAGTTCATCCAACCATGCTAATCGTTGATGTGGACACCAATAATGCCATGTAGGAAGGCTGACGTTGACATGGACACTTTTAAATATTTTTTAAATATATATTTTAATTTTTAATAATTTTTTTGTTCTTTCTTTTTCCTTTTTTTTTTTCTCTTTTTTGCTACTAGCACTAACTATGCCACGATGGATGACTGATGTACAAGTCAATAATTTTCGGGTAAAATTGGCCGGGTGAATTCACAATTGGCAAAAATGTAAAAATATTTAGTACTGAATTGGATAAAACACAATAAGTATTAGATTTTCTGGACAATTTTCTTTCCTGCTGTGTATATGGCATGTTCCGAGTAAATCTACCACAAAAATCTTGGCTGAAATTCGATGTTAGATAACATAGCATTTTCCCTCCTTCTGTACTCCTTCTTGCAGTTCATGGGATTCTTCTCCAAATTTCACAGGAGCAAAACCGCGCTCAATGCGCTTCAACTTCGATCCTCGGTCAGTAGATTGCTATGAATATCAACCCAAGACATAAAACTATATGCCTAGGCATATTTAGGACAAAGCCCTAATGATGTTTTGTATAGGATAGCATTTACAATATTCATCGATAAGATATTCTTCCTTTCAACGACTCCATTGCCTTCCTTTCGAGGACTCCATTGCGGTACCGATCTTTGAGTAGAATTGTTTTTTCATGTGCTAAAAATGGATTTTAATTTGTTAGATTTTCCAAAAAAGGATTTAACCATCGAAGTAAAAATATGTTTTTCATGAGCCCTTGGCCAAATTGCGCTGCGGTGGAGGAACGGCTTTTTATTGCACGTAACGAGGAGCGGTTTTTACCAGTTGTTTTCTTAACCATTTCGCCGTTGTGTTATGTTATAACGCCGTCACTTCCCTTTGCAATTTCTCTTTTCCTTTTCTAACATCTTCTTTGTATTTTTGTTTCTCTTTCTGCTAGAGAATATTACGTAAGGAATACATACTGTGAGATATTTTTTTAATATTATTTTCCTTATAAAAGTTGGCATTTTCACCGGGGAAATAAAAGTTGGAAGATAAAACCTTTCGAACTTATTTATATAAATGAAGTCATATTGGTCGGGTATAATAAACGAGATACCCTTATCTCTTATTACTCACAAATGTCAAATCAATTCAGCCACGTACAAATACTTCTTGCTATATTAACTTTTATGTGGAAAAAATGAGCTTGTTTGTAATTAAAGAACATTTTAACAAAATGTACGCTCGCTAGGAGAACAAAACATAAACCCTCACTTTCATTCTTCTTTTTTTCCAAATGCTATTGAGGATTTAGAGAAGGAATGTGAGAAACTGCAGAGGAAAGTGAAGATGACTACAATTGCTTTACTTAAGTGTTAATAGCAAGAGGGTGGCTTTGTCAAGGAAATAAATTGTCCATTCAAACTACGTTGTAGTTAAAAATTTAAAAACCCGCATTTCATACGTCCAAGTTTACAAAATGTTTCGAAAAATTCGTCACACATCATGGACGGTCACGGTCCCTAATTTACATGCTAGAAAGAAGAATATCAAGTGCTAACATCAAAAGTTGGTACGAGAAATTAAAGTACATCATTCATGGTCATGGATTTTTCCTCCTCCTTCGACGTCGTCAACATGTGTTCGTTTGAATTTTTTTTTTTTGGCTAACCATAGATGCTTCATTTATCTTCTCTGTTATATTAGACCCTCTTTGTTATTTTCCGGCTAATCTTTTCGGAAGATTTCCCCTGATTTTCTTCTAAAAATTTGTCAAGGCAGCAAAAAAAAAAAAAAAGTTCTGGCTCAATAAAAACATTTAGTGATTTTCTCTCCCGCACAATATAAATATATATTCTGACCAAAAAATAAATAAAAAAAATATAAAATCAGACTGAATCGTACCAGGCCACAACCGCAAAGAAAACGACAAAAAACTGTACAAACAAATTTCTGATTCTTCTCAGCTTGTTTTTTTCGACCTTTTACTCGTCATCGCCTCCGTCTTCTTCTTCTTGATTCCTCCTTGCAGTTGCAGGGATTGCTGTGCGAAACCCGGTGGACGCATCATTATTGCGTCATGGGTTTCTTCTCCAGACTCGAAAGGAGCAAAAGCTTGCTCAATGCAGCTCCGAGCTCTTTACGACAGGGGTCGTCGTTTTTCACTTGCTGCGGCAGACCCCAAGCATCGCCATCATCGTCGGCACTGCTGTCGTCCTTTGTTTATAGATATCATCGAACGATGATTCCTGGACCACAACCATTTTGGGCTGGGAGGACCAGGTCGGCCGCCGAACGTGTCGTCCAGGCGATACAGCTCGAACAAATTAGTGTCGCGGAGAAAACGAAGCATGATCAGTTCAGTCTTTGGTCTTTCGGAATCTCGGTTGGAGTTTCTTCAACGTCATGTAAGATGCAGGTCCGGCGAAATTTAGATGGCGGACCAGCTTCTTGGACGGTGACTCTAGAGGGCCATGGCTGGCGGGCCTCGGTGTTGGATTGCCCCGATTTATCCGCCGGCGGGCAGATTTTCTTCCTTGTTCAAGTTGGGCACACCGTGGCGAGCCATGACGCAGAGATGCTGATATGGGATCTTTGCCTCGTGATCCATTACATACGACTTACTGAGAAGCGTTGGTGGACCGGATTTTTCAGTTCAATGTTGTTTCCTAGAGTAAAGATGATCATGAAGGATCATTGCCTTGTGATTGGAATACCGGAGCCTCGGACGTGTGTCGGGATCGGAGTGATCTGTTTATGGTCCGCCGTTCTAATCGCGTCCCTTTACCGAGTCTGTATCCCATTGCAGGTTCCTCTCTCCTCTTTACTCCTCTGCCATTGTTATGCAGCCTTCTGTGATTCCTAAGTAATTGGTCTGAGACAGGTCTTAAAATAGGATGTTTTCTGGGGTGGTATTGTGATTTCGAAAAGCCTTGACAATCCGGTTTTCCTTTCGCCCAGATTATGTCGTATTGCTAAATAGCTTACTGTTTGTCTGTAGGAGGGAGGAGGAGGTTGAAGGAGATCACACCGGTTTGCGGCCGACCGCCTCTGCTCTGAGTTGTCATCGTCTCCGGCAGGGGCCACCAGAGAAGCTCTGATTTTTGCACGGGAAGGCTAGGCTACCGCGGTTTAGGAGAGTAGAAAAAGTCTTAGAGGACATCTTTAGTCATAATTTCATTAGGGTTTGCTTGTGGTTTGCATCTTGTTTTCTTCAACCAGTTAAAGCAGCCTTGACAGTAAAAATTCGAATTTGAACCAGCTAAGTCTCCTCAGTCGGATGATCTCCTTTTTTCTGTCGTCTCTGATGCTATAACTAATCCTAGACAACGGAATGCGTAAAATGCATTCAAATTAGCATTTGTTCATATCGAATTCACTTTTGGATTTGGTGTTTGTTTCAACCAAAGTAAGCATTGATCACAGTTTCGATTGTGGAGGCACAATCTTAAACTTCACTATTAAAAAGACTCCTCCCATCCTTCCTATGAATATGAGGTCTCTCTATTCATTTTGGAGTGGACAGACCAAATGTTATGTGGTTGCCATCAAGGGGTTCTAAAAAATTAAAAACCTTCCAAAACACGAATCCCAATAATTTTTGGCCATCAAGATTTTAGAACTAAATCCTCAAGACCTCACCAAGTATTCGAGACATCGATTATCTTATATGTGAGAGCAATTGTTCAAGCCCTTACTCAGGTTCGGGAAAAAGGAATGGAATACGTGATATCTAAGGCCCTCGAATTGTGCTTATTAGAAGAACCATAGATATAGGCTATAGCCATTAAGGCTCTCAAATTGCATTCAAAGAAGAGTTACAATTCGTGCTATTCAATAGGAGATCATACCACCACACTTCTTGAATTGTCTTTTATTTTGAGCAATGCAACATTTTTGCCTTCTATCTACAATTCGAAAAACTTGTCAGCTTGCCAGACTGAGGGGGAGGGTGCACCGCTCACAGAACCAATCTTGGTGAATCATAACAAACCGCAGACGCGACAGAACTGTGCAATTTCTGTCTCTTCTCGGCTCCTTTTTTACCCTGGCGCTACCAGCCAAAGCTTAAAAAAAAAAAGTCTCTTTTTTTTATACTTCCTCGTGTTCTTTGTAGGAACCAAATAAAAAAGGAAGGAGGAATTTTGCGGAAGCTTGGAGGATTTAATTTGGAGAGAATAACAAAAATGCAAATGAGAGAGCAATACTACAAAATACCTTTGCCAAGGTTTTACACAAATAAAATCAAGCTTTGCTCTAAGCTTGTTCTTACAAGAACTCTCTCTCTCTCTCTATTTCTTCTCCTCCTTGATATGAAACTTACAAGAAAAACCACACATATTTATAGCCAATTCTATACCTAATTTTTTCCAAACTTAAATGTCTTTATTTGACTACACTTAATTTTATCAAATTCAAGCACACCTAAGTTGTCCATTTTTGACAATCAATAGTAAAAAATTGAGGCTTAAGCACACCTAAGTTGTCCATTAATAGTCAAAAATTGAGGCTTCTTCTTTTTTTGACTTTCTTCCAAAATTTATTTTAATATTTTCAATAGCCTCCCTTAAAATTGATTTTGGAAGTTCATAACGCCAAGCATCGTCTTCAATCTTTCGAACAGATCAGCCTTCAATGGTTTTGTCAAGATATCTGCAATCTGGTCTTCTGATCTGCAGAAATTAAGTTCAATTTCACAATCTTTGACTTGCTCACGAATATAGTGATACTTGATGTCGATGTGCTTGCTCCTGCCATGAAATACAGAATTCTTGGCTAATGCAATAGCCGACTTATTGTCACACATCAATTTAGTAGGACTTGCTTGTTCATGCATCAATTCACGCAGCATCCATCGAAGCCATATTGCCTGACAGGCCCCTGAAGCTAATGCCATGTATTCTGCTTCAGCTGTCGAGAGTGCAACAACCTGTTGTTTTTTCGAAGACCAAGAAATTACTCCTGATCCAAGAAAGAAAGCATATCCTGAAGTACTCTTTCGAGTCTCAGTATCACCTGCCCAATCACTATCTGTATACCCCAACAGATCAAAGTTGTCAGTATAAGAATATAAAATTCCATGATCACGAGTTCCACTGACATACCGCAAAATTCTTTTTGCCGCCTGTAAATGTGATTGGTATGGTTTCTCCATGAACCTGCTAATAATTCCCACTCCATAGGTAATATCTGGTCTTGTAGAAGCCAAATATCTTAAACTGCCAACAATGCTTTTGAAATAAGTGGGATTTACCAATTCACCGGTTCCTTCTTTCTTCAGCTCTAAACGTTCAATTACGGGAGTTCGAATTGGTTTGAGCGATTCCATTTTTAATCGCTTCAGAATATCATTAGCATATTTCTGCTGTGAAATAAATATGCCATTATCTGTCTGCTTCACTTCAAGCCCAAGAAAATAGGATATCAATCCTAAATCAGTCATCTCGAACTGGCTAGTCATAGCCTCCCTGAATTCTGAAAACATTTTTTCACAGCTGCCTGTAAATATCAAGTCATCAACATAAAGGCACACAATTATTATGTCACCGTTAGTATTTGACTTGATATACAGTGTATGCTCATACGGGCACTTTTGAAAATCACGCTCTAACAGGTATGTGTCGATACGCGTGTACCAAGCACGAGGTGCCTGTTTTAGCCCATACAAAGCCTTCTTCAGTTTGTAAACTTGATTTTCATGCCCTTTCTCATAACCCTGTGGTTGCTCCACGTAGACTTCCTCTTCAAGAACACCATTGAGGAATGCTGATTTCACATCCATTTGATGGATCTTCCAATGATTTTGAGCTGCAAGTGCTAAGATCATCCGGATGGTATCCATCCGAGCCACTGGTGCAAATACTTCAAAATAATCAATACCTGGCTTTTGCTTGTAGCCCTTTACAACCAGTCTGGCCTTGTAACGGTCCACCTGACCGTTGGGTTTGTACTTCGTCTTGTACACCCACTTGACACCAATGGGTTTCTTACCAGGTGGTAAAGAAGTTAGCACCCATGTGTCATTCTTCTCAATGGAGTGAATCTCTTCATCCATTGCATGAATCCACCTTTCATCTGCAGCTGCTTCATCATAGGCTACAAGATCACATTCAGCAAATAAACAAAAGTTTACCAATGTTTCATCAGTGATTCCGTTATTATCACTGCCATCGCCTCCTGTGACCACGTAATCCCTGAATTTTGCTGGCGTTTCCCTCAGTCGTTGTGAACGACGTAGTGGTGGTTCTGAAGCTGCTGTTGGTGAAGATGTACCACTAGTTGAAGATGATGGAGGCTCTTCTATTTCTTTCTCCAATGGTTCATCTTCGATGGTGATGCTTTTCTGGTCACCCTTTTGGTTCCAGTCCCAAGCTTCATCTTCAAAAAACTGGACATCCCTGCTGATAATTACCTTTTCAGTGACTGGGTTATACAGCTTATAACCTTTAGTTGTGTCACTATAGCCAATGAAGATGCACTTCTCGCTTTTGTCATCCAACTTCTTTCTTCGTTCATCTGGTATATGGGGATATGCCATGCACCCAAATACTCGTAGAAACGAAACATCTGGCTTGTTGCCGCTCCAAGCCTCTTCTGGGGTTCTTCCAAGAACACTCCTTGTTGGACACCTGTTTAGTACAAATACAGCACAAGCAACCGCTTCTGCCCAAAAATTCTTAGGCAAATTTTTGGCTTTTAACATACTTCTTGCCATTTCAAAAATTGTCCTGTTCTTTCTTTCTGCTATACCATTTTGCTGAGGTGTATAGCTGGCAGTCAACTGACGTTTTACTCCATGAATTTTACAAAATTTGTCAAATTCATTTGAGGTAAATTCTCCTCCTCTATCCGATCTCAACGTCTTCAGATTAAAGCCACTATGTTTTTCAACATAGACTTTAAATTCTTTGAACTTGACAAATGCTTCAGATTTTTCTCTCAAGAAATATACCCAAGTTTTTCTGGTAAAATCATCAACAAAAATCAGCATGTACCTTTTTTGTCCGACTGATTCAACCTCAATAGGGCCACATATATCTGTATGTACCAGCTCCAAAAGTTGCTTTGCTCTTCTGGCTTTCCCTACTGGAAATGATTCTCGATGTTGTTTTCCAACGAGACATCCTTCGCATGGACGATCTGGACATTCGATTAAAGGCATGCCGGTCACCATCCTTTTCTGAACCAGTAGTTTTAGTCCACGAAAATTTAGATGACCGTATCGAAGATGCCACAGCCAGTTGTTGTCTTTCATCATCGCTTGAAAACTCAAGAGATTCTTCGTCTGAAGAGTCATGGGAAACATCCGGTTTTTCGTCATTTGCACCGTTGTGATCAACTTGTTGTTGACACCTCTGATGGTGCAAATTCCATTTTCAATGTGAACTTTGTGGCCTTTTTCGGAAAGTTGCCCAACACTTAGCAAATTCCAAAAAAGTCCTGGCACAAAGTAAACATCTGCAATAGCAACATTAGTACCATCTTTTGACTTGATATTAATGTTACCTTTGCCCATCACGGGAATTTTTGATTTATTCCCGAAGTTGACTTCACCACGACTCGTCTCATCCAATTGCGAGAATAATTCCTTCCGGCCAGTCATATGATTGCTGCAACCAGTATCTAGATACCATATGTTGGTATCTACAGTGCTTGAGTCATCCTTCTTACATGCTAGCACCATGTATTCTTCAGCATAAGTGGTATGTGCGTGCTCCGCCTGCTCGTACGTCGCCTTTGCATGGCATTCGGATTTGTAATGTCCGAACTTGTTGCACTTAAAACACTTGACTTTTGATTTGTCACGTGTTTTAAATTTCCCGGTGAAATTGGAATTTCCACCTCTTCCTTGGCCTCCTCCGCGACCTCGACCTCCTTGATAGCTTCCTCGATTTGATGGAGCGATACGACTTTGCAAAGCTTGCTCGGGATATGAACTGACGGACTTCTGATTCATTCTTTGCTCATGCGAGCATAATGAACCCATCAACCGCTCCAACGTCATAGTTGATATATCTTGGCTTTCTTCGATTGCCGCAACAACGTAGTCAAATCTTTCAGTCAAAGACCTCAAGATTTTTTCTACGACTCGTACATCTTGGAGTGTTTCACCATTAACCCTCAATTGGTTAACGATGTTTTGTACACGATCAAAATACAAAGAGATAGATTCAGAATCATTCATGCGTAAAGACTCAAAATCACCTCGAAGTGTTTGAAGCCGAACTCTTCGAACACGATCGTCGCCCTTGTAGGATTTTTGCAAAATATCCCACGCTGCTTTGGCGGTCTCGGCATTCGATATTTTTTCAAATATCGTCTTCTCCACGGCTTGAAAGATCGCATATAATGCTTTCTGCTCTTTTTTCCGGGATTCCACCAACGAATCCTTCTCCTCCTTTCTCATGGCATTGAATTCTTCGTTATTAGCTACTTCGATGTAGCCATTCTCCACCAGGTTCCACAAATCTTGCGATTTGAACAAAACCTTCATCTGGACGGACCAGTTGTTGAAATTCTTTCCGTTCAACTTTGGAAGTTGAAATTGAACGGAACTTGTGGACGCCATAACTTGGCTCTGATACCAAATGTAGGAACCAAATAAAAAAGGAAGGAGGAATTTTGCGGAAGCTTGGAGGATTTAATTTGGAGAGAATAACAAAAATGCAAATGAGAGAGCAATACTACAAAATACCTTTACCAAGGTTTTACACAAATAAAATCAAGCTTTGCTCTAAGCTTGTTCTTACAAGAACTCTCTCTCTCTCTCTCTCTCTATTTCTTCTCCTCCTTGATATGAAACTTACAAGAAAAACCACACATATTTATAGCCAATTCTATACCTAATTTTTGTCAAACTTAAATATCTTTATTTGACTACACTTAATTTTATCAAATTCAAGCACACCTAAGTTGTCCATTTTTGACAATCAATAGTCAAAAATTGAGGCTTAAGCACACCTAAGTTGTCCATTAATAGTCAAAAATTGAGGCTTTTTCTTTTTTTGACTTTCTTCCAAAATTTATTTTAATATTTTCAATATTCTTCCTCATTGTCTCCATCTTCTGCAGGACTGTTGTGCAAAACCCGGTAGACACAAATCACCATCCCGTCATGGGTTTCTTCTCCAACCTCCGTAGGGGCAAAAGCTTGCTCAATGCGCTTCCCCATTTCTCCAGACGACACGGGTCGTCGTTTTTCACTCGCCGCAGCCGACCAACCCTTCTCGGCGCCTCTCCTCGCGCACCGGCGCCGTCGTCATCACTACAACTACGTTCCTTCTCTGGATCGTCGTTCGCCAGCCATATATTGCCATCATTGGCGGAGGCACTTGAGGTTGGGAGGACCCGGTCGAGTGCCGAACGTGCTGTCGAGGCGATAAGGCACGAGTAGACAGAACCGACGCATGATCAGCACAGTCTCTCGAATGGACAGTCGTATAAGATGCAGGTCCGGCGAAATTTGGATCGCGGATCACCTTCTTGGACCGTGCGTCTGGAGGGCCGTGGTTGGCGGGCCTCGGTGTTGGATTCTCCCGATTTATCTGCCGGCGGGAAGATCGCCGAGTCCCCTGAATCACTCGACTTTTCCAAGACATGAGGAAACAGCAGCTGTCACTGCAGGCGAGGTACTACTTTTGATCATCTTGGAGGGACCTAATATGATCATATACAGCTGAATTTTATGGATGGAAATGAATGCAATGATTTCTTTTTCTACCATGATCAGGTTGGGCGTGCCATGAAGCAGAGATGCTCGCACAAGATCTTTGCGTTGTAATCGACAGGATACAAATGGTTGAGCATCGGCGCGGGGGTGGATTTTTCGGTTCAAACATGTGTCCCGAAGAAGAGATGATCATGCAGGATCATCGCCTTGTAACCAGACCACGAATGCTTCTGCCGTACCTCGTGATAGCATTGCTCTGTCCAATGCTCGCCATTCTCTCTGTCTTTTATCCTCCTCTATTATGCAGCATTCCGTAATTCCTAATTAATTGGTCGGTGGGGGACATGTCTTATGCCGACGGGGTCTTGATCTAGCTCAAATCAGTGTAGCTTCCTGACTATACTTGATGGATATATAGGATGTTTTCTGGGTGATGATTGTGATTCCGGAAAGACTTGACAGGCCGGTTTTCCTTTCGTGAAAGGTTATATTGTATTGCAAAGTGCCCGACTGTTTGTCCATACGTATGAGGTTGAAGCAGATTACATCTCAGTACAACTATGCTCCTTCTCTGGATTTTCCGCAGAGATGGTCTGCAGCCGACCAATCCTTCTCAGCACGCGTGCATTGCCATCATCTTCCCTCATCTATGGAATGCTAGTGGAGACTACTGGGCCGTGACAATTTCCGGTTGGGAGGACAAGGTCGATTGCTGAACGAGTGGTTGAGGCGGTAAGGCACGAGCAAGTTAGGTTATTTTGTCGACATGAATAAATTTTGCTGAGGTTTAACATCTTAGAATCAAATTAGTTACAGAAAAAGTAAAATAAGAAAATTAAAACATTCTAATATAACACTGACAAATATAGTACTCTTAACATAAGCGTAAGTGATTTTCTTCGGGCAATTTGATTTAGTCCAATAAAGGAATTACAATGAATAAATAATTTGACTTGTTTTGAGAAATAAATTTTATGAATAAGTTATAGCTAATTTATAACACGGTTCGTGAAAGTATCATGTTACTGTTCCTCTTACTTTATGTTACAATACTGTTAATGATAGTTTCATACTGCAATAAAATATTTAGACAAAACATTGCATTGTAATTTAGTTGAAAAAAGGGGAGCAATTAAATTTTTCTTAATTTCATTTTTTACTTGTTGAGCAAACACATTTCAAAAAAAGTTTCCTCATCAAACCCTAAAACATCATTTTTATCTGTACTTTCTTTTTTCGCATATTTGTACTTTTTTTTGGTCGAAACATATTTGTACTTGATGTGCTTAGAAAACCTAGATTATCGATTTTTTTTAATCTGCCACATATTATATATTACATTCGCAAAGTACAATAATTGTCTACAAAACCATAGAATAAACTATATGAAATCTCATCTTGTCTCTTAGGTCACATCTCATATTATTTGATTAACAACTTTTCAAAACTATGCAAATATATATGTGTCCAGGCAAAGCGTGGAATAAGTAAACTATTTATATAATGAGAGGAGACACTCCTATTTTGAAAGAGAAAGAAACCCATTGTCTATTGACCATTGTTAATCGGCATTTTTACTGCCACTCTACACATAAATTTTAAATGACAGAAGTGAAAATCAACATAATCAAAAAACGTTTTAAATCATTTCACACAACCAAAGGTCACAGTGCCACCTTTTCAGTAATAGCGAAGTCTTAATCTTCTTTGAGAATTTCAAGGGTAATGTTTGTTTTTGTCCACAAATTTAGAAGACATGCATAGTTAAGGTATAAAGTTTTGGTGCAACCCCAGTACATCATTCATCGTACATTAATGAAATTATATCTTCTTTTACTTTACTTCATCTTCATCATCCTCTTCATATGTTGCTTTGCATTTTTTGCTGCTATCTGTTTTGTTTCACCATACATACAAACCATAGATGCTTCATTTATCTTCTCTGTTATATTCGACCTTTGTTTTTTTCTGGCTAATCTTTTTAGGAATTTTTTCCCCTTAAATCACAGACTCTGATTTTCTTCAAAATTCTGTCAAACCAGCAACAGAGTTTTTGTTCAACAAAAAATTTGTCAAACCATCTTATTTTTTTAGAGATGAGATCAAGCCTTCGAGTCTCTTAAATCTGATTGTTTAAAAAGAATAAATAACGGGCTATCTGATTCGAGATCAAAGCCACCAAAACCCTTGAGTTGTGCTTAGGTGAAGAACCAAAGAAAAAGTCTTTAAATGCCCTCGAGTTGCATTGACAGAAAGATTAAATTTCGAGTTACTGAATAGGTGATCGCACCATCTAGGCCCTCAAATTGTTCTTTTTGTTACTACAGACCAAAAAAAGAAAGAAACAGATGGGTGCCTTGTTTCATTTGAAAATGAAGATTGTAGCCATTTTTTTTTAAAAATTGATGTGAATTCGGTTTTTGTTCTTTATATTGCACATATTTTTGTGTAGTATTGTTGAACATTATAACTATTCCATTCCACAATATCTCTTTAACTAAGGAAGAATTAAATAAACTAAACAAAAGTATGTAAACAAAAATACAGAGAATTGCTTAACCCAAAAAAAAAAAAATACAAATGGGAACAAACTAAACGCATATGTTCTTGATAGCTGCACTAGAAGTACTAAAACTTATCACGAAAGTATAATTGAGTTCCGTAAATTTCAAAAAGTGCAATCAAGTCCTAAAACTTATCATAAAAGTACAATTAAATCATAAACTTTCAAAAAGTGCAATCAAATCTTAAAATTTATCTCGAAAGTGCAATTGAGTCATTTTATTAACTCTGTCCAACTTGATGAATAGAAAATAATATCAAGTTTTGAGACTTGATCGCTCTTTTTAAAAGTTGCAGGACCCAATTGCGCTCTATCGCCGAGTTAATTTCCATTTTGCGGATTGGAGTTGGCAGGGATCCTTGTGCGCGGGTGGACTGATGGCAGCGGTGGTCGGCACTTCTCAGGTAGGCTCGCGGTGGCTGGACAGATGTCGTGGATCGATGGCTTCGTTGGGTAGAAACTTGCACGAAACGAAATAAAAATTTGCTAGATATTGCCAAGGAGCATGCAGGTGGGGCACGTCTTCGTCGAAGGCCTTCCCGGGCTGCCGAGATAGCGTGGAGAGGAGATGCTAAGGTGTAAGACCTGGCAACAAAATCACAATGATGTGAATTTTTTTCAAATGAGCAAATTCCCTTTTGTCTTCTCCTTGCACCTTTCTCCACTTTTTTTTTTTTTTAATGTTTCTTTTCTCGATTCTGCCGTGCAGAACTTTTGTTGGTGAATTCTACTCTGCGGGCCTCCAATTGACTTCCCACATATGATGGATGAGAGTCCACGTACGAAGGCTGGAATCTACCGAGAAAAGCGACGTGTTTATCTCGAAGTAGCCAGTTGTCGCGGCACGGATCGGGGATCAGCAGCGGCTTGTTAAAACAGTGACAGCGCGGGACATTGGATAGGACGAGCTCGAACCCGATGAGGGATCGGCCGGGGCTAATGCTTCGCTGGTCGTCTGGACTGGGTCTTCGACATTGGTGAGCTCGATGACAAAAAGCATATGATCATGAGGCATAGCCCCGATGTGGAGACCGGGTGCAGCCACAAGGAAAAAACTCCACGATTTGCTCCCAACAATCAACGTGAGATCATCCCATTAAAGGACAAAACCACCGCCTCCCCTCTTTTCTCTCGTTCTCCTTTTCTTTTTTTTTTTTTTGAACTTCCTCTTCTTCTTTTGTCATGGATGGAGACCATCCACCGAGAGAAGAACCAAGAAATCTCCTTCTTCTTAGGGTCAGGATGTGAGGATTTCTCTTGTCCTCTCTCTTGGTCGCTCGTGAAAGACGACTGCCATGCTTGCGCTTCTCTGACCTTCACTCGCCCTCCTCCCTCTCTCTTTATCGTGTGATGTGAATTATACCCCGAAAAAGAGAGAGGGACCTCTCTGCGTGCATTCTGTGATTGAACCCCCTCAATATGGCTGTGTATTAGCAATCTCTGTGGCCCCCAAGAGAAAAAGTTCTCTCTCTTTTTCCTTTCTCCCACGATTTCATTTGTGCGGTCCCCTATGAATTGTGGATGGCCTTCTTCGTTTATATGCCTTGATTCTAGGCTTCCAAGGCTAGAGAGTACTGTGGAGCAATGAATGAATCAATGATTTGCTTGATGATATCACCGATTTGCAAGATAATGATGCTCGTGATTTGCTCACAAGATAAAGTTAGTGAAAGAGTCTGAATTGATGGGCTTTTTCTTCTTTTTATTTTTCTTTCTTTTGACCATGAGTGCATCTGCCCGTATAAAATAATTCTCTTCACTTCCCTTTTTTTGATTTTGTTTTCCACCCCAACCGCCCATCCTGGATATCCTGCCGATCTTGTCCTATGGGACTAAAAATATGGTCAAACCGGTATCCCTATTTTGGCTATTATTTAAAAGTATATGGCTTGGTCAAATTTACATTACTACAGGTTTAGTCTAATCAACTTAATTGAGCTCAGAACCTCACTTTAAATTCATCCGCCGCCAGTCCGATAAGATGCAAAATGCAATGTATGACTGCTAAAACTTAATATGAAAAATGATTTAATTATTTTTTTTTTGTAGAGATTAAAATTAATTTTTGATTTTTTATGTCAAAATTTAGGTGTCAACAATTGATAGAGGCTTTGTCATGACATCAATTGTTTGCACCTAAGTAGGAATGAAGTGAACTTCCAACTGCTTCTTATTGATTAAAGCACGAACAAAATCATAGTCAATTTCCACATGCTTGGTCCGTGCGTGGAAGATGAGGTTTGCGGCCAAATATATTTCCCCTACATTATCACAAAAAATAAGTGGTGACCGATGAAGAGTGCATCAAAGATCTCAGAGGAGTTGTAATAGCCATGACGAGTCAGAGGCCGCATTAGCCACCCCTTTGTATTTTGATTCAGCATTGGATCAAGCAACAATTGGTTGATCATCGTGAGGTGCGACGGATGTGGATGAATCGTGCATGGAAGGTTTGAAATTGGGTATCCATGGGCGTGAAAGACCACGAGAATGGCTTGTTTATGGCTATTTTGAGTCGGATGAGGTACAATTTGCGATGTACAGGTGGAATGTGAGGTGAATTTGGGCAAGATGTTGATGGATCATGGACAGATCTATGCGAGAAAGTCGGGGTGGCTTTAGACGGATGCTTAGATGGTTTGAATGATTCATGAATCATGGTTATTGCTTGTATGATCTGGGTATTTCAATTCGTTGATTTTATATGCCTTGTGATGGTCGATTTGTGTTGTTTGCTTGCTGGATGAATGATTGGCCAATTGTTGTGATGTTAGATTTTTACTTGCGGAGCCTTGAGCTCACTCTCGTAGATGAACTATTTTTCAAATTAGTTTAGCTAGCTAGCGATGTCGACAGCAAGGAGTAACCATGGATATTGATGGTGAAGATGAAGGTCACCAATGATGCTGTTGGATTGGGAGTATTTATCGTGCATTGTAATTCTCCCAAAAATCTTTGAACTTTTATAAAGAACCGACTAAAAACACATATGTATATGTATATAAATTCAATATTTGGTGGGTGACATTGATTGTGATTCATGTATTTTATCAGGTTTCGAGCTCTAAGGTTTCAAGCTCCCTTCGACAAGCTTGAGTCATTTAAAAATAGGTTGTTCAAGGAATAAGAGTAAGGTAAAGGGAAAAGGGATTGCAGTTGACTTAAATTTTCTTGTTAATCGCCTTGTAACTCGATCCTTATTGTGAGACCATAACAAATTGGTATCAGAGCCAAACACAATGGGGGATTCTAGCAAGAATGAAGATTTGCGATCCCTGCCACGGGAGGCACAAGCTGCGAATGATGCTAGGGTTGCTGAAGTGGAAAGACGGTTGGGTAGCTAGTGTTAGAGTTTTCCGTATGTGGGCTCGCCTTAATTGTAATTGTAATTGATCGTATGCGGTATTAATTTACCGTATACGGTATTGGTTTAATAAAGTAGGATTTAAGGATTCTTAATGGGCCGTATATGGGCCTGGCTAGTGTGGGCCGAATTCCGGCCCGGCCCGTGATGGAAGGGCCCAGCTGGAAGTTAATATAAGGCAAGGACCCCCCTTTAGCCCTAACTAATGCCATTTCTCCTCTTCTTCTTCTCCATACGGCTTGTGGGAGAGAGAGCCACGAGGTTGAGGTCGTTCCATCGACGCCAAGCGACTCCGAGGGCATAAAGGGGAAGTTCCGAGCCCGTCTCGCCAAGATTCCAAGGCCCGTTCGTCGATTTTCCGCGCCGCGCGAAGATGGATGCTAAATCAGGTACGCAAGCACGATCTCATGGTTATTTTGTTATTAGAATACGACTACGGAGGTCCTAGGGTGTCGGGATCGCCGGCCTTCAGCTAGATGCAACAACTATCGCTTTAGATATAAGAGCTGCTTTCTGGAATTAATTGCGGTACAAGCAAAGACTTTAATGGAATAGAAAGTAGCAACAACCGGTACAAAGCAAATTTTTAGCCTCCTACAGGAGGAATGCAATCGAGCAGCGGGATGGTTCCTTGGTATGCCAAATTGGATTTTCCAACCTTTGACGGTTCTGAAGATCCATTAATTTGGTTGCATCGATGTGATAAGTTTTTCTCAAATCAACATACACAAGAGGTGGACAAGGTGGGATTGGCTGCATTCCATATGCTGGGTGAGGCACAATTATGGTACCATCAATTAGAGATTGAGAATCCTTCTATTGATTGGACAGGATGTAAGGAGTATTGCACTCTTCGTTTCGGACCACCTACCCATAGCAATCTATTACGAGAACTAGTCAACCTAAAACAAATGGGGTCAGTTGAGGAATACCAGCAACAATTCCAAGAATGTTTGGCAAGAGCAAGCAAGTTTATTCGAGCCAAGCAGTACGTCAGTTTGTTCATTGCTGGTTTAACTGATTCTATCCGACTTGATGTGGAATTACATAATCCACCTGATTTAGCTCATGCTATGAATCTAGCTAGGGCATTTGAAAGAAAATAGACAGTGTTGAGGGAAGCAACAACATGAAAGAGAGCTTGGCAAGGTAGCAAAAGCAATTATTCTTCCAATATGGTAGCCTCAGTGTCTCAGCTTTCTAGGAGTAGCGCTACATTAGGAGGAACTACTGAAGCAAAATCAACAAATCTGTCCACTACTTTTATAAAGAAATTATCAAGGGAAGAATTAACAGATCGGAGGGCAAAGGGTTTATGTTATAATTGTGATGATCCATATACAGTTGGACATCAATGCAAGAAGCTCTTTTGGTTGGAAGTAGCGGATCCAATTGACACAGAACCAACAAATGAAGTAGAACCAGAATCTGCAATTTCCTTACATGCCATCACGGGTCAAAAGAATGCAAGAACCGTGCAAGTAATGACTATCATGAAGGAGCAGCCACTGCTAGGTTTGGTAGAATCCGGTAGTACACATAATTTCATTAGTTTAATTGCTGCCTAACGCTTGTGAATCAAAGCTTAGTCCCAATCAACTGCAAGTGTTTCGGTTGCTAATGGAGACAGAGTTCGAAGCTCAAGTTTTGTCCAACGGTATCATTTTTCATTGATGATAATGTTTTTATTGCTGATTTCTTTATTATTCCATTGGATGGCTTTGACATGGTGCTTAGTATTAAATGGTTACAAACTTTGGGACTAATCCTTTAGGATTTTGCTTCACTCACCATGAGTTTTGCTGTACATGGAGGTCAAATTATGCTTCAAGGGAGACAGACCTGTCCCACTTATCAACTTCATTTACTTCTTAGCTCAGACGATTCCCGTAGCAAACTGGAGAATTTATTAGTTGAATTTACTGATTTATTTCAAGAACCTTCAGGGCTGCCCCTCTCCGGAACTATGACCATTGAATTTGCCTAGAATTAGGATTTGGGCCAGTGTTTGTCCGACCATATCACTATCCACATTTGTAGAAGGATGAAATAGAAAGCAATGCATACAAATGTTACAGCAATGTATAATTCGGCCTAATAGATCAACATTTTCATCACCAGTTCTGCTAGTCTAGAAGCATGATGGAACTTGGTGGTTTTGTGTGGATTATCGAGAGCTTAATGCTAAAATAGTTAAAGACAAGTTTCCTATTCTAGTGGTAGAGGAATTGTTAGACGAGTTACATGGGTCCAAGTACTTTACAAAGCTGGATTTAAAATTCAATTATTATCAAGTCCACATGCATTCCAGGTATTGAGAAGACAACATTCCACGCACATCATGGACACTTTGAATTTCTTGTCATGCATTTTGGATTGTCCAATGCACCTTCAACTTTCCAAGCACTTATGAATGATGTCTTCCATGCACACTTACGTAAGTTTGTATGAGTTTTTATTGATGATATTTTAATCTATAGCAAGACATGGGAGGACCATCTGTATCATCTGCATATGGTATTTGACTTATTGTGTGCCCATCATCTTTATTCGAAGCAATCTAAGTGCTCTTTTGGGGAAACCAAAGTAGCATATTTGGGCCATGTGATGTCCATTGCAGGTGTGATAGTTGATAGAAGCAAGATACAAGCAATTACTAATTAGCCTCAACCATACTTAGTTACTGCATTGAGGGGATTTTTGCATTTACCTAGATATTAGCGCTGATTCATCAAGGATTATGGGAAATTCGCAGCACCACTAACGAGCATGCTTAAGCACAATTCTTTTCATTGGGATGAGGCGACACTTTCTTCTTTTGCTCAATTGAAATAGACACTTGCTGCTGCCCCCGTGTTGCAGCTATCGAATTTTCAAGATAAATTTATTGTGGAGTGTGATGCTTCTGGTGGAGGAATTGAGGCTGTTCTTCAATAACAACACCACCCTAATGCATTTTTCAACTGACAATTGGTAGCGAAACATCGCAAATTGGCTGCCTATGAGTGGGAATTAATTAGATTATCTAAAGCAGTCCAACACTGGCGTCCATACCTTTGGGGGCGTACCTTTTTCATTCGCACTGACCACTATAGTTTGAAATTCTTGCTAGAACAATGAATTACCACTTTCCCACGGCACACCAGATTACCAAACTTATGGGCTTTGATTTTTGTGTGGAATACCGGGCTGGAAATTTGAACAAAGCTGCTGATGCCTTGTCTAGGCATTTTAATGAAGGGGAGTTCTTATATGCCATTAGTCATCCTCATGCTATGTTATTGGATGCTGTCTGTGAGGAAGTGACAAATGCTAATTAACTACATGAACTGTACGCAAAAGTTGTAAGCAAGTTGATGGACAATGTTTGGTCCATTCATGATGGTCTCATTCTATACAAAGGTAGGATTCATTTGCTATCTGCTTCTTTTTTAATTACAACAATGTTGTCGAGGTATCATGATAGTGCACATAAGGACATTCAAAAGACTTTACATCGAGTATGTAGTGATTTTTACTGGAAGGGTATGAAGCAGGGTCTTGCTGAATATGTGGCAGCCTGTCCTGTATATCAACGACATGAGGCTGAAAGTTTAAGCTCAGTAGGTTTGCTTCAGCCCTCAGCTCTGCCTTCGCAAATTTGAGCTGATATCTCTATGGACTTCATTAATGGGCTGCCGAAAGTTTGGGGCAAAACGGTCTTGTTTGTGATGGTGGACTGGTTTTCTAAGTATGGACATTTTATTCCTATGGCACATCCTTATGCAGCTCCAAGGGTAGCTCAAATTTTTCTGGAAAATATAGTTCCTTTACATGGGTTCTATTACATGTGATAGGGATGTGGTTTCCACTAGTCACTTTTGGAAGAAACTCTTCCGTCTGTGTGGCACGAAGCTTGTATTCTCTTCTTCATATCATCCCCAGTCAGATGGTCAAACTGAGGTTGTTAACCACACAATCGAAATGTATTTGCGATGCCTTGTAGGTGATCGTCCTAACTGATGGGTTGATTGGATTCCTTGGGTAGAATATTGCTATAATACTTCTTTTCATACAACTCTTCAAACTACACCCTTTAAGGTTGTATATGGTCGTAACCCTCCTTGTTTATTGTCTTATGTGTCTGGATCTTCTTGGATTGAGGCAATTGATAAAGCCTTGGTTGATAGAGACCTGGTTTTGCAAGAAGTTGAGAGTTGACTTCAACAAGCTCAGTTTTCGCATGAAGGAGTATTATGACATGGGGCATCAAGATATCAAATATGCACTGGGTACACCGGTTTGGCTTCATCTACAACCTTATCGACAACTTTCGGTTGCTGGTTAGACTTAACGTAAGCTTTCTCCTAAGTTTTATGGGCCATTAAAGTTTTAAAACACATTGAAAGTGTTGCTTATCAATTAGATGTTTTCTATGTTTCTCTTCTTAAGCCCTTCAAGGGTTATGCTCCTGTTTCAGCTCCTATCTTACCACCTATAGTGAATGGTAGAGTTGCCCCAACTCTTGGTTCTGTACTACGTACTTGCGGCACTTGAGAAATTATAGTTTAGTGAACTGGTTTGGATGCTGTAAAGGCTACTTGGGAAACTCTGGATCAATTTCGGCAAACCTATCCAGAATTTGAGCTTACGGACAAGCTCTTTCTTCAGGAAGAGGGTAATGTTATGGACTCTTTTGTGGGACGCATTTATAATAGACGCGATAACTGATTTCCAACATTAAAAAGGCTTAAGTTTTCTATTTTTACTTAATGTTAATTTGTTTCCTAGAATATATTTTATTTATGTATTCCAGTTTTGGAAAAAGAAACCTAAATTATAGGTTTGCTATTCTTGTAATACGATTAGTCCTGTTTAAAAGGGATAAGATGAATAAAAACCCTAAGCCGGTTTCTATCAAAAACTTATAGAGATCTAGAGCTCTCTCTTATAACGAGCTCTAAGGTTTCAAGCTCCCTTCGACGAGCTTGAGTCATTCAAAGATAGGTCGTTCAAGGGATTAGACTAAGGGAAGGGGTAAAGGGACGATAGTTGACTTGGATTTTCCTGTCAATCGCCCTGTGACTCGATCCTTATTGCGGGACCACAACACTAGATGATGATGATGATGAAGCAGATATCAGTAGGTCATGCTTTGAAATGACTGAAGAACTAATGTGGACAATTAGATGAGGCAAGCGCTCATGCCAAAAAGAAGCAGAATTAGTTCATCGATGAAGTACGATGAAGCTAGCAGTGATTTATTTAACTGCAATAGTATCTTTTTGATGGTACATGCATTATTAAGATGATAGAGTTCAGTCTTACTCTGGCCTTTGAGCAGGAGGTTCCTCAAGGATTGATCCTCGACACAACAGAAAGTAGGATGAAATTCAAATACCACATTATTGACCTTAGTAAATTGAGAAATAGATAGTAGATTCTTCTTGATAGATGGAACATGATAAAGATTTCATAGATTAAAAGAACTGGTAGGAGAATGTAAGATGGAAGAACCAAGACGTGATATTTGCAAACCTGACCCATTTGTAGTGCGGATTTGATTGGTGCTAGACCAATCACCTGGAATGTTCAAATTTGCTATGTCAGCCGTAAGATGATGAGTGGCACCAGAGTCTAGGTACTACTATGGTTTAAACGACTCATCATTAAAGAGGCACATATTGTAGATGGAGAGCCAGTATTGGTTTTATTGCCAAGATTAAATCGCTAGTAGCATTGGAGAGCTGAGTGACCCACACAACAACATACCTGACAGATGAATCGAGAATGAGAATAAGTTCCATCATAAAAATAACGACCATGTCCTCGATCATTGAAGGGAGTATTTCAAGCATTAAATGATTTGATTGAAACATTCGTAACTAGAGAAGAATCTATCGGAGTTTCAATGGTGTGGTTTTTGAAGAATGACTTCTTGATTATAAAGAAGGCCATGAAAGTCATCAATAGGTAGTGGATAAAGATGAGATGTAATTGCGGTAATGAATGTATCAAACTTTGAACTCAGGTCACCAAGGATGTTGAGGACTAATTGAGAATTAGAGATAGGATGAGTCGTTGCCGAAAAATGATTCGCAATGGTCTTGGCCTTTTAAACAAAGGCTTCCATGGAAAGAGAGCCCTTCTTTAGAGATCGAAGTTGATACTCCAATTGCATTATGTAAGCTTGAGATTGAGGAGCATAAATTTTTTCAAGTGAAGACCAAACATCATGAGAAGTTTCAAGACTGACAATGTGTGAGAAAACTGATTCAGTAAGAGTAGTGAGGATGCAGTAGAGGATGAGTTAATCTTGATAATTCCATGTAGTATGATTTGGGTTGATAGTCTTAATACTATCAGCAGTAGTGATAGTAGGTGTCGGATAAGGACATAAGCTATCAACAAAACAAAGATAACTATGAAGACAAAATAAAGGAAGAAATTGTGCTTGCCATAGAAGGTAGTTGTTGTGATCTAGCTTGATTTGGAGAACATGAGATATATTACTGAGAGTGAAGGATGGTTGGGAGGGGGCCAACAAGGATGGAGACCTAGCGGTGGTGGTGACGATAATGGTGTTGAAGGATGCTGAAGAAGGCATTGTAAAGAAGAAGAGAAATAAGATAAAAAAAAATTGAGAAGCTCTAATACCATTAAAGAATATGAACGCAAATTTGATCGTGCACACTATTGGTGTGGTGATTTGTATTATATTTATAACATGTACAAAAGATTTTACAAAAGGTAAGAATATACAATATCAATATAGATCATGGAAGATTTGCTTTGTCAACGGAATCGGCACAAATCATGGAAGATTGGCTCTATCAACGAAATCAGCACAAATCATGAAGGATTTGCTTTATCACCTGATAGTCAGAAAATAAACACGCAAATTATGTAATGATTCAAATTAAATTACACAAACATGAACCCAAGTGAAGTTTGACTCGACAGAAAGGCTTGGTAAGTACAACTTAAAAAAAATCGATACACATGGATTTGGAAGAAATTATAAAAACTAGGATCAAATCGGAGTTTGACTTGATGGAATGATTTAACAAGCACAATTCCTACAGAAAAGTAAGATAAATTTTGTTGAATTGTTCGGCTTTTTTTATTTATTTTGTGGATGCTTAGCGGTTGTTGACACCTGATTTTTAATCATTTTTTCTATTGCTAAAGTAATAAAAAATCCATAAAAATTCATAAAATTGAAAAATCAACTTTGGGGACCTTAGCCAAGCCTAGGGAACCAATTTTGACCAAAAAACGATTTTTCATATTTTCAGTATTTTTCGGTATTTTTATTTTCGAAAATTCATAAAACAAAAAATGAAGAAAAAATGAGAAAATTGAAAAATAAACTTTGGAAGCCTTGGCCAAGCCTAGGCAACCATTTTTGAACAAAAAATAAAATTTCATATTATATATATTTTTAATTTTTTTTAAAAAAATACAAAAATACTTGAAAATTTTGGAAAAATAACATTTGAGGCCAAAAAAATACACAAAGATAGTTAATATTTTTATTTTAAATCTATTTTCATATTGGCCATCGCAAATTCAGAAAAATCCAATTCGAGTCACGTGTTCCTTCACGAGTATAATCTTGAATCGGGCCTAAAAAAATTTAATTTGAGTCAACTTATTTTTAATTTTCACTTTTTATGAGTTGTGACATTGTTTTCTAATATTTTAAATTTTCATCTTGGCCCAATTATACCCAGAATGACTTAATTTTGCAAAAGGGCTTTAATTAAATTCTGCATTATTTTCAACGGCAAGAAATGAGCTTAAATTTGACATGTGGTGAATTTTGGTGTGTCAAAAATTGTGAGGAGATTTGGACTTAAAGAAATATATTTTTTCAGGGACTAAATTGTAAATACTTAAAATTCAAGGACTAGAGTGCAAATACTTAACTCTTGAAGGATTATTTTACAAATAACAAAAAGAAGAGTTAGTGGATAAATTAGAATAGAGAAGGGAAGATGGAGAAGAGGAGATGAAGAAGAGAAGTTGGAGAAGAATAGATGGAGAAAATAAGATAAGAATAGAGAAGGGAAGATAGAGATGAAGAAGAGTTAGTAGAGAAATTAGAATGGAAGATAAGAATAGAGAAGGGAAGATGGAGATGAAGAAGAGTTAGTGGAGAAATTAGAATGGGAGATAAATATGGAGAAGGGAAGATGAAGATGAAGAAGAGTTAGTGGAGAGATTAGAATGTGAGATAGAGATGGAGAATGGAAGATGAAAATGAAGAAGAGTTAGTGGAGAAATTAGAATGGGAGATAGAGTTAGTGGAAAAATTAGAATGGGAGATAGATGAGTAGATTATAAAAGGAGGATGAAGTGAGCTTGAGAGGGGATTCTTGGGAGAGAAAATTTGAAGTGTTTGGGAGAATTTTTTGGAGAGGAAATTTTGGATGTTTGAGAGAGTTTTGGGAGATTGAAGAAAAATTCGAGAAAAAGAAAATACCAAAAGAGAGAGAATTTTGAAGATGATGGGAGTTTAAAGCTAGGGGTTATCATCACAAATTCCTTCATCGATCAATATAAATCAAGAGTTCATCCTCGTTAACGAGCAAGCAAATTCGAGCTAAGTGTTTTTATTTATTCATTTATTTATGATTTTACTCGCAAATTAGCACAAATTGTATACACTTTCTCCATCTCTTTTTTTCCCCATATTTTATGTCAGGAGAAGGATATCTCTACGTCAACAGCAAAAATCTCGTAGAGATGCAAAAATCGGCCCAGACAAGCTCCTAAGCTGTCCACCGATTTCTCAACTGATCTGTGACTAAAAGTCCCTCTTAATTCAAAAGAAACTCTCTATATTGGGAACATAGAGAGCGAAAATCAATTATAGAAATCCCTCCCAAAAAAATGGGAGATAAGTACTCTTTCCACTCTTCTGGTTTTAGGTGCAGATTAGCACATATTTTGTATACTGACACTTCACTTTATTTTATGTCAGGAAGCCGCAGCTCTATATCAATGGTCAACCCTGTGGAAGCACAAAATCGGCTTGGAGGAGTCCTCAAGCGCGAACAAATTTCAAATTGTTGAATCAATTCGTTGTATTTCATTTTAAAGAATTCATACCCCAGAATGGAGAGGACAAAGTCCATCCGCAATTTAAATACCTGCACCATAAATCCCAAAGGGAAGAGCCAAGCCAATGCTTAGCCTCCCATTGGAGGTTTTTACTTACAGTAGTTAAATACCTGCAACTTAAATACTTGTACCTTAAATCCCAAAGGGAAGAGCCAAGCCAATGCTTAGCCTCCCATTGGAGGTTTTTACTTACAGTAGTTAAATACCTGCAACTTAAATACCTGTACTTTGAATCCCAAAGGGAAGAGCCAAGCCAATGCTTAGCCTCCCATTGGAGGTTTTTACTTACAGTAGTTAAATACCTGCAACTTAAATATCTGTACCTTAAATCCCAAAGGGAAGAGCCAAGCCAATGCTTAGCCTCCCATTGGAGGTTTTTACTTACAGTAGTTAAATACCTGCAACTTAAATACCTATACCTTAAATCCCAAAGGGAAGAGCCAAGCCAATACTTAGCCTCCCATTGGAGGTTTTTACTTACAGTAGTTTAAATACTTGCAACTTAAATACCTGTACCTTAAATCCCAAAGGGAAGAGCCAAGCCAATGCTAGGCCTCCCATTGGAGGTGTTTATTCATTGTCATGTACTTCCTATAATTTAATTTTTGAATCATCAGACCTAAAAGATAAGTAGGTTGTAATATTGCACAGAAGTCGTTAACACACTCCCTCTTTCGGCTTCAGGGAATCTTTAACACTTAAAAAAATATAACAAATAAAAATATATATCATCCATGCATCCTATTTAAAAAGTGAAAATACAAAAGAGAATACCCTACTAGAGCCTTAGGAATAAACCAAGCCTGAGTTGCCGAATTAGGATATCCATGAAATTAAGGTACCGAAAGGGCATTAGTTTTAATTAGCTAGTGTAACCAAGTCCCCGAGCTCCTAATCTCTGGTTCGCAGGAATAAATTAGTTCTCCCGCTAATTTATTTAGGTTTCTAATCGACCTACCAAGAACGATTAGTGGCGACTCCAAATTTCAAAATCATTTAAACAAAAACCAAAGTTGCGATTCGGTAGGGCTTGGGAGGGTCCGCGTTAGGTTAGTCAAATCTAATTAACCTAATAATCCGTTAATCCCTAGAAATAATAAAAATATTTTCAGAGGGTCGCGACAGACTGGCGACTCCGTTGGGGAATAGAGATTTTTAATTTTCGAAAAAAGATACCAATTGGAATACTTAAATTTTTTCGAAATTTTAAAAGTCTTAGTGGACTTAGGCCAATGAAAATTTCATGGATATCTCGCTTTTGGGGATCTTGCTTGGGACTCATTCTATAGGTGTTATATGTTTTTGCAGGATGGGAGTTATAAGGGGCGGAGTGTTTGGCTAACCCATTTGTTTTGCAGGCTCGGTGTTGGGATTATGTTTAATTTCACACATTTTTAGAAGCGCTGTTTTGATATCAATTGTTGTGCATGTCTTGCATATTCTGAGGATCACAACACCTGCACACACAAGCGTCTAAACCCAAGTCGCGAAATTTTTCCTAGGTAACCATAGATAGGGATCGAATATGCAAAGCTCTTGCGTCGATTACGCTTGGGTTGACCATATTTTGTCCCGCTCATTATCTGAATTGACAATTCTTCCCATTGTGATTTGATTGCGCGGAGGGTAAGGTTGTCAATTCAGATAGTGGGGGCCTTTTAGGTCCATACCCTGTCTCTCCTTCTTTTATTTTCTAGAGTCCACTCCTCACTTGAGTCATGCGCATGACTATGTGATTTGCATTTCTCCAAGGTAAAAGTAAGTTCTCTAATTTTATCTTGTATTTATTTTCGGTCGGTCCATGCTAGGTGTTAGTCAGTTTTTGAGCTTGATATTACGACCATTCTTTTAAAAGAAAATAAAAATTAAATTTGTCCCTCATTTCTTTTTATTATTTTTTTTTGAAAAAATGATGTGAAAAAATCCCTTCATGGGAATTTTATTAACCAATAAGAGATTTTTGTCATGTTTTTATTACTTCAATAAAAATGAAATTTTCCTGAAAAAATTTTCCTCTGAAAATTTATTTCAATAAAAAGAAAAATTCTTAAAAAAAAAAACTCTAGTAGACATCAAGTGATTTTATCACATTTTTCAAATTATAAAAACTTGCAAGAAAATTCTTCTCGAGAAATTCGCTCATGTTTTTCTAAGAAAAGTTTCTCTAAATAAAATTAGACTAATGTCTCGGGGGAGTTGTATTGACCAATAAGAGATTTTTGTCATGTTTTTCTTGCTTCAATAAAAATGAAATTTTCCTGACAAATTTTCCTTTGAAAATTTATTTCGATAAAAAGAAAAATTCCTTCAAAAAAAAAACTTTGGTAAACATCAAGTGATTTTATCACATTCTTTCAAATTATAAAAACTTGCAACAAAAATTCTTTTCGAGAAATTCGCTCATGTTTTTCTAAGAAAATTTTCTCTAAATAAAATTAGACTAATGTCTCGGGGGAATTTTGTTAACCAATAAAGGATTTCTGTTATGTCTTTCCTGCTTCAATAAAAATAAAATTTTCCTGATAAATTTACCTCTGAAAATTTATTTTGATAAAAAGGAAATTCCTTCAAAGATTTTAGTAAACATCAAGAGATTTTGTCACATTCCTTTAAAAAAAATAATAAAAAAAAGAGTAATAAATATGAAAAAAAAATTATGTATCAGAAATTAACCCATTTCTTCCTAAAGAAATTTTTTTTTTCTGATTTCTCTATAAAATAGAAAAAATAAAATTGGACTAATATATGAGTCATGGACCGACATTCCTTGTGTCGCATACTAATTATATCATTTTCTTTTGCAGGGAGATCCTAGATACCCCAGACGGGTGTAAAAATTAAGTTCAATAATATATCAAGAATCATCTTCAGAAATACCAAAAGACGAAAAACACCAAGGCTTCAACCGTTAATTCAGGGAGGCAAACGAACACTGTCCATCTTTGACAGATAGAGTTGTGTCAATCCGTAAACTTGTATGGGCAGTGTATTGTGATATGACGGTGGACTTATACTGATTAAACATGGGGGCATATTTAATGTATTACAGAGGATCCCGCGTCTTTTGAAAGACAATATGGATTATATAATCAGAAACCATGAAATAAGTACCTTAACCTGATTAAATCAACCAGAGACCGGTCTTAAAATTTCCTCGGATCCGAAACACGCGGAGGGTTTTAGAGGACCGAGGTTCTATTAATGAATGTGACCCACAAGTATTTCTCCCAATGCTACAGGCGCCCGACAAGAGCAAGTGGGCACCGAAAGAAACAAAACACGGTTGAAGTGGGGCACGCAACAAATGGCCGAATTTATTGGCACACTAGTTAAGTGGTGGTAGCTTTATTAATTTACATGATTGAACGCGGGTCTCTAGGCGGCTGGTGGAAAGCCACACTGAATGCCTCTCTAATGTTCTTGATATCATCGTCTACCGCAACCCGCGAGAGCATCATGAAGAAGATTAAACCTAGACGAATACGTCTACTTAGTTTCATCGCACGTTCTCGCCTTTTGTCGATGTCCAAAATTAATGCACAAGCTAGAAGTAATCATTTCCCTTTCCTCCTATTAAATGCTCGGAGCCGTTAACCGCACCAAACTCGAAAAAATTATATCGAGACGAAATCTGCGTAAATTTGAAGGGTAAATCCGTATCGTTCCAATTTACCCTTAAATTACTCCGGTTTTAAATTTGATCCCTTCTATTTTCAGGAATTTGCAAAAGCGACTCGAGAATACAGTTGTATCCAAAAACCAAATTTCCTGGTCGGGCTAAATTGGGGGCAAATCAACTCATGGACATTACCACGGGATGGACAGCTTCGGTTAAAGAAAAATACAAGCGAAAGATCCGAACAATCTCAGACATGGGTAATTCTGTATCGTTCTAATTTGCACATAATCATCTCGAGTCCTGAATTTTTTTATTCCATTCTTAACAGGGATTGCAAATTACCTCGAGAAATGTCGTAACAAGGCCCAAGGTGATACAACAGGGCCGCGTTATCCCTAAGGATTAACCTTTGAAAAGAAAACCCCATGGACACCTATGGTCAAATGGACCGAATGCAGGAATACTCGACGAGTAATACCGAAGTCAATATTTTGCCACATTCTCGGCTTAATGGTGAAGCATCCAACAAAAGTCGAAGAAAACTCAACCCAGCAAAATTGGTAAAAGACTTGTACAAGGCATTCAAGATGAAGGGTAAATCAGTATCGTTTCTAATTTATCCCTTTTAATACCGGTTGACATGTCTCCTTTTCTTGTTACAGGAAATATTTATACTAACATGTAACATGTTGGAGGAGACAAATCCAAAAGAAAATGATGATCATTTGACAAGATCTATTCTGGTGAAAAATGGGGGGCATTTAACTGCTAAACCATGGCGGTCGCTGTCACTAAACAAACCAAAATGCTCCCTCACCCATATGCCTCATCGTGCAGGGGCAAAACTTGAGACAAACCGCTCCTCGACATAAGGAGTGGGCTTCCCAATTTGTTCAATCCACCCACATACCAGGGGCAATTCAAATCCGCCCATGTTTGCACATTATATAAATACACATGATGCTAAAAATTGTCACATCGGCATTGTGTTTACACATTTCACAAATTATGTATGATTATTCCGCATGTTTAATTTACCAACTCCAACTTAGAACATAAACTGCATAGGAGACATCAAATGTGCAAAATGGGGCATAACAGGATGAGGAAAGTTAAACCATTTCTACACACGGGTCTAACATTTTAATCTACAGATAAACAGCCTTTCTCTAGAGTGAGAGAAAGCCCCTTCGGACTAAAGTCCCCCATTCAGATTACATTCGAGGCGTTCATATTATGAGAACCTCCTTAAATAGAATTGGTAATGCAAACTTGACAGAATAGTTTTGCATGATCCACATTTTGATTGATTGCATCATGAGTTATCACACAGACTACTTCTAATCATTGCCAACTTAGCTGAACAATTTTGTATGAACCAATAAACGCATTGATGAAAATGCTTGCACATGTTAGCTCTGACATTACCTGACAGGCAACACATTCCCGGTGTTTGAATTACCTTCCAAAGTCTTGAAATTCATTTGGCGATTATTGAATGAACAAGCCTGGTTGTCGAGAAGCCACCAAGCATTTCTTCCAAATTCTCAGGTAAGTATATCTTCAACCTGAACCTTTCAAGAGAATGAATTCTGACGGTTGTTGGGGTACTCGAATCCATTGCGGTATATATAGGTATCCACCTTCTTCAATAAAGCATGATTTGTCTTAAGGACAGAAATGTTCGAGACCTTTTGATCTCTGCCTCTTTGGTTTATTCCTAAAGCGACAGGAGAATATAATTTGGGTTTGAGCTTCCGTAGGATTCCTGGTCTCCCCAGATTTCAGAATGGCACCCTTTGAGGTACACCAAGCCCTTCTTACAGGCAAACTAAGTCCTTCTTACAGGCAAACCAAGTCCTTCTTACAAGCAAACCAAGTCCTTCTTACAGGCATAAAGTCCTTCTTACAGGCAAACTAAGTCCTTCTTACAGGCATAAAGTCCTTCTTACAGGCATAAAGTCCTTCTTACTGGCAAACTAAGTCCTTCTTACAGGCAAACCAAGTCCTTCTTACAGGCACAAAGTCCTTCTTACAGGCAAATCAAGTCCTTCTTACAGGCAAACAAAGTCCTTCTTACAGGCAAAACAAGTCCTTCTTACAGGCAAATCAAGTCCTTCTTACAGGTACAAAGTCCTTTTTACAGGCACAAAGTCCTTCTTACAGGCAAATCAAGTCCTTCTTACAGGCATAAAGTCCTTCTTATAGGCAAATCAAGTCCTTCTTACAGGCAAACTAAGTCCTTCTTACAGGCAAACCAAGTCCTTCTTACAGGCACAAAGTCCTTCTTATAGGCAAATCAAGTCCTTCTTACAGGCAAACTAAGTCCTTCTTACAGGCAAACCAAGTCCTTCTTATAGGCAAATCAAGTCCTTCTTACAGGCACAAAGTCCTTCTTACAGGCATAAAGTCCTTCTTACAGGCAAATCAAGTCCTTCTTACAGGCATAAAGTCCTTCTTACAGGCAAATCAAGTCTTTCTTACAGGCAAACAAAGTCCTTCTTACAGGTAAACAAAGTCCTTCTTATAGGCAAACAAAGTCCTTCTTACAGGCAACGCAAGTCCTTCTTACAGGCACAAAGTCCTTCTTACAGGCAAAGTAAGTCCTTACAGGCAAATCAAGTCATTCTTACAGGCAAATCAAGTCATTCTTACAGGCACCAAGTCCTTTCTACAGGCACCAAGTCCTTCTTACAGGTATCTCCATGGGGTGACCTATCATACGGGTCAAATCTCAATCAAAATTTAATCAGTAGAATCCTTTTATTAGGAATCTACCATGGTACGACCCACCATACGGGTCAAATGGTATGACCCACCATACGGGTCAAATTTTAATTCAATTTTTAATCAGTAGAATCCTTTTATTAGGAATCTACCATGGGTTGATCCACCATACGGGTTCAAGTTCAACCACCCTAAAGTTTTTTTATATAACGAATCCTTAGGTTCTCATTTCATTTTCAGTGGAACATTCATGTCACGACTCTTTTTATTTCCTTGTATTGAGTCGATTAGAATTCAGGTGTCATCTCGTCTTTGAAATGAACCTCTACCGAGCTTCCTTTCAAAGAGGGGCAGCTGTTGACACCTGATTTTTAATCATTTTTTCTATTGCTAAAGTAATAAAAAATCCATAAAAATTCATAAAATTGAAAAATCAACTTTGGGGACCTTAGCCAAGCCTAGGGAACCAATTTTGACCAAAAAACGATTTTTCATATTTTCAGTATTTTTCGGTATTTTTATTTTCGAAAATTCATAAAAACAAAAAATGAAGAAAAAATGAGAAAATTGAAAAATAAACTTTGGAAGCCTTGGACAAGCCTAGGCAACCATTTTTGAACAAAAAATAAAATTTCATATTATATATATATTTTTAATTTTTTTTAAAAAAATACAAAAATACTTGAAAATTTTGGAAAAATAACATTTGAGGCCAAACAAATACACAAAGATAGTTAATATTTTTATTTTAAATCTATTTTCATATTGGCCATCGGAAATTCAGAAAAATCCAATTCGAGTCACGTGTTCCTTCACGAGTATAATCTTGAATCGGGCTTAAAAAAATTTAATTTGAGTCAACTTATTTTTAATTTTCACTTTTTATGAGTTGTGACATTGTTTTCTAATATTTTAAATTTTCATCTTGGCCCAATTATACCCAGAATGACTTAATTTTGCAAAAGGGCTTTAATTAAATTCTGCATTATTTTCAACGGCAAGAAATGAGCTTAAATTTGACATGTGGTGAATTTTGGTGTGTCAAAAATTGTGAGGAGATTTGGACTTAAAGAAATATATTTTTTCAGGGACTAAATTGTAAATACTTAAAATTCAAGGACTAGAGTGCAAATACTTAACTCTTGAAGGATTATTTTACAAATAACAAAAAGAAGAGTTAGTGGATAAATTAGAATAGAGAAGGGAAGATGGAGAAGAGGAGATGAAGAAGAGAAGTTGGAGAAGAATAGATGGAGAAAATAAGATAAGAATAGAGAAGGGAAGATAGAGATGAAGAAGAGTTAGTAGAGAAATTAGAATGGAAGATAAGAATAGAGAAGGGAAGATGGAGATGAAGAAGAGTTAGTGGAGAAATTAGAATGGGAGATAAATATGGAGAAGGGAAGATGAAGATGAAGAAGAGTTAGTGGAGAGATTAGAATGTGAGATAGAGATGGAGAATGGAAGATGAAAATGAAGAAGAGTTAGTGGAGAAATTAGAATGGGAGATAGAGTTAGTGGAAAAATTAGAATGGGAGATAGATGAGTAGATTATAAAAGGAGGATGAAGTGAGCTTGAGAGGGGATTCTTGGGAGAGAAAATTTGAAGTGTTTGGGAGAATTTTTTGGAGAGGAAATTTTGGATGTTTGAGAGAGTTTTGGGAGATTGAAGAAAAATTCGAGAAAAAGAAAATACCAAAAGAGAGAGAATTTTGAAGATGATGGGAGTTTAAAGCTAGGGGTTATCATCACAAATTCCTTCATCGATCAATATAAATCAAGAGTTCATCCTCGTTAACGAGCAAGCAAATTCGAGCTAAGTGTTTTTATTTATTCATTTATTTATGATTTTACTCGCAAATTAGCACAAATTGTATACACTTTCTCCATCTCTTTTTTTCCCCATATTTTATGTCAGGAGAAGGATATCTCTACGTCAACAGCAAAAATCTCGTAGAGATGCAAAAATCGGCCCAGACAAGCTCCTAAGCTGTCCACCGATTTCTCAACTGATCTGTGACTAAAAGTCCCTCTTAATTCAAAAGAAACTCTCTATATTGGGAACATAGAGAGCGAAAATCAATTATAGAAATCCCTCCCAAAAAAATGGGAGATAAGTACTCTTTCCACTCTTCTGGTTTTAGGTGCAGATTAGCACATATTTTGTATACTGACACTTCACTTTATTTTATGTCAGGAAGCCGCAGCTCTATATCAATGGTCAACCCTGTGGAAGCACAAAATCGGCTTGGAGGAGTCCTCAAGCGCGAACAAATTTCAAATTGTTGAATCAATTCGTTGTATTTCATTTTAAAGAATTCATACCCCAGAATGGAGAGGACAAAGTCCATCCGCAATTTAAATACCTGCACCATAAATCCCAAAGGGAAGAGCCAAGCCAATGCTTAGCCTCCCATTGGAGGTTTTTACTTACAGTAGTTAAATACCTGCAACTTAAATACTTGTACCTTAAATCCCAAAGGGAAGAGCCAAGCCAATGCTTAGCCTCCCATTGGAGGTTTTTACTTACAGTAGTTAAATACCTGCAACTTAAATACCTGTACTTTGAATCCCAAAGGGAAGAGCCAAGCCAATGCTTAGCCTCCCATTGGAGGTTTTTACTTACAGTAGTTAAATACCTGCAACTTAAATATCTGTACCTTAAATCCCAAAGGGAAGAGCCAAGCCAATGCTTAGCCTCCCATTGGAGGTTTTTACTTACAGTAGTTAAATACCTGCAACTTAAATACCTATACCTTAAATCCCAAAGGGAAGAGCCAAGCCAATACTTAGCCTCCCATTGGAGGTTTTTACTTACAGTAGTTTAAATACTTGCAACTTAAATACCTGTACCTTAAATCCCAAAGGGAAGAGCCAAGCCAATGCTAGGCCTCCCATTGGAGGTGTTTATTCATTGTCATGTACTTCCTATAATTTAATTTTTGAATCATCAGACCTAAAAGATAAGTAGGTTGTAATATTGCACAGAAGTCGTTAACACACTCCCTCTTTCGGCTTCAGGAAATTTTTAACACTTAAAAAAATATAACAAATAAAAATATATATCATCCATGCATCCTATTTAAAAAGTGAAAATACAAAAGAGAATACCCTACTAGAGCCTTAGGAATAAACCAAGCCTGAGTTGCCGAATTAGGATATCCATGAAATTAAGGTACCGAAAGGGCATTAGTTTTAATTAGCTAGTGTAACCAAGTCCCCGAGCTCCTAATCTCTGGTTCGCAGGAATAAATTAGTTCTCCCGCTAATTTATTTAGGTTTCTAATCGACCTACCAAGAACGATTAGTGGCGACTCCAAATTTCAAAATCATTTAAACAAAAACCAAAGTTGCGATTCGGTAGGGCTTGGGAGGGTCCGCGTTAGGTTAGTCAAATCTAATTAACCTAATAATCCGTTAATCCCTAGAAATAATAAAAATATTTTCAGAGGGTCGCGACAGACTGGCGACTCCGTTGGGGAATAGAGATTTTTAATTTTCGAAAAAAGATACCAATTGGAATACTTAAATTTTTTCGAAATTTTAAAAGTCTTAGTGGACTTAGGCCAATGAAAATTTCATGGATATCTCGCTTTTGGGGATCTTGCTTGGGACTCATTCTATAGGTGTTATATGTTTTTGCAGGATGGGAGTTATAAGGGGCGGAGTGTTTGGCTAACCCATTTGTTTTGCAGGCTCGGTGTTGGGATTATGTTTAATTTCACACATTTTTAGAAGCGCTGTTTTGATATCAATTGTTGTGCATGTCTTGCATATTCTGAGGATCACAACACCTGCACACACAAGCGTCTAAACCCAAGTCGCGAAATTTTTCCTAGGTAACCATAGATAGGGATCGAATATGCAAAGCTCTTGCGTCGATTACGCTTGGGTTGACCATATTTTGTCCCGCTCATTATCTGAATTGACAATTCTTCCCATTGTGATTTGATTGCGCGGAGGGTAAGGTTGTCAATTCAGATAGTGGGGGCCTTTTAGGTCCATACCCTGTCTCTCCTTCTTTTATTTTCTAGAGTCCACTCCTCACTTGAGTCATGCGCATGACTATGTGATTTGCATTTCTCCAAGGTAAAAGTAAGTTCTCTAATTTTATCTTGTATTTATTTTCGGTCGGTCCATGCTAGGTGTTAGTCAGTTTTTGAGCTTGATATTACGACCATTCTTTTAAAAGAAAATAAAAATTAAATTTGTCCCTCATTTCTTTTTATTATTTTTTTTTGAAAAAATGATGTGAAAAAATCCCTTCATGGGAATTTTATTAACCAATAAGAGATTTTTGTCATGTTTTTATTACTTCAATAAAAATGAAATTTTCCTGAAAAAATTTTCCTCTGAAAATTTATTTCAATAAAAAGAAAAATTCTTAAAAAAAAAAACTCTAGTAGACATCAAGTGATTTTATCACATTTTTCAAATTATAAAAACTTGCAAGAAAATTCTTCTCGAGAAATTCGCTCATGTTTTTCTAAGAAAAGTTTCTCTAAATAAAATTAGACTAATGTCTCGGGGGAGTTGTATTGACCAATAAGAGATTTTTGTCATGTTTTTCTTGCTTCAATAAAAATGAAATTTTCCTGACAAATTTTCCTTTGAAAATTTATTTCGATAAAAAGAAAAATTCCTTCAAAAAAAAAACTTTGGTAAACATCAAGTGATTTTATCACATTCTTTCAAATTATAAAAACTTGCAACAAAAATTCTTTTCGAGAAATTCGCTCATGTTTTTCTAAGAAAATTTTCTCTAAATAAAATTAGACTAATGTCTCGGGGGAATTTTGTTAACCAATAAAGGATTTCTGTTATGTCTTTCCTGCTTCAATAAAAATAAAATTTTCCTGATAAATTTACCTCTGAAAATTTATTTTGATAAAAAGGAAATTCCTTCAAAGATTTTAGTAAACATCAAGAGATTTTGTCACATTCCTTTAAAAAAAATAATAAAAAAAAGAGTAATAAATATGAAAAAAAAATTATGTATCAGAAATTAACCCATTTCTTCCTAAAGAAATTTTTTTTTTCTGATTTCTCTATAAAATAGAAAAAATAAAATTGGACTAATATAGGAGTCATGGACCGACATTCCTTGTGTCGCATACTAATTATATCATTTTCTTTTGCAGGGAGATCCTAGATACCCCAGACGGGTGTAAAAATTAAGTTCAATAATATATCAAGAATCATCTTCAGAAATACCAAAAGACGAAAAACACCAAGGCTTCAACCGTTAATTCAGGGAGGCAAACGAACACTGTCCATCTTTGACAAATAGAGTTGTGTCAATCCGTAAACTTGTATGGGCAGTGTATTGTGATATGACGGTGGACTTATACTGATTAAACATGGGGGCATATTTAATGTATTATAGAGGATCCCGCGTCTTTTGAAAGACAATATGGATTATATAATCAGAAACCATGAAATAAGTACCTTAACCTGATTAAATCAACCAGAGACCGGTCTTAAAATTTCCTCGGATCCGAAACACGCGGAGGGTTTTAGAGGACCGAGGTTCTATTAATGAATGTGACCCACAAGTATTTCTCCCAATGCTACAGGCGCCCGACAAGAGCAAGTGGGCACCGAAAGAAACAAAACACGGTTGAAGTGGGGCACGCAACAAATGGCCGAATTTATTGGCACACTAGTTAAGTGGTGGTAGCTTTATTAATTTACATGATTGAACGCGGGTCTCTAGGCGGCTGGTGGAAAGCCACACTGAATGCCTCTCTAATGTTCTTGATATCATCGTCTACCGCAACCCGCGAGAGCATCATGAAGAAGATTAAACCTAGACGAATACGTCTACTTAGTTTCATCGCACGTTCTCGCCTTTTGTCGATGTCCAAAATTAATGCACAAGCTAGAAGTAATCATTTCCCTTTCCTCCTATTAAATGCTCGGAGCCGTTAACCGCACCAAACTCGAAAAAATTATATCGAGACGAAATCTGCGTAAATTTGAAGGGTAAATCCGTATCGTTCCAATTTACCCTTAAATTACTCCGGTTTTAAATTTGATCCCTTCTATTTTCAGGAATTTGCAAAAGCGACTCGAGAATACAGTTGTATCCAAAAACCAAATTTCCTGGTCGGGCTAAATTGGGGGCAAATCAACTCATGGACATTACCACGGGATGGACAGCTTCGGTTAAAGAAAAATACAAGCGAAAGATCCGAACAATCTCAGACATGGGTAATTCTGTATCGTTCTAATTTGCACATAATCATCTCGAGTCCTGAATTTTTTTATTCCATTCTTAACAGGGATTGCAAATTACCTCGAGAAATGTCGTAACAAGGCCCAAGGTGATACAACAGGGCCGCGTTATCCCTAAGGATTAACCTTTGAAAAGAAAACCCCATGGACACCTATGGTCAAATGGACGAATGCAGGAATACTCGACGAGTAATACCGAAGTCAATATTTTGCCACATTCTCGGCTTAATGGTGAAGCATCCAACAAAAGTCGAAGAAAACTTAACCCAGCAAAATTGGTAAAAGACTTGTACAAGGCATTCAAGATGAAGGGTAAATCAGTATCGTTTCTAATTTATCCCTTTTAATACCGGTTGACATGTCTCCTTTTCTTGTTACAGGAAATATTTATACTAACATGTAACATGTTGGAGGAGACAAATCCAAAAGAAAATGATGATCATTTGACAAGATCTATTCTGGTGAAAAATGGGGGGCATTTAACTGCTAAACCATGGCGGTCGCTGTCACTAAACAAACCAAAATGCTCCCTCACCCATATGCCTCATCGTGCAGGGGCAAAACTTGAGACAAACCGCTCCTCGACATAAGGAGTGGGCTTCCCAATTTGTTCAATCCACCCACATACCAGGGGCAATTCAAATCCGCCCATGTTTGCACATTATATAAATACACATGATGCTAAAAATTGTCACATCGGCATTGTGTTTACACATTTCACAAATTATGTATGATTATTCCGCATGTTTAATTTACCAACTCCAACTTAGAACATAAACTGCATAGGAGACATCAAATGTGCAAAATGGGGCATAACAGGATGAGGAAAGTTAAACCATTTCTACACACGGGTCTAACATTTTAATCTACAGATAAACAGCCTTTCTCTAGAGTGAGAGAAAGCCCCTTCGGACTAAAGTCCCCCATTCAGATTACATTCGAGGCGTTCATATTATGAGAACCTCCTTAAATAGAATTGGTAATGCAAACTTGACAGAATAGTTTTGCATGATCCACATTTTGATTGATTGCATCATGAGTTATCACACAGACTACTTCTAATCATTGCCAACTTAGCTGAACAATTTTGTATGAACCAATAAACGCATTGATGAAAATGCTTGCACATGTTAGCTCTGACATTACCTGACAGGCAACACATTCCCGGTGTTTGAATTACCTTCCAAAGTCTTGAAATTCATTTGGCGATTATTGAATGAACAAGCCTGGTTGTCGAGAAGCCACCAAGCATTTCTTCCAAATTCTCAGGTAAGTATATCTTCAACCTGAACCTTTCAAGAGAATGAATTCTGACGGTTGTTGGGGTACTCGAATCCATTGCGGTATATATAGGTATCCACCTTCTTCAATAAAGCATGATTTGTCTTAAGGACAGAAATGTTCGAGACCTTTTGATCTCTGCCTCTTTGGTTTATTCCTAAAGCGACAGGAGAATATAATTTGGGTTTGAGCTTCCGTAGGATTCCTGGTCTCCCCAGATTTCAGAATGGCACCCTTTGAGGTACACCAAGCCCTTCTTACAGGCAAACTAAGTCCTTCTTACAGGCAAACCAAGTCCTTCTTACAAGCAAACCAAGTCCTTCTTACAGGCATAAAGTCCTTCTTACAGGCAAACTAAGTCCTTCTTACAGGCATAAAGTCCTTCTTACAGGCATAAAGTCCTTCTTACTGGCAAACTAAGTCCTTCTTACAGGCAAACCAAGTCCTTCTTACAGGCACAAAGTCCTTCTTACAGGCAAATCAAGTCCTTCTTACAGGCAAACAAAGTCCTTCTTACAGGCAAAACAAGTCCTTCTTACAGGCAAATCAAGTCCTTCTTACAGGTACAAAGTCCTTTTTACAGGCACAAAGTCCTTCTTACAGGCAAATCAAGTCCTTCTTACAGGCATAAAGTCCTTCTTATAGGCAAATCAAGTCCTTCTTACAGGCAAACTAAGTCCTTCTTACAGGCAAACCAAGTCCTTCTTACAGGCACAAAGTCCTTCTTATAGGCAAATCAAGTCCTTCTTACAGGCAAACTAAGTCCTTCTTACAGGCAAACCAAGTCCTTCTTATAGGCAAATCAAGTCCTTCTTACAGGCACAAAGTCCTTCTTACAGGCATAAAGTCCTTCTTACAGGCAAATCAAGTCCTTCTTACAGGCATAAAGTCCTTCTTACAGGCAAATCAAGTCTTTCTTACAGGCAAACAAAGTCCTTCTTACAGGTAAACAAAGTCCTTCTTATAGGCAAACAAAGTCCTTCTTACAGGCAACGCAAGTCCTTCTTACAGGCACAAAGTCCTTCTTACAGGCAAAGTAAGTCCTTACAGGCAAATCAAGTCCTTCTTACAGGCACAAGTCCTTTTTACAGACACCAAGTCCTTTCTACAGGCACCAAGTCCTTCTTACAGGTATCTCCATGGGGTGACCTACCATACGGGTCAAATCTCAATCAAAATTTAATCAGTAGAATCCTTTTATTAGGAATCTACCATGGTACGACCCACCATACGGGTCAAATGGTATGACCCACCATACGGGTCAAATTTTAATTCAATTTTTAATCAGTAGAATCCTTTTATTAGGAATCTACCATGGGTTGATCCACCATACGGGTTCAAGTTCAACCACCCTAAAGTTTTTTTATATAACGAATCCTTAGGTTCTCATTTCATTTTCAGTGGAACATTCATGTCACGACTCTTTTTATTTCCTTGTATTGAGTCGATTAGAATTCAGGTGTCATCTCGTCTTTGAAATGAACCTCTACCGAGCTTCCTTTCAAAGAGGGGCAGCTGTTGACACCTGATTTTTAATCATTTTTTCTATTGCTAAAGTAATAAAAAATCCATAACAATTCATAAAATTGAAAAATCAACTTTGGGGACCTTAGCCAAGCCTAGGGAACCAATTTTGACCAAAAAACGATTTTTCATATTTTCAGTATTTTTCGGTATTTTTATTTTCGAAAATTCATAAAATAAAAAATGAAGAAAAAATGAGAAAATTGAAAAATAAACTTTGGAAGCCTTGGACAAGCCTAGGCAACCATTTTTGAACAAAAAATAAAATTTCATATTATATATATATTTTTAATTTTTTTTAAAAAAATACAAAAATACTTGAAAATTTTGGAAAAATAACATTTGAGGCCAAACAAATACACAAAGATAGTTAATATTTTTATTTTAAATCTATTTTCATATTGGCCATCGCAAATTCAGAAAAATCCAATTCGAGTCACGTGTTCCTTCACGAGTATAATCTTGAATCGGGCTTAAAAAAATTTAATTTGAGTCAACTTATTTTTAATTTTCACTTTTTATGAGTTGTGACATTGTTTTCTAATATTTTAAATTTTCATCTTGGCCCAATTATACCCAGAATGATTTAATTTTGCAAAAGGGCTTTAATTAAATTCTGCATTATTTTCAACGGCAAGAAATGAGCTTAAATTTGACATGTGGTGAATTTTGGTGTGTCAAAAATTGTGAGGAGATTTGGACTTAAAGAAATATATTTTTTCAGGGACTAAATTGTAAATACTTAAAATTCAAGGACTAGAGTGCAAATACTTAACTCTTGAAGGATTATTTTACAAATAACAAAAAGAAGAGTTAGTGGATAAATTAGAATAGAGAAGGGAAGATGGAGAAGAGGAGATGAAGAAGAGAAGTTGGAGAAGAATAGATGGAGAAAATAAGATAAGAATAGAGAAGGGAAGATAGAGATGAAGAAGAGTTAGTAGAGAAATTAGAATGGAAGATAAGAATAGAGAAGGGAAGATGGAGATGAAGAAGAGTTAGTGGAGAAATTAGAATGGGAGATAAATATGGAGAAGGGAAGATGAAGATGAAGAAGAGTTAGTGGAGAGATTAGAATGTGAGATAGAGATGGAGAATGGAAGATGAAAATGAAGAAGAGTTAGTGGAGAAATTAGAATGGGAGATAGAGTTAGTGGAAAAATTAGAATGGGAGATAGATGAGTAGATTATAAAAGGAGGATGAAGTGAGCTTGAGAGGGGATTCTTGGGAGAGAAAATTTGAAGTGTTTGGGAGAATTTTTTGGAGAGGAAATTTTGGATGTTTGAGAGAGTTTTGGGAGATTGAAGAAAAATTCGAGAAAAAGAAAATACCAAAAGAGAGAGAATTTTGAAGATGATGGGAGTTTAAAGCTAGGGGTTATCATCACAAATTCCTTCATCGATCAATATAAATCAAGAGTTCATCCTCGTTAACGAGCAAGCAAATTCGAGCTAAGTGTTTTTATTTATTCATTTATTTATGATTTTACTCGCAAATTAGCACAAATTGTATACACTTTCTCCATCTCTTTTTTTCCCCATATTTTATGTCAGGAGAAGGATATCTCTACGTCAACAGCAAAAATCTCGTAGAGATGCAAAAATCGGCCCAGACAAGCTCCTAAGCTGTCCACCGATTTCTCAACTGATCTGTGACTAAAAGTCCCTCTTAATTCAAAAGAAACTCTCTATATTGGGAACATAGAGAGCGAAAATCAATTATAGAAATCCCTCCCAAAAAAATGGGAGATAAGTACTCTTTCCACTCTTCTGGTTTTAGGTGCAGATTAGCACATATTTTGTATACTGACACTTCACTTTATTTTATGTCAGGAAGCCGCAGCTCTATATCAATGGTCAACCCTGTGGAAGCACAAAATCGGCTTGGAGGAGTCCTCAAGCGCGAACAAATTTCAAATTGTTGAATCAATTCGTTGTATTTCATTTTAAAGAATTCATACCCCAGAATGGAGAGGACAAAGTCCATCCGCAATTTAAATACCTGCACCATAAATCCCAAAGGGAAGAGCCAAGCCAATGCTTAGCCTCCCATTGGAGGTTTTTACTTACAGTAGTTAAATACCTGCAACTTAAATACTTGTACCTTAAATCCCAAAGGGAAGAGCCAAGCCAATGCTTAGCCTCCCATTGGAGGTTTTTACTTACAGTAGTTAAATACCTGCAACTTAAATACCTGTACTTTGAATCCCAAAGGGAAGAGCCAAGCCAATGCTTAGCCTCCCATTGGAGGTTTTTACTTACAGTAGTTAAATACCTGCAACTTAAATATCTGTACCTTAAATCCCAAAGGGAAGAGCCAAGCCAATGCTTAGCCTCCCATTGGAGGTTTTTACTTACAGTAGTTAAATACCTGCAACTTAAATACCTATACCTTAAATCCCAAAGGGAAGAGCCAAGCCAATACTTAGCCTCCCATTGGAGGTTTTTACTTACAGTAGTTTAAATACTTGCAACTTAAATACCTGTACCTTAAATCCCAAAGGGAAGAGCCAAGCCAATGCTAGGCCTCCCATTGGAGGTGTTTATTCATTGTCATGTACTTCCTATAATTTAATTTTTGAATCATCAGACCTAAAAGATAAGTAGGTTGTAATATTGCACAGAAGTCGTTAACACACTCCCTCTTTCGGCTTCAGGGAATCTTTAACACTTAAAAAAATATAACAAATAAAAATATATATCATCCATGCATCCTATTTAAAAAGTGAAAATACAAAAGAGAATACCCTACTAGAGCCTTAGGAATAAACCAAGCCTGAGTTGCCGAATTAGGATATCCATGAAATTAAGGTACCGAAAGGGCATTAGTTTTAATTAACTAGTGTAACCAAGTCCCCGAGCTCCTAATCTCTGGTTCGCAAGAATAAATTAGTTCTCCCGCTAATTTATTTAGGTTTCTAATCGACCTACCAAGAACGATTAGTGGCGACTCCAAATTTCAAAATCATTTAAACAAAAACCAAAGTTGCGATTCGGTAGGGCTTGGGAGGGTCCGCGTTAGGTTAGTCAAATCTAATTAACCTAATAATCCGTTAACCCCTAGAAATAATAAAAATATTTTCAGAGGGTCGCGACAGCGGTATTATAATGTTAGAGAAAAAAACTTCTTGACAGTTGTAACTTTTGGCACATCGATAGTTGACACGCTCATTATTTCCCCCGAACTCCTTTGACCAAGTCTTTAAGTAGTTATTTTACATTGCTTCATATGACTGTTGATAACCTTCGCATTGGTTGAACTCTTTTGGTTAGATGAGTTGTGCCCATGTTTTCCACTTTTAGAGTCTTCGAGTCGAATCCTCAGTAACTGTTGATAGCTTCTTGATTTTTTGTATTGACTCAACTCCTTCCTCTTTTGTCCATGTACTCATGTCTTCCATGCTTTAATGATTCCCATATCACATTTTCAAGAGACTATCTCATTATTTAATTGTTTGTCAAGAATCGTTCTCCCGCCAAGCAATTCAAAGACAAATATTCATCTTTTCCAGCGCTCCTTGGAAGATATTTGGAGGGATTACTTTTCATTGGAACCAATGTTTATAGTTTGCTTCGCCCAACCTTAATGTATTTTGCTACTTTTGACATGTGGTGTTATCCTTAGTTGGTTTCGATAGCTTGTGTCTCCGTTGATCAATACCTATAAGGATCCTCACGTGTCCTACGCATATCTTCCTCATATCCTGATACTGTCGAGATGCTTGCTCCTCACATGTTTTGCATGTATATTGATTTCTCATGCATGCAACACATGTATTGATAGGATGATTATTTTGAATGTCAACAGATGCATAACTTAGGATTGGACATTTGCTACTTTTTAGTTAATTGAATGATTCGAAAAATGTTTTTTTTAAGGTGTCTCGAAATGTTATGGGTTTCTGAAGTGGATTTCAAAATTGTGTGAGAAATATCTTATGAAATATATTGAGGAATGAAGTTGAGAAAGATGATATACTTTGGGTTTGCGAAACCTTTTTGTGGAATATTACAAAAAGCTTGTAACCTTGAATATGGTTTATAAAAGGTTTTATGTATTGATTTGTGAATACTTTATGAAATGCGTTTTATTTGATAAAGTGAGTTGTGAAAGGTGATCTGATTTGGCTTATGAAATTGATTTATGATACTGATTCTGGATTTATTTTGTAAAAGAATTGATTTGTGAAAGGCTATGTTTTGGTTTGTGAAATCAATTATGATACAGACTAGTCAAGGGCTAAGTGTTGCACAGTGATACGAGTCTCGTGGGAGCCATCTTTATAGCCTTATACAATTGATATGTGTTAGTTAAGGGCTAAGTGCTGCACGATGATGCGAGTCTTGTGGGAGCCAACTCTAGAACTTTGTATAATTGATATGTATTGGTCAAAGGCAAGTGCTGCACGATGATGTGAGTCTCGTGGGAATTACCTATAGAGCCTTATACAATTGATATGTATTGGTCAAGAACTAAGTACTGCACGGTGATGCGAGTCTCGTGGGAGCCACCTTTAGGGCCTTGTACTACTTAAGTGCTAGGTACTACATGATTACGTGAGTCTCATAAGAGCCATCTCTAGGGCTTTAAGATGTGATATGATACGAGTTTGGTCAATAAAATGAAATACTGACCTATGATTTGAGATTAGTCGATGGAATGGACCATTATTGTTTAATTTTATATGAGATTAATCAATGAAAAAGACCATTGATTTGTGGTTCGATGTTGTTAATTTAGATGTTGATTTCTAATACATATAAATGATAAGATATAATCCACTTTTGGTATTGTATTGTATGTACAAACTGCAGTATTTGAAAATAACGAGTATTTCATCATTTTACTATTCTGGTGACCCGTACTTCATTGTTTGTTTTGATTGCATGCATATGAATCTTTACTGAAAGGAAATAACTTATATTTGAAGTGCCATGTATATTATCAATTGGATTTGGTATTATTGAGTTACGTTATGATTTTGTAAATATGTATAGTGGGTATTCGATCTGTTTAGTAGAGATATGCATTAACTTACTAAGCTGTAGTTGCTCACCCCTTTTATCTCTATCTTTTTTGGGTTCTTCAGCTAGCGACAAGTAAAGGGATGTAAGGTGAGAGTCCCTCTCTCATATGAGAGCTCTCTCTCTCTCTCTCGGCTGAGAGTTTTTTTCCTACCTTTTGAGTAGCAAGCCCTAATCTCTTCTTATTACATTTCATCCTAACTCCATTCAATGGACACATCACATAATAAACCCACCCCTAAAGCCATACATCCAAAACCCCATTAACCCAAGACCTATCGCCTTTTCACCCTGCAACCTCCCTCCCATTGTCTTGGTTCTTTGCCATCTGGATTTGAGATCGCCTTTGTATTGCCCCAAAGTGACGAGCGACTCAGCTCCTTCACCCTGAAGAAGACTACTGCAGTTGAATCAAGATGAAGAGGGACAATGATCAAGAAATGTGTATGGTCTCTCTATGCAGACGTCTAGGTCATCTCTGGCCTAAAACAAAATTGGCAATCATGGATGAGATTGTTACAAAGGAGAGTCCGGAGGAAGGAGAACACACAACATTTGGTCGCTTGTTCAACAGCCCTTCGATTAACTTCCAAGCATTTTAGTCCACCATGAACAAAGCTTGGAAACTGATAAGGTAGACTGTTCTTACCTAGAAATGGGCCTATTTTGCTTTGTATTTGAGAATGTTGAGGAGAGAAATAGGGTTTTGGAAACTAGACCTTGGTCTTTTGCGAGACATTTACTAATTTTGAAACCTTGGTTTCTGAGCACTTTATCCCAATGTATTCATTTTGATTTGTGTGTCTTCTGGTTGCATATAGTCGGGATTCCTGTGGAAGAAAGAAAAGAGGAAGTTATAACCAGTATCGCTGAAAAGGTTGCTACGGTAGAGAAAATAAAGATAGAATCTAAGGGTTTTGCTCGACTGTCTATCTGTAAAGCAAAAGTGAATCTTGATCTAAACTCCCCTCTTGAATTTGAATTAATCTATAGTTTCAGAGGTAAGAAAATTTGGCTGGATTTCCGGTATGAGAGAATACCAACCTATTGTTACTCTTGCAAAAAAAAAAAAAAGGGACACTATGCTCAAAGTTTCCCAACAATTCCATACATTGAAGAGGTGTTTACAGACGATGAAAACTAGCTCTATGGGTCATGGTTGAGAGAAGAGATGAATATATACAGCCTTTTTTTTTTTTGGAAATTCTACTATGAAGCTGATCTAAAGAGAATAATGGAGGAGGAAACTATAGCAGAGACACCAGAAAACTTAGACAGGCCTAATCTTCCACAAGAAACAAAGAGGGGGATGGGAAAAGGGGACTACTCTAAAGAAGAGAAAGGCAAAAGAAAGATGAGTGAGTTAGAAACTCATACCTCAAAGGGGGAAATTCTGAAAATGTCTCTTACAGAAGCTAAAGCAACACCCATTTTATTAGAACTCCCTTCATTCTAGCAAGGCAATGATTCTCTCAACATAAGTTTGAAAAAAAAAAACAAAACTCAGAGTGACTAAAAGAGGAAGGAAGAATATGAACAATGAGGTGGGTAGTTTGCAGACTATGATACTTGATGAAGCTAATTTAATGGACACCCCTGTGAACTCTGTGGAGGAATCAACAATACGGGCTTTAGTAGCTAGCCCTAAAAAGTCACTAGGTTACAAATGAGTCTACTTGCTTGGAACTGTCAAGGGTTAGGCACACCTTTGATAGTTCAAGCCCTTAGAGTCATTATGGCTCAAGAAAGGCCCTATTTGGTTTTCTTACGCGAAAAAAAAAGAGAAGATGTGGTCCAGAAAGTAAAAAAGAGACTCTTGATGCAGGAACATGTTGTGGTTAACCCTATGGGGATTGGTGGCGGATTGGCCCTTTTATGGAAAGAGGAAGCTAAAGTTTCGATTTACACAGCTATGGAGCACTTTATTGATTTGACATACACTAATCCCTCTATAAAAATTCCATTCAAAATTACTTTTGTCTATGCACCTGTGACATATAGGGAAAGAATTATCATGTGGGATCAAATCAGACAACTCGGATTTATGAGTGACCTTCCATGGGTTTGAATTGGAGATTTTAACGAGACTCTTTACCACTGGGAAAAAGTAGGAAGAAAGGACTTTGAGAACTATCGTATGTAAAATTTTAAGGAATTACTTGACTCTTGCAGCATGATGGATCTTGAAAGCAAAGGATGTGCATTTACATGATCCAATAACAGAGAAGATGGGTAGCTTGTTAAAAAAAAGCTCAATAGGGTTGTTTGCAATTTGGATTGGAGGTTAACTTTCTCTTTAGATGAAGCTTTTACTCTACATGCTATTTGTTTTGATCATAGCCCCATTGTTTTATCCTTAGTTGAGAAAAGAAGCAAAAAGAAGAAAAAAACCCTTCAGATTTGAGGCTTTCTGAATGGAGAATGAAGAATGTGGGTGACTAATTAATGATCCCTAGGAAAAAGCTGATAAATCTAGTGCTGGGCTGATTAAATAAAATACGTCTCTACAACTCTAGAATCTTAGAGCAAAAGATGCTTTCCCAATTGTTTGAAGCAGGTTGAAGAATTGAAATGGGAATTAGAGGCCATAACAAATGAGTCTCACCAAAATCAGCACCCGTCTAGAAGGAAAGACATTTTAAACCAGATTACGATTCTCTCAAGAAGGGAGGAGATGTACTAGGGTTTCAGATCTAGAATTAATTGGTTGACATGGGGGGACAAAAATACCAAGTTTTTCCATACAACTTCCACTCAAAGAAGATAGAGAGATAGAATCTCTATGCTGAAAATGGTGGACCGAGATATTTGGTTTAAAGATCCAGTACAACTGAAAGAAATGACAGTAGAATTTTTCAAGGGTCTGTATTGCTTTGGAGGAGCTAGAAACTTCCACTCGGTTCTAAACTAGTGCCCTCCTTCCATTTCAAATGAGATGAATGCTGGACTTTCAGCACCAGTGTCTTTAGAAGAAATCCATAAAGCTGTATTTGAGATGGGATCTTCAAAAGCTCCAGGTCTCGATAGGTTGAATGGTATGTTTTTTCAACAGAATTGGGACAACATCAAATGAGTATCTTTGAAGAAATTAGAAGCTCTTTCAAGATTGGTATCATGCACCCAGATATGAACAGAACCTACATCACTCTTATACCTAAAGTTAAAAACCTAGAAAGGCTTGACCATTTCAGGCTAATCAGTTTGTGCAACTTTGTGTACAAAATCATCTAAAAAATATTAGCGAATATGCTCAAACAGTGGTTGCCTGACCTTGTTACCGAAGAATAAAGCGCCTTTGTGGGGGGAAGACAGATCCAAGATAATATCTTAGTGGTTCAGGAGGTTTTGCATCAAATGAGAACTAGGAAAAGAAAGGAAAAATTTCAAGCCGTTCTCAAACTTGATATGAAGAAAGTATACAATAGAGTGGAATGAGATTTTCTAGAAGCCTGCTTACTAAATATGGGATTTTGCTTCTTTTGGGTTGATAGGGTTGTTGACACATAAATTTTCATTTTCTTTTTTAATAATTTCTTTTGTAAAAAAAAATTAGAGACTAACTTTAGTCCCTACAAAAATAATTTCATCACTTTCAAATGATTTGCACTTTTAGTATAGTTTTATCTTTTGCATTCATACATTTGCATTTGCACTAACGGTGGATGAGAAAGAATTTTTTTAAAAAAAGAAAATATTCATTTTCCCCTAAAAAATCCTTACTCATATACATAATCTGCATATTTTGGAACCAAGTTAATTTTGTAGAGCGAAAGTAGAGATATCAGTCGATTTTGTTGAGAAATGGCTAGGATATTAATTGATGTGGTTGAGCAAAGGTAGGGATATTTTATCTTATTTTGTTGAACAAGGCTTAGGATATTAGTTGGGTTTGTTGAGCAAAGGGAGGGAGATTAGCTAATTTCACTAAGCAAAGGCTTACTCGCTTATAAAAGTGATGATCGTTAACAAAGAAAAAGGGGGGATTTTTTTAGAGAGAATTGAGAGAGGGGAGGAGAGACGGCAGAGAAAAAACAGAGAGTCTTGGGAATCTTCTTGGAGGTTCTCAAAAGGGGGGCCTATCAATCCAATAAAGAACACGACAGAAATTGAGAGACTTAGAAGACAGAGGGAGAGGAAAAAATTTCTTCTTGGAGTTTTCTTCCATCGCCACTCGAGATCTAATAAGAAGCCATGATTCTCTCTTTAGATCATGAACTTCAGTTCTTGTTGTGTCTTTTCTTCATGGTGGTCTCCAGAAACATCAACGAACCATCAAGAATACCGGTTGCTCGCTTGAATCAGTCCAGGTGTTGATTGCAAAGGTTCTAAGACAACATTGCTGCCCAATACTTTTTGAACCTTTGTTTCCATTGGCAAAGCAATTCTGAGCCTGTGAATTCCTTGGTATTCGGCACTATGTAAAGAATAAGAGATAACAGGGTGGGTTCTTTCATTAAATTATTACAATCTCCCTATTGTTTTTGTTTTTACTTTTTTTTCTTTTGCAGGAACCTTGTAAACCCATTAGCATATTCAGGGAGTCTTCGAGACCCATTGACGAATGTTCGAGTATCTAGCTAGAACTCTAACGTATCCATCACAGCTGTTGCCATATCGAGATCGACATCATCGTAAGAAGTGATTGCCATCGATTGTTCATCGCAGTCCCAAACAATCCAAGATGATCATCAGTCAGGGGTGCACGGGGCGAGCCTCTTCATGCCAATGTCCTTGTCTGCGATTCTTGTGTTCTTGGCACACTAATGTTCCTATGGTTCAACGTCTAGTTCGAGAAAAAAGCGACACCATCTGCATTTGATTGAGTGAAGTTTATTGGTGGACTTGTTTTGATATCAAAATTCAGATTCTTTTGTTGACTAACAACATGTCTAACATGTTGCCTAGGAGAACAACAAGGTCTTGGCTTTGGTGCCCTCTGTACAGGTTCTCAAGGATACTAAATAGCTACTTGAACAAGCCTCAGGCTACACTACTTTCCATGAGTCAATTGAACAGCATTGTAAGGTAGTCCATTCGGGAGAACACCTCCATCATTGTCGCAAGTTCACCGTCTGTGATCTCGATTTGATTCCATATCGGTTCAAATTCAGGAAGTTGATCCCCAAAATTAGGTCAATTCCTTATTTTTAGTGATTTGAATATTTGATTACTTATTCGAAGTTATATTGTTATTTAACCAAATCTTTTGAGATATGGATGATCAATTAGGAAAATCTTTCCTAGTTCATAACTGCACATGTGGATTTAATTCTATCTATAAGGATTTAGATAGAATTATTTTCTCATCACGTGTCTGATTAATTTTTTTTAAATAATTGAGACTTTGTTCCTTTTTGTGATTCTTAGACACGATTATTTTTTTTAGAATCAATTTTTTTTAATTCTTATTTTTACTCTAAAACTGTTCCTAAGATCAAAATTAGAATTATTTATATTACCATATATGTTTATGGTTTTTTTTTGGTTTTGAGAAATAGATTTAGAAAATTAAAATTGTTATTAAATAGACCTTAATAATTATTATTGTAGCATCCTACAATCACTGAATATTTTTCCCCAAACGGGGGGTGGGGGGGGGGGGGGGGGGGGGTAAAAGATTGGCCATGACCAGTTTCCTTGATGAATATGGAAATGGCGTGTGGGAGCATCCTCCCTAGACCCCATCCGCACCCTCATCCCCATCCCCATCCCTGACCCCACTGGCAAATCACAACGCAAGGTGCATACGAATCAAGGCTTAAGATGGAACAAACTGAAAAATAAAAAAAAAAACCTATGAAGAAATTAAAAAAATATAAATAAAAAAGTCAATAAATGAAATGTCCTTAATTAGGTATTTTTTTAAAGTAATGAAAATAATTTATATTTTTATTTAAAATTAGATCCATTTCAAACGCTCGGTCATAACGTGTGAGAGCATCCTCCCCGAGTCACCATCCTTGGCCTCGCCAGTAGTCACAACGCGCGTAGGTGTCGTCGATCCAATCCGAAAACCGACCGACTCCTTACGTGGCGATACGACAGTGGGCCCAGCGCTCTAATCATCGGGATTTTGACTTCCTAAGTTCAATCGTTTTCTCGCTGCCGTAACCGCTCCGGAAAAAAGCTAACCGTTGCCCGCCACTTCCACGCGCCGGATCCCCGCGCGTGCGGCTTCGTCTGTAACGTGCGCTTTCACGTTCCGAATTTGAATCTTGTGTGCGACATCGCCGTCCCCAATTCCAACACGCTCTGTCTCTGTCTCTCTGTCCCTCCCCACTTATTTATTCTCCATTTTCTCTCTCCTCATCCATCTAACCTCCTCCATTGTCCGCACGATCTTTCCTTCTTCCTCAGTTGGGTCTCTCTGCTTTCTTCTTTGTCAGCCATCTTGATTCGACGACATGTTCCGCCTGAGCAACAACCTTATCGGCATCCTCAACTTCGCCACCTTCCTCATCTCCATCCCCATCCTCGGGGCCGGCATATGGCTCGCGAACCGGGCCGACACCGACTGCGAGAAGTTCCTCGAGAAGCCCATCATCGTGCTCGGGGTCTTCCTCATGGCCGTCTCTATCGCGGGCCTCGTCGGCGCGTGCTGCCGCGTCTCCTGGCTACTCTGGCTCTACCTCCTCGTCATGTTCCTCCTCATCCTCCTCCTCTTCGCCTTCACCGTCTTCACCTTCGTCGTCACCAACAAGGGCGCCGGCGAGGCCCTGTCCGGAAAAGGGTACAAGCAGTACAAGCTCGGGGATTACTCACACTGGCTGCAGAAGCGGGTGAACAGCACCAAGAACTGGAACAAGATCAAGAGCTGCTTAATCGACAGCAAGGTCTGCGACGCTTACGCCAAGAAGTATGCTAAAGATACTCTGGTGGACGACTTCTACAACGAGCACCTGTCGGCTCTTCAAGTAACTCTCTCTCTCTCTCTCTCTCTCCCCAAGTAATTGCAGCAGTTTTTTTTCTCTTCCTTGTCCTGTGCTGTTTGAATTTGAAGTTCATTGCGCATACGAGTACCTGTTGTGGGTTTGTGTCCTCAGTGATTGTTCTGTCAAGTGTTGGATTGAGCGCGAGTAATTGATAGCCAAATTAAGGCGATTTTCCCGTGGAATATTCGGCATGCTTTCGCTCCTTGCACAATGCTAAAGCCAATATCTTTGAGGGCTTGTTGACTAAACCCGATGGATCTATTCAATCGCTCGTTCTGCGGTTCTTGTGTTTGCCATGCTTAGGGTGATGATGGAGCATGGTGCTCTCTGGATTCCTCTCTGTTTTGGGGGCTTGATCCTGCATAGGGAATTCGCTGCCCGCTCAATTAGGATTCCATTCCAACTTCTGTGGGCAAATTGGAAGACGCGACTTTCTTATCGGCCGTGAATCGAATAGCTCTTATGGCGAACTAATAGAAAATCTTGATGTGTTTCTTCATGTCGAATGTCCCTTCCATGCATTTCCTCCTGATTTCATTAAACTGGTCTGGCGCAGTTGTGGTCGTCGTCGTCCCAATTTCGAAACTTTTACAGAGACCAATGCTGTCATGGACTTGGTTCTTATGCTGCTGTTTTGTTACTGGAGATGATAACTGTCATCTGTTTGAGTTTGTTGGTTTCCTCTGTTAATCGTTCTCTGGTTCGAAGTTTGGAACTAACCACGTGACTGCGCCTTTCGCAGTCCGGTTGTTGCAAGCCGCCGGATTCCTGCAACTTCACCTACGTGAGCCCGACCGTCTGGAACGCGGGTTCAACCGCGACCTTAACGGACTCGGACTGCAGCGCATGGAACAACAGCGACACCGTGCTGTGCTACAACTGCCAGTCCTGCAAGGCCGGGCTGCTGGACAACCTCAAGAGCGACTGGAAGAAGGTCGCCATCGTCAACGTCATCGTCCTCGTCATCCTCATCGTCGTGTACTCAGTCGGGTGCTCCGCGTTCCGGAACAACCAGGAGGACCACGCCTTCTGGAAGGGGCGGAACTGAATGTACGTAGCCGTGCCGACGAGCAGCGACGGCTTAGATGCCTAGTAGAGCGTGTTAAAGAGCGATTAGCCGATCTCGCGTTTCTAATTCGCGCCTGTGTAGTTCTAAATTTGAGCTGAGATGTCTGTCTGTATGATCTTGTATAGAATTGCATTTTGTGGAGCTGGATCATGTTAGGGTCTATCCATTGGGAATTAGTCGAATCGAAAGGTTTGAATACACTTATTTAAAAGAAAAAAAAATGATCGGATTTTAGTTGAGAATAATGAACCAGTAAAAACTTCTATTTTTTTTTTTTAAATATTCGCGCAGGGCTGATTGGCTCGAGCTGAAATTGAGCCTATAAATATGTTTAGAAATAACATTCGAAGTTATTTTTTTTTGTTGCAGAACTTGAAGTTTGACATTTTTCAATTTCGAAAAACTCAGTGTCCGAAATTAATCATAGATTCCAAAACGTAAACGGTGTTCCTCGCTCTCCAAATTTTGATTTGGAAAGACTTCAAGAAAAAAAAAGTAGTTGGAGGTCCCTTCAAATGGACTTATCTTAAAAAAAAAAAAAGCAGCTCGGTGCACGATAGCATTTCGCGATACGGGGGTTCGGGAAAGGGCCCCACCATAAGGGTGAAAGGAGGCAAGCCTTACCCTGCACTTGCAAGAGCTGCGTTCAAGGCTCGAACCGTGATCTCCAGGTTACACGGTAACACTTTAACCAGATGCGCCAAGGCTTCCCTTCAAATGGGCTTATCTTATTGCTAATGGTACCATCTTGGATGAAAAGACATCCTTTTGATGTGTCTTTTGTGTTTTGTTCTCTTGGGATGATATGTCCTTTTATCTTATTAACTTTGTCAAAATCCAGGTACCAACGCCAACATCGCAGTCCGATAATTGTACTCGTGCCTCCCCTAAAAGGATTTTCTGGTGTTTGAATTTGGATATTCTCAATTTATTCAAAAGTCATCTTTCTATTAAATATTATGTAAAATTCGAGATTATAAACTCGAGTTCGAGCTCAGATTTTATTAGTAACTATAGACTGTAGTTGAGCCCGAGTTGAGCTTGAGCTCGGCAATTTAACTCGGCTCGATTACACCTTCAGTATGGCCGGATCATGCCACACCCTCCTATTCATCTGCCTCCTGGGCCTCAGTGGTGTCAACTGTCTAGTAGTTTGTCCTGAGCAATGTTGGATTAACTTACGATTAACATTAAAAAATTCTACCCACCGATCAAGTGGTCGCGTGGTAGGGAGTAGACCTGCTGTGGCCTCCGCTGAGTAGTACTCGCGGGTCGCGGGGTCGAAACTTACTCGCCCCTTGGTGGTGTCTTACCTGGAGCGCCGTGGTGGTGGGGTCCTGCGGCGTCTCCCCGAGGATTAGTCGGGTTCACGGCCCCGGTTCGAGCTTTGCTCACCAGCCTCCGGACACCTCGGTTATAAAAAAAAACATTAAAAAATTCTGACATATACTAGATAGTTTGGCAAGCTGAAAATGAGCATGTCTCGAAAGTTGGTCACATTGCTTAGTAAATCAAATTCGTTGTGGAAGTTTGCAAGAATCGGATGGTATGATTTAATAGAAAAAAAAAAGGAAAAGGAAAGAAAATAAGAGAGAACTATTAATCATGAAACTTTTGATAATGCCGCTTTACCAGCGGGAGTGGAACGTCCTACGTGTTCTTGGGTTCAAAAACGTCGCTATTGATCAGCAGCCACTACACTACCGTCTTTAACTCGAGTTTCGCTCGATCAATCCCTCGAAAATTGACTAACTTAGTTTCGAGTCGAGCCCGAGTTCAGGCCACTCGAATATCCTGTCAAATCGACTTCAAGAGGGTCACTATTCAACTCGTTAAGCTCATGAGCCGAATCGAGCCGAATTGTTCTCGTGACCTCGATCGAGTCGAATTGAGTTTTCATTATTTCAAACGTCATATTTAATACTCACAGTAGTACTTAAACTTACGTAATATTTGAGCTTATGGAATTCGATCTTTATAGATGACCATTAGCAATGTCATGAGGTAAATAATTTCTTAAAGAGAATGCTATCATATATTAAAATTTAATTTCGTTATTCATTCCATTCGCTAAATTTTTGAACATGGACAAGGCCGGATTTGGATGAGCAACAATGGAGCGGCCGCGAACGATGATGGGGGTGTAGCTTGGGCCGACTGCTAGCACTGGGGTGGTGGCCGAATGGGGATGATGCTCAGTGATGGAGAAGGATGCCACAAGGGGTAAAGATGGCGGCCGGATGAGGTGGTGCTCTATGGTGGAGGAAGTATAAGAGAAAAATCAAATTGTTAATTTTTTATTATTCTAACTCAACTGACACGTCTCAATTCAATATTGAATGAGAATAAAAAAATGCGTGTCCAGTTAACAATTGACCTAACAATTTGTAATCATTGAATTTTTTTGACCCAAATGGGGGTGGGGAAAAGTAGGAGTGTTGATATAAAAGCATCGGGCTCGATTAATTAACTCACAAGGTCACATTTGTCCTCGTCGGTCAATCCTACTAATGATGCAGGAATAACCAATTATAAGGCACAATCGATAAGTTTTGACACGACCCTGCTAGCTAGCCAAGCCATATCGGTTTATATTCATGCTAAAACAAGTTCATGCCATATCTTATGCCGGTTGGTTCATGAGCGGGAGCATTCGAATCATCAGAACATTCCCTAAGTTCCATTATGTTTCTATCGATATATCCATCGGTGTCGATGTGTATTCAAGCCTATGCTGATTCTGACTTGCTAAGGTGGTTTGAAGGTATCAATCCGGCAAAGAATGAATCGATTCAATGGACAAGTTGCTCATATGCAACTAAGATGTTGAATTGCAAGTTCATTATTGATTCTAAATCTACTGATCAACCATCTTGCATAAAAGGCTATTATGGACTAGTTCATGCATACTCAATGTCTATTCAAGCCAAAGTAGGTTCTGGTCATGGTACTGCGGGCATTCGACTCAGCAGATTAATCTTTGAGTTCTGACATAGCTCCATCAATACGTACCCCTTGATCCCATCGACAAGTGCAATAACGTCTATGTTCATTCAGGCCAAGATAGACTATGGTTGCAACTTTTTACGATGGATTGTTGTCACAAGTGTCGTCAAGATTGTTGATATTTCCATTGGTGTTTCTATGCCGGTTCAACAAGTTAGTAGCAGATTTCGAAGCTAATCATTAACAAATCAATGGAAGGCTATTCTAAACCATGTCCTCACTGGTTTGGTGATATTTCAAGTTGGTTATTTACTAGACCAGACCTATGGATGAATTTGGAGGAGAACGACATAGTTGAAGAGTCAAGGTGTCATAAATGTAATCTTAGTTTCCGGGTCTTTATAGTCATAATTATGTTAATGGGCTGAGGCTGTTCAAGATGATTCCTTTCATTATTTGATGACCTTTTATGGTGTCTTTTGGGCTGTCCTAGGCTATTGCATGAATTTAGAGTTTTTTCATGCTTTAAAGTGCATTGAGTTATTGAGTCTTTTAATTTATAGCTTTGTATAAGACTTTGTAGTGGAGTTGTTTTTAAGAGTCTTAACTAGATGAATCACTAAGGATTTGTCAATTTTGGGAATTCTAAGAGTCATTTGCTCTGTTTAGTTTTATCTCTATAAATAGAGGTATAAGCTCCATTATAAGAGAAGACTTTGATGAATGAGAATATTAGAGATTTGCCTTTATTTTGAGCATATCTTGGAGAGTGGATAACTCTTATTTTTAGTTTCTTTGCCCTCAGAGTTTGGATTACTCCTTGGTGGTGAGCTAAGAAACTTTTTATTCTTGGTTGGTGGCTTGTCCTTTACACCTTGGTGGTGAGCTTATCTATCTTGAAGTTTTTTTATCCTTAGCTAGTGGCTTGTCTTTTAGGCCTTGGTGGTGAATTTCGATGATCTCAATTTTGTTCTTTGGCTAGTAGAACGTCCTTTAGGCCTGTCGCGACCCTAAGAATTTTTTTCGATCTGGTTAACGAATTATTAGGTTTATAAGATGAATTAACATAATACGGACCCTCCAAAGTTCTACCGAATCGCAACTTTGGTTTTTGTTCAAATGGTTTTAAAATTTGGAGTCGCCACTAATCATTTTTGGTAGGTTGATTAGATACCTAAGTAAATTAGCGGGATGACTAAATTACTTCTACGAACCAGAGATTATGAGTTCGGGGACTTGGTTACACTAGTTAATTAAAACTAATGCCCTTTCGGTACCTTAATTTTATGGATATTTTAATTTGGCAACTCAAGCTTAGTTTATTCCTAAGACTCTAGTAGGGTGTTCTCTTTTTGTATTTTCACTTTTTATATAGGATGCATGGATGGTATTTTTTTTTATTTTCAAAGTGTTAAAAATTTCTTAAAGCTGAAAGAGGGAGTGTGTTAACGACTTCTGTGCAGTGTTACAGTTTACTCATTCTGGGGTCTGGTGATTCAAAAATAAAACGGTAGGAAGTCAATGACAGTAAATAAAGACCTCTAATGGATGGCCAAGCTTTGGCTTGGCTCTCCCCTTTGGGGTTTAATGGTGTAGGAATTAAATTACGGGAATTTAAATAACAATAAGTAAAAACCTCTAATAGGCGGCCTAGCATTGGCTTGGCTCTTCCCTTTGGGGTTTGATGGTGCAAGAATTTAAATTGCAGAAAATAAACGACCTCCAGTGGATGCGCTTTGCCTTTCCATTCTGAGGTTTTAGTTCTTTAAAATAAAATACAACAAATTGTTTCAACAATTTGAACGAAAATCCGTTGACGAGTCGGCTGCAAATTTGATGGGCACCTTGGAATTTGTTTGCGCCCACTTTGCACCTCCATGAAATTTATCGTTGATACGGAGTTGTCCCTTTTTTTTTACCTGGCATAAAATATGGGAAAAATGGAGATGGAGAAAGTGTATATAATTTGTGCTAATTTGAGACTAAAATTACAAATAAATGAATAAATAAAAATACTTAGCTTGAATTTGCTTGCTCGTTGACGAGGATGAACTCTTGATTTATGTTGATTGATGAAGGAATTGGTGATGATAACTCTTAACTTTAAACTCCCATCATCTTCAAAATTTTCTCTCTTTTTTTGGTATTTTCGTTCTCTTCAATTTTTCTTCAATCTCCCAAAATCCTCTCAAATATCCAAAATTTTCTCTCAAAAAAAATTCCCCTTCTCAAACTCACTTCTTCCTTCTTTTATAGCCTATTTGCCACGCCCCGAACCCCAATCGAGCTCGCGACATCCTGCTCATGCATTTTTAATTTTCTACTCGCGCTCGCCTGGTCCACAATATGCGACGGCCCAAGGAGTCTCTTCGTCACGACTAGACGACGAGTCCTTCAATCTCCTGAACCTGCGGAAGCAAATTTCCTATTCCATACAAGCATGATAATGGGGTAGCATAAACTAGAAGGAACAACACACAATATCATTATATACAAATCAAACGTTAGGTACAGACTCCCAAAAGAAAATACAACCTATGGTCTCGTCACCTACGCTCACTCGATCTCAAAAAGAAACTAAACCGCCATCATCTGACTCAGTCCACTGGCTCCTCCTCTGGGTCCTCCTTAGGATCCTCCTCGGGGTCCTCCTCAAGGTCCTCCTCTTGGTCAGTGTCCATGGCCTCGCCCTCATTATGGCCGTCGATCTCTAAGCGCCCTGGGGACAGCAACTCGTACAGTGGCTCGGGATCAATCACCTCTCCTCCGTACTCAGCAGGCTGTAAGAAGACGGGGTCCTCCTCCATAGGTATCGGAGCATCTCTTAAAGGTCCCTCAAAACCATACAGACCCTCTCTAAACCAAGCCTCGAATCTATGGGGTACAAAATGTGGACCACCCTGATTTACCCATACTGTGGTCAGACGTCGGCGCCACATCACGGCATGCATATCAAAATGGAGGGTAACCTCTGACTCCATTTGCACGGGCATACCAAAAAGGATAGGGGGTGCGGCCATCACTGGCGTCCTGGATCTGTAAACAAGGCAACCACTGCCAGTGAGTCGAAGACTCAGCAAACTCACCACTAATCTTAGCGTAGGATAGAGTATACTAGTGGGTTTGGTCCTATCCAGTAACTAGGGTTTCAACTCACTTAACCCGAGTACCCTCACTGGTTATAAATACTCAACCCCCCCAAGCGTGGATAGTCAAACTACACGTAACAAGGCAAAATTATAACATGCAGACGGGCAATCAACAGGCAATGCCAGCAAATCAATATGGAAAGACAGATGCATGCATTCAGATTGCCTCGAGTGATCCCAGTGGATCCTGCCAGCTTATCTCTCCCATTCCCATCAGGGCTCATCCTACAGTGCCACTTGGCATCGTGCCTCAACCCGCGTGTGGTACGCTTCGGGTTGGCATGCTTATCCTTCCATTTCCCCGCGTAAAGACGCCTCAGGGCTCATCCTACATGAGGTGACTCATGCCATGCTCACAGTACATGATGCCTAGACAAATTCACAGTGTATCGATTTCAGAGCAGGCAATTTCAGAGATTTCATAGGCAAGGAAGTATAACAATCCGACAATTGGTCTAACAACCCATATCCATCGGAGTGTGCTACATGCGGACCCAGAACTTGGCACGGAATTTCACAAACAACTGGATTCGATTCGAGTACCCTACACAATTATATCAAACATTTACTTCTTCTTAAAACGGACCCCCAATAAACTCAATCGTGATTTACTTCACCCTTAGAATTCATTTGTTTCAGAATTCAGTCCAATCGGGCTTGATGGCTCGGCCCAACTTGGTCTTTACTATTCAACCTCGGTCCAGCCTCGGCCCACAATTAAAGCTTGAAATTACTTTTGGGGCCCAATTAATCTTATTAAATTTTATTAAACCAATTACTAAAGCCCAATGATTCATTCTTAAATTTTAGGCCCATTAAGTAAATTAAGCCAATTTGGGTTTAAGGCCTATCTACTATTCACGAGCCTATGATCTAATTATAATTAATTAAATACCTTAAAGCCCATTCTTTTTATTAATTTTCGAATGAGGCCCAAGCCCATTTGTTAAGGTAAGCCTATTAAGCCCATTTTAGCATATTTAGGCCCAATTTAGATCCCTAAGCCCATATACATTATTTCGCCCTAAAATTTTATATTCAATACTTTAATTAAGGCCTAATTACTGTAAATTTTCGTCTATTTGAAGCCCACTATTAAAATTTAAGCCACGAATTTTATTTTGGCCCAATTAGCTTGGAATTAAACCCCTAAGCCCAATTGCATTCTTTGGCCCATTGTTTCACACGCCCAAATCCCTCATTTCGGCCCATAATCAACAAATTTGAAGCCCAATCCCTATAGACCAGCCCGCACATTCGGCCCATGTCCTATTTTCCCACTTAAATCTAATACACATTAACCAAAATCACCCATTTACTAATCCAATCACATACACCAGCCTTAGATTCATTCAATCACATGTGCATACATCATCCCTAGGCCTTGATTAGTAGTGTGGCTTACTTATTAGGGGGCTGGAATTCGGCGACCAACACAACGGCCCTCAAAGGGCCGAACGATGGCTCACGGCCCGCGAAGGAGGAGGCAACGGCGTGGCTGTTCCAGCGGTCTCACGGGGCTTCAAGGGCCTAAAAATGGTAGCTTCGTGAGTTAGGGAGAGTGAAGGACCGAGTGGGACAAGTTGGAATGGCCGGAGCACCTACAGTTCCAACGTCGGGCGGAGAAATAAAGGGGAGAGGGGACTGATCGAGGTGCGAAATAAAGGTACCCCGTAGTGGAAATGGAAGGAAAGAGGGGCTAGGGAACTTATCAAGTGGAGATGAGGCCGGTGGTGGTGGTTGGACGGTGCGGCAACAACGGGACGATGGCGCGGGGTAGTTCGGGCGAACGGTTGAAGAAGGAAGAAGAAGAGAGAACCAAGAGGAAGAGAGGGAGAGAGATCACGAGAGAATGAGGGGGAGGGGAAGAGTGGCCGGCCGAATAGGGGTTATAAGGGAGAGAGAGAAAGAGATTATAGTGAAATAAAAATAAAGGAAAAAGGTTATAGTGGGAGTTGGTAGGTTTAGGTTGTACTTGATGGAACTTGATGGATTTGATGGACATTCTTGGAAATTATACCATTGATTTGATTGATGTGATTGATTGATTGATGTGACACTTGATTGATGTGACATCTGATTTGACTTGCCTCGATTTGCGTGCCAAATGCACCGATCGGGTCCCGAGCGCAAACGAATTTTGGACTGGATTTGGTTTCGGTCTATCGTCTCCACTCTCAAAAATCCTAATTTATCTAATTCTAAGGACTGAGTATTTACCGGGGGCTTTTTGGTAATTTTCCATTCACGTCTTGTTTCTCGACGTGCATCGGCTGTCTGCCCTTCGGGCGACGCTTTTGAAACTGCTTTCATTTCTTCATTGTGTTTATCTTTCTAATTCGATTGTCCGATGTCAGATTTTATTTTGTGGTCAATTTCATTAAATATCGACTCTGTCTTAGTTTCAGACCAACGGGCGGCTGGTTGGGAAAATTTCCCCAGGTAGCCTTTCCCCTTCGGTCGGTCGTCCCAGGGTAACTAATCCTGAGTGAGCGTCGATCAGAGTGTATTAATGAAGTGTTTCCATTCATTTAGAAATTCCGATAAACGGGTCGAATTTTCAGACTGTCACACTATTCATCCATCTCCCATTCTAATTTTTCCACTAACTCTATCTCCAATTTTAATTCCTCTTCTAACTTTTCTTCATCTTCATCTTTCTTTCTCCATCTCTATCTCACATTTTAATTTCTCCACTAACTCTTCTTCATATTCATCTTCCCTTCTCCATATCTATCTCCCATTCTACTAACTCTTCTTCATCTTCATTTTCCCATCTCTATTCTCATCTTATTTTCTTTATCTTATCTTCTCCATTTCCTCTTCTCCATCTTCCCATTTTCATCTCATCTTCTCCATCTTCTCTTTTCCATCTTCCATTCTCTATTCTAATTTCTCCACTAACTCTTCTTTTTGTTATTTACAAAATAATCCCTCAAGTGTTAGGTATTTGTACTCTAGTCCATGAGATTTTAAGTATTTGCAATTCAGTCCCTGGAGAAATATTTCTTTAAGTCCAAATCTCCTCACAATTTTCGACACACCTACCGCATGTTGAATTTAAGCTCATTCTTGCTATTGAAAATAATGTAAAATTTAATTAAAGCCCTTTTTGTAAAATTGAGTCATTCTTGGTACAATTGGGCCAAGATAAAAATTTGAAATATTAGAGAACAATGTCACAACTCCTAAAAGTGAAAAATGAAAATAAATTGACTTAAATTGAATTTTTTTAGGCCCGATTCGAGATTATGCTCGTGAAGGAATACACGACCCCGAATGACTCAATTTTACAAAAATTAGATGTCAACAGCTGCCATTTGACCCCGATGTGGGGTGATTCTTGATAGGGGATATGAAATAAAGTCACCGCTCAAATGGGTTATCAATGGTCACCTGTAATGTTTAAGATCGAGAAGCGATTGCCTCCTTCCCTTCGGCTATCGTGCCTTTTGCGAGAAAACCCATCGTCTTGGGGAACGCGGAAACTGTTCAACACACAACTCACTGTGAATATGGGACGTGTATGGAAATAGGGTCGTTTTTCATCATCCTGTCATGCTCCATTCTACACATTCGATGCATCATGTGTAGATCATGTTCCAAGTCAGAATCGGCAAATTAAACATGCAGAAGAGTCACGCATGAATCATGGCATATGCAAACGCAATGCAGATGTAGCAATTTTTTAGCATCATGCATGTTTACGAAATGTGCAAGTATATCAAGAATTGGAAAATTTCTTGTGAAAGGGGAATTACGAATTGCCCCTGGATTGAGAGTCTACTCTTTAAGTCGAGGAGTGGCCCGTATCTGTGTTTGCCCTTATACAGAATTTGGGCCTTTTCAATGTTAACAACCATGATGGTTGTCAGTCGAACGCCCTTTTCCGATTCAGGGTAGCCATCAATTTCCCCCATTTTCATTAGAATGGATATTATCATATGATTCTAATTTTGCCCCTTTGGGCTGTTTTCTTCGACATGTTAAATGTTAGTATTAATATCTCCCGTCAAAAGAAAAAGAGATATGTTAGCCGATATTAGAGGGGATTTCTTCGACATGTTGAATGCATTGCATGAGTCTCTTATCAGCTTCACCGAATCGAGTTTGTCTCCATTTTCGGTGGGCATTTCACCATTAGAGCCAAGGTTGTGGCAGAGTATCGACTTTGGTATCGCTCGTCGAGTATTCCTGTTTCCTTCTGCAAAAGAAATATGCAAAAAGTTGTATTATTCATTTACAATACTTACAACATTTCCATCCACGAGGATCGAACTCAGGACGTCTCGAACTACTGTTATTCCCCATGCCATTTGGTTCACAAGACCACAGGTGTTCATGGAGGTTCCTCTTAGGGGTTAATTTTCGGATGGCATAGTCTTGTTGTATTGGGCAATTTTACACCATGATGTTTTTTCAAGGCAATTTACGATCCCTGTTAAGACAGAAGAAAGTAATTTAGAATTCGAGATGATCATGGGTAAATTAGAATGATACAAAATTACCCTTCTTTGAGATTGCTTGGGTCTTTCGTTTGGGTTTTTCTTCGTTTGAAGCCGTCCATTCAGTGATAATATTCGCAAATTGATTTGCCCCCAGTTTCATTCAACAAGAGGACTTCGCATTTGAATATGATTGTATTCTTGGGGCCATTTGCAAATTCCTGAAAATGCAGGGGATTCGATTTAAAACTCTGAGCAATTTGAGGGTAAATTGAAACGATACGGATTTACCCTTCAAGCCTACGCAGATTTTTTTACTCGCAATTAATGTTATCCCGAGTTTGATGAAGCAACGGATCCATGCATTTACTAAGAGGGAGAAGGATTACTACTTTCCGCTTTTGCACAGATTACAGACATCAATAAAAGCAGAACAAATCCTACGCAAGGAAGTAAAATGCATGCACTCATTCAGGATCTGCTTGGTTTCTTTTGTGGGTTTTCCGGTGATTAGCCAGCTTCGTTCCAGATCTGGTACGCATTGGACATGTTGACGGTCTCGTGATCACTAGCTTTGAAATACAGGCTCCGTGTGCACATTACAGCCCTAGTGCTTCATCAACATTGAACTGGTTGATTATGGCGGTGAGTTCATCGTTAATGCCACTTGCCTAGTGATGATACATCTCTCCTTCCCTGGGAGGCATCACTGCTGACCCCATGGGCTCGGTCTTTTCATGCTTTTCCCCAACAGAACTTGACCCTGTCATAAACTGGTCTAACTCACCTCTTAAACGAGCATTTTCGATCCTTAGATAATGCATTTCATCGAGAGTGAGAAGGCTATTGCAGTTAGGGTAGGTGACAGAGTCAAAAGCCTATTTATACATCTTGTTCTCCGCTCGGAGGTTTTCATTTTCAGCTCTTAAAAACTCGGCTTCGTTACGCTCATGACGAGTTTTTACTCGGGTTCACCTATTCTGAAACTAGAACTTGATTTGCGAAGGTTCAAGTCCTAGCTCTTGACTCAGTTCCATTTTCTGTTTGCCGTTTGGCATAGGACACATTCTAAAGAAATCCTCAAGCCTTTGTACTTGCTCTTCAGTATGGTGACGGTAACGCTTCTTTTGACCCTTACTGTTGTTGTCCTTATTTTTATTGAGATCTTGGACGTCATCGACGGAAGGGCTAGGCTCCATGGGCTCGATCCCAAACATGGCTTCGAACTTTTCCTCTCCCATATTCAGCAGGTAACGATAACTCTCAAGTGTGTTAGGTTGAGACATCTTCGATTTGGTTAATGATCTCTCAAGGTTTATTGTCTCTTCTTGCATTTTCACTCTCTCTAAATTTTTCTAAGTAACTGTGTATGCTTCGAAACTCTCTTCAGAGTTTTAGATGAAGATTATCAGAAGAATGGCTCCCTTTTTTAAAATTTACGCATGGGTTTAGAAATTGTATTACTCCCCCCGAGAAATCTGTCTTTTTCAACCTCTTTACCGTGTCTCTTGCACGGTTTGCTTTCTTTTGTCTTTTCGCAGTAGAAGTCCCTGTCGTCATATCTCTCGCTTATCTCCACTATTGATTTTGTTGGTGCGTTCTCCTATAAAGATGGATCCCATCTTTTTTTCCGCTGCAAATTTTCTTTGTCCCCCACCTACGTCGTCCTTTTCCTCTTCTTTTTCGAAGCAGTGGTATCACGTCAAACCTTTTCTGCAAAGATATCGGAATTGCTCGGCTCGAGATCGTCGTCTGACGGGGATTCGAACCAACGAGGGTGGTGTTAATAGAGAATGGTAGATAGGGAAATCTTGACTGGTTGATACTGTCACTACGAAATCAGTATTTACTTCAAAGCAGATTACCATCTTCGCATTCTACTAGTCTGCTTCACCTATCTCCTCCTTTCTTTCGTATCCTGTTCGTCTGCCTTGATTTCCTCCTTGATAATGGCCAATCTCCCTACCCACATCTTCCCAGCCGACATTATGTTCAAATGGGAGAGGCTCTATCATCTTCTCGGCCGAAGCTATATTTATATAGCCCATCATCCGAGTGTCGAAGCTGAGATCCTCGAAAAATTCAGGGAGATAAATGCTTCTTCGGTCAAAGGTACCAGCTTGGAGAGGGAATACAGAGCGTTCCCACATGTCTTCATCAACTTTCTGGAAACTTGCCGGAACACTCAAGAAACGGTCACCTTAGTCCACGTCGTGAGAGCTCGCTATCAAGATCGATCTGAACGCCTAGAGTCTACAAAACTAACGGTTGCCTAGTACAAAAAGGCTGTCAAGTCTGCCGAAGAACGTGCCTCGCTATTGGTCCACGAGAGAGAGAAGATGGTGGAACGCCTAGCTTTGAACTAGACTTACTTTGAGCATGACCCGAGCGATATCGTGATGAGGTTCAGATATGAGTGGCTGGAGGAAAGGGTCGATGATCTAACGGCAGATATAGCTTTCGAGAGAGACTTGATTGAGAATCTGAGATTCGCCGTTGAACATCATGAGGTTAATGCAGCCAGACAAAAGGAGAAATGTATTCGCTTGTTCTTCAAGCTTACAGATCTTGAATCCCATCTCGCTCAGTGTAGGTAGAATATTAGTTTCATAGAAAGCCAATTGAGCTCTTTTGTGATGTTTATTAGGACTCAATTTGGTTTTACTTTTCCTTCCCAGTGAGTGGTTGTAAATCTCATTGATGAATGGAATGAAAGGAAAGTTTCGCATCTCTTGCGCTGTGATCTTCTTGCCATATCTTCTTCTGTATAGCATGATAGAACGGTTCAAAACCCTGGAGGCACCGATGCTTAACATTTTTCTCGATATTAGCTACTTCAGACAATAATATCAAGAACATTGAATCAACTTTCGACAGCGGACCCCATTAGCCACCTTGATCCCCGTGAGCTAGCCACGTGAATTATTGCAAATACGACCATTTGATTAGTGCGCCAATAAATAAACCAGGCCACCTGTTGCGTGCCCCACTTTACTCATGCTCATCTCTTTCGGCGTCTATTTGTTTGTGTCGGCAGCCCGTAGTGTTGATAGAATGCCCTGTAGCGTTGGCAAAAATGCCTGTGGGCCATGTTCAGTAATAAAATACTGGTCCTTCAAAATCCTCCACGTGTTTCGAATCCGAGGAAGGTGAAGAGGCGAGGCTTTGTTGATTTAATCAGAAAGGCATTGCAAGGTCGAATCAACATATTTGTCTCACAGATTCCTATTACAAAATGTATACTTTTCAAAAATACATGACCCTCCAAATACATTAAAAATGCCCCCATTCTCGATCTAGATACATTCACTACTCCCATCAAAATACATGGCTTGTACATGCCGACTGATTGACACGATTCTATATCCGGGATTTCTTTGCTTGCCCCTAGGATTATCAGTTGCGGCATCAGCCATTTCCGTTCTTTTGTATTATTCAAGATCATTTCTGGGGTATTGTTGAGCCCAATTTTACTCCCGCTTGGAGTACCTATAATTCCCTGCAAAAGTAGAGAAAATAATGAGTATGTGATCGAAGAGAGGTCGGTTCATGACACCTAGATTATTCCAATTTTATTTTTCAATTTATGAGAAATTAGAAAAAAAATTTCTTAGAAAAATATGGGCGAATTTCTTCAAAAAAAAAAAAATTCTTACAGATTTCATAAATATGATAAATTCCTTTGATATTTACTAAATTTCTCAAAAGAATTTAATTTTTTTTATCAAAATGAATTTCCAAGATAAATTTGTTGAGAAAATCTTGGGTCCATTGAAGTATTAAGAAAAAAATGTGACAAAATCTTTCATTCATTAAGAAAATTCCCTTAAAGAATTTTTCCGCATTCATTATTTTAAAAAATGGGATATCAATTTAATTTTTTTTATTTTCTTCTGAAAAATGACCATGGTATTAAATTCAAAATTTGACCGATACCTAACATGGACCGACCAAAAATAAATACAAGATAAAGTTAGAAAACTTTCTTTCACCGTGAAAAATACCATGCAAATCACATAGACACACACATGAATTATGAGTTTAAATCTTAGCCTACCTACTATAAAGGCTCACAAGTTGAAGCAGAAGACTTACGGCAAGGCGACAATCTCGCGTACATAATCAAGATTAGCCGTGATCCCACGACGTAATCAGGATTAGCCGGGCCTTTCCACTTCGGCTGCTCGAACTAAAAATTAAAACCACCGCTTTGGTAATCTTACCAAGTTTGAGGCCTAACTTTTAAAGCTCATTTTTGAAAAGAGGTTCGAGATTGAGTCTGGGCTAACTTTCGACGTAATCTCACGCCGAACGCTAGAACCAAATCACAATACCATCCTAAAACTAGTGGTCCAAGTCCGATCATAGGACGTGTGTGGTGTAGTGCTAAAACAATTAAACATGCACAACAATTAAATGCAAACACTGCTTCAATATTTCAAAAATTAAATAACAATTCTCACACGCCAAACCTGCAAAACAAAGGGTTAGCCAAACACTCTACCCCTTGTAACTTCCATCTGCAATACCATTTAACACATAAATATTAGGATCCACCCAATTCAAACCAAATGGATTTTCACGAAATTTTCGTACCTAAGTCCTCTAGGTTCTTAAATTTTTAAAAATTAAGAATACATCCCCAGTGGAGTCGCTAAGCTGTGGCGACCCTAAGAATTTTTTTCGATCGGGTTAACGGATTATTAGGTTTATTAGATGAATTAACCTAATACGGACCCTCCCAAGTCCTACCAAATCGCAACTTTGGTTTTTGTTCAAATGGTTTTAAAATTTGGAGTCGCCACTAATTATTTTTGGTAGGTTGATTAGATACCTAAGTAAATTAGTGGGAGGACTAAATTACTTCTACAAACTAGGGATTATGAGTTCGGAGACTTGGTTACACTAGTTAATTAAAACTAATGCCCTTTCGGTACCTTCATTTCATGGATATCTTAATTTGGCAACTCAAGCTTGGTTTATTCCTAAGACTCTAGTAGGGTGTTCTCTTTTTGTATTTTCACTTTTTATATAGGATGCATGGGTGGTATTTTTTATTTATTTTCAAAGTGTTAAAAATTCTCTGAAGCCTAAAGAGGGAGTGTGTTAACGACTTCTGTGTAGTGTTACAGTCTACTCACTTTGGGGTCTGGTGATTCAAAAATAAAACGGCAGGAAGTCAATTACAGTAAATAAAGACCTCCAATGGATGGCCCAACCTTGGCTTGGCTCTCCCCTTTGGGGTATAATGGTGCAGGAATTAAATTACGGGAATTTAAATAACAATAAGTAAAAACCTCCAATGGATGGCTCAGCCTAGCATTGGCTTGGCTCTTTCTTTTGGGGTTTGATGGTGCAAGAATTTAAATTGCAGAAAATAAACGACCTCCAATGATGCGCTTTGCCTCTCCATTCTGGGGATTTAGTTCTTTAAAATAAAATACAACAAATTGTTTCAACAATTTGAACTAAAATCTGTTGACGGGTTTGCTGCAAATTTGATGGGCATCTTGGAATTTGTTTGGGCCCACTTTGCACCTCCATGGAATTTATCATTGATACGGAGTTGTCACTTTTTTTTTACTTGCCATAAAATATGGGAAAATGAGAGATGGAAAAAGTGTATACAATTTGTACTAATTTGAGACTAAAATCACAAATAAATGAATAAATAAAAATACTTAGCTCGAATTTGCTTGTTCGTTGACGATGATGAACTCTTGATTTATGTTGATCGATGAAGGAATTGGTGATGATAACTCTTAACTTTAAACTCCCATCATTTTCAAAATTTTCTCTCTTTTTTTGGTATTTTCGTTCTCTCCAATTTTTCTTCAATCTCCCAAAATCCTCTCAAACATCCAAAATTTTTTCTAAAAAAAAATTTCCCTTCTCAAACTCACTTCTTCCTCCTTTTATAGCTTATTCATGTATCTCCCATTCTAATTTTTCCGCTAACTCTATTTTCCATTCTAATTCCTCTGCTAACTGTTCTTCATCTTCATCTTTCTTTCTCCATCTCTATCTCACATTCTAATTTCTCCATCAACTCTTTTTCATATTCATCTTCCCTTTTTCATATCTATCTCTTATTCTACTAACTCTTCTTCATCTCCATCTTCCCATCTCTATTTTCATCTTATTTTCTTTATCTTCTCTTCTCCATCTCCTCTTCTCCATCTTCCCATCTTCATCTCCTCTTCTCCATCTTCTCTTCTCCATCTTTCCTTCTCTATTCTAATTTCTCTACTAACTCTTATGTTTTTATTTACAAAATAATCCTTCAAGTGTTTGGTATTTGTACTATAGTCCATGAGATTTTAAGTATTTGCAATTCAGTCCCTGGAGAAATATTTTTTAAGTCCAAATCTCCTCACAATTTTCAACATACCTACCGCATGTTGAATTTAAGCTCATTTCTTGCTATTGAAAATAATGCAAAATTTAATTAAAGCCCTTTTTGTAAAATTGAGTCATTCTAGGTATAATTGGGCCAAGATGAAAATTTGGAATATTAGAGAACAATGTCACAACTCCTAAAAGTGAAAAATGAAAATAAATTGACTCAAATTGAATTTTTTTAGGCCCAATTCGAGATTATGCTCGTGAAGGAATACACGACCCCGAATTGGATTTTTTAAATTTGCGATGGCCAACATGAAAAGGGATTTAAAATAAAAATAGTGACTATTTTTATGTATTTTTGTGGCCTCAAATGCTATTATTTATTAAATATTTTTCTAATTTCTAAAAAATATATTTAAAACAAATACAAAAAATATGAAAATTATTTTTTGCTCAAAAATGGTTGCCTAAGCTTGACCAAGGCTTCCAAAGTTGATTTTACAATTTTTTCATTTTTTCTTGATTTGTTTTTATGAATTTTCGAAAATAAAAATATCGAAAAAATACTAAAAATATGAAAAATTATTTTTTAGTCAAAATTGGTTCTCTAGGCTTGGTCAAGGTCCCCAAAGTTGATTTTTTAATTTTATGATTTTTTATGGATTTGTTTATTAATTTTAAAAGAGAAAAGATGATTAAAAATCAGGTGTCAACAAGGCCTTGATTAGATCGTTTTCTATTTTATATTTAGCATCCATTCATAAATATTCATCCACATACACTCTGATCTGTCCATACTTCCTTCTATAATCACTTAAAACACACTCGCCCACCCTCGCAATCACATCAAATTGGTATCAGAGTTCTAAATTGAATTTATTTTTAGTGATGCCTTATGTTATCTATTTTATTTAAAAATGGTTTATATAGTTCGGAGATTCTTGGCTTCGAAGCAAGCAACCTCTGAAAGGCAAGACCGTACCATAGAGAATCTTCAGCAACAAATGGAACGACTCCTCAATCATCTAGAGGATCTAGTAAGATGTCTTAATTGACACCAATGTAACGATTTAGGCTCTCAATGAAACTCTAGTGGAGATTCTCGTTACCCTGGAGCAAATTCTAGTGACTTGGATTATCGAGCCTAGACAAGAAGAAGAAAACATGAGGAAAATCGTGAAGTTAAAGTAGAAGCACCAAAATTTGAGGGTAACCTCAATCTAGATGAGTTCCTTGATTGGTTTCATTCAAATGAACAAGTTTTTGACTTCAAGTCATACTTAGACGAGAAGAGATACAAGGATGCTCTCCTAAAGTTGACAAAATATTTCTCTCTTTTGTGGGAGAATTTGAAGCATCAGCGATTTAGAGAAGGCATAAGAAAGGTTCATTCATGGGAAAAGCTTAAGAAACCAATTAAGAAATGGTTCTTGCCTAGCAACTAAAAGCAAGACCTATTGCTCAAAATGAATTCCATTCAGCAACGCGGACAAAATGTCGAGGAGTACATTAGGGAGTTTGAACAACTCCTTATAAGGTGCGATGTTCCATAATCGCAAGAACAGACTATTTGGTGGATTGAATAGGGAGATTACTGAATTGGTTGAACTTCAACCATATTGTTCCTTTGAAGATGTATACAAACTTGCCATAAAAGTCGAGATGCAACTCAGGCGTGGCAAAAATTTTTCCGCCTAACCTCCAATTGAAGGTACATATACTTCTGAGGTTTCTTATTCCGACCAAATCAATAATGATGAACATGAGAATGAAAAGGAGGAAATAATGGAGTTTGAACTCTTCGAAGAGGTTGTCGGTATTGATCGATAGTGTTTGAAATGACATGGTCATGGACACTTTCATACTGATTGTCCCAATTGAAGAATTATGACTCTTCAAGAGAATGAAGAGATTGATTTGGAACTCCAAGAAGTCAAGCATGATTCTGACCATAATGGTTCTGAATTTGACGATCGGGAGGATGTTATGGGGCAAGTCGATAACGGTGTTCCGTCGAAGGGCTCTACACATAATGGTTATTCCAAAATCGAATGATCAAAGGAAGAACATCTTCCATAGCCATTGCACAATCAACAAGAAGGTGTGTACGATGATTATTGATGGAGGAAGCTACACCAACATCGTGTCAACAACCTTGGTCGACGAACTGAAGCTACTATCATCAATATATCCTCAACTGTATGAGTTTCAATGGCTCAGTAAAGGAAGTGATCTTTAGGTAACCAAACATGCTCTCATATTATCTTCTATTGAGGAGAATTTTCAAGATCATATTCTATGTGATGTCTTCCCCATGAATGCATGCCACTTATTATTGGGAAGACTTTGGCAGTTTAATGAGATAGCTTTTCATGATGGCTGCAAAAGCACATAGTCACTTAACAAGGATCATAAACAATTCATCCTTATTCCCTTAAATTCAGTCATGATCCACAAGTTTCAACGTCGGAAGGGAAGCAGGAGTAAGGAAAGCCTTTTCCTCAATGAAACCTAAATTGAGAAAGTTATTTCTGGAGAACAGGTTACTTTTTCTTTCTTTGTGGATGAAAGTGAAACTAGCAAGAAAAGAAGTTCTCTATACTTTCGACTATGCTTTTTAATGAATAAGCTTGAAGATGTGTTTTTAGAGAATTTCCTATGGCTCAAGCTAATGCATTACTTGGTTCGTTGGAGAGGTCATCTTGAATGTTTTTCAAAATCATATTCCATCCTGGTTGTGGCAAATTTTGTAATGTCTACTCTTGCCAAATGTCAATTAGAGAAAACTTTGATGAATGAGAATATTAGAGATTTTCCTATGGTTTGAGCATATCTTGGAGAGTGAAAACTTTGGATTACTCCATGGTAGTGAGCCAAGAAACTCTTTATCATTGGCTAGTGGTTCGTCCTTTATATCTTGGATGTGAGCTTCTCTATCCCCAAGTCCTTTATCCTCGGCTAGTGGCTTGTCCTTTAGGCTTGGTGGTGAACTTTGTTGATCTCAATTTTGATCTTTGGCTAGTGGAATATCCTTTAGGCCTTGATTCAATTATTTTCTATTTTATATTTAGCATTCATCTATCAATATTTATCACCATACACTCTGATCTATCTATACTTCCTTTCATAATCACTCAAAATACACTCATCCTCCCTCGTAATCGCATAAGGTGTGCATGGTCTGGGCTAGTTCAGTCCTAGTATAGAACTGGGGATCAGACCAATAGTCATGATCCCCAAGTTTTTGAGAACAGACGGGATTGAGATCGGTGGTCCGGTCCAATCCCAATCTAGTTCTAGTGGGACCGCTAACGCCAGTTGCTCATAGAAATCTAACTCTTAGATCTAAACTAACAATTTTTAATCTCAACCATCGAACCTAATAAAACATACATATGACCGTCATACAACCATGACATAATTACTTATGATAAAAGACTAAATTAGGAAGAAAAACATTGACCAAACATCTGGTATCAGTTCATACATCCAAATTGCAAAATCTCATCATAAAAGTTCAAGAAAATACTAAAGAAGAGTCGAATGTTGCACACTTTTAGTATTTCTAAATCAACATGAAACTGTGTTTGCCATAGAAGAATCGGCTTTTTTTTTAATTGGTAAAAAAGAATCAGCATTTAGCACCCCTTTTGTCTTTTTGTGGTTGTTTGGCTAAGTATGCAATTATTCTGAAAAAATTTTACCCACATCTCAAATAAGTAATTGACGCAAAGTCGAGCTCACTTTTGGGCCTTGGTTGACGATTAAGAGCCCTGTTGTTACAAGAGAAACGAATTCATTGGAACTTTCTTCTATCGGATACAACAAGTAAGCCGTGTCCTACATAACAATCCGGTGTGTTTCATACAAATACAAATTACATTCCACAGCTCTATTTTTTTTCTAATTATATGAACATAATTCTGGGTGGTCCGGTCCGATCCCATTTATTGGGATTGGGGATTAGACCGCCTCCCTAAGGACTGGATCAATTCGACTGGTCTAGTTTGTGCTGGTTTGATCCAATTTGCTTACCCTTAACGAAAAAACAATCTCGACCAGTCTCCTCGATGACTATGGAGATGATGTGTGGGAGCATCCTTCCTAGTGTGCATCCTTATCCTCGACCCCACTAGCAGTCACAACTTGCATATGTATCGTCGACCCAATCTGAAAATCATCTAACTCATTACGTGGCGACACGACAGCACTTTAATCATCGGATTTGACCTTGGAGTTTCATCATTTTCTTGTTCCATAACCGTTCTAGAAAATACTAATCATTGTCGCAACTTCCACGCACGCACACAACTCTGACCTCCTCCCACCTCATGTGCTGGATCCCAGCCCATGCAGTTTCTTTTGTAACTTGCACTTTCACGTTTCGAATTTGAATCTTCTCCACAACATGATTGGCCTCAATTCCACACACACACACACATTCTCCTCTCTCTCTCTCTCTCTCTCCCTTACTTGTACTCCATTTTCTCTCTCCTCATCCATCTACTATGTTGCACTGACATATAACATGACACGCGACACGACAAGCCGACAATTGAATTTTCAAAAAATAGAGAATTTTGACATGTTGTATATTATATATGTATTTTTTATATATGCACGATAAATTATTATTTTTATGATTCCAATAATAATAACACCATGATAAAAAAAAATAAAAATAAGAAATGCTTGTGAATAAAAGGTGATCACATACATAGTCACTAAAATTTAAACCACGTTGTTTGAGCACTTGTTGCCCCAAAGTGCCATTAGCCTGCAAAGGATAATTAAGCCTTTTAAATACTAACATAGCCATTCTCATGCGAAATCCATTCATGATGGTTTGTTCTTCAAGATGTCACCTTTTGGCTTTTGCCTCCTCGGAGCGAGAAACTCATTAACCGAAGCACCAATTTCTGCATGACAATGGAGATAACTAAAAGCCCCACTTCAACCAATCGGGTAGAGAAACTGCAAAGAGACAAGGTTACTAAGTTCTCGTCACTTTTTCTAAAGTCACTATTATTAGGACCGGTAAAACTTAACTTACGTTTTGGGATGACAACGCCACCGAATAAAAACAAAACAAGTAAAGAGAATAGACTGCAAATTGTTGCAACAGGATATAGCAAACTCTAAGTCTAGAAACCACCATTGCTAGCTCTTGAGTGCCAATAGGCATGAGCTGCATGGGAGCGTAAAAGAAGGAACCCATGAAAAGATTTGCATGCACCAAATCGAGTTTCATTCACGTGCGCTAGAAGATGGTCACTGTTATAGCAAAATCATTGGCATTATACACCTCTTGCCATTTAAAACAAAACTAAAGAAATGAAAATTGCTGTTTGTCAGCTGAAGAGCAACGTTTCATTCCATCAATGTTTTTAATTTAAAAATTCAACTACATCTTATTCCAATAATCCATAAAACTTGAAGGGAAAAAAAAAGCAATTCACATTCTACTGTTAAATTTAACATTTAACAGTATGTGGAAAACAAAAAACAACCCCATTTCACCATAAAAAAATAACAAGTCATTGATCTACATTATCCATTCCTTTTGACAAAAGAGTGGACTCTATATCCGGCTCATCAAGTGAAAGACTTGCAACTTCAAGTACCTCAATATCTTCAAACGTGTCAAATGCATCTTTGGCAATATCCCACATGTTGGTCTCTCCTAAATATTGCGGATCTTTTCTTGATAGAGGACGAAGGTTGTTATGAATGAAAATTAAATCTTCTGCATGTCTTGGGGTCACCTTATTTCTTCTTGCTGAGTGCACAAAGGAGTAAGTACTCCAATTCCTCTCAATACATTTTGAAGAAGAAGGTTGTACAAGAAGTTTTAAGGTTATTCTTTGAAGTATAAGTACACCTGCACCATGTTGAACCCACCACATCCTAGGTTCCATAGTACGCCAATGGAATGAACACACACACACACACACATGGTCAAAGAATGAACATATTGAAAATGCCCGCTTTGGCACGCAAAGTCTACATAATCCACAATCACCTTGTAGAGCTCATCCTTGTTAGGAAAGTATTTGCTAAGGCATTTCTTTCTTTCTTCATTGATCTCGTTAATCCTTGTATAGAGAAACTCGACTAGGATCTTCATTGAGCCATTGATCGCCATAGTACCTTATTTAACAAGAAAAGAAAAATAAGTAAGAGGAGTACTATATCATTATATCAAACAAAGAATAACCAATAAAATAGTAATCATATATAAGTTTAGAATTTACTTAGGATTCAAGGCATATGCCAAGCAATGAAGTGGAGTATTGTTCCTAGTCCATTGATCCACAAGAATTGCATGACCCACCTCATGAAATGGAGACTCCTCATCCAGCCTTTTTACTTCATGCATTTATATAGCTCTCTTTACTGTTTGAATCATTGAATCCCACATTCCATACACCAAATAAAGACAAGGCTTGTTGGTGTCACAAATTCTAAGCACGTCATAAATAGGAGTCATGAAGAAAAGAATGTAATCAATTGAATCTCACCAAAGATCATCCAACACCTTCTCCTTGACAAACCTAGCCCTTCCTAGATTATCATATCGATAAATATTCCATTTCTCATAAATAACCATGCTTTGAAGGTCTTTTTTTTTTTTATCAACTTAAACCTCCTAATCATCACAGTCATTGAAGCATAACGTGTATCCGCCATGGAAAGCAAGTGAAGAAACTCATTATAAATTGCCAATCTCATGGAACGGTTCATGATAAAAAAATTTTATTTGCATAACATCCTCAATAATCTTTCTAATCCAACTACGTTCCTCATATGCTACTTGATTGTTCTCCACATTCTATGCGGCACAAATGTTCTTCAAAGCTAGATTAAGAGCATGCACCAAATAAGGCGTCCAAACAATGGATAGAAATTTTTTCTCATTGAGTTGTCCCGAACCCTTACAATTTGAAGCATTATCCGTAATTACTCGGACCACATTCTCATGCCCAACTTCATTGATTACTTTTTTTAATAAGTTGAAAATAAAATGCATGTTCTTCCTTTCATTCGAATAATCCCATCAAATTTTATAAACATAGGGTTTCCATCCGACACTGCTATAAAGTTAATACGTGATCTCTTTTGTAACTCATTCCATCTATCACTCACTATACTTACACCCTTATTCTTTCACATATTTTTAATAGGTACACATGAGCTCTCAATATTTGCCTTCTCTTCTTGCAACAAAGTAGTCTTCAACGAATTATATTTTGGTAGTACATACCCCCTAATGTTGTGACTAGTAACATAAGTGAAAGCGAATTAAAAGTAAGGGTTATTTGCTAGGTTAAATAGCAAGCCCACTAAATAGAACATCCTGGCAATCAAATGATCTAAATGTTCGTGTTAGGTTGTCGCGACCCTCTAAAAAAATTTTAAATTTTAAAAGGGGTTAACGGATTATTAGGTTAATTAGATTTGACTAACCTAACGCGGACCCTCCCAAGCCCTACCGAATCGCAACTTTGGTTTTTGTTTAAATGATTTTAAAATTTGGAGTCGCCACTAATCGTTCTTGGTAGGTCGATTAGAAACCTAAATAAATTAGCGGGAGAACTAATTTATTCCTGCGAACCAGAGATTAGGAGCTCGGGGACTTGGTTACACTAGTTAATTAAAACTAATGCCCTTTCGGTACCTTAATTTCATGGATATCCTAATTCGGCAACTCAGGCTTGGTTTATTCCTAAGGCTATAGTAGGGTATTCTCTTTTGTGTTTTCACTTTTTAAATAGGATGCATGGATGGTATATATTTTTATTTGTTATATTTTTTAAGTGTTAAAGATTCCCTGAAACCGAAAGAAGGAGTGTGTTAACGACTTCTGTGCAGTATTACCACCTACTTATCTTTTGGGTCTGATGATTCAAAAATTAAATTATAGGAAGTACATGACAGTGAATAAACACCTCCAATGGGAGGCCTAGCATTGGCTTGGCTCTTCCCTTTGGGATTTAAGGTACAGGTATTTAAGTTGCAAGTATTTAAACTACTGTAAGTAAAAACCTCCAATGGGAGGCTAAGCATTGACTTGGCTCTTCCCTTTGGGATTTAAGGTACATGTATTTAAGTTGTAGGTATTTAACTACTGTAAGTAAAAACCTCTAATGGGAGGCTAAGCATTGGCTTGGCTCTTCCCTTTGGGATTTAAGGTACATGTATTTAAGTTGCAAGTATTTAACTACTGTAAGTAAAAACCTCCAATGGGAGGCTAAGCATTGGCTTGGCTCTTCCCTTTGGGATTTAAGGTATAGGTATTTAAGTTGCAGGTATTTAACTACTGTAAGTAAAAACCTCCAATGGGAGGCTAAGCATTAGCTTGGCTCTTCCCTTTGGGATTTAAGGTACAGGTATTTAAGTTGCAGGTATTTAACTACTGTAAGTAAAAACCTCCAATGGGAGGCTAAGCATTGGCTTGGCTCTTCCCTTTGGGATTTATGGTGCAGGTATTTAAATTGCGGATGGACTTTGTCCTCTCCATTCTGGGGTATGAATTCTTTAAAATAAAATACAACGAATTGATTCAACAATTTGAAATTTGTGCGCGCTTGAGGACTCCTCCAAGCCGATTTTGTGCTTCCATAGGGTTGACCATTGATATAAAGCTGCGGCTTCCTGACATAAAATAGAGTGAAATGTCAGTATACAAAATATGTGCTAATCTGCACCTAAAACCAGAAGAGTGGAAAGAGTACTTATCTCCCATTTTTTGGGAGGGATTTCTATAATTGATTTTCGCTCTCTATGTTCCCAATATAGAGAGTTTCTTTTGAATTGAGAGGGACTTTTAGTCACAGATCAGTTGAGAAATCGGTGGACAGCTTAGGAGCTTGTCTGGGCCGATTTTTGCATATCTACGAGATTTTTGCTGTTGACGTAGAGATATCCTTCTCCTGACATAAAATATGGAAAAAAAAAGAGGAGATGGAGAAAGTGTATACAATTTGTGCTAATTTGCAAGTAAAACCATAAACAAATGAATAAATAAAAAAACTTAGCTCGAATTTGCTTGCTCGTTGACGAGGATGAACTCTTGATTTATATTGATCGATGAAGGAATTTGTGATGATAATCCCTAGCTTTGAACTCCCATCATCTTCAAAATTCTCTCTCTTTTGGTATTTTCTTTCTCTCAAATTTTTCTTCAATCTCCCAAAACTCTCTCAAACATCCAAAATTTTCTCTCAAAAAAAAATCCTCCCAAACACTTCAAATTTTCTCTCTCAAGAATCCTTTCTCAAGCTCACTTCTTTCTCCTTTTATAACTTACTCATCTATCTCCCATTCTAATTTTTCCACTAACTCTATCTCCCATTCTAATTTCTCCACTAACTCTTCTTCATTTTCATCTTTCATTCTCCATCTCTATCTCACATTCTAATCTCTCCACTAACTCTTCTTCATCTTCATCTTCCCTTCTCCATATTTATCTCCCATTCTAATTTCTCCACTAACTCTTCTTAATCTCCATCTTCCCTTCTCTATTCTTATCTTCCATTCTAATTTCTCTACTAACTCTTCTTCATCTCCATCTTCCCTTCTCTATTCTTATCTTATTTTCTCCATCCATTCTTCTCCAACTTCTCTTCTTCATCTCCTCTTCTTCATCTTCCATTCTCTATTCTAATTTATCCACTAACTTTTCTTTTTATTATTTGTAAAATAATCCTTCAAGAGTTAGGTATTTGCACTTTAGTCCTTGAATTTTAAGTATTTACAATTCAGTCCCTGAAAAAATATATTTCTTTAAGTCCAAATCTCCTCATAATTTTTGACACACCAAAATTTACCACATGTCAAATTTAAGCTCATTTCTTGTAGCTGAAAATAATGCATAATTTAATTAAAGCCCTTTTGAAAAATTAAGTCATTCTGGGTATAATTGGGCCAAGATGAAAATTTAAAATATTAGAAGACAATGTCACAACTCATAAAAAGTGAAAGTTAAAAATAAGTTGACTCAAATTAAATTTTTTTAGGCCCGATTCGAGATTATACTCGTGAAGGAACACGTGACTCGAATTGGATTTTTCTGAATTTGCGATGGCCAATATGAAAATAGATTTAAAATAAAAATATTAATATCTTTGTGTATTCTTTGGCCTCAAATGTTATTTTTTCAAAATTTTCAAATATTTTTGTATTTTTTTTAAAAAATTAAAATATATATAATATGAAAAATTAGTTTTTGGTCAAAATTCGTTCCCTAGGCTTGGCTAAGGTTCCCAAAGTTGATTTTTCAAATTTATGAATTTTTATGGATTTTCTATTAATTTTTGAAAATAAATAAATAAAAAATACGTAAAAATACTGAAAATATGAAAAATCGTTTTTTGGTCAAAATTGATTCCCTAGGCTTGGTTAAGGTCCCCAAAGTTGATTTTTCAATTTTATGAATTTTTATGGATTTTTTATTACTTTAGCAATAGAAAAAATGATTAAAAATCAGGTGTCAACAGCTGCCCCTCTTTGAAAGGAAACTCGGTAGAGGTTCATTTCAAAGACGAGATGACACCTGGATTCTTATCGACTCAATACGAGGAAATAAAAAGAGTCGTGACATGATTGTTCCACTGAAAATGAAATGAGAACCTAAGGATTCGTTATATAAAAAAACTTTAGGGTGGTTGAACTTGAACCCGTATGGTGGATTAACCCATGGTAGATTCCTAATAAAAGGATTCTACTGATTAAAAATTGAATTAAAATTTGACCCGTATGGTGGGTCATACCATTTGACCCGTATGGTGGGTCGTACCATGGTAGATTCCTAATAAAAGGATTATACTGATTAAATTTTGATTGAGATTTGACCCGTATGGTAGGTCACCACATGGAGATACCTGTAAGAAAGACTTGGTCCCTGTAGAAAGGACTTGGTGCCAGTAAAAAGGACTTGGTGCTTTGCTTGTAAGAAGAACTTTGTGCCTGTAAGAAGGACTTGCTTTGCCTGTAAGAAGGACTTGATTTGCCTATAAGAATGACTTTGTTTGCCTGTAAAAAGGACTTACTTTGCCTGTAAGAAGGACTTTGTGCCTGTAAGAATGACTTGATTTGCCTGTAAGAAGGACTTTGTTTGCCTGTAAGAAGGACTTGATTTGCCTGTAAGAAGGACTTTATGCCTGTAAGAAGGACTTTGTGCCTGTAAGAAGGACTTGATTTGCTTGTAAGAAGGACTTTGTGCCTGTAAGAAGGACTTTATGCCTGTAAGAAGGACTTGATTTGCCTGTAAGAAGGACTTTGTGCCTGTAAGAAGGACTTGATTTGCCTGTAAGAAGGACTTTGTGCCTGTAAGAAGGACTTGATTTGCCTGTAAGAAGGACTTTGTGCCTGTAAGAAGGACTTGGTTTGCCTGTAAGAAGGACTTAGTTTGCCTGTAAGAAGGACTTAGTTTGCCTATAAGAAGGACTTGATTTGCTTGTAAGAAGGACTTTATGCCTTTAAGAAGGACTTGATTTGCTTGTAATAAGGACTTTGTTTGCTTGTAAGAAGGACTTTGTGCCTGTAAGAAGGACTTGATTTGCCTGTAAGAAGGACTTTGTGCCTGTAAGAAGGACTTGATTTGCCTGTAAGAAGGACTTGCTTTGCCTGTAAGAAGGACTTTATTTGCCTGTAAGCAGGACTTGATTTGCCTGTAAGAAGGACTTGGTTTGCCTGTAAGAAGGACTTTGTGCCTGTAAGAAGGACTTTGTTTGCCTGTAAGAAGGACTTAGTTTGCCTGTAAGAAGGACTTGATTTGCCTGTAAGAAGGACTTTGTGCCTGTAAGAAGGACTTGATTTGCCTGTAAAAAGGACTTACTTTGCCTGTAAGAAGGACTTTGTGCCTGTAAGAAGGACTTGGTTTGCCTGTAAGAAGGACTTGGTGCCTGTAAGAAGGACTTGGTTTGCTTGTAAGAAGGACTTGATTTGCCTATAAGAAGGACTTGGTTTGCTTGTAAGAAGGACTTTATGCCTGTAAGAAGGACTTGATTTGCCTGTAAGAAGGACTTTATGTACCTCAAAGGGTGCCATTCTGAAATCTGGGGAGACCAGGAATCCTGCAGAAGCTCAAACCCAAATTATATTCTCCTGTCGTTTTAGGAATAAACCAAAGAGGCAGAGATCAAAAGGTCTCGAACATTTCTGTCCTTGAGACAAATCATGCTTTATTGAAGAATGTGGATACCTGTATATACCGCAATGGATTCGAGTATCCCAACAACCGTCAGAATTCATTCTCTTGAAAGGTTCTGGTTGAAGATATACTTACCTGAGAATTTGGAAGAAATGCTTGGTGGCTTCTGGACAACCAGGCTTGTTCATTCAATAATCGCCGAATGAATTTCAAGACTTTGGAAGGTAACTCAAACACCGGGAATGTGTTGCCTGTCGGGCAATGTCAGAGCTAACATGTGCAAGCATTTTCATCAATGCGTTCATTGGTTCATACAAAATTGTTCAGCTAAGTTTGCCATGATTAAAGGCAGTCTATGTAATAACTCATGATGCAATCGATCAACATATAGATCATGTATTGCATTACCACTTCTGTTTAAGGAGGTTCTTATAGTATGAACACCTCGAATGTAATCTGAATGGGGGACTTCATTCCGAAATGGCTTTTTCTCACTCTGGAGAAAGGCTGTTTATCTGTAGATCAAAATGTTAGACCTGTGTGGAAATGGTTTGCCTTTCCTCATCCTGTCATGCCCCATTCTGCACATTTGATATCTCCTGTGCAGTTTATGCTCTAAGTTGGAGTTGGTAAGTTAAACACACGGAATAGTCATACATAATTCATGAACTGTGTAAGCACAATGCAGATGTGACAATTTTTTTAGCATCACGTGTGTTTATATAATGTGCAAATATGGGCGAATTTAAATTGCCCCTGGTATGTGGGCGGACCGAACAAATTAGGAAGCCTACTCCTTATGTCGAGGGGTGGTTTGTCTCAAACTTTACCCCTGCGCGATAAAGCATATGGGCGATGGAGCATTTTGGTTTGTTTAATGCCCCTGCAAGAAGCAGAGAAATTATTCTTGAAACCAAACGAGATAAGGAAGACATATTTGCTTTTTCGTTTCAGAGCTTGCGATCAATTTGCCCCATTTTTCACCAGAATAGATCTTGTCATGTGATCATACTTTTCTTTTGGATTTGTCTCCTTCAACATGTTAAATGTTAGTATAAATATTTCCTGTGAAAAGAAAAGGAGACATGTCAACCAGTATTAAAAGGGATAAATTGGAAACGATACTGATTTACCCTTCATCTTGAATGCCTTGGACAAGTCTTTTACCAATTTTGCTGGATTGAGTTTTCTTCGACTTTTGTTGGATGCTTCACCATTAAGCCGAGAATGTAGCAAAATATTGACTTCGGTATTACTCGTCGAGTATTCCTGCTTGCAAAAAGAAATGCACAAAAAGTTGTTTCATTTATTTATAATACATACAACATTCCCCACCCTCGGGGATCGAACTCGGGATATTTCGGACCTACTGTCATCCCCCATACCATTCGGTCCATTGGACCATAGGTGTCCATGGGGCTATCCTTTCAAAGGTTAATCTTTGGGGATAAAGCAGCCTTGTTGTATCACCTTATGCCATGTTACGGTATTTCTCGAGGTAATTTGCAATCCCTGTTAAGAATGGAATAAGACAATTCAAGACTTGAGATGATTATGTGCACATTAGAACAATACAGAATTACCCATTTCTGAGATTGTTCGCGTCTTTCGCTTGTACTTTCCTCTATCCGAAGCTGTCCATCCCGTGGTAATGCCCATGAGTCGATTTGCCCCCAAATTTTGTTCAACTTGTATTCAGATATGATTGCGTTCTCGGGTCGATTTGCAATTTCCTAAGAATAGAAGGGGCTTAATTTTAAAACTTAGAGCAACTGAGGGTAAATTGAAACGATACGGAGTTACCCTTCAGGTTTATCCAGATTTTTACTCGCCATCAATTCGTCGCGAGGTTGGTGAGGTGGCGGATTCGAGCATTTAATAGGGGGAAGTCGGATTATTACTCCTTGCTTTTACACATTCACAAAAGCAGAAAAACATATCACGCAAGGAAATAAAACACATTCACTCATTCAGGATCAGTTCTGCTTCCTCTACAGGCTCTCCCATGATCAGCTGGCTTCATCCCAAATTAGGTATGCATCGGCCATATAGAAGGTCTGGTGGTCACTGGCTGAACAAGTGCATCACAGTCCCGATGCTTTACCAATATCAAACTAGTTGATTATGGCGAAAAGATCATCGTCAATGTCCGCTTGGTGGTGATCTGTCCCTTCTTCCTCGGGAGGTATTGATACTGATCCAGTATCATTGGTCCTTTTGTACCCTGCTCCAACAGAACTCAATCCTGTTATAAATTGGTCTAACTCACCTCTTAAACGTGCATTTTCGATCCTCAGATCATACATTTCATCGAGGGTGAGGAGGAGGCTATTGCAGTTGGGGCAGGTGGTGGAGTCAAAAGTCTCTTTATACATCTTGTTTTCCGCTCGGAGGTTTTCATTTTCAACTCTTAGAAACTCGGCTTCGTTGTGCTCATGACGAGTCTTCATTCGGGTTCGTCTATTTTGAAACCAGAACTTGATTTGCGAAGGTTCAAGGCCTAGCTCTTGACTCAGTTCCATTTTTTGTTTGCCGTCTGGCATAGGGCACATTCTGAAGAAAGCTTCAAGCTTTCGTACTTGCTCCTCAGTATGGCGATGGTAACGCTTCTTTTGACCTTTACCGTTGTTGTCATTATCCTTACCGGGCTCTTGGACGTCGTCGGTGGAAGGGCCGGGCTCCATAGGCTCGATCCCAAATATGGCTTCGAACTCTTCCTCTCCCATATTCAGCAAGTAGCGATAACTTTCAAGTGTGTTGGGTTGAGACATCTTCGATTTGGTTAACGATTTCTCAAAGTTTGATATCTCTTCTTGTATTTTCACTCTCTGGATTTTTCTGGGAGACTGCGTATGCTTTAAGAGTCTCTCTTTCGAGCACGAATGAGAATTATCAAGAAGATGCCTCCTTTAAAATTAGACGTGGGTTTAGCAACTGTATTGCCTCTCTCGAGTGTTCTGGCTTTCTCGATTTTCTTTTCATCGTATCTCTCGCCCAGCTCGTCTCCTTCCATCTTTCCGTGGAAGGGGGCCCCTTGTTGCTGTCTCCACTGTCAATTTGCTGGCGAGTTCTTCAATAAAGACGAGTCGTATCTCTTTTCTGCCGAAAATGTCTTTGTCTCCCACTCAGCTTATTTTTATCCTTTCTTTTTCAAAGTAGTGGCGTCTCGTCCAACTTTTCCGTAGAGACGTCGGATTTGCTTGGCTTGAGATTGGAGACGAGTAGCGGAGGTGATACTGATAGGGAATGGTAGACAGGAAAATTTGGCCAGTAGAGACTTCCCCTGCAAAAATGAAAGAGAATGCGGCAGTATATGTTCTTCATATTCTAGAAAAATTGGAACGATACTGTTTTACCCTTGTGTATACTTCCATTGAATTTGAATTGAGGAAGTTCCTTCATTTGGATTGGATTGAATTGTATGTCCCGAGTTGACCTTCACTTTGAGCTTGCCACATATGTGCTTTGCTTAGTTGGGCCTTGTTTTCTCTCGGGTTGCCTTGGACCATCATCATTTTCCATGCCATTGGGTCTGTGGACCGGAGGGCTCCTTTAATTTGAAGGTTACCTTGAAGGCGAATGAGTCCTATCGCATTCCATTGGGTCATTTCATTTTGCGACACTCTTGAGGCACTTTGCAATCCCCTGGGTGAGAATGGAACAAATCCAATTTAGCATTTTGCAACGATTGAGGGTAAATTGGAACGACACACAGTTACCCGTCTTCGAGCTCGCCTGGGCTTTTCACTTGAAATTTCCCTACGTGAGGCCATTCAACATTTCTCATTATGGCAGTCAGCGACGTTGCCACAAATTGATCCGCCCTAAATCTAGCATAAAAAGGGATTCACGCATTCGACGAGATAAATAAATTGCCCCCTTGTCCTTGAATTAAATCGAGACACCTAGAAAGCTGGAAAATATCATACGCAGGGGAATTAAGCATGAAATGAAAGGTGCACTTATTCAAGGTCAGTTCTGCCTCTCCTGTGGCTCTTCGATAATCAGCTAGTCTCGTGTTGGTTCGGGTGTGGATAACCGATGTTTGAGAGTCCCTACTCACTGGCTCCTGATCGCGGCTTGGGACGTCTGTCAACCCTAAACTGGTTGACCAGGGCAGTAAGCTCATCATCTGGGTAATCTCTTGAACCTTCCAGCAACTGATGCTCGAATTGGGCATTGTTGTTGGCAAATGCTGGCGGTAGATTTCTCATTCTGTCCTCGCCATGAGCAATTTGACTTCTCATGCTGGAGCCTTCATCATTACTCGAGAAAGTGTGGGGATCACCAACTGTCTTGCTGCCAAAAACTCCTTCCATTCAAGGATTAGAGAAGTGGAAGTGCTCAGGATAACTTCTTGTCTGATTCTCTAGCTGCGCAGGCGCGCTGATCATGGGATGAGTTCTAGCCACAGGTTGGTGCTCAAACCAAGGAATCTGAATACACTGCTCCTGCGGTCTATACTCTTAAAGAGCATTAGGGTGATTCTGGGGGATACTTTGATTAACGCCTGGGGGATTGATGGCATGGCTACTAGCTTGGTTGATGATGGGAAGTGGCTCGCCCCATGCTAACCTGGGGAACTTATAGTGGCGAGGAGACTCGACGTTCAGGTTTGGATCAGTCCCGCCTTTGTTTTCTTGATTCTGAGCTGCATTGTGTTCTCTCACCCTTTTTCTGTACTTCTGAAGATGACTCGAAACATTTGCTTTAGTGAGTCCATCTACCTTCATAATTTCCAGTATATGTTGCGGCCGTGCCGAATCTATTCCTAGCTGCTGAACTGCATTAACAAACATACGATGCAGCTCGGGAGACCAACTCATCTTCTTTCTCCAGTTGCTTGGAACAAAATTGAAGGCTTGATGCTTGTTCTCATGGTCGTGCAATTGCTTCCTTACCACGTGCTGCCATATGTTTTGAAGCATCTGAACTCTAACTGGTTTCGTTACGACGTCTTGGGCCCCATTTAAGACAACCTTCATTAGGGCTTGCTGATCATCGCTTGCTGATATTACGAGGACTGGCATGTTTAATTTAGAATTGATGACTTCCAAGAGAGTGAAAACATCCATGTCAATCCCTACCATGGCGGTGAGGACGATATCAAACGGGTCACTACTCCTCCTTAATATCTCTAAGGCCTCTGTCGCCTTTGCTTGAGCTACAACCTTATACCGGCATTTTCTTAATACGGTAACAAGGATTGACAGAGAGACTGGATTACTGTCAATGGCCATGACCAGTAGACCCTCAGGGTAAGGAACTTCATCAGCTTTGACCAGGGTTGAACATGCGCCCGTTCCCCTAATACTCGACATATTTCTGGATCTAGAACTGCCGATTCGAGACCGCCTCGGGATGTCTTCTCGGACTTGAGGGATCACGAGATCGTTGATGCCTTCTTGTAACAGGCTTTGAAAGCCGATGCTTTGATGGTGAAGGTTTTGAATTCCTCTCCCACGAGAACTCCTTCCTCTCTATCTTTCTCCTGCGAGTTCTTGCGAATGAACTCTGACTATCAAATGGGGACAAGTTCTCTCTCTGGCAATAGCAACGACTTCCCTCTTCACGGGCAGCGCTATTAGATTTTCCGAGGGAGAAAATCCGATATTCAGCTTTTGATCAAAGGGGAAATCCTTGTTTCTCGCTCAGTTTGTCTTCTTTTTTCTTTTCGTGATAGAGGGCCCCTGTCAAGATCTCCACCGTCGATTTACTGGCGGGTCCTCCAATGAAGACAAGTCGTATCTCCTTTTCGCTAACGTTTGCCGTGTCTTCCACTCAGCTCATCTTTCCGTCTTCTTTTTCAAAGTGGCGGTGTCTCGTCAAACTTTCTGCGGAGATTTCGGACTCGCTTAGCTCACAGTCGCCATCTGATGGGAATTCGAGCCAACGAGGGTGGTGCCAATAGAGAATGGTAGATAAGAGAAATCTTGACTGGTTGATACCGTCACTATGAAATCAATATTTACTTCAAAGCAGATTACCATCTTCGTATTCCGCTCATCTGCCTCACCTCTCTCCCCCTTTCTTTCGTATTCTGCTTTCAAAAATGGCCAATTCTCCTAACCATACCTTATCCGCCGAAGTCCTAGCTGGGTGGGAGAGACTCTACAATCTTCTTGGTAGAGGTTACGCTCATATAGCCCAAAACTCTACCGTTGAGGCTGAAATCCTCGGTTTATTTAGGACCGTGGACGCTGCTTCTATTGAGGGTACCCAACTGGGGAAGGAGTATCAGAACTTCTCGACCCTCTTCATCAATTTTCTGGCTACCTATAACCGTGCTTATGAGACGGTCCTTGTGACCGCCGTCGTGAAAGCCCGTTACCGAGACCGGCACGAGCGTCTGGCAACAGTTACGTTTGTGGCTGATAATCACAAAAAGGCCCTCAAGTTTGCCAACGATCAGCTTTCGTGGCTGGTTCGTGAGAGGGGAAAGTTGGTGGACCGTCTGGCCTTGGTCCGAACTTACGCTGAACAGGAGCCAGGCAATATTGTGATGAGGTGTAAATGTGGTTGGCTGCAGGAGAGACTTGATGACATTACGGCAGATATTGCTTTCGAGAGGGCAGCGGCTCCGGAGCTGGAGTTTGCCGTTGAGCATTACGAGGCCACTATGGCCCAGGTTAAAGAGAAGTGCGATCGCCTCTTCTTTAGGCTCGCGGAGCTTGATCCCGAGAGCGCCCGGTGCATCCAGAGCATCAACTGTTTGGAGAGTCAGTTGAGCTCTTTCGTAATGGTCATCAGAGCCCAGTTTGGCTTTACCTTTCCTCCCCAGTGAGTTGTTGTAATACTCTTTGATGAATGGAATGAAAGAAAAGCTTCATGTGTTTTGTTTTGTTTTTTTTTTTTAATTTTCCTGCTATCGTTTCTTCCGCATAGCATAACAGAACGATTTGAGGTACCGAAGATGTCGAGGCTTAATGTTCTTGTTGATGTTCTTGTTTAATTGCTCCAGACGATGATATCGAGAACATTGATGATGGGTTCGGCGGTGGCCCCCACTATCCATCTTGAGATCACGAACAATAACGCTATGACAACTCGATCAGTGCGCTGGTAGTAAATCCGGCCACCTGTTGTATGCCCACTTTTATCCATATTTTGTTTCTTTCGGCGTCCACTTGCTCGTGTCGGTCGCCTGTAGCGTCGGGAGAAATTCCTGTGGGCCACGTTCATTAATAGAACCTCGGTCCTCTAAAGCCCTCCGCATGTTTCGGATAAGAGGAAATTTTAAGATCGGTCTCTTGTTGATTTGATCAGGTAAAGGTATTTGTTTCATGGGTTCTGATTATATAATCCATATTGTTTTTCAAAAGACGCGGGATCCTCTGCAATACATTAAATATGCCCCCATGTTTAATCAGTATAAATCCACCGTCATATCAGAATACACTGCCCATACAAGTTTACGGATTGACACAACTTTGTCTGTCAAAGATGGACAATGTTCGTTTGCCCCCCAGAATTAACGGTTGAAGCCTCGGTGTTTTTCGTCTTTTGGTATTTCTGAAGATGATTCTTGATATATTATTGAACTTAATTTTTACACCCGTCTGGGGTATCTAGGATCTCCCTGCAAAAGAAAAGGATATAATTAGTATGCGACACAAGAAATTTCGGTCCATGACTCCTATATTAGTCCAATTTGATTTTTTCTATTTTATAGAGAAATCAGAAGAAAGAAAAAAAAATTTCCTTAGGAAGAAATGGGTTAATTTCTGATACAGAATTTTTTTCAGATTTATTATTCTTTTTTTTTATTTTTTTAAAGGAATGTGACAAAGTCTCTTGACGTTTACTAAAATTTTTGAAGGAATTTCCTTTTTATCAAAATAAATTTTCAGAGGTAAATTTGTCAGGAAAATTTTATTTTTATTGAAGCAGGAAAAATATGACAAAAATCCCTTATTGGTTAATAAAACTCCTATGAAGGGATTTTTTTACATCATTTTTTCAAAAACTTTTTTTTTAAAAGAAATGAGGGACAAATTTAATTTTTATTTTCTTTTAAAAAGAATGGTTGTAATATCAAGCTCAAAAACTGACTAACACCTAGCATGGACCGACCGAAAATAAATACAAGATAAAATTAGAGAACTTACTTTTACCTTGGAGAAATGCAAATCACATAGTCATGCGCATGACTCAAGTGAGGAGTGGACTCTAGAAAATAAAAGAAGGAGAGACAAGGTATGGACCTAAAAAGGCTCCCACTATCTGAATTGACAAACTTACCCTCCGCGCAATCAAATCACAATGGGAAGAATTGTCAATTCAGATAATGAGCGGAATAAAATATGGTCAACCCGAGCGCAATCGACGCAAGAGCTTTGCATATTCGATCCCTATCTATGGTTTTCTAGGAAGAATTTCGCGACTTGGGTTTAGACGCTTGTGTGTGCAGGTGTCGTGATCCTCAGAGTATGCAAGACATGCACAACAATTGATATCAAAACAGCGCTTCTAAAAATGTGCGAAATTAAACAAATAAACCCAACACCGAGCCTGCAAAACAAAGGGGTTAGCCAAACACTCCGCCCCTTATAACTCCCATCCTGCAAAAACATATAACACCTATAGAATGAGTCCCAAACAATATCGCCAGAAGCGAGATATGCATGAAATTTTCATTGGCCTAAGTCCACTAAGACTTTTAAAATTTCGAAAAAATTTAAGTATTCCAATTGGTATCGTTTTTCGAAAATTTAAAAATCTCTGTCCCCAGCGGAGTCGCCAGTCTGTCGCGACCCTCTAAAAAAATTTTAAATTTTAAAAGGGGTTAACGGATTATTAGGTTAATTAGATTTGACTAACCTAACGCGGACCCTCCCAAGCCCTACCGAATCGCAACTTTGGTTTTTGTTTAAATGATTTTAAAATTTGGAGTCGCCACTAATCGTTCTTGGTAGGTCGATTAGAAACCTAAATAAATTAGCGGGAGAACTAATTTATTCCTGCGAACCAGAGATTAGGAGCTCGGGGACTTGGTTACACTAGTTAATTAAAACTAATGCCCTTTCGGTACCTTAATTTCATGGATATCCTAATTCGGCAACTCAGGCTTGGTTTATTCCTAAGGCTATAGTAGGGTATTCTCTTTTGTGTTTTCACTTTTTAAATAGGATGCATGGATGGTATATATTTTTATTTGTTATATTTTTTTAAGTGTTAAAGATTCCCTGAAGCCGAAAGAAGGAGTGTGTTAACGACTTCTGTGCAGTATTACAACCTACTTATCTTTTGGGTCTGATGATTCAAAAATTAAATTATAGGAAGCACATGACAGTGAATAAACACCTCCAATGGGAGGCCTAACATTGGCTTGGCTCTTCCCTTTGGGATTTAAGGTACAGGTATTTAAGTTGCAAGTATTTAAACTACTGTAAGTAAAAACCTCCAATGGGAGGCTAAGCATTGGCTTGGCTCTTCCCTTTGGGATTTAAGGTACATGTATTTAAGTTGCAGGTATTTAACTACTGTAAGTAAAAACCTCTAATGGGAGGCTAAGCATTGGCTTGGCTCTTCCCTTTGGGATTTAAGGTACATGTATTTAAGTTGCAAGTATTTAACTACTGTAAGTAAAAACCTCCAATGGGAGGCTAAGCATTGGCTTGGCTCTTCCCTTTGGGATTTAAGGTATAGGTATTTAAGTTGCAGGTATTTAACTACTGTAAGTAAAAACCTCCAATGGGAGGCTAAGCATTGGCTTGGCTCTTCCCTTTGGGATTTAAGGTACAGGTATTTAAGTTGCAGGTATTTAACTACTGTAAGTAAAAACCTCCAATGGGAGGCTAAGCATTGGCTTGGCTCTTCCCTTTGGGATTTATGGTGCAGGTATTTAAATTGCGGATGGACTTTGTCCTCTCCATTCTGGGGTATGAATTCTTTAAAATAAAATACAACGAATTGATTCAACAATTTGAAATTTGTGCGCGCTTGAGGACTCCTCCAAGCCGATTTTGTGCTTCCATAGGGTTGACCATTGATATAAAGCTGCGGCTTCCTGACATAAAATAGAGTGAAATGTCAGTATACAAAATATGTGCTAATCTGCACCTAAAACCAGAAGAGTGGAAAGAGTACTTATCTCCCATTTTTTTGGGAGGGATTTCTATAATTGATTTTCGCTCTCTATGTTCCCAATATAGAGAGTTTCTTTTGAATTAAGAGGGACTTTTAGTCACAGATCAATTGAGAAATCGGTGGACAGATTAGGAGCTTGTCTGGGCCGATTTTTGCATATCTACGAGATTTTTGCTGTTGACGTAGAGATATCCTTCTCCTGACATAAAATATGGAAAAAAAAAGAGGAGATGGAGAAAGTGTATACAATTTGTGCTAATTTGCAAGTAAAACCATAAACAAATGAATAAATAAAAACACTTAGCTCGAATTTGCTTGCTCGTTGACGAGGATGCACTCTTGATTTATATTGATCGATGAAGGAATTTGTGATGATAATCCCTAGCTTTGAACTCCCATCATCTTCAAAATTCTCTCTCTTTTGGTATTTTCTTTCTCTCAAATTTTTCTTCAATCTCCCAAAACTCTCTCAAACATCCAAAATTTTCTCTAAAAAAAAATCCTCCCAAACACTTCAAATTTTCTCTCTCAAGAATCCTTTCTCAAGCTCGCTTCTTTCTCCTTTTATAACCTACTCATCTATCTCCCATTCTAATTTTTCCACTAACTCTATCTCTCATTCTAATTTCTCCACTAACTCTTCTTCATTTTCATCTTCCATTCTCCATCTCTATCTCACATTCTAATCTCTCCACTAACTCTTCTTCATCTTCATCTTCCCTTCTCCATATTTATCTCCCATTCTAATTTCTCCACTAACTCTTCTTAATCTCCATCTTCCCTTCTCTATTCTTATCTTCCATTCTAATTTCTCTACTAACTCTTCTTCATCTCCATCTTCCCTTCTCTATTCTTATCTTATTTTCTCCATCCATTCTTCTCCAACTTCTCTTCTTCATCTCCTCTTCTTCATCTTCCCTTCTCTATTCTAATTTATCCACTAACTTTTCTTTTTATTATTTGTAAAATAATCCTTCAAGAGTTAGGTATTTGCACTTTAGTCCTTGAATTTTAAGTATTTACAATTCAGTCCCTGAAAAAAATATATTTCTTTAAGTCCAAATCTCCTCACAATTTTTGACACACCAAAATTTACCACATGTCAAATTTAAGCTCATTTCTTGTAGCTGAAAATAATGCATAATTTAATTAAAGCCCTTTTGCAAAATTAAGTCATTCTGGGTATAATTGGGCCAAGATGAAAATTTAAAATATTAGAAGACAATGTCACAACTCATAAAAAGTGAAAGTTAAAAATAAGTTGACTCAAATTAAATTTTTTAGGCCCGATTCGAGATTATACTCGTGAAGGAACACGTGACTCGAATTGGATTTTTCTGAATTTGCGATGGCCAATATGAAAATAGATTTAAAATAAAAATATTAACTATCTTTGTGTATTCTTTGGCCTCAAATGTTATTTTTTCAAAATTTTCAAATATTTTTGTATTTTTTTTTAAAAAATTAAAATATATATAATATGAAAAATTATTTTTTGGTCAAAATTCGTTCCCTAGGCTTGGCTAAGGTTCCCAAAGTTGATTTTTCAAATTTATGAATTTTTATGGATTTTCTATTAATTTTTGAAAATAAATAAATAAAAAATACGTAAAAATACTGAAAATATGAAAAATCGTTTTTTGGTCAAAATTGGTTCCCTAGGCTTGGTTAAGGTCCCCAAAGTTGATTTTTCAATTTTATGAATTTTTATGGATTTTTTATTACTTTAGCAATAGAAAAAATGATTAAAGATCAGGTGTCAACATAGGTCACGTTAAGTGCCTTCTCAATTGCTCCTCTACTCTCACTTCCAATCTTCCTTTTCCTAGAGTCAAAAAATGAATTCATCTCACCAATACTACCACCAACACCACTACTAACTGAAAAACTAGAAGGGGGGCAAAAGGTACATTTCTAAGCGTATTGTTCATTAATCTAGCATTGATCACTCCATCTAATCTTTCCATCTCCAAAAGAACTTTTTCCCTACTTTTCTGCATTTTCCAATCCCTCTTCCATTTACCATCAACAAATGGGTCCTAACTCTCGTGTATGAACTCTTAGAATCCTTTCCACAAAAATTGCATTTCCAAGAGCAATACAACTCCCTCCCTTCCCCCCTACCCCTGGTGGGCGCGCACTTCACCTTGATCAACCAACCTAGTCTTATATTCCATAGTGGTTTATTTAATTCTTCATTGGTGGATGTAAGTGGTTAATTACCAGAAGTGCTACTTTCTATGCTTGATATCACTCTACAAAAATACAATTACACCAAACCAGAGTTTATACAATCATTATGAAACGCAGGAGCTATTTACACAACAAAAGCATGAAACTATATTTAGCTGTCTATCAATTTCATGAAATTTGAACAAGAGAAAACAATAGTCTCTACTTCCGCAAGTCAAAAAAGTATCTCGTTAGTATGGCCTAGTTAAGCTTGAGCATTCCCCTGCTAACATACTGGTGGAAAAAAAGAAACAAAAAAATGCCATGAATTCTAGTAAAATTTTGCGGACACTCTCTATTCTCAATATGTTTCATTGCGATCAAAGAAATGTTGCTAGTAGGAATAGTTTCGTCGAGCATTACATGTGATCAAAGAAAAAGCAGACACCCTTTACTCTCAAAATTCTAGTAAAATTTTGCAAATAACCAGAGAAAGCATTGGTCTCAGTCATATTTTGGATCCTCATGGAAAGAATTTAATGTGGAGCATTACCTAAAACGTTGCAAGTGAAAAGAGCGACAGAGAGACGCGAGGTGGTGAGGCGAAGTCGCGAGTCGAGGTGACTGGCGACAGTGGTGAGGCGATGCCATGAGAGAGACAGAGTCACAGAGTGCAAGAGAGAGACGCGAGGCCATGAGCCCAGGCGAGGCGAGGCTACGAGAGAGACAGAGGTGAGAGAGAGAGAGAGACGAGAGCGAAACAAAGAGTGAGAGGTAGACTAAGAGGTAGAAATTAGGTTAGAGGTTTAGGGGCCTTCAGATTTTGGGCTTTTTTCCAATTTAGGATTTTTTTAAAAAATATTTACCAAAATAGGTTAATTTTTTTTTTACAATTTTGGGTTTTGCGCAGAGTGCCGCGCGGGCCCAAGGCCCGGCAGCCCTAAAACCTTTTTTTTGTTTTTTTATATGTTTTTAATTATATTTATAATATTTATATTTATATAACATTTTAAATATAAGTTCTCCCTTTTAAGCTTATTTTTATAACATTATTATCAATAATTATTTGAAAATTTTGTTAATATGTATGTAATTAATTTATTTAGTATGTGAATAATTATTAAAAATTTAAATAAAAAATTTATATTAATAAATTAATAATTTATTTAAATACTTATTATTAAAATTTTGTGTTTAATTAATATTTTTTTAATTTCATATTTTCTTACTTATTTTTATAATGTCATATTTATCTAACTTTCTAAAATACAATTTTTATTTCTTTTGAAGCTTATTTTTATAACATAATTATCAATAATTAATTAAAATTTTTATTAATATGTATGTAATTAATTTATTTAATATGTAAAAATTTAAATAAAAATTTTATCTAAATAAATTGATTAATTATTTACTTACTAAATAAATTGTATTATTTGAAATCCTTATCTTAATAAATTAATTAATTTTTGAAAATTTTACAATAATAAATAAATTATTTTTTAATTAATTATTTGAATATATTATTAAAATTTCTTATTTTAATTATTTATTTTTTAATTTCATATTTACTTACTTATTTTTATAATTTCATATTTATCTAACTTTCTAAAATACAATTTTTTTTTCCGTTTGAAGCTTATTTTTATAACATAATTATCAATAATTAATTAAAAATTTTATTAATATGTATGTAATTAATTTATTTATAATGTAAAGAATTAATAAAAATTTAAATAAAAAATTTATCTTAATAAATAAATTAGTTATTTATTTAATAAGTAAATTATTTATTTAATAAATAAATTATATTATTTGAAAATTTTATGTTAATTAATTAATTTTAATAAAAATTATTAATTAGTTTATTTAGTGTTTAAATAATTAATAAAAATAATTAATTTTATAATATAAAAATTTCAAAAAATAATTAATTATTAACATAACATTTTCAAATAATATAATTTATTTAGTAAGTGAATAATTAATCAATTTACTAAGATAATTTTTTTAATTTTTATTGATTATTTACATGCTAAATAAATTAATTACGAACATATTAATTTAATTTTCAATTAATTATTGATAGTTATGTTATAAAAATAAGCTTCAAAAGGAAAAATTATATTTTAGAAAGTTACATAAATATTATAAAAATAAGTAATAAAATAAGAAATTAAAAAATTAAAATACGAAATTTTAATAATAAGTATTTAACTAGTTTATTTAGTGTTTTAAATATTTAATAAAAATAATTAATTTTTTAAGATAGAATTTTCAAAAATAATTTATTAAGAGAAGGATTTCAAATAATACAATTTATTTAGTAAGTAAATAATTAATCAATTTAAATAAATAAATTAAATACATATATAATAAAATTTTTAATTAATTATTGATAATTATGTTATAAAAATAAGCTTCAAAAGGAATAAAAATTGTATTTTAGAAAGTTAGATAAATATGACATTATAAAAATAAGTAAGAAAATATGAAATTTAAAAAATATTAATTAAAACACAAAATTTTAATAATAAGTATTTAAATAATTTATTAATTTATGAATATAAAATTTTTATTTAAATTTTTAATAATTATTCACGTACTAAAGAAATTAATTACATACATATTAATAAACTTTTCTAATAATTATTGATAATAATGTTATAAAAATAAGCTTAAGAGGGAGAACTTATATTTAAAATGTTATATAAATATTATAAATATAATTAAAAATATATAAAAAACAAAAAAAAAGGTTTTAGGGTTGCCGGGCCTTGGGCTCGCGCGGCAATTACTCTGCCGCGTGGCCCAACTCGGCACTTTGAGTGTCGAGTGGGGCCTCGGGCGGCATTCAAAATGCCGCCCGGGCCGGCGCGGCATTTAGATTGCCGCGCGGGACCCAAAATTGTAAAAAAAAAAATTTAAACCTATTTTGGTAAATATTTTTTTTAAAAATCCTAAATTGAAAAAAGCCCTCAGATTTTCACATGGCTTACATTTTTGCCCTCAAAATTTTGTCATTTTCCTAGTTTGTCCCCTAGGACACGCAAGTCCCAGCATGTCCCTGGTGTTGACTTGGCATTGCAATCTCGGACATGCGTTGATCTCGTGTCCGAGCGTGTCGGAGGAGTGTCGATCACTGGCACGAGTCCGACACGCCAAAAAACTGCTTCGAAAGAGTGTCCGTGCAACATGGTCGCTCTAAACTCCTTCTTCCTCCCTCCCTCCCTCCTGTCCACACGATCTTTCCTTTTTCCTCAGTTGGGTCTCTCTTGCTTTCATTTTTCCAGGCATCTTGATTCGACAACATGTTCCGCCTGAGCAACAACCTGATCGGCATCGTCAACATCGCCACCTTCCTCCTCTCCGTCCCCATCCTCGGGGCCGGCATATGGCTCACCAACCGGGCGGACACTGACTGCGAGAAGTTCCTCGAGAAGCCCATCATTGAGCTCGGGGTCTTCCTCATGGCCATCTCCATAGCAGGCCTCCTTGGCGCTTGCTGCCGCGTCTCCTTGCTCCTCTGGCTCTACCTCCTCGTCATGTTCCTCCTCATCCTCCTCCTCTTCGCCTTCACTGTCTTCACCTTCGTCATCACCAACAAGGGTGCTGGCAAGGCCCTGTCCAATAAAGGGTACAGGGAGTACAAGCTCGGGGATTACTCTGACTGGCTGCAGAAGCGGGTGAACGGCACCAAGAACTGGAACAAGATAAAAAGCTGCTTGATGGACAGCAAGGTCTGCGACGCTTATGCCGACAAGTATGCTAAAGATACTGTGGTGGACGACTTCTACAACGAGCAGCTATCAGCTCTTCAAGTAACTCTCTCTCTTTCTCTTTCCCTCTCTTTCTCCAAGTAATTCCAACAGTTTTTTCTCTTCATTGTCCTGTGCTGTTTGAACTTGAAGTTCATTACGCATACGAACCTCTGGATTGCTTTTGCAATGAACTGTTGTTTTTCTTTTTTTTGCGACGAGGGTTTTAAAAACGTCTCTGTTTCGGCGCTTGATCCTGCATAGGGGATTCACTGCACGCTCAGTGAGGATTCCATTCTAACTTCTATGAGCAAATTGGAAGATGCGACTTTGTTGTCGGCCATAACGATATGAATATGATTATAGTGTCTGTAGAATCGAATTGCTTTTATGGCAAGCTGATAGAAAATCTTGATGTGTTCTCCATGTCGAATGTCCCTTCCATGAAATTTCCTCTTGATTTCATTAAGCTGGTCCTGCGCAGCTGTCCTCGTCGTCCCAATTTCGAAACTTTTACAGAGATCAACGCCGTCATGGACTTGGTTCTTATGCTGCTGCTTTGTTTCTGGAGATGATGCTGTCATCCGTTTGCGTTTGTTGGTTTCCTCTGTCAGTCGTTGTTCTATGGTTGGAAGTTTGGAACTAACAACGTGGCTGCATTTTCCGTAGTCCGGTTGTTGCAAGCCGCCGGATTCTTGTAACTTCACCTACGTGAGCCCGACTGTCTGGAACGCCGGTTCGACCACGACAAGCACCGACTCGGACTGCAGCACGTGGAGCAACAACGCAACTGTGCTGTGCTACAACTGCCAGTCCTGCAAGGCCGGGCTGCTGGACAACATCAAGAGCGGCTGGAAGAAGGTCGCCATCGTCAACATCGTCGTCCTCGCTGTCCTCATCGTTGTGTACTCAGTCGGGTGCTGCGCTTTCCGGAACAACTGGGAGGACAATGCCTTCTGGAAGAGGCGGAACCCCTGAATGTATGTGGCCGTGTCGACGAGCAGCGATGATTTAGATGCGTAGCAGAGCGTGTTAAAGAGTGATTAGCCGATCTCGAGTTCCTAATTAGGGTCTGTGCAGTTCTTAATTTGAGTTGTATAGAATTGTACTCTGTGGATCTGATCATATTAGCATCTATCTGCTGGAGATTAATCAAGTCGGAAGGTTGGAATAAACTTGTTAAAAAAGAAAAAAAAAATTGGCCGCCTTTTGGTTGAGAATGTTCTACCGGTGAAAACTTCTAAATTTCTTGTTCCGCGCACGGCTGATTGACTCGAGCGAAAATTGTGTATGAAAAATACGTCTGGAATAATTTCTACGATTAACATTAGATTTTGTTTTTATCGCGGTGGCATTCGAACTTCGACTTTTATCACTTTCAAAAAACTTTATCGGTTTGAAATTAATCATACATCGGCACGGGAAATCACTTGGTAAATCGTACATAAATTTCAAAACGTAAACAGTATTCCTCTCTCCAAGTTTTGATTTGGAAGCTGTAAAAGAGAAAAAGTAGCTGAAAAGAAAAAAATATTAAGTGGGCGGGGGTCAACACGTGTCTGTGCGTCCTGCTCAATCATGAGAGGACACGTGTTATATCTTCTCTCATCTTCTCTCTCCTGTGTCTCTCTATCTCTTCGTCTCCCTCTCTAGTTGTGCGAGAGGACGTGTTATCTCGCGATTAGCTGAGGTGCACGGAAATGTGTTGGCTCTAATCCACCAAATATTTTCTCAGCTGAAAGTCCCTTCAAATGAGCTTACCCTACCAAGGAAAAAATTGCTAATCGTACCATCTTGGATGAAAAGGCATCCTTTTGATTGGTCTTTTTTTTATTTTGTTCTCTTCCGATGATATCCTCAATCTGATTAACCTTGTCAACATCCAGATGCCAACACCAACATCGTTGTCTGATAATTGTACATGTGTTTCCTCAAAATGGATTTTTCATTTAAATTTCGATATTCTCAATTTATTCAAAAGTCATGTTTCTATTCAGAATTATGTAAATATTCGAGATTATAAACTCGATCTCGAGCTCACATTTTATTAATAAATTGACTGTAATTGAGCCGAGTTGAGGTCGAGCTTGGCATTTAACTCGACTCGATTACGCCTTCAGTGTAGCCGGATCATGCCATACCCACTTATTCATCTACCTCGTAGGCTTCGGTGGTGTCAACTGTCAACTAGTTTGTCTTGGGCAATGTTGGATTAACTCAGGATTAACATTAAAAAATTCTCCTTACCCAAAAAAAATTCAAAAATTCTATATATTTACACAATTTCCAATACATAAATAGTATGATTTGGTGTTAAAAATCTGAAGGAAAAACCTCCTTCTTGATTTGTCCTTCTCTTTTTCCTGGGATGATGTCCTTTTTTCTGATTAACTTATTAATCTAGATGCCACCTGTCCACCACCATTGCTATCCGATATTACTACTCATGCTTCATGTGACCATGTTGGAGGCTACAATTAATCAATCATGAAATTGAAATTTTTGATAACGCTTCTTTACCGGCGGGAGTGGAACGTCCACGTGTTCTCGGGTTCAAAAACGTTGCTATCGATCAGCGGCCACTACACTACCATCTTTAACTTGAGTTTCGCTCGATCAATCGCTCGAAAATCGACTTACCTAATTTCGAGTCGAGCTCGAGTTCAAGCCACTCAACAACACCTTTGTCAAGTCGAGCTCAAGCGGGTCACTATTCAACTCGATAAGCTCATGAGCCTACCCGAGCCAAACTGTTCTCGCGAGCCTAATCGAGTCAAATTGAGTTTTCATTATTTTAAATGTCATATTTAATAATCACAACAGTACTTAAAATTGCGTAATGTTGAGCTTATGGAATAAGATCTCAAGTCTGAGCTTGGATTTTTGTTTGTAAGATGATTGTAATCAAGTCGAGTCGAGTTCATGAGTCTCGATTTTCTAATGGAGTTGAGCTCCAACAGAAAGTGTACACACGATCGAGCTCGAGTCAAGTTTTCTTCTTAGGTTCTTCTCGGCCTGATATTTTAAATCATGGGCGAACTTGGACAAGAAGTAGGTGTTAGGCTTGAGCCAAGCCCGCCCGTTGATCATATGTAGCATTTTTGGGGCCAAAAACTAATAAAAGCAAAAACTTTCATGTGTGGGACAATTTTGGCCCAAACTTTGAAATGAAGGCTTGTGTCCATTGGACAAATTTCGCATAAGTTTTTCAAACGTGCATGTACAACGGTACATAAGTATACCCTTGTGGTTAATTTGCTAACATGTCAATAAATGGAGGGTACCTACATCGAACAAAACAAAGTCGTGATTACACTTTGCAATGGCATTAAATGGAAGCAATCTCAACTACGTCGGATCATCTAAACAATATCATCTTCTTCTTTTTCACTCTTAACGATCATTAAATTATTAGATGATCTGATCAGTAATATGAAGTAGTTAAGTGGCACGGCAAATTAAAGGTTACAAAGGCCACAGTGAAAACTCCAATCCCTTGGCTTGACCTTAACTTGTTGGTGCAAATCAATGGCAAATGGCGGTGGTGCCGACTCAGGTGCTAGTGTTGATGGCAACCGAGCATGATGGTGGTGATGGGTTTCGAGCACCTAAATTGTTTGAAGGTGGTGGTGACATTGAACGTTGACGATGATGAACGATAGTTCTTTTATAGTTGAAAGATTTTTTTTTTATATATATAATAGTAATTTTGCCTGTTGAAGAAACGTGAACGTGCTTGAAGGCAATGATTTGTGAATCCTTTGATTCTAGCATCTCCAAGAATCAGCTTCTGATTTTGATTGATATCCCCGTAGATTCTTCTCTTGGGTGCATTTAATGCTGTTGTATTTGGAACGTCCAATTGGACATGTCCAATGCCAATGGGATTGTTACTGGTCAGTTAACGGGCTTAGATTTCTTTAAGTCATCGCCATGCGGAGAAACAATAAAAGGAGATAAATACACAAATAGTCGAAGAACGTTGACCCAATATATAATATCATTTTTGAACTTCTAAATTATTTAATGTGATCCCTAAACTTTTGGATTTTTTTTTCAAGATACCATCTTCTCTTATCAATGCAAAAATACCTTCTCCTGCCATTTACCGGGTTTTACGTACCGACGGCACGCACGCACGCTTTCTTTGCACTTGGAACAATTATTGGGTTTATTAAGTTCATATGAACCCTTGTGGGATTCACTAAAATAAGAGTTACGATCCAATGGATTCACATAAAACATGACGTTATTCAAGAAATTTTTCCATCATGAGGATCGACATTTACATCCTAAATTAGGTAGGAAAGGAAAGATTCAAAAGAAATAGCAACATTTGACATCAACATGACGGAGTCAGCCGTATTGCTGGGCCTTCCCTGAGGCCGAAAAAATAGTAAAAAAATATTATAAATTATCCACGACAGAGTCAGGGGTGCCACGTAAAATGGTCGGTAACCACGTCAATTATTTCTAGTTAAAATTGATCGAATGGACTTAACTGACAGAAGGTGAAAATGTTCATGACGCAGTTGGTAAAATTTAAAGGGTTAAGACTGAATTGGTAAACGTGCAATAAATTTCTGATTTTTTGAACAATTTTCCCAATAAAATATAGCATATGATAACTACACGAGATACTTTCTGTTCGAGGACACCCGATAACATGCTATGTGCAGGATAATTTGTGCTGCGAAAGGATCGCACGGCCGATTGCTTCGTCGATGCTGTGGCTAATGAATCAGTTGACAAGAGGATGCTTCATCACCTCAATCTTTCATCTGTGAGCAGCTGCTCATTTGGCCTCCTTTGCAGTTCGTTCCCACGTTTTGCGATTCGAGATGTGGACCTCAAGCGTCGATATTGCATGCACGCGTGCATGGCGCTTTTTCGCTGTTCATGTCCAGGGAACGTCCCTACGCTGTGCCTCAATTGCTGACGCACCCATGGCGGACATGTACTGGTCAGGCCTTGCGGGTTATCGACCAGAGGCGACTCATATTTAATTTTGATAAGTGGGGCGTCGGATATGTCTCTCATTTCACACCGCGCATGATTACGTGATTAGCGTACGTGGATAAGTCCGACATACCTTAATATGACGAGGCTGAGCCAAGATAAGAGCAGGCTGTTTATTATAGATCGAAGTTAATTCCGTTTGATTACGTTACCGCAAAAATTATTTACATCAACATTGATCGCCGGTCGTGTCACCTAAAATGGCTGGCATTGATTAGACCATCACATCTGCGATTTTGAGACCAAAATTGACTGAATCGGCAAAAGTGGCAAATCGTTAATAGTTTAGGACTAAACTGACACATCATCAAAATATTTAGAACTAAATTGACATAACTAAAAGTTTTAGGACTAAATTGATAAAGTGTCAAAAGGTTTAAATCTAAATTAACACCGATAAAATATTTAAAGGTGAAACCACAGTTGAAAGATTTAAAAGTGAATTGGCTGTCGTACAATAAAATTAGGACTGGTTGGACAATTTTCCGAAGTTGAGAGCATGAGCAAACTCCTTTGGTATTGATTGATTCTTGGGAGTTTGGATGTGTTTAGGATCATGAGACATTTGATTATGAGCATTCGAGATTTTGGAAGCTCTTTCACCTTGAGTATAATAAAACATTATCATTGATCTTGGCTAAAGTACACTATAAATACCAAAATTTATGTACGACGCTCACCTTAGTACCAAAACTTTCAAAACAACCACATAAGTGCCGAATTTTTTGAAAAACGATTGCTTCGATGTCAAAATTTTCAAAATGATCACTCAAGTGATAAATTTTTTTGAAAAATAATCACTTCACCGTATTGCTAGATATGGCACTGAAATGATCGTTTTTCAAAAAATTAACACTTAAGTGATCGTTTTTTTTAAAAAATTGGCACTTAAGTAGTTATTTGAAAATTTTGGTACTGAAGTGATCGTTTTTAAAAAAAAAATGGCACTTAAGTGATTGTTTTGGTGTTTTTTTTTTTTACACTTAAGTGATCGTTTTGAAAGTTTTGATATTAAATGAGTGTCATACACAAGTGTTGGTACTTGTAGTGTACTTAAGCCCATTGATCTCTCTATAGAGTATCAAATCACCAAATGACATTAAATCACCAGTGCTCAGGTTTAATTTCTACAGATTTCTTTCCTTCTCAAATTGTCTCATTTGTTTACGCTTTCATGTTGTCCAGAACATGGTTACTATTATTGTATTGACAGCAAGCCCAAGTTAGATCGTCTTACAATTAGAATGCATGCGTGAGTGAGTTGTATTATAGAAATCTCACATTAAAGAATTGGTGTAGTATAGAGTAGCTAATAATTATAGTTGACCTATACCTTGTTAGTTAAGTTTATGAGTGAATGTGTGTCCAACTTAATATGTTAACGGGTTTGGACTTGGGCTTCTCTCTTGGCGATCTCTTCAGGTGAAGGTATTAGACTTCAGTTGCATGCTCCCCATCAATTGAAATCAGAGCCCATGGTTTCGTTTTCCAAATAGATGGACATTGTGTGTAGCAACGCAAGCCCATAGGGATGAAGTTGGGCGATAGTAGAGATTCAACTTGAGATAAATTGATGTAGAAAAATACCTAAATTAACTCCTATAATAAGTCACAAGTAATGAAATAACTCCAACAATAAATCAAATCAAGGGGGGAATAACACTCGAAATCGATTGCCAATCTAAGGGCCTGTTTGGTTCAACATTTGATCAAAGAACTTTGAAAAAATATAAATATCTTTGAGCCAAAGGGGTTTGGTGAAATGCAAATATTCTTAGTAAACTGTAATTAACAAGTGCATTTGGATGCTACTTTGACATAAATGCCATTTGGTAAAAGAATATCATTTGTAAATTATTCAATTTTTAATTATTTTGAAATTTTTTTAAAATTTTTTTATAAAAATATTTTTAATTTTTAATTATTTTATTTAATTATATTTTATTTGTATTATGTCATTTTTTAATTTTTAATTCTATTTTTTAGAAAAATCATTATTTATTTATTTTAGATTTAATTAATTAATTTAACTGTTTAAAATTAAATTAAATTAATTATTTTTAAATTTAATTAAATTTAACTTAATTTTTATTTTCAAAAAAATTATCATTTTTATTTTTTTAATTACTTGCTTAAAAGAAAAAATAAAAAAATAAAAAGATTAAAAATAAAAAATTATAATTGCATTCTAGAAATGCAACTTTTCAAAATATCTTCTGAGGTACTTTCGATTAAAGGTTTTGGAGAGCATTTGAGATGTAATTGCATCTTCTTAAAGTGAGTAAAAAAAGTAGCTAAACACCATTTGCATTTAGTCAAGAGGTTTTAGAGCTTCAAAGCTCATTTCAAATGCTGAACTAAACATGGCCTAAATATTTCAACCTCGATGCTATCCACAATAGCCACCCTGCCTTCAAGGTTAGGCCGCGTAGTCCGCTCGCGTGCGGGCGCTCTCTCCTCTCTCTCTTCCTCTCGGATGCTGCTAAACCTATCCCATTTCCAATTATCACATTTCTTACCATCACCTCGATGTGTACTGCCGAACAGAAGCAGTCTCCCTATCTCATCCGTACTAGGTCAGATTGGCCGAATTGATCATGCACCAAGGTCCAACACAAACAGTAGGTTCCCATATCTTTCGACCATAATTGCCGGGCACTTTTCCGTAGTATCCGGTCTGTCAGATATTTGGTACTGAGATTGACTTTTTGGACAATTATTGTACAAATAACGAGAGACAATTCATTTTTGCTTAGGTTCTTTGCTTGGGTGTGCGAGAGAGTAACAAAATGTCGTGGAATATACCTCATAATAATGATTATTAGCTAATTATTTTTTTACCCAAAAAACAAGTTGTTAATCCGACAATGGATGTGATAAGTTTACCTAAAGTGACGTAACTTTCGTAAGTGTTTACTTGTGTGGTACAACTTTTTTTTTTTTTAACTCTCTTAAGTGCCATATTAGATTAAAATCTATCACCCGAGTGCAATTTTCGGTAAAGCTTCCTACACGAATTTTTTATTTTTATTTTTCAATTACACATGGATATTTTTATTTTATTCTTTTTTTGAATTTTTATTTTTTTTCTTTTGCCTTTTCTTCCTCTTGGCCGACGAGGGCGTCATACGGACTTGACGAGGGCCATCATGCCCTCGGCCGTAGTCCAAGGCATCGTCCAACCGCGGGTGAGGGCCCTCGTGCCTCACCCAAGGCCATTGTTGTGGCGCCAACCATTGACAAGATGGCCTAGGCGACCGTTTTGTGGCCACTAAAGATCGCTGGTGACCCTCATCAGCTAAGGGGAAAAAATGAAAAATAAAAAATATCAAAGAATTAAAAATGGTATTGCATGGACTAAATCTACTAGGCTAAACCAATCATGTTTCGAAAATCCGTGGAAACCACATTGAATCTCACTAAAAATACACCAGCCTCCATTATGCTTCCACGTGGAGATGATTCCCTAAGCATCGCTCCTCTTTTTTTTTTTTTTTTTATCCTTTTTTCCTTTTGTTTGCTTTCTAATTTCCATTTCTATTTATTCAGATGGTAAATACAAACATGGGATTGCTAGCTTGTCGATGTCAAGCTTGAAGAGCTCCCAGGGAAGCACTTATCACAATATGTAATCGAACGAATAAGCTAAGCCGAAGTTGAATCCCATTATGAAAATCACGTCCTTTGTACCCCAAAATTGGAACTTTGAGAACTATCCATAGAGCCATAGGAGAGATTGATAATTTTTTTTTTTTGGTTTCTTTCTAATTATTGCGCTTGTATAAGTCCCTCATGATAATGTATCGAAAGATTCATTTACAACGTATTCGTTCAACCTCCTGAAAAACTTCGTTTAGAAACCTTGTGCCTGTTAATTTCCTGTTATTACTTTGAAAACATATGTAAAAAGAAAAATCGAGATACTTGATTGTAACAATTTCGTCCGTGCCTCCGGCTGCATGTACGAGATTAACCTTAGTTTATATTGATAGTGCGGTCACAATTTCACTTTTAGTTCAAAGCACAGGCACCATATTCTTTTCTATGATTTTTTTCTCATTGTTATTAGAATATAAGTGAATTATGCTTTTATATAACATCTTAAGTTTTTAGAACTATTGGTAGTGGTATAACAAAATCTCAAAATTGTCTAATCTTTTTTGATCTTGATACCTTTTTTTAGGTACTGCATGGATATTATAAGTGAGGGCCGGATACAAAAAGAAATAATTCTTCTACCAATAAGATAATTTTTGTTCAAACTTTCAAAAATCCAAGAAATGCACGATTTTAGCTCAAACTTTGAAGCATAAAAAAAAAAAGAGACACATACTTATGGTCATGACATAATTGTGGCATGTGGTTCGAGAAGAATTCTTTTTATTGTGTTTGGCAATAGCATTAGTCGAAGGCAATATACAATGTGGTTTTGCGTTGTTTGAATAGCTCATAGAGGAACTTGAAATGGCGTCCTTTTGTCATCTTGGATCTCATCCATTAAACATGTTCTTGCGTTTTCTTAATCCGGACATTAAAATGTTAGGGCAAAATGTCCTGTCGTATAGGTGCATTTTATTATCATTATTATTTTGGAACTTTTAAATTTTTTTGGGTGAAAAATATGTGGCTTTTCCTTCTGTTTGGCATTTGGCATTATTAAAAAAAAAGAGAAAAATCTTACATGCATCTTCCTATAATGTAACATGAAAGCTATTCCATCTTCCCGTAAAATGGAAGCTTAAGCCTGCCTCCCCCCCCTCTCTCTCTCAAAATAATGAGATCGAAGTCTTCTTCTACTTCTTCGTCATGGAGACAAGTGAGGTAAAGGAAGAGGGAAAATATATATATAAAAAAATCATAAACATATTGCATTGGTATCAATTCAGTTTTAAACTTTTTAATTGAATCAATTTAGTCCTAAATCTTTTTGATTTGGTACCAATTAGATTCCTTCGGCCAATTTTGATCGGAAATTACAAACAAAAACACTGATCATCCTACATGGTACAATTGGTACTGAAGTGGACATTTTTAATATTATTTTGATTTTGTTAATATTTTCGACTTTCTTTTTCCTTCTATGCTTTTCTTTTTTACTGTTGGTTGGCAAGGGCTCGTTGGCCACAAGTGCGGGCCATAAAGCCATCGCCCCCGATTTTGGCATCATGGCGTCACCTAGCTTGGATGAGGGAGTCATGGCCTCACCTAGACCAGGTAAGGACCATGAACCCTCTCGCTTGGGGCTAGCGAGGGGCCATGTAAGCCCTCGCCCTAGTGGCTGGCGAGGGCGTTGTGGCCTTCCCTTAATGCTGGTGATCCTTGCCTGCCCTCACATGTGGCTGATAATGGTCATTCGGCGACCCTCGCAAGTAAATAGCAAAACCCTCGCCGGCCAATTAAAGAAATGTAGTAAAGCCTAAAAAAATGGGAAAAAAAGAACATTATTAAAATTGTCTACATTCGTGCCGGTTATGTCATATAGGATGACCGGCATCTACATTAGCGATTATAGGACAAAATTATATGAACTCAATTGGTACCATTGCAAAAAAAAAAATTAAGATTGAATTGGTCTAATTAAAAGGTTTAAGACTGAGTTGGTACTAATGCAATAAATTTAGGATTTTTTTTGGCACTTTTCTCGTGGGGAAGATATTAGTGAAGAGCATGATGTCCTCAAGAAGAAAGCTTCACCAACTCCTCTCCATAGTCCCAGGCTACCATCACTCTCAACCCCAACACTTGTTCCGCACAATCGCCAATTACATCCTCCTTTTAGATCTCAAAGTGATCCTCCTCACCGCTCTCTCCTCCTATGGGGTCTAATTAAGTAACAATTTTGTTTCTCCTACATTAAAATTGATCATAATCTATGATCATTCTACTATTGGGTTATGTGATAATAATAGTTGGATTGACATTATGTTGTATTCGGTCATTACACCCTCTGTTTGTAATTCATCCATTAAGGGTCGATTCAGTAGCGGTACTCTCTAAATGGTCATTGCTAGAGTATTGTTTTGGGGAATTTAACCCAAGAGAAACGTTCGAAGGGTAATAACTCTAGGAAACATTGTCCCTCCTAAAATAGATATCACGTAATAAATGGACAATAATTAGGGTAGGTGCACTAAACAACTAGTAGAAACAAAGTTGATAGATAAAAAAAGGGAAGTAAGGGAAATTGTCCAATTAGTCATAAATTTATTATACGCATGTAAATTCAGCTTTCAACTTTCCAATTTTTCTATTTTGATCCTAAACCTTTATGACAAATCCCAATGTAGTCCTTCTAGTCCATTTTCACCAGAATCGATGATGTGGCGATGTGCCATGTAGGATGACTACCAATGACTTGATCACCATGTCATCTATTTCTGACAAAAAATCCATCGATTACGCAAATATTCTTTTATGCCTTGGTGGCGAACTTTTCTATCCCAAAATTGTGTTCTCTCGTTCAAATCAAGCACATTCAGCGCTCTCATAAACTCACCCCACATCATTTTAGCCTTGACGTGTATAAAATGCTTGTTGAATTCAAATGAAGATCTAGTAAGGCCTTCTATTTCCCCTATTAATTAAATCCTGTGAAACTCAATGACAAAAGAGACCTAATTCTAAGGTCATGGCGACCCTAGATTTTGAGGCACAACATTAGGTCGAAGGGAGGAGAATGCCTTAGATTTTGCAGGCCTTAGATAAGAGGCCTGCAGGAGGATGGTGGTTGTGCTAACTCAGGTGGTTGTTGTTGATGGGAACCGAGGTTAGTGGTGGTGATGGATTTCGAGTGGGGAGAATTGTCTAAAAGTCCTAGACTTATGATGCACATGATAGTTTAATTCTAAATGTTTCAATTTGACCAATTTAGGTATAAACACTTTGACGATTTTTCAATATTTCCCTTTCAACCAATTATGGCAAAAAATATCTAACCTTGACCGTTTTTTTTTTTAGTTTTTCTTTTTTTAAAATCTGAATTTTTTCCCTATTTTATTTTTCCTCTTCCATATAATAAAAATTCAAAAGTCCGTAAGAGCCCATTTTTATGTTTTTCATGCTAACTGAATATGTCAAATTTCCCTCTTGAGCCCATTGGAAGTTTTCGAGTTTAGATGTCCAAGAGAGCTCACAACTTAGCAAACATATTCATTGACCAATCTCAATACATTTTAATAGCCTAGAGATGGTTTTACATAGGGGTGTGTATGGTCCGGGTCGGCTCGATCCCAAAATTTTTTGGGACCACGGACTGGATCGGCACTGGAAGTCTGGTCCTATCCCAATGAGATCGCCTAACGTGAGGTGCTTATAGAAATCAGATATTTAGAATATATGTATGGTTAATAAGTTTGATGATCCATGACTAATTATATTAATGAAAAACTCTTCTTTTGGACAAACTGTAATAACGGAGCACAATGAGATATCTCCATTAAAATCCAACCATTTTAGTGGTATTCAAGCTCGAAAAAGATTTGGACCAAAATAAAAAAAGTTGAAAGGAGAGGAAGCGACTATGTTGAGACCACATGATCAGGAGTTTTCGGTTGAGAGAATTTGTAGATAATCAGAGTAGAGAAGGGATTGATCACCTGATATTTCTACCTGAGATCAAAGTGATTGAGCAATGATGGAGACGAAAAGAGGAAGCGACGAGAGGAGCGATGTGTCGACGACACTAGTGGCTGCGAGGCACAAGATGAGTACCAATGCCAATGAGCGAGAGTTGGGAGTGCAAGAGGAGCAAGCGAAGAGGCGAAGGCAAGACGTGAGCAAAAACCCAGAGAAGAGGACTCAGAGGAGTAAGTGTTGTGGGGATTTGAGAGAAATTACAAATTAGATTAACTGGTTCAGTAGTTAATTAGAGCAGAGAGACTAAGGGATTGATCACTTGAGATTTTTAACTGAGATCGAAGCAATCGAGCAAGGATGGAGACGAAAAGAGGAAGCGACGAGAGGAGCGACGTGTCAACGAAGCTAGTGGCTACGAGGCACAAGATGAGTGACGATGCCAATGAGTGAGAGTCGGGAGTGCAAGAGGAGCGAGCGAAGAGGTGAAGGCGAGACGCGAGCGGAAACCTAGAGGAGATGGCCCAGAGGAGTAAGTGTTATGGGGATTTTAGATAAATTACAAATTAGATCAAATAGTTCAGTAGTTACCTAGTTATATATATCATTATACTACTTTGTTTGAAGATAAACATTTCTAACACACACACACAATTATATATGTTGGGCGATCTGGTCATGGTCCATCTACCATGGGACTGAGGACCGAATCGCCCGGTCACCAATCTCATTTATTGATATCGTGGATCGGACCGCGCCTCTTGAGGACCAAACCAACCCGGCCAGTCTGGTCCAGTACAATTTGCATATCCCTAGTTTTATACATCCAAATAAAAGCAACACTAATTAACATTTTCTTTTCTTTTCTTTTTTTCACATACAATACCTTCAGTCAAACTATTTTTCAGCAAACCCTTCCTCTCGTAAATTTGGAGTTTCTGCCTTCAATCGGGACTAGTTTGGTATCGTATCGGGTTCATAAGCGTGAGTTCTCCTCTTCCTCTCGCGATCGTAACTGCCTCGCGTCAGTATGGGAAACCTTGTGATGCTGCCCAGCGTTCCTCGACCCGGATCCATCGGCCAACAGTGTCTAAAGTCGACCGCTATTGATGTTTCAACGAACATGTATCTCACAGAAAGTGTGTCAATATCACAGTGGATGCACGTGTAGTCTATCTCAATCGATCCATCAGACGTGTCTACTGACAGCCACCCGTGGGGGAATCACATCCTTATCCTGTGGTGAGAAGTTGAGTTTTTTCCATCAGTAGGGACGTGTGATCGAACCGAGCTGCAAAGTTACTATGAAAAGAACGGATTTGACTCAACGAGGGACCCTCGTGAATGGACTTGTGTATTTAACTTGAGAGACTCTCTCTCTCTCTCTCTCTCTCTCTCAAGATGCACGTGTAGTCTATCTCAATCGATTCATTAGACCAGTCTAGTGACAGCCACCCGAGGGGGAATCACATCCTTACGCTGGGATGAGAAGTTGAGTTTTTTTCATCAATAGGGACGTGTGATGGAACCGAGCAGCAAACTTGATAGGAGAAGAATGGATTCGACTCGACGATAGACCCCCGTGAATGGACTTGTGCGTTGAGCTTGAGAGACTCTCTGTCAAGATGAGAAATCATCTGCTTATGACATTAATTGCTGTCCCATTGCGTTTATTGCGGGTTTTGTGCAGTCGTGCGGTCATGTCGCAACTCACGGACGGAATCATTTGTGTCGATCGAAATCCCAAGAACAATCTCAGGGATGACATATTACATGTGCAGGGTTCGTCGATACCGACGCAACACAACTTATAATCTGCCTAAGTTTCTGTATGAGTAGCCGAGAGCACCAGCGGTATCGTTAGACCCCACGCCCGCATTTGTCTCGCAAACTCTTTCGTTTATCTTTATTGCAAATGCGTTAAATTTATTGACTCTTCAGGTAAATTCACGTGGAATGTACTAGAGTAAATAATTATGATGTCACGGATTCATATACATCTAGGCACGTTCAAGGATTTTTCCCTTCGTGAAAATGGAGCTTCGTGTCCTAAATTAGGAAGGAAGTAAAATGGTTAAGAACAGCAAGAAACATGATTCGACATCAGCGTTTGAAGGGTTTTCAAATCATGTTAATTCCTTAAGAAAAATACTAAATAAAAAACCTCGCAATTTAAATATCGTGATTATTCTTGTTATATGTATCATTAAGCTTATGAGAAGACCAATTTTCTTTTTCTAAACACTTGACTTGTTAACCGTGTTGTGATTTCTATGTTCTCGAGTCTATTGTTTACACGTCTAACAAAAAAGGGAAAATTGTCCAAAAAGAAAAAGTTCTACAACTATTGTACGGCAGCTAATTCAGTTTTAAATATTTCAATTGCATCAATTTTATCCTAAAGCCAACTTGCCAATTTAGTCCAAAACTTTTTAATCGTGCTAATTTAGTTCTAACACTTTGATGATTTGCTAATTTAATCCTTTCGATTAATTTTGAAAAGAAACCACTAACGTGTTAGTCTAGTCTGCATCGACCGTTCTAAGTGTCATGACTTTAATGAATGGCGTTGAGATGAAAAATTTTTATAACTTTTTACGTTTTCTTGTTCCTTTTTTTTTTTCTTTTTTTTCCCCCTTTCCCCCAACCGACCAACGCCATGCCTCGTCGATGGCTAGACTTGGGTAAGGGACGCAGGGGCCTAGCTAGCAAGGGCCACCCTCCTTGGATTAGGTAAGGTTAGCCTTCTCCAAGGCAAGGATTACCCTTGTTGGCTTGGCAAGTGTGAGGGCATCCTTGCTTGCTTGCTTACCCTAGTAGGGCAACCCTCACCATCGCCAACGAGGGGCAACCCTTGCTCGAGGTTGGCAAGGGCCAAGCCATAGAGGGCGACCCTCACTCAAGTGAAGGCTACCCAGGCCGGTCCTTGCTAGCCTTGGCTCGAGCATCCTCGCTTAGGGTTGGCATCCTCCATAGGTTATTGACGAGGCTTGATGATGGCTATCAAAGAGAAAAATTTTAAAAAATAAAAATAGAAAGAAAAGGAAAAAATATAAACACATAAAATAATAATAATAAAATTTACAAAAATTATCCATGTTAACGTCGGCCAACTGACATAAGACAGCTACCGCTGACTAGCTGCCATGTCAATGATGCTCAAAATTGGCTAGAGGATTAAATTAATATCTCATTTCGAGGTTTAGGTCTAAATTGTCAAATCATCAAAAGAAATTTCTAACAAAATTGACCCAATTGAATTGCTTACGACTAAATTGGTAAGTTATCAAAATATTTAAGACTAAATTAACATATTTAAAATATTTATAATTGAATAAGCCGCTGTATAACAGGTTTAATAATTTTTTTTATATAATTTTTCCTAATAACAAAGTGCCCGATGGTTAGGGACGGCCGGTGCCCTATAAGGCATGGAAGGAAGCGATGACATAAAAGCTCAGGCCCCCCAGCGGAAGTGAATGTGCATAGGTTTCTTTTAAATATTTTGAAACATAAGAAATTACCTCGTCGAGGACACTCGACTCCATGTGATCACTCCATGAGATTTCTCCTGTTCGATAACATGTTTCGTGCAGAATAACTCTACAGTGAAAGGATCGCACGAACGATTGCGGTGTCGATGCTTGTCTCGAGCTAAACAGTTGACAAATGATGCATCATCACTTCAATCTTCGTCTGTGAACAGCTGCGCGTTCGGCCACTTTTGCGGACGTTTCGCGAACGAAGATGTGGACCTTTAGGCGTCGACGCTGCATGCACGCGTGCATGGCGCTTTCAGGACATTTAAATGGTGCATGTGCATGTCATGTACGTCCCTACTCTGTGCATCAATAATTGACGCATAAGTGGTGGACATGTACTTGTCAAACTTTGCGGCTTGCTGACACAAGTCACTCAGATACGATCGTTCCCATAAGGACACCAGAAGTGTTAAAAATTTGTTCGAAGTGCAATTTTTATGTCAAAATTTTTTTGTTGGATCACTAAAGGCATGAATGACGAGTTTCTAAACGCGTTTCTAAATAGAGACGCGCATTAGATGATGGCATGAAATTTCTGATTGCAAAACAGCATAAAGTTTCTAAGATTATCGATTGTTGGGCCACGATCGGTGGCCGACGAATGGCGAAAGGCAAACGGGAGCCGATGATTGGAGCAGCGGTGGCTTGTAGTGGATGGCAATCGGCAGTGGGCTAATGGAAAACAACGAAGGGTGAACGGTAGCCAAAGATTGGAGGTTGGCGGCAGTGACTTAAGAGAGGAGACCGCTAGCGGACTGCGACGGATGGCCGGCGATCAATAGCGGGTGACCTATTTGGCAAACGACGGCTGGTGACCCTAACTGCGATAGGTGGCAAGGATGCGAGAGAGAGAGGAAGACTGCATGTGAGATAGGAGTGAATAATGAGAAATTTTTTTTTTTGTCTATTTCTGTTCCATAAATAGAAACATGGAAATTTTCACTTCTTATTTCTATCCTAAACCTAATCTTGGGAAGAATTTTTTTCCTCAAAGATAAAAAATGAAATTGCGTTACCAAATAGATTTCTGTTCTAAACCTATTCTCTAGATTAGAAAAATAGGAAAACAAGGAAATAGAATTATTGTCGTGTGCGCCCATGCCACTTTTTAAAGGAAAAAAAAAACGATCACTTAAATGTAAGTTTTGATTTAGATTGCCGAGATCTAACGTGGCCATATTTTGTAATTCCTCCGACTGGCGGGGCATGTTGGCGAGCTTAGTCGGTATAATTACCCCTAAACATCGTCATCTACATGTTTTGCCTCAAATTTAGACTCTAAATCCATCCATTTTCCCCCTAAATCGGAAACTCTAATTCGATTTTCCCAAAAAGGCAGGAATCCCCAATCACTGAATGTCAGTGGGGACTTCAATCGACATCTCTCTCACAGCCCCGCCCCCGTCACGTCCTCGCTCAGCCGTTGCTCCTCGAAACCCCCCACAATCGCTGCCTCCTTCTTCTTCCCCCCCTTCACCTCAAAAGCTGCCTCCTTTGGGCTTCTCGTGATTTCACTCCTGCCTGCCTTTTCATTCTGGGTTTCTACTCTGCTGTGGCCTTGGAGTGTCCTTCATTTACCTCAGCCTCGGCCTATCGGGAAGCATCGTGTGCTTCATGGGCTGAATCGCCGCATTTGACTTCGTGGTCGCCTGCACGGCGGCAGCAGCGGCTTAGCACATGGGCCTGATCTTGAACCTCACCAACAGCATAATATTTTTGGCCGGAATTTGTCACCATATGGACTTAAGTTCGTGTTTTCTCCGTGAGCTTAGGCATAGATTTTCTTGGAATATCATACTTTTGACTGTGAGATGGTTTTCAAATTTAAAAACTCCAACCGCGTCAAATTGATATATGAAAGGTATCCGAGGATCTAGTCTGACTGTTCTGCGGAATCAAGATTTCGATTATGCACCCTTCTTTTCGCAGCTTTCAGACTAAGATATACTCATAGAGTCGGATCCTAACTTCTGTATGATTTAGGTACGAGCCCACACACTTAAATGAACTCATTAAATACTTGGACTAAGTTTTATCATCATCAAAATTCGTTAGGAATATTTTCCAGCAATAGTTGTTTAGACAGCAGCATAATAATGCGACTAGGCTGCAGCTAAACCTGTCCCGGTTCCAATTATCTCCTTTCTTGTCACCATCTTGATGGGTCCCCTCAAACAGAAGCACTCTCCCTGCCTTATCTTCACCGGGTCAGATTCGCCAAATCGATCGTGCACTAAAGGTCCGAACCGACATTAGGTTCATATCTCTTTCGACCATAATTGATGAAACATTTCCCGCAGTTTCCGGTTGGTTGGATTGGTACTGAAACCTGTTCATGGACACATTCCTTTCCAAAGCATCAACCTACAGATGAGAACTCAGCCCCCAAAAAGTTACCCTTAGTCAATGTAAATACTTCCGAGAGGGCTTAACGAAAGAATGGTCTAAACAAACAAGAGAATGGAGGATCTCGAAGCATAAAAAACGTGGGATGGTTAGAGTTTCATTTGTCATGTCGTGTATCTACTTGTGTAAATGCATTTTCCGGCGAAGCTGTCATGTTGTTTTTATATTCGGACAGAATTCAAATAATTTGACTGAATGATAAGACTAACATCACGTGGGTATATGTATGAAAATGGTCCCCGTTTTCTCAATTTTCTCAAGAAAATCGTTTTCGATGACCAGCACATCCTACGAACAGTTGGACGAGAATATCACAACCCTATTATTATTGCCCAAAAAGATGGACCGACGCACCGTATAAGTTCATAAGGTAAAGTATGTTTTCATGGTCGCTTGCGAGTTCACGTGTTAATATGTTGTTACTTTACTCACGCTTGAAGTTTAGTAGGAGGGTTCATTCTTATAAGACCAAGGGAGCAGACAAGATAGACTTGGGTTCATTATGAAGTGGTTTTAGATTATTAAGATACCCTAAGGGATTGAATTTTATAGGGATAATGATGCAAAATGATCCCTGAACTTTAGCGCAATGTGCAATGCGATCCTTGAACTTTTAATTTGTTCAATCTGTTCCCTGGACTTTAGGCACATGTTCAATGTAGTCCATGAATTATATAAAAAAAATATTTTTACCTTCATTTTATTTATTCAAGATCAGAGATAATATTGAACATTTTTAATGTAGGAGACCACGTTGAATAAATTAAAAATTCAGATATTATACTGCATATTATGCCAAAGTTTAAGGACCGTTTGTGTCATTTTCGCAATCTTACGGATATATCTACAGATGACGTTATATAGCTAGATGAAGTTACTGTACTTTTGCATTAAGATTAATTGTACTGTGAATATTGTGCTATTGAATCTTCTCTACAAACTACGACTCTGTAGTTCTGAACTTCTGATCGAACTTTTTCCATTTTTTGTACCATGTCAATCGACTTATGTATTTGATTTAGAGTTCTCCAATTTTGTATGATTTCTTCTCTATAAACAAATACGTTGAATCCTTAGGAAATATAATCTATGTATTAACATTGATTGTATTTTTTAAGTTGCTTTAATGAGTTCTTGGGAGAGCAACAACTTCGTGTAGATACTATTTACAAAAAAAATCATAAAGGAAGCTGAAAAGGAAATTTCTCAAAAAACTCCTAAACCTATCGGATGACAGTCAATTCAATCATAAACTTTTCAATTGTGTCAATTTAGTTCTAAATTTTTTAATGATTTTTTAATATAATCCATCTGGTTAGTTTTGACAGAAAATCGCTAACGTATATGATTTTTGCAATAATTTTAAAATATTCTCAAACTTTTTTGTCCATTTTTCTTCTCTTTTTATTTGTTTCTCTGCCGACCGCTGAGAAAAGGTGAAGGCCGTGATGCCTTTACTAAACGTTCCCAACATAAATCTAGGTGAGGGTGCTATATCTATGCAAAGGCAGTCATGTAAATTTTGAAAAGACCTAACAAAAATATTATAGACCATTCTATTTTTGCCATTTTACTATGTACTCAATTTTCCTATGCTCTTGAAATCCACTTCGATCGATTTCAAGTGGGTTACCCCAAAAAAATCAGACTCTAACGTGAGCCGAACCTCTTAAAATGACATAAGTTTCAAAATTTGACCAAAAAGAACGACATAAATTTCAAAATTTGCAAAATCTACATTGGATCCCACTAAAAAACACGAAAATTTTAGGCTTAGTACCTAAAAAAACCCCAAACTTTAGGCTTAGTCCCAAGTTTGCCATACAATTCTTTTTTAGGTTAAAAGAAAAACCCTCAACTTTTACTCTAATATCAAATTTGCCCCTTTAACTCTTTATAAAAAAAATCCACGTAAAGTCTTCTGATGTGGCAATTTCACGTGATCACTAAATCCACATCAAAATCTGGCTAGGGAAAACTCGATAAAAATGTCCACGTTCTTGCTTTGAAGATTGGGAGAAGTTAGAAGCAATTAGGGCCCCCTTCTTCACTTCTTCAAACGCGCTCAAAGAGAGACAGAACGCTCGGTTGCTCCATTTATATCATATTTAGGGCGCGCATGACAACCATTCTGTTCCAGAAATAATTTCTGAAACAGAAATAGATTTTTCTATTTGTGGCGGAAACAAAAAAATTTTGTTTCTGGTTTTGGGCCAAAATCTATTTATGGAATAGATTTTTGTTTCAGAAATAGAAAAACAGATTTACGTTACCAAACGAGTTTATGTTCTAAATCTATTTCTGAAATAGGTTTGGAACAGAAACAGAGAAATAGAAACGTTGCAATGCTTACTCTCGACAGCACGAAGCCGGAGCCAGCGAGCTTCTCTATCCTTCGCGTGTCAACTCCTCTCCGTGTGCTAGCCTCTTGACTCGTTTCACTCTAAGGAATTGGTTGCGGACAGGAGGAATTCCTCTGTCTCGATCTCTTCCTATCCCGTATTCTCGCACAGGCTCGCGCTCGGTTGCTCGGTGAGGAAGTGACCGAGATTAGAGAAATTGAAGGAATTGTTGGAATTGTTCTTTATTGAGCTCTAATTGAAGATCGATGAGCAGACTAAGTAGTGGACGGCAAAGCTATATTTTGGGTAAATCGCTAAGCGGGTGAGGTGTAAATTGACCAAGCTGGCTAGTTAGAGGTTGCTCCAGTAATTGGATGAACAGGTGCGCGTGCTATTTCTAAACAATTAAAAAAAGTTCTTCCACACAGGCTGAGATTTCATATTTGCACTTGTATATTATTATAACTGAAAATTTTCTCCAGTATCATAGGGACCTGTACTTAAGTCCGGCCGATTTTTCTGCTATAAGCCTGCTTATATGTAATTTTGCAGAAGAATATCCCTTTTTTCTTTACGTGTTTTACTGAAGGATGGTAGTAAGAAGCATATACCTTTTTTCTTTATGTGTTTTACTGAAGAATGGTAGTAAGAAGCTCATAAATTTTCAACTGAGCGTTAGCGCAGGTGGTTTTCATTGGTGCATCTTGAGTGGACCTCCTTATTCCGAAGTCCTTTTAGTATTACCATTACTTGAGTAAAAAAAAAAAAAGAAAAACCGAAAAGAACTTTTAAGGATGAACTCAAGTTTTTGTCAATCTCACAAGTAGAGAACGCATTCAAGGGCTTGATGGAGAAGAAAAAGGAGCAAAGTTGTCCGAGCCGGAGTCAGATGCGGAAAAACCTTTATTGACGTTGGTGCTTTGAGAAAGCAATCTCGCATCCATGACATCCTTTAACCAGGGATTAATTGAAACGACGCTGTGTTCTAGATGATGCAGAGCATCTTGTAGCTGTTTTTTTTTTTTATAGAAGATATCCCACTTTCTCTTTTCAAGTTCTTGTTCCTAGTGTTGGTGAAAGACCTATTTGAGTTGCTTCACTAAAAACACTTTGCTGAAATTCTTTTTTCTAGAAAATGATTTTGATGTGGAGAACATTAGCGGTGCATTTTTGGATCGATTGAACAGGTAGAAATCGCAACAGAAGTCGAAGATCCATCTAGGATCGTTAGACTTGAAAGTTGATGACTTTGAAACTCAAATTGATCAGTTGAAGCGAAACGGCCTCTGATCAATACACAAGGCCATTGGCCGTGATTGATGATGAATTTTGATGATTCGGTCATTTATTTGAAATTTTTAAATTTTTAATTTATTATTTTTGGGTTTTATTTGCTATCAGTGGGGATTTTGTAATTTTGGGATTGCTGTTTAGAGTCCTAGTAGGATTAGAGTTAACATCTCATATAAAAGGTGTTTACTCACGTTTGAGTTAGATAGAAAATTTGAATTTTGAGATTTCTATTACAGTTTGCATATTATTGTTTCTTATTATGCTTTTCCGCTGCATTAGGTGGTATCACAGTCTATGGTGACTGGCAGAAAAAGCGGTCGTCTTCGTGACGATGATCAAGAAACTAGAGCCTCGATTTTTGGGGATGATGTGCCGCAACGTTTGGACCACTGTCTAACGGAACGCTTAGATCAACGAATTGATCATAGGCTTCATCGCATCGAAGAGCGATTTGATGAAATAGCAAATTGATTTGAAGCTCTCAGCGTTGATGTGAACCAGAATAGGCAGCATGGCAGATAGCTATGTGCAAATGTTGCTCGTGATGACCATATCGATAGACTTGTTCCTGTTCATAGGCAGAATTATCCTTTAATTTTAGAGAGTTCAAAAGAAGAGGAATACAAATTTAATGACGAAGAGCGTGCTAGCTATAGTGGCAAGCATCACTATGGCAGACTCTGGAGGGGATATGATAGGAGATGATGTTGTAATGATTGTAAAGGTAACGACTTTAAATTAAAATTCGATATATCTTATTTTAATGGAGGCCCAAGAATAAAGATTTTTTAGATTAGATTGCTGATATCGATAAATTCTTTGATTAAATGGAGATCCCTAGTGAGAAACGGGTATGATTAGTGGCTTGCAGATTGAAGGGGGTGTGTTTACATGTTGGGAGAGATTGTAGAATAGGAGGGATTGAAAAGGAGAAGAAAGAGTTCGAACTTAGCACAGAAGAGGTTGCTGAAGCAAGAGTTCCTTCTACTTGACTGTGAGCAGATTATACTCCAACAGTACTAACATTGCTAATAGGGTAATTGGACTACATGAGTGTACGACAGAATTTATGAAATTGGTGGAGTGAAATAATCTTTCCAAGACAAAAGGACAGTAGGTGGCCAGATATCACAATGGGTTGAAGCCCTTCATTCGAGATAAAACCGAAGTGTAGATTTTGTGAAATCTATTTGAAGTGAAAAATACAAGGATGAAGGTAGAACTGATGCTGCAAGAAACTATGAAAATTTGAGAGATGATAGTGCCAGCAATTCGATAGGGAAGAGCATGTCTAATAATCGCTCTAACATGGAGCGATGTTTGAAAGATAAGGCAGTAGGAAAGTATCCTATGAATGAGGCAAAATATAGGAGGACGCAAGCACAGAGAACTACGAACCCAAATCCTTATGCAAAACTAGCGTCGATAAAGTGTTATAGATGTAATCAGCTAAGGCATCGATCTAATGAATGCGCTCAAAGGAAGACAGTAAACATGGCAACGAGAGAAGAGGAGGAAGATGAATATTGCTGTGAACTAGAAAATGAGGAAAAAGATTTTGATGATGAGGAAGAAGGGGAAATCAATTTGACAGTGTACAGGGTGATGTTAGCCCAAAAACAAGAAGATGATTTGCAGTGCCATCAATTGTTCCATACTAGGTGCACCATTTTAGGTAAAATCTTTACTGTGATCATTAATAGTGGTAGTATAGAGAATATTATCAAGAAGGAGACAATAAAGAAACTAGGAATACTTGTGAAGAAACATCCTAACCCATATACGTTATGATGGTTTAAATCTGGAGTGGACAACATTCAGGTCATTAAGCGAAGAAAAATTTCGTTCTTCATTGGTAAGTATCATGATGAGCTGTATTGCGATGTGGTAGACATGGATGTATGTCATGTGTTGTTTGGAAGGTCGTGGCAATATGACATAGATGCACAGCATTCAGGAAAGAGCAATCAATATTTCTGGTGAAGGGTGGAGTAAAGTACACATTGCTACCATTGAAGAGCAAAGAAGCAGGCTGTTGGGAATAATTTTCTTATCCTTATAAGGAAATTTGAACTTCAAATAAGGAAACATGATGGATTCACGCGCTAATAGTGAAACAATCATGCAAGATAGAGGCTAGATTACAAGTGGAGAAGCAGCATAAATTAATTAAGCATTTATTGAAGGAGTTTAGCGCGAGGAAAGTCCATACGGGTTGCCGCCCATGTGTGATATTTAGCACCATATAGACTTAATTCCTGGTGTTAATCTGCCTAATCTATTGTACTATTAGATGAGTCCTAAAGAGAGTGAGATTCTAAAAGAGAAAGTAAAGGAGTTGCTGTAAAAGTGGCATATTCAAAATATTATAAGCCCTTGTACTGTGCCTGCTTTATTAACTCCTAAAAAAGATGGGAGTTAGAAGATTTGTGTAAATAGTAGAGCCATCAATAAAATAATCGTAGGCAACAAGTTTTCAATTTCGAGATTGGATGACATGCTGGATAGGTTACACAATGCTAAGTGGTTCTCGCAGTTGGACTTGAAAAATGGATATCCCCAAATTTGTATTCAGTCTGGGGATGAGTGGAAGACAACTTTCAAGACAAAGAAGGGGATGTATAAGTGGATGGTGATGCCATTTGGACTTTCTAATGCTTCAAGCACCTTCATAAGACTTATAAATCAGGTTCTGAAATCTTTCATTGGCAAATTCATTATATTTTATTTTAATAACATCTTCATTTATATCAAGACCGAGGAGGACAACTTGATGCACTTAAAGGAGGCATTGACAATATTGTAGGCCAATAAGCTATACGTAAACCTTAAGAAGTATAGTTTTTTAACTAACAAGCTGCTTTTCTTGGGATTTATATCACTGCTAAGGACATTGAGGTGGATGAGGCGAAGGTGAAAGTAATTAGGGAATGGGCTACACCTAAAGCAGTTTCGAAAGTTCGAAACTTTCATGGGTTGACTACTTTTTACAAGTGATTTACAAAAAAAAAATCTTGTACTATCATAGCCCCAATTATGAAATGGATGATGAAAAGAAAATTTTTGTGGGAAGAGGAAGCTGAGAATAGTTTTGCTATTCTGAAGAAGAAGTTGTGTACTGTGCCTATTCTTGCTTTACCTGATTTTGATAAGCTATTTTAGGTAGATTATGATTATAAGCTATTTCAATAATTTTGTGATACTAGTGGAGTGGGTATATGAGCTTATTTATCTCAAGAGTGCAGACTAGTTTGCTATTTCAATGAGAAACTTAGCGAAGAGAGGCAAAAGTGGAATACTTACGATAAATTTTTTTTATTTTTTTGTAAGGACTTTGAAAATGTAAGAGCACTATTTGATTGGTAAAGAATTCATGCTCTATTCTGATCATGAGGGTTTGAAGTATTTGAATAGCCAGAAGAGAATCAATAAGGATATACATGCATGTTGGTGTCAGTTCTTACAAAAATTCCCTTTCAAATTACAGCACAAATCATATGTGCATAATGTCATGGAAAATATATTGAGTAGGAGAGTTGGCTTATTGATTATACTGAGCTAGGACATTTTGGGGTTCGAGTAGCTAAAAGACTGTTATACATGCGATGATGATTTTGGGCAGATTTGGGAGACGTGTGCTGCCAATTAACCTGTGCAAAAGTTCTATATTTTGGATGATTACTTGATGCATGTCAATCAACTTTGCCTTCCTTAGACATCATTACAAGAGAAGGTAATTCGTGATTTACATGATGGTGGACTAGCTAAATATTTAGGACGTGACAAAACTGTTGCTACCATTGAAGAACGATTTTACTAGCCCCAATTGTATAGAGATGTCAGGAGGTAGATGTAGAAGTGTTATATTTGCCAGACTGCTAAGGGGCAGTCCAAAAAATATGGGTCTGTATATGCCTCTATTAGTCCCAAAAAATATATGGGAAGATCTTTCTATAGATTTTGTGCTTGGCTTGCCACGAACCCAAAGAGGTGTGGAATCTATTTTTGTTGTGGATGACAAATTTTTCAAGATGGTACACTTCATTCCTTATAGAAAGACTTCTGATGTAGTAAGTATGATCAGATTATTCTTTAAGGAAGTGATTCGTTTGCATGGCGTCCCTATATCTATTACCTCATATAGGGCATTTTTGGCGGACCTTGTGGAAGATATTTGATTCATCTTTGAACTTCATTAGCACAGGTCACCCCCAGACTAATGAGCAGACATAAGTGGTCAATAGAACTCTAGGTAATTTAATTCGAAGCATTTGTGGTCATAAACCGAGGCAGTGTGATATTGCTTTATCGTAGGCAGAGTTTGCTTACAAGAATATAATTCACCATTCTATTGGTAAGTTTTCAGTTGTTTATATAATGACACCTCAACATGCTTTGGATTTGATTTAGTTTCCCAAGCAAGCACATAGGAGTGTTGCAACTGATCATATGGCTAAGTAAATTGTAGACGTACATCAGAAAGTCAAATAAAAGTTAGAAGAGGCTAATTAAAAGTATAAGGCTACAACAGATAAACACATACGAAAGCTAGTATTTGCAGTAGGTGATCAAGTCATGATGTTTCTTCGTAAAGAGCGATTTCCAATTAGTTATTGTAGCAAGTTGTAGCCAAAGAAGTACGGACCTTACACTGTTAGCATGAAGATTAACGATAATACTTATGTTATAGACCTTCCACGTAGCATCGGCATTTCCAAACTTTCAATGTTGCTAATTTATCACCGTTTCATGAATTCATGGAGCCTTTTTTATCTAGATTATAATTCTAACTCGAGGACAAGTTTTTCTCAAGTGGAGGAGAATGATGTGGAGAACATTAACAATGCATTTTTGGATCAATTGGATAAGTGAAAATCCCAATGGAAGTTGAAGTAATAATGCACCTAAGATCGTTGGACTCGGAAGTTGACGACTTTGGACAAAACTTCAGTTAGTTGAAGCGAAACGGCCTCCTAATCAATACTCACAGTCTTTGGTCATAACTAATGATGAATTTTGACAATTCGAGGTTGTTTAGTTGGACTTTTTAATTTTAATTTTAATTTTTTTGTTTTATTTGCTACCAATGGCGATTGTGTAATTTTGGGATTGCTATTTAGAGTCCTAGTAGGGTTAGGGTTAACACCTCATATAAAAGGTGTTTATTCACGTTTGAGTTAGATTAAATATTGATATTGAATTTTGAGATTTCCTATTACAATTTACATATTATTTCCTATTACGCTTAGCATTGCATCAAATTCTGGGTAATCATTTTTTTGGAAAATTGTTTATTTTCTTTTATTTGGTGATAGGTGATAGAAACCATTTTATGGTGTTTGGTTTTTCTTTGAAAAATGATTTTACTTTCTTGACTTTATCTTAGGTAACAAAAAATTCTAATTTTCTAATTATATTATATATTTATTTTTATACTCTACATTTTAATTTTTATTTCTTCTTCTTCCTTCTTCCTTTTGCGATGTCGGATGCTATGGGCGTGCTTCAGCTAGTTGATAGAAGGCAAGCTTGAGGCTTCCTAGATCCAACAAGCCTGGAGCTTGAGGCTTGCCAAATCCAACAAGTTTCGAGCTCAGGGCTTACCGAGGCCAACGACCTCGAGGCTTGCCAAGATTGGTAAGCTCAGCCAATGACCTTGAGGCTCATTGGGGGTAGCAAGCTTGATTGACAGTCTCGAGAGTTGCCAATAGCCATTGTCGACCAGTCATAGTGAGGGAGGAAAAAAATAAAAAAGAAAAAGAATAAAATATAATATTAAAATATTAAAATATTAAAAATATTAAAGAGTTGTAGTTTTGGAAGTGTTTTTACCTCTTTAGATTGGGAAATTCACTTTTCTGATTTTATACATAAATTTTTCATTGACCGTAAAGTGTTTTTCGTAGACTGAATCATTTTTTGGTGACCCAAACGATTAAAAGGCCAGAAAATTAATTATGAGAAAAAACTTTCTCTGAAACAAACACATCGTAATATTAAAATACTAAATTATTGTATTAGGTTCTTCTTCTTTTTTTATCATCAGCTTTACTAAAATCACCTTGTAAAATTTGAAAAACAGGCTTCGAATTTTCATGATTGATGTGGAATATGTATAAACTATTTGAATGTTCTGCCAATTTCTCCTCTTGTAAACTTGAGCAGCCAAGCTAGACAGCACAAACTGTTGAATTTGTTTACAAAAAATTTGCAAACACACAACTCAACACACCAAATTGTACAGTGTAACATCGGACTTTTGCATCTCCATCACTTCCCTAACAAGACCTTTATATACGGCTAAAACCACGGTTAAATACCCAAAAAGACTCCAACTTTTAGAATTTGTCTCAATTATATTCCAATTCTACCAACGTAATAAAAAAAATGTTAACTTTAGCTATTGTCCCAATTTTATGGCCTAATACCCAAAAAGTTCCATAACTTTTAGCATTTGTCCCAATTATATTTAAATTTTTTTGTCTTATAAAAAACCTCCAGCTTTTGCTTTTGTCTCAATTCTACCACAGTTAACCTTCCGTTCATAATCATTGATAGTTAATCCTACATGACATTTTCACGTTGTTAATGAATTATACTTTAACAAAGTTGGCATGAAAAAAAAACCCAACAATTTCTCTTTTGCTTCCCCTACACTTTGTCATGAGATATAAAGCCACTTAAGGCGATGCATTTTGGATTCAAAGAATAGCTAGACATAGAGATCTAATTATTTAGATAAACAATTTCAAATCTTGTCGTTCTCAAAACTTATTGTTTTTGAATTTCAAAGATTCATCGGTAAGTTTGATGAGAAAATTCGAGTTATGTAAGATTAACTAATGGTGATTATGAACGAAAGGCTGACAATGGTAGGATTGGAAAAAAGTAAAAGTTGAGGTTTTTTCTCTAAAATAAATTTTTTTTATATAATTATGACTTAGTGGATTGAGATTTCTTGAAGTTGGTTCTATGTGCTTTGGGCTTCCGAAGTTCGAAGTCCGAAGTTCTCTGTCTCCATCAATGGGGAATTACATGGATTCTATTCCAGTGGCACAGGTACTCGCCAAGGTGATCCCATTTCTCCCTGCCTTTTCACCGCTGTTATGGGGATTCTCACAAGTATTCTGTATGTTAAGACTCGAATGCCGGGGTTTCAAATCCTTCTAGAGATGCAAGGCTACCCAATTCTCCCATTTATTCTTTGTGGATGACGTTCTCCTATTTGCAATGGCAAATCTGCCTTCTGTCTGTTTGCTTAAGGTAGGTTTGGATTCTTTTTTCGCCTAGTCTTTTTTTGCCCCAAATGCAACAAAAAATGAGATATGTCTCTTTAGTCGCTCTCAAGATTTTAGGGCCAACTCATATTTGGTCTCAGGTTCCAATCAAATACTCCGCCCTTTCATTACCTTGGAGTTCCAATCATTGCAGGTAGACTTAGTAAGGTGGATTGTGATTCTCTAGTAAATTCTATTATTACTAGAGCCCAATCTTAATCATGAAGATTTCTATCTTTTACTAGTCTCCTGCAACTCATTAAATTTGTCCTCCATGCAATCCATGTGTTCTAGGTAGTGTTTTTACTCTCTTGAAAGCTGCATTGTTCTCGTATTGAACAAATCCTTAGACCTTTTCTTTGAAAGGCGCCCAATTTGGCTGTTGATGGTGCTAAAGTCTCTTGTGTTGATGTATGCCTTCCAAAGGAAGAAGGTGGTCTCAATATTCGTAGGCTTTTGGATTGCAACAAGGTGGTTCTGCTCGAGCACATTTGGATCCTCTTTACCAAGAAAGAATCTCTTTGGTGCAAATGGATCCACTCTGACATTCTGAAGAATAAGAATTTCTGGTTAGCACATAAATTAACTTTTTGTTCTTGGGCTTGGGAGAAATTGCTTGACCTTCGCTTAAATTTTTAGCGTTTGTTTTAGTGGAGAGTTGGGAATAGCCTTGCCATCTCCTTTTGGTTTGACTCCTAGCACTAAAGAGGGCCACTCTACAAGTCCTTCTTTGATAGGCTATTATTTATAGCTTTGGTATCTCTCTCAAGGCTACTATATACGAGTTGCTCTCCACTCCTGCTCGTCCACCCCATGTCGTAGCCTCCCTTACATAGTGCTCTAAGACCTTTCCCCCTCTTGATCTAGAGCCTCTGAATTGCTTTGTTTGGACTACTAACCCTTCCAGTGTTTTCTCAATTGCCTCAGCTTGGAACCACATTCGTCACAGAGGGTTGGTTTTGCCATGGCACTCCTTTATCTAGGACCGAACCTTCACTCCTCAGCACTCCTTCCACCTTTGGCTTATCACACTCAATAGAAGCCAACTTAGGTTGTTTTACTTAATTATCATAGAATCTTAGAAGGTACCAATGCTTTTTGTGGTTGCCGGCCAAACTCTACTAACCACCTCTTCTTCAAGTGTATCACTTCGAGTTCTTTAGCTCTTTTCTAGGCTTGCAAATGCAACTTGGCTTGGCATAATCATGACTAGCAAGATAATTTTCGCTGGGCCATGTCACAGATTGGGGGCCACACCTTCTATTAGATTATCTCCCACTTCTCCTTTTGGGGCTTTATGTCACTTGATCTAGACTGAGACAAACTACATTCTCTGCTATGGCCAGTCTCACTTCATGCCTGCTATGAAGAAACATCTCGAGAAAGTGGTTAGAGATAAAGTCCTGACTTTCAAGCATGTGGTCCAAGAATCATGGGATGCAAGGTAGTTAGGGAATCTCCCCTCTATTTTGATTTAGTCTTCAGGTATAGTCCCTGTTAGTTTTTGTTTCTTGGCCGCATATTTGGCCTTGACCCCTTCCTTGAGTCTTTTTGTTTCTCTCCCTCCACACTCTTGTGCCTATTGTTACAACGCCTGGTGTCACTTCCTAGGCATGACGTTTTTGTGCAATTGGGTTTTGCTTGTAACTTGCGCCTTAGTTAGTGAATATACTTATTGCCTTACCAAAAACAAAATGCTAAAGTTAAGGGTATTTTAGGTATCAGGCCGATAGAGTTGGGACAAAAGTAAAAGTTTATGATTTTTTATAAGACAAAAAAATTTTTAGATATAGTTGGGATAAAGGCTAAAGTTGAGTTTTTTTATAAGAAAAGTTTTAACCTAATTCGAACGAAGGCTAAAGTTCGAATTTTTTTGGATATTAAGCCCTAAAAGCACAAATAATAATCCAACCTAGAAACCTTCAACCAATCCTAGCACCACAGTAAGCATAGCTCCAAAGAAGTCAAAGACAAAGTCAACTGAATATCATTAGATAAATTTAAACCAATCCATGTTGTGTGATGGAAAAGAATAACATCCCAACATAGCAAGCCTGACTCAACACATTGTACATAGCCAAGACCCCAAACTTTAAGTGTGACATCCTGAGTTTCGATCTCTTTTTCCGAAATTTGAATACAGAATGGTTATTTCATGGAGGCGCTATAAATAAATCTCACTTGGAGCTGGCCACTTTGAGATGACTAACCAAAGGGGAAAGGCTAGCTAGAATATAAGCACATGAACCAAATGATCGATACGCGTGACTCATAACAGCCATCTATTAGTTTGAGAATTTATTTAAAGCTGTCGTCTTATCAATAAGACCGCGAATTGAGCTTCGAAATAGGACAATCGACTCTCAAGAGTGTTACAGAGGTTGAAATCGGATGTCGCCTCAAAAGGTGTGAATTGGCAGCGTGGCATTGGAATGCTTAGAGAAAATGGTAAAATTGGAAATTGCTATCTCACCCATATCTTGTGCTAGAATCCATAGTTAGAGTATTAGTAATTTTAGTGAGGCTAAAAAATTTGTCCGGCGATATTTTGAGTTATTTCGCGATCGCAATTGAGCCAAATCAGCACCGATTGAGCCCTTACCAGTTCTGGAATTTCACGAATTTCGAGAAATATCTCGTCAGTCATCTTTTTGACCAATTTGATCAGTTTTGACCAAAAATAATTGAAGCCTAAGCTTTATCAGTCCAAATTTTACTAATAATCCAAAAATCAGTCAATTCGTTCAACTTTAAGTCGCTTTCAGTGAATAGTGATCTCAATAATTACCCAAAGGATAGTATCTACTCTCTCTCTTCTCTTTTTCTCTCTCTCACCAACAGAATTTCTCTCCTCTCTCTCTCTCTCTCTAAAATTTTCGGATTTTCTCTCTCCCTATTGCTTCCAGTTTTTTGCCATTAACTTTAATTGGCCGCCGATGGAAATCCGACCGTTAGATTTTCATGATTTTTAGATATATTGTACTTCTACCCATGAGTTCACAGAACTTTGAATCATTTCGATCCGAGGTCGTTTGACCTTCCAAATATGCTTCGTCGTTTCGGTCGATGAACTAGTTTTTTGCTACCCAAATTTGATATATTGCTTAGGTTGATATATGTTGACCCCAGCGATCCCTAGAGCTCATTTTCATGTGAAAATATTAATTTTTAGCTTGAGAACCACCCCGTTCAGCCTTGATCAGCCCCAGTTTGGACGAAATCCATCGAAATCCGTCGTGCATTTTTGGTCACCGTCTTGTACTGCCGCTTCCACCGCTTTCGCAGCTCTGTCTCAGCCTTGATTAGGTAAGTTAAACCTCTATTTCTCGATTAGAATATTATACATACCAAGGACTAGCTCTAGAGTTCGATTCGAGATAAATCGGTTTAGAAAAATTTGCCGTAATCGGCGCATTTGGAGGAAATTAAATTCTGTGGAGTTGTGAATATGTTGTGGATTTGTGAAAGGTTGCTGTCCGTGTTGGATTAATGTTTTTTGAGGTGCTTGATGTGGGTCCCGTGAGGTTCGGGTACCGAGAAATGGATTTTTGGGAGATTTAGAGCAAAAACGAGCCAAATAGTGTTTTAAAATTACTGTTCACGAAGCTCCGAATATTGTTCACATGCTGCCCAATTTAATTTTGATTTGAAATGATAAGTTTTGTGGGTCCCGTGCTGTTCGAATACCGAAAAATATGTTTTGGAGCATTTTATGCAAAACCGAGCTCGAAAAATATTTTATGTTACTATTTCGAATATTTGAGGCCCGTGTTCATATTCAAAATAATATTTGAGGATTACCCACGTATACTTGAAATTAATTATTTGGTCAATTTGGATCCCACATGAGAAATTGAGCATTTTTAATAAAATGGAGCACGTGAAAGAGATTTGGCCATTGTGTCGGCCATGTGAATTGAAATATTTGGACACGTGTTTTAAGTTGTGGCCTAACGTACTTGGCTAAGGTTTTTGCCCAATTAAAATTGGCATTGCTTTATATGCCCAATTGAATATTTGGATTTGTAATTAAAATGTGGCCTAACTTACTTTGCCAATAATTTTTGTCCAAATGACTTTAAAGGATTTTATTGCCTGAAAAGCGAGTACGACAATTTGGGTTCGCAAAATGAGTTGATTGGTTTGGCCATTTGGCCGAAAATGTGGATTGAATATTTAGACTTGTATTTGAAATGTGGCCTAACGTACTTGGCCAATGATTTTTGTCCAAATGAATTTAAAGGGTTTTACTGCCTGAAAGGCGAGTGCGACGGTTTTCGCATGTTTGATTACATATCATTGTGACTTGGCGTAAAATGTAGCCATTGGCGTAAAATGTAGCTACAAAGGCGTAAAATATAGTCTTAAAGGCGTAAAACGTAGCATCGTGCGCCCTGATGAGTTTGACGCGGGGTAGCTGGAGCGATAAGGTGCCAACCTGAGGCGTCCCACATGTTAGTTGAGCCACAGACATGAGGCGTCTATGACGCGAGTCAGACCTGATGAACTTATATGACGCGAGTCAAATTGGCTGTTAAGCCAAGGCTCATGAATTAAGCATGCATATATGTATTTGCATTGATTGTCCTGGATTGGAATCGTTTGTTTTATAACTTGGCCATTTGTGACGAACCATTGTTTGACTATTTTATGTGATATTCTGGTTTTATGGTCTTGGATTAGACCTGGGCTGTCTCTTTTTATAAATGGCCATTTATGGAGAGTTTTCTTTTGGGCATTGCCTTTTATTTTGGCCCTACGATTTAAAAATTGATTCTGTGGTTTGATTGTCTGGATGAGGTGTGGAGTTGGGTTTGAGGGTGTTTGTTATTCTAGGAAGGGATCTAGAGGTTAGCTTGCTGAGATTTGTTCTCATAGGTGATTGCCATTTATTTTTCAGACCCCGTCCCTAGTAGTAAATATAATACGGGTAAGATAGAGGATCCTGAAGGAAAATGATCTAGAGACTAGTCTTTCCCTGGACCAGATGGTGGGACGGATAATAATGAGTTGGGAGGAGGCAAAAGCCCTTTGGTAGAAATTTGGATGGTTTGCTCATCATTGGAATTGAAAAACTTGCCGATCTAAGGTTTTTTGTTGTAAAGGTCGAGCAATGGATTGTAATGAGGTAACGAAAACTTTGAACTGTGTATGACGTCATCCTGAATGTTGTATAAAAAAGACGTGTAATATAAAGTGTGATTTGGTGAATTGATTGGTCTATCTCTCCCTCTCTACCCTTATTCCATGTATGGGATTAAAGGAGCTCGTTTCCGTTGCTTAAGGAACTTTGAGATCGTGTGGTTTACGACGAGTTTCCTGGGCCGTCGTGGTTGTTAATCAAGCGATCATACAGGTATGATAAGGATATCGCGTGGCTCGTGGGTTCGGAGCGTGACATTAAGTTTAGTTCCAAATTTGTCCTAACCTTTAGGTTTAGTTCTAACATAGATAAGTGGGGTTAGGTTAAATTACTACGATTTGTAACATTGTCTCACCATCACTAAACTAAATTCAATACCTTCTCCACTTCCCCTCTAATCCGGCCGCAATATGCGGTGGACAAAAGAATAAAGACATAACCTAATTCAAGTGGCAAGGTCATGCAATAATTGGCAATAAGACTACCCAATTGGTGGTCAGAGTCTCTTCCACGTGCGGATGATTCTCCAAGCATCGATCCTTCTATCCTTTTCTTTCTTTGAATATTCATTTTCCCATTCTTATTTCTTTAATAAAAAAATATTTCAGGACCAGATTTCATCTTCTTTGTTTGGCCGTCACACGTATCAAATCGTCAACGTTTTATAATTTGCATTCTTTCGCTTAAATGAAAATTTTAAATACTAGTTATAAGAATGTTATCCATCCCACGGCTGCATGTGCAAGATTTTAACCTTAGTTTATAGCGAAAGTACGGCTCCAATTTCTCTTTTACTTCGTAGTAGCACGTGGATCATGTTCTTTTATATAATAATTATTTTGGTTGTCTAATCTTGCTCGACCCTAATGACTACTTTCTTTAGGTATTTAGTTGGCAATACAAAGAGGCTAAATACCAAAAAACAGAATTTGGCTCATACTTTAAAGAACCCAAAACAAGGCACATACGTTATGCTCGTAAGACAATTTTGGCTTTTTCTTTTTGTTTGTTTTTCGGGTTGTTCATAATGTCGTTAAAGGAATGAACCAGACAAAGTTCTTTCAATTATATTTGTCAGTATCACTAGTTCGGAAGCAATATCCGGTGAGTTAAATATTTTTGAAGCTTCTCGATGATCTTACTCATGAAATGTCGCCATTTTGTCAACTTGAACCACTCCCATTGCACTTGTACGTGCCTTTTCTTTTTCGGGACGTTAAAAGTTAGGGCTAAAATTATCCCATGGTATAGGTGCAATGTTTTGGAAATTTTGAATTTTGGAGCAGAAAAAATTAGGGTTCAATTCCTCCCCCCGCCCGCCCGCGGCCGGTGGTACTTGGCATTATTTAAAAGGAGAAAAATGGTATCTTGCATCTAGTACAGTCGGTGGAACTATTCTTATTCTCTTCAAAGCAGAAGAAAAATTCATAAATCTGTATAAAGGCTATTCCATCTTCCTATAAAAAGGAAGCTCAAGCCTCCCCTATTACCCTCACAAAAACTAAGAAACAACACACACACACTCTCTCTCTCTCTCTCTGTCTCAATAATGAGATCGAAGTCGTGTTCCACATCGTCTTCCTCCTGGAGACAAATGAGAGGGAGGAAGATAAGAGTGAAGAGCATGCTGTCCACAAGGAGGAAGCTTCACCAGCTCCTCTCCATAGTCCCAGGCTGCCATCAAACCCACCCCCACAACTTGTTCCACACAATCGCCACTTACATCCGCCTTTTGGAGCTCAAAGTCACCCTCCTCGCCACTCTCTCCTCCTCCTATGGAGTCTAACGAAGAAGACAGAAGAAGAAGAACCTGCCACGAGCGTTCTTTTAATTTCTCGCAAAACTCGCTCCCCCCCCCCCCCCCCCCCATCTCTCTCTCTCTCTCTCTCTCTCTCTCTCTCTCTCTCTCTCTCTCTCTCTCTCTCTCTCTCTCTCTCTCGAGTGTCGACGTTTCATGCAAGTTTGTTACCGCTACATCATTCTGGAGGAAGAAAGGTTTAATCAGGAGGAAGTTATAGCGAAAGACCATGAATAAAGAGACAGAATAATCCCATGTACAGGTCAATCTTATTAGATCTCTCTTGATGTGCTGTGTATTTTCACTCCAGCTTGTAATTGTTTCTTTCCATGATCAGGATGAAAAATGATAAAAACAAAATTGATCCCTGTACGTGAGCTCAATGGCAAATTATAATTCTGGGGCTCTCCAAGATGAGATTGGTCTGCTCCAATCAACCTCATTTACGAGAAATTGATGCTGGATTCGGTCATTCTCGCCCTCTTCTTGTCCTTTACACATTCAGGATCGATTCAGTCGCGGTTCTCTGTCAGTGGTCACCACTCAGAGTGCCGTTTTTGGGGAACTTGGCCCAGGGAAACCATTCGAAGCATACAAAGCATACAAATCTAGGCCGAATTGTTCCTCCTAAAATGAATATCCCGCGATACATGGTCAATATTAAGGACAGGTGCAAGTTTCCCTACGAGCGACTGGCCCATGATAATTTCTTCGGGTTTGCATGAATTAGCAGACCTAGTCAAGGCTCTATTTGTATAGTAAAAAACAAATAATTTTCAATTTTTCTTTAAAAATAATCACTTTTTTTATCATTTACAAAGATGAACGAATGAAAAATATTTTTATCATTTATGAAAATATAAAAAAAATATATGATTATTGATAATAAAGATATTTTTCATTAGCTATTTAAATCAAGCATAGCAAATATAAATTATTATATTTTAAAAATTATTTTTAAATTATTAGATTTTCGTGAAATGAACGGATTCTAAGTGATGATGCTTCCCTCGGTATCGGCCAATCTTTTCAGAATAGTTAGTAACGGGAGCCATTATGCCAGCCTGGAACCAGCCAGTTTTTATTGATAATTTCCACTTTTCAACAGTTGTCTTGTCTTGGGAGTTCTTTGGCTTTACGAGAGAAAGATCGTTTCCATCAATTCTCCGTTGTCTGATCTACATCGACATGATAGGCTGATCTTCGGCACTTACTCAGCAATTCCTATTTGCATTCAGATAGAAATATCTAAAATCAAAATGGAAAATCGGGTTACCGACCAAATCTGTCACAAGAATAAATGTACGAGGACTAAACGTAGATATCAACAATGGTATAGGGACCATTTCTGTAATTTCCCATGATTTGTCTCATGGGATGAACAATTTTAGATCATGTATAGGTTTCCCCTAAAACTTGATACAAGCTCATTAAAATAAGTTTATCATATTTTGAAACCTGAAACTTACCGTGCATACTCTAAAACATAGAACCTATTCTATCAAAAGTTCTAAAGTTAGTTCCAGAGTCTACTGAAGTTCCACCTATATTCTTAATTGAACTATTTTCGTGAATCAACACAATGACCATTAATTATTGCTACAATCCACTTGACCACAACTCATATTTAAATATACGAATAAATATGAAACATTAATATAGTAAAAATATCAGTCATAAATATTGCCTAAAATAGAAACTCATGTTAGTGATTTTCGATTAGAATAGCGGAGGGTTGTGGAAAATATATACCAAGAAAAATACAAGAATTGTGTATTAGAACTTGGGACCTACCAATTGGAACAAGTTCCCCAATTTTTATAACTTGGAACCTACCTTACAAACTCTAGAACTTGGAACTTGGGATTCAAGATTCAAGATTCTACTCTAGAATATCTTATCATCATCGCATTTGTATTTTTTTGGTGTTTAATCAGCATTTTCTAGCAGCATTTGCATGGAAATATGATATTTAGGAGCTTCTCGAGAGTAATACGCCCAAAGATTTTCCTAGAGAGCACCTTCAATTTTGAAATAGGTAATATTAGAGGATAAAGAGAATAAAAGGTCTAATTACACCAAGGTCATTCAAGAGTACCTTTGTTTCACAAGAAATGAAATAATTAAAAAATATTTTTCTAAAAATGATTAATTGTAACCCTTATAAAAATAAATGTATGAAAAATATTTTTATCATCCACAAAAAATATTTAGAATAAATTATTGCCGATTAAAAAATATTTTTCATTGATTAATTATTTCAAGTAAAGATATTTTTAGGAGAACATCTTTCAAATAATTCATTTTTCATAAAACAAACGGAGTCAAAGACATTTGCCTTTTTTCCCTAAGAGTTACAAGACTACGAGCCTCAATTCACAAAGCCTGTGAAAGTGAAAAACTTGCTCCTTGAAAACAATCACAAACGACTTAAAGCCAAGGGCCTGTTTGGTAACAATTATGTTCTCGAGAACAATTTCTAAGGAGAAATGATTTTTTTCTACTTATGTTATCGAGATCAGAGAACTAGATTTTTTTTTTGTTGCTTCTTGTTTCTATTCCAAATCTGTTCCCTGACCAATGATCTGTTCTTGGGAATAGAAAAATTAACTGAAATTATAAAATAGATTTATGTTATTTTTCTATTCTCGGAGCAAAAGAATAGGAATCAAACAGAACCTAAGTTATTAGACCGCAAAAGATTAGGGAAAAAACAACCTACTCCTTCTTCAATTTCAGACGCACGCCAACCTTCTTGGGTATATAAATTGCCTGACTTCATCTGATTTCTCATGTTCTCAATATCTTAGCTATAAGACTTCAAGACCATAGAAAAAAAAAAACTAAGGTATTCTAGCGGTAGAAATAAAAAGTGAAAAAAAAGGAAAAAAAATGCAAGGATAGAAGAAGCTTACGATGTGTATGGCAACAATTTTGCTCTAAAAATCAACTTCTTACTAGAAGTTGATTTTTTGTTTTTACTTCTATTACAAAAGTAGATTTTCAATCAAAGAAAGATCTTTGATAATAGGAGAGCCTTTGTGCTTGTGCATGTACCCAGCAAGGCCGCACCCAAGGCATTCATCGTCCCATCAGCTATTGGCGAGGCCTTCACGGTTGGCAAGGGATGTCGTGACCTACGCTTCCTGACACAGTCAAAAGATCACAAGTTTAGGCGTATTGCCCAAAAGGAGGGTCATATGGCCAATCAATTTAGACATAGGCTTTCCCAAGCCCATAGCTTGCATGACGTTGGACATCAATCTATCGCTATGGATCAAGTATTAGAAAGCACTAATTACACAAAAATGCAAGAAAAGACATTTTCATAGCATTTCTTGTTTAATTTTTTTTTTGAATTTTTATTTTATTTTATCTTATTTATTATTACTATATAAAATTCAATTAGATCGGGTTTCTAGACTCGAACTAGGTCTGGCCTTGCGAGATTGTCTCTTTCTGATTTTAACTTCAGGATTTTAAATGACTCCAAAACTATTTCTAGAGTAAAAAAAAAAATACTACATGAATAGAAAATTGAATTTGTGTAACTAAATAGATTGCTATTTGAAGCACTTCTGAAATAGAAATTCTATTCCAAAAATATTGTCATGCACACCCTTAGCTACTCCAAGTCTAGAGTACTAGTGGGATAATGACAATGAAAGTCCTAAAAACTCTTATTATTGTGGCAATTTAATCTTAAAACTTGGCTTTCGTGCATTTCAATTGGAAGCTTGCACACTTCATGCATTTTAGGATTTCTATTAGGTCTGGTTTTTTCTTTTTTTCTTTTTAGTGGATGGAAAATCTTATGCGACTTTTTTTGTTATATATGTGATCCTATGTAATTCTTTTAATATTTCCTTTCTTTTTCTATTTCTCGTAGGTTTGATCCTGTCGTTCTTCTCCTTCTACTCATGAAAACGCTATTGCTACTTTTGCTTATTCCATTGTCTCCAAAAGAGCTACTTGGTTTAATTGGAAAGGGCTATCTAAACAATATCCATTGACTTTAGACCTAAGTAAGTTCTTAGACTATTACGTCTAAACTTTGGGATGCTACAAATCAGAGGTAGTTCCAACCAACCGGAAAGAAAAATATTCGTTTGACAATTGACGGTGAAGGGCGTGTGGGTATTGGTAAAGGGCGTGTGGGTATTAACAGGTTAAAATAATGATCACATCCGTGAAGCCCGCTGTCCCTATATATCAAATGGACAGATTGCAAAGGCCCCTGTAAGAGAGAAATCTCCATTCTTTGGTGAGGTTGTACCATTTAAACCAAACCAAGGACCCAAGTTCCACGCCTGACTTGGACAAAAAAAAAAAGGCAACTAGGTCAGTTAGGACAAACAATTTGTCACAGCTTAATAAAAAAAAATGCCACGTAGTTTTTTCAACCAAAAAAAGCGAACGAATCTGACAAAAGGACTAAAATGCCAACCTGGACAAGTTTTAAAATTGAACCGCACTGAAAAAAAAAAATTGCAAGACTGAAGTATAGAAGTTGCACGAGTTTTGGGTCTCTTTCCATTGCTATCCCAATTTGAACTAGACCAATGACAAACTAACGGCATAAAAGGGTTCAAAGTGCCTGGAAAACCAATTAAGAATCTTTTGAGCAGCAGTTCTGACTTTTGATCTTGAGAGATCCTCTCAGGTTGTGTCTATTTCCTTAGCCGAATCGATGCAAAAGCACCTCAACAGGTCAACAGGCCAACATATCTCTCTCTCTCTCTCTCTCTCTCTCTCTCTCTCAGACCATTTTTGCCATTTGGTTAAAAGACGACGGAGATCGTAAGAGGGCATCGAGAAATGATTCTGAGTCACACGGCTTCGACAAGGCACAAATTGAACTCAATTCTACTCATTAAATTGGGTAGGTGATCGTTGACAAGGCTTTAATTGACTAGGTTCTCACCAAATTTGAAGCAAGAATGGGATTTTAGTAGGCTTCGGACAATTTTCTTTTACCAACTGAGGCATATGTCCTTAAACTGCAAATGACTTTGGACTTGATTACTGTCGCGATTCTAAAAATTTTTCGATCGATGGAAAATTCCCAGGTTAACGGATTCTCAAATTGATTAAATTAATTAACCTAATACAGACCCTTTCAAGTCCTACCGAATCGCAATTTTAGTTTTTTGTTCAAATGATTTTAGAGTTTAGAGTCGTCACTAACCATTTTTGGTAGGTTAATTAGAAACCTAAGTAACTTAGCGGGAGAACTAAATTACTTCTATGAACTAAAGATTCTGGGTTCGGGAACTTGGTTACACTAGTTAATTAAAACTAATGCCCTTTTGGTACCTTAATTTCATGATTATCCTAATTTGACAACTTAGGCTTGATTTATTCTTAAGGTTCTATGTGAGATGACCTCTTTTTTTGCATTTTTGTGGCCGCAAATGCTATTATTGTTTTTTATTTTCAAGCACTTTTTCCATTTTCTAAAAATAAAAAAATGCGAAAAATATGAAAAAAAAATTTTTGCTCAAAATTGGTTCTCTAGGTTTGGCCGAGGTCCTCGAAGTTGATTTTTCAATTTTATGAATTTTTATGGATTTTCTATTAAATTTTGAAAATAAAAATGCTGAAAAATACCAAAAATACGAAAAATCATTTTTTGGTCAAAATTGGTTCTCTAGGGTTGGCCAAGGTCCTCAAATTTGATTTTTTAATTTTATAAATTTTATGGATTTTCTTTTAATTTTAAAGAGAAAGTGTGATTAAAAATCAAGTATCAATAGCTGCTCCTCTTTGAAAGGAAGCTCGGTAGAGATTCATTTCAAAGATAAGATGACACATGAATCCTAATCGACTCAACGCCAAGAAATGAAAAGAGTCGTGACATTTGATCTCCAATACCCCTCTTTGCAAGTTTCGATCCAAATCTAGCTTGAAGAAGCTCTTATGAAGCGAGGGAGAGATAGGGAGGCATGGGAATTACCTGCAACTTACCTGCTCGTTGTATGGCTGTTGTCTGGTAGGAATGCTATACTGAAAATGGAGTGAGAACCTAATGATTCGTTATAAGAAAACCTTAGGGTGGTTGAGCTTGGACCCGTATGGTAGGTCAACCCATGGTAGATTCCTAATTGAAGGATTCTACTGATTAAAATCTGACTAAAATTTACCGTATGGTAGGTCACCCCATGATAGACTCCTATTGAAAAGATTCTACTGATTAAAATTGGATTAAGATTTGGGCTGTATGGTGGGTCACCCCATGGAAATACCTATAAGAAGGACTTTGTGCTTGTAAAAAGGACTTGGTGCCTGTAAAAAAGACTTTTGTATGCTTGTAGAAAGGACTTTGGTGTGTCTGTAAAAAGAACTTTGGGTGCCTATAGAAAGGACTTGGTGTACCTGTAAGAAGGACTTTTGAGTGCCTGTAGAAATGACTTGGTGTGCTTGTAGGAAGGACTTTTGAGTGTCTGTAGAAAGGACTTTTGGTGCCTGTAGAAAGGACTTGGTGTGTCTGTAAAAAGGACTTGGTGGCTATAGAAAGGACTTTGGGTACCTGTAAAAAGGACTTTTGTGTGCTGGAGGGTGCCATTCTGGGATCTGGAGAGACCAGAAATCCTGCAGAAGCTTAAACCTACGTTATCTTACTTTGAAGGGTGTCATTCTAGGGTCTAGGAAGATCAGGAATCCTGTAGAAACTCAAACCCCATTTACCTTACCTAGAAGGATGTCATTCTGAAATCTAGGAGGACTAGGAATCCTGCAGAAGCTCAAACCAGATTTATCTTACCTTGGAGGGTGTCATTCTGGGATCTGGGAAGACCAGGAATCCTATAGAAGCTCAAATCCGATTTAACTCACCATGAAGGGTGCCATTTTGAGATTTGGGAAGACCAGAAATCCTACAGAAGCTCAAACCCAAATTATCTTACCTTGAAGGGTGCCATTCTGGGATCTAGGGAGATTAGGAATCCTGCAGAAGTTCAAACCCAAATTATGTTCTCCTGTCACTTTAGAAATAAAGCCATGAGACAGACATCCAATTATCTCAAATTTTTCATTTTTGAGATGAATCATGTTTCATTGAAGAAAGTAAATACCTATATGTGCCACAATGGATTCGAATGCCTTGACAATCATAAGAATTCACTCTTTTAAAGAGTTCAGGTTGAATATATATTTACCTGAAGATTTAGAAGAAACTTCTAGTGGTTTCTCGACAACTGGGCTTGTTTATTCAATAATCACCGAATGAATTTCGAGACCTCAGAAGGTAACTCGAACATCAGGAACACTTTACCTATCCAGCAATGTCAGAGGTAACATGTGCAAGCATTTTCATCAATGAGTTCACTGGTTCATATAAAACTTGTTCAGCTAAGTTTACATTGATTAGAAATAATTCATGTAATAACTCATGATGCGATCAATCAACATGTGGATCATACAAAATTTATTCTATCAAGTTTGCATTACCAATTCTGTTCAAGGAAGTTATAATAGTATGAGCACCTCGAATGTCATCTGAATGGGGGACTTTAGTCCGAAAGGGCTTTCTCTTACTCTCAAGAAAGGCCATTTATCTTGATTGCAGGATTGAAAAAGGAATCACTCAATCTTACCATCATCGCATTCAGTAAGGGTCTAAGTAATCTTGCAATTGGTACGATCAAGCCAATCTGAAGGTCTTGATTAGGACTATAATATAGGTTGGGTCAAAAGCTTACCAAAGAGGATTCTTTTGAGTCAAGGCCATTGACAAAAAGCATTCATCATTTGTTCCGGATTTACAAGTCAAGAACCCTGCAAAAATAAGAGAGAAATAATCTTGTTCATACCTTTTCGAGCGATGCTTAAAATCATTCAACTATACGTTAACTCAAGCGCCTTAATCAGAAAAGACTTTCACGGGTCGTAACGTAGGTTGGGATTAGCGACCAAGGAAAGCTTATTTTGGCATAGAAAATATATGGGGTGGGTTTGACATTGGTGACCATTGCATCTCAACCACCATTCCCAGCCTGCTAGAATAATCTTCAGAGGACACCAACGTGATATGAGGAAGGTATCAACTTCTACTGATATCGTCGTAGCTTCCAAACAGTATAAACTTCAACCAAGTATATTTTGCAATTTGACCCATTCGAAGAGTTTCTTTTGTAGCCAGATCCCATTGGGATTTTACAACAGAAGACAAGATGTTTTCACTGAATGTACGTGAATATTGATTTGCATATGCATTGGCCTTACTTTTAATTGGCGCTTTGCTTCTTTTCTTTTTTGAAGACTGTACCATTATACACACGTATGTCAAAGATTACACTCGAAGAGTTAACTTGAGAACTCTATGTAAACCCATTTCTTATGAGTTCTTCTACTTTAAAGTGGTGGCGCCATCTTCATCTTGGAATGAGCAATGATACCAACGGGGTTTCAAGAAACGAATATGCAGGCTCAATTGGGCGATACAAAGGATGAAAGTATATTGGATAGAGAAACATGTGCTTTTCATCTTCTTAAGGCACCTGAATTATCGTATGAGGTTGAAAGCAAAGAAACACTCAAAAATTGATGTTAGTCCGAGCAAGAAAATTTCTAACTATTTACTTCATGCTATTGCTGGGACTAACTCCATTTGACCTCGACGTGGGTAGTTCTTGACAGGGTTTATGAAGTGAAACTGCCGCTCAAATGGGTTTTCAATGGTCACATGTAGTGTTTAGGATATAAAAATGAACGCCTCATTCCCTTCGGCTATCATACCTTTCGCGAGAAAACCCATTGCCTAGGGGAATACGGAACCTATTTAGCACACGACTCATTGTGGGTTAGGACATGTGTGAAAATGGGTTGCCTTTTATCATCCTGTCATGCCCCCATTCTACACATTCAATGCGTCATATGCAATTTATATTCCAAGTCAAAATTGGCAAAATTAAACATGCAGAAAAGTCATGCATGAATCATGGTATGTGTAAACGCAATGCAGATGTAGCAGTTTTCAGCCTCATACGTGTTTATCAAAAGTGCAACTATGCAAGAAAATTCTCAACAATGGGAGCATTTGAATTACCGCGTGGACATGTAGGTGGATCGAACGAATCGGGGAGCCTACTCCATAAGTCAAGGAGTGACTTATCTCTGACTTTTGCCCTTACACAATAAAATACATGGGTGAAAGAGAATTTGGGGTTGCTTACTATTGATAACCATCATCTTTATCGATCAAATGCCCTACAAGAAAGAAAGCATAAAAGCTATCCTCGAAACCAAATGATTTAAAAAAGACATACTTTAATTTTCAATTCATGGCTCGCCATCAATTTGCCCTATTTTAATTGTAATGGATCTCTTCAGATGATTATAATTTTGTCCCTTAAGGTTGTCTTCTTCGACATGTCAAATGTTAGTATTAGCATTTTCTGTCAAAAGGAAATGAGACATGTTAACCGGTATTAGAAGGGATAAACTGGAAATGATACTGGCTTACCCTTGATTTTGAATATTCAGCACGAGTCTTTTACCAGCTTCGCCGGATTGAGTTTTCCTCGACTTTTGCTGGGCACTTCACCATTAGAGCCAAGGTTGTGGCAAATTATCAACTTTGGTATTGCTCGTCGAGTATTCATGTTTCTTTCTGCAAAAAGAAATGTGCAAAAGGTTGTATTATTCATTTACAATACTTACGACATTCCTCTTCCTTGGGGATCGAACTCGGACCGTTTCGGACCACTATCATCCCTCACGCCATTAGGCCCATAGGGACGTGAGCGCCCATAAAGGTTCTCTTTTAAGAGTTGATCTTCGAAATGACATAGTCTTACTTTGGACAACTTCACGTCACAGTTCTTTTCAAGGCAATTCACAATCCCTATTAAGATGAAAAAGTAATTTAGAATTTGAAATGATCATGGGCAAATTGGAACAATACGAAATTACCCTTCTTTGAGATTACTCGGGTCTTTCGTTCATATTTTCCTTATTTGAAGCCGTCCGTCCGTGGATTGATTTGCTTCTAGTTTCATTTAACAAGAGGACTTCGCAATTGGATATGGTTGTATTCTTGGGGCAATTTGCAAATTCCTGAAAATAGAAATGATTCAATTTTAAAACTTAGAGTAATTTGAGGGTAAATTGAAACGATACGACGTTACCTTTCGATCTCGCGCGGATTTTTACTCGCAATTAATATTATCCCGAGTTTAGTGAAGTAAAGGCTCCCAACATTAAATAAGAGAAAGGACCATTACTACTTTTTGCTTCCGAATTAAAACCAAACATTTATAACAAATAGAAAATATCCCTCGCAGGGGAATAAAATGTATTCGTTCAGGATCGGTTCTACTTCCTCTACGGGCTCTCCCATGATCAGCTGGCTTCGTTCCGAATCAGGTACGCGTTGGCCATGTTGAAGGTCTCGTGAACACTAGCTCTGAAATACAGGCTCTGTGTGCACATTACAGCCCCGATGCTTCATCAACATCAAACCAGTTGATTATGGCGGTAACATAGGCTCAATCCTTTCGTATCTCGCTTCAACAGAACTTGTTCCTGTTATGAACTGATCTAATTCACCTCTTAAACAAGCATTTTCGACCCTTAGATACTGCCTTTCGTCGAGGGTGAGGAAGCTATTGCAGTTGGGGCATATGGCGAAGTCAAAAGCTTCTTTATACATCTTGTTCTCCGCTTGGAGTTTTTCATTTTCAGCTCTTAAAAACTCGACCTCGTTGCGCTCATATCGAGTCTTAATTCGAGTTTTCCTATTTTAAAACCAAAACTTGACTTGCAAAAGTTCCAGTCCTAGCTTTTGGCTCAATTCCATTCTCTATTTGCCTTCGGCATAGGGCACACTTTAAAGAAATTCTCAAGCCTTTGTATTTGCTCCTCAGTGTGGCGACGATCACGTTTCCTTTGACCCTTACTGTTGTTGTCCTTATCCTTACCGTGATCCTGGACGTCATCGGCGGAAAGCCTAGGCTCCGTGGTCCGAATCCTAAACATGGTTTTAAATTCTTCATCTCCCATATTCAGCAGGTAACGATAGCTCTCAAGAGTGTTGGGTTGAGATATCTTCGATTTGGTTAACGATTTCTTAAGATTTGCTGCTACTTCTTGCACTTTTACTCTTTTTGAATTTTCTAAGCGACCGCGTATGCTTTAAGTCTCTCTTCTTAGCATGGATAAGGATTTATCAAGAGGACATGTCTTTTAAAATCATACGTGGGTTTTAGCAACTATATTGCTTCTCCCGAAGGTTCTGTCTGTATCTCTCACTCAGCTCGTTTTTCTTTCATCTTTTCATGATAGGGGTCTCTGTCGTCATCCCCACCGTCGATTTTGCTGGCGAATCATCCGATAAAGACGAGTCATATTTTTTTTTGCCGCAAATTTCTTTGTCTCCCACTCGGCGTGTCTTTTCTTTCTTTCTTTTTTCAAAGTGGTGTCGTCCCGTCAAACGTTTTCGCAAAGAGGTCAAATTCGCTTGGCTCGAAATTATAGACTGCTCGGGATTTGAGCCGATGGAGCTAACACCGAAGGGGGATGGTAGATAGGATAATTTAGCCGATAGAGACCGCTCCCGTGAAATCAATATTTAACTTGAAGCAGATTATCACCTTCACACTCCAATCATCTACTTCACCACTATTCTCTTCTCTTTCGTATTCTGCTCGTCAGTCTTGATTCTCTCCTTTATCCTTTTAACGATAATGTTTAGTCTTCCATGCAGATCTTCCCGGCTAAAGTTATGTTCAAATGGGAAAGACTTTACCATCTTCTTGGCCGAGGCTATATTTACATAGCACATCATCCGAATGTCGAAGCTGAAATCCTCGATTTGTTCAGGGAAATAAACGCCTCTTCAATCGAAGACACCAACTTGGAGAGGGAATATAGGGCGTTCCTACATGTCTTCATCAACTTTCTAGAGGCATGCCGGAACACCCAGAAAATAGTTACCTTAGCTCACATCATGAAAGCCCGCTACCAGGATCGATCTGAATGCCTATAGTTTGCAGAATGCTCAGTTGCTCGATACAAGGAGGCTGTTAGATCTGCTGATGAGCGGGTCTCGCTATTGGTTCATGAGAGAGAGAAGCTGATAGAGCGCCTAGCCTTAAATCAGACTTTGAGCATGACCCGATGGATGTGAGTGGTTGGAGGAGAAGCTTGATGATCTCACGGCGGATATAACTTTCAAGAGAGACTTAATCGACAATCTGAAACTCGCCGTTGAACACCATGAGATTAATGTAGCTAGGTACAAGGAGAAATGTACTCGTATGTTCTTCAAGCTTGCAAATCTCGACTCCCAGATCGCTCAGTGTAGGCAGAGCATTAGTTTCATGGAAAGCCAGTTGAGTTCTTTTGTGATGCTTATTAGGGCTTAATTTGGCTTTACTTTTCCTTTCCAGTGATTGGTTGTAATATTCCTTGATGAATAAAATGAAAGAAAAGCTTCACATTTCTGCACTTTAATTTTCTTGCCATTTCTTCGTCCGCGTAGCGTGAATGACTTAAGACATTTCTCACACCCATCTCAGTTAGGATCAAAGTACCTCTTGGAGTGCTTTCTTCACGACATATGGGTCACCATAGTCCAGAGTAAACTTTCCTTCTGAAATAAGGACTGTTTGTAGCAATTTTCGTAGGATGAGGTCATCCACCTCTGTTGGATGTAATCTGCCTCCATCGATTGTGCTTTCGAAAAAATACACAGTGAACGTATCCCTGTCTCAACTGGTAGGATTGTCTCAATCGTATCTTATCTTGACAGATGGTGGCTGTAAAGTGATAACACATAGCCGTTCTGACCACTCGGTTAGTGTGCCAATAAATAAACCAAGCCAGCTGTTCTGTGCCTTACTTCACTCATACTTTATTTCTTTTGGCGTCCACTTGTCTGTATCGAAGGCGTATAGTGTTGGCAGAAACGCATGTGGGCTATGTCTAGTAATAAACCATCGGTCCTCGAAAGTTTACCACGTGGTTCGAATCCAAAAAGGCTAAAGGGCAAGCCTTTCGTTGAATTAATCAAAAAGGCGTTGCAAGGTCGAATCAACATACTTGCCTCACGGATTCTGATTACAAAATGTATGCGTTTAAAAAATGCAGGAACCTCCAAATACATTGAGGCTCCGTTTGTTTCACGAAAAATGACCTCCTAGGGGAAAACACTTTCTAAGTCATTTTCCAAGAAAATAACAATATTTTCTAGTGTTTGGCTAATACTTAAAAATGAACTGGAAAACAATTTTCGTCGTTTGGCAAGCAATTGATTTTCCAGCGGCCGACGACCGACGGTGGGCAGCGGGCAGCAGCGGCGACCGACGGCGGCGGGCGACGGTAGGTGGGCGTGAGCGGCGATTGACGGTCGGGGACCGACGGCGGTGACCGGTGGAAAATGATTTCCTCTTTTCAAAATGAAGAAATCACTTTTCATACTTTTCAAATGAATTTTTTCATAGGAGGAAAATATTTTCCAGGGTTAGCCTATTTTCCGCTCCCCAAACGCCGGAAAATTCGGAAAACATTTTCTAGGTAGTCCTTTTCCGTGAAACAAACGGAGCCTGAAAATGCCCCCATTCTTGATCTGGATACAGCACTGCGCCCATCAAAATACATGGTCTACGTGTACAAATGCTCATCGATCGACATGATCCTGTCTCCATGAGAATCGATCTCTTTGCTTGTCCCCCAGGGTCATCAGTTAAGGCATCGGTAATTTTCCGTCCTTTTGTATTCTTTAAGATTATTCCTGCTTTATTATCACCGATGAGCCCAATTTTGCTCCTGTCCAGGATACCTATAATTCCTTGTAAAAGTAAATGAAATAATTAATATGTGATCCAAAAGAGGTTGGTCCATGATTACTACATTAGTCCAATTTGTTTTTCAATTTTTATGATGAAATTAGCCAAAATTCTCTTAGGAAGACATGGGTAAATTTTTCAGAAAGGATTTTCTTGAAGGTTTTACAACTTAAAGAAAATGTGATAAAACACTTTGGTATTTAGTAAATTTCTCGAAGAGATTTTTCCCTCTTATCAGAATGAATTTTCAGGGGTAAATTTATTAAGAAAATCTCATTTCTATTGAAGCAGGAAAGACGTGACAAAATCCAAAAATTGGACACCAATTTAACTTTTATTTTCCTTTAAAAAAATGATCACGATGTTAAGTTCAAAATTTAACCGAAACCTAGCATGGACAGACCGAAAATAAATGCAAGATAGAGTTAGAGAACTTACTTCACCTTAAAAAAATACAAATCACATAGACACGCACATAAATCATGAGTTTAATTCCTAGTCTAGCCATCCTAAAGGCTCACAAATTGAAGCAAAAGACTTACGACAAGGCAACAATCTTGCGCACATAAACAAGATTAGCCATGACCCCACAACGTAATCAAGATTAGCCGGGCCTTTCCACTTCAGCTGTTCGAGTCAAAAATTACAATCACCGCTTCGGTAATCTTACCAAGTCTGAGGCTTAACTTTTAAAACTCATTTTTGAAAAGAGGTTCGAGATTGAATTTGGACTAACTTTCAACGTGATCTTATGGCGAACACTGGAACCAAATCACAATACCATCATAAAAATAGTGACCCAGGTTCGGCCACGGGATATGTGTGATGTAGTGCTAAAGCAATTAATCATGCACAACAATTAAATTCAAACACCGCTACAAAAATGTGTGAAAATCAAACTCCAATTCCCACATATCAAACCTGCAAAACAAGGGGTTAGCTAAATATTTCACCCCTTATAACCCCCATCTACAAAAACATATAACACCTATAAAATGAGTTCCAAGCAATTGCCAAATCAAATGAATTTTCATGAAATTTTTCAGGTCTAAGTCTACTAGGCTCTTAAAATTTTTTCCAAAATTAAGAACAAGTCCCCAGTGGATTCGCCAAGCTGTCGCGACCCTAAAAATTTTTCGATTGAAGAAAAAATTTTAGGTTAACAGATTATCAGATTGATTAATTTAATTAACCTAATACGGACCCTTTCAAATTCTACCGAATCGCAACTTTAGTTTTTTGTTCAAATGATTTTAGAGTTTAGAGTCACCACTAATCATTTTTGGTAGGTTGATTAGAAAACTAAGTAACTTAGCGGGAGAACTAAATTACTTCTACGAACCAGAGATTTTGAGTTCGGAAACTTGGTTACACTAGTTAATTAAAACTAAAACCCTTTCGGTACCTTAATTTCATGATTATCCTAATTTGGCAACTCAGGCTTGGTTTATTTCTAAGGTTCTATGTGAGATGTCCTCTTTTTTTGTGTTTTTGTGGCCTCAAATGCTATTATTTTTTTAATTTTCAAGAACTTTTTCCATTTTCAAAAAATAAAAAAAAATACGAAAAATATAAAAAAAAATTGTTTTGCTCAAAATTGGTTCTCTAGGTTTGGCCAAGGTTCCCGAAGTTGATTTTTCAATTTTATGAATTTTTAAAAATAAAATGCTGAAAATTACCAAAAATACATAAAATCATTTTTTGGTCAAAATTAGTTTTCTAGGGTTGGACAAAGGTCCCCAACGTTGATTGTTTTAATTTTATGAATTTTTATGGATTTTCTATTAATTTTAAAGAGAAAATGTGATTAAAAATCAAGTGTCAACAATTACATCTTGATCTGTGCCTCAGAAACCATGAGCTGGTGAAACAAAAACTGGCAAAAGTGATGGCGAAAATTGAAGGCAATCGAATTGCTAAGATTTCCATGGAGATGGCCAACTCAATATATGTTCAGAAATGGGAAATGGAGAGCCAAAATCCCATCCTCTTGAAATGAGAATGGACAATGATGAGATGCTAGGGGCGCGCATGATAAAACTTCTCTATCAGCAATCAACTTGTGGCAAGAAGTTGATTTTTCAACTTTTCTATCAAAAATTGATTTTTTTTTATAGAGAAATGCATTTGAAGCACGTATGGTAACACTTCTCTCTGTCATCAACCGGCGACGGGGACCGACGGAGGGCGACAGGGCATTGGCAGCGACTGGTGACCGGCAACCACGGTGACCAGTGACTAGAAGTGTTTTTAAGTTGAGAAGTAGCTTTTTTTTATTTCTCAAATGGGGCAAAAAAACATCCTATCAAAAGTGAAAAAGTCTATCCAAAGTAAAAAAATTTAATAAATAAATTTCTAATTCAAAAGTGATTTTACTAAATAGATTTCCCCACCAGAAATTATTTTCTCTACCAGAAGTAATTCTGGAAGTGTTATCATGCACCCCCTAAACTTTCAGCGGGGAAATAAAATGGACGATGCCAAGTAGATTTTCATAGGAAAATATTGTCAATTTCATGAAAATCATTTTCAATGAGTGTCGAAATTTCCGCAAAACAAATGGAGTCTAAAAGGAACAATGAGGCTACGTGCATGTAATTAGAGTTATTTGTGTCAAATAAATCAAAAGTTGAAGGAACAGAATGTCGCGACCTAAAAAAAAAGTCAAGCTTTCCAAATTTTAGATTAATAGATTATCAAGTTAATTAATTAGATTAATTAACCTAACTCGAATTCTCCCAAATTCTATCAAATTGTCACTTATCGTTCAAGTGATCATTAGATAAAATGTTTTAATTTTTGAAGTTACCACTAATCAATTTGAGTGGATTGATTAGACACCTAAATAAAGTATTGGGAGGAATACTTTATTCCTACGAACTCGAGATCAATGATTTCGAAGACTTGGTTACATTAATTTTTTCAATTAATGCCCTTTAAGTATCAATTTCATGAAAAATGTTTAACTTAACACTTATGATGAATTTTCACTTGAAATTTAAAGGTGTAATCTTTTGTTTTTTTTATATGACAATATTAAGAAGTAAACTATACGCAATGAATGCCTCAAATAACTTTTCTTAAAAATATGAATTTTCATTTTTTGAGATGTAATCTTAAAAAATAAATGGTTCAACATAAATATTTATGAGATAGATCACACATGCAATTATCTACATGATGTGAATTTTTTGAAAGACGTAATTTTTAAGCATGGCAATGGAGTGATATATCCAACAAGATTTAATCGGGATTTAAATTAATCAATTTAGGCAAACGAATTTTTTGATATTCAAAAAATTAGAATCGTTACCTAACTTGGCAAATTTGACTATCAAATTCAAATCTTGTATTGCGTTGTTGATCAGGATCTCATATCACGACTCCAATAACAGGGATGGATATAGTTTTTTTGTCGATGAAGGAGGAATTGGCAATGGTGGCACCGAGCCTCCAAACTTTCACTTTTCAAAACTCCTCTAAAAATATGCTCTCATATGTTTCCTTTTGGATTTTCTTTCTCTTTTCCTCAAAGCATTCTTCCTCGTTTTATAGCTTTCTCTTCTATCTCCCTTTCTAATTTCTCAACTAACTCACTTTCTTTCTACCCATTTTCTTTTCTTCATCTCCATCTCCCTTTCTCTATCTCCATCTTCCTTTCTTCATCTCCATCTCTCTTTCTTCGTCAACTCTTCTTCATCTTCCCTCCTCCATCAACTCTTCTCAATCTTTTCTTCTTTCTTCATCATCCTTTCTAATTTCTCCATTAACTTACCTTTTCAGCTATTTACGAAATAGTCTCTCAAATTTTGAATATTTGCATTCTAGTCTTTTGAAGTCTTAAGTATTTACAAGTTAGTCTCTGAGAAAACATTTCTTCAAATCCAAGCCTTCATAAAATTTTCAGCGCATTTCCTCCATGCTTAATCCAATCATCCGTCAATTTAAGCTCATATCCTCTACCAATGATGCAAGATGTAATGCATGAGGAAATATTTTTTGTGAGAATTAATTCTCAATTTTTATGCAATATATAAATCAAAATCAAAATTTAGGTGTCAACAGTTGCCCCTTTCTAAGTGGAAGCTCGTAGAGATTTCGCTCAAAGACTAAATTAAACCTAAATTTTAACAATACAAATAATGAATGAATTTTTTCGTGAGATTTTAATCCCATTTTCTATGCAAATATAGAAATGTAAATAAACATGTGCTAAGACTTCTCCGCCCTAAAGAAATGGATTGAAGAAATTTGCTTATTGATTACATATGAAATACTTATTTCACCAAACACCTCATAATACTGATGATTTTCTTGATTCCCAAGCTTCTTCTTGTGATTGTAAGGATCTCAAGATACTAAGGCCTTATCCGTTACCAGAGATTACCCTTTGATGCGAGATAGCACAATATATGTGTAGAGCTGAAATATATTTATCAGGATCACAAGAGCATATACACTATGAATTGAAAAAAAAAATGAACAAGATCACAAGGGCGCATACATTGTGATTTGAAAAAATAAGACCAAAATCATAAAAGTATATTATTATGATTTAGTAAAGAATCAAGATCACAAGAGCGTATACATTGTGATTTGACAAAGAACCAAGATCATGAGTGTATATATCACGATTTGGTAAGAGAGACCAAGATCACAAAAGCATATACATTGTGATTTAGTAAAGATCAAGAGCACGAGAGCAGCTCGATCATAAACTGATTAATATCTCATGAGAATAGTTCGAACATGAGCTATGTAATTTAGATCAAGATCATGAAAGCATGTCGATCATGACTTGATAAAGACAGAGATCAAGAACACGAGAGTAGGTCGATTGTGAAATGATAAATATCTCATAAGAGCAGGTTAATCATAAGTTGAACTGAAAAGGTCAAAACTATTAGAAAAGCTACCTGGATTTTTCTGATAAAGGTATCATGAGAGTATATTGATCATGAGTTAAATAAAAGTGTCACGAAAACAGTTAAGAGATGAATAAGCTGATTGCGTCATACTTGTCTTTTCACTTAAAAAAGAGATCGAAGCAAATAAATGCATAAAACTAATGCAACATCACATGTCCACAAATCTCGATAAGCTTTTGCTTATATTATGAAACTTCACTAGGATTTTATCAATAAGGAAACCTGTCTAATCCTTTTGACAAATCCAATCAATATCGAACGAGAAGCTTTTAGCCAGAAATGACTTCGACTCCCTCTCATGAAAAAGCTTTTAAAAAAAAGACCTGACCATTGGTGCAGATGTAAAAATTACTCGAATTTCTTATCATCATGCTTGATAAAGGTCTGGGTATTTTTGCAATTAGTATAATCAGATTAATTTGAGAGGTCTTCGCAAGGACTGAAATGTAAACTTAGTTAAAGTCTTATCAAGTGGGACTCATGAGAGTCATTTGGCTTTGAAATGAAAAGATATCATCAGTTGCATCGGGCTTACAAATCAAGAACCTTGTGACATAAGATAAAATACTCTTGCTCGCACTTCTCCAAGCGATCTTTATAAATATATGAGATCCTACGTTAACTCAGGTGCCCTACATCAGAAGAGACTTTGGCAAGGGTTGTAACATAATTTTGAATAGGTTTAAAATGAAAGGCCTATTATAGCAAATGCGGGTGTATCATAAGGAAATTGATAATCACCAATTCTTAATGCTTTTGTCGCTGATTTTTACTTCGGCAATTTTAGAAGTTTTTTCTGAGGATTTGCCAAATGTTTTTTCTTTTGAGAAGCACATCAATTTTTGCCAAGATTTTCCTCTCTCCTCTTTAATTTTTTTCTTCTTCTCTTCATCTTTGAGAAATCTTTTTGCAATGGAGGTTTTGCCCTCCTTTTAGAGAGAGAGACAAAAAGAAAAAGCCCAACTTGATAGATGTTTCTTGTGCACTTTTCTCAAGAATTTTTTCTTTTTGGAGTTCTCTTGCTCTGAGTCGTTTCAAGTCTTATTCTTTCTCTTTTTTTTTTTATGATTTTTACCTTTCATCATGAGATGATCACTAACTGGGTTTTTAAGAAATGAATCTTCCACTCAAATTGGGTATGCGAGAAATATAATGTATAGGATGTAGAAAGAAATGCTCTTCTTCACGTTTAAGGCACTTAAACTAACCCAGAACTTGCATGCAATAAACTTACTTAAAAATTGATGCAAGTAAAAGTAAGAAAATTCTAACCATTTAAACTCTTTTTATCACGCTCGGAACCCCGCAAACGCGTAATATCCCGCCTCTTCCTATTCAAACATCGTCTGATTAACACTAGCGACAGCCCATGACTCACTGCGACTAAAAGACGGCTACTACATTCATAACAGGGAGAAGCATACAACCCCAGACAAAAGCACATAAAGGATAGAGAGATAAAGAAAATCGAATTTACATAGCATAACACATAATAGTAAAGGTTCCATACAATCTGAAGAGAGACTATCATCTGAACCTCCAAACAAAAGTTGGCTAAGATAAAAAAGGAATATGCCAAATCAAAAAGCTACTAATCTTCATCTAGGCATCTTCGAGGGACTACTCGTCCTCTAGCAATAGCCACTCCTCTGGATCAGAACAGGCCAAACCAAAAAGCTATTAATCTCCATCTACGCATCATCGAGGGACTACTCGTCCGTTGGCAAAGGCTACTCCTTCGGATTAGATTCCTCGGAAATCAGGGATCCAGGCTCGTCATTCGCTTGCTTGACAAACACATCATTTGCTCCTTTAATCTCCATCACTACATCCCCGTCTGAGTTTAGTACCTCCATAAGCTCATGGTCTACTACTTCGCCACCAAAAGTAGTTGCATTCACTTGGCCTGCCGGTCCCATCAAAAAAGACTAAGACATCTAAACCCTACAAGAGACCCTGCCACTCTTCCTGACCTCTTTGACTCATCCACCCCTTGTATCTATGAGAGATTAAAACGTCATATCTCTCATCGACTCATACTATACAGTTATACTTCTTATACAAAATTTCATCCATGGTAGGATATGTAACTATCTCTGTCTTGATCTCATGAGGGATCCTGTGGCAAATGGTCAAGGATCTAAAAGGCGATTAGCCACAAAAAGTTAGTCAAAACTCAATAAACACACGCCTAAACTCAATTTAGAAAGTAGCATATGCCAAATGTAACTCGTCATATACATTTTATAATTTCAGATTATACAGATGCAAATGCAGATGCTCAATGATTCACTTGGGATCCCTAGTAACTCACTAGCTCTTCTGGACTGAACCCCACCGATAGCTCAATAGTACTTCCGGTCCTGGTTACGTCATAGACGTCTCAGGCCTGCGCCTCAACTCGTATCTAAACACATCAAAGTTGGCACTCTCATCTCTCTAGGTATCTCGTGCCGTGCACATTCAGGTGCAAGTACAGTGATTGTGGCTTAATAGCACTGCAATCGGCACCTCCTTATCGCTCCTCTTTCCCAGAGATCCCCTAGACACTGCCGAGCCATCCCGCACGATTCTACACACTCCACTAAACGTACATGTCTCATGCTAATATACAGATCGATGAGGTGCAACACTAAGTCTTCAATTGACTTGACCCATAAATACTCATGTAAGTCAACTTTACAACATGTATTCTGCCTCACTGCTATTTACATGGGCACACAATTCATTTCAAAATATGTCGTATATAATAACCAAGTATCGCACGTTGCAAAAACTCGCATTCTAAGACCTAATTTTCATTCTAAGTTGTCTAGGTTCAAGGGCCAGTAATCCGGCACACATGGCACTTTCTAGAGTTCGCAAAAATCCAATTTACTCCTATGGCTAGTAACAAATACGCAACGTTCAACGATCAAGAAATTAAATATTTTTCCTCATAAAATTTATCCTTATTCAAGTCTCTAGTATACTTGACATTCTAAGTCAAGTTTAGAAATGTGCTCACCCAAAAATAAAGTTCGAGCTCAAGAATGACGGACGATTGTAGCTCAACTGAACGATGAACTTGGACAAGCAACGGTGGCAAGGTGGCTCAATCGAGCAATGACGAGCTCAGGTCATGAACGACGATGAGCTCGGGCCACAACGGCCAATCGAAGGGGGCCGGTGGCCGAGCTAAGTGGTATACGTGGCTGGAGCAAGTGGTGAGGTGGCTGGAGCTCATGGTGAGAGGGGACCAGCAGCAACAATCCACGCGCAACCAAGGATATAGAAGGAAGAACAGCACTCAGTAAAGAAACAGCCGAGAGAGTGAAGAAAATGGAACAGCAGTGGCCAGCTCGATCAAGAGAAAGAGGCCAACGGTAGCAACGAATTCACACACGGCCAAGACAAAAAGGATAGGTAGTAGCAAGAGAAAAACGCAGCAGCAGCTCATAGCAACCCTAGAAAAAGAAACAGCCAAGCAGAACCAACTGAAGGAAGTAGCAGCAAATCAAAAGCTCAAGTAGAGGGGAGCAACAGCAACACGACTGAGAGGAATATGGAGGAGTCAGCTTTAGCCTAGAGAAAGTGAAGCAGCCAGCAATTAGCAGATTCCAGCAATGGTCTTCAATCAGCTGAGCAAAAACAGAAGGAAGCGATAATAGCAGATCAGTTGAGAAGCTTCAGTCAAGAAGAAGCATAAGAAGATGCAGCAGGTCAGCAGCGGTAGTTGCGACAATTGAAGAAGAAAAAAAAAAGAACACAACTGCAGCAGAAAATTCTAGCCGAGAGATGTACCAAGAAAGAAGGAAAGGCTAGCTGCAGAAATTTCTCCACGTGAATAGCAATAGTTGGTGGACTCTAATCATGAGGTTTTTGTCACACTTGCATGGGGATGATCTCAGTGAAGATAGTGCAGCAGAGTAGCAGAAATTTTACCCAAAGGAGGAGTCCCAGCTCAAGTTTTGAAGAGCAGAAGTAGTAGTGGAAAATTAAGAGGGCACACGCGAGCTTGGGTAAATTTCAGCCAAAAGAAATGCAAGAAAGGTGGGGCAATTGGCCGGCAAATGCGAGGGAGGAAAAGACAAGAAAATGGCTCAATAAAAATCTAAATTTTCTTGTCTTGTTGTACATAATTTTGGGACAAAAATGAAATTCAAAAAATTTGAGATGGAGTGAAAATTTCGCACAATGAATGGGAATATTTTCGGTTTAGTGCGATGAATATATATCTCAATCTCCCGAGTTGTCCCACACGAAAAGATATCCCAAATAGATAACCTTCCTAATTTAACTCAACCCTAGTCTAAAATATTTCTTAATTTACGAAAACGCCCTCCAATCCCCGACCGAATCGCTGAAGAGTTCTCCGCGTGCTTGGTGACTTCTGCGAGCAACACGTCTGGACCGACGCATCTTTGGATTGAACGGACGCGTCTTCATTGCTTCTGGAGAGTGGCGGACGCGTCTCTATGGTTAGACGGACGCGTCCGTCTGGCTACTGTGTAGAGACGGACGCATCTCTCACGTTGGATGAACGCGTCCGTCATACTTCTGGCTTGGCTTTGTGGAGACGGACGCGTCTCTCATATGAGGCGGATGCGTCCGTCATGCTTCTAAGCTTCACGTCCATGGCAGACGCGTCCCTCACCTGTAAATAATCTTAACCATTAAATAACTTGGAGATAGTAGAATCACTTAAATAACCTAAAATTGATGAAATTTCTTCGGCTAGTTGCACATTTTGCTCGCCTAAAACGGCCCTTTTAGCTCTACTTTCTTAGAGTCATCACACCCCCAAACCTACCTTTTGCTAGCCCTCGAGCAAAATAACATCAAATAAAATGAATCAAAACTACCAAACATTCCCCAACTGTCTCTGAGTCAACTAGTTATGAAATACCTTCTTTTAATATTCTCAGAAGTGATTGTACTTGTCCCCAATAGTCCAATTTATTCCTTTGCTTAACTCGCACTAAAACAGGTCACATAACTTATCCTCTATTAAAACAAAGCATTTTTATTATTTGAGAAAAAGCATCTCATGCCATGATAAGCAACCGATATCGACAAACCATTTTTTAAAGCAAAACATGATTTGTAACGATTCTCAAGAACTAGCCTTGCATCACTCCATCCACTTGTCTAAAGGTTAAACCATCCAACACAAGCACACTCAGCAAATATTCTGCAAGGTTACATGATTCTTAAGTGTCCCGTCCTTATAACCACCCATGTAGCGAGAAATCAACCAATGACTCCCGATCCAGTTGGACCAAGGCATTAAGTGATGAAGCACTCCTCAGGTTTATTCTCGGGTCGGTTAGGGACTAACAGACACTATCAGTACATATCCAGATCACATTAAAACAGAAAATTATAGTTCAACTCTGGACATTGGTACTTAGAACCATGATCCCTGATTTCTCTTCTTTTTTTTTTTGGAATAAAATGATTGTTCCCCTAGGTTTCGTTTCAAGATATAATCAAAAGCATGTCCTAATCCTCATTACTTCACATGTTCAACCAAAATAACAGTTTGATTCAATCAGAAACCTACCCAGCAATGAGACCATAGTTTGTTAAAAAAAAAATTTCAGGTTTCAGCTTCGGATAGATCAAAATGACAAGTCTTAGCACAAATTAATCTCCAGAACTCATCTTTCCATCAAAGACTCGTACGAACTCACTGGTAATCCTCATCGAATAGAAGTCATTCCCAACCAATTGACAGTGAGACGTGAGGAATCAGATGCTCAACAAGACCAACTGGCAATTATCAAATTCAGACTCTAACTATCAATCCTCCGTTATAAAACTTAGCACCCCCAAACCTATTATTCACCATAACTCATTACTCAGCAATCAGTCATATTCATCACTAATATCACCTACTCAGCAACACCCGTAAAGTTTGACAACCCCAAACCTACACAAGAACATCGTCTCGATGTTAAGAGAAAGAGGGTAAGAAAGGGACTCCCCTGGGGTCTACTCTTCCTCCGAAGAGTCTTGTTGTGCATTGTCATCCTCGCTCTCCTCGTTGTCCACGTACTCATCCCATTGAGCGGCCTGTGAAGACTGCTCCCATGGGATCATGCTCTGGAATTGTAACATGTCATATCCAGTCGCCGCCCATTGGAAACGCATGTTATCCTCGTTGCGTCGCAGATTCTCATCAATATGCTCGTGGCGGAGGCGGAACTCTTGCCTTGTCGCCCTGTTTTCTCTCTGCATTTGGCGAAGGAGCTGAAGGACTACATTCCCGGAGTTGGCTGGTGCTGGGGTGTCGGGGACGTCCTGTCTCTCAGGCTGAGGATCTACTGCTGGTGCGAATGGTCCCTCACGGAGGGCACGTGCGCGTGCCCTGTTCCTCCTTTGAATTGACTGCATATCCCGACTGTTTCCACCACACAACTGTTCAATATATTTTTCAGTCATAATCGTACCTGGTGGAAGTGTTTCCTCATGGTCTTCAATGGGGACGCCAGCTTGACGGCAGAGCATGGTGACCAATGAGGGGTACCAGTATCCCTTCGTGGCTTCCGAGGATTGTAAAATCCCCCTGAATAGAAGTTGGCCTACATCAATCTGCAGATGGGTCAGTATGGCATAAATGAGGATTGCAGGTTCACGCCTGCACAGATTGTGATGAGTTACAGGCATCATAGAGAACACTACAAAATAAAACCAAGTTTTGGCAAACCGATTGAGAGTGTTCCGTTTGATGGAAACAAACTCGCCATTGTGCATCTCCCATTGCCCTGCTCCATCAGTTAAAACCTGTCTAATCTCTTCGGCTTTTTCAGCATTCAAGCTAGATCCTACCAATGCTACATATTCATTGACGTCAGGGATAGGTAACTCAAAGAAGCGATTAATCATGTCAGCATCAAACCGGACTGTTTTACCACGCACACGGACTTTACCCCCCTGATGGTCTGGTACTCGAGCATAGAACTCGCGAACCACCGGAATAACTGCCGGGTCTCGAGGCTCGCAAAATGTCGTCCAACCCCGATCGAGTGATTTGTGCGGGATCCTGATGGGCGTAGGCGGCACCGGGCGAGACGCGTCTGAGGAGAAGAAAAGGGTGAGTTAGGGTTAGGGTAGGAAAAATGGGCACGATCGATGCCCTTTTATAGGAATGATTGAGGGACGGACGCGTCTCTCATTTGAGGAGGACGCGTCCGTCATACGTCTGAGGGGCTTCTGAGGAGAGACGGACGCGTCTCTCCTTGGGCGGACGCGTCCGTCACGCGTCTGAGAAGAGACGGACGCGTCTCTCTTTGGGCGGACGCGTCCATGCGCGTAGGAGGATAGACGGACGCGTCTCTCTTTGGGCGGACGCGTCCGTCACGTTTTTTTTTTTAAAGAAACTACCACGAATTTACTATAAGACGCAATTAAAAAGAAATAGAAAGAAAATTGGGTTGCCTCCCAATAAGCGCCCTTATTTATAGTCGTTGGCTCGACTTTCTTGGTTGGTCAAGTTTCTTGTAGGTGAGTCGAGGTAGCTTCTCGATCAAAAGTCTCTCCTCGGTAATGCTTCAATCGTTATCCATTAACTTTGAATGATCGCTCGGAGTTCTTAGTTTTGATTTCCACTGCTCCGTGGGGAAAGACAGACACCACTTGAAACGGCCCCGACCACCTGGATTTCAACTTACCAGGAAATAACTTCAGTCGAGAATTGAAAAGTAAGACCAACTCACCAGGGGTGAACGTCCTGTTTAATATCTTGCTGTCATGCCATTTCTTTGTCTTCTCTTTGTACAGCTTCGCGTTCTCATATGCGTGGTGTCGAAACTCCTCGAGCTCATTTAGCTGTAAACATCTCTTCTCGCCAGCTCTCACAAGATCCAAGTTCAATTTCTGCAATGCCCAATACGCTTTGTGTTCGAGTTCCACTGGCAAGTGACAAGCTTTCCCGAAAACCAATCGGTATGGTGACATGCCGATAGGATTTTTATAAGCTGTTCTATAGGCCTATAGAGCGTTATCGAGCTTCAATGACCAATCCTTCCTCGTTGGACACACTGTCTTCTCCAGGATGCGCTTTATCTCTCTGTTTGATACCTCAATCTGCCCGCTTGTCTGTGGATGATATGCTGTTGCAATTCTGTGCTTGACTCCATATTTGTTGAGCAATGCGTCAAACTGTCTATTGCAGAAATGTGTGCCTCCATCGCTTATGATTGCCCGTGGTGTTCCAAATCAAGTGAAAATCTGTTTCTTCAAAAACTTAACAACCACTTTAGCATCATTAGTGGGCAAAGCGATTGCTTCAACCCATTTAGAGACATAATCCACAGCCATAAGAATGTATTTGTTATTGAAAGATGAAGTGAAAGGTCTCATGAAATCTGTACCCCAAACATCGAACAGCTCTACTTCGAGGATGTTTTGCAACGGCATCTCATGTCGTTTTGAGATGTTTTCAACACGTTGGCACCTGTCACAACATGCCACAAAGGTATAAGCATCTTTGAATAGAGTAGGCCAGTAAAAACCTGATTGGAGCACTTTCGCTGCTGTATGATCCCCTCCAAAGTGTCCTCCATAGGGTGAGGCATGGCAGTGCGTGAGTATGTCACTCACTTCCTCCTCTGGCACGCATCTCCTTATGACCTGATCTGTACATTGCTTAAACAGGAACGGCTCATCCCAAAAATAATAACGCACATCATGCAACAGTTTCTTCCTCTGTTGAGCATTGAATTCATGTGGGATATAATCAGAGACAATGAAGTTCACAAAATCAGCATACCAAGGGACCGAACTGCTATCAACTAAGAACAACTGTTCATCTGGAAACGCCTCATTGATCAATGTTTTGTCCTTAGTCTCTGTTTTAGTCTCTAACCTAGATAGATGATCCGCTACTTGATTTTCTGTTCCCTTCCTGTCTCTAATCTCCAGATCAAACTCTTGTAGCAGTAGGACCCAGCGAATCAACCTCGGCTTAGCTTCTTTCTTCTCAATCAAGTACTTGATTGCCGAGTGATCTGTGAAAACTATAACCTTGGTCCCAACAAGATAGCTACGGAATTTATCAAAGGCAAACACAACAGAAAGCAATTCTTTTTTAGTGGTTGTGTAGTTCACCTGGGCATCATCTAGGGTACGACTGGCATAATATATAACATGAAAAACCTTGCTTACCCTTTGTCCTAATACCGCTCCAACAGCATAATCACTAGCATCACACATCAGCTCAAAGGGTAAAGTCCAGTCAGGTGCAATGACGATGGGTGCGGAAACTAACATGTTCTTTAACTCACCGAAAGCTGCGAGGCATGCGTCATCGAAGATAAATGGCTTGTCCTTCTCCAACAGGTTGCATAATGGTTTCGTGATCTTGGAGAAGTCCTTGATGAATCTTCGATAGAACCCCGCATGGCCTAAGAAACTCCGGATTGCCTTGACTGATGTCAGTGGTGGAAGCTTCTCAATTGTCTCAATCTTGGCCTTGTCTACTTCGATGCCCTTACTCGAAATCCTGTGACCAAGAACAATATCTTCTCTGACCATGAATTGGCATTTCTCCCAATTCAAGATCAGGTTAGTATCTTCACAGCGTTTCAACACGCGAGCTAAATTTGTCAAGCAATCAGAATATGAAGTTCCAAAGACTGAGAAATCATCCATAAAAACTTCTAATCCATTTTCCACCATATCACTAAAAATAGCCATCATGCATCGTTGAAAAGTCGCAGGCGCATTACATAGACCAAAAGGCATTCTACGGAAGGCAAAAGTCCCATATGGACAAGTAAAAGTTGTTTTCTCCTGATCCTCCGGAGCAATCAAGATCTGATTATATCCAGAGTAACCATCTAGAAAGCAATAAAATTCCTTACCAGCCAACCTGTCGAGCATTTGATCAATGAATGGGAGAGGGAAGTGATCCTTCCTTGTGGCTTTGTTCAGCTTGCGGTAATCCATGCATACTCTCCATCCCGTCACTGTTCTTGTTGGGATGAGTTCATTCTTTTCATTGGCTACCACAGTCGTACCTCCTTTTTTTGGGACACACTGCACAGGACTCACCCATGAGCTATCAGAGATGGGATAGATGATACCTGCGTCAAGCCACTTGATGATCTCTTTCTTGACCACCTCCTTCATATTCGGATTTAATCGCCGCTGAGCTTCAACCGACGCTTTCTGGTTATCTTCCAGGAGGATCTTGTGCATGCAAACTAATGGGCTAATTCCTCGAATGTCTACGATCGTCCAACCTAGAGCTCTCTTGTGCTCTCTAAGAATCCGAAGCAGCCTCTCTTCCTCTTGTGCTATCAACTCTGCAGAGATAATTACAGGTAAGGTATTAGAGGATCCAAGATATGCATACCTTAGATGCTCCGGCAGCGGTTTTAGCTCTAATGTTGGCGGTTCTTCAATGGAGGGCTTCATGGGGTTCATAGGCCGTTCCAAAGAGTCGAAACGGCTAAACCTCTTTGTCAAGTACGGCGAGGCCTCCATCATGCTCAAGATTTCGCGTACTGCTTCACTCTCTGAGGTTTCCGAGGTTAGCAACGCCTCCAGTGGATCTTTGGAATATGCCTGTGCGAAAGACTCGGAAGAACACCTGTCTAGCACATCTAGAAAGAAGCATTCGTTAGGTTCACTTGGCCATTTCATAGACTTGTAAACATTAAATGTCACTTCTTGGTCATTGACCCGGATGGTCAATTCTCCCTTCTGGACATCTATCAAGGCTCGTCCTGTGGTTAGGAATGGTCGTCCCAGAATAATCGGTATTTCCTGGTCTTCTTCAAAATCTAACACAAGGAAGTCAGCATGGAATATAAACTTATCTACTTTAACCAGTACATCCTCAATAATCCCCTTAGGATAGGTAATTGACCTATCGGCTAATTGCAGCGATACCGATGTAGGTTTTACCTCCCCCAAACCTAACTCCGTGTACACAGAAAATGGCATTAAATTTATGCTCGCACCAAGATCACAGAGAGCCTTACCTGAAAATGTTGAACCGATAGTGCAAGGAATTGTGAAACTACCTGGATCCTTTAGCTTGGGCGGTAGTTTCTTTTGAAGAATCGCGCTACATTCCTCAGTTAGCGCCACGGTCTCAAAATCGCCTAGTCGTCTTTTCTTAGAAAGCACGTCCTTCATGAACTTGACATAACTCGGCATCTGCTCAAGTGCTTCTGCAAAAGGAATGTTAATGTGAAGCTTTTTAAATACATCAAGAAACTTACGAAATTGGACGTCCTCGTTTTGCTTCCGCGCTCTTTGCGGGAAAGGTAAGGGCGGGCGCTCCAATTTATCTTTTGCAGCTACTTGCTTCTCCTTTCTTTGTTGTGGTGAGACTGGAGCTTCAATAGGAGTGCTGTCTGCTGGAAATGGGTCAATATAGGTGTGGCCATCTACAATGTTAGATGGTCCCTCTTCAGCTGTGTCCCTTCTCTTTTCCACATTCTTGTGCACCTCTTGAAGTTCTCGACCGTTCCTCAGAGTTACCGCCTTCACATGCTCCCTTGGGTTGATCTCAGTGTTGCTTGGAAGTGATCCTTGCGGCCTAGAGTTCATAGCCTGCGCCAATTGACTTACTTGGTTTTCTAAATTCCGAATGGAAGCCACTTGATTCTTCAGCAACGCATCTTGGTTGGCCATATACTTCATCATCATCTCTTCAAAGTTCGGCTTCTTTTCCGGCTCCTGAGCTCGAGGTTGCTGGAATCTTGGGGGTTGCTGAAATCCTGAGTGTTGCGGTGCCCGCGGCTCAGCTCCTTGTTGCCCTCTCCATGAAAAGTTTGGATGGTTTCGCCATCCTGGGTTGTACGAGTTGGAGTAGGGGTTGTTCCGCTGGTTTCCGATGAAGTTCGCCTCCTCTATACTTGCCGAGCATTGATCTGTGGTATGCATTCCTCCGCATATTTCGCAGCCGCTTGAAGTTCCTTGCACCGAATTAACACTCACCGTCTCGAATTTCTTCGTGAGTGCCGACAGTTGAGCTTGAATTGATGTTAAGGCATCGACTTCGAGTGCTCCAGGTGCTCTCCTTCTAGACATCCGATCAGAGTGCTGATTCGGCATACAGGTTCTTCTCATTGTCTCCAGGAGGTCTAGCCCTTCAATGTAGGATTTCTTCAGAAACGATCCGTTTGAAGCCAAGTTCAGATCCTTTCGCGAGGACTCAGTCAGTCCGTTGTAGAAGGCTTCCAACTGTCTCCATCCTGGAAGATCGTGGTAGGGACACTGGATCAGTAGATTCTTGAACCGCTCCCATGCTTCCACAAACGATTCCAATTCTTGCTGGCGGAATGTCATAATTTCGTTCCTCATCTGCGATATTTTTGATGGGGGAAAGTACTGGTCCAGAAAAACCTCCTCCATCTGTGCCCAAGTGGTGACAGAATTCACCGGTAGAGAGTTGAACCACCCCCATGCTCTGTCCTTCAGCGAAAATGGGAACAGCTTCAACTTGACTGCTTCTTGTGGAACACCGTTTTGCCTGAATGTGTCGCAAACGCTCAGGAACTTGCTCAAGTGCTCATGTGGGTCCTCCATTGGTGACCCTCTGAATTGCACTGAGTTCTGGATCTTCTGCATCACTGAGGTCTTGATCTCGTAATCACGAGCTTGGATGGCTGGTGGTGCAATGCAGGATCGATGCACATGTGGTCTCGCTGATGTGAATTCCACCATTGGCCTGTTGTCCAAGTCTAATGCTCCGTCATTAGCTTCCACCTGAACCAGATTATTTCCAACCGGGTTTTCCTGGTTATGATCTGCCATGTCAGTCTGTTGTGCTCTTGACCTTTGTCGGAGTAGTCTGTGTAAAGTTCTCTCGATTTCAGGATCGAAAGGAATCAGCTCTACGCTCCGACTGCGTCTCATGCAGCAAAAATAAAACAAAGAATAAATATATAAGTAAATTAAACAATAAGTAAAACTTGATCGTCAATTGATCACCGATACTCAAGGTAAAAGAAATTTCGTTAGAAAACAAGTCCCCGGCAACGGCGCCAAAATTTGATGCGAATCGTTAACGCAACAAAAATAAATCCTTATCTGACCTAACTAAAATGTAGCAAGGGCAAGCAAGGGTCGAATCCACAGGGAATTGTACTACGAAATTCTCTTAACGTTATTCTCGGTAATTGTCTTGAGGTCAAGTGGAAAATAAAATGGGTATTCTTGAATTAAAAGCAATAACAGAAAGTAATAATGCAAACTATCAATAATGAGAGATCTAGGACGCTCGACTTCCCCTCGTGACCTTGTATCTGATTCCGCCTTCCCTCATGCTATTGAATCAATCAGATTTGTTAACCTAGGATCCTAAAATCTCCTCATACCTCTCCCGAGGATATGAGAACGTATCAACTGGTATCAAATCGCTCGCTCTATCCCTAGGCTCGCGACTAGTTGTGACCCATTATGAATCGATCCTAATTGATTACCTAAGGTGATCAGATATATCCCTATTCTGCTCACTAATAACCTGGTTTTCCAACTCTTAGGTTAACTTAGGTTGCCTTGTTCGTTAATCTGAACCTAGACTACTCTCCCGAGTCTCCCTAGGTTATCTGATCTATACTAATCGGTGATCAGGCGATTAGCATGCATGAAGAACAAAACAGACAAACAGAACTGATAAACCAAATTGCATTAAAAGGATAGGAGTTCACAAATACATCAGTACACGAGGTTCCGTCTAAGCCCTAGAAAAGGAATTTAGTTCATCATCTCGAGGACAATAATCAGAACAATACACAATGACATAATACAAACGAAGGAAATAGAAAGAAGAGAGTCCGCTAAAACCCTCGCCGTCGCTTCCACGTTCTTCCTCCGTTTGTCCACTCTGAACTCTCTTGTGTATCCACTGCCGTTCCTCCCCAAAACTGCTAGCCCTCTTCTTTCTTTCTCAAAGATGAATATATATCTCAATCTCCCGAGTTGTCCCCCACGAAAAGATATCCCAAACAGATAACCTTCATAATTTAACTCAACCCTAGTCTAAAATATTTCTTAATTTACGAAAACGCCCTCCAATCCCCGACCGAATCGCTGAAGAGTTCTCCGCGTGCTTGGTGACTTCTGCGAGCAACACGTCTGGACCGACGCATCTTTGGATTGAACGGACGCGTCTTCATTGCTTCTGGAGAGTGGCGGACGCGTCTCTATGGTTAGACGGACGCGTCCGTCTGGCTACTGTGTAGAGACGGACGCATCTCTCACGTTGGATGGACGCGTCCGTCATACTCCTGGCTTGGCTTTGTGGAGACGGACGCGTCTCTCATATGAGGCGGACGCATCCGTCATGCTTCTAAGCTTCACGTCCATGGCAGACGCGTCTCTCCTTGGCTCGGACGCGTCCCTCACCTGTAAATAATCTTAACCATTAAATAACTTGGGAATAGTATAATCACTTAAATAATCTAAAATTGATGAAATTTCTTCGGCTAGTTGCATATTTTGCTCGCCTAAAACGGCCCTTTTAGCTCTACTTTCTTAGAGTCATCACATTCCAACTAATTAACTTTCACGCCAGAAAATAAATTCTCATTCCACAAGTCCGAATTCTATTACGGTTCCGAAGGCCGAATTTTTGGGATGTCAGACTTTGGAAATTGCCCCAGTACGGAGTTGTTCCTGACAAGGGTGAGAAATAAAATGTCTGTTCAAATGGGTTAGCAAATGACAACCTGTGGTGCTTGGGTAGAGAAAATGAATGCCTCTCATCACTTTGGATGTCATATTTTTTGCGATATAACCCTTCACTGTATGAGCATGGAAATTTTGATTCGAATCTCACTAGGGGTCATAATGTATGATGTATATGAAAATGGCTTGGCTTTCATTGTGCTGATGCTTCACATTCAATATAATCATTTCAATGGATCAAAAAGATTTCCCAATTGAAAATTTCTGCCAATGAAGATTAATGATGCAAGCTAACAACTCACGAAATGAACAATCATCAAATAGAGTTGGGCGACGTTGGATCTGAGGCCGCCAGCGCTAGCACAGGCCTTACCGGTGCTAGAACAGGCCTTGCCAACCTGGACGACGCCGATCGATGCCCCTATAGGTATGGGTGATGTCGATCTGACTTGCTAGGTCTGTGCAACACCAGATCTGGAGGTTCCGATGGGATTCTAGAGGTTTTGAGGGTTCCAACGAGGAGTTGTCACCATCGGTGATTGAGGGTGGTCAACGGTGGTGAGAGGGTATGGTGTGCTCTGATACCATGTTAAGAGAGAGAATATCTTGATTTTTATTACTGATAAAATTCAATATATATACATAACAAACCCTAGATAACCCAAAGATCATTCTACCCTTTTGTATCTCTAACATTGATATCAAAGCAAGTATTTATAGGCTTAGGGTTAAGCCTAGCACAATTACATATATAAGCCCAACTTGCTAATACTCTATAGTAACAAACCCAACACTTACTAACACTACAACCAACCAGAAAAAGCATTCAAGAAGACAAGACCTCTACCTTCTTATGAGCTTTAACATGTGATCCGTGGTGATCCTTGAGCTGCAAGTATTGGAGTCCATCACCATAACATGAGTTGGGGACCGTGATCTCCAGGACACTCCGAGTAGGAAAGTCGAACAAGTGCTCAACTGTATGAACCAATTCCAAATTGAACACTCAAGTGAAGAGGCAGTAATTGACATATAACCTTATGTCTTTCTTCAAGTAATGTCTCCATTTTGTCCTCAATAGGCAAAACGAAACCTGCAGCTATAGAGCTTCCACCCCAATATAATTACTCAAGAGAGTATTTCTTTCAAGGGCCTAAGCATATGAAAGTTGAGCAAAAAGAAAGGCAGAAACATCAAGTTTGAGAGACATATTAAAGCCAAAGTCAAGTATCATTTCCAACTTCTTAGTTTGTCCAGTAATGACTTCCAAAATTAATTTCACAGCCTTCCCACAATAGATTAGGAAGCAAAATAATAATAATAATAATATTACATATTCGGGTCAGGCCAATTTCTCAAGAATGTGTGAAGTCATGCAAATATATCACTCTGTGGTGTCCATATCCGGACAAGTCTATCATAAAAGGCACAAGTAGCAATCACCATATTCTCCCTTTTGCCACTCTACTGACATTCCTTTCTGCCAATCTGCACCATATGCAAGTAAGCTGTGTGCCTATTGTATGTCTTTACAATTTTTATCTCCTCACTCAGGAGATCAACAAGTGCAAATCCATTGTGCATACAAGCTGACAAGACTAAACCAGGTACATGAGAATGTTACTTGATTCTCCAAACTCCTCCCCCAAAGCAGATTGAACTCTGATTTACAGGTTTTGAGATTGATCTTATATCCCAAACTCTAATGCATTCATCGTAGCTACCAGTAAGGACGGCATTAGGGTCAGTTATACTCTTCGTGATGCAGTAAACACCCATTTTATGTTCCTTGGAATCACAGAACACTAATTTTGGAGGACAGTCATGGACATCACAACAACTGAATTTACAATCATCAGAGCCCGTGTATGACAAGTGGGATTGGTGCATATCGAAGGAAGCTGCCCACATCTCAAAATCATGTGCTTTCCATTCTTGCTCGATTTCAAGTTCACTCTCGGAGCAAGATAATAGTGAGACAGAGCCGCCAGAAAGCCCCACTATGATTGATGTAGCTGAAGGATTCCAATCAAGGCATAGGCACATAGAAGAACTGATTTTTTCACTGACGCCCTCTCTCAACCAAGACCTGTATCAGGTCCATCTCAAATAGTAATATGGTAGGAACATCCAAACATCAAAGATGCTGTGAACTTATGCCAGCACATCTATCACTTGCAACAGAGAAATTCAACTATACTAAATTTTAACCATCCTATAATCATTATCTTGAAGAGCATTAACTTGGCAGGACAATGACGCACATTCTTATGTTATCGCACTAGTTCTCCTTTGCTGGATTAATAAGGAGTACACGAATGCTGTCAAATAATTGTATGCCTGCTCTTGTACCAGTAAAAAACACTTCCAATATCAGAGCCAAAGCAAAGGGAAGGGAAGATAGAGGGTGCCTTTTTCTTGCTGTCCATCTGAAGAACTCTCCAAAACATGAACTTTAACAAAACTATCCGAGTCAGCTTGTGCTAACAGGGGACGTCCTATATCAGCTTCAACAGGGCTCCATTTGATATCAAACATACCAGTGGATCCTAGACGTTGTACTAAATCAAGTTGGCATGAAGCAGCATTGAAAGTGAAGAGTACTAAGCTGGCAGATCGAGAAGGATTATCGCCTTCTCGCAGAATGTAAGTTGAAGCCGCTAGAACATGGTTGTAAGATCGTGAGGACAAAACTCAATTGCATCTGTGCTTCCATCTAGGTAGAAATGTGCAACGTCCATACCTGGTAAACCAAATAGAGTGCAATTTGTCAACTAAGTAATGGAAGTACTAAAGATAACATTTTGGCTGGTATCCTCTTTTTCTTTTTTCCTTTTTTTTTTTTTTTGGGGGGGGGGGGGGGGGGGGGGGTTGGTGTTGCTTGTGTTTCAGGTCATATGCACCCTATTGCTAATATTCATCAAATTGGTAGAAGAAAGAATTTTACACTTAAACTGGTTGAATTGCATGAGCTTCCACCACAAAACTAAACTTCCAACCAAAGCCATTTAACAATTCATACCCTAGCGTTTGAAGGGATTCCAATATAACTCGAGTCTACTTAGTAGTGTGGAGTAGCCTGTTATTAGAGACTATAAAAGCAACGGTATGTTTGAAGGCAATGAGAAGTAACCTGCAAGTAGAGACTACAAAAGCAACAGAAGGTTTGAAGGCAATGGGGACGTTCCATATGCATCTCATATGTATGTGAAACTCACTTTCTTCTTTGGAGTTAACTAACACTTTTGACGAATTACCATCACTTCTTAAAAATTAACAATCACAATTCAAAATCCATGATTTCATTCACAACTATAAACTTGTACATGTTAAAATCAAGGAAGAGGACAAGGAGTTCTTTGGGCTATGAATGACAATAAGACATGTAGGACCGATCAATACAATGCTTTTGCTCTTTCGAGGGTTCCATGATCATTTTTTGCTCGACGCAGGCTTAGACTTCACCCAACTGCTTGTTTTTAGAGATTCTTTTACCATGAAATTTAATTTTCAATCAGTGAAAGACCATGAAATAGTTATGCATTCGACATTGGGAAATGTTAAAGCATGTCCCAAATACTTAGGCCCTTGTCAAGAATTATCAAATATCAACTATGCTTGAAAATTTTACATGTAAATTTAAAGGAAGTGATTTGTTAAAATGTGATACACTCATCTCAAAATGTCTTGGACAGTGTGGTTCTACCTGTAGTTAGCTTAAATAGCCTTAGGGGCACTTGTCAACAAAACTCTTCAAAATTTAGTCAGTGAAAGTACCATGAAAGAGTGATGCATTCAATCATAATATACAGTAGATAACTTAGGAAAAACTGCACCTTTTCCAGCATAAGCTAGAAAATCATACTCCCATGACAAAAACATGGATATATCAATACCTAATGCCCCACCAGCCTAATCAACAAAGTTACGGGAAATATCAATACCTATAATCTCCATGCTTAAAAGGGCAAGGGAAAAGTATTAAAACTACAGAGTGCAACTACCACAATTCAGCCGAGATTATTACAAAGAGTTCATGGGCAACCAGAAAAAAGCAGCAAAATCATATTGCAACATTTTTTTCAATGGTGATTGGTTATGAAGAATGAATGCTTGAGAGAGGACGAGAGCTAACTTGCTAGGACTGCAAGGATGATAGCAGCAGCAGCAGCAGCAGCACACTGTTGAACACCGCCAAAGAGAGATGGGCGAAAGGGTCAACTCACAAGCATACCGAGCCCTTTTAACAGAATTTGAGTCCTGCAGACAACTGCTATGGTTGCACCCACTACTGCCATTTTGATTTTACTATCATCCATCTACACATTGAATTGTAATTCCCATGTTACTGTTAACTTCTAAAACACATGAAAAAGAAACGTGATTGCCAAGCAGCAACTCTACTTGAGACCGAGAGTATTGTTTCACAAACTCCAGTTTACAATTTTAAGGATTATGAATGTAGAGCAGCATTCACATTCACTTACATCTATAGCATCAATAGCAACTACATTACTATAACAATATCATCCTCAATTTGCAAAGAATGACAACATGAGGAAATTAATTCTAGTGCATTAAATTTATTTATTAACTCGCAGGATTTATGAAACTCGAACAACTTCCAAGCAGTCGAAGACTTGGGAGATGCAAATCAATTTTATAACACATAAATCATCATAGATAAATCAATACGATTCGCGAACTTCGAACGATCTACTTCAGACAACTTGCAAAGTTCGCCAATGTCGAACAACTCTAAAGCAGTGGAAGATTTCATAGGAAGAAAGTGCATACTTAAGTTGAACCTTCAAGAATTTTGACACGTAACACTTCGAAGAGGTAGAAATCGAACGCAATTGCGAAATTCCTCAAATGAGGTCACAGGAAAAATCAGGCAAAACACATGGCTGTAGAAAGAGGAGCGCATTTCACTTCACCAGTTTGGAGTTAGCTACCAAATTATGGAGAAACTGCTCAGAAATGTTCACAAGCATCGTAACTTCTTCCTCTTTCAGCTTATTAAGAGGCCTCTTCTTCATCATCCTGAACTCGTTGATACGAATCGACTAATCTCATCCAACCTAAACCCTAGGAATCGACTAGTCCACACCACAAATTCTCGAGAAAACGAACGCCCCAGAAACTGAAGGAATTAGAAGACGAGAGAATCAACTTACGCAAGAGAGAAAGGACGAAGACGCAGCGATGGTTGATTGACTCAAAGGTGCGAATCAATTGAATCGAACGGATACTTCCGTCAGGCTGAATGGATTGCGCTCGACGCTACAAACGACGAGTAACCAGTAGAGGTGACCAAATTCGACCCCATTGGATGGGTCGGGCTGATCCGATCCTTAAGGAACGGTCTAGTCGCCGGTCCCATATATATATATATATATATATATATATTATTGAGATTTTTGATGAACTTATTAATCTAATTTTCCTTGCTCGATACTCACCTCTCTCCTTTCGCTCAATGCTCGCGTTTCGCCCTCATAACGCAATCTCCGATCTTATTTTCTTTTTACTCGATCTGTATTTTCTCTTGACTATATTATGTAAATACATTACTTTGTTTGCATTTGGATTCAATGAAGTACAAGTATAATCCCACTTTGAGCTTGATTTTTTCCAACTCAAGAAGAATGATGCAGGAGCATGTTCCTATTTTAGTTGTTTTAAGTGTTTTTCTTTGTTTTTAGAATTATAAGTACTTATATGATGGTTGTGCAATGATCATGTGTATGTTTATCAGATTGGATGGTTGACATTGAAAGTTATTAGTTTAAATCCAATGATTAAATTTCTATAAGCAGCTGGTGTTAACGATCCCACTAGGACTGAACAGCTAGTATGGGTTGATTCGGTCTCTAATCCCAAAAATTTAGGGATCAGAACTAGAGGTGTTAATATGTGTAATTGATCCACTTTTTAACTCACCTTTTATACACTTTGGTCATATATGAGTTCACTAAATTTAAAAAAAGGGTCAAACATGGGTCTAAAATTATAAAGTCTATTCAAATATGGGTTTTAGTGAGTTTTAGCTAAATCCATTTTTGACCCGGGGGCTATAGTTTTCCGAATTCCAACCCCCGCCGCCGCCCATCATCTCTTCCAACCGCCACTTGCCCCCCCCCCCCCCCCCCCTCGCTTGCCGTCGCCACCTGCCACCACTTCCCACCCCCGCTGCCAAATTTCAAGATGACGAAATCAATCAAGAGAAGGGTTGACCAATTGTGAACTATCGGCAATGCCGTTGCCATCCCATGCGACTTCTGCACTAGCCGCACCGTCGTCCTCTACTGCCAAGCCAACTCTGCTCGGCTTTACCTTCCCTACGATTACCACATCCACTCCACCAACCTCCTCTCCCGCAAGTACCTTCGCTCCTAGATCTATGATGCCTGCTCCTTTGAGTCCGCCTCTACCTTCTGCTCCTCCGAGGACCTCACCCTTTACCATGATTGTGACCTTGACGCCCACGGCGGCTGCTCCTCCTCCTACGTCCATGACCTCGTTGAGGGCTTCTCGGGTTGCTCATCCTCACTTAAGCTTGCATCACTATGGGACCTGGTCTTAGAGACATGGTTTAGTGTTCAGGAGATGACAATGTCGGATGAGAAGGCGTTGGAGTCACGTGAGGATAGAGTCCTAGATGATGAGCTCGACTCTTTCTTTTCTATTTTGCATTTTTTTGCCTTTTTTCTTCTTTGACTTTTCCTTCTTTTTCTTATTTTGCTTTTCATTTCTTTATTTTGCTCACTAGGCCCCACAACAATAGTGGTGGGTAGGCAGTGGACGATGGTTGGCAAGGGGTGGTGGTGGGCAAGCGGAGGCAGCGAGCGAGTGGTGATCTGCCATGTATATGTTTTGTATTAGTGTGTTTTGGTAAATATAGATCAAAATGGGTTAGGTCGGGTATGAATTAGTTATGGATCAAGTCAGGTATAGGTTATTAAATATGAAACAAAACGGATGAGACAGATCAATATGGGTCGGATCATATTCGATCCGACCCACCCATTTCATATCTCTAATTGGGACTACTGGTTCGATCCCCAATTCCATACCGGGATTGGATCGGCCCGGATCATGCACACCCCTAGTAACAAGGCAAAGGAGGAGGAGGTGGAGGCGGAGAGGAGAAAGAGGGAAAAGGCGGCTCAATTAACAAATATTTTCTTTCTACCACTTTTCGTGCATCAAAATGCCGAAAGTTGTGAAAGAATCTTTCATCGAAAGTTATTTATTGCAAAATAAATGAAACAGTGATGAATTCTCCCAACCATAACGTAACATATAACCGATTATATTTCTTTCATGATTCTTATACAAAATGTTCGCAAAAGACTGTCGCAACCTAAAATTCATTTTTAGGTTAATGGATTATCAGATTAATTAATTAAATTAACTAACCTAGTTCGAGCTCTCCCAAGCTCTACCAAATCGCGACTTTGATTTTTTGTTTAAATGATTTTAAGATTTGGAGTCGCCACTAATCGTTCTTGGTAGGTCGATTAGAAACCTAAATAAATTAGCAGGAAAACTAATTTATTTCTGCGAACCAGAAATTATAAGTTCGGGGACTTGGTTACGTTGGATTACTCCAACGCCCTTTCGGTACTATTTCATGAAAATTCATTTGGGATAATTGGGAAAAGTTTGGATCAAATTGATTAGAAGGGTAAAATGGTCATTTTTCAAGAATTAGGGGGTGAAAACGGGTCAAACCAGTTGAATGTGGTCATTCCTTATTTTTCACAATTTCTGAGAATTTTTCGAAATTTTTCGAGATAATTTGCCGATAAGGGGCAAAATTGTTATTTTGAAAGTATCAAAAAGGCAAAAACATCCAAAAATGGGATTGGCCAGTCGAAATGGCCCGTTTCATGAATCTTGAGATTTTTCTGAATTTTTCAGAATTTTTTTTTTGATTTTTTATTTATTGATTCCAGGACAATTAAAACAAAAGGAAGCCCCAGACTTCTAACAGCAAACACAAGTCTTAATTTCACGAATATATTACACATCAGTTGGCATACCCTAACTCGCAACGAAAGGTCAATGAACTAAGGGCTAAAATAAAATGAATAAGTATTCAAACAGGACCGAAACAAGCACGGCATGTAGGAGTCTTAGTCCAACACTAAGTTACCGAGATCAGAAATGAAAATTCATCAATCGAATGCACTTATTACAGTATCGCAAATGATGAACGACAAGATACTCGTGATGGTGTCGTCCGTCTCAGGATTGGGACGATATTGAATTTTTTATTTTGATACTAGAGCTCAGCTTTAATGCAACTGAAGCAAGGAAATATCACCAAGCGTGAAAAACATAATGCTATCAAAAGTAGATAACACATCACTCATTACACTCCATCATGCAGGCGCTTCACGCGAATATATGAACTGGCCGTATTCATATGGCCCCGAAGAAAAGGCAATATAGCCCGACTTTCATCCGTGTGGTTTCCATTGGATAGCTACGTATAGAGCATCGTCTTCACATCGGGAGGAATTCTTCAAATTAAGGCCCGGCATGCTCAACTTCAATGAACAGGTCTGGGGTTCAACGCCCTCGAACCATTGGACTCCAGACTCTCACACTCATCGAGCAAATCCAAGCAAGTGTCAGCGCCATTCTTGTGAATTCGATATCCCAAAGAAACATATTGCATGAGTCGGAACAACCAGGCGAATCTGAAGCTCCATTTCTATCGGTTTCATGGACCCAACAACCTGAAGAGTCCAAAACCGCTTTGCAACCAGCAGGGCAACGAATCACGCCGGACTAAAATTATATCTCCACAACACGTATCTCAAATACGCAATCTTTTCAACCTGCAATCAACTTCCAGATGCTTTGACATTGCAAATTAGAAATTGTCTTGGTGTAGAACCATCAGCTCTCTCAATCGTACCATGGGGAGATTTTTTTTTTTTATTCCCCTGAGTGGACTCTTGACTCTTGTGTCTGTGTTTGTTTTGCGTGTTTTTCTTTCTTTTCTTTCTTTCTTTTTTTTTTTTTTGTTTCAAAAGGAAACGAGAGCGGAACATGAAGGAACAAGCATTAGTGGATGACAACGTGAGCTATATACTGGCCGGCATCACTCGGTTTGTCCAAAAGGAGGCTCGATTTAGCGTGCTTCTGATTTTGCTATGGAGTAATCTCAGTCGACGGACACTCTCGCAAAACACCGATTTTCAAAATATATGATTATGAGGCTTGAACGGGATTTTCTAGATTTCAATTTGAACAATTCAAGGAAGGTCCCTCGTAATGCTGGACTGGGCTATTAGACGGTAATGTCACGACTCCATAAATGCAAAAATCAAAAATTTACATAGCTAAAATGAATTATCTATAAATTGTTTTTTCAATTAACTTGAAAACGAGATTAAACCAGGTAATTCCCGATTAATTTTTGCAGATTTTCTTTGGCCAAAATGAAGAGAAAATTGGAAGAAGAAAATGCTGATTATTTTTTGTATTTTTGTGGCTTCAAATGCCATTTTATTTTCAAATATTCTCCTAACTTCCAAAACATATTAAAAAATGCAAAAAAAAATATGAAAAATTATTTTTTGTTCAAAAATGGTTGCCTAGGCTTGGCCAAGGCTTCCAAAATTGATTTTGTAATTTTCTCATTTTTTATGGATTTTCTATTTTCGAAAATAAAAATACCGAAAAATACTGAAAATATGAAAAATCATTTTTTTGTCAAAATTGGTTCCCTAGGCTTGGTCAAGGTCTCCAAAGTTGATTTTTTCAATTTTATGAATTTTTATGGATTTTTTCATTAATTTTAAAAGAGAAAAGATGATTAAAAATCAGGTGTCAACAAAGACTCTTAGAAATAATACTCGTACGTTAGAGTTTAGGAATAACACAAATAGATCGAAACTTCAGTTACTTAAAAATAAAATGAAATTATCAAAAGAAGGAACAAAAAAGAGATTGATTAAGCCCATATGGCCTAAATTTTGGGGGCCAATTTGTTCTAGCGATGTCATTGTACTTGCCTGATTCTGAATGAGAGACAACCCTGCTGACGTTACACCTGAACTCCTCAATTCTAGGGGTGAGCGGTTTCAGGTTTCGGGTAGGTTCCACCTAGAATCTAGAACATACCTTGTCACAAGTTCTAGGGTCCAGTTCTAGGGTACCCAGGAACCTGCCGATTTCAATTCTCTTCCTTGCTATATCAAACAGAAAGGTGACAAAACAAAGTGGCATCATAATGGTACTGAGTCTGTTAGGAAGAATTCTGACACACTATCCTTACTCTTCTTGGGTTCCAATACAAAAGAGCAAATTAGGAAGAGAAAACAAATCTAGCCCAGAAAGGTACCAGCATGATCCAACGAAATGGCCAACTAACAAAAACATGAGAAGATTGATGACAAAAATTTGCCCATGCCGACTCAAAAATGAAGCCAGTAGAACTTGACCCGCATGATGACAAATCTATCCTTACTTTTCTTTATCCGCAAGTAGAACTCAATATAACCTGGGAATGCCCTCGACAAGAACGCCTGCAAGTAAAAGATTCTTTGCATAATTTGCTACAAACGAACCCTTGAATGTTGGAAACACCAGCAATACCAATATCTACAATCGGTCGAGCAAGTAATTGATGTCAAAAGAGAGAAGTCATACCAACATATAAAACTGGCAAATATTATTTTTCACTCGGCGAAACATTTCTTTGACACTATCAGATGTGGCTGGGTCAATCACGTCACTACATGTTATATAGATTCAGATGGCAACACATATTACGAGTCAGTCTCAGAAAAAGACATCGAGTGGAGGCTTGGGAGAGAGCTCCTCAAAGAGTCTTGAAAGGATAATAAATCCATTTACAAACATGTCATTACTTTGCAATAAGTAGAAGCAAACATCTAGATTCTCTAAAGGCAAATAACACTACAGTGATCAGCCAGTAAAGTTGTAAATTGTAATATAAATTGACTTGGCGGCATATTTAATCCAATGCAAATTTTTTTCACATTATCCGCCGCAAATGGATCAAAGCATGTCAAAAATCAATATAATTCAGAAACAGATTAAGGTTGATGCATCAGAGAAATAAGGAATTACCTGCGAAAGTGGAACTGCAACAAAAAGATTAATGAAGAAGTATTCTCACATATAATTTAGAGCAATTCTTTTTGGATGGTCAAATGAGAGTTATGAAAGCTTAGGGCAGATAAGCTTTCAAATCAAAGTGAAGAGTCCATCGAGGCCAACATACACATATTCTAGAACTCAAATTTCACACCACACCACTTGGTCCATTTTGCCGCAAAAATAAATACTTAATTTCAATCCGCACTAATCTCCCTTTTCTAGCCTTCTTTTTTTTCCCACTAATAATATCATGTGTGGCAAATGCTGAGTAACTATTGCACTACATTGCCTTGCATATTAAGATTAGCCAAGAATTTGTTGCACTACATTGTCTCACATATATCAAGCTACAAATTTTCATATCATGAAGAACAAGTAACATAAGTTAATAATTTGTATAGATCTCTATGTAAGTACATACTCTGTTATAGCAATTCCACTTCAACCCGTAAACTCTATTTACCGATGATAATATCCTCATTAAAACAATCTATATTTGAAAAGAAAAATGAATTAAGTAGAACATTTAGTCAAAATATATATAAAGGAATTACAATACATAAGCATTTAAACATCACTTACCTAACTCAAATTTTTCTGCATTCTCAATACACTCTTCAATATTAATCGGCATACGTTCGGCTCTTAACCAATCTTGAGTGCAAAGTAAAGCTTCTACAACTTTAGGAGTCAAAGAACTTCGAAAGCCATCAAGCACTCGACCCGATGTACTAAAAGTTGACTCTGAAGCAACGATACTTACGGGAATAGACAAAACATCTCGAGCCATCAAAGATATGATTTTATATTTTGCCCTAGTAGTTTTCCACCACATCAAAAGGTCAAGATAAAGAGCATCTTCATCTTTATCTTCAAGATATTGATCAAGCTCAGATTTGTTGCGATCGTGCACTTTTTTCTTCGAGAGCATAAAGGTTTTCTGCCAAGCTTAAATGTCACACTTGCTGCTAGTTTCATTGCCAACGGAATTAGAACCACTGCTACTGGAACTCAGACTTTGGCCACCACACTTTTGACTACTTGAAGCAAAAGATTGCTCATAAAACTCATACAACTGCTTCAAAGTGTTCTTCACCTTATCATACATCTCATTGATTCTCAATTCATCATCATAAATTTGTTGATAACAGAAGCTCACATAATTCAACTTTTTCGTAGGATCTAACACAACACCTATCAACACTAGCATATTCACCTTATCTAAACTATCATAATATTTGTCAAATTTCTCTATCATTTTCATATCCATAGGTCCAAGCTTAGGATCCAAAGAATCCGATGCGTCTTTCAAATATTTATACAAAGCCACTATCCCCTCAAAATAACCATTTGAAGTAACATATGAACTCTCTGACATCAATTTGGTGGCTTTATAGAAATGTTCTAGAAAATTGCAAAGGATAATGACGTTTTCCCAATCATTATCATTAGGAAGATCATGGCTAAGCTCACCTATGAAAAACAAATCCTCTTCTTCCATCCGTGCAAAGGCTTTACTAAACTTTATGGCGGTGTCTAACATTAGATAGGTGGAGTTCCATCTAGTGAAAACATCAAGACAAACCGAACCCTTATAAGTGATCCTTTCACTCTCAATGTAAGATTGAAATATTTTGGCTCTCATGGAAGAGCTCTTCACATATTTAATTGCATTTCGGATACGTTCAATAGAAGCACCTACCTTTGTCAAGCTATCTTTCACAATCAAGTTCAATATATGAGCAGTGCACCTCATGTGCAAAACCTTACCACCTAAGATCAATGACCCTTCTTGTGAAAGCTTCTCCTTCAAATAACCAATTGCAATATCATTCAAACTAGCATTATCTACGATGATTGTGGACACCTTTTTTTTCTAATTCCCCATTCGTAGATACATTTTTCCACCATTTTTCCAATCTCCTACCTCTGTGGCTATGTATCACCACAAAATTGATGATTCTTTTATGTAACTTTCAATTTTCATCGATAAAATGTGTAGTAAGACACAAGTAATTCATATTTTCAATGGAAATCCATGTATCAGTCGTGAGTGCAATCCTAGAATTACACTTACCAAAGTAAGTCCTCAAAAAAGTTCTTTCACCAAGACATAACTTCATGCAATCTCTAGTTACTGTGAATCGTGATATGTGTTTGAAGAGAGGTTGAAACTCACTGATATACTCACGAAATGCAACACGCTCAACCAATGAAAAAGGTTGCTCATCTACGTTTATATTACGGGGTGCAAAGAATTTTTGCCTCTTATCTATATTGCGAGGAAACTTCTTGCACGTTACCAAATGCTTCCTCATTGATGAAGTACCATTAGAAACACTATACTTTAACTAGCCCCCACAATGAATGTATCTCACACTATCTGCTTTCCCAATCTTCTCATTTATGATTTTTGCAAAATGTTTCCAGCAATCGGATGTATTTTTCTTATCACGAGGAGGAAGATGAGCAATAGCACCAAGTACCTTGTTTGTCGCACTCGCACCCATGGTCGAAGATGGCTCTTCTTCACCTTCATTGCTCGACAATCCCAATTCAGTGTCCAGAGTCATTTGCTCAAGTCCCTCCACCTCCATCGACATGTTATCTTGATACATCAACTTCACACATACAAAAATAAAATATAATTAGATTACATCAGCATATTTATCTACTGTTCTAATCAAAGTATAAATACATTTATAATGGATTTCAATACAAAAAAATAGTACAATGCATGCAAGCAAGATGGGATAAGTGCAAAAGAAAGAAAAAAAGATTGAGGTTTGTCGTCATGTCAGATGAGCCAGCAACATGTTGTTATTGGGTTTATTACTTTAGAATGTTAGCAAGTTGGGGTTAATTATGTAATTGTGATAGGCTTATACCTAAGCCTATAAGTATTTATTTTGTTATCAAAAATATAATTCAATTTGCTCTTTTATCGCTAACATGGTATCAAAGCCAAAATTAAAAAAAAATCAAAACCCTAAAATTGACTTCTATTGTTCATAAACCCTAGCTACCACAGTCAACCACCACAGATCCAGGCTCCGGCTAGGTCAGATCTAGTACCGCCTAGAGCTGGCGACCTCAGCCCAGCGTCGCCTAGGGCCGGCAACCCCAACCTAGCGTCGCTCACCTCCCGGCGACCTCCCTGCGACCAGACAACCTCTTCCATCCTGCGACCAGACCAGACGAACCCCCCCAGCCCCTGCGACCTCTCGATGACCTAAAAGTGTTATGTAGATTGGCTGAACGGTGTTTGTTGAGTTCGATGAATTTGGTGTTCTATGGCTGAATTAGTGATTAGTGAGAGGGTATTAGTGATTTGAGATTGTTGACTATGATACTTGAAGTGTTGGTGTTCTGTTGAAGTGTATTGGTGTTGGTGTTCTGTTGAAGTGAGAGGGTATTGGTGTACTAAAGAAGTGTTTACTATGATACTTAATTTGACTGACTTTGACGGTTTATGATGTCAGCATTGTGGATGTTGTGCCTACATTTGAAGTGATATTTGTGGATACTCGAAGAAGTGATATCGTCAGTGGTGTGTTTTACTTCATCGCATACGGGTCAAGTTCTTGGTGATTAGTGATTAGAGGTTTATGGTGATGTCTACTGAGTCAGCTAGTTCTCCATCTATTGTCTCGGGGACAATTCCCATTCGTACTTCTTCGAGTTCAAGATCTTTGGGTCCATATTATAGCATGACAGGTTTACACAATACCTTGATCAAGTTGGACGGCACTAATTATCCTTCTTGGTCAATAGCTCTTTCAACATTTATTTACTCCAATCTTCAGTCCAGATGGCTTGAGGAGGAACCACTTGAAGATTTAGCTAGCTTAGAAGAATGGAAGGTTGTTGATGCCACTTTACATACACTTTTATGGGGAAGTATAGCTGAATATGTGTCGCGACCTAAAAATCGGTTTCCCAATTTTTAAAGTTAATGGATTACCATGTTAATTAAATTGAATTAACTAGCATAGCTCGAACTCTCCCGAGTTCTACCAAATCGTGACTTAAGTTCAATTTCATCAAAAGAAGGATTTATCTTGGAGTCGCCACTAATCATTTTGGGTATGTTGATTAGACACCTAAATAAAGCATCGGGAGAAATACTTTATTCCTACGAACCAGAGATTAATGAGTTCGGGGACTTGATTACGCTAATTTTTCAATTAACGCCCTTTCGGTACCAATTTCATGAAAATGTTCAACTTGGCAATTTTGATGAATTTTCACTTGAGGTTCAAAGGTGCAATTTTTTTTTGGTTTTTTTTTATGAATTTTTTTTAGATTTTTCAATGTATTATAAAGAATGCAAAATCACCCAAAGCAAACGAAGATGTGAAGAGAGAGCAGGTAAAGTAAAACTACCCTAAGGACAGTGAAAATAAAACCCGCAACTCGTCGGGTGAATAATTACAGACCAATTAAATAAAACCCGAGACATGATCGGGAACACAACAAAAATGGACCGGAATGGACATCGATCAAACACCCGTCGCCAAGCCTCGTAAGTCGGGAGTACAACAAAACGGACCGGAATGGACATCGGTCATCCTCCAGTCTTTAAAGCATCGGGCCGAAAGCCAAATGGAAATAATGAACTTATCCAATCGAACATGCACAATCACCGAGTTAAGACAATTCAAAAACTCAAAGAAAGTTTAACACGTGCTGATTAAACTTCATTGAGACCATTTTTTTAACATTTTCCAATGCATTAACACAAAAAATACGAATTAAATCATACTGTGCATGAACATTCTTAGGGAGAAAGCAGTAACCATAAAATACAAAAGAAATAATGAAATGTATGCAAAAATTCTGAGATTTTTTATGTGGATGGGAAAATGTGTCGTTGACAACTTTCATGTTTTACATTCTTACTGAAGAGACACTCATTTTCGTGTAGAAAATGGTCTTTCATGAGAGCTCAGCAGCAAACAAACAAATTTCACAGAACAGACATACTTCAGGATTAAGCTCAAATGGACACTCAAATCTCAAAATTAATGCACCAAACTTTCTAGTCTACTAAACAAGACCCCAATGAACAACTTTCATTTTTTGTGAAGTTTCAAAAGAAGACTCTAAACATGAGATAACTACGAATCAATATGACTACGCACAGAAAAACACTCAGACTCAAGGACGCCAGCAGAATTGCATGATTTTATTAAATGCATTAAAAATATGAAACGTGCATGAATATTTTTGTATTTTTTATATGTTATGCATTAAGATCTTATGAACAAATGTTATGAAGAGGTCTTTATGAAACAAAGTCTAGAATAACCCATGGAAAATCATTTAGCGTGAAAGGTCAGATCAGAAAAATTCCATCTCAGGTTCTGATCACCATATTTCCAGATTTCTGCTCTCCATTTCGGGACCTTTTTGACATAGCAAACGACGTCCATTTTCACGCCATAATATATCAAATCGAAGATCTCGAAGTCATCTACGAATGTTCAGTATATTTATTTTCGAGATTTCGTCATCTAAACACGAAAAGTTAAGTTACCAGATAATTGCACATGCTGATGCACCTAGAGCTCGTTGGAGATGAATCCGTCGCGTCGCCAAGGCTTGTTCCACCGCGGCGAATTTTTCTCTCTCCAAATTTTTTTCCTCAATCTCCAAAGTCCTCCCTTCAAAGCTCTCATTCTTCCTCCTTTTATAGCCTACTCCCCCATCTTCCTTTCTTTATCTTCATCTATCATTCTAATTTTTCCACTAACTTCATCTTCCCTTCTTTATCTCCATCTTCCCTTCTAATTCCACCATCCTCCATTCTTTATCTCCATCTTCCCTTCTAATCTTTCCATCTCCCATTCTAATTCTTCATCTTCCCTTCTAATTCTACCATCTTCCATTCTCCATCTTTCCTTCTAATTTCTCCATCTTCCCTTCTATATCTCCCATTCTCCATCTTCCTTTCTAATTTCTCCACTATCCCTAAAATTTTATGTATTTACAATTTAGCCCCTGAAGTTTTATGTATTTGCAATTCAGTCCCTGTGGAAAAATTTCTTTTAAGTTCAAAACTTCATAAGCCTTTCGGCACACCTCCCTCACGCTCAATCCAATCGTTTGTCAATTTAAGCTCAAATCCTCCATCGTTAGCCATAATAAAATGCATGACCGACAAAAAATTAAATATGCAATGCATGAAAAAATTAATTTTTGGTAAGAACAAATTCTCATTTTTTATGTACTTAAGTGAATGAATTTTAAAAAGTCAAAATTTAGGTGTCAACAATATGTTCGTCATTTGTTCATGGATTATGCGACAACACGTGAAGTATGGATAAAGTGTTCTTTATTATATTCTGGACAGAATAATATGAGTCGTGTTTGTGATATGTGGGAGGCTTTATTTGAAGCCAAAATTGGTGATGCTGGGTTAGCAAAATATTATGCTCAATTTGCGTCGTTATATCAGCGTCTTAACTCTTACTTTCCACCGGCTACAACGGTTACTTAGATGCAATAACGAGAGGCTGACATGATGACAGTGCTCTTTCTTCGTGGCCTTGGTCCAGATCACACTGCACTTCGACAGTAGATTACCTCTCAAAGCACTCTCCCATCCATTGAAGAGGTATATTCTTGAGCTGCGTGTTATACTTTCAGTCCCAAGAATTTAACACTTTTATATAGTAGTGCTACGGTAGCTCGTGGAGGCCAAGAAACTCATGGTCGTGTTAGTAATCGAGGCCATTACTGTTTTGACAACTCATACCGTAGTCGTGGTCGGAGCTTGCAAGGTCGAGGGTTTGTTCGTGGTGGTGGAAATAATGCTTCTAGAGGAGCTCGTGGTGGTGGACGAGGCAACCGCGTTTGTACTCATTGTCAGCTTTCTGGACATACCATCGACTATTGTTATGATCTTCATCCTGAACTGCGAGGCCTACATGCCTCTATCGATACTAAGCTGTGGACTCCCTCTTCTGGACAGGATACAGTAAACTTGAGTTGTGCAAAATATGATAAGTTAGTCTGAGCCCGACAGAGTGTGAATGGTGGTGTCACTAGTCCTACTGCTATTTTGGCACAGCATAGTAATCGTACCTGTCTATTGTCTAGTGCAGCTACTACTAGTCCTTGGATTATTGACTCAAGTGCCACTCACCATATGACTAGTGATTCTCATCTTCTCGCATCTACCTCATCAATTCCCTCTACGTCAGTGACATTAGCAGATGGTTCTCAGTCCAAAGTCACTGGTACAGGTTGTGTATCATTGAGTTCCTCGGTCTCTTTACTTCTTGTTTACCATATTCCACAATTTCCTTACAATTTATTATCTGTTAGTTCTATTACTCGTGATCTTGATTACAATATTATCTTTTCTCCATCTTCTTATGTTCTTCGGGATCGGAAGACTAGCCACCAAATAGGTGGTGGGCATGAGGCTGGTGGATTATACATCCTGGAACTTGAGATTATCGATGTTGCTGCTGCTATTCAAAATAAAGCTGCAGATAATTCTTATCGATTACACTGTCGCCTTAGTCATCCATCAGTAGACGTACTCCGACATTTTTCGTTTGTGTCTAGGTCAGGTCGTCCATTTAATTGTGAAACGTGTCAGTTAGGTAAACACCATCGTGTGTCTTTTTCTCCTCGTGTTTCGAGTTGTGCTTCCCAACCATTTGAGTTAGTTCACTCTGATGTGTGGGGTCCTAGTCGTGAGTCTTCATTTGGTTTTCGTTATTTCGTCACATTTATTGATGATTGTACTCGTACAACTTGGTTATATTTAATAAAAGATCGTACTGAAGTTTTTCATTCCTTTCGTCAGTTTTATCATGAAGTTCGTACTCAATATAAATATTCTATTAAGTGTTTGCGTACAGACAATGCTCGTGAATACTTTGCTTCCTCTACCTTCACTCCATTTCTTGAGTCACATGGTATTTTACATTAGAGCTCTTGTGCTCACACCTCACAACAAAATGGAGTTGCTGAATGTAAAAATCGTCATTTGTTGGACATTGCACGTTGTCTACTTCTTCACACTCATGTGCCAAAGTCTTTTTTGAGCTATGCTCTTCTTACCGCATGTTATCTAATTAATCATCTTCCATCCTCCGTATTGAAAGGAGCTATTCCTTATGATCTTCTTCATCCTGATCGTCCTTTGTGGTCTATTTGACCTCGTATTTTTTGTTGTGTTTGTTTTGTTCATTCTTTGTCTCCTGGGTTGGATAAATTGTCACTTCGTGCTGAAAAATGTCTATTCGTGAGTTATTCCCGTACTCGGAAGAGGTATGTCTGTGTGACAAAACGTGTTTCCATTATCTTAATGTTTCGGTTACATTAACGCAAACGGAAGATTTATATAACATTAAAATATTACACTCATTAAACTTCAAATAGTTCGAGTTCATACATTAGCCATATATGACAATAAACACACAACGCGTGTAAGGATAATAATATCCTTCCAGTTAGGATACCCAATACAAATCTTATATGACCAATACACAATACAAGCACTCTATGACGTCCTTCTGCCAAGTAGTAATTTAGCATCCCATAGAAGTAATCGAGGGTACGACCATGTCTAATTATCTGAAAAAATGTTGACAACAAGAATGAACCAGAGCCCAGCAAATAAAACATCTAAATATTACAAAATATCATTCAATTATCACCAAACATCAATTTATTCAAAACATACCTTTTTAGCATAATTAATATTTAGCTTCATATTTTCTCGATTTATCCCAAATTTTTTTTATTTATTTATTGAATAAACTTATAACATCACCATGGGAATGAAATACATACAGATGAAAATGTCATGCATTCATAAATATGCAGTTATGTATTTATCTCATCTTTAATTCATATTTCTGCTCACAATTTAGCAGAATTCCTTGCCAATGCCCACGAATTCCCCATCGACATTCGCGCATGGCACTACTAAGATTTCCACACTTGGGCATCTCCACTCCGGAGGCTTCCCTGATCACACAGCAGGGGCTACCTTGATTACACAATAGGGGCTTCCCAAACACCTAGGGCTCCATCGGTACGCTGTCCGATGGGAATTTTCTTTTCAACTTTTTCCTCCATGATCAATGCACACATGTTTTTAAATGATATGCCATATGATCATGCCATGTATAACTCACTCAATTTTCATTATTCGGCATTCATAGTAACATTTTCTCATAACACAATTTATTTCATCTCATCACTAAAATCTGGGCAGATTTAGGATAGGTTAATCATAGTGATTAACATATTAATTAAAATCATAAAATTCCCAAAATTTATAGAATAGTAGTTCACTCAGTTGGGATCAACTTTCGTTTAAGACTCTTGACCATCAAACTCAAAGATCAAAGGGTTTTACCAAATTTTCGTGAATGACACCTCTAGAGACAGACTTACACACCAAACGAATATTGAACATTTACCCAAGTAAATCAATTCATGACCATACCCTGAGCTATATATGTTTATTTGTTTCACTAAAACTCGTAGAAATAGCACTAAATTCCAGACCCAGAAGTAGAACCCTGTCAGTTCAAAATATAATCTTAATGATAATTTAGATTATCCCACAAATTCCAAATTTAATATGTGTTATATATTAATATGTTAGGTCCAACTTTCATGTTTCGTTTCGAAGTTGTTCATGTCCACAGAAAGAGATACGAAAATATTAAGTTTAAAAGGTTAGATCAGTCACAAAATAGGACATCTAGACCTACGAAAGTGAAAAATGAAAAAGAACCGATCATTTATTCCAAAAATTATATATTTAATATATATCATACTTTAGGTTGTTATGAGAAACTTTCATGTTTTCACTTCAGTCTTTTGAGGTCTACAAGGAGTGGTATGAAAATAAGAAAGACGACAGCTAAGATTAATTGCAGATCAGTACAGATCAAACCCATGTTCAAGTTAGGCCTTTAAGCCGATCAAACGAACTTCAAAAATTCCCAAACAATTATATGACATAGCTTAGGATGTTAGAAACACTTGCTATGTTTTGACCTCAAACATTTAGAGTCTACACAGATCAGTACGAAAATAACAAGATAGGAGGGTAAAAATTATCTCTTTTCAAGGCAGCTTGTTAAATCCACCCATTTAATCACTTTCTATCCACATGAGTACAAAATCTACCATTCTTACAATCATTTACATATCATGTTCCAAATAAATCATACCTAGCAAATTTTGAATTATAAAAATGTAATAAAAAGATGTTAAACTTGCCTCAAATGCTAAAAATACTCCAACCCTTGAGTAATTCACCCTTGATCTTCCTTCCTCTTCTTTCAAAGAAAATTTGTGATTTGTAAACTCTCTCTCCTTTGTGTTTGAAATGCAGAATGAATGGGTGAGGGCGAGGGATCGTGCAAGAGAGAAGAGAAAGGGGAAGGAGTTGGTGTTCATCCAAAAGAGAAAGAAAGGAATAAAAAAAATAGTTTTTTGTGCAAATATTTCATTGGCTCTTTTAATTGGTGGAATGATAATTATGTTGGAGGATTAATCATGATGTTGGCTAGAATTTTCGTGGCTCAATTCCTCCCTAGTTTTTTTTTTGGGCCAACAATCCCTCCCTAGTTGGCCGACAATGATTTTGGGGGTGAAAGGTCCATTTTGCCCCCACAAGCTTAATTATATACAATATGATCATTAACCTTATTTTAGACTATAGTTTTCTCTATAATTTCATTAGTAACTCAGTTAACATAATGCTAGTAACTTTATTATTGAAAATTTAGTCATGTGACATATTCATATTATGTGAATTCTCAATAGTTCAAGTACTATATGAATTACCTCTAATTGTACCATAATCAAACTTGGCTAAATAATTAACACATTTTGTTTCATCATTTCTCATCCAAGAAATTACTCTCACATTACCGACCGTAAAAAAAAATTATTTAACATAAGTAAATTTCTAATTCAAATAAATTGATTCTAATATAACCATCACCCTTAATTAATTAAGCAAGAAAAATCGGGATGTCACAGTCTGTTATAGTCCTACTCGTCGTCGAAAATATGTTTCTGCCGATGTGACTTTCTTTGAGGATCAATTTTTTTTTGGTAATGTTCAACCTCAAGCACCATTCACCATTGATCTTCTGCTACCTTCTGCACCTATGTCTCCATCAGAGTCACCACCCGTTCCTTCCAATGATGCTCCCCCAGATCCGAGTCCACCAGCACCAGCATCGATTCCACTTCAAGTTTATACTTGTGGTCCTCGACGTGTTTGGGACAGTAACTCTCCACCAGCTAGCATCCCACCACTGCCTCCAGTCCAAGCTTTCGATCATCTTCCACTATCACCTGTCAGTTCTCCTATTGCTCATCGTACATGGTCTCGGTATCCTCTTTCTCATTTTGTTTCTTATCATAACTTAAGCCCCCAGATGTCTGTCTTTATGTCATCCCTTGCATCTGTGTTTGTGCCAAGTAGTGTGCAGGAGGCTTTGGCCCATCCAGGTTGAGCTCGTGCTATGGAGGAAGAGATGGCTGCATTACATCAGAATCAAACTTGGGAGCTAATTCCATTACTGGCTAATAAACAATTGGTGGGTTGTCGCTGGGTCTTTGTCGTCAAACACCATCCAGATGGTTCAGTTGAGCGCTTAAAAGCGCGTCTTGCGGCAAAAGGGTATACTCAAACTTATGGTATTGACTATGATGAGACTTTCTCTCAAGTAGCAAAAATTCCTTCTGTCCGCATTGTTATTTCTTTGGCTACTCGTTCTCAGTGGACTCTTCTTTAGCTTGAAGTCAAGAATGTCTTCCTTCATGGTGATTTTCACGAAAAAGTATATATGGAGCAACCACCTGATTTTGTTGCTTAGGGGGAGAAGGTATGTCGATTGCGAATAGCTCTATATGGTCTTAAGCAATCTTCTCGTGCTTGGTTTGGGTGCTTTAGTGATGTGGTCACTACCTTTAGCATGCATCGTTACAGTGTGGATCATTCAGTATTTAGTATGTCATCTTCAAAAGGATGCGTTATTCTTGTTGTCTATATTGATGATATTATTGTTATAGGAAGTGATGTTGAGGGTATACGACGACTTAAGCAGTTTCTACAGAAGGAGTTTAACACTAAAGACTTAGGCCGTCTTCGATACTTTCTTGGCATTGAAGTTGCTTATTCTAATGATAGTATTGCTCTCTCTTAGCGAAAGTATACTCTTGACATCCTTAAGGAAGTTAGCTTACATGATACTAAGCCCGGTGACATACCTATGGACCCTAGGGTGAGACTTGATAATGAAAACGGAAAACTTCTTCATGATCCAGAGAAGTATCGCTGGTTAGTAGGCAAGTTGAATTATCTTACCATTCATTACTCGTCCAAATATTTCATTTGCTATTAGTGTGGTGAGTCAATTCATGAGCTCTTCTCGTACTACTCATTGGTAAGCTGCTTTACAAATTGTTCGGTATTTGAAGAAAGCTCCAGGTCAAGGACTTGTGTTCCATAATCAGGGTCATCTTCGTCTAGTCGGTTATTCTAACCCTAAGTCTTTGGAGGTGACAAGATATTCTGATGCAGATTGGGCTGGTTGTCCTATGGATCGTCAGTCTACTTCGAGATACTGTATTTTCCTTGGCGGTAATCTTGTGTCATGGAAAAGTAAGAAGCAGTCTGTGATTTCTCGATCTAGTGCAGAAGCTGAATATCGTGCTATGGCTAATGTTACAGGTGACTTTCAATGGATTTGTATGTTGCTAGCTAAGATTGGATTGCCTATGACTGAATCCTTTATTTCTGTGTTGTGACAATCAGTCTGCTATCCATATTGCTAGCAATCCAGTATTCCACGAACGAACGAAGCATATAGAGGTGGATTGTCATTTTGTTCGGGAAAAGGTGAACTGTGGGGATATACAGTTGGTACACACACGTTCTGAAGAGCAGCTAGCAGATATTTTCACAAAGCCCTTGGCACGTGAACGAGTTTCATATATTTGTCATAAGTTAGGCCTGCTTGATATGTACGCTCCAACTTGATGGGGAGTGTTGGGTTTATTACTTTAGAATATTAGCAAGCTTGGGTTAATTATGTAATTGTACTAGGCTTATACCTAAGCTTATAAGTACTTGTTTTGTTATCAGAAATATAATTCAATTTGCTCTTTTATCGCTAACAGTTGTTGTGCTAATGAAATAATTGACAAAAGAAAGTATCCATACAAAAATTCAAGAGTTTAGTCACAACAAATCAATCAAAAACACAGCAGATAAAAGAGGGACTAAGATCAGATTCGAGAGAGTCGAAGCAAGAACCTGAATAAGAAAATAATGTACTAAATAAACCATCCTGCTAAACAACTTCAAGAAAATCTGATCTAGAACATTCCCAAGGATCCAATCTACACATGCTTTAAGAATTCAGTGGTCAGATTTACAACAAAGCAGAATAATTCATATATAAACTGAGCCAAACACAACAACATATAAACAGCACATAATCCTAAATTGCAATCAGTGTATCTTACGAATAATGTCGGGACAACGGCGACAACAAGGTTCGTAAACGCAACAAAAGTCTACACGAATCAAATCCCAAACTCAATTCATGCATAAATCAACCCCACAATAGTCCAGGAAGATCCAACATTACTTGAACAAAGTTATGTTTAATCACCTGGTGATATATCTCGGCCTAAAGCATTACTAAGAGAGTGTAAGTAGAGAAAACCAGAAGTCCAGGAAGATCCAAGAGAACCAAAGTTAACACCCAATCCATATACATTAACTTGATAAGCAATAAAATTTTCACAGGAAAATAGAGATACTAGTATTCTAACAAGTGGTTTACATTTTGCATAGAAAATCAACACAATTTGAAAATTTTTAGTTAGCATGCCAAGATTACAACCCTAAGGTACTTTGCAACTAGATGTATGATCTTATTTATTTATTTGAAACACAAAGCAAACATGTAAACCAGCTGTCTATACGACATTCCATTACATGCTATAACATCTCGAACCTAATAATAAAAGAATATACTACCATGTCCTAAGAACTATGTATATACCCTGAATAGAGAGTAGTGCAGAAATTCAGAGTCCTCTAGACTTTCCCAGTTACGATGTGTGTGCTTGCGCTTCCATCCGAAGCTACAATGCCCCCAAGTCCTTCAATTACCTAAAGAACAAGAACAAATTGGTCATATATAGGAATGTTGTGAAAGCACAAAAGACCAAATTATTTGTATGCATCAACATGTACACAACAATTAAGTTATGAGAGAAATAAAGAGAAAACAAGAAAGTAAATTGAAAAAGAAGAGAAAGATAGATGCATTTTCTCTTCTTGTTTGGATGTTTTCAAGGCTAAAAATGTTGAGGGAATTGAAGTTTGTTAATAAACTAAAGTGTCGTTCATCTCATCTACTTTTTGAACAAAAGTAATGGGTTGTATTGGAGCAACTGCAGTGGAACTCTCAAGCCAATGTCCTTCCTATTTTGGGAAGAAATTCAGACAAATTGTTTCCCTGTTATTCTTTCTTATTCCAAACATTTTCCCACCTCTTTTCTCTGTTATTATTTCCTTTCACTTTGCTTCCACTTTCATTCATCTCAAACATAGCTAGAGGCATAACTTTAATCTCTTTTTGTGTGTTCCCTGTTTGTCATTATAACTTCGATAACATGCCTTACAGAATCGCACTTAAAGAGCAGGAAGCAATTTTACAGCAATTTATATGCACAACTATGCAAAGTCTGAAATGAAATAGACAAATAACTACCACACTATACATATGTGTCAGGTGAAAGTCAAAGGGCCAAGTGCATATACCTTTGTGAGATGGGTTTTCTTAGTATCATCAGCATCAGCAATGTCCATTAGCATGATTCTGAAGCATGTTTCTCCATAATGAACTTCATTTTGGAGCAGCACTGCTGAAGTTGTGTCTATGACATAAAGAGCAAATTTGAACTCAATCTACGACATCAAATTACTACTAGAATTTGAAATTAACAATGTGTGATTTAACAGTTATCATGATTGGGTTATGTGCAGCAACTTATAGTTGGATGACTCCATACATGTGCATTGATTTGTTCTTAGTTACATGGGATTGCTTAAGAACCCGCATAATAACTGAAGCATCTTAATGCAAGTTTTATTTTCTCTTTTCACTAACATCTAACGATCACTAAAGATCTTATCATCTTATGCTTGAATCCCGGTTGAACCTCTAACCTCACCCCACCCTACCCTGTACACCAGACTAGAGCCACTAGTATCTGCTGACAACAGAACAAGTTTTTTTTTTCTTCTTCGTACATAAAAGAACCTCTCTTACAAACATACACACGCACAAAGTTGAATGCAAATTGATCACGCAAAAATCTTGTTTTCCTCCTATTAATTTTCTAGTAAGTAGATAGAGCCTCGGATGCGAGTCATTTGACAAACCATGACATTTTCAGGCACCCCACAAGCAGGACAAAGGGGTAAAAAAGAAAAACGCTGATCAAACATAGCCTTGATTGTTCCGCCACTAAATTAGCTACTCGACAAATACAGCTTATCACAGAATCCATACCATTGTATCTATCCAGTTAACTTTAACACGTTTTCATCAGAAACAAGACAATTAAACCCAGAAAGAAATTCACCTACTAATCCTGAAGGAAATAAGCTCGACAAGGTGTATCACCCCGCAATCTTGATCCGAAGAAACGACTCTCCGACATGCGGGGTTTCACATCCAAATCAAGAACACACACACACTCTATTCTCGAGAAGACGCAAGCCCGAACTAGCACGAGCATACAAGTATTGACGAGAGCGAGAAAGAGAGAGAAAGAGGGAGGGAGAACTAGCGCGACGGCGACGATGAGAGCGTAAGTGCCGCAGAGGGAATAGAAGATCGCGTCCTACCACCGAGCCGATCCGTTGATCTCGACGTCTCGTTGCGTGGAATGGAATGAGGTGGAGACCGGAGAAGGAGCACGTCTGAATAGAAAGTAAAGAAACATTAGAAATTAAGGTTTCTAACTTTTAAGAAACTTGTGGATCCGGTTCCGGTTCCCGATTGGAGCTTGGAACCGGAACCGGAACCGAAACCGGCAGTTCTTTAAAATATAGAATCAGGAACCGGACCCTATTTTACTAAAACCTGGAACCGAACCGAAACCATAGATTCGGTTCTTTGGTTCTCAGTTCAACCTTGGAACCATGCTCACCCCGACTCAAATCCACGGTTTTGCATCAAGCAATTGACTCCTCAAAACAAGCCCAACACCTTCATAAGTATTCATCAAACAACATCCATGTCAACAATATCAGTAAGTTCTTGTACAAACTGCGGAATACTGGTAAACCCGGCGGCACAGCCGACCAGAAGTCTTCATACTGGTGAAGAAGTCGAAGTTCAGGGGGCAACTATTGCAAGAGCTGAATGCATGGACTGAATTGAAAGCGACCCAAGGTACATGGCTTACAAGTATAGATGACCCACGAAAGAACACACGTATGCAGTTCTCCAGTTCTCCACCACATGGAAATGGGGCTCCCCTTTCTTCCAGCACTGCTGAAAGAGGAAGCGGCAAAGCTTAGCTTGGCAGGACAGAACATGAGGATTTTTGAGTCTTCAGTTTCAAAAGACCATTGTCTTCAATTTGCAAAGAATTGTGATATACAAAAGAGAAATGATCCACTAATGTCATGCAGGCAATAAACTATGAACAAGAAGCCGCTGACTTCAACATTTACACAGAAACGAAAAACTCCGTTATCCGGTCTGAGGAGTCAGCCCTACAAATACAAGATCACAACATGAAAATATCGAGGAAGTGCTGTGATATCACAAATCATGGGAGGCAGCGACGCTGCTCCACAAAAGAATCCTTCGAGGACGATCAAGAAATCTGGCTCGCCATGCAGGTTCCTCGCTTTCGTACGCGAACCCACTTTTTATGTACAAATTCTTTGCAGCTTCATTGTCAACCGCAACATGGACATACAAATCAGTTATGCCTGAAAACACACAGTACCAATATGTTCAGCATCTCCTAAATAGCGCTTACACAATGACAGCATCCATTTAGCATGTAAAGTTTCTGAATTTGTTACCCCATTCTCGAGCAACAATCTTTGACTTTGCAATGAGTGCATAACCCAGTCCATTTCTCTGTAGTTCCTCGGCAACACATACATTGCTCAGGTATGCCCTAGCAAAATCTGCTCCAATACCCTGCTACAGAATTGCATCCGCATAACTACGTCATCAAGCAGAAGTGGGGGAATCCGAATCCACGACAGAATGTTCAACAAGTTGCATGTCAAACAACGGAGAGAGCTATATAAATTAAGTCCCTGAGTAAATAAGTCACACAAGCACTCAAAGGATTGTATTTTCAGTCAGAATTTTATTTCTTCTGAATAGCTGTAAAACCTTTTGTTGCAACTATATACATACAATGGCCAATCATTCATAAGATTTGACCAGGTACCAACTCAGGTTTGTGTGATTGAAGGGCCAACTTGCAGTCTTCAGTATCAGGAAGTACATTTTCTACTTCTCTTTCCATTGGTCTCATGGATCAGCTGAGCAACTTAATATCCTTTTATTCTTCCCATTTGCCAACAAATGTAGAAGACAAATATTTAGATTAAGAACTCATAACACAAGTTTGCCTGCTATTCAAAGATGAGTGATAAGTACACAAGACAGCAGGAAAGGTATAGAGATATGACAGATACCTCCGGTCTTGCTCCAACAATTTCATCTGGAAGCCAAAGGCACTGATTAAGATCAAGTGTAGCAACAACTACTCGATCTTTTCCACTTTTTGAGAACTACAAAAGGTAACAGAAAATTGGAGTTGCACTTCTCGTGGGTAGGCCATAACAAGCACTAAAGGAAAAACAGGAATGAACAAAATCAGAAGCCAAAAATTGCACTAAAGGAAAGGCTAAACATCCCTCAAATGTTCAAAATTCTTAATTGAAGCCAGGGGAGTACAATAATCCCTCGAATGATAAATATATCTACTTCATAAGTAGTTGTAAGTACTAATTTGCCTTCTTTATTATGCTTTTAAAGCAACAAAAGTGTAAGTAAAATCAGCATTGCAGAGGAAAGATACATAGCCTTCTTCACTAGCTTTGGCATGCACAGACATGGCATGAACTAATTCAGAGTTGAACCCTAACACTTGGACTATATAAATAGGGTTCAAACTCTTATTATAGTTGGCCATTTCAACAGCAATTTTGACTGTGGACAGAGCTATTTCAGTAACATGACAGAAAGGCCTTGCCTCAAAAGACACAAAACAGTTGAACTGTCATTCCTCTGAAAAAAAAAAAAAACTGAGGTTTTTCCTTGGCTCTCTCAGCTCTCTGTCTGTTGAAAGTGCTGCTCATTAATTCCTTAAACAACTTCAAAGAATATAACAACTCTCAAAGGGTCACAACATCCACCAAATCAGTATCAAAATCAGTTCATTGGAAAGGAGGATTCAGTGTTTTCAAGGTCTGGACTTGGATTTTTGCTAGTGGATTGCATTTTTTCCAACTTATCTGGATCATAAGAAAAGAATTCTTTAGTCCCAAAAACTTGCCATCTGCAGTTTGATTGTTTTGTTTCACAGACTGATTGCCAATGGCTGAATGGAACTTTTTGATCAATCTTTTGTATAGCATTGATTTCCAACTCTATGGGATCATCAGGAAATGATTCTTTTATTTCTTTTTGTAAATTGAAATGGTCTAGGCAAAGATCATGAAACCTTACAGCATTTCATGTCCACTCACATTTCTAGTTGAGCATTATGAAAATACAACACCAAAACACATGCAGGAATTCACTAAAGCTTGTTATTTTCGGACATACCAAGCATTCCACAATTCCATTAGTTGCACACATAGTCATGCAGGTGTCATGCTGTGAGGGATGAACTTCACAAACCTGATTTCAGCTAAAACATATTTGTCACTTTCACATTTCAATTTATGTTTAGTTTGTAATTCTGCATTTGCAGTTTTAAATTCTTTCACTCTTTTATCAACACTAATTAATATTTTTTTTCAGATAGGTAACACTAATTACTGTTATAATTAAGTGGTTCGTGTATCTAAGGTCTGTCATCCAACTATGATAAAGTCAGAAAGAAAAGAGAGGAAACTTTGACAATACATGCTATCGCATTGGTTGTAATAGTTATCAAATAGAGGGTTGTGTAACAGCTGTTATGATTGTGGGTATAATAAAGTCGTAATTGCCTTTCTATTGTGAATGAACGATATAAATGTAACATACGTGGCTTGTAAAGTAATAGTCACTTGTGTAACCAAATGGGCAGTCGACCTTTTGTTATTGAACTTGCTAATGTAAGTGGCAAAAGTCTGTTTGGGTCTTATCACATGCATGATGTCACTAAGTGCTGAAAACTTTGATTTTCAATGCTTACTCAAACACACCTTAAGAGTCCCTTGAGAGTTATTTCCGACCATGGAATGGCCATGCTTATCTCAAGATTAAGAGATCTCATCCTCTCTCGTACATTTTAACATACTATTTAAGCTATTGTCGTAAGTAGAGTATCCAAGGATTTTGGGATAGCTTCACTATTGATCACTTTCCTTACATTAATCCTCTTCCTCTGGTCCTAGGTCTTCTTACTCTCAACCTCACTGTACAGATCAACTTCATGAAACAGATTATATTTCCAGAAGATCAAACACCTGAACCATTCATAAAAGACAATATTTCCCACTTTCAAGTATAGATATACCACCGCTAATATTGATAAAGCAAGAATCTATCACATCATCTGGAATTTGGCAAAGATTCAATCTATTTTCTGCATGATCCTATGGTGTGTTCTGGATGCATAATACAAGTCATTAGATTCGCCCAAACAGACACTGCTTGAGCAGTCCTGTTGCACATGATCCAAATGGTATTTGCCGAGCCATGACATCTGAGGCATTGACCTATGGCAGCTTAGGCTGCCCAATCAAGCATATCCCTCATGTAGCATGAGCTGACAAAGTTGTAGCCACTAGCATTATAGTTCCATGCCTCCAAAATACTATACCGCATACGTCATCCTTTTTATACATTTGTGCATTAAGGACAACAGCAGTGGAACCCCATTTCTGCTAATGCATATCACGACTGCATTTGTTTGGTGGCGCATCAGTCGAGATAAAACACATATTAATCAACAACTAAAGGCATGGTTCATTCTAATTAAGTTCTTCGCTTTTCCTTTACACTAAAAATTACCTACAATCAGATGCAATGTAGATACTCCTTTATAAGGGGAATGATATGTGTGATTTCTATGGCACAATGCCATCACAGATGACCCAAGATATACTGAAAATGACATTCCACTGGGACATGGTGCCATGCCAAAGGGGACAAAAACGAAGAATTAAGAAAGACAGTGAAGAATTAAGAAACAGTGAACTCTTTTGAAAGAGTGCATTTCTGTTAATTGAGACTTAGAAATTGATCATGAGTATAGACATCATCAAAAGAAAAATAAGAGAACCTGAAAGCCGTTGGAAAAATTAAATCAACACGTCACTAAGAACTACACCATGCAGAATTAAGCAAAGGAGAGAGACACGAACCTTACATGTTGGGAATAAATCATTTGAACCAGTCATAATTTGGGACATTGGGAGGGTGGCATTAATGCAAGAAACTCTCCTAAAGCCCTCTCTCTTCCCACCAATACGCTCCTTCAATGCTTCAAATTCGCGCTCAGCCAAGCTTCTTTTATGATCCTAACAGAACTTGACAACAAAAACAGACTTCAGAAAACAGAAGAGAAAGGAACAAAGTGTGGACAAGGGAAGGTAAGGAACCATTAGATTATATTTCACAATGTTCAAGATGCAAGTTCATCCAAACTGAAGGTAAAACCTACGACAATGCCAGTGAAAAGCTCAACGTCATGCAAAACAGAAATAGGCATTCATGTAAACAATAGAAAATTAGCATTGTCTTCTGACATCAGGCGACCTTACAGGAGTTTGATTTCACATGATGCCTTTACTAATACAATCTACACCTCAATTCACAGATGGCTATAACAAGTCCTACCAATCGCTAAACTATCCTAATCTGATGTTTTAGAAAACAACGAATCCATGACCAAGTATAACCTCTCAAGGACAAACCCATCACACGACAATTTGTCCATCTTTTAAAAATGGTCAAAAAGCAAGGAAGCCAGCCTGAACTGTTAAAGCATCAAATGTCTAGCAACATTTCTTTACTGGAACTATTGCACTGACCTTGAACTTTCACCACAAACCAATAAACAAAGTGTTTAGCCCAAAAAAAGGAACTAACACTGATGCTTCCCCCAACATAAACTGCTGAAAATGACTTGCGTAATTGAGAAGGCAAATTGAATGGAGTATTCCATTGCCTCTGATCTTCGTACGAGCTGAATAAAATAAGAGGTAACAGCTCTAGACAGGTCACATGGGACAACGATCAGTGATTTGTGCAGAATCGAAAGAACAAAGCATCCTTTCGCAAAGACTACAAGAGTAACTATGTAGCTGGACCTGAGATGACTTCTGGCACAGTTGCGCGAACTGACATGCAAGAAGCTAAACAATGGCTTATTCACATCATTGAACATAGAAATTCAATTCCTCCGCTTCTTCGATGAGCAGTTCAAGAACCAAGAGATGCTTTACTCTCACAAATCCAGGTAACTAAACTCAATACTCTTTTTCCCCATTATCATGAGATGAGTTTTCGTGTAATACATATGCATGTGGTTGACAAGAAGAAGCGCTATAATAACGAAGATCTGCGGTTAGGACTCTTTTCATGATTATCAGGTGATGCTTACATAGCCCAACACGTCAGTTTCGACCCTTGAACATAACCCACACAAGGCATCCCTCCCAATTACCATCTGTCGTCATCACAATTGCACAATTTGTCAATTGAAACAAAAAAAAAAAGTAGCAGAATTAGTGTACTTGCTCACCTCGACGGCATAAGTGGAGGGCTTGAACTGATTAAAAGTGCGAACGCGAAGGCAAGAGGCGGCCCAGAGCTCGTCATCGGCGGACGCTTCTTCGAAATCGAGGAACGATTTGTCGATGGCGCTGTCGTCGCGAGTTCCTTCTTTCAAGACTTGAGCGGAACATACAGGACCGCCAGGAGCCCGAGGGTTGAGGACCCAGACGAGCTTTCGACGCGTGTGAGATGGGTATAAGCTCTGAAAGGAGGAGGAAGCGGAAGAAGAAGAAGAACAAAGTAAAGGAGGAGAGAAAGACGGAGTGAACATGGACGTGATCGCAGCGTAGGTTGTGGCCATTGTCGGAGAATCTGAAGAGGCGCACGCTCTTTGGCCTGTGTCTAAAAGTGTCTGGATGAGTCAGATAGAGGTTCTCAGAATGGATTAAAATCCTGTACATTTTTTTTTTGGCTTAATTACGGGAAAAAAAACTCAAATTGATATATTTATATTAAGTTTACTTTAAATTAATTTTAATCATAAAAAATTTCAAATTACTGTATATGTGATAAATTTATCCCAAACTAATTATTTCACCATCAAAATCTCAAACTTGCAGTTACTATCACAAAAAAACTTCAAACTAGTAAACTGTGATAAATGGGGGATAAAAATTTCAAACTAGAACACTTATTAACTGTCACATGCTATCTAACTCAATAATTTGATGGTAAAATTTAACGAAAACTAACAGAGAGCAATTTGTTACAAGTATATTAGTTTAGAATCTTCGATGGTCAAAAAATTAGTTTGGAGTAAACTTTTCATAGGTTTACCAATTCGAAATTTTTTATGGTATTAACTCATATTTTTATTTTTGTAGTTAAAAAATTTGAAGCAATTATATTCTCATCTTTGCTTCTTCTTCTTTCTTTTTTTTTTTTTTTACTTTTTTTAATATTGAGTGGTTTGAGGGCATTTTTTTAGAAGGATTGTTGAAAAAACATAAATATTTTCTCTCTTTTTCATTTATGCCCCTTGTTTTAACTATGAAATAAAATATTTTTATAAGGATTAATATCACGAAAAATCTTTAAATTGGTACACTTATGATAAGTTTACTTCAAATTAATTTATGGATAAAAAAACTCCAAACTAATTCAAAGGTGACACATTTACCCTCCATGGCAAGTTTATGTGGAAACTCAAAACCTCTCCCTTCGTTTATTCATTTAACCATGATTTGAAAATAAATAGGGTTCATTCTCTATCTCTCTCTCAAAGCATGAAAATAGGCATCAAATTTGTTCAAGCACACTTTCATTTTGGGTAATCTTCTGGCCTTTAATTTTTTTTCCATATTTTTTTTGGAAAACTTATCTAAATCACCAAAATTATGATGTTCGATGGTTTTCATTGGAAATGGTTCGAAGAGAAATGCAACCCTTAAAAAAATCAAAGGTGAGATGCTCGAATGAGTTTTGATGTCTAATAATGAAGACAAAGGCAACGATAAAGGAATGTGGTCAATGCAGAGGAAAACGTGACGTTTTTCGTGAAAAATTAGAGCTAATTGAAGAAAAAGGAAAGAATTATGGATTTCCACACTGACTTATCATGTCAACTGAGTTATTATCACATGTCATCTAGATCAGCAATTTCACGATTAATTTGACAAAAGCTAATAGTGGGTAAATGTCGCAAAAATTAATTTGGAGTAAATTTATCATATATATATATATATATATATACTAATTTAAAATTTTTTGTGATATTGACCCATAACATGCCACCTGAACATGAATACTTTTAATAAGTAACAAGTGCGTTTATTTTGTTGTAAATTTTTTTCATTCTTCTTATATATTTTCAATTTTTATTTTATCATGTGGTAATCCTATGGTATATATAAATAAAAGTGCAACTCTAACAAGTTAATCAAAATTTTGGATTGAATGATACTTTAAGTTGTTAATATTTATGTATGGCGTTCATTTTGGTGTCGATATATTTTTTTGGATCACCTAAGTATCAAATTTTTTCTATAAATTGAGTGCCAACTCTGGTGAGCGTCACTAAAAATCTTATGTGGTGTCAACGTAGCTCGCCAAAGGATCCCAGTCAGCAATTAAAAAAAGCCAAAATTAATAAAAAAAAATTCCACCTAACATTAAAAAAATTTTAAAAAAAATTATTTAAAAAAGCTAAAGAAGCATAAGGACTTCAGCATTTGTATTTGCAAAATAATAATGCAATCTCCATTACTTTTCTATGCAAAAACATTAAAAAAAAATACTCACTTATTTGTACTAAAAAAAAGAAATTCAGATAAATAACTAGATAACAAAAAAAAGTAATAAAAAAATGGCATTGGCTGTGCCACCACCACCCCACCGTCTTCGGAAATGGCCGACGATGGCTGGGGCTTGGTGGCCCTAGCCAACTAGGCCCCACCCATCACAAGCCATTGCCAGCGGCAGCTGTTACCAATTGTTTGTACTTTTTTAATTTTTTTTAAATTTAAGATTGAATTTTTTGAAAAAAAATTGCCACATTGACTTTTTTTTAAAATAAAAATTTCATACAAATTGATTTTTTAAAAAATGTCCATGTGGATCCACATGGATGTGGCACTAAAACGTTTTAAATAAAAATGTTGCATAAATGTTTTCGTTGGAATATTTGTAGTTGGCACTTAAATGATCGTTTTTTCTTCGATTTGGTATTTAAGTAATAAAAAAAATATTGATACTAAAGTGAGCATTGTACTCAAATATTGACATTTGAGGTGCCTTTCTACTCAAAATTTTGTAAGTATTTCAAGTAAGGCATAGGACACTTCTTGTCCTTTTCATTTGTTTAGTTTTAAAGTACTTCTTTTCTATATTTGTTTAAAATGTAAATATGACATGCTCTTTTAAACATTTTAAATCATGTTTTTCATTGAAGATCACATAAATATAACACGTACATTTCCAATTCATAGTTCATGATTTTAGTTGGTTACCACTTTATTATTAATGATAACCACATGTCATTGTGAATTCTTCATTGACGGTTAAAAATTGCAAAGAAAATCATCTAAAAAATTATAAACATATTGCACTTTTATTAATTCACTCATACATCTTTTAAATTTGCCAATTAAGTCTATCCAAAAATTATGGTCAAAAATGCTAACGTGGACACCAGCTGATAATTCAATTCTACATATTTTAATTTTTCCAATTGAATCCATTTAAAAATTTGGGTAGAAATTTTAATGTGAACACCGGCCGTCCTACATAGCATTCCCAATATTGATCTAAATAATTTTTAATAATTTTTAAGATATGTTTCAAATTTCTTTATTAATTGTTTTTTTCTTTATTTTTTCCCCTTAATGTGGCGGCAAAGGTCACAAGACCCTCGTCGGCCTCATTAAGGAAAAAAATAAAAATAAAAGAAAATAAAGTTAAAAAAATTAAAAAAATCATTAAGAATTATCTATGTTTGCGCCGACTATGTCAGGTAAAATGGTCGATATCTACGTCAATGATTGCCAATCAAAATTGACTAAATGGACTTGATTGGTAAAATCTCAAAAGATTAGAATTCAATTGACAAAATTAAAAAGTATAAAACTAAACTAGTAAAAATGCAATAGGTTTAGAAATTTTTGAACAATTCTTGCACATATTTCATGTGGCCTTAAGATGTTTGATTTAGAAATGTTTGGTCGTTTGGCGTGTCACGTGAATGTCATATTAATATTGATGCGGGTCCCAATTATGTGCAAGTTTTCAATTATATAGATGGAAAAATCACATATTGAAACAACAATAGCAGCTATGGGAAATCGAACGGCAATGCAAAGACTGCAACCTCATAACATCATAATGGGCGATTCCCACCAAGGATGATGATCCTAACCCGATCTTAACCACGACAGCAAACTCTATAATACGAAAGATGGAAAAAGCCTGGAACCGTGTCACAGCAGAAGAATGATTCTGGTGGACGATGCAAAAACAGAGTATCATCTCGACCGCCGCTCTCTCTGTACTGCGGCCAGCAGTCAAATTACATTTTTGGTATGATCCGAGTGACCACAGATGCTGGCAACTTAACATATGAAAGCTCGAAGGCGTCTTAGGTGAACCAAGTCACCAAATTGCCGTCGGAAATAGCCGAAATCTTGGGGGGAAGAAAAGGGTATGCTATAAGTGCATGATATATTATGGAACACTCGATAATTCGGAGTATTGGCTTCAGTGAATACAAGCTCAATTAGTCAACAGGGCAGATAGCCCCGGGTTCGGGGGGAGCAGAGCCCAAGGACGAGACCCGGGTTCAAAACATGGGACACCCAGGGTGCTGGTTGAAACGTTCTTAAGCCGAAAAGAGAGAGATTTCGACAGATGCTGTACAGATGGAGTGGAAAGATGGCAAAAGAATGGAAGGGGAAAGCGATGTTCTCCGAAAATGTACATGGGGAGAGAACAAGAATGATGCACCTTTCAGCATCCGCTTCCTGACGTTACATACTGATTGAGCGCTGATAACCATGATCCTCTACTCTCGGAGTGAGACACTGACCGCCTTAAGCCAGATCTCGAGCATCGAACCAGTTGGGTCCTCAAGTTCCGTTTCACACTGGAAGGAACCAGAGAGGGGCTCGTGTCCGGGGTCCCCATGCAGAGGCTGGCATTAATTTTCATTGACGGAAACTTCTGGCAGCTCAAGCTCCGGAAGGACGATCCTAATGGTGAAATTCGTGTGCATTCGAATGCGGGCTTACACAATGGGGTTGTCAAAGAAGCAGCCTCTGCAGCTTCCCCGGAGCACGTGCAGAACGTAAGGGACAGACTCGTTCGTGCAATCTCCTTATTAACCACCGGCCTGGTCCCAGGAAGCTTCACAAACGAGACTATGCCGTGCCGACAAAGAGGGCACGCAATAGAGCCGGGAGGACCATGAACCGTTGAGGAACTAGAAGTGGAACAGAGGTATAGGGCACATCTCGTGCAGAACTCATGATCACAACCTGCCAGAGAGTCATTTCCATTCATAGTAAGCAAATAAAGCATGTTTAGGCACTGAGGTGATTTAACGAGCTTCAAGCGAAAGTTCACATATGAATCAGCAAAGATGAGAGTCATTGCAAGCCAGTGTCTAGATAATTTTGTAGCCTTCAAGTCTGGATAAGTTTTGACAGGGCCTAAAATCACCATTTAACTGAATGTATACAAGATGCAAGCGATTGGTTTTGAATAAGAATTTACATCCTGCCATCAACTACGACATGCAGGATTTAGTCCATACTTGCCAGTAATCGGGTGAAAGAACTAGTGCAAGTACAAGTCATATTGCTCATAGGCTTGAAATTTCCCATTCTCATACTGTCCGTCGCTTCAAAAAGTGAAATGAAAAAATATGTTCCATTGGGGAACTTAGTTTCTGAGTGTACCTTTTGCCGCCACAGTGCATTTCCTTTCTAGACAAACCACGCATGGATCTTGGCATGTCGGCAATAGATCATTGCCTCTCCATCCACATTCTCTGCAAAAGAATCAAAAAGAGGAAAAGGTTTGAATTCAACTCAACGGTGACTGGATATTTATGGTTGATGGCAGACCTGTTAACTACCACAACATAAATTGCCCCACTGCCCGGACAGCCACATGCAGGCAAACTCGCACAGAAAATTATACCAGCCACAATGAAAAACATGAACATGCAGACATACACCCAAGTAAACCAAATAAAAGAGAAGCTGACGTCTCCAAAATGAGTGTGCTATGCCTTTCCTATGTATTTGATACCTGGTTCTTGGGCGCATTGGATGATGCTATGGCACCATCAAATGCCGATTAGGGACCATAGATTTTTCCTCTACAGAAAACTTCGAGAATTTTTTTTTTTCTGTTTTAACTGAAATTTTCATCTTAATTTTCAGAGAGAATGATGATATTGTTGGCTGGGACCACTCATCACAACTTTTTGTCAACAAAGCAGTCAATCCTGTCTAAAGTAGTAATTTCAATCACTAAACATCACATTTCCGGCAATCAACACAGCTCAATGCCCACTAACATCACACCACGTATGGATCATTTTGTGGCAGCGCGCTCTATATTTAACAGGTTTTTGAAGAAAAATTTGCAAGTATCACCTCATTCATACGGAACTCTAAATAGTTACGCAAGAGAAGTATAGAAGGCCGGAAATATGTGGCCGGAAATATGTTTCTAGGTATGAGCATCAGCAAAAGGAACCAGAGGCAGTCCAAGACTCAAATGCAGAAGGAAATTTGATTTCTCACATTTAGTAGTTGTGGAATCTTTTCTTTAGACTTGAAAAGGAGAAGACAATAGCTAAGCCTTAAGATAAGTCTAACCTCTTTTCTCATATATCAATGTCATTCTGAATGACACTTTAAAAGTCTTTTTCAAACCAAATATTAAATATGTTTCATTCATTGCTTCCTAGTGGGGGAAACGCCATCAAGGACACAGGAAGCATTGCTTTAACATAGTGTATGCTGCCACTAAGGAAGTGAACTTGTAAAACTATCTATTGATACTAAGTCAGAGTTAATCATGAAGTGAAACTACAACTAAAGCTTAAACCAATAGCCACCGCAAATTAGAGCAATCAATTCTTGACACAACAAGAAAACATGACTCAAAAACGAGATGAGCTTACTGAGACAATTTGAAGTTAAACATGATATGAATACGAAAAACTTGAAATTGACGCGATGTATGTGTGTTGATACATTCTTTTGTCATCACATCAAAACATTTTCTGTTGCCACAGGAACTGACACGAACATCCAAAATGAATAAGATAAGAATGACGCGAATTGACAGCCTTACCCTTATGGATGCAACAAAACACTATTTTTCTTGAAGCATAACAAGATGCTTGAATTTAACAAAAGAAATAAACGGAGAAACAAGGAGTCGACAAGAAATAATTGGTCCAGGCTCACCAGTGTAAAGAACCTTCTGGAAGAATGTTAACTAAATTGAACACTGCTCACCTGGCAATGCTAACAATGCTCATAAGAGGAAGAGATATATATGGAGAGGGAAGAATTTGTGTCCGGCCCTCTGGTCGTCTGCTGAGAATTTCCTCGAGCCAATTTCTGTGCCATGAGCGAGCAACCATTAAGGGGGTCCACCTGCATCAAGGCATAGGAGATAAGGACAACAACTAAAGTTTCTTCATTTTATTAAATATAGAACATAAAATAAAGGAGGTGCTGAGATCCAGAAAGAAATGAAAAACAACCAGAGTACAGAGAAACTAAACATTACAACCCGAATTGTAGTGCTCAGTGGTCTCCACCAATGGAAGCACTGTTAGCTACATTAACGTTACTACTGCTACATACTTGTCAATGTAAACTTGCTTTTGCTTCATCCATAATAAATACTGAACCTCAATTTAGGCACCAAAAACAACAAATAACTGCAGAAGTTCTGCATTATAAACTAAAAAAATATTGTTCAGATAGAGTTGACTGTTTCTTGACTCGGTATGTAACTTCTTGGCCTAAGTACTGCCTGGAAGACATTGTCGTTTGGCACTCAGAATTTCACTTCCAGAGAACTGAAATAGATCACATTTAACTTGAAAGGTTAAGTTTAACCCCCATCAAGCTCTCTCTGTTGACATAACAGTAAATTTCCACTCACGTTCATAATTCAACTGTCTTTTCAGGTGTAAATTTCCACTCACGTTCAAAATTCAACTGTCTTTTCAGGAGATTTTCCAATGGAAACGCCAGTGATGATTTCACACATACATCACTTGAATTACGCCAAGAACCTTCATCGCTCAACAGAAAAATACACATTCTCCAAACATTTAAATCAGCCCAACAATTTATACTATGGGACAAGGAAGTTTAGATGCACAGCCCCAAATTAACCACAGAATGTGCATCCAAGAGTCACAAGTCAATTTTATATGGACAGAAAAACACCACACCACCCTAACCTTGTGGCCTGGAGGTAGAAAGCTTTTACTTCAGATTACCATATCGAGAAAAGAGTTACCACAAGTTCCAAAAACAAAAGGTGCAACTTATATTTTATTAAACTCTCAGAAATTAGCATCAACATCATTTAGCAGTGAACCATTTGCTGTGCTTTGAAATTTCATGCGCTCAATCACAACATTGATTAGCAGAAACAGATCATGGGACACATACCCATTGATGTTTTCGACAGACAGACTTGCACCATTGGCAATCAGGATCTGAAGTATAGAAAAAAGCAGTTGTGTAAGTCAAAACAAACAAAATAAAGAATGATATTAGACCTTTTATCTTTTAGTGCCACAAATTACCTGACAACACTGCACACTTCCACCACAAGCAGCATAATGGAGTGGGGTGCTTCCAGCACCTGCAACATCCAAAGAACAATACACATGACTTTCCACAAAAACCATGGTTCCAAGCAGGGATCACTGCATTTAAACAATCAATCATTTTGAATGAAGCCATAATTCTCGCAGTAAAAAACGCCTCCACGGACATTGCAATCTCTTCTCAGGAAATGACGTCATAGAATGAAGAGGACAGTAGCTATTTGTTGGAAAAACTTCATATTTTTCACATAACAGTGGAATCCAACCCAGGGTATTCTGTGAAAAAGCAGATAACACCTCGTGCAACCCCCCAGACCAGAAGACAAAAGGAGGGATCTGGACTCTTGATTGGCCATTCATTCCTATCCTCAGAGACCCAAGCCTCACAACTAAAATCCAGGAAAGTAAATAGATGTAACAAATCACATCAGCTATCACCCTGCTATGCTATGTATCGCATTATGATATACCGATATGGTTTAAGATACCAAATCACATTTGCTTCTTAGCATCTTTTGACTCTTTCCCTTTGCAGGAATACAAGTAAAATATACTCACACGATATGAGCCATAGTGGAGCCAAAAGGAGAATGGTCAAAAGAGAGAAAAAAACAGACAACAAAAGCAAACCAACTTAAAGCAAACATGAGAAAACCGGGGGTAGAAATATTTGGAAAGTTAATGATAACATTGATGGGTGCCTTCAGAAGCTGCCTATTTCCCAGACGAATAAGACAGTAAATTTACTAGTGATCAACCAATGAATAGATTCAATCCAGCAAACCTATCAGATCAATCGTGGTCCCATCTTCTACGGTGACATCAGAAACAGATGCTCCCAGGTTCAAGAGTAATTGCACACTCTCGACATGCCCATTTAGTGCAGCCATATGAAGTGCAGTAATGCCTCCATCAGAAGTTCTATTAATTACCTGTGATAGAGCACTGATCCATGCAAGAAGACATTATACATGCGAGATATTAAACACCAAGTAGAAGAAAGAGCAACGGAAGATTACAGAGACCCAGAGAAAGCTGGACATACTCTTCCTCAAATTCTGCAATAAGCTCCTCACTGTTGGTTCTTCTTCTTAGGATATTCCACATATCAGGATTGCTAGGAATATAATCAGCTAGGAGGAGTCGGATGCACCGGGTATGGCCATTCAAAGCAGCCAAGTGAAGGGCGGTACCCCCATTTATATAGTCTGATCTGTGAATCTATACTCCAATAGTTTCACATCATATCACCATTCATGTATGCAGAATTACTGACTTCTTCATTTAACTAAGAAGCAGGAGCACAAGAATCTTACATTAGCTTTAAAAAGAATAAGAGCCTGAACAACTTCCCAGTGACCATGCTGACAAGCTTGCATCAATGCAGTCTGTTACACGAGAATCAAAAGAACAATTCCTCAAAACAAAATACATCTCACAGGCACAATGCAATTCTTGTGCTTTGAGCAGCAAGTAATTCAGCACCTGACCGCGGTAATTCCTGAGATTGATATCCACTCCAGACTCGAGCAACAATGAAACTATCTGAATACAGGAAATAGACACCCCGACAACCATCAACTGTCAAATCTAAAAAATATGGAAAGATGACATTGATGATGACACAAGGATTAACTCAGTCATCAGACAGTATAGTACCTCATGGTGTCCTTGGGCTGCAGAATAATGGAGAGGTGAATTACGAACCCCGAAAGTTGAATATCTCACAAGACGAGGATTGTACTCCAATAGAGCCTTCGCTTCTTGCAGATCACCATCTCTTGCTGCCGAAACTAGGCGTTCCCCCGATGCCGAGCATCCAAAAGAATTGCCCATGAGGTTCAATAGCCTCATGATCCTTTCAGATTAAGCAACCCCTCAAAGATAAAGAGGCTTGGCAGGGGAGAACTTTTTTTCGCTTTTACCAGGACTCCCAATTTTCAGAGAAGGACACTACTGAAAGAGGTCTGATTATCATAAATGGTCTGTCCAATAAGCTGATAAAAAGTAAGGCTACTCCGAGAAATGAGAAAAACCGCGCTTATCTGGGTTAAAGAAAATGGAAAAAGAAAAATTCCTGCAACTTCACCAAACTAACAACAACCGCCGGAGAGTCTCTCACAGAAATCACAATCACACGCAAGAATTGGTTGTAACGAAAGAATCTCACTTCTTGGTGGTTCCTACGATAGAGAAGGAGAGAGATAGAAGGGTTCGTTCCGATTGGGGGTTGGTTCCGACTGGGGACAACCTTAATTTTGGGCAAATGAAGATCAACCAACTACGATGCAAAAAACAAGAGATTGGCAACACAAAAAGAAGAATTGAGCTTTGACGCGACACTCTTGACAATCACTTCAGGAGTTCGTGGATTACGACCTCATCCAAATATCTTCATTATTCTTCATTCCCACGACTGAAATCCGCCGATGATAATCCCCGTCGAACGATTCCTCGCCAAAAGTCAAAACCCAGAAATAGCAAGACATTCTCCGACACGGAATCCAGACATTCTTTCCCCGCAGAAAGAGAAAGAGATCAACTTTACAGAGGAATCGCCTGACAAGAAAGGATTTGGATAACAAACCAATGTTCGGATTAATGGGACGAACGTGCTTGACCTCGGAAATGCGCCACACATACGAAACACGAGAGCGAAATTATGGTGCCAAAAGAAAGAAAAAGAAAAGAACTTTATGAAGAAAACGAGGGCGGTGAATATTTTATGAGGGACAGCGACATCGGACTGCAGGTCCCATAAGCGGCCAACAACAGTATGTGCAGGAAAGGCGTGCCGTCACGACGATTGTGCATTGACGAGCCGGTCGACTTCGGCGTTGGCGTCCTTCTCTTATCCAAGCGACAGTTGCGTTGTCAGCTTCCTCTATCTGCTAATCATAAGGAGTTCCATGTTTAGATTTGGACTTTTGCTTCCATCTGAATTTCTTTTTTTTTTTTTTGTGGGAGGGATGGGCAAGAAGATCTGAAGCTGACAATGTTGTCACAGCAATATTACAACATAAATCGAACTCGTGAATGTGTCCAAGGACAAATGTCTAACTCAGATATTCACTCTAGTCTTCTTACTACATATTCCATCAAATTTCGTGGCTACGTTCTTCGAAGTACTAAAGATTTAATATCAGTAGTCATGTGTTTAGAATTTTAGACTAGTAATTTGGATTGCTCGTTGTATTTATTTTTATCTATATCGATGTCATGCTATTGGTTTTTTAAGAATGAAAAGTTTGAAATTGATCTTTTACTTTAAAAGTCCAAAATACCCTCGCAAATATAGTGACAGATCCAACATATCTCGTTCATAGTCCTTCAAGTACAACTTTTGCCGGTCCCTCTCCTTTTTTACCTCTCTTTTATTCATGCAAGCAATAAGGAAATACTTAAGATTATGCCTTGCCTCAATAGGGGTGAGCAACCGGGCTAGTTCAATCTCAAAATTGAATCGAACTAGCCTATGTGATTGGCTCCAGGCTAGTTCACATGGGAATGGTCGATTCTATACCATGAACCATGAGATATATTGGAGATGAGTTTCTAACTTGGAATGGTTGGGAATTTTTCCCTAACTTAACTACTATGCCACAAATTGTTTGCATAGTATAATTTTTTTATATATAAAAACTAGTTCCATTATTTACATTTAGGGCTGGTTCCTGATTGATCTTGGAGTCTGTTTGGAACCGGGAATCGACCGGTTCACATTGGAATGGTCAATTCTATACCATGAACCATGAAATATGTTGGAGATGAGTTTTGAACTTAGGAAGGTTGGGAAATTCTTTGATGCCTTAAATACTCTACCACAAAATGTTCACATGGTATACTTTTTTTTAAAAAAAAAATAGTTCTATAATTTACATATAGGGCTGATTCCTAGTCGATCTTGGAACTGATCTAGAATTGAGAGTCGGCTAGTTCGTAAAGGAACTAGTTGGTCTCTGATTCCAAAAATCGAAAATTGACTCGTTCCTAAGTCATTGATTTTTGGTCTAGAACCTACGCATTATGTAACCAATTGTCCTAAGTGTCTCATTTGCTTCATTGATCTTTTATTTCATGCAGGGAGTATATCTATTGAAATAGTAGAGCTTATTTTAGATTAGCTCATGCTTTGTGATTCCGTTGTGTTTTAAGAAAGTTGGAAGGTTGATTACGGTGTGAGAATTATCCCGTGGGAAGGGACGATTTGATAGTAATTCTCTTTTAGATTTATTGACCAACTATTTCAAATTCAATCACGAGCATTTCAATAAGGTCCTAAGGATCCGTTTGTTCATTGAAAAATGAATGATTTGAAAAATATTTTCTTAACAATAATCATTTCTATCGCTTATAAAAATGAATGAATAGAAAATTTTTTCACATTTTACAAAAATATTTAGACATAAATTATTATTGATAATGAAATTTTTTTTAACTAGTTATTTCAATCCGTACAAATAATTATTTTTAGAAAAATATTTTTCAAATCATTCATTTTTTGTGAAACAAATGGAGCTTAAGAGCTTATTTGGCTCTAAAGTGATTTTGATTAAATTATATATATTTTTTTCTATTTCCTGAATAATTTTTAGAAAATCAGAACGTGTTTGGTAATTGTATAAAATTTTTATTTCCAAAAACAACCAAGTGACGAGAATTTTTTTTTAATATTTCATCTTTTTAAAAATCTTTTTAATTTTTTTAAGAATTTCACATTTTTATAAAAAAAATTACATATTTTTAATTTCCCATTTTATTATTATTATTATTATTATTATTATTATTATTATTATTATTATTATTATTAATTTCACTCTTTTTACAAATTTAAATTTTTTTGTTAAATTTTAAAGCTTATTTTTAAATTTGATTTTAAAAAATGTGTTTAAAAAAATTAGTAGTTAGTAAATTTTCAAATCTAATTTTAATTTTTTTTAACGTTCAAAAGTTCATGTGGACTTAATCTTTTTACAAGAACTAAGACTTAGTTCTTTTTTGTAATTTTTAAAAGTCTTCTTTTTATGGAGAAACAACTTTTTTTTTCTTATTTTTGGTCCAAAACTGTTCCTCAAAGTAGAATCAGAATCATTTGCGTTACTAAATATATTTCTGATCCTTCTTTATTCCAAGGAATAGAAACAAAGAAACAAAAACGTTACCAAATGGGCTCTTAGCCTCTGCCTTTCGCTGAAAAAATCTTTCAAGAAAATGCCTTCTAGATTTGCCAACGTTCATTTAATGGAAAATAAACAAGTCAAGAAAATATTTTCCACTCATGAAAGGAAACACCTTTAAACATTTTGCATTTTTTTTTTGGGGGGAGGGGAGGGAGGGCGACGAGCTCGAGCTCGCCAGGTCGGTAAGGCTCAAGCTCCCCTGCGGTTGGTCAAAAGAATAAAAGAATAAAATAAAAAATAAAAGACAAATAAAAATAAAAATTATCGAAAGGAGTGCATGGAGGAAAATAAAAATCAATTTTCCATACTGAATTGCGAAAAATATTTTTTACGTTTTCAGCCAAACAGTAAGGTTTGTGATGATTTTGAAATCTTTTCTACCAAAGGTATGCTAATTCCTCATCCTCAAATCCGTCCTTACCTCTGGAGTTAGTGTCCCAACAAATAAGTAATTATAAAAGTGAAATATTGACATAATTTGAAAAAACAAGGAGCAGCCATAAAAAAGAAGAAGAAGAAAAAGATAGATGTTGTTGATATTTATCGGATTACACAAAAGGATTTGCAAATAAAAGCGGTAAGGCCTTTTCATTTTCCTGAAAAATGACTTTTTGAAAAAACATTTTTCAGAAATACCTCATTTTCTACTAAACGAACAAAGCCTACGTAAAATTAATTTTCTCGAATGACCATGATACAGTTTATAGGCATGTAAATCCTACCTAATGTGTTCCCGACCAAAAAAAAAAATTCTAGCTAGTGTGCACTTATAAGGAATCTTCACATTCATTGTTATGAAATCCATATTAATTGTTGTTGGTGGATGCATTTATGGGTCATAAACATAATTTCATGGAATATTACTGACTTACAATGGTAGGGAAAGTTTGTTGCTTGTGTGGTGGTATTTTGTTTTGTACGTAGTCCAAGCTATCTTCTGCGTATATGCCTATATATTTTGTGAAATCCGTATTAAAGGCCTTGGAACTATTTCATATGCTTTGAAGCAATAAAATAAGATCAATCTTTAATAACGCTGGGAGCGTGTGGAGAGCAAATTTACATCGACTAATGAAATAAAGTGCGAAAATAAGAAATACTTACGATTTTGCTGTTGTTCCATTTAGTTAAATTCGATATAATCAAAGTCCTTTCCGTCAATTTTTTTTTTTTGCTTGATGTGGCATCTTGGATTCTAACATGACAATTTCTTTTTTTTTTTTTGGTCGGTCCCACATAAAAAAACGAGAGCACTTTGGATCCTTTTTCTTGAAAATTTTCCTTATTTATTTATTTTGATTTTCAATTTTGGTTTTCTTTAATTTTGACATTTTCTAATTTGTCTCCATGTCAGCACCACCTCAATAAAGCATTATCTAAAAAAATGTTCGGAAAAATCATGTTCGATTTCTGCGTGTCCCGTCGATAGATTTGTGTGACACATAATCCAAAAGAAACCTTTTTTTTTTTTTGGGTTTGAGCACCCAATCTAAAATGACTAGGATTTGATTGTACATTAAACAAAAACGCTTAAGACCGCTGATTAAATCTCCTTTGACGAGTGTTATAGATTTTCTCTCTATGTTAGAGAGTGAATGTTCGCGTAGTTTGATAGAATTTGAGGTGTAAACCATGCAGGCTATTTTTAAACTTGTCACATAGCCAACGACTTGGTGCGGGCATACGGTGATCAATGTACTTTTACATGTGTTTATTTTTCGTGAACAGAACGCTAAAAAATACGAAAATCATTTTTCCACAAAGTAATAATTTTTGCACGTTCATGTGATGGGTTGTTGTCCGTTTGGCGTATACCAACTAAGAAAAATTTATTGAGTTGGATAATGTACCTTAAAAGATTAGGTTTAAAATTCAATTAGGTAGGCGTATGATAGAAAAATTAGAAAAAAGTGCTTGAAAAAACCATTAGCTTCTTCGTATTGTTTAATATATGTTAAATATATATGGACTTTTTATTCAGAGTCATAATCTCTAATTTTTATTTTCATTCTCCAAGGCAAAGAGAACTGTAGTGGGGCGAGTATGGGAGTCAATTTTTTTGAAAAATAATTATATGAATGCCAACTCAGATGAGTTTTGTCGAAAATCTTATATTATTTTTTTTATATTAATAAGCTAATCCTATGAGGCTACCGGAGGATCACAATCGGCAATAAAAAAATCTATTTTTTTTTAAAATTAATTAAAAATAAGTTGAGGACAATAAAAAATAAAATACAAAAATAAAAGAAACCAACCTTAATTTTTTTTATATTTTTATTTTAACTTATTTTTTATTTAATTTGAATTTTTTAAGAAAAAATTAGCTTGCTTTTAAGTTTAAAAGTAATGTGGATGCTACGTGGATTTTTTTTAAAAAGATTACCACATAATATTATAAAATTAATAATAAATGAAACGTAATCAGGTGGTTGAGATCTTTTATTTTTAGCACTTAAGTGGTCTTTTTTATTCGATTTGATACTAAAGTTAGCCAGTGAAAAATTTTGGCATCAAAGTGAGCGCTGTACATGATCTTTGACACTTCTAGTGTCCTTTTACCTTTAGAAATATATCTAACAGAAATTATTCAAAATGAATTATATCATTTAAGGATGTATTTTCTTATGCATTTTTTTTAAGTGAAACGTGTTGGCAAATAGAACTTTAGAGGACAACTCATAGATTAATACTTATCTGTCTACGTGGCAAAACTCTACCAAGCGCCTTGCCACATGGCAATTCAGAGGCAAAGGTCCCCGAGGCAAGCATGGGAATAAACACTCCCTCAACTTCCGTTCTAATTTTTCATAATTTTAATGTCCATTTTTTTAAAATTTAAATATAGAAGTAAGGGAATGAAAAATCGATGAGTCAATAATTATTGGTCGAATGTGGGGCTACATGCTTCCTTGGGCCAAGTCTGGCCCAGATAGCACCCATCATGGTGTGGAGAAGATCTCTTCTCTACATTGGGCCTTGTTGTGAGACGGATTCCAACTTACGTGCAACATGTGAACTTCTTGGAGGATCTCAGTAAATTTGGTATATCTTAAAATTCGTCGAGCGGACGAGAGCACAACTTGTTTAATGAATTATGTCGGAAGACTCGATTGGAACACTGGCTCGTGTGATTGGTCCAATTAAATGAGTCAAATTGGGTGAGCCGAACTCGACTCCGAAATTCTAAACAACTTAAATAGCTTCTTTGAGACGATATAATCTTTTTTTTTTATGGCATTTCGTTGCTGAAAATGTTATGTTTAGTATGATTACTTACAGAAGACCTAAGAACTTCGGAGGAAAAAAAAAAAATAAGATTACTAGCTTAGGTCTATCCTGAGTTATCTAGAAAAAAGATTTTGAGGTCAGCGCGCTAACGAAGTAAAGGATCAATTCCGGATTACATTAGTGCAACTTCCACATGACTCGTTAATTGATCGAGACACATGAGTTACGCGATCGCGACACAAACGCAATTAAGATAACTAACGTAGTCATCTCACGCATTCTTTTGCATCCGAAATCAACACTAGTACCAAGTAATATATGAACTAGCTATGGTTAGAGCTATCTAACGAGTGGGTCACGTTGGGTCGAAAATGATTCAATTCAAAATGAGCTATTTAATCCGTTTTGACTCATTTTTATATAATATAAATCTAGTAATTTATATCCGACCCGATTCATATTATTAAAACACTTACATATTTAATCAAATTTAGAAAAATTAACAACAACTAAGAGAAAGGATCAAAGGTCAACCAAGGTCCATTTTCCTTCTTGTTCATCAATCGAAAATCAAGACAAATTGGGCATTGCGATGAGACATGAAAACACCCAACCCTACTAATGTGCCAGTCAGATCCTAAATCTACGCTTGCGATTAATGTAGAGTAGCCCACTAAACCACAATATAATAGAAGTAATTTTATTGGGCTAACCTCTTAAAAGATGGTGCTAAGGCAACAAAATTGTAATTGCAATATTTGGAACAAAAAATTCTTGATGGAAAAACTATTGTGTGAATACCATTAGAGCTTATTGGACAATCGGACCCTAGATGGGAGGAATACCGAGTTGGCAACCTTGATTTTGCCTAACAAAAGTTTCACACAAGGACTCTCTTGCTCCTAAGGATAAACTACAATTCTCTTCCCCCCCCCTTTTTATCCTCTTTTTGTTTCAAATTTTTTCTCTTTTCTTTTTTCTTCTTTCTCCTTTGTCCACCAGTTGTTGGTCTCAGTGACGACTAATAGCTCGACAATTGGCTACAAATGTGGCAGATCCCAGCTAGCTTGAGGCTTGACTGATCCAAGCGAGCATGAGCTCAAGCTTGAGCTCACCAATGGCCGTCACCATCCAATCGTGGTAGAAGTAGGAGGAAAAAGAAAAAAAAAAGAAGAAAAGAAAGAAAAAAAATAAAACAATAATTATCTAAAATATTTATTTTTTTAAATATTCAGAAAACCTATTTATGACTTACTTAAGATAATTATCTCAAATAACCCATTTATGACTCATTTAAAATCCATAAAGGACCCTTTAAGTTTTTAAGCAGCCTATTTATGATCCACTTAACTTGTTTTAAAAACTTAAAATAACTTATTATAACCCACCACCATTAATTATGACTTAAAACATGATTATAGACCTATTTTGCCACCTCTAGCTATAATATATGGCCAGACATGAGATTTTTCTCACTTGACGGTGTAATCTATACAGTGTGTCTAATGCGTATGAACAAACAAAGGTGGCAAAATAATCAGTTACACGATGGTTGCTTTCAGTACATGGTACTCAAATTCTGTCCATTTCGGATTCTGCCTTCTTAAATTCGCATTATATAGTCCAACAACTCAAGTAAAGTACGTAGTCAAGTTTCACATACTTCGGATGCAAATCATATGCGAATTGCAGAACAGCTCGAATACCAAATAAATTTTGATTGATTGAGCTCGGCTGTAGGCGAATTGAAATCAAATCTAAGTGTATCCTTTCATCAATCAACAAAGAGTGAAAAGAAAGTGGAGTCCGTTTTGGCATTCCTCTTTTGTTAATGGTTGGATTCTATCCTTCGAGATAGCATAACCCTTGCTTCGGGTGCACCTATGAATTGACAGCCATTTTTTCTTACATAGGGCTAATGAGGTGGATCTTTTGAAATAAAATGATTAGTTCCAAAAAGATTTTCGTTTAGTGTACGGGTCACGGCCAACTACTCCTCGACATATATAAATTTTATAATTTATATTTATTTTTTTTTGGAGGATTCAATTTAGCCACTTTGCTACCAGGCTTCAAAAGATGGATATAATTTTTGTTCTCATCGCTTTGTGTTCGCTACACCACTGAGTTTGTAGAAAAAGCGTTGCATGTAAATTGCTTTTTGGGTTGCGTTTATTTCATCTTAGTGGGGTCAATCCAATTTTCTTGCGATTGTTTGGCATTTGAATCATATTAGTTTCGAGTCACTTACTTTTTTTAGACACTCATATTGATTAGGGTGGGCGGATTGAATGAGGGACTTGAGAGGGTGAAAAATCGCCACCTCTACACATAAGCTTGTTTCTTAATAACTAAATGCTGCAACACTTGTTAGCCTTATATCCTGACGATATGGGACATTCGATAGAAAAATTCATACATAAGAAGATTAGGGTTAGCAGCATAAACTGGAATGCTCTAGTGAAAATAAACCAATTTCCACGTTGCAGACTCCTTCTCATCGACCATATTAACCAATTCAAACATGTGGCCAAAAAATTCCTGAGCTGAAAATCATTCTTTTTCTCGAGCTGATCATGCAGATCCCGGGTTGACTTTCTCCATCCATGCGGACAGTTTCGTTTCGGGATACAGACAAGATGAGAAGTTCGTGAAAAGGCCTAAACCTAGGAAAAAGGTTTTGGTGTCTCAACCGTCATATCATTGGAACGATCCAAGGCGTCCCCGAGGCTTTGACAGATCTCTCAACTCTACCAAACCCGCTGGCCCGGTAAAAGTCAACTTCCGTAGCTCCAACTTGCACATGGTGGGGGCATCTAAAGTCATCACCTGTACCACCTTCCCAATCCCGATACACCTGTCCTCTTCGCCACTTGCTTGTCCTCGCCTGCTGGTAATCTAGTTCCCGTCTTTTTGCCTCTCCACGAATGAGGGTCCCTCTGCACAGTTTCCAATTATGTGAATGAGCAGAAGAGACAGAAGGAGTCGTTGGTGAGGGTTTGATCTGTCTGAGATTTAGTCGTGTCCTGGAAACAGTTCCCTTCTCGTGTTTCTCACTGTTAAGCATTAGCAAGTCGATTAGAGACTAAGTGCTTTAGTTTAAGTTAATTTGATGAGCTGTCTGTGATCTCCATTTCTATTTCTTTGTCCGAATTGGGTTGTTTCACCTAATTCTTGCTTGACTCGTGTGGGTAGGACTAGGATGTGCTGCTTTCCTTCTCACACTGTTCTTTTGGGCTGGTAAGCTTTCTTTTCTCATACTTAGAGACGGGAATTACTTTGTCAAGCTTCTTGGTTTATGTGAATTACCCTACACAGACAACTGGAATGAAATTCTTATTCTATCTCTGTGCTATTAGTTAAGCATACTGAATTCGAACTCGTGCAAAGAAGTTTCATAAATGGTCCGTGCATATTTTTGAGATACCCTTTGACCACAACTTAAGCAAATGGACAAAATCATAATTTACAACAATTAAGACAATTGTAAAGTAATTATTGTTCGAAATATGGTGTGTTTTGATGGGTGAATGAGAAATTGTTTCTCAAATAGCATCCTTGAGTTGGAAGTGGGAAACACTAGTCCCACATTGGAAAGAAAGAAGGCTTTCAAATGCTTTATATATGGTTACACTCCTTTGGAGTGGTAACATAACAACAAAGTATTATGCCTCGCGCATAGACGCAGGGGGTGCAAATCTCGGGCCTCAACGAAGGTTCGACGAGGGGCGCGTACGCACAACCCGCATACACGAATGCGGACTAGAAAAATGGGTCTCACGACTAGCCCAGTGTCAGAAGCAACTCGTGCAAGGTTCAGAAGCAGCTCGCGACGCTTAGAAGCTGACCATTTGCGACACTCAGAAGCTCATGCAGGGTTTAGAAGCAGCTCGCGACACTTAGAAGCTGACCATTTGCGACGTTTAGAAGCTGACCATTTGTAACCTTTCAAAGGTTCGACGAGGGGCGCGTATGCACAACCTGCGTACACGAATGCGGACCAGAAAAATGGGTCTCGCGACTAGCCCAGTGTCAGAAGCAACTCGTGCAGGGTTCAGAAGCAGCTCGCGACGCTCAGAAGCTGACCATTTGCGACACTCAGAAGCTGACCATTTGTAATGTTTGGAATGCCATTACATTACGTCAGTTACAAATGGCAGAGTTAATCATCCATTATGCCAAAAACGACAGAATTAATCAACCGTTACATCGTAACAATTACAAACGGCACATTTAATTGTCGGTTATGCTACAACAGTTACAAACGGCAGATTTAATCAGCCGTTATAAACTGTTACGCCATATTATTCCGGAATAATCCCTCTACTCATCTTATAAATAACTGGTTTTCTCGTTCTTGTTGATGCGCGCGAACATTCAGATTCAGACTCAGTGCAAAAGGCTTTTGTTCTCTTCTGTTTTGCTTTGTTTTCTGCTTACTCCATGTATTGATTTTTCGATAGTGTTCAAACACCAATTTCTTCAAGTTCGCCGAAAGCTCTGAGGTTCTGTGCTCACCTTTTAGCTGTTAACCGTTGTATCCTGGGAGACAGACTTTCACGAAACCTCAAGCACAGAGTTGAGGGAACGAATCTGTTTTAAGGAAACTGTGTTGAACACAGGCCTCGGTTTATATCGAGTGTTGATCTCACGATTTCAATTTCGTGTTGAAAAATCTGTTCTATTGCTTATACCGTTCTAAGAATTCTTTTACAAGTGAATCTGAATCGTTCTGGAGTTGATTCTGAACTGATTACCAACAATTATTAAGGAATCTTACATTGAAAATATTCAGACGTAGGGCTGAACTTTTACTCATCTTCCAATAATATAACGACATGTGTCAATTGGGTTGGGAAAAAAATTAAAATTTGATTTTTTTTCTTCTTCCTCCATCTCATAGCATCCACCCTCCCGCAACTGGCTCCACTCCTTGCAATGACGGCAAAGGCATTGCAAGGAAGGCGAATGATGACTGCGAGCACTGCTACTTCGCCCATGGTCGCCAAATCCACTCCTCGATCGGTCTGCCTACACTACTGCGCTTCCACGCCAACCAAGCCGCCATTGTCCTTCCTCGTCCATGGCAGTGATAGGCCTTTGCGTCTAGAGTTGGAACCGCGGAGCCAAGCCATGACAGACCTCATAGCCTTTGAAGTCAACCACCCCTCCGTCGTCTATTCTATTAGGTCGATTTTTTTTTTCTCGCTATTTCTCTTCACAATCACTCGATGCGTATCCTCCTTTTCTAGTTTGCTTTTAAATGAAAAATTCAATGAACTAAAACCATAAGAGAATTAGACACATAATATAAACTCAACGATCCTTCTGTATCACAGGAAAGACCATGCAGATTACAAGCTTGTTTGGCATGACTGTGGTTGAACTGCCGCAGTGCCATGAGTAGCGAAAGTTATGAGTTTGGTAATACACGTTTTGAGGCTGCAAGATCTCAATGTATGTATGTATGTATGTATGTATGTATGTATGTATGTATGTATGTATGTATGATCGTCCGAACGTTATTGAAGGGCATGTTGGAAGAGATGTGGTCTGATCGTGAGCAATTCGACATATGTCAGGTTTACAAAGTTGGCTTTGTCCCCCTTACTTTGGTGAAACAAAAATGTATTTGCATATTTGGCTTGGATCGACTGGCCTTTTGCCAGCTGATTTTGCACCAATTAAAGCCTTGTAAAGTTTTGCCTGGTCTATGTTTTTGTTGGGAGCATAAGATTGCCACTAAATTGAGATATGTACGAGTATGTTCCATGCCATAAATAAGGACAAGTGTCATTAGAGTAGGCCTCCTTCCTTCTATCAAAATTGTTAATATATTGGTTTTTGTATTAATTCACATGTACCTCCATGGAAAATTGACAAAAATATTCCTTGAACTTTGACTCAATGCATAATTCTTTGTCTTTGAACTTTTAATTTATTTCATATAGTCTCAGAACTATTGGTAAATGCTTAATGTAGTCATTCATTTGCTCATAAGGCAAAAAAAAAAAAAGAAGTTTCTTGATGATGTAGATTATTGAATGTTGAGTTGGATTTTTAAAACTAAAGAGTCTATCTGTCCATGAACTTTAGGAAATGAAAAAAAATAGGGCGTTAATATGTCCATCATTATTTGATTATGCTGATTATTATTTGTTGAGTTGAGGTTAATATCTTACTTGGATAATCCATATGTTACTTTTTCCGTTGTACGTCATTCAAACGTAACAAATTGTAAATAACAAAAGGATGACATTGAATACTATAATATAATTTAGGGACTAAATTGAATAGTTACTAAAATTTCAGATATCACATTGAACAAATTAAAATTTCAAGGACATCATTATATATTGGACTAAAATTCATGGATAATTTGTGTCATTATCTATATTTGTAAAATGGTAATAATAATGCCTAATTAGCGAGACTTTTTAAGGGGGTCATGAATATTCTTCTCACCATAAACTTTAAAAATCTTCCGCTTCACTCCCCTCAACTTGTAGGATTCGGATCCCCTAACATAGTAAAACTATGTTAGGGGTGACATAAGCGATTTGAGCCGTCCAATTCAAAAATGGATGGCTCAGATTGATTAATTCAAAATTTTAAAATTCCCGCCAAAATTTTTCCCCCCTTTGAAAAAGTTGATGTGGATCAATTTGGGCCGTCCATTTTGAATTGGACGGCCCGGATCAGGTAATGTCACCCCTAGCATTATGTTAGGGGACTTGTATAGCATTGAAGTTTCTCATCAAAATGGCTCGTTAACTTTTAATGAGACTCTTTCGATAAGTGCATATCCTTACAAATTGGAAAGTTCACGGGGAAAAATGTTACCATTTTCCTAATTTAAGTGACATTTGTATTGTCAGGAGGAGTGGCATTCTAAATAGTTCAAAATATGAGAGGAGTGAAGTAAAACTCTTTCGCTTAATTCTTTTAGGTTACATTTGGTCGTTCGGACTTTTAGTCGGGATAAAACTAAAAAGGATATGATAAGAAATTTATGGATTTTCGTATCCTATCTACTATTTGCTAAACTACGGATTGAGTTTCTTATCTTATCCTATCCTATCTACTATTTCCTGAACTACGGATTAAAATTGGGTATAAAATTGGATATTGGGGATGAACATGTCGAGGCTACTTTTTTTTGGTTTTCCTTCATCCAATCTACACGTAATGCATTGCCAACCAATCTAAGTGACTGTCTTGCTTACATTGCTATGATGTACGTAGAGTTTTTCGATCCAAGTTCCGAGCAGCCGAATGCGACAAGACCTCTGCTTTTGTGCTACTACCATTATTCATTTTCGATGAAAACTGATCTTGATCTTCAATCTTTGTTTTGTTTTCTGAACATGGACGCGCGATACTATCTTGGTATATTCTCTTTTAGGGACAATTAAAAATCTCAAAAAATAATTCTGTTTTTTTTCATTTGATGGAAAAGCATGTGTTTGGTTATTTCGTGATCTCCAGAAGCACATTATTCACACTCACCTCAGAGCTTCTGTTTCCCGTCTGTCCCTTTCTCACATAATTTCTTGACGGTGAGGCCAAATTCACTGACTAATTTCATCAAAAGTGCTCTCTATGCCTCCATACTGCTCGATCACAGTGCCGAAGCCTCACTGGAAAAAAAAGGTTGAAGAAGGTAAGAGTGGACCATCGTGAACAAGGTTTTTCTCAATTTCTGAGCGACGGCGGCGGCGAATCTGGGCGACCGTCCTCAACCGTGAGTGGAGGATCCGCCATCGACAGGCGGGCAATGATCCAACGTGTCTGATGGGCAGCATCGAGAGATCAATGATGGTGGAGCTTCCACTCTCGTTTTCTCTTCATCCATATACCTTTGGGTTCCCATTTTTTGTCTTTAAATTCATATCCTATCCGGGTCTATCCCACCTCCTTAGGTGGGATTCTTTTTATCTGGGTTATATCCGGAGTATATCTGATCATGTTTGAAATTTTTGGTACGCCAAACACCAGATAGAATATAAATTATCATATCATGTGTTTTATCTGGATGACTAAACATAGCCTAGGATCCAAAGTACACTAACCTAGTCATTCCTTAAATATGTACAGTTGAAGGGTGTTCGCGCGATCTGTGATCGGGAATATCTTTCACCGAAATTCGTACTTCGGTTTTTATTTAGAAGGGTTCTGTGGCTCTGTTCTGAATGAAAAAATGGACGAACTGAGTGAACGGGGCAATAACTGATGGAAAGGTGTAGAAATTGGGACGATTTGCAGCTAGAATACTCCTACTTGCAGGAATTGGTAAATAGATTACTGGAATATGAAAGTACAGGTAATGAAAAGTGCGAAGAAAGCTAAAGGTAGGCTGCAAACGGGAACGAAAACTTAAAACTTCAAGGAAAACAGAGTGCTTTTTCTGGATGATTGTGGAGAGATCCTCCTTCCTTTTTCCTGGATACTTATTCTTCTCATGCTCATAACCGTTCGAACAGTTATTCTTTGATTTCAAACCTTCGAATTTTAGCGCTACTACTTGTCTTTTTCAAACCACGATCCTCAAAACTGATTCGTGAAAATTGGGACTCATGTTCTTCGTGGTTCACAACTGCATAAGTAACTTCCCTTTTTTTTTAAAATACTATCTCTCCACTTCAAAAACCTGTTCGCGCCCATGAGTTTTGTTTCGCACTACCCGTCTTTTGGTATGAAGTTTTCACATTGTGTGATATGCTGAACTCAAGTACAGCATTACTTTTATTCGGGAATATCCCTCAATCTTCCCAAATGTTGCGCACAACCCGAACGACAATACGTCGGCTTGTTACTCTGTATGACATTCTCTTTTTGCTTTACTTCGGGATCCTATTTTTCAATTCTCCCGAATGACGCATACATCCCGAATGAACAATGTTGGTTTATCTTCCAGCATAACGTTTTCTTCTCATCGTACTTAGGGATTTATTGATGGTACTCATTTTCGTACACGTCATTTCCAAGACACCAAATTGGGAGGCAATTTTATGGTGTCAACATATGCCCCCTTTTAAAAGAATTAAAAAGTTTAATTCTTTTAAACTCTTAACACGTTTCTCTTTCCCGAACGGTGTCTTTTCTTTTTCTTTCGACAACGTCTTTCTTGTCATCTTAAATACCTATCTTTTCAACTTCTTTCTCCAAACGATGCATCTCGCGTCGTTTCTTCAAAATTCATTTTCCTTCTTTGCATCAAATGACGCTTTTCTCATCGTTTCATCAACTCTTTTCAGATCAGCTATAAAGCTATTTGTCCCAACATAATCAAATTTTTGTCCTATCCTCATTACCTTCGTTTCGTTTTCGCGCTCTCGCCTGATCTTCCTCTTCTCCTCCAGAGCATCCTGTTGAAACCCTAACGACAATCCCTCGTTCTCTCATCAATGGCGTCTCAAGCTTCAAACTTTTTCCATGCAACGGCCCTTGATCGCTTTTCCGACTTCGTGGAATCAGACGATTTGGATGGCCGTCACTACTTCTCTCTGCTAAACAATGACGGTACTGATTCCTTCATCTTAGGTCCTACTGTTTACAATCACTTTTTACTCCCTGAGATCTTCTATGATGTTTTCCCTCGACACATGACCGAGGTTCTTCCTATCCATCATCAACCCATTCAGTTTCATCATTGGGTTTCTCTGTCTCGATTTAGGGATTTTTTCCCTTTTGACCAGTCGTTCTACCAATGGTATTCCCAACTTTCTGCTTCTAAAGCTACACTCTAGGATGAACTCTAGATTCATGATGCCCTTCGCTTTTCCTATTTTGATTTTCGCCTGAACTTCGAATTAATCGGTGCCCTGTCCAGTTTTTGGTCATCATCCACTAATTGCTTCATTTTCCCTTTCGCCTTCATGACTGTAACCCTTCTGGACTTGGCTTGTATTACTGGGCTTAGCCTTTTAGAAGAAGACGTTACTACCCTTTCTGTAAATGCTCATCCAGAGTTTCGTTTGCTCTCGGATTTCGACCTGTCCTACGAGACTTTTCTGAACAAATACTTCAAAAAGGAAGGGGAGGTCACCGAAGAAGAGCACATCGCCTTTTTGCTCTACTGGCTGTGCAAGTTCCTTTTCTGTCACCATGTTATAAGGGTTTCTAAAGATTTTCTATACATAGCCACTACTTTAGCCGCAAGAACCAAGTTAGCTTTGGGCAAGACTGCTCTTGCTCTTCTGTATAGGGGTTTATCTCATGCTGCTTTAGTCACTTCCACTGGTATCTTAGGGGTTTTCAGTGGCCCCCTCTGGATTCTGCAAGTCTGGGCTGCTTTTTATTTTCCATCCTGGTTTTCAGAGTCTCGATTTGGCCAGCCCCTTTCTATCTCTGTACCAGATATCCCTGCTTGCCAAGCATTAAGTCGGGAAGTTGCCCCCCTTAATACCGAATTTTCTTCCTATTTTCGGTATTTCATTACTCAGCTTTACTCTATAGACGCAGAGGCTTTTGATTTTGCCCCTTTTCTTTCTCTCGAGTTCCGTCGGTATCTCCCTGGTTTTTCCAATAACCGCAGTGAGTACTGGCAAGTTGTGTTAACTTCCATCGACCTTCCCCTCAAGATTTCATTCAAAGGTCGACTTATTTCTGGTTTTGAAATTTACTCCCCCCAATATTGTGCTCGGCAATTTGGGCTCACTCAGGGGCCTCCTGTCCCAGCACTCTATACTTTCTCCTTTCCTTCCCTTCCCAAAAAAGTCACTTGCAAATCTTCAGACACCTCTGCCTTCGTCGACCTTAAAGTCGTAATTCGGAGAATATACCGAAAACTTCCTGTATTTCGGTACGAACCAAAACTCGGCTATACCACTCCCGATTTGGTAATCTGGTGGGATGACCATCGTTCCCGTTTCTTTTCTGAGAGTGAGAACCTAGACTCATTCTTGGATTAGAATTTGCGAATATTAGATTCAACCCCTGCAACCGACATGGCACCTAAAGCACTCCCGGCACCAGCATCCACGGGAAAGAAAGGTTAATTAACCTCTCTCTTCTTCATATGTAAGTTATAGGTTTACCTTTTACTTCACATTATTATGTACGTTTGCAGATGGCAAGAGGAAAAGAAAGCGTCACCAAAATCCCCTACTCCTCGAAAGTTATCTTAGAAGAAACCATCACAGAGGATAGGCATCCGCATTTCAGAACCTTCATCTGATAGTTCAGTTCCCGAAGTGCCAATTCGGCTATTGAAGAAACCACGATCAGGTACGGGTAGGTATTTATATTTTCCCGCATTTTATACCGTGGCTATTAAGCTCATCATTTCTAATTTCATTCTTCTGGATATTAGTTCCCACGCAGAAAACACCTACCTCCTCTACTTTTGAACATGCCATCGAGATCCCAGTCGGGACATCCAGGACTCCTGCTCATCCACCTTTGATTGAGCTCGACCCTGTGGAGCCTGAAGTTACTCATCCCGATTCTCCAATGGCATCAGACAGGCTTGCGATTACACTCCCGGGTTTCCTTCCCGAAGAACCTGTTCCTCATAGGGAGCTTACTCTGCCTGAAGAAGTTCTTCCACTTGGTGTGTATTTCTTAACCAACTCCCCCTTTTTTTTTAAAACACTACACCTCTAACTGCTGTTAGGATTCTCGATTTCAGTGATTTCTCTTCCTTCTCTCTGAATTGAAGCCGATCCAGACGTGCCCCAACTCACCAATTTAGCTTCAAATGCTCCCGTAGAATCTCCTCGCGCTCAAAGTATGTAAAATTCATACTTTACTGCAATTAGAAGCTTTTCAAATGTTAACTAACTAATTAACTCCTTTGGATTATAGGACTTCGATCCTTGAAAGCAAAGAAACTAATTTCAACTGTTGAAGTTGTAGATCCCGAAAGTTCTCTTCCTCCGTTGACGCAACCCTCATCATCTCCAAGAGTGTCTGTCATCCCGTCTTCTTCAGAAATTGCAAGTTCGCCGAGGGAGAAGATTCCTCCTCTGTCTGAGTAAGAGAAAGCCAGGCTTGAAAAGGTTTCCCAATTTGACGTAAGGGGACCTATCCCGGTTTTACTGCAAAATATCTTATCGGCAACTTCTCCAGTTTCTGCTCCGGTTGCCAAGGTTAAATGGCAAGAATTCTTAGACCTCCTGGAGCCTGGTTACAACGAGCTGGTTATGGATTCCAAGAAAGAACAAAGAGCCAGAGTGCTTGCCCAAGAGATTTTCTCCGGTAATCCCTCCTACATGCCTTCAATAGAGCTTCAAAACGCCAGTGAAGTATTCCAACTTGGTTTTATCGAAGCAATAGACACAATACGGGTTAATATACACACCCTGCCGTATTTTCTTTCCATGGAACAACCACATTTGGCCACTGAGGATGAGTTGCTCGCATGACGGAATAAGACGCTCTCATTCTTCAAAACCTATAACGCTCCGGAGCAAGAACTTAAAAAACTCAAGAGGAGGAAAGTAGATCTCGAGGCAGCACTCAAGACGATTGAAAATGAAATTCGTCTTCAAGAAGCGAAGAAGGAAGAAGCCTGCATTGCTTGCAGACGGGAGTTCAACAAATTCACTGATTTGACCAAGGAATATGACGTCGGCAAGCACAAAAATCAGGTTGCAGAGAAGAGAAGGAAAGAAATGATGGAACAGAACTTCAACTTCGAATTTCAATTGCGAGCTTTTGTACAAAGAGCTAGACAATTGTTGGATGAGGCTGAATGGTGATTTTATTGATGAGTTCTGTCTTCCCGAATTTTATAATGTTCCCAGTCTCGTGCCTCTAATACTTTCTCTGCCTTGCTACATCATAACTTCTTGATAACTTGACTTCGGGAAGATAACATAAAGGATTAAATCCCTTTTCCAAAAGTTTTCTTCACCTTACTCTTTTCACAACTCAGAGTCAAGAAGATAACAATGATAACAAGCACTGAAACCATTTTCCTGAAAATTCTCATTTACTCACATAATGAATGAAATTCAGGATTATAATGCCATAAGGGATCAAACCTTCTTCCTGAAAAACTGTTTGGCTTGGGCATCCTTGATTTACTTTAAATCGGGAATGTGACACTGTGATGAATCAGAACATATTTCTGAGATCGTTTCACTTTACATCAGTTTGTAATTGAGATTTGAGAAAACGATTCAGCACCAATCAATAGAATTCCCGAAGATGCTTCAACTAACAACTCGAGTAACCTAATTTCGGTACATTAACCTCGCGTGTACTTAATGCCGCACCGAAATCTCTTCCCAAAGTCTCCTCAACCTAAGTCTTGAATAACTTGAATTCAAGAAACTCACCCTGTTAATAACTGAATATTCTCCACACGATCTCACGCTTCCTTGCTATTTCACTCATTCTCAAAGACACCCCCCATGTTCTGATAACTACTTCATTGTCTTGTCCATATATCATCTAGTCATCCTTTTTCAAAAGTATCTCAATTTGAACGTCAGCTTCGATCTTTATTCTACCATGTCTTCCGACGGTTATCATTCCAGTCATGGAGGTAATATTCAGCAACAGTCCTTCATCTGCTCGTTTATGCTTTGTCCGTGATCCATGTTTGATAAATCCAAACAATCACGATTTGATCTTTTGAGGTCCATTTCCTGTTAGTCATTCACCTGATGACGACCGTGATGTCTGGAGACGCCTTCACGAACTTCTTTCCCACGGTTATAGTAGCCTATTCAGATCTCCTAAATTAGAAGAGGAAGTGAACAATCTGACCAATATGCTTCGGGCCAAACTTTTCTTGTTTGTCGACCCATACTTCCTCGATTTGACATGAGAATTTTTCTGTCTTTTTCCTTCCAGCTTGTACACTTCTCGTCTGACCATTGAAAAAATTCATGATCTCAGTCCCATTGTTCAGGAGTTTAGCATCATTGGAGCTCTCATCTTCAATGAATCAATGGAATTATCCAACTTGAGAAAGGAGCATCGTAGAGTTAGTCAAATTAATTCTCAACTCCACTTGGACGTAGATGCTGCTGCCAACATCCGTAATTTCTTTTCAGGGCTTATCCTAGAATATGGAGATTTTCCAATGCTGAGAGATGCCTTGACACAAGCTAAACATTTGGCTGACCACACGTTCAATTTTTATGAAGACACGATCCATGAGATGAATAATCTTGCAGAAATAATCTAGACCAAGACGCATCGCTTGGCTGATTTGGAAGTGCAGCTTGCTACTCTTTAACATGATCTATGCTATCATGCCCATCTTCTAGCTGATTTGCGTGCTTTGGAAACGGACTTGAAAGTCCTATCGGCTAAAATTGGAGCATATTTCCATTTTGTATAACTGTACTCATGTTATTGCTGTATTTCCCAAATCGAAGGATAATATTTCCTTAGATATTTCCCATTGATTGACCGAAGTAACTCTTCTCCATCAATATCCATCAATCTGTATGCATTCCCACTCATCACTTCGGTCACTAAATACGGTCCTTCCTAATTCGGTGCCCATTTGCCGAACTCTGGATCTTGTTGATTAACTGGTAAAATGGTTTTCTATACCAAATCGCCAATAGAGAACCGCTTTACTTTTACTCTTTTATTATAAGCTCGGGCTACTCTCCTCTTTTGTGTCAGTAATCTGTCCAAGGCCATTGCACGAACTTCATCTAAATCGTCAATGTTAATATGCATCTAGTCACGATAGTCTTCGGGAAGTAATTCGCTTTGAAGTTGAACCCTTAAAGACTCCATTGTGATTTCCATCGGTAGCACAGCTTCTTGTCCATATGTAAGCATATATGGACTAACACCTGTACTTGATCTTCTAGAGGTTCGGTAAGCCCACAACACTGTTGACAACAGAGAGTCCCACTTTCTTGGGTTTTCTTCTAGATGCCTCTTGATCAACCCCACAACTATCTTATTTGTAGCTTCGGGTTGTCCATTAGCCTGGGGGTAGTATGGTGTCGAATGCAACATCTTGATTCCTCTTGACCGGGCGAAATTCATCACTTCTCGTCTAGTAAACACGGTACCTTGATCTGCTGTGATAGTCTCAGGCACCCCGAATCGGTGAATGATGTTTTCTTCAATAAATTTGATCACCATACCCTGACTTATGCTCTTATACGAAATTGCCTCCACCCATTTCGTGAAATAATTTGTGGCAAGTAATATGAAACTATGTTTATTAGAGGATGGTGGATAGATCTTACCGATTATGTCCATTGCCCATCCTCTAAATGGCCACTGTTTTATGATCGGGTTAAGCTCCACGGATGGTGCATGTTGCACTGGTCCATGTCTCTGACAGGAATGACAGGCCTTAGCATACTTAGTGCAATCTTGCATCATTGAAGGCCAATGATATCCGTGTCTTTTCAACAACCATCTCTTCTTTATCCCAGCTTGATGTGCTCCACATATTCCTTCATGTACTTCTGCCATGACCAATTTTGCATCGCCTTCATTCAAGCACCGCAGCAACAAACCATTGGAAGATCTGTAATACAATTTTTCTTCCATCAAAATGTATTTCTGAGCTTGCCTTCTTAACTTTTGATCTCTTGAGTTAGGCTCCTTGAGGTATTCCACTATGGGCTTTCTCCAGTCTTCTTTCGGGACTTCTTCGCTCATGGCTATCGGTATCTCTCTTTGCTTAATGGAAGGTACCGATGGCACGATGTTTGAAACCATGCCTGCCATTTCTTTTGATATTTTGTATCCCAAAGCTATATGTGATAATTCATTGGCTTCTTGATTCATTTTCCTCTTAACATGAACCACTTCATAGTCTAAGAACTGACTCAATTGTTTCTTGGCCAAATAGTAATAGCCAATCAAATTTTCATTAAGGCATTGGTAATCTCCATTCAGCTGTTTGATCACTAGTTGGGAATCACCAATTATTTTAACAAACTGGGCATGTAGATCACTTAATATTCCTAACCCGATAACCAGTGCTTCATATTCGGCTTGATTATTTGAACATTCAAAATATAACTTGCAAACGCACCTGGCATATTCTCCCTTGGGAGATATTATGACCAAGCCAACTCCTGAATTGTTGTTAGCACATGATCTATCAAAGTACATGGTCCATGACACAACGAAAGCGAAATGTTGTTTATTTTGTTCACTTTCTCCCATTTGCAAACATGGGTATTCAATAAGGAAATCAGCTATGGCTTACCCTTTCATTGCCTTTAGTGGGACGTATACCAGATCAAACTCAGACAAAATGAACGCCCACTTAGCTACCCGACCTTTTATGATAGGGCGAGACAACATGTATTTTATCACATCCGTCTTGGCAAGCACGTATACAGTAGTTGGCAACAAGTAATGTCTTAATTTCACAGATGCAAAATACAAAGACAAATATAATTTTTCTAGCACGGTATAACGTTTTTCAACATCAGTTAACGTCCTGCTCAAATAATATACCATTTGTTCTTTTCCTTCATCATCTTCTTGTGCCAACATACTCCCGATAGTATTATCGGCAGCTGATATATACAATTTCACCGGCTTACCAAGCTTTAGTGACACTAGAACATGGGGGCTTTATTAAATAATTCTTGATCGCATCAAAAGCCTCATGCTGCTTCTCACTCCAGACAAACATGTCTTTGTCTTTGAGTCTTAGAAGCTGTGACATCGGTTCAATTTTCCCAGATAAATTAGCAATGAACCGACGCAAGAAATTAATCTTTCCAAGTATCATCTGAAGCTGCTTCTTCGACTCAGGTGGTCTTGATTCCATGATGGCCTTCGCTTTGTGCCTATCCACTTCAATTCCTCTTTGGTTAACAAGGAACCTCAAGAAATTCCCAGCTTACACACCGAAGGCACATTTAAGTGGATTCATCTTTAACTTATACTTTCTCATGCGGATGAAGGCCTGCTCCAAGTAATCCAGATGATCATCTCGAGCTGACTTCACAAAAATATCGTCAATGTAAACTTCCATAAACTTCCCGATCATATCATGGAAGATAAAGTTCATTGCCCGCTGATTCGTTGCTCCCGCATTCTTTAACCCGAACGACATGACAATCCATTGGAAAGTCCCAATGGCCCCCGGACACCTAAAGGCTGTTTTCGTGACATCTTCCCGAGCGATGAATATCTGGTTATATCCCGAATGTCCATCCATTAGAGATAACATCTCATTTCCCGATGCCGAGTCAATTAACATGTCTGCTATGGGCATGTGGTACTCGTCTTTCGGAGTAGCAGCATTAAGGTTCCGAAAATCAATACACATTCGTAATTTCCCGTTCTTCTTTTTCACTAGAACTATGTTAGAGATTCATTCCACATACCTGGCTGTCTCGATAAATCTCGCCCTCAGTAATCTTTCAATTTCCTCCTTAATTTTGTCAACCACATCTGGGGCGAACCTTCTCGCTTGCTGTTTATGCGGACGGAATCCCTTTTTAATTGGTAACCTATGCTCAACAACCTCTCTTGATAATCCCGGCATCTCATGGTAATCCCAAGCGAAGTAATCCTTGTATCGGGTAAGCAACTCTACCAACTCATTCCTCATGCCCCTTGGTAGAAGTGCACTTACAAATATGGGTCGGTAATGCTTATCCTTCCCGATATTTATCTCAACCAAAGGGTCTTCAATCTCTATGGACTTGGCCTCCTCTTTAATTAGTGACTCCTCCTATTCTTTGATGCAATATGATGTTTTCTGATCTTGCTGAACCATTTCAGCCAAATATGCCCAGTACCTTATTTCAGTTTCCTGGTAACGATGTATCGACTTCCACAGAGATCTTTCAAGTCTTGAGATGCCAAACTCGATTTAGGGATCCATTCATTCCTTCCCTTACCGAAGCAGCAAAATGCATAAGACCGTAAATCGGTCTCGGGAATCTCCAAAACTCGGTTTCCACTCAACTAGTCTTCGTCTTCTGGATGAATCTCTGTCCATCCTATCGGGATGACTTTCCCGTCTGCCTTGACATACTCTACTTTCTCTCCATTCCAAAATGCCAGCATCTAATGTAACGTAGACGGCACACACTGATTAGCATGAATCCAATCCCTCCCAAGCAACAAATTATACGTGCCATCAGACTCGATCACGAAGAAAGTAGTCCTTGTCGTTTTGGACCCAATAGTAAGATTCACCACAATAACTCCTTTCACGCTTGTCACTTCTCCCAGAAAATCGGATAATTGTACATTTGACGGTGTGATCTCATCATCTTTTTTGCCCAACTTTCTAAAGTATCCGTATGACATTAAATTCAAAGTCGCTCCAGCATCCATAAATATCTTGTCTACGGGTTTTCCATCCACTTTACCGGATATAAGCAATGACTTTAGATGTTTGGCTCTCTCAACTGGGACTTTCTCAAACTCCATTACTTCGTTCTCAGAAAAGTGAAACTCTGCCATAGCCACTTCCCTCTCGAAAATATGTCCTAAATCCTCTTCCACCGTTAAGCTTATCCTGAATTCAGATGGGAGTTTCGCATTTACCATCCCGATTCTTTCTAGATAATCATGCTTTTTCGGCATCTTAGACTTCCATTTCCGAAGTCGATTAGCTTCGTTGCTTTCAGGCTTCATGCAATCTTGCCTGAAACCACGTTCATGCTTAGGGGCTAGCTTTACTGTGAACTGTCCAAAATCTATTGTTGGCCGTTCTTCTCGAACTTTCTTTCCTTGGATCAGCCCTTGGTTTGAACTTTCTCCTTGCTGGTTCGAAGTCACAGCCTCTCCTTCCTTAATTTTCTCTATTTCGGCATCGCTACATTTCCAAACCCAATTCCTTTTCCAATAGTTCGGGACCTTCCTCTCGCTCCGAACATGTTCAAAATACCTTTGCTTGCTCTTCTGCCTTTGGTCCCACCTTTTGATGGTTTGATATGAGGCTTGGCCGGGTGATTTTGCTTCCTTCCATTTTCCTTCGGGAAGATCGTGAGGAATTTTGTAGGTCTTCTTCCTTTCAAGCTTGAATGGAATTGGTTGCAGCATTGGACAATCCTCCCTCTCTTTAATAAAGCCATGTTGAGCTTGAGAGATTCTATTCTCCTTGACTTCTTGTGGTACAGGCTCCGGCGTTGAATCATCAAATTCTTCTCCCCAACCAAACGGTTCAACCGGTAACTGCGGTTCTTTGAGGTTGTCGGGCTTTCCATAATACACAACGTACTCGAACTTTCCACTAGGTTCTCCAAGAAGGCTAACTTCGGGATCTCCATATTGGTAACGCTGCCACAAACTCTTTTCCTTGGTTGATTTGTTTGGAACCTTATTATTCTCACCCCCTTGATTATTACTCTGGCCCGCTTGGACCTTTTTATCCTGTGATGCTTCGGGACGATTTCCCTTCTTGACTTTCTCCGATGCAGGAGGTGGTTGGTCATAAAATTCATCCCCACAACCAGACGGTTCAACTGGTAATGATAGACGTGTGAGGTATTCCAGCTTACTATAGGACACAACATAATCATATTTGCCACTTGGTTCTCCAAGAAGTCCGACATCTGGGTCCCCTTTCTTGTAACGCTGCCACAAACTCTTCTTTTTTATCGGCTTACTTGCAGTCTTACCTACTTCGTCACTTTGAGATTCGCCTTGACTCCTATCAGATTTCCGAACTTGCTAATGACAAAGCTCTTTCTAGTGCTCACAGCGTGCTAACTCGCACCAATCTTCCAATTTTAATTGTGCGCACTGACCGTCCCTCACATGCTCCTGAAAAGAAGTGTTCGGAACTACAATCTCGGATTTGACTTTACTTACCCGTGTTTCCTTTTCAGGTTCACGGCAAAGATTTTGTATTTGAGTTGGCTTTTCTGGTATAATTGCTTCAGGCGTCCTCCGTGTTTGGTTTTCCTTTCTGGGATAGAATCTATTTCTGTATCCTCCCCTGGTCCCACGTACTAAATGACTTATGGAACCATGTCCAAAGCCTCCTTGGGATCTGTTATTTCCCCGAATTAATGAGCCTGAACGGTATCTTCCTCTAATTTCGCGGACCGGATGACTTATGAAATCATTTAAACACTCTCTTCGGGGTCTGATATTTCCCCGAATGAAAGAACCTGATCGGTATCTTCCTCTAGCTCCTCGGACAAACCGATACTCCGACCAATATTAGTCTTGACGATTCATGTCCTGGTGATAATGAGAGCATACACCTTCGATTTGATAACCCGACGGGGTATGAATATTCATCATTCCCGTCATCTTGGGAAAAGGATCTGCATCAACCTCCATTGGTGCTTTTCCCTTATCTTCGGCAAATTTGATCTTGCCTTGCCGAATCGCCTCTTGTATTGTCTTTCTAAAGACAATACAGTTTGTAGTGTTATGGCTAACGGAATGGTGCCACTTGCAGTATCTCTTATTTACCAACTCTTCCTTAGACGGAATTTTCTGTCCTTCAGCCAATTTGATCATTCCATCTTTCAGCAACAGATCAAATATTTCGTCTAACTTGTAAATGTCAAACGAATAACTATTTGATTCTTTTGCTTTTGCCGCTGCTGACCCCTTCATTCTCGCTGGTTTGAGAGCTGGGCACATATACGGTTTATCCAACACCATTGTTGCCACTATTATCTCTTTTTCCTCTTCTTCTTCTATCGGGATGTCCACTTTGGGATTTCCGAACTCCATCAGAGCCTGCCTATTTTCCTTCATTGGCCTTTTATCCTTCTCCTTCAAGAGATGCTTATACTTCGAGACCCTGGTTGTTAACTGAAAAAGGTCATCAAATGTCTGACCCTTAAAATGCTCCCGAAAATTAAACTTCAACCCATTAAACGCAAGATCAGTAAATTCCTTCTCAGTGAGGGATGTCAGGCATCGGTTCCTTGACTTCTTGAATCGAGCAATAAACTGATCTGCAGTTTCACCACCGTATTGGTGCATTCTCACTAAATCAGCTACCGACACTTCGGGTACTGACCGATAAAATTGAGAATGGAACTGCCTTTCCATCTCAGCCCATGTTTGGATCGAGTTTGCTGGTAAATTAGTGTACCAGGTAAATGCTGTCTTAGACAATGACAGGAGAAAGAGCTTGAGCCTCAAGTACTCATTTGTCCCTGTTTCTCCACACTGTGCTAGAAATCGTCCTATATGCTCCACCGTTGACTGGTCTTCTTCACCAGTAAATATCGTAAAGTCTGGCGTTTTAAGTCCCCTCGGATAGGGGATATTGTCCACCAAATCTGGATGCAGCTTCCTATAAACTGGCCTCAGAACACCCTTGTCTACCCCCAACTGCTGGAGCACTATCTCTGCTACTCGATCGGGATTCCATGGTCTCCCATTCTGCTGGTCACCCCATGCCTCTTGCCTCCTAGGATCAACCGGTAAGGGTCTATCAACTCCTTGATTCTCTAGATTAAAGTTAACCGGTGGTACTGGTCTAAAAAGTTGATTCCCCACACTAAATGGATATGCTGGAACTCCCGGGGGTCTCATCGGCTCAAGATTGGGTACATTTGGCATCGGATGTAAATTCTGGACATTTGGGTTGGTTGCATTTCCTTCGGCTGAACCACCTTGTGGGAAGGTATACCCACTTACTCCATTTACGAGATTTATTTGAGTTGGATTCTCCGGTCTTGGTATGATTATAACTGGAGAAGGTTGAAAAGGAAGTCCTCCACTACCCTGACCAACAATAGAGGGACCATACATTGGGGGACAAGGTATAGCCATAGAAGCGTTTACCTGAAAAGGGGGTCCTTCAGACGGTGAACCCGGTCGCGATATGACGTCATTTATCGTATTGACCATCATTGGCTTAATGACATCAATGACATGGCGGACCAAATGGTTGGTCAATTCATTTTGCTGTTCTTCAAACATTCGCTTCATTGTGGCTACCAGTGTAGTATCTGGTGCTAATACACGAGCCTAATCATCCGTCAACTGCCGTGGTATGTCAGCATTAGTTCCACCCACTACATTGGCTGCAGAATGCTCCGACTGGTTACCATCACCTGGATTGTTGGTATTGTCATTCTGACCATCCAATTAGTTCCTTGTTCTTACCATTTTCTCAAAAACTCACCACTCGTGTCCTACCGAGCGTGCCAAAAAGATGTTCACGCGATCTGTGATTGGGAATATCTTTCATCGAAATTCGTACTTCGATTTTTATTTAGAAGGGTTCTGTGGCTCTGTTTTGAATGAAAAAATGGACGAATTGAGTAAACGGGGCAATGACTGATGGAAAGGTGTAGAAATTGGGATGATTTGCGGCTACAATACTCCTACTTGCAGGAATTGGTAAATAGATTACTGGCATATGAAAGTACAGGTAATGAAAAGTGCGAAGAAAGCTAAAGCTAGGCTGCAAACGGGAACGAAAACTTAAAACTTCAAGGAAAACGGAATGTTTTTTTTCTGGATAATTGTGGAGAGATCCTCCTTCCTTTTTCCTGGATACTTATTCTCCTCATGCTCATAACCATTCGAACAGTTATTCTTTGATTTCAAACCTTCGAATTTTAGCGCCACTACTTGTCTTTTTCAAACCACGATCCTCAAAACTGATTCGTGAAAATTGGGACTCATGTTCTTCGTGGTTCACAACTGCATAAGTAACTTCCCTTTTTATTTAAAATACTATCTCTCCACTTCAAAAACTTGTTCGCGCCCATGAGTTTTGCTTCGCACTCCCCGTCTTTCGGTATGAAGTTTTCATACTGTGTGATATGCTGAACTCAAGTACAGCATTACTTTTATTCGGGAATATCCCTCAATCTTCCCGAATGTTGCGCACAACCCGAACGACAATACGTCAGCTTGTTACTCTATATGACATTCTCTTCTTGCTTTACTTCGGGATCCTATCTTTCAATTCTCCCGAATGACGCATACATCCCGAATGAACAATGTTGGTTTATCTTCCAGCATAACGTTTTCTTCTTATCATACTTAGGGATTTATTGATGGTACTCCTTTTCGTACACGTCATCTCCAAGACACTGAATTGGGTGGCAATTTTATGGTGTCAACAAAAGGCATCTAAAAATCTAAAGTTCTGAATTTTCTCCTAGTATATAATATAGTTCTTAAATTTTTAATTTGTTCAATATAGTTTATGAACTTTAACTCAATGTGCAATGTGGTCTACGATCTTTTGATTTGTTCAATGTGATTCATGAAATTTTGGTAAATATTCAATCTAGTTTATAAATTATTAAATCTTTGAATTTTCTAGCTTATGGACTAAATGGAGCATGTGCTAAAAGTTCAAGGACTAAATTGAACAAATTAAAATTTTACGAGTACATTGCAATAGGGTAAAGTTCATGAACTATTTGTGTCATTTTCTCAAATCTAGAAGACTTCGCAACATTCTCTTTAGGGAACATTCCAAATAAAAGCATGAAGTGCTTTGATTTTCTCAACTATGGGCATGAAGTGTCCTTTTTATTCCAAAGGAGGGCACAACGATGGGTTCTTTGTCCCTACGGGAACGGATTGACAAAAGTTTTGAGAGTTCAAGAGAAGGTCACGGCCTAACCTAGGGATTTTTTGTCCTTTTCTTTTTACCGCCCTCACCGGCCGAAACAAAGAAAAAAAAGAAATGACGAAAATGCTCTTGGTCAGGCCATTCATTGAAATAAAAAGGGTACTTCAGACTCTTATTTGAAAAAATCAAAGTACTTCACGCCCTTATTTGGAATTTTTCCTTCTTATTATGATATGCTTTTCTGTTCAATTTATTTACGTACTTAACCTAGGCGTAAGTCAAAAACCTAGTATCTTCTGTAGCTTTCGACACAAGGAGGAGACAGATGAAGACAACTATCATGCAACAAGAATTCGCAATTAATTAATTACCTTTGTCTGCTTACGAGTAGAACATGTATGGACAAGATTGCATTGGTTACTTAAATTCATAGATTACTAGGTTTGGATCCACGAAGTAATCCGCCCGAAGGCATAGAAACTTCTAATCCTCTTGGCTCACTCACAGCAAAAACAAAGCATTCTAAAGTTAGGAAGAAATCAACCCCATTTTGAATTGTTAATTACTCTTTTTTTTTAGGGTAGCGCAACATTGTAACCATTGACATCTAATTTTTATTCATATTTTCTTTTGAAAAATTAATACAAAATCCCTAAAAATTCATAAAATTAAAAAATCAACTTTGAGGACCTTAGCCAAGCTTAGAGAACCAATTTTGACCAAAAAATAAGTTTTCATATTTTTAGTATTTTTCGATATTTTTATTTTCGAAAATTCATAAAAAAATCAAGAAAAAGTGAGAAAATTACAAAATCAACTTTGGAACCCTTGGCCAAGCTTAGAAAACTATTTTTGAGTAAAAAATAAATTTTCCTATTTTTTGTATTTTTTAAAAAATATTTTTTAGAAATTAGGAAAATATTTAGTAAATAATAGCATTTGAGGCTACAAAAATACATAAAAATAGTCAATATTTTTTTTAAAAATCCATTTTGATGTTGGCCATCATCATTTAAAAAATCCAATTCGGGGTCGTGTATTCCTTCAAGAGCATAATTTCGAATCGGGACTAAAAAAATTCAATTTGAGTCAATTTATTTTCATTTTTCACTTTTAAGAGTTGTGACATTGTTTTTTAATATTTTAAATTTTCATCTTGGCCCAATTATACCCAGAATGACTCAATTTTACAAAAGGGCTTTAATTAAATGAGCTTAAATTCAACATGCGGCAGGTATGTCGAAAATTGTGAAGAGATTTGGACATAAAGAAATATCTTTTTTAGGGATTAAATTGTAAATGCTTAAAATTCAAGGACTAGAGTGCAAATACCTAACTCTTGAAGGATTATCTTGCAAATAACAAAAAGAAGAGTTAGTGGAGAAATTAGAATAGAGAAGGAAAGATGGAGAAGAGAAGATGCAGAAGAATGGATGGAGAAAATAAGATAAGAATAGAGAATGGAAGATGGAGAAGAGAAGATGAAGAAGAATGGATGGAGAAAATAAGATATGAATAGAGAAGGGAAGATGGAGATGAAGAAGAGTTAGTAGAGAAATTAGAATGGGAGATAAGAATAGAGAAAGGAAGATGGAGATAAAGAAGAGTTAGTGGAGAGATTAGAATGTGAGATAAAGATGGAGAGTGAAAGATGAAGATGAAGAAGAGTTAGTGGAGGAATTAGAATGGGAGATAGAGTTAGTGGAAAAATTAGAATGGGAGATGGATGAATAGGTTATAAAAGGAGGAAGAGGGCCAAGCCAAGGCTGACTATCCATTGGTGGAGGTCATTTTAAATTTCTGCAATTTAAATTCCTGCACCTTAAACCCCAAAGGAGAGGACTAAGCCAAGGCTGACTATCCATTGGTGGTCTTTATTTATTGTCATTTACTTCCTGTAATTTAATTTTTGAATCACTAAACCCCAAAATGAGTAGCTCGCAGCACTGCACAGAAGTCGTTAACTCACTCCCTCTTTCGGCTTCAGGGAAATACTTAATATTTTGAAAATGCAAAAAAAAAATGTCACTCACGTATATTCTATTTAAAAAAGTGAAAATACAAAAAGAGAAGACTCTACTAGAGCCTTAGGAATAAACCAAGCCTGAGTTGCCAAATTAGGATATCCATGAAATTAAGGTACCGAAAGGGCATTAGTTTTAATTAACTAGTGTAACCAAGTCCCCGAACTCATAATCTCTAGTTCGTAGAAGTAATTTAGTTCTCCCGCTAATTTACTTAGGTTTCTAATCAACCTACCAAAAATGATTAGTGGCGACTCCAAATTTTAAAATCATTTGAACAAAAAACCAAAGTCGCGATTTGGTAGAGCTTGGGAGAGCTCGAACTAGGTTAGTTAATTTAATCAATTAATCTGGTAATCCATTAACCCAAAAATTGAATTTTAGGTCGCGACAGCTTGGCGACTCTACTGGGGACGTGTTCTTAATTTTTGAAAATTTAAGAAGTTAGAGGACTTAGGCCATAAAAACTTCATGGGAATTCATTTGGTCTGATAATTTGTTGGATTCTAACCTTTAGGTGTTAAATGATTTTGCAGATGAGAGTCATAAGGGGTGGAGTGTTTGGCTAACCATTTATTTTGCAGGTTTGGTGTGTGAGAATTGTTTTTTAATTTTTGAAACATTGAAGCGGTGTTTGTATATTAATTGTTGTGCATGATTAATTGTTTTAGCACTATATCACACACTTCCCGTGACCGGACCTAGGTCACTAGTTTTAGGATGGTATTGTGATTTGGTTTTAGCGTTCGACGTGAGATCACGTCAAAAGTTAGCCCAGATTCAATCCCGAATCTCTTTCCAAAAATGAGTTTAAAAGTTAAGCCTCAGGCTTGGTAAGATTACCAAAGTAGTGGTTTTAATTTTTAGCTTGAACAGCCGAAGTAGGGAGGCCCGGCTGATTCTAGTTACGTCGTGGGATCACGGCTAATCTTGATTATGTGCGCGAGATTGTCGCCTTTTCGTAAGTCTTTCACTTCAATTTGTCAGCCTTTAGGGTAGATAGACTAAGATTTAAACTTACGATTCATGTGCATGTCTATGTGATTTACATGGTATTTTTCATGGTGAAAGCAAGTTTTCTAACTTCATCTTGTATTTATTTTTGGTCGATTCATGTTAGGCGTCGGCCAAATTTTAAACTTAATATCATCGTCATTTTTCAAAAGAAAATAAAAATTAAGTTGGTATCCCATTTCTAAAAAATGATGAATGTGAAAAAATCCCTTCGGGGAATTTTGTTGACCAATAAAATGATTTTGTCACATTTTTCCTTAATGTTTCAATGGACCCAAGGTTTTCTCAACAAATTTACCTTGAAAATTCATTCTGAGGAAAAAGGAAATTTTTTCGAGAAATTTTGTAAATATCAAAAGAACTTGTCACATTTTTCCTAAGTTATAAAATCTGTAAGGAAATTCTTTTTGAAGAAATTTACCCATGTTTTTGTGAGAAAAGTTTCTCCGATTTCTCATAAAACGAAGAAACAAAATTGGACTAATCTAGGAGTCATGGATCGACCCCTTTTGGATCGCATACTAATTATTTCCTTTATTTTTGCAGGGAATTATAGGTACCCTAGGCGGGAGCGAAATTAGATTCAACAATACGCCGAAGATAATCATGGGGAATATGAAAGGATGGGTAGTCATCGATACCTCGACCGATAATCCTGGAGGCAAGCAAAGAAGTCATGTATACAGAATTGCGTCAATCAATGGGCTCGTATGAATTATGTATTTTGATGGGGTCGTAAATTTATCGGGCCTGGGGGCGTTTTAATGTATTGAGAGGGGTTTCTGTATTTTTGTTGAAAAAGCACGAAATGCATAAACAGAACTCATAAAGCAAATTCATCTCACGGTGCCTTCTTGATTAAATCAACTAAAGATCTGCCTTGAAATTTACTCGGATTCGAATCAAGTGGAGAACTTTTGAGGATCGGTGTTTTATTAATGAGCATGGCCCACAATCATTCCTCCCAACGCTACAGGCAACCAACACGAATAAGTGGACGCTGAAAGAAATAAAGTATGATTGAAGTGGGGCACGAAACATATGGCCAGGTTTATTGGCATATTAATCGAGTGGTCAGAACAATAAAATGACCAATTGTGGGTTTTACTATGATCGGTAGGGGCCGCCGCCGAATTCTTTTTCCATGTCTTCGATATCATCATCAGAGAGGAGTGATGGCGTCTTACCTTTGTCTGTTAGGTTGTGTATAATCATTTTTACAGTCACCACCTGTCAAGATAAGATATGATTGATGCTATCCTGCCAGTTGAGGCTGGGACATGTTCACTGTATATTTTCGGAGGCACGATTAATAGAGGTGGATTAGATCTAGCAAAGGTGAATGACCTTACGAAGGTTATGCCTAACAGTCCCTCTTCCAGAAGAGAAGATTGCACCGAAGTATGACGGTTCATATGACGTAAAGAAAGTCCTCTTAAAAGGTGCTCTGATTCTAACCAAGTCGGATATTTGTATTGACTCTGATTTCGTAAGGAAACGAAGAGATGGCGCGAAGATAAAAATATAGACATGCAAAACATTCCTTTTATTCCATACATCAACAGGTTTTATAATAGCTCACTAGGGAGGAAAGGTAAAGCCAAACTGGGCCCTGATAACCATTACGAAACAGCTCAACTGACTCTCCAAACAGTTGATGCTCTGGATGCACCGGGCGCTCTCGGGATTAAGCTCTGCGAGCCTAAAGAAGAAGCGATCGCACTTCTCCTTAGCCTAGGCCATACTGGCCTCATAATGCTCGACGGCAAACTCCAGGTCCGGAATCGCCGCCCTCTCAAAAGCAATGTCTGCTGTAATGTCATCAAGTCTCTCCTGCAGCCAACCGCATTTGCACCTCATCACAATATTGCCCGGCTCCTGTTCGGTGTAAGTTCGGACCAAGGCCAGACGGTCCACCAACTTTCCCCTCTCACGAACCAGCCACGAAAGCTGATCGTTGGCAAACTTGAGGGCCTTCTTGTGATTATCAGCCACAAATGTGACTGTTTTCAGACGCTCATGCCGGTCTTGGTAACGAGCTTTCACGACGGCAGTCACAAGGACCGTCTCATAAGCGCGGTTATAGGCAGCCAAAAAATTGATGAAGAGGGTCGAGAAGTTCCGATACTCCTTCCCCAGTTGGGTATCCTCAACAGAAGCAGCGTCCACGGTCCTTAATAAACCGAGGATTTCAGCCTAAACGGTAGAGTTTTGGACTATATGACCATAACATGTACTAAGAAGATTGTAGAGTCTCTCCCACCTAGCCAGGACTTCGGCGGATAAGCTTTGGTTAGGAGAATTGGCCATTTTTTAAAGCAGAATACGAAAGAAAGGGGGAGAGAGGTGAGGCAGATGAGCGGAATGCGAAGATAGTAATCTGCTTTGAAGTAAATATTGATTTTATAGTGACGGTATCAACCAGTCAAGATTTCTCTTATCTACCATTCTCTATTGGCACCACTCTCGTTGGCTCAAATTCTCATCAGATGGCGACCTCAATCCAAGCGAGTCCGAAATCTCCGCAGAAAGTTTGACGAGACATTGCCACTTTGAAAAAGAAGACGGAAAGACGAGCTGAGTGGAAGACACGGCAAACCTTAGCGAAAAGAAGAGAAGGATTGTCTTCATTTGTGAACGGGGAAAAGACCTTACCTGCAACGCCGACGCTTGAGATAGGTGGAAGAAATAATGACAGGAGCCCTACCACTATGAAAAGGATAAAAGAAAACAAACCGTGTAGAAGACATGGCAAAAGGTTGAGAAAGACAGGAATCTTGGAGGGAGCGGTACGATTTATGAACCCATGCCTAAGTTTTAAAAAGAGGCATTCTCCTGAAACATTCATCCATGCTCAGAAAAAGTTTCGAAAGCATACCCGGTCGCTCAGAAAAATTCAGAGTGAGTGAGAATACAAGAGAAGATAGCAGATCTTGAGAAATCATCAACCAAATCGAAGATGTCTCAACCCAATACTCCCGAGAGCTATCATTGCCTGCTGAATATGGGAGAGGAAGAGTTCGAAGCCATGTTTGGAATCGAGCCCATGGAGCCTGGCCCTTCTGCCGACAACGTCCAAGATGTTAGTAAAGATAAGGACAACAATGGTAAGGGTTAAAAGAAGCGTTACCGTCGCCATACTAAGGAACAAGTACAAAGGCTTGAGGATTTCTTCTACACATGCCCTATGCTAGACGGCAAATAGAAAATGGAACTGAGTCAAGAGCTAGGATTTAAGCCTTCACAAATCAAGTTCTGGTTTTAAAATAGGCGAACCCGAATGAAGACTCGTCATGAGCACAACGAAGCCGAGTTTCTAAGAGTTGAAAATGAAAACCTCCGAGCGGAAAACAAGATGTATAAAGAGGCTTTTGACTCCGCCACCTGCCCCAACTGCAACAGCCTCCTCCTCACCTTCGATGAAATGCATGATCTGAGGATCGAAAATGCACGTTTAAGAGGTGAGTTAGACCAATTTATAACAGGATCGAGTTCTATTGGAAGAGGGTACAAAAGGACCAATGCTACTGGATCATCATCAATACCTCCCGAGGAAGAAGGGACAGATCACCACCAAGCGGACATTGACGATGATCTTTTCGGCATAATCAACCAGTTTGATATCGGTAAAGCATTGAGGCTGTGATGCACATGCTCGGCCAGTGACCACTAGACCTTCAATATGGCCGATGCATACCTAATCTGGAATGAAGCCAGCTGATCATGGGAGAGCCTACAGAGGAAGCAGAATCGATCCTGAATGAGTTTTATTTCCTTGCATGATGTGTTTTTCTTTTGTAAGTTATGTAAAAGTAAGTAGTAATAATCCGACTTACCCCTATTAAATGCTTGAATCCGCCACCTCACCAACCCCGGGGAAGAATTAATAGCGAGTAAAAATCCGCATAAACTCGAAGGGTAGTTCCGTATCGTTCCAATTTACCCTCAATTGCTTTAAGTTTTAAAATTAAGCCCCTCCTATTCTTAAGAATTTGCAAATTGACCCGATAACGGTCATGCTCAAATGCGAAGTCCTCATATTGAATGAGACTGGGGGTAAATCTACTCATAAACATTATCGCAAGACGGACAGATTCAAACAAGAAAGAGGCAAGCAAAAGACCCAGCAATCTCACAGATCGGTAATCTTGTATCGTTCTAATTTTTTTGTAATCGTCTCGAGTTCTGAATTACTTCTATTTTTAACAGGGATTTTAAATGGCCTTGAAAAGTATCGTAATGTGAAGTCACCTAATGCAATGCGAAAAGACTGCGTCATCTTGAAGATCAACCTTTAAAAGCGAACCTCCACGAACGCCTACGGTCTTGTGGACCGGATGGCATGGGGAATGACAGTGGTCCGAAACATCCCGAGTTCGATCCCCAAGATTGGGGAATGTTGTAAGTATTGTAAATAAATAAAACAACTTTTTCTCGCATTTCTTTTTGCAGAAAGAAACGGGAATACTCGACGAGCAATACCAAAGTCAGTATTTTGTCATGAGCTTAGCCTAATGTTGAAGTGTCCAGTCAAAGACAAGGGAAACTCAATCCAGTGAACTTGATAAAGGGGTCACGCAAAGCATTCAAGATGAAGGGTAAACCAGTATCGTATCCAATTCATCATTTCTAATACTGACTAACACGTCTTTTTCTCTATTGTTTAACAAGAAATGTCTAACTTGACATACCCACGGAGAAAATCCCGAGTGGTAAAACTGGTAAAGGAGTTGCGCGAAGCACTCAAGGGTAACTTAGTATCGTGTCCAGTTCATCATTTCTAATACTGGCTAACATGTCTCCTTCCTTTTTACAGGGAATATTAAACTAACATCTGATACGTCAAAGAAAACAGCCTTGAGGGGCCAAGTTATGATCGCCTGATGCGATCTGTCTGATGAAATAGGGAAAATCAATGGCGAATCCTGGATCGAAAAGAGGCAAAACCAGAAACAAACTACTCCTCGGCTCGGGGAATAGGTCCCCAACGTGTTTGATCCGCCCACACAGCCAGGGGCAATTTCCATACTTGTACATTGTATTGCCATATTTGCATGATGTTTATGCATTCCATGATTTATGCATGACTGTTTTGCATGTTCAATTTGTCAATTTTGACTACGGGTATAAACTGTACACGATGCATCGAATGTACAAAATGGGGCATGACAAGACGATGAAAGGTGAGCCATTTCTACATACGTCCTGTATTTCCACAGTGAGTTGAGCGGTAGACAGATTCCGCATTCTCCAAGGCAATGGGTTTTCTCGCAAAAGGTACGATAGTCGAAGTGAAGGAGGCATTCATTCTCCATTCCAAACACTTCAGGCAACCATTGACAACCCATTTGAACGGTGATTTCATTTCATAACTCTGTCAAGAACCACCCCACACTGGGGCAAAACAGAGGTAATTCCAACAATACCAGGAGATAAATGGTTAGAAATTCTCTTGCTTGGACTAATATCAATCTTTGAGTATTTCTTTACATGATACTCGAATTTTAATTCAAGTGCTTTAGGATGACGAAGAGTATTTATTTTCTCCATCCTACACACTCATCCTTTGTATAACCCAATTGAGCCTGCAAATTCATTTCTCAAGCCCATGTTGGTGATCCTTGTTTATTTCAAGGTAACGACGACACCTTCCCCCAAGGAGCAGAATTGAAGAAATTGGGCCAATAGAGAATTCTCGAATTAACCCATTTCATATGCTAGACTTTCATGTAATGTCTAGTATCATTTGTTGAAAATCATATTGTTGCTAAAATTTAAAATCACAAGATTGTTAAACAAAAGAAAAAGAAAAACAAGTGTAGCCTAAAGAAAATAGGCATGCTTCCAAACGAAAGGGAGTCGGGAGTAAGAAAAGCAAGGGCTACTCCAAAGAATCTCGGGCAGAAAGAGCAAAGTGCCTATCAAAAGCAAGGCCAATGCCCATATATCTGTAATGAACTTCTGACTTCGAACACACATTTTGAGAATTCCCGAAAAAGGATCCCCAAAGAAGTCAGTTTGCAAAGTGTACAGGAACTACCACCCCTCAGTCAATGGTGGTATTTATTAAAGACAAATTCAGGAAGGTCAAAGATCGGTGACAAGACTGCAATGATCACCAACACCAAGCCCTTCTCATATATTTTTCTGAGCCAAAACGAGCCCTTCGTTTCTCAGACCCAAATCCCGACCTACGTTATGACCTTTGAAAGTCTCTTATGATTAGAGCACTTGAATTAATGTAAGAGTTGAATGGCTTTAAGCATCGCTCAAAGAAGTTCGAGCAAGATTATTTCTCTCTCATTTTGCAGGGTTCTTGACTTGTAAGCCCGGAGCAGATGATGAAGACTCTTTTGTCAATGGCCTTGACTCGAAATGAGTCCTCTTTGATAAGCCTTTGACCCAGCCCACATTACGGTCCTAATCAAGACCTCCAGATTGGCTTGATCGTATTAATTGCGAGATTACTCAAACCCTCGCTGAATGCGATGATGGTAAGGTTGAGTGATTTCTTTTCAAATCCTGCAATCAGGATAAACAAGCCTTTCTCGAGAGTGAGAGAAAGCCCTTTCAGACTGAAGTCCCCATTTAGGTTACATTCGAGGTATTCATGACATGATAACCTCCCTGGACAGAATTGGAAATGTAAACTTGACAAAATAGTCATGCATGATCCACATTATGAGCATACACATATGGTTTTAATTATTGCAAACTCAACTGAATGATTTTGCGTGCACCGATGAACTCATTGATAAAAATGCTTGCACATGTTACTTCTGACACTGTCTAACATGTAGTGCATTCCTGATAGTCGAGTTACCCTACGAGGTCTCGAAATTCATCTAGAGGCTATTGAACAAACAAGCCCTGTTGGCGAATGCTCGCCAAGCATTTTCAAGTGAGTATATCTTTAGCCTGAACCTTTCAATTATGATGATTGTCTCAGTGCTCAAATCCATTACAACACATAAGGTCATTCAGTGAGCAAACAGACATGATACAATCTGTCTGTCTATGCCTCGATCATTAACTCAGAAGATCCAGGTAAGTCTTCTGAACCTTTGCGACTCATGATCAACATGCTCTCATGAAGTCTTCATCAGCTCACGATTGATATAATCTCGTGTTCTCAAGCTTTATCAAATCATGATTGACCAACTCTCGTATTCTTGATCTTTACCTCATCGGTTTATTCCTAAAGTGATGGGACAACAAAAATTGGGTTTGAGCTTCTGCAGGATTTCTGGTTTCCCTAGATCCCAGAATGGCACCCTTCATGGTAAGTGAAATTGGGTTTGAGCGTCTACAGGATTCCTCGTCTTCCCAGATCCCAGAATGGCACCCTTCACGATAAATTAAATCGGGTTTGAGCTTCTGCAAGATTCTTGGTCTTCCCAAATCCCAGAATGGTACCCTTCAAAACACCAAGTCCTTTCTACAGGCACCTAAAGTCCTTTCTACAGGCATACAAAAGTCCTTCTTACAGGCACCTAAGGTCCTTCCTACAGGCACCAAGTCCTTCTTACAGGCACCAAAGTCCTTCTTACTGGCACCAAAGTCCTTTCTACAGGCACCCCAAAGTCCTTTCTATAGGTAACACAAAAGTACTTCTTACAAGTAACCCAAAGTCCTTCTTACAGGCACAAAGTCCTTTCTACGGGCACAAGTCCTTCTTATAGGCATCAAGTCCTTTTTACAGGTATCAAAGTCTTTCTGCAAGCACAAGTCCTTCTTATAGGCGTCAAGTCCTTTTTACATGCATCAAAGTCCTTTCTACAGGCAAACCAGGTCCTTCTTATAGGCACATCAAGTCCTTCTTACAAGCAAACCAAGTCCTTCTTACAGGCGCACAAAGTCCTTCTTACAGGCACACCCGAAGTCCTTCTTACAGGCATTTCCATGGGGTGACCTACCATACGGGTCAAATCTCACTTTAATCGGTAGAATCCTTTCACTAGGAATCTACCATAGGGTGACCTACCAGACAGGTCAAATTTCAATTAAAATTTAATCAGCAGAATCCTTTCGTTAGGAATCTACCATGGGTTGACCTACCATAGGGGTCCAAGCTCAACCACCCTAAGGTTTTCTTATAACGAATAATTAGGTTCTCATTCCACTTTCAGTAGAGTATCCATATCAGGCAACCGCCACACAACGGGCAGGTAAGTACCAAGTAAGCTCACTCCTATATCTCTTCCTCACTTCATAAAAATCTCCTCCAGTCCGATTTGGATCGGAACTTATTACGGAGGGTATTGGAGATCAAGTGTCACAACTCTTTTTATTTCCTTGTGTTGAGTCTATTAGGATTCAGGTGTTATCTCGTCTTTGAAATGGACCTCTACCGAACTTCCTTTCAAAGAGGGGCAGCTGTTGACACCTGATTTTTAATTATCTTTTCTTTTGTAAAATTAATACAAAATCCCTAAAAATTCATAAAATTAAAAAATCAACTTTGAGGGACCTTAGCCAAGCATAGAGAACCAATTTTGACCAAAAAATAATTTTTCATATTTTCAATATTTTTCGATATTTTTATTTTCGAAAATTCATAAAAAAAATCAAGAAAAAATGAGAAAATTACAAAATCAACTTTGGAAGCCTTGGCCAAGCTTAGACAACTATTTTTGAGTAAAAAATAAATTTTCATATTTTTTTTTTATTTTTTTAAAATATATTTTTTAGAAATTAGGAAAATATTTAATAAATAATAGCATTTGAGGCCACAAATGTACATAAAAATAGTCAATATTTTTTTAAATCCCTTTTTATGTTGGCCATCACAAATTTAAAAAATCCAATTCGGGGTCGTGTATTCCTTCACAAGCATAATCTCGAATCAGGCCTAAAAAAATTCAATTTGAGTCAATTTATTTTCATTTTTCACTTTTAGGAGTTGTGATATTGTTTTATAATATTTTAAATTTTCATCTTGGCCCAATTATACCTAGAATGACTCAATTTTATAAAAGGGCTTTAAATAAATGAGCTTAAATTCAACATGCGGCAGGTGTGTCGAAAATTGTGAAGAGATTTGGACATAAAGAAATATCTTTTTTAGGGACTAAATTGTAAATACTTAAAATTTAGGGACTAGAGTGTAAATACCTAACTCTTGAAGGATTATCTTGCAAATAAAAAAAAGAAGAGTTAGTGGAGAAATTAGAATAGAGAAGGAAAGATGGAGAAGAGGAAATAGAGAAAATAAGATAAGAATAGAAAATGGAAGATGGACAAGAGAAGATGAAGAAGAATGGATGGAGAAAATAAGATAAGAATAGAGAAAGGAAGATGGAGATGAAGAAGAGTTAGTAGAGAAATTAGAATGGGAGATAAGAATAGAGAAGGAAAGATGGAGATCAAGAAGAGTTAGTGGAGAGATTAGAATGTGAGATAAAGATGGAGAATGAAAGATGAAGATGAAGAAGAGTTAATGGAGGAATTAGAATGGGAGATAGAGTTAGTGAAAAAATTAGAATGGGAGATGAATGAATATGTTATAAAAGGAGGAAGAAGTGAGTTTGAGAGGGGAATTTTTTTTGGAGAGAAAATTTTGGATGTTTGAGAGGGTTTTGAGAGATTGAAGAAAAATTTGAGAGAAAAAAAATACCAAAAAGAGAGAGAATTTTGAAGATGATGGGAGTTTAAAGCTAGCGGGTTATCATCATCAATTTCTTCATCGATTAACATAAATCAAGAATTCATCCCAGATTTGAAGCTAAGTGTCCCTCTACTCTTTTTTATTTTTTAGTATAAACTAGCCCAAATTTTCTACTTTTCTCCAATTTCCCCATATTTGATTTCAGGCAGGAACCAATTATATCCATCAAGCACTTCTCATAATGCCATTGAAGCTAAGTGCCTCTTTCATTGTTCTAATTTTTAATGTGAATTAAATCATATTTGCTCCATTACTCCATTTCTCTATATTTTTATGTCAGGCAAAGGACAACCCCAAGTCAACGGTAAATCCCATGGAGGTGTAAAATTGGTGCTGACGAGCTCTTGAGTGCCCATTAAATTTTCAATTGATCCGTCGATGAATTTCGGCCCGAATTGTCAAATCAATTCATTTTATTTTAAAAAATTTAAACCCCAGAATGTGAAGGGCAGAGCCCGCTCGCTGGAGGTCATTTTAAATTTCTGCAATTTAAATTCATGCACCTTAAACCCCAAAGGAGAGGGCCAAGCCAAGGCCGAGCTATCTATTAGTGGTCTTTATTTATTGTCATTTACTTCATGTAATTTAATTTTTGAATCACTAAACCCCAAAATGAGTAGCTCGCAGCACTGCACAGAAGTCATTAACTCACTCCCTCTTTCGGCTTCAGGGAAATACTTAATATTTTTAAAATGCCAAAAAAATGTCACTCACGTATATTCCATTTAAAAAAGTGAAAATACAAAAAGAGAAGACTCCACTAGAGCCTTAGGAATAAACCAAGCCTGAGTTGCCAAATTAGGATATCCATGAAATTAAGGTACCGAAAGGGCATTAATTTTAATTAACTAGTGTAACCAAGTCCCCGAACTCATAATCTATAGTTCGTAGAAGTAATTTAGTTCTCCCGCTAATTTACTTAGGTTTCTAATCAACCTACCAAAAAAATGATTAGTGGCGACTCCAAATTTTAAAACCATTTGAACAAAAAACCAAAGTCGCGATTTGGTAGAGCTTGGGAGAGCTCAAACTAGGTTAGTTAATTTAATCAATTAATCTGGTAATCCATTAACCTAAAAATTGAATTTTAGGTCGCGACAGTAACTCTGTTTCGACATATTGTGAGCTAGTTTTCATGATTGACACATCAATGCTTACATAACAAAAATTTTAGATTGAGCCACATCATCGATTTCTCAGGAAATGGGTGGTATTGGTGTCAAAACTATTCTATGGTCATCACTTTGGTGATGAAATACAACCATTCAAGTAGAACAACTTTCAAAAAACAATCACTTAAATAACTCTAACGATTTAGTTAGCTGAAAATTCTGACATGATAATATTCGATTTTTTTTTTATAAAAAAGGTATCAAAGTAATTTTTCGTAAATTATTGACACTAAAGCGATGATCTTTTGCTAAAATACCCTCATGTTTTAAAAATTCACAACTAGAAAGGACGGAGAATGGAAAAATTAAAAGAGAAGATTCTATTTGAGTCCTTCTTCTAAGGGGTGAGTAAATTTAGAGATTTCACCTTCCCTATTGTATTGTTATATGCATACAATTGTTCCTTATTGTCTATATATTCCTTTGTTTTTGTTATCATATTGATATTACACTTTATATCATGAGGAGGATATACCGAATATTCTCTTCTAGATAGTCCATATATATTAGGAAAATTGTCAAAAAAAAGTCCTAAATCTATTGCGCTTTTGCCAATTCAGCTCTAAATCTTTTAATTTTGCCAATTCAATCTAAACCTTTGGCATTTATGCCAATTCAGTCATAATTTTTTTGTAATAATTTAATCATAAACTTTTTATATTTGTATCAATTCGGTCCATCTGACCAATGATGTAACATCAAAGTCTTATCAAAATCCTAGTTTATTCAACGGAGTGCCTGATGGTAAGGTTAGGGCACCATTATCCTTCCATCGATGCAGTGTTACGAGTGAACGGAAGCGCTAGAGTTATTTAATACTATCTGGTAAGTAAATCCGGATAAAAAAGGGCATTGAAAATCTCAATCATCCACGCTCATTTTCAAAGTAAGAAATCACAGGAGTCAAGCTTTTGCATGCGCTAATCAAAACTTTGCCCGTTTGAAAATCCATTTTTTTTTTTTTTGGTCTGTACAGTCCTCCAGGATCCTGTAGTCTTGGTTGGCAAATACTTTGTCCCACCATTAACGACGACATCTCTTGGTTGGGTCGTCGCCTAGAGCACCTCTTGCCTTGAGATTTGCAAATGTCAGCCAAGACAAGATTAGAGGAACTAAGCTAGGACGCAAGATTGTCAAACCCTAACTCGTTTTTCTTTGGTGGAGAAAATCTCTGCTTCCTCTCCTTTCTAGGTTTGCCCGTGATCTGATCAGGTGGAAATTTCTCCTGGCTTTATATAATTAGGGTTTAGAACAGAAACATAAAAGCTGATTGTTTTGTCACTGCTTAATAACATCTCTTTGGTGCCCAAACACACTTGGTTAGAAAAAGTTTTCAACTTTCAAAACATCAGGTACATGCATAAAAAGGAAGTTAGTACCTTGAAAAGTGATCTTGTATTGGGTCTTGTTAACGTGTTTCTAGAGCACTCGTTAAGCGTACTTTAAAGAGAACATATTCGATCTTCAGAGTATTGATTGCGCATATTACCAGAACAGCCATTGCATTACACACCGCAATACTTCCTTATCCAATTGATTGTTGAATATCTATGTTATTTTTGTTGAGAACATCTTTATAAATTGTTGGGGAAATGTGGCCATAAATGTGGGTGCTGAAGAAGACTCCCGGATCCCAATGTGTGGGAGGATTATTAATGGTTAGAAGTCAAATTAGCTTCGTCTCGGAGAACGAAACATGCAATTTCTTTTTGTTATGATGAATATGATGACTAGATCCGTAATAACAGGCTTGTTGTAGTGCGAGTTTCTTTTAAGCCTTATTCTGTGGCCTGCGTAGGTGATTCTAGCCTCGATAGTTTGCTTGAAATTAGCGGGATTTGAATAAACCTTCGATTCTTCAGTTGGGAATCCCTAATTTAAAGGTTTTTATCAGAGTTGTTTTATCCTATAACAGCAGAAACAACACCCGCTGTTGTTGGCATGTCTACAAAGGCGACCTAAAACCCTCTTTGTCCGCCGGAGGGCTAGAACAATGTCGTAACTCCGACCACTTCAAAGTGAACATGACAATATAACTCTGTCCGCTTGATGCAAACACTCGGTTCTACTTCAATTGATTAATGAGTCAAGACCCTTTGATACATAAATTTCGGTACAGTTTCTTTTTGGAATTTTATTCAATGTGAGATACTGGGAAAGTCTTTAGGATACACTAGCATTAGCACGGAAATTGTGTATAGTTTTTTCCGAAGTTTTTTAATGACTTTTATAACTCATCTTCAAATTTGGAAGGGCAAGTCATATGTGAATTTCTAACACTACTTTTCCGAGCAATGAGCTCTTCAAAGTAAAATCGCCAAGGTCTTTATCCAAGTTGGAGCATGGTGATTCGTGTCATTTGTTGTCTTGTCGATAAATGCTTCTTAACTTTATCCTCCACATCTCAACAATCAAAACTTTTCTTGGTCTTAATGGTCCATGAAATTGTGTCTATTGAATCGAGAAAGTTGCCCAACATTCAGACATTACAACTTGGAAGGCGGGTTCCCTTTGCCTTACCTCCCCCTTTACATCAATTTTGTGGAATGTGTACTTGGTGTCTCCTAACCCCCTTTTCTATTCCAAGTTTTGAATTTGGCGTTCATGTTAAAATGAGAGCGAACCAAACCAAATTAAAAGTCAAAAGTTCTATGTGGCATAATCAAAGTGGAGTCACTCATCCTTGAACTTTTGAATTTGAATGCATAGCATCAGGGTGTATATGTTTGAGAAAATAAATGATTTGAAAAATATATTCGTAAAAATGATCACTTGCATCATTTCTAAAAATGAATAAACAGAAAAAATTATATTTCCATTGTCTGCGAAAATGTTTAGACATAAATTATCGTCAATAATGAAAACATTTTTCATTGACCAATTATTTGAAGCAATACAAGCAGTAATTTAAAAATATATATATTTTTTTCCAAAAAATTCACTTTTTGCGGAACAAAGGGAGCCTTGAATTAAGCAAGTTTCAAGAAACAAGGATAGAATACAACTTTCTTCACTATATTCTTATGGATGCTACTCTTTCTAACCATTCTGGTTAACTAACTGGGATTCGCTATTATTGAGATTAGATTACCTTGTGACCTTTTGATATTGGGAGAATTACAGACTCCTCACAGTTTTTGTCATAGATCCTGAAGTATTGTAAATTTGCGTATTTATTTTAAGCATTACCATTTCTCTTCATATCCCTACCTTTTTCCCCTGCTCACAAAAAACACTAACTCACAAAATCCTAACTCTAATCCTCATGGTAACTGTCACAGCACCTTGTAGCCATTGCCGGCACCAACCTTTACGCCACCTGTCGCGGTAAACACACCCCACCATTGGCAATGATCTTGTAGCTTCTCTGTTTATCTGTTTAAGCGTCCCCCCCTCTCTCTCACACACACACACACAAAGACTGTCCAGGATTCTTCACAAAGCCTTTTTTGTTTCCTTGAAAGTTTGATTCAGAGAGAGAGGCAATGGTGGTAGAGGCAGTGCGGTGATAGGTGGTACGAGACTAAAATAGGAAAATGCCGGACATAAGAAAGACATTTTTAAGTCCATGGTATAAAAGCTTTTTTTTTTTCCTGAAAAAACCTACCCTCTCATTCTCCTCTGCAACTCTGAGATTAGAATAATGTGAAAAATGTAGATTTGACAAATTTCTGTATATTTCAATGATATTTAGATATATCGTAATGAAGAGTACATCATCATATGTTTCATGAGATAACTATTTAAAGTAACCTATCATTTATGCATAATCAAATGCAAAAATGGAGAATCCCCTACATATATGCATCATCGAAAGATATAATGAAAAATTAAGAGAGATATCCTAGATATATCTAGGACATACTAAATATTTCTAACACGTTTCCATTGACTCCTCCAAAATTTTCTGGTTCACATTGAAGCTTTTATAAAAGTGGTGAGAGTCAAAAGCCCTTTTCCTTGGAATCTCTTGCTGAAGTTATGAGCAAAGTTTAAAAAAAAAAAAGAAACATCTTTTTCCCACTAGTCTTCTTTGATAGAAAGGCTTTCTTACATCTTGACCCATAACTTATTTTTGACATTTATGTACATTTTCTAAAGTTGTCGGGTTTTGGAATTTTCTTTTTTTTCCTTTCTCTTTATTGGATTTGGGAGGTAACGATGATGAGGATTGTATTTTTTTTTTCCTATGTATGATTGTCGCGACTCTAAAAAAAAACGTGCTTCCTCAGGCTAATGGATTATCAGGTTAATTAAATGACTAACCTAATACGGACTCTCCCAAGCCCTACCAAATCGCAACTTAGATTAATTTAGATGATTTAAAGTTTGGAGTCGCCACTAACCATTTTTTGGTAGGTTGGTTAGATACCTAAATAAAATAGCGGGAGGACTACTTTATTTCTACGAACCAGAGATTAGGATTCGGGGACTTGATTACGCTAGTTGACTGAACTAACACCCTTTCGGTACCTTAATTCCATGAAATATCCTAAGTCGACGACTCAAGCTTGATTGAATTTTACTTTTAGGTTCAAATAAGGTGTTTTTTTTATTTTCACTTTTTAGAATGCAATGCAATGCATGATGAATAAAGACTACACTAAACATGCAAAATGACATGGCAATATCATGAAGAACATGCAGCATGGTAATATGTAATGATGCAAAATTTCGAAAATATATGGGGGAAGTAAATGGGTGATACTTGAAATATGAATGCATGGATACTATATGCTATTTTCCGAAAGACTCGAAAAATATGAATAACATGATAAAACGAATGAGTATACTTTTTTCAGATTTCCAACATGCATGAGATAAAGATATGCGAGTGATTTTTTAAAATATGGAATGCAAGGTTTGGGATACTCGAAACATGAATGAACGTGCATGATGTGCAGGCGTAAAATTCAAAAAAATATGCATGGATATGCCAAGTTTCATTTGAGATTTCTTTTTCAAAAGATATTTTCGATTTGATTCTCCTGAGATTTAAATTTTCCCAAAGATATACTTAATGAGATAAAGCTTTTAGGAAACTTTATCTTCCTAAAGATTTAATTAGATATGGTTTCTAGGAAAACATATCTTACTAAATTTTTTAGGGGATTTCAAGTTTACTAGGAAACCCAAATCTAACAGAATATCAATCCAATCCACAATTTCAAGATAGCAATCCAGATAAATCCAAACTCAATCTCTCATTATTTTTTGAAAAAAAGAAGAGAATAACCAAATCTAAAATCGGCTTTTTGAAAGATAACGAACCGGATCTAAATGATAATAGATCGAGTTGGTTAAATTTCCCGAATTTTTAAACGGAGGATCGTTCCCGAATGGTGACGGGAAGAATCGTCCAAATTCGTTGCCTTTTAGGAAAATAATTTTCCTAATTTAGACTCAGTTACTATTTTTTTTAATTCTAAAAAAAATCGTGTCAAATTTTCGGATTAAGCGAAACAATCGAGAGAGGATTTTAATGAGAAAATTTCAATTTCAAACAAGCGAGCAAATAATCAAACATTACATCCAAACAAATCAGAATATGTGCATCAAAAGATACCTCAAATTGCGATTTTCCTTCCCGGATATAATTCTTGCGCCAAAGAAGGAGTAGATGATGTCCCACAACAAAAAAATCTGATTTTTGAAGTCTGGAACAACTGATTGCACGTTTGCACCACAGCTCACCAAGGTGGACTTTGACCCAAGAAGTGATGTCAAGAAGGACGTGGCAATAGGAGCACCACGCACCAAACTCCAAGGGATTAAAGCTAACCCAAAACTTCAGCAGAAAACCAGCTACAAATCTGGAGCGTCGCTACTGCAGGGATGCCTCAAAGACCGAGGGGTATAGAGCTTCTTCGAGACTGCACAGGAACGTCGACTGAACCGAGGAACCTCGCAGCAAAATCGACCGCGAAACAGGGACAACGGAACAAAGGGTCTTCGCACAGCTACTGAACGTCGGGGTGACGCGCAAGGCTGAGCAGTGAGATCGCCCGCAAGTTTGGACGGCGGAACAGGGGATGGTGTCGCTAAAGGGGAGCAGCTCTCTAATTTTTCCGAAAAAAAAACTTTTCTCTCTCGTCCTTCTCTTGTGGTCGTGTGTATCAAATTCGGTCCTCCCTTCTGAAGTGAGCGAGATCTGCTTTTATAGTGGATATCACTCGTACTCCTTTGGAAAGCCTAAACCTATGGAATCAATTACTGAGATTTGGCTGTAGATTACCGTCGAAAATCAACACGCGAAGGAATCCTTTTGCATGGATCTCTACGAATATCTTTCTTTCCCCCTTCTTTTTTTTTTTATATTTTTCCCTTTTATGGACTCCTTTTCTTTGAGACTAGAATATGACTGAATATATGCTCTTCTCTGCACATGATCTGATTATGAATTCTGCTCGTCAATCACATGTACATATCTTGATTGCTCAAAAGAATAGCTAATGTGCTGACCAAAGATATCCATTCTTGCCTTTTTTTCAAAACTATTCATATGAATTGTATTTTCTATTGACGATCCAATCAGAAGCAACAACATTATACGATAAATGAAACGAAGAATGCAAGTATGAAAATTAAACATTTTTGCTAGGGATCAAAATTGACCCCTAATTTTCTATTTTATGAGACGTCAAAATTTAGGTGTCAACAATGATATATGTGCATATCCGTTATTTACATTGATATGCAAGTCTAGCAAACAATGAATATGATATGAATGGAAACATCCTCATTGTTAATGCGGTTCACCAAGCACTTAATAGGATATAACAAAATCCCCCGCCTACATGTTCTATCTAGTCGTCTCATGACTCAAAATGGAGATAACCAAACATAGCCTAACGTTTGATTGCTCTAAGAGGTTATGCGTGATTTAGGATTAGGAATTTTTGTGTGTTTTTTATGGAACCAAATACCAAAATAGGATTCTATATGCAAAATTGCAGTGGTAGGAATAAAGAATGGGGCAAAGTACAGTTTTGCCCTCTAATAGCAATCCTGTCCAAACAAAAATAATGTGTATGCATAAGGCAGCTTAGGTTTTGTCAGTTGGTCGCTCCAAAAATGCATCTTCTCTTAACTAGAATCTCTTGTAACCCGGAGAAAAGGAAAAAGAGATTCCGATGTCAGCATTCCACAAGAAAGATGTAAACTTCATCCCAGAGAAAAAGAAAAAGAATATTCACATAAGTAATTTATGAACTTTTAATTTATTTAATATAGTCCATAAATTTTAATTCAATATACAACATGGTCTATGAGCTTTTCATAAATATTTAATTTGGTCCTCGAATTATTATATCACTAGATTTAATTTAATTTATGGATTAATTTAAATATGTATAAAAAGTTTAAAAATCACTAAAGCACATGTTATATATTAAGTTAAAATTCAATATTTGTATAAATAACTTAAAAGTTTAATGATTACAAATCGAGGGAAAATATAAAAGCAATTTGTCTCATCTTTTCATAAAGAAAACATTTCTTGATGTCAATGAGGATCATAGCCCCAACGAGAAGCATGCGCTTGTCTTTGACAAGACTGCGCAGAATCCAGTGACTTCCAACGTTGACGTTGGTAATGATCGGATGAGACCGACTCTGTCAAAACAGAAGCTCCCACGTATGCCACGATTGGCGCCCACCCCATTGAAAAATTTTAGCATTAGATTTAGGGCTAAACCTAATCATGTCTCCTTCTATTGACAGAACAGGAAAAGGAAATGTCAAATCTGTTTTTCAGCAATCTCTGTAACACAAAGGAGACATTTCTTTTTTCCGTTTGGGCCAACACAAAGGAGACATGGAAAGGTGAAGAAAAGACCCTTTTTCTTACGTGGGGTGTGTCTCCTCCATTCATGAAGTTTACTTTAAGGAGCACGAAACGCAAGCAGAAAAATCCATGGAAAAAAAGTTGAAAAGAAGACTCCAAAAAGATAAAAAGGCAAAAGAATGCCTTTTCTTCTTTTAAAAACGTGGCTCCTCCTGATGAAAAAGCATCCGATGCTTCCACTCCCACCACTTCCAGATCTCTTTCCTCCTCTCTCAAAAATCCAAACAGAGAGAGACAGAAGGGCTTTGACATTCCAACAATGTTTCTTGTCCTAACCAAATAGACTACCACATTAGTGTTGGAACAGAAGGAGCTTGGGGCTGCTTTGGGACCTGATCAGAGAAGCCCCAAGCTTGAGAACAAACGAACATTAAGAATCTGTTCGGTAACGACTCTATTTTGGAAATAATTTCTTAACAAAATTAACTTTTTCTAATTTCGTTATCGTGAACATAGATGTAGATTTTTTTTTTGTGTTGCATGTTTCTACTTCAAAATTATTCTCTAGTTAACAAAAAATTAACTAATGTTACCAAACATATTTCTGTTATTTTTTCTACTCTCGAGAACAAAATAACATGAATTAGAAAAATAGGAGCATTAAAGCCCGTTTGGTAACAATTTTGCTTCCAAGAATAATTTTTTGAGCATAAATGATATTTTTTTCTAATTCTGTCTTTTGGGAATAAAGAAGTAAAGGTTTTTTTTTTGTCTCTCTTCCAAATCTGTTCCTAGCCAACTAATACGCTCTTAGGAACAGAAGAATTAATTGATATTACAAAATAGATTTCTATCCTTTTTCTATTCTCGAGAATAAAAGAACATGAATTAATGAAATATGAGCATTATCAAATTGGCCTAGGCAAAGTGGTAAAGAATCTTGGCTCAAAAAAAGGGAAAAAAGTGGTAAAGAATCACCCCCACACGGAAGTTTTTACATTACCAAGCACAAACAGATATGAAGTTGTACTTTACCAAAAAAAAAAAAAACAGACATGAAGTTGTTTTTTTTTTAAAACTGTGTTCATTATGATTATGAGCAATTCATGGGCGAAATTAATGGGGGCCTAGGGCTTGACGCAGCAGGGCAGGGCTTTTACTTGGAAGTCAACCCTAGAGGAAGAGCCCTTGCATTGCAGTTGATGAGAAAAGTCCTCTCCCAGGAATTTAATTATGGTTAATTCCACGAAAAACCCAAACTGATAGGCCTGTGATAAATTTACCCAAAATTATTTTTTTGACTACGAAAAACCCAAACTGGTAGACATGTGACAAATTTACCCCAAACTATTTTTTTAATCTCAAAAAACCCCAAACTGGTACATTTGTGACAAATTTATCCCAAACTGATATATTTGCGATAAATTTACCCTCCGTTAATTTTCGTTAAATTACTTAGTTGGATGGCATGTGGCACTTCACGAGTATACTGATTTAGGATTTTTATCCTCTGTTTACCACAAGTTCATCAATTTAGAATTTTTCATGGTACTGATCCAATTTAATAAAGGATAAATTTGTCATAGGTATAATAGTTTGAGGTTTTTCGTGGTAAAAAAAATTAGTTTGGGATAAATTTGTCACAAATGTATTAGTTTAGGATTTTTTATGTAAAAAAATAGTTTAGGGTAAATTTGTCACGAGTGTACCAGTTGGGGTTTTTCATGGTAAAAAAAAATAATTTGGGGTAAATTTGTCATATGCGTACCAGTTTATGGTTTTTCGTGGTAAAAAAAAAGTTTGGGATAAATTTGTCACAGACATACCAATTTGGAATTTTTCGTGGTACTAACTCATTTAATTATGAAGATTGATCTTTTTTGTTTTTGTTTTTTGTTTTTTGGTAAAGTATAAAGATATAATGTAGAAAAGGAGCTATATAAGGACAGCAGTCTAATTACATACAGCCAAGAAAAATCTTCTCCCTCATTTATTCTCTCTGCTGTTCTAGCAGATTTTTGGTCACTCTTTTTGAAATCTTGCCTCCCTGTTTGGTCGCTGTTTTTGAAATCTCGCCTCCCTGTCACCATTTATTTCTTCCATTTCACCCTCATTTTCAACTCTCTCTCTCTCTCTCTGTCTCCCCCTCTCTACCACTCTCTTGTTTGACTTGCAGGTCCTTCCCTCCGGGAGAGGTAAATCACAGAGAGTCAGCCTCTCAAGCCTTGCTCATATCTTCCATATCCACAGAAGCACAAAGACCCTGACTTTTCTAGAGAGAGGGAGAGACTGCAATTTTGATGGGAATCTAGAAATTTTCTTGGAAAGTTTTCCCTCAAGAAACCATGGACTGGGTGCTCCATGAATCATCATCATCACCTTCTTCTTCCTCTCAACGATCCTACTTTCTCCTCCAGCAACCACCACCACCACCACCACCTCCCATTTCTTCTCACTCGGGTGACTTGAGCTTGAGCAACAGGGTCAGCCCGAGCATCCTCCTGATTATCATCATCCTCGCCATCATCTTCTTCGTGTCCGGTCTCCTCCACCTCCTGGTGAGGTTCCTCATGCGGCCACCCAATACGCTCAGAGACCCGGAGGACCCGGACGATGTCACAGCTCTTCAAGGCCAGCTCCAGCAGCTCTTCCACCTCCACGACGCAGGGGTCGACCAGTCCTTCATCGACGCCCTCCCTGTCTTCTTCTACAAAGCCATCATCGGGCTCAAGAACCCCTTCGACTGCGCAGTGTGCCTCTGTGAGTTTGAGCCTGAGGACAAGCTGAGGCTGCTCCCCAAGTGTAGCCATGCCTTTCACATGGAGTGCATAGACACTTGGCTCTTGTCCCACTCCACTTGCCCCTTGTGCAGAGCCAATTTGCTGCCTGATTTCTCTCCTGCCCATATCGGTTCCCCTATTGTTCTCGTTCTTGAATCCGGGAGTGAGAGCTCGAGGGAGCTCGTCGGCCGCGTGAATTCTGGCCTTGGAAGGGCTGACTCGGCATTGTGGACCGATTCCCATCTGGGTTTTCGTGGAGGTTCTGAATTGGGCTCACTCCGCTTTGAATTGCCCGGGAAATCGGGCGAATTCGACCCCAAGGACAAAGAGAGCCTGTCGGTGGTGGCAGGTTCAGGCGAGCGGGTCGTGCCGGTGAAGCTCGGGAAGTTCAGGAATGTGGCGGTTGGTGAAGGGAGTAGTAGCAGCATAAGCAGCAATGTGGACTCTAGGAGGTGCTTCTCGATGGGATCCTTTGCTTATGTGATGGATGAGGCTTCCACATTGCAAGTGCCGATCACGAACCCGAAGAAGAAGCAATCCAGCAAGAAGCCTCACTTGCCACTGACTCCAGGGCACCGGCTGGCGATGTCGGAATGCGGGTCCGAGTCGAGGAGAGACTTCATTGGCTTCGAAGGGATCAAGAATTTGAATCCCCATGGCAAAGTCAATGATCCTCAGGAGAGGAATGAGAACAACGGCTCGAGCATCCGGAAAGAGAGCTTCTCCATATCGAAGATCTGGCTACGAGGGAAGAGGGAGAAGGCGAACCACCCAGGGGCCTGGGACTCGTCGAGGCGGGCGGTCTCTTTCCGGTTTCCGATTAACCGGAATGTGGTGGAGGGTGGGAGCGATCTGAAAGACAATAAAGAAACTGGGGCTGAAATTGGGAGGTGCGAAAACGGAGGGAGCGAGTTGGGTCATGAGGAGGAGATGGACAGCTGCAACAGTTTGGATTCTTTGGCTAACAATCCACCGTCTTTTACAAGGAGGACTCTGCTTTGGCTCATGGGAAGACAGAACAGGGTTGGACACTCATCTTCCTCACCAGACGTCTAGTCTTCTTGCAAAATTCCCCGTTCATTTTTTTTTTCCTTGATTTCAGGTTTTCTTATTTTACCTTTGCCTCACTTTGATCTCTTCTTTGTGGGTGGGCTGAAAATTTTGGAATTTTGTCTCAGAGAGCTCAATAGAAGAAGAAAGTTCCATTAAAACAATCTCAATACAGAACTTAAAGAGTTTTCACTTCAAAACGGGGTGTTACTTTCAGTGCATGGAGTGTGATTTGATTCCTGTCATGTCCTAGGCTTTTGCTTCCTCTGCTCTAGCTTCTGTACAGTATCACCATTCTCAGACATCAGAGAATTCATACATGGAGCTTTTTAGCGTTAGAATGAAGAATCAAACCTTCTGCATCTGACAATAGTCTTTTATTTATTTATTTTTATAATGGGTCATTGCCATCGTCTTCCCTTCTTCGTAATACGAAATTAGATCGGCAGAACGTTTAATAATGTCGAAAAAAACTATATAAAATAGACTGCCCATCAATATCATTAAAAGGTCCATCAGTGGAGCACCGGCTGATACCTCGGAACCCCCATGTACTGACTAGAATAATCAGAATCGCTTTCAGACATTAATAAAAGTTCAAAGGGCAAATTCACCACTTCCATTTTGCTCAGTAGCATGTTACAGCAGCAAAACGTTTCTCAAAAGTTGCTTAAAAGATGACCCGAGATCGTCGAGCTGCTTCGATCACGAATTATACGGAGCCAAACGTATGCGCGGCCTCGCGTCCGTGAGCAAGCGATGATCGCGACATTAGTAGCTGAACTTCAGTAAATTCTCACACAAGTACACGCTGCCGATCAACATTAAAGCGTTAGGTCGTGGAGGAAGAGGGAATTCAAATTGAAATTGAAGTGCTACTGACAGAGAGGCCATTGAATGGGAGTCATGGTGATCTTCTTCAAAAAGCATCGGGGGGCTAAAGACATTGAATAGCTGATGTTAATAAGCTCACGGGAACAGTTGAGGGCCACCGTCTTGGTGTATATGTACGTGCCACCTAACTCGACTTTTTGGTTCCGTGTGATTATCACTGCTTTGAATTCTAATGTCCCCTCCCTTCCTTGCTTCTTCAAGAAATTGAATTATTCCTGGAAAACGAATGGATTTCATCTTTGTTCCCTCCAATTTAGCAAAGAGATCACCGGACTCCAGTACCGGGGACTTAATGTGCCCTCCCTTTTAGATATGCATTGCGTAAGACTTCGACCATAACTTGTATTAAGGGAAAATGAAATAAATAGTCCTCAATGTATAATGTGACCCTTGAGCTTTAAATTTGTTCAATGCGGTCCATGAACTTTAACTAAATTTATAATGTCGTCCTTGAACTTTGGATCTACTCAATATGGTCCTTGAACTTTTGGTACATGTTCAATTTCGGAGCCGAATGAAAATCTTTAACGTTGCTTTTTCTCCTATTAATTCAAGTTTAGGAAAAAGATTGAACATTTTCACAGAGTCCAGAGACTAAATTGAGCATGTACCAAAAGTTCAGAGATCACATTAAACCAATTAAAAGTTTAGGGACGACATTGCATATTGAGTTAAAGTTCAGGGACCATACTGAACAAATTTAAAACTCACGGATAATATTGCACATTGACCCAAGTTCAATGGCTATCTGTGCCACTACCCTTTATATTAATGATGATTTTGAACGTGCTCTACTGTGTCAGTAGGACCCTTCATTCGAGCTACAAGAGGGGAAGTGATCAAATCAAACAAAGAAACGGGGTATTAGAGAGCACCGTGAGAAGAAGTAATGGCCAATCGGGTTAAGGTTGAACTCTCTTGATTTGTTTTCTAATAACGAGCTCGTAGTACTCGCATCCCCATAGTTTCAACAGGCAGAAAACGGATTAACAATGTATAGGATCCCGTGCAATGTCGAGCATGAGTGCGACAATGATCGCAGGATTCCTGATCCAAGCAAGAGTAGAATTGTATCTTTGCGTTACTTCGTTTGTACACCAGATGTGTCAGTTAACCCACGTCTTTCTACTTTGTTCTGGGAGTTGACTTGGGCAGTGAGTTCAATTCAGAACCATCCGAAACCCATGGAGCTGAGCTCAAACTTACGCAAGCATATGGTGTCGCTTAGTACTTAAATTTTTGTCTGTCCTATCCTACACGATGTCGGATAAGGTCATGCCAAAAATGTCCAATGTGAACCACTGATAAATCCCTATTATGTGGATGGTCTTTTATATATATATATATATATATATATATATTTTATTGAGAAAATTTCCAAAACACGAGCTTTCAAGGTGGTAGTTTGAGTGGTTACGATTTTTTATTTATCCCATCTATTCCATGACCAGAATGGGCGATGCATGTTACACCATGATTTTGAATCAAAAGAGATATTTCAAGAAATGGCATATCTATCCAAGTGAAGCTACTATTTGTGAATCACCCTTCCGGAGTTCTGGAATAGTGTCAATTCAGGTGTAAATATCTTGTATTTATGTCAATTTAGTCCATTTGGCTGGTCGATACTAACGTGACATGGGTAGAACTGATGTAGTCAATTTTCAATAATATTTCAATAATTTTTAATTTTTTAATTTAATCTTTCTTTATTATTTCTTTTTTCTTTCTTTCTTATTCCTCTATCCGGCTATCGAGAGTGGAGGCTGGAGAGGCACGACCTCACCAACCATAAGCAAGGCTGGCCTCGCCATGGCTAGGTGAGGCTCAACCTCACCTAGCAACAGCGAGGTCTACCCTTGCCAAGCCTGGTAACGCTTGACCTCGCTTGACTTTGCTATTGCTAGGCGAGGTTGGCCTCGCTAGTGCTATGCTTGGCGGTTGGCTAGAGGTAGAAGGAAGGGGGAAAAATGAAAAAGATAAGAAAAAAGAAAAAAAAATAAATAAGAAATTAAAAATAGTAAAATATTATTAAAAATTGGTCATGTTAGTATCACTTGCAGTTGTTCTTGTATTTCAAATTTTTTCCAATTATATTTCCATTTGAAAATTGAAACTGTTTATAAAATGCATTGTGAAAATGCTTTTTTCAAGCAGACATAAGGAGGATATATTTTTTCTTCCTAATGAAAGTGTCTTTTAATTATTTTTTATTAAAGAAAAGCATGAAGTCACAATTTCCATTCCTTAAACAGAGCTCTATTTTCACTTGTACTGTTTCTTTTTTTTTTTTAAGATCTCAGTGGAATTAGAGGCCCCCATAGACAAGAATATACAGTTGAAATTGCTTTGCTCTTTATAAAAAGAGTAGTCTTTCTCAAGAAATTTAAGGGCGTGCATGACGACACTCATGTAGTAGAATTTTTGATATTTTTGAAGCAAAAATTTATTTGGTAATGTAACTTCTAGAGCAAAAATCTATTTGGTTTTGTAATTTTAATTTTCTACTTCTGAAGCATTTTGTTTCACTTCAAAAGTAGTTTTGAAGCCACTTGAAGAAGAAAAAAATATTTCTCTCTAGAAGTAGAAAAATCAATCTCTGTTTAGAAGTAAAAGTGGAAATATCAACTTTTGGCTCGAAGTTGATTTCTTAAGTAGAAGTGCTGTCATAGTTCTAAGAATTTTAAGTCTATTTGGTAAAGTTGTCTCTATATTATTGTTGCATCATTTTTTTTTAGCAGATAAGAATTACTGACGTGAAAAAAGAAATCTTCTTATAAAGAAATTTCAACAAGTAAATATGAAGGGAGAACCCAAAAGCAGAATACGCGGCAACTTCTCCAAAAAGGAGAAGCTACGGGAGAGGCATCGGGAAAATACTTCACGTGTTTGTCACGACTAACAAGGGATGACTCGTTGATCATAGTATTTGTGTTCTATATTTATTATCTTATGTACTGCTTAAAATTTGAAGTCGCTCATTTTTAATTGTTTTTTATAATATGTCATGGCGGTAAAAGGTGCTCTCATTTCTTTTTTTTCTTTTTTTTTTCTTTTTAGAATTAGGAAATGTTAAATAAACATGATAAAAGGAAGTGTTAACATTACAGAAAAATCCAAATGGATGCATTTGTAATAAATTTACTTGAACTATATCCTAAATTTGTATACATATGACAAATTTATCTAAAAAAAATCTCAAACTGGTATACTTGTGATAAATTTATCTCGAGATAATTTTTTGACCACTAAAATCTCCTAATTGATACACTTGTGATAAATATACTCTTAGTTAATTTTTGTTAAAATCTACCATTAAATTGTTAAGTTAAATGGCACATTGCAGTTTTTTTTTTTGTCAAAGGCACATTGCAGTTTTTTTTTTTGTCAAAGACACATTGCAGTTGACGGCTATACCAGTTTGGGATTTTACCCTCCATTTGTCATAAGTATACCAATTTGAGATTTTTCATAGTATTAACCTAGTTTAATGTAAGCTAACGGAGGATAAATTTATCATAGGTATAACAGGTTGGAGTTTTTGATGGTTAAAAAATTATTTTGGAGTAAATCTGTTACAAATATATTTAGGATTTATTGTGGTAAAAAAAATAGCTTAGGAAAAATTTATCACATGTATATTAGTTTAGAGTTTTTGTGGTTAAAAATTATTTTGTGGTAAATTTATCATAAGTTGCTTTTCCGAAAATATTTGTGATGAAAGATCTTTCACTAACAAGTGTAGAGTTCTTAGATTTATTATTTAAATAGGCTCTTGCAGCGATTTCAGATAGGAAGTAAGTAAATGGAAAAAAATGATAAACACTGCGATAAGTAAAGTACAGGAATGGTAAATACTTGACAAGATAAATTGCAGTGCAAAAGATAGGTTTTTTTGATTGATTGATTGAGGATCCTTTACAAAGAAATGTCGCTCACTATTTATATATAGGCAAGTAGAAGATAAAATCATTATTAGCAGTTTCTTCACGTTTATATTATCCCAAAACTTTCGGATCTGCCTCGATAACTACTTCCTTATCCCTAAGATGGTTTGAATGCATACCCAATTGCTCCACATAATCATCGACATCACGTACCGACATAATCGTGTCACCAATGTTTTCCTTGAATTGGGATTTGGTATCGTATCTTGGTTGCCAATATCCAATTCTTATTAGGCCTTTTGACTCCCATGGGCTTTAAGGTCCAAACTAATTTTTGGTGTCAATATATGCCTCCTTCAAAAGGATTAATATAATTAATTCTTTTGAGCCTCGTCCAACAAATGGACATGTTGGACTTTTATTACCACCTCATTAAAATGGGTTCTTTTGTCGTATTGTTTAAGATGTACCTCGTTTATCGTGGCCTCATCATTGCGAGCTCATAATGATTCAAAGCATTTCTTGGGATTTTACACCCTTTTAAACTTTTGAAATCGAATTTCAAGATATGATTTTTACTTAGATTGCATTCTCTTCTGCAATTTTTAATCTCGAGAAACCCTAAACCATTTCCATGGTCATGAATAACCAACAAACTTCTTTGCCAGAAGATTACATCTCTCAGTAGGAACCTTAATCAATGGCAAGGGTAAAGGTTTAGTTGTAGGTTCTTTGCTTACCTTCGATAAATTGGACCCTCTACGAGTGATGTTGGATCCTTGCTTTATCAAGCCTAGCGTCCCTCTATCTGTCTGGGGTTGTTTCCTTAGATGCAAAGATGAGAAATTATCTTTTCAGCAAGCCAAACTCAACGGATCAATGTGATCATCATCATCACGCTTCAAGTCCTTCTTTTCCTTTGATTCCAATTTCTTCTAATGGTACAATAGGATTAGAATTACAAAAGTGCATGGTTGGCACGGGGTTGAAATTGATGAGACATTTGAATTTTATTATTTTGACTGGAGGCTACATCATAATTTACTAGGGGCTTTTGCCAGTTTTTGGTTGCTATCCATAAACTGTTTCTTCTTTCAGTCAGGTCCAAAATCGATCACCTTTTTGGACATGTTTACCACTATTGAACTTAGCCCTCTCAGTGAAGACCCATGTCAAAGCAACTTATTTGAATGCCCTTCCGCATTTTCTTTTAAGGACTCTGCCTATGGACCTTTTATTATCTAGCAAATGAAAATATCGGGTGAAGTTTCTCCAACCGAACATACTGCTTTTCTCTTGGTTTGGTTTACCAAGTTTCTATTTCTCCATTTGGCTCTACAAGTGCGTAAAGGCTTGTGTCATTTGGTTTATCACATATGTCAAGGGAGACACTTCACACTTGAAAAACTTGCCTTAGCTTCTCTCTACAAAGGCTTGAATTTCGCTTCCCTATCCATGTAGGAAAATACAACCGATAACTTCTATAGCCCACTATGGGTTCTATAAGCTTGGGTGAAGCTTTATTGCCTCTTTTTGTTTTCTAAAGAGACAATCTGTCTTCCTCGAGGGAATAAGCTTGATCCCTTCTTTCCTGATTCTTGGGGAGTTAAGCACTTAACATCTAAACTTTTACCAGTTCCCTTAAGATAGAGGTGGCCACGGTTCGGAACCGCCGGTTCCGGTTCCGGACTATCATGAACCGGCGGTTCGGGCCGGTTCAAGGGCCGGTTCCGTCCGGTTCAAACCGATTTTCAAATAAAACTTTAAGAAATAAAAAAATTTTAAATAATGAATTATGAAATAAAAAAGATAAAATTATGAAATAATAAATTTTCAAATACAAATTGTAATCAAATTTATGGATCGGGGAAAAAAAAAGGGAGGGAAGAAAGGGCTTGAACTTAATGAATTATCATTAAGCGCCTACATATCTTCTTGGGGATAGAAGAATCAAAGCCCATGTAGTTCTTTTACCTTTGATAACCCCATACTTACCTCATCATCAATCGTCGCTACCCGTGGCGGTGGTACCCATGGCGGTGATATCTTCGTCATTGAAGAATTCGGCTTCGTTGTTGCGATCCATTTCTTGTTGTCGATATGCCGCCTTTGTCCAATCATCGACACAAATTTGAACTTCAACTGAATCCGGAGATAATCTCGAACGTCGATCATCCAAAATATTACCTCCAATACTAAATGCTTGTTCAACCGCAACGGTTGAGCAAGGGGTTGCTAAAATCTCTTTTGCAATGTGAGCTAATACTGGAAATTGAGTTGAATGATTATTCCACCACTTTAGAATTTGAAAATCAATGCCGTCTGATTGAGGAAACTCAAATTCAGTAGTTAAATAAATTTCTATTTCAGAAATATTTCCCATTATTCCCTTTTGTCTTTTTTGTCTATTTATTAGATTTCTAGACCCTCTACCTAGGTGCTTACCTTGCATGCCACTAACTTGGGAAGAAGTTCCACTATCACCAACTATATTATATCTATTACAAAAATCATTATACAATTTTACTATTATATCTTTAACTTCTTTTTCTATATCTCTAATATTTATAGTTTCAATCAAATGTAAACACTCATAGTATGAATTCAAATCATCAAGTAAGCCCTCCATTTTCGTACGTGGATCCAAAACACAAGCAACCAAATAGATAATAGGAATTTTGGTATAATATTGCATCCATTTCGTTCGCATTGCTATAATAGTTGGACCTAATTGATTATCGCCTTCATTTTCTTGAAAAATATCAACAATATTTAGACACTCTGTTAAAAATAAATGTGTAGTAGGATAATAAACACCGGATAAAGTATAAGTTGCATTATTAAAAACTTTTAACAAATCTAAAATTCTTTTGCAAATATCCCACTCTTGTGGGTATAAATTACTTTGAGGAACATAATTCGCAAAAAATGTACATAATAATTCTTTATATGAAAAAGATTGATTAAGCAACTCGTATGTAGAATTCCAACGATGTGGAACATCTCTTGGAAATTTTTTTGGTTTTTTTCCATTTTGTTTACAAAATTTACCCCATTCTCTAATAACTTGGGAATGTTTTTCATAAATATGTAATTGCTGTTTTTATTAGACGAAGAGCATCTTCAAGAGTTCGTAAACCATCTTGTACGCATAAATTTAAAACATGGCAAGCACATCTAATGTGAAAAAAATTTCCACCAAAAGCGGGTTTACAAATTGTTTCTAACTCGCGAACAGAAGCAGTATTTAACGCGGTATTATCAAAACCAATTGAAAAATTTTTATTAACCAATAAATATTCTTCTAAAACTTGCTTAATTATTCTATAAATATTATGTGCCGTATGCGATTCATCAAAAACTCGAAATGCAATAATTATTTTTTGAATGTTCCATTTATCGTCTATCCAATGACATGTAATACCCATATAATAATGAGTTTGCCAAGGATCACTCCAAATGTCGCTACCTATATGCACACGTCCATTGAAAAATGCAAAAAAATTTCTCAAATCATCTTTTCCTTTTTTATAAAGTTTAAACATTTGGCGTTCAACCGTATTTCTCGAAACGGGTTTTGCTTATGGAGTACATGCATTTTGTACAAAAGTATTAAAACCAAAATTTTCACCAAAATTAAACGCTAAATGTTCAACGGTAATAAATTTAGCAAGTTCTTCCTCATAATTATTTCTATCGTAACGAAATAAATTAGAAGTGTTAGAATCGACAAACTTGGGAATTTGTTGTTGCCTCGTGTCGATCCCGAATTCCGTTGGATGTTTTGACGCCAAATGTCGACGATATGTTCCATAGCCGCTTCCAGTCGTAAACCTGTATACTTTTTTGCAATGGTTACATATGAGATTGTAGTCGTTACCTTCTAAATGTTACTTGGTGAAGTGTTGTCATATGATGGATGCACTCCCTCGACTCATTTCTTTTGTTGTTGATGCTTTTTCGGTATTGGTAGTTGGTTGTAGACTTTCTTGCATCGGGATGTGATCGACATTAGGAATAACGTTGATATCATCTTCGTCATCGTATCCCCAATGTGCATACTCACGAGGATCATGAGAATAATTGGATTCTTCGGGAATCATCGGGCTCTTTCCTTTTCCACTAGCCATTTTTTGAGAGAATTGAGCGGAAGAAATTGAGCGAATTTGAGAGAATTTGAGCGAAGTTGAGAGAATTTGAGAGAATTTGAGAAATGAGAGAAATGAGAGAATTTGAGAGAAGTTGTGAGGAAAAATGAAAGGTGAAGATGGATATTTATAATGGTTATAGTTATTTTTTAAATTAAAAAAAATTATTTAATAATTATTAAAAAAAAAACTAATAAACGGCTATATAGCCGTTCTGTCAACCAAACGGCTATATTATAGCTGTTTGCAATGGCTATAATATAGCCGTTTGGGCCGGGCCGGTTTGGGAAAATTACAACCAGGAACCGACCCGTCCCACACGGGCCGGTTCCGGTTCGCAATGAACCGGCCCGTTGATCGGGCGGGTTCCGGGTTTGACCCGTGCCGGTTCCGGGCCGGAACTGGCCCGTGGCCATCTCTACCTTAAGATGTTCGAGTTTTAAACATTTCTTCAGTATAGTCCATCATGGATCATTATCGTCATCTAATCTTTTCCATTTTTGGAATTCTGAATTTGCTGAGTTATTCAATTTCTCTGATATCAACCAAATATCCTAGCTTTCTGGTTTAACTCTTACTGATCTCTCTCTTAGACTCTCTACCAAAGGCAAGCTCAAAATAGGTCTAGAAATCTATTCCCTTTAATATTATGCCTGCCAATTTAGGCTTGTTCAAGGCTTTCCCTTGCCCATGTTGTACTCAATGGAGTATCCTTTCAATGTAAAGAATAGCGACATTATTTTAGATAAAGTTGACCCTATCAAGTGTTGCTATTCAATCACAATGAGGATTCTCAACAATCATAAAATGGCCCCATTCACACCCCGTCCTGATGTAGCTACAGTATTCTCTAGTTGGTGGGCTAAATATCGGGCCATAGAGTTCCAAGGTAGACAATTCTTTTGTTTTGAGTAAAATTCAAATCAATCGAGCAATCCCTTTCACTAACACTTCAGAAGGCTAGATTGATCTCTCTAGGTAAAACTCTTAGAGTATCAAAAAGGAAAATTTCAATTGGTAATTTGCCATTGAATTTCCTATATCGAAATCTTTTGACCATCCTTAACTTGTTTGGGACTTCTTCTCCTATAGATGTTAACCAAATTGGCCTTGCCCCAGTCAAAATAGAGGATTCCAATCAATTCAAACAGAATAAGCCTGCTTCAACGACTTCAAGACACAAGTCAAACTCACCAGAAACACATTCATCTATACTAACAAGTTCGGCAGCTGACCTTGGTGATTTCTTGATTGATCCATCCGAGATCAATTTTGAATCGATAGCTTAGAAGCTCTCCAAGAAAAACTCCCCAGAAGGTTTTGAAGTTGTAGGATAAGAGAACTCTCATCATCCTACCAACTTTGCTGAGTAACCTCAGCCCAATTTTGTTGTCTCGAGCACATTATGTGCATGGTATGACTTTCTTTTTATCAAATATCTACCTTCCTACCAACACTCTCCCTATCAACAAGGTTATTATTGATCCTATGTTTGAGACTCGAGTAGTACTTCAAGATATACCCAAAAAGGTAAATGAATCACCATCTCATCGACCTGGTTAAAAAAAAATCTATATCAAGGATCAACCTGTAGATTACAAAGACTCAGGACAAGTCCCTTATTACCAAAGAGGTTTCAAATCAAATTCGGGTAGATTTTAAAATCATTTGTGGTCTTATAATCTTGTCTGCCTATTTTAAGTTCTTTGTTTCTTATTTTATTAGGCTGAATTTTGGATGCCACTTCCTCTAGATGTCGGGTCAACCACCGGGATAGAAGAACATCAACAACTCTTTAGCGAAAAAGAAACAGAAATGCTTAAAAGATGGGCGGACATATCCGATGTCAAGCCTCCTTTGCCCACACCTATCAAAATTAAGGAACCAATAACTGATGTCATGAAAACTTACTAGCAAGAGGTCCTTGCCCTTATCGATGGTGATTTTGCCTCTATCCTTTCTCATTTTGAAATAGAATATAGATTCTGGGAACTGATCATGGCACTCGGCAACATTGACACTTTTCTTACCAAAACTCTTGAATTCATTGCCTTTTGCTCCAATTTCATAGTTCAGCTAACAATTGGGTGGGACCAGTATAAGTATAGCTGAGATCGTCTATAGTATCCTACCAAAACTGACAGAGTGGCTACATACTAACCTGAACTCTTTAACCATAAAAAAGATAAGCTCCACAGACATTTTGCATAATATGAAGCTCTGTATGCCCAATATTGTATTATTTAGGGAGAAATTCAGTCCCTCGAATTTTAACTTTCTGAAGTATGAAGACCAAAATTTCCATCAAATTAAGTTTACAAGAAAAATAGCTAATTACATATGTGGAATAGTAGTGATTGAGCTTTGAGGTGTCAAATTAATGACACGATGGTTGTTGAACGAAATGAAGTGATGAATGTGGTAATCGTCGAACGAGAGGACAAGATCATCTAGCTTGTACTTTTGGTCTTGAGTTGATCCATGTAGAATTAGGAAATTACAAAGGCGATTTTAAATGGCGGGCATGGTGGTATTAATATGAGAAATCGATAGATGATTATTATTGGTTTTGAGTTTTGTGGAATTAGTTTGGTTGAACCCGATCTTGGACGCCACCGACTCACCTCTAACTCCACCGATTTACCTCTCTTCTACCACTTTAACCTCCCTCCCTCTCTATAAGAGAACTTAATTTTTTTTCTCTCTCCTCATTTTCTCTCTTCTTCATGGTGGATAACCTCCCTCTTCCTCTCTAGCTCTCTCAACCTCTCTCTCTTGTGTACACCCTCCCCGTTCTCATGTAGCCTGACGTTGCAGCCCTTCCTCAAGCTCGACATTGGTGACGACCTTCCTCAATTTAGCCCCTCTATCGCTCCACTACCATCTCGCTCGCCCTTTTGTTTTCCCTTCGATCATGCGATACCCAAAGAAGAAGGATGCTACCTGAGTTTATTTGATTGGTGAATTTAGTTCCATTTGCTTTGAGCATTATTCTTAGACAAATAAACTCCTAATCTTGTGACTGGGTTGTCCTTTGACTATTTGATTGAGTGTGAATGACTGATCTTGAAAGTGGGTATGGTGAGTGAACCATAGGCTTGCATGGCAGGGAAGATGCCCTTGCGTGTTTGATCTATTGATTAAGTTAGCACCTCTGGGTCTTGGGTAACTCAATTGTATGAATGGATCGTCTTATTTGATATTGGTTAGAAATGAATTGAAGTTGGATGGCGAGTGAGTATGTGGACGTGAACACTTGTTTTAGCGTAGCTCCATTTTCTCGAGCATAAGACCAGAGCAAGTAGATTTCTAACTTTACTACTAACATGTCTGTTGATCACTCGATTTAGTGTAAAATATAAATTGGAATATAGATATGTTGAGTTAAAGTTGTGCTTGCATTGATAGGAAACATGCCTTGCTGCTTGACTATATTATTTGTATTGGAGTATATAAATCTTGGACAAGTCATTTGTATGGGTTAATTATCTTGTTCATCACTATGATGGTGCAAACAAGAGTAGTCTGGCTTGTGCATGTTTGACTATGAGGTCGTGTGGTCGCGTGGTGTATTTGGAGTCTTGTGGTCTTGAATTATCGAGTAGTGTTGTCGGAATGCATCACATATAAATATTAAGGCATGTGTTGTGATTCTACTCTAAAAAATAGGTGGTCGAATGTGTGAGGGTGATTATTTTACCTAACGAATCCAAATTTGATTGTGATGTGGATGGTGTGATTGATCGATGGTTGGTCTGCATGAAATTGAAGCAAATGGGATGAATGAATCAACGATCCCATCAGCCTGTGTTTCGAGAAGGATGTTTGATATTTGCCTGTGTTTGGATGATCATGTTACCCATTGTTGGTGTCCTATAGATGAAAAATTGAGGTGTTTATCTCTCAGAATTGAGGGTTGTGTCCCTCGAAGATGAAATTGAGGCATGCATCCCTCAAGTCAAGTGCATGCTCATGCACGTGAGGTTCATATTGCATAGTGTGTGGAATCATTATCGAGTCACATACATGCCTGTGGTTGATTGCATGTTGTTGCTGTCAACTGGTAGCTTAATATCTCGTAGCTAGAATTGTTTTATTGCTTATGTGAATTGTGTGGTTTTGGCTGATCAAATGAGAAATAGATAGTTTAATTATTTGATTAAATATCCTACTCATTGAACTTCAACTCACTCCCATTGATTTAAATCTTTTTCAAATAAGCTAGTCATTTGAGAAGTAGTAGACTCAGATGGTGGCGCTGGAGCATGACGATATCGACGACAAATAGTACTTTAAAGTAGACGTTACCATTTCAAATCTTCTCAGTGTGTTCTATGATTTCCTTTAATGGAAAGATAATGTAATTAACTGGGGGTGTGTGTGTGCGCGCCAATTCAGATGTTCCTGTTGTGTGTGAATTTTCATGATTGTATGATAGGTATAGATTAGCGAACACTATGAAAGGCCATATCCTATAGTAGTCATACATACCATCACTTTTGTCATGCACATGTATATTCTGCATGGCCACTTGAGTTTTTTTAGTATATTAAGCCTCCGTATGCCCTCTACTATATACATATTATCATATTAAAATAGACCTCGTAAGTAGGGTGACGCCCTAGGACATCACAAGGCTTACAATGTGGTATTAGAGCTAAGATAGGGAATACTACATGAAGTCTAGCGGAGAGGCAAATTTCATCAGCTACATATGGAGTTGATATTGAGGATCCTGAGTGATAAGGAGAAGTTGAAGGAAACTTTTGAGGCTTCAAAGAACTATACTACTTGGTTTGCTCAACATGAACCACTTGAGAGAAAATTTTTAGGGAAACTCATTGAGCTTGAGAGGTATCTTAAGATAGCTAGGGAATTCATAGAAGAATTTTTTTTTCTACTCTCTAGCTTTGTAACATAGTTCCTAATGAATGAAAAGATTTTCTGACCCTCTTTCATGGACCCCATAAAGATCATTCAACATCTAGATAAAGTGAATTCCGACTTCTCAAGAATTTTTTCCTCAAAATATCTAACGTCATTGGACACAACCATTTCGATTTTGGTGCAATATCACATCATGTCTTTTGAACTTCCAATCCATGACAATCTTTACAACATGAAATGTGGCTACCCCATTTACTTCTTGAACGATTGCACTTCTTGCCTCTATTTAACTATCGTCGCTTCCTGTAACTTTATCCTTTATCTCTATTTATCATCATTTTCATGGTGCCTCATACTAGATCTTCCTATTTAAGGTAATATGATTCTAATATTTATTCTGAGAGATACATCTCTTTTGCCTTTGATCAAAGACAAGAAGCTTTTTTCCTCGGTATCAATGACTTCCTTGATGAGGAATTAGATAAAGCCATCTTGGGTCCTTATTTCAAAACCCTTCCACCCCCACCTTGTTTTGATGAGTGATTTCTTAAGCAATGGGGACAACAACTTCCCATCTAATGAGATATGCTGATAGGCCAACAATGGTCTCCTGACAATGTGTACCTTGCTCATTTTCTAATCTTTAATGAAAAATTCTACTGTTGGTATCAATGTTTGGAACCTCACATAGGGCAAGTATGGTGTAAATTAGGTATTTATTTGCACTCGAGCTCTATTGTCACCAAAATCGTATCAACTACAATATGATCACCAGTTTATGTGCATTCAAGTCACCGGCCATGCACTGCTTTTTCTTGTCCATGTGTTTGTATTGGTAACTCTTTTAAAATTGCACTTTATTGCTGATCTTCTTCCTTTTCAGGGTGAGGAGGTTGATGACTCTATAGACGCTACTCCTTCATTTCTTTAGAATTTAGCCATATCACCTACTACCTTTCTCTTGGTATCAACATTGCCATCGCTCGAACAGCATTGGCTACTCTTTATTGCAGCATTACAGATTTCCAAACCTTGCTACTATTCGAGCATCCTGACTTTTTCTTAAGTCTACTCTGGATACCTAAAGGATGGATTCAATTTTACTTTTTACCTCTTTTCGAGCAAGTCAGTAATATCCCAATCAGATAGCAGAACATTTGGGTGGGGTCCCAACCCTCATGTGGTATACTCATTTTTTGTCATTACAAGTTTCCGATAACTAAAGAGACAAATTTTTTGTGTCATTTCCTCCAATATCTATTGACTATAGCTATGGTGGATCATGGTTCTTGTCTAGTATTCTCAAATCATTTTTATTTTGGTCAAATGATATTTCATCCAATGACAATTTTTGGAATGTTGTCCTCTGTACAACCAACTTCGTATCAATTTTCCACACTGGAATTTTTTCAGCCAGGTTTTGAGGTGTACCATCCCTAATATTATGGAAGGTAGTTCAAATTAATGCAAGGCATGCCAATGCCTTGTATCTTTTTCCTTCACTTTCCTTTCTTAGCAATTCAACACGATCATTCTTGTAAAGCTTTTTACTGCCAACGAGAAATGAGGAACTCTTTACGGGCTGATGTATGATGTCTGGTTATGCTATTAATTTTGTCATCACTCCTAAATTTGCCTAGTGGTGAGATTCTTATTGTTAGACTTTATTTTCCACATTTGCCAACTCCATCATATAAAGGGTAGTGGCCAATTCCCTTTTGCCTAATGCGCTAGGACTCATATCAAGTCAAGGTATGCGCTCCCCTTTCTAATTCATTCTTGTCGAGGCTCAAAACTCGATGTACTCAAATATGTTTATTCTTACAACAAGTAATTTGCCTACCCATACACACTTAAGATCTAGTCCCGGCTCTAGGCATTTGTATCTACTAAGCTTAATGCAATCAAACTACTTAACCTTGACGGATTGATCTAGACCCTTCACTAATCTTGATGGTGAGTGTACTTCACCTGTAATTTCTACACACTTGGATAACTGGAGGAATCTAGTAGACATATTGTCTCTATGACTTTCATTCATTGCATCCCAACCAAATGTCCTCGGTCAGGTCAAGTTATTATTTCAAGTTTTAAGCCCTTTAACTGACATCATCCCTTTTCTTGCTTTCCATCTTACATTTTAGGACTTTGCTCTTTCCTTTGCTCGAAATCTCTAATAGTTGAATAACAACCAAATGAGTATGGTTACTCTTAGGTAGCTAAGAGTAGAGAGTAGCCAAATGTGGTAGCAACAAAAGTTGCAATCTCTATTTTGGGTTCAAGGTTCTACAAAATTCGAGGCAATAAACAGAGATGTGCTATCTTACTTAGGGACAACAATTCATCACAGTGATTAACACCCAAATCTGAGAGACTGGTTAAACTTGTGGAGACCACAATTAAGCTAGATCTTGAGTTAAGTTACCAACAACAACATATTGTTCAAAGCCTCATCCAGGATTACGGGGAATATCTACCCATTGACCGTAGATAAGTTGCTTGGCAATCTTTTTATTTTGATGAAAACTCATTTCTATAGTCTAAATTTCAAAATTTTAGTCTTAAAGAAGCAGTTTAATTTCTCGCAATATGCATTTTATTATTGAATCTGGCTTCATTAATTTGAACTTGCACAACCTTTATTATTGAGTAAGGAAATTCGTACCTTAAACCCTCCAAGTAATTCTTAGCAGTTCTTAGCATAAAATAGATATAAAGCGTCATTTTAAAATAAACGAAAGATTGATTATCAATATTTTTTGTGAGTGTGAGTTTAACTATACGAATGAACAATAATGACCTTTCACCTCTCGAATTATGAAGGGTCATCTTGCTTTAGCGATATTTTTTCCAATACCAAGCATCTACCAACCTATCTTTATTTAAAGTACGTGCCAATATGGTTTATGTCATGTAGCACAAAATTTGAAACAATTTGACTCATGCCACTTGATTCTCCCTGTGTGTCCTGCCATGATGACATTTTCCCTCAGTAATTCAAAATACCGATAGTTTCACCCACGTTTCATCATATCAATCAACTCGATATTCTGATAATCATCATTGTGATGTTTCCATTACCTTTATCTTGCTAGAAAAAATCGAAACTTGGCGCAAAGCAGATTAATACTTTTGCATCCTCAGTTTCAATCATCTAGTTACTTGTCTATCTCCATCTTCTCCTCTCCCATTTCAACAATAGTGGCCTCTTCTACTAACATCATCGACATCTTCTTGGCTGAAGCTTTAGTTGAATGGGAGAAACTTTATCATCTTCTTGGCCAAGGCTACGATTACATAGCCCATCATTCAAATATTGATGTTGAGATTCTCAACCTATTCAAGGACATGGATACTGCTACTATCGAAGGCACCAAATTAGAGAGGGAGTATAGGATGTCCCCAACACTCTTCACAAAATTTTGAAAAGCCTATCAACATAGTCATTAAAAGGTTACCCTAGCTTGTATCGTGAATACTTACTACCGGAATTAGTTTGAGTGCCTGGAGTTGGCTAATTTCATGGCTGACAACCACAAGAAGGCCATTGAGTTCTCTAACGAACAGATTTCACTATTGGTTCACGAGAAAGAGAAGTTAGTAGAGCGTTTAGCCCTGACCAAAACTTACTTCGAGCACAAAGTAACATCACAATGAAGTTCTAATGTGATTGGCTAGAATAAAAGCTTGAAGACCTAATTGTGACAATAGCCTTTAAGAGAGCCCAGATCGAGAATCTGGAGTTCATTGCGGAATATCGTGAGGCTAACGTAGCTAGGATTAAAGAGGAATGTGATCACCTCTTTTTCAAGTTTGCAGACCTCAATTCCCAAAGCGCTCGGTGTAGACAGAGTATCAACTATATAAAGAGTCAGTTGAACTCCTTTGTGATGCTCATTAGGGCTTAGTTTAGTTTTACTTTTTCGCCTCAATGACTTGTTGTAAGGCTTGGTGATGAATGGAATGAAAGGAAACTTTCGCATGTTTGTATTTTACTCTTCTTGTTCTCTCATCTCTCACATAGTTGGATAGAACGGCTTATGGTATTTCTCGTTGATAGATTGAAGAATTTCTTCAACGTCTACATCCATCAATTAATATGCATTTTCATTAAAAACCTTGGTTACTTGATAAGATCCTTCCCAAATTGGGGACTATTTACCAAATATATCGCTTTTAGTGTTAAGTGAAAAGGGAGTTTTTCAAATTAATTCACTGACATCAAAACGCTTCACTTTAACATACTTGTTATATGCCTTGGTGACTCTTTTCCTTTGCGCAATTACATGATCTATGGCTATTGCTCGTACGTTATCCAACTCATCCAAATTCATGTATATCAACTTGTTATAATTTTTGGAAAAAATATCACTTTGCAACTGCACCCTAAAGTGATTGAATAGTTATTTCTAACGGTATCACATTCTCCTAATCTTATGCCAACATAAAAGAGCTCATACTTGTACTTGTCCTTTTAGACTTACAGTATGTCCACAATAATGTTAATAATGTGGTATCCTATTCTCTCGAATTTTTCTCTAAGTGTCTCTTGATGAGATTCATTATAATTTTATTAGAGGCTTCGGCTTATCCATTAGCTTGCGTATAATATGGAGTCAAATGTATTATTTTGATACCTTCAGATTATATAAACTTAATCACATTATTACCAGTGAATACAGCTCCTTGGTCCACTGTAATCGTTTCTAAAATGCCAAACCGATGATTGATATATTGATCTATAAACTCAATCACAATTTTCTAGATTATATTTTGTATGATTGAGCTTTTACCCACCTAGTGAAGTAATCTGTTGCAACCAAAATGAAGCTGTGCTTTTTGGTCAATGGTGGGTAAAATTTCCCAATAATGTCCATAACTCAATCGCGGAATAGTCAAGACCTTACTATTGGGTTATGCACATTATTGAGAAATTTTACCCACCATTGACCAAAAAGCATGACCTTTAACTACTTTCATAGGTACATAGGTTAGATCTACTCATCCCCAGAACAAACGCAAGTCCATGTTGAATCAGCCCATGTTTTTTATAAGGCTCGTACTTTTTTTCCCCCCAAAATCTATGCAATCTTGGGTTATCATCCCCAGAAATATCCATCTCATCGAAGCAGTCAATTCATTTTAATTCCAACCTAATGTGCAGCACATATTCCCTCATGCACTTGGCCATGGCTTTCATTGCTTCTTCTTTATCTAAACATCCTAGAAGAAGATCTTTCATAATGTGTTTGAACAATTCACCATCGACAAGAACACACTTAAGAGCTCATCTCTTAAATGTTTTCTATTGTGGGCATGGATTCGTTAAATACTCGATGTAAGGCTTTCTTCAATCATCTTGTGTATCAACAACATAAATATCAAATGCCAAGAGCTTGTCTCTTAAATGTTTTTTTTTTTGTGGGCATGGATTCGTTAAATACACGATGTAAGGCTTTCTTCAATCATCTTGTACATTAATAGCATAAATATCAAATGACATGTTTTATTCCTCAATTGGAGGTAGCAATTTTACATCAAAGCTTATCACCTCTTTCAATTCTCTAGTTATTCTATATCTTGATACTGTTTGTGTTAATTTGTTAGTCACTGCATTATGACGTCTATGGATATAAAATAACTCATAGTTTGGAAAATTTTCCAACAACCCTTTCGCTCAGGTGAAATAACCAATTAAAATTTCATTTAAGCATTGATAATCTCCTTTTAATTGATTAATAATCAATTGGGAATCTCCCATAATTCAAATAGATTTAACATTCATATTGGCCAGCATGTATAGGCCGACTGTTAATGCTTCATACTCCACTTGATTATTGAAGCACTTGATATCCAACTTGAACGTCAGTTTTATTTTGTGCCTCTTGGAGAGAATAGCAAAATATGAATCCATGATATTTGACTAGTACTAAATCTATTGAAATATAATACCTAGGGTACCACTTGTGCATAATTCTCTTTTTCAAATTCTTCAATTTGTACACAAGGGTACTCGACTAGAAAGTTGGCTACCGTATGACCTTTAACTACTTTCATAGGTACATAAGTTAGATCTAACTCACACAAAGAAAAAGCCCACTTAGCCATTCGGCCTTTTAGTATGAGCTTATTTAGCATAAACTTAACAATGTCTATTTTGCAAACCACATAAACAGTGGCAAGCAACATGTAATGCTTGAATTTGGTACACACAAAAAACAATGACATGCTTATCTTCTCTAAGGATGTATATTGTCTCTCGATATTACTTAGCATTCGGCTTAAGTAGTACACCGCATGTTCCTTGCCTTTATTACTCTCTTGTGCCAATATGCTCTCGATTGTGATATCAGTCGTCGACAAGTAAAATTTCAACGGTATACCTACTTTAGATGGCATCAAAACAGAAGGATTAAATAGATATTCTTTCATTTGATCAAAGGCACAGTGTTGGGGTTCCTTCCCATACAAACTTCTCTTGATTCTTCAATTTGAGCAATGTTGAAAAGGCTTCTATTTTTTCTGCCATGTTAGTAATAAACCTATGCAGAAAATTCATTTTTCCTAACACCATTTTCAACTCTCTTTTTGTTGTAGGCGGTAACAATTTTTGGATTGCCTTGCCTTTATTTTTATCAATTTCTATACCTCTCGTATTGACTAAAAATCATAAAAATTACTTGCTCTTCCCCAAATGCACATTTAAGAGGATTGATTTATAATTGATACTTCTATTTTAATAAAACATTGCTCAAGACAGTCAAGGTGACTAACCGTTGATGATTTAAACATAATTTTATCAATGAATACCTCGAAAAACTCGCCAATCATATAATGGAAGATGAAATTCATCGCTTTCTAATAAATCGCACCGGTATTCTTCAAACTGAATGAAATTATGATCAACTTGAAAGTTCCTATAGCACTCGGGCATCTAAATACCATCTTCGATACGTTTTCCTCAGCAATGAAGATTTGGTTGTACCATGAGTAGCCATCCATTAAGGATATCATCTTATTACCTGAAGTCAAGTCTACCAACATGTCGGCTACAAGCATTTGATATTCATCTTTTGGTATTGCTGAAATCAAGTTTGTGAAATCAACACATACTTAAAGTTTTCCGTTCTTCTTTTTCATTAAGACAATATTAAAGAGCTACTCAACATACCAAGCAATTTTAATAAAACCTGCCTTTGAAGGTCTCTATATTTCCTCCTTCACCTTTTATACAACATTGGGAGCAAATTGCCTTAGGGGTTATTTGTGTGGCCTAAACCCTTTTTAATAGGCAATCTATGTTCTATAATGCCTCTTTGTAATGCAGGTATTTCGTGAAAATCCCAAGCAAAGCATCTCCTATGCTTCTTAATTAAGTCGATTAGCTTAATCTTAAACTCGTTTTCCTATAAAGTACTTATAAAAATGGGGTATTTTCGCCCTTCTTCACTAATGTCTTCGAGCACCCCAAAACTTTTGTCAACTTGAGATGTTGCGAGTATAATTATTTATGTTTTGACAATGAGATAATTGGTCATTGCATTGCAATTGAAAAATCTCGATTGAGGTGGATACATGAGAAATTGGGACCAGAATAGGACGACAGGAGTACATTGACACGTTGGCTGCCAACATGTAATTGGGCCAAGAGAGACATGTGTCACCTAAGGACACGTGGCCAACACAAAAGACACGTGGCAGCATGTGTCATGCATGAGTGCGTAATGAGTGCTGTACATACGTCACACATGGTAGACAAGTGTCACGTATGCATAGGCTACGATGACACGTATATAGTGTCAAGCTGACTGGTAGTTAGCTAACTGGTCGTTAGCTCACTTTCTTCTATGAATCAAACTTGACGTCAATTATTTTTTCATTCGATCGTCAGAAGTTTGATTTGCCATCCCTCTACCCATTGCTTGACGCCCTGAAGCTTGTCCATTACCGTCAACTCGTATTTTGAAAATAAGGTGAGTGGATCTCTAGTCCTTATAGTTTGTTTGGATTGGCATAGAAATTATACATCAATGATTGAAAATATAAATGATATTCTTGATCCTTATGTTGATTTGCATGTTGATATTGAATTTCTGATTGGATCAATCAAAATGAGACCAATTGAGGTAAAATCATATTGTGTGAATGCATGGCAGGGCATATCTTTCCATTGTATTGTTGCCGATGATGCCCCATGGTGTTGAAGGGAATTTGAGATGCCTTCGACGATGTCAAGGTCGGGGAATGCTCCTGCGTTTTGTTCGATCTGGAATGACTCTTATTGAAGAGATGTCGTGGCTCTGCTTGACCCATGAGGATGGTCACTATGTGATTCCATATGACGGTTCTAATTATTTTGCTTAATGGTCTTAGTGTGATTCCTTGAAACGGCCCTTGTATAAATCTATCTAACAGTCTCTATGTGATTCCATTGTCACATTTGTATTTGAGAAAGAACTTCAAGCATTTTCATGTGCATGATGAATTGGAGATGGTGATGCCATGTTTTGACTTCAATGCTTGCATTCTATTGAATTAGATTTACATTCGCAGGGCTTTAGCTCACCTCTATTTATTTGTGGTTTTTAGCTAATAAACATGCCTCTGATTAATTTGCTTACCTCGACAGTCTGTTACGAAGTCCTCAGGCCATATAGATACGGATTATCTTGATGTGAAATTCATGAAGCTAGTAAGTACGATTGTTGTGGAAGTGGGTTTGTGTTCGGCCATGATTGTGTATCAATTCATAGCCTTGTTTTTCATTGGAGACAATAATGAGCTTTTTATGTCCTCTCCCAATAGCTCCCAACATTGACGGTAATAATATTGATAGTGGGCAAGCTTAGCTTGTGGTAATAGTCTAGGGATGGGCTTTTGGTCATTATGGATGTACAAGGGTGTGAAGTTTGTAAATATCCTATGCAATTCTGTTTTGTGATATCAGTATTAGGGTCAGCAATGGTGCGTGTATCCCACATCCTCAAAAGTTAACCCATTTGTTGTACAGAAAAAAATGAAAAGATGGTTTGAATCTAAATGTTGTTTTTGTCTCTATTGTTGGATATGCATGTGACAATTAAACTTTTAATTGGCCATACCCTATTGGGCCTACTTACCAAAGTGTTAGGGCTGTTTGTTATGTCATGCACTTGTGGCATATGGCTATCCTAAATGATTTTCAATTTAAGTCATCCGCATGCGCTATTATAACTCTGGAAAATTAAAGAAGAGAGCGTGGTAAGTGTAAACCTTAAGGTGAGGTAGCATACTGGGGCACTACATGTGTATTTCCTCTATAGTGTCCTCGGCCTCTAAGACTTCATCATCTTCCTTCAAAGGTGAATCATGAAAATCTTCTACATAATCGGTCGTAGTCAGTTCTTCAGTTTCACTTGCTAAAAAACAATAATAACATTCAACAAGCTCTAGTAATGATTTGTCTCTTTCCATAAAGAACATTAATTTTGTCTATTGACTACTCGTTCTTTGGGATCCACTTTAATCCCTTTTCTATGAGGTGGCAATAGGCTAGATTATTGATACTGACTTTTAGTGGATTTGTTCCAACTATCTTATCCTCAATAAATGCGTCAACTTGGACTACTTTTTTGCCCAGGACATGGTTGCATCATGAATCGCTTTCACATATTCCACCTTGTCATCATTCCAAAATGCTAAGATTTGATGTAGAGATAATGACACACACTAGTTTGTGTGAATATGATCTTTTCCCAATAATAAGTTATAGGAGACATCAATGTCCACTATGAAGAATGTGGTTTTTGAGAATTTGTCTCCGATAATCAAATCCACCACAATAGCCCCTTTGGCATCGCTCGCATCACTGGTAAAATTTGATAATGTAGCATTAGTTGAGACTATATCTTTGTCCTTTTTACCAATTTTCTTCAAGAACTTGTATGAAATGAGGTTCAATGTGACTCCTAAATCAACCAAAATCCAATTAATTGGGCGACCATTAACCCGACCCATCATCATGAGTGTTTTTGAGTGTTTCGTTTTATGGCTAGGTAACTTCTCGAACTCGACATTATCCTCATTAGTAAGTAGAACTTCTGCTTTAGCCTTTTCTTCCACCTTTATTCTATTCTCTTTAAGTGACGCCGCTTTCATAGCTAACGCTCTAAAGTTGCATGGTAACTTAGTATTCACCATGTTTGACGCTGATGAGGAAGATGATGTCGTGGCTCTATCAAACTCTAATTTCGCCTTTGGAGTTTTTTATTTAGGTTTTTTAGGTTCCTTGTCAATAACCTTGGTCTTTAGGCTTGCCCCCTTGTTCTCTTCTATCTTCTAGACCAAATATTCGATATAGCCTTCTTTATAACTGAGTTTTTTTGTTGTCAGTTGAATTGTTTCAACTAGAGTTGTAACTCCACTGTCTTTTTCCTTCTTTGAATCCGACATCTTTGAGTTCTGGACATGAGCCGTCCCGAGCATTCCTATTGCTCCTAAATAGAGAACTATTGTCCTACTAGAGGATATTACAAAACTTTTAGTGTAAATTTTCGACTAGCCTCTCTTTTAGTTAGCGGAGGAAATCGTCATCCCTTAAATCAGGTCTCCAACCTGTCGGGACAACATCTTTATCATTGATACCGGGATTTGACTGTTTTGATATATCCAACATAGAAATCGCCCTTTCTACTTGGCTCCCTCAAAGTGTCGATCTTTGGGTCATCATTGATATAACATTATCGAAATGATCTCTTGTCTATCTTCTCAGGCTCTTTTTCCATACCCTCATTTTCATTTGGTCCAACAACTTGAATTGGGGTCTTTTAACAGGAGATCGTATCACTTGGGAGGTATTCTTGGGCCCAAGAATCTAGTACCTTGGCCACGAGATGATGGTTTACATGGGTTTTTGTGGTATGAATACGTTCTTTCATATGAATCACCCTCATACTCACTCTTCCATGCCATTGGTTGCCATTTATTTCTTTGCTTATGTTTTCCATACATGGGTGGATAATCATATTTCATCTTTTGATGACATCTCTAACATAGGATTACTAGTGGTGGTGGCCCTCGCTTAAACGATGCTGACACCATCCTAGTCATCTGAGGAAAAGGATCCCCCTCAATTTCTATCTTTTTTTCTTGCTTATTCTTCCCTCATCTTATAGCCTCTTCGACAATTTGTCTGAAGACAATACTACAAATAGTATTAGAGCTCCAAGAATAGTTCTATTTGCAGTACCTCTTGTCGGTTAACTCTTCCTCGCTTAGTATCTTCTGACATTCGATTAGTTTGATCAGATCACACTACAAGAAAAGGTCATATATCTCATCCAATTTCGTTACATCAAACAAATAATGCTGGACCTTTTTTGTTCTCGTCATGATCAATTTTTTCACGCTAGCGAGTTTTAAAGCACGATGTATATATGGCTTATCTAGAACCATTTTGGCCATAGCAATCTCAATCAGTTCATCTTGATCCGAGTTTTCTTCAAAACTTTCCTTCTAATATGCATAAGCCATTTTTTGTTTATAGTCCTTCTAGGACTTCTTATCTTTTTCCTTCAAAAGATATTCGAATCTCACTGCAGCAAAGGTTAGCGAAAATAAATCTATTAATTTCTAGCCTTTAAGGCATTCCCTGAGGTTAAACTTCAAATCGGCCCTTGCAATATCGATTATCTCTTTCTATGGTAAAGTGAACATATAGTAGTTTCTCAAATTTTTAAACTACGCAATGAGCTATCCTATTGACTCATTGATATACTATTTTGTGTTTGCCAATTGAAACAACGTTACTTCTGATACCGTTCGGTAAAATTAGGCATGAAATCTATTCTGCATGTCTTCCCAATTCTACACAGAATTCTGCACCAAACTTGTCTACAAAGTAAAAGCTAAGGTAAGTGCATTACGAGTGTCATAACCTTTATGCAACCCTCACTTGAGTACCATTACTTTGAAAAATTGATCACATAAGTGTTATCGATTATGTGGACACCAGAAATGTTGACATAGATGGCGAAAAAAGCTGATGTGGTATATATGAAATGATTCTTTTGAATATTTTTCAAATTTTCTTTTTTATTTTGATTTTTTGCTCCTTTAGCCGGTGAATGTCACTGACGACCCCAGGGCCACTTCGCCTTCAGTTGGCAAGACTGCGATGACCCTCCCCTAAGGTCATCATGGCCGCAGTGGCTACAAACGAGGGCGTGAAGGCCCTTACAAAATGTGGGCAAGGGCCCTTGTGGCCATGGGCGAGGCGGCCCTCACTTAGACTTGGTAAGGGCTATCCTCAACCACGGCTGAAGGTGTGATGACCCTCGCTAAGTCCAGGTGAGGGCCGTCTTGCCCATGGCTAGTGAGGCCGTGAGGGCCCTCACCCAAATCTAGCGAGGGCCTTCACCCCCTCACCTGCGAGCGCAATAGTCATTATCTAGGGTCGCCACGGCTCTACTAGCCCAAGGTGAGACAGGCCTTGCCTTTGGGCTAGTTGATCATGGCCGGTGAGGGCTAACGGTGATCTTCACTGGCCAAGGCAGAGACAAAAATAAAATAAAAGGAAAATATCAAAATAAATACAAAATAAGAACAAATTCTAGAAAATATTAAATTTTTACAAAATCCACTTGTCTAAAAAATAAATAAAAAGTCTATGTGGGATAATTTATCAAAAGTAACACTCAACTGAATGATTTTCCTTCGATTTGGCACTCAATTAAGCAAAAAAAAATGTTATGGCACTTGCACGAGCGTCATACAAAAGTTATGGAAATCGTAGTATACTTATCCCCGTAAAAGTTGCTTTTGACGATAACAATGAGAACAACCTTAACATAAGGTGCTAGTCATTGTTTGTCTCTCTACACTATAAAGTGAACTTGCTTATATGTTCCACAATGGACTAAAGATCATCTTCACCTATGAACGCCGCATAAATCTGGAATTTTATATCCTATAGGGTATGCTATATTATCCACCCAATCAAGATACGACTTTCAATAAATCGGTCTTGGTACCATTCCTCCCTCAACTCCCATGCACTGTATCACTATACCCATAGCATTTTCAACAATACGTTGGTCTCCCAAGGGATCATCCACTTGAATCACATTTCCTCCTGGCCCCCTAGGTGGAGACGAAGGTTGAACGAGGTTATCCACCAAGCACAACGAACGCGGAACAAACTAATCTGCGTTAGGATGCATACCCAAACCGACGTTCATCGGGTTTAGAAGGTTGACCACTCCTATCGGTGGATAGCCAAGATTACCAAGCGGCCTAATGTTGTCACCCATATTCAATAACACATTAATTCTTGGACTTTCAACATGTTCGATATCCAATTTAATCCCACAATGTTCCCATCCACAACAACCGGTGGAAATCCGCTTACATTAATCAAGTTATTAAAACTAACTCCAACCTCATTTTGATTTTGGTGGTTAGTAGTATCATCCCTTTGGAGTATTCTCACTCTCATAGGAGGAATTGCTTGAGTGATCCTACATTCCCACTTGGGACCATAGGATTTGTAGGCATTCCATTCACAAGCAAGCTTGCTTTTTGGCCAAATGCTGATTAATTGGATGAATTGGGTATTCACCAAATTCGTTACCATGTTGGTAATTATAAGCTTAAGGACATTAGTAAGATTGTTCTCCATATGATTAGCAAACTCATTTTGATTTTCCTCGAGCACTCTTTTCATGTTGGCCACTAGAACAACATCCGATGCCAACTTCTTCCTTTGCTCTTCGGTAAGTTCTCTAAGTATATCACCTAGACTTTCATTAAGAATCACATTGACATTTTCCTAGTTATCATTTGACGATCATTGAGGAGAATGACTCTCACCAGTGACACTAACTTGATTGTTGGTTTTTTCCATAGCATTTCCTCAAATCGAACCACAAATGATCTTATGGGGCATGCTAAAAAGATGTTTCACTAGAAATATCCATGACAAAAGATCTTTCACTGACAAGTGTAGTACTCTCAAATTTATTGTTTTAAATAGGCTATTGTAGTGATTTCAAATAACAAGTAAATGGAAAAAAAGATAAACAATGCGAATAGTAAAGTGCAGGAAAGATAAATGCTAGATAAGGTTAATTGCAGAGCAAAAGATATATTTGTTTGATTAACTGATTGAGGGTCCTTTACAAATAGATGTCGCTGACTATTTATAGGTGAGTACAATATAAAATAATTATCAACGATTTTTTCATGTGCCCATTATCCCAAAAATTTGTGATCTACCTCGTTAACTGCTCTCCTTATCTCTAAGATAGTTTAAATGCATACCCAATTGCTCCACATAACCGTCGGTGCCACCTATTGACATAATTGTGTCACGGATGTTTCCCTAGCATCGGGCTTTGGTGTCATATCTCGACTGCTAATGTCCACATCTTATTAGGCATTTTAACTCTTGTGGGGTTCACGATCAATTAAATGCCCAAGCTGATTTTTGATGTCGATATAGGTATACTAGTTTGTAATTTTTTGTGATATTAAGCCTAAAAGGAAGCATAAGTGGTACATGTTTATGAGTAGTACTCATTGTTTTTTTTTTTTTTTGGGAGGGGGGGATTCATCATCTTTTGTGAGAGTACGTGTCTCAATTTTATAAGTGCACTGTTGTATCAAATGACTAAGAAAACAAGTAAATTAATAAAAAGATGGAGACTCTTGAACCTTGGCCTCGGTCAATATATTTTCCCTAGATGGACAATTGAAGCTTAACATCAATGCTTGATATTTAGTATAATTTTATCAAATATATGATTAAATCCTAAAATTCCACGTAAAAAAGGTAATGCAAACTTTTTTTTTTCAATCTCTATCTTGATATTGATTCTTGTATCCCTCATTTCTCAAGAGATCGAGGTTTCGAGTTTCGATTTTTTCCTCTAAGCAGGAGGTTATAGTTGCTTATGTTAGGTTGGCATAGACACTTGTCAACTGGAGCTCTTTTCATGGGACCGATCTTAATGAACTTTAGGCATGGTGGGGCCAATTAAACAATGAAAGAAAGAAACGCTAAAGAATAACTTAATGCACATTAGCTCAATTAGGCTGAAGGATCCATCCACATCTCACGATAATTGTTTCTCTTGAAATCTATTTAATTATAAACGGGTCCACTTCATTCAGCCCATCTTGCTGTTCAACAATAATCCTTTTTAGTTTTTCAAGAAGCACCCCAATTTATGTTAACGTTGGTTAATAAGTATGAACATTAGCAATTGAATAATTTGTTCATTCCACCCAAAAACTACATATAGGAATATTTTATTTTATTTCTTTCCTTTTTAAAGAAATTATGTCGGTCGAGAAATATACTTCTTCTTTTAAGATGCCAATGTAGGTGGGTGGCTTCCAAACAACAAAGTGAGGGTGCCTTTTTTTTTTTTATAAACGCAAAGGAGGAATGGACCAAAAATGTGGAGAAAAGCAATAGAAAATATCATATGCTATGCACATGCCAACCATTAATGTGAACTCAGATTCACACATGGCCTCAGATTAGATGCACATTTCTTTTTGGGTTGGCGACAAGCTATGGACAAATTCAGTTATCAGGACATTAATTTAGAAAAGAAATACAAAATGAAGACAAACACATGGGTTTGTTAAGTTGATTTCAGAACATGAACGAGGTAACCACACATGCGAATGTCACAATCACACCACGTAATAGCTAATGGATTAAGTCCCAAATCGTATTCAGTGTGATATTGATGTTGATGCCTCCTTTTTCGAAAAGAAAGGAAAGGGATATGGTCGATAAAGTTTTAATACTATACGTCCCGAATCCTGATGCAACGTTTCTAGCACAGATTGAACAAGCAGCATAATATTTCTTCTTCTTCTTCTTTTCTGGAAACTAATCTTTTTTCAAAATGAAATTTTTAAAAGTGAAAATTTTGAAAAAAGATCTTTCTCAAGACCATTTGCATAAGCTAGAGTTACTAGACTCCAGTTGATACCCACAAGTGACCAAGTTTTAGTTATTATCGACAAGTATCGGACTCAACTGAGAAGAGCAGAATTTGGTCAATAATGAATAGAGTTACCCATAACTTGAATAGAATTAGCAACTCATTCATAAAGTTGGCAACTCACTAGTGAAGTCATTGATAACGTAATGTGAAGTTACTGACGAAAGTCTTAAAGTTTTTCATAAAGTCATGTGACGGCAAGCAACTGAAAGAAAGATAACTACCGACGAAAAAATAACCACCGACTCAAAGATGACCATTGGTCGGCTATGGCTTATCCGTTTGTAAAATAACTTTTGATAACCATTGATGCAAAGATAACTGTTAGTCAGTTATGTCTTATCTATTCATGTGGTAGCTTCCAAAAATGATCGAAAGAGGGTTATTTTTTTCTAATTTAGTAACTTTCGTGTATAACCGCCATTTGTAAGGGTTATAAGTATCCTAAGTGTACTCTTTATAAAGCTTCGTTCAATCAATGACAGAACTCATTGTTCTTTAATTTTATCTTTACTTTCCGCATTTACTTTTTTTGTGACTTTACATTCCCGTATCTTCCTATTCCTATACTTTAGTCATAACTTTGGATACTTCATCGTCGATTAAATTATGAAGTTGTGTCTATATATTATCTTATTTTGTTATCGATTAAATTTCAGCAAAGTGATTTGTGGTTCGTCATTGCTTATATTTTGACGAAGAATATCCATTTGCTGTGATCCATTGAACTTCCCATCCAAAATCGCCATAGATTCTAACGATTTTGCACACGTTCTTCCACTAAATTTTAGTTTATCAATTTGTTATCCTATGGGTGATGATTTAAATAATGTGGAATGGAGAATTGTATAATTTATGTATCTTATCGTGTGCATGATAAATAGTCTATAAGCCTATTTATAGTGAGATGAGTGTACAAAGTAAAATGGTGTTATGATATCAATTATAATACATCATGAATATACACAATCAATAGAAATATACGTACAATCTTAAGAGACAAGGAGAATGAAGAGAAATATCATGATTATCTTCAAAAATGTGCCCTCAAATTTAAATTGACATAGAAAAAATCAATTAGGATTTGGAGAAAAGATTCAATAAAAAAAATGACACGAAATATGAGATGTGCTAAGGTGGGCACCAAGAGTGCACTCGGGTGCACTCCAGGTACTATATGCACACCTGGTGCACTCAAAATTTCTTCAAGATCACCTAACTCCAAGACCGAGATAAGATTGATAGGGAATAGAGAGTTGTGTAATTTCTATATACTGACTATATAAGTTAACAAAATGTTAAGACATTCATCACAATCAACTTGGAATATGTAAAATCAATAGAGATATACACACTCTAGGGAGGTATAAGGAATCAAGGGAATTATGGTAATTTATCTCTAGCATGTCCCCCTTCAAACTCAAGATGGTCCAAAAAAAAGTTAATTAGAGCTAAGCGAGAATATCCAATAGAAATAGAATCCCTCGGTGGATGTGCCTATGTGAAGGAATTGGTAGTTTGATGTGGCTACGTCCCTGCTAAGCAGCAAGAGGCTGCCATGGTTGTTGTACATGTTATGGAGCAAGAGGCAGCCGTGGCTATGGTGCAGGTTATGCGGCAACAGACTGCCGTGACCAATGGACGAAACGAACAATATTGAATCTTGACGTTGAAAAAGGGATGTGAGTAAGTCATTGAAAGAGAAAATGACATGAAATATGAGGTGTGCTTCAAGTGCGCCTCGGCTGTGCTCTGATCTTAAGATGAGAATAACGCGAAATAGGGAATTGTGTAATTTCGATACGATAATGTATATATGATGAAGAGTCCATGAGCCTCCTCGGGCTTGACTATAGAAGCTCACAAGCTACTATGATGTCAATTATATCAAGTCAAGATGTGCACAATTAAGGAGGATATGGAAAGACTGAGGGAGATATCTTAATTGTCTAAAATATCTTTTATTGCACATACAAAGTGTTTGAAAATACGCTTTTGAATGATATGCATGTGTTGAACATAATTATGACAAGTAACATCGAACATACCCAATTAGCGCGTGGTTAGGGACAAATGAGCTCGGAAGCGGATGTTACATAGAAGGAACCCGAACCAGCATCTGGCCAGATCCAATCGCCGCATAAGTCGTCATTTCGCAGTCTTTTCTCTCTGAGCTAGTTTTGAAGTTGCAAAACGTTGGATGAGGCCCTCTAGAGCCTCGTTTGCTGCCAACTCTGATTGGGTTCTGGATTAGTTCGTTGCTCGACGATGGCTTTAGTAAAGACTGAAATTGGTTGCTTTTGAATAGTTTGAGGCTCGAGCAATTCCTCTTTCTCTATTTATTTATCCACTTTCTAATTGGACTTTGCTTAGACAAGGATTCAGGTCCAGTCTCGCATGTGGATAGAACAATTTAAACTGGGACCAATTAGGGGCAAACTTCGTCCCGTGTCACTATCCACACCCCGTAGTCCCTAATGGGCCAAGTCCCAAATCGTATTTTAATGGTATATTTGATGTTGATGCCTCCTCTTTTTAAAAGAGGAAAGAAATTTTTTTTTATTGAAAAGGAAAGAGGTTTTCTTTTTGTGATTCTATCTTATCCTATTTTATTTTACAAGCCGCGTTATGTGCTTGTGCAAGTTGTGAAACCTTTTCCATTAGTTAGAAAGCTATAATAATCTTTCAAATTGAGAAATAAGCAAGTGGACTATACCCCCACTATGCTCACACTTTACATGATTAATTGTTATGTCATAGCATAACAATGTGTCTATTCACATAAGAGTTGCAGTTATCTTTTACTAATTTCAATTTCAAATCCTAAGAGTCTGATTTTATTTGTTCCAATTTGTTCACTATATTTGTCAACACTAATCCTCTTGAGAATGAGGGGAATCAAACTCCGCATCTCCCCTTTCTCCGGTGAGAAGAATGGCCACTAAAGCAAACTCCAGTAGTCACTCATATCTCCCGAATCCTAACAAATTGATTCTTGTACAGACTGAAGAAGCATTACAATAAGAAAATTCCAAAAGAAATCCTTGTGAAAAAATTGTCAAGGATTGAAGAAGAATGGAAATTTGTCTCCTCAAATTCTTAAAATAAATTTAGGATCTATCTAGTGTTGAAAACACTAAAAAGGCATTTAGACACTCATTCGCTACACTTTATACTCCGTTTCTTTCATGGGCACTTTGATATTTCAAAAAAAAAAATCCAAAAGAAGTTGAAAATAACAATATTTCATGGTATCTTGCTAAAATCTAAAAATAAATTGAAAATTATTTTCCCTCGTTCAAAATTGAAAACTTAACTCCGCCTATGTAGCTTACATAGCCTGTCCTAAGCCAGGGTAAAGGAGAAGGGTTAGCGTCAGGCGTAGCGAGCCGGCTGCAAAAAAAGAGCTACCCCTTATGAGATGAACCCTAAAGATTTTTCGTTGGAGCGTACCTTTCTTAGCGACGCGTTGCATCGGCGCCCGGGTGCAGCGAAAAATGGGCAAGGGTCCTTGCACCAAGATAGGCAGGTGCGAGGGGTAAGGAAGTTAGCCTTGGGCCATCATTCCCAAAGTGATGCGCCACATTGCCCGGATGTGGTGAAAAGTAAGCTAGGGTCCTCACACTTTTATGGGTGAGTGTGGGGGGCAAGAAATGCCCAAGGAGTAAGGATTCGAATAGGGAGTTGGAACATAGGAACCTTAACGGGAAAGTTGAGAGAGTTAGCAGATACTTTTGCTAGAAGGAGAGTGAATATTGCGTGCCTGCAAGAGACTAAATGGGTTGGAGAGAAGGCTAAGGAAGTGGAAGGTACTGGATTCAAGTTATGGTACACATGCACAAAGAAGAGTCAAAATGGAGTTGGGATTTTGATCGATAAAAGTTTCAAGGATAAAGTTGTCGATGTTAAAAGATCAGGCGATCGGATTATCTTGATTAAGCTAGTAGTAGGAGAATTGATCTTAAACATCCTTAGTGCGTATGCCCCCCAAGTTGGATTGCCAGTAGCTGATAAGAACAGATTTTGGGAAGACTTGGAGGAGATTTTAAGGGGGATACCACGTGACGAGAAAGTATTCATAAGAGGTGATCTTAATGGACATGTTGGCCAAAGTAGTGGAGGTTTTGACAGAGTTCATGGAGGTTTTGACAGAGTTCATGGAGGTTTTGGCTATGGGACTAGAAATGAGAGTGGCGAAGACATCTTGAACGTTGCACTAGCGTATGATTTGATGTTAGCAAATACATTCTTTAGGAAAAGAGAGTCACATCTAATAACTTTTCGTAGCGGTCAGAATTTTAGTCAGATTGATTTCTTTCTTGCCAGAAGAGAGGATAGAACCTCGTATATAGATTGCAAAGTCTACCCTGGAAAATGTGTAGCTACGCAACATAAGCTGGTGGTCCTAGAGGTTCGGTATAAGGCACAGAATATGCCGCGAATGGCTCAAAATCCCAGAATAAGATGGTGGAAGTTAAAGGAGGGAAAACATACCGATTTCAAGGAAAAGATGTTTCAAGAAGGACCGTGGAAACTAGAGGGCGAAGTAAATAACATGTGGAGTGAGATGTCTAAATGCATACATAGAGTGGCAAAAGAGGTGCTAGGTGAAAGTAAAGGGCACGGACTTCAGACAAAGGAAACTTGGTGGTGGAATGAAGAGGTGCAAGAGGCAATTAAGAAGAAGAAGGAGTGCTTTAGATGTCTGCATAAATGTCCTAATGAAGAGAATTTGCAAAACTTTAGATTGGCACGAAAAGATGCCAAAAAAGCTGTGAGAGAGGCTAGAGGCAAGGTTTTCTCTGATATGTATAAAAAACTTGGGAGCAAAGAGGGAGAAAAAGATATCTATAGGCTTGCCAGGACAAGGGACAAGAAAAGTAAAGACTTGACACAGATTAGATGTATCAATGATGAAAATCAAAAACTAAGGAAAGGTGGGTGAGTTATTTTAACAAGCTTTATAATGGGGAGGGCGATCGAGGCGAGGTGGATCTGGTGGACGCTTCTGATGAGTTAAACAGAAGGTTTGTGCGTAGAATTAGAGCACAAGAAGTCCAGTATGCTTTAAAGAAGATGAAGACTAGTAAAGCCTTAGGACCAGATGGTGTCCCTATTGAAGTATGGCGATGCTTAGGGAATGTGGCAATAAGTTGGTTGACTAAACTGTTTAACAAGATTCTTCAAGCTAATAAGATGCCTGATGAATGGAGGAAGAGTATGATTGTGCCTATTTACAAGAACAAGGGGGATATTCAGAACTGTAGCAACTATAAAGGCATTAAGCTTATGAGCCATACAATGAAATTATGGGAAAGAGTTATTGAGCATCGTTTAAGAGTAGAAACCAAGGTCTCTGTAAATCAATTTGGATTTATGCCAGAAAGATCTACCATGGAGGCTATCTTCTTAATACGACAGTTGATGGAGAGATATCGAGAAAAGAAGAAGGATCTACATATGGTATTTATTGACCTCGAGAAGGCATACGATAGGGTCCCAAGAAAAGTTTTGTGGTGGATTCTTGAGAATAAAAAAGTATCATTAAAGTATGTAGAGGCAATCAAGGATATGTATGATGTGTTACTACATGTGTGAAGGCTTGTGATGGCACATCAAGTCATTTTCCGATCACAGTAGGTTTACATCAAGGTTCGGCTCTGAGTCCTTATCTTTTTGCACTAATTATGGATGAACTAACAAAAGATATTCAAGAGGAGGTGCCGTGGTGTATGCTGTTCGCAGATGATATTGTCCTTATTGATGAGACCAAGGCTGGGGTCAATGCTAAATTAGAATTATGGAGAAACACGTTAGAGTCCAAAGGATTTACGTTAAGTCGGAGTAAGACGGAATACATGAAGTGTGAGTTCGCAACGACAAGAGGAGATGATCAAGAAAATGTGGCTCTGCTTGGACAGGAGGTACCTAATAAAGATGCTTTCAGATACTTGGGATCAATTTTGCAAAAGAGGGGAGAGATTGATGAGGATGTTAGCAATAGAATCAAAGCAGGCTGGATGAAATAGCGCAGTGCATCCAGATTTTTGTGTGATCGCAAAATCCCTCTTAGGTTAAAGGGAAAATTTTATAGAACAACAATAAGACCTGCAATGCTATACGGAGCTGAATGTTGGCCGGTACAAAAGCAACATGAGCATAAAATGGGAGTAGCGGAAATGAGAATGTTAAGGTGGATGTGTGGTCATACAAGGATGGATAAGATAAAAAATGACGATATTCGACGAAAAGTTGGAATAGCTCCAGTGGCAGAGAAGATGAGAGAACATAGATTGAGATGGTTTGGACATATTCTTCGTAGACCCTTAGATGCTTCGATAAGAATAGAAGTGTGTTACCGAGAAAACGATCTGAAGAAAGGACGAGGTCGGCCGAAACTTACTTGGGGGAAGGTGGTGAAACAAGATTTAATAGAGTGGGAAATAGATTGGCGCATGGTCTGCCTTAGGACGGAGTGGAGGAAAGCTATCCGCATTGTAGAAGGGGGGATTTCCTATGTCCCAGAGTGCCCTGTTTAGTACTTTCTATTTATTTATATGTTTGTTTATTTATTTATTTATTTATTTTTGGATAGCCATATTTTTACTTTTTATTTTTTATTCTTATTTTTATTTCTTAAATTTTATATTTTTATTGTTACTTTATTTTTATTTTTATATTTTTACTTTTATTTTAGTATATTTTAAACTTTTCACTTTGGGTTCATCGACCGCCGACCCCAACTGGTTTGGGATAAAGGTGATGTTGATGTTGATGATGATGATGTTCAAAATTGAAAACTTGTTTCTTTTCTAAAGATGCACTGTTCGGAGGAATTGGGGCTAGCTGCCATGGTCTTGGTTGCAGAAGACGGGGTTTCTCAAACCCAACTATTGAGAAACGATGCAAGGGTGTCAAGGACTTGAGTTTGAGAGCCAGTGACATGGATGTGGGTGTAGGTATGGGGTAGCTGACCTGACTATCGGGGACACGGGCATTGCCAGTTGAGGCCGGGCCTCGCCTCATGAACTTATGCACGAGCATCGATAACTTGGGCACGAGAGCCTAGTATGCAGGCATGATTGCCGAGGAATTGGGCTCGGCCTCTATGAATTTGGCTTGGGTGCCGATGACTTGGACGTGGGAGTTGGATCCAATGGACTCAGGCCAAGGCACTAATGACTTAGGTGCAGGAGTCGCGTGCCCCCAACACCTTGACCCTAGCCAGGCTTCGATAGTCCGTGCTCAGACGCTAATGACTAGGGTGCGGAAGCCGGGTATTTCGGCACGGTTCCAAGGACCTAAGCACAGACACCAAGGTCTTGGGTCTGGCCTCTAGGGACCTAGGCTCGGCCTCAAAGGACCTAGGGCTTGTCTTTGCAGATATGGGCCATATCTATGGGGATCTTGGCTCGGCCTCTAGAACCTGGGCCCGTTTTCAAGGACCCCCACTGCCCAATCGCTGAGGTCTCTCTTCCAAGCAATCGATGTGTAATCGTAATTCAAAAAATGACTTATAATTTTTACGAAATGAAATCATTTTCCTCATCTTATGCACACATTTTTCGTTGTCTCATTCTTTTAAGTGCTACAGGACATTAAAAAAGAGGAGCGAAGGATGATTAAAAAAAGTGCTCTGAAATAACCTTTAGAATAAAATAGCATACATTGAATATAATTATGACAAGTAATGATAAGGGAATCCATTTAGCCCATGATTAGGGGGGACAAACGAGCTCGGAAGTGAAGGTGCGCGGAAGGAGACGGGGGTTTGCTCCGAAACTAGTTTGAAATTGTTATGCATTGAATGAGCTCTTCATTCATATGCTGATCGCTAAGAAAACCCCATCACAATTCCTAAACTTCATACATAGGTCAACCTCGCCAGCCGTTGCCTCTGGCCGGTCACCAGCTAGAGGAAGAAAGAGAAGGAAAAAAAAAGAAAGAAATTAAAAAAAAACTTAAAAAATATTAAAATATGAGTGAAATTTGCCTCGTCAATACTGACGGAATAAAATTGGTCAGATGGACTAAATTAATATAAATGTAAAAATTTTAGGACTCAAATGGTTAAAAAAAAAAATTTAGCACTAAATTGATACAATTAAAATATATTTCAAATTTTTTAATTTTTAATTTTCTTTTTCTGTCCTTTTTTCAATTTTTTTTTTCTTTCTTCAGGATTTGGGCCAGCAGCCTCGTATCTGGTCCCTTTTGTTTGTGGATACAGGTGAAGCTGGGCTACAAAGGGGCTGTCAGGAACAAATCTCGTCCTGGAGGTTCAATACCGGTGGCACACATTATGATGAATGATGCAATCGAGGACTCAGGAGACTACAGATATAGATGAGTCGGAAATTACAGATACCGTGCTCGGACGCAATTCGGGATATGTCTGTGGCGCCGGTCAAGATGAAGGATCTGTAACGGAGGAGGACACGACAAAGATCAAGGCCACGGAGATCACTTAGCACTATAAGATTTTAGAACATTTGGCTGTGATCTTCTAAAATATTTATGGTCCTTTGTATCCATCGCTATTTGTTTAGTAATGGCCAACTGAAGGTTGAGATCATGGATGGGAAGTCATTTTGTATCTCATGCGACAGGATCCATGTGGTAAACAGAAAGACAGCAGATGGCTCTTGCTAAGGATGCTACGGCGAGTGACTTTACCGCCACTGTGAGCAGAGGGGCGCTCGCTGTAACAGTGCCCAAGCGACAGTGGTTTCAACTGCCGAACAGACAGCATAGCGGCAGGATGTCTGTTGCGATCTCCGGCTGATTCTTCAGAAGTTTCTGTTGCCCTGCTTAAGCCTCTTGTTTCGTTGCTTCACTATCGCCTTACTAAAGGCTGGACTCACGCGGCATGAACAGCTTTGTTTTTTTTTTTTTTAGCCATAGAGCTTTTGGAGCCTGGTTTGCTGTCAGCTCTTCTTGTCTTCCGTTTGATCGCAAGATCATCAATAGACTTCATCCAGACTTGCGGTAATAAGAAAGTCTCACTTTACTTATTCAACCGTACTGTCTGCAATGAAAAACATCACAGGTCTCATAGACCAGTAGTTGATGAGAGCAGAAACCTTCATGCGCATGACATCCATGTACCTGTTAGTGTAGCTGCAATTCACACCCCAACTCCACATCAAGTACAGGAAATGACACGACCATCCTACTACTCAAGGGACGAATTGGCAGGGCGTTGGTTTCTGCAGGAACAAAAGCTGTGCGATGCCGATGTCTTAATCCGACGGACATGCCGATAAACCCTTATGCCAATCAATCTACTCAAACATGCACATTCTTCTGCAGACAGAGTCCTCTGAAGAAAGGGAACAGTGTGATTCATTCTACACCTTTCGGTTCACCCTCCACCGCAAGCGAATTGAGAACCTCTCATACAGGAAAGGCTGCTATCCGTCTGAGGTAATTCACAACATTCCAATCAGCCAAATCCACGAAATTAGCTCATTTATTTCGGTTCTTTCTCACGTCCAGCATTGCCATGCGCGATAAGTTCAAAAACAAGAAGCGCTAGAAACTCTAAGCAAGAAGAGAGCCCGTCATTACAGTTACAGCTTTGCCGTGCAACATCACCCTCTGGTTCTGCTCGTCCAAGTGCAACTTCACTACTCCACCTCTCGGGGATGCCTGCTAGACGTGAAAACGATTAGGGCAGCAGCACGATGCCATCGAAAATCATTCATTTCATACCATTTCAGAGATGAGAGAAGCAAAATATAGTTAGAACCAAAGCATAGATAGAGAGATTACAGCATAGGCAACAAAATCATTTTTCCCCAGCGTTTCACTCCAATAAGGTGCCAAAGCACAATGTGCACTGCCACATACAGGATCCTGGAAAACAGATCATTCATTCAGGGGTTTGTGGTAAGAGCATAAAATTGGTCGATAGCACATTTTTCAACATGTAACCTACTAGTCAGTCAATTGATGAACTAGTTATGATTGATAATTCAAGGAACTTTCCAGTGTATGAACTTTAATACCTCATTCAACCCGAGTTTTGGGCAAAAGAATCGACTGACAAAATCGAATCCCGAGTCTGGGTGAGCCGATCCTGTGATGATAACACCCCTCCCGGGACATCTTTGTATCTCATCAAACTGAGGCTGAAATTCTTCAACTTCTTTCCCTGATGGGAGAACAATCTGCAAAATAGCAGAAGAAAGCAGAAATGAACAAATTAAGTACTTTCTCTTCCTAACGAAAATAACTCCATGCCAGCTGCTGCTGTACAAATCCTAGAATCAACAGAATGACAACAAATGCCTGAAAGAGGAAGCAAGGTGTTCAATATAGTCGAAACAGTGTTTATGGGGAAAAGAAAATGATCAGGTCGCAGTTGAGTAATTACGAAAAGGTCGTCCATTGCTGTCTTCCTGATTTCAACAATGGAAGTGCCACTGAGAACTTTGGAGACAGATGAAATCGGCTCAGCATCCTCCTGAGTGATTGGGACTACAGGAAAATCCAATTCGATCCATACTCCGGGCACACCACCATCTTGAACCTTCAAAATGTCGGATGACTTCGTTTCTGGAACCCTTTTAGCAGTCAGAATTCCAGACAATGTCGTAAACTCGATGGTGTCAGAATCTACCATCCCAGATGTGAAAAGAGTGTGCGCAGCAGCTAGTGTCGCATGACCGCAGAGCTTAACCTGAAAGGTAAAGTCTGTGATTAGATAATATGATCACCGGTTTCCACCTTCCAGTAACATTTCTTCCATACTGAAATGGGACATACTAGCATCAATTTACTGCTGCTATCTAACACCAGGCATCAGATCAAAAACCAGATAGATTAGTCTGGCCAAAATTGATTATCTTGATAACAAATCAAGTACATCAGAGACACATAATCGGACTGCATCAACATAATTCATAATCCCACACGTTTAATCCATTTAGGTTCATTTGATACAAGGAGAATTAGCGAATTATTTAGTAATCCAAAGTAATGAGATTAAAACAGACATTGAAGGACAAATAGAAATCAAAATATCAGGCAAATTCTTCATCAAGCTGTCCAGGATGTTGACCACGATGATAACTGAAAATTTCCAATTTTTTGTTGGCTATGATAAAGATAGAAAGTTACCAAAAGCACGCAAGTAAAGTTAGCAATGCACAAAATCGAATATGGTCATGCACTGCGAAGCAGACAAAAGAGCTTTCAGTCATTTCTTGGCCACATACTTTCTATATCCTGCACTTGCCGGATTAAAGCAAGCAACCATGGGGAACATGGAATCCGAAACTCACTCACCTCCTCAACTGGAGTGAACCACCTGAGCCGAAACCTCGGGCTCGGTCTCCCGTCGGCCGAGCCAACAAGGTCCGAGCCCGATTCCCTGGTCAGGTAACCGGTCTGCGAGAGGTTGAACTCCCTGGCGACCGCCTGCAGCCACTGTTCCTCTCTCTCTTCTTCCAAGATACACACAGCCGCCGGGTTCCCCTTGAAGGCCGTATCAGTGAACGCGTCCACCTGCACAAAAACAACCCCACACACAAGCCTGTATCACAGTCGATGCATAAAAGTTCAAGGAAGGTTGGCAAGAGATCTCCAGCTCTGGCTGGCTTATAAGTATGAGCAACAGGGGAATGAAGCAGCAGAGAGTTTATTGATACCACTGAGTACCGCACGAGTTTCTTTTCCATTAACAGAGAGAGAGAGAGAGAGAGAGAGAGAGAGAGAGATGGCCAATCTAGAAGAAGCAATGAAATCAGGCAGCGTTTTGGAGAAGAACGCAAGAGTCCAGTTCCTCATAGATCGTACGGGGCAGGTATGCCTTGTCGGTCATCCCTACTTTTATCACTTATTCAAAGCATTTCCCAAGACTTAGTCTTTTTATTTATTTATTAATACCACTGCGTTGCATTGTGTTTTTTTTTTATGAAAAACCGATACTTGAGAGGTTTACTGATGCAGACATAGCGGAAGATGTGGAATCCAAGTGGTCTACGTCTTGTTATTTAATAACTTTTGAGTGGAGCGGTCTCTTGACAATCAAGATTGCAAAAGTGCGTTGCATTATCCACAGTGGAGGCTAAGTACATAGCTACCACTAGAGCCATCAATATGGGTCATAGACCCATATTTGACTCATTTTTTTTATAAAATAGATCTTATAAGGGTCACTAATTTTTAAAGGGCCTCTAAAAATAGGTTTAAAATCTTGAAGTAAAATTAAATGGGTCAAATATGGGTCACGTGTGAAACCCATTTTGGACCCAACAAGGCAACAAAGCTACCCAACCCAACGCTTGCTCTCTCTATCCCATAGAAGACAAGGGTTTCGTTTGCTATCTGATCCCGCTAAGCCAACTTCGTCCATGCCTTTGTGATCGGCGATCGTCGTCCTCGCCACGTCTGTCCGCCTCATGGAGACATTAGGGGGTTTTCTTGTGTTGATTTGGTGTCGATTTTGAGCAAGCACTGAAGGGAAGGCGAGACAGAAGGTGGAATTGGCAACCAAGTTTGGAAACAGCTTCAGGGACGGGAAGAGGGAGATCAGGGGCGATCCGGCGTTCGTGAGGGTGGCTTGCGAGGCCTGCTTGAAGCGGCTCGCCATCGATTGCATCAACCTCTACTACCAATACCGTATTGACGCTCACGCCCCCATCGAAGTTACTGTACGGATCCTCATTAAACCTTTGCCTCTCTTGAGACTTTCTGTGAGCCATATTATCATTTGCTCTCAATCTCGCATTCCATTTGCGGGGATAAGGATGTCGGAATGTTAATGTGAGGAGAGGATATTGTGGGGTTGCTCGGTTTAGTGGAGTTCGAGTGTAGCGTTTGGTATTATCTTGTTGAAATTGGAGTGCAGGAGGACTCGAGGAGTAAGTGAAGTAATTTTTTTTCCAGCGGATGAAGATAATGTTTTTATTTTATTTTATATTTTCAGTGAAAGATTATGTAGTTGGCTTTTGATTAGATTTGAGAAGATACGAAGATGCTAGGAATCGATGTGTATGCTTGATGACTGTAAAATTTTGTATCCTATCAATGCATTTTTCTTTAGATTGCTCTACTTTGCTCAAGATTGGTACTTGTATGCGTGTCTTTTTGTTTGCGCCAATGCAAAATTTCCCTATAGTTGTGGATATACATTTTATGAATGCAGCTCTTCATGTTCACCCTAGAAAAGGGCTGCTAGTCATTCTTTTCAAAATCCGAAGTTGAATCTTTTCGAGATCGTTCTAGTTTCGATGAGTGAAGTCAAGGCTCTTCAAGACCTTGGTGCTGCCAGGTTGTAGAGATTGGTTGTTTTGTTCCATTTGTTCTTCGCTTTTGCAAATTATAAGTGTGAAAGAATGATAAATCTACCATTTCGTATGATCTGATCCAGTCCGTTTTGAGCTTATATGCTATACATGTTGTAATCTTCTTTCAGGGCTAATGTGTGAAATCACGAGCATTATTTTAAGCATTGTGACACGAGGCTAGTAGCAGTGCCCTTGTTTGAATTTTTACTTTACATTCAAAGTTATGATGAATTCTCTTGCCAATTATATTTTCTGGTAATATTAGTAAAGCGGCTGAACTAACTGGAGAAATTTCTAAGCCGATTGCCAAAATCACTGCTATTTTCTGCTTTGAAGATGTGTCTGGTCTTGCTTTTATCTTTTGGAAGAAGTTGAATTGACATGTTCTTTGCCAGTTGCTTGTATGTTTAGCCTAGTGCTTTGGGAAACATCATCATTGGTGTTATGTCTGGTATGCATGACGTTGGGTTTGGTCCAGGTGTATTAGATGTATTGAGCCTTGCTTGAACTTATTCATTAATTGAGTCCTCCTTTGCTTTCATGTGCATCTGATTTTGGGTTAGTCCGCAAATTATGGCTTAGTCTTAATGCTTTTTTTTTTCAAACTTTTGTCCTTACTCCTTTGCCATAGTGGACGGGCATGATTGGATAGATTTTCCTCTCGTATTATGTGTTATACAAGTATATATTTTTCCTTCTAGATTCGTTTTCAGGTTTGGTTTGTCTGTTCTGTTTTGAGGTTACGCTTTTCATGTGTGCTTACCGATTTGATCTGGAATTGCCATGGTATCCCTGTTTCATTGAAGGCAGGTACTCGTTTGACCTTCTGTCATTCTTCAAGATGGTTCGTATAGACAGATGGGATTTGAAACTTAAGTCCTTATCTTATTACAAAGCCTTCATCTATATGCATCTTCCACTTCGACTCAATAAATCCAAGGTTTCTAATCATGGTGATAGAGGAGGTTGTATATTAAAAAAAAAGGCAGGTTGTCTAATAATTTAGGAGTTTCTTTGTCACATTGGTGTGATGTCTTTGTGCAATCTCACTATGTATTGATACAATGTATCACTTTCAACTTCTTCTTTTTTAACTTTAGGATCCAGACTTTTATTGATGCTTTACTTCTTTTTTTTCCACCACCTTTACAGTAATTCCATCAATTCATTTGGATACTAAATTGCCATGGGGTTATTACTGGCCACCATTGCTGATTTTGCTGCTCTGTTGTGTGAACACCTTTCTGTTTTACTGAGAATTTGCATGTAATTCCTTTGACAGGTTCTCATAATTCCTTTTCATTAATAATCATCAGCAATAAACGTTTTCAACTTGGAGTTGAAGATGCCAGAGATCTCGTTAGTTGTTATGATTGTTCTCAATTTTGATTAGATTGGTCAAGGACGCGAGGGAAAGCAAATTGACTGTGTTTTACTGAAGAAGGTTTTGGATATATTTGTTGAGATTGGGATGGGGCAAATGGATCGTTATGAAGGTGACTTTAAAGTATCACAACACTGGATGTCTTATCAGGAGGTCCACGAGACTTGAGAGACATGGAGCTCTTCTCAATTTGTATTCAGCTGAAACTTGCTCTTGTAACTAGAGATTATGTATGTGGGAAACTAGTTAATCTTTTATTCCATATGGATCAATTACAAATGAGGTTGCAATTGTTTTTTTTTTGTTTTATCGCTACCGTCTTATTTTAGCGTTTTTCCTTACATATGTTGGATCGATTTATAAGTATTTAGTCAGCCTTTTTTATTTATTTATAAGCATTTCAATTTGCACATTTTTTTAAAAAATTTTATTTTAAAATTTTTATTGTTTAATTTTCTTTTTTTATTTGGGGTGAATTTTTTAGCCAAGTAATAGACACGGATGAAAAGCCTAAAATAAGTTAAATGAGGTAATATGGGTCAAAATGGGTCGGGTTGGGTATAGGTCAATTGCAGGTCGGGTAGGGTATGGATCATTAAATATGGGTCAAGACGGGTTAGACGGGTCAATATGGGTCGGACCATATTCGTCCCGACCCAAACCCGACCTGACCCACCCATTTGACACCTCTAGCTACCACCGAAGCTAGTAAAAAAGTTGTGGATGAAGAGATTTTTGCAAGTCTTAGGGCACAAGCAACATGAATATATTGTGTATTGCAACATCCAAAGCTCTCTTCATCTTAGTAAAAATTTCATATTTCATTAGAGGAATGAAACATATTGATGTTAAGTATCATTGAATACTTAAAATGTTGTAAGAGAAGCAACTGAAGATCGAGAAGATTCATACAGAAAGAAATGGTGCTATTGACAAAGTCTCTACCTATGGAGAAACTGAAATTCTGTAATAAGAGGATTGGTTTATGGACTTAAAAAGGAGGTTTGAGATCCTCGACAATGGGCTGTGGGGGAATATGTTGGGAGCAATTCAACATGTTCGAAATTTGATTTGAAAGATGCCAATGATTGCTCATCGAAGATGCCTAATAGGAAGAAATCCTATTATGGTAGGACGCTGAAAAAGAAAAATACCATAATAGAATCAGTTCTTGTGATTAACCAAATTAGAGGAATTCAGATAGAGATTTCTAATTAAGAGGTGATTGCAAAATCAATTAGGGAGGATTCTAAATTGGTTGGAGATCTACTAATATAAATAGAGTGATTTGGTGGAGAATTCAAATTACTCTGGAGAGATCATAAAAGTTCTCAATAATGAGTAAACTCTTCTCAAGTGAGGCTGTGTATTATGACAATTTTAAGGATTTATTGTGAGAGAGAGACGGTTAGAGTGTCAATTATAATCATTTGATTATAGTGAAACAGTTCCTAAATTAGTGTTCTGTGATTTTTTCCCGCATTGGGTTTTTCCACGTAAAAACTTCTATTGTATCATTCTTCTGCTTGTCTTCCTTCTTTTTTCTTTTTTGCTTTACGTTTATTCTCCAAAAAGAACATATGGTCACATATTGCGCAAATTTTACTATGATCGATTACGATCTGAGTTAATTTACAACACATTATGCAAGCTTTAGATGAGTTTCCCTCCAGTCTTCATTGATGCCACGGTCCATCGTGATGGCTCGATAGGGAGGCATATATATGAATGAGTGCGATCAAGGACTCAGGAGACGAGAGATGTAGATGAGACAAACAATGCAAAGACGAGAAATGTTTGTGGCACTGGTTATAGTCCTAAGGCATCCGAGAAGTCGAGGGATCGCAATTCCAGTTGGTGGGCCGGACAGACCAAGATAAGGAGCGCACTCCCGGAAAACAAGAACATAAGTAGGTATTTGGGAGAAAAATTTCTTAATATATATTGTCCATAATTGTATAAATCTTTAAATTTTATGTTCCAACAACTTTTCTATAGTATAATAATGTCAATGAAAAACCACAATTTCTCACGAGTAAATCAATAAAAGAAGTGAATAATAGAATAAAAGGCAAGATTTACCAATAGGAGGGTTGATATTCAACTGGGAAAAAGGGAATCATTTGCTAAATGCTAGCTCGATAAAGGAATATAATAATCGCTAACCAATCCTTACTTGTGTTTACTAGCGGTTCGTATTGAAGTGGATTTCTTTAAAATAAGATAGGGAGGATTAATTATTCAAGATTACGCACGATTAAATCAAAAGAAAAAAGATTGGCGGATTCAATTTGACGGTACGGGTAGCCTAATTGGATCCATATTTCAAATGTGAGTATATTAAAAACAAACTAAGGGAAATGATAAACATAAAGAAAACAGCACAAAACATCCACAAGAATATAAACATTATGATCCGTAATCACTTACGGCCACCTATTGAGATGCCATGAGCGCAAGTTTATAATGAAAAACCATGACCTCGAGCTTCGCAACTTGAAACAAGCTGTCCATATGGGTCATAGATCCATATCTGATTCATATTTTGTATGAAGTGGATCTTATGCGGGTCATTAATTTTTAGAGGGCCACTAAAAATAGACCCAAAAGGTTGAAGTAAAATTAAATAGGTCAAAAATAAGTCACACATGAAACCCATTTCGGCCCCATTTGTGAACCATTTTCCACCCAACAAGGCAACAAGCAGTGCGTGCATGACCTACCCAACCCGACACCTCTTGCCGTCCCAAGTCGTCCCGATGCCTTGAAGTCAGCCAATTATTTTGGACGTGATTTTTTGGAAGAAATTGTCGACCCCTTTGTTGAGTGGGGAAGTTTGTGTTGATTCTACAATGACAACTTTGGAAATGCTAGAATAGAATCGTGTTGATCCGCTTGCCTCTCGACTTCCTTGAGTGAAATGCAAAATGGCTGACTCTCCATTGATACTTTCATTATGAGTAAATGATAGAGACATATAGCCAATATATCCATAGTCATTACCAAAATCAGCCTTCTACTTTGATCCTCAATTTACTTTACTTTCTATCATGAATTAGTCGATCGATGCATCTTGACAACGAACTAAATTGCTTAACTTAAATTCAGCCAACTTTGTTGACGAATCAATGTACTTATATAGATTAGAGATCCATGGCCATTTTATTGCTTGGTTTTTTACATATGAAGTTTTAAATCATCTTCTTGTACCAGATTCTGTTCATAGCCATTGCAACAGTTCTTGTCATCCTTGTATTATATATGGATAAGTAGATCTGGAATGTGTGTGTGTGTGTTTGTAGAGATTTGGGGAAGATAATCTAGTTCCTCCAAGTTTGTTAAGAACTTGGCATTCTCATTTGCAATTGCCAAAAATTCTAATGATCGAAATTGATTTTGGGCATTTCTTGGTTCTAGGGGCTTGCTTTGGAGACGTCAAACCCATTGGATCCATTCACGAGCCTTGTGAGTAGTATAATTCTGAACCTCTTTAATTTCTAGCTTTGCAAATTTAAGTAACCATAGTTTGGTTCCTATCAGTGGTTCTCCCTTTCTTAAGATACCCGATTATTAGTATATTACCTCATCACTAGCATCAGCACAAGATTCTTAGCATCAATGAAGGGCACATGCTAATAAAATGCTGCATATTTTCTGGCTATAGTATGGAAAGATTAATTGCTTTGACAGTGCTTTATACTAATTGAGTCAAGTAAATTTTCTTTTTTGGGAAATTAAAGGGGAAAGGAAATTGTGGATGTTTTCTTTCAGTTTTATAGCCTGTTCTAATTCATGTTTTCTCTAACTAATTAATTAACATATCAAGATCTAACGAGGATCAAGAAGAGTGTTCAACTATAGAACGATCCAATAGACATAGAGTAGTTGAGGTAACAACCTCAATTGAGGATATTGTTGAGAACATATGGAACCCCAATTCCCATATTTGGTTTGATCTCATTGACTTTATCTCTTCTTCCATTACTTCTATCCACTTTTCCTTATCAGGGCAAGTCAGAACCTCATTTACATTCATTGGTTCATCCTTTTCTCATGGAGCGACCATATGGACTAACCATGGAAATTTCCCTTTCAATGTCAAAACATTGACGAATATGCTTATGTGACCGATTTGTTAAATAGGAGATTGTACACTTAGTACACCATGTTCTATTACACTCCCACTCAGATTAGATAACGATGATTCTTCATATCAAGTTATTGCAATTGAGACTAGTTTGAAACAAATTCTCTACTTCTTACATTGCTTCCACTTGGATGAGATGCTCCAGTAAAATCATTATTATTATCCAAGATTTTAAACAAAGAATAGTCTTCATCGATCTTGCCCTTTTTCGAAAATTCATTCACTAAGAACGTGACACCTCGTGATTTAAATTCAGTTATGTCGCGACCCTCTAAAAATATTTTTATTAATTCTAGGGGTTAACGGATTATTAGGTTAATTAGATTTGACTAACCTAATGCGGACCCTCCCAAGCCCTACCGAATCGCAACTTTGGTTTTTGTTTAAATGATTTTGAAATTTGGAGTCGCCACTAATCGTTCTTGGTAGGTCAATTAGAAACCTAAATAAATTAGCGGGAGAACTAATTTATTCCTGCGAACCAGAGATTATGAGCTCGGGGACTTGGTTACACTAGTTAATTAAAACTAATGCCCTTTCGGTACCTTAATTTCATGGATATCCTAATCCGGCAAATCAGGCTTGGTTTATTCCTAAAGCTCTAGTAGGGTATTCTCTTTTGTGTTTTCACTTTTTAAATAGGATGCATGGATGGTATATATTTTTATTTGTTATATTTTTTTAAGTGTTAAAGATTCCCTGAAGCCGAAAGAGGGAGTGTGTTAACGACTTCTGTGCAGTATTACGACCTACTCATCTTTTGGGTCTGATGATTCAAAAATTAAATTATAGGAAGTACATGACAGTGAATAAACACCTCCAATGGGAGGCCTAGCATTGGCTTGGCTCTTCCTTTTGGGATTTAAGGTACAGGTATTTAAGTTGCAAGTATTTAAACTACTGTAAGTAAAAACCTCCAATGGGAGGCTAAGCATTGGCTTGGCTCTTCCCTTTGGGATTTAAGGTACATGTATTTAAGTTGCAGATATTTAACTACTGTAAGTAAAAACCTCCAATGGGAGGCTAAGCATTGGCTTGGCTCTTCCCTTTGGGATTTAAGGTACAGGTATTTAAGTTGCAGGTATTTAACTACTGTAAGTAAAAACCTCCAATGGGAGGCTAAGCATTGGCTTCGCTCTTCCCTTTGGGATTTAAGGTGCAGGTATTTAACTACTGTAAGTAAAAACCTCCAATGGGAGGCTAAGCATTGGCTTGGCTCTTCCCTTTGGGATTTAAGGTGCAGGTATTTAAGTTGCAGGTATTTAACTACTATAAGTAAAAACCTCCAATGGGAGGCTAAGCATTGGCTTGGCTCTTCCCTTTGGGATTTATGGTGCAGGTATTTAAATTGCGGATGGACTTTGTCCTCTCCATTTTGGGGTATGAATTTTTTAAAATGAAATACAACGAATTGATTCAACAATTTGAAATTTGTGCGCGCTTGAGGACTCCTCCAAGCCGATTTTGTGCTTCCATAGGATTGACCGTTGATATAGAGCTGCGGCTTCCTGACATAAAATAGAGTGAAGTGTTAGTATACAAAATATGTGCTAATCTGCACCTAAACCCAGAAGAGTAGAAAGAGTACTTATCTCCCATTTTTTTGGGAGGAATTTCTATAATTGATTTTCGCTCTCTATGTTCCCAATATAGAGAGTTTCTTTTGAATTAAGAGGGACTTTTAGTCACAGATCAGTTGAGAAATCGGTGGACAGCTTAGGAGCTTGTCTGGGCCGATTTTTGCATCTCGACGAGATTTTTGCTGTTGACGTAAAGATATCCTTCTCCTGACATAAAATATGGAAGAAAAAGGAGATGGAGAAAGTGTATACAATTTGTGCTAATTTGCGAGTAAAACCATAAATAAATGAATAAATAAAAACACTTAGCTTGAATTTGTTTGCTCGTTGACGAGGATGAACTCTTGATTTATATTGATCGATGAAGGAATTTGTGATGATAACCCCTAGCTTTAAACTCCCATCATCTTCAAAATTCTCTCTCTTTTGGTATTTTCTTTCTCTCAAAATTTTCTTCAATCTCCCAAAACTCTCTCAAACATCCAAAATTTTCTCTCCAAAAAATTCTCCCAAACACTTCAAATTTTCTCTCTTAAGAATCCCTTCTCAAGCTCACTTCTTCCTCCTTTTATAACCTCCTCATCTATCTCCCATTCTAATTTTTCCACTAACTCTATCTCCCATTCTAATTTCTCCACTAACTCTTCTTCATTTTCATCTTCCATTCTCCATCTCTATCTCACATTCTAATCTCTCCACTAACTCTTCTTCATCTTCATCTTCCCTTCTCCATATTTATCTCCCATTCTAATTTCTCCACTAACTCTTCTTAATCTCCATCTTCCCTTCTCTATTCTTATCTTCCATTCTAATTTCTCTACTAACTCTTCTTCATCTCCATCTTCCCTTCTCTATTCTTATCTTATTTTCTCCATCCATTCTTCTCCAACTTCTCTTCTTCATCTCCTCTTCTTCATCTTCCCTTCTCTATTCTAATTTATCCACTAACTCTTCTTTTTATTATTTGTAAAATAATCCTTCAAGAGTTAGGTATTTGCACTTTAGTCCTTGAATTTTAAGTATTTACAATTCAGTCCCTGAAAAAATATATTTCTTTAAGTCCAAATCTCCTCACAATTTTTGACACACCAAAATTTACCACATGTCAAATTTAAGCTCATTTCTTGTAGCTGAAAATAATGCATAATTTAATTAAAGCCCTTTTGCAAAATTAAGTCATTCTGGGTATAATTGGGCCAAGATGAAAATTTAAAATATTAGAAGACAATGTCACAACTCATAAAAAGTGAAAGTTAAAAATAAGTTGACTCAAATTAAATTTTTTTTGGCCCGATTCGAGATTATACTCGTGAAGGAACACGTGACTCGAATTGGATTTTTCTGAATTTGCGATGGCCAATATGAAAATAGATTTAAAATAAAAATATTAACTATCTTTGTGTATTCTTTGGCCTCAAATGTTATTTTTTCAAAATTTTCAAATATTTTTGTATTTTTTTAAAAAAAATTAAAATATATATAATATGAAAAATTATTTTTTGGTCAAAATTCGTTCCCTAGGCTTGGCTAAGGTTCCCAAAGTTGATTTTTCAATTTTATGAATTTTTATGGATTTTCTATTAATTTTTGAAAATAAATAAATAAAAAATACGTAAAAATACTGAAAATATGAAAAATCGTTTTTTGGTCAAAATTGGTTCCCTAGGCTTGGTTAAGGTCCCCAAAGTTGATTTTTCAATTTTATGAATTTTTATGGATTTTTTATTACTTTAGCAATAGAAAAAATGATTAAAGATCAGGTGTCAACAGCTGCCCCTCTTTGAAAGGAAACTCGGTAGAGGTTCATTTCAAAGACGAGATGACACCTGGATTCTTATCGACTCAATACAAGGAAATAAAAAGAGTCGTGACATGATTGTTCCACTGAAAATGAAATGAGAACCTAAGGATTCGTTATATAAAAAAACTTTAGGGTGGTTGAACTTGAACCCGTATGATGGATCAACCCATGGTAGATTCCTAATAAAAGGATTCTACTGATTAAAAATTGAATTAAAATTTGACCCGTATGATGGGTCATACCATTTGACCCGTATGGTGGGTCGTACCATGGTAGATTCCTAATAAAAGGATTCTACTGATTAAATTTTGATTGAGATTTGACCCGTATGGTAGGTCACCACATGGTGATACCTGTAAGAAGGACTTGGTGCCTGTAGAAAGGACTTGGTGCCAGTAAAAAGGACTTGGTGCTTTGCCTGTAAGAAGAACTTTGTGCCTGTAAGAAGGACTTGCTTTGCCTGTAAGAAGGACTTGATTTGCCTGTAAGAATGACTTTGTTTGCCTGTAAAAAGGACTTACTTTGCCTGTAAGAAGGACTTTGTGCCTGTAAGAATGACTTGATTTGCCTGTAAGAAGGACTTTGTTTGCCTGTAAGAAGGACTTTATGCCTGTAAGAAGGACTTGATTTGCCTGTAAGAAGGACTTTATGCCTGTAAGAAAGACTTTGTGCCTGTAAGAAGGACTTGATTTGCTTGTAAGAAGGACTTTGTGCCTGTAAGAAGGACTTGATTTGCCTGTAAGAAGGACTTTGTGCCTGTAAGAAGGACTTGGTTTGCCTGTAAGAAGGACTTAGTTTGCCTGTAAAAAGGACTTAGTTTGCCTATAAGAAGGACTTGATTTGCCTGTAAGAAGGACTTTATGCCTTTAAGAAGGACTTGATTTTCTTGTAAGAAGGACTTTGTTTGCCTGTAAGAAGGACTTTGTGCCTGTAAGAAGAACTTGATTTGCCTGTAAGAAGGACTTGCTTTGCCTGTAAGAAGGACTTTATTTGCCTGTAAGCAGGACTTGATTTGCCTGTAAGAAGGACTTGGTTTGCCTGTAAGAAGGACTTTGTGCCTGTAAGAAGGACTTTGTTTGCCTGTAAGAAGGACTTAGTTTGCCTGTAAGAAGGACTTGATTTGCCTGTAAGAAGGACTTTGTGCCTGTAAGAAGGACTTGATTTGCCTGTAAAAAGGACTTACTTTGCCTGTAAGAAGGACTTTGTGCCTGTAAGAAGGACTTGGTTTGCCTGTAAGAAGGACTTGGTGCCTGTAAGAAGGACTTGGTTTGCCTGTAAGAAAGACTTGATTTGCCTATAAGAAGGACTTGGTTTGCTTGTAAGAAGGACTTTATGCCTGTAAGAAGGACTTGTTTTGCCTGTAAGAAGGACTTGATTTGCCTGTAAGAAGGACTTTATGTACCTCAAAGGGTGCCATTCTGAAATCTGGGGAGACCAGGAATCCTGCAGAAGCTCAAACCCAAATTATATTCTCCTGTCGTTTTAGGAATAAACCAAAGAGGCAGAGATCAAAAGGTCTCGAACATTTCTGTCCTTGAGACAAATCATGCTTTATTGAAGAATGTGGATACCTGTATATACCGCAATGGATTCGAGTATCCCAACAACCGTCAGAATTCATTCTCTTGAAAGGTTCTGGTTGAAGATATACTTACCTGAGAATTTGGAAGAAATGCTTGGTGGCTTCTGGACAACCAGGCTTGTTCATTCAATAATCGCCGAATGAATTTCAAGACTTTGGAAGGTAACTCAAACACCGGGAATGTGTTGCCTGTCGGGCAATGTCAGAGCTAACATGTGCAAGCATTTTCATCAATGCGTTCATTGGTTCATACAAAATTGTTCAGCTAATTTTGCCATGATTAAAGGCAGTCTATGTAATAACTCATGATGCAATCGATCAACATATAGATCATGTATTGCATTACCACTTCTGTTTAAGGAGGTTCTTATAGTATGAACACCTCGAATGTAATCTGAATGGGGGACTTCATTCCGAAATGGCTTTTTCTCACTCTGGAGAAAGGCTGTTTATCTGTAGATCAAAATGTTAGACCTGTGTGAAAATGGTTTGCCTTTCCTCATCCTGTCATGCCCCATTCTGCACATTTGATATCTCCTGTGCAGTTTATGCTCTAAGTTGGAGTTGGTAAGTTAAACACACGGAATAGTCATACATAATTCATGAACTGTGTAAGCACAATGCAGATGTGACAATTTTTTAGCATCACGTGTGTTTATATAATGTGCAAATATGGGCGAATTTAAATTACCCCTGGTATATGGGCGGACCGAACAAATTAGGAAGCCTACTCCTTATGTCGAGGGGTGGTTTGTCTCAAACTTTACCCCTGCGCGATGAAGCATATGGGCGATGGAGCATTTTGGTTTGTTTAATGCCCCTGCAAGAAACAGAGAAATTATTCTTGAAACCAAACGAGATAAGGAAGGCATATTTGCTTTTTCGTTTCAGAGCTTGCGATCAATTTGCCCCATTTTTCACCAGAATAAATCTTGTCAGGTGATCATACTTTTCTTTTGGATTTGTCTCCTTCAACATGTTAAATGTTAGTATAAATATTTCCTGTGAAAAGAAAAGGAGACATGTCAACCAGTATTAAAAGGGATAAATTGGAAACGATACTGATTTACCCTTCATCTTGAATGCCTTGGACAAGTCTTTTACCAATTTTGCTGGATTGAGTTTTCTTCGACTTTTGTTGGATGCTTCACCATTAAGCCGAGAATGTAGCAAAATATTGACTTCGATATTACTCGTCGAGTATTCCTGCTTGCAAAAAGAAATGCACAAAAAGTTGTTTCATTTATTTATAATACATACAACATTCCCCACCCTCGGGGATCGAATTCGGAATATTTCGGACCTACTGTCATCCCCCATACCATTCGGTCCATTGGACCGTAGGTGTCCATGGGGCTTTCTTTTCAAGGGTTAATCCTTGGGGATAACGCAGCCCTGTTGTATCACCTTGGGCCATGTTACGGTATTTCTCGAGGTAATTTGCAATCCCTGTTAAGAATGGAATAAGACAATTCAAGACTTGAGATGATTATGTGCACATTAGAACGATACAGAATTACCCATTTCTGAGATTGTTCGCGTCTTTCGCTTGTACTTTCCTTTGTCCGAAGCTGTCTATCCCGTGGTAATGCCCATGAGTTGATTTGCCCCCAAATTTTATCCAACCTGTATTCGGATATGATTGCGTTCTCGGGTCGATTTGCAATTTCTTGAGAATAGAAGGGGCTTAATTTTAAAACTTGGAGCAACTGAGGGTAAATTGAAACGATACGGAGTTACCCTTCAGGTTTATGCAGATTTTCACTCGCCATCAATTCGTCGCGAGGTTGGTGAGGTGGCGGATTCGAGCATTTAATAGGGGGAAGTCGGATTATTACTCCTTGCTTTTACACTTTCACAAAAGCAGAAAAACATATTACGCAAGGAAATAAAACACATTCACTCATTCAGGATCAGTTCTGCTTCCTCTGCAGGCTCTCCCATGATCAGCTTGCTTCATCCCAAATTAGGTATGCATCGGCCATATTGAAGGTCTGGTGGTCACTGGCTGAACAAGTGCATCACAGTCCCGATGCTTTACCGATATCAAACTGGTTGATTATGGCGAAAAGATCATCGTCAATGTCCGCTTGGTGGTGATCTGTCCCTTCTTCCTCGGGAGGTATTGATGCTGATCCAGCATCATTGGTCCTTTTGTACCTTGCTCCAACAGAACTCGATCCTGTTATAAACTGATCTAACTCACCTCTTAAACGTGCATTTTCGATCCTCAGATCATACATTTCATCGAGGGTGAGGAGGAGGCTATTGCAGTTGGGGCAGGTGGCGGAGTCAAAAGTTTCTTTATACATCTTGTTTTCCGCTCGGAGGTTTTCATTTTCAACTCTTAGAAACTCGGCTTCGTTGTGCTCATGACGAGTCTTCATTCGGGTTCGTCTATTTTGAAACCAGAACTTGATTTGCGAAGGTTCAAGTCCTAGCTCTTGACTCAGTTCTATTTTTTGTTTGCCGTCTGGCATAGGGCACGTTCTGAAGAAAGCTTCAAGCTTTCGTACGTGCTCCTCAGTATGGCGACGGTAACGCTTCTTTTGACATTTACCGTTGTTGTCATTGTCCTTACCGGGCTCTTGGACGTCGTCGGTGGAAGGGCCGGGCTCCATAGGCTCGATTCCAAATATGGCTTCGAACTCTTCCTCTCCCATATTCAGCAAGTAACGATAACTTTCAAGTGTGTTGGGTTGAGACATCTTCGATTTGGTTAACGATTTCTCAAAGTTTGATATCTCTTCTTGTATTTTCACTCTCTGGATTTTTCTGGGAGACTGCGTATGCTTTAAGAGTCTCTCTTTCGAGCACGAATGAGAATTATCAAGAAGATGTCTCCTTTAAAATTAGACGTGGGTTTAGCAACTGTATTGCCTCTCTCGAGTGTTCTGGCTTTCTCGATTTTCTTTTCATCGTATCTCTCGCCCAGCTCGTCTCCTTCCATCTTTCCGTGGAAGGGGGCCCCTTGTTGCTGTCTCCACCGTCAATTTGCTGGCGAGTTCTTCAATAAAAACAAGTCGTATCTCTTTTCTGCCGTAAATGTCTTTGTCTCCCACTCAGCTTATTTTTTATCCTTTCTTTTTCAAAGTAGTGGCGTCCCGTCCAACTTTTCCGTAGAGACGTCGGATTTGCTTGGCTCGAGATTGGAGACGAGTAGCGGAGGTGATACTGATAGGGAATGGTAGACAGGAAAATCTGGCCAGTAGAGACTTCCCCTGCAAAAATGAAAGAGAATGCGGTAGTATATGTTCTTCATATTCTAGAAAAATTGGAACGATACTGTTTTACCCTTGTGTATACTTCTATTGAATTTGAATTGAGGAAGTTCCTTCATTTGGATTGGATTGAATTGTATGTCCCGAGTTGCCCTTCACTTTGAGCTTGACACATATGTGCTTTGCTTAGTTGGGCCTTATTTTCTTTCGGGTTGCCTTGGACCATCATCATTTTCTATGCCATCGGGTCCGTGGACCGGAGGGCTCCTTTAATTTGAAGGTTACCTTCGAGGCAAATGAGTCCTATCGCGTTCCATTGGGTCATTTCATTTTGCGACACTCTTGAGGCACTTTGCGATTCCCTGGGTGAGAATGGAACAAATCCAATTTAGCATTTTGCAACGATTAAGAGTAAATTGGAACGACACACAATTACCCGTCTTCGAGCTCGCCTGGGCATTTCACTTGAAATTTCCCTACGTGAGGCCATTCAACATTTCTCATTATGGCAGTCAGCGACGTTGCCACAAATTAATCCGCCCTAAATCTAGCATAAAAAGGGATTCACGCATTCGACCGAATAAATAAATTGCCCCCTTGTCCTTGAATTAAATCGAGACACCTAGAAAGCTGGAAAATATCATACGCAGGGGAATTAAGCATGAAATGAAAGGTGCACTTATTCAAGGTCAGTTCTGCCTCTCCTGTGGCTCTTCGATAATCAGCTAGTCTCGTGTTGGTTCGGGTGTGGATAACCGATGTTTGAGAGTCCCTACTCACTGACTCCTGATCGCGGCTTGGGACGTCTATCAACCCTAAACTGGTTGACCAGGGCAGTAAGCTCATCATCTGGGTAATCTCTTGAACCTTCCAGCAACTGATGCTCGAATTGGGCATTGTTGTTGGCAAATGCTGGCGGTAGATTTCTCATTCTGTCCTCGCCATGAGCAATTTGACTTCTCGTGCTGGAGCCTTCATCATTACTCGAGAAAGTGTGGGGATCACCAACTGTCCTGCTGCCAAAAACTCCTTCCATTCGAGGATTAGAGAAGTGGAAGTGCTCAGGATAACTTCTTATCTGATTCTCTGGCTGCGCAGGCGTGCTGATCATGGGATGAGTTCTAGCCACAGGTTGGTGCTCAAACCAAGGAATCTGAATACACTGCTCCTGCGGTCTATACTCTTGAAGAGTATTAGGGTGATTCTGGGGGATACTTTGATTAACGCCTGGGGGATTGATGGCATGGTTACTAGCTTGGTTGATGATGGGAAGTGGCTCGCCCCATGCTAACCTGGGGAACTTATGGTGGCGAGGAGACTCGACGTTCAGGCTTGGATCAGTCCCGCCTTGGTTTTCTTGATTCTGAGCTGCATTGTGTTCTCTCACCCTTTTTCTGTACTTCTGAAGATGACTCGAAACATTTGCTTTAGTGAGTCCCTCTACGTTCATAATTTCCAGTATATGTTGCGGCCGTGCCGAATCGATTCCTACCTGTTGAACTGCATTAACAAACATACGATGTAGCTCGGGAGACCAACTCATCTTCTTTCTCCAGTTGCTTGGAACAAAATTGAAGGCTTGATGCTTGTTCTCATGGTCGTGCAATTGCTTCCTTACCACGTGCTGCCATATGTTTTGAAGCATCTGAACCCTAACTGGTTTCGTTACGACGTCTTGGGCCCCATTTAAGACAGCCTTCATTATGGCTTGCTGATCATCGCTTGCCGATATTACGAGGACTGGCATGTTTAATTTAGAATTGATGACTTCCAAGAGAGTGAAAACATCCATGTCAATCCCTACCATGGCGGTGAGGACGATATCAAACTGGTCACCACTCCTCCTTAATATCTCTAAGGCCTCTGTCGCCTTTGCTTGAGCTACAACCTTATACCGGCATTTTCTCAATACGGTAACAAGAATTGACAGAGAGACTGGATTACCGTCAATGGCCATGACCAGTAGACCCTCAGGGTAAGGAACTTCATTAGCTTCGACCAGGGTTGAACATGCGCCCGTTTCCCTAATGCTCGACATATTTATGGATCTAGGAATGCCGACTCGAGACCGCCTCAGGATGTCTTCTTGGACTTGAGGGATCACGGGATCGTCGATGGTTTCTCGTAACAGGCTTTGAAAGCCGATGCTTTGATGGTGAAGGTTTTGAATTCCTCTCCCACGAGAACTCCTTCCTCTCTATCTTTCTCCTGCGAGTTCTTGCGAATGAACTCTCACTATCAAATGAGGACAAGTTCTCTCTCTGGCAATAGCAACGACTTCCCTCTTCACGGGCAGTGCTATTAGATTTTTCGAGGGAGAAAATCTGATATTCAGCTTTTGATCAAAGGGGAAATCCTTGTTTCTCGCTCAGTTCGTCTTCCTTTTTTCTTTTCGTGGTAGAGGGCCCTTGTCAAGATCTCCACCGTCGATTTACTGGCGGGTCCTCCAATAAAGACGAGTCGTATCTCCTTTTCTGCCGAAAATTTCTTTGTCTCCCACTCAGCTCGTTTTTTATTCTTTCTTTTTCAAAGTGGTGGCAGCCCGTCCAACTTTTCTGCAGAGACGTCGGGTCTGCTCAGCTTGAGGTTGCCGCTTGACTGGAATTCGAGCCAGCGGGGGTGTTGCCGACAGAGAATGGTAGATAGAAAAAACTCGACCAATAAGGACTGCCCCTGTGAAATCATTATTTAAATTGAAGCAGATTATCACCTTCGCATTCCGATCATCTGCCTCGCCTCTCTCCTCCTTTCTTTCGTGATCTGCTTTCAAAAATGGCCAATTCTCCTAACCATACCTTCTCCGCCGAAATCCTGGCTGGGTGGGAGAGACTCTACAATCTTCTTGGTAGAGGTTACGCTCATATAGCCCAAAACTCTACCGTTGAGGCTGAAATCCTCGGTTTATTCAGGACCCTAGACGCTGCTTCTGTTGAGGGTACCCAACTGGGGAGGGAGTATCGGAACTTCCCGACCCTCTTCATTAATTTTCTGGCTGCCTATAACCGCGCTTATGAGACGGTCATTGTGACTGCCGTCGTGAAAGCTCGTTACCGAGACCGGCACGAGCATCTGGAAATAGTCACATTTATGGCTGATAATCACAAGAAAGCCTTCAAGTTTGCCAATGATCAGCTTTCGTGGCTAGTTCGTGAGAGGGGAAAGTTGGTGGACCGTCTGGCCTTGGTCCGAACTTACGCCGAACAGGAGCCGAGCAATATTATGATGAGGTGCAAATGCGGTTGGCTGCAGGAGAGACTTGATGACATTACGGCAGATATTGCTTTCGAGAGGGCGGCGATTTCGGACTTGGAGTTTGCTATCGAGCATTACGAGGCCAGTATGGCCCAGGCTAAGGAGAAGCGCGATCGCCTCTTCTTTAGGCTCGCGGAGCTTGATCCTGAGAACGCCCGGTGCACCCGGAGCATCAACTGTTTGGAGAGTCAGTTGAGCTCCTTCGTAATGGTTATCAGGGCTCAGTTTGGCTTTACTTTTCCTCCCCAGTGAGCTGTTGTAATGCTCTTTGATGAATGGAATGAAAGAAAAGCTTCACGTGTTTTTTTTTGTTTAATTTTCCTGCTATCGTTTCTTCCGCATAGCATAACAGAACGATTTGAGGTACCGAAGATGTCGAGGCTTAATGTTTTTCTTGATGTTCTTGTTTAATTGCTCCAGACGATGATATCGAGAACATTGATGAAGGGTTCGGCGGTGGCCCCCACTATCCATCTTGAGATCACAAACAATAACGCTATGACAACTCGATCAGTGCGCTGGTAATAAATCCGGCCACCTGTTGTGTGCCCACTTTTATCCATATTTTATTTCTTTCGGCGTCCACTTGCTCGTGTCGGTCGCCTGTAGCGTCGGGAGAAATTCCTGTGGGCCACGTTCATTAATAGAACCTCGGTCCTCTAAAGCCCTCCGTATGTTTCGGATAAGAGGAAATTTTAAGATCAGTCTCTGGTTGATTTAATCAGGTAAAGGTATTTGTTTCATGGGTTCTGATTATATAATCCATATTATCTTTCAAAAGACGCGGGATCCTCTGCAATACATTAAATATGCCCCCGTGTTTAATCAGTATAAATCCACCGTCATATCAGAATACACTGCCCATACAAGTTTACGGATTGACATAACTCTGTCTGTCAAAGATGGACAGTGTTCGTTTGCCCCCCGGAATTAACGGTTGAAGCCTCGGTGTTTTTCGTCTTTTGGTATTTCTGAAGATGATTCTTGATATATTTTGAACTTAATTTTTACACCCGTCTAGGGTATCTAGGATCTCCCTGCAAAAGAAAATGATATAATTAGTATGCGACACAAGGAATGTCGGTCCATGACTCCTATATTAGTCCAATTTGATTTTTTCTATTTTATAGAGAAATCATAAAAAAAAAATTCCCTTAGGAAGAAATGGGTTAATACAGAATTTTTTTGCAGATTTATTACTCTTTTTTTATTATTTTTTTTAAGGAATGTGACAAAATCTCTTGACGTTTACTAAAATTTTTGAAGGAATTTCCTTTTTATCAGAATAAATTTTCAGAGGTAAATTTGTCAGGAAAATTTCATTTTTATTGAAGCAATAAAAACATGACAAAAATCCCTTATTGGTTAATAAAATTCCCATGAAGGGATTTTTCACATCATTTTTTCAAAATTTTTTTTAAAAGAAATGAGGGACAAATTTAATTTTTATTTTCTTTTAAAAGAATGGTCGTAATATCAAGCTCAAAAACTGACTAACACCTAACATGAACCGACCGAAAATAAATATAAGATAAAATTAGAGAACTTACTTTTACCTTGGAGAAATGCAAATCACATAGTCATGCGCATGACTCAAGTGAGGAGTGAACTCTAGAAAATAAAAGAAGGAGAGACAGGGTATGGACCTAAAAGGCCCCCACTATCTGAATTGACAACCTTACCCTCCGCGCAATCAAATCACAATGGGAAGAATTGTCAATTCAGATAATGAGCGGGATAAAATATGGTCAACCCAAGCGCAATCGACGCAAGAGCTTTGCATATTCGATCCCTATCTATGGTTACCTAGGAAAAATTTCGCGACTTGGGTTTAGACGCTTGTGTGTGCAGGTGTTGTGATCCTCAGAATATGCAAGACATGCACAACAATTGATATCAAAACAACGCTTCTAAAAATGTGTGAAATTAAACATAATCCCAACACCGAGCCTGCAAAACAAATGGGTTAGCCAAACACTCCGCCCCTTATAACTCCCATCCTGCAAAAACATATAACACCTATAAAATGAGTCCCAAGCAAGATCGCCAGAAGCGAGATATCCATGAAATTTTCATTGGCCTAAGTCCACTAAGACTTTTAAAATTTCGAAAAAATTTAAGTATTCCAATTGGTATCTTTTTTCGAAAATTTAAAAATCTCTAGTCCCCAGCGGAGTCGCCAAGCTGTCGCGACCCTCTAAAAATATTTTTATTATTTCTAGGGGTTAACGGATTATTAGGTTAATTAGATTTGACTAACATAATGCGGACCCTCCCAAGCCCTACCGAATCGCAACTTTGGTTTTTGTTTAAATGATTTTGAAATTTGGAGTCGCCACTAATCGTTCTTGGTAGGTCGATTAGAAACCTAAATAAATTAGCGGGAGAACTAATTTATTCCTGCGAACCAGAGATTATGAGCTCGGGGACTTGGTTACACTAGTTAATTAAAACTAATGCCCTTTCGGTACCTTAATTTCATGGATATCCTAATCCGGCAACTCAGGCTTGGTTTATTCCTAAGGCTCTAGTAGGGTATTTTCTTTTGTGTTTTCACTTTTTAAATAGGATGCATGGATGGTATATATTTTTATTTGTTATATTTTTTTAAGTGTTAAAGATTCCCTGAAGCCAAAAGAGGGAGTGTGTTAACGACTTCTATGCAGTATTACGACCTACTTATCTTCTGGATCTGATGATTCAAAAATTAAATTATAGGAAGTACATGACAGTGAATAAACACCTCCAATGGGAGGCCTAGCATTGGCTTGGCTCTTCCTTTTGGGATTTAAGGTACAGGTATTTAAGTTGCAAGTATTTAAACTACTGTAAGTAAAAACCTCCAATGGGAGGCTAAGCATTGGCTTGGCTCTTCCCTTTGGGATTTAAGGTACATGTATTTAAGTTGCAGGTATTTAACTACTGTAAGTAAAAACCTCCAATGGGAGGTTAAGCATTGGCTTGGCTCTTCCCTTTGGGATTTAAGGTACAAGTATTTAAGTTGCAGGTATTTAACTACTGTAAGTAAAAACCTCCAATGGGAGGCTAAGCATTGGCTTCGCTCTTCCCTTTGGGATTTAAGGTGCAGGTATTTAACTACTGTAAGTAAAAACCTCCAATGGGAGGCTAAGCATTGGCTTGGCTCTTCCCTTTGGGATTTAAGGTGCAGGTATTTAAGTTGCAGGTATTTAACTACTATAAGTAAAAACCTCCAATGGGAGGCTAAGCATTGGCTTGGCTCTTCCCTTTGGGATTTATGGTGCAGGTATTTAAATTGCGGATGGACTTTGTCCTCTCCATTTTGGGGTATGAATTTTTTAAAATGAAATACAACGAATTGATTCAACAATTTGAAATTTGTGCGCGCTTGAGGACTCCTCCAAGCCGATTTTGTGCTTCCATAGGATTGACCGTTGATATAGAGCTGCGGCTTCCTGACATAAAATAGAGTGAAGTGTTAGTATACAAAATATGTGCTAATCTGCACCTAAAACCAGAAGAGTAGAAAGAGTACTTATCTCCCATTTTTTTGGGAGGAATTTCTATAATTGATTTTCGCTCTCTATGTTCCCAATATAGAGAGTTTCTTTTGAATTAAGAGGGACTTTTAGTCACAGATCAGTTGAGAAATCGGTGGACAGCTTAGGAGCTTGTCTGGGCCGATTTTTGCATCTCGACGAGATTTTTGCTGTTGACGTAAAGATATCCTTCTCCTGACATAAAATATGGAAGAAAAAGGAGATGGAGAAAGTGTATACAATTTGTGCTAATTTGCGAGTAAAACCATAAATAAATGAATAAATAAAAACACTTAGCTTGAATTTGTTTGCTCGTTGACGAGGATGAACTCTTGATTTATATTGATCGATGAAGGAATTTGTGATGATAACCCCTAGCTTTAAACTCCCATCATCTTCAAAATTCTCTCTCTTTTGGTATTTTCTTTCTCTCAAAATTTTCTTCAATCTCCCAAAACTCTCTCAAACATCCAAAATTTTCTCTCCAAAAAATTCTCCCAAACACTTCAAATTTTCTCTCTTAAGAATCCCTTCTCAAGCTCACTTCTTCCTCCTTTTATAACCTCCTCATCTATCTCCCATTCTAATTTTTCCACTAACTCTATCTCCCATTCTAATTTCTCCACTAACTCTTCTTCATTTTCATCTTCCATTCTCCATCTCTATCTCACATTCTAATCTCTCCACTAACTCTTCTTCATCTTCATCTTCCCTTCTCCATATTTATCTCCCATTCTAATTTCTCCACTAACTCTTCTTAATCTCCATCTTCCCTTCTCTATTCTTATCTTCCATTCTAATTTCTCTACTAACTCTTCTTCATCTCCATCTTCCCTTCTCTATTCTTATCTTATTTTCTCCATCCATTCTTCTCCAACTTCTCTTCTTCATCTCCTCTTCTTCATCTTCCCTTCTCTATTCTAATTTATCCACTAACTCTTCTTTTTATTATTTGTAAAATAATCCTTCAAGAGTTAGGTATTTGCACTTTAGTCCTTGAATTTTAAGTATTTACAATTCAGTCCCTGAAAAAATATATTTCTTTAAGTCCAAATCTCCTCACAATTTTTGACACACCAAAATTTACCACATGTCAAATTTAAGCTCATTTCTTGTAGCTGAAAATAATGCATAATTTAATTAAAGCCCTTTTGCAAAATTAAGTCATTCTGGGTATAATTGGGCCAAGATGAAAATTTAAAATATTAGAAGACAATGTCACAACTCATAAAAAGTGAAAGTTAAAAATAAGTTGACTCAAATTAAATTTTTTTTTGCCCGATTCGAGATTATACTCGTGAAGGAACACGTGACTCGAATTGGATTTTTCTGAATTTGCGATGGCCAATATGAAAATAGATTTAAAATAAAAATATTAACTATCTTTGTGTATTTTTTGGCCTCAAATGTTATTTTTTCAAAATTTTCAAATATTTTTGTATTTTTTTAAAAAAAATTAAAATATATATAATATGAAAATTTATTTTTTGGTCAAAATTCGTTCCCTAGGCTTGGCTAAGGTTCCCAAAGTTGATTTTTCAATTTTATGAATTTTTATGGATTTTCTATTAATTTTTGAAAATAAATAAATAAAAAATACGTAAAAATACTGAAAATATGAAAAATCGTTTTTTGGTCAAAATTGGTTCCCTAGGCTTGGGTAAGGTCCCCAAAGTTGATTTTTCAATTTTATGAATTTTTATGGATTTTTTATTACTTTAGGAATAGAAAAAATGATTAAAGATCTGGTGTCAACAAGTTACACTCCCACTTTCTTACTCACTTATAAACACATTCCTTTTCGAGTGTCCTCAATATCTCATATAGATATACTGTTTGTTTCTAAGGCCCAATTTCTCATACTCATGGGAGGACTCGTGTGTACAAGCAGTATATCCCTAAGGTCTAAGAAAGAATCAAATCTTATTTTCGACTTATCCACAACTCATATTGAGTGAAAGTAACTAATTTAGAAGGCACACGGTAAAGAATATAAATGGTAATCAACAAAGGATCATCCCAAAAGGTGTTTGGCAAATTAGTCTATACTATCATAACTTTTTTCATTGGGATCTATTTCTTCTCTCTATGACTCCATTCTATTGAGAAGTCGCTGAAATAGTCAATTGTCTTTCTATTCCATTTTCATCACATAAACATCTAAACTGATCAGATAGATTTTCTTGACCTTGATCGGATCTTTTTTTTTTTGTTTAAATTGATTTTCTATTAGTCTCATGAATTTCTCAAAGCAACTCATGCCTTAGATTTATGAGAAATTAAAATGACATATTTGAAACGAGTGTAATCATATGTAAATGTGATGAAATAAACAGTCCCATGCATTGTTCTCACATTCTATGTACCACAGATGTCTGAATGGACCAAATGCAAAAGAAACTTAGTTCTTGTTTCTTTTCCAAATGATTTTCTCATTATTTTTCCCACTAGGCAATGCTCACGAGTAGGCAAATCAATTTTTTTTTTAATATTTCCCAATAAGCCCTCATTGTTAATCTGTTCATTCGATATTGGCCAATATGACCCAGCCTAACATGTCACATATTCACATCATTATGATAAGATTCAAAAGATGTAATTAGGGAATAACATTATTGTACTCAATAATGAGCATAATAAAATCATCTAGAACTATAATAACTTGTTCTCAATGACAAGTCATCACCATCATTATGAAAGTTCAAAAAACTGAAATCAATTTTAACCAATATTAATATGAAAACTAAATTCCATCGAAATTATGAAGCATATAACAAATTATGTAGGAATAGGGTGTGACTATCGCACATATTTAATTGGTAGGAGCCGATCCATTTAACTTTAGCTCAGGAATTATTTCCTACATATATTCATTTTGCTTCATGTGGAACTCATCGAAATTCCATGGAGATATTTTTATCTTTTGTTACATGATTTGTGGCCCCTATGTCTATAATCCACAAAGGATGAGATTCGATTATAAAAACTAAATTGGAGACATAAATAACACTCTCTAGTGCACGAAGGTTTTCTAACTTTTTTGGCTCACCACATTCATCAGCAAAATGGCCTTTCTTGCCACAATTGAAATATTTCACATTTGAGATATTTTTCTTGAAAGAACATTTTCTTTTCCTATGTTGGTTAAATTTCGATTTATTTCCTGAAGAATCTATCTCATTATCCTTCCACTACTTGAATCCACCTTGACGCTTACACTTAGAGCACAAAGTCCCATTTGAACTAGAATCATCATAACAAATGTCAATTCTAGTTTGGCCGCCAGAAGGCGGTCAACCTCTAGTTCAAAATAACTCATATTATCGTGAAAAGTCTTTATTTTTCATTGTGGATGAAGTGGATTTTCATATACACACAGTTATGAGGTAAAGAATAGATTACTGCTTGCATTTGCTACTCATCAATCAAAATATGGCCTTCATCTTACAGTTCACTTATCATGTTTGACATACACTACAAAAGTTGTTTCATATTCTGCCTTTGAGGCATCATATAAGTGTCAAACCTCATAGTGATCTGTCTAAACTTGGTGACCAATGTCTAACCAACTTAGTTCTTAATACTTCCCACTTGACTTTGAAATTTTCATGAATGCCTAAACTCATGCATAAAACCATTTTTCATGCTACTCGGCAACATAATGCCAGCAATAAAGTTCATCTTTTTTTTTCACGTAGCAAATGCCTATTTATACCTTTTATCATTTGCAGTATTTTCATCCTCATAGTCTTCCATAACTAGGTTAAGAGCTTTTAGTGCTTTTTGTTTCTTTTTTTTTTTAAGCATTGGATTATCATATTCCAGTTTTCATAATTTCTGCCATCCAAATTCTCTCCTTTGTCAAGCTTAGCTATGATATTCTAAAATATTATAGCCATTGTATCTATACACGAAGTTCTATAGACATGTATTCATGAACTATTAATGCTTAATATTTATGCATCTGTTTTACACTAACTAATTTTATTAATTAATAATTTCGCATAAGGTCTCATATTCGAAAGTTCACTATGTTCCCAATCATTGTCTAAGAATTCTCGTTTGAAATTATCATTGATATAATCATTTATGTAAAATTGAGTTCATTAAAGTTACTAAAAATTTCTAGAACTCCCCATTTAAATAGAGATCGTAACTCAAACACTGATCTCATCATCTTGTAATCATAAAAATGATATATCATGATTTGAACTAATATACAAACAATTCATGCATCAAATTATAGTCAAATTTTTGAAATACAAGATATAAATGGCAAGTACATTTAATTTTATGTAAAATACTCATATCATTGCATTTAAGGGCAAAACAATAAATCAATTGAAGGGGTAAAATTGTAAATTAATCAGCTAGGGGCAAAAATGTAAATTCAGGCTCAAATCAGGGGCTAAAAAGGGTAATGTACGCATCTAGGGGAAAAATTGGAAAAAACACGTCATGGAAGATGGGGGAATGGAACCCTCAATTGCATAGCCTTCTTTAATTTTATTTCACCACCTAGATTGTCAAAATCAAGACAGCCCAGCGGCCTGGTGTGTTAAAGTGAAGTGGTGAGGACGTGGGTTCAATCCCACTTTTGAGAGTTGCCTTTATTATTATTTTAAATAAAAATAAAAATAAAAGTAAAAAGCTACCAGCGTGAGCATAGGACGCGCCCACGTGTGTGCGCTGCAACTGTTCCCGCACACAATTTTTTATTTTTTATTTTTAAATCCACCACGCATGCGGTTCTTCTTCCCCAACATGATGATTTCTCGTCGCGTGAATAGATCCCTTTCTTGAACAACTTCGCCGCGCCATCCACCGCTCGATTCTCCTCCGACACACGACCTTAGAACGAAATAAATAGTGGGTTTCGAACATCATGTCGGCATGACCACGTAGGACCAAGAGTCAACGAAAATGGTGAAGTATTTTGCCTCAAATCAAGTAATAATTGCTCGAATGCGGAACCATAATCCGCAAAATTTCACCACAAAATTAGCTTCAGGCAAACAACCTAATGTCGAGAAACCTTAGGACTTTTGTTCCCCATGGCCCTGTGACCCTACTTGCCCGAACCCAGGCCATGATTTACTAGAATTTGGCCGTAATTGGCACTTTTCTCCCAAGCCAAAATTGCGTCATTTAAAATTTACTTAGAAAAAACAAGCCTTTTCACACGCGAGACCAGGAAACAAGTATAAATGCGCTCTGATACCAATGAAGGAAACAAATCTCAAAAAAACATACGCAGTGAAATTACCTAGAAATAACAAGTCCAAGATCTTACTTGAATCACTAATCGGAGAAGTGCATCACAGAACGAGTGCACCTTGATTTCTTACAGATTAAATATCGCCGATGCAGCAAAAGACTTCGTCCGTTTGACGATCGAGAAGAGAAGGGAGAAGTTTCATCATCGTTCTATTTTGAACGTTAGAATAGATGTGAACTTTTTCACGTTCTTAAAAGAAGTAACTGCCTTTGATAGTTATCTAAAAGGATAAAGGGTTGTGATAACATACATGGGTGGACCACGGTATTCCCATGCACCCATTAATCCAACACCCTTTTATAGCCCCTTTTAAAAAATCCTTAAAAAAAAAGTGAATGATCCAAAATAATCCGATCACTAATTTGAAAGTCAAATTATAACATTTCATGTATATGCTTTCATCGCATGATAATATAACAAGAATCCTTGTATATAATTACGGGGTTTCGGTACAAAGCTTTAGCAATGCAAGTCAACGGAGGCAACTTGACCGCTTCGGGTCGGGAGTCGTAATCGGAGATAAAAGAAAAAGAAGAAGACCAAGACTAGAACAAGGACCTTTCATCCATTTCAATGGCTCCAAGTGCTTGTGGAAAATTTGATGGTTTCCCATGGAAGTACACGAAAATTCTGAAAAACATAGGAGATGTTGCTTCCATTTCACAACCACGCGTATGAAGGTACTTCTTTATATAGGTTTTAAGAGGGGTGACCGAGACCGCAGATGAATATGACGTTCTACTACCAACCACTTTCCGATCATGTTACAATCCAAAAATAATTGATGATGTAAAGTTTGATGCGATGAACATTTTGGGAGTAGATCGGGCGTACAACCACAACGAATATAGTGTGTCTCAAGCTTTTGAAATTTTTTTCAATTTGGCCCTTACACTAGAGGAATTAGTGACATGGAGAGGTCATTATTCCAACTTTTACCTTAGTTTTGCACACAGATTGGCTCCCCAAAATTAAAGGGGATAACTTAGCCCATGCTTTGTGTTCCATTGATTCTTTTTACTGATCTTTTGGGACAATTTTTAATTCATAATACTGTCAGTTCGTTTCTGTCCTAATAGCCACAGAACGGAAACTACTCTTTAAAAAGCCGAAGATTCACCACTACGTTTCTGTCCGACGAAACGCATGATTCCTTCTATTGATCTTCTGTGAAAGTTTTCCGTTCATGCACATTCATGAACGAGAGAAACTTCGGTGAGCATTCCTCTAACGTCAGATTCCGCGTGCATGACTAGATCGCAAGTTGACCTGGCCATTTCTACTAACCCTATACTCAACTTTCGTTAAATTAGTGGGATTGAGATGAAGTCAACTCCAAGCTGGCCATAAAAGAATGCAGAGGCCCAACTTGCAGCTGCTTATATATGCTCAATAAAGTTGCAGACTCCACATTCAAGAACTCCGTATCCCATTTCAAGAGTAACTGTTGTCTCAGCTGAGAAGATGACAGGTGCCGCTATAAGTTTTAAGAATCCATGCTCTTCTGATATCATGGTTAAGACGCAAACGACTCCGACCGCCTATGTCTTCCGCCTGGAGCTTTCGGGACTGAAGAAGGACCAATTGAAGGTTGAGATCATTGACGGGAAGTCACTTTGCATCTCGTGTGACAGGAGAGACGTGGTGAACAAAAAGATCCAGATGGCTCTCGCTAAGGATGTTAGGGCGAGCAAATCTACTGCCGCCATGAGTGGAAACGCACTCGTTGTCACAGTGCCCAAGCGACAAGGGTTCCAACTCTCGACCGGAACGAGTGTCGGCAGGATGTCCGTTGCGATCTCCGGTTAAGTTCGTCTGCTTGGCAATGGCTTCATCAAAGACTGTTCTCGTGTGGTGTGGACAGCGTTATTTTGGTTGAACTTTTTTTTCCTTTTGGCCATAGGGGCCCTTAAGGCCTTTAGAGCCTGGTTTGCTGTCAACTCTGGTCGTGTTTCGTTTGATTGCAAGACTATCGATGAATTCCATCGACACTGGCAATAATAAAGACTCACTTTTTTAATTCAACCATACCATCTCTCATTGAAAACCATTCTTGATCTCATAGACGATTGTCGCGACCTTCTCGAGGCGGGACATTACCATAGAAGTTGTGTTACCTTGAAATGAGTCGACGACTTACCACCTAAGCGTGGACAATTCCTTTTGCGAATTGGTACTCAATACTTGGCTCAATTTCTCCCAAACAATAGAGTTGACATCTAAATTTCCACTGTCATTTGTTGCATAAATTAGGGATTGACCCCTAAAAAAAACTACCACTATCGCAGTTCATATTCACATTTTATTAAAGTTAGGCATCAAGTGCAAGTCACATGGTCTTTACACAATGTCACGCGGCACAATCGAGAGCTGTGGCCGGCCATATTTATAGGGGAGTTTAAACAACACACTCAACTCCTTATTATAGTTAAATAAATAAAAAAAAAAGAACTCCTTATTGATAAGGTTCAATCTCCATACGTTACTCGAATCAACGGTTATCCATTCAATGCTATTTCTAGCCACCTATGAATTGGTTCAAACCCATTCTTCATGTAAAAGGTCCGCGCTGGTGTGGTTGTTTGGAGGATATTTTATCTTATCCACGCCTTTTCAAACGTAATTTATTCAGTTTAATCCGTGGAAGAGATAATGACCAAAACCGATCAAGTTTTGAAGTGGTTCTTGAAGATGTTGACTCAAGGGTATAGATCTACACCTATATCAGTTGGTGGCTCGGTCCAAGCTTGAGAACCTGAGTGAGTAGTACGCGTACTCGCAATGGATTCAAATATCGAAAAGAGCATAAAATCATACTACATCCTTCTTGGATCGATCACAAAACAAATTCCATAATTTATTTATAAATTGGATTCACAATCATTCCATATAACATGTAACAATTGTTGCGATCTAAAAAAAATCGTCTTCCCAAGTTAATGGATTACTAGTTTAATTAAATGAATTAATTAACCTATCTTGAGCTCTCTCAAGCTCTACTAATTCGCAACCTAGGTTTATGTTCAAATAATTTAAATTTTGGAGCCGCCACTAATCTTTTTTTTGTCGGTAGATTAGATACCTAAATAAAACACTGGGAGAATACTTTATTTTTTGCAAATCAGAGATTTAAGTTCAGGAACTTGATTATGTTAATTTTTCAATTAATACCCTTTCGGTATCATTCTTGTGAAGTTTACTTGAATTGACAAATCTAGTAGATTTGGTTTATAAGGCAAGGTGCAATAACATTTTTTTAGGTTTTTTTTTTATTTAAATGAATGCAACATGCAAATGCAAAGCGTAACTATATGAATGCAAATACGACTACATGATGTTCAAACAAATTATGGCACGCAACATGATTCAATTAAACTACATGACATGGTATAAATGACAAGCAATGATGCATTACTATGACATGCGAAAATTGAGATTCGTTCTAGCCTAGATGTCATGTGAATTGAACTCACAAAGTTAAAACTATGTTCTAAATGACATGAAAATGCATGGATGAAATGAGAAAATGCATGGATGATATGCATGAACTATACTATAAATTACGCATGATCTACCCTATATGAAATGCACATGAATGATATTTTTTGGTATTTTCGGATTAAATAAAGGGCAAAAATAAAAGGTGGTTTGAAATTTGATAACAATTAATATAAATTAAGAAATTGATCGCTCAAAGTCTAATTTTATATTAAGGTATCTTGACATTTAGCTCCAATTTAGACCATGATTTGATGTTCTTCTTGTATTTTTTTTTAAAAGAGTCAAATAAAAATATAATAAACCTTGAGAATCGTACACTTTTTAATCCAAATTTTTTTGATGAACTCACTTCGTACTCAAAGTTTAGGATTGGAAGGGAATTCATTCACGTCGTACCTCGAAGGTAGGGTCGGATGGTGAATTTTAATGAAATTTATCGGTCCGGTCTCAAAGTTATGGGATGAGATGGATAATTTCATTTATGCGGATGGCGTCGTACTTCGAATGTGAAGTCGGATGGCCATCCATAATGCATATATCCGAGGGACAAAGGCACAAGGGAGCATGTACTATACTTAAGGAATATTATAAAAATATTTGACTTTAGACTATAGTATAAAGTGCATGAAATTTTCGGCCAAAGCTACGGTAGGTGCCGAAATTTTAAAGGGGGATCTTATTTAAATTAAGAAATTATCTTATGATATTTGAAAAAATATATTTTCAAATAATTCTTAATTAGGAAAAGATATATTCAGGATTTTTTTGAATAAGCCCTGACATCTCAAGGATATGTTTTGAAATTTTAAAGATATGCACAATATCCAGGTTAAGAATTGAGATATGCGAAATATTCCAAAGATATGATAAAAAAAAATCTAAAAATATGCTTCAAGATATTATTGGAAGTCAAACAAATCAGATTTTTAGTTCAAAATCCCAATAGATGGCATCCAAGTATAAATAAGGCAACAAGATAATATCAATATAGACAAAGATTCGAATTTTATCTGTAGACTCTCTAACCAAGAGACAGATCCCAAATTTGATTCTCCTTAAAAGTTTATGAAAATAAGATGGTTCTCGCCATTGTATGCAGGACGGATGAAAAATTAATTAAGATCGAGCAAAATTTTTCTCTCATTTGATACGGCATCGCTTTTCAAATCACATATTTCCTCTAATGAATAATACTACTATTAAAAAGACTTCTAAGTTCCTTGATGACTATATTTTCTTTTTGTCTGTTATTGCGTGGCATGGCGATTGGTGAGGCCACCTTGGCGAAGTTGCTCAAAAACTTTTCATGTTTGCTGGCTATGGGCTGGGCTTATGGAGTCATATCGGCCAAGCCCATTAATGTGACTTTAATAGCTGCAGGGCTAGGTAGCCCTCTCTTAGATTTTGGGGAGGCCTTTGCGGACGATGAGGGCCTGGGCGAGGGTCACCGGCTACAGTGAAATTCTTTTTTTTTAATATAAAAACTAATACAGAAATTAAAAAATAATAATAATTACGACGTCGGTAAATTAAAGACTAAATTAGCAAACGTTTAATAGATTTATTAAATTTTCTGCAAGATTAAATGGCATTTGCTAGAGTTAACTCCTCAAGAACTAATACCTACTGAAGAACTCAAGTGAACTTTTCTGTATGCAACTTTTCATGCATTAGAGCCTCTTGGTGAATCCCAATATGAATGGCCATCCTTGATCCATGATATGATGCCCCCTTTGCAGTGTTCATCCATTACTTATTCGAGAGATGGGCTCCAAAACTAAAATAACAAGTTCGAGTTATGTACAGTGATCGATATAGTGTGTTTGGTACTTGAAATGTATACCCCGACTTTACCTCTATTAGCAGTTTTCATGGTGCCAACTTTGCACATGGTCTTGAGCAAAAACCAAAAAAACTCTGGTTTAAGAGTGGGATTTTAATGGGATGTAAGTCTACTTGTCAAGAGAGCCCTAGGTCCGTTGAGTCACTTTTCAGATTTAAGAGTGGGTCATTATAATAGAGAAACAAATAAGGTGGGGGATTGGATTGCTAAAGCCCATCCTAGAAAAACCTTCTTTCTAATGGATTTTATATCTCTATCAAGCCCTTTGGCTCTTTAATGTTCTAAAGCTCCACCTAATGGTCAAACTATTTCTTGCTAAATGGATATTATCTTCTTGAGAAAGAAAAAAGAAAGAAAGAAGGAACTCTTCTTTTCGTGGGCCTCATTATTCTATTCTCTCTCTATCTAGTTCCTCGTAAATACGTTGTAGAAGCACTGTAACATTGGTAAAAGGCCTAAGAGTGCTGAAGCAGACTAGTTAAGTACATGAAAAAGAGAAATCCCTTGAATAAATGTAGTTACCAAATGCCTGTTCTGACATCAGTTAATATTGAGCCAACTCTGACAAATTACCTAAATCATTTTATTTCAAAAGTAGCAAGTTCTTTTCAGTTTGCCTTCCTTTTTCCCTTTATAATAAATACCCGAAAGCAATAACCAATGAAGTCAAGAGCTGCATCTTTGAAAACATCATCTAAATGAGAAAATTTTCATATTTGAGATCCGGCAGGAATTGATTCTTCTATTAATCAAAGTTATGAGCTTAGAGCCTTGTGTTAATGTTTTCTTGAAGACTTAGACTTTATGCCATGTGAACAGACATTTGAAAGAAATGCCCAATGATGTTGATCTAGGACTGTCCAAATATCCATTAGGTGTTGAGAAACATGGAAGAATCCATCCATATTATTGCACTGACGAACCTTAGTTTATGCGTTAGGTGTTAAAAAAAACTGCATTATCACCTTTGACAGGCTGGAGTGACGTTCCACCTTTTTATTGACCAATTGTCTGAGTATTTAGTCAATTCTGATTTTCCTTATTTCTTCTTATTTGTATCACATTCTTTTCCCTTGGCATTGAGGCAAACATATTAATTAATAACTATTCGTGAGTGGGAAGGCTTCTCTACAATATCCCTAAGATGTGTGGCATTGGACGGGCGGCTATTTCAAAAATATCTTCAATTGGCTTTCACACAAATGAGCATTGTTGTTTTATTTTCCAATATCTGAGAAAAATTCAAAAATCAAGGGTGTCAATTGCTTGGAAAAAAATTTCATCTATTACATGGCTTAAAAAGGAAATTGGCAGATATAATTATTGATAATGAAGGGATTAACAATTAAAGATAGGCTATCTAATAAAAGATTTTTCCTTTCTCTCGAGAATGTAGATACAAAGAATCATACGATGCATTCGTGATGAGGTACAGGGAGAAAATTATATAGGAATATGTTTACCAGACGTCGTAAAACTTGTCAAATTAGTGCAATCAAGTTCTTCTATTAACTTCGTCCAATTTGACCAATGAAAAATGATAACATAGCATTTTTAAATATTTTCTATCTCTTACATTGCAATGAAGTGACCAAAAGGACTTCATTTTGGTCCAAATCTGATTTTCAATATAACTTTTACTTAAATTAATTTAATTATAAGTTCAAAAAAAAAAAAAAGAACCAGCTAGAGGGCAGCAAGGGCTTTGCAGCTCTCATTGTTGGGAAGGGCCAGTGATGGTAAAGAAGTGGGAGGCAAGGGTTGCCGAGCCCCTAGCAGGGGCCAATGGCCAAGGCCCAACTACCCTCGCCGACCACTTCCCCAACAAGTTGGCCCTTCCTAGCCATGGTGGGTTAGAGACGGTTTACCTTGATTCCTCTTTATTTTAAAAGAAAATTACCTTATTTTAAAGATCAATTAAAAAAAGTATATTAAAAATCAAATTTGGACCAAAATGATGTAGTTTTAATCATGTTACCACCATGAAAGAGAGAGAAAATATTTTTTTAAAAAATCTAAGTGATATTTTCCATTAGCCAAATACGATGAAGTCAATGAAAAGAATCAATTGCATTAATTTGACGAGTTTTATTACTTAATTTCACTTTCGTGATAAGCTTTGGGACTTCTAGTAAACATATAGATCACAATTACTTATTATTGCTACTACAAACGAAGATGTTCTCAATGCTTCCGAATTAGATTGCGGCATATACTCAAAGGCATTAATCTCGGCCAAACTGTCAACCGTAGTCTCCTTCACAATCTTGAGGTGCTAAACCGTGTATTCATCTGTTGCGAGCCAGAAACTTGAAAGATTAGAGAGGGAAGTCGTTCCCTTTTGATGGAATAGTTAAATCTATTGGAATTCGATGTGAAGTTTCAGTTGAATGGTTTGTCTTTTCTTTTTTTTCTTTTTTTGGCCGGAGAAATCATTAGAACATGATAGAAGAATTTATTTTCCAATTCAGGGCGTCATATGCAATGTTTTTCAAGGAAATGCTTCTCTGACAGTACTATCAAGAATGGTACAATCTCAACCGTAAATTCACATACTATCGCTATGTGTTTTGCATTAAACACTAATTGATTGGGAGATCATGTTGTTAAAAATAACTAACAGTACTGTCAGACTATTAGGCTAGTAGCTCTTTCTTGAAGACCATGTCCCTAAGAAAATAACTACCATCACCACCGCAATTAGAATTGGAAATTCACCTATTGGCTTTATGTTTTGGATTGGCATGATATCAGAGTTAGGTCCTGTTCTATTTTATTTTGCGGGTGCGGCCTGTTTGCGAAATTCTAAGTATGTCATTGAAGAAGTTTTGTTGGATCATTGGAGCTGGTTCCTAGCCTGATTGGTGAGGATGAATCAGAGTCCAATGCGTCTCGGATGATGGAGAAGCTCGAAGAAGATATAATTGGAAGTGGAAGGACGAAATAGAAGGTGCTCAATATATAATATTTTGTCTTCAGAATATAATGTTTAAGGACATACATTCGCAAAACGTCGATTAAATTTATTATATTTATAAGATTAGAGTTAATTAATAATTAAAGTTGGAATTCGGAATTCGCATCGGTGGAAACCAGATGCTAGAGCAAAACTCAAATTAGAATAAGCTCCGTTAGAAAAGGCGTGCAAAGGATAAAAAGTGTGAAGAGAAAATAAAATGATAGTCTATTGTATGATATTAGTCCCGAAATTAGTATTTGACATTCTTTCAAGTAATTTATGTCAATAAGAGTTCATGAAATGCGACATGATGAAAAAAGTTGCAGGCTTTTGTGCTTTCGTTCGAAACTACATGTTAGATAATGGGAATCAATTTGAAGTTTTTTGTGTTGTTGCTAACGTAATCACCTAAAGGAGGGTGAATAGGTGATTTTCAAACTTGTTTAGAGAATAATTCAGAATTAAAAGATTAGGAATGGTAGCATTTTTCTGTGCCGCCATCGATTGGAAGGCAGGTACACCGCTGATTTACGCAGAGGCCTAAGTCTTGTGGATCCTCCCTGCCTACGTTATCAAAATCCATTGGCTCCTGATATAAAGAAATGGTTCTTCGTATCAAATGAATGGTGTCTCCACGGGATCATGTGGTCATCATCTCTTCTGTGGACGAGAGCTGGTATAGAACTTACAAAAGCCAACACGTCAATTCGTAAATGGAAATGAGATTCGACCCCTTTAGATGGCGAACCAGGGTCATAAATACCTCAACCATCTCATTGTTCATCGAACTGGGACTCCTCAACTTGAGCCTCGACCTATGCACACTCTCAGAGTAACTTGACCACCAACAAGGGAAGGCCAAATAGATCAGAAGTAGCTTCCCGGCATCTATATGGGCAGCGATATAGAGACAACACATAAACGAGGCGAACTGGTTGATGGATTGTCCCTCAATTACAGACCGCGATAAACGATTGTTGGAAATGTCATTTCTTGGATGCTTATGTTGTATAGGTTGCCCCCACAAGCAAACTGAGAATCTATTCTATATTTTAATGTATCAGACAGCCGTCGTCCTCAATTCCGTACAATCATAGTACTTATTCCGTCTCGCCTCGTACCACGATCAGGGGACAAATCTTGCTTGCTTGAAGTAATTTTTAAATGAGAATCGAACCTGTCATGACAATCACAGCTTTCCCGCGCAGCAAGACTCTCTGGTTTTGCTGGTCCAGGCGCACGTTCACAGCTCCTCCTCTAGGCGATGCCTGCACGACACAATGGATAGAACTGATTAGGGAAACACTTGAAATTCTATTTGAAAAAAGACTAATAAGAAGAAGTTGAGCAACGACGGAGAGAGACGGAGAGAGATTACAGCATGAACAACGAAATCATTTTTCCTCAGCTTTTTGCTCCAATAAGGGGCCAGAAAACAGTTTGCGCTCCCGCATACTTGATCCTGCAAAATTCGTCTTTCGGTTAGCATTTTGCAACACGGACCCGGGTATCAACAAAGAGATAGCCTTTGCACTTTGATTTGGATAGCTATCCCAATCTTGTCTATACATGAACGAGTCATGGACAGAACAATAAGTGAACAAGAAGTAGGAAGCTAGTAATTCCTTCAAGCACATCATTTGATAGCTGACTAACTAGACAAATGTACGATGATCTGTGAATCTGCTTGCTAATGAACATTAATACCTCATTCACCCCAAATTTTGGACAGAAGAACCGACTGACGTAATCGAATCCTGAGTCCGGTTGAGCAAGTCCTGTTACGACGATGCCCCTCCCTTCGCAACTCCTTATCTTATCGAATTGGGGCTGCAAGTCTTCGACTGCCTTTCCCGATGAGAAAACGACCTGCGAAAAGCAATCAAAAGTGACAAGAAAAAGAACCAAAATTAATCACCAGGCTATTCCAGGTCAAATCGGCTCAATGTCATGGTAAAAAAATTTCATTAACCCAAGAAGGAACGTAGGACTCTGAAAACCATAAAGCATCATTCTCGTGAAGAGAGACCAAGGTTTCTCGGTGAGCTGCAAGAAAATAAAAGTTGAAGCATTCGACCGTCGTTAGGAATTTACAAGGAGGTCATCTTTTTCCGTCTTCTTGACTTCGACTATGGAAGCACCATCGAATACTTTGGAGATGGACGACGCATTCTCGATGTTGCATTCTGAAGTCGAGACAATAGGAAAAACCAATTCGATGAAGAACCCTGGTGCGTCCCCGTTATGAAACGTTGAAGCGCTGGCTGTCTCCATCCCAGAAACCCTTTTAGCGATTAGAGTTCCTGACAATGTGACAAATTGGATGGTGTCTGAATCCACCTTCCCAGAGGTAAAAAGAGCATGTGTAGCAGCTAGTGTTGCATGTCCACAGAGGTTAACCTGAAAAGAGATTCATGTTTACATGGGATCCTATCCTCGCGCCACAACCAATGATTTGCATAAGAATTGCAGAAAATCAAGTCCATATGGACGATTAAAGGGAGCTATCCAGTTGTTTCGATTCCAATCAAGTCAATATATAACTCAGAAAACTGAAAGACGATGCGTTTTTTCTGCGCCCGAGGGTAGAATCCACCCGTACACTTTAATGAGCCTATCCTCATGAGCGAAAGCCGATCTTCTTGTTGCTGTTACCAATTCCATATGAAGAATTCATTACTAAAGAAGAGGAAAGAAGACTTTCCAAGCGGCGGAAATCTATTGTGTGCCCAAAAATGTGGATTATTTTCTGGTGTTGATTCCTAAATATGCATCGAGAAACTGTAATTCACGTACTTTTATGAAATTACCGACCACTTTTTTTTTATATTTTGCAAAACTTACTGATTTTAATATGCACAACTTACCAATCCTTCGAGTTTACTAACTCTTGTATAAAATCACCAATATAAGCGGGAGGGAAATAGAATCATTTGCTTTTGAGCACCTAGGGAGGGACCATACAGGCGTCTCCATTCATGCCGAGTCCGAGATAAGATAAAGAAAGTACCGAGCGAGTCCATCGTGATGAGAAGAAGCCGATGGAGATACGGAACTAACCTCGGCGACCGGAGCGAACCATCTGAGGTGGAACCTCGGGCTCGAGTCGTCTGTCCCCGAGGAGGCGGCGGCGGCGGGGGCTCGAGTCAAGAAGCAAGTTACGGATACATTGAACTCCCTGGCCACCGCCTGCATCCACTCATCGTCCTTGTCTTCCTCCTCCAGGAAGCACACCACCGCCGGGTTCCCCTTGAACGCCGTCTCAGTGAACGCATCCACCTGCAAAAGGGATCAAGAATGGGCTAGAAGTGAGAAACGACGCCGCGTCCAGCCGGAAGAGCTAACCTTGAGGATTACAGCAGCAGAACCGAAGTCATAAGTCAGAAACCATATGAGAGAGAGAGAGAGAGAGAGAGAGAGAGAGAGAGAGAGAGAGAAGATATAGCGATACCACTAGGTAGTGCACGGGCTTCTTTGCCATTGGAGAGAGATAGAGCGAGAGCTGGAGGTTCGAGCAAAGCAAGGAGTTGAGAGGAGGAGGGGTGCGGAAGAAGATCAAACGATCGGCTAAACTGAAATCGAGTCCGAGCAAAAGATCAAACCTTCAGCCTCCCCCAGTAATAACGGAGACAATATTGGCTCCCTGGACCCACCTTGAATCAGATGGGGCCCATATAAATCCGACGGTCTGTGTGAATTGGGCTGACGTGTTTTCGTTAGGAGGCAATACACTCTCTCGCCAAAGGCAACCAGGCAAAAATGGCAAAACGTCGAGAAGCCAAAAATACCCACCACCCACGTGGTGAATTTGTCTCGACGTATGTTAGGAATCTCTCTAGTGTTTTTTTTTCCCTGTTTTCTCACTCATATTGGGGATGAGATGCATAGCTATGGCTCTGCCAAAGGTATTACGCGACTAAGTTCAGCGTCCCCAGCACCATTACCGTGCAGAAATAAGAACAAGACAAATAAAATGAGAAAGTACAAAAAATGCCTTGTAAATCTCGAATTTATATCTAAATCGAGATAAAAAGAGCACGTAAAACGAGTTTTAACTTTAGATTAGAAGAGAAAAACTATAAAAAGATACTCATTAATCATAAAATTACTTTCAAATAATCTAATTGAAGGGGAAAAAAATTTCGGAAACTTGCGGAGCGCTGGACAATTTGGAGCAAGTGCTCGGAGCTAAAGTGAGTGAGCAGATATCAAGATTGAGCAGTTTGAGGTTTCGAGTAGGCTTTCATCTAAAACCTGGAACCTACCCATCAATATAGATTCATTATTTTTCGGAACCTTAAATCTATCCCGCATATTTTGGAACCTAAAGCCTACCTTCTCACTGGTTTTACAAATTGATTTCAGGGTACCCAAGGACCTGCTAAATAGTTTGAAGTAATTTCACATAAGCTACACAGATTCCTTCAAGACATAAATTGTAGAAGTTCGCCCATAAAAACATAAGCGTAAATTTCTTCAAGACAAACTCGACCTACATCCCTTAATCCATAAACACATTAGTTTATTCCACTTAGCCTTTAACCAAACGAAACAACATTAGTTTATTCCACTTTACTAAAACCAAACGAAATATCATCCCTATAGCGATTCTCATTGTGCTTTCAAACTTCAAGCTTCAGTTAATGCAACTCACGGGAAAAAAGCACAGTTTACAAATCCAGGTACTTTACGAAGGTAATAGCGAGAAAAGTTTTGTGCCTCCTATATTTGTCTAAGCTCAACCACAATAAAAGCCGATCACACTAACCTTACATATTTACAATCCCTAGTAGCAGAATGCAGCATAAATTTCATGATTGGATTCAACAAGTAAACAATGAACTTTGTGCTATTCAAGATCCTACTCGACAATTGTTTGACTCACGGCTCAAGTCGAGTAAATTAAACAGCACGGGGCAATTTCCAACGCTTGTGACCAAGGTGATGGCAGCCCAAACTCTCTGGCGCTCCTCCCTAGAAGCTCTGATGATGCAAAGCTTCGTGATGGGATTTACTTACTTGACTGCACGAATAATCACATGGTTGACCCTGACTGAATCACAAAACTTTGTGGCAAATAACACAGAATTAACCTTCAAACACTTACTAATTCCGGATGGGATGGATCGGTAGAAAATGATGAGTACCTAGGACGGATCTGAGAGACAAAGCGAGACCGCACTCCCCCAAAGAGTAGAACTTAGAAAACTCACGAATTGAAAGACGGAACTTGAGATCGGAGATCGACAGTGCATATAAAACTCGCGAATTGAACAGAACATGGGATTGACGAAGGAAGTGGAAAAGCAAACCTCATATCGGCGTGAGAACGAAGACGAGAAGAGGAAAGGGAGTCAAAAGCTCGAGTTTCTCAAAATCTTACCTGATAAACCCACCTTGGTCAAATCTCGCTGGAATGATCAGATTTGGCAGGGAGGAGGGCATCAGTGACACAGCAAGCAAGAGGAATTTGGGTACACTATCGAAGGTGTGAGTGTCAAGGACAACGCAGTTAACAACGAAGGAAGGATCGTTGTCTAAGGACTGAGGAGATTGCTAGTGAGGGAAGACTCGACAACGAGGAATTTGGCCGATGCATTTGTCATTGAGAGACTTGAGATGAAGAAAGAGCAATGGAAAGTTAGAAAGTAGAAATCCTAGGTTTATATGTTTTGGTTCCGATTTTGGTTTGGGCTCGGTTTCAATTCCGGTTCAAATCCAGAGTAGAACTAAGAACTAGAATCGAAACTGACGATTCTTACAAATGCAGAATTGAGAATCAAATCCTAGTTTACCAGAATCGGAAACCAAACTGGAATAATAGGTTCGGTTCTCCAGTTCCTGATTCTACCTTGGATCCATGCTCATCCCTAGCAGATATGAAGAGAGCATTTCCTTCCAACACATTCACACTTCGATATTTAGTGCTAACTTTCGTAGAGGATGTCGATCGAAATTTTCGTTTAGTGTAGGATGGGAAACCTAAAATTTTGTCCAATGCGTAGAATTTGACTTTGAATTTCTAATTTGTTTAGTTTGTCCCCTAAATTACTTTAAAAAGTTAATGTTATCTTTAAGTTTGAAAAAATGTTATCCAATCTAGTTCCTTAATTTTTTTTTTGTGTGCGCGCGCGAAATTAGATCCTTGAATTATAAGTTTTTATTTCGAGATCATCTCATCGTAAAAAAAAAATGCAAAGGTAAATCTAACGTTGCTATTAAGTTAATGCTTAATTGTCTTGCTAGCATCATATATAGCATATTATATTGCTTAAAAAAAAAAAAAGAACCGTAGAAAACGAGACAAATAGCTTTTACGATGGTACACAAGGAATTCTTTTTTCGGCCAACGTTTTAATTACTTTAACTAAAGCGGACTTGTCCGACATCTACATCGACCTCGAAGTAATTTAAGCAATCCAAGACGTGCAAGATGAAGTAAAACAGAGCAGTCACGAAGTATACTTTCTCTATAACAATCAAGCCTCGGCTATGAGTAAGGAAACAGCAAAGTCGGCCCATTGGGTGATTGGGCTTGATTCTCTCTAGGCTAGTTGACAAAAAGTTGCGTTGGGTTAAATGGAGTTAATTTATTCTTATTATTAATTCTTTTATTTTTTTATTTTCCTTTTTTTTGTTTTTGTTAAGGGCTAGCAAAAAGCCACCGACTACCTGCCGAGGGCCAGTGACCACCGCTGGCCGCAACCAATAGTGAGGGACTTGCTTGCCACTAGGTGAGGGCTCATAGGTCCCCCACCATCCTTATGAACAAAAAAAAGAAGAAAAATAATGATAAATAGAAAATTATAAAGAAATTAAAAAAGAAATTCACATCTATGTTAATTGGGTCACGTAGGATGGTTAGTGTCAACATCATCAATTTTCAACTAAAGTTGTTTGGGAGCTTATGAGCTGATCAAGTGAGGGTAGCCCTCAATATTACAAGGCTGAGCATCCCTTGCTCAAGGCTAGTGACCTCCATCGCCATCAATGAGACCTAGTGATAGTCAGGGGAGGGAAAAGAAAAACAAAAGGAGAGGAACAAAATGTTAAAATAAGTAAAAAGTAGAAAGGAAAATAAAATAATTAATAATTAAATAATTAAATATTCTTAAAAGTTATGCACGGCATTGACCATGCCATGAAGGATCGACGATATCCACTTTAGTTTTTTACGGTCAAAATTGGCCGAATGAATTGGCAAAACGTGAAAATGTTTATAATTAATTGGCAAAATTAAAATATTTATGTTTGAATCAACAAAAGTTCAATAGGTTTGGAATTTTTTTGATAATAATTATTATTGACATTGAAATTATTTATCATTAAATAATTATTTCAATTGATTTAGGTGATCTTTTTTAGAAAACTAATTTTAAAATGATTTTTTTAACGAAGCAAATGGAGCCTAAATTGCTTATCCTTATGACGAAAATTTGTTGATCACATAATGTTGTAAGGTTATAATTATTTGATGCCCAAAACAAGGGTTTTAGATTATCCGTAGTATGTCATCTTATTTAGTAAATAAAGTTTACAAGAAGTTTGCGAGATGAAGGACAACATCCCTTACTTTATTTTATTTTTTGATAGAACCATTCCTTAATTCGCCACCAATCCCACTACTACGCCCTTCTAATTTTCTAAGCAACACTTGCCCTTACAATAAATTACATGAGCCTATACATAATTCATCAATTCTTCCCTCAGACCTACCAAATTGCACAGTCCTCTCTCTCTCTCTCTCTCTCTCTCTCTCTCTCTAAGATTCTAGAATAGGTGTTCCTAATTTGGGTTACATTTGAGTTCTCACAATGAAGCCGACCAAAACATAGTTGACCATCCTCAAGTCATTTCCAACATTCTCATCAGCATAAATTATAAAGTCAGACAAGTGCGGCTTAGAAAGGTTCAATCGGAACTCCAATCTGACTCATTTCAAGAGCAATAAAAATCCCACTTAACAAAAGGCACTAAACGACTAATGTTTAGACCATCCCAATAGACATCCTTCCATTCCATAAAGCTATGGTAATAGTTTCACTTATCAATTAAAATTGGACTACCCATTAACATTCGTATATCCACCCAAATGGCCAAACCTGTCGATTATAAAAATGGTCTAGAACATTTTAAACCTATTGTACTTTTGCCAATTCAGTCCTAAATCTTTCAATTTAGTAAATTTAGTCCTAAACCTTTTTACTTTTTTTTCCAATTAAGTTATTGTTGAAAATCGCTAACATGGATGCTAGCCGTCCTAACCAACATGATCGTCAGGCCATCACTAGCCAAGGGCTGCGACAACCCTTGCTAGCTTTCACATCATCGATTTCAGGACAATATGACTCTATTGGCAAAAAGTAAAAAAGGTTTAAGATTCAGTTGATAAAATTAAAATGTTTAGCATTGAATTGATAAAAATACAACAAGTTTATGACTTTTTGGACAATTTTAATGATAGATTCATAAGCAGCAGAACAAAATTTTTGCAACAGACAGACACATATATACAAATGGTCCACCATAGCCGTTGCTCATGGGAGCAATCTTAATTTTCCCTAGTGACAAAATTCTAGATACACATAAAATTAAACTGTTGGCCGACAAAAAAAAAAAGATTAACAAAAAGAAATTCGCAGCATTTTATGGACAGATTAATTTTCTAACATCTTTGCGAGTATTTTTCTCTTAATTCATTGTTTTTTAATTTAGGGGTTGTGCACGTTCTTCATCTCAACCTAACCTTAACCCTGAATTGACGGTATTTTACATAACTCCCACACAAATCCCATGAAAACAGCTTATGTTTTCCTCGCTATCTGATCTATAGCCTTCAATTTTGTACGCAAAAGCCGACTCCCTGGTCAACCAAGTTTCACAAGAAAGGCCCCCTTAGTCAAACCAACATGTGCTCGGATGGATCTATAGTTGACATGCACCAGATTCTGATTTGAACCCAATGGACCATTGATCATTCAAGAGTCAAACTTTGATCTCCCATCTCTCGTAGGATTATATTTCCCGCCAAACTTCCAATAGGTCCCGAGCTATAAATATGGGAGTCCCTAATCTTCATTTATTATGCAACCTCGAGTTGGTGATATCAAGTCTTCGTCTGTTTCTTGTCTTCTCTCTCCAACCGTTGCTCTCATGGCTTCTTCGAGATTGGTCAAATTGTTTCTCCTTCGGGGCCTATGCAGCTCGATTATTCTTCTTCTCCATGCGAAATCCGTGGAGGGACTAGCAGATGATAGTGATTGGCTCCGGCAGATCAGTGGGAACGTGGCGCCTTATCGGACGGTCTTCATCGACTTGTCGGGGTGGCTCGGCAACTTTACCACCATTCAATCCGCCATCAACTCGGTTCCCTCAAATAATAGGAACTGGGTTTGCGTCTATATCAAGAAAGGGATTTACAAGTATCCTTCAAAAAAAATTTCTGTCTTTTTCCTCTAAGACATCTTTAAATCCACTTCTGCTCCACCGTTTGGAAAGAAACTGAAGATCAAAAGAAGGGGAGGGTTAATCCTTGATTCTTATAAGTTATCTCTGTGTGTGTGTCAAATATTCAACAAGCAAAAAAAAAAAAAGGAAAGGAAAGTTGAGGAATTAATTGTATGAAGGTCGTCGCATTTAATGGAGCGAGGTTGAATATTTGTAATGGTATCAAGAAGAAAAACCGAGAGTTCTTTACAAAGGTTGAACATGACAAGAGAAGTTCCTAATGTTGAATTACAGGGGAGAAGGTGAAAATACCGAAGGATAAGCCATACATCATCCTCAAGGGACAAGCGAAGAGGACGACCGAGGTCGTGTGGGACGACCACGACAACATTGTGCAGAGCCCGACTTTCACATCTCTAGCCGACACTACAAAAAAAAAGGGTTTTAGCCACGAACAATTAGCGACGAATTTGAATTCGTCGCTAATTTGCGACGAATTTTGCGACGAAAACAACTTTCGTCACAAATTCGTCGCAAAATAACAAATGCTTTTAGCCACGAACAATTAGCGACGAATGTTTTTTTTGTCACAAAATCCGTCGCAAAATTCGTCGCAAAAAAAACAAATGTCTTTAGCCACGAAAAATTAGCGACGAACAATTGGTCGTCGCACATTTGCGACGAATTTTGCGACGAAAAAAACATTCGTCCCAAATTCGTCGCAACATTCGTCGCAAAAATAACGAATGGCTTTTTAGCTACGAAAAGTTAGCGACGAACAATGGGTCGTCGCTAATTTGCAACGAATTTTGAGACGAAAAAAGCTTTCGTCACAAATTCGTCGCAAAAATAACGAATGGCTTTTTAGCTACGAAAAGTTAGCGACGAACAATGGGTCGTTGCTAATTTGCGACGAATTTTGCGATGAAAAGATATTCCGTCACAACATTCGTCGCAAAATTCGTCGCAAAAATAACGAATGGCTTTTTAGCTACGAAAAGTTAGCGACGAACAATGGGTCGTCGCTAATTTGCGACGAATTTTGCGATGAAAAGATATTCCGTCACAAAATTCGTCGCAAAATTCGTCGTAAAAATAACCAATGGCTAATTAGCTACGACAAATTAGCGACGAACAATAGGTCGTCGCTAATTTGCCACAAATTTTGCGACGAAATTAGCAACGAAAAAAGTTTGTGACGATTTTTGTCGGCTTTTTTGCGACGAACCGCTTTCGTCGCTAAACTCCACCGACACTTTTTTTTGCCCTTTTGAAAGCCCTTTTCCCAATTTTTCTCTCCATTCTTTTCCATTTGCCCGCTCTCTTCTCTTTTCTCTTCTCTCTTCTCTCTTCTGTCTTCCGTCTTCTCTCTTGTTATTTGTGTTATATGGTAAGTATAAATTAAATTGTTGTTTATTTCACCATTATCTTTCATCAATTGCCATAAGCTTCATCGATATTGAGTAATTTTCATATTTTTGTTATGTAGGTGTCGACGTGAGACATTGCAATTCTCATCAAATTCAGCACTTTCTTCTACAAAAAAATTCAACGAAACACTTGGGAAAGTCTTCTTGATTTGGTAATTTATGCATTTTTTTCACTTGAATTTTTTTAGAGTACGTATGTATTTCACTTGAATTTTTCTCCCTTGAATTTTTTCGCTAAATTCGTCGCTAATTAGCGACGACATATACGGTTCGTCGCTAAATTCGTCGCTAATTAGCAATGAACCGTATATGTCGTCGCTAAATTCGTCTCTAATTAGCGACGAACCGTATATGTCGTCGCTGAATTCGTCGCAAATTAGCGACGAATTTAGCGACGACATATATGGTTCGTCGCTAAATTGAAAAAATATCGTCGCTAAATTCGTCGCAAATTATCGACAACAGTTCTTTTTCGTCACTAAATAGCAACGAATTAGTGCCCGTCATCGATAATTGGCGACGACTTGGGTACTGTCGTCGCTAATTTGCAACGAAAGAGATTGTAACTAGCGACGACATCTCATTTTCGTCGCTAATTTGAGACAAATTAAAATCAGATGTCTCGCTAATTAATGAAAACCCCTCTTTTTCGTCAATAATTTGCAAAGTTTCGTCGTGAATTGGCGACGACATGTTAATGATCATCGCTAACTGGTGACGAAATGGATTTGTCGCAAAATTACCTATGACATTTGCGACAACTTTTATCCGCTGAATTGATACTTTGAACTATTATCAATTTTTTGCCATGGTGAACTATTTACAGTTTTAATTAAGAATATTAAATAGTACATATGATATTGTAAATAATTTATGATATTTTTTAATTTCCGTACAGACACAATGCAAAGAGAAAGGGCTTGGATGTATAATAAGAACTTACTTGGACGTCGAGGATTAACTGATGAGTTTCGTACTGGGTTGGAATAGTTTTTGGACTTTGCTAGTAGTAAATTTGAGTTCATGGATGGAAATAAGTTAAGGTGTCCATGTAAAAAGTGCAATAATGGGAAATTTCATGTGTGTGATAAAGTTAGAGAACATCTTTGTAGATTTGGATTTACTCCGAACTACTATAATTGGACTTGTCATGGTGAATCATTTATATCTGATGAAGGATATCGAAGATGTGATCAATTTTCAATCAGGGAAGAATGTAGTTATTATAACCAATTGAACCCCTACCAGAGGATGGTCATTGATGCAGCTGGTCAGAATTTTGTATTAGAATCGAACCATGCAAGTAGTAGTTTTACTCATACACCTGAACAAGTGGGTACTAGTTATGCATCACAATTGGAAGAGGTAGGTGTAACAGGTTTTGATGAGAATGCAAATAATGAAACATTTCCAACTAATCAGTTCTGGGAAGTGTTAAAAGCAGCAGATGAACCTTTATGGGCAGGTTGTGACAACCACACTAAGTTATCAGTGACTTCACGACTGTTAAATATCAAGGCAGAATATAATGTGTCTGAAAATTGCTTCAACTCATTTGTTGAAGTAATGCGGGAAGCAATGCCTCGGGATAATATCATGCCAAGTGATTTTTATGATATGAAGAAGCTAATGGATAACTTAGGTCTTCCAGTTGTAAGGATTGATGTATGTAGTAGGGGTTGTATGTTATATTGGAGAGATGATGAAAATGCAGATTCTTGCAAATTCTGTAGCCAACCTAGGTACAAGATTAACAGGAGACAAGGTCGTAATCAGAAGCGTAGACCATGCAAACAAATGTTTTATTTGCCCTTAATCCCCAGATTGCAAAGGCTCTATGCATCTCAAGCCACTGCTGAACAAATGACTTGGCATGCAAATCATGAAACAGAAGAGGGTGTAATGTGTCATCCTTCAGATGCAGAGGCATGGAAACATTTTGATAGAACATACCCTGAGTTTGTGAACGAGCCTCGAAACATTAGGTTATGTCTTTGTGCTGATGGATTCGCCCCATTTGGCAAATCGGGAAAAAATTATTCATGTTGGCCAGTTATCTTAACTCCGTACAATCTTCCACCCGGTATGTGCATGAAGACACCTTATATGTTTTTGACATTAATCGTGCCTGGGCCGCAAAATCCGAAGAAGTTGATAGATGTGTATATGCAACCATTGATTGCAGAGTTACGACAGCTATGGGATGAAGGTGTCATTACGTATGATGTTTCGAGTGATCAAACATTTGTAATGAAGGCTGCTCTTCTTTGGACGATAAATGACTTTCCAGCTTATGGAATGTTATCTGGATGGAGTACAGCTGGGATCTTAGGATGTTCAATATGTATGGAGAGATCAAAGGCATTCAGATTAAAACATGGTAAGAAGGCCAGCTATTTTGACTGTCACAGACAATTTTTGCCGAGAAGTCATACATTCAGAAGGAATAAGAAAGAGTTCATCAAGAACAGGATTGCAAGAACATCTCCACCATTGAGGTTGACTGGTGAGCAAATTTGGGAGCGAGTGTATAACTTTCCAACTGTTGTTGAAACCCCTCATGGCACAACTATTGCGTATGGAAGTACACGTAAGTGGACTAAACGCAGTATATTTTGGGATTTACCATATTGGAAGACCCATCTTATTCATCATAATCTTGACGTCATGCACATAGAGAAGAATGTTTTCGACAATATCATAAATACTGTGATGGATGTCACTGGAAAAACAAAAGACAACTTGAATGCAAGGAAAGATATGAGAGTAATTTGTGATCGGCCAGCACTAGACGTGGACACAAGCAGCAGGGGACCAAAACCAAAAGCAGTTTATACATTAGATAAGGAGCAGAGACGAGTTGTGTGTCAATGGTTGAAATCTGTGCGTTTTCCTGATGGATATGCTTCAAATCTTGGAAGATGTGTTGATTTGAATGAATGCAAGTTGACAGGTTTGAAGAGTCATGATTGCCACATATTTATGGAAAGATTAATTCCAATTGCTTTTAAGGAACTTCTACCAAACTTTGTATGTGGCGCAATTACAGAGTTAAGTAATTTCCTTCATGATCTTTGTTCAACAGTGTTAAAGGTATCACACATGGAAAAACTAGAGAGAGATATTCCAATCATTCTTTGCAACTTAGAAAGGATATTTCCTCCATCATTTTTTGATTCAATGGAGCATCTCTTAGTTCACTTGCCTTATGAGGCCAAAGTTGTAGGTCCTGTCCAATTTCGATGGATGTATCCATTTGAGAGGTAAAATATTTTTTAAATAAATTTGAAAATACTTTATTACACATTATGTTCTGATGAACTAATTTCTATTGCATCTAGGTTTTATATCATTTAAAGAAAAAAGTGAAGAATAAGGCATGTGTCGAAGCTTCAATTTGTAATGCATATATTGTGGAAGAAGTGACAACATTTGCATCGTATTATTTTGAGCCGCATGTGCCATGCAAGAGGCGGAGAGCAGGAAGAAATGATGAGGGCCCCGTTGATCCCAATTATAAAGCATTCTCTATTTTCAATTATCTTGGTCGACCAAGTGGGGCATGTAAGTTTCGTTATTTAACAGACGAAGAATGGCGGGCAGCCCATACATATATTTTACTGAACTGTCCAGAAGTGGAGCCATACTTCGAGTAAGTGTACATTTGTAGATATATATATATTGTGTGATAAACATTTGCTAATATATAAATGGTATTTTGTAATAGGATTTTCCAAACTTCAATGGATGGACTACCACGAAATGAGTTTGATCGTTTGTACGATGAAGAATTTGCAGAATGGTTCAAAACATATGTAAGTTGCCTTATTTATATTTTATACATCATTATTAAAATGTATATATTATTGAATTCACGTGTGTAACATTAGGTTCACAGTAATCATGACCAAGTTGAAGAGCATGGATTGGTATATCATTTGTCATGGGGTCCAAATTCAAGAGTACGAAGTTGGCCAGCATATTTCATAAACGGGTATAATTTTCATACTCAAGAATATGGAATGGGAAAAGCCACAATGAATAGTGGTGTGTGTGTTCGATCATCAAATGGTGGCAGTGCAAAAGATGATTTTTATGGCTTGTTGGATGAAATTATTGAGATAGAGTATCCTGGACCATTCATGCGGATTGTGTTATTTAAGTGCATTTGGTTCGACCCCGTCAAAGGAATGAAGGTGCATACGAAGTTTAATTTGGTTGAAATAAATCACAAGAAAAGGTATATGAAATATGAACCATTTGTCTTGGCACAACAAGCAAGTCAAGTATATTATGCATCATATCCTAGTTTGAAACGAGACAAAGCTGATTGGTGGGTTGCATGTAAAACTAAAGCACGAAGAAAAATCGAGGAACACTGGAAGGATACAGCATATCAACAAGAGGAAGTTTGTAACATGGTTGAAGCTGAGGAATATAATATTCCAATTTTACGAGATCCATGTGGAGCAGTGATAGATGTGGATCCAATTGAAATTCGCGAATCAAATTTAGAATCCATTGAAGAATCTGATTTTGAGACAGGATGAAAATGATGCTCATGAAGAGGATGAAGATCAAGATGAAGGCGAAGACGAAGATGAAGACGAAGACGAAGACGAAGACGAGGACGAGGACGAAGATGAAGATTATGCTTTTTGAGACTTTTTTACTAATTATGTGTTGTTGTTCTTGTTGTTGTTGTTATTATTGCGACATATGTTATTGATATTGTCATTTCTATTATTGTTGTTATTATTGTTATGTATGTTTTTTTTTTCATTAAGTTGGCTCGTTTATTGAGGGATGAAAGGATTTTCGGATAGATTACTGTAAGGAGTGGTTATGCTGAAAATCTAAATAGTAGAATCTCTTTGCAGGATGTAGCCCTATTTTGGGGTGAACCTGGGTAAATTTTGTTTGAATTTTTTCTACCTTTTGTGAGATTCAAGGCCAAATTGGTCGGTAATTAGTGACGATCAAAGCCTTTTCATCACTAATTAAAATTATGTCCGTCAGTAATTATTGGTTTAGCGACGAAAATCTTTATTGGTTTAGCGACGAGAACCATTTTTCATCGCTAATTGTTAGTTTAGTTCAAAAAAATTGCTTTCATTGCTAATTGTTGGTTTAGCAACGAAAATCGTTTTTGTCGCAAAAAATTAGCGAGGAAAATTTAATTTCGTCGCTAATTTTTGCTACGAAAAAATAGTTTTTGCCACTAATTGTTGGTTAGTGACGAAAATAGTTTTGGTCGGTAATGTTAAGGACGAAAAATGGTTTTCATCGGAAATTATTGGTTTAGGAACGAATTATGATTTTTCTAGCTAATTGTGTAATGGCGAACATTTAATTTTTAAAAATGTCGTATAGGAGAGAGGAAGTAATAAACAAATGCTACTTCAGCATTTTTCCGTTAGTTTAATTAGACATAATTAATTAACTGAAGGACTTGATTGAACAAACTCAGTAATTTTAGGACTTGATTACATTTTTGAATAGCGAGGGACTTTCAATATATTATCAAAAAAAATTATAAGTAGATTAAAGAACTCAGTAATTTTAGGACTTGATGGCATTTTCCGTTACTTTCAATATATTTCACAATCGCATAGTTGCAGGACGAAAAAAAAAACAGAAACAGGAAAAAAAAATTAATTTGTTTGTCCGGTGCTCATCGGACGTTCAACTCTCGGATAACCTACCTATTCAGGAAAGTCGGACCAACTGTGGCCTCCACCTTTCTAAGAATTCTTTTGTTTTGTTTTGTTTTATTCTCAAGGAAAAAAAAAGAAAGCAAATTTTTGACGTACTTTGTTTCGCATTCACCGTCCAATAATCGACGTACTTTGTTTCGCAGTCTCTCGCATGTTCGCTTTTCGAGCCGATCGGGAATGTATATAACAAATGTCCCTTTTTTTAAAATTTTTTCCTTATAAAAAGTCAAATCAAATTCTTTATTGATTATGCTGAAAATTTAAAAAAAACGATGTTTATTGATTCTTCAGAAAATCTTTTCGCGTGAACAAGAAATGCTGAAAATCTAAAAAAAAAAATGTTTATTGAGAATCTGGAGTTTGCGACGACCAGCAGGACGTCGCAAACTAGCGACGACCAGCTGGTCGTCGCTAAATGTTGCGACTACCAGAAGCGGGTCGTCGCAAATTTGCGACGACCAGAAGCGGGTCGTCGCAAATTTGGTCGTCGCAAATGACCAGGCCATTAATTTTCGTTTGTGCGGTCTGGACTTTCCCCTTTTGCTGCATTTTCGAACCCTTCCTTCTCCATCAATCATCTGCATTTTCCAACCAAACGACCAGACCATTAAAAGATGAGCTAACGAGTGCCAGCCAAAACAGGGAAGCGATCTCCCTGGAGTTTTCCCCGGTTGATCGACTCGGAAGCAACCGCTCACGGTGGTTCTTTGTTCGCAGGTAACCATCACTTTCCCTATAGTTGGGAAACGACGGGGTTTGCTGTTCCTGACATTTACATGTTCTTTGCACGACCGATCCTGGGCAAAATTTGGTGCCCTATCACCATCGATTTCTCTGCTCCTCCTCCTCCTCTCATTCTTTTCCCCGACAATCGCAATTATGTGCTCCGACTGGAATCATCTTCCTGCCCCTTTTTTTTCCTTTCCCTTTTTGCCCCTGTGATTGGAGTTTTCAAGCCATGCATCGTCAATTATTGAATCCAAAGAGCTATTCTTGGGATTTCACTAAATTTCAAACCTGGGAAAGCTACACACGTGTCTTTTAATAGTTTTACATTGGTGATTTCATTATGATCATTCTTGCTGAAGCCATAATTTGGTCACTTTGTGCAGCCAATCCCGAATCAGAAAATCCACTGGAGATCTCTAGAAGGACTTCCGAACAGGTAAAAAGTTATAGAAAATTGTTTTGTATTTTCATTATACAAATTCTGATGAGGCTACATGAAATAAATAATAGACTTCTGCTCGTTATGGGGTATCCTTTGTGGGAATATTATACACGTTGGCACAGTAAGCACTACCAATATGCTTCTATTTACATGAACTTGATTTAAGCACGAGTAACGTTGGGCATGAATCTGCATATTAGGCTTTGTTGCAATTGTTATAGGCTGTGCTTCTCAGGTATTAAGCATGTGCTTATTCCCAAGCTTAATTGCTCTTGCTCGCTTGAGGGAAGGAAATTAAGTATTTAATTGACACGATGAAATTGATACATATATCGGAGTGAATAAAAATGAGAAATCTACAGATAGGCCAACTTCTGGGACTTGCCTAACTTTCTAAAGCAATACAACCAAGTTAGTTGTAGATTAACATGCCATCATGCCGTGAATGTTTATGGGGTTTACTTGTCGCAGCCAAGTTTTTCCTTTCTTGAAGTTGCATAAAATTTTCATTGTTGATGTCAGAATTATCGTTGCTTGCTCATGGGGTTTACTTGTCGCAGCCAAGTTTTTCTTTCCTTAATTGGATTTGTGTGAGGCTTCTTATTGATCTAACTCTGGTTCCTCATACGGTGCCATCTAGTTATGGCAATTAGTTCCTTCACCTATCGCTTAAACAATCCGTGTTGAATCTTAATGGCTTGTATCCTATCTTTCTTTGTTTTGTATGTACTTATTGTCAAGATTCTATCACATACTATGCTCATTGAATCCATACTCCATGTGCTAGGTCTTTATTTTTGTAGGTTTCAGATATCAACTTTTGCAGGCAAGCTCTTCACCCATAAAAAACTTTTGCAACCAAGCTTGGGGTTAGAAACATTGCAACCAAGCATGGGCATTGCCAAATGATACGTGCACATTCAATCCTGCCATAGGACTTGATTTTCTAGGTTTATTTAAGATCTACCACTCCATGTAGATAATAGTCATGCTTTTCTTTTCAATTTTGATGCAATTACTATTACGCTGATATGTGTGAGGTTCTTTCGCTGCTTTTATGTATTTCCATTATAGTTTCCTTGGTTAAGGAAGGAAACAAGGAGGACAAAAACATCCTTTCTACTTCTCCACCATTATTTAAATTTGGTGTAGCTCTCTAAAACAAAATGATAAGCTTCGTGATTTACATCATTATGTGTCCTTAATACATATTCATATTGTTTAAGATATTTGTCTAACCTTCCTACTTGTCAGTATAAGCGTGGAGGTCACATGCGTGGTGCAGTTTCACAAAGAAGACCGGCCTCTTCCGCTTCCTCGACCTCGTCCCCGTCCCTTTCTTCTTCCCCTCTCCTTACATCTAACCCTCAACCACTATGTACCGATGGAACATGGACACATTGGCTCTTCTTCCGACGCTCAAGAATAGATTAGGGGGCGACTTAGACATATGCATACTGAACCCACTTCAGTTCCAATTCATTCAGTTCCAATTCCTTCAGTTCCATCTCCTTCAATACAACACTCGAATGAAGAGGAAAACACCGGTGAAGAAGATACCCGATTCATGATATGTCCATATGGAGATTCGTAAGTATTGAAATGCTAAAGCTATTCGATTTAAAATATGGATATCAACTGAATTGTTTATATCGTTCTAACATGTTTGCAGATTCACGGATGCTATGTATGTTGTGAGACAACTTAATAAAATAGTCAATAACTATTGGAGGGGGGAGTGGATTAGTTACAGTAGCGCTCCAAAAGAAGTAAAGGATTTGTGGTGGAATGAGTTCAAGGTAAGTTTTTCCATTCTATTTTCTCACAAACTAAGTTCGGTATAAGTAAAGTAGATTAATTTTCTATTTATTGCAGCGAAAATTCAAATGGGATGAAATGGAAGAGGATGAAATTAAAAGAATTTTCAGGAAGAAAGCTGGTGATCACATACGAAATGTGATGAATAGAGCTAAGACAAGTCAAGTGAAGCCAGATTTTATTACAAGTGAGAGTTGGACAGAAATGAAGAAAATTTGGGAAACTGAAAGAAATAAACAAAAATGTGAACAGAATAAGAAGAATCGAGCTTCTAGTTCTAGTGAAGGGTCTGCTACATATGCTGGGGGCTCTATCAGCATTGGAGAACATAGAAAAAGAATGGTAAGTTTGTTAAATATGCTGTAGATTAATTTAATTTAATTACTAATTTTGTTTATATTTTATAAGCAGATGAATTAGGGACGGAACCGACATGTACGGCTACATTTGAACGCACATTTCAAAAAAAAGAAAAGACATGGACTAGCAATCGAGCAAAAGCTATTAAGGTATGTAAGTTTAACTAGAATGAAAATAACAAAGGTTTTTAATATTGATGGTAGTTATATATATGTGTGAAGTTATTTTATTTGCATTTATATTGTTAATGTAGGAAAAATATGATGAACTTTTAGTGAGTACTGCTAGTGGTGGTGATGGTGGTGATGAGTCTGAGCAATCGAGTGAAGGGTCTGACAATATGACATTATGGGTGGAGGCATCAGGTGGGATGAAAAGAGGCAAAATATTTGGGATGGGATCTCTGTCAAGGATATATTCATCAAAGGTTGCTGCAAGTTCATCTTCCAATGCCGCTGTTTCAAGAAGGACACGAATTGAGGAGCAAATGACCCAAGAATTGACCCACTTGAAACATATACTTGTAAAGAAGGATGAAGAAATGAAAATGGTCAAACAAGAATTGTCACAGAAAGATGAAAAAATTAAATCTTTAGAGTCTCAAACGCAATTGATCTTACGACACCTCAACCTTAACCAAGATCAGGTTCCTCATGTACCTCCCACTAACCAAGTAGGTGATGGCCATAATGATGAGCAACACAATGGCAATTATCTTGATGATGAAGTTGATGATGATTTTCTCAATCGTTTCATTGATTAAACGGTAAGAATTTTTTGCTTATGCAGCGAGAATGAAATAGTTGCTTGATGATTTGCACAAAAAATAGATGAAGTGAGCAAGATGATTCGCTTCTTTGGTTTTGTTTGCCCTATAACATGGCTATATTTGCCTAAATGAGTTATCTTTTCTCATATATTTCTTATTATAGCCTTTGTTCATAGTGTTGTCTACATCCTTCTTCTAGTGCAGGCAAAGACATTCCTTAAAAGCCTTACAAAGAAGGCTCTTGCAATGGTTGACGCTTTGGAGGGAAATGTTTGTGTTTGAATAAAGTTAAATAATGTTTTGCTTTTGATGCATGACAATAATCTAAGGAGACTTCCCTCCAGATAAATATAAGCCGCAAGTCTTCTTCTGTATTTGAATAAAGTTAAAAATAATGTGTTGCTTTTGTAGGTTAATGGGCTCATTCATGGAGACTTCATTCTGAGTGGACAATTTCCAGAGGATCTGATGCTGCTCTTTCCTTTTCTTTTGTGATGAGCAGATGTCATCAGAAGGCATCGCTATCATGGAATGCCCTTACTACTGCATTTTTGTTCATTGTGATAGGCTTATTAGTCGGGCATATTTTGTATCGTGCGGCAACTCATATTGTCAAACTTGAAGATGGTTTTCATGAGATGCAGGAACTGAAGGTTCGATAATATTGTGTGTGATTTAGGTCTTTGACGTTTAACTTAGTTTGGTATTTTCCAGCAATGTTTAATCTGATTATTGGTAGATATACCATTCGATTCTTTTTCGTTTTCAATGTTGTAGCTATCCTTTCTTAGTTGTTTCGATTTTTTTTGTGTCGACAGGCATCATAGTTGAATAGATTTCTAATAGTGACAGATTGAGATATGCAGTAATTTTGTGAATGTTGCGCTGGCTTTTTTTAACAAAATCCTCATTTCGTGATATCGTAGGCAATGGAATTTGCATGGTATATAGTAACTCTTGTCACTTTGTGTTTATATGAAAGTGTGGGGATATTCAAATGGGAGGTCAGGAACATTTTTAGTTGGAGCCACAGAACACCGTGATATATCATTGCAAATGTCGTTATATATAATTTAGCGATGAAAATTACATTTTTTTCGTGGGTAACATTTTTACAGACGAAAATTTTCATGGCAAATGTCGTTGCTAAATTTTCTGACCAAAGTCGGCGACGAAATTATTTTCGTCGTAACTTTCGTGGCAAATAGGCGTGCTGGTTCGTCGCTAAATTGCCACTTGCGACGAATTTTGCCACGAATTGGTTGCGACGAATTTTTTGCGACGAATTTTGCCACAAACTATTATCGTCGCAAATTAGCGACGAATTTTACGACGAATTTTTTGCGACGAATTTTGCCACGAACTATTATCGTCGCTAATTAGCGACGAATTTTCAAATTTTTCGTCGCTAAATTTTGCGACGCCGAATTCGCGACGAAATTTTTTTCGTCACAACTAAGTTTAGCGACGAATTTAGCCAAATTTTTCGTCGCAAATTCCGTTGCTAAAACCTGATTTTTTTGTAGTGCGATAACATCATCGCTAAAAGCATCAGTTTCAGGGTAAGAAAACCCAATAGATTACTGATCCCGCAAAAGAAAGATCTTTAGACAAAATAAACATAGTATCGCCGGAGTCTGAGAGTTGATTTTTCCAAAAGAGTTCTCCCACATATCGCATATCCAGCTGTGGCTGTACAATATCCTTTGATTTAATAAAAATTGAACTGTATGCTAACTTATTTCTTTGACTTATGGTCGCAGAATTCCTACAAAAATCCGGTTAATACAAAAAAAAAAAAAAACCCCGGGGTTCCAGCAGTTGCAGCTAGTGTTTCAGGGGACAGGAGTGTATTCCATAGGTTTGGGTTTTATGGTTTGCAAGATACATTGTAAGACGACCAAGGAAGACATCATTTCAAGCATTGCACGGTCCAAGGCGCGGTTGATTTCATCTTCGGTGGCGGTCAGTCCATTTACGAGGTAATTTTTCTTTTATAAATTGTTAGTTATTGTGACTCTTACTACTCTCATGATTTGACTTTTTCTTAGGGTAAAACCCTCAAGAATTTAAAGCAAATGAATGTTGACTTGTGGATTCTCTTTTAACATATCGTTATGCTATTCATTTTGTAGAATTGTGGAAGATCAGCACTTGGAGTGACCGGATTCATCACGGCGCAAGGAAGGAGCAACCCAAACGAGGCAAGCGGGTTCGTGTTCAAGGAATGCAATGTGTTTGGCTGCAGCTCGGCCTTGTTGGGCAGCGCGTGGAGAGCCTATGCGAGGGTCATCTTCTATCGCTCCAATTTCACCAACGTCGTGAATCCTCGAGGCTGGGATGCATGGAATTTTTCCGGACAAGAGTGCGTTCTCTATCCACTATGATGCTCTTTTAGCTAATCCATCTTGAAAAAAATTTCAAAGAGAAAATTTGATCATCATCCTTAAAATGCTTTAAGCTGATACAATGTACACTAAGATTGACTAGTAGCACATAAAATTTTTGCGTAATATGTTTAAAGTTCAAAGAATATTTAACATTTTTGCGGGAAATTTTATACGCAAAAACAAGCATCCTGAGATCAACCAAGACCCAAAAAAGTTGGTGAATCTTGATTTAGAATCATGGACATAGCAGGTCGAGCAAATCAATTTTTCTTTTTTTGGGTAAGGTGAGCAAATAATTTTTTTGTTCCCCATATATGTCAAGATTGGGATTTATCTTCGTCCCTATTTAGTTTCGTTTGTAGGTTCAGTACTGCCCTCCTAATTGATTATAAACAAAGAAATAACTAGCTAGCTTTCGATTCTCTAAAAAGGGTTTTTTATCTCAAGATTTGCTCCTTTCCGAAGGCTAATAATAGTACTGAAGGTTGCTTCTTCTTCTTTTTGCCCTTTGATCAGGTCACAATTGACCTTTTCAGAATACGGGTGCCACGTAACCGGGTTGGATACATCTCTCCGGGGGAGTTGGGAGAAGAAGTTGAGCGCGGCGATGGTGAACCAGTTGACCAGCTTGAGTTTCGTCGACTCCAAAGGATGGCTAAGCAGCCAGCCTTTCTGACACGTTGCAATAGATTTGAATTACCTCCTGTCATTCCCATTTCCATCACGGAATTGTGTGAATTAGTTGATTGGATTATTGGCAAGTAAAAAGGAATAGGAGGGATCAGAGATTGCTGTAGTTGCGTCCAGTCTCTTTGTGTATTTATCTCTCTATTCTTCACATTCTTGAAGCCATTGACATGTGCCAGAGTGACTTTAGTTTTGCTCCTCTATTAGCTGATTCAAAGCATTTGTTCTCAAACTATGAAAACGGAATCCCCAAGAGGGAATGTCCTGGAACCGAGGCTTACTGAGTAAAAACCCGTTCACTTCACTATGTGATCATTTCACTTGGAAAAGATTCAAAACAGAATGAAAGCAATGTCATACGACATCGACCTAGATTACTGAAGATGAACAATAGCTAGAGGAATTGAAGAGCATCGTATGATCCATGTATGGCAGGCAGTTGTATCTTCAAATGTTGATGTAAATAGCACAACATCAACCACAGATCGTCCGGGACATTCTACTACCAATAAAGCAAATCTTAATTCTCAAAGTCACCGTAGATTTATTACTTGATTGCATGGCTTTGTTCGGAATGTGGGGTGTTAGAGATGATTAGGATTGATTGCACATATATCTCCATTTGATTCTGCATATCTTGATTGATATATGTTACCTTAGATAGTCATAGCGTAAGGCCTATAAATAGGTTGATGTACTATTTATTATAATATATCAAATATATGCAGAAAGTTCCACAATTGTTTCTTCCACTTTACGACTCTCAACTTGAGATAAGACACAAACCGAGCATCGTCTATGACCTCCAGCAAATTTCTTGATGTTTGGAATGCTCTGCAACTCTCAACTGAGAGACCTTTTATCTGCTTTGAGGGAGAAAGATTGGTGAATCTCCTTCTGAAACCACCCCAAATTGATCTCTTCCTCCAACGAAAAGAGTCGATGATGTCCTGGAAGTTTGAATGCACGAGTTTTCTCACTTGATGTATTGAGTAGGAACGCTATCGTGACGCACCTCGAATAATTGTCGAGTTAAAAAAAAAAAAAGGATGCTTGTTCAAACATGTAATGATCATAATCTCAGCACATTAAGAGAAGGTTGATTGCTTCGAGCTGATTCATTTCTTAGGAGCATTTCTGTGAAATATCTCGAGCAGCAAAGGTCGAAGAACCTTGGATACTTGGTGTGCTTGATAACCATTATTTTTTTTTTTTCTCTTTTCTAATTTTTTTTATTCTCAGGAATAGATTTGGAATGGAAATCCGTTTGGTAACACAACTTATTTTTCGATTTATGGAACAAATTTTTAGTCTAGAAATAGGTGTGGAATGTAATTGAAAAGTATAAATTTTATGCTTTTTGTTCTAGAAATAGAAATAAGAATTCTTTTTTATCACTCACCCCATTCTCTTGCGTCCTCTGGCCGCTTGCTGCCTATCTCTCGTGTTTCTGTCGTTAGTCATTAGCCTTCAGGCCATCGTCACCATCCTCCGATCTTGGCCTATTGGTCGTTGGAAATTTTATGCTGTTATCAAATGAATTTTTTTATGGCACAAAAATTTTGTATCATTATCAAACACTTTTCTCTGCTTAGAAACACGTTTATGGAACATAAATATAAATATCTACTTTTTACTAGAAATGGGTCTAGAAAACATAATGATTATCATTCGCAACTTTAAAAATAGCCAACCAGGTGAGCACGAAGACCGTGAATATACAAGCTGACGAGTCCATGTGGAAGAAGAATGGCCATAGCCTCACCCCATATGAAGCCAAACCCTCACGGCCGTTCCGATTCTTCGTGTCCTTTTCTTATTATTGTTTCTTTTCTATAGTTTTTGGCTATGTTTCCATTTTTCAAAGAAATTGGACTATTTATTGATGTGGCGCCTAATGACACCACATATTTCCAATTTACATTAAAAAAAAATATTATGTTAGCATTTTTCATCTATCAATTTGAACTGAAGTAATGAAGAAACTTAACTGCAACAATTTCATAAGTTTTATGACTTGATTACATTATTTGAAAGTTATATAACTTGATTTCACTTTCTTGACAAGTTAAAAAAATAAAAAGAGTTTCATACGATTAGTTTCATAATTCCTTTGCTCGTCATTAGGATTAGCTCGCATATAGATTGCATTTAAGTAATACGCGTTGCATGTCATTAGACTTCACAGTATCATAGAACTAATATTGAATTGCACTTGTACTAATTTGAAAAAAAAAAGGTATAAGTGAATTGGAAGTCCTAAAACTTTTAAAAAGTATAATTAAGCTCTAAAACTTGTCGTGAAAGTGCAAATTTTCAAAAAGCGTAATTAAGTACTAAAACTTGTTACAAAAATATAATCGAGTTTTAAAACTTTTTAAAAAGTGCAATCAACAGAAAAGCTTCACTTTATCAATTTGACAAGTTTTAGGACTTGATTTTACTATTTAAAAGTTTTAGAACTCAATTACACATTTGTGACAAGTTTTATGACTCAATTGCATTTTTTGAGAGTTTCGCGACAAGTTTTAGGATTTTCAACACGCATTCATATAGTCATTGATCAGAGAATCATAAGAATCCTGCTATGATGAGACTTTTTTTTGTCCCGGTCGAAGCTATGATGAGAATTCACTTTTGCTTGTTTGGCACATCGAGGTTTTTTTTCTATCTCTTTGAGCAATATGATTAGTGCTTTGGTCATCCGTTGTTACATTAATTGTTTGCAAACCCGCATGATTATTCATTGTATGCTAATGGTTTAAGATTAAAATTGACCAAGATTACTAGCAAGATCATTTCAAAATAAAGGTAAAAGGTACTGAAAAGACATTAGATTTATGTTGCGTAATTAAGTCCCGGTATCCATGAAATCTCTAAGTTAACCAAAGTAAAACGTTCTCCCATATTTTACTTAGATTTGTAATCGATCCGTACCAGGATAGTGGTGAGTCCAAAAATGGATTAGTTTGCATGTGTAAATGTTATAATTAGGATCTAAAAGTTGCAATTAACATGAGTTGAGAGAGTCCGGGCTACGTAATGATACTATCTCTTTGACGAATAATCATTTGTACCAGCCTGGTAATCCACTAGTTTTATTATTATTATTTTTATGGTTCACCTTGGGATGGTCTCGGACATTCCCGTTACAAGGTTAAGAAATTTAGTGTCTCTAACTTTCTTCTTTCAATAGTTGCAGGTTGAGTTTAGCAGAGAGAAGCTAATACCATTGATTCGTTGCGATGGAATTGTCTATTTCGAAAAGGGCCCCCCCACACACACAATCTCTCTCTCTCTCTCTCTCTCTCTCTCTCTCATTTAGGTGAAAATCAACAATTTGTAAAGACATTTTCTTAACACTTATTGTTCATTTCACTTACAAATATGAATGAGAAAATAAAAAATACTTTTATCATTCACGAAAATTTAAATATTTTCAACTGACAATTATATCAAGCAACATAAGCTTTCGTTTTTAAGAAAGATGTTTGAAATAATTTATATGTTGAGAAATGAATTGAGCCTTAAAAACAAGTGTTCTTGATAATTAGGATCTAGGAGAATTCTTTATTTTTTTTTAATAACATGTCGATGTATCGTGTCGTGTCGGTAATTTTTTTTTTTTTTTTAATGTCAGTGCTACTTAGACCATTACTTTTTCCTATTTAAGTGCAGAGAAACCATATTGTTGACGTTAGTTCAGAATTTAGCTTCGTCACCCCCTCACCTTTGATCAGGTCCCAAGTGACCTTTTTCAGAATACGGGTGTTATCCCGGGTCGGATACATCTCTCCGGGTGAGTTGGGAGAAGAAGCCCCTAAAATGAGCAGAAATGGGGTTCCAAGGTTGGGAAAAGAAAAAGGACTGCCGGGGTCGAAAGTAGTCAAACTAGATAAACGTCAGAAAACAAAAGCCAAAATTTCGACCGCACAGTCTTGCCAGTGATTGGGATTTTTCCTTTTTCTTTTTTTGCATAGCCTGCTTTTGATGAGTTCTATGATTGAATTCCAATAAATATACCTTGGGATCCGTCCACTCAGAATCACAAAACACAATGTCATGATTGGAACATCTTCCACTTTAAGACCAAGTGCTCAAAGCTTAAGTTCAGTTCATGGATCGACATGTGAAAGCTGAAGGATCCAATCTTGATTGTGCCAACAGCAAGATTGGGGACTTCTCGCATCCCGTCTTTCCGGCTCGAGCAAGATTAAGACCGGCACTCAAAACGGGGTCATTCCGATCAAAGCAGTCGGCATAAACTCGACTAAGCGGTGAAGATGGTGACCAGACAGGGCATGAATATTCAGGGGCCGGGTTAAAGAAAAGAGCAGATTGGAAAGGAAAAATACATGTCAAGTCGAGACAAGAATCTACCTGAGAGATAAAATTCCGGAAAGGCAAATGAATGGCATGGCATTAATGAAGAAGGCGAACAGCAATCCAATAGAGCCTCGTTTGCTGTCAGCTCTTCTTGTGTTCCGTTTGATCGCAAGATCATCAATAGACTCCATCCAGACTTGCAGTAATAAGAAACTCTCGCTTTGCCAATTCAACAGTACTGTCTACACTGAAAAACATTACGGATCTCATAGACCAGTAGCTGATGAGAGCAGAAATCTTCATGTGCATAACATACATGTACATGTTACTGTAGCTGCAATTCACACCCCAAACTCTACATCAAGTACAGGAAATGGCACCGCCATCCCACTACTCGAGGGACGAATTAGCACGACATTTGTTTCTACAGGAACAAAAGGGACGAATTGGCACGACATTTGTTTCTACAGGAACAAAAGCTGCCCGGCGCTGATGTCTTAATCCGATGGAGGATTTAATTTAAGTCACTCATTTAGTTCCCGGACATGCCGATAAACCATTATGTCAATCAATCTACCCAAACATGCACATTCTTCTGCAGTGACAGTTCACCCTCCACTGCAAACGAATTGAGAACCTCTCATACAGGAAAGGCTGGTATCTATCTAAGGTAATTCGCAACATTCCAATCAGCCGAATCCACGAAATTAGCTCATTTATTTCAGTTCTTTCTCGCGTACAGCATTGCCACACGCTACAAGTTCAAAAACAGGAACAAGCGCTTGAAACTCTAAGCAAGAAGAGAGCCCCTCATTACAGTTACAGCTTTGCCGTGCAACTTCACTCTCTGGTTCTGCTCGTCCAAGTGCACCTTCACTACTCCACCTCTCGGAGATGCCTGCTAGACGTGAAAACGATTAGGGCGGTAGCAAGATGCCAACGAAGATCATTGGGCAGTAGCAAGATGCCATTGAAAATCATTCATTTCATACCATTTCAGAGATGAGAGAGGCAAAACATAGTTAGAACCAAACAAGAGATAGAGAGATTACAGCATAGGCAACAAAATCATTTTTCCCCAGCGTTTCACTCCAATAAGGTGCCAAAGCACAATGTGCACTGCCACATACAGGATCCTGGAAAACAGATCATTCACTCAGGGCTTTGTGGTAAGAGCATAAAATTGGTCGATAGAACAGTTTTCGACATGTAACGTACTAGTCAGTCAATTGATGAACTAGTTATGATCGATAATTCAAGGAACTTTCCAGCGTATGAACTTTAATACCTCATTCACCCCGAGTTTTGGGCAAAAGAATCGACTGACAAAATCGAATCCCGAGTCTGGGTGAGCCGGTCCTGTGATGATAATACCCCTCCCAGGACATCTTTGTATCTCATCAAACTGAGGCTGCAATTCTTCAACTTCTTTCCCTGATGGGAGAACAATCTGCAAAATAAGCAGAAGAAAGTAGAAATGAACGAATTAAGTACTTTCTCTTCCTAATGAAAAAAAACTCAATGCCAGCAGCTGCTGTACAAATCCTAGAATCAACAGAATGACAACAAATGCCTCAAAGAGGAAGCAAGGTGTTCAATATAGTTGAAACAGTGTTTATGGGGAAAAGAAAATGATCAGGTCGCAGTTGAGTAATTACGAAAAGGTCATCCATTGCTGTCTTCTTGATTTCAACAATGGAAGTGCCCCTGAGAACTTCGGAGACAGATGAAATCGGCTCGGCATCCTCCTGAATGATTGGGACTACAGGAAAATCCAATTCGATCCATACTCCGGGCATACCACCATCTTGAACCTTCGAAATGTCGGATGACTTCGTTTCTGGAACCCTTTTAGCAGTCAGAATTCCAGACAATGTCGTAAACTCGATGCTGTCAGAATCTACCATCCCAGATGTGAAAAGAGTGTGCGCAGCAGCTAGCGTCGCATGACCGCAGAGCTTAACCTGAAAGGTAAAGTCTGTGATTAGATAATATGATCACCAGTTCCCACCTTCCAGTAACATTTCTTCCATACTGAAATGGGACACGCTAGCATCAATTTACTGCTGCTATCTAACACCTGGCATCAGATCAAAAACCAGATAGCTTAGTCTGGCCAAAATGGATTATCTTGATAACAAATCAAGCAGATCAGAGACACAGAATCGGACTGCATCAACATAATTCATAGTCCCACACGTTTAATCCATTTAAGTTCATTTGATACAAGGACAATTAGCGAATTATTTAGTAATCCAAAGTAATGAGATTAAAACAGACATTGAAGGACAAATAGAAATCAAAATATCAGGCAAATTCTTCATCAAGCTGTCCAGGATGTTGACCACGATGATAACTGAAAATTTCCATTTTTTGTTGTCTATGATAAAGATAGAAAGTTACCAAAAGCACACAGGTAAAGTTAGCAATGCACCAAAGTCGAATATGGTCATGCACTGCGAAACAGACAAAAGAGCTTTCAGTCATTTCTTGGCCACATACTTTCTATAGCCTGCACTTGCCGGATTAAAGCAAGCAACCATGGGGAATATGGAATCCGAAACTCACTCACCTCCTCAGCTGGAGTGAACCACCTGAGCCGAAACCTCGGGCTCGATCTCCCGTCGGCCGAGCCAACAAGCTCCGAGCCCGATTCCCGGGTCAGGTAACAGGTCTCCGAGAAGTTGAACTCCCTGGCGACCGCCTGCAGCCACTCTCCCTCCCTCTCTTCTTCCAAGATACACACCGCCGCCGGGTTCCCCTTGAAGGCCGTGTCGGTGAACGCGTCCACCTGCACAAAAACAAACCCACACACGATCCTGTATCACAGTCGATGCATAAAAGTTCAAGGAAGGTTGGCAAGAGATCTCCAGCTCTGGCTGGCTTATAAGTATGAGCAACAGAGTGGCAGGGGAATGAAGCAGCAGAGAGTTTATTGATACCACTGAGTACCGCACGAGTTTCTTTTCCATTGTGAGAGAGAGAGAGAGAGAGAGAGAGAGAGAGAGAGAGAGAGAGAGAGAGCGCGATGGCCAATCTAGAAGAAGCAATGAAATCAGGCGATGTATTGGAGAAGAACGCAAGAGTCCAGTTCCTTATAGATCGTACGGGGCGGGTTTTCCCGTGATAAGCAAGGAAATGATTTTTATTCGGACCTGGTCGGCCATCCCTACTTTTATCACTTATTCAAAGCATTTCCCAAGACTTAGTTTTATTATTATTATTATTATTAATACCAACAACAACTAAAAATTAATGCATTTATGATAGAAGTGCGTTGCATTGTGTTTGTGTCTTTGTGATGAAAAATCGATACTTGAGAGGTTTACTGATGCAGACAAAGCGGGAGATGTGGAATCCAAGTGGTCTACGTCTTGTTACTTAAATTACTTTTGCAAGTGGAGCCGTCTCTTGGCAATCAAGACTGCAAAAGCACGTTGCATTGTCCACAATGGAGACTAAGTACATAGCCACCACCGAAGCCAGCAAAAAAGTTGTGGATGAAGAAATTTTTGCAAGTCCTAGGGCACAAGCAAGATGAATATATTGTGTATTGCGGTATCCAAAGCTCTATTCATCTTAGTAAAAATTTCAGATTTCATTGGAGGACAAAACATATTGATGTTAAGTATCATTGGACACAAAAAAATGTTATAAGAGAAGCAACTGAAGATCGAGAAAATCCATATGAAAGGAAATTGTGCTATTGACAAAGTCTCTACCCACGGAGAAACTAAAATTCTATAAGAGGGGGTTGGTTTATGGACTTAAAAAGGAAGTTTGAGATCCTCGACGATGGGTTGTGGGGGGAGATTTGTTGGAAGCAACCCAACATGTTCAATATTTAGTTTGAAAGATGCCAATGATTGCTCATCAAAGATACCTAATAGGAAGAAATCCTATTATGGCAGGACACTGAAAAAGAAAAATACCATAATAGAATCAATTCTTGTGATTGACCAAATTAGAGGAATTCAAATTGAGATTTCTAACTAAGAGATGATTACAAAATCAATTAGGGAGGATTCTAATTTGGTTGGAGATCTGGTATTATAAACAGACCAATTTGGTGGAGAATTCAAATTACTCCAGAGAGATCATAAAAGTTCTCAACAATGAGTAAACTCTTCTCAAGTGAGGGTGTGTTTTGTGACAATTTTAAGAATTTATTGTGAGAGAGAGACCGTTAAAGTGTCAATTGTAATCATTTGATTATAGTGAAACAATTCCTGAACTAGTGTCTCATGATTTTTTTCCCGCATTGGGTTTTTCCACATAAAAACTTCTATTGTATCATTCTTCTTCTTGTATTCCTTTCTTTCTTTCTTTCTTTCTTTTTTTGCGCTTTATGTTTATTCTCCAAAAAGAAAGTATGGTCACATATTGCGCGAATCTCATAGTAAGAATTTTTTTGCGATTGATTGCGATCCGACTTAATTTACAACATATTATGCAAGCTTTAGAAGCTTTTCCCTCCAGTAATTCTTTGATGCCATGGTCCATTGTGATGGCTTGATAGGGAGGCATGTATATGAATGAGTGCGATCAAGGACTCAGGAGACGAGAGACATAGATGAGACAAACATTGCAAAGACGAGAAATGTCTGTGGCACTGGTTATAGTCCTAAGCCATCCGAGAAGTCAAGGGATCGCAATTCCAGTTGGTGGGGCGGACAGACCAAGACAAGGAGAGCACTCCCGGAAAACAAGAACATAAGTAGATATTTGGGAGAAAAATTTCTTAATATATATTGTTCATAATTGTATGAATCTTTAAATTTTATGTTCTAACAACTTTTCTATAGTGTAATAATGTCAATAAAAAAATCGCAATTTCTCAAGAGTAAATCAATAAAGAGAAGTGAATTATAGAATAAAAGGCAAGATTTGTCAATAGGAGGGTTGATATTCAACTGGGAAAAAGGGAATCTTTTGCTAAATGCTAGCTCGATAAAGGAATATAATAATCGCCAACCAATCCTTACTTGTGTTTACTAGCAGTTCGTATTGAAGTGGATTTCTTTAAAATAAGATAGGGAGGATTAATTATTCAAGATTATGCGCGATTAAATCAAAAGAAAAAAGATTGACGGATTCAATTTGGTAGTACGGTTAGCCTAACTGGATTCATATTTCAAATGTGAGTATATTAAAAACAAAGTAAGGGAAATGATAAACATAAAGAAAACAGCACAAAACATCCACAAGAATGTAAACATTATGATTGGTAATCACTTGCAGTCACCTATTGAGATGCCATGACCGCAAATTTATAATGAACGGCCATGACCTCAAGCTTTGCAACTTGAAACTAAATCTGTCAATATGGGTCATAGACCCATATCTAATCCATATTTTGCATAAAGTGGGTCTTATGTGGGTCATTAATTTTTAGAGGGTCACTGTTGACACCTGATTTTTAATTATTTTTTCTATTGCTAAAGTAATAAAAAATCCATAAAAATTCATAAAATTGAAAAATCAACTTTGGGGACCTTAGCCAAGCCTAGGGAACCAATTTTGACCAAAAAATGATTTTTCATATTTTTAGTATTTTTACGTATTTTTTATTTATTTTCGAAATTTAATAGAAAATCCATAAAAATCCATAAAATTGAAAAATCAACTTTGGGAACCTTAGCCAAGCCTAGGGAACCAATTTTGACCAAAAAATAATTTTTCATATTTTCGATATTTTTCGGTATTTTTATTTTCGAAAATTCATAAAAACAAAAAATTAAGAAAATTGAGAAAATTGAAAAATCAAGTTTGGAGCCTTGGCCAAGCTTAGGCAACTATTTTCGAACAAAAAAATAATTTTTTGTATTTATATATATTGTTTATATATTTTAGAAATTATGAGAATATTTAATAAATAATAGCATTTGAGGCTACAAAAATATATAAAAATAGTCAATATTTTTATTTTAAATCCCTTTTCATGTTGGCCATCACAAATTTAAAAAATCCAATTCGGGGTCGTGTATTCCTTCACGAGCATAATCTCAAACCGGGCCTAAAAAATTCAATTTGAGTCAATTTATTTTCATTTTTTCACTTTTAGGAGTTGTGACATTGTTCTCTAATATTTCAAATTTTTTATATTGGCCCAAATTATACCCAAAATGACTCAATTGTGCAAAAGGGCTTTAATTAAATTCTGCATTATTTTCAGTGGCAAGAAATGAGCTTAAATTTGACATGTGGTGAATTTTGACTAAGTATAGGGAAGGTATGTCAAAATTTGTAAGGAGATTTGGACTTAAAGAAATATTTTTTCAGGGACTAAATTGTAAATACTTAAAATTCAGGGACTAGAGTGCAAATACCTAACTCTTGAGGGATTATTTTACAAATAACAAAAAGAAGAGTTAGTGGATAAATTAGAATAGAGAAGGGAATATGGAGAAGAGGAGATGAAGAAGAGAAGTTGGAGAAGAATGGATGAAGAAAATAAGATAAGAATAGAGAAGGGAAGATGGAGATGAAGAAGAGTTAGTAGAGAAATTAGAATGGAAGATAAGAATAGAGAATGGAAAATGGAGATGAAGAAGAGTTAGTAGAGAAATTATAATGGGAGATAAATATGGAGAAGGGAAGATGAAGATGAAGAAGAGTTAGCGGAGAGATTAGAATGTGAGATAGAGATGGAGAATGGAAGATGAAAATGAAGAAGAGTTAGTGGAGAAATTAGAATGGGAGATAGAGTTAGTGGAAAAATTAGAATGGGAGATAGATGAGTAGATTATAAAAGGAGGAAGAAGTGAGCTTGAGAGAGGAATTTTTTGGGAGAGAAAATTTTGGATGTTTGAGAGGGTTTTGAGAGATTGAAGAAAAATTTGAGAGAGAAAAAAAAATACCAAAAGAGAGAGAATTTTGAAGATGATGGGAGTTTAAAGTTAGGGGTTATCATCACAAATTCTTTCATCGATCAACATAAATCAAGAGTTCATCCTCGTCAACGAGCAAACAAATTCGAGCTAAGTGTTTTTTATTTATTCATTTATTTGTGGTTTTAGTCGCAAATTAGCACAAATTGTATACACTTTCTCCTACCTCCATTTTTCCCATATTTTATGTCAGGAGAAGGATATCTCTACGTCAACGGCAAAAAATCTCGTAGAGATGCAAAAATCGCCCAAACAAGCTCCTAAGCTGTCCACCGATTTCTCAGTTGATTTGTGACTAAAAGTCCCTCTTAATTCAAAAGAGACTCTCTATATTGGGAACATAGAGAGCGAAAATCAATTATAGAAATCCCTCCAAAAAAAATGGGAGATAAGTACTCTTTCCACTCTTTTGGTTTTAGGTGCAGATTGGCATATATTTTGTATACTGACACTTCACTCTATTTTATGTCAGGAAGCCGCAGCTCTATATCAATGGTCAACCCTATAGAAGCACAAAATCGGCTTGGAGGAGTCCTCAAGCGCGCACAAATTTCAAATTGTTGAATCAATTCGTTGTATTTTATTTTAAAGAATTCATACCCCAGAATGGAGAGGACAAAGTCCATCCGCAATTTAAATACCTGCACCATAAATCCCAAAGGGAAGAGCCAAGCCAATGCTTAGCCTCCCATTGGAGGTTTTTACTTACAGTAGTTAAATACCTGCAACTTAAATCCCAAAGGGAAGAGCCAAGCCAATGCTTAGCCTCCCATTGGAGGTTTTTACTTACAGTAGTTAAATACCTGCAACTTAAATACCTGTACCTTAAATCCCAAAGGGAAGAGCCAAGCCAATGCTTAGCCTCCCATTGGAGGTTTTTACTTACAGTAGTTAAATACCTGCAACTTAAATACCTGTACCTTAAATCCCAAAGGGAAGAGCCAAGCCAATGCTTAGCCTCCCATTGGAGGTTTTTACTTACAGTAGTTAAATACCTGCAACTTAAATACATGTACCTTAAATCCCAAAGGGAAGAGCCAAGCCAATGCTAGGCCTCCCATTAGAGGTGTTTATTCACTGTCATGTACTTCCTATAATTTAATTTTTGAATCATCAAACTCAAAAGATGAGTAGGTCGTAATACTGCACAGAAGTCGTTAACACACTCCCTCTTTCGGCTTCAGGGAATCTTTAACACTTAAAAAAATATAAAAAATAAAAATATATACCATCCATGCATCCTATTTAAAAAGTGAAAACACAAAAGAGAATACCCTACTAGAGCCTTAGGAATAAACCAAGCCTGAGTTGCCGAATTATGATATCCATGAAATTAAGGTACCGAAAGGGCATTAGCTTTAATTAACTAGTGTAACCAAGTCCCCGAGCTCATAATCTCTGATTCGCAGGAATAAATTAGTTCTCCCGCTAATTTATTTAGGTTTCTAATCGACCTACCAAGAACGATTAGTGGCGACTCCAAATTTCAAAATCATTTAAACAAAAATCAAAGTTGCGATTCGGTAGGGCTTGGAAGGGTCCGCGTTAAGTTAGTCAAATATAATTAACCTAATAATCCGTTAACCCCTTTAAAATTTAAAATTTTTTTTAGAGGGTCGCGACAGTCACTAAAAATAGTTTCAAAAGATCGAAATAAAATTAAATAGGTCAAAAATAGCTTGCGCATGAAACCCATTTTGGATCCATCTTTGAACCATTTTTGACGCAAGGCAACAAGCAGAGCATGCATAACCCACGCAACCCAACACCTCGTGCCATCCCAAGTCACAACACGTAAGCAGTTGCCGACTCTATCGCCCGCCTCCAGTCACTTCTCTCTTCCCCTCACTCAGGTCCTTGTCCTCTCCTTCCCCATTCATGTTCGATCGCCACCGTCATCAATCCCTGAATCACCCTCTCTTTCGCAACCCCACATCACCACCCCCCCCTCCAAACCAATCTCTGGACTCGCCAGAGGTAGGCCGTCGTCCCCATGCCTTGAAGTCAGCCAATTATTTTGGACGTGATTGTTTGGAAGAAATTGTCGACCCCTTTGTTGAGCGGGGAAGTTTGTGTTGATTCTTCAATTGCAACTCTGGAAATGCTCGAAATTTTTTTGGGAAAATTCATTTTCCAATAGAATTCATACCCTAGAAATCAATTTTGCAATTTTATTTGATAAATTTTTAATTTGTGAAGGCCAATTAGTCGATTTTTTTGTCACCCAGGTCTATCCTATCGAACAAGATCCGACCCATGACCCGACTAACCTTCTTCTTCCCCAGAAATGGTCAGTGCTCATGTGTGAAGAGGAGCCCAAATTCAAGCCATTTCACACCTTATTCACACACATTTGAACTCCGACGGCTTTGCCGAAGTTTGCCTGGTGACGACGTGCGAAATGGCACGTGATTTCATCGCTAGGAACGTGAGTTTGAGGCCATTTAACCCCCCTCCCGTGCGAAATTTTTCAAAGGTGATATAACAAATTGTACACGTCATTGCTAAGGAGATGAGTTCATTTCTGTTCGAGGACTCTAACAAACTAGAGAGAGAGAGAGAGAGAGAGAGGGGGAGGGAGGCTTTCGCATTCACCTTAGCAGAGCTTCAAGCTCGAGATTGTGGAAGTTCAGCCAAGGTGATCCAAGCTAAATCAAGACTTGAGACCAAGCTCAGAAGCTTCGCCTTGATTCCAAGAGTGAATCGCACCAGCTTGTCCCCCAAAACGGTAAGCTTGGACTTCGAACTCTTCTCAGTGCATCAATAGCGGATTCTTAATCCAGCCACTATTCTTTCGAATATCTTGTGTGTTTTGGTCCTTGAGCTTCATTAAGCATGATCATATCTTGTTTTCGCTTTGGTTTTGCATAAATATGTCGAGTCAAACCTCCAAACCTCACAAACCTATCGCGACTTCGCTAGAAAAATCTGGCAACCTAGAGCTTAATTAGAGCTTCTGGTAAGTCTCCTTGCCTCTCTATGATGCTTCTTTGCAACTGAATTGAATAGTTATGCTCTAATTTGAGAGTTTCAATTTTGCTATGGTTGTTCTGTGCGAGCTTGATCATTCTTGTTTTAGTCGTTAGATCTCGCTAGTTTTTAGATCTGTTAATATGCATGTTTAGGTGAGTTGATTAGCGTGTATTTTAGGCTATTCTGTGAAGGATTCACCGTCGGATGGTTGCCAGCGTGCCTCAGCCATTCATTTTGGTTATCGTCAAGAGAAAGAAGACGATACCATGTCAGCATGTTGACTTGCTCACGTGGTCTTTCGACTGTTATAATCCTTTTTAGAAATAAAAAAAGCAAAAACCAAATCGCACGGTAGGGGATGGTGCCACTTATCCTAATTTGGGATTTTCTAAAATAAAAAATAACTTTTGGATTATAATAGATTTTTCAAAAATTAGAGAAATAGATTTTCTGATCGAATGGCTGAGATTTGGTCTGATTATTTAATTGGGGCCGTAGGTTTTGTTAATTACATTGGACAATCCAGATCCGGTCTTCGTTTAATCTGGTTAGTCGTCTAATCCAACACACATGGACTAGCCACGTGGTCCATTTTGGGCCGTTGGATTGCGCGATTTAATAAAAATTTAAAGAAATTGATAAAACAAATTTATAAAAATCAAAAAATTAATAAAAATACTAAAACAACGTCATTTTAGGCTCGAGTCAGACCCATGTGGGTTTGGGTCGGGTCTTCAGGTTTGTGAGCTGGGTTAAGCCAACCTGAACCAAAAAATTAAATAAAAAATAAAAAATTCTAAAAGATCATAAAAAACTCTAAAAATTTTCAGAAAAAATCATAAAAATTCAAAAAAATTTCCATTTTTTTAAAAAATAGGAAATGACAACATTCAACTTGTTTGATCTATTTTCATAATTTTGAGTTTCTGAACCTTGGAAAATGGCCATTATGCTCTTCTGGTTAATTTGACGCAAATTTTTACAAATAACCCCCAAACCTATTTGGTGCATTCTCTAAGCCCTTAGGGCTCTATTAGGCTTGCTTTGACTTGATTTGATGTGATTTCTCTACATAACTTGATTTCTTGACTACGTACTTATTTTGATTATTGTGACTAATAGGATAGATAATTCCATCTACATAAACCCTTTATATTTTAGGACTTACCTTACCTAAAAGGGAGTATGCATGAATTATATAGATTAAGAAATCATTCAACTTAGGTATCGAAAGTGCGTCGACCAAAGAGTTGATGTAACTAAATTCCCGAATCGATTTCTCTAGTTCTCACAAAATCGAACGATCACTCCCAATTGCTCGATAGAATTTCCAATCATATCCTCCAAAAAAGTGATTAATGATAGCTCCGATGGCATGTACATTGATCACATGTCACATGATCACATTAAAGTCGATCTCGATTTTTTAAAATTCCTCCCTGACGCGATTTGGTATGGGCCTGGGAGGGTCCGTGTTTTCGATCCAATCTCGCATCTGCCCTATTGAGCGTGCGAGATCCCGAAAGCCAGTCCATTAGCCCTCTCTTCTGCGAGGAGGGTTGCAACAATCAATTTCGGCCACTATAGAAGAACAACGGGCTCCTCCAAATCTTCATGATCTTATGGGATCATTCTCAAAATTTTAATCAAGCTCAAAACCTCTTCGCACCAGTCCATTGCCTTTAGCTCCCATCCAACTAATTAATAACTGTTCAGCACATCACTTATGATAAGCTAACTCATTAGATGAATTTATGAAGTTGGAGTTTACTTCTATTCCTTTCTCTTTTTTTTTTTTTGTTTAAAACACACTTTAAAATATAAGATAGTCAAAATTACACAGGCTTTTCAGTCGAAAGTCGTGCAATTTACTAAAGAAACTTTTTATCTATATAATTCCTGAAGGTGTCATTTTTTTCCCGTTAGACGAAATAGTTGGATGGCTTCGTATTAAAAGTTGGACTATTATGTCATTAGCATTTTTTTTATATTGTTAAATTGGATTGATGAGTGTTTTGTTTCGTGTAATATGAATAACTTAAAAATTATTTTCTTAAAAAGATCGCTTGAGTGTCTTTGAATGAAAAATATTTTTCATTATGGACGATAGTTTATGAATAGTAAAAGAGATTCTCATTCATTTGTTCATGGAAGAGAAACATGCGATTATTTTATTGGCGGCATAACTTGTAAAAGAAGGATAGAAGCTGACAAAATGAACACAAATAACATGTATTGGACGGACTCACACCCACCCCGGGAAGCAAAGAAAGCTGCCCCCTTTATTCAAACACTCGTCTCCCAACTCTACGTTGCTAGTTATGTAAGTGAAGACACGGCATCGAACTTGGAATTCTGCACCTGCCGATGGTTCGGAAGAGCAATCTTTTTTATTTCTATTTGTCGAATATCTTGGTGGATTTACAGATGGTGTACGCGACGAAGGGCACGTAGATGACCAGAGCGAGGATGTTGACAGCGAGCAGAGCACCGAGAGCGTGGACCGTCTCGGTACCTCGGCAAGTGATCTTGCCTAGCCGGAGCTGAATCATGTCGACCATGGAAATCAAGAGAAACACGCCGCCGACGATGGAGGCCAATGCGGAGAGAGTGAACAAGGACCCTCTCAGCGCCTTGCTTGACACTTCTTTGATGCCCTTGGCTTTGGACGGGTTGATGAGGTAGGTCAAGAGGTGAGTCTTGAGGGCTTTGGCCACGAGGCTCGACAAGAGATAGCAGGCGAACGATATCACCTCGTTCTTGACCAGCCTCCTCGCCACGTGATTTCCCGCTTCGCAGTGCTTGTTGCCCTCGATGCTCTGTTCTCCTGGGTTCGCGAACGCCAGGCCCACAAAGACGGCGACAGTGAAGAGCGAGTTCACGCCCACCAGATCGTCCAGGGCTTTCTGATGGACCTTCACTGCCTCCTTCAGCTTTTTATAGCTAGCAATGTAATGCACCATGGGAAAACGCCACCAAAACAAACGTTATCCAAAGAGCAAAGTGGAGAAATACCGAGCAAATCTTCTCGAGACAAATCAATTGACTTTGGAAAGATAAAGACACAGAGAAAGGGACTAACTTCACTTGATTGGGCATGATTTCTTCGTACCGTACTCCTAATTACCAACCTTTCCGATTTGAGGGTTTTTATAGAGATGATTTCTTCATTGGCGACCAGCAAGAGGCGCGGCCGACGAGGGGAGGGGTTGGGAAAGAAAAAAATGAAAAGAACAAGAAAAAAAAATAAAATTTTTTAAAAATATATTAAAATATTCGATTGCTGGCCGGACAGTGTCCACGTTGGATGGACTGAAAGAACACGGTTGCAAAAGGTTTAAAACTGAATTAGAAAAAATAATAATAATTTAGAACTGAATTGACACAATTATCCTCATTTTATATTTTCCGTGAGATGTTTTTTCCTATTTCTTAAGCCTCAACTAATTAACCGATCTTTGATCTTATATGAAGGGATAGTACCCTCCACCATGAAGAGGTGCTAGCTAGAGGTTTATGGGGTACCTTGACAAATCCGTCTCATCTTTCTTTCCTGTATCATGAAGACCGGAGTAGCATTGAAAGATGGCCAGCATCATGAAGGGCACATAGATGGCGAGGGCCAGGACGTTGATTCCAATCAAGCTCGCTGCGGCCTGAATCGTGTCACTTTGCCCGCAACTGAGTTTCCCGAGGAGCACGCGGACCACATCGACCATCGAGAGCGTCAAGTAGACGCACCCAAGGATCGACGCTAGCGTCGACACCGTGATCATCAGGCTCGTCAACATGTCTAACCAAGGATTCCCCTTTTTTGGGCCGCCCGCGATGTACGTGGAGAGGAGCATCTTAAAGGCCGTGGTGACGAGGCTCGAGAGGAGGAAGCACACGAAGGACACCACCTCGTTGACCAGGAGCGTCATCCTCGTCTCTTTGTCGGCTTGGCATTCGGACCGCAACTCGAGGCTGTGCACGTTGGAGCTGGCGAAGGATATCCCGACGAACATGGCGAAGGTGAAGAAGGAGTGCACACTCACCAGATCGTCCAGCGCGTTTTGCATTTGCTGTATCTTATTCTTCAGCTGCTCGTTCCTGCGAGTATAACCACAAATCCATGACATATAAACAATCAGATATCATCAATTGAAGAAACTTAAGAGGGTACCAAAATCAAATTCTTCACAGGATTGCAATGCATGCATATTATCATACGTAATTATTATTGTTGCATGGGAATTGAGAGAGAGAGAGAGAGAGAGAGAGGACTTTGGAGGACCAGGGGTAGCTTGGGGATCAGGACCAGTTCCTTGACCAGGAGGCCTCATGATTCAACAATTTCGTTGGGATTAAGGGAAGGATTGGAGGAGGCAAGAGGGGTTTGAACTGTTTATATATAGCTGGTGCCACTCTGAGATATTCCTTGTCTGAGGTTACAAGCGACATTAATGAGGAAAAAAGGAGGAAAAATTAGAAAAGAGAAAAAGGGTAGAACAAGATGAAATGATTGAATCCTATTCTGCTCCTTTTGCTGCATTTTTCGTGAAGCACGTTGGGTGACCAGATTCTTTAATTATCATGCGATGCCAAGAGTAAGGGCGCGCATGACAATCATTCTGTTTCAGAAACAATTTCTGGAACAGAAATAGATTTTGCTATTTCTGCCAGAAAAAAAAAATTTGTTTCTGATTTTGGGCCTCTGGAACATACTTTTGTTCCAGAAATAGAAAAACAGATTTGCGTTGCCAAACGAGTTTCTGTTCCAAACCTATTTCTGGAATAGGTTTGGAACAGAAACAAAGAAATAAAAACGTTGCCATTCGCACCCTAAGTAATAGCCTTCTAGTTCATGTATTAACGTGCGAACATAAATAGAGCCGATCACAGGATTATCGAAATCTACTAATGCTGTATATAGTAGCGGACCGATTGTTAGGATGAACGTGTGAGTTGTGTTAGAGAAATCTCATATCAAAGAATTAATGTATTATGGAGTAGTTAATATGTCATAGTTGGCTCATAATTCATTGGGACACTGGCAATGGAAGGGAGAACGGAAGAAAGACGAAGACTCCATGGGGTTGCACAAAAGTCTCTTCATAGACAATAAACAGAAGGAGTTCATCTGATAAAAACTTTTGGCAAAGCATAAAGCACAATGTGTAGCTCATCTGACATGTGCAGAGAAACTGCTTATACATTCGTGCGTACATTTTTATACATGTGAATACAGGGCATTTTCAATTGCATGAAGTACTGTAGTATATACAGAACTGAGTTGAACCGGTGCTATACCAGTTTATACACATCTAGACCTTTATAAGAATCTGCTTATACTTTCACTTAAATTCATATTTAGTTCTCTTATCAACATAGTCTGGCTTTTTGCTGATTATATTCATATTTGAGACTATATCACAGTTTTGAGCTCTAATTGCTGCAAGCAATTTTAAATTATTTCTGCACAACTCTTTACAAATCAATTATCTTGATATCTACCTGAGAAGTTTTGTCACCATCAAAATAGATGGGATTTTGAGAAAACCTCCTATAACATTTTGAAATTGACAAAACCATCCAGGCGTGTCTTATGAGCTTGATAAATGCCAAGGTAGTCTATATTTCCGGATGTACAAAGATCCACATTAAAGGAGCTTAATTATGTAATGTGTAAAGATTTGAAATAGCTAAAAGGACCTACGTTGTAAGGTGAACAAGTCTAAAAGAATAGATATCAATAAAGACTTGGAGGTTGTCTACAAGATCTACAATACCAACACACTTAAGATGTCTTATGAGATGCAATTGAATATCACCGGGAGATAGGATATAACTGGAGCGAATATACTATCCAAACAACAGTTTGTTGAGAGCTCCGGATTTGATATTCCATCACAACTATTGTAACAGCCAGAGACTTGGATTGGATTCGCAACTTCAAAGAAATTGATTTATTATCAAACTCAAGGGTGTGATATATCTTGATTGATTGGCAGTTATCTTGGAGATAGATTACTTTTATAGTTCAAGCTACTCTTTTTTGGAAACCGAAGGAGTTGATTGTATGGGCAACCAAATCTCCTAAATCTTGGATTGGTTGATCTCGATGACTAAATTGATCTACTTAACAATTGTCCAATAAATAGCTTGGAAATTGATCATCAAGAATATTGTCCAAAGGAAAGATTGGATATTGAAGAGTATAAAAGGAGATCGACACATGTGAAAAAAGAAGAGAGATCAGAGTGACAGGCAGACCACTGCTAGAGAAAGCTTTACATGTTTATACTATCTTTTGAGTGAGCTGAAAGTGTAATATCTTGAGAAGTGTATCAGTGTTGGAGAGATCATTACAAAGAATGAAATTACTAGCTGTAGCTACTCAGCTAGGAAGGGAGCGTAACGCCGAAATTGCCTCATAATTGGGAAATATCTTATGACTCAGTCCTTTTTTTTTTTGTGTGTGTGTGCAAGTAACAACAACGCACCCCCTTCATCCCCCCTCCCCCCAAACCAACAAATAAGGTTCGGCATCAATAAATAAATCTCGATTCATGATGCTGGAACATTTTTTGGACTTTGATAAATTCAGCAAAAGAGTTTTCGATTTCATGGTTGACGATTGGCTACCTAGATGCTAGATGTCGATTTACAAGCTCGTCGAAGATTTCGAGACTACTAATCGACTACCTGACAACCGGGAGCTGTTCTAGATTATTTCCTTTAACGTTTGTTGATCTTTCAAGGTGTCTATTCAATTGCCCAAGGTGGTGAATGAATTTTACTCCAAGCTTTTAAGAGTCTAAATTTGTTGTAGTTCTCAAGAGTCAAAGTTCAGGTCTCTATATATATAATATTTTTTTACTTCCCACGTCTTTAATGTTTTGATAGTTCCCATGTCTTTAATTCTTAGTCAATTTCTTATGCAATAGTTTACTCATGCTTGGAGGGTTGTTGCACGCTCTTCTATATAAGCATGCTATGATGATAAAAATTTAGTTCTGTTTCATAACTAATTTAAGGTTTTGGCTTGAGAACAAATTATCCTTTAGGTATATTCCTAAAGGTGGCAAGTGACCTATCCATTTAAGTTCTCACTTGTGTTACCTCCTAATTCTCTACACTCTCTTCCAACGTCAAGTTGGTTTCAGAGCAAGGTTCAATAGTCGATCGTCATTAACATGGCCAAACGTTGAGTCTTTTACAGCTCGAGAAAGAGACCTATGAGACGCGGATGCAGATGATTTAAGGAGACAAGTGCAGCAATTGCAGGAGCATTTGCAATGCATCGAACCTCTAGAACGTGATGATTTGCGTCATGATTTAGAAGCTGCTCTCTCTAATAAAGAGTATGTCAACCCCTTCACTGGAACTCGAAGTCATGCTTCGAGTGAGGAAGGACTTCCTCGATGTCAGTATCAAAGGCCCCATGAATTTCAGCAGGATTCCTATGTGAAGATTGATGTTCTTGAATTCGAAGGGAAAATGCAACCTAAAGAATTTATGGGTTGGCTGCACATTAACGAAAGAATCTTTGTTTATAAAGAAATACCAAATGATCAAAATATGAAGATAGTCGCCATCAAGTCTCCAAACTCATAATCTCTGGTTCGTAGAAGTAATTTAGTTCTCATGCTAATTTACTTAGGTTTCTAATCAACCTACCAAAAATGATTAGTGGCGACTCCAAATTCTAAAATCATTGGAACAAAAATCAAAGTTGCGATTCGATAGAGCTTGGGAGGGTCTGTATTAGGTTAGTTAATTTAATTAACCTGATAATTCGTTAACCTGGGAATTTTCCACCGATAAAAAATTTTTAGGGTCGCGACAGATATAATAGGAAGTAATTCTGAAATAGAGAATTATTTAACTATTTGTTTTGAGTTTGATAAATTTGAAGGTAGTAGAAATTTCAATATATGGATTGGTGGAAGAGGCATTCCATCCAATACCTAATTTTTGCTCTCATTACAAAATAAATTTTAGCAACCTATTGTTCAACAGTTGCAGTAAAACAAGCATTTAGCACTGGAGGCAATATTTTAGATGAACGACATTCAAAATTAACTCCCGAATCGGTGTAGTTTCAAGTTTTTGTTGATGGTTAGACAAAGGCTCAATATAGACAATAAGAGATAAATCGCAATAATGAAGCCGAATTCTTTAATGACGGAGACATCACCACCACCGATACAGGAATGGGGAGAGACGATTGAGGATAAAGCAAGTATAAGATTACTAAAGGTAAGAGAACTACATGGGCTTTGATTCTTTTATCCTGAAGAAGATACATAGGTGCTTAATGATAAATCATTAACTTCAAGCCCCATCCCCTTACTTTTTTTTCCCATACATTTATTTGATAATACATTATTTCATAATTTCATAATTCATTATTTGATCATTTAATTACAATGTTATTACAAATTCATCAAAAATTAATTTTTAAACTCAAAAACCTTTAAAAAAAAATTCAAAACCGATTCAGAACCAATGGTTGGTGGTTTGGAACCGGCAGTTCAAAATCGCCAAACTAGCTCGGAACCTCCGGTTCCTCCAAATTTGGAACCAGAACCGCCGACTCATGAATCAAAACCGGCGGTTCCCAAACTGTGGCCATGCCTAACTCACATGACCAACTATCCAAACGAATCTTGATTGTATACAATAATTTTACATTTTGCTTCGCATAACAGGGGGAAGTACTAAAAGAAAGAAAGAAAAAAGCATGGCTATAATTGATAACTGATTGATCACATCGCATCCGTATATGCAAATATTGGGAAGTGTACAGATTCGAGTTGGACGTAAGATTGATAGACAGCGAGCATCATGTAGGGCCCATAGATGATAAGGGCAATGGTGTCGATGGCAACCAAGCTCCCTGCGGCCTCCACCATGTCGATCGCCCCGCAAGAGATTTTCCCGAGCATGCGGACCAAGTCGACCATCGACAGCGTCAAGTAGACGCACCAGACAATCGACCCAAAGTCGACAACGTGATCATCATGCTCCTCACTTGAAGCCACTGAGGTAGGGGGGCCTAAGCACGACGTACGTGGAGAGGTGCATCTTGAGGGCCGTGGCGAGGCTCGTGAGGAGGAAGCACACGAAGGACACTGCCTCATTGACCAGGAGCATAATCACCACGCGATGGCCGGTTTGGCACACTTTCCGCTGCTCGAGGGTATCGCCGGATATCCCGACGAACATCACGAAGGTGAAGAGGGAGTTCACATTCACCAGGTCACCCAGCATCTCTTGGTGCTGCTTTATTGTCTTCTTCAGTTGGTCGTAACCACCACTACAAATTCATGACATATAATAATTCAGAGATTAACTAAACAAAATTAACAGGGTACCAAAATCAATTTCTTTACAGGATTCAGGATTGCAATGCATGCAGATAATCTTACATAACTATTATTATTGCATGGGAATTGAGAGAGAGAGAGAGAGAGAGAGAGAGAGAGAGAGAGAGGACCTCTACTTCTTTTGCGTATCAGGATCAGTTCCTGCATTACGAGTCGGCATGATTCAACAATTTCAATGGGATTACGGGAAGATTGGAGGAGGCAGGAGGGGTTTGAACTGGTTATGTAACTGGTGGTGCTGCTGTGACATTTTCCTTGCCTGAGGTTACAAGCCAGACTAATTAGAAAAAAAAAAGGAAGGAAAAATAGAAAAGAGAAAAAAGGGTAAAACAAGAGGAAATGTCTAAATCCTATTCTGCTGATTTGGCTGCATTTTTCGTGAAGCACGTTAGGTGATCAGATTCATTTAATTATCATGCAATGCCAAGCGTAAGTAGTAGCCTTCTAGTTTATGTCGTAATTGTGCGAATAGAAACCGAACTGATTGCAAGATTATCCAAACATAGTAACTTTGTATAAAGTTGCGGACTCAATTCGATACCTTGGGGACAATGGAAGACATGGGGGGATCCACATATCTCTCCAAAACTTAACACATTCACTCAAAAGTTTAAGTCAATGAGTTATGGACCAACAAGAATATATCAATTGCTCTCTACCGCACCTCACTCCTATGTGCATCTTAACATGTTCTGCATAAACAGAAGAAAGAATAAGACAATAAGCCTTTAATCTAATCCCTTGTCGTACGATTCCATGTGGTTGTAGATGGGTTCTGAGTTTCTTGAAGAACAGCTATTCTGCTCCCCCTTTTTCTTCTATTGAGAAATCCCAAGTCTTGGGGAGGCAATGTCTTTCAAAGGTGGAGAGATGCTTTGGCGACCGAGCGCTTTTAAAGTACACTCAACTATCAACAAAAGCAATCCTATAAAGTTATTGGGTAGCTTCGTGAAGACAAGATACACATGTGAAATGTATTACTCATTGACTTAAGCTTTCGAGCGATGATAGGTCCAACTAAATATATTGACGGAGTTGAACTTAACCTTCCTCTCGACAAAAAAGGTATCAAACTTGTTTTGCACCCGTCTAACATCTTCACACGCAATCCTTCGCTTTTGAAAAGTTTTCGTAACGTGGAACTCTTCCTTTTACGGTTTCCTTTTTTTTTTTTTGGGCGAGGGTGGTTGGTTAAGAAAATTGTGATAATTCGATTAATTCATTTGCTCAATGGACATAAACCATTTGCAATGGATAAGTGAACAATGATATAATGGATTTAAAAAGTGAAATTCTTCCTCTACACTTGCACGTTCAATTGTACCGTACTTATTAATCATAATTATAAACAGAAGGAAATAATAACGAATATATTTAGATATGTGGGTTGTGTTCACTTCCCTCTAAACCCATTGAATCTGAATGCATGTAATGTGCAAAAATCATTCTTTACTTTGCTCTTGACAAAGTGCTTTGCTATTTATTCGGACAGGGAAAGAATCACTTCATTAAATTGAATGCGATCAACGTGCAAAAATCGATCTTGTCAATTCATATTTTATATAAGTATATGGTCAACAAATTTTCTGACTATACTTTTCCTTTTCTCTTCAAAAAGCTCGTCAATTGTTACATGGAAAAGAAAAGAAACATTCCATTAAATAATGCACGAATGTGCAAAAGTCAATTATTAGATTAAACTATGATTTTTATTATATTATATTTGACGGAGAGTTTTCATTAAAATTTTTCTTTCGCCACAATAAATAGGGTGCATCAATTAGGAAGAGCCGACTTTACATGCATCTTCAATATCAGATTGGATTGTATATCAATAGGGTGCATTAATTAGGGTTTTTTTGGTCTGGGCATTAATTAGGGTTGGGGATTTGTTTTTTTGGGGGAATTCACACAAGGAACACTCCCTCTAATCTGGAGGTCAAGACTTGCTCAACCAATCAAATCTCATGTATTAAGATTAGATTAGATGTATGCTCTCAACTTAATCAAATTGTTTCTAATTATATATAATTTGGGAAGGACAAAGAGCATTGGCACATGTAAAGGGAAAGTTCCAAGGATCCTCAACCCCCTTGTATAATAAAGAGAGATGTTTGTTCCTTCTATCAATGTAGTAAAGTGGAGCACAACTCTTTTAGAGGGCGTCACAGTCACAAGGTATCTATTTTGAGATTAGGCAAGCTAATAACCAATTAGGTTAATTCCTTATGCAGTACGAGAATATGTGGTCCAATAATGGTACTAGGAATGCTGGGTAATTAATCTCTCTGAAAAACAGGATAAAGAGGAAATCATGTTGGCCTTTATTATGTATTCCCTCATTCGTTCCTTTTTTTTTTTTTTTGGTTCTCTCTCTCATCGTCGTCATATAACCGAGCCGAGTTGGCGCCTTTTAATGCTTGAGCTCGGACACGACTCAGTCGAGGTCATTCATGACCACATGCTAAATTTGGGCTCAATCGAACTTGATTCGCTTAGATTTTAAGGGGGTCGAGCTCAACTTGGTTGTGCTGGTAAGATTTTAGTCTAAACTCAAGCCCGAGCTCAAATGTTCGAATTTGAAATGCCGTAAAGGAGAAAGAAATTCATTTAGGGAAACGAAATTTTTAACATGCTTCACTTATTATTTTATTACCTTTCAATATGAATATGTGTACGAATGAAGGGTTTTAGTATGATGACAAATCCTTCTTTCTGATAAAAAAACGAATCAACGTATCTCAAGTCATATGAGTTTTAGCCGCATATGCTCATATGTCATATCAAATTTGGTTTGTTTTTAGCAAATTCATGCCATACTTTGCATTGTGCCGCTTATGCACAAGGCGCTAGGGGATGGAAGCATGAAAGGCATCAAACTAAATAGATTCTGTCCAACGCTCTCGCATCTATCATTCGCCGATGATGCAATATTTTTCCTAGATGGAACTATCATAGAGTGCCAAAAGTTGGCAAACCTCTTGAACCATTATTGTTTAGCATCGGGACAAACTATTAACTTAAACAAGTCTGGAATTTATTTCAGTAGTGGATGCCCATAGTAGTTGAGAAGCAACGTGGCAGAAATCCTAAGAGTCTCGGTTATCGAAAAGAAATTGGGAAATTCCTCGGAATTCTGTCAGGTTGGGGACAATCAAAGAAAGAAATGTTCGCTTGGATCCTTGCGAGGGTGAATATGAAACTCAAGGGTTGGAAGGAGAACCTTATGTCAAAAGTGTAGTCGATCCTATGTGTGTTTGTATAAATCAAGATGAAGGAATTGGATAAACCTGAATCAAGTGTAGACAAATGGTTGATTGAATGATTAATTCGAGCTCGATGAATTCACATCGTGTCATTAAGACGAATTTATCCCCTCCACCGGTACCCAAGGTTATGTGGACAATCGCCTCCCAGGATAGAACGGATCACACTTTCGTCAAAGCGGTACTTCCTTAACGAAAATCCTTCGAACGCAACTTTGGGAATTATCGCACAGATGAAAGCGAATGATGCATGAATTTTCGGAAAACAGAAATGAGTGCTCGTATGTTTTACGAAAAAATCAGAGTGCATTATATAAAGGTCCAATCGAAGAGTCACGAATTCATGGTTATTTGGAGTTTGGTTATTACCGAATCAACACCTTCGTTCGGCGTTTCGGTTAATGACGAATCAACGCAATTATTCAGTAATTAACGAACACGAACCGATAGCTTGAAGATAGATTACTAATAGACAACATCCGAAAAATTAATTAAAAAAAATTCAGCGGATATGTCAATTAAAAAATAAAACCGATGGGTTTAACCCGGACCCGGGCCCACCCCGATCCGATCTGATCCGAGTTGAGCCGGCCGGTCGGACGGACGGTGGCAGCGGCATGCTCGCGCGCATGGACCGATCCGACTTTGTTCAAGACCTCTCTCCTCCATAAAAGTGGAGTGCCCCTTGGGGCCCAAATCCATTAGAAATGTTCCACTATTTAAACCAATTTCTCATCTATCTTCTATTCCATGTGGGACTATTTCTCCCACAACTCTCATTCATAATTTTTTGGGATTTTTCCTCACAAATCCCAACAATCCCCCACATGAATGAGAAGTTCAGATCTCATGACTCTTCGTAATGCATGAATGCAATGTTCGATTATTCCATGAGAGAACGCTGCATTGGGATAAGTAGTTATAGACCTTGAACTTTCCCTAGTGAAACTTATCGGACTTACTTGCTCAATTAGTAGACTTGATGTCTTTGAACTGTCGACCTTCGTTGTAAATCTAAACAATATGAGTGACACAGCTATCTCTCAACTAAAGTTGGTTCTCACTGTTTTGTTCGTTTTGGCCATGAATACCGCCTGGTTTCATGAGTGCTTTCGAGAATTTGGCCTTTCAAATTCTCTTAGAAGCGGCCCTCATTTCACACTCACATAGGTAATTTCTGAATGTGTGGTATTTCATATACCTGAATCAGAATCATTAAAAGCTTATGCTTAACCTTCACTTATCTGTACTGTCCTTATACAGGAAATGAGTAAGAGTTAACAGTACTCTACATTGCCTGCATAACTTGGTTGTCCCTTTCAACCTAGATTTTGGGATCTCCAGTCAACTAGGTAGGATTTCCACTATGACGACTTATTTTATAGGCCTTAGACCCATTTCCCTTGATGTTTTCTCAACCATATCTCTAGTTAGGCCTTTTGTTAATGGATCCGTAATATTATCTTTTGACTTTACATAATCAATCGAGATAATTCCACTAGAGAGTAGCTGTCTCACAGTATCGTGTCTTCGACGTATATGTCGGGACTTTCCATTATACATAACATTCCTTGCCCTTCTTATTGTCGCTTGACTATCACAATGAATACATACAGCTGGCACTGGTTTAGGCCAATTAGGAATGTCTTCTAAGAAATTTCGAAACTACTCTGCTTCTTCATCAGCCTTATCTAAAGCAATAAATTTTGCTTCCATAGTAGACCTTGCAATGCAAGTTTGTTTAGACGATTTACAAGACACTGCTCCTCCACCAAGTGTAAACACATATCCACTTGTGGATTTTGTGTCTCTTGTGCCGGTTATCCAATTTGCATCACAATATCCTTCAAGTACCGCTAGATACTTTGTGTAATGCAAAGTATAATTTTGAGTATGCTTCAAATAGCCCAATACACGTTTCATTGCTTTCCAATGATTTTCATTTGGACTAATTGTAAATCGACTCAGCTTGCTCACAGCACAAGCTATGTCAGGCCTAGTACAGTTCATGACATACATTAAACTGCCTAGTATACTAGCATAATCATTTTGAGCTTTACTTTCACCAATATTCTTTGAAAGATATAGATTAACATCTATGGAGATCTTTATTGGTATAATATATAGATTCTTGCATTTCTTAAGAATCTTCTCAATATAATGAGACTGCGATAAAGCTAGTCCTTCAGATGTCTTTTGGATTTTAATTCCTAAAATAACATCTGGAACCCCCATATCTTTCATATCAAACTTACTTGTGAGCATGCGTTTGATCGCTTTAACAACCTCACTATCTCTACCCATTATAAGCATGTCATCTACATACAAGCACAGAATGGCAAAGCCATTATGAGCATTCTTAAAATAAACACATTTATCACACTCATTTATCTTAAAGCCATTTGACAGCATGACTTGGTCGAATTTAGCATGCCATTGTTTCAGTGCTTGTTTCAATCCATATAGTGACTTGATAAGTCGACATACCTTTTTCTCTTATCTTGGAACGATGAACCCTTCAGGTTGTTCCAAATATATTTCTTCCTCCAGATCCCTATTTAAGAAGGCCGTTTTGACATCCATTTGATGGATTTCGAGCTTATACACCGCAACTATAGCAATTAGCATCCTTATGGATGTAATTCTAGTGACAGGTGAATAGGTATCAAAATAATCAAGACCTTCTCGTTACTTGTGTCCTTTTACAACAAGCCTAGCCTTATATTTATCAATAGTGCAATCCACTTTCATTTTCCTTTTGAATATCCACTTACATTGAAGTAGTTTATTACTAGGAGGAAGATCAACCAATTCCCAGATATGGTTTAACAAGATGGATTCAACCTCACTATTGATAACTTCTTTCCAGAACGGAGTTTCTGGGGATGTCATAGCCTCTTTAAAGGTTCGAGGCCCATTCTCTAACAAATATGTTAGAAAATCAGGTCCAAAAGAATTAGAAATTATTTGTCTTTTACTACGTCTAGGTTCATCCTCCATAGGATCATTTTTAGGTGTAATCTCCCTAGGCCTTTTATCATTATTGATTGGCTCATATACTTTGTTATACGGAAAAATATTCTCAAAAAACGAAGCATCTCTTGATTCAATAATCGTATTAACATGTATATTTGGGATTTCAGACTTGTGAACCAGAAATCGATATGCATTACTATTAAGAGCATATCCAATAAAGACACAATCAACGGTTTTCGGTCCTATTTTAACCTTTTTAGGTTTAGGAACGGCAACCTTAGTTAAACACTCCCACACTTTGAGGTATTTCAGATTAAGCATTCTGCCTTTCCACTTCTCATAGGGAGTCTGTTGTGTCTTCTTATGGTGTACTCTATTCAAGATGAAATTAGCTGTCAGAACAGCTTCCCCTTACAAATTCTGTGGTAATCCAGAACTATTCAACAACGCATTCATCGTTTCCTTTAACGATCAATTTTTCTTTTCTACGACGCCATTAGACTGTGGCGTATAAAGAGGCGTAATTTGATGAATAATCCCAAATTCTGAACAAATTTCCTCAAAAGGAAATTCATATTCACCACCTCTATCACTTCTTATCATTTTGATTTTGCTATTTAACTGAGTTTCAACTTCAGACTTACAAGTTCTAAAAGCATTTACAGCTTCATCTTTACTACTTAGCAAATAGACATAACAATACCTTGAACACTCATCTATAAAAGTGATAAAATATTTCTTACCACCTCTTATGGGTATTGTTTTCAAATCATATATGTCAGTGTGTATTAAAACTAAAGGTTCAGTGATTTTATTGTCTATAGAATGAAATGGAGGTTTGGAAAATTTTGATTCAACACACACTTGGCATTTTTCACTTGAACAATCAGATTTTGGCAATAATCCCATGCTCATCAATTTCTTTATTGACTTGTAGTTAACATGTCCTAATCTAGTATGCCATAAATTAGTAGACTCAAGCACATAAGCAGGAATAACTTTATTCATAGAATTATTGGGTACAACAGTCATTACATTCAGCTTAAACAAACCCTCACTCAAATAACCTTTTCCTACATACATCTCATTCTTGGAGAGTACAAATTTGTCAGATACAAACACCAACTTAAAACCATTCTTGCTAAGGAGAGATCCAGACACTAAGTTCTTGCGTATGTCTGGCACATACAGCACATCGACTAGTGTCACGATTTTTCCAGACGTCATCTTCAAAGCTACCTTGCCAATACCTTCAACCTTAGAGATCGATGAATTACCCATATAGAGTTTCTCATCACGTGCCATAGGCGTATAGGATGTAAACATCCATCTATTAGCGCATATGTGGCGAGTTGCTCTAGTACCAATCCACAATTCCTCGGGGTTTCCCACCAAGTTGCAATCGGATATCATAGTAGTCAGATTGATATCTTTAACATCATCGGAAATTTGTTCCACCACATTAGCTTGAGTATACTTTCTCTTTTTGGCTCTACAATCCTTGGCTCGATGTCCAGCTTTTCCACAATTATAGCATTTGCCAATGAACTTTTTCTGGCCTTGGGAAATGTCTTCCTCTTCTTGTTGGGTTTCGATCCTTCTTCAACAAAGTTGGCCCTTGAAACCTCCAGTTTGCTACCAACTTTTTTCTCAAAAAGTCTATTGTCTTCCTCGATCCTCAATTGAACAATCAGGTCTTCAAGTGATAATTCCTTTCTCTTGTGTTTTAGATAATTCTTGAAATCTTTCCAAGATGGTGGCAACTTTTCAATGAAGGCATTTATGGCTTTTCTCCATTGAACTTTTCTGGCTTTTCTCCATAAGTCGGAACAGACGCAACAGGCATCATTGATGTCGAAGCCATTTTTGATACGTAAACAGAAATAATTGGGCGAGTGAATATATGACCAGACGAGTAATATAATTTTCGGAAAAATCTAAACAGAAACTATTATACTAGTAACATATGATAATACACGAAAGAAGCAATTTCTAAATATATAGACAGAAATTGTTGGAAAGGGCATACAACGAGGACGACATAAATGAATACAGTAATTCAATTCGTTGCACTAATACGATCACAGGAAATAACTATACGATGACACTTGACAAATAGACTTGAAAGCGAACACAGGATAAGGCATAATTCGTCTTAAGATTGTTGTCGTTCCTATGTGTGTTCACATAAATCAAGATGAAGGAATTAGACAAACCTGAATCAAGTGTAGACGAATGGTTGATTGAATGATTAATCCGAGCCCGACGAATTCACGTCGTGTCCTTAAGACGAATTTGTCCCCTCCACCGGTACCCAAGGTTGTGTGGACAATCGCCTCCCAGGATAGAACGGATCACACTTTCATCGAAGCGGTACTTCCTTAACGAAAATCCTTCGAACGCAACTTTGGGAATTATCGCACAGATGAAAGCGAATGATGCATGAATTTTCGGAAAACAGAAATGAGTGCTCGTATGTTTTACGAAAAAATCAGAGTGCATTATATAAAGGTCCAATCGAAGAGTCACGAATTCATGGTTATTTGGAGTTTGGTTATTACCGAATCAACACCTTCGTTCGGCGTTTCGGTTAATGACGAATCAACGCAATTATTCAGTAATTAATGAACATGAACCGATGGCTTGAAGATAAATTACTAATAGACAACATCCGAAAATTTAATTAAAAAAAATTTCAACGGATATGTCAATTAAAAAATAAAATCGATGGGCTTAACCCGGATCTGGGCCGGTCCGATTTGGCCGGTCGGACGGACGGTGGCGGCGGCGCCCGCGCGTGTGGATCGATCCGACTTTGTCCAAGACCTCTCTCCTCCACAAAAGTGGAGTGCCCCTTGGGGCCCAAACCCATTAGAAAGGTTTCACTATTTAAACTCATTTATCATCTATCTTCTATCCCATATGGGACTATTTCTCCCACAACTCTCATTCATATTTTATGGGATTTTTCCTCACAAATCTCAACAAAAAGCGGGAAAGGAAATTCTCATCAAAACAGTTGTGCAAGCCCTGCCATAATATGCAATATCTATATTTAAGATTCCTATTTCAATTTGTAGAGTGATTGAGAGAAAGATTGCAAATTTCTAGTGGAACCAAAGCAATGGAAAAACTAGAATGCACTGGAAGAAGTGGAAGATGCTGAAAACTAGGAAAGATAGTGGGGGTTTGGGATTCAAGGATCTTGTTAATAAGGTAATGCTAGGGAGGCAGGCATGGAAACTCATACAAAACCCTTCAGCCCTTTGGGGCCAATTATTAAGAGGGATATATTTCCCTATGGGGAATTTTCGATGCCCTAAAAAAAAGTGATAGATCGTCTTGGGGTTAGCAAAGCTTATTGATGGGTAGGGAGATGTTAGATCAAGAAGTCAGGTGGCCAGTGGGAGATGGCACTAAGATTAAATTAAGAGAAGATAGGTGGCTACATAGAGGAAGTATTGGAGGACCAGCAAATCAAGGAGACCCTTTGTTTGTTGCCGATGTGATCAACCAAGAAACTAAGCAATGGGATGTGCAAAATCTATGAGCGCTCTTCGACGAGAATTTAGTGGATGAAATTCTTGTAGTCCCACTTAGCCCTATCATGGGAACTGACAAGCTCATTTGGACTAGGAATAAATCTGGTTCTTGCTCGATCAAGAGTGGGTACAATAGAGTTCACAAAGTAGACAAGCATAGCAACAACCCCCAGCCATCATCATCATACCAGCCTCCCAAATCCTTATGGAACCTAATTTGGCAATGTCACACCCACCCCAAGATCAAGTTTTTCATATGGAGTATATGCTCTAATGTGCTTCCCACAAAGGAAAACCTATATAGGAGGAAAATGCTACCTGATCCGCTATGTCCGATATGTCATCAAGCGCCAAAAACATTGGAGCATCTATTTATTCTCCACAGTTAGACAAAAGAGATTTGGTTAGCCCTTGAACTAAGCATACACCCATCTCCTCGTAAGGTCACCAGAATCGACAAATGGTTTCTCAACATCCTAACCTCAAACGGCGACTAGCCATCGTTGGAGCATGGGCATTCTTCTTAGCAAGAATTATTGCAGTAGGATAATGGCTAGGAGGATTTGAAAGGCATTATGGCATTAAGATTTTCAAGGTTTAGCCAAGACTTAGCTTAGGACCCCACTACTCCTCATATTTGGTTTGGTATTATGACCACGCATGACTTTGAGAGTTATGATAATATTACTGAGCTGTTCGCCAGGACTCTGTGGCAGATCTGGAAAGAGCGCAACTCCATCATCTTCTAAGGTCAAAGATCGAGACCTCGAAATTGTGGACCGAGCAGCTACAGAACTTCAAATCTTCAATAAATGGAACCCAAGAGGAAGAAAGCGAGGAAAAAGGGAAGCAATACCACATGCTCATTTGGTTCCTCTAAAAAAAAAAGATTTGAAGTATAACATAGATGGCTCATGGACTGGCAAATCCTTGGAGGAGGCTATCTCTAGAATGTGTAGGAACTCCAACGGAGTCATTATCGAAGGTTTCGGCTTGAACATCCACGCTGATTCCGCTCTTAAAATTGAAACCCTTGCTCTTTGGGAGGTTTTTGTCGAGGCTGGTGAAGACAGGGGAACTGAAGACTTTAGCTTCATCTGATCCGTGCGTGAACATGCAAGTGGGAGCCATCAAGTGGAAATTGGCTCCCTAGGTCGTGCATGATAACACTTCTAAAAGTAAATTTCTGCTCCAGAAGTACTTTTGAAGCAGAAATTTATTTAGTTATGTAACTTCTGAAGCAAAAATTCATTTGAAAAAATTTTTACTTCTAAAAGAAATTTCTACTTCTGAAATTGTTTTTTCTTCAATTTGAGAAGTAAAAAAAAAAACTGCTTATCAACTTAAGAAGTACTTCTTAGACCCAAAAAAAATTCAAAAAGTATTTCTCGCCTCACCTGTTTTTTCGACCAGCCCACCTCTGCCGACTTCTACAGCTGCCCACTACGGACCACTGTCCATCGCCACCCACGACCACCACCACTCACCGTCCTTGGCACCAACTGCCAACCACCGTCGCCCCTGACCACCACCAGCTGCCGCACATCACTGACCTCCACCGGCTGCTGTCCATACCCATCGCTAACCATCACCCACCGTCAACTACTGCTGCCCACCGTTAACCTCCTCCCATCGCTACCTACGATCATCGCCACCCGCCGACCACTGCCTATCACTGCCTATGACCATTGCCACTCGTCGATCAATGCTATCATCGGTCGCCACCGACCACCGCGGACTGTCGCTACCACAGACCACTGCCCATCGCCAACCTCTTTCGATCGCCACCAATTGCCGCCCCTCGCTGCCAACTGTTGACCACCTCGTCACTTATTGCCTCACTCTACCATCGACCTTTGCTAGCCATTGCCGTCTCCAGCCGCCGGAGTAAAACATAAATAACATTTTTTATTTTAAAAATTAAATAATAGTTTTTAATAATAAAAATTATTTTTTAAAAAAAGTTTAAAAATGAAGTAGAAATTTTTTGGCTGTCGACAATAATTTTTTTATAGAATATTTTATGTTAATAATGTTTCAGAAGTAGAAATTTCCAACCGTTACCAAACGAATTTCTCTCATCAGAAATAAACTTCTAGAGCAGAAGTGGAACAATCAACTTCTACTTCTGAGTAGAAGTAGAAAAATCAATTTCTAGCAAAAAGTTGATTCCTAGAGTAGAAATGTTACCATGCGCACCCTTATCAGTCATGGAATGCTTATCAGATCATGCGATAAGCACATGGCCCGTGAAGGTAACTATTGAAGATTAGAAGACCATGTTGGCCAAACTTAAAGGTGTCGTCATATTAGTGCCATGAGAAGCTAACAGGATTGCAGATTGGGTAGCTAAGAGCCTACATGGTAACCATTCTCATTCTCTGATTTTATTCCTTAGAACAATAAAGAATAGGAATCATGTTTGGTAACACAAATAATTGTAATTCTAATTCTGTTCTCAGAATTAGTTTTAGAGCAAAAACAAAAACATAAAAAAGTTGGTTCTAGAAAAAAAAGAATCACTTTTAAAAATCGCAAAAAGAATTAAGTCTCACATCTCTTACCTTTCCCTTGACCTAAAACTAAACAACGATGTCTTATTTTATTTCTAAAAATAATAAAAATAAAATAAATAAATAAATTCGAAAAAAATTGGCAAATCTCTAAAAAATCACAAAAAAATTTGGAAAATCCCTAAAAATAATCGCGTTGATCCGCCTGGCTCTTGACTTCCTTGAGTGAAACCCCCATTGATGCTTACATTATGAGTAAATGACAGAGACATATAGCCAATCTATCCATAGTCATCACCAAAATCAGCCTTCTACTTTGATCCTCTATTGACTTTACTTTCTATCATGAATTAGTCGGTTGATGTGCACAGTATCTTGACAACGAACTAAATTGCATAACTTAAATTCAGCCAACTTTGTTGATGAACCAATGTATGGGGGTGAGCATAGTTCTAGAGTAAAACCTGGAACCTGAAGAACCGGACCGATGGAACCAATCGGTTCCAGGTTCCAAGGTATAGAGGGTAGGTTCCAGATTCCAAAAATTAGGAAACCTGCTCTGACGAGTAGGTTCCAGGTTCTAGGTAGGTGGAACTTGAAACCGGAACCTGGACCCTGAAGCAAGTTTTTATATATTTTTTTCTTGGTATATGTCTTTGCGTCTTCTTGCGATATTCCATAATATCCAATGCTAAGTGTGTAATACATAATCGCTTTATCATTAAGACTTTTGTTTTGTTAATGTTTCATATTTTTCGTCTCTAAATATGAGTTGTGGTCAATAAATTTTAACAGTTGGTGATGGTTAGTAAATGTGATTATTCACTGTAATCGTTCAACTAAGAATACATGTGGAACTTGGGTGGAACCTGGAACCGACCCTAGAACCTATGACATGGTAGGTTCTAGGTTCCAAGATATGCAGTGTAGGTTCTAGGTTCAACAAAATGAGAAACCTGTGTAGACGGGTAGGCTCCAGGTTCTAGGTAGAACCTATACGGAACTTGGAACCGCTCACCCCTACCTGGAACCTGGAACCTGGTCATTTTATTGCTTGGTTTTTTACAGAGGAAGTTTTAAATCATCTTCTTGTACCAGATTCTATTCATAGTCATTGCAATAGTTCTTGTCGTCCTTGTAGTATATATGGATAAGTAGATCTAGAATGTGTTGTCGCGACCCTCTAAAAAAATTTTAAATTTTAAAGGGGTTAACGGATTATTAGGTTAATTAGATTTGACTAACCTAACGCGGACCCTCCCAAGCCCTACCGAATCGCAACTTTGATTTTTGTTTAAATGATTTTGAAATTTGGAGTCGCCACTAATCGTTCTTGGTAGGTCGATTAGAAACCTAAATAAATTAGCGGGAGAACTAATTTATTCCTGCGAACCAGAGATTATGAGCTCGGGGACTTGGTTACACTAATTAATTAAAACTAATGCCCTTTCGGTACCTTAATTTCATGGATATCCTAATTCGGCAACTTAGGCTTGGTTTATTCCTAAGGCTCTAGTAGGGTATTCTCTTTTGTGTTTTCACTTTTTAAATAGGATGCATGGATGGTATATATTTTTATTTGTTATATTTTTTAAGTGTTAAAAATTCCCTGAAGCTGAAAAAGGGAGTGTGTTAACGACTTCTGTGCAGTATTACGACCTACTCATCTTTTGGGTTTGATGATTCAAAAATTAAATTATAGGAAGTACATGACAGTGAATAAACACCTCCAATGGGAGGCCTAGCATTGGCTTGGCTCTTCCCTTTGGGATTTAAGGTACAGGTATTTAAGTTATAAGTATTTAAAGTACTGTAAGTAAAAACCTCCAATGGGAGGCTAAGCATTGGCTTGGCTCTTCCCTTTGGGATTTAAGGTATAGGTATTTAAGTTGCGGGTATTTAACTACTGTAAGTAAAAACCTCCAATGGGAGGCTAAGCATTGGCTTGACTCTTCCCTTTGGGATTTAAGGTATAGGTATTTAAGTTGCAGGTATTTAACTACTGTAAGTAAAAACCTCCAATGGGAGGCTAAGCATTGGCTTGGCTCTTCCCTTTGGGATTTAAGGTACAGGTATTTAACTACTGTAAGTAAAAACCTCCAATGGGAGGCTAAGCATTGGCTTGGCTCTTCCCTTTGGGATTTATGGTGCAGGTATTTAAATTGCGGATGGACTTTGTCCTCTCCATTTTGGGGTATGAATTCTTTAAAATAAAATACAACGAATTGATTCAACAATTTGAAATTTGTGCGCGCTTGAGGACTCCTCCAAGCCGATTTTGTGCTTCCATAGGGTTGACCATTGATATAGAGCTGCGGCTTCCTGACATAAAATAGAGTGAAGTGTCAGTATACAAAATATGTGCTAATCTGCACCTAAAACCAGAAGAGTGGAAAGAGTATTTATCTCCCATTTTTTTGGGAGGGATTTCTATAATTGATTTTCGCTCTCTATGTTCCCAATATAGAGAATTTCTTTTGAATTAAGAGGGACTTTTAGTCACAGATCAGTTGAGAAATCGGTGGACAGCTTAGGAGCTTGTCTGGACCGATTTTTGCATCTCTACGAGATTTTTGTTGTTGACGTAAAGATATCCTTCTCCTGACATAAAATATGGGAAAAAAAAGGACATGGAGAAAGTGTATACAATTTGTGCTAATTTGCGAGTAAAACCATAAATAAATGAATAAATAAAAACACTTAGCTCGAATTTGCTTGCTCGTTGATGAGGATGAACTCTTGATTTATATTGATCAATGAAGGAATTTGTGATGATAACCCCTAGCTTTAAACTCCCATCATCTTCAATATTCTCTCTCTTTTGGTATTTTCTTTCTCTCAAATTTTTCTTCAATCTCCAAAAACTCTCTCAAACATCCAAAATTTTCTCTCCAAAAAAAGTCTCAAGCTCACTTCTTCCTCCTTTTATAATCTACTCATCTATCTCCCATTCTAATTTTTCCACTAACTCTATCTCCCATTCTAATTTCTCCACTAACTCTTCTTCATTTTCATCTTCCATTCTCCATCTCTATCTCACATTCTAATCTTTCCACTAACTCTTCTTCATCTTCATCTTCCATTCTCCATATTTATCTCCCATTCTAATTTTTCCACTAACTCTTCTTCATCTCCATCTTCCCTTCTCTATTCTTATCTTATTTTCTCCATCCATTCTTCTCCAACTTCTCTTCTTCATCTCCTCTTCTCCATCTTCCCTTCTCTATTCTAATTTATCCACTAACTCTTCTTTTTGTTATTTGTAAAATAATCCTTCAAGAGTTAGGTATTTGCACTCTAGTCCTTGAATTTTAAGTATTTACAATTCAGTTCATGAAAAAATATATTTCTTTAAGTCCAAATCTCCTCACAATTTTTGACACACCAAAATTTACCACATGTCAAATTTAAGCTCATTTCTTACCGCTGAAAATAATGCAGAATTTAATTAAAGCCCTTTTGCAAAATTGAGTCATTCTTGGTATAATTGAGCCAAGATGAAAATTTAAAATATTAGAAGACAATGTCACAACTCATAAAAAGTGAAAATTAAAAATAAGTTGACTCAAATTAATTTTTTTTAGGCCCGATTCGAGATTATATTCGTGAAGGAACACGTGACTCGAATTGGATTTTTCTGAATTTGCGATGGCCAATATGAAAGTAGATTTAAAATAAAAATATTAACTATCTTTGAGTATTTGTTTGGCCTCAAATGTTATTTTTCCAAAATTTTCAAGTATTTTTGTATTTTTTCAAAAAAATTAAAATATATATATAAAATATGAAAATTTATTTTTTGTTCAAAAATGGTTGCCTAGGCTTGGCCAAGGCTTCCAAAGTTGATTTTGCAATTTTTTCATTTTTTTTCTTTATTTTTCATGAACTTTCGAAAATAAAAATACTAAAAAATATTGAAAATATGAAAAATCATTTTTTGGTCAAAATTAGTTCTCTAGGCTTGGCCAAGGTCCCCAAAGTTAATTTTTCAATTCTATGAATTTTTATGGATTTTTCAAAAAATAAAAATGCCAAAAAATACTAAAAATTTTTAAAAGAGAAAGATGATTAAAAATCAGGTGTCAACATGTGTGTGTGTGTGTGTGTGTGTGTGTTCGTAGAGATTTAGGGAAGGTAATCTAGTTCCTCCAAGTTTTTTAAGAACTTGGCATTCTCGTTTGCAATTGCGAAAATGTCTAATGACCGAAATTGATTTTGGGCATTTCTTGGTTCTAGAGGTTTGCTTTGGAGATGTCAAACCCATTAGATCCATTCACGATGCCTTGTGAGTAGTATAATTCAGAGCATGTTTAATTTCTAGCTTTGCAAATTTAAGTAACCATAGTCTGGTTCTTATCAGTGGTTCTCCCCTTCTTAAGATACCTGATTATTAGTAAATTACCTAGTCACTAGCATTAGCATAAGATTCTTAGCATCAACGAAGGGCATAGGCTAATAAAATGCAACATACTTTTTGGCTATAGTATGGAAAGATTGACTGCTTTGACAATGCTTTATACTGGTTGAGCCAAGTAACTTTTCTTTTTTTGGAAATTAAAGGGGAATGGAAATTGTGGATGTTTTCTTTTAATTTTTACAACCTATTCTAATTCATGTTTTCTCTCACTAATTAGTTGACATATCAAGATCTAACGAGGATCTAGAGGAGTGTTCAACTATAGAACGATCCAAGAGACATAGAGTAGTCGAGGTAACAACCTCAATAGAGGACATTGTTGAGAACATACGGGACTATCTTGATGCGTATGATGCATTCGAGAGTAAACACTTTGGGTCACAATCTAGTAAGTCACAATTGGATCCGTATTTATAGAATAGGCTTGATAGAAAACAATATCATAATCTCAATGTCCTTGATTATTGGAAAGCTCATTCATAACGGTATCATGAGTTGTGTCTTATGACACGTGATATATTGAGCATTCATATCACTTTCGTTGCCTCAAAGTCGGCCTTTAGTATTGGAGGATGCATTCTAAATAAATATTATAGTTCTTTTTCACCTGAAAATGTAGAGGCTGAGTTGTGCACCAGAGATTGGTTATTTGGAGTTCTGCTTGAGGAAGATTTCAATGATGAGTCTCTCGTTGTCAAACTTTGAAGACTCTTTGCATTAGATAATAAGAATTATCCCCCCTTTCTCGAACGACTTCCCCCCCTCCTTTACTTCTTGGAACCGAGCGTGCCCTCAAACCCAGAACTCCGCTCCCGGTCTTCCTCTGTGGCTGCTGCCTTTTCTTATTTTTTTCCCCGAGCCCCCTCCTTCAGGCCGAGGGTACGTGAACGGCATCATCAACCTTGTTTAGACAAACCTTGGCGACCCTCTTCAACCGCCACAGATGGGCTCGTCGGCGCCAGTCCATCTTAATGCACACTGGATCGCGATCGTCCACCTTCAACCGCTGCCACGGCATTGTCCAGTGCAATATTGCGTTCGGGCCGTCACTAGACTCGTAAACGACTTGCACGAATCAGCGGGTTGACGATCCGACGATCGTGCGCACGAGATGGATTGGGAACCTCTTCCTTTTATTTGTGCTCCGTCTTTCTCTCCTCTCAACTTGGCCGGCCTCCCTCCACACTGCCGGACGTCAAATTGAGGCGGCTCTAACTGGAGAGGAGTAGCAGCGAGGCCGGCACTAGAACGGCATGCTTCCAATGGCTCGTTGGTTTTGTCTTCTACCGAGTGAAGAAGAGCGCTCGTCGACGGTAGTCCAGTGCCGCACGTTGACTGTTGTGACGAACTCCAATGGAGCTAGAAGGTCGCCGTCGACTGGAGCTGACTAAACTCTACTCTCTGTCCTCTTCCTTTGCTCATGCAAATGAGCGGCTGGAATTGTTAGAGAGAGAGAGAGAGAGAGAGAGAGAGAGAGAGAGAGAGAGAGAGACATGAGTCGCCGTGTTCTTCTTCTCCTCCTCCTCCTCCTCCTCTAATTTTTTTTTTGTTCTTGCAACAAATAAGAGGAAAATACTTACTTATATTTGGGCCCCCCTTTTGTATTTTAAAAACAACTGAAAATAATTTAAACTTAAACGGAACCGACAAAATTAGGTGCCAGCAACCGCCAAAATGCAAAAGGATTTACCGTTATGTACACTCTACAAAAGAACTTATGGCTGGCATTGCAAATGACAGTGAGTGGTCAGCCTAGCAGGGTCCTAAAGAAAAAAACCTTGAGTTCATGATGCGCGTCGTCAACGCAACAAAAATAAATCCTTATCCGACCTAACTAAAATGTAGCAAGGGCAAGCAAGGGTCGAATCCACGGGGAATTGTACTACGAAATTCTCTTAACGTTATTTTCGGTAATTGTCTTGAGGTCAAGTGGAAAATAAAGTGGGTATTCTTGAATTAAAAGCAATAGTAGAAAGTAATAACGCGAACTATCAATGATGAGAGATCTAGGACATACAACTTCCCCCAGCACCTTGCTTAGATTGATCCTTCCCTCTTTGATTATTGATTTCTTGAACGATTAACCTAGAGTTCTATAATTTTCTTACACCTCTTCCAAGTGCTCTAAGAACGTATTCTCGGTATCAAGCTAATCACTCTATTCCTAGGCAATTAACTAGTGAGAACCCTTTATGTGACAACCCTAATTAGCTACCTAAGGTGATCGGGTATATTCCTATCCTTCTCACTAATTAGTTCATTTTTCCAACACGACACTAACATAGGCTATCCAGTCCACGGCTTAATCTAAATAACTTTTCCAAGCTCATTCAGATTACCAGATCAAATTAATTGGTGATCAGTCAATCAATCACATTAAAAACGAAATCTGAATAAATCATTCACTGAAATCAATAACACGAAGAAAGGAATTCACTTTCTAAACAAAAGTACTAGGTTCCATTGTAGCCCTAGAAAAGCAAATTAGTTCATAATTGGGAAATTACACATCACGAATCCAAAAGAAAACATGAAAAACCACATCAAGAATTCAAAAGATAGAAAAAAAGAAAAAAGTACTCTGTCTCCCCGGTCTTCCGACTTGAAGATGAGCACCCTCAGTCTTGATTCCTCTAGAGCCCCTTGGTGTTGCTTAATGTTCTTTCTCTCTGATTTCCACCCGAAGAATTGCCGTTCTTCTCCCAAAAGTTCTAGCTATGGTTTTTGTTTGATAAAAGAGAATATATATATATATATATATATATATTTCCTGATATTCCCCCACGAAAAGATATCCAAAGAAAATATGATTCCTATTTTTACTCAACCCTCGTCCATAAGATTTCTAATTGAAAAGAATATCCTCGAGTCCTTCGCGTGCTTGATGACATCCTACGAGCAGACGCATCCTTGGAGATGGACGGACGCGTCCTTCTTGCTTCTGTGTATAAACATTAGAGCGACGGACGCGTCCTTCTACTAGGCAGACGCGTCCTTCTTCACGGCGGACGCGTCTCTTGCTCTTGACGGACGCGTCCGTTTTGATTCTGTTCTCCAACTTCCAGGCGAATGCATCTCTTCTTAGCTTGGACACGTCCTTCACCTGCAGATAATTCTTTAGCAAACTAAAACTTGAAGATAGCAAACAACTTAAAGAACCCAAATTAGACGAATTTATTCAACTTGTTGCACAATTTTCTCGCCTAAAACGAGCCCTTTAACTCTACTTTCGTAGAGTTATCACACCCCTAAATCTACCTTTTGCTAGTCCTCGAACAAAATAACATCAAATAAAATGAATCAAAACTACCAAACATTCCTCAACTATCTCTGAGTCAACTAGTCATAAAATACCTTCTTTTAATATTCTCAGAAGTGATTGTACTTGTCCCCAGTAGTCTAATTCATTCCTTTGCTTAACTCGTACTAAAACGAGTCACATAACTCATCCTCTACTAAAACAAAGCATTTTTATTATTTGAGAAAAAGCATCTCATGTCATGATAAGCAACCGATATCGACAAACCATTTTTTCAAGCAAAACATGATTTGTAACAATTCTCAGGAACCAGCCTTGCATCACTCCATCCACTTGTCCAAGGGTTAAACCATCCAACACAAGCACACTCAGCACAATGATACATGGTTCTTAAGTGTCCCGTCCTTATAACTACCCATGTAGCGAGAAATCAACCAATGACTCCCGATCCAATTGGACCAAGGCATTAAGTGATGAAGCACTCCTCAGGTTTATTCTTGGGTCAGTTAGGGACTAACAGACACCATCAGTACATATCCAGATCACATTAAAACAGAAAATTATAGTTCAACTCTGGACATTGGTACTTAGAACCATGATCCCTGATTTCTCTTTTTCTCTTTTTCTTTTTTTTTTCTGAATAAAAATGGTTGTTCCCCTAGATTTCATTTCAAGAGATACTCATAAGCACGTCCTAATCCTCATTACTTCACATGTTTTACTAAAATAAAGGTTTGATTCAACTAGAAACCTACCAAGACATGAGACCATGATTGTTGAAAATCAAAAGGTTTCAGGTTGCAGCTTTTGATTGATCAAAATGACAAGTCTTAACCACAAGTTAATTTCCAGAACTCCTCTTTCCATCAAAGACATGTACGAACTCACTAGTAATCCTCATCGAATAGAAGTTATATCAAACCAATTAACAGTGAGACGTGAGGAATCAGATGCTCAACAAGACCAACTGGCAATTATCAAATTCAGACTCTAACTATCAATCCGCCCCCTATAAAACTTAGCACCCCCAAACCTATTATTCACTATAACTCATTACTCAGCAATCAGTCATATTCATCACTAATAGCACCTACTCAGCAACACTCATAAAGTTTGACACCCCCAAACCTACACAAGAACATCGTCTCGATGTAAAGAGAAAGAGGGTAAGAAAGGGACTCCCCTGGGGTTTACTCTTCTTCCGAAGAGTCTTGTTGTGAATTGTCATCCTCGCTGTCTTCTTCGTCCACGTACTCACCCATTGAGCAGCTTGTGAAGACTGCTCCCATGGGATCATGCTCTGGAATTGCGACATGTGGTATCCAGCCGCCGCCTATTGGAAACGCATGTTGTCCTCGTTGCGTCGCAGATTCTCATCAATATGCTCGTGGCGGAGGCGGAACTCTTGCCTAGTCGCCCTGTTTTCTCTCCGCATTTGGCGAAGGAGCTGGAGGACTACATTCCCGGAGTCGGCTGGTGCTGGGGTGTCGGGGACGTCCTGGCTCTCAGGCTGAGGATCTACTGCTGGTGCGGATGGTCCCGCACGGAGGGCACGTGTGCGTGCCCTGTTCCTCCTTTGAATTGCCTGCATATCTCGACTATCGGAAACACACAACTGTTCAATATATTTTTCAGTCATAATCGTACCTGGTGGAAGTGTTTCCTCATGGTCTTCAATGGGGACACCAGCTTGACGGCAGAGCATGGTGACCAATGAGGGGTACCAGTATCCCTTCGTGGCTTCCGAGGATTGTAAAATCCCCCTGAATAGAAGTTGGCCTACATTAATCTGGAGATGGGTCAGTATGACATAAATGAGGATTGCTGGTTCACGCCTGCACAGATTGTGATGAGTTACAGGCATTATAGAAAACACTACAAAATAGAACCAAGTTTTGGCAAACTGATCGAGAGTGTTCCGTTTGATGGAAATAAACTCACCATTGTGCATCTCACATTGCCCTGCTCCATTAGTTAAAACCTGTCTAATCTCTTTGGCTTTTTCAGCATTCAAGCCAGATCCTACCAATGCTGCATATTCATCGACGTCAAGGATAGGTAACTAAAAGAAGCGATTAAGTGTAACAGCGTCAAACCGGATCGTTTTACCACGCACACGGACTTTACCCCCTGATGGTCTGGTACTCGAGCGTAGAACTCGCGAACTACCGGAATAACCGCCAGGTCGCGAGGTTCGCAAAATGTGGTCAAACCCCTTCTAGCTACTTCAGCGGAGAGCCAATAATGATCATATCCTTCCGTGATACGGGGAATTCCTCTCTCAGAAATAAATTTTTTGTTTCGGGCAAGGGCCTCGGCGAGCCTTTGCTGGGCATTGGCTTAGAGGGTGGTCGATTCGGCCCTAGCGGCCGGAGCTTTACCCCTATCTCTAGTTGGTTGCTCACTCGCATTCCTAAGTCCGGCATTCTTTGTTTGCACCATACTATGAGCTTGTTAACAAGACGACCTAGGTATGATGCTTGGAAAGAAGAGATGGAACGGTTTACCTGGATGAAGAGAGACGGTTGCGTCTGCTGAAGAGAGAGAGCCAGGGGACGCGTCCTTTGCAGAGGGAAAGTCGGTTGAGTGGCTTGTATGGTATTGTGATGGGCGTTGGCGGCACCGGGGGAGACGCGACCGAGCGGAAGAAAAGAGTGAATTAGGGTTAGGGTAAAAAAAATTTGCATGATCGACGTCCTTTTATAGGAACGACGGGTGATCGGACGCGTCCTTCGTGTTGGACGGACGCGTCCGTCGGCCTACTGTAGAGAGACAGACGCGTCTCTCATTTTGGACGGACGCGTCCGTCTAGATACTGTGTAGAGACGGACGCGTCTCTCCTCACTCAGACGCGTCTGTCATGCTTGAAAATGACGGACGCGTCTCTCATTTTAAGCGGACGCGTCTGTCAGCCTATTATGGAGAGACAGACGCGTCTCTCTTGTAGATGGACGCGTCCATTTTGATTCTGTGTATAGACGGACACGTCTCTCCTTTTGAGCGGACGCATCCGCTTTGTTTTTGTATTTGTATTTGTTTTTGATTTTTTATTTTTTTTTAAAAAAGAAACTACAACGAATTTACATCAAGACTCAATTAAAAAGAAATAGGAAGAAAATTGGGTTGCCTCCCAATAAGCGCCCTTATTTATAGTCGTTTGGCTCGACTTTCTCGGTTGGTCAAGCTTCTTGTAGGTGAGTCGAGGTAGCTTCTCGATCAAAAGTCTCTCCTCGGTAATGCTTCAATCGTTGTCCATTAACTTTGAATGTTCTCTCGGAATTCTCTACTTTGATTTCCACTGCTCCGTGAGGAAAGACAGCCACCACTTGAAATGGCCCCGATCATCTGGATTTCAATTTACCAGGAAATAACTTCAGTCGAGAATTGAAAAGTAAGACCAACTCACCTGGTGTGAAGATCCTATTGATGATCTTGCTATCGTGCCATTTTTTCATTTTCTCCTTGTATAGCCTTACGTTTTCATATGCTTGATGACGAAGCTCTTCAAGTTCATTCAGCTGTAAACATCTCTTTTCTCCACCTCTTGCGAGGTTAAAGTTCAATTTCTTTAACGCCCAATATGCCTTGTGCTCGAGTTCTACTGGCAAGTGACAAGCTTTCCCAAAAACTAATCGGTATGGTGACATGCCAATGGGGTTTTTATATGATGTTCTATAAGCCCATAAAGCATCATCTAGCTTCAATGACCAATCCTTCCTCGAAGGACACACTGTTTTCTCCAGGATGCACTTTATTTCTCGGTTTGATACCTCAATTTGTCCGCTTGTCTGTGGATGATAGGCTGTTGCAATCTTGTGCTTGACCCCATATTTATTAAGCAATGCTTCAAACTGTCTGTTACAGAAGTGTGTGCCTCCATCGCTTATGATTGCCCGATATGTTCCAAATCGAGAGAAAATCTGTTTCTTTAAAAAACTTAACAACCACTTTAGCATCATTAGTGGGTAAAGCGATTGCTTCTACCCATTTAGAGACATAATCCACAGCCATGAGAATGTATTTGTTATTTAAAGACGAAATGAAAGGTCCCATGAAATCTATACCCCATACGTCGAACAGCTCTACCTCAAGGATGTTCTGCAACGGCATCTCATGTCGTTTTGAAATGTTCCCAACACGTTGGCACCTGTCACAACATGCAACAAATGTATAAGCATCTTTGAATAGAGTAGGCCAATAAAAACCTGATTGAAGCACTTTCCCTACTGTTCGATCTCCCCCGAAGTGTCCCCCATAGGGTGATGCGTGACATTGTGCAAGTATGTTTTCCATTTCCTCCTCCGGCACGCATCTCCTGATGACCTAATCTGCACAATGCTTAAAGAGAAAAGGCTCATCCCATAAATAATTTCGCACATCATGCAAAAGTTTCTTCCTTTGTTGAGCATTGAGTTCAGGTGAGATATAATCAGAGACAATGAAGTTCACAAAATCAGCATACTAAGGGACTGAACGATTATCAATTAAGAACAACTGTTCATCTGGAAAAGACTCATTAATCAGTGTTTTATCCTTAGTCTGAATTTCATTTTCCAATCTCGACAGGTGATCAGCTACCTGGTTCTCTGTTCCCTTCCTGTCTCTAATTTCCAAGTCAAACTCTTGCAACAGTAAAATCCATCTAATCAGTCGCGGCTTAGCTTCCTTTTTCGCAATCAAATATTTGATAGCAGAATGATCAATGAACACTATGACTCTTGTGCCAATGAGATAACTACGAAACTTATCAAACACAAATACTATCGCTAGTAATTCCTTTTCTGTGGTGGTGTAATTCACTTGAGCATCATCAAGCGTTCGACTAGCATAGTAAATGACATGGAAAACCTAGCCTACCCTTTGTCCTAGCACTGCACCTATGGCATAATCGCCAGCATCACACATTAACTCAAAAGGTAAATTCCAGTCAGGCGCAATGACGATAGGTGTAGAAACTAACTTGTTCTTTAACTCACCAAATGCTGAGAGGCATGCGTCCTCGAAGATAAATGGCTTGTCCTTCTCCAACAAGTTGCATAACGGCTTCGTGATCTTGGAGAAATCCTTGATGAATCTTCGATAGAACCCAGCATGTCCTAGGAAACTTCGAATTGCGGTGGTGGTAGCTTCTCAATTGTCTCGATCTTGGCCTTGTCCACTTCGATGCCCTTGCTTGAAATCCTGTGACCGAGGACAATACCCTCTCTGACCATGAATTGGCATTTTTCCCAATTCAGGATCATGTTAGTATCCTCACACCGTTTTAACACGCGAGCTAAATTCGCCAGGCAGTCAGAATATGATGTACCAAAGATTGAAAAATCGTCCATAAAAATCTCTAGTCCATTTTCCACCATATCACTGAAAATAGCCATCATGCATCGTTGGAAAGTTGCAGGCGCATTACACAAACCAAAAGGCATTCGACGGAAGGCAAAAGTCCCATATGGGTAGGTAAAAGTCGTCTTCTCTTGATCCTCCGGAGCAATCAAGATTTGATTATATCTAGAGTAGCCATCTAAAAAGCAATAAAATTCCTTACCAGCCAACCTGTCGAGCATTTGGTCAATGAAAGGGAGAGGAAAGTGATCCTTCCTTGTGGCTTTATTCAGCTTGCGATAGTCTATGCACACTCTCCATCCTGTCACTGTTCTTGTTGGAATGAGCTCGTTCTTCTCATTAGCTACCACCGTCATGCCACTTTTCTTCGGGACACACTGCACAGGACTCACCCATGAGCTGTCAGAGATGGGATAAATGATACCTGCATCCAGCCACTTGATGACTTCTTTCTTGACCACCTCCTTCATGTTCGGATTTAATCGCCGTTGAGCTTCAATCGACGCCTTCTAGTTGTCCTCCAGGAGAATCTTGTGCATGCAAACTGATGGGCTGATTCCTCGAATGTCTGCAATCGTCCAACCTAGAGCTCTTTTGTGCTCTCTAAGAATCCGAAGCAACCTCTCTTCTTCTTGTGCTGTCAAGTCTGCAGAGATGATTACGGGTAAAGTGTTAGAGGATCCAAGATAAGCATACCTTAGATGCTCCGGCAACGGTTTGAGCTCTAGCGGGGGTGACTCTTCGATGGAGGGCTTCATGGGATTGTTTGGCCGCTCCAATGCTTCGAACTGTCGCACAAATCTTGGCACGAATGGGGTAGCTTCCATCCTATTCATCATCTCCGAGACTTCTTCATTGTTCGTTGATGTAGAAATCAATGATGCTTCAAGTGGGTCTTCGGGATGTAATTGTAGGAACGACTCAGACGAACACATGTCCACAGCATCAAGAAGGAAACACTCATTAGGTTCGCTTGGCCACCTCATGGTCTTGTAGACGTTGAATGTTACTTCTTGGTCGTTGACCCAAATGGTCAACTCCCCTTTTTGGACGTCTATCAGAGCTCGTCCAGTTGCTAAGAATGGTCGCCCCAAGATGATAGGGATCTCTTAGTCCTCCTCAAAATCAAGCACAAGAAAGTCAGCTAGGAATATAAATTTGTCGACCTTAACTAGTACATCCTCAATAATGCCCCTAGGATATGTAATAGACCTATCGGCTAATTGCAACGATACCGATGTGGGTCTAACCTCCCCCAAACCTAGCTCCTTGTACACAGAAAAGGGCATCAAATTGATGCTCGCACCAAGGTCGCATAGAGCCTTACCTGAGAATGACGAACCAATTGTGCAAGGGATCGTGAAACTACCTGGATCCTTTAGCTTAGGCGGTAGTTTCTTTTGAAGGATTACGCTACACTCCTCAGTTAGCGCCACGGTCTCAAAATCGCCTAGTCGTCTTTTCTTGGAAAGCACGTCCTTCATGAACTTGACATAACTCGGCATCTGCTGAAGTGCTTCTGCAAAAGGAATGTTAATGTGAAGCTTTTTAAATACATCAAGAAACTTACGAAATTGGGCGTCCTCGTTTTGCTTGCGTGCTCTTTGCGGAAAAGGTAGGGGCGGGTGCTCCAATTTATCTTTTGCAGCTTCTTGTTTCTCCCTCCTTTGTTGTGGTGAGACTGCAGCTTCGATAGGAGTGTTGTCTGCTGGAGATGGGTCGACACAGGTGTGGCCATCTACAATGTTAGATGTTCCCTCTTCAGCTATGTCCCTTCTCTTTTCCACATTCTTGTGCACCTCTTGAAGTTCTCGACCGTTCCTCAGAGTTACCGCCTTCACATGCTCCCTTGGGTTGATCTCAGTGTTGCTTGGAAGTGATCCTTGCGGCCGAGAGTTCATAGCCTGCGCCAATTGACTTACTTGGTTTTCTAAATTTCAAATGGAAGCCACTTGATTCTTCATCAACTCATCTTGGTTGGCCATATACTTCATCATCATCTCTTCAAAGTTTGGCTTCTTCTCCGGCTCCTGAGCTTGAGGTTGCTGGAATCCTGGGGGTTGCTGAAATCCTAAGTGTTGCGGTGCCCGCAGCTCAGCTCCTTGTTGCCCTCTCCATGAAAAGTTGGGATGGTTTCGCCATCCTGGGTTGTACGAGTTGGAGTAGGGGTTGTTCCACTGGTTTCTGATGAAATTTGCTTCCTCCATGCTTGCCGAGCATTGATCTGTGGTGTGCATGCCTCCGCATATCTCGCAGTTGCTTGAAGTCCCTTGCACTGCATTAACACTCACCGTCTCGAATTTCTTTGTGAGTGCCGACAGTTGAGCTTGAATTGATGTCAAGGCATCGATCTCGAGTGCTCCAGGTGCTCTCCTTCTAGACACCCGATCAGAGTGCTGATTCGGCAAATAGGTTTTTCTTATAGTCTCCAGGAGGTTCAACCCTTTAATGTAAGATTTCTTCAGAAATGATCCATTTGATGCCAGGTTTAGATCCTTACGCGAGGACTCAGTTAGGCCGTTGTAAAATGCTTCAAGTTGTCTCCATCCAGGAAGGTCATGGTAAGGGCACTGATTCAATAGGTTCTTGAAGCGCTCCCATGCTTCAATGAACGACTCCATATCTTGTTGCCGGAACGTTGTGATCTCGTTCCTCATCTGTGAAATCCTTGATGGAGGGAAGTACTGGTCCAGAAAGGCTTCCTCCATCTGCGCCCACGTGGTAATTGAATTTATAGGAAGTGAATTGAACCAACTCCATGCCCTGTCCTTTAGTGAAAAGGAGAACAGTTTCAACCTCACTGCATCTTGTGGGACTCCATTCTGCCTGAAAGTGTCACAAATACTCAGGAACTTGCTCAGATGTTCGTGCGGATCTTCGAGTGGTGAGCCCCTGAATTGAACTGTGTTCTGTATCATTTGTAGCACTGAAGTCTTGATCTTGTAGTCACGAGCCTGAATCGCTGGCGACGCAATACAGGTGCGATGCACATGTGGCCTTACCGATGTGAATTCCATTATCGGCCTGTTGTCCAAGTCCGGCACTGCATCATTAGCTTCCACCGGAAGCAAATTGTTCCCGACCGGGTTTACCTGGATATGATCTGCCATGTCTGTCCGTTGTGCTCTTGACCCTTGCCGGAGTAGCCTGTGAAAAGTTCTCTCGATTTCAGGATCGATAGGAATCAACTCTACGCTCCGACTGCGTCTCATGCAACAAAAATAAAACAAAGAATAAATATATAAGTAAATTAAACAATAAGTAAAACTTGATCGTCAATTGATTACCAATACTCAAGGTAAAAGAAATTTCGTTAGAAAACAACTTCCCCGGCAATGGCGCCAAAAATTTGATGCGCGTCGTCAACGCAACAAAAATAAATCCTTATCCGACCTAACTAAAATGTAGCAAGGGCAAGCAAGGGTCGAATCCACAGGGAATTGTACTACGAAATTCTCTTAACGTTATTTTCGGTAATTGTCTTGAGGTCAAGTGGAAAATAAAGTGGGTATTCTTGAATTAAAAGCAATAGCAGAAAGTAATAACGCGAACTATCAATGATGAGAGATCTAGGACATACAACTTCCCCCAGCACCTTGCTTAGATTGATCCTTCCCTCTTCGATTATTGATTTCTTGAACGATTAACCTAGAGTTCTATAATTTTCTTACGCCTCTTCCGAGTGCTCTAAGAACGTATTCTCGGTATCAAGCTAATCACTCTATTCCTAGGCAATTAACTAGTGAGAACCCTTTATGTGACAACCCTAATTAGCTACCTAAGGTGATCGGGTATATTCCTATCCTTCTCACTGATTAGTTCCGTTTTCCAACGCGACACTAACATAGGCTATCCAGTCCACGGCTTAATCTAAATAACTTTTCCAAGCTCATTCAGATTACCAGATCAAATTAATTGGTGATCAGTCAATCAATCGCATTAAGAACGAAATCTGAATAAATCATTCACTGAAATCAATAACACGAAGAAAGGAATTCACTTTCTAAACAAAAGTACTAGGTTCCATTGTAGCCCTAGAAAAGCAAATTAGTTCATAATTGGGAAATTACACATCACGAATCCAGAAGAAAACATGAAAAACCACATCAAGAATTCAAAAGATAGAAATAAAGAAGAAAGAACTATGTCTCCCCGGTCTTCCGACTTGAAGATGAGCACCCTCAGTCTTGATTCCTCTAGAGCCCCTTGGTGTTGCTTAATGTTCTTTCTCTCTGATTTCCACCCGAAGAATTGCCGTTCTTCTCCCAAAAGTTCTAGCTATGGTTTTTGTTTGATAAAAGAGAATATATATATATATATATTTCCTAATATTCCCCCACGAAAAGATATCCAAAAAAATATGATTCCTATTTTTACTCAACCCTCGTCCATAAGATTTCTAATTGACAAGAATATCCTCGAGTCCTTCGCGTGCTTGATGACATCCTACGAGCAGACGCGTCCTTGAAGATGGACGGACGCGTCCTTCTTGCTTCTGTGTATAAACATTAGAGCGACGGACGCGTCCTTCTACTAGGCAGACGCGTCCTTCTTCACGGCGGACGCGTCTCTTGCTCTTGACGGACGCGTCCGTTTTGATTCTGTTCTCCAACTTCCAGGCGAATGCATCTCTTCTTAGCTTGGACACGTCCTTCACCTGCAGATAATTCTTTAGCAAACTAAAACTTGAAGATAGCAAATAACTTAAAGAACCCAAATTAGACGAATTTATTTAACTTGTTGCACAATTTTCTCGCCTAAAACGAGCCCTTTAACTCTACTTTCGTAGAGTTATCACTTCACCATATGTGATTACAAATCATGAGTATTATTCCATGACCTAAAGTCAATCGGTTGCCCTTTCCTTTAAAATGGAGTTTGCTGCACACAAACCATCATCATCATTTTGGATAATGTTAACTGTTAGGCTAGCTTCTCCCTTGACTTTTTGCTAATGGGGTGCATAATAATATTTTTGAAGTAGAATTTCTGCTTTAGAAATACTTCTGAAGCAAAAATCTATTTGATACTCAACTTCTAAAGTAGAAATTTATTGGTTACACAACTTCATTTTTCTTTAAAGCAGAAATCCACTCGATAACGTAACTTTTGAAGTAGAAATTTGTTGGTTGCACAACTTCATTTTTCTATTTCTTGAACATTTTTTTGCTTTAAAAATAATTTTGAGACCACTAGAAAAAGTAAAAAAAAAAAAAAGTTGACTTCAAGAGCCTAAGTGTTGAAAAGTTGGTAAGTCACATCTGATTTATGCAGAGGCGTAAGCCTTGTAGCTGGTTTATGCATGCACTCACCAAAGCGTCAGACTCTTCATCCAAGAACTCCGTCCCATGAGGTTTCCTCCGAATGGTCATCGATTGTTTGCGATTACCTTTTCGTTGGGGGCGGGAGAGGATTGGGATATTGAACGGGAGGAATCTCGATTGGACTATTGAAGGGGAGGAGGAATGTCTTCGGGCTATTCCGGAATCAATAAATTATCACAATCCTTTGGCTGCTGATAACTTGGTCGCGTAGGAGACGACTGAGGCCGCCTATGTCTACCGCCTGCAGCTTCCACAACCGACGAGAGACCAACTGGGGGGTTGAGATCATTGATGGGAAGTCACTTTGTATCTCATGTGATAGGAGCGAAGTGGCAGACAAAAAGATCCGGAGAGCTCTTCCAAAGGATGTTCGTGCGAGCAAATCTGCCTCCGCTATGAGTGGAGATACCCTCACCGTCACAGTGGCTAAGAGAGATTGGTTTTGACTCCCGACCAGACACAATGTCCGTTCCGATGTCCGGTTAACTCTTTGGAAGTTGTTCTCTGCCCTGCTTAAAAAGACTCTTAGTTCGTCGTTTTATGTAGACAGCTCTGTTTTCACTGAAATTTTTTGTTCTTTTGGCCATAAAAGCCTTTTAGAGTCTGTGGAGCCTCGTTTGCTGCCAGATCTGGTTGCGTTCTGTTTGATGGTAAGATACCAATAAGTTCCATCTGCACTGGCAGCAACAAGAATGAGGCGCTGCACTCATGAATCTTTAGTTTGCAGAAGTAAAATATAATCTCATATTTTAGTTGAGTATCTACTTGATCATGACCGATTTGTGATTGGTAGGATTTAAGAGAGCCCGTACTAAGCATCACGCTTAGTAATTCATTATCTTTTCCTTGATGGTTCACCGCTAGGAAGGTTGAGTCGTGTCCTTTCTTAATCATAGTACCTACAGAACAATACTTACTAACAGGCCCAGTATGAGCATTTTATGAAGCAAAGGAGGTCTTGTGCTTTTTGGAAAGTGAATTCTCCCCAACAACAAAAGTTCTTGCTTATTTGAACCAAAAATCTTGTCCGTGGTAGAGAAGATTGACTATGATCACCAACAAAGTTTGCCGTGTTTGTCATATTTTTCCTGTTGGGCTCCTGGGTGTGTTCTTTGTTAGTAGCATAATTCCCAGATTTCTACTTCATCAGAAACAAAAACAAGACTAACGAGCTCAATAGTCTTAAAGACCTTTTTAGTGTAGTTGTTCTGTGCTTGAATCAACATTGACAATTACCAAGAGATTAAATCTCAATTTAGGAAGGGCACATCTAAGATTTGTCGTTGTTACATGAGTTCTCCGACAAGTAAGAAAGGAAGAGACTAACCAAGGTGTTCTTCTCACTGGTTCGAAAGTGAAATTGCTAGTCTACTACATCTTATAAAACCATGAAAACAGAATGTTTCAGTAGGAGAGTGAAACAAGGACGCAAAGTGCGCCTGCTCAGGTCGAAGCGGCGGGGAAGTAAGTTTCTAAGGACACAAAAACTGCATCTTAATCCGATGGAGGAGGCTGTAAGTCACTTATTTATCAAGTTCGTAGGGAATGTGAGAACAATGTCATTCATTCAACCCTCCTTAGTTCACTCCCCACTGCAAGCACATTTACGCCTCTCGTGCTAGAAAGGGTGCCATGTCAGGCAGCTCGCAAACCCGCGACATAAGATCATTTATTTCATTTCTCTCCCAAATTCGGGATTTCCAAGCTCTAGTGATTCAAAAAACAAGAAGAAGAGCTAGAAATTCTAAACAATAAGAGAGCCCCTCATTACAGTTACAGCTTTCCCGCGCAACATCACTCTCTGGTTCTGCTCATCCAAGTGCACCTTCACTACTCCACCTCTCGGCGATGCCTGCAAGACATGAAAATGATTAGGCCATCGAAAATCATTCATTCACATACCATTTCAGAGATGAGAGAAGCAAAACATGTGCGCATACGCAAGCGCACATACATGGGCACAAACATGTGCAAATGAACACAGAGAGAGAGAGAGAGAGAGAGAGAGAGAGAGAGAGAGAGAGAGAGAGAGAGAGAGAGAGAGATTACAGCATAGGCAACAAAATCATTTTTTCCCAGCTTTTCACTCCAATAAGTTGCCAAAGCACAATGTCCACCGCCATATACAGGATCCTGGAAAATAGATCATAAAATTGGTTGATAGTACAGTTTTCGACATATAACCAACTAAACAGACAATCGATGAACTACTTATGATTGATAATTCAAGGAACTTTCCAATGTATGAACCTCAATACCTCATTCAACCCAAGTTTTGGGCAAAAGTATCGACTGACACAATCGAATCCCGAGTCTGGGTGAGCTGATCCTGTGATGATAATACCCCCCCAAGGACATCTTTGTATCTCATCAAACTGAGGCTGAAATTCTTCAACTTCTTTCCCTGATGGGAGAACAATCTGCAATATAAGCATAAGAAAGTAGGGATGAAAATTAGCTCAATGCCAGCTGCTGCTGTATAAATGCTGGAATCAATAGAAAACAGTGTTTATGGGGAAAGGAAAATGATCAGGTCAAAGTTGAGTAATTACGAAAAGGTCGCCCGTTGCCGTCTTCTTGATTTCAACTATGGATGTGCCATTGAGAACTTTGGAAACAGATGAAATTGGCTTAGCATCCTCCTGAGTGATTGGGACTACAGGAAAATCCAATTCAATCCATACACCGGCTAAACCATCGTCTTGAACCTTTGACATGCCGGATGACTTCGTTTCTAGAACCCTTTTAGCAGTTAGAATCCCGGATAATGTCATAAACTCGATGGTGTCAGAATCTACCATCCCAGATGTGAAAAGAACGTGTGCAGCAGCTAGCGTTGCATGACCGCAGAGTTCAACCTGCAAGGTGAAGTCTGTGATCAGATAATATGATCACCAGTTTCCACTTTCAAGTAGCATTTCTTCCATACTGAAATGGGACATACTTGCATCGATCTGATTCATTATCTAAACTGATGTTTAGTGCCAGTATCTAACACCAGGCATCAGAGCAAAAACCAGATATATTAGTCCAGCGGAAATGGGTTATCTTGATGACAAATCAAGCATCTCTCAAGTACATCAGACACTCGGAATCGGACTGCATCAACATAATTCATAGTCCCACACAGATAATCCATTTAATTTCATTCGATACTGGGACAATTGGCAGATTAATTAGTAATCCAAAGTAATTAGAAGAAAACAGACAGTGAAGGAGGGATAGAAATCAAGTTATCAACAAAATTCTTCATCGAGCCGTCCATGGTTGATTGTCTGCGGCGGAACTCAGAAGCCACGAATTATCACAAACTAAAAGAATCCTAACAAAACCAGGATGTTGACCACGATGATAACTGAAAATTCCCATTTTTTTGTTGTCTATGATAAAGATAGAAAGTTACCAAAAGCACGCAAGTAAAGTTAACAATGCACAAAATCGAATATGGTCATGCACCGCGAAGCAGACAAAAGAGCTTTCAGTCATTTCTTGGCCACATGCTTTCTAGATCCTGCACTTGCCGGATTAAAGCACGCAACCATGGGGAACATGGAATCCGAAACTCACTCACCTCCGCAACTGGAGTGAACCACCTGAGCCGAAACCTCGAGCTCGATCTTCCGTCGTCCGAGCCAACAAGCTCCGAGCCCGATTCCCGGGTCAGGTAACCGGTCTCTGAGAAGTTGAACTCCCTGGCGACCGCCTGCAGCCACTCTTCCTCCCTCTCTTCTTCCAAGATACACACCGCCGCCGGGTTCCCCTTGAAGGCCGTGTCGGTGAACGCGTCCACCTGCACAAAAACAACACCACGCGCAAGCCTGTATCACAGTCGATGCATAAAAGTTCAAGGAAGGTTCGCAAGAGATGTCCAGCTCCGGCGGGCTTCGAAGTACGAGTAATCAGACTGGCAGGGGAATGAAACAGAGGAGAGGTTATTGCTACCACTGAGTAGTGCACGAGCTTCTTTTCCATTGAGAGAGAAGAGAGAGGGGGGAAGGGATGGCCAATTGAGATGAAGCAATGAAATCTGGCGATGAGTTGGAGAAGAGCGCGATAGTCCAGTTACTTGTAGATCGTCCAGGGCACGTTTGCCCGTGACGTCACATCGGTCGTGGGAAATGTGTTCAGAGAACACGAACCAAGGAGCGACCTACACAACTGGTTGTCAATAACATAATGATGTCACATCGCTTACCAAATGTTCGGTTTAAATCAATTTGGAAAAAAATTCCAACACGAGAAATTCATTATCCAAATTGATGGCTAGTAAAATTTAGGTATGCCTAATTATTTTTTTAACTCTTAAAATTAGGTATGTAGTCAAATAAATACACTCAAGTTTGGCAAAATTAGGCATAGAATTGGTTATAAATATGTGTGGGTTTTGCTTGTAAGCATCATATAGGAAGAGAAGAAATATAGAGAGAGTTGAGAGTTTCTTTGTAAAAACAACTTAGAGCAAAACTTATATTTTCCTTGTGTAAAATCTTGGCAAATGTATTTTGTAATTTTGTTCTCTCATTTGTATTTTTGTTATTCTCTCCAAAATTAAATCCTCCCAGCTTTCACAAAATTCCTTCTTTCTCTTTTTTGGTTCCTACACTAAAGCCTCCCAGAAATAAGGAAATCTCTGTGTGAGATAACAAATGCCCAGATATCCAAACGGATCAGAAATTTGCTCTCGACATCGCTCGAACTTTGTGAACTTATTATAGGCTAGCAATTTCGGTGGTTCCTGCAGCCGTATTTGCCTCTAAGATAAACAGGAGGCAGCCTTTTCAATGATGGTGTTACTAATACTTGTGTTTTCGCACGTCTACATATTTACTGAAGTTATCACAGAACATTTGTTCTCTTTCAGTAGGACTAATCGTGCACATGTGAAAAACTCATTTTACATCTACCATTCACTCAAATAACCATATGTTAGTGTTTATCTATACCCAAAAGGCTATGGCTTCTGTTCTTTTGGAATCCCTGTCGATTCATATTTTAATTAGCGGAATTTGTACATCGCTTTACTTTCAAGGAAATTACTATTGAAAATAATAATAATAAAATCAATTTTGGAAGAAATTCCAACATGATGAATTCATTGTCCAAGTTGATGGTTAGTCAAAATTAGCTTAGGTATGCCTAATTGTTCCTTTTTTAACTCTTAAAATTAGGTGTGTAGTCAAATAAATACAATTAAGTTTGGCAAAATTAGGCGTAGAATTAGCTATAAATATGTGTGGGTTTTGCTTGTAAGAATCATCAAGGAGGAGAAGAAATATAGAGAGAGTTGAGAGTTTTTGAAAACAAGCTTAGAGGAAAACTTGTATTTTCCTTATGTAAAACCTTGGGAAAGATATTTTATAGTTTTGTTCTCTCATTTGTATTTTTGTTACTCTCTCCAAAATTAAATTCTCTCGGTTCCTTCTTCCATGTTTTTTCGGTTCCTACAATTACTCCGGTAGTCTTGGACCAGCTATAGTTTAGCCATCTCGGCAGTGGAATGACGGTAACCCGTGTTCTTTTTCCTTTCTCGGCAGTGGAATGACGGTGTTGTTTGGAAGCTGTTGACTATGGTTCGTTAGTTATCGTTGTCCTACCCGCGATTGTAGTTAATGATCTTTTAGCCATTAAAAGCTAAGGGTGATGGATCAGGAGCTTTCTTAGTTGTCTCTGAAGTAATTCGAGCAACCTAATGCAAGGTCAACGCGAAACCCATATAAGGAAATGGTTCTTCATATCAAATGAATGGTGTCTCGGCAGGATCACGTGATCATCATCTCTTCTTGGATGAGAGTTGGTATAGAGCTTACAAAAGCCAACATCCTAAATGGAAATGAGATCCGACCCCTTTAGACGGTGAAGAGGGTCATAAGTATCTCAACCATCTCATCATTCGTCAAAGTGGGACTCCTCAACTTGAGCCTCCACTTGTGCGCACACTTAAGAGTAACTCTCGACCACCAACAAGGGAAGGCCAAATAGATCAGAAGTAGCTTCCCGGCATCTGTACGAGCAGAGATACAGAGACAGCACATAAACGAGGCGAACTGGTTGATGCATTGTCCGTCAGTTACAGACCGCGATAAACGGTTGTTGGAAATGTCATTTCTTTGATGCTTATGCTGTATAGGTTGCCCCCACAAGCAAACTGAGAATCTATGATATATTTTGCAACATCAGACGACTGACGTCCTTAATTCCATACAACCAGAGTGCTTATTCCGTCTCGCCCCTTACCACAATCATGAGACAAATCTTGCTTGCTTGAAGTAACTTTTTAAACAAGAATTGAACCTGTCATTACAATCATAGCTTTCCCGCGCAGCAAGACTCTCTGGTTTTGCTCGTCCAGGTGCACGTTCACAACTCCTCCCCTAGGCGATACCTCCTACTCAACACAACGGACAAAACTGATTAGGGAAACACTTGAAATTCTATTTGAAAAAAGACTAACAAGAAGTTGAGCAACGACACACAGAGAGAGAGAGAGAGAGAGAGAGAGTGTACAGCATGAACAACGAAATCATTTTTCCTCAGCTTTTTGCTCCAATAAGGCGCCAAAAAACAGTTTGAGCTCCCGCATACTTGATCCTGGAAAATTCGTCTTTCAGTTAGCATTTTGCATCAAGGACCAATGTATCAACAAAGAGATAGCCTTTGCACTTTGATCTGGATAGCTAGCCTAGTCTTGTCTATACATGAACGAATAATGGGCAGAACAATAAGTGAACAAGAATAGGAAGCTGGTAATCCCTTCTAGCACGTTACTTGACAGCTGATTAATTAGACAAATGTACGACCATATGTGAATCTGCTTGCTAATGAGCATTAATACCTCGTTCACCTCGAATTTTGGACAGAAGAACCGATTGACATAATCGAATCCCGAGTCCGGTTCAGCAAGTCCTGTTACGACGATGCCCCTCCCTTCGCAACTCCTTATCTTATCGAATTGAGGCTGCAAGTCTTCTACTGCCTTTCCCGATGAGAAAACGACCTGCAAAAAGCAATCAAAAGTGAAAAAAAAAACGAAGCAAAATTAATCACCAGCTATTCCCAGTCAAATCAGGTCAATGTCATGGTCGAAAACTTCCATCAACCCAAGAAGGAACATAGGACCCTGAATACCATAAAGCATCATTATCATGAAGAGAGACCGAGGTTTCTTGGCGAGCTGCAAGAAAATAAAAGTTGAAGCATTCGACCGTGGTTAGGAATTTACAAGGAGGTCATCTTTTTCCGTCTTCTTGACTTCGACTATGGAAGCACCATCGAATACTTTGGAGATGGACGACGCACTCTCGATGTCGCATTCTGAAATGGAGACAACAGGAAAAACCAATTCGATGAAGAACCCTAGTGTGTCGCCGTTCTGAAACGTTGAAGCGCTGGCTGTCTCCATCTCAGACACCCTTTTAGCGATTAGAGTTCCTGACAATGTGAAAAATTGGATGGTGTCTGAATCCACCTTCCCAAAGGTAAAAAGAGCATGTGCAGCAGCTAGTGTTCCGTGACCACAGAGGTCAACCTGAAAAGAGATTCGTGTTTACATGGTATCATGTCCTCGCGCCACAACCAATGATTTGCATAAGAATTGTGAAAAATCAAGTCCATATGGACGATTAAAGGGAGCTATCCAGTTGTTTCGATTCCAATCAAATCAATATATGACTCAGAAAACTGAAAGACGATGAGTATTTTCTGCGCCCAAGGAGGGTAGAATCCGCCCATACACTTAACCAGCCTATCCTCATGAGCGAGAGCCGATCTTCTTGTTACTGGTACCAATTCCATATGAAGAATTCATTACTAAAGAAGAGGAAAGAAGACTTTCCAAGCGGCGGAAATCTATTGTGTGCCCAAAAATGTGGATTATTTGCTGGTGTTGATACCCAAATACGCGTCGAGAAACTGTGATTTACGTACTTCTATGAAATTACTAACCATTTTTTGATATTTTGCAAACCTTACTGATTTTAATATGCACAACTTACCAATCCTTTGAGTTTACTAACTCTTGCATAAAATTACCAGTCTAAGTGGGGAAGGAAATAGAATCATTTTGCTTTTGAGCACTAAGGGAGGGACCATCCAGGCGTCTCCATTCATGCCACGTCCGAGATAAGATAAAGAAAGTACCGAGCGAGTCCATTGTGATGAGAAGAAGCCGACGGAGATATGGAACTTACCTCGGCAATCGGAGCGAACCATCTGAGGTGGAACATCGGGCTCGAGTCGTTCGTCCCCGAGGAGGCGGCGGCGGCGGCTGGGGCTCGAGTCAAGAAGCAAGTTATGGATACATTGAACTCCCTGGCCACCGCCTGCATCCACTCATCGTCCTTGTCTTCCTCCTCCAGGAAGCACACCACCGCCGGGTTCCCCTTGAACGCCGTCTCAGTGAACGCGTCCACCTGCAAAGGGGATCAAGAATGGGCTAGGAGTGAGAAACGACGCCGCGTCCGCCCGGAAGAGCTAATCTTTAGAATTACTACAGCAGAACCGGAGTCATAAGTCAGAAACCATAAGAGAGAGAGAGAGAGAGAGAGAGAGAAGATATAGCGATACCACTAGGTAGTGCACGGGCTTCTTTGCCATTGGGGAGAGAGAGAGAGAGAGAGAGTGAGAGCTGGAAGTTCGAGCAAAGCAAGGAGTTGCGTGGAAGACGGGTGGGGAAGAAGATCAAACGATTGGCAAGACTGAAACCCAGTCCGAGCAGAAGGTCAAACCCCCAGCATCGCCCTGTGATAATGGAATTAGAGACAATCGTTGGGCGCACCTTGAATCAGATGGGACCTACGTAAATCCGACGGTCCGTATGAATTGGGCTCACGTGTACTCGGAAGCGGGCAATATGCTCTCTCGCCAACGGCGCCCGGGAAAAAACAGCAAAACGACTAGAAGCCAAAAATACCCGCCACCCACGTGGTTACTGTGCCTGCGCATTATGGCTTTCCTCAATCTATTTTACGATTTTGTCTAGACGTATATTAGGAATCTCTCTCGTGTTTTTTTTTTTTACCCTGTTTTCTCACTCATACAATTCAACCCATTTCATGAAAAAAAAAATGTAATTAATTGACCGATCAACAAAACCAACTAGTATAAATAATATCTTGTTACTGCATCGAAACATATAAATATCGATTATTCTAGTTGTAAAGAAAAAGATGCATTAGTACATATGTATGCATTCATACATGTGATTTTTCAGACTTGCGGAGCATGATCGATCCAGAGTGTGCTCAAAGCAGTGACAACTAGGGACGAGGGTGACTCTTTTTCTACTTTTTATTTCACGTGATGGCACTAAATTTTCATCTTTTTTTAAAGAAATTCATTTCATATCAAAGAAACATACATCACTTCGAAATAAAAATAAAAATCTTACAAAACAAGTAAATCTGAAAAAGTGATCGACTTGGTAAAGATCATAGAAACTCGCTCATTTCTCAAGGAAGGATCTATTATAACATTTAAGCACAATTGGTGACAGATCACCAAATCCCACATCATCGTCATTAGTGATGAGGACACACCGAGAAATCTCCCTCTAATACCTACGGCCTTATCAAAAATCGTTGCGCTTCGATTTGCGTCCCTAGCACCATCACAGTACAGAGATAAGAACAACACAAATAGGTTGAGAAAGTATAGAAAATGCATTGTAAATCTTAGGTCTATATCTAGATATGAATAAAAGAGCACTCAAATCTAATTCTAACTATAGATTGGAAGAGAATTACTGTAAAAAGATACACAGTGATCACAAAATCACTTTTAGATTATCCGATTGACATGACAAAAAAAAGTTTCAAAAACTTGCAAAGCGTTCGACAATATGGAGCAAGCGTCCAAAGCCGAAGCGAGCGAGCAGATACGGATAGAGCAAATTCTTTCAAGGTATTCGCGTTTTAATCTTCAGAGCTCACTTTTGTAGAAGATATCGATTGGAATTTTTATTTAGTATGTGATGGGAAACCTAAAATTTTCGGCCCATGCCTTGATCCCGATCTTGAATTTTTAATTTATTTAGTTTGTCCCCTCAGTTACTTAAATAAAATTAATGTTATCTTTAAGTTTGAAAAATTAATGTTATTCAATCTAGTTCCTTTTTTTTTTGCGTGCGCGCACATGCAATTAGATCCTTGAATTATATGTTTTTATTTTGAGATCATCACACCGTAAAAAAAAAAATGCAAAGGCAAATGTAACGTGACTATAAAGTTACCGTTTAATTGTCTTGCTAGCATCATATGTAGCATATTATATGGCTAAAGAAAAAAGAAACCTTAGAAAAACAAACAAATAGCTTTCACAATAATATACAAGGGATTCCTTTTTTTTTCCATTATTTTTTAATTACTTTAAACTAAAGCGGACTTGTCCGACATCGACATCGAAGTATTTTAGGCAATCCAAGGCGTGAAAGATGAAGTAAAACAGAGCAGTTCGCGTGTCCCCCGAAGCATACTTTCTCCATAAAAAGCAAAGTCGGCCCATTGTGTGATTGGGCTTAATTCTCTCTAGGCTAGTTAATAAAAGCTTGCGTTGGGTTCAATCTAGCTAATTTATTCTTGTTATTAATTCTTTTTATTTCTTATTTTCCTTGTTTTATTGTTAAGGGCTGGCAAAAAGTCACCAGCCACCTACAGAGGGCCAGTGACCACTGTCGGCTACAACCAATAGCGAGGGTCGTGGCCCTTGCCTGCCACTAGGTGAGGGCTTGTAGGTCCCCACACCATCCTTATGAGCCGAAGAAGGAGAAGAAGGAGAAGAAGGAGAAGGAGAAGGAGAAGAAGAAGAAGAAATTCACATCCACATTGACCGTGCTACATAGGGCAGCTAGTATCCACGTCATCAATTTTTCAACCAAAGTTGTCCAGGAGCTTATGAGTCGATCCGAAAAGGGTGGCCCTTGCTAGTATAGGGCTAATGTCCCTCACCTGAGGCCGTGACTTTCGCCGGCCATCAATGAGACCAACAATAGTCAACAGAGGGGAAAATAAAATAAAAAGGAGAGGAAAAAATGTTAAACAAGTAAAAAGTAAAAAGGAAAATAGAATAAATAAATAAATAAATAAATATTAAAAGTTATCCATGGCACTAATTGTGCCATATAGGATGGATGGCACCCACTTTAGCTATTTTGGGAACAAAATTGGCTGAATGAATTGGTAAAACGTGAAAAGGTTTAAAACTAAATTGACAAAATCAAAATATTTATGCCTTAATTGATAAAAGTTCAATAGGTTTAGAATTTTTTTTTTATAATTTTTCCCATAAATTGTTGTTAAAATTGAAAGTATTTATCATTAACTAATTATTTCAATTGATTTAGGTGCTCTTTTTCAGAAAACTAATTTTTAATTTTTTTTTACGAAACAAATGGAGCCTAAATTGCTTATCCTTATAACAAAAATTTGTTGATCACATAATGTTGTAAGATTATAATTATTTGATGTCCAAAACAAGGGTCTCTCTCTTTTAAGATTGTCCATAGTATGTCACGTTATTTAGCAAATTAAGTTTACAAGAAGTTTGTGAGATGAAGGAGAGCATCCCTTATTTTATTTTATTTTTTGGTAGAACCATTCCTTAATTCTCCACCAATCCCAGTACTACGCCGTTCTAATTTTATAAGCAAGACTTGCCCTTACAATAAACAACACGAGCCTATACATAATTCATCAATTCCTCCCTCAGACCTACCAAATTGCACAGTTCCACCCCCACTTACTCTCTCTCTCTCTCTCTCTCTCTCTCTCTCTCTCTCTCTCTCTCTCTCTCTCTAAGATTCTAGAATAGGTGTTCCTAATTTGGGTTACATTTGAGTTCTCACAATGAAGCCGACCAAAACATAGTTGACCATCCTCAGGTTATTTTCAACATTCTCGTTAGCCTAAATTATAAAGTCAGACAAGTGCGGCTTAGAAAAGTTCAATCGGAACTACTTTTGGGTCATTTCAAGAGCCACAAAAATCCCACTTAAGAAAAGGCACTAAACAACTAATATTTAAACTATCCCCAGAGACATCCTTCCATTCCATAAAGCTATGGTAATAGTGTCACTTGGACGACCCATTAACATTTGTATATCCACCCAAACGGCCAAACCTATAGATTGGAAAAATGATCGAAAACATCTTCAACCTATTTTATTTTTATCAATTTAATACTAAACCTTTTAATTTTGTAAATTCGGTCCTAAACCTTTTTACTTTTTTTCCAATTAATTTTTTGTCGAAAATTGCTAACGTGAGCGCACTTATTTTACGAAGCACAATCGTCAGGTCCTTGCTGGTTGAGGGTCGCAGTAGCCCTTGCCAACTTTCATGTCATTGATTTTAGGCTAATACAACTCAATTGGCAAAAAGTGAAAAAAAAAAATTAAGACTCAATTGGTAAAATTAAAATGTTTAGTACTGAATTGATAAAAGTGCAATAAGTTTATGACTTTTTGGATAATTTTCACTATAGATTCATAGGCAATCCTAATTTTCCCTAATGATGAAGTTCTAGATACACATATAATTAAACTGTTGACCGACACAAAAAAAAAAATTCGTAGCATTTTATGGACAGGTTGGTTTTCTAACATCTTTGCAAGCCTTTTTCTCTTAATTCATTCCTTTTTTTTTTTTTTAATTTAGGGGTTGTGCATGATCTTCATCCCGGCCTAACTTTAACCCTGAATTGACCGTATTTTAGATAACTCCCACACAAATCCCATGAAAACAGCTTATGTTTTCCCCGCTAACTAATCTATAGCCTTCAATTTTGTACGTAAAGGCCGACTCCCTGGTCAACCAAGTTTCACACGAAAGGCGCCCTTAGTCAAACCAACATGTGCACGGATGGATCTATAGTTGACATGCACCAGATTCTGATTTGAACCCGATGGACCGTTGACCATTCACGAGTCAAACTTTGATCTCCCATCTCTCGTGGGATTATATTTCCCGCCAAACTTCCAATAAGTCCCGAGCTATAAATATGGGAGTCCATAATCTTCATTGAGTATGCAACCTCGAGTTGGTGATATCAAGTCTTCGTCTGTTGCTTCTCTTCTCTCTCCAACAGTAGCTCTCATGGCTTCTTCAAGATTGGTCCAACTGTTTCTCCTTTGGGACCTATGCGGCTCGATTCTTCTTCTTCTCCATGCGAAATCCGTGGAGGGACTAGCGGATGATAGCGATTGGCTCCGGCGGATCAGTGGGAACGTGGCACCTTACCGGACGGTCTTCGTCGACCCATCGGGGCGGCTCGGCAACTTTACCACCATTCAATCTGCTATCGACTCGGTTCCCTTGAATAATAGGAACTGGGTTTGCATCTATATCAAGAAAGGGATTTACAGGTATCGTTCAAATAATTTTTCTCTTTTTGTTCAGTAAGACATCTTTAAATCCACTTCTGCTCCACCTTTTGGAAAGAAACTGAAAATAAAAAGAAGGGCAGGGTTAATCCTTGATTCTTATAAGTCATCTCCGTATGTGTCAAATATTCAACCCGAAAAAAATAGGGGAAAGTTGAGAAATTAATTTTATGAAGTTCGTCACATTTAATGGAGCGAGGTTGAATGTTTGTAATGGTGTCAATAAGAAAAACTGAGAGTTCCTTACAAAGGTTGAACATGACAAGAGAAGCGCCTAATGATGAATTACAGGGAGAAGGTGAAAATACCGGAGGACAAGCCGTACATCATCCTCAAAGGACAAGCGAAGAGGACGACCGAGGTCGTGTGGGACGACCACGACAACATCGTGCAGAGCCCGACTTTCACATCTCTAGCCGATAACGTCATCGCTAAAAGCATCAGTTTCAGGGTAAGAAAACCCAACAGATTACTGATCCTGCAAAAGAAGGATCTTTAGACAAAATAAACATAGTATCGCCGGAGTCTGAGAGTTGATTTTTCCAATAGAGTTCTCCTACATATCACATATCCAGCTGTGGTTGTACAATATGCTTTGACTTAATAAAAATCGAACTGCATGCTAACTTATTTCTTTGACTTACGGTCGCAGAATTCCTATAACAATCCGGTTAATACGAAAAACCCTAGGGTTCCAGCAGTCGCAGCTAGGGTTTCTGGGGACAAGAATGTTTTCCACAGGTGCGGGTTTTATGGTTTGCAAGATACGTTGTGGGACGACCAAGGAAGACATTATTTCAAGCGTTGCACGGTCCAAGGCGCGGTTGATTTCATCTTCGGTGGTGGTCAGTCCATCTACGAGGTAATTTTTCTTTTGTAAATTATTAGTTATTGTAACGCTTGCGACTCTCATGATTTGACTTTTTCTTAGCGTAAAACCCTCAGGAATTTTAAGCGTATGAATATTGACTTGTGGATATTCATTTAACGTATCGTTACGCTATTCATTCCGTAGAATTGTGCAATATCAGTGCTTGGAGGAGCTCTAGGGCCTGGAGTGACCGGATTCATCACAGCACAAGGAAGGAGCAACCCAGACGAGGCAAGCGGGTTCGTGTTCAAGGAGTGCAGTGTGTTCGGTTCCGGCTCGGCCTTGTTGGGCAGGGCGTGGAGAGCCTATGCGAGAGTCGTCTTCTATCGCTCCAATTTCACCGACGTCGTGAATCCTCGAGGCTGGGATGCATGGAATTTTGCAGGACAAGAGTGCGTCCTCTATCCACTATGATGCTCTTTTAGCTAATCCATCTTGAAAAAAATTTCAAAGAGAAAATTTGATCATCATCCTTAAACTCTTTAAATTGATACGATATACACTAAGATTGACTAGTAGGTTTGCATATAAGAACTTCGGGTAATATGTTTAAAGTTCAAAGAATATTTAAGAAATAACATGCTGAGATCAACCAGGACCCGAAAAGATAGTGAATCTTAATATAGAATCATGGACATAACAGGTCGAGCGAATAATTTTTTCATTCACCATATTTGTCAAGATGACTTGGGCAGATATTTGTACTTGTACTATGACTTTTTCCTATTTTAGTACAGCGAAGTTTGGAATTTATCGTCGTCCCTATTTTAGTTTCATTTATATGTTTAGTACTACCCTCTTAATTGATTAGAAACAAAGAAATAACTAGCTAGCTTTCGATTCTCTAAAAATGGTTTTTTTATCTCAAGATTTGCTCCTTTCCGAAGACTGATAATAGTACTGAAGGTTGCTTCTTCTTCTTCTTTTCCCTTTGATCAGGTCCCAGTTAACCTTTTCAGAAAACGGGTGCTACGGACCCGGGTCGGATACATCTCTCCGGGTGAGTTGGGAGAAGAAGTTGAACGCGGTGACGGTGAACCAGTTGACCAGCGCGAGTTTCGTCGACTCTGAAGGATGGCTGAGCAGCCAACCTTTCTGATGCGTTGCAGTGGATTTGAATTACCTCCTGTCATTCCCTTTTCCATCACGGAATTGTGTGAATTAGTTGATTGGATTATTGGCATGTAAAAAGGAATAGGTGGGATCAGAGAATGCTTTAGTTGCGTCCAGTTTCTTTGTGTATTTATCTCTGTATTCTTCACATTCTTGAGGCCATTGACATGTGCCAGAGTGACTTTAGTTCTGTTCCTCTATTAGCTGATTCAAAGCATTTGTTCTGAAACTATGAAAACGGAATCCCCAAGAGGGAATGTACTGGAACCGAGGCTTATTGAGTAAATTCACTTCACTATGTGATCATTTCACTTGGAAAAGATTCAAAACAGAATGAAAGCAATGTCATACAACATCGACCCAGGTTACTGAAGATGAACAATGGCTAGAAGAATTGAAAAGCAACGTATGATCTGTGTATGGCAGGCAGCTGTATCTTCGAATGTTGATGTAAACTAGCACAACATCAACCGCAGATCGTCCGGGACATCCTACAACCAATAAAGCAAATCTTAAGTCTCAAAGTCATCGCAGATTTTTTACTTGATTGCACGGCTTTGTTCGGAATATGGGATGGTAGAGATAATTAGGGTTGATTGCAGGTATATCTCCATTTCATTGTGCATATCTACATTGATATATGTTACCTTAGATAGGCATTACATAAGGCCTATAAATAGGTTGATGTACTATTCATTATGATACATCAAATACATATAGAAATATGATACATCAAATACATACAGAAAATTCCACAATTGTTTCTTCCGCTTTACTATTCTCAACTTGAGATAAGACACAAACCACTCATCGTCTATGACCTCAGCACTTCAGCAATTTTCTTGATGTTTCGAATGCTCTGCAACTCTCGATCGAGAGACCTTCTATCTGCTTTGAGGGAGAAAGATTGGTGAATCTCCTTCTGAAACCCTGAATCGATATCTTCCTCCAGCGAAAAGAGGTGATGATGTCCTCAGAAGTTTGAGCGCACGAGTTTTCTCACTTGATGTATTGAGTAGGAATGCTATGGGGATGCACTTTGAAAAATTGTCGAGGTGAAAAAAGAGAGAGATCCTTGTTCAAACATGTAGTGATCATAATCTCAGAACACTTAGGTTGCGCGTGATAACAATTATTTTTTTGTTTTTCTTTTTATATTCTCAAGAATAGATTTGGAATGGAAATCCGTTTGGTAACACAATTTATTTTTCAATTTATGGAACAAATTTTTAGTCTAGAATAGGTTTAGAATAGAAATATATGTACAAATTTTCTTCTTTTTGTTCCAAACATAGAAATAAGAATTCTTCTCGTCACTTACTCCCACTCTCTTGCGTCCTCCAAACACTTGCCACCTATCTCTCATGTCTCTATCGCTGGTCTCCAACCTTCAAGCCGTTGATCGTCGTCCTCCAGTCTCCGGTCCACCGGTCATCGGAAATTTTATATTGTTATCAAACGAATTTTTGTTATGGAAAAAGAAAATTATTGTTATCAAACACTTATCTCCGCTTAGAAACTCGTTCATGGAACATAAATATAAATATCTACTTTTTATTAGAAATGGTTCTTGAAAGTATATTATCATTTGTACCCTTAAAAATACAACCAGGTTAGCACAAAGACCGTGGATGTACGGGCCGACGAGTCTATGTGGAAGAAGAATGAAAGTTGGGAATTTGTTTTTTTTATAATGTTTGTCACATTTAATGGAGAGAGGTTTCGACCCAAAAAAAAAAATAGAGCAAGGTTGAAAAACTGAAAGTTCCTTATTGTCGCGACCTTAAAAATTCGATCGGTAAAATTTCAGGTTAACAAATTATCATGTTAATTGACTAACTTAATTCGGACCCTTCCAAGTCCTGCCAAATCATAAGTTAGTTTCTTTTCATGCAAAATTTTATTCAATTTAGAGTCACCACTAATCGTTCTTGGTAGGTCAATTAGAAGCCTAAGTAAATTAGCAGAAGAATTAAATTACTTTTACGAACCAAAGATTCAAAGTTCAGGGACTTAATTACGCTAGATTACTCTAACGCCCTTTCGGTATCATTTTATTTCATGAAAAATCATTTAAGAAGGCAACATTAATCGATTTTAACCTAAGGCACTAACAAAGGTTATCATGCGGGTACACAAATAATTTATTTAAACATCCAGAAACCAAGTAAGCTCGGGGAGCATGCGCCATAGAAGATATTTCTTTTTTTTTTTGGTTGATTTTTGTTCTTTCTTTTATGAATGCATGCAAAGTTGTACTATATGCAATGCATAAAATTACTCTAAAATGTAATGGCATTAATTAAATGCAAATCTAAAAAAATTCAAATGACATGACATAAAATGACGTGGCGAAAAATAACATAACACAAAATAACGTAGCAAAGATGACGTGGCAAATATGACATGATGACGTGGTATATACGAATATGACATATGGATTTTGTGTAGTGTTATGATCTCCAGTAGGTGGCTCGACCTACCAATTCTAGGGTTTGATAATGCGAAAATCAAAATACGAAAGATGGAATACATGAGATCTTTACACCACCAAGTAAGAGGCAGAGCCTATCGCGACCTAGAGTTCTGATCTTTTAAGTAATAAATGCAGAAAATTGCAATAAATAAAAATAAGCATTAAAATTCCCTGAACCCGAAAGGAGAGTATAAGTTAACGACTTCTGTACAGTGTTATGACCTCTAGCAAGTGGCTCGATCTACCAATTCTGGGGTTTGATAATATGGAAATCAAAATGCAAGAGCTGGGATACAGGAGATCTTTACACTACCAAATAGGGGGCAGAGCCTACTGCAATTTGGGGTTTGGATTTTTTAAGCGATAAATGTAGAAAATTACAATAAATAAAGATAAGCATTAAAATCCCTAAAGCCGAAAAGAGGGAGTGAGTTAACGACTTCTATACAGTGTTATGACCTCCAGCAGGTGGCTCAACCCATCAATTCTGGAGTTTGATAATACGGAAATCAAAATACAAGAGATAGAATACATGAGATCTTTACACCATCAAGCAGAGGCAAAGCCTACCGTAATTTGGGTTTCGGATCTTTGAAGCAATAACTGCAAAAAATTACAATAAATACAATATGTGGATACGAAAACATACGAATACGACATGGCATAATCGAAATTTAAATCAATCCATTTAGGTAACGAAATTCTCAAAGATTTTGATGGTTAGAATCATTACTTGATCTGACGAATTTGATTGCCAAATTCGGACCTTGTATCACCTTATAAATCAAGATTGCGGCTCAAATGACAGGGGCGAACTCATGACTTGTGTTGATCGATAGAGAAATTTGTGATGGTAACACTTAATTTTGAACTCTCACTATTTTCAAGATTCTTTTTTGGAAAAGAATTTTCTCTCTCTCTTTTTAGTTGTTTCTTTCTCTCAAATTTTTGTTCAATCTCCCAAAACCCTCTCAAATATCCACAATTTTCTCTATAAAAAAAAATCATTCTCTTCCAAGCTCCATTCTTTCTCTTTTTATAGCTTGTCTCCCATCTTAATTTCTCCACTAACTCTTCTTCATTTCTATGTTCCTTTCTCTATTCTCATCTTGTTTTTTTCCATCTATTCTTCAGTATCTTCTCTTCTTAATTCTTATCTTATTTTCTTTATCTTCCATTCTTCATCAACTCTTCTAATTTCTCCACTAACTTACCTCTTAGTTATTTGCAAAATAGTCCCTCAAGTTTAAAATATTTACATTCTAGTCCTTAAAGTCTTAAATATTTGCAATTCAGTCCCTAAAAAAATATTTCTTTAAATCCAAGCCTCCATAAAATTTTCAATGCATTTTCCCCATGCTTAGTCCAATCGCCCATCAATTTAAGCTCATATCCTCCGTCACAAACAGAATGAGATGCATGAATAAATAAGAACAATGATTTAATTATTTTTGGCAAAAACTAAAATTAGTTCTATTTTTTTTTTGAAAAATAATTAAAAAGATTAGTCAAAATTTGGATGTCAATAGTTACTAAGGTTGAACATGAGAAGAGAAGTGTCTAATGTTAAACAAAATAGCCACAGGTAGAATGTGAAAATAGCGGAGGACAAGCCGTACATCATCCTCATAGGACAAGCGAAGAAGACAACTGAGGTCGCGTGGGACGACCACAACAACATCATGCAGAGCCCTTCACAACTCTGGCTGATAACATCATCGCTAAAGCATCAGTTTCAGGGTAAGAAAACATAATTAAATTTTTTTTTTTGGGTAAAGAAACATAATTAATTATTGATCTTGCAGAAGAAAGATTATTGGACAAAATAAATAGGGTATCACTAGAGTCTGGATGCCGGTTTTTTCAATACATTTCTCACACATATCGCATACCCAGCGGTGATTGCATAATTTGCTTTGACTTAAATAAAAATTTGAACCATATGCCAACTTATTTCCAAAAGTTTGGTCGCAGAATTCTTATAACAATCCAGTTAATTAGGAAAACCCGAGGGTTTCGGCAATCGCAGCTAGGCTTTAAGGTACAAGAATGTGTTCCACAGGTCTGGTACGACCAAGGAAGACATTATTTCAAGCGCTGCACGGTCCAAGGCGCTGTTTAATAGAGTAAGTAGCATGTTTGTTCTTTTTTGCCAGAAAAATTATCGAAAAAAAATTATAAATCAATTGCAATTATGCCAATTCATTCTTAATTTTTTTTTATCGATTTAGTCCTAAATATTTTTCAATTGTGTCAATTAGTCCATCCGGAGAATTTTGTCTAGTCAACTGTGAGATGGACGCTAGCCAGCTGGTGACGTAATATTTTATTTTATTTTATTTTTTGAATTTTTATTTTTATTTTCTTTTACTTTTCTTTCCTAGCCCACCCAAATATGCACTATCTCCTCTTTCTCCCTCCCTCCTCCTCTTCTTCTTCGTGAGTTTCCATGGCGTCCTTCTCTTATCCTTCCATCTTCATCCTCTAGAGGAATGGTGGGCCTAGCCAGGGGCTTACCACACCAAGTGTCGATGGTTGGGCAAGGTTCGCCTCGCTAGCCCAGATTTGGAGAGTTCGAGCCTCGCCTAGTCATGGCGAGGCTCGATGTCGCCGTCGCCATGCGAGGTTCGACAAGGCAAGAGGAGCACTGCAATTGAAGAAGAAGGTAAGATTGACGTTGGTGGAGTTGTAACCGAGCGAGAGGGAGTCAATCATGAGGCTAGGGTTCCGTCGGGGGTAGTTGACTTTAGTAACAGAGTAGGTGTCCCCCGAAAGAGAGAGGATCGAGTAATCAAAGCCATCGAAGCAGCTATGGCCAAGGCTTGGGTAGCCACAGTGCACGGAGGCGTTGCTGACGGTACATGGATGCTCACGAATAAGAAGCAGAGGAGAGAGAGTGCAGATTTGAGTGGGCTGGGAAGGGGAAGTTAAAAAACAAACAAATAAATAAATAAAATACAAATTTAAATAAAAATTCAAAAAAAATTAAAAAACTTATTAAAATATTATGCCATTGGCCAACCGACGTCCATGTCAACGTCGATAGGCCAAAATTCGCCAGATAGACTAAATTAATGCAATTACAAAAGGTTTAGAACTGAATCGGCAAAAATAATAATAATAATAATTTTAGGATTTTTTTTTTGTAAATTTCTCAGTTTTTGTCTTGTGTATAAACCAAAAAATCTTAGTATTTCTTTACCAAAAAAAAAAAAATCTTAGTAGAATCTCTTAATTCCGTGCCTTGCAATATGAGGTTGCTTCTGAGACGATCAATTACCTCGTAAGTGGACTGACCACCACTGAAGATTGGATGATTTTCGTTTCGGGTGACTTATATATTTTCTTTTCCTATTTTTACAATTTAAAAAAAATTACTTGTTATAGCTCTTATTTGCTCTCGCAATTGGACTTTAATTTAGGGTAAAGTCCTAAAGAATTTTTAAATATGTGGAAATATTGACATATCTACACTCACTTAACTTATCGTTATGCTATTCATTTTGCAGAATTGTGCAATATCAGTTATGCTATTCATTTTGCAGAATTGTGCAATATCAGTGCTTGGAGGAGACCTAGGGACTAGAGTGACCGGATTCATCACGGCGCGAGGAAGGAACAACCCAAGCGATGCAAATGGGATCGTGTTCAAGGAGTGCGATGTGTTCGGCTCCGGCTCAGCCTTGTTGGGAAGGGCGTGGAGAGCGTTCGCGAGAGTCGTCTTCCACAGCTCCAATTTCACCGACGTCGTGAATCCTCAAGGCTGGAGCGGATGGAATTTTTCCGGACAAGAGTGTGTTCTTTACCCACTGTGCTCTTTTAGCTAATCCAACTTGAAAATATACATAAAGAGATAAATTTGATCATGATCCTTATACGCTTCAAACTGTTACAATGTATGTTAACATTGACTAGGAGGCACACAATATAGAATTTGTGCATAACATTTTTTAGTTTCAGATAACAATTTAGATTTTTGGCAAGATGATTAAAAAAAAATTGGTTTTCTCTTTTTATAAGCGAAAACAAAAATCACAAGATCCATCAAGCCCGGACAAAATTAGCGAAATTCAAATCATACTTATGGACATAGCAGGCCAAAGCGAGTCAATTTTTTGACCCCATTGATCGAGATTATTTATGTAGATATTTGTACTTGTAATATTACCTATGAATTAATGACACTTTCTAAGGGTCTACGTGTCGTGCCAGATACTTTCCAACATGCGACCAACTTGTGTTCGACGCTGCAGACACGCCAGCGACACGCAAGTTTAGCATCCCGACATGCCATTTTTCATAAGGTCATATACTCAGACATTCCAAAATTGATATACTCAACCAGCTTAAAAAAAGAAAAAAAAGTAATCGTGATACAACAAAAAAAGAAGAACAAAAAACTCACTGATGGTATAATTTATCATGTATATATAAAAATATACATTTAATATATAACACGTCTCAATGTGTCAAAATTCTCAATTTTTTTTATGATGATTGTCGGCATGTCATTTTGTGTGTCAGTGCTACTTGACTATTACTTTTTCCTATTTAGTGCAGAGAGATCATAATATTGACATCAGTTCGGAATTTATCTTCACCCTATTTCAGTTTCTCTTGTATGTTTACTATTACCCTCTTAGTACTAGCTAGTTTTCTCTGTTTTAACCTTTACAGAATACGGGTGCTACAGACCCGGGTCAGATACTTCTCTCCGTGTGAGCTGGGAGAAGAAGCTGAACCCGGCAACGATCAACCAGTTGAGCAGCATGAGTTTTATCAACACCAAAGTCAACCTCTCTGATACGTCGTAATGTATGTGGATTACCTTCTGTTATTCCCTTTTCCATCACGGAAATGTGTGAATTAGTTCATTGGATCATTGGCATGTAGTTCCGTCCAGTCTTTTGGTGTATTCATCTTTCTATTCTTCAAATTCTTTTACCCATTTACATGTGCCAAAGTGATTTTGTTTCTGTTCCTCTTTTCGCTGAGTCAAAGGATTTGTTCTAGACTGTGAAAACGGCATACCAGAGAGGGAATGTCACGGAACCAAGGCTTATTGACTAAAAATCCTTTTACTTCCCTATGTGGTCATGTTCCGTGGAACAGATTAGAAACAAAATAAAAACCAATGTCATGCAACATCGACCCAGACTACTGAAGATTTAACAGTAGCTTGAAGAACTAACAAGTACTGAGGACAGTTGTATCTTCGAGGATCAATATAAACTGCACAACATCGACCCATGACCATCCAGGCCATCCTATGACAAATGAAAACAAATATTAAGTCTCGAAATTACCACAGATCTCTTACCGGATTGCACAGCTTTGTTCTGCCATGATCCATGACCATTAGGCTTTGGCCCCCAAAATAAGTCACTCATAATAAGGCTTCTTAAAGTTATATCATACCCATGAATTGTATGAAATTGCTAACGTTTGCATCCCAATAGCCATTGTCATCTGAGCTGACCTCCTGCGGAATAAACGCGAAAGATTGTCAAACTATATATATTCCATACTGTTCATGAAAAATTAAAACCAACGGACTGAAAAAAAAAACATATGAAAATAGCAACATAAAATTGTAGCTTCCAATTCCTACATCACAGGACAGACCACATAGACCCCAAAAACACAGTTTGCAGTCTGCTATAGGTTTCATTGGATACAACCATCTTCTCAGCACTTACAGTTTAGAATTTCTTCTGAATATCGTCAGTAAAATATTCAATTGCAGTCTCATTATTGGCACATTTTTTTTCCCTGATGTACTGCATCCTTCACAGAACTCGAATAAATCCGACGGATTTGTTCCTGGAGGGGTTCCAAGTAAATGAAATTTTCAAGCAGAAGCCTATGAGAACTCAGAACATCATCAGTATAATTCATGGACAAAATTACATGGGGAAGTGCAATGATCAAACTATGCAACGTGAGAATCAACTAAAGCAGCAGCTGAATATAATATCTGTGCAGCAAATGAAGATAGCTATGTTACACGGAGACTCTCCGGAGGCCTCCCTGTTGTGTTGTGTTGTGCCGTGCTGTGCCGTGTTGGACACTCTCCGTCAATCTCCAACATGCGACCAACAAGTGGTCAGTGCTCTAGACACACTAGCAACGTGCGAGTCCAGCATTCCAACGCACCATTTCAACATGCACAGGATTAATTTTAAACATTGTCAATAAATCATAGGTCAAAATGTAAATCTATAATATATATATATATATATATATACTTAAGTCATATATCTAGCCATCCCAAAATTAATATACTCAGCCAGCCCCAAAAAATTTAGTCATGAATTCCTAATAGGAGTAAAAACTCACCACTAATATTTTATATATACATGATAATTATATTAAAAATATATATATTTAATATATAACGTGTTTCAACATGTTGAAATTTTTTATTTTTTGAGAAATCACGTGTCTGCGTGTCGTGTCGTGTCGTGTCTCATGTGTCGTGTCGCGTCTCGTGTTGCATTGGTACAACATAGGAAGATAGTCACATGATAGTCCTCTCATAATGGATGCATGGCATGTAGAGACAGTTCATTACCTCCGAGCACGAAGACAGTCCACAGATAGCTTATAATAGAATAGAGAAGCATCAGCAGCATTAGGTTGGATGTACCATGATACGAGACAAACTTTTTCACCAGGTACCCTTACATCAGGTAAGTAACTGAAGTTTGAAACAATCGAAGACATCTTCGATAAAGCCTCATGTACAATTTAAAGTTCTGCATAATTGAAAGGCAGTGTTACGACCAGAAAAAGGTTCCTGTATAGGAGCTGTGTTCAAGCTCAAAGACCAGAATTGATTGAAGTAAACTGCAAAAAGTATGGAAGTTACTTTTTCCTGCTTGTCGAGTGCCAACATCTTCGGGTTTTGGGAAAAATTTCAGACCACAAAGTATCAGCCATAATCCAGGAGAAGCTTGTTCTTTTGCCAAATTCGAAATCTCAAGCAGATGCTTGATCAGTGAATCCTCTAATGGCTCATACAATTCAGAGAGTGTTTCCCAGGATTAATTGGCTTGCAGGAATTTCAGTTAATGACCATGTCAGAACCCATCTCCATTATGCGCAAAGTGGGAATCCAGCAGCTGATTTTAAATCCAACGATTATTTGCATCCAAGAAACAAGGGAGTTACAAAGAAAAACATAAAAAACAACTACTAGAAGGAAATAAGTAGGTGAACACAAATTGACCCAGAGATAGAGAATTATGAAACCATATTATCTGTTCCCTCAATTATGACAGATAATTCCAATCTAGATACCAGAAAGACTGCAGCTTAATAGCCTTTAGATGTAGGGAAGCAAAAGGAAACATCTGGTGAAGGAACATCCAGAACGTCCAGAATGAGCATAAACAAATAGAAAGAATCACAAACATTTTGACATAACAGAACATTTTGTAATTTATACTGGAAACTTAGCTTGGCCAAAAAAGAACATGTGATGGTTAAAATCAGAAGGTTTTGCAGAAACATTAATATTTTCCACATGTAGGACAGCTCCAGCTATTGGCCAATCTATTAAATAAAACTCATCACCCCCATGTTGTATAATACAGTCATAAAAGTTACAAGAACAACTAGGATGCTGATTGCAATTCTCCAACCTGTCATTTCGTTTCTCGACCCACACTTCCATCCGTAAAGGAATCTGATTTCCTGCATAGATAAGATCATGTGGAAGATCAACTTTCACTTTGGTAGATTGGTCTTAGGATGTAACTACTGAAAATTAGTAAAATATGGAGCAAATGCAGGGAGATTAATTGACGGAGTATGCTACATAGACTTTGAAAAGGAAGTGGAGGCACAAACAAAAGAGCTAATTGTTTGTAGCCAGATTGCAGCAAAGAAGAAAATGAAACAAATATTGGAAAGCACCATTCTGAAGAAGAACAATCTCATGACTTGAGCAAAAGACGCAATAGCTCCAAGAAGTCAAGTATACCTCAAGCACAATAACCCAAAAGGTTGCTCCTGACAGTCCCCGACAACAAAGGCATATGAAATTGGAAACTCGTCATAATATGATTGATGCATTTCATTGAATTTACAAATATAGCTATACTTGGACGGAAACTTATATAACATAATAGGAAGTACAGAAGCGGACAAGCACCATAAAGCCAGAATAGCTAAAATTGGCAGCAAACTTCTCATTTAAATTCAAATTTCAGGGGAAAAAACAAACGGATCTAGGAGAATATATCAATTTCGCAAAATTTGATGTAGTCACAAAACAAACCTCCGATGCACCAGAAATCAGGAAAAGGAGAAGATTATTATGCCTTCCCCAAAGACCATAACAAAATAGTATCCCTAGTGCATTGGGGGTAAACATAGCAGATACCAATAAGCAAGGAAATGAATGTTCCATAAGGATCTCATTGACAAACAGAAAAAACATATATGCACCATCCACATATGATGACATGCATTAAAATCACCTGCATGAGGTCTAGAAATTATCATCTGGTACAAATCCCTTCTGCAGCATTTCATCATGGAACCGAAATGCTTCCTTCAAGTCATCCTTACTAACATGGCCGTTTATCAACGCCGAATATATAGCTCTATCAGGATTCACACCTCTGTTAATCATCCTTCTCAATACCAGCTCAGCTTCTTGCATCCGGCCTTGCCTACAGAAACCACCCAAAATGACATTGTACGTAAATACATCAGGCAACAGGCCCATGTTCTCCATTTTATTGATCAGTTCAGCGGCTTTATCCATGTCCTCTTTTCTCACAAATCCATTGATCAAAGTGTTGAAAGTAATGCTATCTGGAAGAATTCCTTTTGCAACCATTTTGCCGAAGAACTCATCTGCCTTGGATACATCTCCAGACCGGCAAAAACCTTTTAATATAGTGTTGCAACCAATGAGACTAGGTCGAATACCCCTCTTAACCATCTCATTCCATAATCTCAAAGCCTCAGCAATAGCTCCCGTGCTACAGAAACCATTTATTAGAATGTTGTATGAAATGTGGTTTGGACTTATGCCACTGTTGATCATGTCGTCCCATAGTTGATGAGCCTTCTCCATGTCACCCGCCTTGCAGAAACCATCAATCATTGTATTGTATGCCACAATGTCAGGTTTTAGGTTTCTTCGAGACATTGTCTCGAACAAGCTCATTGCTTTGTTCATATTCCCATCCTTACAGTGCCCATTAATTAGTGTAGTGAATGTACAAAAATCAGGAAACACGCCCCTTTCTTCCATCTCCTGAAAGAGCCGATCTGCCTCCACAAGCATATTGTCTTTGCACAAACCGTTCAATATAGTATTAAATGTAACTACATCCACGAAGCAGCCTTGCTCCAGCATTTCATCCCGCAACCTCAAAGCCTCTGAGACTAAGCCATTTTTACAGTACCAATCAATGAGGATGGTATAAATTACACTATCCGGCACCAAGCCAGCACTTTTCATGTGCCTAAAGTACATTAAAGCCCGGTGAAGATTGTGACTTCTCAAAAGCACCCCAATGATTGAACTATAGCTAACTAAATCAGGAACCACACCTCGCAGTGGCATTTCTTCGAAAATCTTTTCAGCCTCCACAGCATTACCTTTTCTACCAATCTCAACAAGCAGGGTATTAAAACTGGTATTGTCAGGGCTCACACCTTTTTCTGACATCTCATCCAGAATTTCTCTAGCTCTAGTGTATTCTCCATTTCTACAGAATCCATTGACAAGGGCATTATATGTGTATAGGCTTGGTTTCATGCCCTTCTCCAACATTGAATTCACCAACTCCAAAGCTTCCTTCACTAGTCCCTCCCTACAACGAGCATTAATAAGAGTATTATAAGTGACAATATCTGGGAAAACACCCTTCTCCTCCAAGTCCAGTAGAAATGATTTAACCTCGTCCCTCTTACCATCTTTACACAATGCATTCACCATTATGTTAAGAGTGTAGACATCCACTTGAACACCGCTTCCAACGACTTCAACATAAACTTCCCATGCCAGATCAACCCACCCCGCTTTCACAAGCCCGCCGAGGAGACCATTACAAGCACCGATAAGAACACGAATTCCTTTACTACTCAACAACCGAAAAGCCTCGGCTCCTTCTCTCAACTTCCTAGCTTGCACGTAAGTCCTGATCAACAAACTAAACACCGCGCAACTCGACCCACCGTCACGGGAAGCATCGATCAAAGAATCGACAATCTCCGGACGCGAGACGCCACTCTTCCTAACCATCCTGAGAATCAAACCCTGCGCATCCGACGACCTCCTGCCGCGAACCAACACGTGGACCATCGCGCTCAAAGACTTGGGCGAGTGCTTGAAACCAGGGTGGTTGAGCAAAACTAAGTCGACAAACTTCAGGGCCAAGTGGAGATTATCGCGGTACCGTCGAAGGACCTCGACCACGGTCGAAGGGTTCAAGCGAGACAAGTAGTTTCGAGGGTCCCTGATGTTACCTTGCTTTAGGCTGAGGAGAATCTTCTCCGCCGGGAGAGAGTCCGACATGGAGGTCGAGGGAGCTGACTGCTCCGAGGTAGCGGGGGCTAGCTCGGAGGGTTGGAGGGTTGAGATGCCGTGGATGAGGCATGGGTTCGGTCGAGGGAGGCTATCTCGTCGTAGAAGGTAGTGGTTGTTCGGCGGTTTGCCGAGGAGCGGCCGTCGAATGGGCATTGGTACGTCGCAGCCGGTGGGTTTGAGAGAGAGAGAGAGAGAGGCGAATCGTGGGCAAGTTTCACTGATTCGGACTCGGGTTAGCGGGGAGGACCGACAACCCGAGAGCAATCCAATTTCTCCCTCATTTTAATTTAATTTATTTTGACATTTCTTTTCCTGTTCTCTCTTTCCATCAGTAATTGAGAAGTTTTTCTAACTTTGAGGAATTACGGAAAAACTGTATACCATATCTACAATAGCAGCAATTTTTTCGCGGGGACAGGCACACTAGAAACCTTAAAATTTATCACGAAAGTATAATTGAATCTTAAAATTTTTAAAAAGTGCAATCAAAGAACTTAATTTCATTAATTTGATAAGTTTTAGAACTTGATTGCATTTTTTTAAAGTTTTAGAACTCGATTGCACTTTTCGATAAGTTCTAGGACTTAAATGAACTTTTTGAAAAATTTTAGGACTTAATTACACTTTTTTGATAAAATTTAGGACTTTCCATGCATTTGTTCTTTTTTTTTTCTCACAATAATGCCATGAGTTTTTTCATTGCTTGAATTATTGGTTAGAAGGTCAGAAGAAAATTTTATGTTTTTTTTTCTTGTTTTATTATGTCGTTGCGTGCATATAAATAATCGGATTGACAAATATCTAAACGAGGAACAAATGTGCTAGACAGATTTCAGAAAAATCCAAAAGACTTAGTGTAAAGTAGAGGTGTGCAACTGGACCGAATTTACCTGAAAATCAAACCTATTGAGTGAAAGAGCTCTCTAACTAGATGAAATGAAAAAGGAAGGGAAAAAAAATTAGAATAATCAAGAATACAGAGATTTACGTGGTTCGGAAAAAATCCACCTACATCCACAAGAGAGAGAGAGAGGATTTCTTGTTTTTGAGCGTAAAGAGATACAAGCTATAATGTTGAATAAAAAGATCCTCAGATTTGTATCCCTTATTATGAATATATCTTGTGGATGCCATTCACTTCATCTTCTTGTGGATTCAATAGATGGACTCTTAGTTTCTCTACACATATTAAATGCTTTGTTGATCCAATTCATGTATCAGCTCTCCTATAAATAGTGGATTGTATAAAGCATTTGGAAGTTCGCTGAAAAGCAATAAAAGAGTTCTCCTGTTCCCCCTTATTGTTTTTGTTTAGCTTCCGTTCTCTCCTCGTTTACAACATCCCTAAAGATCTTATTAGTTTAAGAAACTAACTAATAAATCTTTAGTGAATATCTCTCAAATATTTAGAAAAATCGTGGTATATCTCCAAGCCTTCCTTGACTTCATGAAGTTCAAAACAACGTCAACAAATCTTCACCTTTGCTTAATAAACCACAAGCCTCCATTTGAACCAAGAAAACAAATATATATATATCCACCATACCTTCACAAAGATATGCCCACACCTACACTGGTGCAGCCTCCACCAACTTCAATGATGAGTGAGAGAAATCACGTCCCCATAGAACTTGAATTTCTTTGTATCCGCGGGGTTATCTTTAGTATGGATTTTGTTCATAACAATGCTACCATTCTTCACAAATTCTTGAATCTTGTGGTACCAAACTTCAATTGTTTCATTCCAGAAGGAAACACTTGATTCTTCGCGAGACATATTGTAATTTGGCTATCGCATATAGTGTAGCACTTCCTTGCTCTAAACCCAACTCCGTGACCAAACCAATCAGCCATATTCCCTCCTTCGCAGCCTCAATTGCTACCATATACTTAGCTTCAGTTGTAGACAATGCTATAGTAGACTGAAGCATTGCCCTCCATGAGATAGCTTCACCTCCAAGAGTAAAAACGTATCCAAATCACCAGCGAAGTTTGAATTGACATAACATGTTAAATCGCCTCCCTTTGAAGTGGACATCAAACCCATTCCGGTAGTTCTAGCTAAGTAATAAAAGATCCACTTAATAGCTTCCCAATGCTCCTTGCCTAGATTGCTCATGTATTATTGACACCTAAATCTTGATTTCCCTTTTTCAGTCTATTTTACATAAAATAAAATGAGAATTAGTTTTAATTCTCACAAAAAAATTTATTATTATTTTTCTAATGCATAACATATTTAATTTTTCGTGCTTTGCATTTATAATTTATTGGATCAGCGATAGGCGGACTGGACTAATCTAGCATGGATTGGAAATGTGGCTGAGCCCATTGTATCTCTTTCATGGCCGAATCCGCAAGGTGAGAAAATATAAATAAGAACGATATGGCCAAATCTCGATAAACATACAAGATATATTGAGGTCGTTCACGATCATAACAGCTGGACATATTTTCGGATGATCAAGGGCAATATATTTGCACGTGTCCATGAGCAGAAAGAAAATGAATGAAAACAAGAAAGTAAAAGGAAATTAAAAGATCCTTAAAATCTCATTCTCGTGTATCTTGCTCTGCAATGCACAGAGGAAAAGGAATAAAAAAGGAAATAGCAGGGGCAAGGATCCGGACAAGAAAAGAAAGGACATCAACGTCCCCGTATGACATAATCCTCACAACCTCTCACATGCTCCTATAAATATTTGACTTTGCACTGAGGCGGGGGCAATATAATTTTACACACACGGCCATGAAAATTGAGAGAATCACCATTGGGCCGAGACTCTTCCACCGAAGTCCTGCTTTCTTTGCCCGTATTGTTTTTTTTTTTGGCTGCCGTCCACTGATTCCTCTACTGCCTGTGCGCGATTTCCAACCTTTGCTTGTGCCATTGCTCCTGCTCCTGACAGAAGAACTTTGTTGCAGCAAGAACTGTCCTTTTGAGCCACTGCCTTCACCGCAAGTTTGAGCTGTTTCAATCTACCTGAGGTGTTGACTTTCACTTTTGGCATGTTCACTGTCCACAAGTGCCAGCAAACCAAACCCAGTGGAATTGGTGGACTGTTTTGACGTCCCTCAAGCTGTGAGAGTAGCTGGTGCATGCCTCAATGTGTCCTTCTCAAGTCGTGCGAGTCCCATCCGAAGATCCGTAACTGAGCTCTAATTGTTTGGTCCAAGAATAAGTGCAGCCGTGCGTGCAGACCATCCCGAGCCTCCCACAAGTCCAGCCATGCATGCAGATCATCTCGGGCTAATCCAAAGAGTTGAAACTTGATCATCAAGCTTGGCGTGAAAATCAAAATTCGAAAGGAAAATCTTGCAATTTAGGTAAATTACCTAACTTGAATTATTCAAAATGTTTCAATGCAATAAACTGATTGATTGAATTTGCATATCTAAAAAATCATGTTGCAAGATTGAGATATTCACTTACCTTAATCTGATTATTTCTTGCAATATATCTTGATTGCCTAGTTTGAAAGATTGCACGTCAAGATTGAACATTGAATGATTTTTTTTAATCTTGCAAGTATATTTTTTTCTTGAATTGGAAAGATTGTGATTCGATGTGACTATTCTTATAGATATTTTGTAATATTTTCATGATAATTTTAAAATCTTATGAAGATACTTAAAGATATCCAAAATATTTCAAAATGTGAGTGATTGGGAAAATTTCCTAATCCACAGCTACATACATGGAAATAAGTCTATTTATCAAGCTTTAGATAGAATTATTTCTATAGCGGGTATTTTGAATTTTAGGGTTGATCCATCAGGCTTTAGATTGAAACTTAATTCGAAAGAAGTAGTGGTAATTATCTTTTAATTTTTAGAACTTGAATTTTAAATTTCATTCATAAAAAAATACAAAAGAAAAACATAAAAAGAAATCCTAAAAAAATTACACCTTTGAACTTCAAGGGAGAATTAATCAAAATTGTCAAATTGAAGATTTTCATAAAATCGCTACCAAAAGGGTATTAATAGAAATATTGGCGTAATCAAGTCCCGAACTTAAAATCTTTGGTTCATAGAAATAGAATAGTTCTTCCACTATTTTATTTAGATTTCTAATCGACCTACCATAAATGATTAGTGGCGACTCCGATTAAAAATCTTTTGCAATTAAATATTGAACTTAAGTTGCGAATTAATAGAGCTTAGGAGAGTTCGAACTAGGTTAGTTAATTCACTTAATTAACTTGGTAATCTATTAACCTAAGAATAGGAAAATTTGAATTTTTAGGTCGCGACATGTATTGGCTGACAAGATTCATTGCATGACCAAATCTAGTTTGCTACAAACCATAGCATACATGAGGCTCCCTATTGCACTGGCATAGGGCACTCGAGATATCTTTACAACCTCGTCATGTGAACTAGGGCATTGTTTCTCAAATAATGTGAAGTGATTTGCTAAAGGTGTACAAACCAATTTGTCTTTTCCCATGTTGAACCACTCCAAGATCTTCTCAATAGACTTTTTCTACTTTACCCAAAGCTTACTTGCACGTCGATCTCAAAAGATTTCCATGCCAAGGATCCTTTTTTCAGCACCAAGATCCTTCATTTCAAACTCGTTGTTTAACTGAAACTTTGTTGAAATGATGTCTCTTATTTTTCTTGCAGTAATCAACATATCATCAACATAGAGCACCAATAGAATAAGCAACTTATCATCTAATACTTTGTATTAGACATAAGAATTATGCATACTCCTCATGTAGCCAATATAAAGCATAAAAGAATAAAACATTTTATTCCACTGCCTCAGAGATTGCTTCAAACCGTAAAGTGATCTCTTGAGCAAACAAACATAGTTCCCTTTCCCTTCCATCTTGAAAGCATTCATGTTGCTCCATGTAAATTTTCTCCTCAAAGTCATTACGAAGGAATGTTGTTTCACAATTAGCTGCTATAGCTCTAAGTTTTACATGGCCACCATAGCCAGTAAAACATGAATTGACGTGTGCTTCACAGCCAGGGAAAATATTTCGTCATAATCGATCTCCTCTTTCTATGCATAGCCCTTACCAACAAGTCTGACTTTGTATCTCTCTTGCTCTTTGTCCTCTGTTGCTTCCTTTTTTCGAAGAACCCATTTGCAATCAATGACTTTTTGATCCTTGGGCTTCTTCACAAGTTTCTACATCTCATTCTTTTATAATGACTCCCTCTCCTCCATCATTGCAATCATCACTTTTCTTTGTGATCACTTTTCAAATCTTCATGATAGGAACTTGGATCGCCGAAGCCTACGATAAGAGCATAAGCAACCATGTCCTCAAAACCATACTTCTCCGGTGCTTTGAGAGTGTGCCTTCCTCGACCTGTCGCAATAGTGCGTGGAACTTCTATCGTTTCTTTAACTTCCAGAGCTTTATCAAATGACTCGTCATTCTTTGTAGATTCTCTAGCTTCAACCTCCACCTTAACGACATATTTATTACTCTCCTCTTGAGTAGCCGTATATGGTACGCAGCTTGACTTCAACATTGTAGATTCATCAAACACAACATCCTTGCTCGTCAAAACTTTCTTCTCACTCATAATTTGTAGCATTTCACTCATTTTTCGTAATTGAAAATTATGCACTATTTTGACTTTAGATCCAACTTCAAGTGCTTCGAACTTTGCACAAGTACAAAAGTAGGACAATATAATATTCTTGAATTAGAATAATCGACATTTTTACTAGTCCATCTTATTTAGGAATTTTGCAGTCAATTGCAATTGATAGAGACCGATTCACAAGAACTTCATGCTCCAAGCTCTCTCTAATAAGATCTGATTCATCCTTTCCGCTATGCCATTCTATTGGAGCGCATCTAAAATTGTGAAATGACATCAATCCCTTTGTTCTTGCAAAACTCCATGAATTGTGTTGATTTGTACTCTCCTTCATTATCTGATCTCGAGCACTTAAGCTTCTTCCCCGTTGAAGTCTCAACTTCAGCTTTCCATTCTTTGAACTTGTCAAAGACCTCACTTTTGTGTCGCATGAAATAGACCTAAACTTTTCAAGAGAAATCGTCAATGAATGTCACGAAGTATTTCTTCATGCCTTTTGATTTTACTAATGAAGGACCCCATACATCTATGTGCACATACTCAAGCACACATGAAGGAAACTCATTCCTTAGAAATCGCAGCGGAAGATCAAGTCCAGAATAGTTGATACATTGATCAAAAGTTACGTCACAAGATTTGGAGCGTACCTTTTGGTTTTCACAGATTAAGAGTCGGCCTTGCAGATTCGAGAACCCTTGGAGTATCGTCCGTTCTATGTTGTTCGCTTCATTGACAGAGAGAAAAACTGACGATAGTTCTATTGGAGAGATTATCGTTCAACTTGAAAAGATACATATCTTTCCAATGTATTTCAAAAACCCACGATAACTGCTCAGTGGCGGTTATCTTTAGTGGGCATGGGGTGTGGTTCCCTACATGGGCGTCCATGCTAAACCCCATGCACCCTAACATCTCCCACTCGCACATGTAGGGCAAAATAGCTCCCACTTGCCCACAGAAGACTAATAACTCCCGCTCACCCACGGAGGGTTAAACATGATTTTCTCTTCTCTGCAAAGTTCATATTGACAAATAATCCGTGCGACCAGCATACATTGAGAACTCGTTGCTATACATCTGTTAGGAGTATATAACAGCTCAACATTGGACATGATCATCAATAGATTTTTGTATGCTGTACCCTAGATCGATTAGTCACATTCACATATCCCTCTCTTGATCTCTTTTAAATATGATGCGTTATATTCACAATTATGATTACACAAAATAATCATAACTGACCGGTCTATGAATATAAATCTATAACGTGACGTAAAACTCCAAATCGATCTTCCTCTCCCATTAAATCTCTCAATTTCAATCTAGCTCGCTTTTCTAGAAATGTCCCTTTAGATCGAATCAATCTCATGACCATAGGCAACACTCTAAGATAGCGACGCTAAATAGAAATCTCAAGAATAACGAAGAGTCGTGAGGGCACCCATTAAGGAACACTTATCCTCGAGAGTCTCACACAGCTTATAAAGTTGAGATCTTAAACTTTTGCCAACTCTCATTGGTCGAATTTCTACATACGTAATATGAAATACGTATTATGGTATTCTCTCCTTCCCTATGGAGCGTATGTTTAATCATCTTAATATCATACAGATGATAGTCTAGACACATTTAATGTCTAACCTAAGTTCACGTAAATACTTTACTCAAAAGTATCAATCAGAACTCACATCTGGCAATGAAGACAGATAAAGTGAAACATGTGGGTTATTTCACTTTCGGACATAATGAATATTAAGTTATCATCTTAACATTATGTTAAGGCAACATTTATATTCTAAGTTTGAGCTCTCAATTATCACTTAGATAATGAACTTAAAATTTGTCTCATCTCTATTTATCACGCAGAAAATAGAGGCGATTACCCCTGTGAGTAGGCCAATCTCTTATCTGTCCGACATACCATCTCAATATAAAGCACCAAACTTTAACATCCATAAATATTAAAAAACAATTCATAGGCAATAATCTCAAACTTCATTAATAGTGAACAATCAGGGAAATTAAAATATCCAGCAGATCACATTCTATGCAATCCAAGAGATTTCACATGACTATGAAAAACATTTCTAGGAATCGGTTTCGTCAGTGAATCTGCTAACATTCTATGCGTAGATATATACTATACATTCACATTTTTTCGTGCAACTACATCCTTAACGTAGTTATACTTAATGTCTATGTGTTTGGTCTTACAATGAAACTTGGGACTTTTGGTGTAAGCTATCGCTGCTTGGCTATTACAGTATACCAAAATTGGATTTGCAGCATCGCCAGTAACACCTAAATGTTCCAACAATCTCTTAAGCCAGACATCCTCCTGCGCTGCTGCTGACAAAGCCACGAACTCGGTTTCCATGGTAGATAAGGCTATGCAATTCTATTTCTTATTGCTCCACGATATGGCGTCATTATTCAGTAAGAACACATTTCCAGAGATAGATTTTCTCTCATCTAAATCTCCTCCCCAATCAGCATCAGTGTAGCCCTCAAAATGCAGATCACTTCCTTGATAACTCAATGCATAGTCAGTAGTAGCTTTCAGATATCTCATGATTCTCTTGACAGCAGCCCAATGTGCTGGACCTAGATTGGATTGGTATCTGCTCATCAATCCAACTGCATAACAAATATCAGGTCTAGTACACATCGTAGCGTACATTAAGCTTCCAATGGCACTGCATAAGGAACACTTTTCATTCTTTCTTGTTCTTGTGGAGTCTTAGGACACATTCTGCGGCTCAGACCTTCACCTTTTGCAATAGGAGTATCAATGGGTCTACAGTCTTGCATACGAAATCGCTTAAGGACTTTATTTATGTATGTCTCTTATGAAAGAGATAACAACCTTTTCGAACGATCTCTCAAGATCATAACTCCAAGAATATACTTAACTTCACCTATATCTTTCATTTCGAAATTAGAAGATAGCCAACTTTTGATTGTCTTGGCAAACTTCATATTGCTTCCAACAATAAGTATATCATCAACGTATAATGATAAGATCACAAAATGACCTTCGGATTTCTTGATATATATGCAATTATCTTCATGAATCATCTCAAATCATATGCCATTACGGTATTATGAAAGCGTATATACCATTGTTTTGAAGACTACTTAAGGCAATATATCGATTTCAAAAGTTGACATACTTTATATTCTTGGCCTTTAGTGACAAACCCAACGGGTTGTTCCATGTAAATTTCTTCTTCTAATTCTCCATTGAGAAAAGCAGTCTTTACATCCATTTGATACAATTCAAGATCCAAGTTGGCTACTATTGCCAGAATAAGGCGAATAGAGGTGAATCTTACAACAGGAGAAAATGTATCTTCATAGCCAATTCCTTCATGTTGATTATACCCCTTCGCCACTAGGCGAGCCTTATGTCTCTCAATCGAGCCATCAGTCTTAAGCTTTATTTTGAAAACCCACTTGTTCCTAATAGCTCTGCGTCCTTTTGGAAGATCAACTAGTTCCCAAACTTGATTCGATCTCATTGACTCCATTTCTTCTTCCATTGCTTTCATCCACATTTCCTTTCATCCACATTTCCTTATCAGGGCAAGATAAAGCCTTATTGACATTCCTTGGTTCATCTTCATCTTGTGGAGCGATAATGAAAGCTTCCCCTTCGTTCTCGAAGCGTCGACGAGGAATGCTTTTGCGACTTGTTCGCCGTGGAGAGGATTGTACCCTAGGTACTTCATTCTCTATTACGCTCCCACTAGGATCAAATAACGGAATCGACTCATCAAGTGGTTGCAATTAAGACTGATTAATACTTAATTCCCCACTTCTCACATTGCTCCCACTTGGATCATTATATCAAACTATCATATTATCTTGATCCAATGTCTCAAATAGGGAATAGTCTTCACCTATTTCACCCTTTTTCGGAAAATCATTCTCTAAGAATGTGACATCACGAGATTCAAATTCAGTTACACTTCCATTTTCTTGCTCGCCTATGAACATATATCCTTTTGAGTGTTCTGAGTATCTTATAAAGATACTCTTCTTGCCTCTTGGACCTAATTTTCCATATTTATGAGAGGTTTCATGAGTATAGGCAGCACAACTCCAAGGTCTAAGAAAACTTAAATCTGGTTTTCGACCTGTCCATAACTCATATGGAGTGGAAGAAACTGACTTTGAAGGTACATGATTAAGTACATAGACGATAGTCAACAAAGCGTCACCCCAAAATGTGATAGGTAAATTGGCCTGTGCCATCATGGACCTAACCATTTCCATTCGGGTTCTGTTCCTTCTCTCTGCAATACCATTTTGCTGCGGAGTATATGGAATAGACAATTGTCTTTCTATTCCCTTTTCATCACATAAATTTCTGAACTCATCAGATAAGTATTCTCGACTTTGATCGGATCTTAACACTTTAATTTTCTTATCTAATTGATTTTCCACTAAGGTCATAAATTTTTAAAAACAATCTAATGCTTCAGATTTATGAGAAATCAAATAGACTTATCCAAATCGAGTAAAATCATCTATAAAAGTGATGAAGTAAAAGCTCCATGCCTTGCCCTAACATTCATAGGACCATATTGTCGCGACCCTCTAAAAAAATTTTTTAAATTTTAAAGGGGTTAACGGATTACTAGGTTAATTAGATTTGACTAACCTAATGCGGACCCTCCCAAGCCCTACCGAATCGCAACTTTGGTTTTTGTTTAAATGATTTTGAAATTTGGAGTCGCCACTAATCGTTCTTGGTAGGTCGATTAGAAACCTAAATAAATTAGCGGGAGAACTAATTTATTCCTGCGAACCAGAGATTATGAGCTCGGGGACTTGGTTACACTAGTTAATTAAAACTAATGCCCTTTCGGTACCTTAATTTCATGGATATCCTAATCCGGCAACTCAGGCTTGGTTTATTCCTAAGGCTTTAATAGGGTATTCTCTTTTGTGTTTTCACTTTTTAAATAGGATGCATGGATGGTATATATTTTTATTTGTTATATTTTTTTAAGTGTTAAAGATTCCCTGAAGCCGAAAGAGGGAGTGTGTTAACGACTTCTGTGCAGTATTACGACCTACTCATCTTTTGGGTCTGATGATTCAAAAATTAAATTATATGAAGTACATGACAGTGAATAAACACCTCCAATGGGAGGCCTAGCATTGGCTTGGCTCTTCCCTTTGGGATTTAAGGTACAGGTATTTAAGTTGCAAGTATTTAAACTACTGTAAGTAAAAACCTCCAATGGGAGGCTAAGCATTGGCTTGGCTCTTCCCTTTGGGATTTAAGGTACAGGTATTTAAGTTGCAGGTATTTAACTACTGTAAGTAAAAACCTCCAATGGGAGGCTAAGCATTGGCTTGGCTCTTCCCTTTGGGATTTAAGGTACAGGTATTTAAGTTGCAGGTATTTAACTACTGTAAGTAAAAACCTCCAATGGGAGGCTAAGCATTGGCTTGGCTCTTCCCTTTGGGATTTAAGGTGCAGGTATTTAACTACTGTAAGTAAAAAACTCCAATGGGAGGCTAAGCATTGGCTTGGCTCTTCCCTTTGGGATTTAAGGTGCAGGTATTTAAGTTGCAGGTATTTAACTACTATAAGTAAAAACCTCCAATGGGAGGCTAAGCATTGGCTTGGCTCTTCCCTTTGGGATTTATGGTGCATGTATTTAAATTGCGGATGGACTTTGTCCTCTCCATTTTGGGGTATGAATTTTTTAAAATGAAATACAACGAATTGATTCAACAATTTGAAATTTGTGCGCGCTTGAGGACTCCTCCAAGCCGATTTTGTGCTTCCATAGGATTGACCATTGATATAGAGCTGCGGCTTCCTGACATAAAATAGAGTGAAGTGTTAGTATACAAAATATGTGCTAATCTGCACCTAAAATCAGAAGAGTTGAAAGAGTACTTATCTCCCATTTTTTTGGGAGGGATTTCTATAATTGATTTTCGCTCTCTATGTTCCCAATATAGAGAGTTTCTTTTGAATTAAGAGGGACTTTTAGTCACAGATCAGTTGAGAAATCGGTGGACAGCTTAGGAGCTTGTCTGAGCCGATTTTTGCATCTCGACGAGATTTTTGCTGTTGACGTAGAGATATCCTTCTCCTGACATAAAATATGGAAGAAAAAGGAGATGGAGAAAGTGTATACAATTTGTGCTAATTTGCGAGTAAAACCATAAATAAATGAATAAATAAAAAACACTTAGCTTGAATTTGTTTGCTCGTTGACGACGATGAACTCTTGATTTATATTGATCGATGAAGGAATTTGTGATGATAACCCCTAGCTTTAAACTCCCATCATCTTCAAAATTCTCTCTCTTTTGGTATTTTCTTTCTCTCAAAATTTTCTTCAATCTCCCAAAACTCTCTCAAACATCCAAAATTTTCTCTCCAAAAAATTCTCCCAAACACTTCAAATTTTCTCTCTCAAGAATCCTTCTCAAACACTTCAAATTTTCTCTCCAAAAAAAATCCTCCCAAACACTTCAAATTTTCTCTCTCCAGAATCCTTTCTCAAGCTCACTTCTTCCTCCTTTTATAACCTACTCATCTATCTCCCATTCTAATTTTTCCACTAACTCTATCTCCCATTCTAATTTCTCCACTAACTCTTCTTCATTTTCATCTTCCATTCTCCATCTCTATCTCACATTCTAATCTCTCCACTAACTCTTCTTCATTTTCATCTTCCCTTCTCCATATTTATCTCCCATTCTAATTTCTCCACTAACTCTTCTTAATCTCCATCTTCCCTTCTCTATTCTTATCTTCCATTCTAATTTCTCTACTAACTCTTCTTCATCTCCATCTTCCCTTCTCTATTCTTATCTTATTTTCTCCATCCATTCTTCTCCAACTTCTCTTCTTCATCTCCTCTTCTTCATCTTCCCTTCTCTATTCTAATTTATCCACTAACTCTTCTTTTTATTATTTGTAAAATAATCCTTCAAGAGTTAGGTATTTGCACTCTAGTCCTTGAATTTTAAGTATTTACAATTCAGTCCCTGAAAAAAATATATTTCTTTAAGTCCAAATCTCCTCACAATTTTTGACACACCAAAATTTACCACATGTCAAATTTAAGCTCATTTCTTGTCGCTGAAAATAATGCATAATTTAATTAAAGCCCTTTTGCAAAATTAAGTCATTTTGGGTATAATTGGGCCAAGATGAAAATTTAAAATATTAGAAGACAATGTCACAACTCATAAAAAGTGAAAGTTAAAAATAAGTTGACTCAAATTAAAGTTTTTTAGGCCCGATTCGAGATTATACTCGTGAAGGAACACGTGACTCGAATTGGATTTTTCTGAATTTGCGATGGCCAATATGAAAATAGATTTAAAATAAAAATATTAACTATCTTTGTGTATTTTTGGCCTCAAATGTTATTTTTCCAAAATTTTCAAATATTTTTGTATTTTTAAAAAAAAAAATTAAAATATATATAATATGAAAAATTATTTTTTTGGTCAAAATTCGTTCCCTAGGCTTGGCTAAGGTTCCCAAAGTTGATTTTTCAATTTTATGAATTTTTATGGATTTTCTATTAATTTTCGAAAATAAATAAATAAAAAATACGTAAAAATACTGAAAATATGAAAAATCGTTTTTTTTGGTCAAAATTGGTTCCCTAGGTTTGGCTAAGGTCCCCAAAGTTGATTTTTCAATTTTATGAATTTTTATGGATTTTTTATTACTTTAGCAATAGAAATAATGATTAAAAATCAGGTGTCAACAGCTGCCCCTCTTTGAAAGGAAGCTCGGTAGAGGTTCATTTCAAAGACGAGATGACACCTGGATTCTTATCGACTCAATACACGTAAATAAAAAGAGTCGTGACATGATTGTTCCACTGAAAATGAAATGAGAACCTAAGGATTCGTTATATAAAAAAACTTTAGGGTGGTTGAACTTGAACCCGTATGGTGGATCAACCCATGGTAGATTCCTAATAAAAGGATTCTACTGATTAAAAATTGAATTAAAATTTGACCCGTATGGTGGGTCATACCATTTGGAGATACCTGTAAGAAGGACTTGGTGCCTGTAGAAAGGACTTGGTGCCAGTAAAAAGGACTTGGTGCTTTGCCTGTAAGAAGAACTTTGTGCCTGTAAGAAGGACTTGCTTTGCCTGTAAGAAGGACTTGATTTGCCTGTAAGAAGGACTTTGTTTGCCTGTAAGAAGGACTTTATTTTGCCTGTAAGAAGGACTTATTTTGCCTGTAAGAAGGACTTTGTGCCTGTAAGAAGGACTTGATTTGCCTGTAAGAAGGACTTTGTTTGCCTGTAAGGACTTGATTTGCCTGTAAGAAGGACTTTATGCCTGTAAGAAGGACTTTGTGCCTGTAAGAAGGACTTGATTTGCCTGTAAGAAGGACTTTGTGCCTGTAAGAAGGACTTTGTGCCTGTAAGAAGGACTTGATTTGCCTGTAAGAAGGACTTTGTGCCTGTAAGAAGGACTTGGTTTGCCTGTAAGAAGGACTTAGTTTGCCTATAAGAAGGACTTGGTGCCTATAAGAAGGACTTGGTTTGCCTGTAAGAAGGACTTGGTTTGCCTATAAGAAGGACTTTATGCCTGTAAGAAGAACTTGGTGCCTGTAAGAAGAACTTGGTTTGCCTATAAGAAGGACTTTATGCCTGTAAGAAGGACTTGATTTGCCTGTAAGAAGGACTTGTTTTGCCTGTAAGAAGGACTTGATTTACCTGTAAGAAGGACTTTGTGCCTGTAAGAAGGACTTGTTTTGCCTGTAAGAAGGACTTAGTTTGCCTATAAGAAGGACTTGGTGCCTATAAGAAGGACTTGGTTTGCCTGTAAGAAGGACTTGGTTTGCCTGTAAGAAGGACTTTATGCCTGTAAGAAGGACTTGATTTGCCTGTAAGAAGGACTTGTTTTGCCTGTAAGAATGACTTGTTTTGCCTGTAAGAAGGACTTGATTTGCCTATAAGAAGGACTTGTTTTACCTGTAAGAAGGACTTGATTTGCCTGTAAGAAGGACTTTGTGCCTGTAAGAAGGACTTGATTTGCCTGTAAGAAGGACTTTGTGCCTATAAGAAGGACTTGATTTGCCTGTAAGAAGGACTTGGTTTGCCTGTAAGAAGGACTTATTTTGCCTGTAAGAAGGACATGGTGTACCTCAAAGGGTGCCATTCTGGAATCTGAAAAGATCAGGAATCCTGCAGAAGCTCAAACCCAAATTATATTATCCTGTCGCTTTAGGAATAAACCAAAGAGGCAGAGATCAAAAGGTCTCGAACATTTCTGTCCTTGAGACAAATCATGCTTTATTGAAGAAGGTGGATACCTGTATGTACCGCAATGGATTCGAGTACCCCAACAACCGTCAGAATTCATTCTCTTGAAAGGTTCAGGTTGAAGATATACTTACCTGAGAATTTGGAAGAAATGCTTGGTGGCTTCTCGACAACCAGGCTTGTTCATTCAATAATCGCTGAATGAATTTCAAGACTTTGGAAGGTAGTTTGAACATTGGGAATGTGTTGCCTGTCAGGCAGTATCAGAGGTAACATGTGCAAGCATTTTCATCAATGAGTTCATTGGTTCATACAAAATTGTTCAGCTAAGTTGGCAATGATTAGAAGTAGTCTGTGTGATAACTCATGATGCAATCAATCAAAATGTGGATCATGCAAAACTATTCTGTCAAGTTTGCATTACCAATTCTATTTAAGGAGGTTCTCATAATATGAACGCCTCGAATGTAATCTGAATGGGGGACTTTAGTCCGAAGGGGCTTTCTCTCACCCTAGAGAAAGGCTGTTTATCTGTAGATTAAAATGTTAGACCCGTGTGTAGAAATGGTTTAACTTTCCTCATCCTGTTATGCCCCATTTTGCACATTTGATGTCTCCTATGCAGTTTATGCTCTAAGTTGGAGTTGATAAATTAAACATGCGGAATAATCATACATAATTCGTGAAATGTGTAAACACAATGCCGATGTGACAATTTTTAGCATCATGTGTATTTATATAATGTGTAAACATGGGCGGATTTGAATTGCCCCTGGTATGTGGGTGGATTGAACAAATTGGGAAGCCCACTCCTTATGTCGAGGAGCGGTTTGTCTCAAGTTTTGCCCCTGCACGATGAGGCATATAGGTGAGGGAGCATTTTGGTTTGTTTAGTGACAGCGACCGCCATGGTTTAGTAGTTAAATGCCCCCCATTTTTCACCAGAATAGATCTTGTCAAATGATCATCATTTTCTTTTGGATTTGTCTCCTCCAACATGTTACATGTTAGTATAAATATTTCCTGTAACAAGAAAAGGAGACATGTCAACCGGTATTAAAAGGGTAAATTGGAAACGATACTGATTTACCCTTCATCTTGAATGCCTTGGACAAGTCTTTTACCAATTTTGCTGGGTTGAGTTTTCTTCGACTTTTGTTGGATGCTTCACCATTAAGCCGAGAATGTGGCAAAATATTGACTTCGGTATTACTCGTCGAGTATTCCATTCGGTCCATTGGACCATAGGTGTCCATGGGGTTTTCTTTTCAAAGGTTAATCCTTGGGGATAACGCGGCCCTGTTGTATCACCTTGGGCCTTGTTACGATATTTCTCGAGGTAATTTGCAATCCCTGTTAAGAATGGAATAAAAAAATTCAGGACTCGAGATGATTATGTGCAAATTAGAACGATACAGAATTACCCATGTCTGAGATTGTTCGGATCTTTCGCTTGTATTTTTCTTTAACCGAAGCTGTCCATCCCGTGGTAATGTCCATGAGTTGATTTGCCCCCAATTTAGCCCGACCAGGAAATTTGTTTTTTGGATACAACTGTATTCTCGAGTCGCTTTTGCAAATTCCTGAAAATAGAAGGGATCAAATTTAAAACCGGAGCAATTTAAGGGTAAATTGGAACGATACGGATTTAACCTTCAAATTTACGCAGATTTCGTCTCGATATTAATTTTTTCGAGTTTGGTGCGGTTAACGGCTCCGAGCATTTAATTGGGGGGAAAGGGAAATGATTACTTCTAGTTTGTGCATTAATTTTGGACATCGACAAAAGGCGAGAACGTGCGATGAAACTAAGTAGACGTATTCGTCTAGGTTTAATCTTCTTCATGATGCTCTCGCGGGTTGCGGTAGACGATGATATCAAGAACATTAGAGAGGCATTCAGTTTGGCTTTCCACCAGCCGCCTAGAGACCCGCGTTCAATCATGTAAAGCTACCACCACTTAATTAGTGTGCCAATAAATTCGGCCATTTGTTGCGTGCCCCACTTCAACCGTGTTTTGTTTCTTTCGGTGCCCACTTGCTCTTGTCGGGCGCCTGTAGCATTGGGAGAAATACTTGTGGGTCACATTCATTAATAGAACCTCGGTCCTCTAAAACCCTCTGCGTGTTTCGGATCCGAGGAAATTTTAAGACCGGTCTCTGGTTGATTTAATCAGGTTAAGGTACTTATTTCATGGTTTCTGATTATATAATCCATATTGTCTTTCAAAAGACGCGGGATCCTCTGTAATACATTAAATATGCCCCCGTGTTTAATCAGTATAAGTCCACCATCATATCACAATACACTGCCCATACAAGTTTACGGATTGACACAACTCTATCTGTTAAAGATGGACAGTGTTCGTTTGCCCCCCTGAATTAACGGTTGAAGCCTTGGTGTTTTTCGTCTTTTGGTATTTCTGAAGATGATTCTTGATATATTATTGAACTTAATTTTTACACCCGTCTGGGGTATCTAGGATCTCCCTGCAAAAGAAAAGGATATAATTAGTATGCGACACAAGGAATGTCGGTCCATGACTCCTATATTAGTCTAATTTTATTTTTTCTATTTTATAGAGAAATCAGAAAAAAAAATTTCTTTAGGAAGAAATGGGTTAATTTCTGATACAGAATTTTTTTTGCAGATTTATTACTCTTTTTTTTTATTATTTTTTAAAGGAATGTGACAAAATCTCTTGATGTTTACTAAAATTTTTGAAGGAATTTCCTTTTTATCAAAATAAATTTTCAGAGGTAAATTTATCAAGAAAATTTTATTTTTATTGAAGGAGGAAAGACATAACAGAAATCCTTTATTGGTTAACAAAATTCCCCCGAGACATTAGTCTAATTTTATTTAGAGAAAATTTTCTTAGAAAAACATGAGCGAATTTCTCGAAAAGAATTTTTGTTGCAAGTTTTTATAATTTGAAAGAATGTGATAAAATCACTTGATGTTTACCAAAGTTTTTTTTTGAAGGAATTTTTCTTTTTATCGAAATAAATTTTCAGAGGAAAATTTGTCAGGAAAATTTCATTTTTATTGAAGCAAGAAAAACATGACAAAAATCTCTTATTGGTCAATACAATTCCCCCGAGACATTAGTCTAATTTTATTTAGAGAAACTTTTCTTAGAAAAACATGAGCGAATTTCTCGAGAAGAATTTTCTTGCAAGTTTTTATAATTTGAAAAATGTGATAAAATCACTTGATGTCTACTAGAGTTTTTTTTTTAAGGAATTTTTCTTTTTATTGAAATAAATTTTCAGAGGAAAATTTTTTCAGGAAAATTTCATTTTTATTGAAGCAATAAAAACATGACAAAAATCCCTTATTGGTTAATAAAATTCCCATGAAGGGATTTTTTCACATCATTTTTTCAAAAAAAAAAATTTTAAAAAGAAATGAGGGACAAATTTAATTTTTATTTTCTTTTAAAAGAATGGTCGTAATATCAAGCTCAAAAACTAACTAACACCTAGCATGGACCGACCGAAAATAAATACAAGATAAAATTAGAGAACTTACTTTTACCTTGGAGAAATGCAAATCACATAGTCATGCGCATGACTCAAGTGAGGAGTGAACTCTAGAAAATAAAAGAAGGAGAGACAGGGTATGGACCTAAAAGGCCCCCACTATCTGAATTGACAACCTTACCCTCCGCGCAATCAAATCACAATGGGAAGAATTGTCAATTCAGATAATGAGCGGGATAAAATATGGTCAACCCGAGCGTAATCGACGCAAGAGCTTTACATATTCGATCCCTATCTATGGTTTTCTAGGAAGAATTTCGCGACTTGGGTTTAGACGCTTGTGTGTGCAGGTGTCGTGATCCTCAGAGTATGCAAGACATGCACAACAATTGATATCAAAACAGCGCTTCTAAAAATATGCGAAATTAAACAAATAAACCAAACACCGAGCCTGCAAAACAAAGGGGTTAGCCAAACACTCCGCCCCTTATAACTCCCATCCTGCAAAAACATATAACACCTATAGAATGAGTCCCAAACAAGATCGCCAGAAGCGAGATATCCATGAAATTTTCATTGGCTTAAGTCCACTAAGACTTTTAAAATTTCGAAAAAATTCAAGTATTCCAATTGGTATCTTTTTTCGAAAATTTAAAAATCCCGTCCCCAGTGGAGTCGCCAGTCTGTCGCGACCCTCTAAAAAAATTTTTAAAATTTTAAAGGGGTTAACGGATTACTAGGTTAATTAGATTTGACTAACCTAATGCGGACCCTCCCAAGCCCTACCGAATCGCAACTTTGGTTTTTGTTTAAATGATTTTGAAATTTGGAGTCGCCACTAATCGTTCTTGGTAGGTCGATTAGAAACCTAAATAAATTAGCGGGAGAACTAATTTATTCCTGCGAACCAGAGATTATGAGCTCGGGGACTTGGTTACACTAGTTAATTAAAACTAATGCCCTTTCGGTACCTTAATTTCATGGATATCCTAATCCGGCAACTCAGGCTTGGTTTATTCCTAAGGCTTTAATAGGGTATTCTCTTTTGTGTTTTCACTTTTTAAATAGGATGCATGGATGGTATATATTTTTATTTGTTATATTTTTTTAAGTGTTAAAGATTCCCTGAAGCCGAAAGAGGGAGTGTGTTAACGACTTCTGTGCAGTATTACGACCTACTCATCTTTTGGGTCTGATGATTCAAAAATTAAATTATATGAAGTACATGACAGTGAATAAACACCTCCAATGGGAGGCCTAGCATTGGCTTGGCTCTTCCCTTTGGGATTTAAGGTACAGGTATTTAAGTTGCAAGTATTTAAACTACTGTAAGTAAAAACCTCCAATGGGAGGCTAAGCATTGGCTTGGCTCTTCCCTTTGGGATTTAAGGTACAGGTATTTAAGTTGCAGGTATTTAACTACTGTAAGTAAAAACCTCCAATGGGAGGCTAAGCATTGGCTTGGCTCTTCCCTTTGGGATTTAAGGTACAGGTATTTAAGTTGCAGGTATTTAACTACTGTAAGTAAAAACCTCCAATGGGAGGCTAAGCATTGGCTTGGCTCTTCCCTTTGGGATTTAAGGTGCAGGTATTTAACTACTGTAAGTAAAAAACTCCAATGGGAGGCTAAGCATTGGCTTGGCTCTTCCCTTTGGGATTTAAGGTGCAGGTATTTAAGTTGCAGGTATTTAACTACTATAAGTAAAAACCTCCAATGGGAGGCTAAGCATTGGCTTGGCTCTTCCCTTTGGGATTTATGGTGCATGTATTTAAATTGCGGATGGACTTTGTCCTCTCCATTTTGGGGTATGAATTTTTTAAAATGAAATACAACGAATTGATTCAACAATTTGAAATTTGTGCGCGCTTGAGGACTCCTCCAAGCCGATTTTGTGCTTCCATAGGATTGACCATTGATATAGAGCTGCGGCTTCCTGACATAAAATAGAGTGAAGTGTTAGTATACAAAATATGTGCTAATCTGCACCTAAAATCAGAAGAGTTGAAAGAGTACTTATCTCCCATTTTTTTGGGAGGGATTTCTATAATTGATTTTCGCTCTCTATGTTCCCAATATAGAGAGTTTCTTTTGAATTAAGAGGGACTTTTAGTCACAGATCAGTTGAGAAATCGGTGGACAGCTTAGGAGCTTGTCTGAGCCGATTTTTGCATCTCGACGAGATTTTTGCTGTTGACGTAGAGATATCCTTCTCCTGACATAAAATATGGAAGAAAAAGGAGATGGAGAAAGTGTATACAATTTGTGCTAATTTGCGAGTAAAACCATAAATAAATGAATAAATAAAAAACACTTAGCTTGAATTTGTTTGCTCGTTGACGACGATGAACTCTTGATTTATATTGATCGATGAAGGAATTTGTGATGATAACCCCTAGCTTTAAACTCCCATCATCTTCAAAATTCTCTCTCTTTTGGTATTTTCTTTCTCTCAAAATTTTCTTCAATCTCCCAAAACTCTCTCAAACATCCAAAATTTTCTCTCCAAAAAATTCTCCCAAACACTTCAAATTTTCTCTCTCAAGAATCCTTCTCAAACACTTCAAATTTTCTCTCCAAAAAAAATCCTCCCAAACACTTCAAATTTTCTCTCTCCAGAATCCTTTCTCAAGCTCACTTCTTCCTCCTTTTATAACCTACTCATCTATCTCCCATTCTAATTTTTCCACTAACTCTATCTCCCATTCTAATTTCTCCACTAACTCTTCTTCATTTTCATCTTCCATTCTCCATCTCTATCTCACATTCTAATCTCTCCACTAACTCTTCTTCATTTTCATCTTCCCTTCTCCATATTTATCTCCCATTCTAATTTCTCCACTAACTCTTCTTAATCTCCATCTTCCCTTCTCTATTCTTATCTTCCATTCTAATTTCTCTACTAACTCTTCTTCATCTCCATCTTCCCTTCTCTATTCTTATCTTATTTTCTCCATCCATTCTTCTCCAACTTCTCTTCTTCATCTCCTCTTCTTCATCTTCCCTTCTCTATTCTAATTTATCCACTAACTCTTCTTTTTATTATTTGTAAAATAATCCTTCAAGAGTTAGGTATTTGCACTCTAGTCCTTGAATTTTAAGTATTTACAATTCAGTCCCTGAAAAAAATATATTTCTTTAAGTCCAAATCTCCTCACAATTTTTGACACACCAAAATTTACCACATGTCAAATTTAAGCTCATTTCTTGTCGCTGAAAATAATGCATAATTTAATTAAAGCCCTTTTGCAAAATTAAGTCATTTTGGGTATAATTGGGCCAAGATGAAAATTTAAAATATTAGAAGACAATGTCACAACTCATAAAAAGTGAAAGTTAAAAATAAGTTGACTCAAATTAAAGTTTTTTAGGCCCGATTCGAGATTATACTCGTGAAGGAACACGTGACTCGAATTGGATTTTTCTGAATTTGCGATGGCCAATATGAAAATAGATTTAAAATAAAAATATTAACTATCTTTGTGTATTTTTGGCCTCAAATGTTATTTTTCCAAAATTTTCAAATATTTTTGTATTTTTAAAAAAAAAAATTAAAATATATATAATATGAAAAATTATTTTTTTGGTCAAAATTCGTTCCCTAGGCTTGGCTAAGGTTCCCAAAGTTGATTTTTCAATTTTATGAATTTTTATGGATTTTCTATTAATTTTCGAAAATAAATAAATAAAAAATACGTAAAAATACTGAAAATATGAAAAATCGTTTTTTTTGGTCAAAATTGGTTCCCTAGGTTTGGCTAAGGTCCCCAAAGTTGATTTTTCAATTTTATGAATTTTTATGGATTTTTTATTACTTTAGCAATAGAAATAATGATTAAAAATCAGGTGTCAACACATATATGTTAGTATGGATTAATTGCAGTGAGAATTCAGCCCTTATTCCTTTTTTGAATGGTTTTCGTGTTGTTTTTCTCACTAGGCAATGCTCACAAGTAGACAACTCAACCTTTTCAATGTTGCCCAATAAGTACTCTTTGGCTAATCTATTCATTCGTTGTTAGCCAATATGACCAAGTCTAGCATGCCATATATTCACATCATCATCACAAGAATTGGTAGATGTAAATAGGGAATAACTAACATTCACATTGATGCCTTCACCATCCAATAAAATAAAACCATATGCAAAATAACCTAATCCATAGAAAGTTATACCTAACAACAAATCCACACCATTGTCATGAAAATTCATATAAAAACCAAGCTTAACCAAAACCAACACAGAGACAAGATTTCGACAAATCTCTGGAGCATATAGGACATCGTGTATGAATAAAGTGCGATCACCTCGCATGATAAGTTAGCATGTGTCAATTCCTTTAACTTCAACTCTTAAATTATTCCCTACATAAATCCACCCAGCTCTACGTGGAATTCGTCGAAATTCCACGAAGGTATTCCTATCTCTGGCTACATGGTTTGTGGCCCATGAGTTTACTGTCCACAAAGGATGAGATTTGGTTAAAAATATAGAACTTGAAACATAACTAATACTTTTAAGAGTTTTAAGGGTTTCTACCTTCTTCGACTTGCTACAGTCACAAGCGAAGTGTCCATTCTTGCCACAAAATAACATTTCATTCTAGAAATGTTCTTTTTGAAGAGACGTTTCCCTTTGCCATGCTTCTCAAATTTCGGTTTCTTGTCAGATGGTCCCGCTCCTTTACCTTTCCCCTTCTTTAAAACCTCCAAAATGCTTGCGCTTAGAGCTCGAAGCTCAATGTGAACTAATGCTAGTAAAATAGACATCAGTTTGTATCTTATTTACCATAAGGCGATCCTCCTTTAGCTCAAGGTGACGCATTGCATCCTCAAAGGTCTTAACATTCTCGTTGTGGGTCAGGTTGACTTTTATGTGCTCCAAACTGTGGGGTAAAGAGCGGATCACTACCTGCACCTGTTGCTCATCAGATAATGTGTGATTTGTATCCTTCAACTCACTTATCATGTTCGACATGCGCCTCAAATGCTGCTTCATATTATGCTCATGTGGCATCTTATATTTGTCGAACCTGATAGTAAGCTGCCTTAGTTTGGTGACAGATGTCTGTCCAAACCTAACCTTCAATGCATCCCACATATCTTTCGAATTTTCATGCTGTCTAAACTCACGCATGATATCATTATCCATACTACTCAACAACGTAATGAGAGCAATGCAATTCTTCTTCTTCCAAGCAGCGAAGGCCTCCTTATCCCTTCTGTGTTGCGTAGTGGTTCTATCTTCTGGTTCTATCATGACCAGGTTAAGGGCTTCTAATGCTTCAAGCTCTTCTAACACATACTGGATTTTTATATTCCAAATCTCATAATTTTCACCATTCAGCTTCTTGCCCTTATTGAGCTCAGCCACAATGTTCTTCAAGGCAGTTGTCATTGTATCTGAATTTGAGGTGTTTTAGACTAATATTTATGGATTATATTTACACTAACTGATTATATTAATGCCTAATCTCACGTAAGGACTTAAAGTCGAAAATTCACTAAGTTCCCAATCATCGTCTAAGGATCCTCGTTTGAAATTATCATTAATGTAATTATTTAGGTAAAATTGAGTTCTTTTAAAAATTACTAAAACATTCTAGAACTCCCCACTCAAAATATATAATACTACTAAAGTATTATAAACAGAAATTTACATTTTATCCATAACTAAGTACTTCATTTTATGTATAAATGATATGAATGGAAATGACATAAAAGAGAAATATTTACAAGTGACAAACGAACGAGAAATCAAACAATATCAGATCCAATAATGTTTTTCATAAACAGGGAAATACTCAATAAACTCGTCGGGAAACTTCTTAACTCTAGAAGGTGTCCCTATAGTGGCTTTGGCGAAATCCTTGGGTTTACGCCAAGGAGAATTCTGTCTCCTTCAAGACCCATTCATAGCAAGAGTTGATGTTTTCTTTACTCCGACCTTGATGAGCTTTCTGAGGAAGTTAATTCCAAGTTCTTTATATGAATAGGGGCCGTTTTTCCATAAGTGATCATAAACCTCATGCCATTCCATAGGAAGAGTACTTCTCAGCGCTTTGACTTTTTCAAAGTCTACTATGACATGACCCCTCCAAATGATTTCTTGTATTATTTCATTGACCCTAATGATATGTGTCATCATGTCGACACCACCATCCCATTGGTAAACTTTCAATTCACCAACAAGCCTTGCAAGTGTCAATTTTTTTCTCTTCATTTCTTAGGAATACAAGAATTCGCACCATGTGGTATTCCATAGTTTCTACAACAAATACGGGACAATATGGATTACTAAAATCCATTATCAAAAAGTAATTAAGAACATATCGTAATAAAAAGACACGTAAAGTAAAGACCATATAAGCACTTCTAATGTTGACCCTTTTTTTTGTTAACGATTAAAGTCAACGATCAACGGTCAAAGTCAATGGTCAATGGTCAACTTTCGAGTCAACGGTTAATGGTCACAGTCAACTGTCAAAGTCAATGGTCAATGGTCAAAGCCAATGGGCTAAAGGCCCTGCGGCGACCTCGGCCAAAATCGCCCCTCTTTCTTTTTTTTTTTGAAAATCGCCGCCGGAGACCAGCGGCTTCCAGTGGCCACCACGGCCACATCCAACCTCCGTTCACAATGCATAATATATCAAAATTCTCGTCTCGACGAGTACTTCGATTCTATCAAGAAATAATCTAAAAATATTTTCATATCGGGCACGAAATCTTGATGAATAGTAAAGCGAAAAAAAAATGCCCGATACCGTTTTTAATTTTGACGAAGAAATTTAATGCAAATCAAACACACACATTCAGGAATCAACAACTCTACGCTCTGATACCAATAAAGGAAACTCATTCCTTAGAAATCGTAGCGGAAGATCAAGCCCAGAATAGTTGATACACTGATCGGAAGTTACGTCACAAGATTTGGAGCGTACCTTTTGGTTTTCGTAGATTAAGAGTTGGCCTTGTAGATTCGAGAACCCTTGGAGTATCGTCTATTCTCTGTTGTTCGCTTCGTTGACAGAGAGAAAAATTGTCGATAATTCTATTGGAGAGATTATCGTTCAACTTGAAAAAATACATATCTTTTCAATGTATTTCAAAAACCCACGATAACTACTCAGTGGCGGTTATCTTTAGTGGGCATGGGATGTGGTTCCCTACATAGGCGTACACGCTAAACCCCATGCACCCCAACAACACCCTTGCTCATTTGAGTTGCAACCTTGAACCGTACTCTGCATTGTTTTTCAAGCACACAAAATTTGTAGAAATCTAATTTACATGCTTTCATACCTTGGAGTGCATTTCCCTTGTGAAGCTTCATCAATCCTCTTCCCCCATAAGCCCAAGACACATATGCCATAGATAGGTGTTATCTGTCTTCGTGCTAGCATCTGTGGACATAGATATTTGACCTTACACTGTGGTTCCTATAAGTTGACATAGGTTCCCTTGTCTCTATTCCTTTAGAACAACTAGAGCTCCATTTACCACCTTCAAAACTCCACCTTGAGTCGAGTATTTGCACCCATTAGATTCAAGTTCTCCCAATGAAAACAGATTCTTCCTTAGACCCGATACGTGATGCACATCTGCCGGGGTTCTGATCATGCCATCAACCTTTAAAAAAATGAAATTAGAAAAATAAATAAAAGAAAAATCTATTTTTAGGTAGACCATAGAGCCAGACCGAAAAAATAGGGTAGGTTCAAAAATAAGTTCAGAATAAAAAAACAGAGTAGGTTTTAGGTTTCAAATATTGGGAATCGGTTATAACATAGTAGGTTTCAGATTCTAGGTCTGGAACTTACCCACTCGAATCACGCCCATCCCTAGTGTGGAACCACAATTTTTATGAGTTGTTTTCAACTAAAAAATAGTTTCAATATGCATGTATGCATTATTTTGCATTACTAAGCAACGGTTTCACTTATAACCACCGCCATCAGATAATTACCAACCTCATATCATCAATCTTTTTGAAGTTAAATAGTTTTGGATTGGGAAACTGAAGAGAATATGTCCAATCAGTCCTGAACCTGTTACACCTACAATTAACTTGTAAACTTTCCAAATTTACCAATTTATTTCTAACCTTAGCGTGAAATTCCAATATAATCTGACATGGCGATGTACCAAGTAGGACGACCAGCAATAACTAGGGAAAATTTACCCCCCAAAAAAATCCTAAATCTACTACATTTGTGCAAATTCAAGCACAAACCTTCTAGTTTGGCTAGTTTAGCCCTAAATCTTTTAACTAATTGTCAATTGAGTTCTATTGGACACATTGATGATGGGGAAGCCTCTCATCCTACGTGAAAGTGTCAGTACTAACGTGTACATTTTTAATAATATCTTGATAGTTTCTATTTTTTATTAATTTATTTTTGGCTTTTTTGGTTTTTTTTCTTTGTGGCTAGGGAGGCCCTCACCAGTCCTAAAGATTTTACCCAAATCTGGAGGAAGGTTACCTCACCCACAATTAGAGAGGCCGCAATGGCCTTGCCTTGACCAAATCTAGCAAGGCGACCCTCGCTAGTTGTGAAGGGGCCGCCTCGCCCATAGTTGGCGAGGCCATGAAGGCCCTAGGCCTAAATAGCACCAAGACAAACATGCTACCTGATATGATACGACATGCCAACATTTTATTTCTCAAAAAAATAGAGAATTCTAATATGTTCGGACACTTTATATTTATCATGTAGTTATAAAAATATCAGCAGTAAGTTTATTATTATTCTTCTTCTGTTGGGGATTCATGATTAGGTTTTTTTGGATTGTCTGAGTGTATTAATACTAGGATGGCTGGATATATGACTTAAGTACATATATTTTTGATAAATTTATATTTTGACCTCTAATTTAATGAAAATGCATAGAATAGATCCCGTACATGTTGAAATGGCATGTCGAATGTTGGATTCGCATGTTGCTAGTGTGTATGAAGTACGGACCATATATCGATCACATGTCGAAAAGTACCGAAAGAGTATCGAATACAACACGAAAACCCTCGGAGAAAGTTGACGGCCATCATGGCCGCGGGCAAGGCAGCCCTCACCTAGATCTAGTGAGGAACTTCCAGGCCAACCAAGGTCATCTGTGACCCTTACCGGCCCAATTGAAAAAAAAAAAGCAAAGAGAAAATAGAAATAAAAAAGAAAATAAAAAATCAAATTTTATTTTAAAATTGCAAAATTTGTACATGCTAGCATTGTACATGCTACGTAGGACAACCGGTGTCTACCTCATAATTTTTGAGCTAAAAATGACCAGAATGACTCAATTGGCAAATCGTATGTCATCAATTTATAGGCAAAATTGGCTAAAATAACTAAATTGGTAGATCATCAAACGGTTTAGGATTCAATTGGCCAAATTAAAAAATTTATGACCGAGTTTACACAAGTGCAAGAGATTTATGACTATTTTGGCAATTTTCCCCAATAATTGAATCACCATGTTAGTGATTTCAAGCAAAATCACCCTTGCTGCTTATGACTAGCTACCATGTGAGCGATTTTTGGCAAAAATTGGTAAAATTGAAGAAAAGTACCAAAAAAAATTCTAAACTTATTGCATTGATATCAATTTATTCTTAAACTATTCAATTGTATCAATTTAGTCCTAAACCTTTTGCATTTTTGACAATTGAGTTTATTCGACTAATTTTAGTTGGAAATCACTGACGTGAACATTGATATCCTACATAGCTTGATCGACGCTATTGTAGACATTTTTAATAATTTTTTTCTCTTTCATTTGGCCAGCAAGGGCCCGCATGCCCTCATTGGCCGCTAGCAAGGGCCAACAAGCCCTCATCGGATACAAGTGATGTTGCGAATGCCCTTGTCCATGGCCTTTGCAGCCTCGCCAGCTTGAGGTTAGGCGGCCCTTGCCGACCAAAATGAAAGGGAAAAAACAAAGGAAAGAAACACTTAATTAAAATTAAAAACTCAATTTTTCTTAAAATATATTAAAAAATGTCAACATCAACATCAGTCACGCCACATAGGACAACGGATGTCCATGTAAGTTATTTCTAGTGAAAATTGATCAGATGGACTCAACTGACTCAAATGCCAAAGGTTTAAGATTATATTGGCATAGTTGAAATGTTTATGACTGAATTGACACTAGTGGAATATGTTTATGATTTTTTTGGTAGTTTTCTCAATAGAAGGGATACATTGGAATTCCGCGCAAAGATTTAATATTAAATTGACAAAATTGAAAAAATTTGAACTAAATTGACATCCGTACAATAGATTTGGGAATATGATTGGCTAATTTCTTATGAATCGGAAGAAACATTAACCTTCTTTAAGATTAAATCCCGTTGGCCTTGGCCCATATATGTGGTCAACAGCATTACATTATAGGCTACAAGCAATGTTCTAAATAAGTACTAAGAAAGTTCTATATGCTTCCATCGTTGATCAATTTAGTTTATTTATTTATTTTTTGTTCGGAAGATCAATTTAGTTTAACATCTAATTTTGCTTACTTGAGTCCCAACTATCGAAACGCACAACCAAATCCTTAACTCATGGTCGATCTGACGTGGCTTATTTTAGCGCCAACGATTGTGAACGTGTGAATGTGATTTTAGAACTCTTTTGATCAAAATTACGGTTTTTGAACTCAAATGGCTTCCTCTAATTGGCTTACTAAGCCCCTTGACCTCTTTGGAATTACTCTGTTTGGATATTCATAAGCCTTGTGCTCATTTCGTGACTAGGTAAATGAAAAGCGGCTCGTTTCGACACACACACACAAAAACCTCAAACGACTCGTCAATGTTTAGGATTTCCACCGTATTTACCCTAGGAATGCTTGGGGAAATAATTGACGTTTTTTTCCCCATATTTAAGAAAATAAAGCAAAACAACATATATCTACAAAGCATAAGTTCCTGTCATTTTGGAGATAGATTAGCTCAATTTACCCAACATAGTGAATATTAGCTCAATTTACCCAAGGGATGCTATCTTCGTACAACCAAAATGAGGACATTATTCAACTAAAGATCATTGACCTAAGCAAAGAAATAAAACGTCTGATCTTAATGTCCAAAGGAATGACAAGTTGCCATCTCTTCATCATCCTCCCCACGCAAACAGAATAGCTTCCTACTTCCTTTAAATCCTGCAAATTTATCCCTGAGTAAGTTCATGGAAACAACAATCTCAGCAGATCACACTACATAGGACTAAGGGAGACGGAAAACTCACGCTTTATAATCAATGATAATCTTAGCCAGCTTAGGGTCGACAATCTTGCCGAAGGCTGGCCCAGAGAGCTCCAAAGTGGTCTCGCACCGCGGCGAGGCGCATCGATCCATGACCGTCACAACCACCGAGCCCTTGCACGGAAACTTCTCGCCAGTACTCGGAGGGCCAAGGCACGTCACGTTGAACTTTTTCCCGCATGTGGCTCCATTGTTATAGATGGAGTCGCTAGCTGCCGCAACCATCGGTCCCGATTCCTTCACTCCAGGGCAATCCGAAGCTATAATTTCCCCAGAAAAAGAAAAAAGAGGAGATGAATCATGAACTCAGCTCGAGATAGCGCAAAGTTCCAGTTCCGTAGAAGACGGCACGAAAAACAAGGAGATTGAAAGTTTCATACGCAAAGATAAGTTCTTACGCTGATGAGGTTCATAGAAAGTCGCAGTCCCCGGTGCTGCTACACCTGCATAAACAAGGCCTGAGAGTATGCACACAACCATCAAAACCCTAGCCTCCATGGCCTCCATGTACTGTCTATCTCTCAAGTTGAATGTATCAGATACTCAACAAGAAGGCTGCTTCCCTTCATATATAATGAACATTAACCAAAGAGCCGTTACATGCTTCACTGGAGTTCTTAGATTACTCAATTTGTCTACTGTGTTTATTAGATTACCAACATATAAAGGTTACGGAAAACCTCCCGATTTTGGAATTCGGGTTTTGTGACACCATATCTGAATCCAAAGCTTGATTTGAAGTTGCACCCAATGATGCGGGAGCATCGCAGCTTGGAGATTCCACTGAAGACAAACCACTCGCGAGACCGGCTCGAGCTTCATCATTCAGCCTAAGCCCAAATTTGATGTTTGTGCAAGCAAAGGAAAGATTTTGCCAAAAGATGATCCGAGGGGTCCAACCACGAAAAGGCGATCAAGATGCGATTCGGCTGGATCCAGGTTGGAGGGATCTTTCCTAGTTTAATTAGCTTACCAATTTAAGTAGATTTCCTAATTTGAGTAGGATTTCCAAATTTAAGTAGATTTTCTAGTTCAAATTGGTTTCCCGATTTGAGTAGGTTTCCTGATTCATACCCGATTGTCTACTATGTCGATTAGCTTACCAACATATGCATGTTACAGCATGAGTCATCGAGAAGGGAGAGTATGACTTTCTCTTGGCAGATATATCTTCGTCCTTTGATGATACTGTGGAAGAATTAGGAGGAAATCTTGAGATAGGAGATAAGTAAAAAAAGAAAAAAGTCCATGCTTGGTCATTTGAATCTATGAAGTAATTTAGGATCGCTAATATATTTGCCTGTGATGACGAAATATCTTTTACAGGACATTTGTGATAGTGGAGAGATTTCTCACTATACATATTGAAAAGAACATATTGGGTAGAGTTGGAAGGACCTATGGATTTTGAAAGGGAGAATTATTAAAAAAATCCTAAATCGATGCAATTGTGTCAATTCATCATTAATTTTTTTTTGGCCTATTGAATCCTAAACCTTATGGAATTATGAATTGCAACAGGTTTATTATTTTTTTGGTAATTTTTTCAATTTTGAAGACCAACTAATGGACATGTGGTCGTTGAGGTGAACATCGAGTACCTCAATATGCCCAGAAGGGCCTTGTGCGGAAGGTGAATTGATTGAAATCGGGCGAAATCGTCAAGTATAGATGGACTGCTTTGTGGAGGAAGTTCACTCTTCAGACGATGTGGACAACTCCGCCAACTTAGAAACAAAGACCCAACTCTAAATCAATTTGACACTAACTCAAATTGGAGCTTTGGAGCTAATTTCACGCCTTGCATTCCACAGACAAATGTTCTGAAAAGTAGGAACAGGATTTTCTGTTCTTCACTAAATGGAGGAAGTGATTGACAGGTTTGCAAACATTACCAAAGGTTTCGAGGGTTGTACTAGTGATTTCCAGCCTTGTTATTGGGTCGCTAGGCATGAAAAAGTGAAGTAAGTCAAGTAAAAAACCCGAACCAGTATTAAATTTTTTTTGCAAACTCTTTTATCCCTTGCCCCTTTTTCCCTTCTTGCTTATTGAAGATATTTGTTCCGCATATCATGGGAAAAAAGACACATGTAAGATAACTTTCGTGTGGCAATCATTTTAGTACCAAAATTTTTTGTGAACTCCAATTCATTTTACAATCAACTTTCACCCTCTTAATGGCATAAGGACCCCTCAAGTGCCAAAGTTTATGTACGGCGCTCACTTTGGTGTGAATTTTTTAGATCACTCAAGTGCTAATTTTTTTTCGAAAAATGATTATCTAAGTGCCGATTCCAATGAGTTTTGTAGAAAATATTACATGGCATCGACATGGCCTTTCGAAGAATCCCGGTCAGCATTGAAAAAGCTAAAAATTAATAAAAAAAAATTCATGTAATATTAAAAAATTAAAAAATAAGCTAAAGAAATTTTTTTTTTTAAAAAAATAGAAGTTGCAGCGACAAGGGCTTGCACAACTCTCATTGTTGCTGCCTCGCCATGGCAAGGCCGACCTCGCCTAGGTATGGATCTACTTGGTCGGCCTTGCCATGGGTCTACGATGCATTGGTAGGGTCACTTGGGCTCAGTGACGCTCGCTGCTACAAACAACCCAATTTTTTTCTTTTTTTTTTTGGATATTTTTCTGTTTTATTTTAATATTTTTAAAAAATTAGCTTATTTTTAAATTTAAAAGTCCACGTGGACTGATTTGAAAAAAAAACTGCGACAAATATTAAAATATTAAAAGTAAATGACACATGATTAGTTGGCCAGAATCTCTCGCTATTGGCACTAAAGTGATTTTTTTTTTTTTATTTGAAATTTCAGTAATCCACTGAAAATTTTTAGTTGACTGCCAAAATGCCATCCTATGCGGCTCTTTAAAAATGGGTACGGAGACCTCCAGTTCTGCTCTTAAGCATCCAACACCCACAGAGAAAAAAGAGAGGGAGAGAGATATTTGAGAGTAGGAATGATACTCCTTGCACAACGAAAGAGAACATTGTTCAATAAAAGACGATAACCTTATGCAAAAGAATAAATTCCAGCTTGCTTAAACCGCCTCATAATCGATCATAATCTTAACCAGTTTAGGGTCAACAATCTTGTTGAAGGCTGGCCTAGAGAGCTCGAAAGTGGTGTCGCATGGTGGCGAAGCGCATCGATCCACAACCGTCACGATCACCGAGCCCTTGCATGGGAATTTCTCACCCGTACTCGGAGGGCCTGTGCATGTCACATTGAACTTTTTCCCGCATATGGCTGCATTATTCCAGATGGAGTCGCTAGCTGCGGCAACCATCAGCCCTGGTTCCTTCACTCCAGGGCAATCCGAAGCTATAATTTCCCAAAGAGAAAAGGTGATTTAGGAGTGTAGATTAAGATTGTGCAAAGTTCAATTTTCATAGAAAACGACACAAAAAAGAATGAGATGGGAAAATAAACAAAATTCGCATAAGAAATGCCAAATAAAATGTAAACCAACATATTTTGGTCAGATCAGAATGCCAAGAGCCCAGATATAAGAACGTATACCAACACCCTTAGTACAGTCAATGCAAAGAAAACTTCTTACGCTTATGAGGCACATAGAAAGTCGCATTCCCCGGTGCTGCTACACTTAAAGACACAAGGCCTAAGAGTGTGCATACAACCATCAAAACCCTAGCCTCCATGCCTTCCATGTATTGTTTATTTCTCAAGTTGAATGTATCAGATACTCACCATGAAGGCTGCGTCCTCAATATATAATCACCATTAAGCAAGAATAAATTTCAAAAACTTTTAGGGGAAAAAAAAACAAATAATGTTACCCAAAAAGCCATTACATGCCTTATTGGAAATGTAGATACTCAATTGTCTACCGTGTTCATTTGCTTACCAACATATACACGCAAGATTCATCTTCTAAACCTCCCGGTTTTGGAAATCAGAATTGGATTACAGCTGTGACACCATAGCTGTATTTTAAAGCTTGATTTGAAGTTGCATGTGATGCAGGAGAATCAAGTTAGGAAATTTCATTGATGAGAAACAACTCACAATCCCAATTCAAGCCCCGTCAATCGACAAAACCCATTTGATATTTGTGCAAGCAAAGGGAATTTTTGGTCTCAACATGATTTAATGGGCACGGTGAACAGAAGGCGTTCAAGACGGAGTTTCTAGAAGTTGAATAACGAAGGCTGATCCAGCTGGGTCAAGACTGAAGGAATGTTTGCTAGTTTAAGTAGGTTTCATAATTCAAGTACGTTTCCTATTTAACTAGGTTTCCTATTTGAGTAGATTTCCTGGTTCCGGTTGGTTTTCCTAATTTGAGAAGGTTTCCTAGTTCATGCTCAATTGTCTGCTATGCTCATTAGCTTTCCAACGGATAGCATTGCAGCAGAGCATATTACATCCGACCAAAAAAAAAAAATTACATATTGCAGCATGAGTCATCTTGCGCAACCTCTCAATTTTGGAATTGGGGATAGGAAATACAGCTGTGATACCATTTCTTTATCCATAGCTTGATTGGAAGTTGCTTGCTTTCCTATTTTACTATATCCAAAATACTAATATGCTTAATAAAAAGAAGAAGGGAAGTCCATAATGACTAATGAACTGACAAACTTGGTTACTATTTACTAACGTGAAGTGGATTGAGTTTCCAGCATATTTCTGATTAAGCATCTAAAGAGGTAATGCTTATTTCCCAATTATGCATCTAAAGAAGTAACAAAAGGCCTCTTTTGCGAACCTACATTATCACACTTTAAATATTGTGTGCAGCATTGATTAAGCAAGGAGAATAAAAGTCTATTGCAGGACAAGCCCGAAAGATGGGTCAGTTATGGGTGTAGTCTGCACTTCTCTTATTTGCATATCTGCTATCTTACAGCAACTTATTAAAGTTGACTATGTCCTCTGTTTCTAGTTTGCATGACAAATTTGAATTTATAAGGAGAAAGACCAAATATTCAGGATCGGATAATATATCCGGATAAGTGTTGAGCCAGGCAACTAACCTCAAGGACTGCATCAAGAGTTGTTGCGTGCCAAAGTCTCAGCCCTTGCGGTCTGCAACTGCAAACCAAGTGACGGCATTTGTTAAGAAACTTGCGATGCGTGTTACCAAATAACAAGCGACCAAGTGAATAGTGCTTAAGCAAACAAGGTAATAGCTAAATATGAAAAGTAGTGGCAAGAGAAAACATTATATTGCAAGCCTTTCATATTCTAGTCATTCTTATCAATGGGATGAGTATTGCAATGTAGGCTTAATAGCACTGAAAGCAAATGCAGGAGTAGATTATAAAAAGAAGAATAAACATACAAGATGTTAACTTTTCTGGGTTCAACTGTAAAAAGTTTAAATGGTTGATATTGTCATAAATGACAAAAAAGTTAGGTGACTCCTAGGGCGACAGAAAATAAGTTGGAAGAAGAGATTTTGAATGCTAACTGGCCAACAAGAGGGGACTAGGCCCCCTGCCAGCGAAGAGATGGAATCAATCCATAAAGGTAGAGTTTGAGAAAGCCTATGAGATTGTTGATTGAAGAGATTGACATCAGGCTTTCTTGATCCACAATTTTAAACATATAAATTAGAAGTCCAAGGGAAGCTCACACGACAAACTCGACAGAGGAAATATCGTCTGCTAAAGTATGATTCAACATAAGTTTGCCAAGAATAGAGTAAAAATGATGGTCAAATCTACCTGCACACTTCATGTGGATCATATTGATAGGATGAAATCGAGAGCACAATTTTGCAACAAGGAAAGCTCTTTTGAGCAATGAACCAAGAGTAGAAAACACCAAACCTGCTTGCCTCTTCCACTTCGACCACCACTTGTTGCCATAATTGAAATTGAATTGGTTCAACATACTGAAATTTGCAAATTGAATGAGGTTCACAATCTCAAAAAAGGCAATTCGTTCTTAGGAGATTAGAATAACGAAATAATTGAGTGATGGATCAAATCATAAGAAGCAGCTCATAACTTATCATCATGCAATGCTATATCATCTTCAAATTCTTGTCCTGTGCCTCCCGGATAGATCTGATCATCACCGGGTTTAGTGACTGAAACAAACCAATCGATTGCAACAGCTTCAAGGATAAAGAAGCCATGTGCTGATCCATATCTGTTGCAATATTGGGTTTTATTGCTTTAGATATTAGCAAGTTTGGGTTAATTATGTAATTGTACTAGGCTTATACCTAAGCCTATAAGTACTTGTTTTGTTATCAGAAATAAACAATTTTTTGCTCATTATTTTACATGATATCAGAGCCTCTCCTTTGAAACCCTAACCCTCAGTCGTCAACCCACCGTCAGCCGCCGGCCGCGACCCGTGTGGTCGGCCAACTCGCTCGGCCACGCCCGTGCGCTCGGCCGAAGTTCATATGTGCCTATACGCGCCATCACCCTCCAAGAAAAACTGTAAATTTAACCGACCAGGGACAAGGTGGGAAAATCATCGCGCAGGAAAAGAACTAAAATAAATAAGTTTCCCACTGTGCGAGGAAAAAAGTAAACTAAATAAATTTCTCCCCTCCCCGCCGTGCGTGCCCAGCTTCGAGATGGTGTCCACCTTGATCTGAAATATTTTTCAAGACATCATATTTTAAGAAAACTATATTTCTCCATATTTGGGCATGAAGATGGTGTCCAGAATGGCCGCAGGCCCCCCCATACGGAAAGCTGCAAGAGAAACCACTGTCGGCAGCAAAAAACCTCATAGGATCATAATAAGCAGAGAAACCATTTAGGGCAAACAAATATATTCTCTTTCCTCTTATCATGAAGAAAAAAGATTTTCTATTCAAGTGAGTTCATTCACACCCTTTTTTTTTTGTCAGAAGTTCATTTACCTTTGACCAACTTATTTTTCCATCGAGCACCAAGAAATGGAATGGCAAAATAATTTCCTCCAAACAAGTGTAGCCTAGTTGGACCAAAAGTTGAAACTATGTGACCTAATTCAGGTTCATACAATAATGTACAGACTAATCAAGTTAATTTCAGTCGAGCTCGAGCTTGGGTAACCAAGCTTGATCACATGTATGACTCTATTATGGGCGCCTGAAAATTAGATTTGGTCAAGTTAAGGTGTACTCAATTTGACTCAAAATTTTTGGCTAATTGAATTAGCGACGTGCTTGTGATGTATCCACCCCACATGAGCAAGATCGTGAATATCATACTCGCCAAGCAGTTGCTCGACGGCAACCCATGTAGCACCAATACGATATGTGACACGCAACACAACACGTTAATAGGAATTTCCGACACCTTGTTGTGTTCTAAACTCCGTAAATGTACTTGTGGATGACTGATCTAGCTTATATGTTACGGGAGCTTCGCAATTTGTTAGGCTTGCTGAAAGCTGCTCATTGGTGGTGTTCTACTACGCTTCGTAGTCCTACCAAATGTTTAACGACTTAATGAATAAGCAGCGACAACGGTGAGCGACAAGCACGGGAAGTGGTTGTGTGATCAAGAGTGTTTCACAAGAGGAGAGAGAGAGAGGGGGGGATACGGCGTCGAAGCCGCGTTGATATGGCTAATCTAAATGCAAGTTCACGAAAATCGTGTCCGCGTTAGTTAAGGGCATTAAATTTACTTATGGTTTTAGAACTGAATCAAAGAAATTTCGCAATTAATTAAAGAAATTTGAAGAGGTCTCTAAACTAATAACATAAACATTTATCAAGAACTTAATTAAAGAAATTTTGCAATTTTCAATGCACTGTGCCACATCAAAAATTTTAGAGCTGAATTGTGTCGGGGCAACGGATCATGAAATCTGGACAATCGTTTTTTTATCTAATGAATGGAGAGTCCGCTTTGAAATCGTCCACCCTGCATTTACCCTTCCAATTTACGCTTCAACAGGAATCACGTAAAGATAGATTAATATAATACAAAACTCTAGTAAAATGCCCGCCCGTGATTTAATCTAGTAGATAAAATACATTTTATAGTCCGTTTGATAAGTGATCCAAGATAATAACTGCCTGACGCTATCTCTAATAAAAAGCCATGGCATTTCTTCACTTTTTTGCGCTCAAACTAAGCGCAAAAATTATCATAAAAAAAATGGAAAACAAAATAAATTAAAATAGCGCTGCCAATTGAAATCACATTCCCTGTACCTCTTTTTTTCACAGTTCTCATGGCAGCTGTAAGCGCACCGCTGAACTCGCCATGGTGAAGCCTCCGCTGCTCAGAGGATTGGACGAGCCCTGCGTGAAGAGACTGAGGGTGATTGGTCATCGGTTTGTTTTGGTTTCGAAAAGAGAATGGCAGCGTGATTATCACTTGGGAAGAGAAGAGAGGAGCTTAAATAATAGACTCGGATAATTTTTGCCGTTGGATATGCCCAAATTGTTTGGGACCGTTCATGTAGATGAGAGTAGAGGTGATTGATTTTCCGGTGATCCGGTGACTCTGAAATCGGAGATTGGCCGCCTGGCTGATCCTACATGGCCAATAAAATTATTTACGTCACTGGAAGACAAAGAGAACCATTATGGTTTTGACGAGAGAGACGTCATCCGCCTTAAAACTGTTTGAGCTCGGCGGCTCCTCCATATCCGCTGAGATCTCGTTCGGATGTTCAAGCTTGGCAGCCATAGAAGGCCGTCGCCTCCAGATCTAGAGGCTTAATGTCCATGGAAACCGACTGTCCAGACCAGATTTGGAGAGCCAGCAGCATCACTGGCCATGGCGGAGCCATGTTTGCGACGGGGACAACCATGGATGATCAAATTTCGAGAGCCAGCGGCCTCACCTAGAGGAGTGATGCCAACGGCCATCGGTGGCCAGATCTAGAGAGCAAGTGGGATCACCGGCATGTCCCCGGCCGTGGCAGCTCGTTCATGGTCGGGTGAAATTTCGCATTATTATTATTTTTTATTTCCGTAACTTCAAGTTTGTATATTCCGGTTTCAAATTAGATTAATTTTATCTAAAATTTCTGTTGGATTTTACAAGTCTTATTTGGAGATGTATTTTGTCACTATCTACGATTAGTTGCTATTTGAAACACCCCTCCGGAAAAAAAAAACACTATTAGTTGCTAACGTGGGATCGAGAATCTCGAAAATTAGGACACTATATCTAGGTATGGATTAACGAAATTTTCTGAATACAAACATTGCACTCAGAGGTTTCTACGTTAGATCATTGTCAGCTCCATCCAATAGTTTAGCTTCAATTAATTTGATATTGTATTGGAAATACAAGATTAAAAGAAACTTTACGACGGGACCTTGTCTCGAAAACAATATAGAAGAGACTTGGAAACCATAATAAGTTCGGTTGAATTTTCAATCGGATATTTTTTTCCCCCTCTATCGAATGAGAAAAAGTACATCATCGGATGAACAAAAACATTCCGAATCACGGATTTGATCATTAATCTTAGGAAGCCCATAAGGCATAAGTTTTGGTGAATGATCTAAACATGAAACTCGAATCTTTTGTTCAGTCACGTTTAGAATGCAATATTTCTCCACCTTAACAGACCTCTCTATCTTTGTCCTAAGCCAAAGACATTTATTCAAATTAAGTAGCACGACCAAAACATTTCTGACCAAGGTAGGTAAATTCTAATTCATATGTCATTTACGGATTTATAGTATCCCGAACACGAGAAAACTTAACGAACAAAGTTTCTCAGGACTTAACGATCATAGGACGGAGCAAAGAATCTGGAAAATCGCGTTTATACTATCGATACAACACCTTCTGCTTATATGGTCACAGCTTTGTATATACAATGAAGAGGATCAATCAACTCTTCATCTTATTTAAGTATACCATACATTCTACAACCCTCTTCCCTGGGCTGCGCAACACCACTAAGAATAAACCTCGGCAGTTTGAACTTAATCATTGTGATGAATGCAGCAGATAATCCGTGATGGAACCACCACCAATAAACTTACATGACAGATATAAAGGCTGAAAGTATAGCTATTGGTTATACTAGGAATCACATCGCTACGAGATGCCGTGTCGCCTTTTTCCGTGGTGTTTGAACATGCACCTTGTCCGCAAGGTGAGAACTTTCCATGCCTTCAGTGTGCATGTGCAGATGCCATTGACGCCTCGAAGCATATATCCACATGGTAGAGTTGATGCATACTGCTTAGAAAATATGTAGCTGAACCGAGATGCATTATCCGAAGAGCACAGGGAGAAGCTCCTGCATTTGACTTAGCAATACAAAGGGGAAACAAAAATGTAGACAGAGTTCTAATTTTCAAAGGTTTAGCTCTCTATACATAAAAACTTATTCTCTAGAAAGGGAAAGACCAAGCGAACAAAAATCCTCTACAGAAGCAGCTGAACATTGAAAACAAAAAACAAAAAACAACAGCATTCTTAGAGTCCTTCAAAACCGTCTTGTAGGGCATCTATCCAAGATAGCATGCACATCAATTTTCTGCCATCTCAATTTCAAATAGAAATGATCAAGTGCTTTCTCAGGAAAGTGAAAATTAAAGGTAAATCCTTTGAAATCTCAATGTACACTTTCCCTCTTTCTCCATTTCAAATTAGGGGTTAGGTGCGGGAAAAATTGGAAATAGAGGAAGAAAGAGAGAGACAGAGAAGAAACGTGCAATCAATGAAAGAGTGTCACAGCTCTTGTAGACAAATTTTATGTGTGTCCCTTGTAATCAAATTTTATGACACACAGTTCTGCGTGAACTTGTAGACAAGGTGCCTAAAGCATTCATAAATCATTCTCATGCTTTAGTTTTTACTAATATTCATCTGCCTCTCCTTTATTGATGGATCATCCATGGATGAGATTCTGCTGGTAGCAAAGATTATCCGTTTTCAACATGGGCTTTTTTGAGCGCCATTGCTTTTGAGACTATCTTGATCTTTTATGTCGACGATAGTGAGGAGAGGCACATTACATGCAATTTTGATCCCATGAGATTAATATTCTTTGAGTTCGCTCTTGTGGCATATGTATTTGTTCAGTTTACACCTGCTGTCCACCCACTGTTTATGTGTACATCACTATGATAAGTATCATTTAAAGGTTCCGTTGTTTTTTGTATTCTAGAGCTTTAATCTTCAAAGGACCCGAATTGTCACCTCCTATATGTCACTAACACAATGATCTTGACCCTATACGAGCCACAACCAATTTTGGAAACCATACCACAAGGAAAAAGAAAATCTGTTAATAATTGCGTGCCCTTATTTCACTTAAAATTCTGAATATAAGTGTTGAAATAATGATCCAATTCAAGAAGTCTCTAGCATGCTCGAGATATTAGATACTTGGATAAATAGTCTAGAAAGTTGGGAAATATTTAAGATACTTCTAGAAGAGTTTCTGGAATATTTCTAGAAAAGTGATGGAAAAATCTAGAAAAATAAGTTGCTCTAGATTTTGTAGAAGAGTCTAGAAATGTGTCCATGCAAGATGCTCTAGAATTTCCCACTACCCTGGTGAAAGAGGCCTATAAATAGGTCATCAAGTGCTAGAAAGAAAATAGAAGAAGCCAAGACCAAAAGGCATCTGTTCACGCCACAAACTAGCCTTGTAACAATTTCTTAATCAATAAACTCCCTTGTTTCTTGCCATGAGTAGCAAACACTCTATAAACACACTTGAACATCGGCTTTCACAAAAACTAACAATAAGCGTGTAAAAGAAGCCGACCCAGTTCAGCAAATATGCAAACAGAACCATAATGTTTTAGGTCGGGTAATATGCAAACCCGACCCAAGTGAGTCTACCCATTTAGAGGAACGGTGTAGATATTGTTACCTTCCAAGGGCTGGAATCCACCCTCTTCCAAAGACCACCTCATTTGTTCAGCGACGTCCAAGTCCTAGCTATGAATCGTGACCCAACTAAGAGAATAGGGCCGTTGAGCACCTTCCAACATCTCCTTTCACCTCAATTGAGTACCTTTCTTGTGTAGCGATCATGGCTCTTTTTTATGTCTTGAACTGCTCTGACCAATATATAAGAAAGGAAAAAAGAACGAAAAAGTATGAAAATAGCAAATGCTAGTTGTATCAATCTACCTATTCACAACTCTAGTCATTGCTGTAACTGCACGGTTGTGCTCACCATGGCGAAGCCTCCGCTGCTCAGAGACCATGAAAATCCTTGCGAGAATATTGAGTTGAGCTTGAGGGAATTGGCAGGAGCAGCAATGAGATTCTCCTTTGATTTGTTTTGGTTTTGAAGAGAGAATGGTAGTAAGATTATTTTCTGGAAGAGGAGATGAGCTTAAATAATGGGCTCCAATGAACTTTGGCCGTTGGATATGCTCAAACTGTTGGGCCTGTCCATGAACATGATGGGCCAAAATCTATATGTTCATTTGGCTCTATCTGCAGTTTCGCCATGGCTCAGTGTATGCCTCTAGAAGGAAAAGAGAACCATTTAATGGCCTCGGGCCCGACTACAAACATCTCTCTCGTAGGGGTCAGCAAGATAGACTAGACCGTATGGTTCTTGAAGTCCCCGGTTCCTCAAGATGGAGTTGATGTCTGGGGCAGCCGGTTCTCAATTTTAGGGCGGAATTGGACCAATGAACTGTCCACTAGATCGATAAATTTTTATTTTTATTTTTTTAAATACATTACTTAGTTCTAAATTTACAGTGCAATTTATGTCTAGGAATTCAATTTGAGTCATGATGGATTATAAAACCATTGAATATGTCTTAGCAAGCTCATCGTCCAGGTCACCCTTTTGAATATACCTATTAGGTCACCTATAAAACCAAAGATAACTAGTGTATTGAAGCTAGGGATCAAATCAGACCATTGAACACTTCCCATCGACAAAACTAATGTTTTTCATGCATGAAGTTGGAGAACTAAAGTGCCCTGGACTTGAATATATGACTAATTAGACACACATACACAAAAAAAGAAAGAGATTTCCATTATCGGATTTATTGGAACCAAAAGGAAATTAAGGGTGATTTTCGGATGTACGGAATGATGCACGAAATGGATGGAGAAAAATACTAATATTGGAATCAACTTTTGATTGATACAAGATGAAACTCACTTGGAGTTTTCTTTTTGCTTCTTGATAACAACATGAACAACCCCCCCCCCCCCACGTACATATAGAAGAGCACCTACACAAACTTTCTAACTTTCTAAAGACAACATAATTGAACACACAAAAGTAGTCAAAAGTTACATAAAGTGAAAAACACATTCAAAGCTCTTTCACAACGGCAAATCTTCAAGTATATCTTCATGATAGTCAAAGTCAAAAAGAGAATATTGTGCTTCATGATAGCAAATCTTTTTTCTTGAAAATCCCATCCATTTGTTTTCTTCTTTGGTCCAAATCAATTTTAATAATATTTTAATAGCCTCCCTTAAAATTGATTTTGGAATTCAATGACACCGAGCATCTTCTTTAGCTTTTCAAACGAATCTGCCTTCAGTGCTTTTGCAAAAATATTTGCAACCTGATCTTTTGATCTACCGAATTTTAGCTAAATTTCACTATCTTTGATTCGCTCACGAATATAGTGATACTTGATATCGATGTGTTTGCTCCTGCCATGAAACACAGGATTATTGGCTAATGCAATAGCTGACTTATTGTCACACATCATTTTAGTAGGACCTGTTTGTTCATGCATCAATTCATTCAGCATCCTACGAAGCCATATTGCCTGACAAGCCCCTGAAGTTAATCCTATGTATACCGCTTCAGCTATCGAGAGTGCAATAACTTGCTATTTTTTCAAAGACCAAGAAATCACTCTTGATTCGAGAAAGAAAGCATATCCTGAAGTACTCTTTCGAGTCTCGGTATTACCTGCCCAATCACTGTCTATGTACCAAACTAGACCAAGGCTGTCAGTATAAGAATATAAAATTCCATGGTCATGAGTTCCACTAATATACTGTAAAATTCTTTTTGCTGCCTGCAAATGTAATTGATACAGTTTTTCCATGAACATGGTAATAATTTCCACTCCATAGGTATATCTAGCCTCGTAGAAGCCAAAAATTCTCAAGCTGCCAACAATGCTTTTGAAATAAGTGGGATTTACTTGCTCACCGGTTTCTTCTTTCATCAACTCCAACCATTCAACTACGGGAGTCCGAATTGGTTTGAGCGACTCCATCTTCAATCTCTTCAAAATATCATTAGCATATTTTTACTGTGAAATAAATATGCTATCATCTATCTACTTCACTTCAAGGCCAAGAAAATATGACATCAATCACAAATAAGTCATCTCAAACTGGCTAGTCATAGCCTCCCTAAATTTAGAAAATAGTTTTTCAAAGTTACCTATAAATATCAAGTCATCAACATAAAGGCACACAATTATTATATCACCATTAGAATTTGACTTGATGTATAATGTATGCTCATACGAACACTTTTGAAAATCATGCTCTAACAGGTATGTGTCGATATGCATGTACCAAGCACGAGGTGTCTGTTTTAGCCCATACAAAGCCTTCTTCAATTTGTATTTTCATGCCCTTTCTTTTCATAATCTTGTGGTTGCTCTATGTAGATTTTCTCTTCAAGGACACCATTTAGGAATGCTGTTTTCACATCCATTTGATGGATTCTCCAACGATTTTGAGCTACTAGTGTTAAAATCATTCGGATGGTATCTATCCGAACTACTAGTACAAATACTTCAAAATAATCAATATCTGGCTTTTTCTTGTAGCCTTTTAAAACCAGTCTAGCCTTATAACGGTCCACCTAACCATCGGTTTTGTACTTCATCTTGTACACCCACTATGCACCAATGGTTTTCTTACCATGTGGTAAATAAGTTAGCACTAATGTGTCATTCTTCTCAATAGAGTAAATTTCTTCATTCATTGTTTAGATTCACTTTTCTTCTACAGCTGCTTCATCATATGTTATAGGGTCACATTCAGCAAATAAATAAAAAATTTATCAATGTTTCATCAGTGATTCCATCACTATTACTGTCACCGTCTCTTGTCACAACATAATCCCTGAATTTTGCTGGCATCTCCCTTAATTGTTGTGAATGATAAAGTGGTGGTTCTGAAGCTGTTATTGGTGAAGATGTACCACTAGTCGAAAATGGTGGAGGTTCTTCTATTTCTTTCTCCAATGGTTCATCTTCGATGGTGATACTTTTCTAGTCACCCTTGTGGTTCTAATCCCAAGTTTTATCTTTAAAAAACTGGACATCCTTACTAATAATTGCCTTTTCGGTGACTAGATTATACAACTTATAATCTTTTTTTATGTCATTGTAGCCAATGAAGATGCACTTCTCGCTTTTGTCATCCAACTTCTTTCCTCATTCGTCTGGTATATGAGGATATGCCACGCACCCAAATACTCGTAGAAACGAAATATCTAGCTTGTTACCACTCTAAGCCTCTTTTGGGGTTCTTTCTAAATCACTCTTTGTTAGATACCTGTTTAGTACAAATACAGTACAAACAACCGCTTCTATCCAAAAGTTCTTAGGCAAATTTTTGGCTTTTAGCATACTTATTGCCATTTAAACAATTATCTATTCTTTTTTTCTGCTACATTATTTTGCTGAGGTGTATAGCTGGCAATTAATTGACGTTTTACTCCATGAATTTTACAGTGTTTGTCAAATTTATTTGAGGTAAATTCTCTCCCTCTATCCGATCTCAATGTCTTCAGATTAAAGCGATTATGTTTTTCAACATAGATTTTAAATTCTTTGAACTAGCCAAATGCTTCAGATTTTTCTCTCAATAAATATAAATAAGTTTTTCTGGTAAAATCATCTACAAAAATCAGCATGTACCTTTTTTTATCCGAATGGTTCAATCTCAACAAGACCACATATATGTACCAGCTCTAAAGGTTGCTTTGCTTTTCTAGGTTTCCCAATTGGAAATGATTTTCGATCTTGTTTTCCAACGAGTCATCCTTCGCATAGACGATCTGGACAGTCAATTAAAGGCATGCCAGTCACCATCCTTTTTTGAACCAGTAGTTTTAGTCCATGAAAATTTAGGTAACCAAAGCGAAGATGTCACCACCAGTTGTTGTCTTTCGTCATCGCTTGAAAACTCAAGAGATTCTTCATTTGAAGAGCCATGGGAAACATTGGATTCTTCGTCATTTGCACCATCGTGATCAACTTGTTGTTGACGTCTCTGATGGTGCAAATTCCATTTTCAATGTGAACTTTGTGGTCTTTTTCGAAAAGTTATCCAACACTTAACAAATTCCAAAAAAGTCATGGTGAAAAGTAAACATTAGTATCATCTTTTGACTTGATATTAATGTTACCTTTGCCTATCATGGGAATTTTTGATTTATTCCAAAAGTTGACTTCACCACGACTTGTCTCATTCAATTGTGAGAATAATTCCTTCCTGCCAGTTATATGATTGCTGCAACCAGTTTCTAGGTACCATATATTGATGTCTACAATGCTCAAGTCATCCCTTTTACATCTAGTGTCACAGGCCGATCGAATCATTACTTAATCACTCATGCGGCCTTAGGAAATCCTTCCCAAGTCAGCCTTACCCCACTCACCTCACACACTTTAGAGAGAAACTAAAGAGAGAAGATCTGGATTGTATTACTCGTGAAATGAGATGATACAAATGAGGGAGAGGAGAGCCCCTTATACACAAGTTCTCGTACGATATAATTCATAGATCTCCCTTTAATCTAACGGTAGAGATTAGATCTCCCAACTACCATCTACCCAAATTGATTACAGAAATGTACAATTACAATTCTGCCTACCCCTAGGACCTTTTAGAATTTCCTAGGATATTACTCGACAAGACACGATCCGTTCTCGTTTGGAAAACCTCTTTGGATTACCCTCTTCACCCAGACCATGTTATTCTCCCTTATCTATTCTGGCAACGCACACTCTCAGCAAGGTATGTCTCGACCTGCTTCTAGAACTGCTATAGTGCTTCTTGGGTGTGCAGTATCTCTTCTGTACGACGCGGTCTACCATAATGCAGTCGACATCTCGATCATGGGAAGTTTTTGCCCTAATAGGCACCCGTTGTGATTTCCCCCGATCCGGATCCCCTTCATCAAAATGGAATGGCTTAAGCATACTTACATGGAATACCGGATGAATCTTCAATTTGGCCGGGAGCTCCAATTTGTAAGCTGCATTTCCAATTCGTTGCGTGATGCGGAATGGCCCCTCGTATCGTTGGAGTGGTGCCTTGTGAACGCCTTTGTACTGTAGCGGTAGTTTGCAGAGCACTTAATCTCCAACCTAATATTCCACATGCCTTCGCTTCTAGTCTGCCCATTTCTTCGTCCTCTTGGACGCCTTGTGAAGACATGTGAGAACAAGATCAGCTTGCTCGTGCTACTCCTCAGTAACCTTGTGCACGGCTGGGCTATTTCCCTTCCCTTATGGCCCATCGCAATTGCGCTTGGCATAAGCGATTATTGCCCCGTCTCTATCTCGAACGGACTCCTCCCAGTCGATTTACTACGCTGTAGATTATAGGACAATTAGGTGCGTCGATCAGCTTCGCCCAATCTCATTGTGTCATGCTCACGTAGTGCCTCAAGTATACCTCCAACAAAGCGTTCATCTGTTCGGTTTTACCATCTGTCTATGGATGAGGACTCGTTGAGAAGTTCAGATCCGTCCTGAGTAGCTTGAATAGCTCGATCCAAAATCTCCTAATGAATCGAGGGTTCGTGATCTCTCACAATCGTGTGTGGCACACCCCAGTGCTTCACCACGTACTTTAGAAATAACTTTGCCACTTTCTCGGCTAGGCAGTCATCAGTGGCTGATACGAATGTTGCGTACTTGGAAAATCAATCTACCACAACTATCAATGTCCGATACCCTTCGGACTTAGGCAATCCCACGATAAGGTCCATGGAGACGCTCTCCCATGGATGCTTTGGAACAGGCAGTGGCTCCAACAAACCGACAGGCGACTTCTGCTCCAACTTGTCTTGTTGGCAAACTAGGCAAGTCCGAATATAGGCTTACACGTCGTCTCACAAGTGCGGCCAGAAGTAGTGCTCCTCCACCAGTGCCAGTGTGCGGTGTACTCCCGGATGACCAGCCCACTTGGAGTCGTGACACTCGCGAAGGATTTCCCTCCTTAGGTTCCTGTAGAGTGGGACATATAGCTGTCACCCTTAAGCGTATAAAAGGTCGTCATCGCACCAAAATCTTTGAGTCTTGCCCTCCTTCGTATAGTGCAAGAGAGTTTGCGCCGCTCGATCATACTTCAGCCCCTCCTTGATCCTTCCAACCAACGGATAGTCTGGCCGACTCATGTACACCAGTTCCGCTCTTCGACTTAGTGCATCAGCCATTACATTAGCCTTCCTTGGCTTGTACTCGAGCACATAGTTGAATTCCGCTAAGAAATCCTGCCAGGGAGCTTGCTTTGGGCTCAACTTCTTCTGAGTCTGGAAGTAGCTTATTGCAACATTGTCCGTCCTCACAACAAACTTTGATCCCAACAGGTAATGACATCAGGTGCGCAGGCAGTGCATGATGGCTGTCATCTCCTTCTCCTAAACAGTGTACCTCCGTTCAGTCTCGTTTAGTTTTCGTAACTCGTAAGCCATGGGATACCATTCCTGCATAATAACACCTGCAATAGCAAAATCAAAGGCATCAGTTTCTACCTCATATGGCTTCGAGCAATCGGGCAGCGCCAAGACTAGCTCCTCCGTCATAGCCTTGTTTACCCTTGCGAACGCCCCTTGACAGTGTTTCGTCCATTCCCACGGCTTATCCTTTCTCAATATGTCTGTGAGCGAAGCGGTAATGCTCGAATAACCCTTGACGAAACGTCGGTAGTAGTTAGTGAGGCCGAGAAATGATCGAAGTTCTGTTACCTTCGTTGGCAGCTCCCATCTTACGATTGACTCGATCTTAGCTAGATTAATACGGACTTGTCTATCTCCCATATGTGCCCTATGAATGGCACTTTCCCTTGAGCAAAAGCGCACTTCTCACACTTCACGTATAGCTCATTGTCCCTCAGAACTTAAAAGACCTACTTGATATGCTTAATATGCTCCTCGAGCATCCTACTATATATAACGATATCGTCCAGGTACACTACCACGAATTAATCGAGAAAGGGTTGTAGTACCTTATTCGTTAACGTATAGAACGTTGTTAGTGCATTCGTCAAGCCGAAGGACATGACCAAGAACTCGTATGAGCCATATCTCATAACACAGGCGATTTGCAGCTCATCTCCCTCCACGATCTGCATTTGATAGTAACCCGATCGAAGATCCAACTTGGTGAACCACCTTGCTCTGCCAAGTTGATCAAATAAATTTGTAATGAGAGGGATCCGGTATTTGTTCTTCACCATCAGCTTGTTCAGCGCCCGGTAGTCGCTACACATATACAGCGATCCATCATGTTCCTTCTGGAATAGGACCGGCTGTTGACACTTGATTTTTAAATCATCTTTTCTCTTTTAAAATTAATAAAAAAAATAAAAAAAATTCATAAAATAAAAAAATCAACTTTGGGGACCTTATCCAAGCCTAGAGAATCAATTTTGACCAAAAAAGAATTTCAGTATTTTTCAATATTTTTATTTTCGAAAATTCATAAAAAAAATCAAGAAAAATGAGAAAATTGCAAAATCAACTTCGGAAGCCTTGGCCAAGCTTAGGCAACCATTTTCGAACAAAAAAAATAATTTTTCATTTTTTTGTATTGTTTATATATAGTTTTTAAAAAATTAGGAAAATATTTAATAAATAATAGCATTTGAGGCCACAAAAATACGTAAAAATAGTCAATATTTTTCTTTTAAATCCCTTTTCATGTTGGCCACCACAAATTTTAAAAAACAAAAAATCCAAAAATCCAATTCGGGGTCATGTATTCCTTCACGAGCATAATCTCGAATCGGGCCTAAAAAATTCAACTTGAGTCAATTTATTTTCATTTTTCACTTTTAGAAGTTGTGACATTATTCTCTAATATTCTAAATTTTCATCTTGGCCCAATTATACTTAGAATAACTCAATTTTACAAAAGGGCTTTAATTAAATTTCGTGGCAAGAAATGAGTTTAAATTTGATATACGATGAATTTCGACTAAGCATAGGAGAGGTGTGTTGAAAATTTTGAGGAGATTTGGACTTAAAGAAATATTTTTTCAGGGACTAAATTGCAAATACTCAAAATCTCAAGGACTATAGTGTAAATACGTAACTTTTAAGGGATTATTTTGCAAATAATAAAAAAAAGAGTTAGTGGAGAAATTAGAAGGGAAGATGAAGAAGATGAGATAGAGAAGAGAAGATGAAGAAGAGGAGATGGAGAAGAATGGATGGAGAAAATAAAATAAGAGAAGGGAAGATGGAGATGAAGAAGAGTTAGTAGAGAAATTAGAATGGGAGATATATATGGAGAAGGGAAGATGGAGATGGAGAAGAATAAGTGGAAAAATTAGAATGGGAGATAGAGTTAATGGAAAAGATAGAATGGGAGGTAAATGAGTGGGCTATAAAAGAAGGAAGAATAGAGCTTGAAAGGGAGGATTTTTGGGGTGAGAAAATTTTGAATGTTTGAGAGAGTTTGGAGAGATTTCAAGAGAAAAAAATTTTGAGAGAGAAAAATTCGCCGCCGTGGAACAAGCCTTGGCGACGCGACGGATTCATCTCCAACGAGCTCTAGGCGCATCAGCATGTGCAATTGTCTGGTAAGTCAAGTTTTCGTGTTTAGATGACGAAATCTCGAAAACAAATATACTGAACATTCGTAGATGACTTAGAGATCTTCGATTTGATTTATTATGGCGCGAAAATGGACGTCGTTTGCTATGTCAAAAGGGTCCTGAAATTGAGAGCAAAAATCTGGAAATATGGTGATCAGAACCTGAGATGGAATTTTTCTGATCTGACCTTTTACGCTAAATGATTTTCCATGGGTTATTCTAGACTTTGTTTCATAAATACCTCTTCATGACATTTATTCATAAGATCTTAATGCATATCATATAAAAAATACAAAAAATATTCATGCACGTTTCGTATTTTTAATGCATTTAATGAAATCATGCAATTCTGTTGGCGTCCTTGAGTCTGAGTGTTTTTCTGTGCGTGGTCATATTGATTCCTAGTTATTTCATGTTTAGAGTGTTCTTTTGAAACTTCACAAAAAATGAAAGTTGTTCATTGGGGTCTTGTTTAGTAGACTGAAAAGTTTGGTGCATTAATTGTGAGATTTGAGTGTCCATTTGAGCTTAATCCTGAAGTATGTCTGTTCTGTGAAATTTGTTTGTTTGCTACTAAGCTCTCATGAAAGACCATTTTTTACACGAAAATGAGTATCTTTTCAATGCGAATGTAAAACATGAAAGTTGTCAACGACACATTTTCCCATCCACATAAACAATCTCAGAAGTTTTACATACATTTCATTATTTCTTTTGTATTTTATGGTTACTGCTTTCTCCCTAAGAATGTTCATGGACAGTATGGTTTAATTCGTATTTTTTGTGTTAATACATTGGAAAATGTAAAAAATGGTCTCAATGAAGTTTAATCAGCACGTGTTAAACTTTCTTTGAGCGTTTGAATTGTCTTAACTCATTGGTGATTGTGCATGTCCGATTGGATAGTTCATTATTTTCATTTGGCTTTCGGCCCGATGCTTTGAAGACTGGAGTATGACCGATGTCCATTCCGGTCCGTTTTGTTATACTCCCGACCCACGAGGCTTGGCGACGGGTGTTTGACCGATGTCCATTCTGGTCCATTTTTGTATTCCCGATCATGTCTCGGGTTTTATTAATTGGTCTGTAATTATTCACCCGACGAGTTGCGGGTTTTATTTTCACTATCCTTAGGGTAGTTTTATTTTACTTGCTCTCTCTTCACATCTTTATTTGCTTTGGGTGATTTTGCAATATTTTATAATACATCCAAAATAAAAAAAAAATGTAGAAAATCCAAAAATACAAAATGTGGAAAATATAAAAATACAAAAAATGTCTTTCATGTGCATTTCATATAGTATAGCTCATGCATATTTTGCCATGTCATGTACGCATATTCACGTACGCATATCCATGTTCGTATGTCACGTACGTATTTCGTATTCATATATTCATGTCGCATGTCGCGTATGCATGTCTACGTACGTATGCCGTATTCGTGTATTCATGTCGCATGTCGCGTACGTATGTCACGTATGCATGTTGTATTCATATATCCATGTACGTATGTCATATTCGTTCGTCCACGTACGTATGTCATTCGTATATCTATGTACGTATACCGTATTTGTACGTCTACGTTCTCATGTCGCATTTGTATGTCTACATTTGCATGTTGTATTCATATGTCTTCGTATTCGCATGTCATATAAATTAGATTTCATATTGCATGTCATCTAAAATAGGATTCATACTTATTTGCATCAAAACCCAATTTTTTAAAAGCCATCATGCATGTTCATCATACTTGTCATGTAATCTAGAATGCATAAATCATGTAGTTTCATGTCTTAATTGCATTTATGTAATTGCATTTGCATTGCATGCATTTAAAAAAGAAAACCCAAAAAAATTGCACATTTGAATCTCAAGTGAATATTCATCAAAATTGCCAAGTTGAACATTTTCATGAAATTGGTACCGAAAGGATGCTAGTAGAAATATTAGCGTAACCAAGTCCCCAAACTCATTAATCTCTGGTTCGTCGGAATACAGTATTTCTCCCGATATTTTATTTAGGTATCTAATCAACCTACTCAAAATGATTAGTGGCGACTCCAAGATAAATCCTTCTCTTAATGAAATTGAACCTAAGTCACGATTCGGTAGAACTTGGGAGGGTTCGAACTAGGCTAGTTAATTCAATTTAATTAACCTGGTAATCCATTAACTTTAAAAATTGGGAAACCGATTTTTTCGGGTCGTGACAGCTTGGCGACTCCACTTGGGACTTTGTTCTTAATTTTTTCAAAAATTAAGAACCTAGAGGACTTAGGCCAGAAAAATTTCATGAAAATTCATTTGGTCTAAATTGGTTGGATTCTAATCTTTAGTTGTTAAATGATTTTACAGATGGGAGTTATAAGGGGTGGAGTGTTTGACTAACCCTTTGTTTTGCAGACTTGGTGTTGGAATTGTTTATTTAATTTCGCACATTTTTGAAGCGGTGTTTGTATATTAATTGTTGTGCATGATTAATTGTTTTAGCACTACATCACACACGCCCTGTGGCTGGACCTAGGCCACTAGTTTTAGGATGGTATTGTGATTTGGTTTTAGCGTTCGGCATGAGATCACGTCGAAAGTTAGCCTAGATTCAATCCCGAACCTCTTTTCAAAAATGAGTTTAAAAGTTAGGCCTCAGGCTTGGTAAGATTACCAAAGTAATGGTTTTAATTTTTAGCTCGAGCAGCCGAAGTGGGGAGGCCCGGCTAATCCTGGTTACGTCGTGGGATCACGGCTAATCTTGATTATGTGTGCGAGATTGTTGCCTTGCCGTAAGTCTTTTGCTTCAATTTGTCAGCCTTTAAAGTAGATAGGCTAAGATTTAAACTCACAATTCATGTGCATGTCTATATGATTTGCATGGTATTTCTTTCACGGTGAAAGTAAGTATTCTAACTTCATCTTATATTTATTTTTAGTCGGTCCATGTTAGGTGTCGGTTAGATTTTGAATTTAATATCATCGTCATTTTTCAAGAGAAATTAAAAATTAAATTGCTGTCCTATTTTTCAAAAATGAATGTGAAAAAATCCTTTTAAGGAATTTTATTGACTAATAAAGAATTTTGTCACATCTTTCCTACTTCAAGTCAGACTTTCTTAATAAATTTATCCCTGAAAATTCATCCTAGTAAAAAAAAATCCCTTCCGGAAATTTGTTAAATACCAAAGGATTTTATCACATTTTTGTTAAGCTATAAATCTGCAAGAAACCCTTTTTTGAGAAATTCACCTACATATTTCAAAGAAAGTTTTCTCTAATTTCTCATAAAATTAAGAAAAATAAAACTGGACTAATCTAAGAGTAATGGACCGACCTCTCTTAGATCACATATTAATTGTGTCCTTTGCTTTTGCAGGGAATTATAGGTACCCCAGGAGGGAGTAAAATTGGGTGCAACAATACGCCAGAAATGACCTTGAAGAATACGAAAGAATGGAAATTGTCGATGCCTTAGCCAATTGCACTGGGGGCAAGCGAAGAAGTCCCGGAGACAGAATCGTGTCAATAAGTCAGCACGTATGGGCTATATATTTTGATGAGGGGTAGTGAATGCATCCAGATCAGGCCTGGGGACATTTTTAATGTATTAGAAGGGTTCATGTATTTTTGTTGAGAAAGCCGAGACTGTGTAATCAAAACCTATGGGGCAAGATTATGAACCCGACCTTGCGACGCCTTTCTGATTAAATTGAACAAAGGCTTGCCTTTTTACCTTCCTTGGATTCAAAACATATGGAAGATTTTGGAGGACCAGTATTTTATTACCGAGCATGGCCCGCAATTATTTCTCCCAACGCTACAGGCGACCGACACATTCAGGTGGACGCCGAAAAAGATAGGCAAGAGTAAAGTGAGGCACGCAACGACAGCTTGGTTTGTTTATTGGAGCACTAATCGAGTGGTCAATTTGCAATAATTCACACGACTGACTCATGGGTATCACTATGACCGGACCCTTCGTCAATGTCCTTGATATCATCGCCGGCAGCAGATAACAAGAACACCAAGAAGAGTGTTAAGTCTCAACGTCTTCAGTACCGTAAATCGTCCTACCATGCTATATGGGCGAAGAAATGGCAGGAAAATGAAAAGCACAAACACGTGAAACTTTCTCTTCATTTCATTCACCAACAAACCTTACAATAACTCACTGGGGAGGAAAAGTGAAATCAAATTGAGCCCTAATAAGCATCACAAAGGAGCTCAGCTGGCTCTCCATGAAGTTAATGCTCTGGGTGCACCAGGCGTTCTCAGGATCAAGCTCCGCGAGCCTAAAGAAGAGGCGATCGCACTTCTCCTTAGTCTGGGCCATACTGGCCTCGTAATGCTCAACGGCAAACTCCAGGTCCGAAATCACCGCCCTCTCGAAAGCAATGTCTGCCGTAATGTCATCAAGTCTCTCCTGCAGCCAACCACATTTGCACCTCATCATAATATTTCCTGGCTCCTGTTCGGCGTAAGTTCGGACCAAGGCCAGACGGTCCACCAACTTTCCCCTCTTACGAACCAGCCACGAAAGCTGATCGTTGGCAAATTTGAGGGCCTTCTTATGATTATCAGCCACAAACGTGACTGTTTCCAAACGCTTGTGCCGGTCTTGGTAACGAGCTTTCACGACGGTAGTCACAAGGATCGTCTCATAAGCGCGGCTATAGGCGGCCAGAAAATTGATGAAGAGGGTCGGGAAGTTCCGATACTCCCTCCCCAATTGGGTACCCTGAACAGAAGCTGCGTCCACGGTCCTGAATAGACCGAGGATTTCAGCCTCAACGGTAGAGTTTTGGGCTATATGAGCGTAATCTCTGCCAAGAAGATTGTAGAGTCTCTCCCACCCAGCCAGGACTTCAGCGGAGAAGGTATGGTTAGGAGAATTGGCCATTTTTGAAAGCAGAATACGAAAGAAAGGAGGAGAGAGTTAAGGCAGATGATCGGAATGCGAAGGCGATAATCTGCTTCAATTTAAATACTGATTTCACAAGGGCAGTCCTTATTGGTTAGGTTTTCCTATCTACCATTCTCTATCGGCAACACCCCCGCTGGCTCAAATTCCAGTCAAGCGGCAACCTCAAGCCGAACAAACCTGACATCTCTGTAGAAAAGCTGGACGGGACTCCACCGCTTTGAAAAAAGAAAGAACGAAAAGACGAGCTGAGTGGGGGACAAAGAAATTTTCGGCAGAAAGAGAGATATGACTCGTTTTTATTGGAGCACTCGCCAGCAAATCGACGGTGGAGATAACGACAGGGCCCCCCCTACTGTGAAAGAAGAAGAACAAGATAAGCCGAGTGGGAGACAAGTAAATTTTAGCGGAAAAGAAAAGAAGAATTGTCTCCATTTGTAGACAGAGTGAAGGCTCGTCTGAAAAACAGAAATGTCGAGAGGGGCGATACAATTTCTGAACCCGCATCTAGATTTTAAAAGAGGCGTTCTCCTGGTAATCTTCATCCATACTCAAAAGAGAGTTTTTAAGCATACATGCTTGCTCAAAGAGAGTAAAGATACAAGAGAGAGCTGCAAACGTTGAGGAACCAATAGCCCATCAAAGATGTCTCAACCCAACATATATGAGGGCTACCGCCACTTGCTGGACATGGGAAATGAAGAATTCAAGGCCATGTCTGGGATTCAGACCATAGAGCCTGGCCCTTCCGCTGACGACGTCCAAGATCTCAGTAAAAATAAGGGCAACAACAGTAAATGTCAAAAGAAGCGTTACCGTCACCATACTGAGGAGCAAATACAAATGCTTGAGGATTTCTTCAGAACGTGCCCTATGCCGAACGGCAAACAGAAAATGGAACTGAGTCAAGAGCTAGGGCTTGAGCCTTGGCAGATCAAGTTCTGGTATCAAAATAAGTGAACCAGAATGAAGGTTCAGTATGAACGCCATGAAAATGTGTTTCTAAAGGCTGAAAATGAAAAGCTTTGGGTAGACGTTCTTGCCACCACCACCTGTCATAACTGTGGTGGCCGTACCGCTTTTACCGAGCTATATTTCGACAACCGACGCCTGAGGGATGAAAATGCTCGTTTGAAGGAGCGGTTAAAAAAGATTTCCGCCATTGCTACGAAGAATGACGAGGAGCCGTTGGTTTCTGACAGCCCATATATTCCTCCTCCACTACCTTTCCAACCCTCAAATCAATTCCCAACACAATTAGGTTTTGTTCAAGGAGCGCATGGGAGAACCGATCTCATTGGATCAATATCGGTACCTCCCGAGGGAAGAGACATGCAACACCACAAGTGGAATGGCCTTGAGGGTGAGCTTGTTGCCATGATGGACCAATTCGACCCTGGCAAAACTCCGAATCTGTAATGAAGTCCATGGTCCGAAGTCGGTGATTGTGAATCCTCGATCATATGTACCAGATCTAATTCAGAGTTGATCTAATTCTGAAATTAGTCTGTTGGTAGAGAACCCTCAAGGAAAGCAGAACCAATCTCGAATGAATGTATTTCTCATTTCATGCCCAATTCCCCTGCGTGGGATATTTTTTGCTTTCTCGGTATCTAGGGTTAAGCAATGGGGTAATTCTATTTCCTCCCATCAAATGTGCAAATACCGTATTAGAATCGTACATGGGGCTTCAACTTCATCGAGCATCCCCAGATAGAAATCGAATCTCGTGCCCCAAGCACGATTATAGTTTGGAGAGAAATGACGTGTAAATCGAGAATCGTGGGCTTACTGTTGATCTACAGTCTTGGGTGTCGACAAATCCACAAGAAAAGTTATGAAAGGATTTCGGGGGGGCCACCACATTAAAAAAAAGAAAAGAAGAAGAAGAAGAAGAAGATAAACTGAGCGAGAAACAAGGATTTCCCCTTTTGATCAAAAGCTGAATGTCAGATTTTCTCCCTCGGTAAATCCAATAGCGCTGCCCGTGAAGAGGGAAGTCGTTGCTATTGTCAGAGAGAGAACTTGTCCTCATCTGATAGTGAGAGCTCATCTGCAAGAACTCGCAGAAGAAAGATAGAGAGGAAGGAGTTCTCGTGGGAGAGGAATTCAAAACCTTCACTATCAAAGCATTAGCTTTCAAAGCCTATTACGAGAAGCCATCGACGATCCCGTGATCCCTCAAGAAGACATCCTGAGGCGGTCTCGAGTCGGCAGTCCTAGATCCAGAAATATGTCGAGCATTAGGGAAACGGGCGCATGTTCAACCCAGGTCGAAGCTGATGAAGTTCCTTATCCTGAGGGTCTACTGGTCATGGCCATTGACGGTAATCCAATCTCTCTGTCAATCATTGTTACTGTATTAAGAAAATGCCGGTATAAGGTTTTAGCTCAAGCAAAAGCGACTGAGGCCTTAGAAGTATTAAGGAGGAGTAGTGACCAGTTTGATATCATCCTCACCGCCATGGTAGGGATTGACATGAATATTTTCACTCTTTTTGAAGTCATCAATTCTGAATTAAACATGCCAGTCGTCGTAATATTGGCAACCGATTATCAGCAAGCCATAATGAAGGCTGTCTTACATGGGGCCCAAGACGTCATAACGAAACCAGTTAGGGTTCGCGTGCTTCAAAACATATGGCAGCACGTAGTAAAGAAGCAATTGCACGACCAAGAGAACAATCATCAAGCCTTCAATATTGTTCCAAGAAACTGGAAAAAGAAGATGACTTGGTCTCCCGAGCTACATCGTATGTTTGTTAATGCAGATCAGCAGCTAGGAATCAATTCGGCACGGCCGCAACATATACTGGAAATTATGAAGGTAGAGGGACTCACTAAAGGAAATGTTTCGAGTTATCTTCAGAAGTACAGAAAAAGGGTGAGAGAACACAATACAGTTCAGAATCAAGAAAACCAAGGCGAGACTAATCCAAGCCTGAACGTCAAGTCTTCTTGCCACCAAAAATTCCGCAGGTTAGCAAGGGGCCAGCCACTTCCCATCATCAACTAAGCCAGTAGCCGTGCCATCAATCCCCCAGACGTTAATCAAAGTTTCCCCCAAAATCACCCCAATGCTCTTCAAGAGTATAGACCGCAGGGGTAGTGTGTTCATATTCCTTGGTCTGAGCACTAACCCGTGGTTAGCATTCATCCTACGATCAGCGCGCCTGTGCAGCCAGAGAATCAGACAAGAAGTTATCCTGAGCGCTTCCACTTCTCTAATCCTTGAATGGAATGAGTTTTTGGCAGTAGGACAGTTGGTGATCCCCACACTTTCTCGAGTAATGATGAAGGCTCTAGCTCGAGAAGTCAAATTGCTCATGGCGAGGACATAATGAGAAATCTACCGCCAGCATTTGCTAGCAACATTGCCCAATTCGAGCATCAGTTGCTGGAATGTTCAAGAGATTACTCAGATGATGAGCTTACTGCCCTGGTCAACCAGTTTAAGGTTAACAGACATCCGAAGCCATGATCGGAAGCCGGTGATTAGGGACTCTCAAACATCGGTCAAAGAGACGCAGGAGAGGCAGAACTGACCTTGAATAAGTGCACCTTTCATTTCATGCTTAATTCCCCAGCGTGTGATATTTCCAGCTTTCTAGGTGTCTAGATTTAATTCAGGGGCAAGGGGGTAATTTGTTGTTTATCCCGTCGAATGCGTGAATCCCTTTTTATGCTAGACTTAGAGCGGATCAATTTGTGGCAACGTTGCTGACTGCCATAATGAGAAATGTTGAACGGCCTCACGTAGGGAAATTTCAAGTGAAAAGCCCAGGCGAGCTTGAAGACGGGTAACTGTGTGTCGTTCCAATTTACCCTCAATCGTTGCAAAATGCTAAATTGGATTTGTTCCATTCTCACCCAAGAGATTGCAAATTGCCTCAAGAGTGTCGCAAAATGAAATGACCCAATGGAAGGCGATAAGACTCATTTGCCTTGAAGGTAACCTTTAATTAAAGGAGCCCTTCGATCCACGGACCGGATGGCATGAAAAATGATGATGGTCCGAGGCAACCCGAAAGAAAACAAGGCCTAACTAAGCAAAGCACTTATGTGGCAAGCTCAAAGTGAAGGGCAACTCGGGAAATACAATCCAATCCAGTCCAAATGAAGGAACTTCCTTAATTCAATGGAAGTACACATAAGGGTAAAACAGTATCATTCCAATTTTTTCAAAATATGAAGAACATATACTGACGCATTCCCTTTCATTTTTGCAGGGGTCATCACTGTGCCGGATATGTAAGTATCCCTTCCCCTTAAAACTCAATAAAATCCAAAGAAAAATCTTGGAATTCTCAAAGCAGGCGCCAAAGTTTCTACAACTCATTCACATGGACAAAGACAACTCGTGATCCCCAGAGTCTTCTTGCATTCTTGCATGACTTATTCATCAAGATTTTCACAAAAAATCTCATGAGTTATTTGATATCAATCGATCAAAGCAAATCTTTGCTTCACCGACCCTTTGACCATGCGACATCAGCTAAAGGAACACCGGGCAAATTGAAAAGTCATTGTCCACCAAATTCCCAAAGTCAAATTCCCAGTTGGGGCATGTACAGGGGCAATTTTGGATTCTGCCAAAGCTTGGCCTGATTGAGAACGGAGCAAACTGACACGAGCTCCAACTTGGAAAAAAGGGAAGTGTCCTATCTCTTTCTCATATGTCTTCCAAAGTGACACCCAATTTTCTTCTTGCAGGTGCCAAGCTAGAAGACATGTCTTTGATTGTTATCACTAAAGCAAATCAAAATCAAAGTTTCTCCATCATCTTAAGATCCTATTTCATGCACATTTTTCTCATGCGGGATCCGATGTGGAAACGAGTCATTTGCCAAAACTCAAAATCAAATTCCCAGCAGTGACTATATCTAAGGCAATTCCCAATTTTGGCAAAAGCCATGATCGCCTGATACGATCCATCATGATGGAAATGAGGCAAACAAGGGCATTCGACCAACCACGTTGGTCTTCGCCATATCACAACTAGGGCGAGCATATTTTGGGGCAAACATGAGAATGAGCTCGTCCTCGCCCCCAACTAATTTGATCCGCTCGCATTGTCTTGGGGCAACTTAGATTCCCCCTCATCTGTTTTTGAGAAACATGACAATTCTGTTAATTGCTACATCTGCCTGGTTGAAAAATGCTCGCACATTGTGTGATTCATACATGATTGTTTTTCATGTTTAATCTACCAAATTTGAATAGGGAGCATAAAATTGCATATGATGCATCAAATATACAGAATGGGGCATGACAGGATGATGAAAGGCAAACCATTCCCATACACGTCCTGTAATCTAATCCCCAGTGAGATGAGCGGTAGCCAGGATCCGCATTCCTCGAGGCGATGGGTTTTCTCGCAAGAAGATATGATAGCCGAAGTGACTGAGGCATTCAGTTCTTTATCCAAACACTACAGGTGTCCATTGCAAAACTCTTGAGCGACGGTTTCATTTTCTCAACCCTGTTAAGAACCACCCCACACTGGGGCAAAACAGAGATAATTCCAACAATATCAGGAGATAAATGGTTAGAAATTCTCTTGCTTAGACTAGCATCAATCTTCGAGTGTTTCTTTGCATGATACTCAAATTTTAATTCAAGTGTTTTAGGATGACGAAGAGCATTTATTTTCTCTATCCTACACACTCATCCTTTTTACATAACCCAATTGAGCCTGCAAATTCATTTCTCAAGCCCATGTTGGTGATCCTTGCTCATTTCAAGGTAACGACGATACCTTCCCCCAAGGAGCAGAATTGAAGAAGTTGGGCCAATAGAGAATTCTCGAATTAGCCCATTTCATATGCTAGACTTTCATGTAATGTCTAGTATCATTTGTTGAAAATCATCTTGTTGCTAAAATTCAAAATCACAAGATTGTTAAACAAAAGAAAAAGGAAAACAAGTGAGCCTAAAGAAAATGGGCCTGCTTCCAAATAAAAGGGAGTCGGGAGTAAGAAAAGCAAAGGCTACTCCAAAGAATCTCGGGCAGAAAGAGCAAAGTGCCTATCAAAAGCAAGGCCAATGCCCATATATCTGTAATGAACTTCTGATTTCGAACATACATTTTGAATTCCCAAAAAAGGATCCCCAAAGAAGTCAGTTTGCAAAGTGTAAAAGAACTACCACCCCTCAACCAATGATGGTATTCATTGAAGACGAATTTAGGAAGGTCAAAGATCGGTGACAAGACTGCAATGATCACCAACACCAAGCCCTTCTCATATATTTTTTTTTGAGCCAAAACAAACCCTTCATTTCTCAGACCCAAATCTCGACCTACGTTACGACCCTTGAAAGTCTCTTTTGATTAGAGCACATTAATTAATGTAAGAGTTGAATGACTTTAAGCATCGCTCGAAGAAGTTCGAGCAAGATTATTTCTCTCTCATTTTGTAAGGTTCTTGACTTGTAAACCCGGAGCAGATGATGAAGACTTTTTTGTCAATGGCCTTAACTCGAAATGAGTCCCCATTGATAAGCCTTTGACCCAGCCCACATTACGGTCCTAATCAAGACCTCCAGATCGGCTTGATCTTATCAATTGCGAGATTACTCAGACCCTCGCTGAATGCGATGATGGTAAGGTTGAGTGATTTCTTTTCAAATCCTGCAATCAGGATAAACAAGCCTTTCTCGAGGGTGAGAGAAAGCCCTTTCGGACTGAAGTCCCCATTCATGTTACATTCGAGGTATTCATGACATGATAACCTCCATCGACAAAATTGGAAATGCAAACTCGACAGAATAGTCATGCATGATCCACATTATGAGCATACACATACGGTTTTAATCATTGCAAACTCAACTGAATGGTTTTGCATGAACCGGTGAACTCATTGATAAAAATGTTTGCACACGTTACCTCTGACACTGTCTGACAGGTAGTGCATTCCTGATAGTCGAGTTACCCTCCGAGGTCTCGAAATTCATCCAGAGACTATTGAACAAACAAGCCATGTTGGCTAATGCTCGCCAAGCATTTTCAAGTGAGTATATCTTCAGCCTAAACCTTTCAATTTTGATGATTGTCTGGGTGCTCAAATCCATTGCAGCACATAAGGTCATTCAGTGAGCAAGTAGACATGGTACAATCAGTCTGTCTATGCCTCGATCATTAACTCAAAAGATCCAGGTAAGTCTTCTGAACCCTTGTGACTCATGATCAACATGCTCTCATGAAGTCTTCATTAGCTCACGATTGATATAATCTCGTGTTCTCAAGCTTTATCAAATCATGATTGACCAACTCTCGTGTTCTTGATCTTTGCCTCATCGGTTTATTCCTAAAGTGATGGGACAACAAAAATTGGGTTTGAGCTTCTACAGGATTTCTGGTTTCCCTAAATGCCGGAATGGCACCCTTCATGGTAAGTGAAATTGGGTTTGAGCGTCTGCAGGATTCCTGGTCTCCCCAAATCCCAGATTGGCACCCGAAAATCATTTTCTCAATCAATACCTCTTCAGTCTACCCAAAAGGTGACATTTAGGGTATACTGTCTCTAGAGCCCTTCCATTGGAGACCCCAACACGGAATGGTCCATTTTCAAAAAGTCCTTTCTACAGGCACCAAGTCCTTTCTACAGGCAACCCAAAGTCCTTCTTACAGGCACCAAAAGTCTTTCCTTTTTAAATAATCTTTTCTCTTTTAAAATTAATAAAAAAAATAAAAAAAATTCATAAAATAAAAAAATCAACTTTGGGGACCTTATCCAAGCATAGAGAATCAATTTTGACCAAAAAATAATTTCAGTATTTTTCAATATTTTTATTTTCGAAAATTCATAAAAAAAATCAAGAAAAATGAGAAAATTGCAAAATCAACTTCGAAAGCCTTGGCCAAGCTTAGGCAATCATTTTTGAACAAAAAATAATTTTTCATTTTTTTGTATTGTTTATATATAGTTTTTAAAAAATTAGGAAAATATTTAATAAATGATAGCATTTGAGGGCACATAAATACGTAAAAATAGTCAATATTTTTCTTTTAAATCCCTTTTCATGTTGGCCACCACAAATTTAAAAAAAAAATCCAAAAATCCAATTCAGGGTCATGTATTCCTTCACGAGCATAATCTCGAATCGGGCCTAAAAAATTCAACTTGAGTCAATTTATTTTCATTTTTCACTTTTAGAAGTTGTGACATTATTCTCTAATATTCTAAATTTTCATCTTGGCCCAATTATACTCAGAATAACTCAATTTTACAAAAGGGCTTTAATTAAATTTTGCGGCAAGAAATGAGTTTAAATTTGATACGCAATGAATTTCTACTAAGCATAGGAGAGGTGTGTTAAAAATTTTGAGGAGATTTGGACTTAAAGAAATATTTTTTCAAGGACTAAATTGCAAATACTCAAAATCTCAAGGACTATAGTGTAAATACCTAACTCTTAAGGGATTATTTTTCAAATAACAAAAAAAAAGAGTTAGTGGAGAAATTAGAAGGGAAGATGAAGAAGATGAGATGGAGAAGAGGAGATGAAGAAGAGGAGATGGAGAAGAATGGATGGAGAAAATAAGATAAGAGAAGAGAAGATGGAGAAGAGGAGACAGAAAAGAGAAAATGGAGAAGAATGGATGGAGAAAATAAGATAAGAAAAGGGAAGATGGAGATGAAGAAGAGTTAGTGGAGAAATTAGAATGAGAGATATATATGGAGAAGGGAAGATGGAGATGGAGAAGAATAGGTGGAAAAATTAGAATGGGAGATAGAGTTAATGGAGAAATTAGAATGGGAGGTAAATGAGTGGGCTATAAAAGAAGGAAGAAGAGAGCTTGAAAGGGAGGATTTTTAGGGTGAGAAAATTTTGAATGTTTGAGAGAGTTTGGAGAGATTTCAAGAGAAAAAATTTTGAGAGAGAAAAATTCGCTGCCGTGAAACAAGCCTTGGCGACGCGACGGATTCATCTCCAACGAGCTCTAGGCGCATTAGCATGTGCAATTATCTGGTAACTCAATGTTTCGTGTTTAGATGACAAAATCTTGAAAACAAATATACTGCACATTCGTAGACGACTTCGAGATCTTCGATTTGATATATTATGGCGCGAAAATGGACGTCGTTTGCTATGTCAAAAGGGTCCTGAAATTGAGAGCAAAAATCTGGAAATAAGGTGATCAGAACCTGAGATAGAATTTTTCTGATCTGATCTTTCACGCTAAATGATTTTCCATGGCTTATTCTAGACTTCGTTTCATAAAGACCTCTTCATGACATTTGTTCATAAGCTCTTAATGCATAACATATAAAAAATACAAAAATATTCATGCATGTTTCGTATTTTTAATGCATTTAATGATATCATGCAATTCTGTTGGCGTCCTTGAGTCTAAGTGTTTTTCTGTGCGTGGTCATATTGATTCGTAGTTATCTCATGTTTAGAGTGTTCTTTTGAAACTTCACAAAACATAAAAGTTGTTCATTGGGGTCTTTTTTAGTAGACTAGAAAGTTTGGTACATTAATTTTGAGATTTGTGTGTCCATTTGAGCTTAATCCTGAAGTATGTCGGTTCTGTGAAATTTGTTTGTTTGCTGCTGAGCTCTCATGAAAGACCATTTTCTACACGAAAATGAGTGTCTCTTCAATAAGAATGTAAAACATGAAAGTTGTCAATGACACATTTTCCCATCCACATAAAAAAGCTCAGAAGTTTTGCATACATTTCATTATTTCTTTTGTATTTTATGGTTACTGCTTTCTCCCTAAGAATGTTCATGGACAGTATGGTTTAATTCGTATTTTTTGTGTTAATACATTGAAAAATGTAAAAAATGGTCTCAATGAAGTTTAATCAGCACGTGTTAAACTTTCTTTGAGCGTTTGAATTGTCTTAACTCATTGGTGATTGTGCATGTCCGATTGAATAGTTCATTATTTTCATTTGGCTTTCGGCCCGATACTTTGAAGACTGGAGTATGACCGATGTCCATTCCGGTCCGTTTTGTTGTACTCTCGACCCACGAGGCTTGGCGACGGGTGTTTGACCGATGTCCATTCCGGTCCATTTTTGTATTCCCGATCATGTCTCGGGTTTTATTTAATTGGTCTGTAATTATTCACCCGACGAATTGCGGGTTTTATTTTCACTGTCCTTAGGGTAGTTTTATTTTACCTGTTCTCTCTTCACATCTTTGTTTGCTTTGGGTGATTTTGTAATCTTTTATAATACATCCAAAATAAAAAAAAAATGTAGAAAATCCAAAAATACAAAATGTGGAAAATATAAAAATACAAAAAATGTCTTTCATGTGCATTTCATATAGTATAGCTCATGCATATTTTGCCATGTCATGTACGCATATTCACGTACGCATGTCCATGTTCGTATGTCACGTACGTATGTCGTATTCATATATTCATGTCGCATGTCACGTATGCATGTCTACGTACGCATGTTACGTACGTATGCCGTATTCATGTATTCATGTCACATGTTGCATACGTATGTCACGTATGCATGTTGTATTCATATATCCATGTACGTATGTCATATTCGTTCGTCCACGTACGTATGTCATTCGTATATCTACGTACGCATACCGTATTTGTATGTCTACATTTGCATGTTGTATTCATATGTCTTCGTATTCGCATGTCATATAAATTAGATTTCATATTGCATGTCATCTAAAAGAGGATTCATACTTATTTGCATCAAAACCCAATTTTTTAAAAGCCATCATGCATGTTCATCATACTTGTCATGTAATCTAGAATGTATAAATCATGTAGTTTCATGTCTTAATTGCATTTATGTAATTGCATTTGCATTGCATGCATTTAAAAAGGAAAACCCAAAAAAATTGCACATTTGAATCTCAAGTGAATATTCATCAAAATTGCCAAGTTGAACATTTTCATGACATTGGTACGGAAAGGGCGCTAGTAGAAATATTAGCGTAACCAAGTCCCTGAACTAATTAATCTCTGGTTCGTAGGAATAAAGTATTTCTCCCAATGCTTTATTTAAGTATCTAATCAACCTACCCAAAATGATTAGTGGCGACTCCAAGATAAATCCTTCTTTTGATGAAATTGAAGCTAAGTCACGATTTGGTAGAACTTGAGAGGGTTCGAACTAGGCTAGTTAATTCAATTTTATTAACATGGTAATCCATTAACTTTAAAAATTGGGAAACCGATTTTTTCGGGTCGTGACACCGGCGCATCGAACGGAGCCTTCGATGGATGAATGTATCCGGAGTCGAGCAAACCCTTCAGTTGCTTCCTTAATTCTTCAAGCTCTAGAGGCGTCATTCTATAGGGTGCCATAGTAGGCGGTCGAACATCTGGTACGAGCTCGATCCGATGATCCACTTCCCTCATAGGCGGCAGCTGGTTCGGTAACTCCGGAGGCATTACGTCCTTGAATGCTTCAAGAACTTTAGTCTCCTCCTTTGGGACATCGTCCATTCCATCCTTGGGATCCACCTCCTTCAGAACGGCTAAGAAAGTCTCCTCGCCCTTCCTAGCCCCTTTAGATAGTTGCATGGCCGAGAGCATCTTGTGATTGCCTCTTGAATTCCTTTGAATTGGAACCACGCACTAGTTCCATTCATCCAGCACACAAATGCAGTCCGCGAATGGGACAAGCATAGCATCGATACTGTCAATGAATGCTAACCCCATGACAATATCATAGTCATCCAAAGGGATTACCTCAAGGTCCTCCTTGCTCGTCCATTGACCAATGTGGATCTCCACGCCTCTAGCTACCCCGCATATGGTTACTTGTTTAGAGTTGAAAGTATTTAGCCAGCCCGTCCTCTTCTCAACTTGGAGGTCGAGTTTCTTCACGGCTTCCTCGAAGATAAAGAGATCGGACGCCCTCGTATCCACCAACGCACTCATCGTGGTGTTACTGATCTTCACTCCCACAAACATCATCCCCTTAGGCTTTCCCGCCTTCTTGGACTTGATCGAGCTAAGGACTCGCAAGGATCCGAGTCGTGTCTCGTCCTTCTTGGCTTGCTTCTTCTCCTCTTTCCTAGCCTTGATCACCGATGCGATCCACCTTTTGCTGAGCAGTCTCGCGTAAAATGCGATCCGTCGCACAAGAAGCACTTGACTTGGAATCGCTTCTTCTTGTGCTCCCCACTACTTGAGGCTTCCGTCCTCGCCTTAGGTGGAGCGGTCAGTGGTTTGCTATTGCTTGGGCGGTGGAACTTCCCACATTCTCCCCCGCCAATGCTCTTTTCCCTTGGGTGGAAGTCCGGCTTGCTCCCCGAAGTCAGCTTGTATTCCACTATTAATTCGGCCGTAGCCATGACTAATGCAAGATCCATAGCATTGCAGCGCATGATCTCTTGCTTCACGTACAACTTGAGACCCCCAATGAATTGGTAATAGGCCTTGGTGTCGTTCATTATCGAAATTTGCAGTAGCAGTTCTGAAAACTTATTCACATAGTCTCGGACACTTCCCCTTTTCTCCAAGCATCGAAGTTCCTCTCGGGCTTCCTCCTACGCATACGCCAGGTAAAACTGCTTCTAAAACTTTGCAACAAACTCATCCCATGAAGTGATTAGTCCACTACTTCGCTCATCACACCTACGACGCCACCACACTAGAGCGCTTTCAGTAAAATATATAGCAGCAGTACTAACCTTGACGACATCATCAGTTATCCCCGTCGCATTGAAGTACTGGTTCATGTGCCACAGGAAGTTGTCCACGTCCTTAGCCACCCTTGAGCCCTTGAACTCCTTAGGCTTTGGGCATCTACCCGTGGAACAGGTTACACGGTGATCACCCAGTTCCCGTGTGCAGCTTCCACCTCGGCAACCTTCATCTACAGCGCGTCCAATTCCTCACGCATAGCCTCGACTAGGGCTCGTAAGTCATCGTTTTGTGATTAAAGTCCTTCGACAGTGCATGTTAAGGTGCCCAACATCTCACCTCGAAGCTCCCCCATGCTAGATTTTAGCTCTTGCACTTCGGCCTCGAGCACCTCCTTCCTGGACATGTCTCCTTCAGCGTTCTTAGACAGATCCCCGACCATGCCTTGGACTTCTGCGAGCGTAATCTCCATCTTTACTACTCGAGTCTCCAAGCTTCCCATTGCCTTCCTCGAACTCAATCGAGCACGACTCTTCTTCGCCTTGCTGGCCTTCTCAGCATCACGACCACGCTCGTCCATGGCCTTCTCACCATGGGTAACAGTCATCTCGGACATTGGATCTATCACACCCGCTAGATGAATCTGGCTATGCTTTGGACGTTGGCTCTGATACCACTTGTCACGGGCTGATCTAATTGCCACTCAATCGATCGTGCGGCCTTAGGAAATCTTTCTGAAGTCAGCCTTACCCCGCTCACCTCACACACTCTAGAGAGAAATTAGAGAGAGAAGCTCTGGATTGTATTACTCATGAGATGAGATGATATAAATAAGGGGGAGGAGAGCCCCTTATATACAAGTTCTCGTATGGTATAATCCGTAGATCTTCCTTTAATCTAACGATGGAGATTAGATCTCCCCAACTACCACCTACCCAAATTGATTACAGAAATGTACAATTATAATTCTGCTCGCCCCTAGGATCCTTCTAGAATTCCCTAGGAGATTACTTGACAAGACACGATCCGTTCTCGTTCAGAAAACCTCTTTGGATTACCTTTTTTGCCCATACCGTGTCACTAGCACCATGTATTCTTCAGCATTGATGGTATGTGTGTACTCCGCCTGCTCGTACGTCACATTTGCATGGAATTCAGATTTGTAATGTCTAAACTTATTGCACTTAAAACACTTGACTTTTGATTTGTCACGTGTTTTAAATTTTCTGGTGAAATTGGAATTTCCACCTCTTCCTCGACCTCCTTCGTGACCTCAACCCCCTTGATAGCCTCCTCGATTTGATGGAACGATACGACTTTGCAATGTTTGCTAAGGAACTGAACCAAAAGATTTTGATTCATTCTTTGCTCATGCGAGCACAATGAATCCATCAACCGCTCTAGCGTTAAGGTTGACACATCTTGCCCTTCCTCGATCGTAGCGATAACGTAGTCAAATCTTTCAGTCAAAAACCTCAAGATTTTTTCTACGACACGTACATCGTGGAGTTCTTCACCATTAACCCTCAATTAGTTAACGATGTTTTGTACACGATTAAAATATATTGAGATTGATTCAGAGTTACTCATGCATAAAGACTCGAAATCACCTTGAAGCATTTCTAGCCACACCCACCGAACACGATCATTACCTTTATAGGATTTTTGCAAGATATCCCAAGCAGCTTTCGCGGTCTCTGCACAAGATATTTTTTCAAATATCGTTTCCTCCACGGCTTGAAAGATCACATATAATGCTTTATGATCTTTCTTCCTGGACTCCATCAAAGAGTCTTTTTCTTCCTTTCTTAAAGCCTCGAATGCTTCGGCATCGGCCACTTCGATGTAGCCATTTTCAACCAGATTCCACAAATCTTGGAATTTGAAAAGAACTTTCATCTGGATGGACCAATTGTTGAAATTCTTTCTATTCAGCTTTGAAAGCTGCATTTGACTAGAACTGGTAGATGCCATTTCTAGCTCTAATACCAAATGTTGGAACCATAAGGAAAATAAAGGTGATTTCCGGATGTACGGAATAAGGCATGAAACGGATGGAGAAAAATATTAATGTTGGAATTAACTTCTAATGATACAAGATAAAACTCACTTGGAGTTTTTTTTTTTGCTTCTTGATAACAGCATGAACAACCCCCCTAAGTACACATAGAAGAGCACCTACACAAGCTTTTAAATTTCTAAAGACAATATAATGAACCACATAAAAGTAGTCAAAAGTTACACAAAGTGGAAAACACATTCAAAGCTCTTTCACAATGGCAAATTGTAACGCCCTGGATTTTCGATCCTTTTTCAGATATCTAAATAGAATGGATATATTTTATTGCTCGCATTTTAATCGGATCTCAGTCGAGATTGATCACCTCGGGATGGCTAACTAAAAGGGAAGGGCGATCTAGGATTTAAAGTACATGGACTTGACGGTCGATACGCATATCTCCTATCTACCGCCCGTTGGCCTGTGTATTTGCTAAAGTCACGAGTTAATGAATGTGGCCACGAGACAGATTCCTGATTTAGGACAGTTGAATGTTTTAGGGCTTTGCAATAAGTGGAGTGAACATCACAATAAGCACCAGAGTGTTGGAATTGGTGTGGAGTGCTAAGAATGAGGCAACAAGAGAAAATGACTGTTTTGCTCCCGGTTCGCTCTCAGTTCCTTAGAAATTAAATAGTGAGTTTTTAGAGAGTTTAGACACTAAAATTGAGACCGCCTAGTCGTCTGCTTCGTTTTGACTGCAAACTTGCAATTTCCAAAAATTTGCTCTACCGGTCGAGTCGCCGGATCCCATTTCTTCGCCAATAAATAAAATCAATTAAATCCACCTACACCGCCACTTGTCCTCATCTAATTGGCTTCCAATTTGACTTCTTGGCTACCCATTTGACTTCTTTGGCAACCATGACCCACCATGACACATGGCATGCTTTGATTGGCTTGTAAATTGACTTTTCCTCCAAGCTTGTAGAACAAGCTTGCCCTTGGCTTGCAAGAGAAGCTTTTAGCTAGCCATTCTTGTCTCTCTCTCCCCTGTTTGAAGCAAAGAAACGTGGCTTACCAACTCTCTTTTCCTCATTTTGGCCGGCTCCCCCATTTCTCTCTCTCTCTTTCTCGGTTTCTCGCGGGTTCCAGCGGGCGCTCGGAGGAAATCGACTCGTTCGAGGTTGTCCAGACTCCAAATCGCGCTCCGTTTTCACCTGTGTACTCGTAAGACCTCAAGCTTCGATAATCTTCAAGCGGATCTTTGAAAAAAATTCTACAGAAGTCGCAACACTGATTCAAAGTCTGCTCTATTTTTCCTGTTTTGACATTGTTTTGCTGTTGGTTTGCAGCCAATTTGCTGCCTCAAATTGTGGACTTTTAAGCTTGTTTCGGTGAGTAAACTTACCTGATATGTTGTAGAGTAAGTGAGGGTGATTAGTTGGGTTATTAGCTTGTCAAATGACAGAAAATTTTGGATAGTTACTAGGCCAAAAAATCTGACTGTTTAGTGCCAATTTTTGCTAGATTCTGTGGCTGTATTGCTGTGCGTGTTCGGTGTCAAATTTAAGCTCAATTGTATTGTTGTTTTGTGGGTGTTTGATGACAAAGTAGGGAGGAGAGGTTGCCTAGAATTTTAATGACAAATGGGGCATTTCAAATGTAGTCTGCTGGAATTTCTGCTTATAAAATTGCTGTTCTACTGTGGCTAATTGGGGACGGAAACATGAGTATACTAAGATGCACAAGGTGACCAAATAGACTATGGTGCATGCGGGGGGAGGGGGGACCTAGACGAATTATGGTAGACTAAAATTTAGAAATATGATCGTGTACATATGCACATATCATGATTTATTTGCGATTAGTTTGACGTGAAATAGAGATGAAATTTTTCCGTATCAAAGCGGGTGTCCACGAGTGTTAGTAAGTTATGAGAACGACGTTGGATTTGCTGGGTTGTTTAGTGATACATTATCGATTGTTTATGACTGATTGCCAATAGTCGGGGATTACCTGACAAATAACTATCGCACTTGAAAATATGCATTTGAAAGCACTAAATGAGTATGCTAAGTTGTCTAGTGTGATATATGAGGTTGGTAATTCGTTCAAATTGAGATCAAGTTGTGCTCGGCCAACGAAATCGATGCGAGAATTGGAGCGATAAGGGTGAGAATATCTCGACCGATGAGATCAGTACAAGAATGGGCGGTGTCGTAGTTCCGGCTTGTAGCCTTTTCGCTTGCTGAGGGCGCTTGAGCGTGCAAGGCACGAGGCAGCTGGAGAGATAAGGTGTCAGTTTGTGAACGCTTTATGCGTGGGCTCTAGGCACGGCCTGTAACGCTTTATGTGTGGGCGTGAGAACTATTGAGACAAGAGTAAATTAACATAACTCTGAGATAGCATACTATGCATGTAGTGAGCTTAGATTCAATATTGAATTGCGTGAGTCGATTGTCTATATTGAATGAGTTTGATGTAATATGAGCTATATATTTGTGTTGTGCTTGTTTGGTCTTATTCACATACGCACGACCCTCTGTTTTATCGATATGTTTACTCGTTGAGTCATTAGACTCACTTGCAGCTGATCGCCTTTCAGATCCACGGCCTTAGCAATGGAGAATTTGAGGGTGCTTTTTGGTGTACCAGAAGAGATAGAGAGATGGGAGTCTACTTATCGGGCATCTGATAAAACTATATATAAGCGTGTGGAGTGTAAAGTCTGGGTAGATGATGGTGGAGAGTACTTAGTGCCTCTGAAGTTTGAGGCCTGGTTCCGTAGGCGAGGATTAGTTTTTAGAGGACCTATTACTGGTATGGATATGGATATGGAACTGGAGGATGAGGATGGGTTATTCACTCCAGTGACCTTTGGCAGAGAGGTCATCGACCTAGAGCCTATGCAGGAGGACCTTGCTGAGTATTGGCCGATGGAGATTGACGGACATGAGGAGGACCCTTATGATATGGAGCAGCTAGCTGCTAAGCCTGAGTTTGTGGAACCTGAAGAGTTTGACCCTGAGGAGATGCCGTCTTCGGAGGATAGCGGAGCTGAGTCGGACTAGGGTTGGGGCTTGGGGATTGGTTGTTAGTTTTTGGGGGTATGACATTTGAGCACCATTTTTTAGTGTGCCACTGTGAAGGCTGTTTCTCTTTAGTAGCCAGTTCTATAGGTTCTGGCCATATGTGTATATCTATGTAAATGTGTGCGAATATTGCATATAATAGTCATGTATATAAACATGTTGTGAGTTTAAACTTTGAATTGGCTACTACCAGCTATCTACCTGCCTCTTTGTTTATCGGGAGTTGAGTTGACGCTTTCGCTTGTATTTCGTTAAACCGTCGTCTGGCCGCGATGTTTTTTTTTTTTCTGGGCGATCGCGGGTCAGTTAGGCTATTCGACGAAGCTCACGAATCAGAGGTCTTGTCGCATGGTCACTTAAGAGCGGCGGGGCGTGACACAAATCTTCAAGCATATCTTCATGATAGTCAAAGTTAAAAGGAGAATATCGTGCTTCATGATAACAAATCTTCTTTCTTGAAAGTTCCATCTATTTATCTTTTTCTTTGGTCTAAATCAATTTTAATAATATTTTAATATGATTGCTGGGAGAGGCTTTGGCTAAAACTGATTTAGTCCGTACATCTTCTGGTAATCCATGTAAGAAGAATCAATTGGAGGAGTACACTGATCTGAACAAGAGACAAACTCTAGTCTAGGGAAACGCAGGAGCTCCATTTCTCTTCCCGCATTGGTCCAAACTCCAAAGCTTTGCTGGTCTTGTCATGTGTGTGTACGTATGCATATGTATATATATGTGTGCGTGTGAACTATCCCGTCAAACTTGGGTTTCTTATTTTTGTTTTCATTTTATTTTTTAGTTTCATTTTACTGATTCCATACGACTGCCTGAGAACTTCGATCCGGTCCATGGTTTTTGAGGGAACCAAACCATGCTCACCCCAATTCTCTCAACTAGTTCTGTAACGAGGGTATGTTTACAGTTGGGGCATTAATGACACATTAATAGTTCAGAAAAAGAGATGAGCTTGAAGAGATTTTTTTGACATGGTGGGGGCAAATTAAAAAAAGTTCTTGCTATTCCAATGTTGACGTGGAATTTTTTTTTTATAATTCTTTAATATTTTTTGAATTTTCTTTTCTTTTTTTCCCTTCCTTCTTTGCTTTTTGCTTGTGGTTGACGAGTTGGCCAACGAGAGTCATCAAAGCTAGTTGACCACAATGCGAGGGCTGCGAAACCCTTGGCATGGCCTCGCTGATCGCAAGCAAGGCCGCATTCACCTATGGCCACAAAGGCCATATAAGGCTGCCCTTGCTCAATGGCCAGTAAGCTTCTGTGACCCTTGCCGGCTGCAAGGAGAAAAGAAGGAAAAAAAAATACAAGAAAAAAAAATTAATTGAAATACTCAAAAAGTAACAAAATTTCATTTAAGATGATCTATGTTAGCTTTGGCCACGCGATGTTAGCATTAGCCATATAGATTAAATTGGCACAAATACAAAAGGTTTAGAATTCAAATGCAAAAACAAAAATCAAGGACTACATTAACATGATTGTAATAGGTTTATGACTATTTTCATAATTATCTCTATCATAAATTGATTTGCAAACTCTTAAGTCCCTTACTCTTTCATCCGTCTCGCTGATTGAAGATATTTCCTCCACATTATCACAAATAAGAACCTAAAATGCCCTTATTTTCTCAAATAAGCGCTTGCATTTATTCTTGTTTCAAGTAAGTGTTTGAAGTAGTCATAGTTGTTTCAAATAAGGGCTTCATCTCACCGGCCGATTAGCCCTCTCATTTGTGGCCGGTGGGGTGGCGACAATGGCTGTCAGTGTCACCGGCTCCTTGGCGATGGCGTCCACAAGTGAGAGGCAGCCCTCCCTCGTGTTTATTTTTTTAAGTTTTTTATTTAAATTTTTAGAAAACATAAAAAAGAAAAAAACAAAGAAAAAAAAAGTAAATGGTGAAAATGCCACTAAACTAATATAACCATTTTAGACCCTCATTTGAAATAATATCAATTTCAAACCCTTATTTGAAATAATGAGGGCACTTTATGCCCTTCTTTGAAATAATTGGGGCACATCATGCCTTTATTTGAAATAAAGTCAACTTTATGCCCTTCTTGAGTAAATGAGAGTATTTTAAGCTCTTATTTGAAATTTTTACCTTTTATTTATGAGGACTATTTCATCATCTACACATTATTTTGCACGGAAAATGTTTCACATCTTACAATAACCAATTTACTCCTTAATTGTTAAGTCCAGTTCATTTCACAATTATGTCCTTAATTTTATTTTATTTTTGCAATTAAATCCTTGAACTATGTGCTTTTTTTCCCTTTTTGTTCGAAGTGGTCATTCTATTTATAAAAAAAAATTAAAGGAGCCGCTGACATGGATAGTAATATACCGTTGACTGCCAAAATGGCATCCTATGCGGCTTGTTAAATATATAACACAAAAAAGACGATAATTCCTTTTTCAAAACTTGCTTAAGAGGAAATTTGAAAAAGAAAAAGGAACGTAAAATAACGGAAACAAAGAGAAGGGGATATGAGGTTACGTCCTAAGGGCAGAGACCGCCAGCTCTGCTCTTAAGAATACAACACCCGAGAGAGAGAGAGAGAGAGAGAGAGAGAGAGAGAGAGAGAGAGAGAGATTTGAGAGTAGGGATGATATTCTTCGTACTAACAAAGATAACATTATTTCATAAAAGAACATTATTCCGTAGAAGACAATAACCTAAGCAGGGAAACGAAACATATCATCTTATCGCACAATGGAATAATGAGTTGCCACTGCCATCACTCCATCGTCCTCCCCACGCAAAAGAATAAATTTCAGCTTGCTTCAAACAGCCTCATAATCGATCGCAATCTTAACCAGTGTAGGGTCAATAATCTTGTTGAATGTCGGCCTAGAGAGCTCGAAAGTGGTGTCGCATTGCAGCGAAGTGCATCAATCTACAACAGTCATGATCACCGAGCCCTTGCATGGGAATTTCTCACCAATACTCGGAAGGCCTATGCATGTCACTTTGGAACTTTTTCCCACATATGGCTCCGTTATTCCAGATGGAGTCGCTAGCTGCGACAACCATCGGCCCTAGTTCCTTCACTCCAGGGCAATATCTGAAGCTATAATTTCCCACCAAAAAAGAAACAAAAATACAAGGTGAATTAGGAATTTAGATTAAGATTGTGCAAATTTCCATTTTGTAGAAATGACAGAAAAGGAATGAGATGGGAAAATAAACAAAAGTGACATAAGAAATGCCAAACATAATGTATACCAACATCTTTTGGTCAGATCAGAATGCCAAGAGCCCAGATATAAGAAAAGTGTACCGGCATAATGTATACCAACATCTTTACAGTCAATGCACATAAAAGTTCTTACGCTTATGAGGTACATTTAGAAAGTTGCATTCCCCAGTGCTGCTACACCTACGGACACAAGGCCTAAGAGTGTGCGTACAGCCATCAAAACCCTAGCCTCCATGCCTTCCATGTATTGTTTATCTCTCAAGTTGAATGTATCAGATACTCACCACGAAGGCTGCTTCTTCAATATATAATCACCATTAAGCAAGAATATGTTCCAACAACTTTTCGGAAAAAAGATAAAACAATATTACCCAAAAAGCCATTACACGCTTTATTGGAAATGTTAGAAACTCAATTGTCTTCTGTGTTCATTAGCTTACCAACATATACATCTTACTGCAAGATTCATCTTCCAAACCTCCTGATTTTGGAAATCAGAATTGGAATTACAGCTGCTGTATTTAAAGATTGATTTGAAGTTGCATGTGATGCAGGAGAAGCAAAGTTTGGAAATTTCATGATAAGAAACAACTCACAATCCCAACTCAAGCCTTGTCAATCGACAAAACCCATTTGATATTTGTGCAAACAAACGGAAATTTTGGTCTCAGCATGATTTAATGGGTACAATGAACAGAAGGCACTCAAGATGGAGTTTCTAGAAGTTGAACAACAAAGGCTGATACGGCTGGGTCAAGACTGAAGGAATGTTTTCTAGTTTAAGTTTCCTAATTCAAGTACGTTTCCTATTTAACTAGGTTCCCTAATTTGAGTGGATTTCCTGGTTCCAGTTGGTTTTCCTAATTTGAGAATGTTTCCTACTTCATGCTCAATTGTCTGCTATGCTCATTAGCTTTCCAACGTATAGCATAGCAGCAAAGCATATTACATCCAACCAAAAAAAAAAAGGTACACATATTACAGCATGAGACATCTTCCGAAACCTCTCAATTTTGGAATTGGGGTTTGGAAATACAGCTGTGATACCATCTCTTTATCCATAGCTTGATTGGAAGTTGCTTGCTTTCTTATTTTGCTATATCCAAAATAGTAGTATGCTTAATACAAAGAAGGGAAGTCCATAATGACTAATGAACTGACAAATTTGGTTACTAATGAGAAGTGGATTGAGTTTCCAGCATATTTCTGATTAAGCATCTAAAGAGGTAATGCTTATTTCCCAATTATGCATCTAAAGAAGTAAGAAAAGGCCTCTTTTACCAAACCTACATTATAACAGCTTAATAGTGTGTGCAGCATTGATTAAGCAAGGAGAATAAAAGTCTATTACAGGACAACCCAACAAATGGGTCACTTATGCGTGTAGTCTGCACTTCTCTTATTTGCATATCTGTTATCTTACAGCACCTTCTTACAGGTGACTATTTCCTCTGTTTCTAGTCTGCAGAACAATTTGAATTTATGAGGAGAAAGACCAAAATACTCAGAGTGGAATAATATATACATATAAGTGTTGACCTAGGCAACTGACCTCAAGGACCGCATCAAGAGCTGTTGCATGCCAAACACTCGGCCCTTGCGGTCTGCAACCGCAACCCAAGTGACAGCATTTATTAAGAAACTAGTGATGCATGTTACCAAAAACATGCTGCCAAGTAAATAATACTTAAGCATGCAATTCTTCAGCAAACAAGAAAATACCAAAATATGAAAAGTAGTAGCAAGAGAAAACATTATATTGCAAGCCTTTCATATTCTAGTCATTCTTATCAATGGGATGAGTATTGCAATGTAGGCTTGATAGGACTCAAAGCAAATGCAGGAGTAGATTATAAAAAGAAGAACAAATATACAAGATGTAACACTTATCTGAGTTCAACCATAGAAGAGAAATTGAATTCTAACTGGCCAACAAGAGGGGACTACGCCCCCTGTCAGTGGAAAAATGGAATCAATCCATAAACGTCCCCTGCCTGTGAGAGTGTTGATTGGAGAGATTGACATCAGGCTTTCTTGATTCAGAATTTTAAACATATATATTAAAGTCCAAGGGAAGCTCACATGACAAACTCAACAGAGGAAATATCGTCTGCTAAAGCAGATGATTCAACATAAGTTTGCCAAACATAGAGTTAACATGATGGTTAGATCTACCAGCGCACTTCATATGGATCACATTGATAGGATGAAATCGAGAGCACAATTTTGCAAGAAGAAAAGCTATTTTAAGCGATAAACCAAGAGTAGAAAACATGATACCTGCTTAACTTGTCCACTTTGACCACCCATTGTTGCCATAATTGAAATTAAGTTGGTTCAGCAACCTGAAATTTGCAAATTGAATGAGGTTCACAATTCCTAAAAAGGGAATTCGTTCATAAGAGATCTGAATAAAGAATAACTGTGTGACAGGTCAAACATAACTTATCATCGCACAATGCTCTATCATCTTCACTTCTTGTCTTATGCCTCCTCGATAGATCTGCTCATCACCAGCTTTAGTGAACAAAAACAAACTAACATCGATTGCAACAGCTTCCAAGGATATAGAGGCCATGTGCGGATCAATATCTGTTGCAACTCTCTCCACTGAGTGTAAATGCTGCTCCAGATTATTCTTCTGTTTAGCTTTTGATCAGCCTATGTCCTTTTCTTAGTAGAATTCCCACCCTAGAGTAAGCAATTTAAACTCGCGAAGAAAATTCCAAAACTCAACAACAAAAGTTCCTCCACAACCTCGGATGCACTGATGCATAGCTTAAACATTCTTTGTATGGGAAGCGTTAAGCGATTTGTATTTTTCACCAATAATCTCCACATGAACAGACCCCTTCCCTAAAATGATGAAAGCGATTTGAATCCCTCAAAACTATATGGCGTCTAAACACTTGTGATATATATCTCATGGCAATGTGACAGTCACCACATACCCGAAGGTTCTTATAAATTCGAATTGGGCCTCCTTGTGGCACAGCAAGCAGCCCAAAGGCAACAGCCAATTTCTCACTGTGATAAGCAAGACCGAGCTCTTTGCCCTCTTCATCGACATCATGTAGCGCTGAACTTAAATCTGGAACATAACCAGCTTTCTTTATTAATCGCATTACTTCATCAATCTTTAAATAGATATCATACATTCTTGGATGCTCTCTATCTTCAGATACAAAGGTGTGAACTTGGCCATTGCTCCCAACCCAACTACAACCAGGCTCTTTATTGATTCCTCTTGATTTCATCAAACCCCAAATTTTTGCAGCCTCTTCCAGTTTACCAGAGGCAAAATATATATTAGCTAGGAGAACATAAGGAACAGAATTCATAGGTTCCAATTTGAAAAGATTCCTTGCCGCCCTCTCTCCCAATTCCAAGTTTTTGTGTACCCGGCATGCAGCGAGTAGTGCCTTCCATACTGTTGGATCCGGTTCCACAGACATTTGATTAAGCAATTCTTCAGCCTCAGCAAGCTTTCCAGAGCGCCCTAACAGGTCAACCATTGAAGCATAGTGCTCAGGGCCTGGCTTTATTCCATAAGTCTTGGTCATGGATTCAAAGTACATGCGACCTTCTTGTACAAGACAGGCATGGCTGCATGCAAATAATAGGCCAATAAAAGAGATGTAATCAGGCTTTACTCCACTCGCAATCATGCGATTGTAGGACTCTAAAGATTCTTTTGCTTTGCCATTACGTGCATAACCCATGATAAGAGCTGTCCATGTGATTAAGCCCTGTACTTGCATTGAGTTGAACACTCGATCAGCATCTTCTATGCATCCACATCTTGCATACATTGAAATAAGAGAATTGCCAACTGATGTTGAAAATTGTGAATCAAGAAAGCCTGATTTCACAACAATTCCATGAACTTGTTGCCCAAATTGTAGAGCTGTCAATTCTGCAGAGGCACTTAAAATACTAGCAACAACCATTTCATCAGGATAAATCCCCTCAACTGTCATGTCACAGAACAATGTGAGAGCTTCCTCAAAGAAGCCGTTGTGTGCATATCCTGTGACCAGGGAAGTCCATGAAATGACGTCCTTGTCCAGCATAAACTTGAACACCTCACATGCGCAACTGATCTCTCTTTGTTTAGCATACATGTCAATGAGTGCATTGCTCACTAGTCGATAAGCCTCAAATCTTGTCTTTAGGATCAGACAGTGCACAGACTTTGCGAGTTTCAAATCCATCGTGGAAGCAAGAGACTTTAGAACAGATGTGTAAGTAAAATCATCAATCTTCATATCTCTTCCATGCATTTTCTTAAAAAGGTATAGTGCTTCCTCGTCACACCCCTGCCTCACACAACCCATAATCATTGAGTTCCAAGAAACCACACCATCAATCTCCGTAGCCTCTATCACCAACTTAGCACTGCTCAGATCTCCACATTTTGCATACATGTCAACCAGTGCACTCTGAACAAACGCACTAACTCCATACCCACTCCTAATGATGCAGCAATGCACCTGTGCCCCAAAAGCATCAGCTGAAACTGCTGTACAAGTTGCAAGTATACTAGGTAAACTGTACTCGTCGAATCCAATTCCTTGCCTCCTCATTTCCTTAAAACACTCCATTGCTCTGTATGCATCACCATTCTGAGAATAAGCGGTGATCATGGCACTCCAGAGCGCATGATTGCCCCTTTCGGAAACCGACGCAAAGAGATACTCTGCCTCAGCGATGCTTCTGCACTTCGCATACATGTCAACAAGACCCGTGACAACAAAATCATTAAGGTCGAAATTCGTTTTCATTGCATAGCCATGAATCTGCTCGCCTCTTTGGAGAGAACCAGACAAGGCGCACGCTCTAAGCACGCTGCCCAAGCTAAACTGGGTGGGCCTCTGACCGTCCAACTGCATTCGCCAGAAGAACTTAAAACCTTCACCAGGACACCCATGTCGACAATACCCCGAAATGAGGGAAGACCAAGTGACCGAACTCTTATTTGGAGTCTCCTCGAAAAGCTCTTTAGCCTCATCTAACCTCCCTGAAGTGGCATAAGCGGCAACCATTGTGTTCCACGTATACTCATCTCTGTCGAGCATTTCATCGAACAGCTTCCGGGCCTCACCAATTCGACCCTCTTTCGACAAGTTTTTCAGCACCCAGTTGCATTCGAAAGTGCTACATGGCGAATTGACGATGTTGTGTACAGAATTTGTAAACTTACCCCGACCGGTTTGATAACATGCCTCCCGAGTGAAGTGGCTGAGGCCCCACGAATGCGATCTTAGCTTCCACATCACCACATTTATGCGGAAGCATACCAGGCGCATCAAACGTTTTTGAAACGGCCAACGAGATCCTTGTCTGGAGCTTTAGCGTTGTGGAATTGAAAGAATGTTCGCTCAAATGTTCGTGGCGTAGTGACGTGACATGTGGTACAGTCTTTGCACACGGCGCACCTTCGATCAATAATTTTTCAGCTTGATAATTTATGATATACGGTTTTCACCTCTTGTTAAAATTAAATCTGAAAAAAAGTGATTTATTATTGAGTTTGAACTTGAAAAAAAGGTATTTTAAATCGTACTCTTTACTAATATGGCTTTTTCTCAATGTAGTTTCGTAAATGCAGATTTGATATTTGTTTAAATTGAAGTAAATTGTTTATCAAAGTTCCAATTGTGCCTTTACAATCTTGATTTCATCAATTAGGAGCAATCACAATAATCAAAGGCTCCTCCCATCCTTTCTGCAGGCCTCTCTATTCGACACGGTATGGCGGCTCTAAATTTTTATGAAGCCATTATAAAAAAGTTCTTAAAAATTTAAGAGTCAAAATTTTGGTAATCAAGATTTCTGAAACACTTTGTCAAGGCCTCACCACATATCTAGGGGTGTGCATGGTCCGGGCCGATTCGGTCCCGACATGGAATCGGGAACTGGACCGGTAGTCCCGGTCCCCAAAATTTAGGGACCAAGGACCGAACCAGGACCGGACTGGATCAGGACTGGCGGTCCGAGCCGATCCCGGTCTAGTCCTAGTGGGATCGCTAACACCTGCTATTTTACACGAGTCAGAATGAATATGGATAACAAAAACCTCAATCTATCACAAACAGATAAAAAGAGTACATGAGAGAAAAGCTAGGTGGTACGAAGTTCACCGGATTTACATGTGGAAGGCAAAAAGTTCACAATCATAAATTTTCGCCAGCCTGGGCAATACTTTTCCACATAAGTGTCCATGTTAACATAACTAACTAACTAAGGTCAACAAGCCTACATTAGGGGGGAAAATGAGGAAGAAATGAAGAAAAAAGATGAAGGGATTGAGTGAAAAAAAAAAAAGGATAGAAAAGAAAGAAAGAGCAGAGGAGAGACAATGTCTAGTTTAGATATGTTTGAGGTCAACGAAGCTTCACCTCCAGCCATGGTGATCAGCTAGAATGTTGTACTCCATTGAGCTTCCTACTTTGCCTCGCTAGTTATGAAGTTTCTTTCTTTCCTCACCTGCGTATGACCACCCCCGCAAATGACAGGAGTAAAAATACCCATTTACCAAAGATAATATCAATTTGTTGATCAAATACCTGACATGGGGAGAATTAACTCGTGACGTGATTCGGGGAAAAAAAGTTATAACCATTTAGGTTAACTAGTTAACTATTTTTATTTTTGTTTTTATTTTTATATCGATGTATGTACTGTTTCTAATTCTTTTTTGTAATTATATATATACACACATAATTATATATTCTGGTGATTCAATCCAAGCCCGGTCCGAGCGGTCCGGTCCTCGGTCCTCGAGGATGGGACCGGGGAACCGATCCCATTTATTGGGACCAGGGATCGGACTGTCCCCCTCAAGGACCGGACCAACCCGGCCGGTCCGGTCCGGTCCAGTCTGCACACCCCTATACATCTCTGATTCATCAAGAACTTGATTATTTCATATTTGTCATGTCATATCGCATATCATTATTATCACGCTGTGTTATTTCAATATCCTGTCATGTCTTCGATTTGCCATGTTATGTTACATTATTCTTATGTCATATCATCTCATCTTCATGCCTTGTATCTCATTTGTTATGACATGTTGTATGAGACTGTTGCCATGTCATGTCATTTCATTGTTCAGTTTCGCATTTGATTTATCATGTCTTATTGTGTTAAATATGTCTTGAATTTTATGTACTCGATTCATTACATCACTTGACATGACATATTATTTGTGCGGCCCAAAAGTGAAGAAAAAAAGATTGAGATTTGTTCGCGATGCAAACAAATCTCTTTTGGGGTGCGAATAGATGTCCATGGGGTTTGGGGGCTATGTGCTCCTAAGAAAATTTTTTTGGAGGGCACTATTTATACTGCGGTAAAGTTTTTTTTTAAAGATTGATGTTGATGTGATTGACCTCTGAAATTTGTACTTTTTTATCAATAATTGAATGTTGTTTTGCTTCGTCCGTGGATGTAGATTACTTTGATCGAACCACGTAAATCCTTGTGTTCTGTGTTTGTTTTTTCTCATTTTGTTCTTTTACATGTTGCATGTTAAGATTATCATGTTATGTAATTCGCACACATCATGATTTTATACTGAATATTGACCGGCATTTGCATGCACACCTCCACATGCAAATGTAGTCACATCACTAGTCACATCAATGCTTGCAAAATTAACTAATGGATGTTTAAGTACTTAATCAAGAATAGTGGTGCAGTACAAAAGGGTGTCATGGGATGTTGGTCTGTCCAACACAGAACTGAACCTCCAAACCTAAGACTTCAAATTTTCGTTTGACTAACTCCTTCACACATAAACCTAAGGACAAAACTTCGTTGGTGGTCACACAGTCCTAACCGTGTTATGCTTTCCATAACATTTTTTTTTCAAAATTACCCTCTTTAAAAATTTTTATTTGCCAACCACAAAAGAATTTATGGCTAGCAAACAATTCTCCATTGTCAAGCTAGCATTATCCTAAACTTAAATATTTAATGTTCCCGCCATTACCTAGCCCTTTAGGCATCCAAACGGACTAGGTTTACCTAAATTGATTGGTGACTACTAGGGATAATCGGTTCATATGATGGATAGTTCTACCTTAGAACCGAAAACCGTCCATTAGGGACCGGTTTCGCAAAATGCGGACTATAAACCACCCAATCGTTTCATGGACCCACCCAAGAACCTAACCACCGTTCCAGTGCGATTCCTGGTTGGATCCCGATTACGATCCAAATGCCACCCGCTCGTTCTATGAAAAAATAGAGTTGAATACTAATATCACAAATATCACTCAATAAAACTATACATTTAACTGATGTATATAAAACTCATCTAACACTAAGAACTTAAGAAACTTCTTGAGTTTGTACGACAGGCGAAAGACTACAGAAGAAACTAGAGTACGAAGAAACTCATGCAAGTATTGACATATTAGGCCTTCTGTTTCCCAATTCACCTTACTTGAGAAATAGACAAAAAGCAAAACGTAAAAATGAACTTATTACATATTCGCAACTACTTTTGCAAGTTCTTGAAGGGCACAAGGTGGAACAGGCTCCCCTCTCCATTATCAATAGCCTTGCCCTTGCATTGCAGCAAGTCTAATTAAACAAATGGAGAACATTGACATGAAATCTGTAATGGAGAACTCTCAAAAACCATATTCCCCTAGAATTTCACATGCTACTCGAGGAACTTACCAAGCATCGATCCATCCTTGTAAATCAAAATTCTCAGCAACTCAAGGGCACTAGTTAAGTGACAATTTACCCACTACACTAGGAAAAAAAAAAGAAATGTGCAGCTAGACCATACATCTGAAGACAAGCGCCATCATAATCCCTTGGACCATTAGATCCTCTGTACCACATATGATACAAACATTCAATTGATATATATATATATATATATAGCTGATCTAGCACTAAGAAACAAAGGAAACATCTCGAGTTTGTATGACAAATGAAAGACTATAGAAAAAACTAGAGTATTCTCAATAATAAAAAAACCAAACAGCTTCTCAAGCTTATGAGCTCTTAGAGACAATGGAAATAAATGAATTTCTCAAGCTTTGAATCTAAAACCAAGTCTACCGAGGATCCACAAGTCATCTCCAACTTGGAACTTCAATTTATCCATAAAAAAAAATACTGCTCCAAAACTCCAAGTTGTAACCCCTTGAAAACAAAACAACATTCGGTATAGATGATTACTCAACATCAATTGTATATTAGAATTACTAGAAATGGGACTAAAATAATAAATGGAAAATCTCACCACATATATTCCTTTCACTTCAACTTGCAAACTCTATATATTGTTAATCTCTACATTAGTTTTATCCATATCTAACACGAAGAAGCTATTAGATAAAACATTCACTTATTAAATATATGAAAAATACAAGATAAGAAAAGATACATATTACCCAACTCAAACTTTTCTGTATTCTCAATGCACTCTTCAACTTCAACAATACTCAACTCAACAACCACTTTCAACCAATCATGAGGGCAAATCAAAGCTTCCGCAACTCTAAGAGTCAAGGAACTTCGAAATCTATCAAATACATGATTGGATGTACTAAAAGTTTACTCTAAAGCAACGATAGTTATGGGAATTAGACAAAATATCCCGAGCCATCAAAGACATGATTTTGAACTTTTGGGCAATAGTGTTTCACCACATCAAAATGTCAAGGTCACAAGCTTCTTCATGTTCAGCTTTAAAATACCGATTGAGCTTAGTTAAGTTACCTTCGGACTCTTTTTTCTCCTCATCAATAAATATGTCTTTCACATGAAATTTAAATCTTTCTCTTGATTACCCATATTGCAGTTAGGATCGTAACTACTACAAATCACAAGTTCACCACCCAAATTTTTGTCACAATAACTAAGAAAAGATTTCTCGTTGAATTTAAACAAACGCTATAGGGACAATTTCGTCTCATTAAACATCTTATCGACTTTCACACTATCTTCATAAATGAGTCCATGATAATGCCTCACATACTTCAACTTGTTTTCCAAGTTCCAATACTACCGCAATCAACACCACCTTATTCATTTTTTCAAAACCCTCATAATATTTGTCAAACTTATCTTTCATTTTTTCACCCATAGCTCTCACCGTAGGATCCATAGCCTTCAACACTGCTTTCAAATAATTATACAAAGAAGATTTTTTTACCCAAATACTCAATAGAAGTGAAATAAAAACTCCCCGACATCCTCTTGGTGGCATCATAAAATGTTTCCAAGAAATTGGAGAGGATAATGGCATTTTTCCAATCAACACAAGTTAGAGAGCCAGAATTAAGTTCATTGAAGAAAGAAATATCATCTTCATCCATCTTTTCAAAAAAATTTCTTAGCTTTAATGCAGTATCTAACATTGGGTAAGTGGAGTTCTACTTAGTACTAACATCAACACAAACTGAATCCTTATATGTGGTCTTTTTACTCGCAATGTAATCTTAAAATGTTTTAGCTCTCATAGGGGAAATCCTCACATACCTAACCACGTTTCAAATACGTGCAACAAAATCACGTACCTTAGCCAAGCCATCATCCATAGCCAAGTTTAATATACGAGCTATGCACCTCATGTGTAAATTCACCTTCATCGATAGACCCTCTTTAGAAAATTGTCTTTTCAGATAACGAATGGTAGTATCATTCGCATTAGCATTATCCACAGTAATTGTGGACCTTTTTTTTCCACAATACCCCACTCGTAGATACATTTCTCAATCGCTTTCCCAATATCCTTACCCTTGTGACTAGAAATCACTACAAAATTTATAATTCTTTTGTGCAATTTTCAATCTTCATCAATATAATGTGTAGTTAGACACATCTAGCTCATATTCTGAATGAAACTCTATGTATCGGTCGTGAGTGCAATCTTAGACTTGAGCTTATGAAAGGAAGACTTCAACACTTTTTTTTCACGAAAATACCACTTTATGCAATTTCTAGCTATAGTAAATCGAGACAAATGCATGAAGAGAGGTTAAAGAAATTTCAAAATCCCATACATTCAACTAGTGAAAAGGTTATTCATCGATTATAATCATCTGTACAAGCATTTTCATGACCAAACTTTCATGTAGCTAAGACACTAGAAATATTGGTATTTCACCCCATCGCTTGAGTTCCACCTTTGCTTGAGTCCCACCTATTTTATGTGATGTAAACAATTTCCTCTTCTTGTTTGCATTGGCGAGGTTCTTTCTACACTTTTTCACATGCTTCAACATATTTGAAGTACCATGATCAACATGGTTCGAATACCAAATCCAACAATAATTGCATATCATCATAACTTTTCCGTTGGCCTTTTTTTCGCCTTCATGAAAATGAAGCCAAGCTAACGATTTTTGCTTTTGTAGAAATTCTGATACATGGAGCCACATGCAACTGCATCCCTCTCTATAATGCAAAAAAAACCAAATTGCATCCTTAATGTTTCCACAATTGCAGCACATAGCTAGCAACGAACTCTATGTAGTAACATTCTTTTGTATGAGTTGCTTGCTCAATCTGCATGGATCTTCCAAAATTTTGAATGAGAGCTAAACTATAGGAAATTAAAATGTATTAGAATTTCTACTGCTTGCTCTCATCTAGTTATAAACTTCCACTGCATCATTAATGCAAACATTACTGACATAAGCTAAGACCATCGTGATCCATGACTCGATTTCTCTCTCTCTCTCTCTCTCTCTCTAAGATACTATGCCATATGTACATTCCAACCATTTCCTAAGATTCTTATTTCATCAAACAGTTGGTTACCAGATATAATCCAGTTTCCCATGTCACCAGGTTCCTTTGTAGCATGTTTTTGAAAGATTTGCTCAACATAGTTGGTGTATCTAGATTTTTATACATATACATCAGCTTGTAGCTTACTTGAAAATCCTACAAAATTTCTTGTCTTATGCGACATATTAGAAAATAAAACTACTGCTATATTTGGCAAACCATGTTCAAAGTACATATCTATTAGTGAACTTGATTTAAAGTAATTAGATTCTAGTTTACTCTTTATCACCAATCCATAGACGGCTTTACCTAGAGATACTTTCTCTAGCCCCACACAAGCATCAATTAGACTTGCCATGATATCTGAATCTGCTTTGATCCCATCATTTTTCAATTCTCTATATAAAACAAGAGCCTCATTATACTTCACATTTAGGCGAAAAGCTGCTAAGCACCATGTCCCATGCAACCAAAATGGCTAACAATCACGCTTGAGAGAAACTTTTGTCAAATGAGACTTATATTGTTGAATCCACTAAAATACAAAAGCTGCCAAGCACTCAATGTACTTTTCAACCAAAAGAAAAAGGCGTTCCTCATACCACCTAATAATAGGTGCGCTAGTACTCAGAAAGTGCCTTGAAGTTACACAATAGTGATTAGATTCAAAGTTCGGTTTGATTTTGAGAAGTATTAATGCTAGAAATTGTTGAGATGTTGAGGTGTGGAATTAGCTATATCGTGTGGTAGACTTGAGAGGGAACATGGCAAGTGTTAGAGCTTGGTTTTTCTTTTAGGATGTTAAGACTTGTTGGTGGGTGTCAAATCTTACAAAGATGGGTGGCTTAAACCTATACCATGTGATCGCATTTTCTACAAGTAGTAGGAGCATTGCAGATAATGTCTTATTAGCTTATGAGCTAATCATTCATAAACTAGCTCTCAGTTCAAAAATTGCCTTAAAAGCAGATAAATGAAAGCCTTTGATTTAATGGATTGGAACATAGCATGTTTTTGAGCAATTGGAACTTATCCTTGATTTGTTGACTGAAAATGACTTTCATTTTTTCCTCAAGATTTTGAGTTAATGTCAATGGTGAGATTGCTAGATGTTTCTACGGAAAGCAAACAAGATTTGTTGGCAAGTTAATTAATGAGTATTAACAATGAATGGGCAACTGCAACCTCTTGAAATACCTAAATGGAAATTGGAATATATATCATTATAGATAGGATTGTTGGTTTATCGAGAACGTTAAGTGATAAGGGTACTCTATGGGTTATTGCTAATAAATTAAGGCCACTTTAGAGCTCAAGGAAGAGGCAATGCACAAATACCTTCAACTGTTTAATTATTGAGATTAGTCTAAAATTTAAGGATGAAATTTTTGTAAGAAGGGTAGACTGTAATATATGGGCCCAACCAGTCCATTTCTCTTAAAAAGCCCAAGAGTAGCCTCCTCCCTTTCTTTCTTCTTCATCATTTAGTGCGAAAGATCAACGAACAAAACAAGAAAAGGGAAAAAGAGAGAGAAACTCGACCGCGAAGAAAAAAAAGAGGAAAAAGAGAGAGAACGTTTGCGCGTAGTCGATCTGGACTCTCCGACGAGCCAAATCAACTATGAATTGTAACACTGGATAAGTAGACAAGTTGATTATTCATCTAATCTTAATAATTTTGGAAGTTATGGCACAAATTTGGAGTTACGTAGGTTTTGAACTATGAGATTCGATTGAGGAGTTTGTGAAACGCAATTTTTTTGTGTGGAAATGTTTGTTTAAGGAGTTGTAAAGCGGTGAGATTTGATGAAACTCAATTTCAAAGTATGTTTTGGTTGGAATGAAGTTTTGAAATTTTACATTCAAGTTATGCGTCACGGATAATAAGCGTAACAAAGGAAGATGGGTGTTGTTGTACCTAAGTTTCTTCATTAGCATGTTGGGATCATTTTATTGACAATTAAGCATAGTTTAAATTAAAATTTATTCATTTACGTAGTCTATTACTTAGTTGTTGATATCGTTTTTTGATCACTTCTTAGGAATTCGAGTGCGGTGGCTAGAGTAATCGTCATAGGATGGTTTTCATCTTTTCTAGGTGAGTAGTGCTATTTCTTCTTTAAATTTGCAAAATCATTTCTTGAAGACAAAAATGATTAGACATGTTCCTTGCCAAAAAAAAAATTAGACATGTTATCGCAAAATGTGATTTGGTTGAAAGGTAAATGTTATGTTTATAGTATATTTTGATACTTAAAAATCTAAATCGAACATTTACTACTTTTTATTTATTAGTAAATGGCTTGAGAAGTGAGTTGTGAAATGTGATATGATTCTATTTGTAAATCGATTTGTGATATCGATTGTGGTTTTGGAGTGTACATTTTAGAAGATATTGATTGGGTGCTCAATATCACTATGAACTCGAATAAGGGGTTTGTGTGTATGTGCATATTAGTTTATGATATCTTTATGGGCTGAGCTACCAATATTATAGGTGAAGACCTTGCTAAGGGGAGAATCTTGATTGCCTTATTAAGGGACATTATGCGTGATCATGGTTAGATATTTGAGCATAAGTTTAGTCAATGAAATAGACCATTGGCATGTGATATGAGTTTAGTCGATGGAATAGACTATTGGCATGTGATATGATAGAGATTAATCGCTAGCTAAAGAACCTAAAAAATTATGAAAGAAAGAGGGGTGAGCAACCATAGCTTAATGAGTAATGTGTATTTCTTCTAGGCAAATTGAGTACCCACTATGCATATTTACAAAAGCATACCAAAAATTCATAATCCACACCCAATATAACATATATATTATATCAAAACAAGTATGTGTTGTTTAATTTCAACAAAGTTTATATAGCTTGAAAATACTCATTTAAACCACTATCACAAGTCACATACAATGGTTGAGTTCATTGATTAATCTCTATCATATCACATGGCAATAGTCTATTCCATTGACTAAACTCATATCACATGCCAATGGTCCATTCCATTTATTAAACTTGTGCTCAAACATCCAACTATGATAACGTATAATGCCTCGTGATAAGGCGATCAAGATTTCTCCCTTAAAAAGGTCTCCACTTATAATACCAATGTCTTGGCTTGCAATGATATCCTAAATTTATATGTGAATACCCATAAACCCCTTATTTGGGTTCACAGCGATATTGTGCACCTTATCAAAATTTTCCAAAATGCATAAGCCAAAACTACAGTTGATATCACAAATCGATTTACAAATAGAATTATATCACCTTTCACAACCCACTTCTCAAATCATTCACTAACAACCAAAAAGTGGTAAATGCTTGATTTAGATTTTTATGCATCAAATATGCTATAAACATAATATTTACCTTTCAACCAAATCATATTATGCGGTAACATGTCTAATCAATTTTGTTTTCTAGAAATAATTTCGCAAATTTAAAGAAGAGATAGCACCACTCACCTAGAAAAGATGAAAACCGTCCTATGACGATTACTCCACCTGACGCACTCAAATTCCTAACAAGTAATCAAAAAATGATATCAACAACTAAGTAATAAACTACTCAAATGAATAGTTTTTAATTTAAATTACACTTAATCATTAATAAAATGGTCCCAACATGCTAATGAAGAAACTCATATACAACAGAACCCATCTTCTTTTGTTATGCTTATTGTCCACAACACATAACTTGAATGCAAATTTCAAAATTTCATTCTAACCATAACATATTTTGAAATTGAGTTTCGTCACACCTCACCGCTTCACAGCTCTGTAGACAATCATTTCCACAAAAAATCGCGAAGAAGAAAAAGAGGAAAAGGAGAGAGAGAGAGAGAGAGAGAGAGAGAGAGAGAGAGAGAGAGAGAGAGAGAGAACGCTCGCACATAGTTGACTTGGACTCTCCAATGAGTCAAATCAACTACAAATTGCAACTCTAGGTAAGTATACAAGCTGATTATTTGTCTAATCTTAGTATTTTGGAAGTTATGGCACAAAAATCGCGATTCAAAAACTCCTCAATGGAGGCTCATAGTTCAAAACCTACATAACTCCAAATTGTGCCATAACTTCCAAAATACTAAGATTAGACAAATAATCAGCTTGTATACTTACCTAGAGTTGCAATTTGTAGTTGATTTGACTCATTGGAGAGTCCAAGTCAACTATGTGCGATCGTTCTCTCTCTCTCTCTCTCTCTCTCTCTCTCTCTCTCTCTCTCTCTCTCTCTCTCTCTCTCTCTCTCTCTCTCTCCTTTTCCTCCTTTTTCTTCTTCGCGATCAAGTTTCTCTCTCTTTTTGCTTTCTCTTGTTTTTTCCGTCAATCATTTGCATTAAATGATGAAGAAGAAAGAAAGAGAGGGGCTATGCTTGGGCTTTTTAAGAGAAATAGGTTGATGGGACCCATATATACAGTCTACCCTTCTTACAAAAATTTCAAGGATGAAATTTAGACTAATCTCAATCATCAAATAGTTGAAGGTATTTGTGCATTGTCTCTCCTTAATCTCTAAAGTGGCCTTAATTTATTAGCAATAACTCATAGAGCATCCTTACTACTTGACGTTCTCAGTAACAAACAATCCTATCTATAATGATATATATATTTCCAATTTCCATTTAGGAATTTCAAGAGGTTGCAACTACTCATTCCTTACTAATACTCACTATTTCCCTTGCCAACAAATCTTGCTTGAGATGTTTCTTTCCATAGAAATATCTAACAATCTCACCATTGACATTATCTCAAAATTTTGGAGAAGAAATGCAAGTCACTTTCAGTCAACAAGTTGAGTATAAGTTCTAATTGCTCAAAAACATGTCATGTTCCAATCCACTGAATCAAAGGCTTTCATTTACTGGCCTTTACAGAAATTCTTGTACTTAAACCTAGCCCATGAATGACTAGCCCATGAGCTAATAAGACGTTATCTACGATCCTTCTACTACTTGTGGAAAACGCGGCAAGATGATATAGATTTAAGGCACCCATCTTTGTAGGATTTGGCACCCACCAATAGGTCTTGACATCCCAAGAGAAAAGCCAAGTTCTAACACTTCCCATGTTCCCTCTCAGGTCTACCACACTACAGCTAATTCCATACCTCAACATCTCAACAACTTTTTGGCATTAATGTACTTCCCAAAATCAAATCGAACTTTGAATCTAAACGCTATTGTGTAACTTCAAGGCACTTTTTGAGTGTTAGTGCACCTATCATTAAGTGGCATGAGGAACATTTTTTTAAGAGCTCGGACACCTATATTTGTCGAAACTTGGGTTCTCCCTCATTCTCATAAACACCTAGAAGACCTTGATGCATGAATTATCCACAACTATCTTTTCCCTATTTAAATTGGTCAAAGGATTGCAAATATCGCTAGAATTTTCAGTGGACGAACTTGCCAAGTAAAAATATCATGAACTTTATTCCTCAAGTCAATCTATTTACAAAGGCTCTTTCTTAAACTCCTCTTTCATGGATGCCCACAATAGCATTGTCCAATCCCGCAACTTAGTTTCTCTATAAAGCTTTAATACCTGAACATGTTGCCTCAACGTCTAGTTCAATCCTCAACAAGTTGGAAACTGCCACTTCCCCAAGCTACGCATTCTCCCTCTTTTTTTTTTTGGATTTAAAATGCAAATAACAAATAGGGGCAAACGCTTCCATTAGGTACCATGGATATTGGCCACTTAGCTGTAATCCTTATCCAGGTTTTATGTCTATCACATGGTTTAGTACGCTCTATTTAGACTTGTAAAGTTAATGAGTTAGCTCTTATATTTTGAGTTCTGTTTCAATAAACTCTTGTTTTTTCATTCACGATTTGTCAACATGTCAATCGAAATGGAGAATAGCAATGGTGTGATGACACCAATAATGAAATCAGGAGATGGAGAAGGTAACTGAATCTAAATCTTGTCCTAGGAACCACACTTTGCTTTCCTAAAACACAAATGACTGAATTTGTCAGATGTTTGCATCAGAAGAGAATCTATTAGTACATGACACTATTGAAAGTAATAAAGTTGCTCATTAGATATGTATTTGTGTGGTTAGTGATTTGGTTATGAACTTCTGTTTTTGAAGCACCTTGATGAACTAAACAGACTAATCAGGGATAGACCCATGACTTAGAGACAAAAAGAAATTGATGACTTGCGACCCTGCACAATGAGAATTAAAAAAAAAACCACCCATTTCTAGTGATGCATCCCTTGTGAAACTAACGTCTCCATCAATTATAATCACAATTTCACTAATTTTAGAGATATATATTAACAAAAATGTAATGTCTTTCCCTTTTTAGCGTAACATCAGCCATCTTAATAGGGTTCAAATTGGAAAACATGATTATTCACCTCTGACTAACCTCTATTTCAAACACACAACAAAGCCAAGAGGAAGAGAGCTAAAGGAGACTAAGAGTAGATCGAGACCAGAGGAGCATCGAGAAGAGATTGAGATCAAGACCTGAGGAGTGCTGAGAAGAGACAAATTAAGATGAGATTGAGATTGACTAAGAGAGTGACTGACCGAAATGACTGAGAGAGTAACTGAGAGCAAGAGTAGGAGATCAACTGGAGCGAGTGAAGAAAGCTAATATTAGGATAGGGTCTTTTTTCATTCTGCGAGTTTGTGCTCTCTTTTTTTTTTAATGATGGATTAGTCTTTCGATAGATGGTTTCATTTAAAAAAATTAGCCCATTCATATTATATAAAAACTGGTTCGGTTGGGTCAATTAGTTGGTTCCCACCCGAAATTGGGAATTGAACCAGTGCCCACAGATTCTAGAAAATTGAAACAGAAAATTGAACTATACCTACCTATTACAATCCAAAATTAGTCGATTAGTTACGGCCTGGTCCGATTTGGTTGGATCGTGATTTTTTTGCTCACCCCTAGTGGCTACTCTAATTGGGTACGTAAGTTTATAATTATATCATGAACCTGTAAATTGCCTGAGCCTCGAATTTGGGAAGATCTTATAGGGGAGGGCGCTACTAGCTACCCATCTCCCCTGACCCACTAGATTTCAAGGCACTATTTAACATACACCAGACACAGAGAGCATTAAGAGCAGTCACACAAGAAACTTAAGAATGAGAAAATTCCTTCGTTGTGGTTCATTTTTGCAAGTTGGGTTTAATTTGGGATTGGGAATTATTTCTGAATGAGTGTGATTGCGCGATTAATATCTCTTTTTTCCAGATTATAGTAGGACTATCTCGTCAATCTCCTTTGTAAATGGGCACTCTATTAAACCACATAAATATGTATCGTTCAGATATCTTTCTATAATTTATTTCTTGCACAACTCCTTTTGTTTGTTTGCACTTCCGCCGTATTGGGAAATCATTCAATTTGATCGTGATATTATGTTTTTCCCTCGAAAGGCATGGTGTGAACATAACAAAAGCTATGTGATCCAAATCATGAGGCAAATTACCATCTTAAATATGGTTGCACTATGAATGGTGAATTTTAGATCATATTCACATTAAACTATATTTTAAGTTATGCATGATGAGTCCCTAGCCATTGCCGTCCTCTTCGATCGAGCAATGCCACTATGTTGCCATGCCCTTGAATAGGGAATGTCTCCAAGATTTTGGTGAAGAGAAGTTGAGATTTATGCTAGTAACCTATGGTTGGTAAACTGTAGTGATATGGGCAAGTGTCCAAGTGACGGTGTCATTGGCACAGCGAGGTAGCTATCAGTTCTGGTCCATGGGAGTAACCTACCCGAAGTCAAGATTATTGCTGACAAGTAGACGGATTTTATTTATGGGAAGGATTATAGTGGAAGAGGCCAAAAAATGCCATTATGGGGTCAAATTGGGAGAAAAGGATGGAGGATGGAGGTGAGCAGCCAAATCAATTTAATCCGAGAGCTAAACCAAATCTGCTGCTTCACATTAGGACCAGTTCAGTTCCCGATTCTTGGCCTTCAACCAGTCGATTCTATCCGACAAGGCTGGCTCTCAGGAAAAACTGTACCATGATGTTGTAAGGTAAAAAATTGATGAATGACATAAATGGAGAAAGATGGTTTCATGTATACTTCTTATGATAAGTGCATGTTTTTGTCCATGAGATGGAGGACCGATAGTGTCTCCATGATTGAGCTTGATACTTATTTTTCTTAGGTGAAATTCTTATCATTCTTTCAATGAATTCATAGTCATCAAGGTAGGAAACCTATTATGGGCACTCTAAAGAGTAAACAATCTTTCATGCTATGGTTTGTTGCATACAATGGTTTAGGGATACACAAATGAAGTAGGTTAAAAGGGGGGGAAAAGGTAGGTTGATTCTAGGATTAAATGGTTGGGTTATGGCTTCTAATAGTCATGAACGAATTCTAATAGGTTGTAACATCTCGAGTTTCACGAATCTGATTAAAGCGCAAAATTGGATTATTTTTGGCGGCAATTATCGAGAAAGTATACTTTATAGGCTTTAAATAAAGGGTTAATACCACAAAAAATATCAAATTGGTATACCTATGACAAAAAAAACCCCAAACTATTTCTTTTATCACAAAAAAACCAAAATAGTACACTTTTGACAAATTTGCCCTCCATTAATTTTTGTTAAATTTAACGTCAAATTGCTAAGTTGGATGACATGTAACAGTTCACGGATATACTAGTTTAGGGTTTTTACTTTTTATTTGTCACAAGTGTATCAATTTGGAGTTTTTTTATGGTATTAACCTAATTTAATGAAGGGTAAGTTTGTCATAGGTATAATAGTTTAGAGTTTTTTGACGTAAAAAAATTAGTTTATGGTAAATTTGTCACAGATGTACTAGTTTGGGATTTTTGGCTGTAAAAAAAATAATTTAGGGTAAATTTATCATAGGTGTATTAGTTTAGGATTTTTCATAGTAAAAAAAATAGTTTGCGGTAAATTCGTCATACATATTTGACACTAGCCAACCTTGTAAGCCACCTACCCAACTATAAAAGCTTAGATTTCTCTCTCTTACACGTTAGTGTGCAAGAATTCCCAAGGAACTCTCCATAGCTCTCTCTCTCCCTCTCGACTATGCCTCACCCGATGCCCTCCCTCTCTTTCTATCCCTCTCGCCAATATCGATACCTCCTAATTTCTTGAGTTCTAGTTTGTGTGCAAGGAGGCAAGGAAGAGCACATTGTCAAGGTAGTTTTCATACTAGAAATCAAGGCGAGTAAACCACTAATTCGTTTGACTCTTACATTATTAGTTTTGGCGTGTATAGTGTTGATTCTTGTCGCATGTTGCTATATTTAGCTTGCATAATATCCTTGAGTAGTAGGTATGTAAGATTGATAATTGGATCGCCAATATTTCATTGGAAATTGTAGCTATTGTGCGTTGGAAGGTTCTGCCCTTATCATGAGATATGCTTAAGGGATGTCGCATATTACTAATGGTGGTTCACTTGATAAATTAGAGAGTTGGGTTGGGGTGATTATTGGACCGATTGCTTAGATTAGACTGCGAACAAGGAGGACAAAAAGAATAATGGTTCGGTTTGGTTATACGTAGCACTAAATGGACTTGGATGTTGTAGTTTTGACTATAATTGTTTCCTCTAGAATAAGATGAGTGGAATTAGACGGAGAGTCCACTGATTGAGCAGGCAAATAAGGAGAACCAAGGGCTATAGGATTCGATTCTATCGCTGTTAGTGCACAATAGACATGGAATTACTTGTTTGTGGTTTCTATCAATGAGATTAGTATCGTTGAAGGTAGGATTGATGGAATATGTAGTCAAATCGATGGAATAGACAATGAGATGAGTTTGGTTGTGCCAATTGCGGTTCAACCCTAAACCCCACGGAAGGAAATGTACTATCATATGTTGGTTGTGACATTCTGTGGCTTGAATAATCGAATTCGGGTGTGTCTTATCTTGGTAGTACTATATGATATGACTCAGACTTATTTACTAGTTATAATGTACGACATTTGATGTTTAGTGCATTGAATTGAGCCCTGTAACATGGTATGTACACGCCATTGCATTGCATTACATTCAATACATAAGTGGATATGACGTTATCGATGATTAATGCTAATGAAGCCCCGTGATAGCTAGAATTGGAAATTGAGTTGCCTCCCCTATGTCTATTGGAAAAGTTTCTTTTGTTGTGTGTATACAGGGAAGCCTCGGAGTAAGACCTGTAGACATGGTGATCCACAAAAGTCTAGTTAGCAAACTAGAAGTGACCCATATGGGCCAGTCAGTAAACTGGTAGAACTGTTAGATGGGTGTGGACTTTGATAAGGCAATGACTAGTGAAACCTCACGAGCATAACATATAGAGATGTATTATGCTTAAGAAAAGTCACATGTTTATCGCATGCATTGTTTATCTGTTTATATTGTGGAGTGGCTTATATGCTTAGAGACTAGTGTTAGCGTATTAATTCTTTACTCTTTAAGTGTTAGCTTACTCCCGTTGAATTGTCATTTTTCAGATAACTAGATAACATCCCATTGACTCGAGCAACCCTTACAATACTTTATGGAATACCTGTAGACTTACTAAATCTTTGTGTGTGTGTGTGTGGGGGGGGGGTGGTTTATAAAAGAAATTTTCTTGTATGTATTTGATGATCGAATACCCCTTTGCAGGCCATAGCCTTTTAGTGTACATGCCTGTCTCTCTATCTCTAAATATATGGCCTATGAATTGTATTTGATGTTGCTTTCACATATGCCATGTAAAAATAAGTGTAAAAAGAATAACAGAGCCGTGTAATAGGTACGGTAACTCCTTGGGATGTTACATAGGTTAGGTTTTAGGTTTTTGATCTAAACCTATTTGCTTTGGAATCGATCATCCGTAATGAATGATACACGTTGTGGCCTCATCATGACCTTGAACCACGAGACTTGGATTGAATAACTAGAAAGGTCATTTTGATCCACTAAATCTTAGCCTTTTTGCGTACTTTTGTCTTACCTTACCTTAGGATATAGCTCGGCCAAGACTTACTTAGTATCAACAATTAGATTATCAAGAGATGCATGTAATTAAGTTTTTTTTTTGTCAAGTTTGAATAACACATGTGTTCAAGATTGGAAATTGATACTGCTAGGCCATTTAAAGAACCTTGGGAAAAAGTGTCAAAAAAGTCATAAACTAAGTTGCGTTGACGCCAATTTACTCTTAAACATTTTAATTGTATTGATTTAATCATAAAACTTTTGCACTTGCATCAATTAAGTGCTATTGGCTAATTTTAGTTAGATATTACTGACATAGATTCTGGACAGCCAAAGTGGTACGGCTGGCATTGACGCGAGTATTTTTAGATAATTTTCTAATAGTTTCAAAATTTTTATTTTTTATTTTTTCTTTCTTTTTTGTCCTATTTCATCCGGTGGCCGGTAAGGGTCGGCTTGCCTAGGTGATAGTTGGTCTCGCCATTATTCACCCTCACCCTAGTGAGTGCCAGTGAGGCTAACCCTCCTCGACCACTGGAGGAAAGAGGGAAAAAAGAAAGAAAAATAAAATAATCAAGTAAAGGTTAATATCACAGAAAATTTTAAACTTGTACATTTATGAAAAATTTACCTCAAATTATTTTTTTTATCATAAACAATCCCAAAATGGTATACATGTATCCTCAAATTATTTTTTTTACTACAAAAAATTTCAAATTGATGAACCTTTACAAATTTACCCCAAATTATTTTTTTTACTACAAAAAATTTCAAATTGATAAACTTTTGATAAATTTATCCAAAACTGGTACACATATGATAAATTTACCTTTTATTAGTTTCAGTCAAATTTTATCATTATATTACTGAGTTAGATAATATATGGTAGTTTCTGGGCGTATTCGTTTAGGATTTTTACTCTCTAGTTGTCATAAGTGTATAATTTTGAGATTTTTCATGGTATTAATCCATTTTAAGAAAATTAAAGGAGGGGAAATTTTTCCCATAAATACTAATTTGGGATTTTTGTTAAAAAATTAATTTATGGTAAATTTATCACATGTGTACAAGTTTGAAATTATTGATGGTCGAAAAAATAGATTGAAGTAAATTTATCATGGGTATACCTGTTTGGGATTTACTACGGGTAAATTTATTATAAATGTATCAGTTTGAGATTTTTCTGGTCAAAAAAATAATTCGTGGCAAATTTATCATATCTATATAAGCTTGGAATTTTTCATGGTATTAATCCTAAAATAAAATCGAAAATTATTAAAATGTTATGGGAAAACATCCAAATCAGCTTTGGCCATGCCAAGTAGACCGTTCGGCATATAGGTCAGCAATATCCCACCAAACTTATTCGGAAGGAGTCAACGTCACAAATGCTAGAACTAAATTGTCTCAATTAAAATGTTTAGAATTAAATTGGCACAAATGCAATAGCTTTAGGACTTTTCCGAAACTTTTCCCAATAACTGAGTGTTCACTTTGGTCACTAGAATTTTGGCAAAAGAAATTAAAGAAACTCATATTTAAAAAGGATATATTCACTAGAAGTTCTAAAACTTATTGCAAAAATGAAATTGAGTACTAAAACTTTCAAAAAGTTCAATCATATCCTAAAACTTGTTTGTGCAATCCAATTCTTCTATTAACATCATCAATTTGTCTAACGGATATTGATGTGGCATTTTTAAATTAATTTCTCTCTCATACATTATTTTTTTATTTTCTTTTAAAATTTTCTTTTATTTAATTTAAAAGTCAATAAGAAGCTAATATTTAATTTTAAAAAGATGAAAAAAATAAGGAAGAGAAGCAAGGCCTTACCGATGAGTGTCAGCCGCTACCACCTATCGCTAGAGCAGTTGATGGGCCTTGGCTGAGGGTAGCTAGCCATCGCAAGCCCATCGCGAAACCTCGTCAACCCCAAGTAAGGGCTAGTGAGAATCAGCCGTTCGGCTTGCCCTAATATACATTGAGGAAACCCAAAGCTAAGTGAAGTTAACGTTCACCCAGGATTGACGAGCCTTGCTAGCCCCGGGCAAGGCCTCGTTGGCCCCTCATAAGGGCCAGTGACCCTTGTTATGCCTGGACGAGGATCGATGTTGACAATAATTTTGACGGTCCCGTATTTTATTTTTTCATAAAAAGGAAAAGGGGCAAATTGGGTAAACCCGAGCCCACAGAGGTAAAACTCAGGCCGCAATCTTTTTCTATTTCCCTAGGCTAACCAATGTCTACCCCTCTCTATCTGTTTCTTTCATTTTTAGCCAGAGATACTCATATGCACCAATACCCATAAGAAGTAGCTTGGAGAAGAAGTTGCCAAGAGATATTTGGGGGGGTCGGTTTTGTGAGAAGATGAGGGAGAGATTTCTTCACAAGAGAAGCAGCCCGATTATAAAGAAACAAATTGAGAAGGGAAGAAAGAGGGAGTGAAACCAAGGAAATCGAGGGGAGGTCAAGTGAGGAAAATATCACCAAGAAGGGGCACTAGTTTTTCCTACTCACATTACCCGAACCCCATCCTCGCGCATACTCTTTCCTTTTCCATTCGAACATTTCAACTTTCCTATAATCGTCATCCCTACCTAGTTTTCTTGGCAGAATGGAGAGAAAAGAAAGCAAAAGGAGGGACAAAATAAGGATTTCTAGAGAGCTTGAGAGAGTTCGTTGGTTCTGGAAGAGGACTAGAGACAAGTGTCACAAGGCGGCGTTTAAACCATAATCGTGTGGTGATTAGAGGATGTTTACGTGATGCTCGCCCAAATCAAGCCTTGGCTTGAGGATCGTTTAAACATGCTCGCAACTCAACTCATGATTGTGAGAGAGAGAGAGAGAGAGAGAGAGAGAGAGAGAGAGAGAGAGAGAGAGAGAGAGAGAGAGAGAGAGAGATAAAATGCTCTATTGCTTGGTGAATGATCTGTATAAGATGTGTTTCAATATGGAGGGTTTCACTGCTATTTATAATACAAAAGAGGGTAGATTCGTTTAGCCTTTTCGCTACCCAATTTCGTCCTTTTCTATTTGTCTTATTCATGTGTCTTGCATTGCATAGATCCTTGAACATTGTCTTGCATGGTTCATCCCTTAGTGAGTGTCTTCGGTTCTCCCATGGTGGAATGATATAGTGGACTACCCCACGCACATTCTAGAAGGCCCTTTGGAAGGTGAGGGGCCGGCATCCCTTTGTAATCCCACTCAGTCACCCAACCGCTCGTGTGGCCATGCTAGCCGCTCGAGTCATTCATTTGCATGATTCATGACATCATACTACATGAATCTTGTATCGTACGCTTGTTCATATTGAACGAGCATCGCATCATTACTTGATTTATGCTAATCAAGCGATGTATCATGCCTTGAGCCAGGCTGTATGATCCATGCATCATGCATGGATGCATCGCGTTCGTCTGCTACATCATGTAGTGATTCACACACTAATGATCCCGTTGATCTGCTCGCTTGACCACCTTGGCTGATGCTTGGTCGAGTGGTATTGATGTTGGTTGATCTACATGAATGACCATGCATTCGTTTGTTGAATGAATCATGGCATAGCTGGTTGATTGTGTCACAATCCATACTCAATTGAGGATTTAACCGAATCGTGATATTCTCCCCCACTACATCGAGTGACATCCTTAGCTCTTCTATGTCGAGATCGTTCACTTGAGTCGAAAGCTAGCAATCCTTCCTTTGGCTTTACTAGTTTCTTCGCTTTATAGCCCATTGGCTGTGCGATATGTGAACCTCAAGAGGATTTGCCAATGATTCTTTCAACGGTTCAACTTTGTCCATGTCGTCTAGCTATGTGGCCACTTTAGGAAACATAACATGGATCGCAACCTCTGCGGAGATGATGTATGCTCCTCTTTTGCCCTCGGGTTGTCCAAAGGATACTTTGGATTGGTGATGATAATTGTCTTACCTTGTACGCCGACTATTGCCTTGGCTTTGTTGAAGAACTTCAACCCCAAGATGAGGTTGTAGTTGTCACACCCCGATTCTCCAAGAAAAATAATAGAAAATGGCTTAACACGACCATCCTTTTTAATCAAAGGATGTAACCTCAAACAAAGCTCGAAAAATATATATACCTCCATATATATATTTGATAAAAAAAAAAAAGGTTATATGTTCACAAAAATCGAAGCTCATCTACCAAATCAAAGAGATATACATACAGATCTTTTCATATCTAGTTGGAAACTCACTAACTATATATCACTTATAAAAAAAAAATTTACATACATATCTTTCTACATCTAGCTTGAAACTTGCCAACTATATACCACTTATCAAAAAAAGAAAATATATCTCCACTATTCCAAAAAGTTATGCAGCAAACGTATGCTCGATCTTACTTGTGGCTTGCTGAGGGACTGAAAGGACAGATGAGATAAAGGAGTAAGCAACATAGCTCAGTGAGAAGTAAAATTGTTATAAGTAGATCGAGAAATTACTATACAATCTTCAAAGTAAGTCAAATATCAACTCAAAGTAAACAAACTATCAATGGTTTAATCGATTGATTAATCTCATTAAACCAATTTTCAATTGTCTATCTATCGAATAATTTAGTACTCATTCCCAACTATAGTCACGTTTAATGCCATGATAAGACGACCAAGTTTACCTCTCTTGGTTAGGTCTGCAACCTATTTCAGCCAGTGGTTCAGCTTAATGACGTCCTAACAGTATGCATACTACCCCCACCTTAGTGAATTCTAATTATAGGAACGTGAGCATTAACCACAATACCAAATTCAAAAAATCACAACAATTCAATTTCATAAACCGATTCCATAGCCTCCCTCAGAACATATTTCTCAAACAGTATTTCGATCTCAATATAAGATAATCATCAATAAGCTATATCAAACAATCAAAGGGATAGTAATAGTTCGATCCTATTTACGCAAGGAGAATTCTCTAAACATCATATTTACTTACCTTTTCAAGAAAATCAAAACATGATACGTGTATTCATCTTTAAGGCATGAGTTTTTATAAATTCTTAGAAGAGAAAGTAAAGCTTACCTTAAAAAGCAGAAATCCAATCTATAATAGTTACTCGAACCTCAAAGCTTGAAATCCTAAAAATTACTTGAAATACAATATTACAAACTTGAGAAATACTATGCTAGCGAAAGATATGATTAAACAACATATAAACGTCGATGGCCCGACACCCACGGGCCAACAAAAGCCCTCTCCAAAGCATACCCCTTTCTATTCAACATATGAATAGTCCATGTGCAAAGCTTCTTTGAGCCATAACTCCCTCTACCAAACTCTGATTAATGTAATATTGTAGTCAAAACGAAACTTATTTAATGTGCTTTGAAACCTCAACAAGCAAATACCAAAAATAACCAAAAACATGCAACAAGTTGCTGACATAGAGGTCTGAATTTATGTTTTCAGTAAAGAAAACCAACTCAAAAATGTTGTTTCGGACAAATCAAAAGTGCAAAACATGAGCCGTAAAATCTTATGGCTTCAAGACATCATAACGTTCATTTTCAACTAAGAACGTAGCCAAAAACCTCAAAAACATGAATTCTAGTTCATTCAACCCTAAGTTTCGAAATTTACCCTAAAGCTCCAAAACAACTTCATTCAAGAGAAAAAGAGATGTTTATTATTACTAGTATGGCAAGATGATGTTTAATTAGTTTATCTTTTTTTTTATCACAAACGGCATAAAATTCCTTCTTTTTTCTCTATTTCTCTTCTACGTCACATAGGTCTCTCTCTCTCTCTATCTCTCCCCCCCCTCCCGGTTGCTCCACGACTGACCTGCCAAGAGAGGAAGAAACAAATAAAAGTGGGTGAATGAAGTATGGGCTAAACTGGGGAATTAGAAAGGAACTAGGCTTTGGCTGGCCCATATTTTACGATAGTTGTCCAGCGAAATGACATCGATGGGGAGTTTGCCAAGCCACCCACCAATTTCAAGATCCACCTTCCAAGCTACGCCAACGGTCAACTTGTCTTCCGAGTTTGCTAGTTTAAATCATTGCTACTCTACCCGTAGCCCCAACCACTTTGCTATTTCGCTCGACATGAAGATATTCGACACACTAGTGTCAATACAAGCGTTCAACGTCGTTTTGCATAATCCAACATGCACTTTGATTTCCACGAACACTAGATTCGTCATGTTTGCGGATGATTTCCTAGGCGAGGTTGGAGTTTTCATTGCCTTTAGTGAGTCGACTATCTTGATGGTCTTGAGTCAGACTTACCATCATTCTAGCTATTATTGCTTCGTCTGCTCACCCATTTTCCTTTTCTAAGGCGAGCAAGGTGTTGATTTTATTTTTTGTTCAAGCACTCATTAACCTAATGATCCCTTTGGCAAATGAAGCATAAGGATGGTGGCGGCTTCTTGCCATGGGAATGATTCCCCCTTGGGTAAGACATCTTGGACGTCTCCTCTCCCCATGTTCGTTGCTCAGTTTTTCAATCATGATCACTCTCATGATTACTGTTGTGATGAGAATCAGCGCCCCTACCATTGCCCTTGGACTTGAGCTCATTGCACTGGTGGAGATCGATGAGGGACTAAGCCACAGCGAGAGCTTTGGACAGCTCTTGCACTCCATGGCATTCCGACTCAATCTTTGCCCACAGTTTGAGCTCATCCATGAATGTGAATAGGGCCTTAGCATTGGTCATGTCTAGGATCTCAAGCATGAGCTTAGAGAACTCCTATATATACTTGTGGATATCTCCCTTTTGTGCAAGCCGATGTAGCTTGCTTTGGGCTTCATTCTTCGCACATTTGGGGAAGATTCAGGGAAGAATTGCTCACGAAATGCATAAATAAAGTCAAGCCAACAAGTGACAGGTTTCGCACCATACCGCTCGTTGTTAAATCATCCACGCCACTATAACAATGCTATTTCGAACAAGTACATGGTTGATGTTTGCACCTTGGCTCCTTTGTCTGTGTTTTCAATGGCATTAAAGTATTGCTCGACCGCCCATAAGAAGTTTTCCACCTCTTTGGTGAATCGTTCTCTCTTGAATGGTTGTAATTTGGGCATGTCTAGTTTTGGACTTGGCATCATAGTGATGACACCTTGTGCCTAAGCCATTTTGCAGGCCACGAGTTCCTCCTTGAGTTGCTCAAGCTTGTGGTCCATGGTTGTCTTATAAGTCGTGTAGTCAGCTTTGACAACTACAAGTTCCTCTTGAAGATTGCTAGTTGACATGTCGAGGTCGTCGACCCTTCCAGCAATACTGTGCAAGATAGTATTGAACTCGTCACGAAGTCCTTCTTTGAGCTTCTCTAGTCGATCCTTCTCTTCGTTGAAGAATTCATGCATAACAACCTTCATACGGGTGAGTTTTTCCTCAAATGAGGACGAAGCATCACGTGAGGCAGTTTAATGCTTGTCTTTATTCGGTAGATGGGGGTCCAAGCATTATGGGCACCCGACATGTCTTGGTCATGGGCGACCTTGTCACCAGCAGCAACAACAACAATAGAGTCTTGTTTAGACAACATTCTCTCAAACAGTTGGTGTGCACCATGAACTTCTTCTTGGCACAACAACTCACATGCCTCTCCACGACTAATTCTAATATAACTTGTCACAGGGCGGTGCTTAAACCACGACTGTGCAGCAAGTTAGAGATGTTTGGGTGATGTTTTCCCAAATCAAGCCTTGGCAAGGATCATTCACATATGCTTACAACTCCCGATCAATGGAGAGAAAGAGCGTGAATTGAGAGATAGAGATATTTGGAGAAGAGAATGCTCTATTGCTTGGTAAATGATGTGTACAAGGTGTATTCTAATGTGTGTGTATGTGTGTGTAGAGGGGGGGGTTCACACTTATTTATAATGCAAGAGAGGGAAAATTCATTTAGCCCCTTGGCCTACCAAATTTCGTCCTTTTCTATTCATCTTGTTCGTTTGTCTTTCATTGCATGGATCCTTGGGCATTGTCGTGCATGGTTCATCCCTTAGTGAGTCTTTTCAGCTCCCCCATGGTAGGAATGATATAGTGGATTGCCCCATGGACGTTTTAGGGCGCACATGAGAACATTTCTGTTCCAAACCTATTCTAGAAATAGGTTTGGAACAGAAATTCATTTGGCAACACAAATCTATTTTTCTATTTCTGAAACAAAAATTTATTTCAGAAATTGATTTAGGGCCAAAATCAGAAATAATTTTTTTTTTGTTTCTGGAGAAACAGAAATAGAAAACGCGTCTCCTCCTTGCTACTCTCTCTCTCACTCTTTACGCTTTCTTCATCATAGAGCATCAGAGAAGAACAAAGATCTCCCTTTGCCAGCAATCTCCCCATAGATGTGCCCTCTCCTTCTGGTAAGCATCGTCTTTGCCCTTTGTTTCAAATTCTTGTTCAGGGAAGTTCCACCTCTATCTTAATCGGTTTCGCTTCCCCTGACTTCATCTTTCAACTTCTAGGCCTTCGCTGCGTTTCTACACAGATCTCCAGCTTCCCACCTGTGCATTTGAGATCTAATCCACCTCTCCCCTATGTATACACACTCTCTCTCTATTCTTTTTTGTAATCTGGGTATTTTTGCTTTGATGGAAGTTTTGATCTTTTTGATTGGCTTCGCTTGGGAACTCAAGTTTGACAGTTGATCTTAGGAATTTGCCTCCTCCTTGTAGTCCTGATCAGAATTGAAGAACTCAGCTCTCCTTCTGTTCGATTTCATCACCGTTCGCTCAAAGATTGCATTTTTTAGCGACCCTTTGAGAAGTTCAATCCGTTCATCGTCAAAGATAATTGGCGAGGTAATTTCTTGGCGTGTTTTTTTTCTTTTTCTTTTTGCTTTTTCATCTTTGCTTTCCTTTCTTTCTTGGGCTAGTATTTCTCTTCGATTCGCCTCTTCGCTGATTTGATGGCTTTCTATACGTCGAATTTGGCAGATTCTTGGGGTTTTCTTTTTTAAGTTTTTTAATTTAATGTAGGATCGTATCTTTCCCCTAGCGTGTTGGAGATCTGCGTTTTTTGTTGTTTCGATGCTATGTGTATTCAGATTCCTATTTCCTCATGCATATGCGATCTGGGTTTAAGTAACAAGAACGTCTGGCTTCAATGGTGAATCTGGGTCGTGAGGTTTTGAGGTCTGGACAATTTTAGCGGCGAGTCGCTGTTTCTGCTCTGGGCATATTGTATGACTAATTTGTAGTCGTAGAAAGATGTCTGTTTAATGCTTATAATGTAGTTAATGGACTTGCTGCCTCGCTGATTTAGGCTTCAATTTATAGTATTGTCCTCTATTTTTAGCTATGCAAATTCCTTCTTGCATCTATCTACAAGTGGTCTATCTTGACGGCGATCTTTGGAATGATGATAGAGAGTTCAATTTGGAGATGGCCTCGGGCTAGAATTTGTCCTGTGTTGATTATATGCGTAGTTTACCAAAATTTTTCCGGTTGATTCGTGCCTAGGTTGTCAGACGGGGTGTATACTCAATCTGATAAAGTCTCCCTCGTTCCCTTACGATGAGGTTTATTTCCATTGCTCTAGAGCTGGCAGGCGGGGTTTCCTCTCTCTTTCTTTCTTTCTTTCTTTCTCTCAGTGATGAGGTTGACTGTTGACTTCTTATAAGAATTGTTGCCCTTACGATGGCCCTTGATTAAGAATTAGGGAGAATTACAAAAGCTATTATCTTAGGTAGCTCTGGTCCTCATACTTTGCGGTGTTCTCGATTGTTATTGTGATGTACTGGTTTGCGTGAGGAGAGAGATAGGGTTGGGAAGAGAGATAAAGCTTATTTACAGGAATTTGGAAGGGTTAAAAAGAGGTATGCAACTTCGAGCTTGTGGAACCTATGTAGATGTTAACTAGTTTCAACTTATCATATTGGGAAAGTCTACAGTCTAGTCCAACAATTACAGGATATGCTCCTGTGTGTTATCTGGATTGTTGGATCAAAAAAGAAAAAATTTCAACCAATCAGATGGTTTTGAAAGATTGGACTTACGTAACACTGTCTATTTAATGCTTAATGGACTTATAATCTGAAATTTTGATTTGGACCATGAGTTCTCCCTTGTTCAGCTAAATAATTGACTGCTTACCACAGCTTTGTGATGGATGCTCCCCTTTTTCATTCGGAATTATCTTCTTTCAACACTCGCTAACATTTGTGATCAATATTTAATCAAGAATTTTCAGTTCTTCTCTAAAAACTATATGCTTTAAGGGCTTGCTGAAGCTATGTGACCATTTTCTTCCTCAAGTTTGTTTTCATATTGCGTTGACATAGCAGACTATTAGCTAAGTATGCATGCTGTTTTTTATTATTGATATAGCGTGGATGTATTTTTTTTCTACTTTAGTATCAAGTATTGACACTTTTTTGGTTAGTGTTCGTCATTATTTTGCTCTGCTGCTTGCTTCATTTTCTTTTATTCATCTTGGACATATCATCTCCGCTAAATTTACTCTAACAATGGCAACCATCAGATTCTGCCCACTCAACCAATTTTGATGCTATCTACTTTTGATGCTAGACCAGTTAAGGTTAGATGGAATCCCAAAAAGAGATTGTTATGGTAAAGTGGACTGAGCCTTTGACCAATATTTTTGTAAGTCTATTAGTAGAAGAGATGAAAAAGGGAAATCGCACCACCTCTACCTACAACAACGCAGGGTGGAATCACATTCATGTTGAATTCAATAAACGGACAGGACTCAACTTGAATTTAATTCAGTTGAAGAACAAAGCAAACAAACTGAGGGCACAATATAGCAGTTTTAAGAAGCTTCTCTCAGAAACTGGATTTGGATGGGACAATGTAAACAAAACGGTCATAGTGGATGAGCCATCTATATGGGAGTCTCACATCAAGGTATCTCTTTAGTTGGGTCATTTTGTTTTATTGTGTGTGTGCAAGTTTTGATTATGTTGTTTATGTATCTCTTTCTTTTTTTTTTTTTGCAAAATGGCAGGAAAATAAAGATTAGGCTAGATTCAGGCATGACGAGTTTCCTCAATATCCAGATTTGTGTATTCTATTTGGTGATACCTATGCTATTGGGGATCATGCATCAAGAAATGCAGAGGGAGATGACAATGGTGGTGGTGATGATTGTTGACACTTGATTTTTAACCAATTTTTATTTTCAAAAATTTTTATAAAATCCATAAAAATCCATAAAATTGAAAAATCAACTTTGGGGACCTTGGTTTGGCCTAGGAAACCAATTTTGAGCAAAAAATAATTTTCCTTATATTTCATATTTTTCTGCATTTTATTTTCAAAATTTCATAAAAAAATAAATAAAAAATGAGAAAATTACAAAATCAACTTTGGAGACCTTGGTAAGCCTAGGGAACCAATTTTGAGAAAAAAAAAATAATTTTCCTTATTTTTTGTATTTTCCTGCATTTTATTTTCAAAAATTCATAAAAAATCAATAAAAAGTGAGAAAATTAAAAAATCAACTCTGGGGACATTATTTTCACCTAGGAAACCAATTTTGAACAAAAAATAATTTTCCTTATTTTTTTCATTTTTAATATTTTCAGAAATAAGGAAAATGATGAAAAATTAATAAAACAAATAGCATTTGAAGTCAAAAAATTACCAAAAAATAGTCAATATTTTTAATTTAATTTTCCCTTTATTTTTTATGGATAAATTTTGAAAAATTAGTTCTGGAATCTAGGGTTTCTTTTTTAATTTTATTTTTCAGAATATTCAAATAATTCTAGAAATTTCATTTTAGCTTTTTAATTTTCCATTTTTACATTTTTAGAGTCATGTCATCCTCCTCTATTTTTCAAAATTAAAATCCAGTCCAAAAACCCTCACAATTGTCCAATTTTGCTAAAAAGGACCAAAATGCAATTTCTGATTTTTCAAATTAGTCCCTAAAATCACTAAAAATGCAATTAAAAACTTTCTAGGGACTAAATTGAAAATAGGGCGATGTCACCCCCTAGATTTTGACCTTCTGAATCCAATGGTGGCAGCAATTTTTTCAGAAAAGAACCCCAAGACTTTGGATTTTGCGAAATGGTTATTCGGGTCAAGTTTATAATTTGGGTTTTTATATCAATTCTCAGAGAAATTGGCATAAAAACTCACTTTTTCAATAGATTCGATGCCATAGAGCACAATTTCGGGGTTTAATTTGTTCAATTTTGAATTTTAAGGGGGTAATTTGAGCAAATTTGGCCAACCGGGTCAATCGGGTCGGGTCGAATTCGACCCGATGACCCGGTCAACCGCTTTGGAAGTTAACGGACCAAATCTGGTCCTTCTCCTTCGCGCGAATGGAGTTCGAATTGGGCAAATCTTAACTGAGAGATTAGGCACGATTTTGAGAGATTTGGGGGAGGTTGAACGAAGATTCGAACGGAACTGGAATGAGGCGATCTCGGGGGAGGTTGAGTGTGCCAAAAACCAAGTTTAAAAGGAAGACACAGAGAGTGAAAAAAAAGAATTCTTTGGGGCCGAAGTAAAATTGGACTGCAACCTCAAAATTAGAGCAAACAGGAGGAAACCAAGGGGAAAAGCTACTTCAAGAAGATTGTCCAGGTCCTTTGGAGCTTGCCCGTACCGGTTTCGGAGCTCACCATCGCTGAAAAAGGTGAGTCCCATTTTTCAAGCTTAGCTCGAGCCTCCAATGGCAACTCCTTAATCTAACCTTAATTCTTGCCTTCTTTTTGTGCGTTTTATTCCTTTCTTCCTCCTGATCCCCTTTGTGCCTTCATTTTGCATTGCCGCTACGTGAAAACCTTGATCTGAGCCTTAAACCCTAGCTTATTCTGTCACGACCTGGTTAGAGCAATCTGGCGATTTATAGCTTGATCAGGACACTTGGTAAGTCTCCTGAACCTTTTATGATGCTTCATGTTAAAAGAATTGAATGGTTATGCTCTAGTTTAGATGATTGAGCCGCCATGGTTGCTGTCTGTAAATGCTTCGATTACCTTAATCCAATCATTGGATTTGATTGATTTTTAGATATGTTGATCTCTGAGTGTAGACGAATCGATTGAGACCAGTTTCGCATCGTTTGGTTGAGATTTCGCCGTCGGATCATCACTGGAAGTCTGTGGCCGTCGGTTTAGGTTTAGTCCGAGGAGGAAGACGAGCCAGGTCAGCAAGTTGACTCGATCAACATCTGAAGTGGCGATGACGTGGTGAGACACGTCACGCGCCACGTCAGCTTGTTGACCCAGTCAAAGGCTGGCCAGGACGCTTCGTCAGCATAGATTGCTACAGTAGTGTGTGAGGCCGAAACGAATCCTGGCTTAGAATAATACACACGTCAGAATCTTAGGTTTTCTAGAAATAATTTTTATTATTTTCAAAAATAATTGAAATAGACAATGGATATCAAGTGATAGGGTAGATCTCAACCGTAGGTTCCTTCAGCTGAATCGAACGTCCGTGGAGTAACCACGTGGCGAATCTCTTACCGTTAAGTCTAAAGTAGGTAGAAAATAGATAAAAACAGAATGAAAATCAAAAATTCGAAAATTTAAAATAAACCCCTAAAACTACGTCGTTTTGGCGTTGGGTCAGATTAGTGGGCCTTGGGTTGGGTTTAGATTAATGGGTCGGGTCCATCTGACCCGATCCGTATAACTAATTCAAAAATAATAATAACAAATCCAACAAAATAATAAATAATAAAATAATAATAAAACACAAAAATAGAAAATCGGTGAGGTAGAAACGGCGTCGTTTTGGTCTAGAGTCTTAGATTTCAATTCGGGTTATTGGGCCGGGTTGACCCGACCCGATCCGAAAAATTGAAAAATAGTAAAAAATAAACAATAAATAAATAATCGAATAAAAATACAAAAATAGAATAAAAAATTATAAAAAAAATTCTGAAAATCTTGTAAAATTTAGAAAATTCGAAAATTATAGGAAAATAAATAAAAAATAAAAAAATCAATAAAAAATTCATAAAAAAATCATAGAAATTTAAGAAAAATTTGAAAAAAATTGTAAATATATATATATGAAAATTTTCTAAAAAATAGGAAAATATTAGGAAATAAAAAATAAAAAATATAGGAAATATTCTAAAAAAATAGGAAAACTCCCAAAAAGTCTTAGAAAATCCTAGAAAAAGTAAAAAAAAATTAAAAAAATTCAGAAAATTTCTAAAAAAATTCAGAAAAATTCTAGAAAAATCCAAAAAAATTCCCAAAAATTGTGGAAATTAGGAAAAAACCACATTCAACTGGTTTGATCTAATTTTCACAGTTTCGACTTCTCGAGCCTTTCAAACAACCATTTTACCCTTTTAGTCAATCCGACTCAAACTATTCCAATCCATCCTTGAACCCAATTGACATATTTTCTAGGACTTCTTAAGACTCCCTTAGGCCTGTTTTGACTTGTTTTGACGTAATTTCTCTTTGAACTGATTCTTTGATTGCGCTTTTCATTTTTATGATTGTGATTGATAGAATAAATACTCCCATTGGCATGAACCCTTTAGACTCCTAGAACCAACCTTACCCAATCTCGCCTGTATGAGTTCCTTAGATTACAAAATCATTGAACTTAGGTACCGAAAGGGCATCAATCTGCGGGTCGACGTAACTAAGTCCCCGAACCCATTTCTCTGGTTTTTCGCAGAATTGAACGATCTCTCCCAATCGTTCGATAGGGTTTCCAGTTATGCCCTCCAATAAATGACTGGTAGCGACTCCGATGGCATGCACACTATTCACATGTCACCCGACCGCACTAAGGTCGACCTCAATTTAAATTTTCCTGACGCGATTTGGTATGGGCCAGGGAGGGCCCGAGCTAAGCCTAGATATCCAATGGGCCTAGCAATCCATTAACTCCCTCGAGATCCGAAAATCTCAAGAGGGTCATGACAATGGTGACAATGGTGGTAGTGATGCAAGAGGTGATCCGGAAGAACTTAATGAACAACATATTCATGAGGAAATCTTTACACCTAGTGTGTCTTCCAGTCGAGTTTGTGAGAAGCACCAGTTAGATATGACTCCGAATGCGAAGAGGAGGAGAAAGAGTGGCACATTTGATATTTCTGACACTTGCAAAGCCCTTCAAGAAATGATAAAAGTAAGGACGGGTCAATCAACAAGTGGCTCCGTTACCTCACAGGCCCCAGCACCTACAGACCCCTACTCTGTTGGAGTAGTGGTTGGCGTCTTAAATGGCATGTCTGACTTAGACCAAAATCTTTATAACAAAGCTGTGAACCAAACATGTCTTAATCCCACTTAGAGAGAGGCTTTCATGGTAGCTCTACCTGAAAGGAGACGTGGACTTCTTGAATATCTTTAAGTAGATGTTGTGAAATATGCTATGGATTTGTATTTGATGTTTGACTTATGTAATTGAGATGTTGTTTTTCTTAGGATGCAATTATGATGTTGTGGCTATTGTTGAATGTTATTGAAATCATTACTTATCTATTGTGTTTTTATTATTCTTTCGTGTGGTGGCATAGGTACTATGGAGGGGAATGGAAGTAGCATGAATAATGGTCAGGCAACATCAGCTCAATCAGTTCAAGAGGAGTTTGATGATTTTGATATAGATATAGTGATAGCATGGTTGTGCCTTGTTGCGATGGATATGTCCATGCACACAAGAGAACCAATTAGGGACAGAATCTTGTCAGGACCTGAATGGGTAAAGGAGGTTCTTTGTGGACATTCAGATAGAGTATATGAAGCCTTCATAATGGAGAGACATGTTTTTCTCAACCTTTGTGGTTTGATGATAGAAAGAGGTTGGTTGAAGGATAGCCGATTTATTAGGGTAGATGAATAAGTTGCGATCTTCTTATCTATGATTTGTCACAAGAATTACAAAAGAAATTTATGTGAGAGATTTCAACGTTCGGGACAAACTATTAGCAAGTACTTCACTAAAGTGCTTAATGCAGTTCTTGGATTGGCAAAAGAGATTATCGTACCACCTTCCTTTGATGTGGTCCCAAAGGAGATTCTTATGAATCCTCAACATGAGCCTTACTTTAAGGTATGATTTTCATACATTCCTCTACATAATTGATTTTAATTTATTGATAATCTTCTATAATGCTAGTCTTTTCCAAAATGATAGGGTTGCATAGGCGCTATTGATGGTACCCGTGTGCATGCTTCTGTACCTGTTGCTAAGCAGTTCCCATTTAGAGGCAGGAAAGGAATTACCACTCAAAATGTTCTGTGTGTCTGTTCGTTTGATATGAAATTCGCTTTTGTATATGCTAGTTGGGAAGGATTTGCCAACGATTGTTGTGTGCTCTTCGCAGCACTCGAGACTCATCGCTTAGAATTTCCTCGACCACCACTAGGTATTTACTTGTCCTATAAGGAGTAAGTTCCTTTATGATTATATTGCGGTTGTGCATCATGATTAACTTATGAATATCTTGTTATCGGCAAATACTATGTGGTAGATTCTGGTTATGTAACAGCTCCGGGATTTTTAATACCTTTTAAAGGTGAACGGTATCATCTAAATGATTACAGGGGTACATCGAGACGGCCAAGAACAACAAGAGAATTGTTCAACTATAGGCATTCTTCACTAAGGAATGTCATTGAGAGAGCATTTGCGGCACTAAAAAATCGCTTCTTCATTTTAAGACACATGCCTTCATTTGCAATTCGAAAGCAAGCATGTGTTGTAATTGTATGTTGTGCTATCCATAATTTCATTCGTGATCAAGATAAGAGGGATAAGAACTTTTCACTATATGGAAATCCGGAATACTCGTTTGGAGCTACAGAAGAAGAGGTTACATTAGATGCATTGACTGCAGAAGAAATCGAGATGAATCTGCTTAAGATAGACATTGCCAATAAAATGGTGAGGGATCATAATATGGCAGAGATTTCTTGAAATTATGTTCTTAACTTTTGTAATGCAATTTCATTATTTGTATTTGAGAATTTCCTATGTTGGCTCTCGTAATGTCATGTTTTTTGGGCTAGTAGTGGCTTTCAAGTTGGGCAAAGGAATAGGAACAAAATGTAGCTTGGACCCATCTTTTGTCATGTGCTATATATAGATTTGAAATTCTCCTTTCACAATGGCTCTGTTTCTTTGCAAGAGTAGTTTGTAAGGAAGAAGTAAAATTTTCCTTTTACAGTGGCTACCAAAAAGGGGTGATGCCGTGTGCATTCTGATGGCAAAGATTGAAAGTCGAAATGCTGTATGTGTTTTGATGGCTCGGAAAAAGGGCTTATAAAATTTCAATACTATAGAATAATTGAACCTAGAGATGCATTGAATACAAATGAGCAAAGTCGGTCCTTAGATGTGTATTTGATATGAGGACCTTTTGATGATCATTGTCATTTTTAGAACACCATAATAAAAAAATAAAAATAAAAAAACAAATGCGATTTTTTGTTTCAGAAATAGACATTTTTTTGTTGTTATCAAACGAATTTCTATTCTAGGAACAGAAATTCTATATCGTTATCAAACACTTTTTTTGGTTCAGAAACTCATTCTGAAATAGAAATAGAAAAATCTATTTCTATTCCAGAAATTATTTCTGGAACAGAAATGTTCTCATGCGCGCCCTTAGAAGGCCCTTTGGAAGTTGAGGGGTCGACATCCCTTCTTATGCTCGGTTGCTCGTGTGGCCGTGCTGGCCACCTAGGTCATTCGTGTGTACGATTCATGACATCATGTTGCATGAATCCTACATCATATGCTAGTTCATGTTGACCGAGTGCTGCATTGTTCCTTTATTCATCTTGATCGAGTGATGCATCATACACTGAGTCAGGCTATATGATCCATGCGTCATGTATGGATCTATCCTATTTGTCCGTTGCATCGTGCGGCAATTTACACAATGATGATCCCACTGATCCGCCTACTCAACTGTCTTGGCTGATGCTTGGTCGAGTGGGATTGATGCTGGTTGATTCACATGCTCGGCCATGCATTAGTTTACTGAATGAATCATAGCATGGCCGATTGATTGTATTATGATCCATCCTCAATCCAAGATTTAGCCAGACCATGATATAGACAGAAAAGAAAAAACTCAAGAGGCTAGCCGAGCAACTCCCGATCAACTATTCTCTAATAAGGTAAGTTGAAGCCCCCCTATTATTGCCCTGTTTGTTTGGACCGAGCCAAAGCTCATTGTTATTTGGTCAACATGTGTTCTAGACACGCCATATGTTGTTTTCTTGCTGCTATTATGCTGTTCAATCCTTGTTTATTATCCAATTCAACTTGAGTTTGAGTAAATGAGCTAGAATCTTTCCCTTAGTCGACGTCCCTAGGTGTTTTCTATAATGCCTCAGTGAATGTGGTTACAATTTATGTATGTTTCTCCATCCAACTTTCCTTTATAGGCAATGGTGTTAGCTTTTAGTGTTAATTAGTGCTCCGTAGGTGTCAACATGGGCAGTGGTGTCGACCAACAGCAAGCGTTGGTTTAGTCATTCTTGTTGCTTGTTGTCCTGGTCATCAGGTTTTCCGACAACGTTAGCTTGAAGTGGTCTACGAAGCTGATCTAGTGTGTGATCAGAGGGGGTCGCCAACATTGGTTGTTCTCCGGCAAGGACCGTGAGTAGCTGGAGACAAAGTCGATTTTGGATCGCTTGTCTCTGGCTGCTTAGAGAAGAAGATGATGCATTTGGGTTTAACCTACCTAGCTAGGTTGGTGACTCGTTTGTGGGTTGGACTAAGGAGAGAGGAGGATCTTTTTCTGGGTTGGTCCTTTCTTAAGTAAGGCTAGGTCAGGTTGATAAAGAAACAGGTGGATTGGGCAGAATTGGCTTAGGCATGTTTGTTCATTTTTTTTATTTCTTGGGCTTTTAACCTAGACTGGGCTTGTGATTGAGCCCAGTCCAGGCGTATAGCCTCTTCCATAGGCTTGAAGGCCAAGACCATAGAGGTCTAGGGTTTGGTCTAGCTCGGGTTGGGTCCACTGACCCAGCTCCCTAACATGAAAAATCCTAGAAAATTTAAAAAAAATAGAAAATGGATAGGAAAATGCCTTTGCTTGCCTATTTTTCTTGTTTAACTCGCATGACTTAGTTAGACTTTGCATGTGAACGTCTTGGTGAATGATTGATTCACAATGCATATCTCGGTGGAAGATTAGTACAATGATTAAGGTTTAATTTGAAATGTTTGATTTATCCTTTAATTGATTGAACTTTGTTAATTATCTATTTTGAGTGAATGGATATTTTAAATGCATGAATGCATAAAAACGATATTCCGATGTGACGGTCGATGGTGATGCCCGTGAGATTTGATGATAGTGGTCGACCGATGTCCAATCCGGTCTAATTTTTCTACATCCGATCATGTCTTGAGCTTGATATTTGGGATTGTAACTAATATTGATTGGCTAGCATGTCTACATTCCAATCAGTAATTTACTGTTTTCCATATTTGAGTGTTTATTTACAATACTGCATTTCGATAATTGCCTTTTGATCGCTTTCCTAGGTGCTAAGGTAAGGATTAAGTAGGTAATTACATAAAAATGATAGAAAATCATTTGGCATTATCATCTAGCATCAATCAGATATATGTAGGCTTGGAATGATAAGCAAAATGCGTGGTCACCTTAGGAAATATCGACTGGTTAGGTACCAAAATGGTGTTGATTAAATAATTAGTGTAAACAAGTCCTCGAACCTAGATGTCTGGTTGCGTGGGAACCAATATAATCCTTTTCAACATTCAAAAGGGATCTCAACATGTTATATAGTTCTTGATGTTGATTGTGGACTTTCAAAACATCTCCCTTGGACAATCTGCATGAATGCATCTTTAAATTGTGAAAAAAGGCCGAACAATTAGATTGACCAGTACTTGTTTATTCGACAATCCAATGAACAAGGCCAACGATCATTCTCAAATGATGCAATTCAAATCAAGACCCCGATTCTATGGGGTCTGCTTTGTCAATATTGTGCCCAAATTCAAATGTCACAAATATCTGCTCAACAATAATTCACTCATCAGAATTCATTATTGAATAATTTTTGAAGCATCCTAATGTTTCAATAAAATCGAGTCGATCTCAACTGCATCTTACCTTTGCTTATTTGACTTTAAATCTGTAGTTCACCCACCAATAGATATAATATCATAAATCCTTGAATTTCTTATCTTATCTTATCTTATCCTATCCTATTTAGTCTTATCTTTACTAGAAGTCTGAACAACCAACGCAGCCTTACTGCCTTGGCCCCCTAGATGATGTCAAATCAGGCCATCCCTAGGTGGGTTTTGCCTCCTTTCCACTGGCTTTTGAGTCTATTTTTAAGTTTCTATTGTTGTAGTTTCACATCCTTAGAACTACGGACTTACCCCGATTGAAAAGATTACTCTCTGTTGCCTTGAGCACTTAGCTTCTGTTTTGTCAGTGATCAACTAGTGTTGAGGCACACGCTATGCACTTATGTGTGTCTATATAAAATCAAGGAAAGTGCCTAAATGCTTTTATTTATAATCTAAATTATACAAAATTAGATTAAATTGTTTTTTATGATTATGACATTGGAAGAGTGATCCTTTGCTGCAATTGGAAGAAAGTGTCCAATGGTTTCTATTTTTTCTTTGTGTGTGTGTGTGTGTGGGGGGGGGGGGACCTTTTGAGTTTTCCCTTTTTGGCTAAATGTCATGTTACTGCCGGATACGTCATGTATTCTAAATTAAGGTATAATTATTTAGACAAAAATAATTGTTGAAGATATTAAGATCAGGAACAACTAGATTATCGAAATAAAAGTTCAGTATGGTTAAAAATAGTTGAGTGAAATACACTGTGGACAAGTGAAATTCTATAACTTTTTGGTCTTATCTCAAATTTACACAAAAGGATGACTAGTATTATTGTCGGTGGTTGTGACTAGTATTCTTGTGGGTCGTTGTTCTTCCAAAGACAAAGTACAAAAAAAAATGAAGAAACAAGAAACCATATGCTTTACCGAGAAAATTATCAAAAAAAAAAATTCTTAAATCTCAATTTAATCCTAAATCTTTCAATTATGCCAATTTAGTCATAAACATTTTGAAATTTTGTCATTTTGGCCCTAAATATATTATTTGAGAAATTAGTTGGAATGACTAAATTGAAAACTCATTACCGAAGGTTTGTCATTGTGGCCCTAAATCTCAATTTAGTCCTAAATTAGTTTGACAAATTATTAAAATGTTTAGAGTTAAATTAAAAGTTTATGACTGAATTGATAAGTTGTCAAAATGTATAGGATTGAGTTAACATAATTAAAAAAATTTATGATTGAATTGATCATTAATCTAATTTTTTTTATAATTTTCCTGTCTTATCAAGTGGCAAGTCTACCCATTAATTCAATGAAAATGAAAGCGACTCACTTGTTTTATGTGAAATGAAAGTGACCCACACAAATTTCATTTCTCACGAAAGCTCTGCGTGTGCCGCACTCGCAGACCATAGAGCTATTATAGAATTCTTGATTGCAATGTCGATTCAGAGCGGAATCTAGCTCGGTACCTCCTGCTCTCGTTCTGATTCTTGAAGGTCAAACCCCATTTTACTCTACCGCCACTGGTAAGCAAAAGCTCGAATTTTGAGCGGAAAAATCTTCCGAAACAAAACAAGAGCTAACCTTGAACGGTCGCTGCGTCTTATGCAATGGCCCCTGCGTTAGGTAGCGTCTTTAATCACCTTCTTTCATTGTCTTTTTGGGGTGTTGGTTGGTTGATGGCGTAATCTTCTCTTTCCAACAATCTTCGCGTTGTGGGTGTTTCTTAGTACTTTAGTGGAGAGGGCGATGTACGTGAGAGTCTCTGCGAAGGGGGTTTCATGGGGTTTTGATAATGGAGTGACTATGTGGAGGTCACTGGTTTGGTCGTCGTCGTCGTTGTTCTTGCTACTTTTTGTCTTGAACCGCTCTAATCTTCTGCATTGTGGTTTCTCTGGGAGCTTCAGCTCTGGACATGGGCGCTTGAGTTCGAGATTGGCAGCGCATTCTGGCTACTTCCTTCGATATTCCCAAGTGCTTCTTGCCAGGTGGTGTAAGATTTGCTTGGATGAGATACTATGTAACTGGTTTAATCTGTGCTTGTTGTTGCCTACTGTGTGTGGAAACCATAGAAAGACTGTTGTTTATGGGCTCATATGGGCCTTTAAAGAAGCATAGCACCCTTTAGACACAAGAGAGATGATGATGAACGTGTGCCGATTGATGGATATTTTAGGTCCCAAGACATTTGAATGTGCTGAAAACTCTGTGCAGAAAAGTAGGTAATTCGCCCGAGGCAAGTGGATCGACACCCATGATGGCTCAGAGTTCAAACTTGACAAAGGACTATCGCGTTGAAGGGCCAGTGGAACAAGAATTCACATTTCCTGCAAAATCTGCACCTTTCAATAACTGCCATGCTTCCACCATTGTTGAGGTTCTTCATGAAATTTTTTTGCTCTATTTGCATTGTCTCCCATCTAAAATTCACATAAAACATGTGGGTGTTTTTGGATTTTTGCAGGTTGACAAAAATCACTTTTTGGTTGCTTTTTTTGGAGGTACAAAAGAGGGGGCACCTGATGTCAAGATATGGTTGCAGAGATACAGGGTAATATAGAATGTTAAATCTTGCATTCACCCTATGCAACAAAAATGATGGAATCTCAAATTGTGGACATTTTTTTTTTCTGTTTATCTTGTTGAGCTCCATCTTTGGTTACTACCTTTGGCCTACGCCTACATCCCAAATCACAAGATTTTCTTCTAGCTAAATTTTCATGTACCAAGAGCTATGAACACGTTGACAATGAAAAGTAATTATTTCGAAAAAAAAATGGTGCAGAATGGGCGCTGGCATTCACCAATAATGGTTGATGAACAAGAAGATGTTCCAATGTGGAATCCTGTCTTATACAAACTTCCATCAGGGGAGCTGTTGCTGTTCTACAAGATAGGGCAAGATTTTCAAAGGTAAATTCAAATCTGAACTGAACAATGCTCATGATGTAGATTAGATTTAGATTAAACTAATTATGGTTTAGTTGTCTCGGCCTGTATTGTGCGCAAACTTTACCTTTCAATTTAATTATCTGGAGAGAATGAAGTGTGACGACTTAAGCTGTCATTTTCTTTATATAGTTTATGAAGTGCAAGACCTATAATTCATCGCTTTTTTTATTTTATTTGTTCGGTAATTAAGTTACTTATATTGCACATAAAACCAAGATCATGGGTGGACTAATCCCTTCAACAAGCTCAAATAAACAAGTCACAGCCCCAGTCCAAACCATATGTACAACATCAAAAACAGACAAGTCATATAGTCACAACAGCCAGAACAATATCATGCATGGCACAAGACTAATTGCAACCATTCAAGGAGATCAAGCAATAGACATGGAAACCAAGCATCCCGATTCTCATAAATTCTTCTATCAGCGGGAGACAAGCTTATCTTCTTCTCAGCGAAATAAAAGTCATCTTTGCTCAAGCTGAAAATGACATTTTACTATATCAATCAGAGGGGTGGATCAATGATGAAGAGCTTCATTCCTTTCTTTTTGAAGGTATTAGATAGCTCCATTCCAGGACAATTTCAACATTAACTTGGCAAAAGCTTTGCTTTTTGTCATCTGCAGAATCCAGTCCACCTCAAAATTCCAACCTGTAGCCAGTTGAAAAATATCCATCAACTGAAGCGGGGAAGGTTAAACAGCACTAGAGAACGAACATGCTATGAAGAGATGATAACTTGATTCAGAATCCACCTTGCAAAACAGACACTGATTAGCCAAGGAGCACCACTTGTTAAATCTGTCCGAAGTAGACAGTTTGTTGAGCAAAGCTGGCCAATGGATAAGAGGAAATTCAGAAACATTTGGAGTAAACCAAATGAGCTTATGCTCTAGACGTTTTCCTTTTTGTTCCTCACCAGATTCTGAGCAACGCACTGAGCAAGAAATCTGGAATTGGAGCCAGTGAAATACAATTCAATCAGGCACAGCAGAGCATCGAAACATGAAAGACACATAGAGCTTGTATTTCTACCAAGAACTTAGACCGTGCAGGAGGCCAAACCCACTCATTCCCAGATAAAACCTCTGGAACTTAAGCATGAATATTTCCAGTAGAATCATACACAAGTCTTCTAGGAAATACATCCAAAAAACACCTTTAGAGTGCCAATTATCGGAACACAAGGAGGTACTCCTGCCATCACCATTCAGATTTTCATTTGATGTTGTAAATGGATCTAAGAAGGGGAGCCTTGGCGCATCTGGTTAAGGTGTTGCCGTGTGACCTGGAGGTCACGGGTTCGAGCCTTGGACGCAGCCTCTTGCAAATGCAGGGTAAGGCTTGCCTCCTCTCACCCTTGTGGTGGGGCCCTTCCCCGGACCCCCTCATCGCGGGGATGCTATCGTGCACCGGGCTGCCCTTTTTTTTTGTTGTAAATGGATCTAACCTTCAGTAATTTCCTCCAAACATTAGTACTTTCACTAGTAGTTTGGACACGAACTATATGTGTCCTTCTGAGTGGGAATATTCCTTCCAGATATTCTATGGCACGGTTGCTTTTTTTAGTTATGACCCTCTTTTAAAGGGGCTGGTTGCTTAGTAGTTGCAACAGATTGTACAACTTCTCTTGTCACTGTTGGTTCTTTGTTAACTGTTCCACACTCAAATCATCTTGCAATATGGTTGAATCTCATCATTGTGGGGAAGCATATGACATGTCTGATTATGGAAAGGAACACTTTCTTTTCACGGATATGCTGGTGGTGGTGGGTACATGATTTTTGTTGGAACAGGCAAACTCTGAAGGAGCTAAGACTTAACACAGTTAGCTTTTATGGATAATGTCATAACTGAAGTTGTTGTTCACTTGAGATAGTGTAAAAGTGTGCTGTTTCTGTCGTTGCCATTGGAGGACTTGTATGTATATGGCCTGTGTTTGATATATTTATTTTTCCTTTTACTTGATTTTATTCGTCAGTCGCAGTTTTTCTTTTCATCCATCTCGACCTCTATAATGTATTCCTTGTGGCTTTATGTGGTCTGGAGATTGCTTTTTGTACAGCTGTTGCTGACCATATCCTTGGGAAAGAGACGAAGCTTGGCATAGAAATTTATTTTCATTCTCGAAGGAAAAATTTAATGCACTAGATACAGAGAGTACACATACAGACCTTTCCGGTCCCTGAAGCACGTGATTTTAAATGACCAAAAAGGCTGTGCAAGCCATATTCAAAAGAAGCTGCTGTAGTCATGGGACTTCCTGTGTGGAACTGGAGAATCTAGTTGTTCAAGGTGGACTATGGGTGCATTGAAACTTGTACTATTACATGTCTCGAGGTGTTTATGATGTTACTTTAACATACCTCTTCTTTTATATCATACAATGGGTAGTCTTGAGACAAGATGTGAGTTATTCTTTATGCTGGATCTTATTCTTTGTGCACTGATGAAGAGTTATGTAGATGAATGTACATTTTTTAGAAGTGGCCAGAATTACATAACCAACAGTCCTTTGGGATAAAAAAAAAATTGAAAATTTTTCATTTCCTTTCTTCTTGTTGATTTGACGAATACTTGTATTATGCATGGAAAGTTGCAGATGTTTCTTTCTTTGGCTATGATGATCTTCTGATATGGGGGGAATGGAAGCACGAGTATATTCAGTATCTTGTCAAATTTATAAATGCCACCTAAGTTTAAGGGCAAAATTCATATGTCAGGAATAATTGCTTTCATGCTTCATGCATGGAAAATTGGGTGATCTACTATCATCTTCTGCACGAGAAATAACTGTGTGGAGATGAGCATGCTTCGCCTGCTATTCGTTGCTCAAGAAAGCTTAATGATTTATACTTCAGACTAAGTTTGTGTGGTTCAAGCTGAGGAAAAATTAGAAGAATCTCGTTTAAAATAGTTTGGATGTATAAATGATAGTTTTCAGATGCTCTAGTAAACAGCTGACTTTATGTTGTGGGCACCGGGTAAAGGGGTAGCAAAAGACCTGAAAAGATGTGTCACAAACTTCTTAGTAGAATATGCACCTGTGCACGTTCATAACTTGGATTTTAAGGAACATATGGTGCTAAACTGAGGTTAATGGTGCAAAAGTACGGTGCTAAACCAAGGCGAATGGTGCAAGAGTATGCATAAATCTGAAACCACTTAATGGGAAAAGGGTTTGCATGTTGTTGGTGTTAATTCTTTTAGCACTTCAAACTAGTTTTTTCCCTGGTGTACGTTTTTGTACAGTAAGTGGTAGAAAACAGTGGCATGCTGGTATTCATACAAGGCCTCATCATTTTACTTGCTCTATTCTGTGTCATTCACTTAACATGAAAATGTGGTCGTAGTTTGGTATTTGTGTGCCTACATGGACGTAACAATTAGTATGCATCGTTTTTAGTTTTTATAGATCCCTAAATGTCATGCGAATCAAATTGTAACTGGACAGCATCAAGAGTATTGTATATCCTTTCAGCTTACACCAACATATGGTTCTATACACGAATAAGACATTGTTGCGTCAGTAAAAGATTTCTATTGCAACTCCTAAGATCTTCTTATTGAAGTTTAGATGGAGCGGATGCATGAAAAGATCTCATAACCAAGGTGTCAGCTGGTCTGAACGAGAACAACTTCCACCAGGCATATTAGGACCAATCAAGAATAAGGTACAAGATGTAATTTATATATAAGCTTATGTATTTCTTTACGAATTATGTAAGCCAAAATTCTGAACTCCACCTTACGTGTACAACATCATTCTGTGTCTCTAAATCTTCTGCAGCCTATCTTGCTTGATAATGGACACTTGCTATGTGGATCCTCAGTGGAAAGTTGGAATTCTTGGGGTGCATGGATGGAGGTCAGACTTTTAATCTCTCATATCTTTTAGATCGCAGTAAGTCTAGGGAATTTTGGTCATAAATGCATTGTGCATTGATACAGATCACTCCAGATTCTGGTAGAACATGGAGGAAGTATGGCCCAATTTACATAAAGAATGAGACTCTTAGTGTGATCCAACCAGTTCCCTACAAGACTGCAAGAGGCACCCTGCGTGTTCTATTACGATCGTTCAGTGGAATTGATCGAATTTGCATGTCAGAATCCCATGATGGGGGCATGAATTGGGGTTATGCAGAATTTACTGAACTCCCAAACCCAAACTCAGGTTAATTGCCAATTTTTTCCAGCATAACTTAGAATGTTTCTCAACTTGGTCGAAATCATCTCTTATTATTGAGAACATCAATTTTTTCTGCCCATTTGGTGAGCAAACTGCTAGAAATGTAGGGTCTTTGTTTGCCACGAAAAGGTTGTCCAGATCATGTTGGTCATCCACTTTGAATGGTCTATCGGATCTATCAAAATATGTCTGCTTGTGCATCTATCTGTTAGCACAAGGTGCTTCATCATTTCAAGAACTAATGAGCTGAAGATATCCAATGCTTCACTTGATCAATGATAGATGGAATATTTGATAAGCAGACAAATTACCATTTCATTGTGATGGTTGTCTCTGAACTTACCAAATTAAACAAATGGTGCCATTGACTGCTGATTTTTCAAAATTGGCTTTGGAACTTCCCTTCATGCTCCGTTCTGGTATTCCCTTTTAGTTTTCCAATGCCAGAGAGATAAGTATCCGCCATAATAGCAACCTTCCCTTCATTCCAAAAGTTCAAGGACTAGTTTCTTTGTTTTGGCTAGGTATTGATGGGGTTAAGCTGGAGAGTGGCCTTCTCATAGTCGCTTACAATACAATTTCAAGGGGCATACTCAAAGTTGCTGTATCCTCTGATGATGGTGATTCTTGGTACGAAGCCCTAACCCTAGAAGAAAACTTAGAGATGGAGTTTTCATATCCTGCTGTCATCCAGGCTAGTGATGGATCGGTTCACATTACCTATACATATAACAGAACCCAAATTAAGGTATCGACTCGCATGCTCACTTCTAAAGTTGTTCTTTACTCTTTCTGCTTTACTACATTTGGCTTTCGACTTGCACATCTCTGTCAGAGTATTTACACTTTTCTTTTTGACTGAGTGGTGCAATCTTGTATATTGCTATGCAGCATGTTGTTCTTCATGTTAATTGACTGACAGTGATCCTGTTGGAACGAAAGCCAGTAGGTATGTCTCTTCCTCTCACATAAATGATTGGTTTGTATAATCCTTGGATTATACATGCAGGTCATTTCCAATTTAGTTGTTCCGTCTCTTAATAAATGATTGGTTTTGTCAAAAGTAGCATTTAGATGCATAACTGTTCTGTGCAAATCAATGTCTATTTTTCCTGACCATGCAAGCGGATCATAAATCAGTATTTGCTTAGTCATTCTGTTATACAAGTGAATAGCAATCTTTGCATTGCCAATTCATTGAAACAGCAAATGACAATGCTCTTAGGCAAATATCCCTATGCAATATTTCATAGAATCTGCAAGTTCTAGTTTATTGAATAGTACTAAGATTGAATATTGTTGAGATGGTCTAGGAAGATTCCTTCATCCTTCATCTTATGCAGAAAGCACAAGCAATTTTCTAGCTACATGAATGACCATTCAGACTATGTGAAGGTGGATTTTGTCTTGACCATTTACCTGTCCCCATATTCAATGTCATTGTTAGTCGGACAAAAATGGGGGACCCCATTTGTATAGTATAGGTTGGTTCGAATCTAGTTTCTCTGACATTGAGAAGCATGTATGCTTTCTGTGCTTTGAACAGCTAAAGCAGTGTGACTTCGACTTTTTGGAAGGAGTGAGATAAACTTGGCAGGATCCAATAATATGTGCTCATAAGGAGTTGTATCACGGTTACTTGAAGCAGGAATACCTTATGCTTGCTAACCAACATTTTTCTGTCCGGCTTCCATGAGCTTCCATGATTAAAAGACTATACTATATGCACACTTATCTAGTGCGTGCTATTTATTTTCAAAGCTCATGGTCCTAAATTTCGATTTAGTGACCTCTAGCCATCCTGTCTGGGGATTAGCTTGTCTCCTTTTAAGTAACGAGACTGGGAGTTGAGAAATTGACTTTGTTGGTCAAACTCTTCTAAGCAAATGGTTTTGAAGGCACTTGGAAGTGAATCTTTCCTAATGGAGGTAGATGACCACGATAATGACTTAACTGTAGTTGGGACTTTAGCACTATCTGATGTAAGGTCCACCTAATCTGGAACTGGAAAGAGGTAAGAATTGTGTATCGAGCTTTGATATGTCCAAAATATGGATAAGCAACATAAGTTTAGCCTGACATTATTTGTGGGAAATAAACCATTCCATGAATGAAGATTTGGATACTTGGGCATATACAGTGTGGAATGTAAGGGACCATCATTTGGTGAATGCCTGATTATGATGGTGAATAAAGAGGAGGATGAAGGGTAAAATCAATGGAGCTATTATCGGAGTTGTGTTGTGAGATTTAGGGAAATTATCTTTGGATTGCTTGGCGTTTAGATGCAGAAACAGAGTACCATCATTTGCAGTTAGTTGTTTACAGTTTCCTGCTGTTTTGAATGGAAGAATTTACCTTCTGGTTGTTCAACTTTTGTCCCTCGTAAGTGGTTCATGGGGGGAGTGTGGTTTATTGAGCTTTTATTCCTCTACATGATGGTTTCTATGGAAACAAGCTTTTTGGTGGGAATGAGGTCTGCACAAGCTAAACAGGCTTAAAAGAGAAAAGGGTTACGTGCAAATACTGTCTTTAGCATCTTCTAGGATCAAACCCCGAGAATAACCTAAGATTCCAAAGTATGTATTCTTTCTTTTTGGTTGAGATGAATTTGCCATGTTGAGACCATTAGCTTGTCTCTGTATCTTGCGTTGGTAGATGATGAAGTTGTTGTGGCTTCTGAAACAGAGAGATGCTTACATCTTATGCAGGTAAGGCAGAATTAGCTTTACTTACATCATTCTTAGAGAGACGGTGATATTGAGTAAATGTGAGCTTTATTTTCTCGATTCCGTTCTCAGAAGAATATGAGGTGGGCAACAAAGAATAAGCAAAAGGTTGTCAACTGAGGGGTACAGTGTCTGATGGATTTCTGAGACCTTGCTTAACATTGTATAGGGTGGCATCCATGTAATGGAATATGGAGTGTGTTCATGTTTCCCTCCATGTTTGTTTGCCTCGTGCTGTATCAATTTGCTGTAGAACCTCTGAATGGTCTAGATTTAATTGTATATTTCTTTGGGTTTCACTGGATAAACATAAAATTGAGAAGTATAAGGGACAGGAAGGTGAAAGTGTGTTTCATGTGTATATCTAAATGAGGAAGCCCCTTTGGGTAATTTGCAATAGCGTGTGAAATTTTGGGACAGGTCCAGAATTCATCCCCTTGTATTGTGCTTGTATTTGGAACCTTAAACATTTATTTTGTTCAATTGACTTTTCTAACTGGCATGGTTTGTGCATTTAAGTTCTTTATTTATTTATTTATGGTCAATAGCATACTTACTATCTGTTTGAAGAGTGAAATGGTAAGATCAGAAAAGCTTTCAACTTTCATGCTTGCCTGCATCTGCTTTTGGGTTTGCATGACCAAGCGTGATGAAAGATCTGACATTTGTAGTAAAAACAAGCCTGATTGTTCTGTCTACGAATTTATATTGCTCCATGAAGTCTCAGCTTGAGTATAGTCTCATCAGCAAGAGTATGCTGTTACTGTTGTTGTTGAACAAGTTGGAAGAACACCCTTTGTGAAGCCTCGGGTTCTATTGAAAGCTAAAAACTGGGAGCATGAGAAGAATCTAGAAATGGAAAGATTGATATTATTGAGAGAATACTTGTCTAAACTCAAATGCTCAAGCTCTAGCACCATGACTCAAATTTGTCATTCTACAGCTCTCTAAATTCATTTCGAAGTTGATGGGTGCAGCACACATCTGATATTGCATATAGGCAATTGGTATGACTATTTGGTATTTATCGTCATTGTACCCAAAGCTTTCTGTCTTGCATATAAGCTAGGAAAGATATTTAATAAGGATTTCATTAACGGTTTCATCAGGATACCTAAACGTCTTTGGAGAGGTAAGAAGGTTTTCTCCCCCTTTTCATGTCAAATTTTTCCGTGACATGAAGATTTGTCTCACTTTGCCAGTTTCAAGTTTCCTGAAAGTGTAGACGTGTACCATACATAGTTGGCTTAATTGGCGACCTAGAACCTTTGTTAACAAATAACAAGACACCCTTAATGATTGATCCGAATTGTACGTCCTGTCTCAGAGAGCTTTAAGAATGAGAAGTTCTGCTATCTGATAGATGATAGTCATGTCAATATTTACATGGAAGCTCATCGATGAGGAGTTGAAGTAAGAAACTGGCAATTCTTCTTCCAATCTGTTTTTCTCCCGTGTGATCTCGGCAATGGTTTAGAAAGAAGATGAAGGCTTTTCAAGCAACTCTTCATTAGGGATTTCTCAACGAGCAAATGAGCTCTTCAATTTCGACATCATGCTCAGTGCGACAGAAAAGAATGGAGCACTCGGAAGAAAACTAGTAAGCTACATTAGAGAAAACAAAGATCTCACTTCAACAATGTCTTTCCATTTTGTCCATAATCATCACACTTCATGTGGGTAAAAGCTTGTAAATTGGCATGTTGATATGCTATAACTAGTGGATTTTGTGGTCTATATGATAAACTATCAAAAACGGTACGTATCTTTGTTTATGCAGACAATCCGCTTTGGTTTGTTCTTTCAAATTGCTACAGTTGCCCTTACCCTATCAGGAAGGCTTTATATCAGGGCTACAATTCACGTCATATGCTTGACTTAATGTGTTTTTCATTTTCTGCTAAGAGAAGTATACTTTTTAGCCTTGCAGTACTCAGTTACTCACTTCTTTCACTTTTAAGATTAGTCCCTCAATATATGATCTCAGGCTTCCGTGGTTAACAAAGGTAACTCGTCTGGAAATATTGAGGGAAAAAAGAACACAAGCAGCAGCCATCAACACAGGCCAGAAAGAATTAGTACTTTCCATCCTGCAACGGCTCATAGCAATTTTGAGAGAACTGTCTCTCCCAGCTTTGTGATCCGAAAGGTCGGGCCTAATGTATTTGCCCAAACCTGCCACATCAAGTAATTTTTGAGAAAATTTTGGGGCCAACCTCGAGCTAATGGTCCAGTGGCCGGGGCTTTCTGATGTGAGACTTCTGGCCAAGTTCGGCCATTTACCTCTCGACCTTCTCAGGACGGGCAGGTATGGACGGGCAGAGCGAGATGGGCGGCCTGTTGATCACCTCTAGTTACAGCGCTTCACAGCAAAACCACATCGCGCGGCACAATTGGAATACAAACACAGCTATTCCAATCAGACATTAGCCACTTGATTATCAAAGAGTGACCTCAAAGTAATCTATTTTCAAATTCCAAGGAGAGATGATTAGATGGGACAAAACATAAAAGAGAAAAGAAAACAGGAAACGAAATGGAGAGAGATGGTGTACATTACGGGTCGATGCAATTGTCAACTCATCGCCGTTGCCAGCAACGTCACCCATTGGGGCAGATCTGGCTGGAAACGTCACCGGCGGTGGCTGTCTCGCGAGCAATAGGGACTTGGCCATGGCGGGGATTTGGAACGCCAACCATGTTATTCAAGGCCATACTTTATAGTTAAGGACCAACATGACCATTTCTGTAGATGAAAAACCTATATAAGGTGTTGGCACTCGAAAGAAAAAAAAATATTCAACCAAAAAAAAGAACGGAAAAAAATGAAAAAGAAAGACCGTAATGTGAACATTGAGACAGCTACAACAAGAAAATGAGTTGAATCTCAATAGTGATTATTGTCATTAAGCATCATTTTCAATTTTAAAATCCCTCGAAATCCTCATATTCCTCTTCTCAAATGAGAAGAGTGGCCCATTGGAGAATTCCCCAATGGTTCCACACCATCACTTTCAAAATGCCCAAACCGTTCTATTGTTATATGGTCGTGACTTAGTAAATCATCAAAGTATGAATCCAATTTCTCAAGCAAAATCTCATATCGGCTATAAATAATCAAGATAAGCTTAGTTTATATTCAACATATTTTTGGGTAAAATATCCAAAATTTGATCCTCTTGTTCCGTAAATTTAATCAAAATTAATCTTTTATCATTGCCTTTTGATTTGGCACTTACTAGCATTGGTCCAACGAGTACAAACTTTTGTTTTCAATTTTGTGGACCGCAAGCTGTGCCGGGTCCTTTAACGCTAGCTAGCTACATTGGCTAAAATTCGGGGGCCTAAACCAAGTCACGAAGGGCAAGAACCTGGTCGAGGGGGATAATGTTGATAACGGTCGGCGAAGCAGCAGCGACTGTCTCTTCTTGGCCACTTTGTTCTTCCTCTCCAACATCATCCTCGAAGCAGAGACGATGGGTTTGCAGGGCCGGTTTCGGTGCCCAAAGAAAGCCCTCCTTGAAGCTTGGTCTCGTGTCTACCAACAGGTGTAGTATCATATATTGATACTAGTATGAGTTTTTTCCGCTCCAAGAGTCATCAATTCGTATTTCACAATGGGGGATTACTCCAGAGAAAAGAATTTGCCAACTTGGAGCTTTTGGGTGTTCTTTGACAAGAATTCTCGAGGGGATTGATGATTAAATGTGTGGGATTTTTGCCGTTCACTTGTGTTCTAGCTAGCCTTCCCGAAAGGGGGATCAACCATTTTGGACTCGAGATAGTTTTTCTCTTTTTCTCACATTGAAATTGTGGTTGTTGAAGGAAAATAATGTGTTAATCGGCACAATTTGAGCGAATGCCTGGTTCATTTGTGAGTTGTACATCGTTGCTGGGGATTTGAGCGCATCTCATTTCGGTTTAAGATGGCCTGCAGTTTGGACCGCAGTGGGATAAATCTTGTTGAATTAGCATGTGAATGTAATTTAACGAAGGGAAACCGTTGCATAGACTAGGCGAGAGTGCTGATGGAAGGTTCTGTGATATTACTGATGATGGTTTGAAAGAGGTGCAAAAGGAAAGTAATGAGGAATTTTGACACCCGGAAATTGAGAATGAGGATTCTTCATGTTATATTTTCTATATCCATTGTGGAGTTTTTTTTATAGGACTTAGGATGGTGAACTTTCATGAGAGGTGTTCAAGGCCCTGCTATTGCACAGTTTAGGCACGTAGCATGGATGGCTTCTCCTTTTACACTAGAATACGCTCCCAAGATTGTCTCTTTTTGCATACAATGCCAGATCAGCAATAATTAGCAGACACTTCTGGGGTTCTTGCTGCTCTGTTATATGCTTTATTGTTGCTTTCGCCAAGTCATTTTCTTTGATGTAACTCTGCTTTTGAATAAAGCTCCTTGCCACAGTTGCAAATCTTCTGCTGAAGCTAACAGTCAGACAATGAGGGTTCTGATCTCCCTTTGAACATGTTATTTATGCTTGTGTTCACAAGAAAATTTTAATTCTCTAGTATATTTCATATTGTCCACATTTTGTTGTCTTTGTTTTTCAAAGCAGCCATAAATTGAGTTCAGTCATTCCTTCCCTTTTCACAAAAGTTGTCGTAGTTAAGTTCTTTATTTGACTGATTTTGTCCCTTTAACGCTACTCAGCTCTGAGGGCGCAGTTTTTGATCCTTTGGGAATAGATTCACATCATTCCTCTGGGCTGAACTCCACATGGAAAAGCTTTCTGGATTCGTTTTTACCAATATCTGAGAGCTCCTCAAGCACAAGAAGGGAAAAAACGTCATCTCGTGGAGTGGCAGGTTCAGACTTCTTACATTGCTTATCTTTCATAGTTTGGCAGTCATTAGCTGCGACAGGCAATTGGCTAACAAACTCTTTCTTTGGCAGCTGCAATTGAGGATAGTTCTATTGATTTCGGTGATTTCTTTAAAGGGCCATTGCCAGGGAAATTTCTGAAGTTGTTGGGATATTTGGCCCTATCCCGATTAGGCATATATGTTCCCCTGGGAGGAGTAAATCGGGAAGCTTTTGCTGGGAATTTGGATCAGAATAGTTTCTTGAGCACTTTGGATTCTTTTTCTGGGGGAGGTATCGGTAGACTTGGGATCTGCTCCCTTGGTATTGTTCCCTTTATCAATGCGCAAATTGTGTTTCAACTTTTGGCACAAATATATCCGAAGTTGCAAGACCTGCAAAAAAAAGAAGGTGAAGCTGGAAGGAAGAAAATTCTCCAGTATACTCGATACGCTTCAGTCGGGTTTGCCATAGTACAGGCAAGCACATAATTAACCAGCACACTAACATTGTGTTAACCATTGCCAAAGTAAAATTACAGCATGTGTGAAGAAGATTTGTGGCTTCTTTGGTTTCTGATTTTTGTTCCAGTCTAGATTGCATGTTTGGATATTTACTCACATTTTCTCTTCTTTCTCAAGTCTCTCCTACTAATGTGTCTCAGATAGTTTACATACTTTAGTAACCAGTTCTTTGAAAAGCAAATATAATGAGCTGAATGGAAGTATTTCTTTTCGATATGTTTCCTGAGATCCCTAACAGTGTGCCAACAATGGGATCTGGGCTTACTGGGGTTTCACCCATTGTTAGCCATAAAACTTCGGAAAAGTCATTTAAAATGATCTTTTCTAGGTGACTGTCTACTTTTTCCCGAAAAAGAAAAGTTGATCGAATATTCTTTTACTTGATGTTAATTCACTTGAGCTGAAGATACTTTTTCCTAGTGATGAGATCTCCTGGTAACATGCATTTCCATCTTATCTATATGGCAGGCCATAGGCCAAGTACTCTACTTTCGTCCCTACGTTGAGGACTTCAGCATTGAGTGGGCTCTTTCTTCTGTTACATTATTGACACTCGGCTCAGTGTTTACAACATACCTTGGAGAAAGGATCTCTGACCTGAAACTTGGAAATGGCACATCCCTGTTAATATTTACAAGCATAATCTCCTACTTACCAGCATCTTTTGGTCGAACAGTTGCACAAGCCTATCAGGATGGCAACTATGTTGGACTTGCCACCATCATTTTATCTTTCGTTCTTTTAGTCCTTGGTATTGTATATGTTCAGGTAAGCGATCATTATATATTCTAGGATGTTAGCTTATTATGAGAGGATTAAGAGAAAGAAATGTACCTAACATGCTCCATGACAAAGATTTTCAGGAAGCAGAAAGGAAAATTCCACTTAACTATGCCTCAAGATACACCAGCAGAAGTGGAGGCCTTCAAAAATCTGCTTACTTACCCTTCAAGGTCAGTAATTGGGGATCCTATCCATTTCCAGTTGTTATTAACTGCAGCGGACTGGAGTAATAAAGTTCTGGACATATTTGCAAACTACCCTTCTCCATAAGGCTTCACAGTTGGTCTTAGTTAATTTAAGGATGGGTCATATGAGAGCTAGTTGTGATCTGCCAGGGTTCCTTGTTTCTCTAGTTTCTTTTGTTTGCCACCTAACTTTATTTAAGTTTGTCTATTCTATCTATTGAGTCGATGTAGTTCTCAGTTTTCTCTTTTTTGCTTTCCTGGTACTGAATTGCTTAGCCTCAAAGAAATGGTTGGATCATATGACAAATCTTACACGTCATTAGACTATGGATGAACATATTCTAGGAGGTCTGCTTGCTTTTGGTAATCTATATCCATGCTCCTGTTGTTGTCTCTTCTCGTGAGTTATGTTAAGTACTGCTGTTGAATATCATTTATCAATTTAGAATTATCCTATTTTTGCAAGTTACTTGTGATGAGCTAAGCACCTGGGGAGATGATCTAAATGCATTTAAATACCTAATTTCATCTGTCTATCCGGGCCGATTATTTCTGCACTTCTCTCTACGAGTTTATTATGCTGAATTAGCCAACAGCTATGTACTTAGTCTATGATATGGAGAGCCAGAATATCATCTAGAAAGAGATTGCATTGTGAGGAGCATAATAAGTGTTCAGACATAGTTTGGAAAGATCCCAGATATGATAACTCTAGTGTTTATAGTTCATTAACTGTTTGCCACCAAGGAAACTACACTTTGATGTTAACATTCTTGTGGTATAGGTCATACAGTGTGCAAAGTTGTACTCTACTGCTTGCAGATATGCAATGGTTACCCCATTTTGTTGGAATTGTAGCAAGGTCGCTTTAAATGTTGAGCCAATTAGAGCTATATTCGTATGGTTCATTATTCCTGTCACAGGTGAATAGCTCTGGAGTGATGCCCATTATATTTTCTACATCTTCATTGGCTCTCCCTGGAACCGTTGCACGTTTCACAGGTTTAGCTGCACTGAAGAACGCTGCTGTGGCTCTGAACCCCGGGGGTATGATTAGTTCATATTGAATGAAGATTGTGATTAGTAAGAAAAAAGGCTTTAAAATGAATTGCTTAAAATGCAAAGGATTATATGTTCTAAATAAAATGAATTACTTAAAATGCAAAGGATTATTGTTCCTTCTTATGCTTTAATATGTCAGCTTCCATGTAGAAATGAAGGTCATGAACATAGAGACCCATAATTTCATCAAACATGGGAACGGATAGCATCTAAGATGGAACTGTTGCCAATAAAATTACTGTCACCATTGTTACAGAAGAATGTGAGAACACACCGGATTATCTATTTGAGCTGAAGGATCTTTTGAATTTATTTACCTCTGCATGCATTTTGGTATGCTTCTGCTTTCAGATATGCAGCGTTATTTAGGAACGGCTGTAGAAAGTTTGATTTGTCAAATCAGCTTTAGCATAAAAATGGCCCACATAAGTTATTTGTTACTTCAATAATATTTATGAAATAGATTTTGGGTGTGTGACCTCATTATTCTAAAGATTTCAACGTAGAAAAGGTACCACTTTAGAGTGAACTCTTATTAGTATCATCTTGTTTTACCATCTATTGTTTATTGTCCTTGGTCATCCACATTGACTTTGCATGGTTAACCCGTAATTGAATTAAAAACCATATGTAAACTCCCTCGCAGTTGCAGCGAACTATCATTCTTCACGAATGCATTAAAGTCAAGTTTTGCACATGGCAATATGACAGTGAGAACAGTGCCAACTCCCTGCACTGTAGATGCATTTATGGTTTGCTTGATCTATTTTTGTACTTGGGGTCTACTTAATGCAATTTTCCTGCAGATTAAATGCTTGTGTTTTTCATTTCGTATGTGAGAGAGTTCATCTATTTTTAGCATATTCTTCTTTTGCTATCCAAGTATCCATTGCATTAGCAAATTGACATTTGTATATCCTGTTTATTTCACCTCAAGAAAATCTCTCTCTGCTATCAGGTTCCAAGTAATATATGTTAAAACATCTATTTGTGTGATACTTTTAAATCATGCTTGAGTTCTGCTCTTACTGTAGGAAGTGGAAACTTTGTTTGGGGCATGTGATGTGGTCTAATGGTGATAAATAACTATTAATAGTCTGATGGTGGACTGTTCTGTTTTTTCTCATTTGGGGCATGTGATGTGGTCTAATGGTGATAAATAACTATTGTAGGTTCTCTATACCTGCCAACCAACATACTATTAATAGCCTTCTTCAACTACTACTACACTTTCCTACAGTTGGACCCTGATGATGTGAGTGAACAACTGAAACGCCAAGGAGCATCAATACCCCTTGTTCGGCCTGGTAAAACTACAGCTGCATTCATCAAGACGGTAACTTTCCCATTGATTAAACATTTCACAGAGATGTTTTATTCGGGTGTTTTGGTAGGAATGCCTCTTGCTTATATGCCATTTATTTCATATATTAGGAGATAGGCATCTTTGGTGTTTCCTTGAACGTATCCTGGCTAGGGGGACAAGGGCATTGTGGTTTTATTGCCTGGCATTTATCAATGCTTGACCCTTTCCCTTTGGTTAAGCATAATTACCTGTACATGTCTTGAGAAATGATCTTTTAAGAATTTAAACCCCTGTTTTTACCAATTTGTTAGCAAACCAATGCCTCTTATTTTCATGGATATTTGGACTTCTGTTCCTTTCAGATCTCTCTCTCTCTCTCTCTCTCTCTCTGAGTTATTACACTCTACTAAGCCCAAGATTTCCCAGCTTCTTTGGTCTTCACCTGCTCTGTTCTACCATTATCATGTTGAGCAATCTGCACAAATTTTAACAGCAGTCCCTTCATGCATCTCCATGTTATATCCTCTATTTTCTGTAGGTGTAGGTTGTAGTATATTTTATCTGGATTGGGTTTAATACCTTGCAAAATGTCCTTTTTCTCTTATCTTATTTAGCTATTCTTGTTGTAGGTCCTTAGTCGGATATCAGTTCTAGGGTCTGCTTTTCTGGCCATCCTTGCTGCCGGTCCTGCAGTAGTCGAACAAGTCACGCATCTCACAGCCTTTCGTGGATTCGCTGGCACGTCAGTTCTTATTCTAGTCGGTTGTGCGACGGATACCGCAAGGAAAGTTCAAGCAGAGATAATATCCCAAAAATACAAGAACATAGAGTTCTATGATATCGACAAGTATGGCCAATAGGAACAATCCCAGCTTCAGGATTACGTGTATAAATTGTCCTTTATGGCCTCACTTTTGTTTGTAAATTTGGCTCAAACAGCAAATGGCGACGCTGTAGTCTCTGGTTCGGAGATGAACCTCAATTACATGTTTTCTGTGTAATCTGATTTTTCTTTCGAATTGTTTCTTCTAGTGAGGTAGTAGTTGGAAGTGAGTGTGTCCTGGGTAGAAATGCATCTTAAAGTATCCGTTTTCGACAATTTCCTTCACAAACATAAATAGCTCAATACAAAAGAATTCACGTTGCCCAACTGGTGGGAAGAAAACGAAATTGAATTTAGGAAAATATTTTCCTTGTTTTCCATGCTTGTCACAAAAAGGAAAACCGCCCACTTTGTCTTCCTGGTCAAAGATCTAATAATAACAATTGTTGTTATGATTTTGCGGAATCTATGCACTATAACGTGTTCATTTTTTCTGTATTTATTGCAATAAGAGACACAGCAGGTGTTTTGGATGACGAAAGTTACAAATTTGAATTTTTGATAACTGATATCGAGGAGAATTCCCTTATTTCCATTTCTTTATCGGCCACCGTGACTAATTGATGCTGCCGCCATTGCCCCTCCATCAAATGGCCATACGCCATTGCTGCCGCCAATGGACCACCCCCATCAATGAAGAGAATGTAGAAATTGGCCAGTTTCGTTGGAGATTAGAACTTGACTTGTGGCGATAACTTCCCAGTTTACTATTTAATCAATCTCCAGAGTACAATTACAAATTATTTCGATGAAACTTCAGCTTTATGCTTATAATTGATCCCATTTCGGGCAAAAAAATTAAAGGTGAGTACATTGGAAGCGCAACACGAAAAAACAATTTATATCTCTAAAGTCATAAAACCAAGGTCTACTCGGAGAAATTTTTTTCTTCATGTGATGCAAGAACGAGAGATAACGAATTGATCCTACTCTTTCTGCTGATTTAGGCATATGAGAAAGTTTCAACCATGGAAAGCACATTGCCCCCCTAATGCATTAAAGAGTTCACGCGTGAATGAAAGTAAGAAAAAGTAAGTTTTTGCCACAACAGTTAGGATCTGCAATAAGCTCGAATGAGGGACCGTGCCCCTGATTTGTCAGATTTTTACATTCCTACACAGGTTATACCGAACACACAAATCACAATTCATAAGTACAACATAGCATTTACCAGAAATGACATTCCGACAGAGGTGGTAAAGAGAACTTTTGCTTCTGCTTCTAGCACTCAGTTGTCTGTCCTATACACTTTCAAACAGTGCAGTCAGAAGTTCTCCACAATCCTGATATGCTGCATTTTTTTTTTCCCTAATAGCTACTAAATTGGTCAAGTCCATTTACAAACAATGCATCCTCAACTTAGCAATCCGTACACAGTGTCTGCTATCTAGCCATGGGCAACTACTATATATATGGAAGTAACACTAATCTACATATTTTCACAGGCAAGATAACAAGATAAATTTCACTCACGAATGCTCAGTTACGTAGAATTCAGCTCACCCATTTGGGAGAGCAAACATTTGCGCCGCTAAACCAGACACATTTTTAAATGCCTTAATGACTTCTCCTCACCTGGCACACTTTAGTCTCTGTCACTATTGTCTTTCTAAGTCATACCATTCCTTCAGAGAGGAGTCTCTCTGTTCTGAAACCCTGATATGTCTCAGCCCAACCTCAACATATGCAAGCTCAAGACCGCACCACTGTAGATTCCATCTCAAAAGCAAGTTTTTTTTATGGCGGGCAAACGCTAAAAGGAACGAAAACCTGACACAACCAGACCAGCTATTCATCATAAGGTTCAGAGGAAAAGTCAGGTTCCTCAGGTTTTTGTAACTTTGGCATCTGCACATCTTTGATCTTTTGAGCTCCTCTCCTCGTGTTCGCAGCAAATCTGGAAGCCAGTATTGTCGCTCCCAGATTTAGTCTTGTCTGAGAAGGATTCCTGGAGACAAAAGAATCCTCTGTATCTTGACCTGACTCCTTGACCGCATCCTCATACTCTTTCATGGAAAGACTGTTTTCGATAGACCTCCTCTTATGTCTGCGCCAAGCTGCTTGGATGAAGCAGGCAGCCCATGTTCTCCAGTGGTGGGAATAAAACCTGAAGGAATGTTGCAACTTTTTGCTGTGGAGGCGTCTAAATTGGTTGGCCACAAACTTGAGATCTTCTGCTCTCAGAGCAAAAGCTTCCACTTCTACAAGCGTTCTAACTGTTCTAGTCGAAGAAGGCAAATTGACACTGGATTTCGGGAGCAATGCCCAAGCAAGTAGCTCCTCGCCACAGAAATCTCCAGGTCTCAAAGCAATTGAATTGAAAAAACCAGTCCTACCTCCATTAGTAGTTGAACTCTCCAACTGGCCTCTGATAATAAAAAGCATCTCCGTCACAGGGTCACCCTCACGGACAATGTAGGTACCTTCAGTACTTAGCGAGGATACTAAACGCTCACATATTGCATCGAGAAGTTGATCATCCATTTGAGAGAAGAAGGGTACCTTAAAATCACGTGAAAGCAGGTTAGTGTAATTTACTGATAAATGCAGGAAAAACAGCATGACATAGTGTTACTTTTTTCCTTCGTAAACAGAATGGTAGTTGGCGTTACATCTTTGACGTTCCAATAATCTCCAAAAAGCCACTTAGCATCGAAAACCTTCGCTTAATGCACTCGACAGATAAAGAAAGGTTGGTAGCAATTTCTAATGACCCATAAAGAAAACCAATATTACTAGGCACTAGCTCAACTAACAACAACACTACATCTGAGAGGCCAAAGTACTGCCATTTTGGTTTTCACCACTTTCGCTCAGTAAACAAAGAAATGGATTGGGGACAAGACAACATGGGGCTCAAAGCCAGTAAAAAGCTGGGGGAACTGAGGCCATTACACTGAGCCAGTACTTGCCTCTTAGATGACCAACTTAACACAGCCTCAAATTTTTCTATTTCTTCAGATGAAAATGTCAAATTGGGATCTTAGAGTACAAGAAGCAAAACAAATGTGCATTCCAGTGTCCTACTCCATAGGGAGTGGTGTCTCTAGCTAAAGATCACTCCATAAAAGTAAGCCAAATGTCACCAAATATATGATAACTATAAGGAAGCTGAAAAGACTACAAGAAAACATACAGCGTAAAGTTTCAGAAAGCCTATCCCTGGTAGAATGAGCCAGAACGTTCTTTACCCTTGTGCAAGTGCATGAAAAGCGTTGGCTGATGTGCTTGGCTCAAATTTACAATACTAAGTGCAGAATGCAATGCAAACACGTTGAAACTCTAAACTGAAAGCAGTTAACTTGAACAATTTCTTTACGATAGGATCTGATGTGAAAAGACATACACGCCGAACAAGGTCCAAGCACAAGTGACGCTGAATATCACGACGGAGATCAGCAGGTAGGCCACGGAGGATGGATTCTTCATCAACTCCTCTAGTAGCAAGCCACTTGTATTGCCCAAAACGACGTACGCGTTGTTTTAAATCTTCAGGAAGCTGGCGATGCCTCATCCATTCGTCTGCATCTCTTCGTTTAAGTCTCCATTCCTCAAGCCTTACAGTAAGAGACTGCAGGTAGGTCTGCACCCAAAGAAAATCAATAAGTACATGAAAAAGAAGAGGAATTTGACGCTAGATCTTTTCTTTTCTGTTTTTGTTACAAGACAGACTAGATCTATGACGAAAGTACTGTGTGTTTCTTTAAGTCATGTGGGAGCAACAATCATATATTTGAACAATGACATTGCTTCTCTTAAACAGTTGTCAGATGAGAATTTAGCACTTTACGTGTTCATTTAAGGACCACAAATGTCTGTATGAACCACAAATCCTGGAAACAATGGACTCTAGATACCCCAAACTTATTAGCACAGAGATGCCAGCCAGTATCTCTAGAGAGCAAAAGGCCAATATAAAATTTTTTTAAAAAAAAAGTTGGATGCACGCTTGCTCCATGAAAACTAGGGACAACCTGACTGTATCACATTTCTGTGTAATAAAATCAATCCCACAGATATCAAACTTCATGGATCCTCACAAAGACCCACCTTGGGATTCCTAAGGGAATCATGGGTTGCAAACACAGACTACCTCAGACATGAAGCAACAAATTGAAGCACCTCAAAGAACAAGTCAGAAAACTATTTATTACCTCATGACAGCCTGATAAAATATTTGGGAATTTATTTGTCATATTTACCTTGAAAGCAAAGTGCCACTGAAAAATTAAAGTATGGGAGGTATTTATACATATGAGGCATCCATGAATTTTTCCCATTCTTTTACTAGGATGAATGGTTATATAATGCAACCAGAAGTTCGATTGGCAATATATCTTCTTCCTCAAACATGATAAGTTTCTTTATCTCATTGTAAATTAATTAAATATGTTCATTCTATGCCAAGTGACACTACCTCAACACCGAAAGAACTGCATAATAATAAAGTAAATCCCCCAGAGATGGACTTTTTTGGGATTCATTTTTTCTAGCTTCATTTAAGACTCCGTTTCCTCTTAGCAGGGGGGAAACAATGACAAAAACAGCATGAGAAGCCTACAACAAGTCTTTCAGCTTTCTCTCATCTCCATCATGAATTAAGCTGAACCATTGCTTCAGATTTGGAGGTGCAGAGACTTAGGTATTCAGTCTAAACACGGAAAGGGTAACAAGGTAGCAAGGCAAATTATGTCACCAACCTATCTCTCACAATAGGTAGATTTAGACTTATATATAATTAAAAATCAGGGAATGATTATAACCATATGTATGAGTAGGGTCCTCCAGTGATTTTGCAGCATAATCAATAGGCAAACTCATGAAGCCATGAAAAATCCCATCTACCTTATATTGGAATGTCAAACTAGCCAGCGGCATCATATCTCTGAGTTATTCTTCCCAAAATTCGTGCTTAGCTCATAGTTTTTAGCGACAGATCTATAGAATGTCAACAGCCAGTCCCATCATTGTGTCAAGTTAATTTTTAGGAAATTAGTACTTTCTTACACTAGCTCATCCTTACAAGACAGCATATTCTAACCACCACTGATAGTATTAATAGTAAACCAATCAAGGTTTTACAACATATCTACAGCTTGAAGTGGCTGAGTTGAGAATAAAGCCACTAATAATTACCTGCATGTTGCCGATCAGATGGGCAAATAAAACCAGACCCAAGATGGCAATAAGTATGGCAAATGATGTCTCCCCAATAAACATGCTTGTTGACAAATTTTGACCATAAGAACTGAAAAATTGGAGTGTAAGAATGTGTATTAGCTTCCCTTGCCAAATAGAGGTAACTAAATAGAATTCAACTCAGAAGCTACAAATCAGAAACAACTCTTTAAACATCATTCTCAATCTCTTCATCCACCTTGAGGCTAAAGTCAAAGTCTTTTGGTTGTTAATGACTTGATATGGTCAGGTGCACACCAGGCCAATCATCAGATATATTGCCAGATTCATCGACTAAAATAGTAATCTAGCCAGAGCTTCACATTTAAAGATTGGCAGTACCACACTTCATCAAATTATTGAAAAGATTCAATTATGAATGTCCTAAAGCATCTTTACAGAATAGCACTACAGATCTTCTCACTCAATTTCCATAGCAGGCTCAAGCCAATGACTTCACAGCTTGCCGACAGTGTAAACTAGCAAGATTAAAAAAACAGAGCAAAGCTACATATTCAGTAAGGCTGTCTAAAAGCCCAATTGTATGGTAGTCCTCTGTGCGATGTTCATAGCATAAGCACACATGAACTAATCATTAACAACTCCAATAATACTTCTGCTGTGATGGAGGGACGGAATGGGAATGTTACCTTAATTGCTGCAGACCCCACCATAAACAATAGCAGTACCTTTCCACAAAATTAGAAGAAACAACATTTTTGGTGACTGCATTTTCAAATATCCCATAGTTGAATGTGGTACTATCGTTATTGGGATTACAACTGTTGAAAACATTTGTACTGTTGGCCCATCTTTGGCGATTAAGATCAAAACCATCACAACTCAAATATTCAGGAACACACTTGATAGGACTTTCTTCCTTTCGGCAAATTGATTTCCAGCATGATGTGTACCTTTCAACTGACAAAAGGTACCATGCTGCTCCTAGAACCTGAGCAGAAAATGAGTGAAAAACATCTGCTAAGTGACTCTACATATGATCACTTATGACACTGCAAATACTATCACCTAAAAAGAAGTCATAATACATACATGGCTTGCCAACATGTATAACAGCAGATTATATGCAGCCCCAGCCCACGCTGTTTTTGTAACCACTCCAGTTGCTTTGATTATTTGAGAACTTAACGGGTACATAAGATACAACCTTGGTATATACTGCAGCAAAACAATCAATGCAAGGGTGTTGTTGTTATGATCTGTCCGAGAACTTGTGGCCGCTGGTATAATGAACCAGATCACTATCTGCAGAATCATTGTGGAACATCTTTGAGACCATAAGAAAAGGGAAAAAGTTCAGAATTGAAATACTCAATAGACCCAAAATAAAGGCACAGAATTCAAAGATCAGAAATGAAAGTGACCTTTAAATCCTGCTCATATATAAAAGCCGTGCAATGTAACACTAGAAAATACTGAAAGATTCATCCTATTATGGGCATATGTGTAAGTATGCATACACATGCCTGTGCTGACCACTGGTAAAAGCACTAGGGCCCTTAATGTGCTTCCATCCTTCTTGATTTCTCGGAAGACCCTTAGTACTCCTCTCAACCAACCGTACATCTGTTGAGACCTTATGACAACAAACTAATATCTCTCTGCTAAGACCACTAAAGCCAATCGTAACTGCTGGCCAAAAGAAAATGCAATTAAGCCAACCCACACAAATGCTCATATCATTTTCACTCAACATGCATGGCTCGCTCTTCTCTCAAATTCAACTCTCCAAGAAATCTACCAACCCATCTATGCCATCTGTTCCAAGTACAATGCACTTAAATCTCGTGGTCACAGCATTAAAGCCAACTACATGTCAGAATATCAACCCTGACATTCAGACATCCATCTGGAATAAGCAGCTTTAATCCATTTAAGGTATCCTCACTGATCTTCAGTTTTCCACTTCTATTTTTGCTGCTTTATTATCAGGTGTGCATGATACAGTCACGGTGAATTTCAGGTTGTCAATGCTTTCAGAAGAACTCTACACTGCAGTATAGAACTGACCTCATTTTAATATGATTACTTTTTTGACCCATAGACCTTACTTTTATTCAAATGAGCCGTTTTGCATCTTCAATGCTACTAAAGGTTCTGTATCCACAAACTGTAATAGAGACCTTCATCAAGAGAGGTCATATGCAAGTTCTCCGCTACTTTTAGGTGCTCTTTACTTGACTGTGCAAGTACTTTAATGATATCTCTGATTCTCATTAAGGTTGTCTTCCTCCATAGAGAGCTACCGTGATTGTTATTTCTTTGTTTGTCCAGCTTATGACTTGATGCGGTACTTTTGAGATCAGTATTAACTGAGAAGATGAGATAGCTCTTTCCCCCCTTGAATGCTGATGATCATTTAGTAGGATAAAACTGAACGCATGTTATGAGGGTTAAGTGGCTTACTAGGTAAAAGATCAGAAGGTCTACTTGTCGATGAGTATGAGAATGTCTCTAATTTTGGCTCAATCTATGGCTCCATGGCTAAAAGTTTCCCTTTGTGACTTCATAGTTATCTGGCACATTATATACATACGTATAAATATATAATTCTCCCTGCTTGAGAAAAGCAGGAAAACTACTGAAGGGAAAATGAGACTTCCTTTTCAAAAGAAGAATCAGCTAAACTTTTAGGCATGGACATTAGTATTAGAAAGTCCCTCTTTATAAACTTGAAATAGTGCAATTACCTTGTTCGTATTGCAATTCCCTTAGAATCAAGGACTCAATTATTTTGTACAGTCAGTGGTAGCCAATAATGTGAATAACTCTTTGAAAGCTGCACCAGTGTTGTAAAATCCTGTGATTAACAATATGAATTGCACAATTTGGTTTGATTCACCCCTCAAAAGATTCATCTGGTGCTCATGAATTGTTAGTGAATCATACAATTCTACGATCCTACAGTTCATGAGAACAACCACAATTTGCACTGTTTGGCTTTATGATAGAGGTTGGGCTCAAAACTATTGGATGCTAAAGAGAAAAATTGGCTGATAAGAAGAAAGAAACTAGAAGAAAAGGAGAGAACAAAATGAAAAAAAGAAAGAAAGAAAATGAACAAACACACCAGAAGACCTTTTTTTTTTTTTTTGGTAAAGACACACCAGAAGACCTTGTTTCTCTCAGCCTAACCTAACAAAGGAACTCAAAAAGCTGCTAGACTGCTCCTCATCAGTTCTTGACCAGCCATCAATGGCTCCAACACCAACTGTTGCCACCTCCTGTGATGACACCAGCAGTTGCCGCATCCAGTGCAGGCCATGGCATCTCCTTTGACTCGCAGATTATGCCTCTGACCCTCCTATTTAGCTTTTTTAAATCGTGAGCTTGGATGACAGTCACAGCTTGAGCTTCAATAGATTATGATAAATTTTGGATTTTCTGTGTATATTGAGGTTTTTAAGTGTTATTGACAGTTTTCTTTTCTTTTTAACTGTTTTAGGTCTTATTGATTTTGCACTCCTATAATACTCAGAAGTTAGATTGGGTATTGACAATAGAACAGTGTCAGTTTTGGCTATAACTTTCTCAACTATATCATGCTTTTTTTATGTGCTTCTGCAACTAGTAGCTTAATTTTTGTGAGAAATGCTTATTCTTGGAGTTCTTTTAGAATTTTTACTGAAACTAATAATTCACGATTGGCTCCGACCCAAGATTTGGAAAATGAGTTTTAAGGTTCACAATTCAAATCTCGATTTAACACTGCGGGCTGTGGCTTCTTCGTCAAGGAAAATGTTGAACTTTTGTGCCAGTAAGATTGGCCTCTGAATCACTTAATTTTCATTTGATAAACTTGCCAGTTTTAACTTTCCAAGAAGGTAATGCATTACATCATACCTCCCATGACTTCTGCATGCTAAACTACATTTATGTGAAGCTTATCTTTCAAAGTCTTCAAACAGCAATTTTTCAAGGAAAAAAGTCATATGCAGATAACCAAGGTATGCTGGTGAGCAAGCAGTAAATAATCTCTCTGAACAGACAATGCTTCAGCATGAAAATCACCAGAAAATTTTCTGAGCAAATTACCTGAGGAAGAGGCAATGCTGCAATGAGATCAACCAAGAAGTCAGATCTAATATAATGTTGTGCAATCTTCTTAGGATCCATTACAAGCTCACCCCTACCAAACACTCGAGAGCTCGGTGCAACAAAAGCTGTTCTGAACTTTATGACCATATGCAGCACGTAGAAGAGGTCTGCCAGTGTCCGAAAGCAGGTTACTATGATTCGTAGATTCAAGTCTGTCTTCACGCAGGAGTTGCTCGGAGTCCCTCCCACTGTTGGCAAGTAAAAATATAATGGGTCGACAAAGAGTGCCATTAAGCATGTGAAAATGAAAATCCGGTTCCACCTCAACATAATTTCACCCCCCGGATCAAGCATTTTATTCCGCCCCGGCGCAAGGTCCTCCGGAAACACCTTACTCCTCATACTTGAAAAAGCTTCAGGTAGTTTATATCTACCCCCCACGAACCCATTATCTGATTTCAGCAAAGACGATGAGGAAACCATGTACTTGGACGACGGCATATTCAAGTCCGAAGGGTCATCACATCCCCGTCTTGATTCTTTCCTCTGTTTTCCATCAGAATAAAACCTGCAAAATTTGCAGCAAAACTTAGCACAGAACTACGAGTGTGCAGGTAAAAGAGACTTCAAAAGGTACCAAAGACGAAGCTTGCTAAGCATTACTTTCATTCAACCCGGTCGAGGTCTATAATGAATACTGCTCTAAGTAAAATGGCCGTCTTCGCATTTTCCCATGAAAATGATTTGCAAAACTAATTTCAACCATTTTAGCTTTCAGAAAAGCCACAAATTAAATAGCAGAGAGTCCAAAATCTGTGGAAATGACAAGAAGAAGCTCTGTTCAGCAGAGTTCCAATCCAGTACTACACGTTCCATAAAATGAGCGATCTAGTAGGGCGCGGCGCCGCCGCCGCCCAAGAATTGGACAACTTTGTCGTTCTAACTTCACAAGAAGTAAAATTACTCAAGCTCGCACAATTCAGAGGAATTAACCGCATCTGCTGCCAAACATTACAACCCCGACGGAAACACCATCTTCCACGACCTGAAACTTACCGAAAAAAGCGGAACACCCGAGCATTCACCAGGTTAAAAAAGCGAACCTTCCAGGAAAATCCTCTCCGGGAAACGGACAAACCCAGAAGGGGACCCGAAAGCGACTTACCTCACAAGCCTCTCCCTCTTCAGTTCCATCTCCGAGGAGCAAGATCGAATGCGACGCCTCCCCTAGTAGCGACGCCCTTCTTGAACCCAAGTCTGCACCCTTCCTCAGCTCGTAGAGAACACACGAGGAACGAGAATCAGTGTCGCGAGCTGGATCCAGACAAGAGTCATTACGGTGTTGCCTAGTACTCAAGATTTCTGGGCGTTTCCTTGACTTCCTGGTTCGATTGGGCAATTCGGTAACGTGGGTGTTGTGCACGACAGCGATCCCAGTGGACAGGCGGGGCAGTCAAATCGAGAGTTGACTGATGGGTAGGCAGTAATGATGGGAAATGATTTTGACTTCACCCAATCACAAAACCCCAACGCTTTCTTTTGTCTCCTTCATGAGTTTGGGCCCATCCAGGTTTTCTGCTTGGGCCCATAATTGGACTTAAAAAATTTCATGTCCACAGGACACCACCAACATCCATCAACTTTGGCAAAATTTGTCTGCCGGTCTGGATTGGGCTGCATTCGTTATACGACGCACCCTATTAACTCTTTCAATCTGAAGCCGTCAAGATTTTGGCAACATGTACGTATCCACGTGCACATTCACTTACAATTTGTTTCGTTACTGTTTTAAATTTGAATCATGTTTTGGTATTGTTGTTCTGTTTTACTTGATTGCAAGCAAAACATTTCCTTTTATTTATATCTATATGAATGATGTCGTAAATTTGTGTCCTGACGTTAGTTACATTTACTACTTAAGGAGATTTTAGTTTTGTTTGGGATGGCAAACTTTTGGAATTTTTAACTTGAAAGATCAGAAATATTAGCAAGCCATAAATGTTAGCGCATAAATTACGTATAACTAGCAAGATGCCCTAGGGATGAGTATCGTTCCACAATAAAAACCCAAAACCGAAATTGGAACCATTAGGAATAAATCCGGTTTCAAGTTTCAAGATATGTAGAATAGGTTTTTAGTTTCAAAAATTAATGAATTTGTTTCGACCGGTAGATTCTAACTTCCAAATAGGTAGAACCTGAAATTGGTAACAAATTTTTGTGTGTTTTTCTTTATGTATGTTTTTGCATGATCACATGGTGCTCCATATCATCAATGACGAGTGTGTAATTTAAAACCATTTGTTTGATCTTCCATTTACAGTAATATTTATGATTGAAACTTTTACTTCATTAACATTTCATATTTAATTACTAAACGCAAATTATGGTTAGTGAATTATAATAGCAAATTGTACTCATTAAACGTAATGATTCATTATCATTCATTTAAAAATGCAAGTAGAGCTTGGGAAGAACGTGAAATCCACCCTAGAACCTATAACCTTCCACAGGTTCTTGGATATGTAGTAAGGGTGAGCAAAAAGATCGAGATCCAACCAAACCCGACCATGCCCATCCAAAATCCAACTAATTTTGGATGGAAACCGATAGATACTAGTCCGATTCTCAATTTCAATTTTTTGGAACCAGCAGGTGTCAATTCTGTTCATAATTTTATATGGGAACCATCTAACCAAACCGACCAGACCGGACAATTTTCAAGAGCTGCATATATCAGCATGAATGACATACGCCACCTCTAATCAATCAACGGATTCTTGTTTGCTAGTCTTCACAGCGTTAATGGAAGAATAAAACAGAGTCACTTGCTAAAATGCGCAATCTCGTTCCTTCCTGGAAGACAGACGGTATTGAACTTGGTAAGGATTCTTTTCAGCGTAGGAGCATATCATGAGACAAGTGAGCAGAGGAGATTAACATCCATCGTTTAGCCCATGCTTATATCAGGACGTTGAGAGCGATACCATCTTCACTGATAAATATAATAACAGTAGAGAATGAGGAATAAGTAAGCTGGTCAACTCATAAGCTTGTTGCAATTATGCATTCTGTATTTGGGAAGATGTCATTGCCATGTGCCGTGAAGCAACACAACTGGTGAAGTGAAATCTGAAGGACAGAAAAGGGCAAAAATGGAACAAACAAGAAATCTACAAGTTTAATTTCAAAGAATAACAATGAATCTGTAGCTTCTCATATACACCCAGCTCCACCAAGAAGATGCCTACTGAACAAAAAACCGAATGAAAGCATCCCAGTATCCAGCCAACTGAGAGAGAGAATCTATCAGTACATCATAAAGAAGTGCCATATGCAAATTTTTGCGTTGTCCAGCATTATTTGGTTACCTGGCTCAAGATACCCTTTCCAGTTTGACCTTCAACTACCAAGCCTGCTGTGAGACCAATCATCGCCCATGCTCCATTTATCGCTTCAATCTGACGTCTTCTCTGTAACCATAGAATTTCTCAATTCCGGTGAAAGAAAACTCTATATATAGCAAGAGATTTCTGGGGTCATTTCCTCACCTACACCCTATATAGAAAATATGACCGTTTTGCGAAAAACTAATGTTGGCTCCCGTATAACTCGGACAGCAAAAGTGCATAAAGGGTTGAGTCATTCAACCATCTGAACCATTCTACCTCTTCTCCAAGTTCAAAGTTCATATTCGTTTATCCATGAGGAACAAACAACTGGATCAAGATGCTAAGCGGAAACAAACACAAATAATTCGAATCTAAAGACATCAACAGCAAAGCACTACATCCTTACCCTTACCCAAAAAAACGGCAAAGCACTACATAACATACGGATGAAAACAAGAAAGAGAAAATTTTGGACCCTATTTTGAGATTTTCTCAGTGGAATGCACCAGTTTCTTCCCTAATGGACATATATCAGCCATAAGCTACTCACAAGACTCACAAATCAAGACCAATGTTTCCCCGTGTTTTCACATAAAGGATAGGAATCTAGACCACACTAGATACAATAATATAATGCAAGCAACACCCAAATAAGTGGGTCGCTGATAGATGTCTCTATATATCTTGATGCACATTTACTCACCTGAAACTTCTCTTTTGCTCGAAGTTGTTGCATTTGCTTAGCAGCTAAACGCTTGGCTTCCATAGGATCTACCATGATCACTTCATTTATGGAACTTTCTCTCCCTGAAGACATCTGCTTGGTTTATAGGAGTAACAGAGAGATTCATCACAATGATACTCTTCTCTTCCTTAAATCCATAGTTAAAAACAATAGGAAAACATGGTAAACGACAGAACTCAAGACAATGGCAAAAACATGCAGAATTAAGTTTAGATGAATTTTTTAATCCCATGTATTGATCTCATTATGCAGAAGAGAAATGAGCCGTATGAGGTGAAGATCTCATCACAGGGAAAACGGAGGAAAAGATAAGATTAATACAGCAGATTCATCCACATTTGTCAAATGCTGTTATTGCTGTAGCTGCTCCTAATGCAAGCAAGCGACATGTCCACATGATTTACTACAGAAGAATGTTAAATTTAAAGTGCAAGCAACCTTACTTCAATAGAGAATGGTCAAAGAATAATGATACTATCCTGAAGATTGAATATCTACTTTTATATTAGGGTTACGTGCAAATTTAATTCTCTAAGTTTCAGCAATTGAGCAAACTATCCACTAACTTTTATTGGGTTCAATCAAGTCCCTAACTTTCTTGATTTGTACAAATGATCCTCTAAATTTTATCTCGTACAAATCTCTATTTTTCTTGAATCCTTCAATCAACTGCTCTCACTAAACCGCTAGATTAATAAATGACGTGGCATTATCATTGTGGCAAAAAATGCCACACAATGCTGAGATGAGCCCAATTAGCGATAAACCAACAAAGGGAAACATTTAAAAAAGAAAAAAAACCTGAGGTACAATGGGTACGTGAAACACCTGATTGCACAAATCAACAATGTAGGAGGCGTGGAGGACTAAAACATGTGGGACCAAATCGCACATTGTGAGAACCATGCCGGACTTGATTGCATAACACAAAAGTTAGAGAACCAAATTGCACACACAATGACAATGTTATGACTAAAACTGTACTTAACCCTCTATTTTACTTTTTTCTGGATAAATAGAGACCAAATTTCAACTTAGGAGGCACGAAAAAGAAAGCCTAGTCTCTGCATTTCTAAGCATCTTGAAGTTACAAACTATATTGTCAGATGTACAGTGAAAGATCAAGCATTAGGTACTGATAAGTATCTGCCTGTACACTTCAAGTGGTATTTGAATTGGAATTTATGAGAAGTCAGGTCAGCACATACAAGTAGCTACTTAATCTAGAAACCGTGTTAATTCATTATGCATGAAGCAACTACTTCAAGCTCAATGACTTTACACAATTTCACAGATACTTGTAACTTGGTAAATACTCCAGGGACTGGACACAGCAAACATGTCTTAAGTTGTCATACCATCTCTAATGAAAATAAACCCCCCAATAGGTCATCAAGGCATTAGTTAGCATCACTTTGATTCCTCCGCAAATAAGCTGTCTCAAGCTTAAGGTACTCCATATTCATTTTGTTCAAGCTATATCATCCAGAGCTGATCCATATGAATGCCATTTCTGGCTAAACCTCTGGACTAACTCCATGCTGAAGACACTTGGCACATCGTTACATCATAGTTTGCTTAAATCGGCACTCAGCTGTATTAGTCTACACAAAACTGAGTCAATAGTAAAGTTCCTTCTATTTAATCAGCACAATGACAAATATCAGTGCGTTAATTTATTATGAATAACTAAGAATAAATATGGGTCGCAGAGTCGAAGCCTCAAAGGAGTCGTTGAATTTGTCCTATATCTACTAAAGCACATCTTGAGCTTCCAAACAAGCAATGAGGGCTACCAAAAAGGACCCTTACGATAAAACGTTTTTTGTGTCAACCAAGGTTACAGTAATTTGTGATGGTATGAACATGGGTCCTTAAATCGTCATTTTATGGAACCTAAAATGAGATGTAACAGTCAATATATGAGTCTCTCTCTCTCTCTACAGTGTCAAAGGTTGCTATGTCTGAAAGCTTCAATAGAGATCTTGTCGAAGAATGATGTTTCCACATAAATCAAAGTGGAGTAACATGCGTCCAACTTCTTCACTACACAAAATTGAGATATGCCCACCTCATCAAGTGATTATTCCACCAATTCATCATCCCCTACCCATTAAAATGACCCATTTGCCATCCCTTTAAGACACTCTGAACTTCTTACACTGACAGATCTGACATCACCAACACAAAATGCATCCCAACTCACATGGCATTCATCTTGGATCTAAAACAAATGCTGCAACCTGTATTGATCTAACTTCTCTTCATAGTGGACTACCATGCAAATTACAGCTTCGCATGATCTTTTACCAGTCCTCCTGCAGTTTACCATGATTATAGTATGAAGCATTTCCATGTATCATTGATTCAAGCTCCACCAATTTTACTATTCACATTCTGTGGAACAAGAAGCTAAAATGAATATCCAGCCACACCACAAAATGCCAGAATAAGGGATGCCGACTCATAGGGCATGTCCATAATACCAACCAAAATGCACTCTTATCATAGATATAGAATTGCTTGATGCTTACATTGGGGTTTGCCAATAGTCGGAAGGCCTGACCCCTCGTTTTGTCGGCAGACGGCACTGAACCGGATTGTGTTGTTAAACCCTGTCTGACGAATAACCTATTCATATCACGATGTCCAGTCACAACATCAAGCATGTTATCATGGTTTCACTTTAGTCGCTTATAACATCTTTAAACTATTACGCGAGATAACATAAGAAAAAGGGAAAGCTCATCTGCATCGGCCAAATCTATTATTCATAGACAGGAAGTAATAAGAAAGCCTTTTTCTGGAGACCCTAAATGCCACGAAAGTCATTACAATCACATCTCACTTCTAAGAGTAAATATACACCCTATAATTCGATGGAGCAGGACCAAAGCGCCCATGCCTGCCTCTACACTCACACCGCAGTAAAATCAAATTTTCCAAAGAAGCGGAAGCCCAATCACAATTAACAGACCATTGGAACATCTATCCCCTACACCCTGAAAAGGGGAAGTCAGAAATCAGACGAGAAGCAATCTGTTTCATCAAAATTCACTTCAACTCCATTATCGATCATACGAAACAAAGACAGCAGCACACTGAAATCGCCACCGAAAGTCGGACAAATTGTGCGCCCCCGTTAGGGAACAAGCATTGGCTTGGCTTCCGAACAACCCTTCCATGGTGAATAAGCAAGCGACGCCACCATGGAACGAATCGCAAGAGGCTTCAGTGCTCAGCTCCTACTCGGGAAGAGAGAGAGAGAGAGAGAGAGAGTTACTTGAGACGGGTGGCGAAGCGAGGAGGGAAAGGCCGCGAGGAGGAGAGAGAGAGGCGTCCACGACAGCGAGGCTGACAGCGCAAGAGGGATGGAGCGGCCGACGCCATTTCTGATCAGCTCGCTCTACGTCTGACTGTTACGTTCGTACTTAGCCAGTTAGCCTTTCGTTTCTCCGAATCTTTTCCCCGTCAGAAGTTTCCTCTATTTCGATACGGCGATAACATTCCTTTTACTTCGATGGTATAAAGTCCAGTTTCGAAGCTCTCTTCCACATGCAGCCAAATAATTTCCAAGGAAAATTCCACACAATAGTATATTATAAAATTCTATTATATTCCACACTTAATGTTAGAGTCGCACGAAGCCTCGGACGATCCATTAGGGGGATCTAGTCATCTCTCTTTTTGAGGATGCCATTCGCGCTTTTCTTTCTTTGGTTTATTTTATTTTATTTTATTTTAAATAATGAGGCTCATCTTAATTGAAAAAACTTTGAAAGACCTACAAAATAGAAAAAATTCCAAATAAGGGTCTCAAGTCTCATCATTTTCTCAAATAAGAACATGAAGTTGACATTATTTCAAATAAAGGCTCGAAATACCTTCTTTGTCTCAAATAAGGGCCTAAAAATGATCATAATTATTTCAAACTTTCAAATAAGGGCCTGACCTCACCTGCCAATAAAAAAATTTCGACTGATTAAGGGCATTTTCGTTAAAATACATTTTTAATCTAATTTTTAGTTAAACTAAATTAAAATTAAAAATGTAAAAGTAAAAAGTAAAAAATAAAAAGGGCGAGGAAATGTGGCCAGGGCCCATCGCGGATGGGACAAGGGGGTTGCTTGTGCCTCGACGTGGGCCAGCAACCTCATCGACCAGGGGCATCCCTTCTTACTTCTTTTTTCTTTTTTTGGGAGGGGGGGGATAGAAACAAGAAAATGACAAAAAAATGCCCCTAATCAATTGTGAGTTAGGCCATTTTTTTGCGATTGATATGGCCATTTGAGGCCCTTATTTGAAGCAATATCTACTTCAGGTCCTTATTGAAGACAATGAGGATACTTCAAGCCTTTATTTAAAATAATGTCAACTTTAAGCCCTTATTTGAAAAAATGAAGAAACTTGAAATCCTTTTTTGAAATTTTCCTTACAAAATATACCATCTAATATCATTTATGGATATACACAATGATATATACCATTTAATATCATTTATGGACATTATTAATATACAGTGATATAGATCATCAGCACTCCACTTCGCATGCATTCTTCATTTGAATTTCCAGGGAAGAGATTGATCAAAATTGTGGAATGCACAAATGGATGAATTATGGTGGAAAACAATATCTCCACGAGCTCTTCAAATCAAAGTGGAGACTTGCAGCCTCCACCCCTAAGTCTTGATACTCTGGTTGTTCTGTTTTTCTGGAGTTAAGATCAACTTCATACTTTCCCAAAGTGGTCAGCGTCCCAGATTCTCTCCACCTTAAGGAAGATTGATATGCTTCTGATTTGAGAAGATGAGGGATAACAATCAAGAAATGGGTATGGCCTTACTGTGTAGACGCTTGGGCCACCTCTGGCCAAAAACAAAAATAGCAATAATGGATGAGATTTTTACAAAAGAGAGTCTGGAGGAAGGAGAATGAACAGCTTTTGGCCGCTTATTAAATAGCCTTTTGATCAATCAAGCATTTCAAACTACCATGAAGAAAGCTTGGAAAACTAAAAAGGTGGAATGCTCTCATTTGGAAATGGGCCTATTTTCTTTTGTATTTGAGAATATAGAGGAGAGAAACAGGGTCTTAGAAATGGGACCTTGGTCATTCTCAAGACATTTGCTGATCTTAAAACCCTGGGTGCCGAGCACTCTACCTCAATTTTTACCGAGTGTGCATTCTGGATGCATGTAGTAGCCTGTGGAAGGAAGAAAGGAGGAGGTTATAATCAGTATCGTTGAGAAGGTGGGTAAGGTAGAAAGCATAAAAATATAATCAAAGGGCCTTACAGGCTGTCTATTTGCAAGGCCAAAGTGAATCTTAATCTAGACTGCCTGCTTGAATCCGGATTAATTTATAGTTTCAAAGGCAAGGAAATTTGGCTGGATTTTCAGTATAAAAGACTACCAACCTATTGCTATTCTTGTGGAAAAATGGGTCATTATGCTCAAAGTTGCCCAACGATCCCATATGTTGAAGAGGCATTTGTAGACAGTGGGAACTAATTCTACGGGTCGTGGTTGAGAGCTGAAATGAACATACACAACCCTTTCTGGCAATCTTATTATGAAGCTGACATAGAGGGACTAATGGAGGAGGAAACCATACTAGAGACACCAAAAAACTCAGCTACACCAGACCTTTCTCAGGGAGCAGAGGAAAAGAGGGAAAAAGAGGTCTGTTTAAAAGAAGAGAAAGGTAAAAAAAAAAGGTGAAGGAGTTAGAAACTATTACCTTGAAAGGGGAAATCCTGGGGACTCCTCCCATAGCAATTGGAACCATTCCCTTGCTATTAGAACTCCCTTCATTCCAGCAAGCCGGTGATGCTCTGAATACGAGTCAGAAGAAAGCAAAATTCAGAGTGACTAAAAGAGGAAGGAAAAATATGAACAGTAATGTTGGCAATAAGCAGCCAATGTTACTGGACAAAACTAGTTTATTAGGCACTCTTGCTAATGTTGTGGAGGAATCAACAATACGGGCTTTGGTGGCTTGCCCTAAAAAGTCACCAGGTTGCAAATGAGTCTACTTGCTTGGAATTATCACCAGGTTCTACCACTGCAGGGCCCAACCATAGTCAAAAAAAGAGTTTGATCCTGGCTCAGAAGTAACGCTAACTATATGCTTAACATATGCAAGTCGAACGTTGTTTTCGAGGAACTGGGAAGAAGGAAAAGAGGCTCCTAGCTAAAGGTAGCTTGTCTCGCTAGGGTTGGGCACACCCTTGAGGGTTCAGGCTCTTAGAGCCATTATGGCTCGAGAAAGGCCTAGTTTTGTATTCTTGTGTAGAGAAGATGTGATCCTAAGGGTGAAAAAGAGACTCTTGATGCAAAAACACCTCGTGGTTAATCCTATAGGAATTGGAAGTGGATTAGCTCTTTTTTGGAAGGAGGAAGCTGAAGTCTTGATCTACACAGCTACGGAACAATATATCGATCTAAAATACACAGATCCCACCATGAAAATCCCATTTATAGTCACCTTTGTCTATGCACTAGCAACATACATGGAGAGAATCATCACGTGGGATAGAATTAGACAACTTAGATTTATGTGTGACCTCCCATAGGTTTGGATTGAAGGCTTTAATGGGACTCTTTATCACTAGGAAAAAGTAGGAAGAAGAGAATATGAGAACTATCGGATGCAAACTTTTAAAGAACTGCTTGACTCTTGTGACATGATGAACTTGGAAAGCAAAGGATGTTCATTTACCTGGCCAAACAACAGAGAAGATGGGTAGATGGTTAAAAAAAGATTTGATAGGGCCGTGTGCAACTTAGATTGGAGATTAACGTCCCCCCTAGCTGAAGGTTTTGCCCGACCTGCAATTGGGTTTGATTACAGCCCAATAGTTATATCCCTAACTGAGAAAAGAAGCAAAAAGAAAAAACCTTTCAGATTTGAGGCTTTCTAGATGGAGAATGCAGAATGTGACGACGTTATTAAAGAAGCTTGGGAAAGGGCTAAGAGATCTGGTGGAGAATTGGTCCATAAAATAAAATATATCTCTATAGCCCTAGAATCTTGGAGGAAAAGATGCTTTTCCAATTGTCTAAAGTAGATAGAGGAATTGAAATAGGAACTAGAGGCTTTAACCAATGAATCTCACTCCAATTAGCACACATTGAGTCGAAAAGACATTTTAAACTAGATTGAGGATCTCTAGAGAAGAGAAGAGAAGTATTGGAGTTTCAGATCCAGAATTAACTAGCTGAAATGGGGGGTAAAAATAATGTTAGCAATAAAAGAGAAATTGTCTTATTTATGATAACAAAATAAGTACTTATAGACTTAACCATAAGCCTAGTATAATTACATACCTAACCCCAACTTGCTAATACATCTAAAGTGACAAAACCAACACTCCCTCTCAAGTTGGAGCATGCATATCAAATAGGCCTAACTTATGAAAAATATATGAAACTTGTACACGTCGAAGAGGCTTTATGAAGATGTCCACTAGTTGCTTTTCAAAACGTGTGTGCACCAACTTTATGTTCCCACAATTCACCTTTTCCCGAACAAAATGACAATCCACCTCTATATACTTCGTTTGCTCGTGGAACACTAGATTGCTAGCAATATGAATAGCAGGCTGATTGTCACAACAAAGAATAGATGATCCAGTTATAGGCAGTCCAATCTCAGCTAACAACAAACGAACTCATTGAAGTTCACCTGTAACATTAGCCATAATACAATACTCGGCCTCTGCACTAGGTCGCAAAATAATAGACTGCTTCTTACTTTTCCTCGATACAAGATTACAACCAAGGAAAACACAATATCGCGAAATAGACCGACGATCCATAGGACAACCAACCCAATCTACATTAGAATATCCTATCACCTCCAAAGACTTAGGATTAGAATAACCAGCTATACGAAGATAACCCTTATTATGGAACACAAGTCCTTGACCTGGATCTCCCTTCAGATATTGAACAATTTATAAAGCGGCTTGCCAATGAGTAGTACGAGGAGAACTCATAAATTGACTCACCACATTAACAGCAAATGAAAAATCTGGACGAGTAATGGTAAGATAATTCAACTTGCCTACTAACCTGTAATACTTCTCTAGATCATGAAAAGTACTCTATTTTCATTATCAAGTCTCATTCCAGGGTCCATAGGTGTGTCACTAGGTTTAGCATTATGTAATCCAACCTCTTTAAGAATGTCAAGAGTATGCTTTCATTGAGAGAGAGCAATACTGCCATTAGCATAGGCAACTTCAATGCCAATAAAATATCGAAGACAACCTAAATCTTTAGTGTTAAACTCCTTTTGTAGAAACTGATTGAGTCGTTGTATACCTTCAACATCACTAGCCGTGATAATGATATCATCAACATAAACAACTGGAATAACACACCCCTTTGAAGATGACATACTAAATACTAAGTGATCTACACTACATTGTTGCATGCCAAAAGTGATAACCGCAACTAAAGTGGCCAAACCAAGCACGAGAAGATTGTTTAAGTCCATAAAGAGCTTTCGCAATCGACATACTGTTAGGAGTATGCCCTAAAGCAACCATGTGACAGTCACATGTATGGCATATTGTATTGTACTATAGGCATTTTATTTATGGCAAGACGCGTGTTATTTATCCTGTCCCTTCTTATTTGGATAAATATAGTCTGTAAGATCAGTTATAACTGATGCTCATTCTTGAGGCGTTAAGAATATGTGTGACGGGTTATCAGTTGAACTCTGATCTTCAAATTGGTTCCTGGTCGATGGATTATCGAATGGGCATCGATAAACCGGTTGAGACCAGTGTATTCGCAGTCTCGCTATTGAGCATTGGATACTTATTAGGGATGACGAGTCACAAGTCATCGGACGTTAGACGTCTAAGCTGGAATACAGGTGTTCGCATCGAAACGAGTTCGATCAAATCCACTGAACGTGACGAGAAAGAGTGATTGACTAACATGGAGGCTTCGTGCTTGGTCAATGTTTCAATCGCTCTAGACTCTGGTGTGTTAATGGTCCTTAGACCTGAGCCACGATGCTGGCTTGTATATTGGATGGCTGTGGTTCACAAGTACGATATTGGCCAATCTTTGATCCGCCTCTGTACATGATGGTCACAGTCCTTCACATACGAAGTCACAAGCGTGGGCAAAAGATGGAATCTGTCTCCTCATTAGATGAGGTTGAAGTCCTATGCGATCTATACGTGACGGTGCATTAGAAAGTCGTGAGAAGTCTCGCTAAATGCACGTCAGATAGATTTGTGCATATGATCAAATTAGTGGGTTTGACACGAATATCCATGGCCCTCATTCGATCGGGACATGGTAAGATAGAAGGACTGAATAACACCGAACCAAGGCCAACAGGTTCACTTTGTCCTCTCATTTCATTATGACTGGGTAACCGTAACATGTTGCTAGACGTCACTTACGGTTTGTGGGATCTAAGGGTTGATTGGGACGATCGATTCCTTGAGAAATCTCATTGCCAGTTCAGAGGTGAACCTAGGAATGTCACACGCCTTAACTGACACTTGGCGACGTCCATGACGAAGACGGGATTGCAAGATTACGATAGAACTATTTGGATAGTCAAAAGGAATTGAAATGAATAAGATTTATTTCCTTTTCTAAACTCACTTAAAGACGAAATTGATGATGCAAGCATGACATAATGATGATGTCATGCATGATGCAGCATCTGTATAAGCATGATGTCATCAAGAGTTGATGATGCAGGCATGACATAATGATGATGCAGTACATGATGCAGCATCTGCATAAGCATGATGTCATCAAGAGTTGATGATGCAGGCATGACATAATGATGATGCAGTACATGATGCAGCATCTGCATAAGCGTGATGTCATCAAGAGTTGATGACATCATCGCCTGCACAACAATTTGATTAAAATAATAATTTATCCTCTTGATGACATCATCGCCTGCACAACAATTTGATTAAAATAATAATTTATCCTCTCTCTCCTCCCTCTATAAATAGAGGGCTAAGGGCATTAGAAATCCCATCAGAAACCTGAGAGAGAGAAACGTGTATGTACTTGATCTTCGCACAAAAGTGAGTTCAGAAATCAGTCAAATCGGATACACAAAGGTTGTGTTTCCGTTGATTGAATCAGAAGAATTCGGATGAGAGGTCCCGAAGTTTACTAGCATAAACAAAGAACCGTCTCTTCGAATCTCCGTCTTCCAAGTTGCACAGGTGTCGGGGCGTGTCTGAACTAGAGGCCCGATACCTCTTGGGCTCGAGGACAAAGGAGCAAAACCGGATTCAAGCTCTGCAATCCAGGTACGTTCTGTTAAAATTCATCTCAAGCTTATTTTTCGATAAAAGTATACGTGGATCTCTAAGACGATTTAGGGCGCCGTTTGAATTTATTTCTTCCGCTACGTGTATGACATGTTCTTATATGATTGACGTACGCCTGGGGCCGATAAAATCCCAACACATACCTTCTCCTCCTGAGCAACAAACCTAGGTAGTTGCTCCATATATACTTTCTTGTGAAGATCACCATGAAGGAATACATTCTTGACATCAAGCTAATGAAGAGTCCATTGAGACCAAGCAGCCAAAGAAATAACGATGTGGACAAAAGGAATTTTGGCTACCAGAGAAAATGTCTCATCATAGTTAATACCATAAGTTTGAGTAGAGTCCTTTGCCACAAGACGCACTTTCAAGCGCTCAACTGAACCATCTAGATGGTGTTTGACAACAAAGACCCAGCGACAACCTATCAATTGTTTATTAGCTGGCAATGGAACCAATTCCCAAGTATTATTATGATGTAATGCAGCCATCTCCTCCTCCATAGCACAAGCCCAATCTGGATGGGCTAAAGCCTTCTGCACACTACTCGGCACAAACACAAATACAAGGGATAACACAAAGGCAAACATTTGAGGGCTTAAGTTATAATAAGAAACAAAATTAGAAAGAGGATACTGAGACCAAGTATGGTAAGCAATATGAGAGCTGACAGGAGACAGTGGAAGATGATTAGAATCTTGGACCGAAGATGGTGGTGTAACGCTCGTTGGTAGAGAGGTATAGCCCTAGATAGGTCGAGGACCATGCGTATAAACCTGAAGAGGAGTCGGTGCTGGTGATATTGGATCTGGTGGAGCATCATTAGAAGTAACAGATGGTGGCTCTGGTTGAAACGTAGATGCGGAAGATGGCAGAATATCCATGGTTAATGATTTATGGCAATGAACATCACTAAAAAATGCTCGATCCTCAAAGAAAGTCACATCAGCATAAATATACTCCCGACGACGAGTAGGACTATAACAAACATAACCTTTTTGGGTACAGGAGTAACCTACGAATACATATTTTTCAGCACGAGGTGATAATTTATCCAACCCAAGAGATAATGAATGGACAAAACGGACACATCCACAAATATGAGGATGAATAGACCATAAAGGACGATCAAGATGAAAAAGAGTATAAGGAATAGCTCCTTTCAAAACATAGGAGGGAAGACGATTAATAAGATGACATGCTGTAAGAAAAGCATAGCTCCAGAAGGACTTAGGCATATGAGTGTAAAAAAGTAAATCGGGCAACATCCAACAAATGATGGTTCTTACATTCAGCAACCCCATTTTGTTGTGGAGTATGAATATAAGAACTTTGATGAAAAATGCAATGAGATTCAAGAAAGGGAATGAAGGTATAAGAAGAAAAATATTCACGAGCATTGTCTGTACGCAAACATTTAACAGAATAATCATACTGAGTACGAATTTCATTATAGAACTGGCAAAAAGAATGGAAAACTTTGGTATGATCTTTTATTAAATATGACCAAGTGGTACGAGTACAGTCATCAATAAAAGTGACAAAATATCGAAGACCAAATGAAGACTCTAGGCTAGGACCCCACACATTAGAGTGGACTAACTTAAATGATTGGGAAGCATGACTCAAAACACGAGAGGAAAAAAACACACGATGGTGTTTACGTAACTCACACGTTTCACAATTGAATTGAAGACCTGAACTAGACACAAAAGGAAAACGTCAAAGTACGTTAGTTGATAGGTGACCAAGGCGACAATGTAATCGATAAAGATCATCCATAGCTTTATTCTAAATTGTTGTCGCAGTAGCAATAATCTCAAGGTCCAGGATGTACAATTCACTAATCTCACGCCCACCACCTGTTCGACGTCTCGTCTTTCGATCCTGAAGAACACAAGAAGACAAAGAAAAGATAATATTGCAATCAAGATCACGGGTAATAAAATTGATAGACAAAAGATTGTAAGGAAAATGTGGAATATGGTAAACAAGAGATAAGGAGACAAAAGAACTCAATGATATAAAACCTGTACCAGTTACTTTAGTCTGAGAACCATCCGTTAAGGTGACTGATGTGGAAGGAACAGACAAAGTGGATGTAAGAAGATGAGAATCACTGGTCATATGATAAATGACCCCTGAGTCAATAACCCAAGAATGAGGAGCAGATGTACTGGACAATAGATAAGTAGGATCATTGTGCCGTGCTAAAGTAGCAATAGGACCAGAGATAGCATCACTCATACTTTGACGTGCTCTGACCAACTCACCATATTTTGCATGAGTAATATTTACCATACTCTGTTCAGTAGAGGATCCATGTGAAGGAGTCCAAGGTTTAGCATCAATAGAGGCATATAGTCCTCATAACTCAGGATGGAAATCATAACAGTAATCAATAGTATGTTTAGAAAGTTGGCAATGAGTACAAAAACGGTTCACTCGATCACTACCATGAGCTCCTCTAGAAACATTATTACCATCGCCCTGAATAACACCTCGATCTTGAGGACCACGACCACGGTAAGAACTGTTAGAACTCTAATGTCCACGACCACCAACACAATCACAAGTCCCTTGACCTCTACAAGCTACTATAGCACTACTATCTGATATTGTTGAGGTCTTAGGATTAGAGGTGTAACGAGCAGCTCGAGAATACGCTTCTTCAATAGACGGAAGAGTGCTATGAGAGGTAATTTGTTGTTGAAGAGTATTGTAATCTGGACCAAGACCACGGAGAAAAAGCATAGTCATCATGTCCGCTTCTCGTTACTGCATCTAAGTAATTGTGGCAGCCGGTGGAAAATAAGACTTGAGATGCTGATACAAAGACGTAAATCGAGCATAATATTCTGCCAGCCTAGCATAACTAATTTTGATTTCAAATAAAGTCTCCCACATATCACAAACTCGACTCATATTATTCTGCCAAGAATATAGTAAAGAGCACTTTGTCTATACCTCACGGGCTGTTGTACAATCCATAAAAAGGTGGCGAACAAATTCAACCATACTTCCCCATAAAAGTGTGCGCAAAGTAGCATCAACAAACTTCCATTCTTCTAAACCGGTTGAATCTTCAGCTGGCTCTTCTTCAAGCCATCTAGATTGGCGATTGAAAATAATAAAGGTAGAACGGGCCATTGATTAAGAAGGATAATTGGTACCGTCCAACTTGATCAAGGTATTGTGTAAATCTATTATAGTATGAAATGGACCAAAAGATACCGAACTCGAAGAAGCACTAAGGGGGCATAACCCCAAAACATTAGACGGAGAACTTGATGAACCAGAAGACATCTCCACAGACCACTAATCGCCGGGATACCAAACTTGACCCATATACTTACTATATCACTTCTTCAAGTATCCACACGTTACTTGAAATTTAAATACCAAAAATAGAAAATTGACACTTTAGAACATCAAATCCAACCAAAAGATAGCACCTCTAGATTCGATGCTCTTCTGACACCACCAGCACTAAATTCACTACCACTAGCACTAAACCAGTCAAAGAATAGCACCAAATTCACTACCACAATCAACGAAATCAGCAATACATCACCTATCAATAAAAAATCCATTCACAATAGCCACATTGGGTATCTATAAACCCAATCACAGCAGCACAATTAGCAAATCCCACCACGGATTATCCCAGCAGCACAATAAACAAATTTAGCACATTCACGAGAGCACAATCGCAGTAGCACAATTAGCAAATCCCACTCACGGATCATCCCAGCAGCACAATAAGCACATTTAGCACATTCACGAGAGCATAATCACAGCAGTACAATTAGCCAATCCCACTCACGGATCATCCCAGCAACACAATCAGCACATTTAGCACATTCACGAGAGCGCAAAAGACTTCAACCTCAACTACTCAACCTCGGGGATCTCCTGGTCTGGACAAATCCCCCTTGGGGTCGCCCGGGCTGGGCGACTCAGTCCTAAGGGTTGCTTGGGCAGGGCGACTCAGACCCGGGGTTCGCCTGGGCGAGGCGACTCCTTCCTGGGGTTGCCTGGGTTGGGTGATTCAGCCTTGGGGTCACTCCCCTTTTTGGTTGACATCGGAGCAAGTTGGATTGAGAGTTACGGTGGCTAGCGGCGGCGATCCAATGTAGGTGGAGGTTGCTGGGTTGTCGATGTTTGTCGACGGTGAGATTTAGGTTTTAATTAGGGCTCTAATACCATGTTAGCGATAAAAGAGAAATTGTCTTATTTCTGATAACAAAATAAGTACTTATAGGCTTAACCCTAAGCCTATTATAATTATATAACTAACCCCAACTTGCTTATACATCTAAAGTGATAAAACCAACAAATACTAAATTTTTTTTCACGCAACGACCATTTAGAGGAGATAGAGGAATATAATTTCTATGCTGAAAATGGTGGACCAGGATATTTGGGTTAAAGACCCATCACAATTGAAAGAAATGACAATAAGCTTTTTTAAAAGTCTGTATTGCTTTAGGGGAGATGAAACTTCCACCCAATTCTTAGCCAATGCCCTCCTACTGTGTCAATCGAGATGGATGCTAGTCTATCAGTCTCGGTGTCTCTTGAAGAAGTCCAACAAGAAGCTTTTGAGTTGGGATTTTCAAAAACTCTAGGTCCTAACGGACATAATGGTTTGTTTTTTCAACAGAACTGGGATAGCATCAAGATGGGTATTTTTGAGGAGATTAAGAGTTTTTTCGAGACAAGCATCTTGCAGCCAGATCTGAATAGAATCCATGTTACCTTAATACTAAATGCCAAAAATCTAGAGAGGCTAGACCAGTTTAGGCCAATCAGACTGTGTAACTTTGTGTACAAAATCATCTCAAAAATACTAGTGAACAGGCTTAAACAGTAGCTACATGACCTCATAACTGAAGAATAAAGTGCCTTTATGAGGGGAAGACAGATCCAAAATAATATCCTAGTAGTTTATGAGGTTTTACACCGAATGAGAACCAGGAAAAGGAAGGAAAGATTTTAAGCCATCCTCAAATTGAATATGAAAAAAGCATACGATAGAGTGGAGTTGGATTTTCTTGAAGCTTGCTTGTTGAATATGGGATTTTGTTCATTCTAGGTTGACCGGGTTATGACTTGTGTCACAACGGCAACTTTAAGTGTTAAGTTTAATGGGGAACCCTTGCTATTCTTTAAACCATCAAAAGGGATTCATTAGGGGGATCCAATCTCACCTTACCTCTTTATTTTAATGTCTAATACCCTTTCTATGATTATGATAAAAGTTGTGGTGGATAGGACTATCAGTGGAATTAAACTCAGAAAAGACTGGCCAACTCTGTCACATTTACTCTTTGTGGATTATTCAATATTTTTTCTAGATGGAAAGGTTGTTGAAGCTCAAAATCTGGCTCAAATACTGAATCAGTACTGTTATGCTACTGGATAGGAGATTAATTTAAATAAGTCAGGGTTGTTCATGAGATCGCACTGTCCAAACCAGCCAAAAGGAAATATTGCAGCCTGGTTGAGGGTTTTAATCTTGGAGAAATCGGGGAAATACCTAGGGATACTATCAGATTAAGGGGGTTCCAAAAAAACAAATGCTTAATTGGATCAACGCGAGAGTGAATATGAAGCTAGATGGCTGGAAAGAAAACCTCATCTCGAAGGCGAGAAAGGAGATTCTGATTAAATCTGTGGTACATGCCATCCCCCAATATGCAATGTCCATATTTAAAATACCCATTTCAGTTTGTAAATTAGTATAAAGGAAAACACCAGCGTTTTGGTGAAAAAGCAGCGAATCTGACACTAGAATACACTGGAGAAGATGGGAACTCCTAAAAGCTAGAAAAGACAAAAGGAGGCTGGGCTTCAAGGATCTACTAGCTTTAGACAAAGCTTTGCTTGGAAAACAGGCATGGAGAATAGCTGAAAAGCAGGACTCATTGTGGAGCAGAGTATTTAAAGGCTTATACTTTCCTAGTTGTCCCTTTTTTCCATGCCCAAAAAGGCCATTGACCGTCATAGGGGTAGCAAAGCATTTTTGTTGGGAGAGATACCATCTTAGAATCTGCGAAGTGGTCAATTAGAGATGGAGAACTAGTTAATATTAGAAAAGATAGTTGGTTGAAGAGGGGAATTGTTGGGGGTTCTGCTAATGAGAATGAACCGCAAATAGTTGCAGAACTTATATTAGAGCAGAATGTAGACCGGAAGGAAAGTGAAATTAAAAATTTATTCGATGAGAAATTGGCTGAAGAAATACTAGCGATCTCCCTCAAGGCACCCCTTCAGAAGGACAAATTGATATGGACAAGGAAACAGCCTGAGACATATTTAGTAAAGAGTCGTTATAATATCATCAGGGAAAGAGAGACTCTATCCTCTGTAAATCAAGCATCAACTTCATATAGGTCCTCTCGAGGACTATGGAACATGATCTGGAATACCCACTACCCCCCAAAGTTACGATTTTTCCTTTGGAATATATGCCAAAATGCCTTACCCACTAAGGAGAATCTAGTAAAACGAAACATCATCAACTAGCCGCTATGTTCACTGTGCCAAGAAGAAGTGGAAACAACAGAACATCTGTTTCTAAGGTGCTCCTGGACTAAGCAAGTATGGCAAGACTTAAGAGTATTTGAACTTAACCAGAGAAAGACTAAATCACGCATGGACATATGGCTACAAGATCTCTTAGAGAAACAAAATCAGAACTTTACCTTCGAATTGGTGGCATCGATCCTCTGCTTTATTTGGAAGAGTGGAAATAACTCGGTCTTTAGAGGGATTACACCGAATGTAGAAGATATGATTAACGAAGCAGAAACTTTCTTAGATCTTTACAACGGATGGAATAAACATGAAGAAAGATCATCAGATCGAAGTGTAAACTTATCTTAAAGATGGACACTGTCGCCAGATGGAGTACTTAAACTCAACGTGGATGCCTCGTTCTGCACCGATACAGTCTATGGAGCCATCATGGGAATACTGTGTGACTCCAAAGGTGCTATGTTGGACGGATTTGCAGAGAAGATTCAAGCTCGGTTGTCGATTGAAGTTGAAGCAAAAGCCCTAGTGACTAGACTAAACTTTTTGGAAACGAAGAGGGAGAAGCACGAGAGAGCAATCCTAGAGTTTGACTGTCGTACTTTAACTGAAGCGATCAACACATGAGGAGAAACTAGTTGGGAAGCAGATTAGTGGATTACGGAGGCCCGAAACCAATTGACCCAAACGCATTCTGTATCTGTGGCCCAGTGTGATAGAAGAGCTAACAAAGTTGCTGATTGGGTTGCTAGGAATTTCCGGTCAAACTCAATCTCTCCATCTTGGGCTTCTAGCCCACCCCTTACCTTTGGAATTTACTTTGTGTGGACGCCCCTCCTATGGGCTTTCATTGTATGAAATCTTGATGAGCACATTATGGAATTTTCTCTTTCTGACCAAAAAAAAAAAAAAAATCAAAGTGGAGATCAACAATATTGGAGTACACTCTGTAGACTAGCCTTAATATGTGTACAACTGGGAATCTCGGCTCGAATGCTTGAGCAGCGACTTCAATAAGTTACAGGAATTCGCAGGACGTAGTAATATGATATGGAAACACAAGTGCGGCCACGCACATGCATTTACACTCAAAATTGACATTCCAAATGAATTCGCGGCGACCATCTCCGGTTGCTGTCACTGCACATATCTCTTGAGCAAGGGCAAGGGGACCAGAAATATGCAAACTTGATTCTTTCCGACCTGGGATTCTGCTGAACTCACTTGTATTTTTCCATTATTTTTCTAGCTTCTTCCACCGGGTCTTCCAGCGGAGGGGCACCTCCACCCCCTTTTGGTCCGTCTCCTCCCTCTTTCGGTCTGCTGTCTTTGTTTAATGCGAGGAAGGTGAAATATATGAGTCCCATGGTGGCCTGAGAATCAGAAGAAGGGTCGTTTAATGTCATTTACTATGTTCTGAGGACAAAAGAAATGGGATATAACTCTCTCTTACAAGAAAATGCTATTAGGACATTGGATGTTCCTAAACATCTTCCGACTCTTTTGAAACATGGTAGATATCATTTATTTTCCGAGCAAGGAATGGGAGGGACAAGGTTTTCCATGCCTGAGTACCTATATACAGAAATTATGAGTAAGGACCTAAGTTTTAGCGATTGTGACCACTCAATCACCTGAGCTGAGAAAAAAGGGCATAAGAAGGATTGAAATCTAAGCAGGTTACATATCCCAGGAGACACATTATGGTTAAACGGAAGGGCAAGTGAATCTGACTGCCAAGCTCAGTGAAGGCAAACCTTAAGGTCAAGGAGGATATAGACAGATTTATATACATTTTTCAGGGTGAATGCCTGCAAAGAACTTCTGCTTAGAATCTACATTCACAACCTTTGAAGTTTGATGGCGAATATGCAAATTGACAACTTAGTAAGCATGGGGGAGCATGATAACAAAAAAGATAAAACACTCGCCAGCTTCAGAATTGACCCAACTCATAGACTGGAAGTACGGAAATAAGCAGAATCCTAGTATCACAACTAACGTCAGATGCACCAGCAACTGAAGCTCTTCAGTAAAGCGACCCTCTTGACCAATATATTGCTCTCCTCTCCAAATCCAGAAAAATTCTAGTCAGCTAAAAGAAATGCAACTGTTAGTAGTAGTCTATGCTAATCCACAATTCCTCTATTTCCAAGTTCATGGTTTTGATTTAGGTGAACAAGACTCATGATACTGTCCCATTCCGAATGCTGGCGTTCCATTGTTTTAGTTACTAGTCAATCCTAGGTTAAAAGGCAACAATAAACCAGAACAAAAAGGTAAGAGTTACAGCTACCATACTGGTTCAAAACATTAGACAGACAGCGCAATCGTAGTGAGTACACACGGCACCAATAACTGTAAGTTGCAATTCAGAAGTTCTTAATCTATAATGAATAAAGCAAGATTGAAGCAAAAGCTTTACCAGAACGAAGAAGGCAGTGGACAAGAATGACTTCAGCACAAAAAGCGCGACCGACAACCCAACAAAAGTAACAGAAATCCTCGCTACGGGCCTTGGAACAGCATCCTAAACAAAAAAGAATATCAGGAAAAGCATCCTGATGTGATAATTGAAAGCACAAACGAACTGTTTCTAAAGAATCATACAATGAGAGATGAATAGCACTCACGGGCACCAGATTCGTCCCTGCTTCAATTGCATCTCTCCCCACTTTCCAAACCGTTTGAGCAACTACACCATGGAGCGCAAAAGGGAATCGGCAAGTAATAACATATCTTTCATCCCCAGAAAATGTGATTAAGAACGAAAATACACTAAACAAGCCGAGTCAAGTTATCACAGGTTAATTTTGAACAACCACCACACTTCTTTAGCGCCTTCGATCGAACAATTTCCACTCGTGAACATTCTCCTGTCAGCTATAACAAAGCCAACAGACAACCGCTGATAATACAATATAAAAAATCACGCGACCATCAAATTCATCGCACCACTCCGCTCACTCACAAACAATCCGACACAGTCATCATCAATCAACGAACCCCCCATCGATAAAAAAAGACAGAATTTCACAAACACCGCGAATCGAGACTGCTCGGAAGCTTCGATATTCGAAGTGGACCTGACCCTTTAAGAAGTTCGACTGGGAAGCGACGACGGGCGACGGACGGCGACCCCCGAATCTCCTGATGGAACCGGGCACACTGGTGTGTGAGAACGAAGCGCGATTGCTTGGTCTAGAAATGGACTTGCAGGGGAGCAATTGAGCTCTCGGGCACTTCGAAGAGCGAGGCGGGATGTAGAGGAGACTATGTAGAAGGGTTGAAGACGCCATGCGCGGTCGCAAGCTGCACTGATCGATGGAGATCGAGAGAGAGGCCGTGCGTGTGTTTCCGCCTCAGAAAAATCGAAGAGTGGGTCCACCGACCGAAGCCCGACCCATGTGGAGGCGCAGTTGTTGGGCCTACTGCCTAGTCAGCTTTAGCCCAACAATCATCAATATATAATACATAGGCCTAGTTTCCAAAAAAATCCAAACTTTAGATTTAATCCCAAATCTCCTCCAAATATTTTTTATTCTAAAAAAATTTCAAAATTTAGATTCAATCTCAATTCTACCCCAAAATTTTTTTAATCTAAGAAATAAATCACCTATTTTTAACTCCAATATCAAATCTGCTCCCATTAACGATCTATCCAAAAATTTTGAATTTTCATATCCTATAATGATTTCATTTTGAAGAATTTCAATAATTTTTTTATTTGGGTGGATTTGTTGTCCAAATGAAAATACCGCGTCAATTTGTACCTATCGTCCCATTACTTTGATGGTGTGGATTTTTAATCAAATTGGAAATGCCAGGTTAAGTTGGAGTCGGACCACATGTTAGATTTGAGGATTGATTAAAAATTTGTGATTTTTTTTGCCAAAATAAAATTCAAGGAGATGAGATTGCACCTAAAATTAAGGGCTTTTTCTTAAACAAAAAAAAGTACAAGGTTGTGGGTTTTTTTTTTTTGGACAGAAGAATTCGGTGCAGATTTGATATTAGACTTGAAGTTGAGATTTTTTTCTTTTTTCTTTTTATAGAGAATTCGGTAGTATACTCCGAAAAACATTTCTGCATGTAGTTGCCATGTGGCACTTGACTTCACGTGCTTGATTGTCATGTGGAGAACACATAGATCTTAATTTTTCAGCGGCCTACTTCGTCCTCGGATTGTGATTTTGTTCGCGCAAAAAGCAGCTTTTTGACGCTTAAGGAAGACAGATCAACAGCTTTTCGAACGAGATCGCTTACCTAGGTAGATCAAAGCGAAATACAAGATCTCTCATTCTCTCTGTCGCATCAAGTTTTCCAGCTTTCCTTTGAGCAAAATTTAGTGCATTCTAATTGTAAATCTCTTTTGATGGTTAAAAACTTGTAGTCCGGAAAGAGAGATATAATAGGGTCGTTAGAGGTCCTTGAGTTTGTAGAAGCATCTAGTGAAGTTTCGGGTAAAGAGAACGCTATACACAAGCTATAAAATCTCGAAGGGCGATTCAACCATTGCTATTGGTTATAGAACTCCTCGCATTCACTTAAAAAAAATGGATCAAATACCGACAGGAAACATTTCATGAAATTTTCTTTTATACAGAAATCAAGGCAATAGAGATTCGTTTGCCAATAGGGATCCTTGTCACATTGCTTCTTATAACACATATGTAAGGGCTTAGGACTTCGATTCACCTTTCGCCAATGTTTCAGTGCATTAGAAATCATCATGACAGGCTAATGATATTACGGAAGTCTCATGACCGCCCAAGTGTGCCCAAATGGAATGAATTGTGGGACTCGCTCGTTCATGAGATGCGTAATGGCCCAATGTAACTTTGAAAAGGATTTTGGAAATGACTATTTATGAAAAAGCCTATTGCAATATGAAGGCTCAATCCAATTCCAAAAGGTATGCCCGACTCGTTTTGAACAAATCTAGAAAAAAAAAATTCTATTTTACATCAAGTGGTATGCAATTTCAAGAGTTTCACATGAAAAAGGCCTAATGGAACTTTTTTTCAAAAGAGGAGTACATAACGTATAAGCCGAAAGCAATTTTGATTTTCATTGCAAAAAATGGGTCTTATGCATTATTGGAGAAATGGGTTGAAAACATGTCAAGGCCTAATGTAAACTTAAAATGGGTTACTTGTAATAGTTGGCTTTGGAAAATGGGTCCCCTTGGGGCAGTAGCAAGATTAAGAGCCAAGAGTGCCTAAGCGAAAAAGAAAATAATTAAATTGCGAAAATAAACATCACGAACGAGTAGGTTGGTGGCGTCGTCCCAAGGCATAGACCTGCACATGAACTGCTGAGATTTGACTTGTACAACTAGACAGCTTAACAAATAAGGATTTGACTAGTAAGCGGTCACGGTTGCTGAAAATCAAGCTCTCTTAAACTCCAGGTCAGTCAAAACGTTGTTGTATAGTTAGGTGGTCTTGCCGACAAAGACAAACACTGCTGGCACTAGGAAAGAATTTTCGGAGCTGTCAAGGGCAACCTCTACTTCGCAATTTCGCGTGCAAAGGTCGTTTTCTTCTGAAAATCATCCTAGATAATTTATTTATTGCGGTCAAGGTCTGACGGTAGGGGGTGTGTGCAAAAAGTATAGTGCTAATGTATAGAGCATGCACATCAATTTATAATTATGAATATCGCTTCGATATCGAATCAAACATATGGTCTCAGCACCTCCCTGCTAAACAAAGGTTAGCAAACACTCTTCTCATGGTAACTCTTGTCTATAAAAACATTTAACACTTGATGTTAGGGGCGCGCTTTGTCTCCACGCCGCCAGAAAAAATAAATTTTAAAAATAAACGGTGCATGCCTAAGTCCACGATGAGTTTTAGCTCAAGTCCCCAATGGACTCGCCAATATATTGCGACCTTCCTCCAAATGTGAACGAATAAAAGAAAAGCTAATGTATCACCAAGTCAAAGATTTAGAAAAAGCTCTCCCAAGCCCATATCAATCGCGACTGCGGGGTTTGATTTAATTAATTTGACATGCAATGCAATTCAATTAGTTCTCCCCTATTTGCCATGGCGGCGGCGAATCAAACTATCGCTGTATTCCTTCCTTGTGCACCAATTGTCACTGTTTTTCTTGTCTAGTAAAAGATTAACTTGTAGGCCACTTCATAAATTAATGGGTCTGTCCGAATTTTGCAATTTATACGAGCTTAGTCTAATTGTTTCAGCTAGCTCAGAACCTAGCTCCCTCGCTCAAGTCCTGTGGCTCCAGTTCGATTCAATGTATGGGGTTAATTAAAATGCTCCCAATATGCAAATCCACGTTAACTAATATTTTCGTTTAGGGTTCGTGGTTGTCTTTGCTCCCTATTTCTTAAAAAAAAAAGGAAAAAAAAAGAAGAAAAAGAACTACGGTGTCAAACAATGCCAACTGTCTCTTTTTTCTGTAGACTTTTCGTAGCTTGTGTGCGCCTGCTGAGGTGGAGGCATGCATCTACGAAGAAAGTCCCTCAAGACTCTTGAAGACTTTTCCCTCCCCTGTGTGGTGGTGGATGGAGGCGTCCAAAATTCCTCAAGGTGCCGACCTTCAAGACTCTGAAGAATTCCCCCACCTTCTTTGCTGCCAAAACTTCAAGAGAAAACACGCAATATCGCTCTTCAAGTTTGCGTTAATAAGTCAACTTTGCCTATTGTAGAACACCCATGTGCTGATTTCGGCCACCGTAAGGGGTTAGGGCCTTAGCCAAATTTTCAATTTTGCGAGGGTTTAATTTAAATAATTCGGTGAAGCTGGAAACCTCCCTTGCTTAGATCCCTTTCCTCTAGTCCAATGCAGTTATATGGATTTAATGAAAAATGCTACTAATAGGCAAATGCAAACTGATAATACTTTTGGATGGGGTTGGGGTCGGTCACGAGATTTTGCAATGCAATTAACACCTTCGTGAGTCGTCGAAAGTCAGGAGTCGACAAAATTACCTTTGAATCAAGTCGTGAATAACTTTCATGCTTTGGTATTGCTCATCCATCAGGTGCATCTGGCGATACACACTGAGGTTTGTCCCGGACGAGAGTGACCGACGAGGAAATTACCAAAAAAGTTTTGAATCTATTGTAATTATGTGTATTCAATTCCAAATATTTTGCATTTGTAACCATTCAGTACTAAACCTTTTATGTTTGTGCCATTTAGTCCATCCGGTCAGCTTTCAATAAAAATCACTGATGTGGTGCTTTCGACAGTGACGCGACAGCTTTTAATAATTATTCGAATTTATTTATTTATTTTTCCTCATTGGCCTTCATCTCTAGCCAGCGACTGGCTAAAGGAAGAAAAAGATAGGGAAGGAAGAAAACAAAAAGGAAAAATATATAGAAAATAAAATTCAAAAAAATTATTAAAAATTGTCATGTCCACATTAGTAGAACTATGTCAACGATTTTTAGCCAAAATTAACTAGTAAACTAAATTAGCACAAATGCAAAAAATTTATGATTGAAATAACAAAAAAAGGATATGATTGATTGACAAAAAAAAGTTTATGGTTGAATTGGCACAATTATAATAAATTTAACACTTTTTGGTAATTCTTCCATGACCACCATTCACCCTCTCCATATGGTTGTTTACTTTGATGCCACATGTCAATAAATGGAAAAAGGCCAACGGGTCACCGGCCCTCCTCTTTGGCCAGAGAACGGCTAGAGAAAGAAGAAGATAGGGAAGGAAAAAAAAAAGAAAATGAAAAAATAGATAAAAATAAAATTCAAAAAAATTATTAAAAATTATCACATCATCGCTGTTAGCATCGAATCAACGATTTTTTGGCCAAAATTGACTTTGTGGATTAAATTGACATAAATGCAAAAAAATTTTGACTGAATTGACAAAAAATTTATGATTTAATTGACGCAATTGCAATAGATTTAGCTTTTTTTTTTTTTTTTTTATAATTCTCCTATGACCACCAATTGCCTTTTTTATATGGCTGTTGGTGTTGATGCCACATGTCAATAAACACAAAAGGAGTGGAACTCTTCCAATCAATTACAAAACCATATGTTTGGATCAAGTGGAACCTCACAAAATTTGATTCTCTTCAACTTATTGCTACGGGTTTTATTTTAACGCGAGAGTACTTTTGGGAAACTTCCTTACAATTTTTGCAATGCTTAGAGCTGGAAGCGATGAATAAGTAGACGGGAATCAACAGGGGAAGCCATAGGCGAAAGTAACCAATATACCCAAAAAATGGAGGGCCAGATAAGCTACTCGATTCTTGCACTGTTATGTTTCTTTCGCCTGGCCCCTGCTGTTGATTCCTCCAGCATACCCCATGAGAACCTGACAAAGAAAATGATTCAAGTGGGGCTAGTTCACAGCATGAACTCGACCACCGAGAAGGTGGTGACGAGCTGTATATCCATGGTGCTTGCTGATTTCTATAGGGCGCATGCCGATTACCGTACACGACTGTCACTCCACGTCAGAGATCCAGAGGACGGCATCGTCGATGCGGTATTAGCGGCAAAAGTACACCTCAAGCGCCGAAACTTATGTACGGCGTGCACTTTGATGCCAAAACTTTCAAATCGTTCACTTAAATGAAAAGTTCAGAGAAAAGCGTGCACTTCAGTGCCAGGTCCGATCAGAAGCATAGGTGGCATGCCGGAAAGTTTACGTGAATTTTTACATTAAAAACTTCGAATGACGTGGCTCGTTGGAAGTTGAGTTAGCAATTTGAGGATCAAAACGACCTCGTTCATTTCACTTCGCACAGAAGCTCCTAAATCCCCAACTGAACCCTAAATTGGAAACCTTAACCAGTTGGCCACCAAAGCAGAGGAAGAATGTGAACAATGGAATCAATTTCGACTTCTCTTTGAAGATATTAAACACGATGTTACGAGCCAACATCAGCCAAATAACACCCATCGCTTATCTATCCAGCAATTCCCAATTAGCTAGCTTCATTGTCACTGGTTTCTCTTCATATACAGTTTTATCTGATACAGATAATATTCAATCTGTATCTTCCAGAAACCAAATTCCTTTCCATCAAATTTGTCGATTTTTACTTTAACTTCTTCTGTCACCATTGATTCGTTTCAACTTCAACAAGTCTAGCTTTGATACAAATTGTTGTGCAGAACAAGCGATCGAATAATAAAAGGACAAAATAATAAAATAAATTGAACACTAGATGTATGTGGTTCACTTGTAGAGTTATTATATGTTCAAGGGAAGAGCAGTAACGAATTCTATTATAGAACAAGTGATACACAAAAATTTCAAATCATATTTGAGTCACTTAAACACTCTTAGTATTTTCTAGCCCTAATTGCATTTAATAACGCATACATTTTTTAGTCCCCAATTCCTCATAAAATAATCTCTTAATCTCATAAAGGAATTACACAAATTTAATAACAAGGTTTACTCGGCTTAAACACTGATTCTTCTTTATGTAATTCCGCCAAAGAGCAAGCACTTGTACAAATGGTGCTTCAAGAATCCTTTTCATGAGCCACGGCTCTCTTTTAGATTCCCATAACCGTATCTTTATTTATACAGGGCATGGAATCAATATTAATCTGACTCCTATAAGGAAACATTGAAAAAAAAAAAAAAACCGACTCGATCCCGTAGAAGGAAAACCCACACATCTTGATATTTGGCAGTCAGTCTGCCCCCCATTTTTGTCACGCCCCGGACCCGTCGGACGCGCAACATCCCTTCACCTGCTAATTCGCTCATCGCTTGGCCAATACTGGCGACGGCCCAGGACTCGTCGCGGCCAAACGACGGCTAACAAATGCGTCAGCGAAAACGAACAACCCCTGACAATACACATGTGTGGGATAGAGAGATAGAGAAAACTTAATTTACATAACTTAACATATAACAGTGAATGTTCTATACCACCTGGAGAGGAGGCTAACATCTGAACCTCAAGAACAAACTTAAGTTGGCCAAGATCAAAAGTCACTAAGCCTCGTCCATGCATCCTTGAGGAACTGCTCATCCTCAGACAAAGGAAACTCCTCTGGATCAGAATCCTCGGATATCGGGAAAAATCAAATCTATGGTCGAGGTTCTGAAATGGCGATCAGCCTCAAAATGTGAGTCGAAACTCAGTAAACACAGGCCTAAACTTAATTTAGAAAGCAGTATGCACTTCTTGCCAGAATGTACATCATCACATGCATATTGTGACCCAAATCATACAGATGCCAATGCAGATGCTCAATGATTCACTTGGGGTCCCCGGTGGCTCTCTGGGCACTGCCGGTCCCTTCAGCATTTCACAAAGTGCAGAATAGTCAATTCATCGTGCACATATCGTAGACTCAAGTCAGACAAATGCAGTATGCTCAATGTTTTCCGGTGGCTCTCTGGGCACTGCCGGACTTCTTGTTTCGGGTTGCCGGTGGCTCTCTGGGCACTGCCGGACTCAACCCAACCGGTGGCTCTTATCGGCACTGCCGGTCCCCGGCCACGTCGTAGACGTCTCAGGCCTGTGCCTCAACCCGTGTCTATTCACACCGAAGTTGGCACCCTTGTCTCTCCAGCTACCTCGTGCCGAGCACGTTCAGGCGCAAGTGCAACGACCGTGGCTCAATTAGCTCTGCGATCGGCACCTCCTTATCACCCCGCATTCCCGGTGGCCCCCTAGACACTGCCGGGCCGTCCCGCACGGTTCTACGCACTCCGCCAAACGCACATGTCTCATGCCAATATGCAAATCAATGATGAGCATCATAAAATTCTCAAGTGGCTCACCCCATAAACACTCATGCAAGCCAGTTTTGCCACATGCATTTCCCAAAATTATTCATATTGGCACACCATTCATCTCAAAATAAATCGAATGAAATAACCAAGCAATTCGTGTTGCAAAAACTTTCATTTTAGGACCCGGTTTCCATTCTAAGTCATTTAGGTTCAAAGGCAAGTAATCTAACACACGTGGTAATTTCTAGAGTCCACAAAAATTATCAATTGACCCCTAAGGTCAGCAATAAATAATCGACATTTGACGTCCAAGAAATTTAATATTTTTCATCATAAAATTTTCCCTACTAGTCCCTAGCATACCCGACATTCTAAGTCAAGTTTAGAAATGTGCTCACCTAAAATCGAGTTTGAGCTCGGCCAAGCGGGGATGAGCTCGGGCGGCTGGTCACTGTTCCGGCGGTACTATTCCGGCGACACTATTCCGGCAGTACTATTCCGGCGGCACTATTCCGGCGACACTATTCCGGCAGTACTATTCCGGCGATACTATTCCGACGACACTATTCCGACGAACGGAGGTGAGTTCCAGAGGCAACGAAAAACAAACCCCGGTCGGCTAGACGACTCCAAAATGTCAAAAACAACGGCTACGAGGCTAGGTCGGGCGGAATAAGGCGAAACAGGGGAGAGAGAGGGAGTGGGTCTCGCGGCGAAGAGCGACGGGGAGCGACGACGGCTTGGATGGCGGGACTCGGCGAGTTGATCGGCGGAGGCTAGAGGAGCGGCGACGGTCGAGCTCAGCTGGACGCGGCAAAGGGAGCTAGACGGGTGATGGTCGGCCGAAGAAGAAGCAATAAAAATCCCACAGCAGAAGGCTCGACTGGAGAAGAAGAAAAGAAGAACAAGAAGAAAAGAAGAAGATAAGAAGAATGATGGGGATGGGAAGTTATCCACGGCAAAAGAAGGAAAAGAAAGGGAAGGAAGGGAAGGGAAAGGAAGAGAGAAAGGGTGAAAGGGATGGGTAGGAAAAAAAATAAATGAGGTGGGGCCCACACATTTTGGCTTCTTGCAACTCAATTGGGGATGTCACAATTCTCCCCTCCTTACAGGAATTTCGTCCTCGAAATTAAACTGCTGTTACAATTCTTTTCAAGATCTCGAATGGGCTTACGAATCTCGGGCTTAACTCTCCTTTTTTTTTTTTCCAAATCGAGATAGACCTTCCATTGGTGATACTTTCAAAAATACATGATCGCTCACTTGGAACTCCAACGGCCTACGTCGCCTGTCTGTATAACTTTTCTGGTGATTCTGAGCAGTTTTCAGCTTGTCCCTTATCACCTTCACTGCCTTGATGGACTGCTGAACTAATTCTAGGCCAGTTACGCTCCCTTTACCAATCTCGTCCCAACAGATTGGAGTTCTACAAGCTCTTTCGTATAGAGCCTCAAATGAAGCCATTCTGATGCTCTGTTGATAGCTGTTATTGTATGCAAACTCCACCATATGTAATTGATCCTCCCATCCACCTTTATAATCTATCATGCACGCTCGCAACATATCTTCAAGCGTCTGAATTGCTGTATTCGTTCAGGCTCGATTTTGCTCCCTCTGCAGGCTCTCCAACGATCAGCTGGCTTCACTCCGGATCAGGTATGCGTTGGCCATATTGAAAGTCCAGTGATCATTGGCTGAGCATGCGCATCACAGTCCCGATACTCTACCAATGTCGAACTGGTCGATCATGGCGAAAAGATCATCATTATTGTCCGCTCGGTGGTGATCTATCCCCTCTTTCTCGGGAGGTATCGATTCTGATCCAACAGGATCGGTCTTTTTGTACCCACCTCCAACAGAACTCGATCCTATTATGAACTGATCTGACTCACCTCTTAAACGAGCGTTCTTGACCTTTAGGTACTGTCTTTCATCGAATAAGAGGAGGCTCTGGCAGTTGGGGCAAGTGGCGGAGTCGAAAGCTTCTTCATACCTCTTGTTCTCTGCTCGGAGTTTTTCATTTTCAGCTTTCAAAAATTCAAGCTCATTGTGCTCATGTTGAGCCTTTACTCGGGTTCGCTTATTTTGAAACCAAACCTGGATTTGCAAAGGGCTCAGCCCTGTCTCCTGGCTTAGTTTCATTCTTTGTTCGTTACCCGGCATAGGATAACTTCTGAAGAACTCTTCAAGCTTTTGAATCTGACACTCGGTGTGACGCCGGCGACGCTTCCTTTGACCCTGGTTGTTGTCGTCTCTATCTTTATCAAGATCTTGGACGTCATACGCGGAAGGGCCAGACTCTATGGTATGAAATCCCAACATGGCATTGAATTCTGCATCTCCTATGTTCAGCAAGTAATGAAAGTTCTCGAGCATGTTGGGTTGAGACATCCTCAATTGATTAATGGTTTCTCAAGGTTTGCTACTCTCTTCTGAGCATGGATGAGGGTTTTAAGGAGGATGTATCTTTTTAAAATCAAGGCATGGGTTTAAAAAAAACATATTGCTTCTCCCGAGAGACTTGTCTTTCTCCACTTTATCGTATCTCTCGCTCAGCTCGTCTCCTTTCATCTTTTCACGGTAGAGGTTCTCATCATTATCTCTTCCGTTTATCTCCACCGTCAATTTTGCTGGCGTGTTCTCCTATAAAGACGAATCATATCTTCTTTTATATTGCAATTTTTTTTTTGAGTTCGGATGAAGACTACCAGCTGGATGCCTCTTTTAAAATCGAGGAGTTCAGAATTTCTAATGCTTCCCCCAATATTCCTGTCTTTCTCAACTTTTCACTATATTTCCTGTTCATTCGGCTTGTCTTCTTGCATTTTTTTTTCTCATAATGGTAGGACCTCTATCACTATTCCTTTCGCCTGTCTCGAGCATCGGTTTCGCAAGCGAGCTTTTACTCCGTCTATGAATGGAGATAAGTCCTCGCTTCTTTTCTGCTAGAGTTTATTTTGTCCCCCACTTGGCTCGTCTTTTCTTCTTCTTTTTCCGAAGCGATGGTATCACCTCAAACCCTTTCCGCAAAGATGTCGGATTTGCTCGGCTCGAGATAACAAACTGACAGGGGATTCGAGCCGACAAAGACGACACCAGAAAGGAATAGCCGGTAGGAGAATCTGACCGATAGATATTGCTACTGTGAAGTCAATATTTAACTCGAGACAGATTACCATCTTCACATTCTAATCGTCTGCTTCACTTTTCTCCTCTTATCTTTCGTATTCTGCTCGCTGGCCTTGATTCTTTCCTCTATCTTGATAATGGCCAGTCCTCCCACGCAGATCTTCCCAGCTGAAGTTATGTCCAAATGGGAGAGACTTTATCACCTCCTCGGCCGAGGCTATGTTTACATAGCCAGTCATCCGGGTGCTGAAGCTGAGATCTTGGGTCTATTTGGGACGATAAATACCTCTTCGATCGAAGGCACGAATTTGGAGAAAGGATACCGAACGTTCCCAACCCTCTTCATCAACTTTCTAGAGGCTTGCCGAACCACTTACGAAGCGGTCACCATGACTCGCATCGTGAAAGCTCGCCTCCATGATCGATCTGAATGCTTGGAATCTGCAGAACTTGCAGTTGCTCGCTACAAGAAGGCCGTCAAATCTGCTGATGAACGGGCCTCGTGGTTGGTCCATGAGAGAGAGAAGTTGGTGGAGCGCCTAGCCTTGCTCCAGACTTATTTCGAGCATGACCCGAGTGACATTGTGATGAAGTTCAGGTGTAAATGGCTGGAAGAGAGGCTCGAAAACTTAACGGTGGATATAGCTCTCGAGAGAGACTTGATCGAGAATCTGAAACACGCCGTTAATCATCATGAGGCCAGCGTAGCCAGGCACAAGGAGAAATGCGAACTTCTGTTCTTCAAGCTTGCGGATCTCGAGTCCCAGACCGCTCGGCGTTGGCAGAGCCTTAACTTCATGGAGAATCAGTTGATGTCTCTTGTGCTGCTCATTAGGGCTCAATTTGGTTTTACTTTTCCTCCCCAGTGAATTGTAAAGCTTGTTGATGTATGGAATGAGAAGAAATTTCACATGTTTATACTTTAATCTTCTCATTATCTTTTCTTCTGCATATCGTAATAGAACGGCTTCTTTGAAACATACGGACTGCCATAGTTCAGAGCAAATTTCCCTCCTGGAAGAGAGACTATTGGTAACAATCTTTGAGGTCATTCCCCTCTACTGGATCAATCGACCTCCATCAATTATTCTTCTAAAAGAATACGTAGTGAACGTATCCCTACTTCAATCAGTAAGACCGCCTTCATTCTGTCTTATCTTGACAGATGGTGGCAATAAGATGATAACCCACAATCCAACAGGCGAGGACTAGATCGGGAAAATGCTTCTTGACTCTCTTCCGACAATGACATCGCGTACATGGGAGAAGGATTCGGCGATGGCCCCCTCCACTAGCCATATCGAGACTCGTGCAAATTAATATAGCTGTAACCACTCGGTCAGTACGCTAATAATGGACCAGGCCACCTGTTGGGTGCCCCACTTCACTCATGCTTCGTCCCTTTCGGCGTCTACTCACTTGTATCGACAGAAATGCCGGTGGGCCATACTCAGCAATAAAACACCGGTTCTCCAATAAATGCTTTGACTAATTTAGCCAAGAAGGCGTTATAGGGTCAAACTTATTTCTTGGGTTCTGATTATACAATTTATTCTTGTTTCAGCACAAATACAGGAACCCTTCCAATACATTAAGAATGCCCCCATGCCGGATCCAGATAAATTCCTATCTCCTCCAACACTTTCATAACCCCTTCCATTCTCGGGCTCCTAATAGCTCTTGTTTGTGAGCTAGATGCTCCATCATTTCTCCTGCCCCTACCTCGGGTGTTCATACTCCCACAATCTCACAAATGTCTAGACCTGCTATAATTCCACTAAGGAATTAAAGACCTAAGCCACTGCTCAAACTTAGCAAATCTACTTAGTAGGTCACAACCACAACAATATCACAATCAAGCAACCATCCTACAAATATTACGAGCACTCAACAATCAGGGTTTAAGTTCTCACCTCAAGTCCAGCCGTACCTATAGCTTAGCAGAATTACACAATTTACTCAAGCTTTCGCCTGCTATCGCGTCCACTGACATGAATATGCATGTAAAGTTCGCTGCAGCTTTTTTTTTTTTTTGCAATTGGATTCGGTAGACACCTAGATTCAGCCCCGTCCATGAACAAGCTAGGTCACTCTATCCGCCTCCTCACCTAGAAGCCTGCCAGGAGCCGCTCCTTGATCGGGTCTATGCCCCGGCGACCACTCCCCGCCCTCATCAGTCTTGGAGCGAACAGTTGTCCTAAGTTTACTCACGTTCAGGGAGAGCCCCATTCCACATGTCCCATACCATGCTTCATTACGGTTTATAGGCATCCCGTCAAACCCGTCCCATACCGGGCTGACGGTACCAAGTCCAATAGAACATGAGTGCACGTGTATGCCTTTTCTCAAGTCAAATCCTTGTTTTCAAATCAATTTCGTTTCTAAATCATTTTACTTTTGAATGTGAAAATTCATGCAATGCATGATGGTCAAGTAGAGCGCGACAGCGGACTAAGCATTCAATCACAAACAGCAATAACCAACAACCAACTTCTAACAATCAGCAACCAGCATTCAAAGTCATGTTCAAGGGTCTCACCTTAGGTCCAGACGCATCTGCAGTTTAGTCTAAACACACCATAGTTTAAGGCTACTCTAGGTAACCAACTCAACTAAGCAGACACATTCGCCAATCAATTCATGCACTCTATCCTTCCTGACCTTGGGTTTAGGGTTTGTCTATCTATCTACCCCAAAATCATCAGCCTTATCACTCCAAATCCTCGAACGGTCTTGTATCGAGCTGACCTTGCTCTGATACCACTCAATTGGAGATGTCACGCCCCGGACCAGTCGGACGCGCAACATCCCTTCACCTGCTAATTCGCTCATCGCTTGGCCAATACTGGCGACGGCCCAAGACTCGTCGCGCCCAAACGACGGCTAACAAATGCAACAGCGGAAAGCATACAAACCCCTGACAAACACACATGTGTGGGATAGAGAGATAGAGAAAACTTAATTTACATAACTTAACATATAACAGTGAATGTTCTGTACCACCTGGAGAGGAGGCTAACATCTGAACCTCAAGAACAACTTAAGTTGGCCAAGATCAAAAGTCACTAAGCCTCGTCCATGCATCCTTGAGGAACTGCTTATCCTTAGACAAAGAAAACTCCTCTGGATCAGACTCCTCGGATATCGGGAATAATCAAATCTATAGTCGAGGTTCTGAAATGGCGATCAGCCTCAAAATGTGAGTCGAAACTCAGTAAACACAGGCCTAAACTTAATTTAGAAAGCAGTATGCACTTCTTGCCAGAATGTACATCATCACATGCATATTGTGACCCAAATCATACAGATGCCAATGCAGATGCTCAATGATTCACTTGGGGTCCCCGGTGGCTCTCTGGGCACTGCCGGTCCCTTCAGCATTTCACAAAGTGCAGAATAGTCAATTCATCGTGCACATATCGTAGACTCAAGTCAGACAAATGCAGTATGCTCAATGTTTTCCGGTGGCTCTCTGGGCACTGCCGGACTTCTTGTTTCGGGTTGCCGGTGGCTCTCTGGGCACTGCCGGACTCAACCCAACCGGTGGCTCTTATCGGCACTGCCGGTCCCCGGCCACGTCGTAGACGTCTCAGGCCTGTGCCTCAACCCGTGTCAATTCACATCGAAGTTGGCACCCTTGTCTCTCCAGCTACCTCGTGCCGAGCACGTTCAGGCGCAAGTGCAACGACCGTGGCTCAATTAGCTCTGCGATCGGCACCTCCTTATCACCCCGCATTCCCGGTGGCCCCCTAGACACTGCCGGGCCGTCCCGCACGGTTCTACGCACTCCGCCAAACGCACATGTCTCATGCCAATATGCAAATCAATGATGAGCATCATAAAATTCTCAAGTGGCTCACCCCATAAACACTCATGCAAGCCAGTTTTGCCACATGCATTTCCCAAAATTATTCATATTGGCACACCATTCATCTCAAAATAAATCGAATGAAATAACCAAGCAATTCGTGTTGCAAAAACTTTCATTTTAGGACCCGGTTTCCATTCTAAGTCATTTAGGTTCAAAGGCAAGTAATCTAACACACGTGGTAATTTCTAGAGTCCACAAAAATTATCAATTGACCCCTAAGGTCAGCAATAAATAATCGACATTTGACGTCCAAGAAATTTAATATTTTTCATCATAAAATTTTCCCTACTAGTCCCTAGCATACCCGACATTCTAAGTCAAGTTTAGAAATGTGCTCACCTAAAATCGAGTTTGAGCTCGGCCAAGCGGGGATGAGCTCGGGCGGCTGGTCACTGTTCCGGCGGTACTATTCCGGCGACACTATTCCGGCAGTACTATTCCGGCGGCACTATTCCGGCGACACTATTCCGGCAGTACTATTCCGGCGATACTATTCCGACGACACTATTCCGACGAACGGCGGTGAGTTCCAGAGGCAACGAAAAACAAACCCCGGTCGGCTAGACGACTCCAAAATGTCAAAAACAACGGCTACGAGGCTAGGTCGGGCGGAATAAGGCGAAACAGGGGAGAGAGAGGGAGTGGGTCTCGCGGCGAAGAGCGACGGGGAGCGACGACGGCTTGGATGGCGGGACTCGGCGAGTTGATCGGCGGAGGCTAGAGGAGCGGCGACGGTCGAGCTCAGCTGGACGCGGCAAAGGGAGCTAGACGGGTGATGGTCGGCCGAAGAAGAAGCAATAAAAATCCCACAGCAGAAGGCTTGACTGGAGAAGAAGAAAAGAAGAACAAGAAGAAAAGAAGAAGATAAGAAGAATGATGGGGATGGGAAGTTATCCACGGCAAAAGAAGGAAAAGAAAGGGAAGGAAGGGAAGGGAAAGGAAGAGAGAAAGGGTGAAAGGGATGGGTAGGAAAAAAAATAAATGAGGTGGGGCCCACACATTTTGGCTTCTTGCAACTCAATTGGGGATGTCACAATTTTTATTTCTTTCTTTTTCTTTGGCTGATAACTCTTGCACCCCACTTCCATATAAAAACAAATCAGGAAACCTTGATTTCTTATCAAACCCCAAACGGAAAATTCTATATTTCCACGAGCGTTCATGTGTTCAATTTATTTTCACAATTTAGATTTTCGCTTCGAGCTCAAATTCGAGACATATTTTAATAGTTATCATGGCTCATAGTCTAATTCCATTTCATCTCATTTCCGGCATCATTTTCCAATATAAAGATTATGTTCTAGTGTGAAATTGGAAGGGGTGAGGCATATTCGTTTCTCCAGCTGTTGTTTACTTTGGTGCCATGTGACAGTAGACTTGAAGAGTGGAACGCTACGAATTTTCCATTGAATGGATTCCTTTTCGGCTGGCAGCGAATGAGGAGGAAAGGTCAATTCAACATTTGCAAGGAAAAACACGCACTTATATTTCCATGTAGACAGGCCTTCCAATGAATGAACCGGTCTTATTTGAACCTTGGACTACGACCTTCGTATGAATTAGAGCTGGAAACTTCCTTCCAAATTTTTCCAATGCTTAGAGCTGGAAAGAAAGTATAAGTAGTCGGGAATCCACAAATGAAGCAATAGACAAAAGAAACCACGACGCACAGAATATGGAGGGCCAGACAGGCTGCTTGGTTCTTGCACTGTTATGTTTCCTTCGCCTGACTTCCTCTAGTATTGAAACCTCTAGTGTCCCCGAAGAGAACCCGGCAAAGGAAATGATTCGAGTCGGGCTAGTTTTCAGCATGAACTCATCCATGGGGAAGATGGTGGAGAGATATATATCCATGGCGCTCTCCGATTTCTACGGCACGCACCCCGACTACTGTACCCGATTGTCGCTTCTCGTCAGAGATCCAAAGGAAGATGTCGTCGATGCGGCATCAGCAGGTAAATACTCGCACTTACTCTGCTAATGTGGGACCTATGGGACTCACGCTCATGAATTAGATTATCCAAAATTGCTTTTTCCTTCTCTGATCATCGATGTTAATACACAAATGACAAAGTGATTCTAGTGTGAGTTTGCAATGTAGAATAGACTAAAAAGTTGTCTTGGAAGGATCAATCCACATAGTTTAATGAATGTAAATAGTTTCTGATAGGGCATGTAATAATTATATAGTATTAATATTATGATCCACCGTAGGTGGAGATTTTAGTATTAGGATTAGGATTAGTATTATTATTGGGATTAGGCAGCTAATATCTGTAATATCTATAGTAATTATGTGTTAGCATGAAATAGTTTTCTGCATATGGCAAATTTATCATCATTTGACTTTTTCAAACAGAAAACGCACTTGACTTCTAGGTCTAGTCTATCGTCCGTGACATATTCCTGGACTTTAATACATTGCTTCGACTTTTCAAACGTAAGACCGACTCAAAACGGTCAAAGTCAGTTGTTTCCTCTCAAAACAGACAAGAGAAGATTTTTGTGCACATGACCGGCATATCACCACCCACTTTTCTAACACCAAAAACTCCGATCCAATTTAAAAAATCATTCTGAAATTCCACACTAATAAATTAGATATGGTCAACTTTTGAAATCTGCATTTTTTTCGTTTTCCAATTTTGTGAATATGCATTGCTTGGGGGGTGTAAAAGCCCAAATATGAGCCCTCAACATGTTCTGCTAGACCAAATCTCATTTAAAGTTAATGAGTCACCGGCCAATGTTAATCGTTCCAATTTATAATACAATCATGCTAGTATCTTAAAAGAGAGAATTCCCAAAAAATTCTTGATTTGAAAAAGAGGTCGAGGGCTCGTGACCCTTGTCCAGCCACAACAAGGGCCGTAGGTCCTTGGCTAGTGGCTGGTAGGAGGCTATTGGCCCAAACCTCAAAAAAGAAAGACAAAAAATTTTATTAAGAAATAAAAATTATTAAATTTTTTTGAAAAATATTAGAATATTATTACAAATTTGCCTGGATTAAGTTGGCACAAATGCAAAAAGGTTTAGGACTCAATTGGCAAAAATGAAGTGGTGAGAGCGACTAAGACTACACCCCAACCCTGCACATAGCAACTTGACCTCCTTTTCAGATTAAGGGTTATTTTTTGACAATATTTCGATTCTCTTACCTTGAAATTTCATAATTCAAACTTGAGAAATAGAGCAAACCCAAAGGCCAACACTGCAAGTGCGAATGAGGCCAAACAAAATGCCAAACTTGAAAAAGTTACATTTGGGAATATCTTTCCTTTTAGTTATTATTATTATATAGATGTCTTAATTTTTAAAATATATAATTTTTGACAAATGGTGAAAGCCAAAATTGGGTCTATCAGTTTCCAGACCTATCAAAATGGATTGTAGACTCACCTCTTAAACCATATTTGATAGGCTGAGTCATTATATGGAGTAAATATGTTCATTAAATTGGTTATAAATGAGTTTGGAATATCAAGTCCAAAAGCATATGAGTGTTAAATGGGTTCGCTTTCCTCAAACATAACCCATCTTTGTGACCCTCTCTTCACCCTTTAAGAGAAAATAATGGACTCATTAGACTGTTCCAAGTTCAGAGATGTCTTAGCAGACCACAAGTTGAGCCTAACTTCACATTTATTGAAAATATCAAGACAACTTTTTTTCCATTAATTTTTATTTTTATTTTTATTAATCTTGTTAATTTCTTCTATTAGTTATTAGAGTATATCTTTCCTTAGTTGGAGATGGCAATGTCATTTTTACGCAATTTTTAATCTTAATTCTTCATGGAAATCCATGGTTAGCATAAATCATCTTGTTTAATATCTTACATTCTATTTCACTAAAATTTCAACTTCTCCATGTTACTTGTTATCGTAATTTAATAAATTCACTATAAATACTAACTTTCTCTTATCCTTCATTGTGAATCAACCCTAAAATTGAAAATTCTATGCAACGTTGAAAGCCCATTATTTAGCATCTTATAGTTGAAATAACAATTTTACCAAATAAAATATATCCAAGAAGAGCTTAATGTGGGTTAACTAGGTGGATATAAATTTTCATATGTTGTATTGCATATTGAAGTATTTTAATAAATGGATTGCGTCAGGTATGAATTAGGTATGGTCAATAAATTTGTATTGCATATAAATGGGTCAAAGCAGATCAAATGACACAATTTCTGATGCAAATTTTTGAAATTCAAGGATGACATAACTTTTGATGTAAACTTTGCGAAGTACCAAGAGACGCAACTTTTGGTACCAAAGGACATGACTTTGGTGCAAAGTTTGCAAAGTTTGCCCCAAAGTTGTGTGAATTGGTACTTAGGAAAGTATGCATGGTATGTGGGAATGTTTGCACTAAAAGTTGTGTAAATTGATGCTTGAGAAAGTTTTGGTGCAAACTTTAAAATGTACCAATTTACACAATGGATCAATTTGAATCAGACTATTTTCAGTCAGACCCACCCATTTGATAGACCTACTAGTTACCAATTTATGCTTTTGAAAAAGGAATAATAGCAAGAAAACATGAACATTGGCTTAATGTATAATGTTGTCTCTGAATTTTTAATTTCTGCAATATGATCCATAAACTTTGGCCCACCTTACAATGTTATCCTAAGACTTTTAATTTATTTAATGTAATCCCAGAGTTATTAGTAAGTATTATCCTTACCCTATATAAAAATGTTCAAAGTTCAAGTATCACATTAAACGTTGGACTAAAGTTTTAGGGACCATATTATATATTGAACTAGAGTTCAATGATTATATTAAATAAGTTAAAAGTTTGGGATGACATTGTATATTGAACCAAAGTTTAGAATTCATTTAGATTATTTTTCCTTTGAAAATTACGTGAAACTTCGGGCTTGCGAGCCCTCATCAACCAGCGCCAGTGGCGCCGAGAGAGAGCAAGTCCATGCAATCCAACTTCTTTGGTAGATCATTTGTTTCATCAAATACATTTTGTTTGCAGTTGTAGACTTGATGGAGAATGAAGAAGTCCATGCAATCCTGGGCCCACAATGGTCATCACAAGCCAAATTTGTAATCGACTTGGGAGTAAAAGCTCAAGTCCCAATCATATCCTTCTCAGCTACAAGTCCAGCCCTTTCTCCCACGCGAAGCCATTATTTCGTTCGAACAGCCTACGCTGACAGTTCACAAGTTGGTGCCTTGGCGGCTCTCGTTCAAGCTTATGGTTGGAGGGAAATAACCCTTGTTTATGAAGACACTGATTATGGCAACGGCTTGGTTCCATACCTTGTCGACGCGTTCCAAGAGGTCAGTGCTCGGATCTCTTATAGAAGCGTTATTCCTCCAAATGCGGAGGATGTCGACATCGTAAAAGAGCTCAATAAGTTACTGACAATGCAGACAAGAGTGTTTCTTGTTCACATGACCGCTGCGATCGGGTCTAGGTTCTTTGTCCTTGCGAGTAATGCAGGAGTGATGAGCGAGGAGTTTGCGTGGATTGTCACCGATGGTTTGTCGTCTTCACTACACCCCGTCGGCTCTAATGCTTTGAACTCGATGCGAGGTGTATTAGGCGTAAGGCCACATCTACCACCATCGGAGTCTCGTAGACATTTCAAAGAGAGAAGGATGAAACTTTACGCCGAGGTAAATTCACACGATCTCAGTCTCTTCGGCTTATGGGCATACGACACAGTCACAGCATTAGCCTTAGCAGGAGAAAGAGCATGGGATCCTGCAAAGTCTAGATACATAAAGCCGAATAACAGCAGAAACAATCTCAACTTTTCGTCTATCGGGATATCGGAGATGGGCCCGAAATTGCTCGACAACATTCTAAGCATCCACTTTCAAGGCCTTAGCGGAGAATTTAACTTGTCTGACGGTGAACTTCATCCCACTGCATTCGAAATCTTTAACGTTGTAGGAAAGACAGAGAAAATCATCGGATATTGGACTTCAGCAAGAGGACTTTCCCCCGAATTGAACTCATCAACAAAGGTAGATTATACAGCTTCAGCCGACGATTTGAAAGCCCCTATTTGGCCAGGAGATACACCAAAGCCACCGAAAGGTTGGGTGATGCCGATATTAGGAAAGAAACTAAAGATCGGGGTTCCAAAGAAAGACGGCTTTAGTGAGTTCTTCAAAATCGAATGGGATCCGCATACGGGCGTGCCATGCTACTCAGGATTCGTCAACGACTTGTTTCGTGCGGTAGTGCAAGAATTGCCTTTTGCTCTTCCTTACCGGTATGTTCCTTTTGTGAATGAGAGCAGGCAAAGTGCAGGAACTTATGATGATATGCTGTACAAAATTAAACTTCAGGTTAGTCGATGCTTCATCTTCAAACTTTAACCTGCTATTCCTTGATAAATAGACTGGATGAGAAAAAGGAATAAATAAATGCCCTCATCATTGAGTGCATTATTTCAGAATCTTGGTTGAACATTTGTTCTGCATACGTTAAAATTTCCTTGCTGAAGTAGTTCACACAACATAAATATGCACATTGTCATTGATATACATGGCTTGTGTTTAACCATGTATGTTGAACTCAATGAGGACATGATGATGCAGGAATTCGAAGCTGTTATAGGAGACACAACTATCGTCGCGAATCGCTCGTCCTACGTTGATTTCACACTTCCCTACTCAGAATCCGGTGTAGCAATGGTAGTCGCCATTACAGATGACGAGCGGAGGAACATGTGGATCTTCTTAAAACCATTGAGTTGGGACCTCTGGCTAACGACCGGTTTGGCCTTCATTTCTACTGGGTTCGTCGTGTGGCTACTCGAACATCGTAGGAATGATGAATTTAAGGGTCGTCGTAGGGAACAAATCGGTTTCCTACTCTGGTTTTCCTTCTCCACGCTGGTGTTTGCTCACAGTAAGTCCTTCCAGAACTATCGCGCCTTGTTTGTTACCAAGATTTTCTTGCCGGTCTCCTCAACGTTAACGGGCTTTCGTATTTCACTCTGCTTTTTTTTTTTGTTTTTAGCTCTGTCTTTCCTTGGCATTTCACTACGATATTTATCAATGTAGGAGGGAGGGTTGCAAACAACTTGACAAGGCTTGTGCTTATCGTATGGGTATTTGTGGTGCTTATCCTGACTCAGAGCTATACTGCAAGTTTAGCTTCGTTCTTAACCGTGCAACGCTTAACGCCGAAGTTTGTGGACGTGCAAGACTTGATAAGGGATCGCCTTTTCGTCGGGTATCAGAAAGGATCTTTCGTCAGAGGACTTCTCGTGAGACAGCTCAAATTCGACGAGTCCAGACTGATTCCTTATAGCTCGCCGGAGGAATACCACGAGGCGCTATCGAAGGGAAGTGGAAACGGAGGAGTGGCGGCAATATTTGATGAGTTGCCATTCGTAAAAATCTTCCTTGCCAGATACTGCAACAAGTACAAAATGGTCGGACCAACCTATAAGACAGACGGGTTTGGCTTTGTAAGTCTCTTTCTCGCTTGCTCGTTCATGGAAGTGCAACTTGCATGAGAATATAAGCATTTTATTCTTTTGTTAGTATCACAAAAAACTTCAGATTAGCACATCTGCGCACGGGCTCGATACACCTGATGCACATTTGACGCGTTCGTGCACGAAAACTCTTTCGTAGGATAAAAGCCACGAACTAACATAACTAGTTATTCTTCAGGCCTTTCCGTTGGGGTCCCCTTTGGTCTCCCACATTTCAAGGGCAATCTTGAATGTCACTCAAGATAAAGAGAAAATGCATGCGATCGAAGGAAAATACTTCCGCGGCCAAAGCTCGTGCCAAGATCAGGATGCTGCGACCGTGTCGGACAATCTTAGCCTGAGCGTGTACAGCTTTGGAGGGCTCTTCATCATCACTGGTGTCGTCTCGGCGTCCTCGGTGTTGGTATATGTGGCTTCGTTCTTCTATTCTCATTGGCCTCGTTCGAGCGCGATTCGCCCTGGGGATCGCTCCCTTCGGTCCAACCTTTCGGAAACTGCGAACAGCTTCTTTCGGGAGCACGGGTTATTTGGTTCCCTGGGGAGAAATAAATCGGAGGTTGCTCCGCTCTCGCGTTGTCAAAGTAGGGAAGGTTCTCCTAATACTGATGTTGAACTCACGGCGAGGAGACCACACGAAGCACAGGGGCCAGAACTCATTATGCACGTTTGAATAATGACGATCGTGTTTTAAGATAGGCTCATCAAGCATGAGAACGATCATCCCATCTAGCCTAAGTATATGAACGTTTTATTTTTCTTTTATTTGATAATGTCACATGTGTGTATATATGCATGACTTAGTATGATTGACTTAAAAGAAAGGAAAAATTCAAAAAAAAAAAAAAACCAAAGTGGCTTTATTTTCTTAAATGGCGATGGCTGAGCTCTCCTCCGATTTGGCGAGGGATCCCCTCACTAGCGGCCACGAGGTCGGCCCTCGCCTGTGTCCAACAAGGCCACCCAACCCACGGCCACTGGGATGGGAAGAGAAAACAAGGCAATAGGAAAGAAAAAAGGTTAAAAAGGAAATAAATCAGAAAATGCAAAAAGATTAAAAAAAACCCATGGTTAATCTCTTATTTGAAATAAAGATAGTACTTTCGGCTCTTATTTGAAACAAATGCCACATTAGATCCCCTTTTTGAGAAAATAAGGGCACTTGGAGTCTTTTTTGAAATTTTTCCTAAAATAAAGGAACGGTCTCAAATTTTAACTTTGCCATTGAGGTTTCATTTATTTTGCAAAAAATGTGACATTTTTGGAAAATATTTTCTGGAAAGTTAAAAATAACATTGTTTTCTAATGTTTGGCTAAAATGTGAAAAAAAGCAAAAAATATTTTTTGTTGTTTGGTATGAAAAATCATGCTTGATTTTTCTATTTCTCCTTCTCATTTTTTTATTTAAAAAAATTGATTTTTTAATTATTTATCTTTATCATTTTATCTTTTTTATTTTTTTTTTCGCTTCTGGTTTTGGCCGGTTGCCGCTTCATGCTGATATGGCTAGCAACGACACCTGGAGGGGGGTTGAATAAGTGCTTCTGAATATTTTGAATTATAAGCGCCAACAAACACAGAAACCGAATATTGAAATGTAACAGATCAAGTATGCACGAAATAAGAGAGTTCAGAAGAAGAAATGTACACACAGATTTATAGTGGTTCGGCTATAGTAAGCCTACGTCCATTCTCCCACGATGACAGCCGATTGGCTAAATTTCACTATGATAATCACAAGGTTACAATTAACTTCTCTCAACTGACTCGCAAGAATATTTCCACGAGAAGTTAGAATAATTTTCTCAACAGTTTTTGCTCGTCTTTTTTCTATATGTTTTATTCTTGAACGAATACCAGCACTCTCCTTTTATACCCATTTCACCTTGAACTAGCCGTTGTCAAGGTGTTCCACGGGATCACTCGTCAATCTTCAATCAACCTTGATTGAACGAGATAAACTTGGAAAGATGCTAGATAGCCGTTGAAGAAGAGTTCAGGTTGCTTCAGATTCAGTCGCCCATACAACTAAATCTTCAGTTTCCATATTTGAGAGATGTTGAGTCCTCTGAGGAAGGAAAGCAAAGATAATATCCAACAAGGATTTTGTCCTAATAAAGATGGACAATCATCCTGTAAATCGATTCCTTTCGCTTCCCGTAATTTCCGGAATCAATCGGACTCTTGTCAATCGTAGGTCTTCTTAGTCCAGTTGCAAAATCTGAATCCATTTAGAAACAGCTTTCAAACTTTGTGAAGTCTCTGAATCTGATTCGGCTTTACTCTGTGAATCTGAGCTCTTACGAATCTTACTATCGACGTCTCACATGAGTCTTCTTGAGGTCTTCCAAGGCAATGCTGTCCTCCATCTGAATCCATTTGAGGCAGTCAAACACTTCATCTGAATTACTCAGACGCAGACTCCTCCTTCTGATTCCTTTAGAGGCACAAGCATAGTTCCTCCTTCTGACCATTCAGAAGCACTATGGTGACGACTCTTCCTTGAGTCTGAACGCCAGTTGTGGGATATTCAACGCTCTTTTCACATCGTGATTTTCTGCAAGGAAGATATACTTCCATTAACTAGACTTCTTAAAACGAGTTTTGTCAGAATCAAAATTCTTGGCGGGATAGTTTCCTCAACAATCTCCCCCTTTTTGATGATGACAAAACTCCTTCGGTTTAAGCAATGATAAAGTAAAATAATTTAGATTAAGCACGAAAGATTCTTTATAATGAAATGATTAATTTATAAGAATCTTTTAATAATAAAGGTGGATAAAAAAACTTTCGAGTAGTGCAACAGGGTGACCGATATCATGCTTCTGAAAAGTTATCACCATATTCTGCTTCTGAAAAAGATATCACCGTATCATACTGCGGTTGCACATTGTTATAGGTTTAGGCACCTACAAACAGTTCATACCACCTGCAAACAGTTCATGTCTTCTCCCTAGATTGTTATATGTTTAGCCACCTGAAAACACATGCCTTCTCCCCCTTTTTGTCATCAACAAAAAGAGATACAGATAATAAATAATGAATAAACATAATAAAAGATTAAGAGTCCAGATCGTCTATTTTGGCGCAAAGCAAACTACAAGTCTTCTTGACCAAGTCCTTCAAAGCAGCTAGTTTAGCTTCGACCTTTGCCTCGAATGCCTGCATCTGCTCTCTATTTTCCTGTCTGAGTTGAGCTTCATCCCTAACTTCTGTGCGCAGATTCTGAATATCCTGCTGAATTTGAAGTAAGACATTGTTAGATTTTGTATGAGTAAAGGCAGGTTCTTAAGCATCATTTGCACTTTCTGGTTGAGCTTCAGATGGCTATGGCTGTTCATCAGCTGTTGGATTGGAAGATTGTTTCTCAACTGGTGGTTCTGAAGCCTGTTCATCAACTGGCTGTTCTTCAGTTGTTTCTTTTGAAGGCTGTTCTTCAGCTAAAGGTTCAGAAGACTGGTTTTCAGCTATTGGTTCTGAAGGTTGAGATGATGACGTCGCCTTAATTTTTTTTGGCTCTAAGTCTCTGAAGAGCCTGGAGAAAACACTCTTGACAGGAACTTCTTCCTGAAGAATAATTGGTAAGCCCTCTTCTGGTCTTGTAGCTTCTATCTGTCGTGCAAAGAGTGCTTCTTCATCTTCCTCAGGCACTCCTTCAGTTGTTTCCAGAATCTCCCCCTGAGGTTGTGCAAGAGTTGCTTCTGAACGAGGTTCCTCCTGTTCAACCTCCATTTGAGCTTGTTCCTCAGTAGCTGAAGGTTCCTCTACTGCAAGTTCTTCTGCTTCTCCTTCTGTAATTTTGTTTTCACCTTAGTAGACCCTGATTCCTTCTGAATGGTCAACTTCTTTGTCAGTTTTGGTGAGGCAGAGGGTATTTTCTCATTGTCAGATTCAGAACTGCTTGAAGAAGAGATGCTCTGAATCTTCGTTTCCTTCACCTTTGTCGCCATAACCTTCATTCTTTTGGTTGATCTCTCATCTTGCTCAAATTCCACTAGTACTTTTCGTGACTTGTTGTACCACATGCCATCTTTCAACCTGAAACCCATCTTTGAAGCATTTCAGCTCCACCTATTTTGACTGGAACCTTTTTCTCTGTAAGAGGTTTAGGCGGGATTTGATTGTGGTATCTAAAGATGTCATGGATGAGAGCTGCATATGGCAGTTGACCTTTAGTCTTTTGCACAGTTCTATACATATGCAGAATGACTACATGTGCAAGACTAAACTTGTATCCTATCAATAGTGCCCGCATCAACTTAGCCTCGAATCTTGAGGTGTCAGTCTTTGATGATGCTTTGGGTCGAAGAGACTCGATCACAATCTTGTGCATCATGATGTGCTTCAGGGGAAAATCATCATAGGCAATATGTGCCTTGAAATCTCTGGAGAAATTTTCTTTCCCTGTCAGATATGTAAAAGCCTCATTCGGCTGGACATTGATAGGAGTAAACTCTTTGAATTTAACCCCCATTAAATGAGCCAATTCATCATCCCTCAGATAGCAGAGTTTATCACCTATCTTGAAATACAGAGAATTTTTATTAAAGAAGGATAGAGTGGAGTAAAAAAAGGCAACCAAATCAGGATAAATGGGAGCCTTCCTCTCCATAAAATAGTCCAGTTTGCATTTTTTCAGATGCATCTTCAGAGGGATTCCGACAGACTCCAAATAATCAAGGTCGAAAACCCTGTGAGGCATAATACCTCTCTCTTTAAGAGTCTCAAATCTGTCCTTGTGATCCGAATTCAAAAAGAATTGATCAGTATATCCTTCTCTCCTGACCAAAACAGATTTGAACTTCCTAAAGTTTTTGTACAGATAATCATCATCATCTTTTGACTCTTCTCCCTTTCCTTTCTCAACCGATTCCTTAGGCATATTCCCTTTAGCAGATGATCTTTTCGAGATTGATTTTTCAGGGATCACTTCCTTTCTTCCCTTTTTCATCGCCATGTGCAAAGTATCATCATCACCCGAAATGACAGTTCTCAATGGCTTATTCAGACATTCTAAATATTCTTCCTCACTAGAAAAACGGTAAGTATTCAGAAACTTACTGACATTGGTGTACGCACTATCTCTTGCTTTCAGATTGTCATAGAGATGCTTGACATGATGAGTCGTCTCGACTTTCTCGTCGAAATACTCTCTCGTCTTCATTGTTGGAGATGATTCTGAAATTCGTGGTCGCTTTCCGATTCTCCGTGAACCTTCTGCCTGTTCAGATTTTGGACCAGATGTCTTCTTCGCCGTCGAGGATGATTTCGGAGCCATTTAGAAAGAGGAATGTGAGGAAGAAAAGATGAGGTCTTTTTGAGAGCGAAAGAACTTGTGAAAAACTCGGAAAGGTATAGAGTTTTTCAAAAAAAGAGAATTCAATATTTAAAAGGCAACACAGAACAACGGTGTTTTTGGCAACAGAATCAGGAATATTGCAAAAATATTTTGAACAAATATATTATATCAATCAAGATAGCATAAATAGAATGAAATTAGAGAACGTACCATTTTGTCTTAGGTTCTGTCAATCAAATAAAATTACTTGAAATTTTGAATAATTTGAAACCTTGCTTCCGAAGTTTCATATCATTTGCTTTTGAATCTGAAACTTTGAGCTGACCTTTAAAGTTGAGTCTGAAGACCTAGTCTCTAAGATAATTTAGTCTTGATAGTTTCCTGTTTCTTTTAGATCTTAAAAAGGGTTAGTGATTGATAATTTATCACGAATAAAATTAAAACTTAGCTTATCAAGGGGCTTGGTAAAAATGTCTGCAAGTTGATTCTTTGTGTCCACATGATGAATCTAAACCTCTTGGTTCTGAACATGATCTCATATGAAGTGATGTTTTATCTCAATGTGCTTCGCTCTCGAGTGGAGTATTGGATTCTTGGTGAGATTGATTGCGCTTGTGTTGTCGCAAAGAATTTCAACATTTGAAGCTTCAATTCCATAATCCCTTAGTTGCTGCTTCAACCATAGAATCTGAGCACAACAGCTTCCGAGAGATACATATTCTACTTCTGCTGTTGATAGAGCCACGGTGCTTTGCTTCTTAGAAAACCATGAGATTAGCATATCTCCCATTAATTGACACGTTCCAGAAGTGCTTTTTCTATCAATTTTGCAACCCGCTAAATCTGCATCTGAATATCCTTTTAGCACAAAAGTTGATTCTTTTGAGTACCATAGTTCCAATGTATTTGATGATTCTTTTCAGAGCCGAGAGATGCGATTCCCTGGGACTGGATTGAAATCTTGCGTATAAACATACACTGTACAAAATATCAAGCCTTGATGCCGTAAGATATAGAAGCGAGCCAATCATGCTGCGATATAGCTTCTGATCCACTTCCTTTCCATCTTCATCCTTGTCCAATTTTGATGAATGGGCCATGGGAGTTTCCATCTTTTTGCTATTCTGCAAACCAAACTTCTTTACAATTTCAAGAGCATATTTCTCTTGATGGATAAAAATCCCTTTATCAGATTGATGAATCTGAAGTCCGAGAAAGAACTTTAATTCTCCCATCATGCTCATTTCGAATTCATCCTGCATAGCTTTGGAGAAATTCTTACACAGAGACTCGTTAGATGAACCAAATATTATGTCATCAACATAAATTTGAACGATCAAAAAGTCTTTACCCTGCTTCTGAATAAACAGAGTAGTATCTACTGTGCCTTTTGTGAACTTTTTTTGAGAAAGAAAGTTACTTAACCTTTCATACCAGGCGCGAGGAGCTTGTTTTAAACCATATAGAGCTTTGTTCAGTAGATAAACTAGATCCTTTCCTCTTGGTTCTTCGAACCCTGGTGGTTGTTCAACGTAAACTTCTTCCTTGATGTAGCCATTTAAGAAGGCACTCTTTACGTCCATCTGAAACAACTTAAAATCGTTGTGACAGGCATACGCGAGAAGTAGCCTGATGGCTTCTAATCTGGTAACTGGTGCATATGTTTCATCATAATCTATCCCTTCTTCTTGGGAGTACCCTTTTGCAACCAGTCTTGCCTTGTTTCTGATTACTTTTCCCTTATCGTCCAGTTTGTTTCTGAAAACCCATTTTGTGCCGATGACAGGTCTGTCTTTGGGTCTTGGCACTAATTTCCAGACGTTATTGATCTTAAATTGCTGGAGCTCCTCTTGCATTGCACTTATCCAGCTTTCATCGATTAGAGCTTCTTTAACACTTTTTGGCTCCAATTCAAATACTAGTGCGAAGTTCCCTGATTGTTCTCTTATCTTCGATCTGGTTCTTATACCTTCATCCAAGTTTCCTAAAATGAGATCCTTTGGATGACTGGACTTGTGCTTCCAGTTTGTGTTGAATCTTTCATCTTCTTGCGAAGTGGTACAGTCGTTCTGCCTTTTTCCTTGATCTGAAGAAGTGGTTGCTTCGGGTTCATGAATATGAATATCTCCTGAACCACTATCTTCTTCTGGGTTGAGATATATAGTTGGTGTTTGAATAGCTTCTTCATTGTCTTCTTCCTTCTGACTGCATTATGCGAATTTGACATTCATTGATTCTTCTACCAATCGAGAGGATTTGTTGTAGACTTGAAAGGCTTTGCTAGTTGTTGAGTATCCTAGGAAGATTCCTTCATCTGACTTACCATCAAACTTGCCAACACGATCATTAGCGTTTTTCAATATAAAGCATTTACTGCCAAATATATGGAAGTATGAAAGATTAGGTTTTCTTTCCTTAAAAATTTCGTAAGGAGTCTTTTCAAGGATGGGTCTTAAGGAAACTCGATTCAAAATGTAACAAGCTGTTGAAACTGCTTCTGCCCAAAAATGAGATGCAATTTTACTTTCAATAAGAAGAGTTTGTCCCATTTCTTGTAAAGAACGATTTTTCTTTTCAACAACCCCATTCTGTTGAGCTGTATAGGGAGTAGAAAAGGTATGTTTAATTCCAGTATCATTACAGAAACTAGAGAAATCCTGGTTTTCAAATTCTCCACCGTGATCGGTTTTAATGCAAGAAATCATAAAACCTTTTTCATTCTGAATCCTTTTTGAAATTTTGCAAATGCAGCAAATGTATCACTCTTGTGAACTAAGAAAATAACCCATGTGAATCTAGAGAAATCATCAACAATAACCATACAGTATTTCTTACCTCCAAGACTTAGAATCTTGTTTGGTCCAAAGAGGTCCATGTGAAGCAACTGTAATACACGATTAGTTGAAACATGATTTATGTACTTAAAAGTGCTTTTGACCTGTTTTCCTAGAGTGCATACAGTGCATAGATCTGGCTTTTCAAATTTTTTTTGAGGTAACCCTCGTACCAGGTTCTTGGATGATAATTTCGAAATATGCTTAATACTTATGTGGCCAAGCTTTTTGTGCCAGAGATTAGATTCATCTTTGACCGAGATGAGGCACTTAATTTCTTCAGATGCAATATCCAGAAGATAAATATTTCCATGCCGATATCCAGAAAAACTCTGTTTATTATCACTGCTAATACCTGTACATTTCATATCTTGGAAATAGATTTTATAACCAAAATCACATAGTTGACTTACCGATATCAAATTGTACTTCAAACCTTTAACGAGGAATACATCGTTAATAATGAGATTTCCAATCTTAACTGTTCCTTGACCTACTACCTTACCTTTATTCTTACCTCTAAATGATACGCTTCTGCCACTAATCAAGGATAATTTAGTAAAGTTTTCTGGATTACCAGTCATATGACTTGAGCATCCGCTGTCCAGAAACCATTTCTTATTTCCCCTTTGAGGTACCTGCAAGAAAAAATAATCTTACCTTTGTTTTGGTACCCTCATTTACTGGGGTCCATGAAAGTTAGTATATGCAGTTCTATTCACAGGTTTCCATACAAACATGCATTCATTATTGCTATGATTTCTACCACCACAGTTTGAGCAACTTCTAGAGTAATATTCTTCTGTTGATTGCTTGTTAGGATATTGTGAAGAGCGTGATCTTGTGAATCTGTGTGAATACTGTGAAGGATGTGAACTAGTATACCTTCTATGGAAGTTGTGCGGGTAATGAGTTTTGTAAACATTTTGAGTTTTACGCATGTTCTGAAAACGTCTACCAGGAATATGATATGATCTATGACGATTTTGCGAATGATATAGCTTTGTAATCTGTCTTTGTAAATGATTATGTGGATAATAAAACTTGTAAGGTTGATGTGATGATTTAGTAAATTCTTTGAAAAATGTTGTTGATATGCAGACTTGGTAGGATGATGTTTCAATCTATTTTCAGAATCTGAAAAAAAAATTCAGAACTATCTTGTTTTTTAAAACCAAGACCAGATTTATTACCATAAGGAATCTGGGAGGAAACGATATTTTCCAGATTTCTAGAACTATGAGAAAACTTCTTAGTTATGTTTTCAATTTTAGTTTTTAACAAATCGTTTTCCTTTAAAGTAAGATCGTGACTTTCCTTTAAAGAGTGAAATTCCTTTTGTAAAAATTCGATCTTGCTGTTTCAAAATTATGGTATCTTTTTCCAAAACTTCGGTTTTATCCTTTTGTAAGATGTCTTGCTATTTCAAAGATTGATTTTCCTTTTTTAAAAATGAAAACCTTTTGAGAACTTCTTTCTAGTTTTTGCACAGCTCTGTTATGTATTCAGAAACATTATCAGGTAGTTCAGAAAAGTTTACTTCTGTATCTGATTCTGAGTCTGAATCTGAATTTTCCATGAGACATATGTTTGCATAGTCTTTGTCGTTTTCCTCAGAATCACTTAGTGTTTCTGCTTTCAAAGCCTTCTTGTATTTTTCAAATTTGGCTTTGTCCTTCTTCAGCAGTGGACACTTGGGTTTTATATGTCCCACTTTCTTGCAATGAAAGCATACGATGTCTTTGCTTTCCTGTTTGTCATGACCAGATTGTTTTTGGTCGTTCCTTCTGAAAGTCTTCTTTCCCTTGAAGAATCTACCTTTCTTGACCATCTTTCTAAACTTTTTCACCATTAATGCAAGCTCCTCATCGTCTTTATCTTCATTATCTAAATCTGAAACTTCACCATCAAAGTTAGATGAAAGAGCAATTGACTTCTTACCTTTTGAAATCTCTGGTTTGTTATTGTTCCTCTCTGTCTCATATGATTGCAGAGTTCCAACTAACTCGTCGATGGATAATGGTCTTATAGTTTGACATTCCTGAATGGAAGGCTTGATGTAGTTCCATTCTTCGGTTAATCCTCGGAGGATTTTTAACCTGCATTGGTTTAGCAACAGGAGCACCTTATTGTGCCAGACCACTAGCCAGAATCTGAAACCTGTCAATCATCTCAGCTATTGTTTCGTCAGGTTTCATTTTAAAGGCTTCATAGTCACTCAGTAGTATACTGAGTTTAGTTTCTTTGACACAATTAGTGCCCTGATACGTGACATGTAGTCTGTCCGATATCACTTTTGCAGATTCTTCTTCTGCTACACGATTATATATTGGTGAGGATAGAGCATAGAAAAGTGAGTGAACAGCTTTAGAGTCGAGTCCTTGTCTTTTGATTCTTTTAGTATCTGTAAGAATCGCTGGGTTTCCTTTTGATCCCGTATTTGCAGAAATGATAGGGACCACTCCTCTGGTTACTACATCCCACATTTGATCATCTAGTGCTTTGATGAACCACTTCATCTTGTTGCACCAAACGTTGTAATCCTTTCTGTCGAAGTACGGTGGTTTGTTGTGGAATGATGAATCACCAGAACCTGAGAAGTTGTCTCTAGACATGATAGATCGTTAGCTCTGAAGTAGAACACTTCACAAAAGTGAGCAACCTGGCTCTGATACCAATTGATATGGCTAGCAACGACACCTAGAGGGGGTGAATAGGTGCTTCTAAATATTTTGAATTATAAGAGCCAACAAACACAGAAACCGAATATTAAAATGTAACAGATCAAGTATGCACGAAATAAGAGAGTTCAGAAGAAGAAATGTGCACACAGATTTATAGTGGTTCGGCTATAGTAAGCCTACGTCCACTCTCCCACGATGACAGCCGATTAGCTGAATTTCATTATGATAATCACAAGGTTACAATTAACTTCTCTCAACTGACTCACAAGAGTATTTCCACGAGAAGTTAGAATAATTCTCTCAACAATTTTTGCTTGTCTTTTTTCTATATGTTTTATTCTTGAACGAATACCAGCACTCTCCTTTTATACCCCTTTTCACCTCGAACTAGCCGTTGTCAAGGTGTTCCACGGGATCACTCGTCAATCTTCAATCAACCTTGATTGAACGAGATAAACTTGGAAAGATGCTAGATAGCCGTTGAAGAAGAGTTCTGGTTGCTTCAGATTCAGTCTGTGACGTCCAAATTTTTGCAAGAAGCCAAAATGTGTGGGCCCCACCTCATTTATTTTTTTTCCTACCCATCCCTTTCACCCTTTCTCTCTTCCTTTCCCTTCCCTTCCTTCCCTTTCTTTTTCTTCTTTTGCCGTGGATAACTTCCCCTCCCCATCATCCTTCTTATCTTCTTCTTTTCTTCTTGTTCTTCTTTTCTTCTTCTCCAGTCGAGCCTTCTGCTGTGGGATTTTTATTGCTTCTCCTTCGGCCGGCCATCACCCGTCTAGCTCCCTTTGCCGCGTCCAGCTGAGCTCGACCGTCGCCGCTCCTCTAGCCTCCGCCGATCAACTCACCGAGTCCCGCCATCCAAGCCGTCGTCGCTCCCCATCGCTCTTCGCCGCGAGACCCACTCCCTCTCTCTCCCATGTTTCGCCTTATTCCGCCCGACCTAGCCTCGTAGCCGTTGTTTTTGACATTTTGGAGTCGTCTAGCCGACCGAGGCTTGTTTTTCGTTGCCTCTGGAACTCACCGCCGTTCGCCGGAATAGTGTCGTCGGAATAGTGCCGCCGGAATAGTACTTCCGGAATAGTGTCGCCGGAATAGTGTCGTCGGAACAGTGCCCCGGAACAGTGACCAGCCGCCCGAGCTCATCACCGCTTGGCCCGAGCTCAAACTCGATTTTAGGTGAGCACATTTCTAAACTTGACTTAGAATGTCGGGTATGCTAAGGACTAGTAGGGAAAATTTTATGATGAAAAATATTAAATTTCTTGGACATCAAATGTCGATTATTTATTGCTGACCTTAGGGGTCAATTGATAATTTTTGTGGACTCTAGAAATTACCACGTGTGTTAGATTACTTGCCTTTGAACCTAAATGACTTAGAATGGAAACCGGGTCCTAAAATGAAAGTTTTTGCAACACGAATTGCTTGGTTATTTTATTCGATTTATTTTGAGGTGAATGGTGTGCCAATATGAATAATTTTGGGAAATGCATGTGGCAAAACTGGCTTGCATGAGTGTTTATGGGGTGAGCCACTTGAGAATTTTATGATGCTCATCATTGATTTGCATATTGGCATGAGACATGTGCGTTTGGCGGAGTGCGTAGAACCGTGCGGGACGGCCCGGCAGTGTCTAGGGGGCCACCGGGAATGCGGGGTGATAAGGAGGTGCCGATCGCAGAGCTAATTGAGCCACGGTCGTTGCACTTGCGCCTGAACGTGCTCGGCACGAGGTAGCTGGAGAGACAAGGGTGCCAACTTCGGTGTGAATAGACACGGGTTGAGGCACAGGCCTGAGACGTCTACGACGTGGCCGGGGACCGGCAGTGCCGATAAGAGCCACCGGTTGGGTTGAGTCCGGCAGTGCCCAGAGAGCCACCGGCAACCCGAAACAAGAAGTCCGGCAGTGCCCAGAGAGCCACCGGAAAACATTGAGCATACTGCATTTGTCTGACTTGAGTCTACGATATGTGCACGATGAATTGACTATTCTGCACTTTGTGAAATGCTGAAGGGACCGGCAGTGCCCAGAGAGCCACCGGGGACCCCAAGTGAATCATTGAGCATCTGCATTGGCATCTGTATGATTTGGGTCACAATATGCATGTGATGATGTACATTCTGGCAAGAAGTGCATGCTGCTTTCTAAATTAAGTTTAGGCCTGTGTTCACTGAGTTTCGACTCACATTTTGAGGCTGATCGCCATTTCAGAACCTCGACCATAGATTTGATTATTCCCGATATCCGAGGAGTCTGATCCATAGGAGTTTCCTTTGTCTGAGGATGAGCCGTTCCTCAAGGATGCATGGACGAGGCTTAGTGACTTTTGATCTTGGCCAACTTAAGTTTGTTCTTGAGGTTCAGATGTTAGCCTCCTCTCCAGGTGGTATAGAACATTCACTGTTATATGTTAAGTTATGTAAATTAAGTTTTCTCTATCTCTCTATCCTACACATGTGTATTGTCAGGGGTTGTTCGTTTTCGCTGACGCATTTGTTAGCCGTCGTTTGGCCGCGACGAGTCCTGGGCCGTCGCCAGTATTGGCCAAGCGATGAGCGAATTAGCAGGTGAAGGGATGTTGCGCGTCCGACGGGTCCGGGGCGTGACATCCCCAATTGAGTGGTATCAGAGCAAGGTCAGCTCGATACAAGACCGTTCGAGGATTTGGAGTGATAAGGCTGATGATTTTAGGGTAGATAGATAGACAGACCCTAAACCCAAGGTCAGGAAGGATAGAATGCATGAATTGATTGGCGCATGTGTCTGCTTAGTTGAGTTGGTTACCTAGAGTAGCCTTAAACTATGGTGTGTTTAGACTAAACTGCAGATGCGTCTGGACCTGAGGTGAGACCTTTGAACCTGACTTTGAATGCTGGTTGCTGATTGTTAGAAGTTGGTTGTTGGTTATTGCTGTTTGTGATTGAATGCTTAGTCGGCTGTCGCGCTCTACTTGAGCATCATGCATTGCATGGATTTCCACATTCAAAAGCAAAATGATTTAGAAACGAAATTGATTTGAAAACAAGGATTTGACTTGAGAAATGGCATGCATGCGCACTCATGTTTTATTGGACTTGGTACCGTCAGCCCAGTATGGGATCGGTCCGACGGGATGCCTACAAACCGTAATGAAGCATGGTATGGGACATGTGGAATGGGGCTCTCCCTGAACGTGAGTAACCTAGGACAATTGTTCGCTCCGAGACCGATGAGGGCGGGGAGTGGTCGCCGGGGCATAGACCCGATCAAGGAACGGCTCCTGGCAGGCTTCTAGGTGAGGAGGCGGATAGAGTGACCTAGCTTGTTCATGGACGGGGCTGAATCTAGGTGTCTACCGAATCCAATTACATTAAAAAAAAAAAGCTGCAGCGAACTTTACATGCATATTCATGTCAGTGGACGCGATAGCAGGCGAAAGCTTGAGTAAATTGTGTAATTCTGCTAAGCTATAGGTGCGGCTGGACTTGAGGTGAGAACTTAAACCCTGATTGTTGAGTGCTCGTAATATTTGTAGGATGGTTGCTTGATTGTGATATTGTTGTGGTTGTGACCTACTAAGTAGATTTGCTAAGTTTGAGCAGTGGTTTAGGTCTTTAATTCCTTAGTGGAATTATAGCAGGTCTAGACATTTGTGAGATTGTGGGAGTATGAACACCCGAGGTAGGGGCAGGAGAAATGATGGAGCATCTAGCTCACAAACAAGAGCTATTAGGAGTCCGAGAATGGAAGGGGTTATGAAAGTGTTGGAGGAGATAGGAATTTATCTGGATCCGGCATGGGGGCATTCTTAATGTATTGGAAGGGTTCCTGTATTTGTGCTGAAACAAGCATAAATTGTATAATCAGAACCCAAGAAATAAGTTTGACCCTATAACGCCTTCTTGGCTAAATTAGTCAAAGCATTTATTGGAGAACCGGTGTTTTATTGCTGAGTATGGCCCACCGGCATTTCTGTCGATACAAGTGAGTAGACGCCGAAAGGGACGAAGCATGAGTGAAGTGGGGCACCCAACAGGTGGCCTGGTCCATTATTAGCGTACTGACCGAGTGGTTACAGCTATATTAATTTGCACGAGTCTCGATATGGCTAGTGGAGGGGGCCATCGCCGAATCCTTCTCCCATGTACGCGATGTCATTGTCGGAAGAGAGTCAAGAAGCATTTTCCCGATCTAGTCCTCGCCTGTTGGATTGTGGGTTATCATCTTATTGCCACCATCTGTCAAGATAAGACAGAATGAAGGCGGTCTTACTGATTGAAGTAGGGATACGTTCACTACGTATTCTTTTAGAAGAACAATTGATGGAGGTCGATTGATCCAGTAGAGGGGAATGACCTCAAAGATTGTTACCAATAGTGTCTCTTCCAGGAGGGAAATTTGCTCTGAACTATGGCAGTCCGTATGTTTCAAAGAAGCCGTTCTATTACGATATGCAGAAGAAAAGATAATGAGAAGATTAAAGTATAAACATGTGAAATTTCTTCTCATTCCATACTTCAACAAGCTTTACAATTCACTGGGGAGGAAAAGTAAAACCAAATTGAGCCCTAATGAGCAGCACAAGAGACATCAACTGATTCTCCATGAAGTTAAGGCTCTGCCAACGCCGAGCGGTCTGGGACTCGAGATCCGCAAGCTTGAAGAACAGAAGTTCGCATTTCTCCTTGTGCCTGGCTACGCTGGCCTCATGATGATTAACGGCGTGTTTCAGATTCTCGATCTAGTCTCTCTCGAGAGCTATATCCACCGTTAAGTCTTCGAGCCTCTCTTCCAGCCATTTACACCTGAACTTCATCACAATGTCACTCGGGTCATGCTCGAAATAAGTCTGGAGCAAGGTTAGGCGCTCCACCAACTTCTCTCTCTCATGAACCAACCACGAGGCCCGTTCATCAGCAGATTTGACGGCCTTCTTGTAGCGAGCAACTGCAAGTTCTGCAGATTCCAAGCATTCAGATCGATCATGGAGGCGAGCTTTCACGATGCGAGTCATGGTGACCGCTTCGTAAGTGGTTCGGCAAGCCTCTAGAAAGTTGATGAAGAGGGTTGGGAACGTTCGGTATCCTTTCTCCAAATTCGTGCCTTCGATCGAAGAGGTATTTATCGTCCCAAATAGACCCAAGATCTCAGCTTCAGCACCCGGATGACTGGCTATGTAAACATAGCCTCGGCCGAGGAGGTGATAAAGTCTCTCCCATTTGGACATAACTTCAGCTGGGAAGATCTGCGTGGGAGGACTGGCCATTATCAAGATAGAGGAAAGAATCAAGGCCAGCGAGCAGAATACGAAAGATAAGAGGAGAGAAGTGAAGCAGACGATTAGAATGTGAAGATGGTAATCTGTCTCGAGTTAAATATTGACTTCACAGTAGCAATATCTATCGGTCAGATTCTCCTACCGGCTATTCCTTTCTGGTGTCGTCTTTGTCGGCTCGAATCCCCTGTCAGTTTGTTATCTCGAGCCGAGCAAATCCGACATCTTTGCGGAAAGGGTTTGAGGTGATACCATCGCTTCGGAAAAAGAAGAAGAAAAGACGAGCCAAGTGGGGGACAAAATAAACTCTAGCAGAAAAGAAGCGAGGACTTATCTCCATTCATAGACAGAGTAAAAGCTCGCTTGCGAAACCGATGCTCGAGACAGGCGAAAGGAATAGTGATAGAGGTCCTACCATTATGAGAAAAAAAAAATGCAAGAAGACAAGCCGAATGAACAGGAAATATAGTGAAAAGTTGAGAAAGACAGGAATATTGGGGGAAGCATTGGAAATTCTGAACTCCTCGATTTTAAAAGAGGCATCCAGCTGGTAGTCTTCATCCGAACTCAAAAAAAAAAAATTGCAATATAAAAGAAGATATGATTCGTCTTTATAGGAGAACACGCCAGCAAAATTGACGGTGGAGATAAACGGAAGAGATAATGATGAGAACCTCTACCGTGAAAAGATGAAAGGAGACGAGCTGAGCGAGAGATACGATAAAGTGGAGAAAGACAAGGCTCTCGGGAGAAGCAATATGTTTTTTTTAAACCCATGCCTTGATTTTGAAAAGATACATCCTCCTGAAAACCCTCATCCATGCTCAGAAGAGAGTAGCAAACCTTGAGAAACCATTAATCAATTGAGGATGTCTCAACCCAAAATACTCGAGAACTTTCATTACTTGCTGAACATGGGAGATGCAGAATTCAATGCCATGTTGGGATTTCATACCATAGAGTCTGGCCCTTCCGCGTATGACGTCCAAGATCTTGATAAAGATAGAGACGACAACAACCAGGGTCAAAGGAAGCGTCGCCGGCGTCACACCGAGTGTCAGATTCAAAAGCTTGAAGAGTTCTTCAGAAGTTATCCTATGCCGGGTGACGAACAAAGAATGAAACTAAGCCAGGAGACAGGGCTGAGCCCTTTGCAAATCTAGGTTTGGTTTCAAAATAAGTGAACCCGAGTAAAGGCTCAACATGAGCACAATGAGCTTGAATTTTTGAAAGCTGAAAATGAAAAACTCCGAGCAGAGATCAAGAGGTATGAAGAAGCTTTCGACTCCGCCACTTGCCCCAACTGCCAGAGCCTCCTCTTATTCGATGAAAGACAGTACCTAAATGTCAAGAACGCTCGTTTAAGAGGTGAATCAGATCAGTTCATAATAGGATCGAGTTCTGTTGGAGGTGGGTACAAAAAGACCGATCCTGTTGGATCAGAATCGATACCTCCCGAGAAAGAGGGGATAGATCACCACCGAGCGGACAATAATGATGATCTTTTCGCCATGATCGACCAGTTCGACATCGGTAGAGCATCGGGACTGTGATGCGCATGCTCAGCCAATGATCACTGGACTTTCAATATGGCCAACGCATACCTGATCCGGAGTGAAGCCAGCTGATCGTTGGAGAGCCTGCAGAGGGAGCAAAATCGAGCCTGAACGAATACAGCAATTCAGACGCTTGAAGATATGTTGCGAGCGTGCATGATAGATTATAAAGGTGGATGGGAGGATCAATTACATATGGTGGAGTTTGCATACAATAACAGCTATCAACAGAGCATCAGAATGGCTTCATTTGAGGCTCTATACGAAAGAGCTTGTAGAACTCCAATCTGTTAGGACGAGATTGGTAAAGGGAGCGTAACTGGCCTAGAATTAGTTCAGCAGTCCATCAAGGCAGTGAAGGTGATAAGAGATAGGCTGAAAACAGCTCAGAGTCGCCAGAAAAGTTATGCAGACAGGCGACGTAGGCCGTTGGATTTCCAAGTGAGCGATCATGTATTTTTGAAAGTATCACCAATGGAAGGTCTATCTCGATTTGAAAAAAAAAAGGAGAGTTAAGCCCGAGATTCGTAAGCCCATTCGAGATCTTGAAAAGAATTGTAACAGCAGTTTAATTTCGAGGACGAAATTCCTGTAAGGAGGGGAGAATTGTGACGTCCAAATTTTTGCAAGAAGCCAAATGTGTGGGCCTCACCTCATTTATTTTTTTCCTACCCATCCCTTTCACCCTTTCTCTCTTCCTTTCCCTTCCCTTCCTTCCCTTTCTTTTCTTCTTTTGCCGTGGATAACTTCCCCTCCCCATCATTCTTCTTATCTTCTTCTTTTCTTCTTGTTCTTCTTTTCTTCTTCTCCAGTCGAGCCTTCTGCTGTGGGATTTTTATTGCTTCTTCTTCGGCCGACCATCACCCGTCTAGCTCCCTTTTGCCGCGTCCAGCTGAGCTCGACCGTCGCCGCTCCTCTAGCCTCCGCCGATCAACTCGCCGAGTCCCGCCATCCAAGCCGTCGTCGCTCCCCGTCGCTCTTCGCCGCGAGACCCACTCCCTCTCTCTCCCCTGTTTCGCCTTATTCCGCCCGACCTAGCCTCGTAGCCGTTGTTTTTGACATTTTGGAGTCGTCTAGCCGACCGGGGTTTGTTTTTCGTTGCCTCTGGAACTCACCGCCGTTCGTCGGAATAGTGTCGTCGGAATAGTATCGCCGGAATAGTATCGCCGGAATAGTGTCGCCGGAATAGTGCCGCCGGAATAGTACTGCCGGAATAGTGTCGCCGGAATAGTAGCGCCGGAATAGTGACCAGTCGCCCGAGCTCATCCCCGCTTGGCCGAGCTCAAACTCGATTTTAGGTGAGCACATTTCTAAACTTGACTTAGAATGTCGGGTATGCTAGGGACTAGTAGGGAAAATTTTATGATGAAAAATATTAAATTTCTTGGACATCAAATGTCGATTATTTATTGCTGACCTTAGGGGTCAATTGATAATTTTTGTGGACTCTAGAAATTACCACGTGTGTTAGATTACTTGCCTTTGAACCTAAATGACTTAGAATGGAAACCGGGTCCTAAAATGAAAGTTTTTGCAACACGAATTGCTTGGTTATTTTATTCGATTTATTTTGAGGTGAATGGTGTGCCAATATGAATAATTTTGGGAAATGCATGTGGCAAAACTGGCTTGCATGAGTGTTTATGGGGTGAGCCACTTGAGAATTTTATGATGCTCATCATTGATTTGCATATTGGCATGAGACATGTGCGTTTGGCGGAGTGCGTAGAACCGTGCGAGACGGCCCGGCAGTGTCTAGGGGGCCACCGGGAATGCGGGGTGATAAGGAGGTGCCGATCGCAGTGCTAATTGAACCACGGTCTTGCACTTGCGCCTGAACGTGCTCGGCATGGGGTAGCTGGAGAGACAAGGGTGCCAACTTCGGTGTGAATAGACACGGGTTGAGGCACAGGCCTGAGACGTCTACGACGTGGCCGGGGACCGGCAGTGCCGATAAGAGCCACCGGTTGGGTTGAGTCCGGCAGTGCCCAGAGAGCCACCGGCAACCCGAAACAAGAAGTCCGGCAGTGCCCAGAGAGCCACCGAAAAACATTGAGCATACTGCATTTGTCTGACTTGAGTCTACGATATGTGCACGATGAATTGACTATTCTGCACTTTGTGAAATGCTGAAGGGACCGGCAGTGCCCAGAGAGCCACCGGGGACCCCAAGTGAATCATTGAGCATCTGCATTGGCATCTGTATGATTTGGGTCACAATATGCATGTGATGATGTACATTCTGGCAAGAAGTGCATGCTGCTTTCTAAATTAAGTTTAGGCCTGTGTTCACTGAGTTTCGACTCACATTTTGAGGCTGATCGCCATTTCAGAACCTCGACCATAGATTTGATTATTCCCGATATCCGAGGAGTCTGATCCAGAGGAGTTTCCTTTGTCTGAGGATGAGCAGTTCCTCAAGGATGCATGGACGAGGCTTAGTGACTTTTGATCTTGGCCAACTTAAGTTTGTTCTTGAGGTTCAGATGTTAGCCTCCTCTCCAGGTGGTACAGAACATTCACTGTTATATGTTAAGTTATGTAAATTAAGTTTTCTCTATCTCTCTATCCCACACATGTGTGTTTGTCAGGGGTTTGTATGCTTTCCGCTGTTGCATTTGTTAGCCGTCGTTTGGGCGCGACGAGTCTTGGGCCGTCGCCAGTATTGGCCAAGCGATGAGCGAATTAGCAGGTGAAGGGATGTTGCGCGTCCGACTGGTCCGGGGCGTGACACAGTCGCCCATACAACTAAATCTTCAGTTTCCATATTTGAGAAATGTTGAGTCCTTTGAGGAAGGAAAGCAAAGATAATAATCCAACAAGGATTTTGTCCTAATAAAGATGGACAATCATCTTGTAGATCGATTCCTTTCACTTCCCGTAATTTTCGGAATCAATGGGACTCTTGTCAATCGTGGGTCTTCTTAGTCCAGTTGCAGAATCTGAATCCATTCAGAAACAGCTTTCAAACTTTGTGAAGTCTCTAAATCTGATTCAGCTTTACTCTGTGAATCTGAGCTCTTACGAATCCTACTGTCGACGTCTCACATGAGTCTTTTTGAGGTCTTCAAAGGCAATGCTGTCCTCCATCTGAATCCATTTGAGGCAGTCAAACACTTCATCTGAATTAGTCAGACGCAGACTCCTCCTTCTGATTCCTTTAGAGGCACAAGTATAGTTCCTCCTTCTGACCATTCAAAAGCACTATGGTGACGACTCTTCCTTGAGTCTAAACGCTAGTTGTGGGATATTCAACGCTCTTTTCACATCGTGATTTTCTGCAAGGAAGATATACTTCCATTAACTAGACTTCTTAAAACAAGTTTTGTCAGAATCAAAATTCTTGGCGGGATAGTTTCCTCAACACAGGCGAGCTCGAGTTAGACTAGTCTTGAGGATCTCAGGCTCCACTGTTGTCGATGAGCCACTAGCTAGTCTGATCTAGGCAATTATACTAGTCAGCCTGATTCAACTACTTCATTGACTTCCACTTGCATCGATGTTGGAACTCTTGGCCAATGCTCGAGTCTTTATACATGGCAACACCTCTGCACAAGATGACGACTTAGTCGTAGTCTCAGTCTTTGAGCATACCTAAACAGAAGCGTAAATGTGACCCCAAGCGAAGGCCAATGCCTAATTAGAGATCATCAATGGGGTTTCCCCAGTCTCAAGCTCAGTATTAGTCCTTGACGATGGCCAAGTAGGCCCTCTGCAACAGAGCCTCCCTCTGCTTCGGTGATAACTGCTACTTCCTTGGCGGCATCCCCATGACCGTCCCCCTCATCTGGTCCTTCTCCTCCTTGATCTAATATCTGAGCCCCTCGCGGACCCTAGTCTCCTCCTCCTCCTCCACTGGCCCAATGGCAAGGCTAAAGCTCCCCAATCAAGTGAGCCTTGAACTTGCCGGCCTTGGCCAAGCCCGAGATTGTCGGGATTAGCCAAGCCTCTAGCTTGCTGGCCTACTTCATGGCCAATCGCTAGGTTGGTGGTTGTCATCGAAGTTCGTAGTTAGCAAAGAAAGGAGGAAGAAGGAGGAAGAAGGAGAAAAAAAAAGGAAAGGAAAGAAAAAAGGACAAAAAAGAAAGAAAGAAAGAGTGAGGAAAGATGAGGAAAACAATTTTGGTACTTTTAAAGGTTATTTTCATAGGTGAAAAATGTTTTCCTAGACTATTTTTTTTTTGGAAATCAAATGCCGACAAATCAGGAAAAAAATTTCAAAAATTTATTTTTTGCGAAATAAATGAAACCTAAAATCGAATTTAAATACCATTTAAAGAAAACGATATTGAAATGTAGGCGCCCTCTTAAATGAAATGGGAACGAACTTGTGAAGAAGCGCTAGTAGTATTCAAACTCTTCTTTTGCAAATTTTCTATTTTATGTCCCTTTGCAGTTAATTTTTAAAATTTAAACTTTTAAGAAGTATTTCCAAAGTCTAATTTAACTAATGTTTTTGCTTGTTATTACGTAGGTAAAAGTTATTGACATTAATAACCAAAAGGATAATAACCATAAATTAAAGATATGCATACCAATATAAGTCTACGCAACAAACTACTATCAAAAGTGGACGCACTCCTAAAGCAGTAAACTAGACGCCTAGTACAGGCAGCTAGAACGAAGAGTAAAAAAAAAATTATTGAAACTAGCATATTGAAAGATCAATCAACCAAAATAACCATAAGCAGTTACAATATTATAAGTTTCTTTCTCTTAACCAAATCTGTTAACCTTTATTACCAAATTCATTTTCAACCTAGAGGTTACTAAGAAACCATGCATACCAATGAATAGGTAGCCGCCAAATACAACAACTACTCCTAACACGTGAAATGGGTGTGTAAGGATGTTGTGCTGTGACATCCCGAAATGCATGCATAAGAGGACAAGAAAAAAATTTAAGAATGTTGGACCCACTTTTTCTCATTCCCTTTTAGCTGAACTCCTCGTAGCTGAAATTTTAGCTTGCCTCCACTGAACCCCCACGTGTACTTTGCCACTTTACTCTCCAATCTTCAGCTGAAACCTCACCTCTAAGCCCACGTGCTTTCCTTAATTTCCCACTCCCAATTGTAGCTGAGTTAGATCCTTTTCCTTGGCCAAACTTGCGGCTGACTGCTTCATTTTCTACTGAAGCTCAATTCCCATGCAGACAAGACAAAATTTCATGATGTTCAAGCCATCAACTCCACTATTCCAGTAATAATCTTTGATGCAGCTGGTTTTTTCTTTCTGCTGTGTCTTCTTCATTTTTTCTTAGCTGGAATCTACTTGCTGTAGCTCCTTCTTTCCTCTCTTCCTTCGACCGAGACTTGCTGCTGCTTCTTCCACTTGACTTTCAATTACTATTTGTGAACCTACTGCTAGAATTTGCTGCTACGTCTCCTCCATTTGCCTCGTTAGTTGCTGTTTTTGTTCGTGTTTGGTGCTATAACTTCTAATTCTCAGTTGCTTGTGATCTCTATTGCTGTAGCTTTCTCTGTTTTTCAACTACTACGACTCGGCCACTTGAACTTGCAGCTGCTGGACCCCCCTTTTGCTGAGTTGCTGCTGGAGCTTTGTTGGCTACTATTTCCCCTCTACTGCTTAAATTTTTAGCTGCATTTTTTCTTCTGCTGGCGGCTCTCGCGGTTGCTTGCTACTTGCTACCGTTGCTGTGTTCTTCATAGCTGTTGTCCTCCCTTTTTGATTGTAAATTTGTTGTTGCGTATGGTATGTGCTGCGGCATCCACTGCCCAAGCTCGTGGCCATCTTGTTTTAGCCCCGAGCGCATCGTTGCTTTGGCCTGAGCTCATCGCCGCTTAGCCCGAGTTTGATCGTTGTCCGTGGCCCATGCTCGTTGTTGCTCGGTCGAGCCACCTCGTTACCGTCGCTCGCCCAGGTTCGCCGTTTAGCTGAGCCACGATCGTCCGATGCTCCCAAGCTCGAATACGAAATTTTGGGTGAACACATTTCTAAACTTGAATTAGAATGTTGATTATGCTAGAGATTTGTAGGGAAAATTTTATAATGAAAAATATTAAATTTTTTGGACATCAACTATCAATTATTTATTGCTAGCCATAGGGGTAGATTGATAATTTTTGTGGACTCTAGAAATTTCCATGTGTGCTGAAGTGCTTGCCTTTGAACCTAGATGACTTAGAATGGAAATCCCATCTTGGAATGCAAGTTTTTGCAACATGAAATGCTTGGTTATTTTATTCGGTATATTTTGAGGTGAATTGTGTGCTCTGGTAAATAATCTTTGGAAATGCATGTGGCAAAACTGACTTGCATGAGTATTTATGGGGTTAGTCAATTGAGAATTCTGTGATGCGCATTATTGATTTGTATACTGGCATAAGACATGTGCATTTAGCAGAGTACGTAGAACTGTGCGGGACGTCCTGACAGTGTTTAAGAGGCGACTAGGAATGCGAGATGATGAGGACGTGCTGATCGCAGTGCTAATTGAGCCACAATCATTGCACTTGGGCCTAAATATACTTGGCATGGGATAGCTGGAGAGACAATGGTGTTAACTTCGGTGTGATTACACACTGGTTGAGGCACAAGCCTAAGACGTTTATGATGTAGCTAAGATCAAACGTGCTATTGAGCCACCGGGGACCCCAAGTAAATCGTTGAGCATAATGTATTTGTATCTATGTGATCTGAAGTCATAATATGCGTGTGATTGTTTACGTTCTGGCCTGAGACATATGCTTCATTCTAAATTGAGTCTAAGCATGTGCTTGCTGAGTTTCGACTCATATTTTATGGTTGATCACCCTTTTAAACCCTCGACCATAGACTTGATTATTCTCAATATCCGAGGAGTCTGATCCGGAGGAGTGGCCCTTGCCAGAGGACGAGTAGTCCCAATGATGCATGGAAGAAGCTTAGTAACTTTTTGATTGGGTCTGTTCTCTATTTGATCTTGGCCAACTTAGGTTTGTCTTCAAGGTTTAGATGATAGTTTTTCCCACACAGGATGTAATGAACCTCTAATGTTTTATGCTATAGTATGTAAATTCGATCTTCTCTATTTCTCTATCCTACATGTGTGTAAGTTAGGGGATTGTATGCTCTTTTTGTCGCTTTTGATAGCCATCGTTTAGTCGCGACGAGTCCTGAGTTGTCGTTCATTTTAGCCAGGCGATGAGCGAATTGATAAATGAAGGGATATTGCGCGTCCGATGGGTCCAGGGCGTGACATCCCTGTTCGAAGTGGTATTAGAGCAAGGCCAGCACGATAAGTGACTATTCGAGGCTTGGAGTGATAAGGATGATGATCTGTGAGGTAGCTAGATATAGAGAGACCCTTAAGTTGGACTAGAGTCAAGCGTGTATGTCTTTTCTTAATTGGCGCATGTGGTTGCTGGAATTGAGAGTGCCTCCCTGTGGTTATTACTAGTAATTATATATTCTAGCATGTTGTTGGTTGCTGCTAGACCCTGATTGGTGGTTTGGGTCTTAATTCCTTGATGGAATTATAGCAGGTGTAGATGAGTTAGACTAAGGAAAATGAGCAACAGAAGTAGATCAAGGAAGTATGGAAGTGTGTTTGGCTCAGGTGCTCCAATTGCAAGAGCTTTAGCTATCGGTACTTCACATGTAGGAGCTCAAGCTGCGGGTGCTCCAGCTATAGAAGCTCAAGCTTCACAAAACCCAAGTATTGGTGATATAATGAGAGTGTTGGCAGAAGTTGGTAAATTGATGGGCAGGTAGGCTGAAGAAAAAACTGCCACTGTGGCCTAATCTGCTGAGGCCGCTTTAGCTATCGTGCATAGAGCCAATATGAATAATGCTCCTAGCAATGGAGGTCGACAGACACCTCATCTCCTAGAGCAATTTCTGAAGTTGCATCCATCAAAGTTTGATGGAACAGGAGGACCTGGAGCAGCCTCTCTTTGGACGGAACAACTAGAGAAAACGTTCAAAGTGCTAGGATGTACCAGGGAAGAAAGTGTGTCATTAAGTGTCTACCAGCTCCATGGCATATCAGATGATTGGTGGAAGGCCACCCGAAGAAGAGTCTTCCCTGAAGATACAGTGCCAAACTGGATGGATTTCTATGAAGCTTTTAATGGGAAATAATTTTCGAAAGCCGCGCAGGAAAAAAAGATAGAGGAATTCCTGCGGCTCCATCAAGGTCAGATGACAATAGGCCAGTATGAGCTGGAATTTTCAAGACTATCCAAGTTTGCTCTAAGGATGATTGAGAATGCTTGGGACAAGGCAATGAGATTCCATGAAGGGCTAAGGCCGAAACTCGGCAGTCGACTGATCACTGCAAGACTAGGGGACCATAGTGCGATGTATGAAAGGGCTTAAGAGTTCGAAAGAGACATAAATAAAAGAGCCATTGCATCTGGGTCGCGATTTATGCCCAGGCCAGATGACCGAAGCTTTGGAAAGAGGCCCATGATGGATAATAGAAAGTTCGTCCCTCCAGCCCGAAGGATTTTGGGAAAGCCGACACCCTTAGGTAGCACAAGGTGTTACGATTGTAGATAGAAACATGCGATCGGTTTGTGCCCAAGGAAGACAAGAGCAAGCTTCAAGTGTGGGCAAATGGGGTACATTGTGAGGCATTGTTTAAGAAAAAATCATGGACAGCAGTTTTAACAGCAAAGGTCACCGGTTGGACCACAGGCGGTAGTTGCTCCCCAAGGAAACCTGGATCGATCGTTAGCTTAGGAAGAGTGTACGTGATGGTGTGAGGAGAAGCTAAGAATGTACCAAGTGTGATCACAGGTACCGTTTCTCTTTGTGATCATGTTGCGTATGCTTTATTTGATCCGGGAGCATCACATTCATTTGTGTCTAAACAATTCATTGCATTGGCCGTATTGATGTGAAACCATTAGAAACGTTGTTGCATGTGGCCACCCCATTAAAGGATAAAATGCTCATCTTGTTAGGATGTCAATGGTGTAAAATATCCTTGAGTGATAGAGAAGAATTGATTGATCTGGCTGTTCTACCCATGTTTGACTTTTATGTGATAGTAGGAATGGGCTGGTTAGTTAAACATGGGGCCGTAATTAATTATAGTAGTAGGATGATTCATTTTAACCCGACTGGTCACCTTAGATTCGAATTTTTGGGAAACCGAGGAAGAACCTCGATCCCTTGGATATCGTCGCTGGAAGCAACTAAGTTAATGGACGAAGGATACCAAGGGTACCTAACCTTTGTAACTAATTCATCGGTTAAGAAAGTAAGGCTTGAAGACTTGCCAGTAGTGCGCGATTTTTCGGATGTCTTCGTGCAGGAGTTGTCAGGACTACCTCTTGAAAGGGAGGTATAATTTGCAATTGAATTGGCTCCTGGGATAGAGTCAATTTCTAAGGCACATTACAGGATGGCATTGTCAGAGTTGAAGGAATTGAAGGCCTAAATGTAGAAACTACTAGACAAAGGATTTATTCGTCCAAGTGTATCACCGTGGGGTGCGCTAGTATTGTTCGTAAGGAAGAAAGATGGGTCACTGTGTCTGTGCATTAACTATCGGCAATTGAACCAGGTAATGATCAAGAACAAGTACCTATTGCTAAGGATAGACAACTTGTTCGATCAACTGCAAGGAACATCTGTGTTCTCTAAGATAGATCCGAGGACAGGCTGTCACCAGTTGAGGATAAAAAAGGACGACATACCAAAAATGGCGTTCAGGACAAGATATGGGTATTATGAGTTTACGGTCCCACCGTTCGGATTAACCAATGCCCCTACTGCTTTTATATATATGATGAACAAGATATTCAAGAAGTTCTTAGACCAGTTCGTCATAGTGTTCATAGACGACATATTGGTGTACTTGAGAAGTTCTGAGGACCACGAACATCACTTGAATATTATTCTACCTTAAAAGAGCACTCGCTTTACGCCAAGTTCAGTAAGTGCGGATTTTGGCTGAATCGAGTGGCATTTCTTAGACATATAATTTTTGGAGAATGAATTGCTGTGGATCCGTCAAAGATTGAAGCAGTTGAAAAGTGGCATAGATTAACAATTGTAATGGAAGTAAGAAGTTTCTTACGACTGCCGAGTTACTATAGATGCTTCGTGGAAAAGTTTTCTGCGATAACTGGATCCTTAACATGTCTATTGAAAAGGGAGATGAAGTTCGAATGGACGGATCAGTGTGAAGAAAGCTTTCGAGAGATTAAACATAGGTTGATGACTGCGCCAGTGTTGACGATACCATTAAGATCTGGAGGATTCGAGATCTACAGTGATGCGTCATTAAGAGGTCTAGGATGTGTCTTGATGCAATATGGACGGGTGGTAGCGTACGCATCTTGATAGCTAAGGCCATATGAGATGAACTACCCGATACATGATTTGGAATTAGCAGCGATAGTATTCGCCCTGAAGATCTGGAGATATTATCTGGTTGGAGAAAAGTTTCAGATTTATACGGATCACTAGAGCCTGAAGTATCTGTTCTCTCAGAAGGAGCTGAATATGAGACAATGTTTTTGGATGGAACTATTGAAGGATTATGACTGCGACATTCTGTATCACCCTGGAAAGGCGAACAGAGTAGTGGATGCGCTTAGTCAAAAGGCGAATATAGCGCACATGATGGTTAAAGAATGAACGTTACTAGAGAGGATAAGAGACTCAAAATTCAAGATAGAGAAAGGACACCTCTCAAGTCTGATGGCCACCTTGAGAATCGAACCAAACATTCAGTCGAGAATCAAGGAATTACAAATTACGAACCCTAATATTCAGAAGATCTTGACGATAGATGTGACAGAGAGGAAACCAGAGTTTCAGGTGACAGAGGATGGAATCGTAAATTCAAAGGATGCTTATGCGTGCCAAATAATGAGGAATTAAAGGAAGATATTTTGACAGAAGCGCATCAAAGCAGTTATAGCATCCATCCAGGTAGCATCCATCGTAGCAGTTATAGCATCCATCCAGGTAGCACGAAGATATACAAACCCTATTGGTGGAATGGGATGAAGGTGGATGTAGCTAAACACGTGGCGAAGTGCCTGACCTGTCAGCAGGTAAAGGCACAACATTGTAAACCTGGAGGATTGCTACAGCCATTAGAGATCCCAAAATGGAAATAGGAGCATATCACGATGGATTTCGTAACAGGTTTACCAAGGAGTCAAATAGGCAATGATTCGATTTGGGTTGTGGTCGATAGGCTGACCAAATCTGCTCACTTCATAACAATACGAAAGGATTTTGCTTTGGAAAGGCTGGCTGAATTATATATACATCAAATCGTACGTCTGCATGGAGTACCGATTACTGTCATGTCAGACCGTAACTCTTGCTTTACTGCGACGTTTTGGAAAAGTCTGTAGACTGCATTAGGAACTAAGATGAGACATAGTACAACATATCACCAGAGAAAGGACGATTTAAACATTAGAGGACATGTTAAGAGCCTACGTAATAGATTTCAAAAGTGGATGGGAAGAACAATTGCACTTGGTAGAGTTTGCGTACAATAACAGGTATCAGCAAAGCATCAGAATGGCTCCATTTGAGGCTTTATATGGAAGAGCTTGTATAACTCCAATATGCTGGGATAAGATTGGTGAAATAGCATAACTAGCCCAAAGTTGGTTCAACACTCCGTTGAGGTAGTCAAAGTGATAAGGGATAGGTTGAAAACAGCTTAGAGTTGCCAGAAAAGCTATGTAGACATGCAACGTAAGTCATTGGAATTTCAAGTGGGAGATCACATACTTTTGAAGGTATCGCCAATGAAAGGTCTATCTCGATTCGGGAAAAATGAAAAGTTAATCCCGAGATTTATAGGCCATGTTGACACCTAAATTTTGACTATCATTTTGAGCCATTAATTTTTGCATAAAAAATTAGGGACTAACCTTAGTCCTTAGCAAAAGTATTTAAATCATTTTTCATGTAGGATAGTTTATTTTATGCATTACATTTTTGCATTGGACCAGCAATGGGTAGGACTAAGTGAACGGTGGACGGATTTAAGCAATGGGAGTTTTGAGCTTAAATGAATAAATTAGAATAAGTTTAACCAAGTTCGTGGTGGACAAAATCACACATGGAGACATGTTGAATAATATATCTTTGCAAATGAAATCTTCATGTGCGGTTATGCACTTCTAGAATAAAAAAAGGGGGGAAATCATATAATATCTACATGAGGAAAGGTGGAGCACGATTCTTTGGAAAGGGAAATTGAGAACAAAAGATATATTCCCTTTCCTTGTCCAGAGATTGGACGTCCTTGCCTATAAAAAAAGCACAAATTCACGTGAGAAAACGGGGACGGACTGACGTGAGAATCAATAGAGAGCAAGAGAGGGATCAAGCTCAGTCAAAGGATTCTTCGGTGGTCTCAATTTTGACTGGTGTCCTTGCTTCTTTCTGCCTGTTGCTCCACTACTCTACCGCAACCAAGAAGGCCTCTGTTTCACCGAGAAGCTGCTCTACTGCTGCAGCCAACTTCAACTCTTTTGCTCCACCTGTTGCTGCTGCACCGAGAAGCCATCAATGTTGCTGCATCATCCACGTTTTTTATCTTCTGCCCAGTTGATCGAGTCTAACCCGGCTGCTGCACCAAAGAAAGAGACTTGCTACAACGAAGATCCACTGCTTGCCGAGAGCATAATTGCTGCCCTTGAAGTCAATAATCTCGGCTGGTCTTTGTCTTGAAGTGGAGTAGAAGACTTCCTTTGGATCAACACTTTTGGCCCTACTGTTCAGCGTTACAACTTGACATCAATGGGTCCTGCGGTAGTCCAGAAAATCTTGAGCTTGGTGCCAAGTTTTGGGTGTAAACAAATTCAGAAAGACGACCTCGTGTAAGTCTCTTATTTTCAAATATACCCATTTACCTATTTGATTATACTTTGCATATTCCGTGTATCTTGCTTGCATCAAAGTGGATATTTTTCAAAATACAGGTTGATTAGGAAAACTTTCTTTCCTAATCCGCAACTTGTCACATAATCGGGAAAGTCCATCTTTAGGATTATTGATGGAATACTCGATTAGGCAAGGATTTGCGTTCAATCTTTAATCGTAAGATTACAAATTAAAGATTGGATTCAAATACTCGCGAAATATTTGCAAAACTTGAATGATATATCCACTTTCTTGTTTGGATTGATTGGCATATTTACTTTCCTATTTTGATTTGGATTGCCTGATTGTTAGAATATACTCGTCGCATGAGGTAATCTCGAAAAATTCTAAAAAAATTTGCATTCATTCATATGCTATATTTGAACATTGCATATCTTTTAAAAATAGCATCATGTAGATAATTGCATATCTTACTTTTTGTAAAATATTTAGGTTAGATTGCATTTTAGGATAGAAATTGCATGTTTTAATAGAATCTCATGTCTAAAATAATCCATCTTTAATATATTAGGGTTTAGGTCAATTTAAACTCTAAAATATGCAAAATAAATATTGTTTTGACATAGTTCTATTTTAGGAAATAAATTCATCCGAAAATAAAAAAATCATACTTGCCATGTCATCTATGCTTCGTCATCATTGCCATGTCATACTTGCCATATCATTATTGCCACGTCATTTATGCCACGTTATCCTTCCCTTGTCATATTTGCTACGTCATCCTTGCACATCACACCTGCTATGTCATCCTTGCTTGTCATCTATGCCATGTCATCCATGCACGTTATTACTTTTTTTGCTATGCCATATAGGTTGCATTTTAGACTTGCATTTAATTCATGTCATTGCATCTTAGAATAATTTCATGCATTGCATATAGTATAGTCTTTCATGCATTTATAAAAATCGAAAACTAAAAAAAAAAAAAGTAATGTTTTGTGTGGCGTATGCTTCTTTGATTATCTGATTTCTGGATGTTCAATTAATTGATTGTGCACCCGCATGATAACCTTTGTTAGTGACTTAGGTTAAAATCAATTAATGTTGCCTTCTCAAATGATTTTTTCATGAAATAAAATGGTACCGAAAGGGTGTTAGAGTAATCTAGCGTAATCAAGTCCCCGAACTTTTAATCTCTGGTTCGTAGAAGTAATTTAGTTCTCCTGCTAATTTACTTAGGTTTCTAATCGACCTACCAAGAACGATTAGTGGCAGCTCCTTTGCATGTTAAATATTGAACCATAAGTTGCGATTTGGTATGGGCTTGGGAGAGTCCGAGTTAGGTTAGTTAAATAATTAGCCTAATAATTCATTAACCTGAGAAAAATCATTTTTTAGGTCGCGACATGCCCATTCGAGATCTTGAAAAGGGTTGGAACATTGGCGTATCGGCTTGCGTTGCCGTTAAATTTGTCTCAAGTGCATAATGTGTTTCATGTTTCGATGCTAAGAAAGTACGAGCCGGACTCGAGTCATATACTTGATCATGAAGTCATTGAAGTGGACGACCGAGTCTCGTACGTAGAGAGACCTGTACGAATAGTGGACTGAAGGGAACACGTCCTACAGAACAATACAATACCCCTGGTTAAAGTAATTTGGTAGCATCATGGAACAAAAGGTGTAACGTGGAAAAATGAGGACGAAATGAAGTGCAAGCATTCCCACTTATTTGTGTAGTTAGTAGTGTTAGTAGAATGAAAATTTTGAGAATGAAATTCCTATAATGTGGGAAGAGTTGTGACGTCTCAAAATGCATGCATAAGAGGACAAGAAAAAAAAAATAAAGAATGCTGGACCCACTTTTTCTCATTCCCTTTTGGCTGAACTCCTCCCACCTGAAATTTTAGCCTGTCTCCACGAAACCCCCACGTGTACTTTGCCACTTTCCCTCTTCAATCTTCAGCTGAAACCTTACCCCCAAGCCCACGTACTCTTTCTTAATTTCCCACTCCCAATTGCGGTGGAGTTGGATCCTTTTCCTTGGCCAAATTTGCAGTTGACTGCTTCATTTTCTGCCGAAGCTCAATTCCCATGTAGACAAGACAAAATTTCATGATGTTCAAGCCATCAACTCCACTATTCATATAATAATCGTTGATGCAGCTGGTTTTTTCTTTTTGCCGTGTCTTCTTCATTTTTCCTCAGTTGGAATCTACTTGCTGCAACTCCTTTTTTCCTCTCTTCCTTCGGCTGAGAATTGCCGCTACTTCTTCCATTGGATTTTCAGCTACTGTTTATGAACCTACTGCTGCGTCTCCTCTATTTTCCTCGGGAGCTGCTGTTTTTGTTAGTGTTTGTTGTTGCAACTTCTGATTCTCGGCTGTTTGTGATCCCTATTGCTGTACCTTTCTCTGTTTTTCAACTGCTATAACTCAGCCACTTGAACTTGCAGCGGTTGGACCCCCTTTTTACTGAGTTGCTATTGGAGCTTCGTTGGCCACTATTTCCCCTTAGCTGCTTAAATTTTCTACTGCGTTTCTTATTCTGCTGGCGGCTCTTATGGCTGCTTACTACTTGCTGCTATTGCTGCATTCTTCATAACTATCATTCTCCCTTTTTTATCGTAAATTTGTTGCTACGTTTAATGTTTACTGTGGCGTGCATCGCCCACGCGCATAGCCGTCTTGTTTTAGCCCGAGCTCATCATTGCTTTGGCTCGAGCTCATCGCCGCTTGACCCGAGTTCGATTGTTGTCCGTGGCCCGTGCTTGTCATTGCTCGGCTAAGCCGACTCATCACCATCGCTTACCCAAGTTCGCCGTTTAGCCGAGCCATGTTCGTTTGCCGTTCTCGAGCTCGAATATGAAATTTTGGGTGAGCACATTTCTAAACTTGACTTAGAATGTCAGGCATGTTAGGGACCGGTAGGAAAAATTTTATGATGAAAAATATTTAATTTCTTGGACATCGAAAGTCAATTATTTATTACTAGTCATAGGGGTAAATTGATAATTTTTGTGGACTCTAGAAATTTCCATGTGTGCCAAATCGCTTGCCTTCGAATCTAGGTGACTTAGAATGGAAACCAGATCTTGGAATGCGAGTTTTTGCAATGCGAAATGCTTGGTTATTATATTCGATATATTTTGAGGTGAATTGTGTGCTCTGGTAAATAATCTTGGGAAATGTATGTGGTAAAATTGACTTGCAAGAGTATTTATGGGGTTAGCTAATTGAGAATTCTATGATGCTCACCATTGATCTACATACTAGCATGAGACATGTGTATTTGGCGGAGTGCGTAGAATCATGCGGGACGGCCCAGTAGCGCCTAGGGGGCCACCGGATTGCGGGGTGATAAAAAGGTGCAGACCGCAGTGCTAATTGAGCCACAGTCATTGCATTTGCGCATGAACGTACTCAGCACAGGGTAGCTAGAGAGATAAGGGTGCCAGCTTTGATGTGGTTAGACACGGGTTGAGGCACAGGCCTGAAACATCTATGACATGGCTGAGATCAGAAGTGCTATTGAGTCACCGGTGAGGTTCAGTCCGAAAGTGCTTTTGAGCCATTGGGGACCCCAAGTGAATCGTTGAGCATATTGCAGTTGCATATTGTGACTCTCGAGGACCCCAAGTGAATCGTTAAGCATACTACATTTGCATATGTGTGATCTGAAGTCACAATATGCGTGTGATTGTTTACGTTTTAGCCTGAGACATATGCTTCATTCTAAATTGAGTCTAGGCATGTGCTCGCTGAATTTCGACTCACATTTTACGGTTGATCGCACTTTTAGACCCTCGACCATAGACTTGATTATTCTCGATATCCGAGGAGTCTAATCTGGAAGAGTGGTTCTTGCCAGACGACGAGTAGTACTGATGATACATGGAAGAAGCTTAGTAACTTTTTGATTGGGTCTATTCCCTTTTTGATCTTGGCCAACTTAGGTTTGTCTTCGAGGTTCAGATGAGAGTTTTTCCCACCCAGGATGTAATGAACCTCTAATGTTTTATGCTATGGTATGTAAATTCAATCTCCTCTATCTCTCTATCCTACATGTATGTAAGTCAAGGGATTGTACGCTTTTCGCTGTCGCTTTGGATAGCCATCGTTTGGTCGTGACGAGTCCTGGGCTGTCCTTTATTTTGGCTAGGCGATGAGCGAATTGGCAAGTGAAGGGATGTTGCGCGTTCGACAGGTCCGATGCATGACATGTGCTTAGCCTATCTAGATTCATGAAGTTGAAAGTACTGGGTATATTAAAAGCGACATTCAAATATTTTGCAAAATCACCTTGTTAAGAAAACTTGAACTATTAGTTTTAATGGAAATAGATTATTGACATAATATGAGAAAATTGTAGATGTCCAAAATTTGAACTATTTTTGTAAGGTTGTTTACAAGATAGAAAAGATTCATATTGATTGAGTACCTGAGAGATAAAACAGAATTAGCAATTTACGCATTTTTCCATTGGTAGAATATTTATGAAATAACTACTTGACGTTATTTTGGGAAGAAAAAGGGATATTTCACGAATTGTTAGAAGGAGGTCCTCTTTGCATAAATTAGGAGCATATTTCACGAATTGTTTCCTACCGGCCTCTTCTTCAATTGTTGAATTCTTTGGTTACCTCCTAACCTGGTAGGAAACTTCAAAACAAGATCACTTGAGTCTATTAAAGCTCTATTTATTTCACGAAAAATGAATAATTAAAAAAATATTTTTGTGGATGGCCAAAAATATTTTTCGTTTGTGCGCTTTTTTAAGTGATACAAATTATAATTTTCAGGAGAATATCTTTTAAATCATTAATTTTTCATAAAACAAACGAAGCCTAAATTTAATGAGTTTTTTTTTTTTGATAATCGAGGTGTCCGGAGGCTGGCGAGCAGGGCTCAAACCGGGGCCGTGAACCCGACTAGTCCTCGAGGAAGGCTAGCGCAGCATCCCACCGCCACGACCTTCCACTTAAATCTCCCGATGTTAGCGCGAACGCCACCAAGTCCCCCTGCGAGAAACCCGCAACGGAGGTCCTCCTGCGAGAAACCCGCAACGGAGGGATTTGAACCTTCGACCACGCGAGTACTACTCAGCAGCGGTCTAAAGCCCAACCACTTGGCCACCAGGAGGGTGGGTGCCTAAATTTAATGAGTTCATCACCCCTTTGAAAGATGATAGCTGTTTGGATCCAATTAACATGTAAACTAGAAAGAAAAAGAAAAAGTCAAGAATCACTTTGTCAAGGTAAGCCACAAAACATGTTTCAGATTTGCATCCTGGCGGTTTTTTTTTTCTCTCTGCGCGTGAGGTCAGAGTATAATACGGGTGTTTTTGTCGATTAAATTTGATTGCTTGGATTTGTGTAATTCATTCATTATATTGAAAGATTATTTCATGAGAAATTTAGGATAAATACTATGTGTATTATTAAATGTAACTGGAGTTGTTTGAGTGACTCGAGCATGATTTGTAATCTTTATTGGATCGCTTATTCTATAGTGAAATTCATTGATGCACTTCTTACCGATATACGTCTCTACGATTGAACTACGTACATCTGGTTCCCGATTTATTTTTTTGTCCTATTTATTTTATTGTTTGATTGCTTGTTTTCACGCAACGTGTTTGATAAAAGTTGTTAATTTATATCTTGAATCGTTTATGAAACCCAAATCCGTTGAATAAATGTCAAAGTATGGCAAACGCAATGGGAGAGTCCGAATATTATGTTGTAGGATTATAAACAGCTAATGAATCCGCATCTGTTGAAGTAATGTCTGAAAAAAGAATGTCATATGTAGTTGCTCTATCAGTCTCGGCCAACGCCAGTCCAGTTGCTCTGTCAGTCTGTGAGAGAGAACCGGCCTATGAAGCCAGCCAGCTAGCTAGCTAGCCTTCACCCACTCTTGAATGCCAGCGTTGCCTTCTTTAGAGAGAGAGAATGTTGAGGAGTTGGACTCCAAAACGTAGATGAATATCATATTTAATGTGTGGGAGTGTAGGGGCTTTCGAGCTAGAGAAAAAAAAAAGAAAGAGAAGCAAAGTATTATATATATATATATATATATATATATAGACACACACTCACAAACACACATAGTTTTTTTTTTCTCTGGCGCTAGCCTAGGTCGTACTTATCTTTGAAGTCCGCCGGCTAGAAGTGATGAAGAAGCACACGAAAATTGAAGAGAGGTCTATGATTACGTAGGACAGCTAACATTTAAGTTAGTAATTATATATCAAAATTAGATGAATAGATTGAATTGTTTAAAGATTTAAAATTAAATTGATTTAATCAAAAGGTTTTGGGTTAAATTAGTATCAATATAATAGATTTAAAATTTTTTTGAATTGTTTTTAGATAAATTCAACATTATTTGAATTTTCATAGAGGAAACACACTTGACTTGTAGTTTTACTCTTTCAACCGTCACATTTACCCTCAACTTAGTACGTTCCCACCATCTCTTTCTTTGTCCTTCGAGGACAGATATTATTATTATTATTATTATTATTGTTGTTGTTGTTGTTATTATTATTATTATTTTGTGGTCCGAAATCGAGGATAGATATTTAAAAAGCATTTTTTGGGCATACTACTTTTCAAGCGTAAGACCCACTCAAACAGTCAAACTCAACTGGTTTTCATCCTTTAACCACCACCCATGCCCTCCCCCTTAACTTCACCATGCTGCTTCGCCATCACTCCATCTCTCGGGCTACCGAAAAAATAAAACAAAACGAAAAAAAGGATTTTTTCTGCGTAAGACAAGTTTATCATCGCCATCATTTCAAGCACAACGCTCTTGCAAACAATTTTTAAAAACTCATCTTCAACATCTGCAAGGAAAATTATTTTAAAAATCTTAAATATATTGCACTTTTGCTAATTTAGTTCTAAATCTTTTAATTATATTAATTGAATGCTAAATATTTTTACGTTTTGTCAATTGGGTCTATCTGATCAATTTAAACCAGAAATTATTGACTTGGATACTAGCTTCCACAATGGCATGGTTGGCGCGGAGGTAAATAATTTTTATAAACATTTTAAATATTTTTCCTTTGTTTTTTATAATTTCCTTCTTCTTTTTTAGTTTGATGTAGAAAATTAGGGATCGACCCCAATGCCTAAACAGAAACATTATTAATTGGCCGTTGCATATTAAGAGAATTGCTATAAGCCCGCATAAACTTCATTGCAATTGGACTGGCTTAAGCAAGGGGATCTAAGGCTAATTTAACTGTTACGGAAGCAAGCGATCAAATAATAAAATAGACAGAATAAGAAAATAGATAGAAATGGTTCGATCGAGGTGACATATGTCCACATGGGAAAGTTCTAAGGAATTTAACTTTAGATCAAGCCATACGACTAGTATTACAACTAGACTTGAGTCACTCACATGGTCTCGATGTTTTTGAACCCCCAGTTATACCCAATAACTCATACAATGTTTGGCTTCATAATTTTTCACGACATAATCTTTTAATCTCATAAATAATTCACAAATTTTCTCACAAAATTTAACTGGCTTCAATACTAAATTATCGAAGCAATTCCTTGAACAAAATCTCTACACATGAAGTCTACATGAAGTCTACGAAGAGCTTTCTCAACATGCAAATCAGTAACTGCCGTCCAAAGTGCCCACAACTGAATATATTTAGCCAAAAGAAAGCACCTTCAGAAGCCGACTTCAACATGGATGAGGAGAGCAAATTTTCGTATATTTCCTTTTTTTTTTTTCCTGTTTTGCTTGCAAACCTTGTTCAACCCTTACTCTAACACTAGAAAAAGAAAACATGACATCAATGGAAAAATATTGGGCATCCATAACTTACAATTTATCTTGAGTCAGGTTACGTATACGAGCTCAAACTCGAAATATATTCTAACATGAATTTGAACTAAACCCGCAGGAGCACAAAATTTAGCCAAGCTCATTGAACATCTAATTTGGCCGAGAATCACATATAGATGTCCTAAACCAGGAAAGATTACTTTGATGCCACGTCACAATAGACGCGAAACAGAGCGGAATGCTACGATTTTTCCAATGAATTGATTCCTTTTCAGATGATTGCGAACGAAGAGGAAAGACTAATTCAATATTTGCAAGGAAAAACAAGTGCTTTTATTTCCACGTCCACAAATCTTCCAATGAATCTACCGGCCTTATCTGAATCTGGACCACGACTTCGTATGAATTAAGTCAAATTTGTGCACACTTCACAGCCGAATTCTAGGAAACTTCCTTCCAAAATTTTCCAATGCTTGGAGCTGGAAAGAGAGTATAAGTAGCCGGGAATCCACAAATGAAGCAATAGACGAACGAAACCAAGATACACAGAATATGGAGGGCCGGACAAGCTGCTTGATTCTTGCACTGTCATGTTTCCTTCATCTGACCTCCTCTAGTATTGAAACCTCTAGTGTCCCCGAAGAGAACCTGGCAAAGGAAATGATTCGAGTCGGGCTAGTTTTCAGCATGAACTCACCCATGGGGAAGGTGGTGGAGAGTTGTATATCCATGGCGCTCTCCGATTTCTACGGCATGCACCCCGACTACCATACCCGATTGTTGCTTCTCGTCAGAGATCCAAAGGGTGACACCATCGATGCGGCATTAGCAGGTAAATACATGCACTTACTCGTTCACGTGGGACCTATTGGACTCGCGCTCATGTATTAGACTACCAAAAATTTCAGTCTCTTTATCATCAACGAATCTTGATTCTCCATAGCTTCTAATGCTTTGTCATCAACTAATTTAGTACACGCTTTTACCTTGTGTGATCAACGATATTAATACACAAAGGATGAAGTGATTCTAGTGTGAGTTCTTAATATAGAATAGACCAAAAAGTTGTCTTGAAATAATCAATCTGCATAGTTTAACGAATGTAAGAAGCGTATGATGGGGCATGTAATAGTTATATAGTATTAGTATTATGGTTCCCTGTAGGTAGAGAATCTAGTTACCATTAGTATTAATATTGGGATTAGGCATCTAATGTCTATAATATTTGTAGGAATTGTGTTAGCATGAAAGTATCTCTCTCTCTCTCTCTCTCTCTCTCTCTCTCTCTCTCCACAAAAAACAAATAGAAATAAAAAAAAAAACTAAGATTTTTCATCATTTGACTTTTCGAACGGAAAACGCACTCAACTTCTAGGTCTCCTCCATCAGCCGTTAGAGTTGAATATTCCCTCGACTTCAATGCATTCCTTCGACAGAGATAGGAGTCGAATCATCGACTTTTCAAACGTAAGAATGACTCAAACAGTCATAGTTAATTGTTTCCTCTCAAACAAGAAAAGAAAGATTCTTCTGCACATGAAAGTTTCATCATCACCAACTTTTCTAACACACAAAATTCGGATCCAATTTCAAAAATCAATCTCAAATACCACACTAATAAAATTGAGATGGTCAATTTTTGAAATCTACACTTTTCTTTTTTTCAATTTTGTGAAAAAGCCCAATTATGAGCCCTCAGCATATTCGGCTAGACTAACTAAAATTTAAAGTCAATAAGTCACGAGCCAATTTTTTTTAGTAAAGTAAGAATCATAATAGCTAATTACAGCGCAAAAACAAGAGCGACCAGACACGAACCTCGTACCCAAAGTTAAAAAGCCGATGTCCCCGAGGGTACAAGGGTGTAGGGCCAAACAAAACAAAACCAAAACAACACCAGCACAAAGGAGGGGCTAAACCGAATGATACAAGGCCAAACATGAAGGGCTGAAACAGAAGAGGCCAAATAGCAGCCAACAAAATCACGCTAGTATCTTAAAAAGGAGAATTACCCAAAAAAAAAAATCTGAAACCTATTGCAATTACCAATTAAATTCTAAACCTTTTGCAATTATATCAATTGAGTCCATTTGGCTAGATAGTATTGACGTGACAAATTTTTAAGAATGAACCAACGTTCTTTCTCCATCTCTTTGCTCAATTTGCTCTCTTTCTATCTCCTTCGCTTTTTCCCTCCTCTTGACAAAGATCATGGGGGCTTCTCCATGGTCGTTGAGATCTTGGTCTCATTTAAATGCTTACCGCCATGGAAGAGCAGTCACTTTGAGACCTAGAGGCTCAATGGCCATGAGCGAAGGGGGAGAGAGAGAGAGAGAGTCCATGCAATCCAATTTCTTTGGTAGACCATTTGTTTCATTAAATACATTTTGTTTACAGTTGTAGGTCTAATGGAGAATGAAGAAGTCCATGCAATCCTGGGCCCAGAATGGTCCTCACAAGCCAAATTTATAATCGACTTGGGAGTAAAAGCTCAAGTCCCAATCATATCCTTCTCAGCTACAAGCCCATCCCTTTCTCCCACGCGAAGCCATTATTTCGTTCGAACAGCTTACGATGACAGTTCACAAGTTGGTGCATTAGCGGCTCTCGTTCAAGCTTATGGTTGGAGGGAAATAACCCTTGTTTATGAAGACAATGACTATGGCAACGGCTTGGTTCCATACCTTGTCAACGCATTCCAAGAGGTCGGCGCTCGGATCTCTTATAGAAGCGTTATTCCCCCATTTGCGGAGGACGTTGACATCATAAAAGAACTCAATAAGTTGTTGACGATGCAGACAAGAGTGTTTCTTGTTCACATGACCGCTGAGATTGGGTCTAGGTTCTTTGGCCTTGCGAGTAATGCGGGAGTGATGAGCGAGGAGTTTGCATGGATTGTCACCGACGGTTTGTCGTCTTCACTAGACCCCGTCAGCTCTAATGCTTTGAACTCGATGCGAGGTGTACTAGGCGTAAGGCCACATCTACCACCAATGGAGTCTCGTAGAGATTTCGAAGAGAGATGGACGAAGCTTTACCCTGAGATAAATTCACATGATCTCAATCACTTCGGCTTATGGGCATACGACACAGTCACAGCATTAGCCTTAGCAGGAGAGAGAGCATGGGATCCTGCAAAGTCTAGATACATAAAGCCGAATACCAGCAGAAACAATCTCAACTTTTCGTCTATCGGGATATCGGAGATGGGCCCGAAATTGCTTGACAACATTCTAAGCATCAACTTTCAAGGCCTTATCGGAGAATTTAACTTGTCTGATGGTGAACTTCATCCCACTGCATTCGAAATCTTTAACATTGTAGGACAGACCGAGAAAATCATTGGATATTGGACTTCAGCATGGGGACTTTCACCCGAATTGAACTCATCAACAAAGGTGGATTATACAGCTTTAGCTGACGATTTGAAAGCCCCTACTTGGCCAGGAGATACACTAAAGCCACCGAAAGGTTGGGTGATGCCGATACCAGGAAAGAAACTAAAGATCGGGGTTCCAAAGAGAAGGGGCTTTAGCGATTTCTTCAAAATTGAATGGGATCCGCATACAGGTGTGCCCAGCTATTCAGGATTCGTCCACGACATGTTTCTCGCGGTACTGGAAGCATTGCCTTTCGCTCTTCCTTACCAGTATGTTCCTTTTGTGAATGAGAGCGGGCAAAGTGCAGGAACTTATGATGATATGCTGTACAAAATTAAACTTCGGGTTAGTCGATGCTTGATCTTCAAACTTTAATCCGCTATTCCTTGATAAATAGACTGGATGAGAAGAAGGAATGCATAAATGTCCTCATCATTAAGTGCATTATTTCAAAATCTTGTTTGAGCTTTTGTTCTGTACATGTAAAAATTTCCATGTAGAAGTAGTTTCAGACAACATAAATATGCAAATTATCATTGACATACATGGCTTGTATTTACCCATGTGTATTGAAGTAAATGAGGACATGATGCTGCAGGAATTTGAAGCGGTTGTAGCAGACACAACTATCGTCGCGAATCGCTCGTCCTACGTTGATTTTACACTTCCCTACTCAGAATCTGGTGTAGCAATGGTAGTTGCCATCAAGGATGACGAGCGGAGGAACATGTGGATCTTCTTAAGACCATTGAGTTGGGACCTCTGGCTAACGACCGGTTTGGCCTTCATTTCTACTGGGTTCGTTGTGTGGCTACTCGAACATCGCGCAAATGAAGAATTTAGGGGGCGTCGTGGTCAACAAATCGGTTTCCTTCTCTGGTTTTCCTTCTCCACACTGGTGTTTGCTCCCAGTAAGTCCATCCCAAAACTATTGCGCCTTGTTTGTTACTAAGATTTTCTTCACCGGTCTCCTTTGCGGTAACGGACTTCCGTATTTCACTCTGCTTTTGTCGTTATCAGCTCGGTCTTTTGGTGGCAATTCACTACGATTCTTATCAATGTAGGAGGAAGGATTGCGAACAGCTTGACAAGGCTTGTGCTTATCGTATGGGTATTTGTGGTGCTTATCCTGACTCAGAGCTATACCGCAAATTTAGCTTCGTTCTTAACCGTGCAGCGCTTAACGCCGAAGTTTGTGGACGTGCAAGACTTGATAAGGGATCGCCTTTCTGTCGGGTATCAGGAAGGATCTTTCGTCAGAGGACTTCTCGTGAAACAGCTCAAATTCGACGAGTCCAGGCTGATTCCTTATCACTCGCCGGAGGAATACCACGAGGCACTATCGAAGGGAAGTGGAAACGGAGGAGTCGCTGCAATATTTGATGAATTGCCATACGTAAAAATCTTCCTTGCCAGATACTGCAACCAGTACAAAATAGTCGGACCAACCTATAAAACCGACGGTTTGGCTTTGTAAGTCTCTCTCTTGCTCGCTCCTTCATGGGCAAGTGCAACTTGCACACGAGCTCCATACATTTGATACACATCTGACGTGTTCGCGCACGAAATTCTTTCTTAGGATAAAAGCCACGAACTAACATAATCAGTTATTCATCAGGCCTTTCCATTGGGGTCCCCTTTGGTCTCCTACATGTCAAGGGCAATCTTGAATGTCACTCAAGATAAAGAGAAAATGGACGCGATCGAAGGAAAATACTTCCGCGGCCTAAGCTCGTGCCAAGATCAGGATGCTGCCATCCTGTCGGAAAATCTTAGCCTGAGCGTGTACAGCTTCGGAGGGCTCTTCATCATCACCGGCATCGTCTCGGCGTCCTCGGTGTTGGTATACGTGGCTTCGTTCTTCTATTCTCATTGGCCTCGTTCGAGCACGAATCGCCCTGGGGATTGCTCCCTTCGGTCCAACCTTTTGGAAACTGCGAACAGCTTCTTTCGGGAGCACAGATTTTTTGGTTCCCTGGGGAGAAATAAATCGGAGGTTATTCCGACCTCGCGTTGTCGAGGTAGGGAAGGTTCTCCTAATAGTGATGTTGAACTCACGGCGAGGAGACCAAACGAAGGACAGAGGCCAGTACTCATTATGCACGTTTGAATAATGAAGATCGTGTTTTAAGATAGGCTCATCGAGCATGAGAACGATCATCACATCTAGCCTAAGTATGTGAACATTTTATTTTTCTTTTATTTAATAATGTCACATGTGTGTATATATATACGTGACTTAGTATGATTAACTTAAAAGAAAGGAAAAATTCCAAAAAAAAAAAAGCCCAAAGTGCCTTTATTTCCTTAAATGGCGAGCACTGAGCTCTCCCTTGGTCTAGCAAGGGATCTCCTCACCGGAGGCCACAAGGCCGACCCTCGCCTATGTCCGAGGAGGCCACCTAACCCATGGCCATCGGGATGGGAAGATAAAACAAGGGAATATGAAAGAAAAAAGGGAAAAAAGGAAATAAATCAGAAAATGCGCTGGAAAAAGATTAAAAAAACCCATGGTCAGTCCCTTATTTGAAATAAAGACAGTATTTTGGGCTCCTATTTGAAACAAATGCCACATTAGGTCCCTTTTTTTGAGAAAATAAGGGCACTTGGAGTCTTTTTTGAAATTTTTCCTAAAATAAAGGAACGGTCTCAAATTTTAACTTTGCCATTGAGGTTTCATTTATTTTGCAAAAAATGTGACATTTTTGGAAAATATTTTCTGGAAAGTTAAAAATAACATTGTTTTCTAATGTTTGGCTAAAATGTGAAAAAAAGCAAAAAATATTTTTTGTTGTTTGGTATGAAAAATCATGCTTGATTTTTCTATTTCTCCTTCTCATTTTTTTATTTAAAAAAATTGATTTTTTAATTATTTATCTTTATCTATATATATATATATATATATATTCGTTTTGGCCGACTGCTGCCGCTTCAGGCAAGCTCGAGCTATACCAGTCTCGAGGATCTCGGGCTCAATCGTTGTCGACGAGCCAGCAGCTCGTTTGATCCAGGCAATTGTACTAGTCGACCTGATTCAACTACTTCATTGACTTCCACGTGCATCGACGCTGGAACTCTTGGCCAAAGCTTAAGTCTTTATATATGGCAACACCTCTGCGCTAGATGACGATGTAGTCGCGGTCTCAATCTTTGAGCATACCTAAACAGAAGCATAAATGCGACCCCAGGTGAAAGCCAACGCCTAACTAGAGATCAACAATGGGGTCTCCCCAGTCTCAAGCTCAGTACTAGTCCTTGACGATAACCAAGCACGCCCTTCGCAACAGAGCCTCCCTCTGCTTTGGTGACAACTACTACTTCCTTGGCGGCGTTCTCATAGCCATCCCCCTCATCTGGTCCTTCTCCTCCTTCATCCCATCCGAGCCCCTCGTAGACCCTAGTTTCCTCCTCCTCCTCCTCCACTGGCCCAATGGCAAGGCTAAAGCTCCCCAATCAAGTGAGCCTTGAACTTGCCGGCCTTGGCCAAGCCCGAGATTGTCGGGATTAGCCAAGCCTCTAGCTTGCTGGCCTACTTCATGGCCAATCGCTAGGTTGGTGGTTGTCATCGAAGTTCGTAGTTAGCAAAGAAAGGAGGAAGAAGGAGGAAGAAGGAGAAAAAAAAAGGAAAGGAAAGAAAAAAGGACAAAAAAGAAAGAAAGAAAGAGTGAGGAAAGATGAGGAAAACAATTTTGGTACTTTTAAAGGTTATTTTCATAGGTGAAAAATGTTTTCCTAGACTATTTTTTTTTTGGAAATCAAATGCCGACAAATCAGGAAAAAAATTTCAAAAATTTATTTTTTGCGAAATAAATGAAACCTAAAATCGAATTTAAATACCATTTAAAGAAAACGATATTGAAATGTAGGCGCCCTCTTAAATGAAATGGGAACGAACTTGTGAAGAACTGTTATTTTCCAAATTTTCTATTTTACGTCCCTCTGCAATTAATTTTTAAAATTTAAACTTTTAAGCAGTATTTTCAAAGTCTAATTTAACTAATGTTTTTGCAAGGTATTTTCTATGGTTAATGGTTAAAAACCCCTATTATTATGAATGTCAAAGTTATTGACATTAATAAGCAAAAGGATAATAACCATAAATTAAAGATATGCGTACTAATATACGTATGCGCAACTAGCCACTATCAAAAGTGGACGCACTCCTAAAGCAGTAAATTAAATACCTAGAATAGGCCAAGTAGCTAGAAAGAAGTGTGAAAAATAAGAATTGTTGAAACTGGCATATTGGAAGATCAATCGACCAAAATAACCATGAGCAGGTACGATAATATAAGTTTCTTCATCTTGACCAAATCTGTTAACATTTATTACTAGATTCATTTTCAAACTAGAGATTACCAAAAAACCATGCATACTAACGAATAGAGAGCCGCAAAATACAATAACTACTTCTAACACATGAAATGGGTGTATAAGAATGTTGTGCTCAGCTCGTATACAATCGTGAAGTTGAAAGTATTGGGCATATTAAAAGCGGCATTCAAAATATTTTGCAAAGTCGCCTTATTAAGAAACACTTGAACTATTAATTTTAATGGAAATAGATTATTGACATAATATGAGAAAATTGTAGATGTCCAAAATTTGAACTATTTTTGTAAGGTTGTTTACAAGATAGAAAAGATTCATATTGATTGAGTACCTGAGAGATAAAATAGAATTAGCAATTTACGCATTTTTCCATTGGTGGAATATTTATGAAATAACTACTTGACGTTATTTTGGGAAGAAAAAGGGATTGACATCCCTCAAAAGGAGGAGGTCCTCTTTGCATAAATTAGGAGCATATTTCACGAATTGTTTCCTACCGGCCTCTTCTTCAATTGTTGAATTCTTTGGTTACCTCCTAACCTGGTAGGAAACTTCAAAACAAGATCACTTGAGTCTATTAAAGCTCTATTTATTTCACGAAAAATGAATGATTGGAAAAATATTTTCATGGATGGCGAAAAATATTTTTTATTCGTGCGCTTTTTTAATTGTTACAAATTATAATTTTAAGGAGAATATTTTTTAAATCATTAATTTTTCATAAAACAAACGATGCCTAAATTTAATGAGTTCATCACCCCTTTGAAAGACAATAGCTGTTTAGATCGAATTAACATGTAAACTTGAAAAAAGAAAAAAAAATTCAAGAATCACTTTGTCAAGGTAACCCACAAAACATGTTTCAGAATGAATTGATCCGTCGAGTACTCTCATCTGCAGACAATGGCGAACCTGGAATCAGGAAAGAACAACATTTCGGAAGACTTGTCTCACTACACGAATGCTTAAATGAGCCTCAAATATTAATTGCTTCGATCGCAAAGACCCAGACTTTTTATCAATTTCTTTTGATTTTAAATTAGTATCTTGCAGCTATTTCAAGGACTAGAATCCGCTTGAAGCAACATGGAGAAAATAGGAACAACTTTGCCATATTTGTGAAGGTAGAAACAGACGCTTTGTTTTAAATATATCTCGAGTTTGAGTTCGAATAAAAAATGCAACTTTAAATTGCGAAGATGAATAAATATTTATGGATGTTCACCTTGAAAGTCATATTTCCTGTTCGGTATAACGCAAGCGTCGATCAAGGACGGAAACTGTTCCGCGTCGCAATCTGTTGCGTTATTCACATGGTGGGGGTCGACGGGTAGTGTTGAACTCCGACCATGAAAAAGACAAGAAAAGGAAAGTCCAAATTAGCAGTTGGATTGGTTTCACTAATTAGGATTTTTCTGAACATGAAATCCTTATTTCATGTTGACTTTGACCGTGAGCGTAGGCTTGCTGATTGGGCAGATAAAGAAGGAACGAACAAGGTTTTTGAATCGGCGAAGTTTTCAGAGCATATAAACTTCTTTTTCCTCGTGTTGGCGAATGCGCCGTTGTTGACGAGGGCTTCAGATTTATATCTTGGCGGTTTTTTTTCATGAGATTGAAAGTTTATTTCGTGAGGAATTAAGGATAAATACTATGTGTATTATTAAATGTAATTGGAGTTGTTTGAGTGACTCGAGTGTGATTTGTAATTTTTATTGGATTGCTTATTTTAGCGTGAAATTCATTGCTGCACGTCTTATAGTTATAGGTCTCTATGATTGAACTACATACATTTGATTTTCGATTTATTTTCTTACTCTACTTATTTTCGCGCAACATGTTTGATAAAAGTTGTTAATTTATGTCTTGAACCGTTTATGAAACCAAATTCGGTTGAATAAATGTCAAAGTTCGACGCATAAAGAAATTCAGGAGTTGGACTCCAACACGTAGATGAATATTAATAGGGGCTTTCGAGCTGGAGAAAAAAATAATAGAAGCAAAATATAATATATATATACAGTTTTTTTAGTTTTTGGCTCTAGCCCTAGCCTAGGTCGTACTTATCTTTGGAGTCTGGCAGCTAGAAGTGATGAGGAAGCACACCAAAATTGAAGAGAGGTCTACGATTACGTGGAACAACTGCCATTTAAATTAGTAATTATATATCAAAAATTAGATAAATAGATTGAATTATTTAAATATTTAAGATTAAATTAATTTAATTAAAAAGTTTTGAATTAAATTAATATTAATATAATATATTTGAGACTTTTTTGGAATTTTTTTAGATAAACTCAATGTTATTTGACTTTTCAAAAAGGAAACGCACTTGACTTCTAATTTAACTCTTTCAACCGTCACATATACCCTCAACTTAGTAAGTTCCCTCCACGTCTTTCTCTGTCCTCCAAGGACAGATATTATTATTATTATTATTTTGTGGTCCGAAATCGAGGATGGATATTTAAAAAGCATTTTTTGGGTATACTACTTTTCAAACGTAAGACCCACTCAAACAGTCAAACTCAACTGGTTTTCATCCTTTAACCACCACCCTTGCCCTCCCCCTTTACTTCACCATGCTGCTTCGCCATCACTCCATCTCTCGGGCTACCGAAAAAATAAAACAAAACGAAAAAAAGGATTTTTTCTAAGGTTCGATCGAGGTGACATATGTCCACATGGGAAAGTTCTAAGGAATTTAACTTTAGATCAAGCCATACGACTAGTATTACAACTAGACTTGAGTCACTCACATGGTCTCGATGTTTTTGAACCCCCAGTTATACCCAATAACTCATACAATGTTTGGCTTCATAATTTTTCACGACATAATCTCTTAATCTCACAAAAGAATTCACAAATCTTCTCACAAAATTTAACCGGCTTCAATGCTAAATTATCGATGCAATCCCTCGAAAAAAATCTCTACACATGAAGTCTACAAATAGCTTTCTCTACATGCATTCATCAATAACTGCCGTCCAAAGTGCCCACAACTGAATATATTTAGCCAAAAGAAAGCACCTTCAGAAGCCGACTTCAACATGGATTAGGAGAGCTAATTTTCATATATTTCCCTCTCTTTTTTTTCCCCCTGTTTCGCTTGCAAACCTCGTTCAACCTTACTCTAACACCAGAAAAAAGAAACAGGACATCAATGGCATAATATTGGGCATCCATAACTTATAATTTATCTTGAGTCAGGTTACGTATACGAGTTGAAACTCAAAATATATTCTAATATGAATTTGAACTAAGCCCGTAGGAGCACAAAATTTACCCAAGCTCATTGAACGTCTAATACGGCCGAGAATCACATATAGATGTCCTAAACCAGGAAAGATTATGTTCTTGTGTCAAATTAGAAGGGGTGAGGCGTATTCGTTCCTCCTACGGTTGTTTACTTTGATGCCACGAAACAATAGACGCGAAATAGAGTGGAATGCTACGATTTTTCCAATGAATTGATTCCTTTTCAAATGATTGCGAATGAGGAGGAAAGACTGATTCAATATTTGCAAGAAAAAACATGGGCTTTTATTTCCACGTCGGCAAATCTTCCAATGAGTCTACCGGTCTTACCTGAACCCAGGACCACAACTTCGTATGAATTTAGTCAAATTTGTGCACGCTTCACAGTCGAATTCTAGGAAACTTCCTTCCAAAATTTTCCAACGCTTAGAGCTGGAAAGAGAGTATAAGTAGTCGGGAATCCACAAATGAAGCAAGGGGCAAACGAAACCAAGATACACAGAATATGGAGGGCCGGACGAGCTGCATGATTCTTGCACTGTCATGTTTCCTTCACCTGACCTCCTCCAGTATTGAAACCTCCACTGTCCCCGTAGAGAATCCGGCAAAGGAAATGATTCGAGTCGGGCTAGTTTTCAGCATAGACTCATCCATGGGGAAGGTGGTGGAGAGTTGTATATCCATGGCGCTCTCCGATTTCTACGGCACGCACCCCGACTACCGTACCCGATTGTCGCTTCTCGTCAGAGATCCAAAGGACGACGCCGTCGATGCGGCATCGGCAGGTAAATACATGCTCTTACTCGCTCACAAAATTTCAATCTCTTTATCACCAACGAATCTTGATTCTCCATAGCTTTGAATGCTTCGTCATCAACTAATTTATTACATGCTTTTTCCTTCTTTGACCAACGATATTAATACACAAAGGACCAAGTGATTCTCGTGTGAGGACGAAGTGATTCTTGTGTGAGTTCTTAACGTAGAATGGACCAAAAAGTTGACTTGAAATGATCAATCTGCGTGGTTTAACGAATGTAAATAGCGTTTGATAGGGCATGTAGTAGTTATATAGTATTAGTATTATGGTCCACTGTAGGTAGAGAATCTAATGTCTGTAATATTTACAGTAATTGTGTTAGCATGAAAGTATCAAACAATCCTCCCCCCCCCCAAACACCACCCCCACCCCGCCAAAAAAAAAAAACAAACAAACACAAAAATAAATTAAAAAAACAAAGATTTTTCTGCATGCGGCGAATTTATCGTCATTTGACTTTTCTCCTCTATAGCTGTCACATGTTCCATTGACTTCAATACGTTCCTTCGACAGAGATAGGAGTCGAATCATTGACTTTCAAACGCGACGCCGACTCAAACAGCCATAGTCAATTTTTTCCTCCCAAACAAGAAAAGAAAAGATTTTTCTGCATATGAGAGGCTCATCATCACCAACTTTTCTAACACAAAACTCCGATCCAATTTCAAAAATCAAATCTCAAATACCACACTAGATGGTCAACTTTTGAAATCTACACTTTTTTTTTCCAATTTTGTGAAAAAAAAACCCAAATATGAACCCTCGGCATGTTTGGCTTGACTAACTAAAACTTAAAGTCAATTAGTCACAAGCTAATATTAATAGCTCCAATTTAAAATAAAATCACATCAGTGTCTTAAAAAGGAGAATTACCAGAAAAGTCCTAAGCCAATTATAATTGTACCAATTTAGTCTTAAACTTTTTGCAATTGTACTAATTGAGTCTATTTGATTGACCGGCGTTGGCGTGGCAAATTTTTAATAATGAACCAAACTTCTCTCTCCATCTCTTTGCTCTATTTGCTCTCTTTATATCTCCTTCGCCTTTTCCCTCCTCTTGACAAAGATCATGGGGGCTCCTCCATGGTTGTCGAGATCTTGGTCTCATTTAAATGCGCACCGCCATGGAAGAGCAGTCACTTTGAGACCCAGGCTTAATGGCCATGGACATCAAGAGAGAGTCCTTGCAATCCAACTTCTTTGGTTGATCATTTGTTTCATCAAGTACATTTTGTTTCCAGTTGTAGACTTGATAGAGAATGAAGAAGTCCATGCAATCCTGGGACCAGCAACGTCCTCACAAGCCAAATTTGTAATCGACTTGGGAGTAAAAGCTCATGTCCCAATCATATCCTTCTCAGCTACAAGCCCAGCCCTTTCTCCCACGCGAAGCCATTATTTCGTTCGGACAGCCTACGATGACAGTTCACAAGTTGGTGCATTAGCAGCTCTTGTTCAAGCTTATGGTTGGAGGGAAATAACCCTTGTTTATGCAGACACTGATTATGGCAACGGCTTGGTCCCATACCTTGTCGACGCGCTCCAAGAGGTCAGTGCTCGGATCTCTTATAGAAGCGTCATTCCTCCATCTGCAGAGGATGTCGACATCGTAAAAGAGCTCAATAAGTTGTTGACGATGCAGACAAGAGTGTTTCTTGTTCACATGACCGCTGCGATCGGGTCCAGGTTCTTTGTTCTTGCAAGTAATGCGGGAGTGATGAGCGAGGAGTTTGCATGGATTGTCACCGATGGTTTGTCGTCTTCACTGGATCCCGTCGGCTCTAATGCTTTGAACTCGATGCGTGGCGTACTAGGCGTAAGGCCACATCTACCACCATCGGAGTCTCGTAGACATTTCAAAGAGAGATGGACGAAGCTTTACACCGAGATAAATTCACACGATCTCAGTCTTTTAGGCTTATGGGCATACGACACAGTCACAGCATTAGCCTTAGCAGGAGAGAGAGCATGGGATTCTGCAAAGACTACATACGTGAAGCCGAATACCAGCAGAAACAATCTCAACTTTTCGTCTATCGGGATATCGGAGATGGGCCCGAAATTGCTGGACAACATTCTAACCATAAACTTTCAAGGCCTTAACGGAGAATTTAACTTGTCCGACGGCGAACTTCATCCCACTGCATTCGAAATCTTTAACGTTGTACGAAAGACAGAGAAAATCATCGGATATTGGACTTCAGCAAGAGGACTTTCCCCCGAATTGAACTCATCAACAAAGGTAGATTATACAGCTTCAGCCGACGATTTGAAAGCCCCTATTTGGCCAGGAGATACACTAAAGCCACCGAAAGGTTGGGTGATGCCGATATTAGGAAAGAAACTAAAGATTGGGGTTCCAAAGAAAGGCGGCTTTAGTGAGTTCTTCAAAATCGAATGGGATCCGCATACGGGCGTGCCTGGCTACTCGGGATTCGTCCACGACATGTTTCTCGCGGTAATAGAAGCATTGCCTTTTGCTCTTCCTTACCGGTATGTTCCTTTTGTGAATGAGAGCAGGCAAAGTGCAGGAACTTATGATGATATGCTGTACAAAATTAAACTTCAGGTTAGTCGATGCTTCATCTTCAAACTTTAACCCGCTATTCCTTGATAAATAGACTGGATGAGAAAAAGGAATACACAAATGTCCTCATCATTAAGTGCATTATTTCAAAATCTTGTTTGAGATTTAGTTCTGTAAATGTAAAAATTCCCTTGCAGAAGTAGTTTCAGACAACATAAATATGCACATTGTCATTGACATACATGGCTTGTATTTACCCATGTGTATTGAAGTAAACGAGGACATGATGATGCAGGAATTTGAAGCGGTTGTAGGAGACACGACTATCGTCGCGGATCGCTCATCCTATGTTGATTTTACACTTCCCTACTCAGAATCTGGTGTAGCAATGGTAGTTGCCATCAAGGATGACGAGCGGAGGAACATGTGGATCTTCTTAAGACCATTGAGTTGGGACCTCTGGCTAACGACCGGTTTGGCCTTCGTTTCTACCGGGTTCGTCGTGTGGCTACTCGAACATCGCGCAAACGAAGAATTTAGGGGGCGTCGTAGTCAACAAATCGGTTTCCTTCTCTGGTTTTCCTTCTCCACACTAGTGTTTGCTCACAGTAAGTCCATCCTATCACGCCTTGTTTGTTACTTAGATTTTCTTCGCCGGTCTCCTCCACGGTAACGGGCTTCCGTATTTCACTCTGCTTTTGTTGTTTTCAGGTCGATTTTTTTTTTTTTTTGGCAATTCACTGCGATTTTTATCAATGTAGGAGGGAGGATTGCAAACAACTTGACAAGGCTTGTGCTTATCGTATGGGTATTTGTGGTGCTTATCCTGACTCAGAGCTATACTGCAAGTTTAGCTTCGTTCTTAACCGTGCAGCGCTTAACGCCAAAGTTTGTGGACGTGCAAGACTTGGTAAGGAATCGCCTTTTCGTCGGGTATCAGGGAGGATCTTTTGTGAGAGAACTTCTCGTGGAACAGCTCAAATTTGACGAGTCCAGGCTGATTACTTACGGCTCGCCGGAGGAATACCACGAGGCACTATCGAAGGGAAGTGGAAACGGAGGAGTTGCGGCAATATTTGATGAGTTACCATTCGTAAAAATCTTCCTTGCCAGATACTGCAACAAGTACAAAATGGTCGGACCAACCTATAAAACAGACGGGTTTGGCTTTGTAAGTCTCTCACGCTCGCTCGTTCATGGACAAGTGCAACTTGCTTCAGAATATAAGCATTTTATTCTTTTGTTAGTATTACGAAAAATTTCAAATTAGTACATCTGCGCACAGGCTCAATACACCTGATACTCATTTGATGCGTTCGTGCACGAAAAGTCTTTCTTAGGATAAAAGCCGCGAACTAACATAACTAGTTATTCTTCAGGCCTTTCCGTTGGGGTCCCCTTTGGTCTCCCACATTTCAAGGGCAATCTTGAATGTCACTCAAGATAAAGAGAAAATGGACGCAATCGAAGGAAAATACTTCCGCCGCCTAAGTTCGTGCCAAGATCAGGATGCTGCCATCCTGTCGGAAAATCTTAGCCTGAGCGTGTACAGCTTCGGAGGGCTCTTCATCATCACCGGCGTTGTCTCGGCATCCTCAGTGTTGGTATACGTGGCTTCGTTCTTCTATTCTCATTGGCCTCGTTCGAGCGCGATTCGCCCTGGGGATCGCTCCCTTCGGTCCAACCTTTCAGAAACTGCAAATAGCTTCTTTCGGGAGCACGGATTATTTGCTTGTCTAGGGAGAAATAAATCGGAGGTTGTTCCGATCTCGCGTTGTCGAAGTTGGGAAGGTTCTCATAATAGTGATGGTGAACTCGCGGCAAGGAGACCAAACGAAGGACAGAGGCCAGTATTCATTATGCACGTTTGAATAATGAAGATCATGTTTTAAGATAGGCTTATCGAGCATGAGGGCGATTATCACATCTAGCCTAAGTATATGAACATTTTATTTTTCTTTTATTTGATCATGTCACATGTGTGCATATATATGCATGCATGACTTAGTATGATCGACTTAAAAGAACGGGAAAATCCCAAAAAAAGCCCCAAGAGCCTTCATTTTCTTAAATGGTGGGGGGCTGAGCTCTTGTCCAATTTGGCCAGGGATCCCCTCATCGGTGGCCTTAAGACTGGCCCTTGCCTGTGTCTGACGAGACCACCTAGCCCATGGCCACTTGGATGGGAGGAGAAAACAAGGGAAAAGGAAAGAAAAAAAGTGAAAAAAAATCAAATAAATCAGAAAATGTAAAAATATTTAAAAAGCCCCAAGGTCAAGGCCTTATTTGAAATAAAGATGGCACTTCATACCTTTATTTGAAACAAAGGCCATCTTAGCCCCCCCCTCTTTTTTTTTTTTTGAGAAAATGAGGGCACTTGGAGCTTTTTTTTGAAAATTTTTCTAAAATAACCAAACGGTCTCGAATTTTAACTTTGCCATTGAGGTTGCATTTATTTCACAAAAAATTTCACTTTTTCGAAAAATATTTTCTAAAAATTTATTTTTCTAGAAAAATAACATTGGTTTATGGTGTTTGGCTAAAATGTGAAAGAAAAAATAAAAAATATTTTTTGACGTTTGGTATGAAAAATCATGTTTGATTTTTCTATTTCTCCATCTCATTTTTTATTTTAAAAAATTGATTTTTTTTATTATTTGTCTTTTTTAGTTTTTTTTTTTCCTTCTGTGTTTGGTCGGTTGCTGGCTTCAGGCGAGCACGAGCTAGACTGGTCCTGGGGATCTTAGGCTCAGTCGATGTTGGCGAGCCACTAGCTCACCTGATCCAAGCGATTGTACCATTCGAGTTGATTCAACTCCTTCATTGGCTTCCACCGACATCGACGTTGGAACTCTTGGCCAAAGCTCGAGTCTTTACACATGGCAATACCTTTGCACAAGACGATGACGTAGTCACAGTCTCAATCATTGAGCAGACCTAAACAGAAGCCTAAATGTGACCACAGGCTCAGGCCAACGCCTAATTAGAGATCAACAATGGGGTCTCTCCAGTCTCAAGCTCAGTACTAGTCCTTGACGATGGCCAAGCATGCCCTCCGCAACAGAGCCTCCCTTTGCTTTGGCGATAGCTGCTACTGCTTTGGCGATGTCTGTCCTCCTTTGTCTACCATCCGAGCCCCTTACAGACCCTAGCCTCCTCCGCCAACCCATGGCAAGGCTAGAGCTCCCCAATCTAGCGGACCCCAAGCTTGCCGGCCTTGGCTGAGCTTGAGATTTTCGGGATTAGCCGAGGCTCTAGCTCGTCGGCCTACATCATGGCTGATTGCTGGGTTGGTGGCTATCGTCGAAGTTCGCGATTGGCAGAGGAAGGAGGAAGGAGTAACGGGCAGAGAACGGAGAAAAGAAAAGATGACCCAGAAAAAAAGAAAGGAGTAAGGAAATATGAGGAAAATATTTTCCCCTCTTTTGAAAGATTTTTTCAAAGGTGAAAAATATTTTCCTAGACTAACTTATTTTTTGCAAATCAAATGCCTGAAAGTCAAAAAAAAAAATTAAAAAAAAATTATTTTTTGAGAAATAAACAGAGCTTGAAATTGAATTAAAATGCCATTTAAAGAGTACGGTACTAAAATGCAGGCGCCCTCTCAAATGAAATGGAATCAAACTTGTGAAGAAGCGGTAATAATATTCGAACTCTTCTTTTGCAAATTTTCTATTTTACGTCCCTTTGCAATTAATTTTTAAAATTTAAAATTTTAAGCATTATGTTCAAGGTCTAATTTAACGACTGTTTTTGCTTGGTATTTTGTATGGTTAATGGTTAAAAACCCCTGTTATTATGTATGTAAAAGTTATTGACATTAATAACCAAAAGGATAATAACCACAAATTAAAGCTCCCACAAAAATCCACATGATTAGTGATCATGAAATATGCGAAAACGGCCTTGATTCATACTAAACAACACCTAAACAGTGCAGAATAGCTTTGAAAACAGCATAAAAAAAATACCAGCAAACAATACAAAAAAAAAGCATGCAAATCACCACAAATCATGCTCACACGAACTCTAAAAGGATATTAAAATTACAAATCATCACAAATCATACTCATACGAACCCTAAAAGGATATGAAAATTACCTTAGTTCATAGGGCAAAAATTAAGCCGATTTGAGGTACAAGCACCGTTGGACAGCAGTGAATTCGGAACAAAAGATTGGATCTCAACAGTGGCAAATTCGAGCACGCTAGAAAGCGTGGGGATCTCCTTAGTCAAGTACACGTCTGGATGGCAGAGTAGTCAAGGGCTTGAAGAGGGTTGAAGATCCCTTTAACCCGCTATTCCTTGATAAATAGACTGGATGAGAAAAAGGAATACACAAATGTCCTCATCATTAAGTGCATTATTTCAAAATCTTGTTTGAGATTTAGTTCTGTAAATGTAAAAATTCCCTTGCAGAAGTAGTTTCAGACAACATAAATATGCACATTGTCATTGACATACATGGCTTGTATTTACCCATGTGTATTGAAGTAAACGAGGACATGATGATGCAGGAATTTGAAGCGGTTGTAGGAGACACGACTATCGTCGCGGATCGCTCATCCTATGTTGATTTTACACTTCCCTACTCAGAATCTGGTGTAGCAATGGTAGTTGCCATCAAGGATGACGAGCGGAGGAACATGTGGATCTTCTTAAGACCATTGAGTTGGGACCTCTGGCTAACGATCGGTTTGGCCTTCGTTTCTACTGGGTTCGTCGTGTGGCTACTCGAACATCGCGCAAACGAAGAATTTAGGGGGCGTCGTCGTCAACAAATCGGTTTCCTTCTCTGGTTTTCCTTCTCCACACTAGTGTTTGCTCACAGTAAGTCCATCCTATCACGCCTTGTTTGTTACTTAGATTTTCTTCGCCGGTCTCCTCCACGGTAACGGGCTTCCGTATTTCACTCTGCTTTTGTTGTTTTCAGGTCGATTTTTTTTTTTTTTTGGCAATTCACTGCGATTTTTATCAATGTAGGAGGGAGGATTGCAAACAACTTGACAAGGCTTGTGCTTATCGTATGGGTATTTGTGGTGCTTATCCTGACTCAGAGCTATACTGCAAGTTTAGCTTCGTTCTTAACCGTGCAGCGCTTAACGCCAAAGTTTGTGGACGTGCAAGACTTGGTAAGGAATCGCCTTTTCGTCGGGTATCAAGGAGGATCTTTTGTGAGAGAACTTCTCATGGAACAGCTCAAATTTGACGAGTCCAGGCTGATTACTTACGGCTCGCCGGAGGAATACCACGAGGCACTATCGAAGGGAAGTGGAAACGGAGGAGTTGCGGCAATATTTGATGAGTTACCATTCGTAAAAATCTTCCTTGCCAGATACTGCAACAAGTACAAAATGGTCGGACCAACCTATAAAACAGACGGGTTTGGCTTTGTAAGTCTCTCACGCTCGCTCGTTCATGGACAAGTGCAACTTGCATCAGAATATAAGCATTTTATTCTTTTGTTAGTATCACGAAAAATTTCAAATTAGTACATCTGCGCACAGGCTCAATACACCTGATACTCATTTGATGTGTTCGTGCACGAAAAGTCTTTCTTAGGATAAAAGCCACAAACTAACATAACTAGTTATTCTTCAGGCCTTTCCGTTGGGGTCCCCTTTGGTCTCCTACATTTCAAGGGCAATCTTGAATGTCACTCAAGATAAAGAGAAAATGGACGCAATCGAAGGAAAATACTTCCGCCGCCTAAGCTCGTGCCAAGATCAGGATGCTACCATCCTGTCGGAAAATCTTAGCTTGAGCGTGTACAGCTTCGGAGGGCTCTTCATCATCACCGGCGTTGTCTCGGCATCCTCAGTGTTGGTATACGTGGCTTCGTTCTTCTATTCTCATTGGCCTCGTTCGAGCGCGATTCGCCCTGGGGATCGCTCCCTTCGGTCCAACCTTTCAGAAACTGCGAATAGCTTCTTTCGGGAGCACGGATTATTTGCTTGTCTAGGGAGAAATAAATCGGAGGTTGTTCCGATCTCGCGTTGTCGAAGTTGGGAAGGTTCACATAATAGTGATGTTGAACTCTCGGCGAGGAGACCAAACGAAGGACGGAGGCCAGTATTCATTATGCACGTTTGAATAATGAAGATCATGTTTTAAGATAGGCTTATCGAGCATGAGAGCGATTATCACATCTAGCCTAAGTATATGAACATTTTATTTTTCTTTTATTTGATCATGTCACATGTGTGCATATATATGCATGCATGACTTAGTATGATCGACTTAAAAGAACGGGAAAATCCCAAAAAAAGCCTTGTCGCGACCCTCTCGAGGTTTTCTGGGATTCCTCGAGGGAGTTAATGGATTGCTAGGCCCATCTTAAAATCTAGGCTTAGCTCAGGCCCTCTTAGGCCCGTACCAAATCGCGTCAGGAAAATTTTTAAATCGTGGTCGACCTTAGTGTGATCGGGTGACATGTGATTAGTGTGCATACCATCGGAGTTGCCACCAATCATTTATTGGAGGGTATGATTGGAAACCCTATCAAACGATTGGGAGAGGTCGCTCGATTCTGCGAAAACCAGAGAACTGGGTTCGGAGACTTAGTTACGTCAACCCGCAAGTCGACGCCCTTTCGGTACCTAAGTTGAATGATTTCCTAATCTAAAGAATTCATGCAGGCGAGATTGGACGAGGTAAGCTCTAGGATCTAATGGGTTCATGCGAATGGGAGTTTTTATCCTATCAATCACAATCATGAAATAAATGCGCAACCAGGAAAATCACGTCGAAATCAGTCAATACAAAATAATAGGGAGTCTTAAAAGCCTAGGAAAGCGCATCGATTTAGTTCCAGGATGGTTCGGGGTGATTTGGGATTGTTTGGATCAAATTGACCGGAAGGGCAGAATGGTCATTTTGAGAGGTTCAGGAAGCCAAAACCATGAAAATAGGTCAAACCAGTTGAATGTGGTTTTTCCATAATTTTCATGAATTTTTGGAATTTTCTTAGATTTTTCTGAATTTTTTGTAATTTTTCTAGAATTTTTTAGACTTTCTAAGGCTTTTCTAAGGATTTTCCCTATTTTTGGACATTTTTCGGAATTTTCATTATATTATTTTTATTTTTTTTTGTGAGGGTTTTTCTATGACTTTTGGGATTTTTCCTATTTTTTAGAATATTTCTGTATTTTTTGGAATTTTTATTTTTAATTTCTAACATTTTTCCTAATTTTTCAAAATATATATTTTTTTATGTGTTCTAACAATTTTTCTAATTTTTTTAGGGTTTTTACGAATTTTACGACCTTTTTTACTAATTTTTTTTATTTATCATCTTTATTATATTTATTTTCCAATAATTTCCGGATTTTTCTAAATTTTTACCAGATTTTTAGAATTTTTTATTCTTATTTTTGTATTTTTTTAACCTTTTCTTATTTCTTTTATTGTTTATTTGTTTATTATTATTTTATTGTTTATTTTTTATTATTTTTATATTTTTTTGGACCGGGTCGGGTCAACCCGGCCCAATGACCCGAACCCAAAGCTAAAACCCTAAACCTAAAACGACTCCTTTTGGATTAGTTTTCTTTTTTTTTTGGATTTTCTATTTTTGTTTATTGTTTATTATTAATTTTCGTTATATGGAACAGGCCGAATAGACTCGGCCCATTACCTAAGTTCGGCCCGAAGCCCACTATTCAGACCTGATACAAAAACGACGTAGTTTTAGGTACTTATTTTTGAATTTTTTTTTGAATTATTCCGATTCTTATAAGAAAACCTTAGGGTGATCGGACTCGGACCCATATGGTAGGTCAACCCATGACAGGTTCATAATGAAAGGATGCTGCTTGATTTGACTTTTGACCCGTATAGTAGGTCACTCCATGGTAGATTCTTAATGAAAGAAACCTACTGATTTAAAATTTGATTAAGATTTGACCCGTATGATAGGCCACCCCATGGTAGATTCCTAGCGAAAGGATTCTACTGATTAAAATTTGATCAAGATTTGACCCATATGGTAGGTCCCCCCATGGTAAATTCCTAATGAATGAAACCTACTGATTAAAACTTGATTTGATTTTTTTTTTACCCGTATGGTAGGTTACTCCATTGAGATGCCTATATCAAGGACTTGGTGCCTATATCAAGGACTTTGGGTGCCATTCTAGGATCTGGGAATAACAGGAATCCTGCAGAAGCTCGAACCCGATTTATCTTATCATTGAGGGTGCCATTCTGGGATCTGGGAAGACCAGGAATCCTACAGAAGCTCGAACCCGATTTATTTTGGTGAATGAAGAGTTTGGAAAGAATTCTTATACATCAGACATATGCAAATTTCAACATAAGCCATGCCCCCGTGAGTTATATGGACTCGTTTCAGTAAATGCAGGGTGCATAAGATGGTTAATCAAGACAATATTGCAACCTACATGTGTAATCGAAAATCCTCTGCTAGGGTAATTTTGAATCAATAAATCTGAAGTCACCAGATGAGTCCGATCAGTCATATCAACTGGAATACCTTTATCATGGAGGACTTCTCACGATATTCATTTATGAGAGATTTTGCTTTCTCACTAGGGAAGATTTCTAGAAACACTCAAACTAACATTCGAAACCTATGCCAAGAGTTTCGGGACCATTTGCAGTGTATACAACCTGACTGATTAGAGAAGGTCTTCTAAAGGACTGTAATGCAGGCTTGGTTAAAGGTTTACACAATGGGTAGGCATCCTGAGGTTTTCAGAAAAAAATCAACATTCTAAAAGCGATTTCTTCGGGTTTACAAGTCAAGAACCTCGAAGATCATATAAGACTGGATTGTACTTACTCCCTTAGGTAGTAGTCTCTCATGTGAAATCCCGTGTTGATTTGAAACGTCTCAATCAGGAGAGGCTTTCAGGATAGGTTGTAACATTGGTTTAGGGTAGGCTTGAAAAGGCTATTTTTTTGAGTGAGGGGTACGATATGCTGGCGATCACATTTGCATCATTACCAACTGTCATAGGTGCTGGGGGTTAAATATGTATCTTGTGCCCCCCCAAAGGTTCTCTGGATATTCATATTCAACTAAGCTCCATGTTTTCCTTGTCCTTGTCACTCGTTTGCCAACAGATTTTCTTTTTGGCGTTTCATTCATCATGGCTTTTGTTCCTATGAAGGACTTTTGCCTTGCTTTTACCAGGCACTTTGCTTTTATCAGCCCTATTGCCTTTTGACATTCTCAACTTATTTTTTGACTGATTTTCAAGCATTATTGCTTTTCTTCAATAATGGACTTTGGCTTTGCCTTTATCAGGTGTCTTGCTCTTCATTGGCAAGTCATATGCATTGCCCGAGGGTAGGGAGGTGATCACCAATTGGGTTTTGAAAAGAAGATTTGCAGGCTCAAATTGGCTCATCAAAGGGTAAAGTGTGTAGGATAGAGAAATGAATTGTTCTCATTCACTTTGATGTTTCAGATCTCCACGGGATACCACTTGAAGGTACCACGAAAAGGTTGATGCAAGTTAGCACAATAAAGTTTTACCTTGATCTTTTCTCCTAGGAATCAACCGATGAACCTCCAAATTGCCCCGGTGTGGGGTGGTTCTTGATAGGGTTATTTTTTGAATTCTCCATTCACGGGCTCAAATGGGCTTGCAAGGGATTATTATGTGTTTAGAGTAAAGAATGAACATGCCCTCTATCATTTCAATTCATGTAATCACTGCAAATGATCTCTACGTTCATGGACAAAGGTTTTATCTTGCCTTTCTTTCACTTATCCTCTCAAGTGTGTAGAGATGTGTTTGGGCGCGGTTGGCCCCCTCAAATTTCACTCTACTCCAGCATGACAGACTTGATCGTTCTCATTTGGAGATTTCATTTCTATTTCATCAACATTAGCCCTCACAAGGGATTCGTGCTACATGTGAATGATAGATTTTCTTGGTAACCTGGAAGATCTTTAAATGAGAATGCGAATGAAGTTACCTCGCGAATTTCGTCGATGATGTGATTTATTGTTTATGACGTAGTAGACCGAAAAGTCTTAGAGTAAGGGATACTTACCTGCTCGCGGCGACTGGAGGTACCTAAGAAAAACAAAATATTTCAGGGGTTAGGGTCTATTCTTGCCTTAAAAATTGGAACGATACGACTTTTACCCTTGGTTGCGAACCCGGAACACTGATAGGCAGCCTGTCTTGCAGATGTCTCTCTTCTTCATGATCCCCCGGTTCGGGTGAAGTTGTTCGAGTTGCCTCCGTCATCTGGGAATCTTTCTTGGACCTGCAACAAAGAAAGAAATATGCAAATGTATGCATGTATGCATGGAGTGCGCGTAGTGGGTCTCAAAGTGGCTTAGATTCGAGTGGGGTACGAGAGTTGGTCAAATCCTCGTCTTATTCAAGGGTAGTATTTCTTGACAGCATCTGCATTTACAGGATTTGCCAATTCTTCCCCATCCATATTCAAAAGAATTAGAGCACCGCCTGGTAAGACCTTCTGCACCACGTACGGACCTTTGTAATTTGGTGCGAACTTGCCCCCGAGATGAGGAACATTAGGGAGCACTTTCTTCACGACTAAATCCCCGACTGCAAAACTTCTGGGTTTCACCTTGCGGTCAAATGACTTAGCTACCCGCTTTTGGTACGCCTGTCCATGACATATAGCCTTCAGCCGCTTTTCATCAATTAAGTTCAACTTTGCAGGATCCATTCAGCCTCCGAAAGTTCGGCCTGGGCTAATACTCGCAAGGAAGGGATCTCTACCTCCACAGGAAGGACAGCTTCCATGCTGTATACCAAAGAGTAAGGAGTTGCCCTGGTTGAAGTTTGGATCGAAGTTCGGTATGCCATTAGTATGTACGACAGCCTTTCGTGCCAATCTCGAAAGTTCTCGGCAGTCTTGGCCAGGATCTTCTTTATATTCTTATTTGCCGCTTCCACAGCTCCATTCATTTGTGGGAGGTAAGGGAAGAGTTAAGGTGTCTGATCTTAAACCAGTCCAAAAGATCATCAACCATCTTGTTATTCAGGTTGGATCTGTTGTCTGTAATAATAGCCTGAGGCGTCCCGTACCTCGCGATGATATCCCTTTTAATGAACTTCGCGACGCTCTTAGCTGTGACATTGGCATATGAATTGGCCTCGATCCATTTGGTGAAATAATCTATCGCCAACAAGATGAAGCGGTGCCCATTTGAAGCGTGAGGGTTGATTGGTCCGATCATGTCGATTCCCCACATAGAGAACGGCCAGGCCTCAGACATCTGATGAAGTTCATTTGGGGGAGCGTTGATCTTATCTCCATACACTTGACACTGATGGCAGGATCTCACGTGCTGGTTACAATCTGACTCCATGGTCATCCAATAATAACCGAGCCTCATGATCTTCTTAGCGAGGAGGTGGCCGTTCATATGTGGTCCACATTCCCCTTCGTGGATCTCTTTCATAAGCAGGTTTGCTTCCTTAGCATCTACACACCTCAACAAGATTGAATCAAATGACTTCTTATACAGTGCCTGTCTACTGAGGAAGAATTTCGTAGCCATCTTGGTTATGTACTTTCTATCTCCCGCCTGGCTCCCTTGAGGATACTCTCCCTTCAGCAAATAATTCTTGATATCGTGATACCAGGGTTGGTCGTCAAATCCTTCCTTGATCACCATGCAGTAAGCCGGTTGCTTGATAATGTCGACCCTCAATGGCTCAATATCTAAGCCTTCCGTGACCAGTTGCTGATGAGGATCTGATCATCCTCATGATGACCGGCCATCCTGCTGAGGTAGCAGGAGACGTGGTTCAAGGGGCAGCCTTCCCCTCCGAACTTGTGTGGGAATGTTATCGACTGGTCAGGTCGATATTGCCTTCCTTCCCGGGTAGCGATTGCCTTCAATTCATGCACCATGTTGGCCAGGTCTTTACACTGATCCTCCAATCCGGCTATCTTTCTATTTTGCCACTCGATGGTTTTCCTCAGCTCCAGCATCTGATACTTCTCCTTGGTGGGTGGCGCCCGTGTGTTCTCTGCCATTCTTGATAGTTCGGGCATTAAACTGTCCATGCCTTTCTCTAAACCAACGAGTCGTTCTTGAGTTCCCAAATCACACTGTTCCTTTGCCTGGGTCGGGGTTGTTTTATCCACTTCGACTACTGCTTCATCTTCGTTAACAGGGTCATCGATGCCGTCCCACCCATCAGGGACGATCTCCTCCGTCTTGACGAAAAAGCTTGGCGGGACGGAATAGAGCACCCGGTAGTTGTAGCCTCCACTATCCTGTCCCAAGGTATCCACTATATCTCCTCTTTCCAAGGCCTCTCGTAGGAACTTCTTATTGGCCTCATGCGCCCTTTTGCGACGGACGTCCTCATCATCTGGTTCTTCGTCAGATTCCTCAACGGCGCGTTCTTCATTCGGCCCGTGTTCACGTGGGGCCTCTCCTAAACTTCCGCTATCCGCATCACCATTTTCCCAAATAGCGTTCACCCTCTCGTGGTCTGGCGGAGGGTTCTGCTGCACGTTCGGCTATGTCTTATCAAATTCCAGCATTCCCCCGTCTATCAGCGCCTGCACTTTATACTTGAGCACCAGACAGTTGTCCATATTATGCCCTTTTTCTCCCATGTGGTATGCGCATGACTGGGTCTCGTCGAACCCGGGGAACCTCGGCGGGTTCAATCTTGGAGGCTCTTTGGCGACTAAGTGACCGTCTAACAGCATGGGCAGTAGCCTTGACAGAGGGCGAGGGAGTGGTGTGAAGGATGGTGGAGCTTTCTTCCTGGCCTCGAACTTCTTTGGGGCCAATCCTGACGTCCCACCCTGAGTGGGGGTGGATTCTGGAAACTTCTTCGGCTTCGGGGGGTTTGGTACAAATGCAACGTCTCCCACGTTTTCTCGCTCTCTCTTGGTTGGATAGGATCGTCTGATTGGTAGTTCTGACACGCGTTTCTCTTTAAGCGCCCACTCATGACGTTCTGCCACCTTGACAAGGTGGGTAAAGGTCTGACAGCCCGACGTGTTCAGTTTCTCGAAATAATCGAGCGGCAGCGTCTTCAAAAACAGGTCCACTAACTCCTCCTCCGGGATAGGTTTCACCTGAGTGGCTATAGCCCGCCACCTCTTAGCAAAGGTGCGGATCGTCTCGCTTCTTCCTTTCGCGGTTCTCAACAGGTCTTCCTTGGTCGGTGCCGTGGCCGTATTGAACTTGTACTGGTGTAGAAAATCTTTGGCCAAATCCTCCCAGCTATCGTATTCCTCCATGTCCAGCTCAATGAACCAGGCCAGCGCGGCGCCTGACAAGCTCTTCTGGAAGGTGTTCATCAGCAATGGGACGTAGTCCGAATCAAAAGCCATTTTGCGTAGGTAATATCTCAGGTGAGCCCGGGGACAGCCTGTCCCATCATACTTCCTCACAAACTCTGGCTCCTTGTATCCAACGGGGACTTCGATCTTGGTGAACGGAGAGATCTTGTCGAACCTGGCCAGTTCGTAACCCTGGCTGCTGAGGCATTCTTCGATTTTCGCGAGCCTTCTCGCGCCTTCTTCAGTCTTAGCCGGTGGCCTTTCCTTCTTCTCTTTTTCCAAGTCGATCACGAACGAGGGGTTTTATGGGGCACATCCTTCTCAAATTCAGTGCTAGTGGTCTGGTTGGTGTCGGAATCGTTCGAAGTGGTGGGGTTAACTTCGGGTGCAGCTGGGGCCTTTCCATGTGCAGTCATCATTGACTTCATTTCCGCCATCATGGCGGCCATCAAGTTAATCTGATCTTCGAGGCCAGTCACTCTGGAAGTCAGCTCTTCAGCCATCTTTCGCGTCTTACTGTGAGTCTTCGTAACTACAGAATTTTACCTGTTTTAAAAGTAGCGAGTCAGGGATGCGCGAGTTGAATAAAAGTGCAGGAACTTAAAACCTTCTCGATACTATGTTCACACATGGTTAATGGGGGAAAGACTCGATCATGAGCCTTAGACTCATGAAATCAGTCTTTCTACTCATTAAACGTGTATGAGCATACCATCAAGGAGGTGGATAACCCATGGTAATTACTTTATTTAAGAAAACGATGATGAATGATCATATATGAAAATGTCATGGTCCTATTACAATCAGAAGCAAAATCAAGTGGGGAGATCGTCTATTCTATCCGACGGCGCTTGGAGGCTAAGGCATCCTCGCTGTCTTCCGATTCATCCAGGTCCCATTCATGTGGGTCTTCATCTTCTTCGGCCGGCGGTGGTCCCATGTGCTCTGGTACATATGGCTTCACTCCAGGCAAGTGCGGGACGATGTAGTTCGGTACGTATGGTTCTACGAGGGATTGTCAATATTCCTTGAACAACTTGATGTAGTCCTTGGATGCTCGGTGGACGTTCATCTCGTCATCTAGGTAGTCTGGCCATTCCACGCTCTGTAGTGGGGAATTCTTCAAGGTGTGGATGATGAGGTCGATCTTGGCCTGGTATGCTGCCTTTGCTTCCTTGGTAAGCTCACCTCGTGGCAAGTCGAAGGCGAAGACTCCTGGTCGTACTGCCGGCGGGACTTCTTGTAGTATGCCAAATTGCCTTACCACCCTGATAGGATAGTAGGCGGTTCCACCCGTGTAGCCTAGTAAAGGGATAGGGTCTCCGTCTACTCCTGTGATGCGAGCTTCCAGGATCTTAGGCCAGGTCAAACGCCAGCGAAGTTGTTTCGGCTCTAGGTCTTCTAGTTTTTTCCTCCAATCCTCGAAGGACAGTTGCTTGATGGCGGACTAACATTTCAGGAAGGAACTGAGTGGGTGGATATATCGGCTGATCTCATAACATCCGACACAAAGGTTAAGAGTTTTAACATGCGAGGTAAACCACACGTAGAGAACACTATTGGACGCTTGGAATGTACCTCTCTGGGTTGACTGAAAACGGTTTAAGGAAAGGAAGGTTTCGGCTAGAATCATGTAGGAGTAATTCCAGCAGTAGCAGGCTTGTTTAACAATGTGGACCATGGAAGGATGGAAAGTGGTTTAGGAGGTGGGGAATAAGACAAAAGCGAAAAAGGCAAGGACGAAAACTCTAGCCGGTTTAAGACCAGTTTCGACTGGGAGGGAGGAATAGTTATTGTATAGGAATGAGAGGGTGAACCTGCCAGAGTTGGATTTGAGGACCTTTTTAATTTCTGAGGTCTTGAGACGCAGGAATTTAGACAGGGCTAAGGTAGAATCCTTTCCCAATACAGGCCGCACGATGTGATCGTCAAACTCCAGTCCGATGATCGCTGTGTACTCTTCCAGGGTAGGTGTGATCTCTATTCCTCGAATATTGAAAGTCACAGTTTCTGGATCCCAAAACCTTACCAATGCTTGAATGAGGGTGGGCTAGTAGTTGACCTTGAGGAGATCTAATAAGCGTCCCAGGCGTTTTTCAACATAGGCTTGGTTATCCCGGTTGAGACGGCTCCACCATGCTGTAAGCTCCTTACGCGGGACCAGGATGATCTTATTATCCGATTTCCCCATCTATCATGAATATGCAAGAATGTACTAAAATTAATTACCATGGGTTATAATGAAGATGCAATGTAAATGTACTAGCCCAATTCCATATTATCTCTTGGTGAAATAAGGATTAAAACATTCCTACTTGACCAAAAGAAGTTAGTCAGAGGGTTTTAATCGGGATTTCTCCCAAAGAAATTATGCAATTGGCTAGGATCCCTCGATGATTGGAATGAAAGCTATTGCCTATCTAAAGATCTCGAAAAGGAAATTGGAAAGTATGCGAATACATCTCAAAAGATCCCTAATATATCAAGTCTAAATGGGACGAGGAGGATGCGGAAATACAACATCCAAAAGTATGTAGAAAAATATCCTTCTATCCTAAAGTGGCTTTCAGACCAATCATCAAGGTGACGACTCACTCATGAAATGATGTATGAGATGTATGATATATAGAAATGAATTATGAAATGAAAATAAGAAAGCCTTACCAACCAGACCCTTTCATGTTTTGGTTTTAGGTATACTAACCGACCAATTCACATGCGCATGAAACAAGTGAGGAATTGACTCTAGAAAAGGAAATAAAATGAGGACTAGGGTATGGACCTAAAAGGCTCCCACTGTCTGATTCAACAACTTTGCCCACAAGCGCAATCGAATGTCAAGTGGAAAGAATCATTAATCCAGACAGCGAGCGGAATCAAATATGGTCAACCCAAGCGCAATCAAAGGCTAGGGCTTTGCATACCGATCCCTATCTATGGTGACCTAAGGGGAGTGTTTCGCGGCTTGGGTTTAGGCACTTGTGTGTGCAAGTGTTGTGATATTCAAAGTATGCAAGGCATGCACAGCAGTTGACATCAAACAGCGCTTCTAATTTGCAGAAAATAAACAAACAACCCCAAACTCCAATCCTGCATAAAACCTGTCAGCAATCACTCCTCCCCTTATAACTCCCATCTGCAAGAACATTTAACACATTGGATTAGTGGACTTACCTCACCTTCAAGAGCGCCTGCAGAAAATTATGTTAGAAAACACTCAACTTTTTAATCGGCTCAAATCCTCTAATAGGTTAAAACTATGTCCCCAGTGGAGTCGCCAGTCTGTCGCGACCCTCCCGAGATTTTCGGGTCCCGAGTGAGTTAATGGATTGCTAGGCCCATTTGGGTATCTGGGCTTAGCTCGGGCCCTCCCAGGCCCATACCAAATCACGTCAGGAAATCGAGGTCGACCTTAGTGTGGTCGGGTGACATGTGATTAGTGTGCATGCCACAAGAGTCACCACCAACTATTTATTGGAGGGTATAATTGGAAACCCTATCGAACGATTGGGAGAGATCGTTCGATTCTGCGAAAACTAGAGAAATGGGTTCAGGGACTTGGTTACGTCGACCCGCAGGTCGACGCCCTTTCGGTACCTAAGTTGAATGATTCCTGATCTAGGGAATTCATGCAGGCGTGATTAGAGGAGGTAAGCTCTAGGATCTAATGGGTTCATGCGAATGGGAGTTTTTATCATTTCAATCACAATCATGAAATAAATGCGCAACCAGGAAAATCACGTCGAAATCAGTCAATACAAAATAAAAGGGAGTCTTCAAAGCCTAGGAAAGCGCATCGATTTAGTTCTAGGATGGTTCAGGGTGATTTGGGATTGTTTGGGTCAAATTGACCGGAAGGGCAGAATGGTCATTTTGGAAGGTTCAGGAAGCCAAAACCATGAAAATAGGTCAAACCAGTTGAATGTGGTTTTTTCCATAATTTTCATGAATTTTTTGGATTTTCTTGGATTTTTCTGAATTTTTTGTAATTTTTCTGGAATTTTTTAGACTTCCTAAGGATTTTCGAAGGATTTTCCCTATTTTTGGACATTTTTCGGAATTTTCATTTTATTATTTTTTATTTTTGAGGGTTTTTCTATGATTTTTTGGGATTTTTCCTATTTTTTAGAATATTTCTGTATTTTCTGGAATTTTTATTTTTAATTTCTAACATTTTTCCTAATTTTTCAAAATATATATTTTTTATGTGTTCTAACAATTTTTCTAATTTTTTTAGGGTTTCTACGAATTGTACGACCTTTTTTATTGATTTTTTATTTATTTATCTTCTTTATTATATTTATTTTCCTATAATTTCCGGATTTTTCTAAATTTTTACTAGATTTTTAGAATTTTTTATTCTTATTTTTGTATTTTTTTAACCTTTTCTTATTTCTTTTTTTGTTTATTTGTTTATTATTATTTTATTGTTAATTTTTTATTATTTTTATATTTTTTCGGACCAGGTCGGGTTAACACGGCCCAATGACCCGAACCCAAAGCTAAAACCCTAAACCTAAAACGACTCTGTTTGGATTAGTTTTCTTTTTTTTTGGATTTTCTATTTTTGTTTATTGTTTATTATTATTTTTCGTTATATGGAACAGGCCGAATATACCCGGCCCATTACCTAAGTTCGGCCCGAAGCCCACTATTCAGACCTGATACAAAGACGACGTAGTTTTAGGTACTTATTTTTGAATTTTTTTTATCTTTATTCCGATTCTTTTATTTTACACTGCTTCTAATCCTACGGTCCAGATTGGCCTACGTGGCTCTACTGCGATCGTCTGATCTGTCTAAAGGAACCTACGGCAGAGATTAGATTTAAGACTAAATCCTAACCGTCTATTATTTCGATTTTTTTAACAAAATAATTAGATAATTCGGATTAAAATCTTTATTAACAGAAAATCCAAGATCGTGACACTTGGCAACTCCCTATCCACTCGATCAAAATTGCTATTCAGGCTTTGAGGACGTGACGACGTGGACTCCACCTCGGCGTTTGACTGGGTCGTCCTCCGACGTGGCATCTGACATGTTTTACCACGTCATTGCCGCGTCGGACGTTGACCAAGTCAAACAGCCAGCTAGACATCGTCTTCTTCCCCGAGTCGATACTAAATGAACGGCTGAGGTTCGCCGACGACGATCCAACGGTGGAAACAACTCCGATCGAGCTGATTCCGCCGCCAATCGGTTCGCACTTGACCCTCAATCAACATATCTAAAACCTAGCCAGATCTATCGGTTGAAATTCAATAATTGAAGCATCTGCAGTGAGCACCCATGGAGATTCAATCGAGCAATCTAGACCATAACCATTCAATTAACTGGCAAGTAAGCACCACAAAGGGTTGAGGAGACTTACCTGGGGTCTTGATTGAGCGCTAGATTGCCAGATTAGGCTGGCGAAGAGACGACAGTCGGACAAGAATGGGGAGGTCTCGAATGGGGACTGTCACGTTCGATCAATGCAAAAGCGAAGTGGGGGTATGCTCAGAATCACTTAAGGAACAGAACGCACACAGTAATTTGAAGAACGATTGACGAAACGACGATTCGCCATGGTTACAGAGCTCAGAGCTCGAAAATGGCAAATACCTGTTCCGAGATGTTGAAGCCAATCTGAGAGGCTCGCGATGATGCTTGCTACCTCGGGGAGCTTAGGGAATGAATTCTTGCCCTTGATTCCTCCTCGTTTGCTTTCGCCGAGTCTTCACAGTCCCCTCTCGAAAAGACTTTCGAAAAAATCCCCCTTCTCCTTGCTTTGCTTCCCCCTTTTAAACTCGGCTTGAGCTGCCTCAACCTCCCGAGATCTTCTCCTTCTAGTTTATGTTCAAATTTTGGGTTAATTCCCCCTCAAATCTCCCAGAATCGCCTCTAAATCTCTCGGTTGAGATTTCACATGTTCGTTCGAAGATTTTTCGCGCGCTGGGGAAGAACATGGTCATTCGGGTCGGGTCGGGTCGGATCTTGTCCGACCCGACTGACCCGAATCGCCTAATTTTCAAAATTACCCTGCCTAGGCTTGAGATTTTTCGAAATTAGTCCCAAAATTGAACTCTATGACATGAAATCTATTGGAAAAGTGAATTTTTATGTCAATTTCTCTAAGAATTGGCATAAAAAAACCAAATTTGAAATTTGACCCGGGGGACTAATTTGCAAAATCCAAAGTCCTAGTGCCCTTTTTTGCAAAAATTGACGCGACCATTGGATTCAGAAGGTCAAAATCTAGGGGGTGACGTCGTCCTATTTTCAATTAAGCCCCTAGAAAATTTTTAATTTCATTTTTAGTGATTTTACGGACTAAATTGAAAAATCAGAAATTGCATTTTGGTCCTTTTTAGCGAAATTGGACAATTGAAAATAAAATGCAGAAAAATACAAAAAATAAGGAAAATTATTTTTTGCTCAAAATTGGTACCCTAGGCTATGCTAAGGTTCACAAAGTTGATTTTGCAATTTTTTCACTTTTTATGGATTTTTTTATGAATTTTTGAAAATAAAATGCAGAAAAATATAAAAAATAAGGAAAATTATTTTTTGCTCAAAATTGGTTCCCTAGGCTATGCTGAGCTCCTCAAAGTTGATTTTTCAATTTTCTTACTTTTTATGGATTTTCTAAAAATTTTGAAAATAAAATTAGTCAAAAATCGAGTGTCAACAACTGCCCTTCTTTGAGAGGGATCTCGTGAGAGATCTCTCTCAAAGACAAGGTGACACTTGAAGTTTTACCGACTCTACTAGGAAAAGTGAAAGGTCGTGACATCCAACTCTAGTTTCCTCCTTGAAAGCTTAAGTCCAGATTTCATGCTGCTCACTTTGATGTGGGAAGAGAGGGAGAGAAGCTAGTCAGGAGATTTACCTGGAACTTACCTGTTTGCCTCGCGTCGCCATTGACTGCTCCGGAATGAAGTCCTAAGGATTCATTATAAGAAAACCTTAGGGTGATCGGACTTGGACCCGTATGGTAGGTCAACCCATGACAGGTTCCTAATGAAAGGATTCTGCTTGATTTGACTTTTGACCCATATGGTAGGTCACTCCATGGTAGATTCTTAATGAAAGAAACCTACTGATTTAAAATTTGATTAAGATTTGACCCTTATGGTAGGCCACCCCATGGTAGATTCCTAGCGAAAGGATTCTACTGATTAAAATTTGATCAAGATTTGACCCATATGGTAGGTCCCCCCATGGTAAATTCCTAATGAAAGAAACCTACTGATTAAAACTTGATTTGATTTTTTTGACCCGTATGGTAGGTCACTCCATTGAGATGCCTATATCAAGGACTTGGTGCCTATATCAAGGACTTTGGGTGCCATTCTAGGATATGGGAATAACAGGAATCCTGCAGAAGCTCGAACCCGATTTATCTTATCATTGAGGGTGCCATTCTGGGATCTGGGAAGACCAGGAATCCTACAGAAGCTCGAACCCGATTTATTTTGGTGAATGAAGAGTTTGGAAAGAATTCTTATACATCAGACATATACAAATTTCAACATAAGCCATGCCCCCGTGAGTTATATGGACTCGTTTCAGTAAATACAGGGTGCATAAGATGGTTAATCAAGACAATCTTGCAACCTACATGTGTAATCGAAAATCCTCTGCTAGGGTAATTTTGAATCAATAAATCTGAAGTCACCAGATGAGTCCGATCAGTCATATCAACTGGAATACCTTTATCATGGAGGACTTCTCACGATATTCATTTATGAGAGATTTTGCTTTCTCACTGGGGAAGATTTCTAGAAACACTCAAACTAACATTCGAAACCTATGCCAAGAGTTTCGGGACCATTTGCAGTGTATACAACCTGACTGATTAGAGAAGGTCTTCTAAAGGACTGTAATGCAGGCTTGGTTAAAGGTTTACACAATGGGTAGGCATCCTGAGGTTTTCAGAAAAGAATCAACATTCTAAAAGCGATTTCTTCGGGTTTACAAGTCAAGAACCTCGAAGATCATATAAGACTGGATTGTACTTACTCCCTTAGGTAGTAGTCTCTCATGTGAAATCCCGTGTTGATTTGAAACGTCTCAATCAGGAGAGGCTTTCAGGATAGGTTGTAACATTGGTTCAGGGTAGGCTTGAAAAGGCTATTTTTTTTAGTGAGGGGTACGATATGCTGGCGATCACCTTTGCATCATTACCAACTGTCATAGGTGCTGGGGGTTAAATCTGTATCTTGTGCCCCCCCCAAAGGTTCTCTGGATATTCATATTCAACTAAGCTCCATGTTTTCCTTGTCCTTGTCACTCGTTTGCCAACAGATTTTGTTTTTGGCGTTTCATTCATCATGGCTTTTGTTCCTATGAAGGACTTTTGCCTTGCTTTTCCCAGGCACTTTGCTTTTATCAGCCCTATTGCCTTTTGACATTCTCAACTTATTTTTTGACTGATTTTCAAGCATTATTGCTTTTCTTCAATAATGGACTTTGGCTTTGCCTTTATCAGGTGTCTTTCTCTTCATTGGCAAGTCATATGCATTGCCCAAGGGTAGGGAGGTGATCACCAACTGGGTTTTGAAAAGAAGATTTGCAGGCTCAAATTGGCTCATCAAAGGGTAAAGTGTGTAGGATAGAGAAATGAATTGTTCTCCTTCACTTTGATGTTTCAGATCTCCACGGCATACCACTTGAAGGCACCACGAAAAGGTTGATGCAAGTTAGCACAATAAAGTCTTACCTTGATCTTTTCTCCTAGGAATCAACCGATGAACCTCCAAATTGCCCCGGTGTGGGGTGGTTCTTGACAGGGTTATTTTTTGAATTCTCCATTCATGGGCTCAAATGGGCTTGCAAGGGATTATTATGTGTTTAGAGTAAAGAATGAACATGCCCTCTATCATTTCAATTAATGAAATCACTGCAAATGATCTCTACGTTCATGGACAAAGGTTTTTATCTTGCCTTTCTTTCACTTATCCTCTCAAGTGTGTAGGGACGTGTTTGGGCGCGGTTGGCCCCCTCAAATTTCACTCTACTCCAGCATGACAGATTTGATCGTTCTCATTTGGAGATTTCATTTCTATTTCATCAACATTAGCCCTCACAAGGGATTCGTGCTACATGTGAATGACAGATTTTCTAGGTAACCTGGAAGATCCTTAAATGAGAAAAACAAAACATTTCAGGGGTTAGGGTCCATTCTTGCGTTAAAAATTGGAACGATACGACTTTTACCCTTGGTTGCGAACCCGGAACACTGATAGACAGCCTGTCTTGCGGATGTCTCTCTTCTTCATGATCCCTCGGTTCGGGTGAAGTTGTTCGAGTTGCCTCCTTCATCTGGGAATCTTTCTTGGACCTGCAACAAAGAAAGAAATATGCAAATGTATGCATGTATGCATGGAGTGCGCGTAGTGGGTCTCAATGTGGCTCAAATTCGAGAGGGGTACGAGAGTTGGTCAAATCCTCGTCTTATTCAAGGGTCGTATTTCTTGACAGCATCTGCATTTACAGGATTTGCCAATTCTTCCCCGTCCATATTCAAAAGAATTAGAGCGCCGCCTGGTAAGACCTTCTGCACCACGTACGAACCTTCGTAATTCGGTGCGAACTTGCCCCCGGGATGAGGAACATTAGGGAGCACCTTCTTCACAACTAAATCCCCGACCGCAAAACTTCTAGGTTTCACCTTGCGATCAAATGACTTAGCTACCCGCTTTTGGTACGCCTGTCCATGACATATAGCCTTCAGCAGCTTTTCATCAATTAAGTTCAATTGCTCATGCCTTTGCTGGATCCATTCAGCCTCCGAAAGTTCGGCCTGGGCTAATATTCGCAAGGAAGGGATCTCCACCTCCACAGGAAGGACAGCTTCCATGCCGTATACCAAAGAGTAAGGAGTTGCCCCGGTTGAAGTTCGGATTGAAGTTCGGTATGCCATTAGCGCGTACGACAGCCTTTCGTGCCAGTCTCGAAAGTTCTCGGCAATCTTGGCCAGGATCTTCTTTATATTCTTATTTGCTGCTTCCACAGCTCCATTCATTTGTGGGCGGTAAGGGGAAGAGTTAAGGTGTCTGATCTTAAATCGGTCCAAAAGATCATCAACCACCTTGTTATTCAGGTTGGACCCGTTGTCTGTGATAATAGCCTGAGGCGTCCCATACCTCGCGATGATATCCCTTTTAATGAACTTCGCGATGCTCTTAGCTGTGACATTGACATATGAATTGGCTTCGATCCATTTGGTGAAATAGTCTATCGCCACCAAGATGAAGCAATGCCCATTTGAAGCGTGAGGGTTGATTGGTCCGATCATGTCGATTCCCCACATAGAGAATGGCCAGGCCTCAGACATCTGATGAAGTTCATTTGGGGGAGCGTTGATCTTATCTCCATACACCTGACACTGATGGCAGGATCTCACGTGTTGGTTACAATCTGACTCCATGGTCATCCAATAATAACCGAGCCTCATGATCTTCTTAGCGAGGAGGTGGCCGTTCATATGTGGTCCACATTCCCCTTCGTGGATCTCTTTCATAAGCAGGTTTGCTTCCTTAGCATCTACACACCTCAACAAGATTGAATCAAATGACTTCTTATACAGTGCCTGTCCGCTGAGGAAAAATTTCATAGCCATCTTGGTTATGTACTTTCTATCTCCCGCCTGGCTCCCTAGAGGATACTCTCCCTTCAGCAAATAATTCTTGATATCGTGATACCGGGGTTGGTCGTCAAATCCTTCCTCGATCACCATGCAGTAAGCCGGTTACTTGATAATGTCGACCTTCAATGGCTCAACATCTAAGCCTTCCGTGACCAGTTGCTGATGAGGATCTGATCATCCTCATGATGACCGGCCATCCTGCTGAGGTAGCAGGAGACGTGGTTCAAGGGGCAGCCTTCCCCTCCGAACTTGTGTGGGAATGTTATCGACTGGTCAGGTCGATATTGCCTTCCTTCCCGAGTAGCGATTGCCTTCAATTCATGCACCATGTTGGCCAGGTCTTTACACTGATCCTCCAATCCGGCTATCTTTCTATTTTGCCACTCGATGGTTTTCCTCAGCTCCAACATCTGATACTTTTCCTTGGTGGGTGGCGCCCGTGTGTTCTCTGCCATTCTTGACAGTTCGGCCATTAAACTGTCCATGCCTTTCTCTAAACCAACGAGTCGTTTTTGAGTTCCCAAATCACACTGTTCCTTTGCCTGGGTCGGGGTTGTTTTATCCACTTCGGCTACTGCTTCCTCTTCGTTAACAGGGTCATCCATGCCATCCCACCCATCAGGGACGATCTCCTCCGTCCTGACGAAAAAGCTTGGCGGGACGGAATAGAGCACCCGGTAGTTGTAGCCTCTGCTATCCTGTCCCAAGGTATCCACTATATCTCCTCTTTCCAAGGCCTCTCGTAGGAAGTTCTTGTTAGCCTCATGCGCCCTTTTGCGACGGACGTCCTCATCATCTGGTTCTTCGTCAGATTCCTCAACGGCGCGTTCTTTATTCGGCCCGTGTTCACGTGGGGCCTCTCCTAAACTTCCGCTATCCGCATCACCATTGTCCCAAATAGCGTTCACCCTCCCGTGGTCTGGTGGAGGGTTCTGCTGCACGTTCGGCTCTATCTTATCAAATTCCAGCATTCCCCCGTCTATCAACGCCTGAACTTTATACTTGAGCACCAGACAGTTGTCCATATTATGCCCTTTTTCTCCCATGTGGTATGCGCATGACTGGGTCTCGTCGAACCCGGGGAACCTCGGCGGGTTCAATCTTGGAGGCTCTTTGGCGACTAAGTGACCGTCTAACAGCATGGGCAGTAGCCTTGAGAGAGGGCGAGGGAGTGGTGTGAAGGATGGTGGAGCTTTCTTCCTGGCCTCGAACTTCTTTGGGGCCAATCCTGACGTTCCACCCTGAGTGGGGGTGGATTCTGGGAACTTCTTCGGCTTCGGGGGGTTTGGTACAAATGCAACGTCTCCCACGTTTTCTCGCTCTCTCTTGGTTGGATAGGATCGTCTGATTGGTGGTTTTGACACGCGTTTCTCTCTAAGCGCCCATTCATGACGTTCTGCCACCTTGATAAGGTGGGTGAAGGTCTGACAGCCCGACGTGTTCAGTTTCTCGAAATAATCGAGCGGCAGCGTCTTCAAAAACAGGTCCACTAACTCCTCCTCCGGGATAGGCGGTTTCACCTGAGTGGCTATAGCCCGCCACCTCTAAGCAAAGGTGCGGATCGTCTCGCTTCTTCCTTTCGCGGTTCTCAATAGGTCTTCCTTGGTCGGTGCCGTGGCCGTATTGAACTTGTACTGATGTAGAAAATCTTCCGCCAAATCCTCCCAGCTATCGTATTCCTCCATGTCCAGCTCAATGAACCAGGCCAGCGCGGCGCCTGACAAGCTCTTCTGGAAGGTGTTCATCAGCAATGGGACGTAGTCCGAATAGTGCGCCATTTTGCGCAGGTAATGTCTCAGGTGAGCCCGGGGACAGCCTGTCCCATCATACTTCCTCACGAACTCTGGCTCCTTGTATCCAGCGGGGACTTCGATCTTGGTGAACGGAGAGATCTTGTCGAACCTAGCCAGTTCGTAACCCTGGCTGCTCAAGCATTCTTCAATTTTCACGAGCCTTCTCGCGCCTTCTTCAGTCTTAGCCGGTGGCCTTTCCTTCTTCTCTTTTTCCAAGTCGATCACGAACGGAGGGGTTTTATGGGGCACGTCCTTCTCAAATTCAGTGCTAGTGGTCTGGTTGGTGTCGGAATCGTTCGAAGTGGTGGGGTTAACTTCGGGTGCAGCTGGGGCCTTTCCATGCGCAGTCATCATTGACTTCATTTCCGCCATCATGGCAGCCATCAAGTTAATCTGATCTTCGAGGCCAGTCACTCTGGAAGTCAGCTCTTCAGCCATCTTTCGCATCATTAAACGTGTATGAGCATACCATCAAGGAGGTGGATAACCCATGGTAATTACTTTATTTAAGAAAACGATGATGAATGATCATATATGAAAATGTCATGTTCCTATTACAATCAGAAGCAAAATTAAGTAGGGAGATCGTCTATTCTATCCGACGGCGCTTGGAGGCTAAGGCATCCTCGCTGTCTTCCGATTCATCCAGGTCCCATTCATGTGGGTCTTCATCTTCTTCGGCCAGCGGTGGTCCAATGTGCTTTGGTACATATGGCTCCACTCCAGGCAAGTGCGGGACGATGTAGTTCGGTACGTATGGTTCTACGAGGGATTATCAATATTCCTTGAACAACTTGATGTAGTCCTTGGATGCTCGGTGGACGTTCATCTCGTCATCTTGGTAGTTTGGCCATTCCACGCTCTGCAGTGGTGAATTCTTCAAGGTGTGGATGATGAGGTCGATCTTGGCCTGGTACGCTGCCTTTACTTCCTTGGTAAGCTCACCTCGTGGTAAGTCGAAGGCGAAGACTCCTGGTCGTACTGCCGGCGGGACTTCTTGTAGCATGCCAAATTGCCTTACCACCCTGATAGGATAGTAGGCGGTTCCACCCGTGTAGCCTAGTAAAGGGATAGGGTCTCCGTATACTCCTGTGATGCAAGCTTCCAGGATCTTAGGCCAGGTCAAACGCCAGCGAAGTTGTTTCGGCTCTAGGTCTTCTAGTTTTTTCCTCTAATCCTCGAAGGACAGTTGCTTGATGGCGGACTGACATTTCAGGAAGGAACTGAGTGAGTGGATATATCGGCTGATCTCATAACATCCGACACGAAGGTTAAGGGTTTTAACATGCGAGGTAAACCACACGTAGAGAAGACTATTGGACGCTTGGACTGTACCTCTCTGGGTTGACTGAAAACGGTTTAGGGAAAGGAAGGTTTCGGCTAGAATCATGTAAGAGTAATTCCAGCAGTAGCAGGCTTGTTTAACAATGTGGACCATGGAAGGATGGAAAGTGGTTTGGGAGGTGGGGAATAAGACAAAAGCGAAAAAGGCAAGGATGAAAACTCTAGCCGGTTTAAGACCAGCTTCGACTGGGAGGGAGGAATAGTTATTGTATAGGAATGAGAGGGTGAACCTGCCAGAGTTGGATTTGAGGACCTTTTTAATTTCTGAGGTCTTGAGACGCAGGAATTTAGACAGGGCTAAGGTAGAATCTTTTCCCAATACAGGTCGCACGATGTGATCGTCAAACTCCAGTCCGATGATCTCTGTGTACTCTTCCAGGGTAGGTGTGATCTCTATTCCTCGAATATTGAAAGTCACAGTCTCTGGATCCCAAAACCTTACCAATGCTTGAATGAAGGTGGGCTAGTAGTTGACCTTGAGGAGATCCAATAAGCGTCCCAGGCGTTTTTCAACATAGGCTTGGTTATCCCGGTTGAGACGGCTCCACCATGCTGTAAGCTCCTTACGCGGGACCGGGATGATCTTATTATCCGATTTCCCCATCTATCATGAATATGCAATAATGTACTAAAATTAATTACCATGGGTTATAATGAAGATGCAATGTAAATGTACTAGCCCAATTCCATATTCTCTCTCGATGAAATAAGGATTAAAACATTCCTACTTGACCAAAAGAAGTTAGTCAGAGGGTTTTAATCGGGATTTCTCCCAAAGAAATTATGCAATTGGCTAGGATCCCTCGATGATTGGAATGAAAGCTATTGCCTATCTAAAGATCTCGAAAAGGAAATAAGAAAGTATGCGAATACATCTCAAAAGATTCCTAATACATCAAGTCTAAATGGGACGAAGAGGATGCGGAAATACAACATCCAAAAGTATGTAGAAAAATATCCTTCTATCCTAAAGTGGCTTTTAGACCAATCATCAAGGTGACAAATCACTCATGAAATGATGTATGAGATGTATGGTATACAGAAATGAATTATGAAATGAAAATAAGAAAGCCTTACCAACCAGACCCTTTCATGTTTTGGTTTTAGGTATACCAATCGACCAATTCACATGCGCATGAGACAAGTGAGGAATTGACTCTAGAAAAGAAAATAAAAGGGAGAATAGGGTATGGACCTAAAAGGCTCCCACTGTCTGATTCAACAACTTTGCCCACAAGCGCAATCGAATGTCAAGTGGAAAGAATCATTAATCCAGACAGCGAGCGGAATCAAATATGGTCAACCCAAGCTCAATCAAACGCTAGGGCTTTGCATACCGATCCCTATCTATGGTGACCTAAGGAGAGTGTTTCGCGGCTTGGGTTTAGGCACTTGTGTGTGCAAGTGTTGTGATATTCAAAGTATGCAAGGCATGCACAGCAGTTGACATCAAACAGCGCTTCTAATTTGCAGGAAATAAACAAATAACCCCAAACTCCAACCCTGCATAAAACACGTTAGCAATCACTCCTCCCCTTATAACTCCCATCTGCAAGAACATTTAACACATTGTTAGTGGACTTACCTCACCTTCAAGAGCACCTGCAGAAAAGCATGTTAGAAAACACCCAACTTTTTAATCGGCTTAAGTCCTCTAATTGGTTAAACTCTCTCCCTAGCGGAGTCGCCAGTCTATCGCGACCCTCTCGAGATTTTTCGGATCCCGAGGGAATTAATGGATTGCTAGGCCCATTGGATATCTGGGCTTAGCTCGGGCCCTCCCAGGCCCATACCAAATCGCGTCAGGAAATTTTAAATCGAGGTCGACCTTAGTGTGGTCGGGTGACATGTGAATAGTGGGCGTGCCATCGGAATCGCCACCAATTATTTATTGGAGAGTATAATTGGAAACCCTATCAAACGATTGGGAGAGATTGTTCGATTCTACGAAAACCAGAACACTGCTTCTAATCCTACGGTCCAGATTGGCCTACGTGGCTCTACTGCGATAGTCTGATCTGTCTAAAGGAACCTACAGCAGAGATTAGATTTAAGACTAAATCCTAACCGTCTATTATTTCGGAATTTTTTAACAAAATAATTAGATAATTCGGATTAAAATCTTTATTAACAGAAAATCCAAGATCGCGACACTTGGCAACTCCCTATCCACCCGATCAAGATTGCTATTCAGGCTTTGAGGACATGACGACTGTTGACACTTGATTTTCAATCACCTTTTCTTTTCTTCTTTTTTAAAATTAATATAAAATCCATAAAAATTCATAAATTTGAAAAAATTAACTTTGGAGACCTTTGCCAAGCCTAGAGAACCAATTTTGACCAAAAAATGATTTTTCATATTTTCAGTATTTTTCGGTATTTTTATTTTCTAAAATTGATAGAAAATCTATAAAAATGAGAAAATTACAAAATCAACTTTGGAAGCCTTGTCCAAGCTTAGGCAACCATTTTTTTTTCATATTTTTTGTACTTTTTTAAATATATTTTTTAGAAATTAGGAAAATATTTAATAAATAATAGCATTTGAGGTCACAAAAATACATAAAAATAGTCAATATTTTTCCTTTAAATCCCTTTTCATGTTGGCCACCGCAAATTTAAAAAATCAAATTCGGGGTCGTGTATTACTTAACGAGCATAATCTCGAATCGGGCCTAAAAAAATTCAATTTGAGTCAATTTATTTTCATTTTTCACTTTTAGGAGTTGTGACATTGTTCTTTAATATTCCAAATTTTCATCTTGGCACAATTATACCCAGAATGACCCAATTTTACAAACAGGGCTTTAATTAAATTTTGCATTATTTTCAATAGCAAGAAATGAGCTTAAATTCAACATGCGATAGGTGTGTCAAAAATTGTGAGGAGATTTGGACTTAAAGAAAAATTTCTCCAGGGACTGAATTACAAATACTTAAAATCTCATGGACTAGAGTGTAAATACCTAATACTTGAGGGATTATTTTGTAAATAACAAAAAGAAGAGTTAGTGGAGAAATTAGAATAGAGAAGGGAAGATGGAGAAGAGGAGATGAAGATAGGAAGATGGAGAAGAGGAGATGGAGAAGAGAAGATAAAGAAAATAAGATGAGAATAGAGAAGGGAAGATGGAGATGAAGAAGAGTTAGTAGAATGTGAGATAGATATGGAGAAGGGAAGATGAATATGAAGAAGAGTTAGTGGAGAAATTAGAATGTGAGATAGAGATGGAGAAGGGAAGATGAAAATGAAGAAGAGTTAGTGGAGAAATTAGAATGGGAGATAGAGTTAATGTAAAAATTAGAATGGGAGATAGATGAGTGGTTTATAAAAGCAGGAAGAAGTGAGCTTGAGAGGGAAATTTTTTTGGAGAGAAAATTTTGGATGTTTGAGAGAGTTTTGGGAGATTGAAGAAAAACTGGAGAAAAAATTTTTTTTGGAGAGATTTCAAGAGAAAAAAATTTTGAGAGAGAAAAATTCGCCGCCGTGGAACAAGCCTTGGCGACGCGACGGATTCATCTCCAACGAGCTCTAGGCGCATCAGCATGTGCAATTATCTGGTAACTCAATTTTTCGTGTTTAGATGACGAAATCTCGAAAATAAATGTACTGAACATTCGTAGATGACTTCGAGATCTTCGATTTGATATATTATGGCACGAAAATTGACGTCGTTTGCTATGTCAAAAGGGTCCCGAAATTGAAAGCAGAAATCTGGAAATATGGTGATCAAAACCTGAGATGGAATTTTTCTGATCTGACCTTTCACGCTAAATGATTTTCCATGGGTTATTCTAGACTTTGTTTCATAAAGACCTCTTCATGACATTTGTTCATAAGATCTTAATGCATAACATATAAAAAAATACAAAAATATTCATGCACGTTTCGTATTTTTAATGCATTTAATGAAATCATGCAATTCTGTTGGCGTCCTTGAGTCTGAGTGTTTTTCTGTGCGTGGTCATATTGATTTGTAGTTATCTTATGTTTAGAGTCTTCTTTTGAAACTTCACAAAAAATGAAAGTTGTTCATTGGGGTCTTGTTTAGTAGACTGGAAAGTTTGGTGCATTAATTTTGAGATTTGAGTGTCCCTTTAAGCTTAATCCTGAAATATGTCTGTTCTGTGAAATTTGTTTGTTTGCTGCTGAGCTCTCATGAAAGACCATTTTCTACACGAAAATGAGTGTCTCGTCAATAAGAATGTAAAACATGAAAGTTGTCAAAGACACATTTTCCCATCCACATAAAAAAGCTCAGAATTTTTACATACATTTCATTATTTCTTTTGTATTTTATGGTTACTGCTTTCTCCCTAAGAATGTTCATGAAAAGTATGATTTAATTCGTATTTTTTGTGTTAATGCATTGGAAAATGTAAAAAATGGTCTCAATGAAGTTTAATCAGCACGTGTTAAACTCTCTTTGAGTTTTTGAATTGTCTTAACTCATTGGTGATTGTGCATGTCCGATTGGATAAGTTCATTATTTTCATTTGGCTTTCGGCCCGATGCTTTGAAGACTGGAGGATGACCGATGTCCATTCCGGTCCGTTTTGTTGTACTCTCGACCCACGAGGCTTGGCGACGGGTGTTTGACCGATGTCCATTCCGGCCCATTTTTGTTGTATTCCCGATCATGTCTCGGGTTTTATTTAATTGGTCTGTAATTATTCACCCGACGAGTTGCGGGTTTTATTTTCACTGTCCTTATGGTAGTTTTACTTTACTTGCTCTCTCTTCACATCTTCATTTGCTTTGGGTGATTTTGCATTCTTTTATAATACATCCTAAATACAAAAAAAAATGTAGAAAATCCAAAAAACCAAAAAAAATGGAAAATCTGAAAATACAAAAAATGCCATTCATGTGCATCTCATGTAGTATGTCTCATGTATGTTTGTTATGTTATCCGTATGTTCGTATAGACATATCGTATTTGTTTGTTCTCGTATGCACGTCACGTACGCGACGTTTGCAAATCCACATTTGTCTATTATGATATGTTATTAACCCATGCATATTCATTCAGAAAAATAAAAAATTTCAAAATAAGGGTTTTATCCCCTCTTTTTCAAAAATGAGGGTTTTATCCCATCTTTTCAAAATGACGACTTTGCCCTTTATGGGCAAAATCGAAATGTACGTATTTACATACACATATCACTATGCATGTCACATATATATGTCACGTATTTGTATGGTGTATGTATGCATGTTACATATCGTATTCGTGCGTCTTCATACGCATGTCACATACGTATTCGTATTCGTCTATCCCCGCATGCATGTTGTATTCATACGCATGTCACGTACGCATATCATTCGCATGTCCACGTACGTATGTCCTTCGCATGTAACGCACGTATATGTATTCGTCTATCTCGTATGCATATCGTATTCATACACATGTCACGTACGTATGTCGTTCGCATGTCATGTACGTATGTCATTCGCACGTCATGCACGTATTCGTATTCGCATATCTACGTATTCGTATATCATATTCGTATGTCCGTATTTGTGTGTCGTATTTGTATGTCAACGTTTGCGTTCATACCCTTTATGCATTTCATTTTAAAGTGAAAACATAAAAAGAACACCTTACCAGGGTCTTAGGAATAAATCAAGTGAGAGTTGCCAAAATAGGATATCCATGGAATTAAGGTACCGAAAGGGCATTAGTTTTAATTAACTAGTGTAACCAAGTCCCCGAACTCATAATCTCTGGTTTGCAGGAGTAATTTAGTTCTCCCGCTAGGTTACTTAGCTTTCTAATCAACCTACCAAAAATGATTAGTGGCGACTCCAAATTCTAAAATCATGTGAAAAAAAATCAAAGTTGCGATTTGGTAGAGCTTGGGAGAGCTCGAACTAGGTTAGTTAATTTAATTAATTAATCTGGTAATCCATTAACCTAAAAATGAATTTTAGGTCGCGACAGCTTGGCGACTCCGCTGGGGAGTTGTTCTTAATTTTTGAAAAATTTAAGAACTTAGAGGACTTAGGCCAGTAAAATTTCATGAATATTCACTTGGTTTGGCAATTGGTTGAATTCTAATCTTTAGGTGTTAAATGGTCTTGCATATGGGAGTTATAAGGGGTGGAGTGTTTGGCTAACCCCTTATTTTGCATGTTTGGTGTATGGAAATTGGAATTTAATTTTTGCACATTTTGAAGCGGTGTTTGAATTTAACTACTGTGCATGATTATTTGTTTTAGCACTACATCACACACGTCCCGCGACCGGACCTGGGTCACTAGTTTTAGGATGGTATTGTGATTTGGTTCTAGCGTTCGGCGTGAGATCACGTCGAAAGTTAGTCCAGATTCAATCCCGAACCTCTTTTCAAAAATGAGTTTTAAAAGTTAGGCCTCAGGCTTGGTAAGATTACCAAAGCAGTGGTTTTAATTTTTGACTCGAGGAGCCGAAGTTGGGAGACCCGGCTAATCCTGATTACGTCGTAGGGGTCACGGCTAATCTTGATTATGTGCGCGAGATTGTCGCCTTGCCGTAAGTCTTTCGCTTCAATTTGTCAGCCTTTAGAGTAGATAGGCTAAGATTTAAACTCACGATTCATGTGCATGTCTATGCGACTTACATGGTATTTTTGACGGTGAAAGTAAGTTTTCTAACTTCATCTTGTATTTATTTTTGGTCGGTCCATCTTAGGTGTCGGTCAAATTTTGAATTTAACATCAAGGTCATTTTTCAAAAGAAAATGAAAATCAAATTAGTATCCCATTTTTGAAAAAAATAAAAATAAATAAATAAATAAATAAGTGTGAAAAATCCCTTAGGAAAATTTTGTTGACCAGTAAAAGATTTTGTTACATTTTTCTACTTCAATAGAAATGAGATTTTCTTGACAAATTTATCCCTAAAAATTCATTCTGATAAAAGGAAAATCCCTTCGGGAAATTTGCTAAATTTTAAGATATTTTATCACATTTTTCAAGTTGTAAAAATTTGCAAGAAAATTCTTTTTGAGAAATTCACCCATGTTTTTCTAAGAAAATTTTCTCTAAAATTGAAAAATAAAATTGGACTAATGTATGAATCATGGGCCGACCCCTATTGGATCACATACTGATTATTTTCTTTACTTTTGCAGAGAATTATAGGTACCCTGGGGTGGAGAAAAATCGGGCTCGTTGGTGATAACAATCAGGGGGCAAGCGAAGATATCGTTAACCCTAGGGGCATATGAAGAGGCCAATTCTTCCGGAGACAGAATCGTGTCAATAAGTCAGCACGTATGGGCCATGTATTTTGATGAGGGGTAGTGAATGCATCCAGATCGGGCCTGGGGACATTTTTAATATATTAGAAGGGTTCATGTATTTTTGTTGAGAAAGTCGAGATTGTGTAATCAAAACCCATGGGGCAAGATTATGAACTCGATCTTGCGACGCCTTTCTAATTAAATTGAACAAAGGCTTGCCTTTTTACCTTCCTCGGATTCAAAACACATAAAAGATTTTGGAGGACTAGTATTTTATTACCGAGCATGGCCCGCAATCATTTCTCCCAACGCTACAGGCGACCGACACATTCAAGTGGACGCCGAAAGAGATAGGCAGAAGTAAAATGGGGCACGCAACGGGCAGCCCGGTTTGTTTATTGGAGCACTAATCGAGTGGTCGATTTGCAATAATTCACACGACTGACTCACGGCGCTGTGACCGGTGGGGGCCGCCACCGAACCCTTCGCCAATGTCCTTGATATCATCGCCGGCAGCAGATAACAAGAACACCGAGAAGAGTGTTAAGCCTCAACGTCTTCAGTACCGTAAATCGTCCTATCATGCTATATGGGCGAAGAAATGGCAGGAAAATGAAAAGCACAAACACGTGAAACTTTCTCTTCATTCCATTCACCAACAAACCTTATAACAACTCACTGGGGAGGAAAAGTGAAATCAAATTGAGCCCTAATAAGCGTCACAAAGGAGCTCAGCTGGCTCTCCATAAAGTTGATGCTCTGGGTGCACCGGGCGTTCTCGGGATCAAGCTCCGCGAGCCTAAAGAAGAGGCGATCGCACTTCTCTTTAACCTGGGCCATAGTGGCCTCGTAATGCTCAACGGCAAACTCCAGGTCCGGAATCGCCGCCCTCTCGAAAGCAATGTCTGCCGTAATGTCATCAAGCCTCTCCTGCAGCCAACCGCATTTGCACCTCATCACAATATTGCGTGGCTCCTGTTCGGTGTAAGTTCGGACCAAGGCCAGACGGTCCACCAGCTTTCCCCTCTCACGAACCAGCCAGGAAAGCTGATCGTTGGCAAACTTGAGGGCCTTTTTGTGATTATTAGCCACAAATGTAAATGTTGCCAGACGCTCGTGCCGGTCTCGGTAACGAGCTTTCACGACGGCGGTCACAAGGACCGTCTCATAAGCGCGGTTATAGGCAGCCAGAAAATTGATGAAGACGGTCGAGAAGTTCCGATACTCCTTCCCCAGTTGGGTACCCTCAACAGAAGCAGCGTCCACAGTCCTGAATAAACCAAGGATTTCAACCTCAACGGTAGAGTTTTTGGCTATATGAGCGTAACCTCTACCAAGAAGATTGTAGAGTCTCTCCCACCCAGCCAGGACTTCGGCGGATAAGGTGTGGTTAGGAGAATTGGCCATTTTTGAAAGCAGAATACGAAAGAAAGGAGAGAGATGAGGCAGATGAGCGGAATGCGAAGATGGTAATCTGCTTTAATTTAAATACCGATTTCACAGGGGCAGTCCTTATAGGTTTTCCTATCTACCATTCTCTGTCGGCAACACCCCCGGTGGCTCAAATTCCAGTCAAGTGGCAACCTCGAGCCGAACAAACCTGACGTCTCTGTGGAAAAGCTGGACGGGACTCCACCGCTTTGAAAAAAGAAAGAACGAAAAGACGAGCTGAGTGGGGGACAAAGAAATTTTCGGCAGAAAGAGAGATATTACTCGTCTTCATTGGAGGACCCGCCAGTAAATCGACGGTGGAAATCTTGACAGGGGCCCTCTATCGCGAAAAGAAAGAAGAAGACAAAATGAGCGATAAACGAGGATTTCCCCTTTAATCAAAAGCTGAATGTCAGATTTTCCCCTCGGTAAATCTAATAGCACTGCCCGTGAAGGGGGAAGTCGTTGCTATTGCCAGAGAGAGAATTTATTCTCATTTGATAGTGAGGGTTCATCTGCACGAACTCGCAGGAGAAAGATAGAGAGGAAGGAGTTCTCGTGGGAGAGGAATTCAAAACCTTCACCATCAAAGCATTGGCTTTCAAAGCCTATTACGAGAAGCCATCAATGATCCCGTGATCCCTCAAGTCCGAGAAGACATCCTGAGGCGGTCTCGAATCGGCAGTCCTAGATCCAGAAATATGTCGAGCATTAGGGAAATGGGCGCATGTTCAACCCTGGTCGAAGCTGATGAAGTTCCTTACCCTGAGGGTCTACTGGTCATGGCCATTGACGGTAATCCAGTCTCTCTGTCAATCCTTGTTACCGTATTAAGAAAATGCCGGTATAAGGTTGTAGCTCATGCAAAGGCGACAGAGGCCTTAGAGATATTAAGGAGGAGTAGTGACCAGTTTGATATCGTCGTCACCGCCATGGTAGGGATTGACATGGATGTTTTCACTCTCTTGGAAGTCATCAATTCTAAATTAAACATGCCAGTCCTCGTAATATCGGCAAGCGATGATCAGCAAGCCATGATGAAGGCTGTCTTAAACGGGGCCCAAGACGTCGTAACGAAACCAGTTAAGGTTCATATGCTTTAAAACATATGGTAGCACGTGGTAAGGAAGCAATTGCACGACCATGAGAACAAGCATCAAGCCTTCAATTTTATTCCAAGCAATTGGAGAAAGAAGATGAGTTGGTCTCCCGAGCTGCATCGTATGTTTGTTAATGCAGTTCAGCAACTAGGAATCGATTCGGTACGGCCGCAACATATACTGGAAATTATGAAGGTAGAGGGACTCACTAAAGCAAATGTTTCGAGTCATCTTCAGAAGTATAGAAAAAGGGTGAGAGAACACAATGCAGCTCAGAATCAAGAAAACCAAGGCGGGACTGATCCAAGCCTGAACGTCGAGTCTCCTCGCCACCATAAGTTCCACAGGTTAGCATGGGGCGAGCCACTTCCCATCATCAACCAAACCAGTAGCCGTGCCATCAATCCCCCAGGCGTTAATCAAAGTATCCCCCAGAATCACCCTAATGCTCTTCAAGAGTATAGACCGCAGGGGCAGTGTATTCAGACTCCTTGGTTTGAGCACCAACTCGTGGCTAGAATTCATCCCATGATCAGCTCGCCTGCGCAGCCAGAGAATTAGACAAGAAATTATCTTGAGCACTTCCACTTCTCTAATCCTCAAATGGAAGGAGTTCTTGGCAGCAGGACAGTTGGTGATCCCCACACTTTCTGGAGTAATGATGAAGACTTCAGCTCGAGAAGTCAAATTGCTCATGGTAAGGACAGAATGAGAAATCTACCGCCAGCATTTGCCAACAATAATGCCCAATTCGAGCATCAGTTGCTGGCAGGTTCAAGAGATTACCCAGATGATGAGCTTACTGCCCTGGTCAACCAGTTTAAGGTTGACAGACATCCGAAGCCATAATCGGAAGCCAGTGATTAAGGACTCTCAAACATCGGTCATCCATGCCTGAACCAGCATGAGACTAGCTGATTATCGAAGAGCCGCAGGAGAGGCAGAACTGACCTTGAACAAGTGCACCTTTCATTTCATGCTTAATTCCCCTGCGTGTGATATTTCTAGCTTTCTAGGTGTCTAGATTTAATTCAGGGGCATGGGGTAATTTGTTTTTTATCCCGTCGAATGCGTGAATCCCTTTTTATGCTAGACTCAGGGCGGATCAATTTGTGGCAACGTCGCTGACTGCCATAATGAGAAATGTTGAATGACCTCATGTAGGGAAATTTCAAGTGAAAAGCCCAGGCGAGCTCGAAGACGGGTAACTGTGTGTCGTTCCAATTTACCCTCAATCGTCGCAAAATGCTAAATTGGATTTGTTCCATTCTCTTCCAGGGGATTGCAAATTGCCTCAAGAGTGTCGCAAAATGAAATGACCCAATGGAATGCGATAGGACTCATTTGCCTTAAAGGTAACCTTTAAATTAAAGGAGCCCTCCGATCCACGGACCCGATGGCATAAAAAATGATGATGGTCCAAAGCAACCCGAAAGAAAACAAGGCCCAACTAAGCAAAGCACTTATGTGGCAAGCTCAAAGTGAAGGGCAACTCGGGACATACAATCCAATCCAATCCAAATGAAGGAACTTCCTCAATTCAAATTCAATGGAAGTACATACAAGGGTAAAACAGTATCGTTCCAATTTTTCTAGAATATGAAGAACATATACTGCCGCATTCCCTTTCATTTTTGCAGTGAAAGTCTCTACTGGCCAGATTTTCCTGTCTACCATTCCCTATCAGCATCACCTCCGCTACTCGTCTCCAATCTCGAGCCAAGCAAATCCGACATCTCTGCCAAAAGTTTGACGGGATGACACAACTTTGAAAAAGGAGAAAGAAAGGTGACTTGGGTGGGAGACAAGGAAAATGAGATTCGTTTTTATAGGAGAACACGCCAGCAAATCGACGGTAGAGACGTTGATAGGGACCCTACCACTATGAAGAGATGAGAAAAGACGAGCCAAGCAAGAAACACGCAGGAAAGGTTGAGAAAGACAGAAATCTCGGGAGAAGCGATACATATGCTAAGCCGACGCCAAATTTTAAAAGAGACATCCTCCTGATAATCTTTATTCATACATTGAAGAGAGTTTTAAAGCATACACGGTTCAGAGAGAGTGAAAATACAGAAAGATATAGTAAACCTTGAGAAATCATCGACCAAATCGAAGATGTCTCAACCCAATACTTCCGAAAGCTATCATTGCTTGCTGAATATGGGCGAGGAAGAGTTCGAAACCATGTTTGGGATCGAGCCTATGGAACCTGGCCCTTCCGCCGACGACGTCCAAGATCTCAGTAAAGATAAGGACAACAACGGTAAGGGTCAAAAGAAGCGTTACCATCGCCATACTAAGGAGCAAGTACAAAGGCTTGAGGATTTCTTCAGAACATGTCCTATGCCAGACGGCAAACAGAAAATGGAACTAAGTCAAGAGCTAGGACTTAAACCTTCACAAATCAAGTTCTGGTTTCAAAATAGGCGAACCCGAATGAAGACTCGTCATGAGCACAACGAAGCCGAGTTTCTAAGAGATGAAAATGAAAACCTCCGAGCGGAAAACAAGATGTATAAAGAGGCTTTTGACTCCGCCACCTGCCCTAACTGCAACAGTCTCCTCCTCGCCTTCGATGAAATGCATGATCTGAGGATTGAAAATGCGTGTTTGAGAAGCGAGTTAGACTAGTTTATAACAGAATCGAGTTCTGTTGGAGCAGGGTACAAAAAGACTAATGCTACTGGATCAGCATCAATACCTCCCGGGAAAGGGGAGATGTATCACCACCAGGCAAGCGGCATTGACGATGAACTCACCGCCATGATCAACCAGTTTAATGTTAATGAAGCATGGGGACTGTAATATGCACAGGGAGTCTGTATTTCGAAGCTGAGATCACGGGTCCTTCAACATAGCCGATGCATACCTGGTCCAGAATGAAGCCAGCTGATCATGGGAGAGCCTACTGAGGGAGCAAAATCGATCTTGAACAAATGCAGACGCTTCATTTCCTTGCATGTGATGTTTTCTACTTTTATTGATGTTCAGAATGAACGCAAAAGCAAGAAGCAGCAATTTCCTGTTCTCCTATTAAATGCTCGAGTCTGCTACCACACCAAACTCGTAGTGAATTTATTGCGAGTAAAAAGTCGCGCGAACTAGAAGGGTAAAGCAGTATCGTTTCAATTTACCCTCAAATTGTCCCGATTCTAAATTAGATCCCTTCTGTTTACAGGAATTTGCAAATTGACCCAAAAACGAAATTCCCCGATTAATCAAAACTTTGGGCAAATAGATTCGTGGACATCGCCACAGAATGGACGGCTTCAAATGAGGAATATGTGAACGAAAGACCCAAACAATCTCAAAGAAGGGTAATTCTGTATCGTTCTAATTTGCTCATACTCGTCTCGTGTTCTGAATTATTTTATTCCATTCTTAACAGGGTTTGTAAACCGCCCCAAAAAATACAGTGACCTGGAATTACCTAGTACAATACAACAACACCATGTCATCTCAAGGATTGACTCTTAAAAGGAACCTCCATGAGCGCCTGCGGTCTTGTGGACCAGATGGCATGGGGAATGACAGTGGTCCGAGACGTCCCGCGTTCGATCCTCGAGGATGGAAATGTTGTAAGTATTGTAAATAAATAAAACAACTTTTTCTCGCATTTCTTTTTGCAAAAAGAAACAGGAATACTCGACGAGCAATACCAAGGTCAGTATTTTGTTACGATCTTAGCTTAACGTTGAAGTGTCCAGCGAAAGCCAAGGGAAACTCAATCCAGTGAACTTGATAAAGGCGTCACGCAAAACATTCAAGATGAAGGGTAAACCAGTATCGTATCCAATACATCATTTCTAATACTGACTAATACGTCTTCTTCTCCATTGTTTGACAGGAAATGTCTAACTTGACATACCCACGGAGAAAATCCCGAGTGGTAAAACTGGTAAAGGAGTTGCGCGAAGCACTCAAGGGTAACTCAGTATCGTGTCCAGTTCATCATTTCTGATACTGGCTAACAGGTCTCCTTCCTTGTTACAGGAAATGTTAAACTAACACCTGATACTTCAAAGAAAACAGCCCAAAGGGGTCAAGTTATGATCGCCTGATGCGATCCGTCTGATGAAATAAGGGAAATCAATGGCGAACCCTAGATCGAAAAGAGGCAAAACCAGAAACAAGCTACTCCTCGACTCGGGAAATAGGCCCCCCACGTGTCTGATCCGCCCACACAGCCAGGGGCAATTTCCATACTTGTACTTGTATTGCCATATTTGCATGATGTTTACACATTCCATGATTTATGCATGACTGTTCTGCATGTTCAATTTGTCAATTTTGACTGGGGGTATAAACTGTACACGATGCATCGAATGTACAGAATGGGGCATGACAGGACGATGAAAGGCAAGCCATTTCCACATACGTCCTATATTTAATCCACAGTGAGTTGAGCGGTAGACAGATTCCGCATTCTCCAAGGCAATGGGTTTTCTCGCAAAAGATACGATAGTCGAAGTGAAGGAGGCATTCATTCTCCATTCCAAACACTTCAGGCAACCATTGACAACCCATTTAAACGGTGATTTCATTTCATGACCCTGTCAAGAACCACCCCGCACTGGGGCAAAACAGAGGTAATTCCAACAATATCAGGAGATAAATGGTTAGAAATTCTCTTGCTTAGACTAACATCAATCTTTGAGTGTTTCTTTGCATGATACTCGAATTTTAATTCAAGTGCTTTAGGATGACGAAGAGCATTTATTTTCTCTATCCTACACACTCATCCTTTGCATAACCCAATTGAGCCTGCAAATTCATTTCTCAAGCCCATGTTGGTGATCCTTGCTCATTTCAAGGTAACGACGACACCTTCCCATTTCATATGCTAGACTTTCATGTAATGTCTAGTATCATTTGTTGAAAATCATCTTGTTGCTAAAATTCAAAATCACAAGATTATTAAACAAAAAAAAAAGAGAGAGACAAGTGTAGCCTAAAGAAAATGGGCCTGCTTCCAAACAAAAGGGAGTCGGGAGTAAAAAAAACAAAGGCTACTCCAAAGAATCTCGGGCAGAAAGAGCAAAGTGCCTATCAAAAGCAAGGCCAATGCCCATATATCTGTAATGAACTTCTGACTTCAAACATACATTTTGAGAATTCTCGAAAAAGGATCCCCAAAGAAGTCAGTTTGCAAAGTGTAAAAGAACTACCACCCCTCAGCCAATGATGGTATTCATTAAAGACAAATTCAGGAAGGTCAAAGATCGGTGACAAGACTGCAATGATCACCAACACCAAGCCCTTCTCATATATTTTGCTGAGCCAAAACGAGCCCTTCGTTTCTCAGACCCAAATCCCGACCTACGTTACGACCCTTGAAAGTCTCTTCTGATTAGGGCACCAAAATTAATGTAAGAGTTGAATGACTTTAAGAATCGCTCGAAGAAGTTCGAGCAAGATTATTTCTCTCTCATTTTGCAGGGTTCTTGACTTGTAAACCCGGAGCAGATGATGAAGACCTTTTTTTGTCAATGGCCCTGACTCGAAATGAGTCTCCTTTGATAAGCCTTTGACCCAGCCCACATTACGGTCCTAATCAAGACCTCTAGATCGGCTTGATCGTATCAATTGCGAGATTACTCAGACCCTCGCTGAATGCGATGATGGTAAGGTTGAGTGCTTTCTTTTCAAATCCTGCAATCCGGATAAATAGCGTTTCTCGAGAGTGAGAGAAAGCCCTTTCGGACTGAAGTCCCCATTCAGGTTCAATTCGAGGTATTCATGACATGATAACCTCCATGGACAGAATTGGAAATGCAAACTCGATAGAAAAGTCATGCATGATCCATATTATGAGCATACACATATGGTTTTAATCATTGCAAACTCAACTGAATGGTTTTGCATGAACCGATGAACTCATTGATAAAAATGCTTGCACATGTTACCTCTGACACTGTCTGACAAGTAGTGCATTCCTAATAGTCGAGTTACTCTCCGAGGTCTCGAAATTCATCCAGAGGCTATTAAACAAACAAGCCCTGTTGGCTAATGCTCGCCAAACATTTTCAGGTGAGTATATCTTCAACCTGAACCTTTCAATTCTGATGATTGTCTGGGTGCTCAAATCCATTGCAGCACATAAGATCATTCAGTGAGCAAGCAGACACGATACAATCGGTCTGTCTATGCCTCGATCATTAACTCAGAAGATCCAGGTAAGTCTTCTGAACCCTTGCAACTCATGATCAACATACTCTCATGAAGTCTTCATCAGCTCACGATTGATACAATCTCGTGTTCTCAAGCTTTATCAAATCATGATTGACCAACTCTCGTGTTCTTGATCTTTGCCTCATCGGTTTATTCCTAAAGTGATGGGACAACAAAAATTAGGTTTGAGCTTCTGCAGGATTTTTGGTTTCCCCAGATCCCAGAATGGCACCCTTCATGATAAGTCAAATTGGATTTGAACGTCTGCAGGATTTCTGGTTTCCCCAAATCCCAAAATGGCACCCTTCAAGGTAAGTTAAGTCGGATTTTGAGGATTCCTGGTCTCCCTAGATCCCAGAATGACACCCTTCAAGGTAAGTTAAATCGGGTTTGAGCGTCTGCAAGATTCCTGGTTTCCCCAAATCCCAGAATGGCACCCTTCATGGTAAGTTAAATTGGGTTAGAGCGTCTGCAGGATTCTTGATCTCCTTAGATCCCAGATATAGCCAAAAATCATTTTCTCAATCAATACCTCTTCAGTCTACCCAAAAAAGGTGAAATCTAGGGTATATTATCTCCGGAGCCCTTCCATTGGAAACCCCAATACGGAACGGTCCATTTCCAAAGTCCTTTTTACAGGCGACCAAAGTCCCTTCTACAGGCGAGCAAGTCCTTTCTATAGGCAATCAAAAGTCCTTTTTACAGGCAACCAAAGTCCTTTCTACAGGCGACCAAGTCCTTTCTACAGGAAACCAAGTCCTTCTTACAGGCAAATCAAGTCCTTTTTATAGGCATACCAAGTCCTTTTTACAGGCATCAAAGTCCTTTCTACAGGCACAAGTCCTTCTTACAGGCATCAAGTCCTTTTTACAGGCACCAAGTCCTTTCTACAGGCACACAAAAGTCCTTCTTACAGGCACCAAGTCCTTTCTATAGGCAACCAAAAGTCCTTTCTACAGGCACACCAAAGTCCTTTTTATAAGCAAAACAAAGTCCTTTCTACAGGCACCAAAGTCCTTCTTACAGGCACCAAAGTCCTTACAGGCATTTCCATGGGGTGACCTACCATACAGGTCAAATCTTAATTTAATCAGTAGAATCCTTTCACTAGGAATCTACCATGGGGTGACCCACCATACGGGTCAAAATTCAATCCGATTTTAATCAGTAGAATCCTTTTATTAGGAATCTACTATGGGGTGACCTACCATACGGGTCCAAGTTCCACTACCCTAAGGTTTTCTTATAACGAATCCTTAGGTTCTCATCTCATTTTCAGCAGAGCACTCATGTCAGGCAACCGCCATACAACGAGCAGGTAAGTGCCAGGTAAATTCTCATCTTTGTCTCTCCCTCATCGCATGAAAGCCTCCTCAAACTGGGTTTGGATCGAAATTTGCTAAAAGGGGTATTGGAGATCGAATGTCATGACTCTTTTTATTTCATTGTGTTGAGTCGATTAGGATTCAGGTGTCGTCTCGTCTTTGAAATGAACCTCTACCGAGCTTCCTTTCAAAGAGGGGCAGCTGTTGACACCTGATTTTCAATCACCTTTTCTTTTCTTCTTTTTTAAAATTAATAGAAAATCCATAAAAATTCATAAATTTGAAAAAATTAACTTTGGAGACCTTTGCCAAGCCTAGGGAACCAATTTTGACCAAAAAATGATTTTTCATATTTTCAGTATTTTTCGGTATTTTTATTTTCTAAAATTGATAGAAAATCTATAATAATGAGAAAATTGCAAAATCAACTTTGGAAGCCTTGGCCAAGCTTAGGCAACCATTTTTTAGTAAAAAAATAATTTTTCATATTTTTTGTATTTTTTTAAATATAATTTTTAGAAATTAGGAAAATATTTAATAAATAATAGTATTTGAGGCCACAAAAATACATAAAAATAGTCAATATTTTTTCTTTAAATCCCTTTTCATGTTGGCCATCGCAAATTTAAAAAATCCAATTCAAGGTCGTGTATTCCTTAACGAGCATAATCTCGAATCGGGCCTAAAAAAATTCAATTTGAGTCAATTTATTTTCATTTTTCACTTTTAGGAGTTGTGACATTGTTCTTTAATATTCCAAATTTTCATCTTGGCTCAATTATACCCAGAATGACTCAATTTTACAAACAGGGCTTTAATTAAATTTTGCATTATTTTCAATAGCAAGAAATGAGCTTAAATTCAACATGCGATAGGTGTGTCGAAAATTGTGAGGAGATTTGGACTTAAAGAAATATTTCTCTAGGGACTGAATTACAAATACTTAAAATCTCATGGACTAGAGTGCAAATACCTAATACTTGAGGGATTATTTTGTAAATAACAAAAAGAAGAGTTAGTGGAGAAATTAGAATAGAAAAGGGAAGATGAAGAAGAGGAGATGAAGATAGGAAGATGGAGAAGAGGAGATGGAGAAGAGAAGATAAAGAAAATAAGATGAGAATAGAGAAGGGAAGATGGAGATGAAGAAGAGTTAGTAGAATGTGAGATAGATATGGAGAAGGGAAGATGAATATGAAGAAGAGTTAGTGGAGAAATTAGAATGTGAGATAGAGATGGAGAAGGGAAGATGAATATGAAGAAGAGTTAGTGGAGAAATTAGAATGGGAGATAGAGTTAATGGAAAAATTAGAATGGGAGATAGATGAGTGGTTTATAAAAGGAGGAAGAAGTGAGCTTGAGAGGGAAATTTTTTTGGAGAGAAAATTTTGGATATTTGAGAGAGTTTTGAGAGATTGAAGAAAAACTGGAAAAAAAAAATTTTTTGGAGAGATTTCAAGAGAAAAAAATTTTGAGAGAGAAAAATTCGCCGCCGTGGAACAAGCCTTGGCGACGCGACGGCATCTCCAACGAGCTCTAGGCGCATCAGCATGTGCAATTATCTGGTAACTCAATTTTTCGTGTTTAGATGACGAAATCTCGAAAATAAATGTACTGAACATTCGTAGATGACTTCGAGATCTTCGATTTGATATATTATGGCACGAAAATTGACGTCGTTTGCTATGTCAAAAGGGTCCCGAAATTGAAAGCAGAAATCTGGAAATATGGTGATCAGAACCTGAGATGGAATTTTTCTAATCTGACCTTTCACGCTAAATGATTTTCCATGGGTTATTCTAGACTTTGTTTCATAAAGACCTCTTCATGACATTTGTTCATAAGATCTTAATGCATAACATATAAAAAATAAAAAAATATTCATGCACGTTTCGTATTTTTAATGCATTTAATGAAATCATTCAATTCTGTTGGCGTCCTTGAGTCTGAGTGTTTTTCTGTGCGTGGTCATATTGATTTGTAGTTATCTTATGTTTAGAGTCTTCTTTTGAAACTTCACAAAAAATGAAAGTTGTTCATTGGGGTCTTGTTTAGTAGACTGGAAAGTTTGGTGCATTAATTTTGAGATTTGAGTGTCCATTTAAGCTTAATCCTGAAATATGTCTGTTCTGTGAAATTTGTTTGTTTGCTGTTGAGCTCTCATGAAAGACCATTTTCTACAAGAAAATGAGTGTCTCTTCAATAAGAATGTAAAACATGAAAGTTGTCAAAGACACATTTTCCATCCACATAAAAAATCTCAGAATTTTTACATACATTTCATTATTTCTTTTGTATTTTATGGTTACTGCTTTCTCCCTAAGAATGTTCATGGACAGTATGATTTAATTCGTATTTTTTGTGTTAATGCATTGGAAAATGTAAAAAATGGTCTCAATGAAGTTTAATCAGCACGTGTTAAACTCTCTTTGAGTTTTTGAATTGTCTTAACTCATTGGTGATTGTGCATGTCCGATTGGATAAGTTCATTATTTTCATTTGGCTTTCGGCCCGATGCTTTGAAGACTGGAGGATGACCGATGTCCATTCCGGTCCGTTTTGTTGTACTCTCGACCCACGAGGCTTGGCGACGGGTGTTTGACCGATGTCCATTCCGGCCCATTTTTGTTGTATTCCCGATCATGTCTCGGGTTTTATTTAATTGGTATGTAATTATTCACCCGACGAGTTGCGGGTTTTATTTTCACTGTCCTTATGGTAGTTTTACTTTACCTGCTCTATCTTCACATCTTCATTTGCTTTGGGTGATTTTGCATTCTTTTATAATACATCCAAAATACAAAAAAAAATGTAGAAAATCCAAAAAACCAAAAAAAAAATGGAAAATCTGAAAATACAAAAAATGCCATTCATGTGCATCTCATGTAGTATGTCTCATGTATGTTTGTTATGTTATCCGTATGTTCGTATAGACATATCGTATTTGTTTGTTCTCGTATGCACGTCACGTACGCGACGTTTGCAAATCCACATTTGTCTGTTATGATATGTTATTAACCCATGCATATTCATTCAGAAAAATCAAAAATTTCAAAATAAGGGTTTTATCCCCTCTTTTTCAAAAATGAGGGTTTTATCCCATCTTTTCAAAATGACGACTTTGCCCTTTATGGGCAAAATCGAAATGTACGTATTTACATACACATATCACTATGCATGTCACATATATATGTCACGTATTTGTATGGTGTATGTATGCATGTTACATATCGTATTCGTGCGTCTTCATACGCATGTCACATACGTATTCGTATTCGTCTATCCCCGCATGCATGTTGTATTCATACGCATGTCACGTACGCATATCATTCGCATGTCCACGTACGTATGTCCTTCGCATGTAACGCACGTATATGTATTCGTCTATCTCGTATGCATATCGTATTCATACACATGTCACGTACGTATGTCGTTCGCATGTCATGTACGTATGTCATTCGCACGTCACGCACGTATTCGTATTCGCATATCTACGTATTCGTATATCATATTCGTATGTCCGTATTTGTGTGTCGTATTTATATGTCAACGTTTGCGTTCATACCCTTTATGCATTTCATTTTAAAGTGAAAACATAAAAAGAACACCTTACCAAGGTCTTAGGAATAAATCAAGTGAGAGTTGCCAAAATAGGATATCCATGGAATTAAGGTACCGAAAGGGCATTAGTTTTAATTAACTAGTGTAACCAAGTCCCCGAACTCATAATCTCTGGTTTGCAGGAGTAATTTAGTTCTCCCGCTAGGTTACTTAGGTTTCTAATCAACCTACCAAAAATGATTAGTGGCGACTCCAAATTCTAAAATCATGTGAAAAAAAATCAAAGTTGCGATTTGGTAGAGCTTGGGAGAGCTCGAACTAGGTTAGTTAATTTAATTAATTAATCTGGTAATCCATTAACCTAAAAATGAATTTTAGGTCGCGACAACGACGTGGACTCCATCTCGGCGTTTGATTGGGTCGACCTCCGACGTGGACTCCATCGGACTTTGACCAAGTCAAACAGCCAACTAGACGTCGCCTTCTTCCCCGAGTCGATACCAAATGAATGGTTGAGGTTCGCCGACGACGATCCAACGGCGGAAGCAACTCCGATCGAGCTGATTCCGCCGCCAATCGATTCGCACTTGACGCTTGATCAACATATCTAAAACCTAACCAGATCTATCGGTTTAATTTCAGTAATCGAAGCATTTACAGTGAGCACCCATGGCGGTTCAATCGAGCAATCCAGACCATAACCATTCAATTAACTTGCAAGCAAGCACCACAGGAGGTTGAGGAGACTTACCTGGGGTCTTGATTGAGCTCTAAATTGCCAGATTAGGCTGGCGAAGAGACGACAGTCGGACAAGAATGGGGAGGTCTCGAATGGGGACTCTCACGTTTGATCAATGCAAAAACGAAATGGGGGTATGCTCAGAATCACTTAAGGAACAGAACGCACACAGTAATTTGAAGAACGATTGACGAAACGACGATTCGCCATGGTTACAGAGCTCAGAGCTCGAAAATGGCAAATACCTGTTCCGAGATGTTAAGGCCAATCTGAGAGGCTCGCGATGATACTTGCTACCTCGGGGAGCTTAAGGAATGAATTCTTGCCCTTGATTCCTCCTCGTTTGCTTTCGCCGAGTCTTCACAGTCCCCTCTTGAAAAGACTTTCGAAAAAATCCCCATTCTCCTTGCTTTGCTTCCCCCTTTTAAACTCGGCTTGAGCTGCCTCAACCTCCCGAGATCTTCTCCTTCTAGTTTCTGTTCAAATTTAGGCTTAATTCCCCCTCAAATCTCCCAGAATCGCCTCTAAATCTCTCGGTTGAGATTTCACATGTTCGTTCGAAGATTTTTCGCGTGCTGGGGAAGAACATGGTCATTCGGGTCGGGTCGGGTCGGGTCGGATCTTATCCGACCCGACTGACCCGAATCGCCTAATTTTCAAAATTACCCTACCTAGGCTTGAGATTTTTCAAAATTAGTCCCAAAATTGAACTCTATGACATGAAATCTATTGGAAAAGTGAATTTTTATGTCAATTTCTCTAAGAATTGGCATAAAAAAACCAATTTTGAAATTTGACTCGGGAGAATAATTTGCAAAATCCAAAGTCCTAATGCCCTTTTTTGCAAAAATTGACGAGACCATTGGATTCAGAAGGTCAAAATCTAGGGGGTGACGTCGCCCTATTTTCAATTAAGCCCCCTAGAAAATTTTTAATTTCATTTTTAGTGATTTTAGGGACTAAATTGAAAAATCAGAAATTGCATTTTGGTCCTTTTTAGCAAAATTGGACAATTCTGAAGGCTTTTGGACTTGATTTTAATTTCAAAAAATAGAGGAGGATGACACGACTCCAAAATACAAAAATGGGAAATTAAAAAGCTAAAATGAATTTTCTAGGATTATTTGAATATTCTAAAAAATGAAATTAATGAAGAAACCCTAGATTCCAGAACTAATTTTTAAAAATATATTTATCTAAAATGAAGAGAAAAGTAAATTAAAAAATATTGTCTATTTTTTGGTAATTTTCTGACTTCAAATGCTATTTTTTCTTAATTGTTTTTTATTATTTTCCTAATTTCTGAAAATATTAAAAATGCGAAAAATAGGAAAAATTACTTTTTGCTCAAAGTTGGTTCCCTAGGCTATGCTGAGGTTCCCAAAGTTGATTTTGCAATTGTTTCACTTTTTATGGATTTTTTATTAATTTTTGAAAATAAATTCAGAAAAGTACAAAAAAATAAGGAAAATTATTTTTTGCTCAAAATTGGTACCCTAGGCTATGCTAAGGTTCGCAAAGTTGATTTTGTAATTTTTTTCACTTTTTATGGATTTTTTTATGAATTTTTGAAAATAAAATGCAGAAAAATACAAAAAATAAGGAAAATTATTTTTTGCTCAAAATTGGTTCCCTAGGCTATGCTGAGCTCCTCAAAGTTGATTTTTCAATTTTCTTACTTTTTATGGATTTTCTAAAAATTTTGAAAATAAAATTAGCTAAAAATCGAGTGTCAACAAGCCCCAAGAGCCTTCATTTTCTTAAATGGTGGGGGGTTGAGCTCTCGTCCAATTTGGCAAGGGATCTCCTCATCGGTAGCCTTAAGACTCGCCCTTGCCTGTGTCCGACGAGACCACCTAGCCCATGGCCACTGGGATGGGAGGAGAAAACAAGGGAAAAGGAAAGAAAAAAAGGGAAAAAAATTAAATAAATCAGAAAATGTAAAAATATTTAAAAAGCCTCATGGTCAAGGCCTTATTTGAAATAAAGATGGCACTTCATACCTTTATTTGAAACAAAGGCCATCTTAGCCCCCCCCCTTTTTTTGAGAAAATGAGGGCATTTGGAGTTCTTTTTTGAAAATTTTTCTAAAATAACCAAACGGTCTCGAATTTTAACTTTGCCATTGAGGTTCCATTTATTTCACGAAAAATTTAACTTTTTCAAAAAATATTTTCTAAAAAGTTATTTTTCTAGAAAAATAACTTTGTTTTATGGTGTTTGGCTAAAATGTGAAAGAAAAACAAAAAATTATTTTTTGACGTTTGGTATGAAAAATCATGTTTGATTTTTCTATTTCTCCATCTCATTTTTTTTATTTTTAAAAATTGATTTTTTTATTATTTATCTATTTTAGTTTTTTTTCCTTCTATGTTTGGTCGGTTGCTGGCTGCAGGCGAGCACGACCTAGATCAATCCTAGGGATCTTGGGCTCAATCAATGTTGGCGAGCCACCAGCTCCCCTGATCCAAGCGATTGTACCATTCGACCTGATTCAACTCCTTCATTGACTTCCACCGGCATCGACATTGGAACTCTTGGCTAAAGCTCGAGTCTTTACACATGGCAACACCTTTGCACAAGACGATGACGTAGTCACAGTCTCAATCTTTGAGCACACCTTTGCACAAGACAATAACTTATTTTTTGCAAATCAAATGCCCTAAAATCAAAATCAAAAATTAAAAAAAATTAATTTTTGAGAAATAAACAGAGCTTGAAATTGAATTAAAATGCCATTTGAAGAGTACAGTACTGAAATGCAGGCGCCCTCTCAAATGAAATGGAATCGAACTTGTGAAGTAACGGTAATAATATTCGAACTCTTCTTTTGCAAATTTTCTATTTTATGTCCCTTTGCAATTAATTTTTAAAATTTAAAATTTTAAGCATTATGTTCAAGGTCTAATTTAACGACTGTTTTTGCTTGGTATTTTGTATGGTTAATGGTTAAAAACCCCTGTTATTATGTATGTAAAAGTTATTGACATTAATAACCAAAAGGATAATAACCACAAATTAAAGCTCCCACAAAAATCCACATGATTAGTGATCATGAAATATGCGAAAACGGCCTTGATTCATACTAAACAACACCTAAACAGTGCAGAATAGCTTTGAAAACAGCATAAAAAAAATACCAGCAAACAATACAAAAAAAAAGCATGCAAATCACCACAAATCATGCTCACACGAACTCTAAAAGGATATTAAAATTACAAATCATCACAAATCATACTCATACGAACCCTAAAAGGATATGAAAATTACCTTAGTTCATAGCGCAAAAATTGAGCCGATTTGAGGTATAAGCACCGTTGGACAGTAGTAGTGAATTCGGAACAAAAGATTGGATCTCAACAGTGGCAAATTTGAGCACGCTAGAAAGCGTGGGGATCTCCTTAGTCAAGTACACGTCTGGATGGCAGAGTAGTCAAGGGCTTGAAGAGGGTTGAAGATCCCTTTATTTATTTATTTATTTTTTTGGTCTTTGGCTTCTTTTTTTGACTCTTTGAAACTCCATTTCAGTCTTTTCTAGTGTGCTAGGACCTCTTCTTTTCTATGGAGTGGGTCTTACTTTCGTGTAGACTAAGATGTGGCCCCACTTTTTGTCAGATTCTTTTTTTTTTCCTTCTCTTTCTTAGCTCACCTTTTTTTTTAATCGCGGAGCTGTTTCAATCTTTGAGAATTTTCCTTGATTTCGAAAACCAACAAATTTTCATGCAATCTTTTAGGTTTCCTATTCTATTTTTTTCTTTCATATCGGTGCAAATATGTCTAGGTTCACTCGCTATTCGCTAACTCATGAGCAGATTACCGATATTCCTCCAACTTTTCAGATTTTCAAGCGGTTTTGATTCAAACATTTAAGCATGTTTGTTGTCGGTCAATAAAATGCAAATTTGTGCATTCTAAAAAGTCAGCATGAACTAAGTGCAAACTATGTGCAGAATGACTTAATTATTTTCGTAGGGACTAATGTTAGTCTCTAATTTTTTATAAAATAAATAATCAAAATTTAGGTGTCAACACTCGCAAAGTCTATGAATAGCTTTCCCTACATGCATTCATCAACAACTGCCGTCCAAAGTGCCCACAACTGAATATATTTAGCCAAAAGAAAGCACTTTCAGAAGCCAACTTCGACATGGATTAGGGGAGCTCGTTTTCGTATATTTCCCTCTTTTTTCTTTCCCCTGTTTTGTTTGCAAACCTTGTTCAACCCTTACTCTAACACCATAAAAAAAAAACATGATTTCGATGGCAGAATATTGCGCATCCATAATTTATAATTTATCTTGAGTCACGTATCCAAGCTCAAGCTAAAAATATATTCTAATATGAATTTGAACTAAGCCCGCAGGAGCACAAAATTTAGCCAAGCTCATTGAATGTCTAATATGGCCGAGAATCACATATAGATATCCTAAACCAAGAAGGATTATGTTCTTGCGTCAAGTTAGAAGGGGTGAGGTATATTCATTCCTCCTACGGTTGTTTACTTTGATGTCACGTAACAATAGACACGAAACAAAGTGGAACGCTACGGTTTTTCCAATGAATTGATTCGTTTTTGGCTGAATGCGACTGAGGAGGAAAGACCAATTCAATATTTGCAAGGAAAAACACGTGCTTTTATTTCCACGTTGGCAGACCTTCCAATGAATCAACCGGTCTTATTTGAACTTAGGACTACGACTTTCGTATGAATCAACCGGTCTTATTTTACGGCAAGCATGCCGACTACCGTACTCGATTATCACTTATCGTCAGAGATCCAAAGGACGACGCTGTTGATGCGGCATCATCAGGTAAATACATGCACCTACTCGCTCACGTGGGACCTAATGGACTCGCCCTAATGAATTATACTATCCAAAATTTCAATCTCTTTATCACCAATGAATCTTGATTCTCCATAGCTTTGAATGCTTCGGCATGAGCTAATTTAGTGCATGCTTTTTCCTTGTTTGATCAATGATATTAATACACAGAGGACGAAGTGATTCTAGTGTGAGTTCTTAATGTAGAATAGACCAAAAAGTTGGGTAGGAATGATCAATTTGCACGGTTTAACGAATGATAGGGCATGTTATAGTTATATAGCAGTTGTATTATGGTCCACTGTTGGTAGAGAATCTAGTATTAGCATTAGTATTATTATTAGGATTAGGCATCTAATGTCTGTAATATCTATAGTAATTGTGTTAGCATGAAAGTATCACACAATCCTCCACCCCCCCCCCCCCCAAAAACCCTAAAAAAAAACCAAACACAAAAAAAAATTAAAAAAACAGAGATTTTTCTGCATACGACAAATTTATCGTCATTTGACTTTTCTCCTCTATCAACCGTCAAATATTCCCTCGATTTCAATACGTTCCGTCAAATATTCCCTCGAATCACCGACTTTTCAAACGCAAGACCGACTTAAACAGTCAGTCAATCGTTTCCTCTCAAACAAGAAAAGAAAAGATTTTTCTGCATATGAGAGGCTCATCATCGCCAACTTTTCTAACACACAAAACTCCGATCCAATTTCAAAAATCCATCTCAAATACTACACTAGATGGTCAACTTTTGAAATCTACACTTTTTTTTTTCCAATTTTTGTGAAAAAGCCCAAACTTAAAGTCAATGAGTCACGAGCCAATGTTAATTGCTCCAATTTAAAATAAAATCACACCGGTATCTTAAGAAAGAGAGAATTACCAAAAAAAGTCATAAACCTATTACAATTATACCAATTTAATCTTAAACTTTTTGCAATTGTACCAATTGAGTCTATTTAGCTAACCAGCGCTAGCATGGCATATTTTAATAATGAACCAAACTTCTCTCTCCATCTCTTTGCTCTATCTGCTCTCTTTCTATCTCCTTCGCTTTTGCCCTCCTCTTAACAAAGATCATGAGGGCCCCTCCATGGTTTTCGAGATCTTGGTCTCATTTAAATGCGCACCTCCATGGAAGAGCAGTCACTTCGAGACCTAGGCTCAATGGCCATGAACATCAAGAGAGAGTCTATGCAATCCAACTTCTTTGGTGGATCATTTGTTTCATCAAATACATTTTGTTTACAGTTGTGGACATGATATAGAATGAAGAAGTCCATGCAATCCTGGGCCCAGCAAGGTCCTCACAAGCCAAATTTGTAATTGACTTGGGGATATCAGGCTTTTTTCTAATTTAGGTTTTTAAAAAAATTATTTACCAAATTAGGGTAAAACAAAAGTTATTTACAAGAATAGAGTCCGTACGGCACTTAAAATGCCGTACGAGCCTCGTTCAGCATTCAAAATGCTGCACGAGGCTCGCTCGGCATTATCATTGCCGCACGGGTCCATGAGGCAGCTAGGCTTGCGCACGGGCCAGGCCTGTGAGGCGGCCTAGAGACCTGTGCGGCCCTCTACGCTCGCATGGGCCTCATCTTACTTTTTTATTTAAATTTTTTTATGTGGTTTTAATTAAATTTATAATATCTATACTTATATAAAATTTTAAATAAAATTTTATTACTTTGAGGCTTATTTTTATAACATAATTATCAATATTGAAATTAAAAATTTATTAAGGTATATGTAATTAGTTTATTGACTATGCAAAAAATTAATAAAAAATATTGATGGGTTTGGTGCAGTAGTAATTTTTTAACTTCATTTTTTGTACATTATATATATTTATTTTATATTAATAAAATTTATATATTATATAATTTTGTATATATAATTTTTTTTATTTTGAAGCTTATTTTTATAACATAATTATCAATAATTGACTAAAAACTTTATTAAGATAGCACATAAAAAATATGAAATTACAAAATAAGATGCCGCACCAGCCTCATGAATATTTTTTATTAATTATTTACATATTAAATAAATTAATTACATATATCTTAATAACATTTTTAATTAATTATCAATAGTTATGTTATAAAAATAAAGTTCAAAAGGAAAAACATATATTTAAAATGTTATATAAATATAAAATTATTAAAATAGGTAAAACAAGTATGAAATGAAAAAAAACTGTCGCATTGGTCCCGTTAATATATTTTAATTAATTATTTACATAGTAAATAATTTAATTACATATATATATCTTAATAAAATTTTCAATTAATTATTGATAATTATGTTCTAAAAATAAGCTTCAAAAAAATTATATAATATACAAATGTTATTAAAATAAAATAAATAAATAAAAATTACAAAAAATGTAATTAAAAAATTACTGTTGCATTGACCCCATCAATTTTTTTTAGTAATTTTTTACATATTAAATAAACTAATTACATATATCTTAATAAATTTTTAAATTTATTATTGATAATTATGTTATAAAAATGAGCCTCAAAGTAATAAAATTTTATTTAAAAATTTACATAAGTATAAATATTATAAATATATTTAAAACCACATAAAAAATTTTAAAAAAAGAAATGGTAAGATCAGGCCCAGGCACCCATGGGCCTGGCTGCCGCACAGGCCTCAAGCCCACATCATGGGCCTGGCCCGTGCGCGGGCCTGGCTGTCTCATGGGCCCGCATGGCAGTGATAATGCTGCAAGGGAATGCCGAACGAGGCCCGTGCAGCATTCCTAATTTGATAAATAAGCCCAATCATATCCTTCTTAGCTGCAAGCCCAGACCTTTCTCCCACACGAAGCCATTATTTCATTCGGATAGCCTACGATGACAGTTCACAAGTTGGTGCATTAACTGCTCTCGTTCAAGCTTATGGTTGGAGGGAAATAGCCCTTGTTTATGAAGACACTGATTATGGCGACGGCTTGGTTCCATACCTTGTTGACACGTTCCAAGATCTTTTATAGAGGCGTTACTCCTCCATCTGCAGTTGATGTCGACATTGTAAAAGAGCTCAATAAGTTGTTGACGATGCAGACGAGTGTTTCTTGGTCGCATGACCGCTGTAATCGGGTCTAGGTTCTTTGTCCTTGCGAGTAATGCGGGAGTGACGAGCGAGGAGTTTGTGTGGATTGTGACTGATGGTTTGTCGTCTTCACTAGACCCCGTCGGCTCTAATGCTTTGAACTCGATGCGAGGTGTACTAGGCGTAAGGCCACATCTACCACCATCGGAGTCTCGTAGAGATTTCGAAGAGAGATGGACGAAGCTTTACACGGAGATAAATTCACACAACGATATTGCTGATCTCAGTCTCTTCGGCTTATGGGCATATGACACCATCACAGCATTAGCCTTAGCAGGAGAGAGACCATGGGATCTTGCGCAGTCTAGATACTTAAAGCCAAATACCAGCAGAAACAATCTCAACTTTTCGTCTGTCGGGATTTCGGAGATGGGCCCAAAATTACTCAACAACATTCTAAGCATCAACTTTCGAGGCCTTAGTGGAGAAATTAACTTGCCCGACGGCGAACTTCATCCAACTGCATTCGAAATCATTAATGTTGTAGGACAGACGGAGAAAATCATCGGATACTGGACTTCAGCATGGGGACTTTCACTTGAATTGAACGCATCAACAAAGGTAGATTATATGGCTTCAGCCGACGATTTGAAGGCCCCTATTTGGCCAGGAGATACACTAAAGCCACCGAAAGGTTGGGTGATGCCGATATTAGGAAAGAAACTAAAGATTGTGGTTCCAAAGAAAGACGGCTTTACTGAGTTTTTCAAAATCGACTGGGATCCGCATACGGGCGTGCCTGGCTACTCAGGAATCGCCCACGACATGTTTCGTGCCGTAGTGCAAGAATTGCCTTTTGCTCTTCCTTACCGGTATGTTCCTTTTGTGAAAGAGAGCAGGCAAAGTGCCGGAACTTATGATGATATGCTGTACAAAATTAAACTTCGGGTTAGTGGATGCTTGATCTTCAAACTTTAACCCGTTATTCCTTGATAAATAGACTGGATGAGAAAAGGAATACACAAATGTCCTCATCATCAAGTGCATTATTTCAATATCTTGTTTGAGCTTTTGTTCTGTACATGTAAACATTTCCTTGCAGAAGTGGTTTCAGACAACATAAATATGCACATTGTCATTGACATACATGGCTTGTGTTTACCCATGTGTATTGAAGTAAATGAGGACATGATGATGCAGGAATTTGACACGGTTGTAGGAGACATGACAATCGTCGCGAATCGCTCATCTGACGTCGATTTTACACTTCCCTACTCAGAATCTGGTGTAGCAATGGTAGTTGCCATCAAGGATGACGAGCGGAGGAACATGTGGATCTTCTTAAGACCATTGAGTTGGGACCTCTGGCTAACGACCGGTTTGGCCTTCATTTCTACTGGGTTCGTCGTGTGGCTACTCGAACATCGCGCAAATGAAGAATTTAGGGGGCGTCCTAGGCAACAAATCGGTTTCCTTCTCTGGTTTTCCTTCTCCACACTGGTGTTTGCTCACAGTAAGTCCATCCCAAAACTATCGAGCCTTGTTTGTTACTAAGATTTTCTTCGCCGGTCTCCTCTGCAGTAACGGACTTCCGTATTTCACTCTGCTTTTGTTGTTTTCAGCTCGGTCTTTTATTGGCAATTCACTACGATTCTTATCAATGTAGGAGAGAGGATTGCAAACAACTTGACAAGGCTTGTGCTTATTGTATGGGTATTTGTGGTGCTTATCCTGACTCAGAGCTATACCGCAAGTTTAGCTTCGTTCTTTACCGTGCAGCGCTTAACGCCGAAGTTTGTGGACGTGCAAGACTTGATAAGGAATCACCTTTCCGTCGGGTATCAGGGAGGATCTTTCGTGAGAGAACTTCTCGTGAAACAGCTCAAATTCGACGAGTCCAGGCTGATTCCTTATGGCTCGCTGGAGGAATACCATGAGGCGCTATCGACCGGAGAAGTATTTGATGAATTGCCATTCGTAAAAATCTTCCTTGCCAGATACTGCAACAAGTACAAAAGGGTTGGACCAACCTATAAAACCGACGGGTTTGGTTTTGTAACTCTCTCTCTCTCGTTCGCTCGTTCATAGACACGTGCAACTTGCATGATAATATAAGCACTTTATTCTTTTGTTAGTATCACTAAAAACTTCAAATTAGCACATCTGCGCACAGGCTCGATACACTTGACACACATTTGACGTGTTCGTGTACGATAAGTCTATCTTAGGATAAAGCCACGAACTAACATAACTAGTTATTCTTCAGGCCTTCCCGTTGGGGTCCCCTTTGGTCTCCTACATTTCAAGGGCAATCTTGAATGTCACTCAAGATAAAGAGAAAATGGACGCGATCGAAGGAAAATACTTCCGCGGCCAAAGCTCGTGCCAAGATCAGGACGCTGCGATCCAGTCGAACAATCTTAGCCTGAGCGTGTACAGCTTTGGAGGGCTCTTCATCATCACCAGCGTCGTCTCGGCATCCTCGCTGTTGGTATATGTGGCTTCTTTCTTCTATTCTCATTGGCCTCGTTCGAGCGCGATTCGCCCAGAGGATGGCTCCCTTCGGTCCAACCTTTCGGAGACTGCGAACAGCTTATTTCGGGAGCACGGATTATTTGCTTGTCTGGGGAGAAATAAATCGGAGGTTGTTCCGATGTCGTGTTGTCGTAGTTGGGAAGGTTCTCCTAATAGTGATGTTGAACTCGCGGCGAGGAGGCCAGTATTCATTATGCACGTTTGAATAATGAAGATCGTGTTTTAAGATAGTCTTATCAAGCATGAGAGCCATCATCACATCTAGCCTAAGTAAATGAACATTTTATTTTTCTTTTATTTGATCATGTCACATGTGTGCATATATATGCATGCATGGCTTAGTATGATTGACTTAAAAGAAGGGGAAAATTCCAAAAAAAGCTTCAAGGGCCTTTATTTTCTTAAATGGCGGGGGCTGAGCTCTCGTCCAATCTGGCAAGGGATCCCCTCATCAGCGGCCCTAAGGTTGGCCCTTGCCTGTGTCCGACGAGGCCACCCAACCCCTGGCCACTGGGATGGGAGGAGAAAACAAGGAAAAAGGAAAGTAAAAAAAGGAGGGAAAAAAGGAAATAAATCAGAAAATGTAAAAATATTTAAAAAGCCCTATGGTCAGGGTATTATTTGAAATAAAGATGGCACTTCGTGGTTTTATTTGAAACAAAGGTCACCTTAGGCCCCCCCCTTTTTTTTTTTGAGAAAATGAGGGCATTTGGAGCTCTTTTTTGAATTTTTTCCTAAAATAAACAAACGGTCTCAAATTTTAAATTTGCCATTGAGGTTCCATTTATTTCACAAAATATTTCACTTTTTTGAAAAATATTTTCTAGAAAGTTATTTTCTAGAAAAATAACATTGTTTAATAGTGTTTGGCTAAAATGTGAAAAAAAAACCCAAAAAATATTTTTTGACATCTGGTATGAAAAATCATGTTTGATTTTTCTGTTTCTCCATCTCATTTTTTTTTATTTTAAAAAAATTGATTTTTTAATTATTTATCTTTTTTATTTTTTTTTCCTTTTGGGTTTGGTCGGTTGCTGGCTGCAGGCGAGCATGAGCTAGACTGGTCTTGGGGATCTTAGGCTCAGTCGATGTTGGCGAGCCACTAGCTCACTTGATCCAAGCGATTCTACCATTCGAGTTGATTCAACTCCTTCATTGACCTCCACCAGCATCGACGTTGGAACTCTTGGCCAAAGCTCGAGTCTTTACACGTGGCAATACCTTTGCACAAGACGATGACGTAGTCACAGTCTCAATCATTGAGCAGACCTAAACAGAAGCCCAAATGTGACCACAGGCTAAGGCCAACGCCTAATTAGAGATCAACAATGGGGTCTCTCCAGTCTCAAGCTCAGTACTAGTCCTTGACGATGGCCAAGCATGCCCTCCGCAACAGAGCCTCCCTTTGCTTTGGCGACAGCTGCTACTTCCTCGATGACGTCCTCATTGCTGTCCTCCTTGTTTTGTCCTTCTCCTCCTTCGTCTACCTTCCGAGCCCCTTGCAGACTCTAGCCTCCTTTGCCAACCCATGGCAAGGCTAGAGCTCCCCAATGTAGTGGACCCTGAGCTTGCCGGCTTTGGTTGAGCCTGGGATTTTCGGGATTGGCCAAACCTCTAGCTCGGCGGCCTGCATCATGGCTGATCGTTGGGTTGGTGGCTAGCGTCGAAGTTCGTGGTTGGCAGAGGAAAGAGGAAGGAGCGATGGGCGGAGGAAGGAGGAGGAAGGAGAAAAGAAAAAAAAGAAAGGAGGAGTAAGGAAAGACGAGGAAAACATTTTCCTTGCTTTTGAAGGATTTTTTCATAGGTGAAAAATGTTTTCCTAGACGAACTTATCTTTTGCAAATCAAACGCCAGAAAATCAAAACAAAAATTTAAAAAATTATTTTTCGACAAATAAATGGAGCCTGAAATTGAACTAAAATGCCATTAAAAAAGTATGATACTGAAATGCAGGCGCTCTCTCAAATGACATGGAATCGAACTTGTGAAGAAGTGGTAATAGTATTCTAACTCTTCTTTTGCAAATTTTCTATTTTACGTCCCTTTGTAGTTAATTTTTGAAATGTAAACTTTTAAGCAGTATTTTCAAAGTCTAATTTAACGAATGTTTTTGCTTGGTGTTTTGTATGGTTAATGGTTAAAAACCCATGTTATTATGTATGTAAAAGTTATTGACATTAATAACCAAAAGGATAATAACTATAAATTAAAGATATGCATACCAATATATGTTTGCACAACTAACTACTATCAAAAGTGGACCCACTCCTAAAGCAGTAAACTAGATACCTGCTATAGGCCAAGTAGCTAGGAAGAAGTGTAAAAAAATGAGAATTGTTGAAACTAGCATATTAAAAGATCAATCGACAAAATAACCATGAGTAGGTACGATATTGTATGTTTCTTCCTCTTAACCAAATCTATTAAACTTTGTTACTAAATTCATTTTCAAACTAGAGGTTACCAAGAAACCGTGCATACCAATGAATAGGAAGCCGCCGAATACAGCAACTACTCCTAACACGTGAAACGGGTGCATAAAGATGTTGTGCTCAGCCTGTCTACAATCATGAAGTTGAAAGTACTAGGTATATTAAAAGCGGCATTCAAATATTTTGCAAAATCACCTTATTAACAAAAAACTTGAACTATTAATTTTAATGGAAATAGATTATTGACATAATATGAGAAAATTGTACAAGCCCAAAATTTGAACTATTTTTGTAAGATTGTTTACAAGATAGAAAAGATTCATATTAATTGAGTACGTGAGAGATAAAACAGAATTAGCAATTTACACATTTTTCCATTGGTGGAATATTTATGAAATAACTACTTGACCTTATTTTGGGAAGAAAAAGGGATTGACATCCCTTAAAAGGAGGAGGTCCTCTTTGCATAAATTAAGAGCATATTTCACGAATTATTTCTGACCGACCTCTTCTTCAATTGTTGAATTCTTTGGTTACCTCCGGGAAAAGTACATCTTAAGTGCCAAAACTTGTGTACAGCGTGCACTTTAGTGCCAAAACTTTCAAAACGTTCACTTTAGTGCCAAGTTCGGAGAAAATCGTGCATTTCAGTGCCAATCCGGCCAAAATCCGAACAAATGAATTATGTGGATTTTTCAATTTGTTTTATTATCTTATGTGGCAAAGTTTTAGATGCAGCTTCCACCATGAAAATCTGACGTGGCTTATACAAGGGTAGAAATGAAAAACGACGTCGTTTGCTCACCGTTGTTAGTCTCCGGTTGGTCATGGCGTCCCCGCCACCCCTTGCTCGTCACTGTTGCTCACTCACCACCGTCTCTTGCTGTTGACACCTAATTTTTAATCATTTTTTCTATTGCTACAGTAATAAAAAATCCATAAAAATTCATAAAATTGAAAAATCAACTTTGGGGACCTTAGCCAAGCCTAGGGAACCAATTTTGACCAAAAAACGATTTTTCATATTTTCAGTATTTTTACGTATTTTTTATTTATTTATTTTCGAAAATTAATAGAAAATTCATAAAAATTCATAAAATTGAAAAATCAACTTTGGGAACCTTAGCCAAGCCTAGGGAACCAATTTTGACCAAAAAATAATTTTTCATATTTTCGATATTTTTCGGTATTTTTATTTTCGAAAATTCATAAAACAAAAAATAAAGAAAAAATGAGAAAATTGCAAAATCAACTTTGGAAGCCTTGGCCAAGCCTAGGCAACCATTTTTGAACAAAAAATAAATTTTCATATTATATATATTTTTAATTTTTTTTAAAAAATACAAAAATACTTGAAAATTTTGGAAAAATAACATTTGAGGCAAAAAAAAAATACACAAAGATAGTTAATATTTTTATTTTAAATCTATTTTCATATTGGCCATCGCAAATTCAGAAAAATCCAATTCGAGTCACGTGTTCCTTCACGAGTATAATCTCGAATCGGGCCTAAAAAAATTTAATTTGAGTCAACTTATTTTTAATTTTCACTTTTTATGAGTTGTGACATTGTCTTCTAATATTTTAAATTTTCATCTTGGCCCAATTATACCCAGAATGACTTAATTTTGCAAAAGGGCTTTAATTAAATTCTGCATTATTTTCAGCGGCAAGAAATGAGCTTAAATTTGACATGTGGTAAATTTTGGTGTGTCAAAAATTGCAAGGAGATTTGGACTTAAAGAAATATATTTTTTCAGGGACTGAATTGTAAATACTTAAAATTCAAGGACTAGAGTGCAAATACCTAACTCTTGAAGGATTATTTTACAAATAATAAAAAGAAGAGTTAGTGGATAAATTAGAATAGAGAAGGGAAGATGGAGAAGAGGAGATGAAGAAGAAAAGTTGGAGAAGAATAGATGGAGAAAATAAGATAAGAATAGAGAAAGGGAAGATGGAGATGAAAAAGAGTTAGTAGAGAAATTAGAATGGAAGATAAGAATAGAGAAGGGAAGATGGAGATGAAGAAGAGTTAGTGGAGAAATTAGAATGGGAGATAAATATGAAGAAGGGAAGATGAAGATGAAGAAGAGTTAGTGGAGAGATTAGAATGTGAGATAAAGATGGGGAATGGAAGATGAAAATGAAGAAGAGTTAGCGGAGAAATTAGAATGGGAGATAGAGTTAGTGGAAAAATTAGAATGGGAGATAGATGAGTAGATTATAAAAGGAGGAAGAAGTGAGCTTGAGAGAAAGAATTTTTTGGAGAGAAAATTTGAAGTGTTTGAGAGATTTTTTTTAGAGAAAATTTTGGATGTTTGAGAGATTGAAGAAAAATTTGAGAGAGAAAAAAATACCAAAAGAGAGAGAGAATTTTGAAGATGATGGGAGTTTAAAGTTAGGGGTTATCATCACAAATTCTTTCATCGATCAACATAAATCAAGAGTTCATCCTCGTCAACGAGCAAGCAAATTCGAGCTAAGTGTTTTTATTTATTCATTTATTTGTGGTTTTAGTCGCAAATTAGCACAAATTGTATGCACTTTCTCCTACCTCCATTTTTCCCATATTTTATGTCAGGAGAAGGATATCTCTACGTCAACGGCAAAAAATCTCGTAGAAATGCAAAAATCGCCCAAACAAGCTCCTAAGCTGTCCACCGATTTCTCAGCTGATCTGTGACTAAAAGTCTCTCTTAATTCAAAAGAGACTCTCTATATTGGGAACATAGAGAACGAAAATCAATTATAGAAATCCCTAAAAAAAATGGGAGATAAGTACTCTTTCCACTCTTCTGGTTTTAGGTGCAGATTAGGATATATTTTGTATACTAACACTTTACTCTATTTTATGTCAGGAAGCCGCAGCTCTATATCAATGGTCAACCCTACGGAAGCACAAAATCGGCTTGGAGGAGTCCTCAAGCGCGCACAAATTTCAAATTGTTGAATCAATTCGTTGTATTTCATTTTAAAGTATTCATACCCTAGAATGGAGAGGACAAAGTCCATCCGCAATTTAAATATCTGCACCATAAATCCCAAAGGGAAGAGCCAAGCCAATACTTAGCCTCCCATTGAAGGTTTTTACTTACAGTAGTTAAATACCTGTAACTTAAATACCTGCACCTTAAATCCCAAAGGGAAGAGCCAAGCCAATCCTTAGCCTCCCATTAGAGGTTTTTACTTACAGTAGTTAAATACCTGCAACTTAAATACCGGTACCTTAAATCCTAAAGGGAAAAGCCAAGCCAATGCTTAGCCTCCCATTGGAGGTTTTTACTTACAGTAGTTAAATATCTGCAATTTAAATACCTGTACCTTAAATCTCAAAGGGAAGAGCCAAGCCAATGCTTAGCCTCCCATTGGAGGTTTTTACTTACAGTAGTTAAATACCTGCAACTTAAATACCTGTACCTTAAATCCCAAAGGGAAGAGCCAAGCCAATGCTTAGCCTCCCATTGGAGGTTTTTACTTACAGTAGTTTAAATACTTGCAACTTAAATCCCAAAGGGAAGAGCCAAGCCAATGCTAGGCCTCCCATTGGAGGTGTTTATTCACTGTCATGTACTTCCTATAATTTAATTTTTGAATCATCAGACCCAAAAGATGAGTAGGTCGTAATACTGCACAGAAGTCGTTAACACACTCCCTCTTTCGGCTTCAGGGAATCTTTAACACTTAAAAAATATAATAAATAAAAAATATATACCATCCATGCATCCTTTTTAAAAAAGTGAAAACACAAAAGAGAATACCTTACTAGAGCCTTAGAAATAAACCAAGCCTGAGTTGCAGAATTAGGATATCCATGAAATTAAGGTACCGAAAGGGCATTAGTTTTAATTAACTAGTGTAACCAAGTCCTCGAGCTCTTTTATTTAGGTTTCTAATAGACCTACCAAGAACGATTAGTGGCGACTCCCGCTAATTTATTTAGGTTTCTAATCGACCTACCAAGAACGATTAGTGGCGACTCTAAATTTCAAAATCATTTAAACAAAAACCAAAGTTGCGATTCGGTAGGGCTTGGGAGGGTCTGCGTTAGGTTAGTCAAATCTAATTAACCTAATAATTCGTTAACCCCTTTAAAATTTAAATTTTTTTTAGAGGGTCGCGACACTTGCTCACTGCCGTGTCTCACTTGCAGCGGTTTCTCGCTTGCCACCATCCCTCGTTCGCCACCGTGGCTCCCTCGCAACAATTCCTCGTTCGTTGTCATGGCTCGCTCACTGCCGTGACTCGCTCGTTGCCATCGCTCGCTTGCCGCCATCCCTTGCTCGTTGCCATGGCTCCCTCGCAGTGGTCCCTCGTTCGTCACCGTGGGTCACTCGCCGCCGTGACTCACTCGCCGACCGTCCCTCACTCGCCGCCGTCCCTCACTCGTTGTCATGGATTAGGGTTTGTAATTTTGGGTTGAATTTGGGGATTTAGGGTTTGTAGTTTGGGGTTAGATTATGGGATTTAGGGTTTGTAATTTGGGATTGGTTTTGGGGATTTAGGGTTTGAAATTTGGGGTTGGATTTGGGGATTTAGGGTTTGTTATTTGGGCGAATTCAGCTTCAACAATGTCGTTTATTGCTAAGTCAGCCTCCGGTGAGCCACGTATGCTTCCACGTAGACTTTCCGGCGAGCCACGTATGCTTCAGATGGAACTTGGCACTGAAATGAACGATTTTCTCCGAACTTGGCACTAAAGTGAACGTTTTGAAAGTTTTGGCACTAAAGTGCACGCCGTATACAAGTTTTGGCACTTGAGGTGTACTTTTCCTGGTTACCTCCTAACCTTGCAGGAAATTTCAAAACAAGATCACTTGAGTCTATTAAAGCTCTATTTATTTCATGAAAAATGAATGATTAGAAAAATATTTTTATGGAAGGAAAAAAATATTTTTTATTTGTGCGCTTTTCTAAGCGATACAAATTATAAGTTTCAAGAGAATATTTTCTAAATCATTAATTTTTCAGGAAATAAACGAAGCCTAAATTTAATGAGTTCATCATCGCTTTGAAAGACAATAGCTGTTAGGATCCAATTAACATGTAAACGTGAAAAAAAAAAAATCAAGAATCACTTTGTCAAGGTAACCCACAAAACATGTTTCAGAATGAATTAATCCGTCGAGTACTCTCGCTTGTAGACAATGGCGAACCTGGAATCAGGAAAGAACAACATTTCGGAAGACTGGTCTCATTGCACGAATGCTTTAATGAGGCTCAGATATTAACTGCTCCGATCGCAAAGGCCCAGACTTTTTATCAATTTCTTTTGATTTCAAATTAGTGTCTCGCAGCTATTTCAAGAACTGGAATCCGCCTGGAGCAACATGGAGGAAATAGGAACAACTTTGCCATATTTGTGAAGGCGGAAAAGGATGTTTTGTTAGAATATATGTCGAATTTGAACCCGAAGCAAAAAAGAAAATTTAAATTGCAAAGATGAATAAATATTTATGGATGTTGGCCGTGAAAGTCAAATTTCCTGTTCGGTATAATGCAAGCGTCGATCAAGAGCGGAAATTGTTCCGTGTCGCAATCTGCTACGTTATTTAAATGGTGGGGTCGACGGGTCTGTTGGACTCTGACCATGAAAAGGAAACGAAAAGGAAAAGTCCAAATTAGGGGTTGGATTGGGTTCACTAATTAGGATTTTTCTGAACATGAAATCCTTATCTCATGTTGACTTTGACCATGAGCGTAGCCTTGCTGATTAGAGGTGAGCGGTTCGAGATTCTATACAGGTTCGAGGTTCCTCATTTTGTGGAACTTAGAACCTATCCTACATATCTTTAAACCTAAAACCTATCCTGTCACAGGTTCTAGGATCGGTTCCAGGTTCTACCTAGGTTCCACATGTATTCTTAGTTGAACGATTACAGTGAATAATTACATTTAATGACCATCACCTACTGCTAAAATTCACTGACCACAACTCATATTTAGAAACGAAAAATATGAAACATTAACAAAGTAAAAGACTTAATGATAAAGTTACATACTCAGCATTGGATATTATGGAATACTGCAAGATGACGCAAAAACATATATCAAGAAAAAAATATAAAAACTTGCTTCACGGTCTAGGTTTCGGTTCTAGGTTCCACCTACCTAGAACCTGAAACCTACCCGTCAGAACAGGTTCCCAAATTTTTGGAACCTGGAACCTACCCTTAATACCTTGGAACCTGGAACCAATCGGTTCTATCAGTCTGGTTTTTCAGGTTCCAGGTTTTACCCTGGAACCATGCTCACCCTTATTGCTGATTGGGCGGATAAAGAAGGAACAAACAAGGTTTTTTTTTTTTTTGGTCAAAAGAGAATTTCTTTATTTATCACTCAGGATTCAAAAGAGCCAACCTCAAAGTGTAGGCATCAACACAAAATAAATCTCAAAAGACTTGAGGAGGGTTTGATAATCAAAAAACAGGAAAACGAGCTTCCATGGCAAGCCAGTTGGCCACATGATTCACCGATCTATCACAATAGGCCAGAGTAATTAAAAACAAGGTTTTTGAGTCGGTGAAGTTTTCAGAGTATATAAATTTCTTTTTTCTCATGTTGGTGAATGCGCCATTGTTGACGAGAGCTTCAGATTACATCCTGCCTTTTTTTTTGTCTCTGCGTGTGAGGTCAGAGTATAATACATATGTTTTTGCCGATTAAATTTGGTCGCTTGGATTTGTGTAATTCATTCATGAGATTGAAAGATTATTTCGTGAGAAATTAGGACTAAACACTATTTGCATTATTGAATGTAATTGGCATTATTTGAGTGACTCGAGTGTTATGTATAATCTTTATTGGATCGCTTATTCTATCGTGAAATTCGTTACAGCTCTTCTCGTAGACATAGTTCTCTACAATTGAACTACGTACATTTGATGCCCGATTTATTTTCTTGTTTTGTCTATTTTATTGTTCGATCGCTTGCTTTCGCACAACATGTTTGATAAAAGTTGTTAATTTATGTCTTGAACCGTTTGTGAAACCCAATTCGATTGAATAAATATCAAAGTTCGACGCATAAAGAAATTCGGGAGTTGGACCCCAATATGCTGCAAGTCGGACGAATATCATATTTAATGTGTAGGAGTGTAGGGGCTTTCGAGCAGGAAAAAAAAAAGAGAAGCAAAGTAAAATATATATATATATATATATATATAGTGAAGAAGTAGCACAAGAAAATTGAAGAGAGGTTTAGGATTACGTAGGACAACAGACCTTTAAGTTAGTAATTACGACTAAATTGATTTAATCAAAAGGTTTTGGATTACATTAGTATCAATATAATAGGTTTAGGATTTTTTGTTTGATATTTTGTTTTGGATAAATTCAACATTATTTGACTTTTCAAAGAGGAAACGCACTAGACTTCTTGTTTTACTCTTTCAACCGTCACATATGCCCCTAATTTAGTACGTTCCCTCCACGTCTTTCTTTCTCCTCCGAGGGATAATAATAATAATAATAATAATATACTATTATTATTATTATTATTATTATGGGGTCGAAATCGAGGATAGATATTTAAAAAGCATTTTTTGGGCATACTACTTTTCAAGAGTATGACCCACTCAAACAGTCAAACTCAACTGGTTTTCATCCTTTAACCACCACCCATGCCCTCCCGGCTCCCACTTAAATTCACCACGGTCCTTCGCCATCCCTCCATCTCTAGGGTAACCCAAAAAAAAAAATAAAACAAAACAAAAAAAAGGATTTTTTTTACGTAAGACAAGTTTATCATTGCCATCTTTTCAAGCACAACGCTCTTGGAAACAATTTTTCAAAAAATCATCTTCAACATCTACAAGGAAAATTATTTTAAAAAGTCTTAAATATATTGCACTTTTGCTATTTTAGTTCTAAACCTTTTAATTGTATTAATTGAGTGTTAAATATTTTTACATTTTGTTAATTGAGTCTATCTGATCAATTTTAATCAGAAATTGCTCACTTGGACACTAGTCTTCAACATGGCATGGTTGGCGCAAATGTAAATAAATATTTTTAAATATTTCAATATTTTTCCTTTGTTTTTTTATAATTTCCTTCTTCTTTTTTAGGTTGACGTAGAAAATTAGGGATCGACCTCAATGCCTAAACAAAAACATTATTAATTTGTATTTGCATATTAAGAGAATTATTATAAGCTCACATAAACTGCGTTGCAGTTGGACTGACTTAAGCAAGGGGATCTAAGACTAATTTAACTGTTGCAAAAGCAAGCAAGCAATCGAATAATAAGATAGATAGAATAAGAAAATTGATAGAAATGGTTCTGTTGAGGTGACATATATCCACATGAGAAAGTACTAAGGAGTTTGACTTTAGATCAAGCCGTATGACCAATATTACAACTACAATTGAGTCACTCACATATTCTCAATATTTTTGAACCCTCAATCATACCCAATCACTCATACAGTATTTAGCTTCACAATTTCTCACGAAATAATATTTTAATCTCGCAAACGAATTCACATATCTTCTCACAAAATTTAATCGGCTTCAATACTAAATTATCGGTGCAATTCCTCAAACAAAATCTCTACTCATGAAGTCTACGAATAGCTTTCTCTACATGCATTCATCAATAACTACCGTCCAAAGTGCCCACAATTGAATGTATTTAGCCAAAAGAAAGCACTTCCAGAAGCCGGCTTCAACATGGATTAGGAGAGCTAGTTTTCGTATATTTCCCTCTCTTTTTTTTCCCATGTTTTGTTTGCAAACCTTGTTCAACCCTAACTCTAACACCAGAAAAAAGAAACATGACTTCGATGGCATAATATTGAGCATCCATAATTTATAATTTATCTTGAGTCACGTGTATAAGCTCAAACTCGTAATATATTCGAACATGAATTTGAACTAAGCCCACATGAGCACAAAATTTAGCCAAGCCCATTGAACGTCTAATATGGCTGAGAATCACAGATAGATGTCCCAAACCAGGAAAGATACGTTCTTGTGTCAAATTGGAAGGGGCGAAGCATATTCGTTCCTCCTACAGTTGTTTACTTTGATGCTACGCGACAATAGACGCGAAACAGAGTGGAACTTTACGATTTTTCCACTGAATTGATTCCTTTTCGGCTGCTTGCGAATGAGGAGGAAAGACCATTTCAATATTTGCAAGGAAAAACACGTGCTTTTATTTCCATGCTGACAAACCTTCCAATGAATCAACTTGTCTGATTTGAAGCTAGGACTACGACTTTCGTATGAATTAAGCTGGAAACTTCCTTCCAAAATTTTCCAATGCTTAGAGCTGGAAAGAAAGTATAAGTAGTCGGGAATCTACAATTGAAGCAATAGACAAAAGAAACCAAGATACACAGAATATGGAGGGCCAGACAAGCTGCTTGATTCTTGCACTGTCATGCTTCTTTCACCTGACCTCCTCTAGTATTGAAACCTCCGGTGTCCCCAAAGAGAACCCGGCAAAGGAAATGATTCGAGTCGGGCTAGTTTTCAGCATGGACTCATCCATGGGGAAGGTGGTGGAGAGTTGTATATCCATGGCGCTTTCGGATTTTTACAGTAAGCACGCCGACTACGGTACCCGATTATCGCTTCTCGTCAGAAATCCAAAGGACGACGTTGTCGATGCAGCATCAGCAGGTAAATTACATGCCCTTACTCGCTCACGTGGGACCAATGGGACTCGTGCTCATGAATTAGACTGCCCAAAATTTTAGTCTCTATATCACCAATGAATCTTGATTTTTCATAGCTTTGAATGCTTTGTCAGCAACTAATTTAGTACATGCTTTTTCCTTGTCTGATCAACGATATCAATACACAAAGGACGAAGCGATTCTAGTATGAGTTCTTAATGTAGAATAGACCAAAAAGTTGGCTTGGAAGGATCAATCTACATAGTTTAACGAATGTAAATGGCTTGGAAGGATCAATCTACATAGTTCTTAGTATTATTACTGGGATTACGCATCTAATGTCTGTAATATCTATAGTAATTGTGTTAGCATGAAAGTGTCACTCTCTCTCTCTCTCTCCCCACAAAAAATAAATAAATAAATAAATAAATAAATTAAAAAATTAAAATAACAAAGATTTTTCTGCATACGGCAAATTTATCCTCATTTGAATTTTCAAACAGAAAACGCACTTGACTTCTAGTTCTCCTTTATCAACCGTCACATATTCCCTCGATTTCAATACGTTCGTGCGACAGAGATAGGAGTCGAATCATTGACTTTTCAAACGCAAGGCCGACTCAAACAGTCATAGTCAATTATTTCCTCCCAAACAAGAAAAGAAAAGATATTTCTGCAAATGAGAGGCTCTTCATCACCAACTTTTCTAACACACAAAACTCCGATCCAATTTCAAAAATCAATCTCAAATACTACAATAGATGGTCAACTTTTGAAATCTACACTTTTTTTTTTCCAATTTTGTGAAAAAGCCCAAATATGAGTCCTCAGTATGTTCGGCTGGACTAACTAAAACTTAAAGTCAATGAGTCACAAGCCAATGTTAATTGCTCCAATTTAGAATAAAATCACACCGGTATCTTAAAAAGGAGAATTACTAAAAAAATCATAAACTTGTTGCAATTGTACTAATTTCATCTTAAACCTTTTGCAATTGTACCAATTGAGTTTATTTGGCTAGCTGACGATGATGTGGCAAATTTTTAATAATGAACCGAAGTTCTCTCTCCATCTCTTGGCTCTATCTGCTCTCGTTCTGTCTCCTTCGCCTTTTCCCTCCTCTTGACAAAGATCATGGGGGCTCCCCCATGGTTGTGGAGATCTTGGTTTCATTTAAATGCGCACCGCCATGGAAAAGCGGTCACTTCGAGACCTAGGCTCAATGGCCATGGACATCAAGAGAGAGTCCATGCAATCCAACTTCTTTGGTGGATCATTTGTTTCATCAAATACATTTTGTTTGCAGTTGTCGACTTGATAGAGAATGAAGAAGTCCATGCAATCCTGGGCCCAGCAAGGTCCTCACAAGCCAAATTTGTTATCGACTTGGGAGTAAAAGCTCAAGTCCCAATCATATCCTTCTCAGCTACAAGCCCATCCCTTTCTCCCACGCGAAGCCATTATTTCGTTCGGACAGCCTACGATGACAGTTCACAAGTTGGTGCATTAGCGGCTCTCGTTCAAGCTTATGGTTGGAGGGAAATAACCCTTGTTTATGAAGACACTGATTATGGCAATGGCTTGGTTCCATACCTTGTCGACGCGTTCCAAGAGGTCAGTGCTCGGATCTCTTATAGAAGCGTTATTCCTCCACATGCGGAGGATGTCGACATTGTAAAAGAGCTCAATAAGTTGTTGACGATGCAGACAAGAGTGTTTCTTGTTCACATGACCGCTGCGATCGGGTCTAGGTTCTTTGTGCTTGCGAGTAATGCGGGAGTGATGAGCGAGGAGTTTGCATGGATTGTCACCGATGGTTTGTCGTCTTCACTAGCCCCCCTTAGCTCTAATGCTTTGAACTCGACGCAAGGCGTACTAGGCGTAAGGCCACATCTACCACCATCGGAGTCTCGTAGAGATTTCAAAGAGAGATGGATGAAACTTTACGCCGAGGTAAATTCACACGATCTCAGTCTCTTCGGCTTATGGGCATACGACACAGTCACAGCATTAGCCTTAGCAGGAGAGAGAGCATGGGATCCTGCAAAGTCTAGATACATAAAGCCGAATACCAGCAGAAACAATCTCAACTTTTCGTCTATCGGGATATCGGAGATGGGCCCGAAATTGCTTGACAACATTCTAAGCATCAACGACAGGTGTGCCCAGCTATTCAGGATTCGTCCACGACATGTTTCTCGCGGTACTGGAAGCATTGCCTTTCGCTCTTCCTTACCAGTATGTTCCTTTTGTGAATGAGAGCGGGCAAAGTGCAGGAACTTATGATGATATGCTGTACAAAATTAAACTTCAGGTTAGTCGATGTTTGATCTTCAAACTTTAACCTGTTATTCCTTGATAAATAGACTGGATGAGAAAAAGGAATACATAAATGTCCTCATCATTAAGTGCATTATTTCAAAATCTTGTTTGAGCTTTTATTGTGTACATGTAAAAATTTCCTTGCAGAAGTAGTTTCAGAAAACATAAATATGCACATTGTCATTGACATACATGGCTTGTATTTACCCATATGTATTGAAGTAAATGAGGACATCATGATGCAGGAATTTGAAGCGGTTGTAGGAGACACAACTATTGTCACGCCCCGGACCCGTCGGACGCGCAACATCCCTTCACCTGCTAATTCGCTCATCGCTTGGCCAACACTGGCGACGGCCCAGGACTCGTCGCGGCCAAACGACGGTTAACAAATGCGACAGCGGAAAGCGTACAAACCCCTGACAAACACACATGTGGAATAGAGAGATAGAGAAGATCTAATTTACATATAACAATAATAGGCTTTATACAACCAGGAGAGGAGGCTAACATCTGAACCTCGAAACACAAGCCGATCATGGTCAAAAAGGAAACAAGCCAAACCAAAAAGGTCACTACGCCTCATCCTGGCATCCTCTAGGAACTACTCATCCTCCTCAGACAACGGAAACTCCTCTGGATCAGTTTCCTCCGATCCCGGAGATCCAGGCTCGCCATCTGCCTGCTCGACGAACACGTCGTCTGCTCCCTCGATCTCCATTACTACGTCCCCATCTACATCCTGGACATCCATTGGCTCAGGGTCTACAACCTCACCTTCAAAAGTGGCCGCATTCATCAGGCCTGTCGGCCCCATCAAAAAGACTGGTATATCCAGACCCTGCAGAGGACCCTGCCACAACTCCTGGCCCACCCGACGGTACCATCCCTCGTATCTATGAGGGAGCAAAACGTCGTAACCTTCGTCGACCCATACAGTACAGCTATGCCGCTCATACGAAACTCCATCCATAATAGGATATGAAAATACCTGTGTCTCAATCTCCTGAGGGATCCCGTGGCGGACAGGGGGAATACGATAAGTCATACCTACGGTCGAGGGTCTGAAATGGCGATCAGCCAAAAATAGGTGAGTCGAAACTCAGTGAACACACATCTAAACTCAATTCAGTAAACAACATGCGCCTCTTGCTAGAATATAAATCATCACATGCATATTGTGACCTCAAATCATATAGATGCCAATGCAGATGCTCAATGCTTGCCGGTGGCTCTCTGGGCACTGCCGGACTTTCTGTTTTCGGGTTGCCGGTGGCTCTCTAGGCACTGCCGGACTCAACCCAACCGGTGGCTCTTATCGGCACTGCCGGTCCCCGGCCACGTCTTAGACGTCTCAGGCCTGTGCCTCAACTCGTGTCTATTCACACCGAAGTTGGCACCCTTGTCTCTCCAGCTACCCCGTGCCGAGCACGTTCAGGCGCAAGTGCAACGACCGTGGCTCAATTAGCTCTGCGATCGGCACCTCCTTATCTCCCCGCATTCCCGGTGGCCCCCTAGACACTGCCGGGCCGTCCCGCACGGTTCTACGCACTCCGCCAAACGCACATGTCTCATGCCAATATGCAAATCAATGATGAGCATCACAAAATTCTCAATTGGCTCACCCCATAAACACTCATGCAAGCCAGTTTTGCCACATGCATTTCCCAAAATTATTCACATTGGCACACCATTCACCTTAAAATAAATCGAATAAAATAACCAAGCAATTCGTGTTGCAAAAACTCGTATTTCAAGACCCGGTTTCCATTCTAAGTCACTTAGGTTCAAGGCAAACAATCTGGAACACGTGGTAATTTCTAGAGTCCATAAAAATTATCAATTGACCTCTAAGGTCAACAATAAATAATCAACATTCGACGTCCAGGAAATTTAATATTTTTCATCATAAAATTTTCCCTACTAGTCCCTAGCATACTCGACATTCTAAGTCAAGTTTAGAAATGTGCTCACCCAAAAATCGAGTTCGAGCTTGGCTAGACGGTGGTGAGTTCGGGCCACGAACGGCAACGGCTAGTTACTGTTCCGGCGATACTATTCCGGCGGCACTATTCCGGCGGTACTATTCCGGCGACACTATTCCGGCGACACTGTTCACGGCGACGACAACGGAATCGATGGCGATTTTTCAGCGACGAACAGAAACACAGCAACAAGCAAAACACAGCAGAGACAACGAGGATTGCAGCTACAACAAGCAAAAGAAGAAAACCAACAAAACAGAGTCAACTTTGATTCAAAACTGGGAATTCTCTAGGAGGTTCTTCACTGATTCGTTTTCAGAATATCGAAGCTTAACGTCTTACGAGTGCACAGGCGAAAACGGAGCTCGATTCGGACACCGGACGACCCCGAACGAGCCGATTTCCTCCGGGCGCGTGTGCTGGAACGCGAGAACCCGAGAAGAAGAAAATTCCAGCAGCTGATTCAAGGATAGAGGAGGGGAAGAACAGAGCAATAGCTTAGCTGAACGAAGAGAGGACAGCAGCAAGGATGAGTTGCAGCAGCAACAGTAACTCGGGGCAACAGAGGACAAACGAAGAAGAGAAGAAGAACGTAGCGTAGCAAGTGAAGGAGGAGAAGCAAGTAGCTGCAGTCAACAGAAAATGAAGAAAACAGCTGCCACAAATCCACGTAGAGGAGCTGGAATAACAACCCAACCGAGAACTCCCAAGTTGCAACAGAAATCATTACACGAACAGTGAAGGTAGTGGCTTCAAATCATGCCCTTCTTATCTTTACTTGCATGGGGATTAGGGGCTTGGCAGAAGATAAGGGAAGAGGAATGGAAAGCGGGGGCACGTGGGTGTTCAATTGAGGCAAGCTGAAAAAAAATTTCGGCTGGGAGAAAGTAGCTTGGCTGAGGATAAAAATAGACTAGTGGCCACAATATTAAATTCTCTTGTCTATAGCAATTGAATTCTGAGAACGTCACAACTCTCCCCTCCTTACAGGAATTTCGTCCTCGAAATTTTCATTCTACTAACACTACTAATTACACAAACAAGTGGGGATGCTTGTGCTTCATTTCGTCCTCGTTTTCCCACGTTGCACCTTCTGTTCCATGATGCTCCCAAATTACTTTGACCAGGGGTATTGTCTTGTTCCGTAGGACGTGTTCTCTTCGGTCCACTATTCGAACAGGCCTCTCTACGTACGAGACTCGGTCATCCACTTCAATGACTTCATGATCGAGTATATGGCTCGGGTCCGGCTTGTACTTCCTCAGCATCGAAACATGGAACACATTATGCACCTGAGACAAATTTGGCGGCAACGCAAGACGATACGCCAATGTTCCAATTCTTTCCAAGATCTCAAATGTGCCTACAAATCTCGGGCTTAACTTTCCCTTTTTCCCAAATCGAGATAGACCTTTCATTGGCGACACCTTCAAAAATACATGATCGCCTACTTGAAATTCCAATGGCCTACGTCGCCTATCTGCATAGCTTTTCTGGCGACTCTGAGCTGTTTTCAACCTGTCCCTTATCACTTTCACTGCCTCAACAGATTGTTGAACCAACTCTGGGCCAGTTATGCTCCTTTCGCCAATCTCGTCCCAGCAGATTGGAGTTCTACAAGCTCTCCCATATAGAGCCTCAAATGGAGCCATTCTTATGCTCTGCTGATAACTGTTATTGTATGCAAACTCCACTAAGTGCAATTGTTCTTCCCATCCACCTTTGAAGTCTATTACACAGGCTCTCAACATGTCCTCCAATGTCTAGATCGTCCTTTCTGTTTGTCCATCGGTCTGCGGGCGATATGCTGTACTGTACCTCAACTCAGTTCCTAAGGCAGTCTATAAACTTTTTCAAAATGTCGCAGTAAAGCGAGGGTCACAGTCCGACATGACTGTAACTGGATCTCCATACGGACGAACGATTTGACGCACATATAATTCATCCAGCTTTTCCAGAGTAAAGTCCTTTCGCACTGCTATGAAGTGAGCAGATTTGGTCAGCCTATCGACCACAACCAAAATTGAATCGTTGCCCCTTTGACTCCTTGGTAAACCAGTCACGAAGTCCATCGTAACATGTTCCCATTTCCATTCTGGAATCTCCAATGGCTGTAGCAATCCTCCAGGTTTGCAATGCTGTGCTTTCACCTGCTGACATGTCAGACACTTCGCCACGTGTTTGGCCACATCGACCTTCATTCCGTTCCACCAGTAGTGCTGACGCAGGTTCTGATACATTTTCGTACTACCTGGATGAATGCTATAACTGCTACGATGCGCCTCTGTCAAAATCTCTTCCTTTAACTCCTCATTATTCGGCACGCACAAGCGTCCTCTGAACTTTAGTATTCCATCTTCTGTCACCTGAAACTCCGGTTTCCTCTTTGCCTCATCCATCGTCAAGATTTTCTGAATATCAGGGTCCGTAGACTGCAATTCCTTAATCCTCGAGTGAATTTTCGGTTCAACTCTCAAGGTGGCCATCATACTCGAGAGGTGTCCTACCTCTATATTGAATTCTGAGTCTCTTATCCCTTCTAATAATTTCCACTCTTTAACCATCATATGCGCTATACTTGATTTTCGACTGAGCGCATCAGCTACTCTGTTCGCCTTTCCAGGGTGATATAAAATGTCACAATCGTAATCCTTCAAAAGCTCCATCCAGCGACGTTGTCTCATATTCAGCTCCTTTTGAGAGAACAGATACTTCAGACTCTGGTGATCCGTATAAATCTGAAACTTTTCTCCAACTAGATAATGTCTCCAGATTTTCAGTGCAAATACTATCGCCGCCAATTCCAAATCATGTGTCGGGTAATTCATCTCATGTGGCCTCAGCTGTCGAGATGCGTATGCTACAACCCGTCCATGTTGCATCAAGACACATCCCAGACCTCTTAACGACGCATCACTGTAGATCTCGAATCCTCCAGATGCTGACGGTATTGTTAATACTGGTGCAGTCGTCAACCTATGTTTAAGCTCTCGGAAGCTTTCTTCACAATTTTCCGTCCATTCGAACTTCGTCTCCTTTTTCAATAGACGCGTTAAGGGTCCAGTTATCGCAGAAAACTTTTCCACGAAGCGTCTATAGTAACCCGCAAGTCCTAAGAAACTTCTCACTTCAGTCACGGTTGTCGGCCTAGGCCATTTTTCAACTGCTTCAATCTTTGACGCATCCACTGCAATTCCTTCTCCAGAAATTATATGTCCAAGGAACGCTACTCGATTAAGCCAAAATTCACACTTACTGAACTTGGCGTAGAGCGAGTGCTCTCTCAAGGTCCGTAGAATAATACTCAAGTGTTGTTCATGGTCCTCAGAACTTCTCGAGTACACCAGTATGTCGTCGATGAATACTATCACGAACCGGTCTAGGAACTCTTTAAATATCCTATTCATCATATCCATAAAGGCGGCAGGAGCATTAGTTAATCCAAATGGCATGACCGTAAACTCATAATGCCCATACCTCGTCCTAAACGCCGTTTTCGGTACGTCCTCCTTTCTGATCCTCAACTGGTGATAGCCTGTCCTCAGGTCTATCTTAGAGAATACAGACGCTCCTTACAGTTGATCGAATAAGTCATCTATCCTTGGCAACGGATACTTATTCTTGATCGTCACCTGATTCAACTGTCTATAGTCAATGCACAAACGCAATGACCCATCTTTCTTCCTCACGAATAATACTGGAGCACCCCATGGCGAAGCACTTGGGCGAATAAATCCTTTATCTAATAGTTCCTGCAATTGGACCTTCAATTCCTTCAACTCTGACAATGCCATCCTATAAGGCGCTTTAGATATTGGCTCTGTCCCAGGAGCCAATTCAATTGCAAACTCCACTTCCCTTTCAGGTGGCAATCCTGGCAACTCTTGTGGGAAAACATCAGGAAAATCACGTACTACTGACAAGTCTTCAAGCCTTACTCCCTCAACTGATGAATCAGTTACAGAGGCTAGGTACCCTTGGCACCCTTGGTCCATCAACTTAGTCGCTTCTAGTGACGATATCCAAGGAATTGAGGTTCCTCCCCGGTTTCCTCGAAATTCGAATCTAGAGTGACCAGTCGGATTAAACTGAATCACCCTACTACTACAATCAATTACTGCCCCATGTTTAACTAACCAATCCATTCCAATTATTACGTCAAAGTCAAACATGGGCAAGACAGCCAGATCAATCAGTTCCTCTCTATCACCCAAGGATATCTTACACCCTTGACATCCTAACAAGATGATCATTTTATTCTTCAGTGGGGTGAACACATGCAATCGTGTTTCTAATGGTCCCACATCAATGCCATCCAGTGCAACAAATTGTTCAGATATAAACGAATGCGATGCTCTCGGATCAAATAAAGCATACGCGGCATGATCACATAAAGAAATGGTACCTGTGATCACGCCAGGTGCGTTCTCCGCTTCTCCTCGCGCCATCGCGTACACTCTTCCTTGTGCTGGCGATCGATTCAGATTTTCTTGGGGAGCAGCTATCGCCTGTGGTCCAGCTGGCGGTCTTTGCTGTTGAAACTGTGGTCCCCAGTTCTTCCTCGGGCAATGTCTCGCAATATGCCCCATTTGCCCGCATTCGAAGCATGCTCCTGTCTTTCTTAGGCACAAACCAATCGCATGCCTCTGTCCACAATCGCGACACCTTGCACTACCAGGAGGTGTTGGTTTTCCCAAAGTCCTTCGGGGTGGAGGGACAAACCTTCTATTGTCCATCATTGGTCTTTTTCCAAAACTCCTGTCATCTCGTCTTGGCATGAATCGCGATCCAGATGCAGTGATTCGTTCATTTATATCTCTTTCGAACTCTTGAGCCCTTTCATACATCGCCCCATAGTCCCTCAATCCTGCGGTAATCAGTCGACTACGGAGTTCCGGCCTCAATCCTTCACGGAACCTCCTTGCCTTGTCCCAGGCATTCTCTATCATCCTCGGAGCAAATTTAGATAGTCTTGCAAATTCCGCCTCATATTGATCTACTGTCATCTGACCCTGACGGAGTCGGAGGAATTCTTCCATCTTTCTTTCCTGCGCGGCTTCCGAAAAATATTTCCCGTTAAACGCTTCACAAAAAGCCGTCCAGTCCGGCATAGTACCTTCAGGGAAGACTCTTCCTCGGGTGGCCTTCCACCAATCATCTGCGGTGCCTTGGAGCTGGTAGACAGCTAATGAAACCCTTTCTTCCCCAGTACAACCTAGCACTTCAAACGCTTTCTCTAGTTGCTCTGTCCAAAGGGAGGCTGCTTCAGGTCCTCCTGTTCCATCAAATTTCGGTGGATGCAACTTCAGAAATTGCTCCACTAGATGAGGTGTCTGTCGACCTCCAATGCCAGGAGCATTATTCACATTGGCTCCATGCACGACAGCTAACGCGGCCTCAGCAGCTTGGGCCACAGTGACAGCTCTTTCTTCAGCCTGCCTGCCCATCAAGGTACCAACTTCTGCCAATACTCTCATGATATCCCCAATGCTTGGATTTTCTGCAGCTTGAGCTCCTGCAGCTGGAGCACCTAGAACTTGAGCTCTTGCAGTTGAAGCACCTGCAGCTTGAGCTCTTGCAGTTGGAACACCTGAGCCAGACACACTTGCATACTTCTTTGGTCTATTTCTGTTGCTCATTGTCCTTAGTCTGGCTCACTTGCACCTGCTATTATTCCATCAAGGAATTAAGACCTAAACCACCAATCAGGGTCTAGCAGCAAGCAATAGCAGGCTAGAGAATATATAATTACTAACAATCACATGCGCCAATTAAGAACGGATATACGTGCCCAATCCTAGTCCAACTTAGGGGACTTTCTCTATCTAACTACCCCATAAATTCTCATCCTTATCACTCCAAGCCTCGAACATTCTCTTATCGAGCTGACCTTGCTCTGATACCACTCCCTTCGGGGATGTCACGCCCCGGACCCGTCGGACGCGCAACATCCCTTCACCTGCTAATTCGCTCATCGCTTGGCCAACACTGGCGACGGCACAGGACTCGTCGCGGCCAAACGACGGTTAACAAATGCGACAACGGAAAGCATACAAACCCCTGACAAACACACATGTGGAATAGAGAGATAGAGAAGATCTAATTTACATATAACAATAATAGGCTTTATACAACCAGGAGAGGAGGCTAACATCTGAACCTCGAAACACAAGCCGATCATGGTCAAAAAGGAAACAAGCCAAACCAAAAAGGTCACTACGCCTCATCCTGGCATCCTCTAGGAACTATTCATCCTCCTCAGACAACGGAAACTCCTCTGGATCAGTTTCCTCCGATCCCGGAGATCCAGGCTCGCCATCTGCCTGCTCGACGAACACGTCGTATGCTCCCTCGATCTCCATTACTACGTCCCCATCTACATCCTGGACATCCATTGGCTCAGGGTCTACAACCTCACCTTCAAAAGTGGCCGCATTCATCAGGCCTGTCGGCCCCATCAAAAAGACTGGTATATCCAGACCCTGCAGAGGACCCTGCCACAACTCCTGGCCCACCCGACGGTACCATTCCTCGTATCTATGAGGGAGCAAAACGTCGTAACCTTCGTCGACCCATACAGTACAGCTATGCCGCTCATACGAAACTCCATCCATAATAGGATATGAAAATACCTGTGTCTCAATCTCCTGAGGGATCCCGTGGCGGACAGGGGGAATACGATAAGTCATACCTACGGTCGAGGGTCTGAAATGGCGATCAGCCAAAAATAGGTGAGTCGAAACTCAGTGAACACACATCTAAACTCAATTCAGTAAACAACATGCGCCTCTTGCTAGAATATAAATCATCACATGCATATTGTGACCTCAAATCATATAGATGCCAATGCAGATGCTCAATGCTTGCCGGTGGCTCTCTGGGCACTGCCGGACTTTCTGTTTTCGGGTTGCCGGTGGCTCTCTAGGCACTGCCGGACTCAACCCAACCGGTGGCTCTTATCGGCACTGCCGGTCCCCGGCCACGTCTTAGACGTCTCAGGCCTGTGCCTCAACTCGTGTCTATTCACACCGAAGTTGGCACCCTTGTCTCTCCAGCTACCCCGTGCCGAGCACGTTCAGGCGCAAGTGCAACGACCGTGGCTCAATTAGCTCTGCGATCGGCACCTCCTTATCTCCCCGCATTCCCGGTGGCCCCCTAGATACTCCCGGGCCGTCCCGCACGGTTCTACGCACTCCGCCAAACGCACATGTCTCATGCCAATATGCAAATCAATGATGAGCATCACAAAATTCTCAATTGGCTCACCCCATAAACACTCATGCAAGCCAGTTTTGCCACATGCATTTCCCAAAATTATTCACATTGGCACACCATTCACCTTAAAATAAATCGAATAAAATAACCAAGCAATTCGTGTTGCAAAAACTCGTATTTCAAGACCCGGTTTCCATTCTAAGTCACTTAGGTTCAAGGCAAACAATCTGGAACACGTGGTAATTTCTAGAGTCCATAAAAATTATCAATTGACCTCTAAGGTCAACAATAAATAATCAACATTCGACGTCCAGGAAATTTAATATTTTTCATCATAAAATTTTCCCTACTAGTCCCTAGCATACCCGACATTCTAAGTCAAGTTTAGAAATGTGCTCACCCAAAAATCGAGTTCGAGCTTGGCTAGACGGTGGTGAGTTCGGGCCACGAACGGCAACGGCTAGTTACTGTTCCGGCGATACTATTCCGGCGGCACTATTCCGGCGGCACTATTCCGGCGACACTATTCCGGCGACACTGTTCACGGCGGCGACGACGGAATCGACGGCGATTTTCCAGCGACGAACAGAAACACAGCAACAAGCAAAACACAGCAGAGACAACGAGGATTGCAGCTACAACAAGCAAAAGAAGAAAACCAACAAAACAGAGTCAACTTTGATTCAAAACTGGGAATTCTCTAGGAGGTTCTTCGCTGATTCGTTTTCAGAATATCGAAGCTTAACGTCTTACGAGTGCACAGGCGAAAACGGAGCTCGATTCGGACACCAGACGACCCCGAACGAGCCGATTTCCTCCGGGCGCACGTGCTGGACGCGAGAACCCGAGAACCCGAGAAGAAGAAAATTCCAGCAGCTGATTCAAGGATAGAGGAGGGGAAGAACAGAGTAATAGCTCAGCTGAACGAAGAGAGGACAGCAGCAAGGATGAGTTGCAGCAGCAACAGTAACTCGGGGCAACAGAGGACAAACGAAGAAGAGAAGAAGAACGTAGCGCAGCAAGTGAAGGAGGAGAAGCAAGTAGCTGCAGTCAACAGAAAATGAAGAAGACAGCTGCCACAGATCCACGTAGAGGAGCTGGAATAACAACCCAACCGAGAACTCCCAAGTTGCAGCAGAAATCATTACACGAACAGTGAAGGTAATGGCTTCAAATCATGCCCTTCTTATCTTTACTTGCATGAGGATTAGAGGCTTGGCAGAAGATAAGGGAAGAGGAATGGAAAGCGGGGGCACGTGGGTGTTCAATTGAGGCAAGCTGAAAAAAAATTTCGGCTGGGAGAAAGTAGCTTGGCTGAGGATAAAAATAGACTAGTGGCCACAATATTAAATTCTCTTGTCTATAGCAATTGAATTCTGAGAACGTCACAACTATCGTCGCAAATCGCTCATCCTATGTTGATTTTACACTTCCCTACTCAGAATCCGGTGTAGCAATGGTAGTTGCCATCAAGGATGACGAGCGGAGGAACATGTGGATCTTCTTAAGACCATTGAGTTGGGACCTCTGGCTAACGACCGGTTTGGCCTTCGTTTCTACCGGGTTCGTCGTGTGGCTACTCGAACATCGCGCAAACGAAGAATTTAGGGGGCGTCGTAGTCAACAAATCGGTTTCCTTCTCTGGTTTTCCTTCTCCACACTGGTGTTTGCTCACAGTAAGTCCATCCCAAAACTATCGCGCCTTGTTTGTTACTAAGATTTTCTTGGCCGATCTCCTCCGCGGTAACGGGCTTCCGTATTTCACTCTGCTTTTGTCGTTATCAGCTCGGTCTTTTGTTGGCAATTCACTACGATTCTTATCAATGTAGGAGGAAGGATTGCAAACAACTTGACAAGGCTTGTGCTTATCGTATGGGTATTTGTGGTGCTTATCCTGACTCAGAGCTATACTGCAAGTTTAGCTTCCTTCTTAACCGTGCAGCGCTTAACGCCGAAGTTTGTGGACGTGCAAGACTTGATAAGGAATCGCCATTTCGTCGGGTATCAGGGAGGATCTTTCGTGAGAGAACTTCTCGTGAAACAGCTCAAATTCGACGAGTCCAGGCTGATTACTTATGGCTCGCCTGAGGAATACCACGAGGCGCTATCGAAGGGAAGTGGAAACGGAGGAGTCGCGGCAATATTTGATGAATTGCCATACGTAAAAATCTTCCTTGCCAAATACTGCAACAAGTATAAAATGGTCGGACCAACCTATAAAACCGACGGGTTTGGCTTTGTAAGTCTCACGCTCGGTCGCTCCTTCATGGGCAAGTGCCACTTGCATGAGAATATAAGCGCTTTTTTCTTTCGTTAATATCATGAAATACTTCAAATTAGTACACCTGCACACGAGCTCCATACACTTGATACACATTTGACGTGTTTGCGCACGAGATTCTTTCTTAGGATAAAAGCCACGAACTAACATAATTAGTTATTCATCAGGCCTTTCCATTCTCCTACATGTCAAGGGCAATCTTGAATGTCACTCAAGATAAAGAGAAAATGGACGCGATCGAAGGAAAATACTTCCACGGCCTAAGCTCGTGCCAAGATCAGGATGCTGCCATCCTGTTGGAAAATCTTAGCCTGAGCGTGTACAGCTTTGGAGGGCTCTTCATCATCACCGGTGTTGTCTCGGCTTCCTCGGTGTTGGTATACGTGGCTTCGTTCTTCTATTCTCATTGGCCTCATTCAAGCGCGATTCGCCATGGGGATTGTTCCCTTCGGTCCAACCTTTTAGAAATTGCGAACAGCTTCTTTCGGGAGCATGGATTATTTGGTTGTCTGGGGAGAAATAAATTGGAGGTTGTTCCGATCTCGCGTTGTCGAAGTAGGGATGGTTGTCCTAATAGTGATTTTGAACTCGCGGCGGGGAGACCAAACGAAGGACAGAGGCCAGTATTCATTATGCACGTTTGAATAATGAAGATCGTGTTTTAATATAGGCTTATCAGTCATGAGAACGATCATCACATCTAACCTAAGTATATGAACATTTTATTTTTCTTTTATTTGATAATGTCGTGTGTGTATTGAGATTCTTACTGGTTCTAATTTTAAGAAGTAGATAGAGAATTTTCTGTTTCGTATGGAACTAGCGAATGTTCATATTGCTTTGAATGAGGATAAACCAATAGCTCTCATTGAGGCAAGTACAAAACCTCAGAAAGTACACTTTGCTGCTTCAGAAAAGAACAATAGGACTTGCTTATTGTCGATGAAGTGATCCATACAAGAACATATTAAGAGTGATTTATCTTCTAACATCATTGCTAAGCAGCTGATGAAGATCTTGGCAGTAAGGAATTGCAACTCTCCTAATGCTGAAATTAGGACACATTTGACAGGGTTAATCAACTTGAAGTATGATGGTTTTGCAAGTGTTAGGAATTATGTCATAAGAATGGTGAATTTGCAAATAAAGCTCATGGTTCTTGATATTAATATTCTTAATACTTGTGTCGTGCATCTTGCACTCAAAACTCTTTCACCTAAATTTGGTATCAGTATAATACTGCAGATCAGACATTGTCAATCAATGATTTGATTCCAAGGGTGGTTTCAAAGGAGATAAAAGCCGAAGAAAGGTAAAGCGCATATCACTATATATGATGCCTCTAGTTCCAGAGTCACGAAGGGTAAGGTGTATAAAAATCATACTCATACAGGAACTCATTCATTCGCTGGTCCTTCTAACAACTTGGGCCAAAGAAATTGACCTTTAAAAAGGACGGTAATGATGGTAAGGATGGTCTCTATTTCTTTTGTAAGAAGAGAAGACACGTAAAGAAAGACTGCATTAAATATAAAAATTGGTTGTCTAAGCATGAGCCTAAAGGTAATAATTTTTTGGCATTGGTTTGTGAATCTAATTTATTAAAAGCCTTGTCTTATTTGTGGTGGCTAGATAGCAGCGTAACTAATCATGTTGCGTTTACCATGCATAAATTTATAAATCGAAGGAAGCCACATAAAGAATAATCAAAGCTTACAATAGAAAACAACAATAAAGCTAACATCGACTTTGTGAGAGATGTTATTTTAACTCTAGACGCTGGTTTTAATTTGATGCTAAGGAACACATTTTATGTACCTTCTTTTAGAGGAAATTTAATTTCCATATCAAGTTTGGACATGTGTGGTCTTTTGAGGTTTCAAATAATGCAGTTTCTTTTTCTTTTGATTCAAATAAAATTGGGTATTGCACTATATCAAATGGATTGTACATATTATGTTTATCTTCCAACGAAATATACATTGCTTATATAGTTGAAAAAGTTATCACCAAAATACGTCTACCCAAGGAACATTAATACACATTATGGCATAAACGTCTTAGTCATATATCTAAGGAAAGCCTGGAAAGACTGATAAAAACAAACATTCTACTGACCTAAATACATGCGTAAACTACTGTAATGACTAAAATAAAAAAGAAAATTACTGTTCGAAGTTCTCACTTGTTAGAGTCATTCATACAAATATAAGTGGACCCCATATAGCAACATTGTGAATAAATTTTTATTTCATCACATTTATTGATGGTTATTTTCGATTATCTATACTTGATTAAAAAAGTTTGAATCTCTTTTTAAATTCAAGGTTTTTCGAACTGAAGTTGAGAAAAAGTTGGGAAAAATTATAAAAATTGTCACATTTGCCTACGGAGGTGACTATTATGATCGACATTACAATGCTAGACAACTTGACCACTCACCACATACTTAGAGGATTTTGAGATTGTGGTTTCAGTTTACTATACTTGGGAGTCTTGAACAAAACGGTATAACTAAAATGGGTAATCGCATCCTTATGGATATGATGAGAAGTATGATTAGCATAATTAATTTACCTAGATTTTTGTGAGGCGAAGCTTTGAAATCAGTGCTTTGTATTTTAAATTGTGTTCCTATGAAATCTGCGTCACTTGCTCCTTTTGAATTATGGTATGGACATAAGCCTAGTCTAAATCATCTGAAGGTTTGTGGATGCCCTACAGAAGTAAAATTATATAATCTAACTTTGATTAAGTTAGACTCTAGAACCACTCGATGTTATTTCATGTCTTATCCAGATCATTTGAAGGCACATAGATTTTATAATTCCAACGAAGGTATAAGAATTGTGGATTCACAGACTGTTGACACCTAAATTTTTATTTTTCATTTAAATCATTTATATTGCATAAAAATGAGGATTAAGTTTAGTCATCACCAACAAAATTATTATTTCTCATGCATGGCATATTTAACTTTTTTATTCATGAATTGCATTTGCATTAATTTGAACCGGCGATATAATTTGAGCCTAAATTGATGTGCAAAGAATCGGAGACTACATAGCATAATTCCGCCATCATAAGGCAGCAAGTGTCAAAGTTCCCAAGTCCTTGGGGCCTAATTTGAGCTTAATTCAGCCCACTAAATTTTAATTTATGGAAAATGCCTTTTCTTATTGAAGTTTATTAATCGAAATAAGGCCAAATCTTAACCCCACATCATTAGAGTTTGACCTAGGTTTTCACTATATAAACACCTCTAGGTCACATAACCCGGGACCTGGGGGGGCGAAGGTACGTACACAGTTACAATGCACGACAAAGGTCTGATAAGAAGAAAAAGGTCTTTGTTCTTCTTGCAGGTTTGAAGGGAGGCTTACTGATGTACCAAAAGAGAGAACAAATGATCTCTTATTGGAAAAGATCTTGATGAAACATGTGAAGAAGGAGAGTAGCTGAAGAGTGAAGAATAATTGGAGGAGCCCATGGGCAAAGACTTCCATCTCATGAAGTTCATGCCTTCACACGTTTATCATCATGATCACGTGAGACGCTTCATATTCATACTTCCACTTTGAGTTTCTTAATTCTTTTCTCTGGATTATTCACTCACCACAAAAGCAATTTGTAGGGGCCACACACATCATAATACGGGGCCAGAATTGGGAGCAAGAGAGTTTAGAGAAAAAGAACATGCAGAGCAAGAGAAAACTTGAGCGCTAAGGAGTTTGAACGTCTCCCCCAAGGTCGAGGCTTTCCTCCAACCGGCGCCATCCACTTGCACCTTCATGTGCCAATCGCTGTCCATGCAACACCACCTCCTCTACCAGTTGCACTTCGCAGCCTCGATGCCCTACGTCGTCATCTCTGTCACATTTGCACCACTCATTACTATTGACACTTGATTTTTAGTCATTTTTATTTTTAGAAAAAGTTTAGAAAATCTATGAAAATTTAGAAAAATGAAAAATAAATTTACGGGCCTTGGCCAAGCCTAAGGAACCATTTTGACAAAAAAATGATTTTTTATAATTTTGGTATTTTCAAAAATTCATAGAAAATAAAGAAAAAATGAGAAAGAAAAAGAAAAATCAACTTTGGAGAGCTTGGCCCAGCCTAGAGAACTATTTTTGAACAAAAAATAATTTTTTATATTTTTTTTTCGCTTTTTATCATTTTCAAAAAATAGAAAAATACTTGAAATTAATAAAACAAAATAACATTTGAGGCCACAAAAATATGAAAAAATAATGAGTACTTTTATTTCATTTTTCTATTCATTTTGGCCAAATAAAAATTGCAAAAATTAATCTGGAATCTCGGTCTTGAGTTTGATTCTGGCATTAATTTTTAGAAATGGCGAAAAAATTGGGGCTAATTTGGTTTTTTTGGCACCAACCGGGTCGACCGAATCGGATTGATCCGACCCGGTCCACCCTTTAACTCGAGAAACCAGAATCAGTTCTAGTTTCTCAATCTCGTGCGTGCAAGGGATAGGGGAGACCTTGGACCCATTCTGAACCTAGATGAATATGCATTCAAGCTCCAACGAGTTGATCGGAATTTGCATGGCGATGACGTGCCAAATGGCATGTGGATTCGTCATTGGGCATGTGAGTTTTGGACGATGAAGTGCCGTCCGTGCGCTAAACTTGCTAAAAAGGAATCTGGTACAAATAGGGGCAAGAGCCTTTCGGTTAGAGGTTTTTTTTCTTTTTATTCTAGTAGGAATCACAAAAACAAATGGAGAGAGGGTAAAGAGAGGAGAAGAAGCTGTGAAGAATCGCCATTATTGGAGGTTGGAGCTCGCACTGTGAGAGCTCGATGAAGAGGATCCAGAGGCTTTCCAGTCGCACGGTTGCTTTGAGAAGTTTCCTTGTGACGTTAGGAAGTGATCGAACCAGGTCAGATCGCCTATAAGCCTCGAAAAAGTGAGTTGGCATCTCAAGCTTCTCCTCGGTGCTCACATGGCATTTCATGATTCTAGCAACCATTCTTCAAGATTCTTGAGGAGTTTTCATCCTTAGCTATCCCTAAGCCTATTTGCATCTCTATTTTGCATCGAAATCGCGAGAAAACCTCGAGTTGAACCCCTTCGCAGTCACAGTTACGTTGCAACTTGGCCAATCGAATCTGGCAATTGCGAGCTCAATCAGAGCTTGAGGTAAGTTTTCTGAACATCTAAAGAAACTTCTCCGTGATGGAATTGAATAGTTATTATTGTAATTGCTTGATTGGATTTGCCATGGCCATGGTTGTGTAAACTTTGAATAAGATGTTTTAGCGATTAGATCTTCTTGTGATTGAGATATGATTTCGCATGCTCATACGATTTTATTCAAGTAGGATTTAGCCCGATTGGTGTTGATTTCACCGTTAGATTCCATCGGAGTTACTCTGGCTGTTTGTTGCTTCAGGCGTCTCTAGGAAGAAGATGACACCACATCATACGTTGACTTAGTCAACAATGACATAGCGATGACGTGGCAGTGCCACATCGCTTGGTATGACATGGCGATGACATGTTACACCACGTTAGATCGATCGTTATACCACTTAAATAGAATAATGGATTAGATCCAACAGCTAGGGTTAGGCCACATGGCAAGATCTGGGAATTTCTGAAAAATTAATTTCGATTATACAATTATTCCTAGAAATAAAAAAATAAAAATTGATGGTTAGGATTTAGTCTCTGGTCTAATCTCAGCCGTAGGTTTAGTATGAGGGATAAGCGGTCATATTAGTGACACGTGGTCAGATCTCAAGCTCTCAGATTAGAAATAAGCAGGAAAATGGAAAAATAGAATAAAGAAAATTCGAAAATTCGAAAATTCAAATCAAAATGGAAAACTGCGTCATTTCGAGGTTGGAAAGCTTGTTCAGCTTTTGGGCCGGGTTTAGGTAGTGGACTAGGTTCATCCAACTCAGTCCGTATAATAAAAAAAATCCTCAAAAAATATATAAAAATATAGAAAAATAGAAAAAAATTAATTAAAAAAAGGGAAAATTACCAATAGGCTGAAACTACGTTGTTTTGAATTTGGACCAAACCCGTGGGGGTTTCGCTTTGGGTGTTCGGGTTCGGGGGCTGGGTTCTGAAAAAAATATAATAAAAATGATATTAATAAAATCCAAAAAATAAAAAAAATCGTAAAAAATCATTAAAAAAATTCTAAAAAATCCTAGAAAAATCAGAAAAAATTCAGAAAATATGGAAAATGTCTAAAAATAGGAAAAATTAATAAAAATATAAAAATGTAAAAGTGTCCAAAAATAGGAACAGTCCTTAGAAAGTCATAAAAAATTCAAAAAAATAAAAAATAAAAAATAAAAAAAAATCAGAAAAATTCCCAAAAAATTCTGAAAAATTAGAAATGACCACGTTAACTGGTTTGACCTATTTTCATAATTTTGAGTTCTCGAGCCTTCGAAAATGACGATTTTGCCTCTTTAGTCAATCTGACCTAAATCATTCCAAATCATCTCTGAATCTAATTGGTTTGTTTTTTTAGGCCTCTAAGGCTTCTCTAGGTTCGTTTCTGACTTGACATGATGTGTTTTCTCCATGTATTAATTCATTGATTGCACACTTATTTTGATGATTGATAGGACTGATAATCCCACCTGCATGAACCCTCTTGATTTTTTAGAGCTTATCTTACCTAAAAAGCATATGCATGAACTCCATAGACTAAGAAATCACTCAATTTAGGTGCTGAAAGGGCATTGAATGATGAGTCGACATAACTAAGTCCCCTAATCCATTTCTCTAGTTTTCACAAAATCGAACGATTTTTTCCAGTCGCTCGATAAAGTTTCCAATCATACCATCTAACAAATGATTGGTGGCAACTTCGATGGCGTGAACACTAATCACATGTCACTCGACCATACTAAGATTGATCTCGATTTTAAATTTTCCCTGACGTGATTTGGTATGAGTCTAGGAGGGCTCGCACTTAACCTTGATCTTGGTAGAGGTCTGGTAATCCATTAGCCTGCTTCCTGTGCACCTTTCGCGAGTGGGAAAAGGGTCGCAACAGACTGGCGACTCCACTGGAGACTTGGTTTTAAACCATTAGAAAACTTGAGCCAATTTAAAAGTTGGGTGTTTTCTGACATATTTTTCTGCAAATGCTCTTAAAGGTGAGGTAAGTCACTGTCGCGGCCCAGGGCCACGATCCCGCGTCAGAGTCGTGACGTCCCAGGTTCGCCACGAATACTATCGGCTTGATTATATGGTTTGAACAAGATAACAGGCTGGCAATTGAAAGCAAGGCACTTCATTTATTTACAATAAACTAACATCGGGTTCTTTTTACATATTTCTGGGAGTATAATTTGTGGCATCAAAAAGTCATCCGAAGCCCTACTCGATATATCTACAAAAAAAGAAACCAAGCCCCTAACCAAAAATCTCCCACTTGACCCGACCACCACCTAGGCTCTCACAACGGTTTGTACCTTGCTCGCTACCTTAATAATACCACATGGGCCACTATGGCGCCACGCAGTCAAAAGGTAACGGGGCTATAAGCCCGAGATCTCCATCCAGTACTTCGTAGATGGACACAAAACAGTGGAGGATCGACCCCACGTCTAGACCCCCATCGACCCATAGGCAGCAAACGATCCGTATAAACCGCAGGTGTGGGAGCTCCGGTATCACATGCGGCGTCACTTCCCAAGTAAAGTGAAAGGGGGTGCCATAGGATAGGGTCGGTGAACTGGCCATTTTACTTTCCTATAAATTTCAATAATAAAAGGGCTGAGAAAATAATCCCAGCAAGTTAATCTTTTCTGAGTTGCCTACTAATTTAATCAGTGAGAGAAACAAGCAGCGGTTTATCAAGTATGCACTAATGTCATTCATCGGCTCGCCTGAAGATACAACTTGTTATCATAATATATCAAAAAGGATGACAAGATCACACATGGATGAGCGGTTGCATGTTAAATAGGGCAAAGGAGAAAATGTCGTGTAGTTGGCCTTTTTTACCTTAAGGTACTACCATTGCCTCGTTTTGCCTCAGAGGCCGGCCCAGTCACACAGCAAGGCCACCCAAACACACAACATGATCTTCCCATAAACTCCATGGGGTATAAATATTCACGAGTACAGCTCATTTCCATGAAGCATAGTCGAAACCGAACACAATAATCATAATTTGATTATTACTTGACGTTGATGTATGCTTCTGACTATATTAGACAATACAACACGACACCTATTTAGCCATATGTTAGCCAATTCAAACATGAAAGGCGATTACAATGTCAAGCTCTCTATGGCTCGTTATGTTCATAATCCATTATATATCTATATCGGAAACGTTTATTGCAAACTCAAGGTGAATGAAAAACTAAAGACTCCAAGCTCATCTCTTATCATAAGTTCTTAGAAGAAATGATCAAGAAATTTGAAGAGATTGATTTCGAATATCTGCAAAAAAACTCAATCATTTTGTTGACACCTTAGCTACTCTATCATCTATGCTACAAGTGACGGAAGGATTAGATATCAAACCGTTGAGAGTCGATATTATTAGACAACCAGTTTTTTGCATGGTGATCCCTATGATCAACCTTGGTATCATGACATCAAGAATTACTTGTTGAAAGGTGAATATCCTCCATGGAGTCAAATGGGAGATAAGAAGTATATAACTAAGATGGCTACAAAATTCTTTCTTAGTGGCTAGACTTTGTACAAGAAGTCATTCGATTCGGTTCTATTGAGGTGCGTAGATGTTAAAGAAATAAACTTGCTCATGAGGGAGAATGCAAACCGTATATGAATAGTCATTTCCTCACCAAAAAGATCATGAGGCTTAGTTACTATTGAATGACCATGGAATCGGATTGCAATCAACAAGTAAAATCTTACCATCAGTGTCAGGTATATGGAGACATGATCAATGCTCCTCCAAATAAACTTCATCAAATGTCCGAGGCTTGACCATTTTCTATGTGGGGGATTAATATGATTGGGTCGATTAACCCCTAAGCTTCAAACAGACACCGTTTTTATCTTAGAGCAATCGATTACTTCACTAAACGGATCGAGACTAATTCATACGCCAACGTTACAACCAAGAGCGTCGTAAAGTTTATCAAACGAGATATTATGTCAAGGTATGGGAACCCTCAAGCCATCATTACAGACAATGGCTCCAATCTGAACAACAAGGTAGTAGCCGACCTTTTGGATCAATTTAAGATCGAAACATAAATTCTTCCCCTTACAGCCCGCAAATAAATGGAGCTGTGGAAGCCGCAAACAAGAATATTAAGAAGATCCTATCTAAGACGGCAGAGAATTTTCAAGATTGCAATGAGAGGTTACCATACGCATTAATGGCGTACTGAACTTCAATTCGGACTTCGACTAAGGCAACACCCTACTCGATAGTATACGGCATGGAAGTTGCCCTCCCTGTAAAAGTCGAAATCCCTTCCTTACGAATATTGTCCCAAGCCAAGCTCTTAGAGTCCAAATGGATCCAGTAGAGGCATGAGCAGTTGAATTTGATCTATGAAAAACGACTAAAGGACATCTGTCACGAACAAGCATATCAAAAGCGGATAGCTAAATCATTCAACCGAAAGGTGAATGATTTAGCTATCCCAATGTCCCCCATCCAATGGACAAGTTTACGCCGAATTATGAAAGCCCATATGTAGTCCATAACGTTCTACTTGGCGATACCTTAATTCTTGTGAATATAGATAGAGAAGAATTAGCAAATCCTGTAAATGCAAATGCTGTTAAGAAATACTACCATTAAATAAAACAAAGACTTGATCGGTTCCCATGCCTCACAGTTGTCAAAGTCACATTGAAGACCATTACATACATTTCATGCATACATGCATATGCTTGCATCACTTTTTCTGTATTGCATGTTTAAGAGCAATTCCCAGATAGAGAAGACAACTCAAATGACCTTATTTAGATCAGAAGATTATGGAGAAAAGGACTCCATGAGGCAGGTTACTCAGTAGCGCGCATGATTCGCAATCAAGGGTAAAAGTTGTATTGTTCCAATTCTTTTAAACACAAGAACTTACACTAACTCTTAAACTGTTTTTATTTCCCCAGGAAACTCCAACCACGGCAGGCAGGTAAGTATCCCGTACTCTAAAACTTTATAACACACCACGTCATAATGATTAGTGGCTCGCACTATCAACAAAAATTTTCAAAATAACTTCATTTGCATTTTTGTTCAGAAAACTTTGGAGTTAACTAGGACAATTTGAAACATACATGCATCATGATTCCCTATGAGGACTAAATTTTGATGAAATAGAAAGGAATTTTCAAATGAGGGTGATTAGACCTGTCAAAATGGGGTAACCCAGAATCTGAGAGGCAAACCGCACCCAAACATGTCCCTGTACACTTGAGAAGCGAGTGAAGGAAAGGTGAGATAAAAACCTTTTGCCTTGAACGTAGGAATCATTTGCAGTGATTACATAGATTGAGACAACGAAGGGTGTTTTCCTTTGTCTATCGTAAATAAATAATGATTCTCTGTAAACCCATTTGAGCTTATAAAAGGAGAATTTAAAAATAACCCTGTCAAGAACCACCCCATATTGGGATAATTTAGAAGTTCGTTAGTTGATCCCTTGGAGAAAAGGTCAAGGTAAGACTTTATTATACTAACTTGCATCAACCTTTTTGTGATAACCTCAGGTGGCATCCTGAGAAGACTTAAAACATCAAAGTAAAGGAGAGCAGTTCATTTTTCTATCATACACAATTTATCCTTTGATAAGCCAAGTTGAGTCGTTAAATCTCCATTTCTAAGCCCAGTTGGTGATCAACAAAAAATTAGGTCATGAATGAAATAATTTTTTGTACTTGGTTTAGAAAGACTTCAAAAATGCAGAAATGAGTATGATTCGGGGCTAATAAAAGCAAGGTGTTTGGTAAAAGTAATGCCAAAGCCTATTGTTGAAAAAGAGCCATAATATTTGAAAATTAACTGAGAAAATATACAATGATCATGTCAAAAGGGCTAGTAAAAGTAAAGTGCTTGGTAAAAGTAAGGCCAAAGCTCTTCATAGAAACAAAAACAACGATACTCAAGATACGAGTAAAAGATAACGAAAGTGTCAAAAGGAGAATCTATCAACAAGAATGTAACAAAAGCAAATGATGTCTAGAGCTCAGCTAAAAATAAGCATCTAGAGAACTTCTGGGGTCCAAAGATACAGATCTATCCCCAGCAGATATAATAGTTGATAATGATGCAAAGGTGATCATCAACCTATCATACCCTCATTTTGAAAATTTTCTTTCCAAGCTTATCTTGAACCGATGTTACAACCTATCCTAAAAGCCTTTCCTGATTAAGACGTTTCAAGTCAAACACAAGATTTCACACAAGAAGCTATTGCCTAAAGGAGTATATATTATATGGTATTATCTGATCTTCAAGGTTCTTGACTTGTAAACCTAAAGAAGTTACTTTTTAAAATTTAATTCTTTTCTAAATCTCAAAGTTACCTACCCATTACATAAGCCTTTAACCATACGTGCATTACGGTCCCTTGAAACACCTTTCTTGATCAATCAAAATGTATGCACTGCAAATAATCTCAAAATTCCCGACATAAGATTTGAGTGATAATTTGAGTGGTTTTGAAAATCTTCTCCGATAAGAAGACAACACCATTTAGAGTGAGACCACGAGAAGCCCTCTCCGATAAGTATACTCTAGTGGACGTGATTGATCGAATTCATTTGGGGATTCTATATCTATTGATTCAAAATTATCCTTACAGAGATTTTGATCACGCATTTATGTTACAAGATGTTTGGATAACTATCTTGTATCACCTTGCATTTATCAAAGCAAGTTTACATGACTCACATGTAATCATCGTGGTGGCACGACTCATTCCAAAAAAATAGAATATCCAAGATTTTAGGAAATCATTTGACTATCTCCTCTTCTGTATAACAATTCTAGTTTGAGCTTCTGTAGATTTACTGGTTCAAATCAGTTCTCAAAATGGCACCCTCCTTGAAAGACGAATCGCGTTCGAGATTCTACGAGATCCCGATCTTTTCAGACTCTAGGATGGCACCAGAGAGAGAAGGTGACCTCGATGTAGTCATCCAAAATCCTTTCTACAAGCATTCCTTCGGTAGATCCCACATTGGGTGAACCATTTCCAAAGTTCTTCCTACAAGCATAAAATCTTTTTTACAGGTGTTCTTTCGGTAGATCTCTCATTGGGTGAACCGTTTCCAAAGTTCTTTCTGCAGGCGTTCTTTCGGTAGATCCCATAACAGATGAACCATTTCCAATGTCCTTTTTATAGGTGTTCCTTCAGTAGATCCCACATTGGGTGAATCGTTTCCAAAGTTCTTTCAACAGGCATTCCTTTGGTAGATTCCACATCAGGTGAACCGTTTTCAAAGTCCTTTCTACAGGCATAAAGTCCTTCATATATGCACAAAATCCTTCTTACAGACATTTTCTTCGATGAACCCTACGTCGGGTAAACCGTTCAGTAAAATCCTTTCATTAGGAATTTGCCATGGGGTGACCTATCACACAAATCAAATCTTAATCAATTCTAATTAGTAGAATCCTTTCATTAGGAATTTTTCATGGGGTAACCTACCATATGAAATAAATCTTAATCAATTTTAATCAGTAGAATCCTTGCATTAAGAATCTGCCATGGGGCGACCTATCATACGAGTTCAAATTCAATCCCCCTAAGGTTTTCTTATGACGAATCCTTAGATTCTCAATCCGTTATCAGTAGATCAATCAACAACAACCATATGGTGTGTAGGTAAGCCTCAGGTAAGTCTCTTGACTCTTTTTCCTCTCTCTCCCATGTCAAAATGAACAGAAGAAATTTCGGACTTAAGCTTTCACAGAAAGAATTAGAGCTGGATGTCGCGACTTTTCTTTTTCCCAATAGAGTCCACTATATCTCAAGTGCCATTTTATCTTTGAGAGTGACCTTTCACGAGACCTCTCTTAAAGAGGGGTAGCTATTGACACTTGATTTTTAGCTATTTTCATTTTTAGAAAAAATTTAGAAAATCTATAAAAATTACAAAAAAAAATGAAAAATTAACTTGTTGACCTTGGCTAATCCTAGGGAACCATTTTGACCAAAAAAATTATTTTTAAAATTTTTGATATTTTTCAGCTTTTTATGTTAAAAAAATCATAGAAAATCAAGAAAAAAAAATGAGAAAAATGAAAAATTAACTTTGGAGACCTTGGCCCAGCCTAGGGACTATTTTTGAACAATTTTTCATATTTTCTCTTTTTTATCATTTTCAGAAAATATAAAAATATTTGAAAATTAATTAAAAAATAACATTTGATGCCACAAAAATATTTAAAAAAATAGTCAGTATTTTTATTTCATTTTTCTCTTTATTTTGGCCAAAGAAAACTTGCAAAAATGAATCTGGAAATGGGGTTTACTTTGTTAATAACATTTCAAATTAATTGTAAAAATTCTAGAAAATTCATTTCAGCTTTGTAATTTCACTTTTTTGCATTTCTAGATTCATGTCATCCCCCTTTATTTTCTAAAAACACAACCTAGTCCAAGAGTTCACGAAACTGTCAAATTTCACAAAAAAGGACCAAAATGCTATTTGGATTTTAAACAAAAAATCACGACACGCCACCCTTTAGTTTTTAGCCTGTTGAATCCATTAGTGGCATTATTATTATTATTATTTTTACAAAAAAGGCCATCTAAATCTTGGATTTTGTAAAACGGGTACTGGAGTCAAACTTGAAAATTGGGGTTTTTATGTAAACCCTCATAACTTTTTTTGGGGAAAACTCATTTCTCAATAGAACTCTTGGTCCTGAGTTTGATTTTGGCTTTAATTTTTAGAAATGGTGATGAAATTGGGGCTAATTTGGTTTTTTTTAGCACCAACTCGGTCGATCGAATTGGATTGATCTCACCCAGTCAACCCTTTGACCCGAGAAACCAGAACCAGTTCTAGTTTCTTAGTCTCGCACGTGCAAGGGAAAGGGGAGACCTTGGACCCATTCTGAAGCCAAACAAATAGGCATTCAAGCTCCGACGAGTCGACTGGAATTTGCCCGGCGATGACGTGCCAAATGGCACGTGGATTCGTCGCCGGGCATGTGAGATTTGGATGACGAAGTGCCGTCCACGCACTAAACTTGCTAAAAAAGGAATCTAGTATAAATAGGGGCAAGAGCTTTTTGGTTAGGGTTTTTTTTTTTCATTTTGGTAGGAATCACAAAAACAAACGGAGAGAGGGTAGAGAGAGGAGAAGAAGTTGTGAAGAATCACCATTATTAGAGGTTGGAGCTTGCACTGTGAGAGCTCAGTGAAGAGGATCCAAAGGCTATCCAGTCTTACGGTCGCTTCAAGAAGTTTCCTTGTGACCTCAAGAAGCGATCAAACCAGCTCAAATCACCGGTAAGCCTCGGAAAGGTGAGTTGGCAACTCAAGCTTCTCCTCGGTGCTCACATGGCATTTCAGGATTCTAGCTACCATTCGTTAAGATTCTTGAGACGTTTTCATCCTTAGCTATCCCTAAGCTTGTTTACATCTCTATTTTGCATCGAAACCGCGAGAAAACCTCGAGTCGAACCCCTTCTCGATCACAATTACATCGCGACTTGTCTAGCCGAATCTGGCAATTGCAAGCTCAATCAGAGCTTGAGGTAAGTTTTCTGAACGTCCAAAGAAACTTCTCTATGATGGAATTGAATAGTTATGATCAGAATTGCTTGATTAGATTTTCCATGGCTGAGACTGTGTAAACTTCGAATAAGATGTTTTAGCCGTTAGATCTTCTTGGGATTGAGATATATGATTTTGCATGCTCATACGATTCGATTCAAGTAGGTTTTAGCCCGATTGGTGTTGATTTCATCGAAGTTACTCCGGCCATTTGTTGCTTTAGGCATCTCCAAGAAGAAGATGATGCCATGTCATACGTTGATTTAGTTAATGATGGCGTGGTAGTGCCACGTCGCTTGGTTGACTTGATCAAAGATCACGTGGCCATGACGTGTCATGTCACGTCAGATCAATAATTATAACCACTTAAATAGAATCATGGAATAGATCCAACGGCTAGGATTAGTCCATGTGGCAAGATCTGGGAATTTCTGAAAAATTAATTCAAGTTATCCAATTATTCCATGAAATAAAAATAATAAAAATGGACGGTTAGCATTTAGTCTCTGGTCTGATCTTAGTCATAGGTTTAGTATGAGGGATGAGCGGTCAGATTAGTGGCACATGGTCAGATCTCAAGCTCTCAGATTAGAAATAAGCAAGAAAATGAAAAAATAAAATAAAGAAAATTCGAAAATTCGAAAATTCAAATCATTATGGAAAACTGCGTTGTTTTGAGGTTGGGAAGCTTGTTCAGCTTTTGGGTCGGGTCTAGGAGTGGGCTCGGTCAATTTGACCCAGTTCGTATAATAAAAAAAAATCCTCATAAAATATAAAAAATTACAAAAATAGAAAAAATTAATAAAAAAAGGAAAAATTACCAATAGACCGAAACTACATCATTTTGAATTTGGACCAAACTCGTGGAGCTTTCGATTCAGGTCTTCAAGTTCATGGGCCGGGTCAACTCGACTCGGTCCAAAAAAATAATAAAAAAATAAAAAATGAAAAAATTATAATAAAAAAATCCAAAAAGAAAGATTTGTAAAAAATAGAAAAAATCAGAAAATTTCAGAAAACATGGTAAATGTCTAAAAATAGGAAAATTCATAAAAAAATTTTAAAAAGTGTCCCAAAAAAGGGAAAGTCCTTAGAAAGCTTTGGATCTTATACAGTCAAGAGTGGATACAATACTAGCTACCCTCCAACTAGCCTATCAAACTCAAATCAAGCCTCGTCATCATATCAAACTCCAAAGGATCTATGGACAAAGATTTGGAAGTTACATACTTACCCCAAAATTCGTTTCTTCATCTGGAGTTTGTGCAGCGAAGCTCTGCCAACAAAGGTGAACCTTCAGAGAAGAAGAATGGTCTCGACTCCTTTATGCCCTCTCTATCACCAAGCCCCGGAATCAGCAGAACACCTCTTTATCCTGTGCAAGTGGACACATAGTATCTGGTCAGACCCTAGACTCCAAGTTGAAACATCCCCGACGCACATCTCAAGAATTGAGAAATGGGTTCATGAAAATCTTACCTTCCGTACAGATCCTACCTCGAGAGCTGTGTTTGCCGAAGTATTATGGCTAATATGGAAGGCGTGCAACACGATGGTCTTCCACGCCCAAAAGCCCTGCCCGGATTTGCTCATTGACGAAGCAATTACGATGAACACCCTCTATGAAAAAATCAATTCGGATTTGGTTAAAAAGACTAACGATGTGAGCTTTCTACCAAACCAGTGGGATACCCACCCGAAGAACTCTGTACTCCTGAATGTTGACAGCTCCTGGTGCAGCGCCTCACTCGTTGGATTGATTGCCGGAATATGCAGAGACTCCCAAGGTCTCATGGTCGATGGCTTTGTGAAGCAGATCCACGCCTCCTCGGCCTTAGTTGCTGAAACCCTAGCCATGCGGGAAGCTCTATCTTGGTTGAAGAAGTCACGTGAACACCCTGGAACTGAATTGCCATCTATTGTACTTACTGATAATCTATCAGTCACTCAATCCGTATCAGGCTTGATAGATTCTCCTTGGGACGTGAGGCCTATTATCGAAGATTGCAAGCTTCAGCTGGCCCACTTAAAGAATTTTTTGGTGGTCTTCAGATGCAGAGAAGCCAACCGGGCTACGGACTGGATAGCAAAGGCCCATAGGGCCGGTTCTCTTCCTTCAAACTGGGTCTCTCGTCCTCCCGAATCTATTTGGTTTATTTTATGTTCCGATGTTGAGACTTTATGTACTCCTTCCGCTTGATAGTATTGCAAGTCCTTATTCCAACAAAAAAAAAACTAACGATTTAAACAGTTGAAATTAACGAGTTTAGGTAAAAAGAAATTATAAACAATATATACGTAGGTTTGGCTTAAGTGTGCGCATTCCTGTTTTCTAGTTCTAGTAGTAGAAATAGACTGATTTTCCAGAATGGCACAAGTACCACCTTTGTTAAATACATAGAACCTATTTCCTAGTGCCTACTGGCACATATAATCCAACTTCCTTTAATGACAACCCCGCTATAAACTAAGTAATTGCTGGACGTCGGATGGTTGTTCTCACAACTTGTAGGCACACTACAATAGATCTTCTTTCGATATTGCGACATGCTAATTTGTCACATTTGTATTCTGCTAATACAATAATAAATACCATATTACTAGGATTATCTATAGACTTAGTGGAGGATTAATGGATTAATTAATGTTATTCTCCACTATCACGTGTTGACGCATTTTATGTAAGGAACATTTTGCTGTCCCTTCAGGGTTCGCCGGAGAGGGGGGAGAGGGAGAGAGGGGTACCCACCACTCTTTTCCAAAGAGGTGATTAAGATGGCACCCATTTCTTAAACGTTAAGAATTGATAAAGGTGATTACATTCATCTCTCCATCTTAAAAATTACAATTCTATTTTCTTTTTCTTCTATCAAGATATTATTACAAATTTAAGATGAGTGTTAAGCTTTTTTTTTTTTTTTTTGCGCGAAAGGTATCGAGATGGCACCTATTTTCTTTCCAACCTCCCAAGTGTTAAAAATGACTAAAGGTGATTACAATCATTCCTCAATCTACTCAAAGCCGTGACAAAGATAGATTGAGATTCGATCACGAATAAAATGAGAGACTTCTCATGCGATTTTAGTACTGACATGTCAAAATAGCAATGGAAAAACTTTTCCCTTTTCAATTTAAAATAGCCAAAACAAATTTATTTTGTTTTCAATGCACGTGTCATTTCAATGATTTTGTATCCTCATATTAAATTAGTTCAAGAGAGTACGAAGCGATGGATTTTTCAATTAAAAAATGATGTGCTAAGAAAAGATGAAAAGGTGGCAACCACGGATTTGCGACTCGAATGTACAGTAGATATCCTTGTGAAACTCTTTTCGATGGATATGAGCACGCAAATGGGGCCTAGAGGCATTGTCCGCGAGGCTAGGAATCGGTCTAGACCGAATTAAATAGGTCTGGTGTGGACTGTAGGCCGGTCCGAGCCTAAGCGTGAATATTTCTCTCAAAAAAACACAAAATGACATACTAATCGTTGTACTTCCATTTGAAATCCAGTTATCAAACAACTGACATAATATACATTAAGCCCGACTTTCTGTTCAGCTCAATTTTTAGCGAACTTCATCCACCCATATCCAACAACTCGGCTAGTGATATGTTTTTATCAGGGCATGGTGAATTTGATCAATCCCTTAGATCCAGAGATGATACATGGATCGATCCATATATTGAACGGGCTGATGAAGGAAAGCCCAAGACGACCCGACCTGATCATGCATTGTCCAAAACAACTGACATGGCTGGGTATTCAGAGTATTATGTGGTTGGGTGTTCGGGTACTAAATGCAAACTCCCAACACATATCTATTTTGAGCTAGAACTATCCATTGCGTGTATAAACAGGAGATGACCCACATATTTGTACATTGTCGAAAACTCAATACAAACAGATTCTGTCCACTCTCTTGTGTGTTTTTGGGTGTGTTTCGGTTCGGTTCGACTTACCTGACCCTCGAGCGAGTGTGAGTGATCGTGAAGACTAACTTGGGATCGTATCCTAAGGCTGTGTGAATCGTGGTATCGATAGACTGACCCTCGGCTCATGACACTTTTATAGTCGTGAGTTTATTGTTTTATTTTTCAATTTTATATTTGCCTTTTTTCGAATTAAAAAAAATCAATACTGGAGTTGGATTTGCTCAAATCCTAGCCAAACGGGAATTTGATGTTGCAAAAACCTAATAAATAGTGTTCTTTTTCTGTTATGGGAACAAAATAACAGAAAAAATTGAAAATTGAAAAGGTTACCAAACAGACTCTAAATTACCCTGTTTATGGATAAAATGAGAGGAAGATCCAGCTCTGTCATTGTTGTGAGACTGACAAATCATATTCTCATTTCTACTAATTAAAATGAGTTGGGATTGGACTTTACCTAATCTACTAAACCGGTCAATAAGTTATTTTTCCTTCTCTGAAGTATGGTTACAATAGTACAGAAAATAACAACTAATCGACGGACCTTTCCTTCCAACAATACTCACCAAAAGTCTCAACATCATCTGTAGGTCCGCCGTTCAGATCCTCTAGAATTATGGCATAAATCCAAAAAAATTATCAAAAAAGTTATAAATTATTGTCATTGTGTCAATTTTGAAACTATTTTTTTTTTACTAATTTAGTCCTAAACTTTTCGCATTTATACTAATACAATTTATTTGATCAATATTGACAAAAAATCACTGGCACAGACATCAACGATCTTATCTAATGCAACCAATGTTGACATGGACTTTTTAATGATATTTTATATCTTTGTAATTTTTTAGTTTTTTTATTTTCTATTTTCTTTTCCTTCTCTTTACTTTTTTGTTTTATTTTTGGCTAAAGGGCGACCGATCCTCGCTAGCATTAGCAAGGGCATCATCAGGGGCCTTGCCCAAGCCGTGACGCCCTCGTCGAACAAAAGCGAGGGCATGCAGCCGCTTGGCCAAACCAGGCAAGGACGGCGGCACCTTCGAAATGGGGACAGGGAAGGGCACCATAGTCCTCGCTAGGGGTAGACAAGGGTCGATCACCAACCTTGCCCTGTCCTTCTTCAAACAAAAAAAAAAAGTAAATAGAAGGAAAAGAAAAAAGTCAAAAAAATTATTAAAATGTCCACATTAGCACTGCCTACTACTTAGGACTATCGGCACTATATCAGTGATTTTCGATGAAAATTAGTCAGATGGATTGAATTGGCATAAATATAAAAATTTGGTGACTAAATTGACTCAATTACAATAAATTTATGACTTTTTGGTAATTTTTCCATATCAAGCCTTTGTAGTTAATGATTCCTTTTCCGAAGTCGCAAGAGAAACTAGTTTAGCCTTGGGCGTCTCATAAGTTTAATAATTTGATTATTCAAAATTCCCCATTCGGTGTTTCTTCTCTTCAGTCTAAATTGGCATTTCTCTTTTTCCCCCTCCCCCCTCAAACTTTCTACGCTTTCTTCGCCCTTCCTTACCATCCGATTTTCCTTCCCTTTCTACGATTGAAGATCTATCCTCGCTACATGCTTCCCGTTCTCCATCACCTTACTGGGAGAAGCGCAAACAGTGCCAGAAATATCGTGCATCGGCGCGGGGTACCAAAAAAGAAGGAATGCCATCTTAGTATTAGGATTAGGTGCACAAGTAAAGTCGATGAAGAGAAATCAAGACAAGTTTACACTGATTCATCCTTAAATTAAAGTTACGTCCTGTAAAAGATTTTTCTATAATTAGCATATCTCACCTTTTTATTATAACTCTCAATAATAAGAGAAAGAAGTTACATATAGCAATAATTATTCACCGGCAAAAACTCAAACTATCAATAAAATATAGGTTCGAACAATAAAAGTCCTCTATCGTCCTGTCCATGATAAACATGAATCACGCCCCAATACTCAAACCCTTTAATAACCGATCTACTTTGCCAATCTATCTTTTCTAGAACCTCTCTTAATTAACGTTTAGTTGAGATAGTGGGACTTTGATGGTACGTCATCGGTCTCCCATCAAATGTCAACTGTATATTCTGGTGACATCTCTTCGTACATATTCTTTCCTTGATCTATCCCAGGAATCCATTCCTTGGTATCCCGACACGTCATCCATATCCCCACAAAGCGAATGCTCAAGATTAGGATAATCGCATCACTAAAAGCTCTTTATTGTTCTGGGGACCCATCAGGACCACTTATAGGAATTTTTTTTTCTTTATGCTCATTTTACTTGTTAAACTCGAGCATCTGTTCTAGCTTTTGTGCCAAACTAGTTCTGATGTCTAAACTTTATTCCCAAGCAAGATCGTCTTGTAACTCAGATGTCACAACAAGCTAGGTTACACGTAACAAGGAATACAATTTATTTAAAAAGAAAAAAAAAACAGCACTTGATTCTCATCTGAAAAAGTTCAGTCTAGAAAAGAATTTCACATGCATCTGATTATAAACATGAAAATCTTTTATTGATAAAAACCTTTCGATTAATCACATAGGTTTATTCACTAGTTATGCGAACCATGCATTGAAAATCCTAAATCTTTTTTTCTTTGTTGATAAAAACCTTTTTATTAATCATGTACGTTTCTTCCCTAGTTACACGAATCATGCATTAAAAATCCTAAATCTTTTTTTCTTTATAGGAAACAATCAAGTCCGAAAGCTTTTAATTAGTTCAGGTAAGTCGTAAACATTTTTTAAGAAGACAATCAAGTTGTTTCAATGAAAAGTACCTAAGATTGCCTTGTTGCCACTTATTTCCTATGTGTCATCGTAAATTGTACTTTTCAACATATGTTTAAGACTTAATTGCATATTCTAGTAAATTTTTCGGACTAAATTGAACTACCTGAAAAGTTAGTGCTTAAGTGTTTTCTTCGTTTAGACAATCATAAAGTTTAGGGCCTTTTTGTATTTCATTCATAAGATTTATGGCCGCGGTGCAAGTTTGTTCCCTTATATCATTGAACTAATCTATAATTGGAGCATCTTAAGGGGTCTGAGCTTGTATCCTACATAAATAATACGTCTGTCAAGATATTTCATGAGTTTGGAATTCACCTATCTCACATGGACTTTGTCGTAGGTGAAATACATTTGTTACATCACAACAGCTTTGGTCAATAACATGTGTATAACGAGTTTGTTCATGTCGGCATTTGAAAATGGCAGACAGAAGGATCGACAAAGCATTGCCAATGTCGGAGTTTAAATTTGACATTGGGGCATAAACCTTAGAAAATGAAACTAGATCCTAAGGGTTCATAGATACAAAAAGAACATGCTAAGCACGAAGAAGGATACCTACACTCAACCAAATCTCAAGAATTTACTCGTTTATAACCAAATGTTTGTTGCTTTTTCTTTTATTTTACGATACTCTCACTTTTATTATTGAGATGCATGTGTGAGTTATGTTAAAACAATCCCTCACCCAAAAAATAATGTGGGATTAAATAGTTAATATATCCTAATTGGCTCATAACTCATTGGTGTAAGTTTTTAAGTGATGGTGAATTGAATATATTGATTATAGTTAATATATTACGCTCGGAGTGAGTGGAGTTCATATTCCTTTCTAAGCAATAATCATCCATTCAAGATTACAAGAACTATATGCTTTTTCATATTTGCCAATTCTTAGCCTAATCTTAATTGAGGAGTCTTTATTGATATGTGATTTATACTTTCCATCTACAAAAAGGCAAGGTAAAACCGAAATAGCTTGAACCCATATTTTATATGTAGTTTTAATTTTGGTCCATAAATAGATATTATTACATAGAATACTGTTTATAGGCCTAATCCTGACGGGCTAGGGCCGGTATCAATTTGGCGAATTTTGGGGGAATACAATTCGGATACGTCCCACTTTTGCATGTTACTAAACGACGAAATAAATAATCAGCAGGAGGGAAAAAGAAAGAGGGGGAAAGGGGGGGGGATTGTTGGGGAAGAGGGGAGAAAGAGCAGATCACAAGATCCACTTGAGAAATTCCGAAAAACTCACTTCCTCTGCTATATATTAAGCTCTCTCTGCCAGTCACCCACCATTCCCATCCGAGGCTGATTCTTCTCCTTTCTCTTCCCCTCCGCCTTCTCTCCTGCTTCTCAATCCAACCCAAACAGCTCCAAAATCTTCACAATTCAAGCCAAGAAACAAACAATTCAAATAGAACCGCAGCACAGAATTAAGAAAAATGGCAGCTGCGAGAGGACACTTCAACTTAACGGCAAGAACGCTGCCCGAATCCCACCAACACTCGGCGAGGCGCTCCCCGGTGCCGTACCTCTTCGGCGGGCTCGCCGTAATGCTCGGCCTGGTCGCCTTCGCGCTCCTGATCCTTGCGTGCTCTTACTGGAAGCTCTCCGGCCACTTCGACGCCAGGAACGACAGGGACTCCTCGCAGAACCAGGGGGACCTCGTGGCCAGCGCGGAGGAGGAGGAGGGAGCGGATCGCGACGGAGAGAAGAAAGAGAAGGTTTTTGAGGAGAAGATAGTGGTGATCGTGGCCGGTCGAGCGAATACCATGTTCTTGGCCACGCCCATCTTGGCCCCCAGCAGCAGTAACTGCAGTACGAGGTTGTCTTGTTTTGCGAAGAGCGAGTGCGGCAGTGTTGGGGACAAGAGAGAGAAGTTGGCGGTGGGAGAGACGGAGATTGCGAGCAAGCATGGCGAGTCTGATCAGATGGATCACAACGGGGAGTTGGAGAACCAGGATGGCTCTGATCCGAGATTTTGATCTGGGAATTCGTTTCGGTTTCTTTAAGGGTGATGAGTTCGGTTTGGGCAGGACTCAACTTCAAGAATTTTTCTTCGTTTCTGTCTTTTTCTATTTTCCCATCCTTTTGTTCCTCTGTTGTGGCTCGAGAACTAGGGGTGAGCAAATCGGGCCGATCGGATCGAAATCACTTGGATCGAACCAAGACCGGTAGTCTGGATATTGGTTCTAGAAGAGATTTGATCCGATTTTCGATTCTTAAAATTAACTGGTGACATCTGATTCTCAATTTCAAGTACATAGAACTGAATCGATTGATTTTTTTAATTTTTTTAAAAGTAACCATAATGTTTACTTAGTTAGGGTTTGCTTTACTTGGCAGCCCTCTTTTTTTTTACTCTTCCCTTCTTTTTTCTGAGATTGCTTTGCTTGGGATGCTTCAGTTTCATTAGTCCTCTGTGAATCTATCTCTCTCTCGCTTGCTGGTTTTCTCCATATTTTCTGTGTCATTTGTTTGCTATTTTCTTCCTCGCAGACACATTGAAGAGGGCCAAGCAAAAGGAATTTAATGGCAATGATCATGGAGTGTGCAAACAACACTTTGCTTGCATTCTTTAACTTGAAAACAACAGAGTCCTGTCTTTTTGCTCAAGAGCATGCCGACAGGACAAGTGCTTTTTTTTTTTTTTGTCATGTCACTGGTCCAATGAAACTACTTGGGAATCGATCACCCTTATTGGGAACCATAAATATGATATACATAGGATTTAATTGTGATTCTTTATTTTCTTGAAAGATCAATTTTGATTTCGCTAGATGGATGATTGCATAAATCTTCTTCCCTAGATTGTTCTATCAATTGAATCAATGCTCGTGGTGAGTGAGCCTAATGAAATTTGATCTCGGTAGCATGGACAAGTTAGGCCCGAATCTATAAGTTTTCACTTATTTTACCTATAAGTTGTCGGAAAGAGTTTACAATTTCCGTTTGAATTCTGAGCAATTATATAAATGTTAGAGGTCAATCTGCAAGTCAAAATTTCATGTGTTTTGCATAAAGTAAAAGTCAAATTGTGCAAATCAAAAAATTCCAAAGTCCAAAGTTGCTTAGAACTGATTGTTCTTGCTCAAGCGGGTTCCTCGTTAAAAAGACATGGACATGATAATTGGAAAGTTGATCTGTAATTTGGTACTTATATTTAGTCTTACCTATATGAACTCAAGTTTTGTCTTATCGATTATATAGATGATTTACTTAATCAAGGTATGTGTATTTTTTTTATAATAACGTCCCACTGTAAGTACCAGTATCTAGTCAAGATAAGTACGAAGGAATATAGGAACATGGACACATTGCACAATTGAATCCCAAAACATTCTTTTTCGACAACCAACTTGTTAGAATTTCTAAAAATCCACCGTGAGATCCCAATTGAATTCCGATGTCAAAGATGCCACATTAGACTTTCCAACTTAAAATTTTTTGTGGGTATTTTTCGAAATACTTAGAACTCGATCCACAAATAATTATATTATGAGGTCCTAGTTCTACAGTTACTCAAAAATTCATGATTTTTATAGCAATCCACATTTTGTTAGATCCTAAAGCAGCACTATTCCTCGATGTCACTGGTGGCTCACAAGGAAATTATTTGCAGGGCGTCAATCATTGGATATCTTATGACGTGAGCGTACCATTCGATGGGGACAACCCGTAATCATTTGATATCTTTTACGTAATGCTCCATGAAGTAAGCAACCGCACTAACCAAAGATGATTAGGGCTTCGTTCTATGCACCTCTCGTTTTCCTCTGGTTTGGTTTTTCATGGGGGGAAAAAAAATATGTAGGCTTGGCAGAAAGGTGGGCGTCCCGTCTCCTTCGCAGTGCACTAGTACTGGCTGCTAATGATGGGAGTTTATCCCACTGCTTGGGTGGGATTTTCGCCACTTAATTGAGCTTTGCACAAGCTCATTCCGGTTAACTTCTTTTGTTAACCGACTCGACAAGCGTGTTTAATATGATACCAAGAGGGAGAAGGATACCATAAGTATCTAAAGTTATATACAAAATTCAATTTAGTGCCACAAGTTTTTGTCGGATCACTTAAGTGCTTCCAGCGAAATATTCTGATCAAAATTAATACGTTGTGTTTATAATTAAATTTTTACTCTAAAGTGACATTATTTAAAAAAATTTAAGTCCACGTGGACTTCTCATTTTTAAAAAAAAGTTAAAAAAAAGTTTAAACTAGATTTAGAAAATTTTTAAAAACTAATTTTTTTAAAATAAAAATTTAATTCAAATTAATTTTAAAAATAAGCTTTAAAATATAACAAAATTTTTTAAAAAATTTAAAAGGGGAACCCAAAAATTTTAAAAACATGAAAACAAAATTAAAAAATAAAAATGTTAAATATATATAAAAATAAAGAAAATATAAGAGAATTTTAAAAAAATTCTCACACCTTGTGTCGCGACCCTAAAAATTTTTAAATCGACGAAAAATTTCCAGGTTAACGGGTTATCAGGTTCATTAAATTAACTAACCTAATACGGACTCTCCCAAGTCCTACCGAGTTGCAACTTTGGTTTTTGTTTGAATGATTTTAGAATTTGGAGTTGCCACTAATCATTTTTGGTAGGTTGATTAGACACATAAGTAAATTAGCGGGAGAACTAAATTACTTCTACGAACCAGAGATTATGAGTCCGGGGACTTGGTTACAGCAGTTAATTAAAACTAATGCCCTTTCAGTACCTTAGTTTCATGAATATCCTAATTTCAGCAACTCAGGCGTGGTTTACTCCTAACGCTCTAGCAGGATGTTCTCTTTTTGTATTTTCACTATTTAGATAGAATGCATGTGAGTGACATTTTTTTTTGTATTTTCAAAGCATTAAAAATTTCTTGAAGCCGAAAGAAGGAGTGAGCTAATGACTTTTGTGTAGTGTTGCAACCTCCAGGAGATGGCTCGGCCTACTTATTCTGAGGTCTGATGATTCAAAAATTAAATTGCAGAAAGTAAATGCAGCAAATAAAGAACCTCCAACGAGGGGCTCAGCCTACCCATTCTGAGGTTTGATGGTGTAGAAAATTAAATTGCGGTAAATAAAAAACCTCCAACGAGGGGTTCGACCTTTGGCTCGGCCTACCCATTCTAGGGTTTGATGGTGTAGAAAATTAAATTGCAAAAAATTAAATTGCGGTAAATAAAGAACCTCCAACGAGGGGTTCGACTTTGGCTCGGCCTACCCATTCTGGGGTTTGATGGTACATAAATTAAAATGCAAGAAATTAAATTGCAATAAATAAAGAACATCCAACGAGAGACTCGACCTTGGCTTGGCCTACCCATTCTGGGGTTTGATGGTACAGAAATTAAAATGCAAGAAATTAAATTACAGTAAATAAAAAACCTCCAACAATTGGCTCGGCCTACCCATTCTGGGGTTTAATGATACGTAAATTAAATTGCAAGAAATTAAATGCGGTCAATAAAGAACCTCTAACGAGGGATTCGACCTTGGCTCGGCCTACCCATTCTAGTATTTGATGGTACAGAAATTAAATTGCAAGAAATTAAATTACAGTAAATAAAGAACCTCCAACGGGTCGGTCAGGCTTCCCATTTTTGGGTTTGACGGTGCAGAAACTAAATTGCAAAAAGTAAAGTACAAGAGATCTTTACACCACCAAATATGGGGCAGAATCTGTCGCAATTTGAGATTCGGATTTTTTAAGCAAAAAACGCAGAAAATTGCAATACGAATACGACATGTGAATATGACACAGCATAATAGAAATTTAAATCAATCCATTGATGTAACGATTACTCGAAGACTTTAATGGTTAGGATCGTTACCTGATTTGACGGATTTGACTGCCGAATTCGGACCTCATGTCACCTTATGGATCAAGATTGTGGCTCAAACGATGGGGATGAATTCCTGATTTGATCGATGGAGAAATTGGTAATGATAAAACCTAGATTTAAACTGCCACTATCTTCAAGGCTCTCTTTTCGGAAAAAAAAAGTCTCTCTTTTTTTTTCTCTAATTTTTCTTCAATCTCTTAAAACCCTCTCAAACATTTCAAATTTTCTCTTCACAAAAATCTCCCTCTAAAGCTCACTTCTTCCTCTTTTTATAACCCATTCATTTATCTCCCATTCTAATTTTTCCACTAACTCTTCTTCATCTCATCTTCTATTCTCTATTCCCATCTTATTTTCTTCATCTTCCATTCTCTATCTCCTCTACTACATCTTCCCTTCTCTATTGTAATTTCTCCATTAAATTTTCTTTTTGTTATTTTCAAAATAATCCATCAAGTGTTAAGTATTTGCACTCTAGTCCCTGAATTTTTAAGTATTTGCAATTCAGTCCCTGTAGAAATATTTCTTTAAGTCCAAATCTCCTCACAATTTTCGTCACACCACCCCTATTCTTGGTTAAAATTCACGATATGTCTAAATCTCCTCACAATTTAATTAAAACCCTTTTGCAAAATTTAGTCACTCTAAGTATAATTGGGCCAAGATCAAAATTTGAAATATTAGAGAATAATGTCACAACTCCTAAAAGTGAAAAATAAAAATAAATTGACTCAAATTGAATTTTTTCGGCCCGATTCGAGATTATGCTCGTGAAGGAATACACGACCCCGAATTGCATTTTTCAAATTTGTGATGGCCAACAGGAAAAATAATTTAAAATAAAAATATTGACTATTTTTATGTATTTTTGTGGCATCAAATGCTATTATTTATTAAATATTTTCCTAATTTATAAATATATATATATAATCAAAAATTACGAAAAATTATTTTTTTTCAAAAATGGTTTTCTAAGCTTGGCCAAGTCTTTCAAAGTTGATTTTGCAATTTTCTTATTTTTTTTCTTGAGTTTGTTTATGAATTTTTGAAAATAAAAATATCCAAAAATACTGAAAATATGAAAAATCATTTTTTGGTAAAAAAATGGTTCTCTAGGCTTGGACAAGGTCCCCAATGTTAATTGTTTTAATTGTTTTTTTAATTTTTTTGGATTTTCTATTAATTTTCAAAAATACAAATACCGAAAAGTACTGAAAATATGAAAAATTATTTTTTGGTCAAGATTGATTCCCTAGGCTTGACCAAGGTCTCTAAAGTTGATTTTTTTTTAATTTTATGAATTATTATGAATTTTTATTAATTTTAAAAAAGAAAAGATGATTAAAAATCATGTGTCAATAGCTACCCTTCTTTGAAAGGAAGCTCGGTAGAAGTTCATTTAAAAAAAGAGATGACACCTGAACCCTAATTGACTCAACCTAAGAAAATACAATGAGTCATGACATTTGATCTTCAATACCTTTTTGTGTAAGTTCTGATTCAGGCCAAGCTTGAGGAGGCTCTCATGAAGTGAGGGAGAGATAGCGAGGCAAGGGTGTCGCGACCTAAAATTCATTTTTAGGTTAATGGATTACCAGATTAATTAATTAAATTAACTAACCTAGTTCGAGCTCTCCCAAGCTCTACCAAATCGCAACTTTGATTTTTTTTCACATGATTTTAGAATTTGGAGTCACCACTAATCATTTTTGGTAGGTTGATTAGAAACCTAAGTAACCTAGCGGGAGAACTAAATTACTCCTGCAAACCAGAGATTATGAGTTCGGGGACTTGGTTACACTAGTTAATTAAAACTAACGCCCTTTCGGTACCTTAATTCCATGGATATCCTATTTTGGCAACTCTCACTTGATTTATTCCTAAGACCCTGGTAAGGTGTTCTTTTTATGTTTTCACTTTAAAATGAAATGCATAAAGGGTATGAACGCAAACGTTGACATACAAATACGACACACAAATACGGACATACGAATATGATATACGAATACGTAGATATGCGAATACGAATACGTGCGTGACGTGCGAATGACATACGTACGTGACATGTGTATGAATACGATATGCATACGAGATAGACGAATACATATACGTGCGTTACATGCGAAGGACATACGTACGTGGACATGCGAATGATATGCGTACGTGACATGCGTATGAATACAACATGCATGTGGGGATAGACGAATACGAATACGTATGTGACATGCGTATGAAGACGCACGAATACGATATGTAACATGCATACATACACCATACAAATACGTGACATATATATGTGACATGCATAGTGATATGTGTATGTAAATACGTACATTTCGATTTTGCCCATAAAGGGCAAAGTCGTCATTTTGAAAAGATGGGATAAAACCCTCATTTTTGAAAAAGAGGGGATAAAACCCTTATTTTGAAATTTTTGATTTTTCTGAATGAATATGCATGGGTTAATAACATATCATAACAGACAAATGTGGATTTGCAAACGTCGCGTACGTGACGTGCATACGAGAACAAACAAATACGATATGTCTATACGAACATACGGATAACATAACAAACATACATGAGACATACTACATGAGATGCACATGAATGGCATTTTTTTGTATTTTCAGATTTTCCATTTTTTTTTGGTTTTTTGGATTTTTTACATTTTTTTTTGTATTTTGGATGTATTATAAAAGAATGCAAAATCACCCAAAGCAAATGAAGATGTGAAGAGAGAGCAGGTAAAGTAAAACTACCCTAAGGACAGTGAAAATAAAACCCGCAACTCGTCGGGTGAATAATTACAGACCAATTAAATAAAACCCGAGACATGATCGGGAATACAACAAAAATGGACCGGAATGGACATCGGTCAAACACCCGTCGCCAAGCCTCGTGGGTCGAGAGTACAACAAAACGGACCGGAATGGACATCGGTCATCCTCCAGTCTTCAAAGCATCGGGCCGAAAGCCAAATGAAAATAATGAACTTATCCAATCGGACATGCACAATCACCAATGAGTTAAGACAATTCAAAAACTCAAAGAGAGTTTAACACGTGCTGATTAAACTTCATTGAGACAATTTTTTACATTTTCCAATGCATTAACACAAAAAATACGAATTAAATCATACTGTCCATGAACATTCTTAGGGAGAAAGCAGTAACCATAAAATACAAAAGAAATAATGAAATGTATGTAAAAATTCTGAGCTTTTTTATGTGGATGGGAAAATGTGTCTTTGACAACTTTCATGTTTTACATTCTTATTGAAGAGACACTCATTTTCGTGTAGAAAATGGTCTTTCATGAGAGCTCAGCAGCAAACAAACAAATTTCACAGAACAGACATATTTCAGGATTAAGCTTAAATGGACACTCAAATCTCAAAATTAATGCACCAAACTTTCCAGTCTACTAAACAAGACCCCAATGAACAACTTTCATTTTTTTGTGAAGTTTCAAAAGAAGACTCTAAACATAAGATAACTACAAATCAATATGACCACGCACAGAAAAACACTCAGACTCAAGGACGCCAACAGAATTGCATGATTTCATTAAATGCATTAAAAATACGAAACGTGCATGAATATTTTTGTATTTTTTATATGTTATGCATTAAGATCTTATGAACAAATGTCATGAAGAGGTCTTTATGAAAAAAAGTCTAGAATAACCCATGGAAAATCATTTAGCGTGAAAGGTCAGATCAGAAAAATTCCATCTCAGGTTCTGATCACCATATTTCCAGATTTCTGCTTTCAATTTCGGGACCCTTTTGACATAGCAAACGACGTCAATTTTCGTGCCATAATATATCAAATCGAAGATCTCGAAGTCATCTACGAATGTTCAGTACATTTATTTTCGAGATTTCATCATCTAAACACGAAAAATTGAGTTACCAGATAATTGCACATGCTGATGCGCCTAGAGCTCGTTGGAGATGAATCCGTCGCGTCGCCAAGGCTTGTTCCACGGCGGCGAATTTTTCTCTCTCAAAATTTTTTTCTCTTGAAATCTCTCCAAAAAAATTTTTTTTTCTCCAGTTTTTCTTCAATCTCCCAAAACTCTCTCAAACATCCAAAATTTTCTCTCCAAAAAATTTTTTCTCTCAAGCTCACTTCTTCCTCCTTTTATAAACCACTCATCTATCTCCCATTCTAATTTTTCCATTAACTCTATCTCCCATTCTAATTTCTCCACTAACTCTTCTTCATTTTCATCTTCCCTTCTCCATCTCTATCTCACATTCTAATTTCTCCACTAACTCTTCTTCATATTCATCTTCCCTTCTCCATATCTATCTCACATTCTACTAACTCTTCTTCATCTCCATCTTCCCTTCTCTATTCTCATCTTATTTTCTTTATCTTCTCTTCTCCATCTCCTCTTCTCCATCTTCCTATCTTCATCTCCTCTTCTCCATCTTCCTATCTTCATCTCCTCTTCTCCATCTTCTCTTCTCTATTCTAATTTCTCCACTAACTCTTCTTTTTGTTATTTACAAAATAATCCCTCAAGTATTAGGTATTTGCACTCTAGTCCATGAGATTTTAAGTATTTGTAATTCAGTCCCTGGAGAAATATTTCTTTAAGTCCAAATCTCCTCACAATTTTCGACACACCTATCGCATGTTGAATTTAAGCTCATTTCTTGCTATTGAAAATAATGCAAAATTTAATTAAAGCCATGTTTGTAAAATTGAGTCATTCTAGGTATAATTGGGCCAAGATAAAAATTTGGAATATTAAAGAACAATGTTACAACTCCTAAAAGTGAAAAAATGAAAATAAATTGACTCAAATTGAATTTTTTTAGGCCCGATTCGAGATTATGCTCATTAAGGAATACACAACCTCGAATTGGATTTTTTAAATTTGCAATGACCAACATGAAAAGGGATTTAAAGGAAAAATATTGACTATTTTTATGTATTTTTGTGGCCTCAAATGCTATTATTTATTAAATATTTTCCTAATTTCTAAAAATTATATTTAAAAAAATACAAAAAATATGAAAAATTATTTTTTTACTCAAAAATGGTTTTCTAAGCTTGGCCAAGGCTTCCAAAGTTGATTTTGCAATTTTCTCATTTTTATAGATTTTCTATCAATTTTAGAAAATAAAAATACCGAAAAATACTGAAAATATGAAAAATCATTTTTTGGTCAAAATTGGTTCCCTAGGCTTGGCAAAGGTCTCCAAAGTTAATTTTTTCAAATTTATGAATTTTTATGGATTTTCTATTAATTTTAAAAAAGAAGAAAAGAAAAGGTGATTGAAAATCAGGTGTCAACAGCTGCCCCTCTTTGAAAGGAAGCTCGGTAGAGGTTCATTTCAAAGACGAGACGACACCTGAATCCTAATCGACTCAACACAATGAAATAAAAAGAGTCATGACATTCGATCTCTAATACCCCTTTTAGCAAATTTCGATCCAAACCCGGTTTGAGGAGGCTTTCATGCGATGAGAGAGAGACAAAGATGAGAATTTACCTGGCACTTACCTGCTCGTTGTATGGCGGTTGCCTGACATGAGTGCTCTGCTGAAAATGAGATGAGAACCTAAGGATTCGTTATAAGAAAACCTTAGGGTAGTGGAACTTGGACCTGTATGGTAGGTCACCCCATAGTAGATTCCTAATAAAAGGATTCTACTGATTAAAATCGGATTGAATTTTGACCCGCATGGTGGGTCACCCCATGGTAGATTCCTAGTGAAAGGATTCTACTGATTAAATTAAGATTTGACCTGTATGGTAGGTCACCCCATGGAAATGCCTGTAAGAAGGACTTTGGTGCCTGTAAGAAGGACTTTGGTGCCTGTAGAAAGGACTTTGTTTTGCCTATAAAAAGGACTTTGGTGTGCCTGTAGAAAGGACTTTTGGTTGCCTATAGAAAGGACTTGGTGCCTGTAAGAAGGACGTTTGTGTGCCTGTAGAAAGGACTTGGCGCCTGTAAAAAGGACTTGATGACTGTAAGAAGGATTTGTGCCTGTAGAAAGGACTTTGATGCCTGTAAAAAGGACTTGGTATGCCTGTAAAAAGGACTTGATTTGCCTGTAAGAAGGACTTGGTTTCCTGTAGAAAGGACTTGGTCGCCTGTAGAAAGGACTTTGGTTGCCTGTAAAAAGGACTTTTGATTGCCTGTAGAAAGGACTTGCTCGCCTGTAGAAAGGACTTTGGTCGCCTGTAAAAAGGACTTTGGAAATGGACCGTTCCGTATTGGGGTTTCCAATGGAAGGGTTCCGGAGATAATATACTCTAGATTTCACCTTTTTTGAGTAGACTGAAGAGGTATTGATTGAGAAAATGATTTTTGGGTATATCTGGGATCTAAGGAGATCAAGAATCCTGCAGACGCTCTAACCCAATTTAACTTACCATGAAGGGTGCCATTCTGGGATCTGGGGAAACCAGGAATCTTGCAGACGCTCAAACCCGATTTAACTTACCTTGAAGGGTGTCATTCTGGGATCTAGGGAGACCAGGAATCCTCAAAATCCGACTTAACTTACCTTGAAGGGTGCCATTCTGGGATTTGGGGAAACCAGAAATCCTGCAGACACTCAAATCCAATTTGACTTATCATGAAGGGTGCCATTCTGGGATCTGGGGAAACCAAAAATCCTGCAGAAGCTCAAACCTAATTTTTGTTGTCCCATCACTTTAGGAATAAACCGATGAGGCAAAGATCAAGAACACGAGAGTTGGTCAATCATGATTTGATAAAGCTTGAGAACACGAGATTGTATCAATCGTGAGCTGATGAAGACTTCATGAGAGTATGTTGATCATGAGTTGCAAGGGTTCAGAAGACTTACCTGGATCTTCTGAGTTAATGATCGAGGCATAGACAGACCGATTGTATCGTGTCTGCTTGCTCACTGAATGACCTTATGTGCTGCAATGGATTTGAGCACCCAGACAATCATCAGAATTGAAAGGTTCAGGTTGAAGATATACTCACCTGAAAATGCTTGGCGAGCATTAGCCAACAGGGCTTGTTTGTTTAATAGCCTCTGGATGAATTTCGAGACCTCGGAGAGTAACTCGACTATTAGGAATGCACTACTTGTCAGACAGTGTCAGAGGTAACATGTGCAAGCATTTTTATCAATGAGTTCATCGGTTCATGCAAAACCATTCAGTTGAGTTTGCAATGATTAAAACCATATGTGTATGCTCATAATATGGATCATGCATGACTATTCTATCGAGTTTGCATTTCCAATTCTGTCCAGGGAGGTTATCATGTCATGAATACCTCGAATTGAACCTGAATGGGGACTTCAGTCCGAAAGGGCTTTCTCTCACTCTCGAGAAACGCTATTTATCCGGATTGCAGGATTTGAAAAGAAAGCACTCAACCTTACCATCATCGCATTCAGCGAGGGTCTGAGTAATCTCGCAATTGATACGATCAAGCCGATCTAGAGGTCTTGATTAGAACCGTAATGTGGGCTGGGTCAAAGGCTTATCAAAGGAGACTCATTTCGAGTCAGGGCCATTGACAAAAAAAGGTCTTCATCATCTGCTCAGGGTTTACAAGTCAAGAACCCTGCAAAATGAGAGAGAAATAATCTTGCTCGAACTTCTTCGAGCGATTCTTAAAGTCATTCAACTCTTACATTAATTTAGGTGCCATAATCAGAAGAGACTTTCAAGGGTCGTAACGTAGGTCGGGATTTGGGTCTGAGAAATGAAGGGCTCGTTTTGGCTCAGCAAAATATATGAGAAGGGCTTGGTGTTGGTGATCATTGCAGTCTTGTCATCGATCTTTGACCTTCATGAATTTGTCTTTAATGAATACCATCATTGGCTGAGGGGTGGTAGTTCTTTTACACTTTGCAAACTGACTTCTTTGGGGATCCTTTTTCGGGAATTCTCAAAATGTATGTTCGAAGTCAGAAGTTCATTACAGATATATGGGCATTGGCCTTGCTTTTGATAGGCACTTTGCTCTTTCTGCCCGAGATTCTTTGGAGTAGCCTTTGCTTTTCTTACTCCCGACTCCCTTTTGTTTGGAAGCAGGCCCATTTTCTTTAGGCTACACTTGTCTCTCTCTTTTTTTTGTTTAATAATCTTGTGATTTTGAATTTTAGCAACAAGATGATTTTCAACAAATGATACTAGACATTACATGAAAGTCTAGCATATGAAATGGGCTGATTCGAGAATTCTCTATTGGCCCAATTTCTTCAATTCTGCTCTTTGGGGGAAGGTGTCGTCGTTACCTTGAAATGAGCAAGGATCACCAACATGGACTTGAGAAATGAATTTGCAGGCTCAATTGGGTTATGCAAAGGATGAGTGTGTATGATAGAGAAAATAAATGCTCTTCGTCATCCTAAAGCACTTGAATTAAAATTCGAGTATCATGCAAAGAAACACTCGAAGATTGATGTTAGTCCAAGCAAGAGAATTTCTAACCATTTATCTCCTGATATTGTTGGAATTACCTCTGTTTTACCCAAGTGCGGGGTGGTTCTTGACAGGGTCATGAAATGAAATCACCGTTTAAATGGGTTGTCAATGGTTGCCTGAAGTGTTTGGAATGGAGAATGAATGCCTCCTTCACTTCGACTATCGTATCTTTTGCGAGAAAACCCATTGCCTTGGAGAATGCGGAATCTATCTACCGCTCAACTCACTGTGGATTAAATATAGGACGTATGTGGAAATGGCTTGCCTTTCATCGTCCTGTCATGCCCCATTCTGTACATTCGATGCATCGTGTACAGTTTATACCCCCAGTCAAAATTGACAAATTGAACATGCAGAACAGTCATGCATAAATCATGGAATGTGTAAACATCATGCAAATATGGCAATACAAGTACAAGTATGGAAATTGCCCCTGGCTGTGTGGGCGGATCAGACACGTTGGGGGCCTAATTCCCGAGTCGAGGAGTAGCTTGTTTCTGGTTTTGCCTCTTTTCGTTCTAGGGTTCGCCATTGATTTCCCTTATTTCATCAGACGGATCGCATCAGGCGATCATAACTTGGCCCCTTTGGGCTGTTTTCTTTGAAGTATCAGGTGTTAGTTTAACATTTCCTGTAACAAGGAAGGAGACCTGTTAGCCAGTATCAGAAATGATGAACTGGACACGATACTGAGTTACCCTTGAGTGCTTCGCGCAACTCCTTTACCAGTTTTACCACTCGGGATTTTCTCCGTGGGTATGTCAAGTTAGACATTTCCTGTCAAACAATGGAGAAGAAGACGTATTAGTCAGTATTAGAAATGATGTATTGGATACGATACTGGTTTACCCTTCATCTTGAATTTTTTGCGTGACGCCTTTATCAAGTTCACTAGATTGAGTTTCCCTTGGCTTTCGCTGGACACTTCAACGTTAAGCTAAGATCGTAACAAAATACTGACCTTGGTATTGCTCGTCGAGTATTCCTGTTTCTTTTTGCAAAAAGAAATGCGAGAAAAAGTTGTTTTATTTATTTACAATACTTACAACATTTCCATCCTCGAGGATCGAACGCGGGACGTCTCGGACCACTGTCATTCCCCATGCCATCTGGTCCACAAGACCGCAGGCGCTCATGGAGGTTCCTTTTAAGAGTCAATCCTTGAGATGACATGGTGTTGTTGTATTGTACTAGGTAATTCCAGGTCACTGTATTTTTCGGGGCGGTTTACAAACCCTGTTAAGAATGGAATAAAATAATTCAGAACACGAGACGAGTATGAGCAAATTAGAACGATACAGAATTACCATTCTTTGAGATTGTTTGGGTCTTTCGTTCACATATTCCTCATTTGAAGCCGTCCATTCTGTGGCGATGTCCACGAATCTATTTGCCCAAAGTTTTGATTAATCGGGGAATTTCGTTTTTGGGTCAATTTGCAAATTCCTGTAAACAGAAGGGATCTAATTTAGAATCGGGACAATTTGAGGGTAAATTGAAACGATACTGCTTTACCCTTCTAGTTCGCGCGACTTTTTACTCGCAATAAATTCACTACGAGTTTGGTGTGGTAGCAGACTCGAGCATTTAATAGGAGAACAAGAAATTGCTGTTTCTTGCTTTTGCGTTCATTCTGAACATCAATAAAAGTAGAAAACATCACATGCAAGGAAATGAAGCGTCTGCATTCGTTCAAGATCGATTTTGCTCCCTCAGCAGGCTCTCCCATGATCAACTGGCTTCATTCTGGACCAGGTATGCATCGGCTATGTTGAAGGACCCGTGATCTCAGCTTCGAAATACAGACTCCCTGTGCATATTACAGTCCCCGTGCTTCATTAACATTAAACTGGTTGATCATGGCGGTGAGTTCATCGTCAATGCCGCTTGCCTGGTGGTGATACATCTCCCCTTCCCCGGGAGGTATTGATGTTGATCCAGTAGCATTAGTCTTTTTGTACCCTGCTCCAATAGAACTCGATTCTGTTATAAACTGGTCTAACTCGCTTCTCAAACACGCATTTTCAATCCTCAGATCATGCATTTCATCGAAGGCGAGGAGGAGGCTGTTGCAGTTAGGGCAGGTGGCGGAGTCAAAAGCCTCTTTATACATCTTGTTTTCCGCTCGGAGGTTTTCATTTTCAACTCTTAGAAACTCGGCTTCGTTGTGCTCATGACGAGTCTTCATTCGGGTTCGCCTATTTTGAAACCAGAACTTGATTTGTGAAGGTTCAAGTCCTAGCTCTTGACTTAGTTCCATTTTCTGTTTGCCGTCTGGCATAGGACATGTTCTGAAGAAATCCTCAAGCCTTTGTACTTGCTCCTTAGTATGGCGATGGTAACGCTTCTTTTGACCCTTACCGTTGTTGTCCTTATCTTTACTGAGATCTTGGACGTCGTCGGCGGAAGGGCCAGGTTCCATAGGCTCGATCCCAAACATGGTTTCGAACTCTTCCTCGCCCATATTCAGCAGGCAATGATAGCTTTCGGAAGTATTGGGTTGAGACATCTTCGATTTGGTCGATGATTTCTCAAGGTTTACTATATCTTTCTGTATTTTCACTCTCTCTGAACCGTGTATGCTTTAAAACTCTCTTCAATGTATGAATAAAGATTATCAGGAGGATGTCTCTTTTAAAATTTGGCGTCGGCTTAGCATATGTATCGCTTCTCCCGAGATTTCTGTCTTTCTCAACCTTTCCTGCGTGTTTCTTGCTTGGCTCGTCTTTTCTCATCTCTTCATTGTGGTAGGGTCCCTATCAACGTCTCTACCGTCGATTTGCTGGCGTGTTCTCCTATAAAAACGAATCTCATTTTCCTTGTCTCCCACCCAAGTCACCTTTCTTTCTCCTTTTCAAAGTTGTGTCATCCCGTCAAACTTTTGGCAGAGATGTCGGATTTGCTTGGCTCGAGATTGGAGACGAGTAGCGGAGGTGATGCTGATAGGGAATGGTAGACAGGAAAATCTGGCCAGTAGAGACTTTCACTGCAAAAATGAAAGGGAATGCGGCAGTATATGTTCTTCATATTCTAGAAAAATTGGAACGATACTGTTTTACCCTTGTATGTACTTCCATTGAATTTGAATTGAGGAAGTTCCTTCATTTGGATTGGATTGGATTGTATGTCCCGAGTTGCCCTTCACTTTGAGCTTGCCACATAAGTGCTTTGCTTAGTTGGGCCTTGTTTTCTTTCGGGTTGCTTTGGACCATCATCATTTTTTATGCCATCGGGCCCGTGGATCGGAGGGCTCCTTTAATTTAAAGGTTACCTTTAAGGCAAATGAGTCCTATCGCATTCCATTGGGTCATTTCATTTTGCGACACTCTTGAGGCAATTTGCAATCCCCTGGAAGAGAATGGAACAAATCCAATTTAGCATTTTGCGACGATTGAGGGTAAATTGGAACGACACACAGTTACCCGTCTTCGAGCTCGCCTGGGCTTTTCACTTGAAATTTCCCTACGTGAGGTCATTCAACATTTCTCATTATGGCAGTCAGCGACATTGCCACAAATTGATCCGCCCTGAGTCTAGCATAAAAAGGAATTCACGCATTCGACGGGATAAAAAACAAATTACCCCATGCCCCTGAATTAAATCTAGACACCTAGAAAGCTGAAAATATCACACGCAGGGGAATTAAGCATGAAATGAAAGGTACACTTGTTCAAGGTCAGTTCTGCCTCTCCTGCGGCTCTTCGATAATCAGCTAGTCTCATGCTGGTTCAGGCATGGATGACCGATGTTTGAGAGTCCATAATCACTGGCTTCCGATTATGGCTTCGGATGTCTGTCAACCTTAAACTAGTTGACCAGGGCAGTAAGCTCATTATCTGGGTAATCTCTTGAACCTTCCAGCAACTGATGCTCGAATTGGGCATTATTGTTGGCAAATGCTGGCGGTAGATTTCTCATTCTGTCCTTGCCATGAGCAATTTGACTTCTCGAGCTGAAGTCTTCATCATTACTCCAGAAAGTGTGGGGATCACAAACTGTCCTACTGCCAAGAACTCCTTCCATTTGAGGATTAGAGAAGTGGAAGTGCTCAGGATAATTTCTTGTCTGATTCTCTGGCTGCGCATGCGCGCTGATCATGGGATGAATTCTAGCCACGGGTTGGTGCTCAAACCAAGGAGTCTGAATATACTGCCCCTGCGGTCTATACTCTTGAAGAGCATTAGGGTGATTCTGGGGGATACTTTGATTAACGCCTGGGGGATTGATGGCACGGCTACTGGTTTGGTTGATGATGGGAAGTGGCTCGCCCCATGCTAACCTGTGGAACTTATGGTGGCGAGGAGACTCGACGTTCAGGCTTGGATCAGTCCCGCCTTGGTTTTCTTGATTCTGAGCTGCATTGTGTTCTCTCACCCTTTTTCTGTACTTCTGAAGATGACTCGAAACATTTGCTTTAGTGAGTCCCTCTACTTTCATAATTTCCAGTATATGTTGCGGCCGTGCCGAATCGATTCCTAGTTGCTGAACTGCATTAACAAACATACGATGCAGCTCGGGAGACCAACTCATCTTCGTTCTCCAGTTGCTTGGAATAAAATTGAAGGCTTGATGCTTGTTCTCATGGTCGTGCAATTGCTTCCTTACCACGTGCTGCCATATGTTTTGAAGCATCTGAACCCTAACTGGTTTCGTTACGACGTCTTGGGCCCCGTTTAAGACAGCCTTCATCATGGCTTGCTGATCATCGCTTGCCGATATTACGAGGACTGGCATGTTTAATTTAGAATTGATGACTTCCAAGAGAGTGAAAACATCCATGTCAATCCCTACCATGACGGTGACGACGATATCAAGCTGGTCACTACTCCTCCTTAATATCTCTAAGGCCTCTGTCGCCTTTGCTTGAGCTACAACCTTATACCGGCATTTTCTTAATACGGTAACAAGGATTGACAGAGAGACTGGATTACCGTCAATCGCCATGACCAGTAGACCCTCAGGGTAAGGAACTTCATCAGCTTCGACCAGGGTTGAATATGCGCCCATTTCCCTAATGCTCGACATATTTCTAGATCTAGGACTGCCGATTCGAGACCGCCTCAGGATGTCTTCTCGGACTTGAGGGATCACGGGATCGTTGATGGCTTCTCGTAACAGGCTTTGAAAGCCAATGCTTTGATGGTGAAGGTTTTGAATTCCTCTCCCACGAGAACTCCTTCCTCTCTATCTTTCTCCTGCGAGTTCGTGCAGATGAATCCTCACTATTAAATGAGGATAAATTCTCTCTTTGGCAATAGCAACGACTTCCCCCTTCACGGGCAGTGCTATTAGATTTACCGAGGGGAAAATCTGACATTCAGCTTTTGATTAAAGGGGAAATCCTCGTTTATCGCTGAGTTTGTCTTCTTCTTTCTTTTCGCGATAGAGGGCCCCTGTCAAGATTTCCACCGTCGATTTACTGGCGGGTCCTCCAATGAAGACGAGTAATATCTCTCTTTCTGCCGAAAATTTCTTTGTCCCCCACTCAGCTCGTCTTTTCGTTCTTTCTTTTTTCAAAGCGGTGGAGTCCCGTCCAGCTTTTCCACAGAGACGTCAGGTTTGTTTGGCTCGAGGTTGCCACTTGACTGGAATTTGAGCCACCGGGGGTGTTGCCGACAGAGAATGGTAGATAGGAAAACCTATAAGGACTGCCCCTGTGAAATCAGTATTTAAATTAAAGCAGATTACCATCTTCGCATTCCGCTCATCTGCCTCATCTCTCTCCTTTCTTTCGTATTCTGCTTTCAAAAATGACCAATTCTCCTAACCACACCTTATCCGCCGAAGTCCTGGCTGGTTGGGAGAGACTCTACAATCTTCTTGGTAGAGGTTACGCTCATATAGCCAAAAATTCTACCGTTGAGGTTGAAATCCTTGGTTTATTCAGGACTGTGGACGCTGCTTCTGTTGAGGGTACCTAACTGGGGAAGGAGTATCAGAACTTCTCGACCGTCTTCATCAATTTTCTGGCTGCCTATAACCGCGCTTATGAGACGGTCCTTGTGACCGCCGTCGTGAAAGCTCGTTACCGAGACCGGCACGAGCGTCTGGCAACAGTTACATTTGTGGCTGATAATCACAAAAAGGCCCTCAAGTTTGCCAACGATCAGCTTTCCTGGCTGGTTCGTGAGAGGAGAAAGCTGGTGGACCGTCTGGCCTTGGTCCGAACTTACGCCGAACAGGAGCCAGGCAATATTGTGATGAGGTGCAAATGCGGTTGGCTGCAGGAGAGGCTTGATGACATTACGGCAGACATTGCTTTCGAGAGGGCGGCAATTCCGGACCTGGAGTTTGCCGTTGAGCATTACGAGGCCACTATGGCCCAGGTTAAAGAGAAGTGCGATCGCCTCTTCTTTAGGCTCGCGGAGCTTGATCCCGAGAACGCCCGGTGCACCTAGAGCATCAACTTTATGGAGAGCCAGCTGAGCTCCTTTGTGACGCTTATTAGGGCTCAATTTGATTTCACTTTTCCTCGCCAGTGAGTTGTTGTAAGGTTTGTTGGTGAATGGAATGAAGAGAAAGTTTCACGTGTTTGTGCTTTTCATTTTCCTGCCATTTCTTCGCCCATATAGCATGATAGGACGATTTACGGTACTGAAGACGTTGAGGCTTAACACTCTTCTCGGTGTTCTTGTTATCTGCTGCCGGCGATGATATCAAGGACATTGGCGAAGGGTTCGGTGGCGGCCCCCACCGGTCACAGCGCCGTGAGTCAGTCGTGTGAATTATTGCAAATCGACCACTCGATTAGTGCTCCAATAAACAAACCGGGCTGCCCGTTGTGTGCCCCACTTTACTCCTGCCTATCTCTTTCGGCGTCCACTTGAATGTATCGGTCGCCTGTAGCGTTGGGAGAAATGATTGCGGGCCATGCTCGGTAATAAAATACTAGTCCTCCAAAATCTTTTATGTGTTTTGAATCCGAGGAAGGTAAAAAGGCAAGCCTTTGTTCAATTTAATTAGAAAGGCGTCGCAAGATCGGGTTCATAATCTTGCCCCATGGGTTTTGATTACACAGTCTCGACTTTCTCAACAAAAATACATGAACCCTTCTAATATATTAAAAATGTCCCCAGGCCCGATCTGGATGCATTCACTACCCCTCATCAAAATACATGGCCCATACGTGCTGACTTATTGACACGATTCTGTCTCCGGAAGAATTGGCCTCTTCATATGCCCCTAGGGTTAACGATATCTTCGCTTGCCCCCTGATTGTTATCACCAACGAGCCCGATTTTTCTCCACCCCAGGGTACCTATAATTCTCTGCAAAAGTAAAGAAAATAATCAGTATGTGATCCAATAGGGGTCGGCCCATGATTCATACATTAGTCCAATTTTATTTTTCAATTTTAGAGAAAATTTTCTTAGAAAAACATGGGTGAATTTCTCAAAAAGAATTTTCTTGCAAATTTTTATAACTTGAAAAATGTGATAAAATATCTTAAAATTTAGCAAATTTCCCGAAGGGATTTTCCTTTTATCAGAATGAATTTTTAGGGATAAATTTGTCAAGAAAATCTCATTTCTATTGAAGTAGAAAAATGTAACAAAATCTTTTACTGGTCAACAAAATTTTCCTAAGGGATTTTTCACACTTATTTATTTATTTATTTATTTTTATTTTTTTCAAAAATGGGATACTAATTTGATTTTCATTTTCTTTTGAAAAATGACCTTGATGTTAAATTCAAAATTTGACCGACACCTAACATGGACCGACCAAAAATAAATACAAGATAAAGTTAGAAAACTTACTTTCACCGTCAAAAATACCATGTAAGTCGCATAGACATGCACATGAATCGTGAGTTTAAATCTTAGCCTATCTACTCTAAAGGCTGACAAATTAAAGCGAAAGACTTACGGCAAGGCGACAATCTCGCGCACATAATCAAGATTAGCCGTGACCCCTACGACGTAATCAGGATTAGCCGGGTCTCCCAACTTCGGCTCCTCGAGTCAAAAATTAAAACCACTGCTTTGGTAATCTTACCAAGCCTGAGGCCTAACTTTTAAAACTCATTTTTGAAAAGAGGTTCGGGATTGAATCTGGACTAACTTTCGACGTGATCTCACGCCGAACGCTAGAACCAAATCACAATACCATCTTAAAACTAGTGACCCAGGTCCGGTCACGGGACGTGTGTGATGTAGTGCTAAAAATAATAATCATGCACAGCAGTTAAATTCAAACACCGCTTTAAAATGTGCCAAAATTAAATTCCAATTTCCATACACCAAACCTGCAAAATAAGGGGTTAGCCAAACACTCCACCCCTTATAACTCCCATCTGCAAGACCATTTAACACCTAAAGATTAGAATTCAACCAATTGCCAAACCAAGTGAATATTCATGAAATTTTACTGGCCTAAGTCCTCTAAGTTCTTAAATTTTTCAAAAATTAAGAACAACTCCCCAGCGGAGTAGCCAAGCTGTCGCGACTTAAAATTCATTTTTAGGTTAATGGATTACCAGATTAATTAATTAAATTAATTAACCTAGTTCGAGCTCTCCCAAGCTCTACCAAATCGCAACTTTGATTTTTTTTTCACATGATTTTAGAATTTGGAGTCGCCACTAATCATTTTTGGTAGGTTGATTAGAAACCTAAGTAACCTAGCGGGAGAACTAAATTACTCCTGCAAACCAGAGATTATGAGTTCGGGGACTTGGTTACACTAGTTAATTAAAACTAATGCCCTTTCGGTACCTTAATTTCATGGATATCCTATTTTGGCAACTCTCACTTGATTTATTCCTAAGACCCTGGTAAGGTGTTCTTTTTATGTTTTCACTTTAAAATGAAATGCATAAAGGGTATGAACGCAAACGTTGACATACAAATACGACACACAAATACGGACATACGAATATGATATACGAATACGTAGATATGCGAATACGAATACGTGCGTGACGTGCGAATGACATACGTACATGACATACGAACGACATACGTACGTGACATGTGTATGAATACGATATGCATACGAGATAGACGAATACATATACGTGCGTTACATGCGAAGGACATACGTTCGTGGACATGCGAATGATATGCGTACGTGACATGCGTATGAATACAACATGCATGTGGGGATAGACGAATACGAATACGTATGTGACATGCGTATGAAGACGCACGAATACGATATGTAACATGCATACATACACCATACAAATACGTGACATATATATGTGACATGCATAGTGATATGTGTATGTAAATACGTACATTTCGATTTTGCCCATAAAGGGCAAAGTCGTCATTTTGAAAAGATGGGATAAAACCCTCATTTTTGAAAAAGAGGGGATAAAACCCTTATTTTGAAATTTTTGATTTTTCTGAATGAATATGCATGGGTTAATAACATATCATAACAGACAAATGTGGATTTGCAAACGTCGCGTACGTGACGTGCATACGAGAACAAACAAATACGATATGTCTATACGAACATATGGATAACATAACAAACATACATGAGACATACTACATGAGATGCACATAAATGGCATTTTTTTGTATTTTCAGATTTTCCATTTTTTTTTGGTTTTTTGGATTTTCTACATTTTTTTTTGTATTTTGGATGTATTATAAAAGAATGCAAAATCACCCAAAGCAAATGAAGATGTGAAGAGAGAGCAGGTAAAGTAAAACTACCCTAAGGATAGTGAAAATAAAACCCGCAACTCGTCGGGTGAATAATTACAGACCAATTAAATAAAACCCGAGACATTATCGGGAATACAACAAAAATGGACCGGAATGGACATCGGTCAAACACCCGTCGCCAAGCCTCGTGGGTCGAGAATACAACAAAACGGACCGGAATGGACATCGGTCATCCTCCAGTCTTCAAAGCATCGGGCCGAAAGGCAAATGAAAATAATGAACTTATCCAATCGGACATGCACAATCACCAATGAGTTAAGACAATTCAAAAACTCAAAGAGAGTTTAACACGTGCTGATTAAACTTCATTGAGACCATTTTTTACATTTTCCAATGCATTAACACAAAAAATACGAATTAAATCATATTGTCCATGAACATTCTTAGGGAGAAAGCAGTAACCATAAAATACAAAAGAAATAATGAAATGTATGTAAAAATTCTGAGCTTTTTTATGTGGATGGGAAAATGTGTCTTTGACAACTTTCATGTTTTATATTCTTATTGAAGAGACACTCATTTTCGTGTAGAAAATGGTCTTTCATGAGAGCTCAGCAGCAAACAAACAAATTTCACAGAACAGACATATTTCAGGATTAAGCTTAAATGGACACTCAAATCTCAAAATTAATGCACCAAACTTTCAGTCTACTAAACAAGACCCCAATGAACAACTTTCATTTTTTTGTGAAGTTTCAAAAGAAGACTCTAAACATAAGATAACTACAAATCAATATGACCACGCACAGAAAAACACTCAGACTCAAGGACGCCAACAGAATTGCATGATTTCATTAAATGCATTAAAAATACGAAACGTGCATGAATATTTTTGTATTTTTTATATGTTATGCATTAAGATCTTATGAACAAATGTCATGAAGAGGTCTTTATGAAACAAAGTCTAGAATAACCCATGGAAAATCATTTAGCGTGAAAGGTCAGATCAGAAAAATTCCATCTCAGGTTCTGATCACCATATTTCCAGATTTCTGCTTTCAATTTCGGGACCCTTTTGACATAGCAAACGACGTCAATTTTCGTGCCATAATATATCAAATCGAAGATCTCGAAGTCATCTACGAATGTTCAGTACATTTATTTTCGAGATTTCGTCATCTAAACAAGAAAAATTAAGTTACCAGATAATTGCACATGCTGATGCGCCTAGAGCTCGTTGGAGATGAATCCGTCGCGTCGCCAAGGCTTGTTCCACGGCGGCGAATTTTTCTCTCTCAAAATTTTTTTCTCTTGAAATCTCTCCAAAAAAATTTTTTTTTCTCCTGTTTTTCTTCAATCTCCCAAAACTCTCTCAAACATCCAAAATTTTCTCTCCAAAAAATTTTTTCTCTCAAGCTCACTTCTTCCTCCTTTTATAAACCACTCATCTATCTCCCATTCTAATTTTTCCATTAACTCTATCTCCCATTCTAATTTCTCCACTAACTCTTCTTCATTTTCATCTTCCCTTCTCCATCTCTATCTCACATTCTAATTTCTCCACTAACTCTTCTTCATATTCATCTTCCCTTCTCCATATCTATTTCACATTCTACTAACTCTTCTTCGTCTCCATCTTCCCTTCTCTATTCTCATCTTATTTTCTTTATCTTCTCTTCTCCATCTCCTCTTCTCCATCTTCCTATCTTCATCTCCTCTTCTCCATCTTCCTATCTTCATCTCCTCTTCTCCATCTTCCCTTCTCTATTCTAATTTCTCCACTAACTCTTCTTTTTGTTATTTACAAAATAATCCCTCAAGTATTAGGTATTTGCACTCTAGTCCATGAGATTTTAAGTATTTGTAATTCAGTCCCTGGAGAAATATTTCTTTAAGTCCAAATCTCCTCACAATTTTCGACACACCTATCGCATGTTGAATTTAAGCTCATTTCTTTCTATTGAAAATAATGCAAAATTTAATTAAAACCCTATTTGTAAAATTGAGTCATTCTGGGTATAATTAGGCCAAGATGAAAATTTGGAATATTAAAGAACAATGTCACAACTCCTAAAAGTGAAAAATGAAAATAAATTGACTCAAATTGAATTTTTTTAGGCCCGATTCGAGATTATGCTCGTTAAGGAATACACAACCTCGAATTGGATTTTTTAAATTTGCGATGGCCAACATGAAAAGGGATTTAAAGGAAAAATATTGACTATTTTTATGTATTTTTGTGGCCTCAAATGCTATTATTTATTAAATATTTTCCTAATTTCTAAAAATTATATTTAAAAAAATACAAAAAATATGAAAAAAAATTTTTTACTCAAAAATGGTTGCCTAAGCTTGGCCAAGGCTTCCAAAGTTGATTTTGCAATTTTCTCATTTTTATAGATTTTCTATCAATTTTAGAAAATAAAAATACCGAAAAATACTGAAAATATGAAAAATCATTTTTTGGTCAAAATTGGTTCCCTAGGCTTGGCAAAGGTCTCCAAAGTTAATTTTTTCAAATTTATGAATTTTTATGGATTTTCTATTAATTTTAAAAAAGAAGAAAAGAAAAGGTGATTGAAAATCAGGTGTCAACAAAGGGATTTACCTAATGAAAAGGGAATGGAAACCTAAGGAATCATTATAAGAAAACTTCAGGGCGATTGAACCTAGACCCGTATGACAGGTCACCCCATAGTAGATTCTTAGTGAAAGGATTCTACTAATTAAAATTGAATTGAGATTTGACCCATATGGTAGGTCACCCCATCGTAGATTCCTAATGAAAGGGCTCTACTTATTAGAATTGAATTAAGATTTGACCCGTCTAGTGGGTCATCCAATGGTAGATTCCTAATGAAAGGATTCTACTGATTAAAATTGAATTGAGATTTGACCCATATGGTAGGTTACTCCATAGTATATTCCTAATGAAAGAATTCTACTAATTAAAATTAGATTAAGATTTGACTTGTATGGTGGTCATCCCATGGTATATTCCTAATGAAAGGATTCTACTAATTAAAATTGGATTAAGATTTAACCTGTATGGTCGATCACCCCATGGTAGATTCTTAGTGAAAGGATTCTACTGATTAAAATTTGATTGAGATTAGACCCGTATAGAAGGTCACCCCATGGTAGATTCCTAATGAAAGGATTCTAATGACTAAAATTGGATTAAGATTTGACCCGTATGGTAGGTCACCCCATGGAAATGTCTGTAAGAAGGACTTTAGGCTATTGTAGAAAGCACTTAGTGCTTGTAAGAAGGACTTTTATGTGCATGTAGAAAGAACTTTGGGTGCCTATAGAAAGGATTTTTGTGTGCTTGTAAAAAGGACTTTTGTGTCACGAAGGTTGTCATTCTAGGATCTAGAGAGACCAGGAATCTTGTAGAAGCTTAAACCCACATTATCTTACCTTGAAGGGTGCAATTCTAGGATTTAGAGAGATCATGAATCCTACAGAAACTCCAACCTGATTTATCTTACCATGAAGGGGGCCATTCTAAGACTTGAGGAGACCAGGAATCCTGCAAAAGCTCAAACCTGATTTATCTTACCATGAAGGGTGCCATTCTGGGATCTGAGGAGATCAATAATCCTGTAGAAGCTCAAACCTGATTTAACTTATGATGAAGGGTGCGATTCTAGAATCTGGGGAAACTAGGAATCCTGCAGATACTCAAACCCGATTTAACTTACCATGAAAGGTGTCATTTTGGGATCTAGAGAAACAAGGAATCCTGCAGAAGCTCAAACTCGATTTAACTTACATGAAGAGTGCTATTTTGGGATCTGGGGAGACCAGGAATCCTGTAAAAGCTCAAACCCGATTTAACTTACCAAAAAGGGTGCCATTCTAGAATTTGGGGAGACCAAGAATCCTGCAGAAGCTCAAACCCGATTTAACTTACCATAAAGGGTGCCATTTTGGGATCTAGAGAGACTAGGAATCCTGCAGAAGTTCAAAACCGATTTAACTTACATAAAGAGTGCCATTATGAGATCTAAGGAGACTAGGAATCCTGCAGAAGCTCAAACCCGATTTAACTTACCATGAAGGGTGGCATTCTGGGATCTAAGGAGACCACGAGTCTTGCAGAAGCTTAAACCCGATTTAACTTACATGAAGAGTGTCATTCTAGGATTTGGAGAGATCAGGAATCCTGCAGAAGCTTAAACCCGGTTTAACTTACCATGAAGGGTGCCATTCTAGGATCTGAGGAGACCAACAATCCTGCAGAAGATCAAACCCGATTTATCTTACCGTGAAAGATGCCATTCTGGGATCTGGGGAGACCAAGAATCCTGCAAAAACTCAAACCCGATTTAACTTACCATGAAGGGTGCCATTCTGGGATCTTGGAAGACCAAGAATTCTACAGAAGCTCAAATCTGATTTCACTTACCATGAAGGGTTGAAGTTAAAGATATACCTACCTGAGGATTTAAAAGAAACGCCTGGTAGTTTCTCGACGATTAGGTTTGTTCATTCAATAATCACTGAATGGATTTCGAGACCTTGGAAGATAACTCGAACATCGGAAATGTGTCACCTGTCAAGCAGTATCAGAGGTAACACGTGCAAGCATTTTCATTAATGAGTTTATCGATTCATGCAAAACTGTTCGGTTAAGTTTGCAATAATTGGAGGCAGTCTGTGTAATAACTCATGACGCAATCAATCAAAATGTGAATCATACATAACTATTCTGTCAAGTTTGCATTATCAATTCTGTTCAAGGAGGTTGTCATTGTATGAACACATCGAATGTGATTTGAATGGGGGATTTCAGTCCGAAAGGGCTTTCTCTCACTCTCGAGAAAGGCTATTTATCATGATTGCAGGATTGAAAAGAAATTACTCAATCTCACCATCATCGCATTCAGCAAGGGTCTAAGTAATCTCCCAATTGGTATGATCAAGCCGATCTGGAGGTCTTGATTATGACCATAATATAGGCTGGGTCAAAGGCTTAACAAAGGGGACTCTTTTGAGGCAAGTCCGTTGACAAAAGGGTCTTCATCATCTGCTCCGGGTTTACAAGTCAAGAACCCTACAAAAAATGAAAAAGAAATAGCCTTGCTCGTAACTTTTCGAGCGATACTTAAAGTCTTTCAACTCTATGTTAATTCAAGCACCTTAATCAGAAAAGACTTTCACGGGTTGTAAAGTAGGTTGAGATTGGAGACCAAGGAAGTAAAAGACTTATTTTGGCCTAGAAAGTATATGAGGTGGGGTTTAACATTGGTGATCATTGCATCTTTACCACCAGTGTCAACCTTCTAAATTAGTCTTCAAAGAAAATCATCATAGTATAAAGAAGGTGTCAACTTCGGTTGATGTCGCTGTTGCCCTTGAATGGTGTAAACTTCAACTAAGCATCTTTCGCAATTTGGCCCCTTCGAAGAGTTTTCTCTTGCAATCAGGTCTTATTAGGTGGTTTACATTGATTTGACCAAGTATTGGCCTTGCTTTTGATTGGCGCTTTTCTTTTTCATGCTCGAGATTAACTTTCTTCCTTTCCCCCCCCCCCCCCGCCCCTTTTTTTTTAGAATGAGCAATGATCACCAACGGGTTTTAAGAAACGAATATGCAGGCTCAATTATGCGATGCAAAGGATGAAAGTGCATTGGATAGAGAAATGAATTCATTTCATCTTCCTGAGGCACTTTAATTACCGTATGAGGTTGAAAGCAAAGAAACACTCGAAAATTGATGTTAGTCCGAGCAAGAAAATTTCTAACCATTTGCCTCGTGCTATTGCTGGGACTACCTTCATTTGGCCCTAATGCGGGGTGGTTCTTCACAAGGATTACGAAATGAAACCGCCGCTCAAATGGGTTATCAATGACTACTTGTAGTGTTTAGGATAAAGAAATAAATGTCCCTTTCCCTTCGACTATCGTACCTTTTGCAAGAAAACCCATTGTTTTAGGGAATGCGGAAACTGTTTAGCACATAACTCATTATGGATGTAGGACATATATGAAAATGGGTTGCTTTTCATCATTCTGTTATGCCACATTCTAAACATTTGACACATCATGTACAGTTTACACTCCAAGACAAAATTGGTAAAATAAATATGTAGAGGAGTCATGCATAAATCATAGAAGCCCCAAACGCAATACGGATGTGACAATTTTCAAGTATCATGTATGTTTACGAAATGTGCAAGTATATCAAGAATGGGAAAATTTAAATTGCCCCTAGGCATGTAGGCAGATCGAGTAATACAATTTTGAATTGCCGCTTAGGGGTGTCTTCTTTGATATGTTAAATGTTAGTATTAACATTTCCTATCAAAAGAAAATGAGACATGTCAACCGGTATTAGAGGTGATAAACTGGAACGATACTGGTTTACCCCTCATCTTGAATATTTTCCATGACCCATTTATCAGGTTCACTGGATCAAGTTTCTCTCCAGTTTCTATTGGGCATTCTATCATTAAGGGCAAGGTTGTGGCAAAGTATTGACCTTAATCTTGTCCGTCGAGTATCCCTGTTTTTATTTGCAAAAAATAAATGTGCAATAAATTGTTTTATCCATTTACAACATTTATAACATTCCCTAACCTTAGGGATCGAACTTGGATCGCCTCAGACCACTGTCATTCTCTATGTCATTAGGCCCATTAAACCGTAGGTGTCCATGGAGGCTTTTCTTTATATGTTAATCCTTGAGATGACGTGGTCTTTTTGTATTGCATTGGATAGTTCCACATCGCGATGCTTTTCAAGGCAGTTTATAGTTCCTGTTAAGAATTCAAAACTCGAGACGATTATGAGTAAATTGGAACGATACTTAATTACCCATTTTTTAGATTGCTATGGTCACTCGTTCACATTTTTCTTTATTATTTGAGACTGTCCATCCAGTGGTAATGCCCACGAACCGATTTACCTCAAGTTTTGTTCAACTAGAGAATTTCGTATTTGGGTACAACTGTATTCTCGAGTCAGTACGAAAATTCTTGTAAACATAAGATAGTTAATTTAAAACTAGAGCGATTGAGGGTAAATTGGAACGATACAGAACTACCTTTCGATTTTACACGGATTTTTACTCGCCATTAATTTTTTTCGAGTTTGGTGTGGTAACGGGTCGGAGCATTTAATAGGGGGAAGGGAAATCACTACTTCTCGCTTATGCATTAGTTTCGGACATCGATAAAAGTAGAAAACATCCCATGCAAGGAAATGAAGCATATGCATTCGTACAGGATTAATCTTCCTTCCTTTACAGGCTCTTTAGTGATCAGCTAGCTTCGTTCTGGATCAGGTAGCATTGGCCATGTTGAAGGACCCGTGATCACTAGCTTATAAGTACAGGTTCCGTGTGCACATTATAGCCCCGGTACTTCATCAATATCAAACTGGTTGATCATGGTGGCAAGCTCATTGTCGACGCTACTCGCTTAGTGGTGATGCATCCCCTCTTCCTTAGAAGGCATCAATACTGACCCCATACGCTTGGTCTTTTCATACCTCTCCTCAACAGAACTTGATCCTGTTATGAACTGATCTAACTCACCACTTAAACGGGCATTTTCGATCCTCAGATACTGCCTTTCATCGATGGAGAAAAGGCTATTACAATTGGGGCAGGTGTGGAGTCAAAAGCCTCTTTATACATCTTATTCTCCTCTCGGAACTTTTCATTTTCAGCTCTTAGAAACTCTATTTCGTGGCGCTCATGACGGGTCTTCATTCGGGTTCGCCTATTTTGAAATCAAAACTTGACTTGCGAAAGTTCCAGTTGTCGCGACCCTCTAAAAAAATTTTAAATTTTAAAAGGGGTTAACGGATTATTAGGTTAATTAGATTTGACTAACCTAACGCGGACCCTCCCAAGCCCTACCGAATCGCAATTTTGGTTTTTGTTTAAATGATTTTAAAATTTGGAGTCGCCACTAATCGTTCTTGGTAGGTCGATTAGAAACCTAAATAAATTAGCGGGAGAACTAATTTATTCCTGCGAACCAGAGATTAGGAGCTCGGGGACTTGGTTACACTAGTTAATTAAAACTAATGCCCTTTCGGTACCTTAATTTCATGGATATCCTAATTCGGCAACTCAGGCTTGGTTTATTCCTAAGGCTATAGTAGGGTATTCTCTTTTGTGTTTTCACTTTTTAAATAGGATGCATGGATGGTATATATTTTTATTTGTTATATTTTTTTAAGTGTTAAAGATTCCCTGAAGCCGAAAGAAGGAGTGTGTTAACGACTTCTGCGCAGTATTACAACCTACTTATCTTTTGGGTCTGATGATTCAAAAATTAAATTATAAGAAGTACATGACAGTGAATAAACACCTCCAACGGGAGGCCTAGCATTGGCTTGGCTCTTCCCTTTGGGATTTAAGGTACAGGTATTTAAGTTGCAAGTATTTAAACTACTGTAAGTAAAAACCTCCAATGGGAGGCTAAGCATTGGCTTGGCTCTTCCCTTTGGGATTTAAGGTACATGTATTTAAGTTGCAGGTATTTAACTACTGTAAGTAAAAACCTCCAATGGGAGGCTAAGCATTGGCTTGGCTCTTCCCTTTGGGATTTAAGGTACATGTATTTAAGTTGCAAGTATTTAACTACTGTAAGTAAAAACCTCCAATGGGAGGCTAAGCATTGGCTTGGCTCTTCCCTTTGGGATTTAAGGTATAGGTATTTAAGTTGCAGGTATTTAACTACTGTAAGTAAAAACCTCCAATGGGAGGCTAAGCATTGGCTTGGCTCTTCCCTTTGGGATTTAAGGTACAGGTATTTAAGTTGCAGGTATTTAACTACTGTAAGTAAAAACCTCCAATGGGAGGCTAGGCATTGGCTTGGCTCTTCCCTTTGGGATTTATGGTGCAGGTATTTAAATTGCGGATGGACTTTGTCCTCTCCATTCTGGGGTATGAATTCTTTAAAATAAAATATAACGAATTGATTCAACAATTTGAAATTTGTGCGCGCTTGAGGACTCGTCCAAGCCGATTTTGTGCTTCCATAGGGTTGACCATTGATATAAAGCTGCGGCTTCCTGACATAAAATAGAGTGAAATGTCAGTATACAAAATATGTGCTAATCTGCACCTAAAACCAGAAGAGTGGAAAGAGTACTTATCTCCCATTTTTTTGGGAGGGATTTCTATAATTGATTTTCGCTCTCTATGTTCCCAATATAGAGAGTTTCTTTTGAATTAAGAGGGACTTTTAGTCACAGACCAGTTGAGAAATCGGTGGACAGCTTAGGAGCTTGTCTGGGCCGATTTTTGCATATCTACGAGATTTTTGCTGTTGACGTAGAAATATCCTTCTCCTGACATAAAATATAGAGAAAAAAAGAGGAGATGGAGAAAGTGTATACAATTCGTGCTAATTTGCAAGTAAAACCATAAACAAATGAATAAATAAAAACACTTAGCTCGAATTTGCTTGCTCGTTGACGAGGATGAACTCTTGATTTATATTGATCGATGAAGGAATTTGTGATGATAATCCCTAGCTTTGAACTCCCATCATCTTCAAAATTCTCTCTCTTTTGGTATTTTCTTTCTCTCAAATTTTTCTTCAATCTCCCAAAACTCTCTCAAACATCCAAAATTTTCTCTCCAAAAAAATCCTCCCAAACACTTCAAATTTTCTCTCTCAAGAATCCTTTCTCAAGCTCACTTCTTTCTCCTTTTATAACCTACTCATCTATCTCCCATTCTAAGTTTTCCACTAACTCTATCTCCCATTCTAATTTCTCCACTAACTTTTCTTCATTTTCATCTTCCATTCTCCATCTCTATCTCACATTCTAATCTCTCCACTAACTCTTCTTCATCTTCATCTTCCCTTCTCCATATTTATCTCCCATTCTAATTTCTCCACTAACTCTTCTTAATCTCCATCTTCCCTTCTCTATTCTTATCTTCCATTCTAATTTCTCTACTAACTCTTCTTCATCTCCATCTTCCCTTCTCTATTCTTATCTTATTTTCTCCATCCATTCTTCTCCAACTTCTCTTCTTCATCTCCTCTTCTTCATCTTCCCTTCTCTATTCTAATTTATCCACTAACTTTTCTTTTTATTATTTGTAAAATAATCCTTCAAGAGTTAGGTATTTGCACTTTAGTCCTTGAATTTTAAGTATTTACAATTCAGTCCCTGAAAAAAAATATATTTCTTTAAGTCCAAATCTCCTCACAATTTTTGACACACCAAAATTTACCACATGTCAAATTTAAGCTCATTTCTTGTCGCTGAAAATAATGCATAATTTAATTAAAGCCCTTTTGCAAAATTAAGTCATTCTGGGTATAATTGGGCCAAGATGAAAATTTAAAATATTAGAAGACAATGTCACAACTCATAAAAAGTGAAAGTTAAAAATAAGTTGACTCAAATTAAATTTTTTTAGGCCCGATTCGAGATTATACTCGTGAAGGAACACGTGACTCGAATTGGATTTTTCTGAATTTGCGATGGCCAATATGAAAATAGATTTAAAATAAAAATATTAACTATCTTTGTGTATTTTTTGGCCTCAAATGTTATTTTTTCAAAATTTTCAAATATTTTTGTATTTTTTTATAAAAAAATTAAAATATATATAATATGAAAAATTATTTTTTGGTCAAAATTCGTTCCCTAGGCTTGGCTAAGGTTCCCAAAGTTGATTTTTCAATTTTATGAATTTTTATGGATTTTCTATTAATTTTTGAAAATAAATAAATAAAAAATATGTAAAAATACTGAAAATATGAAAAATCGTTTTTTGGTCAAAATGGGTTCCCTAGGCTTGGCTAAGGTCCCCAAAGTTGATTTTTCAATTTTATGAATTTTTATGGATTTTTTATTACTTTAGCAATAGAAAAAATGATTAAAGATCAGGTGTCAACAGCTGCCCCTCTTTGAAAGGAAGCTCGGTAGAGGTTCATTTCAAAGACGAGATGACACCTGGATTCTTATCGACTCTATACAAGGAAATAAAAAGAGTCGTGACATGATTGTTCCACTGAAAATGAAATAAGAACCTAAGGATTCGTTATATAAAAAAACTTTAGGGTGGTTGAACTTGAACCCGTATGGTGGATCAACCCATGGTAGATTCCTAATAAAAGGATTCTACTGATTAAAAATTGAATTAAAATTTGACCCGTATGGTGGGTCATACCATTTGACCCGTATGGTGGGTCATACCATGGTAGATTCCTAATAAAAAGATTCTACTGATTAAATTTTGATTGAGATTTGACCCGTATGGTAGGTCACCACATGGAGATACCTGTAAGAAGGACTTGGTGCCTGTAGAAAGGACTTGGTGCCAGTAAAAAGGACTTGGTGCTTTGCCTGTAAGAAGAACTTTGTGCCTGTAAGAAGGACTTGCTTTGCCTGTAAGAAGGACTTGATTTGCCTGTAAGAATGACTTTGTTTGCCTGTAAAAAGGACTTACTTTGCCTGTAAGAAGGACTTTGTGCCTGTAAGAATGACTTGATTTGCCTGTAAGAAGGACTTTGTTTGCCTGTAAGAAGGACTTTATGCCTGTAAGAAGGACTTGATTTGCCTGTAAGAAGGACTTTATGCCTGTAAGAAGGACTTTGTGCCTGTAAGAAGGACTTGATTTGCTTGTAAGAAGGACTTTGTGCCTGTAAGAAGGACTTTATGCCTGTAAGAAGGACTTGATTTGCCTGTAAGAAGGACTTGATTTGCCTGTAAGAAGGACTTTGTGCCTGTAAGAAGGACTTGATTTGCCTGTAAGAAGGACTTTGTGCCTGTAAGAAGGACTTGGTTTGCCTGTAAGAAGGACTTAGTTTGCCTGTAAGAAGGACTTAGTTTGCCTATAAGAAGGACTTGATTTGCCTGTAAGAAGGACTTTATGCCTTTAAGAAGGACTTGATTTGCTTGTAAGAAGGACTTTGTTTGCCTGTAAGAAGGACTTTGTGCCTGTAAGAAGGACTTGATTTGCCTGTAAGAAGGACTTTGTGCCTGTAAGAAGGACTTGATTTACCTGTAAGAAGGACTTGCTTTGCCTGTAAGAAGGACTTTATTTGCCTGTAAGAAGGACTTGATTTGCCTGTAAGAAGGACTTGATTTGCCTGTAAGAAGGACTTTATATACCTCAAAGGGTGCCATTCTGAAATCTGGGGAGACCAGGAATCCTGCAGAAGCTCAAACCCAAATTATATTCTCCTGTCGTTTTAGGAATAAACCAAAGAGGCAGAGATCAAAAAGTCTCGAACATTTCTGTCCTTGAGACAAATCATGCTTTATTGAAGAATGTGGATACCTGTATATACCGCAATGGATTCGAGTATCCCAACAACCGTCAGAATTCATTCTCTTGAAAGGTTCTGGTTGAAGATATACTTACCTGAGAATTTGGAAGAAATGCTTGGTGGCTTCTGGACAACCAGGCTTGTTCATTCAATAATCGCCGAATGAATTTCAAGACTTTGGAAGGTAACTCAAACACCGGGAATATGTTGCCTGTCGGGCAATGTCAGAGCTAACATGTGCAAGCATTTTCATCAATGCGTTCATTGGTTCATACAAAATTGTTCAGCTAAGTTTGCCATGATTAAAGGCAGTCTATGTAATAACTCATGATGCAATCGATCAACATATAGATCATGTATTGCATTACCACTTCTGTTTAAGGAGGTTCTTATAGTATGAACACCTCGAATGTAATCTGAATGGGGGACTTCATTCCGAAATGGCTTTTTCTCACTCTGGAGAAAGGCTGTTTATCTGTAGATCAAAATGTTAGACCTGTGTGGAAATGGTTTGCCTTTCCTCATCCTGTCATGCCCCATTCTGCACATTTGATATCTCCTGTGCAGTTTATGCTCTAAGTTGGAGTTGGTAAGTTAAACACACGGAATAGTCATACATAATTCATGAACTGTGTAAGCACAATGCAGATGTGACAATTTTTTAGCATCACGTGTGTTTATATAATGTGCAAATATGGGCGAATTTAAATTGCCCCTGGTATGTGGGCGGACCGAACAAATTGGGAAGCCTACTCCTTATGTCGAGGGGTGGTTTGTCTCAAACTTTACCCCTGCGCGATGAAGCATATGGGCGATGGAGCATTTTGGTTTGTTTAATGCCCCTGCAAGAAGCAGAGAAATTATTCTTGAAACCAAACGAGATAAGGAAGACATATTTTCTTTTTCGTTTCAGAGCTTGCGATCAATTTGCCCCATTTTTTACCAGAATAGATCTTGTCAGGTGATCATACTTTTCTTTTGGATTTGTCTCCTTCAACATGTTAAATGTTAGTATAAATATTTCCTGTGAAAAGAAAAGGAGACATGTCAACCAGTATTAAAAGGGATAAATTGGAAACGATACTGATTTACCCTTCATCTTGAATGCCTTGGACAAGTCTTTTACCAATTTTGCTGGATTGAGTTTTCTTCGACTTTTGTTGGATGCTTCACCATTAAGCCGAGAATGTAGCAAAATATTGACTTCGGTATTACTCGTCGAGTATTCCTGCTTGCAAAAAGAAATGCACAAAAAGTTGTTTCATTTATTTATAATACATACAACATTCCCCACCCTCGGGGATCGAACTCGGGATATTTCGGACCTACTGTCATCCCCCATACCATTCGGTCCATTGGACCATAGGTGTCCATGGGGCTATCCTTTCAAAGGTTAATCTTTGGGGATAAAGCAGCCTTGTTGTATCACCTTATGCCATGTTACGGTATTTCTCGAGGTAATTTGCAATCACTGTTAAGAATGGAATAAGACAATTCAAGACTTGAGATGATTATGTGCACATTAGAACGATACAGAATTACCCATTTCTGAGATTGTTCGCGTCTTTCACTTGTACTTTCCTCTGTCCGAAGCTGTCCATCCCGTGGTAATGCCCATGAGTCGATTTGCCCCCAAATTTTGTTCAACTTGTATTCGGATATGATTGCGTTCTCGGGTCGATTTGCAATTTCCTGAGAATAGAAGGGGCTTAATTTTAAAACTTAGAGCAACTGAGGGTAAATTGAAACGATACGGAGTTACCCTTCAGGTTTATCCAGATTTTTACTCGCCATCAATTCGTCGCGAGGTTGGTGAGGTGGCGGATTCGAGCATTTAATAGGGGGAAGTCGGATTATTACTCCTTGCTTTTACACATTCACAAAAGCAGAAAAACACATCACGCAAGGAAATAAAACACATTCACTCATTCAGGATCAGTTCTGCTTCCTCTACAGGCTCTCCCATGATCAGCTGGCTTCATCCCAAATTAGGTGTGCATCGGCCATATAGAAGGTCTGGTGGTCACTGGCTGAACAAGTGCATCACAGTCCCGATGCTTTACCGATATCAAACTGGTTGATTATGGCGAAAAGATCATCGTCAATGTCCGCTTGGTGGTGATCTGTCCCTTCTTCCTCGGGAGGTATTGATACTGATCCAGTATCATTGGTCCTTTTGTACCCTGCTCCAACAGAACTCGATCCTGTTATAAATTGGTGTAACTCACCTCTTAAACGTGCTTTTTCGATCCTCAGATCATACATTTCATCGAGGGTGAGGAGGAGGCTATTGCAGTTGGGGCAGGTGGCGGAGTCAAAAGTCTCTTTATACATCTTGTTTTCTGCTCGGAGGTTTTCATTTTCAACTCTTAGAAACTCGGCTTCGTTGTGCTCATGACGAGTCTTCATTCGGGTTCGTCTATTTTGAAACCAGAACTTGATTTGCGAAGGTTCAAGGCCTAGCTCTTGACTCAGTTCCATTTTTTGTTTGCCGTCTGGCATAGGGCACGTTCTGAAGAAAGCTTCAAGCTTTCGTACTTGCTCCTCAGTATGGCGACGGTAACGCTTCTTTTGACCTTTACCGTTGTTGTCATTGTCCTTACCGGGCTCTTGGACGTCGTCGGTGGAAGGGCCGGGCTCCATAGGCTCGATCCCAAATATGGCTTCGAACTCTTCCTCTCCCATATTCAGCAAGTAACGATAGCTTTCAAGTGTGTTGGGTTGAGACATCTTCGATTTGGTTAACGATTTCTCAAAGTTTGATATCTCTTCTTGTATTTTCACTCTCTGGATTTTTCTGGGAGACTGCGTATGCTTTAAGAGTCTCTCTTTCGAGCACGAATGAGAATTATCAAGAAGATGCCTCCTTTAAAATTAGACGTGGGTTTAGCAACTGTATTGCCTCTCTCGAGTGTTCTGGCTTTCTCGATTTTCTTTTCATCGTGTCTCTCGCCCAGCTCGTCTCCTTCCATCTTTCCGTGGAAGGGGGCCCCTTGTTGCTGTCTCCACCGTCAATTTGCTGGCGAGTTCTTCAATAAAGACGAGTCGTATCTCTTTTCTGCCGAAAATGTCTTTGTCTCCCACTCAGCTTATTTTTTATCCTTTCTTTTTCAAAGTAGTGGCGTCTCGTCCAACTTTTCCGTAGAGACGTCGGATTTGCTTGGCTCGAGATTGGAGACGAGTAGCGGAGGTGATACTGATAGGGAATGTTAGACAGGAAAATCTGGCCAGTAGAGACTTCCCCTGCAAAAATGAAAGAGAATGCGGCAATATATGTTCTTCATATTCTAGAAAAATTGGAATGATACTGTTTTACCCTTGTGTGTACTTCCATTGAATTTGAATTGAGGAAGTTCCTTCATTTGGACTGGATTGAATTGTATGTCCCGAGTTGGCCTTCACTTTGAGCTTGCCACGTAAGTGCTTTGCTTAGTTGGACCTTATTTTCTTTCGGATTGCCTTGGACCATCATCATTTTCTATGCCATCGGGTCCGTGGACCGGAGAGCTCCTTTAATTTGAAGGTTACCTTCAAGGCAAATGAGTCCTATCGCGTTCCATTGGGTCATTTCATTTTGCGACACTCTTGAGGCACTTTGCAATTCCCTGGGTGAGAATGGAACAAATCCAATTTAGCATTTTGCAACGATTGAGGGTAAATTGGAACGACACACAATTACCCGTCTTCGAGCTCGCCTGGGCATTTCACTTGAAATTTCCCTACGTGAGGCCATTCAACATTTCTCATTATGGCAGTCAGCGACGTTGCCACAAATTGATCCGCCCTAAATCTAGCATAAAAAGGGATTCACGCATTCGACGGGATAAAAAAATAAATAAATTGCCCCCTTGTCCCTGAATTAAATCGAGACACCTAGAAAGCTGGAAAATATCATACGCAGGGGAATTAAGCATGAAATGAAAGGTGCACTTATTCAAGGTCAGTTCTGTCTCTCCTGTGGCTCTTCGATAATCAGCCAGTCTCGTGTTGGTTCGGGTGTGGATAACCGATGTTTGAGAGTCCCTACTCACTGGCTCCTGATCGCGGCTTGGGACGTCTGTCAACCCTAAACTGGTTGACCAGGGCAGTAAGCTCATCATCTGGGTAATCTCTTGAACCTTCCAGCAACTGATGCTCGAATTGGGCATTGTTGTTGGCAAATGCTGGCGGTAGATTTCTCATTCTGTCCTCGCCATGAGTAATTTGACTTCTCATGCTGGAGCCTTCATCATTACTCGAGAAAGTGTGGGGATCACCAACTGTCCTGCTGCCAAAAACTCCTTCCATTCGAGGATTAGAGAAGTGGAAGTGCTCAGGATAACTTCTTGTCTGATTCTCTAGCTGCGCAGGCGCGCTGATCATGGGATGAGTTTTAGCCACAGGTTGGTGCTCAAACCAAGGAATCTGAATACACTGCTCCTGCGGTCTATACTCTTGAAGAGCATTAGGGTGATTCTGGGGGATACTTTGATTAACGCCTGGGGGATTGATGGCGTGGCTACTAGCTTGGTTGATGATGGGAAGTGGCTCGCCCCATGCTAACCTGGGGAACTTATGGTGGCGAGGAGACTCGACGTTCAGGCTTGGATCAGTCCCGCCTTGGTTTTCTTGATTCTGAGCTGCATTGTGTTCTCTCACCCTTTTTCTGTACTTCTGAAGATGACTCGAAACATTTGCTTTAGTGAGTCCCTCTACCTTCATAATTTCCAGTATATGTTGCGGCCGTGCCAAATCTATTCCTAGCTGCTGAACTGCATTAACAAACATACATTGCAGCTCGGGAGACCAATTCATCTTCTTTCTCCAGTTGCTTGGAACAAAATTGAAGGCTTGATGCTTGTTCTCATGGTCGTGCAATTGCTTCCTTACCACGTGCTGCCATATGTTTTGAAACATCTGAACTCTAACTGGTTTCATTACGACGTCTTGGGCCCCATTTAAGACAGCCTTCATTAGGGCTTGCTGATCATCGCTTGCCGATATTACGAGGACTGGCATGTTTAATTTAGAATTGATGACTTCCAAGAGAGTGAAAACATCCATGTCAATCCCTACCATGGCGGTGAGGACGATATCAAACGGGTCACTACTCCTCCTTAATATCTCTAAGGCCTCTGTCGCCTTTGCTTGAGCTACAACCTTATACCGGCATTTTCTTAATACGGTAACAAGGATTGACAGAGAGACTGGATTACCGTCAATGGCCATGACCAGTAGACCCTCAGGGTAAGGAACTTCATCAGCTTTGACCAGGGTTGAACATGCGCCCGTTCCCCTAATACTCGACATATTTCTGGATCTAGGACTGCCGATTCGAGACCGCCTCGGGATGTCTTCTCGGACTTGAGGGATCACGAGATCGTTGATGCCTTCTCGTAACAGGCTTTGAAAGCCGATGCTTTGATGGTGAAGGTTTTGAATTCCTCTCCCACGAGAACTCCTTCCTCTCTATCTTTCTCCTGCGAGTTCTTGCGAATGAACTCTGACTATCAAATGGGGACAAGTTCTCTCTCTGGCAATAGCAACGACTTCCCTCTTCACGGGCAGCGCTATTAGATTTTCCGAGGGAGAAAATCTGATATTCAGCTTTTGATCAAAGGGGAAATCCTTGTTTCTCGCTCAGTTTGTCTTCTTTTTTCTTTTCGTGATAGAGGGCCCCTATCAAGATCTCCACCGTCGATTTACTGGCGGGTCCTCCAATGAAGACAAGTCGTATCTCCTTTTCGCTAACGTTTGCCGTGTCTTCCACTCAGCTCATCTTTCCGTCTTCTTTTTCAAAGTGGCGGTGTCTCGTCAAACTTTCTGCGGAGATTTCGGACTCGCTTAGCTCGCAGTCGCCATCTGATGGGAATTCGAGCCAACGAGGGTGGTGCCAATAGAGAATGGTAGATAAGAGAAATCTTGACTGGTTGATACCGTCACTATGAAATCAATATTTACTTCAAAGCAGATTACCATCTTCGCATTCCGCTCATCTGCCTCACCTCTCTCCCCCTTTCTTTCGTATTCTGCTTTCAAAAATGGCCAATTCTCCTAACCATACCTTATCCGCCGTAGTCATAGCTGGGTGGGAGAGACTCTACAATCTTCTTGGTAGAGGTTACGCTCATATAGCCAAAAACTCTACCGTTGAAGCTGAAATCCTCGGTTTATTTAGGACCGTGGACGCTGCTTCTGTTGAGGGTACCCAACTAGGGAAGGAGTACCGGAACTTCTCGACCCTCTTCATCAATTTTCTGGCTGCCTATAACCGTGCTTATGAGACGGTCCTTGTGACCGCCGTCGTGAAAGCCCGTTACCGAGACCGGCATGAGCGTTTGGCAACAGTTACGTTTGTGGCTGATAATCACAAAAAGGCCCTCAAGTTTGCCAACAATCAGCTTTCGTGGCTGGTTCGTGAGAGGGGAAAGTTGGTGGACCGTCTGGCCTTGGTCCGAACTTACGCCGAACAGGAGTCAGGCAATATTGTGATGAGGTGTAAATGTGGTTGGCTGCAGGAGAGACTTGATGACATTACGGCAGACATTGCTTTCGAGAGGGCAGCGGTTCCGGACCTGGAGTTTGCCGTTGAGCATTACGAGGCCACTATGGCCCAGGTTAAAGAGAAGTGCGATCGCCTCTTCTTTAGGCTCGCGGAGCTTGATCCCGAGAGCGCCCGGTGCATCCAGAGCATCAACTGTTTGGAGAGTCAGTTGAGCTCTTTCGTAATGGTCATCAGGGCCCAGTTTGGCTTTACCTTTCCTCCCCAGTGAGTTGTTGTAATACTCTTTGATGAATGGAATGAAAGAAAAGCTTCACGTGTTTTGTTTTGTTTTTTTTTAATTTTCCTGCTACCGTTTCTTCCGCATAGCATAACAGAACGATTTGAGGTACCGAAGATGTCGAGGCTTAATGTTCTTCTTGATGTTCTTGTTTAATTGCTCCAGACGATGATATCGAGAACATTGATGATGGGTTCGGCGGTGGCCCCCACTATCCATATTGAGATCACGAACAATAACGCTATGACAACTCGATCAGTGCGCTGGTAGTAAATCCGGCCACCTGTTGTGTGCCCACTTTTATCCATATTTTGTTTCTTTCGGCGTCCACTTGCTCGTGTCGGTCGCCTGTAGCGTCGGGAGAAATTCCTGTGGGCCACGTTCATTAATAGAACCTCGGTCCTCTAAAGCCCTCCGCATGTTTCGGATAAGAGGAAATTTTAAGACCGGTCTCTAGTTGATTTGATCAGGTAAAGGTATTTGTTTCATGGGTTCTGATTATATAATCCATATTGTTTTTCAAAAGACGCGGGATCCTCTGCAATACATTAAATATGCCCCCATGTTTAATCAGTATAAATCCACCGTCATATTAGAATACACTGCCCATACAAGTTTACGGATTGACACAACTTTGTCTGTCAAAGATGGACAATGTTCGTTTGCCCCCCAGAATTAACGGTTGAAGCCTCGGTGTTTTTCGTCTTTTGGTATTTCTGAAGATGATTCTTGATATATTATTGAACTTAATTTTTACACCCGTCTGGGGTATCTAGGATCTCCCTGCAAAAGAAAAGGATATAATTAGTATGCGACACAAGAAATGTCGGTCCATGACTCCTATATTAGTCCAATTTGATTTTTTCTATTTTATAGAGAAATCAGAAGAAAGAAAAAAAATTTCCTTAGGAAGAAATGGGTTAATTTCTGATACAGAATTTTTTTCAGATTTATTATTCTTTTTTTTATTATTTTTTTAAAGGAATGTGACAAAGTCTCTTGACGTTTACTAAAATTTTTGAAGGAATTTCCTTTTTATCAAAATAAATTTTCAGAGGTAAATTTGTCAGGAAAATTTTATTTTTATTGAAGCAGGAAAGACATGACAGAAATCCTTTATTGGTTAACGAAATTCCCCCGAGACATTAGTCTAATTTTATTTAGAGAAAATTTTCTTAGAAAAACATGAGCGAATTTCTCGAAAAGAATTTTTGTTGCAAGTTTTTATAATTTGAAAGAATGTGATAAAATCACTTGATGTTTTTTTTAAAGGAATTTTTCTTTTTATCGAAATAAATTTTCAGATGAAAATTTGTCAGGAAAATTTCATTTTTATTGGAGAGAAAAAAAATATGACAAAAATCTCTTATTGGTCAATTAGTCTAATTTTATTTAGAGAAAATTTTCTTAGAAAAACATGAGCGAATTTCTCGAGAAGAATTTTCTTGCAAGTTTTTATAATTTGAAAAATGTGATAAAATCACTTGATGTCTACTAGAGTTTTTTTTTTAAGGAAATTTTCTTTTTATTGAAATTTTCAGAGGAAAATTTTTTCAGGAAAATTTCATTTTTATTGAAGCAATAAAAATATGACAAAAATCCCTTATTGGTTAATAAAATTCCCATGAAGGGATTTTTTTACATCATTTTTTCAAAAAAAATTTTTTTTAAAAGAAATGAGGGATAAATTTAATTTTTATTTTCTTTTAAAAAGAATGGTCGTAATATCAAGCTCAAAAACTGACTAACACCTAGCATGGACCGACCGAAAATAAATACAAGATAAAATTAGAGAACTTACTTTTACCTTGGAGAAATGCAAATCACATAGTCATGCGCATGACTCAAGTGAGGAGTGGACTCTAGAAAATAAAAGAAGGAGAGACAAGGTATGGACCTAAAAAGGCCCCCACTATCTGAATTGACAAACTTACCCTCCGCGCAATCAAATCACAATGGGAAGAATTGTCAATTCAGATAATGAGCGAAATAAAATATGGTCAACCCAAGAACAATCGACGCAAGAGCTTTGCATATTCGATCCCTATCTATGGTTTTCTAGGAAGAATTTCGCGACTTGGGTTTAGACGCTTGTGTGTGCAGGTGTCGTGATCCTCAGAGTATGCAAGACATGCACAACAATTGATATCAAAACAGCGCTTTTAAAAATGTGCGAAATAAAACAAATAAACCCAACACCGAGCCTGCAAAACAAAGGGGTTAGCTAAGCACTCCGCCCCTTATAACTCCCATCCTGCAAAAACATATAACACCTATAGAATGAGTCCCAAACAAGATCGCCAGAAGCGAGATATCCATGAAATTTTCATTGGCCTAAGTCCACCAAGACTCTTAAAATTTCGAAAAAATTTAAGTATTCCAATTGGTATCTTTTTTCGAAAATTTAAAAATCTCTCTCCCCAGCGGAGTCGCCAGTCTGTCGCGACCCTCTAAAAAAATTTTAAATTTTAAAAGGGGTTAACGGATTATTAGGTTAATTAGATTTGACTAACCTAACGCGGACCCTCCCAAGCCCTACCGAATCGCAACTTTGGTTTTTGTTTAAATGATTTTAAAATTTGGAGTCGCCACTAATCGTTCTTGGTAGGTCGATTAGAAACCTAAATAAATTAGCGGGAGAACTAATTTATTCCTGCGAACCAGAGATTAGGAGCTCGGGGACTTGGTTACACTAGTTAATTAAAACTAATGCCCTTTCGGTACCTTAATTTCATGGATATCCTAATTCGGCAACTCAGGCTTGGTTTATTCCTAAGGCTATAGTAGGGTATTCTCTTTTGTGTTTTCACTTTTTAAATAGGATGCATGGATGGTATATATTTTTATTTGTTATATTTTTTTAAGTGTTAAAGATTCCCTGAAGCCGAAAGAAGGAGTGTGTTAACGACTTCTGTGCAGTATTACAACCTACTTATCTTTGGGTCTGATGATTCAAAAATTAAATTATAGGAAGTACATGACAGTGAATAAACACCTCCAATGGGAGGCCTAGCATTGGCTTGGCTCTTCCCTTTGGGATTTAAGGTACAGGTATTTAAGTTGCAAGTATTTAAACTACTGTAAGTAAAAACCTCCAATGGGAGGCTAAGCATTGGCTTGGCTCTTCCCTTTGGGATTTAAGGTACATGTATTTAAGTTGCAGGTATTTAACTACTGTAAGTAAAAACCTCCAATGGGAGGCTAAGCATTGGCTTGGCTCTTCCCTTTGGGATTTAAGGTACATGTATTTAAGTTGCAAGTATTTAACTACTGTAAGTAAAAACCTCCAATGGGAGGCTAAGCATTGGCTTGGCTCTTCCCTTTGGGATTTAAGGTATAGGAATTTAAGTTGCAGGTATTTAACTACTGTAAGTAAAAACCTCCAATGGGAGGTTAAGCATTGGCTTGGCTCTTCCCTTTGGGATTTAAGGTACAGGTATTTAAGTTGCAGGTATTTAACTACTGTAAGTAAAAACCTCCAATGGGAGGCTAGGCATTGGCTTGGCTCTTCCCTTTGGGATTTATGGTGCAGGTATTTAAATTGCGGATGGACTTTGTCCTCTCCATTCTGGGGTATGAATTCTTTAAAATAAAATATAACGAATTGATTCAACAATTTGAAATTTGTGCGCGCTTGAGGACTCCTCCAAGCCGATTTTGTGCTTCCATAGGGTTGACCATTGATATAAAGCTGCGGCTTCCTGACATAAAATAGAGTGAAATGTCAGTATACAAAATATGTGCTAATCTGCACCTAAAACCAGAAGAGTGGAAAGAGTTCTTATCTCCCATTTTTTTGGGAGGGATTTCTATAATTGATTTTCGCTCTCTATGTTCCCAATATAGAGAGTTTCTTTTGAATTAAGAGGGACTTTTAGTCACAGATCAGTTGAGAAATCGGTGGACAGCTTAGGAGCTTGTCTGGGCCGATTTTTGCATATCTACGAGATTTTTGCTGTTGACGTAGAAATATCCTTCTCCTGACATAAAATATAGAAAAAAAAAAGAGGAGATGGAGAAAGTGTATACAATTCGTGCTAATTTGCAAGTAAAACCATAAACAAATGAATAAATAAAAACACTTAGCTCGAATTTGCTTGCTCGTTGACGAGGATGAACTCTTGATTTATATTGATCGATGAAGGAATTTGTGATGATAATCCCTAGCTTTGAACTCCCATCATCTTCAAAATTCTCTCTCTTTTGGTATTTTCTTTCTCTCAAATTTTTCTTCAATCTCCCAAAACTCTCTCAAACATCCAAAATTTTCTCTCCAAAAAAATCCTCCCAAACACTTCAAATTTTCTCTCTCAAGAATCCTTTCTCAAGCTCACTTCTTTCTCCTTTTATAACCTACTCATCTATCTCCCATTCTAATTTTTCCACTAACTCTATCTCCCATTCTAATTTCTCCACTAACTCTTTTTCATTTTCATCTTCCATTCTCCATCTCTATCTCACATTCTAATCTCTCCACTAACTCTTCTTCATCTTCATCTTCCCTTCTCCATATTTATCTCCCATTCTAATTTCTCCACTAACTCTTCTTAATCTCCATCTTCCCTTCTCTATTCTTATCTTCCATTCTAATTTCTCTACTAACTCTTCTTCATCTCCATCTTCCCTTCTCTATTCTTATCTTATTTTCTCTATCCATTCTTCTCCAACTTCTCTTCTTCATCTCCTCTTCTTCATCTTCCCTTCTCTATTCTAATTTATCCACTAACTTTTCTTTTTATTATTTGTAAAATAATCCTTCAAGAGTTAGGTATTTGCACTTTAGTCCTTGAATTTTAAGTATTTACAATTCAGTCCCTGAAAAAAAAAATATTTCTTTAAGTCCAAATCTCCTCACAATTTTTGACACACCAAAATTTACCACATGTCAAATTTAAGCTCATTTCTTGTCGCTGAAAATAATGCATAATTTAATTAAAGCCCTTTTGCAAAATTAAGTCATTCTGGGTATAATTGGGCCAAGATGAAAATTTAAAATATTAGAAGACAATGTCACAACTCATAAAAAGTGAAAGTTAAAAATAAGTTGACTCAAATTAAATTTTTTTAGGCCCGATTCGAGATTAGACTCGTGAAAGAACACGTGACTCGAATTGGATTTTTCTGAATTTGCGATGGCCAATATGAAAATAGATTTAAAATAAAAATATTAACTATCTTTGTGTATTTTTTGGCCTCAAATGTTATTTTTTCAAAATTTTCAAATATTTTTGTATTTTTTTTATAAAAAAATTAAAATATATATAATATGAAAAATTATTTTTTGGTCAAAATTCGTTCCCTAGGCTTGGCTAAGGTTCCCAAAGTTGATTTTTCAATTTTATGAATTTTTATGGATTTTCTATTAATTTTTGAAAATAAATAAATAAATAATATGTAAAAATACTGAAAATATGAAAAATCATTTTTTGGTCAAAATGGGTTCCCTAGGCTTGGCTAAGGTCCCCCAAGTTGATTTTTCAATTTTATGAATTTTTATGGATTTTTTATTACTTTAGCAATAGAAAAAATGATTAAAGATCAGGTGTCAACACCAGTCTTAGCTCTTGGCTCAATTCCATTCTTTGTTTGCTGTATGGCATAGGACACCTTCTGAAGAAATCCTTATGCCTTTGAATTTGCTCTTTAGTATGGCGATAATAACGCTTCCTTTGGCCCTTGTTATTGTTATCCTTATCTTTATCAAAATCTTGGGTGTCGTTGGCGAAAGGACCAGGTTCCATGGTCTGAATCCCAAACATAGCCTCGAACTCTTCATCTCCCATATTTAATAAGTAACGATAGCTCTTAAGTGTGTTGGGTTGAGACATCTTCGATTGGTTAATAGTTTCTCAAGGTTTGGTACCTCTTATTGTATTTTCAACCTCTTTGGATTTTTTCCTGAGCGACTGCGTATGCTTTAAGACCCTCTTCTGAGCATGACATCTCTTTTTAAAATTAGGCATTGGTTTAGCAACTGTATTGCTTCTCCCGAGAGTTCTATCTTTCTTAACCCCCTTTTTTATCGTGTCTCTCACTCGGCTCGTCTTCTTTCATCTTTTCGTTATAGAAGATCCCTGTCATTATCTCCATCGTCAATTTGCTGGTGAGTCTTTCTATAAAGATAAATCCCTTCTTTTCTGCTGAAGATTTTCTTTGTCTCGCACTCGGGTCGTTTGTTCTTCTTCTTTTTCAAAGTGGCGGTATCACTTCAAGTCTTTTATGCAAAGATTTCGGATTCGTTTGGCTTGAGATTGTCGACTGACAGGGATTCAAGCCAATGAAGATAATGCCGAAAGGGAATGGTAGACAGGAAAATCTGGCCAATAGAGGCCGCGCCTGTGAAATCAATATTTAACTCAAAGCAGATTATCACATTCGTATTCTAATCATCTGCTTTACTTCTCTCCTCTTCTCTTTCTTATTCTGCTCGTCAGCCTTGATTCTCTCCTCAATAATGGCTAATCTTCCTACATACATTCTCCCGGCTGAAATTATGTTCAAGTGGGAGAGACTTTATCATCTTTTTGGCCGGGCTATATTTACATAGCCCATCATCCGAGTGTCGAAGTTGAGATCCTTGGTCTGTTTAGGAAAGTAAATATCTCTTCGATCGAATGCACCAAGTTGAAGAGGGAATACATGGCATTATCACACGTCTTCATCAACTTTCTGGTGGCATTGCGGAATACCTAGGAGACGATCAACTTAGCCCGCGTTGTGAAGGCCTGCTACCAAGATCGATCTGAATACCTGGAGTTTACAAAATGCTTAGTTGCTCAATACAAGAAGGTCGTCAAGTAAAGCTATAACCACTCGATCAGTGAGGTGAAATAGTTAGTTAAAGATTCGCATGTTGATAAATGGAGTTTACAAAATGCTTAGTTTCTTTCATACCTGGAGTTTACAAAATGCTTAGTTGCTTGATACAAGAAACTTTACAAAATACTTTTTCACCTCAATGGCTATTGTAAAGTTTGTTGATAAATGGAATGAAAGAAAAGTTTCGCATGTTTATACTTTAATTTTCTTGCTGTTTCTTCTCCCGTATAGCATAATAGAACGATTTAAGGTGCTGAAGATGTTAAGGCTTAACGTTCTTCTTGATGCTCTCGTTGGTTGCGGTAGATGATGATATCAAGAATGTTAAAGAAGCATTCGGGGGGGTGGACCCACTAACCATCTAGAGACCCGCGTTCAATCATGTAAATTAGTAAAGCTGTAACCACTCGATCAGTGTGCCAATAAATCAGGTCACCTGTTACGTGCCCCACTTCAACCATGTTTTGTTTCTTTCGGCGTCCACTTGCTCGTGTCGGCAGGAATGGCTGTGGGCTATGTCCATTAATAAAACATCGATCTTCCAAAGACCTTCACGTGGTTCGAATCCGAGAAATTTTTAAGGCAGGACTTTGGTTGATTTAATTAGGAAGGCGTTGCAAGGTCGGGTTAATAGATTTGTTTCATGGGTTCTGATTACACAATCTAGGCTTTTTCAATAAAAGATACAGGAATCCCTCCAATACATTAAAAATGCCCCAATGTCTGATCCGAATACGTTCATTGCCCTTATCACAATGCATAGCCCGTACGTGCTCACTAATGGAGACGTTTCTGACTCTAGGAGGATTGACCTCTTCACATGCCCCCAGGGTTAGGGGATCAGCGATTTCCCATCCTTTCGTATTTCTGAAGATTATTCCTGGTGTGCATTTTTGAACCTAATTTTGCTCCCTCCTGGGGTACCTATGATTCCCTGCAAAAGTAAAGGGCATAATTAGTATGTGATCCAAAAGAGGTCGGCCCATGACTCCTACATTAGTCCAATTTTATTTTTTCATTTTATGAGAAATTAGAGAAAAGTTTCTTAGAAAAACATTGGTGAATTTCTTCAAAAAGAATTTTTTGCAGGTTTTTATAGCTTGAAAAATGTGATAAAATCTCTTGCCATTTACCAAATTTTTCGAAAATTTTTTCCTCTTTTATCAAAATGAATTTGCAGGGGAAACTTTGTCAGAAAGATCTTGTATTCGTTGAAGCATTAAGGAAACAAAAAAATTTATTGGTGAATAAAATTTTCCAAAAGGATTTTTCACATTCATTGTTTTTAGAAATCGGACACCAATTTGATTTTTATTTTCTTTTGAAAAAATGGTCATGATGTTAAGTTCAAAATCTGACTGACACCTAGCATAGACCGACCAAAAATAAATACAAGATAAAGTCAGAGAACTTACTTTCACCTTAAAAGAATGTAAATCACATAAACATGCGTATGACTCAAGTGAGGAGTGGACTCTAGAAAATAAAAAGGAGAGATAGGGTATGGATCTAAAAAGGCCCCACTATCTGAGCCAACAACTTTATTTACAAGCGCAATCGAATATCAAGTGGGAAGAATTGTCAAGTCAGATAGTGAGCGGGATCAAATATGATCAACCTGAGCGCAATCAAACGCAAGAGCTTTACATATTGATCCTTATCTATGGCTACCTAGGAAAATTTTTCGCAACTTGGGTTTAGACGCTTGTGTGTGTAGGTATAGTGATCCTCAGAATATGCAAGTCATGCACAGCAATTGGTATCAAAACAGCGCTTCTAAAATGTACGAAATTGAACAAAACATTCCAACATCAAGCCTGTAAAACAAAGGGTTAGTCAAATACTCTACCCCTTATAACTCCCATCTGCAAAACCATTTAACACCTAAAGAGTGAGTTCCAAGCAATTGCCAAATCAAATGAATTTTCATGAAATTTTTCAGGTCTAAGTCCACTAGGTTCTTAAGTTTTTTCAAAAATTAAGAGCAAGTCCCCAGTGGAGTTGCCATGCTATTGCGACCCTAAAAATTTTTCGATCGATGGAAAATTCTCAGGCTAACGGGTTATCAGGTTAATTAAATTAACTAACCTAATACGGACCCTCCCAAGCCCTACTGAGTCGCAACTTTAATTTTTGTTTGAATGATTTTAGAATTTGGAGTCGCCACTAATTATTTTTTGGTAGGTTGATTAGAAACCTAAGTAAATTAGGGGGAGAACTAAATTATTTATATGAACAAGAGATTATGAGTTCAGAGACTTGGTTACACTAGTTAATTAAAACTAATGCCCTTTTAGTACCTTAATTTCATGGATATCCTAATTTCGCCAACTCAGGCTTGGTTTACTCATAAGACTCTAGCAAGGTATTTTCTTTTTGCATTTTCACTATTTAAATGAAATGCATGTGAGTAACATTTTTTTTTTGTATTTTCAAAGCATTAAAAATTCCTTGAAGTCGAAAGAGGGAGTAAGCTAACTACTTCTGTGTAGTGTTGTAACCTCCAGTAGATGGTTCGGCTTACTCATTTTGGGGTTTGATAATTCAGAAATTAAATTGCAGAAAGTAAATGCAGCAAATAAAGGATATCCAACGAGGGGCTCGGTCTACCCATTCTAGGGTTTAATGGTACAGAAAATTAAATTGTAAAAAATTAAATTACGGCAAATAAAGAACCTCCAACAAGGGGTTCGGCATTGGCTCAGCCTACCCATTCTGGGATTTGATAGTGCATAAAATTAAATTACAAGAAATTAAATTGCGGTAAATAAAGAACCTCTAACGAGGGATTCGGCCTTGGCTCGGCCTACCCATTCTGGGGTTTGATGGTACAGAAATTAAATTGTAGTAAATTAATAACCTCCAACTAGGGACTCGGCCTTGGCTTGGCCCACCCATTTTAGGGTTTGATGGTACTTAAATTAAATTGCAGTAAATAAAGAACCTCCAAAGAGGGGCTCGGCCTACCTATTCTGCAGTTTGATAGTATATAAATTAAATTTCAGGAAATTAAATGCGGTAAATAAAGGATCTCCAACAAAGGGTTCGGCCTTGACTCGGCCTACCCATTCTGGGGTTTGATAGTACAGAAATTAAATTGCAGTAAATAAAGAACTTTCAATGGGTGGGTCAGCCTTCACATTCTGGGGTTTGAGGGTGCAAAAATTAAAATGCAAAAAGTAAAATACAAGATATCTTTACACCTCCAAATATGAGGCAGAATCTACCGCAATTTGGGATTCTGATCTTTTAAGCAAAAAATGCAGAAAATTGCAATACGAATATGACATGTGAATATGACACAGCATAATAGAAATTCAAATCAATCCATTGATGTAACGATATTCTCAAAGACTTTAGTGATTAGGATTGTTACCTAATTTGACAGATTTGACTGCTGAATTCGGACCTCGTGTCACCTTATAAATCAAGATTGCAGCTCGAACGACGGGGATGAATTCCTGATTTGATCGGTGGAGAAATTGGCGATGGTAACACCTAAATTTAAACTCCCATCATCTTCGAGACTCTCTTTTGGAAAAAAAAATTCTTTTTTTTTTCTAATTTTTCTTCAATCTCCCAAAACCTTCTCAAACATTTCAAATTTTCTCTAAAAAAAAATCCCCTTCTCAAACTCACTTCTTCCTCCGTTTATAACCCACTCATTTATCTCTCATTCTAATTTTTCTACTAACTCTTTTTCATCTCATCTTCCATTCTCTATTCCCATCTTATTTTCTTTATCTTCTTTTCTCCATCTCATCTTCTCTATTTTTCCTTCTCCTTCTCCTCATCTCCATCTTCCCTTCTCTATTCTAATTTCTCCACTAACTCTTCTTTTTTTATTTACAAAATAATTCCTCAACTATTAGGTATTTGCACTCTAGTCCTTGAAATTTTAAATATTTACAATTCGATCATTGGAGAAAAATTTCTTTAAGTCCAAATCTCCTCACAATTTTCGACACACCTCCCCTATGCTTGGTCGGAATTCACCATATGCCTAGTTCAATCACTTGTCAAATTTAAGCTCATTTTTTTCCGCTAAAAATAATACAAAATTTAATTAAAGCCCTTTTGCAAAATTGAGTAACTCTAGGTATAATTGTGCCAAAATAAAAATTTGAAATATTAGAGAATAATGTCGCAACTCCTAATAGTGAAAAATAAAAGTAAATTGACTCAAATTCAATTTTTTATGCTCGAGTCGAGATAATGCTCGTAAAGAAATACACGACCCCAAATTAGATTTTTCAAATTTGTGATAGCCAACAGGAAAAATGATTTAAAATAAAAATATTGACTATTTTTATGTATTTTTGTAACCTTAAATGCTATTATTTATTAAATTTTTTCCTTATTTATAAAAATATAAAAAATACAAAAAATTATGAAAAATTATTTCTTGTTCAAAAATGCCTGACTAAGCTTGGTCAAGGCTTTCAAAGTTGATTTTTCAATTTTCTCATTTTTTCTTGATTTTGTTTTATGAATTTTCCAAAATAAAAATGCCAAAAAATACTGAAAATATGAAAAATTATTTTTTGGTCAAAATTGGTTCCCTAGGCATGACTAAGCTCTCCAAAGTTGATTTTTTTATATTTTATGAATTTTTATGGAATTTGTTTATTAATCTTAAAAGAGAAAATATGATTAAAAATCAGGTGTCTACACCTGGTTCCTCCCATCTTTTCAAAAAATTTAAGCCTATTTTCGAATTTAATTTAAATAAAATTTATATTTTAAAAAATTAATTTTCACCAAATTTTTAAGTCTAATTTTATAGGAAGGATTCAATTTAACTTTTAAATCTAATTTGTTTTCAAAATATTTAGTTTTTTATTTTTTAATCGTATTAAGTTTGTATTTTTTAAATCTCTTTTTATGTTTCAACTTTTATCTTTTCTGTAATTGTTTTTGAAGACCTCCAGCAAGCCACATCCCCTTTAAATATTAATAGAAAAAGTCACGTTGGATTTTTGACCAAACAAATTGGAGCTGGCACTTAAGTGATTTTGTTTTAATGTGGCACTTAAGTAATCCGAGGAAAACTTTTGATATTAAAATAAGCGTTGTGCACAACTTTTGACACTTCTTGTGTTTTTCTCCCATCTCACGGGTAAATTGGAGAGCATGACTATAAAAGATACTAAACATGAGATTGCAACTATGATACTATCTTAAAGTTAAGTATGTGCATATTTGGTCTAACTTATTAAGTTGGAAAGATGGTTGCATCTAAGGATATTGTGAGTGGCATTAATTTTTTCTACTACTTGAATGAACGCCTAAAGTACTGTTGCAATATTATGAGATGCTATTCCTCCCAAAACAAAAAGATCAAAACCTTCTAGACTTCACGCTGGTTTTACAAGTTGTATCTTTCCAGTTAATCCATTAGGATCAAACACTCATATTTTAGGACCATACAATCCTGTTACATGAAATGTACCAAAGCCAAAGCAAGCCATCCCTAAAAGAAATAAATCATTGTAATTGCATAGCGGTGTAGAAAACATATCTTGGGGTCACTCTAAATGCTCACGGTAACTTTTAAAAAGTTATTCATTTGAGTGTCGGAACTTTTGATCAAGTGTTAGAAATCCGATGTAGCATGGCATTTGTGGTGACGTTTTCGAAATGTTATTGCACTTAAGTGATTAAGTGAAAAGTTATATGATACTCAAGTAATTGAAAAAAAAACATTATGCATTCAATCGAATGTCGTAAATAAGTTATGGTATTTTAGTGATCAAAAAAGAAAATATATGACATTTCAATAAATAACGTACGGAAATTATGACTGGTGTGGTACCCTTTTCCCCTTTTTCATGTCTCAAAGTGTCCTTCGTGTGTGTCTTATCCGAAGAGGTGCCATCCAATGATACTTGAACTTGAGTTCAGTCAATTTGAATTTCTCAAATTAGTGGGCACTTACACTCAAAGTTAACTCCGATTGGTTTAATTCGTCTCTAAGGTCGAGTTTAAACTCGAGCTCTAACTCAACATTTGAAATCTAAAGCACGATACACACTAGAGGACACTATCATAATATTAGTTACATATATGTATGCTGGTATTAAGTACAAAGATGCATCGAAGACAGTAAGGCATTGTCCAGTTGGTTTACTCTCATACCAACTCGAGTCATATGAAGCACGATCACGGGGTTCAATTTCAGGAAGAGGGAATTCTCTTAGCCTGAGGCCACCCAGAGACTTCCTGTTATGGCATTTCGGGCTCTAATAGGATAGAGCACCATCTTGATCTATTGCAAAGGTGGTGTGTGTGGCATAGAGCTCTGATAGTCACCCAAATTCACCGCTCGAGCTACTCAAGTGCCATGAATTCGAATTTGATCTGGCTGTAGTAGTGCGCGAACAGACTCAATGCACGATACCCTTCGTTCACCACTCAATTACACATGATCCCTATCTGTTTTCCAAGTTAAAATTAGCTCATGAGATCATCTCATCGCTGTAGTTGCACCTAACTGTGTTCGCATAAACCAAATGAAGGAATTAGACAAATCCGAATCGAATGCAGATGAATAAGTGATTAGGTGATTGATCCGAGCCCGACGAATTCATTTCGTGTCCTTATAAAGAATTTGTCCCCTCCACCGGTACCCAAGGTAGTATGAACAATTGCCTTCCAAGAAAAAACGGATCACTATTTTGTTGAAGCGATACTTCTTCAACAAAAAATTCTTCGAACGCAACTTCGGGAATTACCGCACAGATGAGAGTGAATGAATGGAGGTTTTTTCAGAAAACAGAAATAATGCTCGTATATGTCCTTCTTCAACAAAAAATCCTTCGAACGCAACTTTGGGAATTACCGCACGGATTAGAGTGAATGAATTGAGGTTTTTTCGGAAAACAGAAGGAATGCTCGTATAAGTTTTTGAAAAAATCCGAATGTGTTATATAAAAGGTCCTATCGAAGAGTCACGAATTCACAGTTGTTTGGAGTTTGATTATTACCGAATGAATACCTTCATTCGGCATTCGGTCATTGCCGTATCAACACCTTCGTTCAGCATTCGATTATTTTCGAATCAATACCTTCGTTCGGCCGAACCGATAGCTTGAAGAAAGATTCTGAATAGGCATCATCTGAAAAGAATAAAGAAATAAAAAACAATTCGAACGAATATATCTATTCGGGAAAAATAAAATCGATGGGTTTAACTCGGACCCGAGCCCGGCCCAGCTCAATCCGAGCCCGCGGGTCGGCGGCGTACGCGCGTGTTGACCGGTCCAACTTTAGGTTAGACCTTTCTCCTCCACAAAAGTAAGGTATCCCTCAGCGCCCAAACCCATTGAAGAGGTTAAAATATTTAAACCCAATTTTCTTTTCTCTTTTATCCCATGTGGGACTCCCTTAATCACACTCTCATTCAGCTACTAAAGGCTTTTTGGAACACCAAAATCCTAACAATCCCCAACATGAATGAGAGTTCATAGATCATGACTCTTCATGCATGCATGAAATGCAGTGTGCGATTATTCCATGAGAGAACGCTGCATTGAGATAAGTAGTCATAGACTTTGAATTTTCCCTAGTGAAACCCATCGGACCTACTCGGTTAATCAGTAGACTTGATGTCTTTGAACTGTCGACCTACGTTGTAGGTCTAGACAATAGGAATCACACAATTATCTCTCAACCAAAATTGGTTCTCATCGCTGCGTTTGTTTTGGCCATGAACATTGCCTGGTTTCATGAGTGCTTTCGAGAATTTGGCCTTTCAAATTCTCTTAGAAGCGGCCCTCACTTCACACTCACATAAGTGATTTCTGAATGTGTAGTATTTCACATACCTAAATCAGAATCATTAAAAGCTTATGTTTAACCTTCACTTGTTTGTAATATTCTTATACAGGGAATGAGTGAGAATTGACAGTACCCTACATTGCCTACATAACTTGGTTGTCTCTTTGAACCTAGATCTTGGGATCTCCAGTTAACTAGGTAGAGTTTCCGCTATGACAACTTATTTTATAGGCCTTAGACTCATTCCCCTTGATGTTTTCACAACCATCTCTTTAGTTAAGCCTTTTGTTAATGGATCCGCAATATTATCTTTTGACTTCATATAGTTAATCTAGATAATTCCACTAGAGAGTAGCTGTCTCACGGTATTGTGTCTTCGACGTATATGTCAGGACTTTCCGTTATACATAACATTCCTTGCATTTCCTATTACTGCTTGACTATCATAATGAATACATATAACTGACACTAGTTTAGGCTAATTGGGAATGTCTTCTAAGAAATTTTGAAGCCACTCTGCTTTTTCACCAGCCTTATCCAAAGTAAAATTCTCCTTCCATAGTAGACCTTGCAATGCAAGTTTGTTTAGCTGATTTTCGAGACACTACTCATGTACCAAGTGTAAACACATACCCACTTGTGGATTTTGTGTCTCTTGTACCGGTTATCCAATTTGCATCACAATATCCTTCAAGTACCGCTGGATACTTTGTGTAATGTAAATCATAATTTTGAGTGTACTTCAAATAGCTCAGTACACGTTTCATTGCTTTTCAATAATTTTCATTTAGACTAATTGTAAATTGACTTAGTTTGCTCATAGTACAAGCTGTGTCTGGCCTAGTACAGTTCATGACACACATTAGACTACCTAGTATACTGGCATAGTTATTTTGAGCTTTATTTTTCCCAATATTCCTTGAAAGATGTATATTAACATCTGTTGGGGTCTTTATTGGTATAAATCTAAATTCTAACATTTTCCAAGAATCTTCTCAATATACAGATGTCTCATGAATATTGATTCCTAAAATAACATCTGCCAACCCATATCTTTCATATCAAATTTACTTGTGAGCATGCATTTGGTTGCATTGATGATCTTATCATTGCTGCCCATTATAAGCATATCGTCTACATACAAGCATACAATGGCAAAATCATTATGAGTATTCTTAAGATAAACACATTTATCACGGTCATTTATCTTAAAGCTATTCAACAACATGACTTGGTTGAATTTAGCATGCCATTGTTTTGGTGCTTGTTTCAGTCCATAGAATAACTTGACAAGCTGACATACCTTCTTCTCTTATCCTAAAACAATGAACCCTTTAGATTGTTTTAGCTATATTTCTTCCTTCAGATCCCCATTTAAGAAAACCATTTTCACATCTATTTGATGGATTTCGAGCTTATACACAGCAGCTATAGCAATTAGCATCCTTATGGACGAAATTCTAGTGACAGATGAATAGATATAAAAATAATCGAGGCATTTTCGTTGCTTGTATCTTTTTACCACAAGCCCGGCCTTAAATTTATTAATAGTACCATCTGCTTTCATTTTCTTCTTGAATATCCACTTACATTGTAGTGGTTTATTACCAGGATGAATGTTAACCAATTCCCAAGTATGGTTTAACAGGATGGATTCAACCTCACTATTGATAGCTTTTTTCCAAAACGGGGCTTCTGGAGACGTCATAGCTTCTTTAAAGGTTCGAGGCTCATTCTCTAACAAATATCTTAGAAAATCAGGTCCAAAAAAATTAGAAATACTTTGTCTTTTACTATATCTAGGTTCATCCTCCATAGGATCGCTTTTAGGTGTAGTATCTCGAGCCTCTTGTTATTATTAATTGGCTCATATACCATGTTATATGGAAAGATATTCCCAAAAAACGAAGTGTCCCTCAATTCAATAACCATATTAACATGTATATCAGGGATTTCAGACTTGTGAGCTAGAAATCGATATACATTACTGTTAAGGGCATATCCAATAAAGATACAATCAACGGTTTTCCGTCCTATTTTAACCTTCTTCGATTTAGGAATCACAACCTTAGCCAAACACCCCCACATTTTGAGGTAATTCAAATTGGGTGTCCTACCTTTCCGCTTCTCATAAGGAGTTTATTGCACCTTTTTGTGAGGTACTCTATTTAAAATAAAATTGCTGTCAGAACAGCTTCCCTCCACAAATTCTGTGGTAATCTAGAACTATTCAACAAGGCATTCATCGTTTTCTTTAATGATCGATTTTTCCTTTTTTCCACGCCATTTGACTATGGAGAATAAAGAGGCATAAGTTGGTGAATAATACCAAATTCAGAACAAATTTCCTCAAAAGAAAACTCATATTCACCACCTCTACCACTTCTTATCGTTTTAATTTTCCTATTTAACTGAGTTTCAACTTCGAACTTATAAGTTCTAAAAAAATCCACAGTTCATCTTTACTACTCAGCAAATAGACATAACAATACATTGAACAGTCGTATATAAAGGTGATAAAATATCTCTTGCCACCTCTTGACGGTATTATTTTCAAATCACATATGTCAGTGTGTATTAAGTCTAAAGGTTCGGTGATTCTATTATCTATAGAATGAAAAGGAGGCTTGGAGAATTTTGATTCAACATACACTTGGCACTTTTCACTTGGGCAATTAGATTTTGGTAACAGTCCCATGTTCATTAATTTCTTTATTGACTTATAAGTAACATATCCTAATCTAGCATGCCATAAATCAGGAAACTCAAGCACATAAGCAGAAACAGTTTTATTCATAGAATCATTGGGTACAACAGTTATTACATTCAGCTTAAAAAGACCATCATTCAAGTAACCCTTTCCTACATACATCTCACTTTTGAAGAATACAAACTTATCAGATACAAACACCAACTTGAAGCCATTCTTGCTAAGGAGAAATCCAGACATTAAATTCTTTCGTATGTCTAGCACATGTAGCACATGTAGCACATTGTTCAGTGTCACTATTTTTCCAGATGTAATCTTCAGAGCAACCTTTCAAACGCCTTCAACTTTTGAGGTTGATGAATTACCCATGTAGAGTATTTCATCACCTCCCACAGGCGTATAAGTTGAGGACATCGATCTATTGGTGCAAATATGACAAGTCAATGTTGACACCTGAATTTTAATAATCTTTTCTCTTTTAAAATTAATTAAAAATTCATAAATTTTTATAAAATTAAAAAAGTCAACTTTAGGGACCTTGGTCAAGCCTAGGGAACCAATTTTGACCAAAAAAATAATTTTTCATATTTTAGGCATCTTTCGATATTTTTATTTTTGAAAATTAATAAAAAATTTTATAAAAATTCATAAAATTAAAAAAAAATTAACGTTGGGGACCTTAGCCAAGCCTAGAGAACCAATTTTGATCAAAAAATAATTTTACTTATTTTCAATATTTTTCGGTATATTTATTTTCAAAAATTCATAATAAAAAGTTAAGAAAAAGTGAGAAAATTGAAAAATCAATTTTGGCAGCATTAGCCAAGCTTAGGCAACTATTTTTTAACAAAAAATAGTTTTTTTTTATATTTTTCGTGTTTTTTTATTAGGAAAATATTTAATGAATAATAGCATTTGATGCCACAAAAATACATAAAAATAGTAAATAGTTTTCTTTTAAATCCCTTTTCATGTTGGCCATTGCAAATTTTAAAAAAATTCAATTCAGGATCGTGTATTCCTTCACGAGCATAATCTCGAATTAGGCATAAAAGTTCAATTTGAGTCAATTTATTTTTATTTTTCACTTTTAGGAATTGTGACATTGTTCTCTAATATTTCAAATTTTCATCTTGGCCCAATTATACCCAGAATGATTCAATTTTATAAGAAGGCTTTACTTAAATTTTGCATTATTTTCAGCGGCAAGGAATGAGCTTAAATTTCACATGCAGTGAATTTCGACTAAGCATAGGGGAGGTGTGTTGAAAATTGTGAGGAAATTTGGACTTAAAGAAATATTTCTCTATGGACTAAATTGCAAATACTTAAAATCTCAAGGACTAGAGTGCAAATACTTAACACGTGAGGGATTATTTTGCAAATAACAAAAAAAAGAGTTAGTGGAGAAATTAGAATAACGAAAGAAAGATGGAGAAGAGGAGATGGAAAGAAGGAGATGGAGAAGATTAAATAGAGAAAATAAGATGAGAATAGAGAAGGGAAAATGGAGATGAAGAAGAGTTAGTAGAATGGAAGATAGATATGGAAAAGGGAAGATAAAGATAGAGAAGAGTTAATGGAGAAATTGGAATGTGAGATAGAGATGGAGAAAGGATGATGAAGATGAAGAAGAGTTAATGGAGAAATTAAAATAGGAGATAGAGTTAGTGGAAAAATTAGAATGAGAAATAAATGAGTGGGGCTATAAAAGGAGGAAGATAAAGTTTGGGAGGAAGATTTTTTGGAGAGAAAATTTGAAATGTTTGAGAGGGTTTTGAAAGATTGAAGAAAAATTAGAAAAAAAAACAGAGAGAGAATCCTTTTCCAAAAGAGAGTCTTGAAGATGGTGGGAGTTTAAATCTAGGTGTTACCATCACTAATTTCTCTACCGATCAACACAAGTCACGAGTTCATCCCCATCATTCGAGCCGCAATCTTGATCCATAAAGTGGTACGAGGTCCGAATTCGGCAATCAAATCCGTCAAATTAGGTAACGATCCTAACCATCAAAATCCTTGAGAATTTCGTTGCCCAAATGGATTGATTTAAATTTCGATTATGTCATGTCATACTCGTATGTCTCCATATTCACATGTCGCATTCGTACTATAATTTTCTGCATTTTTCGCTTAACAAATCCAAACCCCAGAATGAGAAGGCTGACCCACCCGTTAGAGGTTCTTTATTTACTGCAATTTAATTTCCTGTACCATCAAATCCCAGAATGGGTAGGCCGAGCCAAGGCCGAATCCCTCGTTAAAAGTCCTTTATTTATCGCATTTAATTTCCTGCAATTTAATTTCTATACCATCAAACCTCAAAATGGGTAGGCCAAGCTAAGGCCGAGCCCCTCGTAGGAGGTTCTTTATTTACTGCAATTTAATTTCTGTACCATCAAACCCCAGAATAAGTATGCCAAGCTAAGACTGAGTCCATCATTGGAGGTTCTTTATTTACTGCAATTTAATTTCTATACCATCAAACCCTAGAATGGATAGGCCAAGCCAAGGCCAAGTCCCTCGTTGGAGGTTCTTTATTTATTACAATTTAATTTCTTGCAATTTAATTTTTGTACCATCAAACCCTAGAATGGGTAGGCCGATCCAAAGCCGAACCCCTCATTGGAGATTCTTTATTTACCGTAATTTAATTTCTTGCAATTTAATTTTCTGCACCATCAAACCCTAGAATGGGTAGGCCGAGCCTAGGCCGAGCCCCTCGTTGGAGGTCCTTTATTTGTTGTATTTAGTTTCTGTAATTTAATTTCTGAATCATCAGATCCCACAATGAGTAGGCCAAGCCACCTGCTAGAGTCACAACACTGCACAGAAGTCGTTAGCTCACTCCCTCTTTCGGCTTCAAGAAACTTTTAATGCTTTGAAAATACAAAAACAAAATGTCATTCGTGTGCATTTCATATGGTATAGCCTATGTATACTTTTTCATACCGCATACGTATTCGTATTGTCATTAATTCATGCATACTCATAAAAAAAATAAAAAAATCCCAAAAACTAGGAAATGGGCCATTTCGACTAGCCAATCATATTTTGATGACTTCATCTCCTGATAGAGTCACAACACTGCACAGAAGTCGTTAGCTCATTCCCTCTTTCGGCTTCAAGAAACTTTTAATGCTTTGAAAATACAAAAAACAAATATCATTCGTGTGCATTTCATATGGTATAGCTTATGTATACTTTGTCATGCCGCATACGTATTCGTATTGTCATTAATTCATGCATACTCATCCAAAAAAATAAAAAAAAAATCCCAAAAACTAGGAAACGGGCCATTTCGACTAGCCAATCATATTTTTGATGACTTCATCTCCCGATCTCTTCAAAAATGACAATTTTAACCCTCATAGATAAATTATCTTGAAAAATTTTGAAAATTTCAAAAAAAATTTAAAAACTAGGAAATGGGCCATTTCAACTGGCCAATCCTATTTTTGATGACTTCATTTCTTGATCTCTTCAAAAATGGCGATTTTGCCCCTCATAGGCAAATTATCTTAAAAAAATTTGAAAAATTTAAAAAAATTCCAAATACAATGAAAATGGCCATTTCAACTGGCCAATCCTATTTTTGATAATTTGTCTTCCTAATATTTTCAAAATGATGATTTTGCCCTTGGTGGGCAAATTGTCTTGAAAGATCCCAGAAAATTCTCAAAATTTCAAAAACTAGGAAACATGCTATTTCGACTAGCCAATCCTATTTTTGGATGATTTCCCTTCCTAATCTTTTTAAAATGACGATTTTGCCCCTTATGGGTAAATTATCTCATAAAATTTCGAAAAATTCTCAGAAATTATGGGAAATAAAGAGGAACCACATTCAACTGGTTTGACCTGTTCTCACTTCCCGATCCTTGAAATATGATCATTTTACCCTTCTGGTCAGTTTGATCTAAATTTTTTCGAGTCACACCAAATGAATTTTCATGAAATTGGTACCGAAAGGGCGTTAGCGTAATCTAACATAATCAAGTCCTCGAACTCATAATCTCTAGTTCGCAAAAATAAATTAGTTCTCCTGCTAATTTATTTAGGTTTTTAATCGACCTACCAAGAATGATTAGTAGCGACTCCAAATCTTAAAATCGTTTACACAAAAAAAATCAAAGTTGCAATTTGGTAGGGCTTGGGAGAGTCTTCGTTAGGTTAGTTAATCTAGTTAACCTGATAATCTGTTCACTTGAAAATTATTTTCGGGTCACAACAGTCGCACCAATATCAATCCACCATTCTTTAGGGTCTCACATCATGTTGCACTTAGATATCATAGTAGTAAGATTGATATCGTCAATGCCATTGGAAATATGTTCTACCACATTCGCTTGAGTATGCTTCCTTTTCTTGGCTCTATAGTCCTTGGTACGATGTTCAGATTTTCCACAGTTGTAGCATTTGCCAATGAACTTTTTCTGAATTTGGGTAGAACCCTCTCCAAACGTCTTCCTGTTTTTGTTGAGTTTCGATCCTCCTTCAACAAAGTTAGCCCTTGAGACCTCCAATTTGCTACCAACTTTCTTTTCAGAAAGTCTATTGTGTTCCTCAATCCTCATTCGAATAATCAGATCTTCAAGTGATAATTCATTTCTCCTGTGTTTTAGGTAATTCTTGAAATATTTCCAAGATAGTGGCAACTTTTCAATAAATGCAACCACTTGAAATGATTCACTTAGAATCATACCCTCGGCATGAATATCATGCATAATCACTTGAAGTTCTTAAACTTGACTTAAGACGGTTTTGAAATCGACCATTTTAAAGTCTAGAAATTTAATCACTATGAACTTCTTCAATCCAGCATCTTCCGCTTTGTATTTCTTGTATAGACTATCCCATAATTTCTTAGCCGTCTTTAATGGGCTATAAATATTATACAGGTGTCGTGACCCAAAAAAAATTTCGATCGATGGAAATTTCCCAGGTTAACGGATTATTAGGTTAGCTAGATGGATTAACCTAATACGGACCCTCCCAAGTCCTACCAAATTGCAACGTTGATTTTTATTCAAATGATTTTAAAATTTGGAGTCGCCACTAATCATTTTTGATAAGTTGATTAGAAACCTAAGTAAATTAGCGGGAGGACTAAATTACTTCTACGAGTCATAGATTATGAGTTCGGGGACTTTGTTACACTAGTTAATTAAAGCTAATGCCCTTTCGGTACCTTAATTTCATGGATATCCTAATTTGGTAACTCAGGCTAGGTTTATTCCTAAGACTCTAGTGGAGTATTCTCTTTTTGTGTTTTCACTTTTTAAATGGAATGCATGGATAGTATTTTTCGGTATCTTCAAAGTATTAAAATTCCGTGAAGCCGAAAGAGGGAGTGTGTTAACGATTTATGTGTAGTGTTACGACCTCCCAACAAGTGGCTCGGCTTACTCATTCTAGGGTCAATTATTCAAAAATTTAATTACAGGAATAACAATAAATAAAGACCACTAATGGATGGCTCGGCCTTGGCTTAGTCCTCTCTTTTGGGGTTTAATGGTATAGGAATTAAATTATAGAAATTTAAATGACAGTAAGTAAAACCTCCAACGGGCGGCCTAGCATTAGCTTAGCTCTTCCCTTTGCAGTTTAATGGTGTAGAAATTTAAATGACAGTAAGTAAAACCTCTAATGGGCGACTTAGCATTGGCTTGGCTCTTCCCTTTGGGGTTTAATGGTACAAGAATTAAATTACAGGAATTTAAATAACGGTAAGTAAAACCTCCAACGAGCAGCCTAGCATTAGTTTGTATCTTTCCTTTGAGATTTAATGGTGCAGGAATTAAATTGCAGTAATTTAAATGACGGTAAGTAAAACTTCCAATGAGCGGCCTAGCATTGGCTTGGCTCTTCCCTTTAGGATTTAATGGTGCAGAATTTAAATTGCAGGAAATAAACGACCTCCAGTGGATGGGATTTGCCCTCTTCATTCTAGGATTTGAGTTCTTCAAAATAAAATACAACAAATTGATTAAACAATTTGAGCTAAAATCCATCGACGAGTTGGGTGAGAATTTGGTAGGCGCTTCGAAGCTTGTTTGGGCCAACTTTGCATCTCCTCGGGATTTTACCTTTGATGTGGAGTTATCCTTCACCTGACATAAAATATTGGGAAAATGGGGAGGATGAGTGTAGACAATTTGTGCTAATTTGCGACTAAAACCACAAATAAAAGAATAAATAAAAATACTTAGCTCAAATTTACTTGCTCGTTGACGAGGATGAATTCTTGATCTATGTTGATCGATGAATGAATCGGTGATGATAACCCCTAGCTTTAAACCCCCATCATCTTCAAAATTCTTTCTCTTTTTGGTATTTTTTTTCTCTTAAATTTTTTTTCAATCTCCCAAAAACCTCTCAAACATCCAAAATTTTCTCTCCAAAAAAATCCCTTCTCCAAGCTCTCTTATTCCTCCTTTTATAAGCCACTCATTTATCTCCCATTATAATTTCTCCACTAACTCTTCTTCATTTTTATCTTCCTTTCTCCATCTCTATCTCACATTCTAATTTTTTCACTAACTCTTCTTCATCTTCATCTTCCCTTCTTCATATCTATCTCTTATTCTACTAACTCTTCTTTATCTCCATTTTCCCTTCTCTATTCTCATCTTATTTTCTCTATCTATTTTTTTCCATCTTCTGTTCTCCATCTCCTCTTCTCCATCTTCCCTTCTTTATTCTAATTTCTCCACTAATTTTTCTTTTTGTTATTTACAAAATAATCCCTCAAGTATTATGTATTTGCACTCAAGTCCCTGAGATTTTAAGTACTTACAATTTAGTCCTTGGAGAAATATTTCTTTAAGTCCAAATCTCCTCACAATTTTTGACTCACCTCCCCTATGCTTAGTCAAAATTCACCGGATGTCAAATTTAAGCTAATTTCTTGCCGTTGAAAATAATGCAAAATTTAGTTAAAGCCCTTTTGCAAAATCAAGTCATTCTAGGTATAATTGGGCCAAGATGAAGATTTGAAATATTATAGAATAATATCACAACTCCTAAGGCGAAAAATGAAAATAAATTGACTCAAATTGAACTTTTTAGGCTCGATTCGAGATTATACTCGTGAATGAATACACGACTCCAAATTGTATTTTTTTTTTAAAATTGGCAATGGCCAACATGAAAAGGGATTTAAAAGAAAAATATTAACTATTTTTATGTAATTTTATGGCCTCAAATGTTATTATTTATTAAATATTTTCCTAATTTCTAAAACATATATAACAAATATACAAAAAAATATGGAATACTATTGTTTGTTCAAAAATGGTTGCCTAAGCTTGTCCAAGACTTCCAAAGCTGATTTTTCAATTTTCTTATTTTTTTTTGATGTTTTATGAATTTTCGAAAATAAAAAATACCGAAAAATACTAAATATATGAAAAATCATTTTTTGGTCAAAAATTGGTTCCCTAGGCTTGGCCAAGGTTCCCAAAGTTGATTTTATGAATTTTTATAAAACGTTTATTATTTTTTGAAAATAAAAATCTTGAAAAATACTGAAAATATGGAAAATCATTTTTTGGTTAACTTTGGTTCCCTAGGCTTAGCCAAGGTTCCCAAAGTTGATTTTCTAATTTAATGAATTTTTATGTATTTTTAATTTTAAAAAAGAAAAGATGATAAAAAATCAGTTGTCAACAACAGGGTATTGTCCAGACCATTGAGGATGTAGTTGCAACACAGGAAGTCAGAATGCTTCCATGTATCTATCGCAGCAAACTTTTCTTTTTCCATCTCTCTCTTATCCAACTTAGGAGCATCCTCGATGAGGAATCTTACCAAGTTCAAAGTTGTGAAATAAAACAACATTTTCTGTTGTCATCTCTTGAAATCAGACCCATTAAACTTTTCTGGCTTTTCTCCATGAGTTAGAACAGATGCAACGGATGTCATTGATATCGAAGCCATTTTTGTTATGAAAATAGAAATAATTTGGTGAGTGAATATATGACAACATGAGTAATACAATTTTCAAAAAAATCTAAACAAAAACTATTATACTAGCAACATACGATAAGACACGAAAAAAGCAATTTCTGAATATATATATAAACAGAAATTATTGAAAAGGGCATATCACGAAGACCACATAAATGAATACAGTAATTCAATTCATTGCACTATTACGATCCCAACAAATGACTATACGACGACACTCGACAAACAGACTTGAAAGTGAACACAAGATAGGCGAAAATTCGTCTTAAAATTGTAGTTGCACCTAGGTGTGTTCGCATAAATCAAATGAAGGAATTAGACAAACTTGAATCAAGTACAGACTAATAAGTGATTAGATGATTGATCCGAGCCCGACGAATTCACATCGTATCTTTAAGATGAATTTGTCCCCTTCATTCGGCATTTGGTTATTGCCGAATCAACACCTTCATTTGGCATTCGGTTATTGTCAAATCAACACCTTCGTTTAGCTGAGCTGGTAGCTTGAAGAGAGATTCTGAATAGATATCATCCTAAAAGAATAAATAAATAAATAAATTCAAACGAATATGTCTATTCAGGAAAAATAAAATCGATGGGTTTAACTTGAGCCCAGCCCAATCCGAGCCGGCCGGCTGGCAGCCTCAACGCGCACGTAGATCAGTCTAACTTTGTATAAGACCTCTCTCCTCCACAAAAGTGGGGTGCCCCTTAAGGTCCAAACTCATTGGAGATGTTCAACTATTTAAATCCAATTTCCTTCTCTCTTTTATTCCATGTGGGACTCCCTCAACCACACTCTCATTCATATTCTAAGGGCTTTTTGGAACACCAAAATCTCAACAATCGCACTAGTCAACCTACTCATGAACGCTCCGATTCCATCGAGAACAGCTAGAACATGAAGATGTGGACCTGGCTTCATGCAACAGTACCTTGATGTGAAGCTTAGGCATGCATATATGGCCACAACTTGCAGCAAGCAAGCCTGACTTGTGCCTTTCCAGGAGCATATATACTGGGGTCGTCAGAATCAGACATCCTTCATGATTCGGGGAGCTGAAAAAGGTCTCTCCTCTTCCTGGATGGCCTACTAAGAAATGATCAGACACGCTGAAAAGATGACGGAGACTCGGACATGATTAACTCTGCGTATTGGCGATATAAAGCGACGCTACTAACGCAAAGTTGTGGCTCGCTCTGGGCACCAAATTCTGGGTTCATTCGCATGGTGGATGACGAGGCTGAATTGACCAAAACAAGCGTTCTTGAGGTTGCAGAGTGAATGTGATTCCGATGGATTGTCGACTAGCCAAAGATTGGTCAATTCATGTAAAATTCAGAACATTCCCATTCCCATTGCTCATGCTTTTTGCAGGAGGTGTGGCTGAAAGTTGCGGGTTGATGTCATGGGTCATGAGTGATCCATTTAAGTGATCCACTTGGAGGATAAGAAAGGATTAAATAATCGAATAGAAGTATATTGTCTAAATCAGTAGGACAAAATAATGAAAAAAAGACCGATTTGTATTCAACTAACATTCTTTAAAAGTCGTTGCCCATCTTTTCACTAGTGTAGATGCTATGAGAAAGCTGCATCAAGCAGACTTAGTGTTTGAAAGGTCAATTTGAATTTTTAAGATTGATTTGTTTGTGTTGGTGTTGTCCCACATCGGTTGTGGAAGAGGCTAGTGCTTGGTTTATAAGTGTGAGGGAAAGCATCAACCTTTGAGCTAGCTTTTGGATTGAGAGAGGCTCAAGTCCTCCTAATAAACTGGTATCAGAGCCCAGGTTTACCGACAAGTCTAGACCCAATAGTCACACAAGAGAGATACGGGTTGTCCCTGCCTCCGATCCATGGCCTAATGTGTGAGGGGGAGATTGTTGGTGTTGTCCCACATCGGTTGTGGAAGGGGCTAGTGCTTGATTTATAAGTGTGAGGGAAACCCTCAACCTTTGAATTAGCTTTTGGGTTGAGAGAGGCTCAAGTCCTCACAGTTTGGTCTCCTAGAATGATTTTAGATAGCTAGTTTACAATACTGAGCAGGGAATATTTTGGGAGACTAGAGAAGAATGATTGCTGACTTTGTCGAACCTGGACTTGGACATTCTTCTTTTTTTTTTTCCTTTCTTTTTTTCCTTTTTCATTCAAAGGGTATCCACCTTAAATAAGTTAATTCCGGTCTTACAAGATAACCTTACGTGTCCAACACAGTGACTCAAACATTCAGGCGGAACACTAGGCACAAAAGGTTTTCTAAGTTGCAATTCTGTCGCTAAAAGATGGTCGTTGCCTAATGTTCTGTCCCTTTTTCCACACACACACACAAACGGTAAAAGGGCAATTTTTGGTCAACAAAAATGTATAAATAAATTTCCATAAATTATTTGTTTTTCGAATAAATCATTTTTCGAAATTCAATTTGCTCTCCGCTAAGGCCATCTACCAAACACGGTGCCAAAGCCAAGGTCTCAAAGTATCCCACGCTCTAGTTCCACTATGTAGGACCGGGACATTAGTGCCGAGACCCGACTTTGGCACCTAACCAAGGATCTCAGCACAAACACAATTCTTCAGAGCCTCGATGACCAAATCCGGATCACCAGTGTAGAGACTCAAGACATTGGCACAAAAGTCTGCGTGCGGACCCATTGTTCATTTTTGGCATGAACACCTAAATTCAATCATACCTTTTTTCTAAGGACAAACATCGAAAAATGATATCCAAATTATATTGAACCGTCCAATCCAAATATAAAAAAATGAAAGACACTCTCCCTAAAAACTTACTTTGGTGGAACCATAAACATCGACTATTTTTAAGGAGATAAAAAAAGACAAAATCAATATAAAAGACCAAATATGACATTTGGACAAAAGGTAAAAAGAACCATGTTGTAATTTTTTTCCCTGCGAAATGCATCATGCAAGTTATTTGAATTTCAGTCGATAGACAAGCTATCGAGATTCCTTCTTGACCCCTCATCTCCGCCCAAGGCACACGAGATGAGATCTGATGGATGAAATAGCACTTCAATAATTTGTAGAGGAGATTGTTATATTGCGTGATATTCAAAGTTTACTGAGATCGATACCAAAATGAAAATTGGAAATGAATGTGCTGAGGCTAATTGTATGGGTGTTGATTCATCAAGCAATTATACATGCCGTAAGCTGGGCTTGGAAATGAATCTAGGAAATGAGGCTTTGTTAATTTACCAGCCTCTCTCAGAAATGGGCTGATGTTTTGGGGGCCGAAGCTCGTGTCCGTATGTTGAATCGTTGATCATTTTGTACTCGGCATGACTTAAAAAAATAACCTAATTTGCTTATACAAATTTGCAAAAATGGCCCCATTAAACTTTGATATTTAATGAAGCACATTAAAAGATATGCAGGGAAGATGATGTGCACTTTGAAGCACTATTTGCGGATTTCTAAAAATTAAGTGTTTTACGTTTAGTCGAAAGAGGGTCTACTTATTTCATTAACGAACATGCTTTAAACATAGATGATGGGCTTCTGAACATAAAATATCCCAAGGATGGGGGAGATTTGGACAATCAAATAGATAGAATGGTCTTTCTGCGATGATGAGCCTTAGTTATCCAATCGGCCACTGATTAACCTTAGCTAGGCCAAGCGCATTTTACCGTCATCAAACGAGGCGTGCAAGTCCCATGGGATTTGTTCAGCGCCCAAAAGATGAGCAAAATTATTAGCTTCAGCAAGTAGCCGAACCTCTTTACTTTCCTTCAGTTCTGCGCACGACTTTAAGTACTTCAACGTCTCTGTCAAAGCTAGGGCTTCAACTCCAATGGCAGATGGAGCTTTGGCTGATTTAACAAAGCTGTCGATCAGTCTTCCATTTGAGTCGCGGAAACCAGCTGCAATTGCATCATCCGAGGACCCTCTTCCGGTAGAGGTATAAATATTGAACTTCAGGGACCTCTATTCTGATGGAGTCCAAGCTGCAGGAGGGCGGGCGCTCTCGTCTTCGAACTTTCATGGCTGTCTCTCGTTTCCATTTCAAAAAGTTTTCGTTTGTGGCTAGCCAGCTTCGACAATGGAGACTGGATCTGGTAGTCGATGCGGAAATATAAATGCGTTACTTGCCTTCCATCGTTTGGAGTGGAGGAACTTTGTTCTCTAGTCAATTTGCTTGAGGATATGAGGACTCATGTCATTCTTGATATATCCATTGTTAAAGACGTATTCATTGCCGGATACGCTTGACATTCCAGAGTTGATTGAGCATCCTCTCGACCTTTCCCACTTATAGAGGTGATTCGCTTTGTCAGATATCCTACTGGGAATTATCCATACTGTATTGCATCATGTCTCAATGTTGACTTTCTTCTTGGATGTCCTTTTACTGACTGTAGGAACCAAATAAAAAAGGAAGGAGGAATTTTGCGGAAGCTTGGAGGATTTAATTTGGAGAGAATAACAAAAATGCAAATGAGAGAGCAATACTACAAAATACCTTTGCCAAGGTTTTACACAAAGAAAATCAAGCTTTGCTCTAAGCTTGTTCTTACAAGAAAACTCTCTCTCTCTCTCTATTTCTTCTCCTCCTTGATATGAAACTTACAAGAAAAACCACACATATTTATAGCCAATTCTATACCTAATTTTTGTCAAACTTAAATGTCTTTATTTGACTACACTTAATTTTATCAAATTCAAGCACACCTAAGTTGTCCATTTTTGACAATCAATAGTCAAAAATTGAGGCTTAAGCACACCTAAGTTGTCCATTAATAGTCAAAAATTGAGGCTTCTTCTTTTTTTGACTTTCTTCCAAAATTTATTTTAATATTTTCAATAGCCTCCCTTAAAATTGATTTTGGAAGTTCATAACGCCAAGCATCGTCTTCAATCTTTCGAACAAATCAGCCTTCAATGGTTTTGTCAGGATATCTGCAATCTGGTCTTCTGATCTGCAGAAATTAAGTTCAATTTCACCATCTTTGACTTGCTCACGAATATAGTGATACTTGATGTCGATGTGCTTGCTCCTGCCATGAAATACAGGATTCTTGGCTAATGAAATAGCCGACTTATTGTCACACATCAATTTAGTAGGACCTGCTTGTTCATGCATCAATTCACATAGCATCCATCGAAGCCATATTGCCTGACAAGCCCCTGAAGCTAATGCCATGTATTCTGCTTCAGCTGTCGAGAGTGCAACAACCTGCTGTTTTTTCGAAGACCAAGAAATTACTCCTGATCCAAGAAAGAAAGCATACCCTGAAGTACTCTTTCGAGTCTCAGTATCACCTGCCCAATCACTATCTGTATACCCCAACAGATCAAAGTTGTCAGTATAAGAATATAAAATTCCATGATCACGAGTTCCACTGACATACCGCAAAATTCTTTTTGCCGCCTGTAAATGTGATTGGTATGGTTTCTCCATGAACCTGCTAATAATTCCCACTCCATAGGTAATATCTGGTCTTGTAGAAGCCAAATATCTTAAACTGCCAACAATGCTTTTGAAATAAGTGGGATTTACCAATTCACCGGTTCCTTCTTTCTTCAGCTCCAAACGTTCAATTACGGGAGTTCGAATTGGTTTGAGCGATTCCATTTTTAATCGCTTCAGAATATCATTAGCATATTTCTGCTGTGAAATAAATATGCCATTATCTATCTGCTTCACTTCAAGCCCAAGAAAATAGGACATCAATCCTAAATCAGTCATCTCGAACTGGCTAGTCATAGCCTCCCTGAATTCTGAAAACATTTTTTCACAGCTGCCTGTAAATATCAAGTCATCAACATAAAGGCACACAATTATTATGTCACCGTTAGTATTTGACTTGATATACAGTGTATGCTCATACGGGCACTTTTGAAAATCACGCTCTAACAGGTATGTGTCGATACGTGTGTACCAAGCACGAGGTGCCTGTTTTAGCCCATACAAAGCCTTCTTCAGTTTGTAAACTTGATTTTCATGCCCTTTCTCATAACCCTGTGGTTGCTCCACGTAGACTTCCTCTTCAAGAACACCATTGAGGAATGCCGATTTCACATCCATTTGATGGATCTTCCAATGATTTTGAGCTGCAAGTGCTAAGATCATCCAGATGGTATCCATCCGAGCCACTGGTGCAAATACTTCAAAATAATCAATACCTGGCTTTTGCTTGTAGCCCTTTACAACCAGTCTGGCCTTGTAACGGTCCACCTGACCGTTGGGTTTGTACTTCGTCTTGTACACCCACTTGACACCAATGGGTTTCTTACCAGGTGGTAAAGAAGTTAGCACCCATGTGTCATTCTTCTCAATGGAGTGAATCTCTTCATCCATTGCATGAATCCATCTTTCATCTGCAGCTGCTTCATCATAGGTTACAGGATCACATTCAGCAAATAAACAAAAGTTTACCAATGTTTCATCAGTGATTCCGTTATTATCACTGCCATCGCCTCCTGTGACCACGTAATCCCTGAATTTTGCTGGCGTCTCCCTCAGTCGTTGTGAACGACGTAGTGGTGGTTCTGAAGCTGCTGTTGGTGAAGATGTACCACTAGTTGAAGATGATGGAGGCTCTTCTATTTCTTTCTCCAATGGTTCATCTTCGATGGTGATGCTTTTCTGGTCACCCTTTTGGTTCCAGTCCCAAGCTTCATCTTCAAAAAACTGGACATCCCTGCTGATAATTACCTTTTCAGTGACTGGGTTATACAGCTTATAACCTTTAGTTGTGTCACTATAGCCAATGAAGATGCACTTCTCGCTTTTGTCATCCAACTTCTTTCTTCGTTCATCTGGTATATGGGGATATGCCATGCACCCAAATACTCGTAGAAACGAAACATCTGGCTTGTTGCCGCTCCAAGCCTCTTCTGGGGTTCTTCCAAGAACACTCCTTGTTGGACACCTGTTTAGTACAAATACAGCACAAGCAACCGCTTCTGCCCAAAGATTCTTAGGCAAATTTTTGGCTTTTAACATACTTCTTGCCATTTCAAAAATTGTCCTGTTCTTTCTTTCTGCTATACCATTTTGCTGAGGTGTATAGCTGGCAGTCAACTGACGTTTTACTCCATGAATTTTACAAAATTTGTCAAATTCATTTGAGGTAAATTCTCCTCCTCTATCCGATCTCAACGTCTTCAGATTAAAGCCACTATGTTTTTCAACATAGACTTTAAATTCTTTGAACTTGGCAAATGCTTCAGATTTTTCTCTCAAGAAATATACCCAAGTTTTTCTGGTAAAATCATCAACAAAAATCAGCATGTACCTTTTTTGTCCGACTGATTCAACCTCAATAGGGCCACATATATCTGTATGTACCAGCTCCAAAAGTTGCTTTGCTCTTCTGGCTTTCCCTACTGGAAATGATTCTCGATGTTGTTTTCCAACGAGACATCCTTCGCATGGACGATCTGGACATTCGATTAAAGGCATGCCGGTCACCATCCTTTTCTGAACCAGTAGTTTTAGTCCACGAAAATTTAGATGACCGTATCGAAGATGCCACAGCCAGTTGTTGTCTTTCATCATCGCTTGAAAACTCAAGAGATTCTTCGTCTGAAGAGTCATGGGAAACATCCGGTTTTTCGTCATTTGCACCGTTGTGATCAACTTGTTGTTGACACCTCTGATGGTGCAAATTCCATTTTCAATGTGAACTTTGTGGCCTTTTTCGGAAAGTTGCCCAACACTTAGCAAATTCCAAAAAAGTCCTGGCACAAAGTAAACATCTGCAATAGCAACATTAGTACCATCTTTTGACTTGATATTAATGTTACCTTTGCCCATCACGGGAATTTTTGATTTATTCCCGAAGTTGACTTCACCACGACTCGTCTCATCCAATTGCGAGAATAATTCCTTCCGGCCAGTCATATGATTGCTGCAACCAGTATCTAGATACCATATGTTGGTATCTATAGTGCCTGAGTCATCCTTCTTACATGCTAGCACCATGTATTCTTCAGCATCAGTGGTATGTGCGTGCTCCGCCTGCTCGTACGTCGCCTTTGCATGGCATTCGGATTTGTAATGTCCGAACTTGTTGCACTTAAAACACTTGACTTTTGATTTGTCACGTGTTTTAAATTTCCCGGTGAAATTGGAATTTCCACCTCTTCCTTGGCCTCCTCCGCGACCTCGACCTCCTTGATAGCTTCCTCGATTTGATGGAGCGATACGACTTTGCAAAGCTTGCTCGGGATATGAACTGACGGACTTCTGATTCATTCTTTGCTCATGCGAGCATAATGAACCCATCAACCGCTCCAACGTCATAGTTGATATATCTTGGCCTTCTTCGATTGCCGTAACAACGTAGTCAAATCTTTCAGTCAAAGACCTCAAGATTTTTTCTACGACTCGTACATCTTGGAGTGTTTCACCATTAACCCTCAATTGGTTAACGATGTTTTGTACACGATCAAAATACAAAGAGATAGATTCAGAATCATTCATGCGTAAAGACTCAAAATCGCCTCGAAGTGTTTGAAGCCGAACTCTTCGAACACAATCGTCGCCCTTGTAGGATTTTTGCAAAATATTCCACGCTGCTTTGGCGGTCTTGGCATTCGATATTTTTTCAAATATCGTCTCCTCCACGGCTTGAAAGATCGCATATAATGCTTTCTGATCTTTTTTCCGGGACTCCACCAACGAATCCTTCTCCTCCTTTCTCATGGCATTGAATTCTTCGTTATTAGCTACTTCAATGTAGCCATTCTCCACCAGGTTCCACAAATCTTGCGATTTGAACAAAACCTTCATCTGGACGGACCAGTTGTTGAAATTCTTTCCGTTCAACTTTGAAAGTTGAAATTGAACGAAACTTGTGGACGCCATAACTTGGCTCTGATACCAAATGTAGGAACCAAATAAAAAAGGAAGGAGGAATTTTACAGAAGCTTGGAGGATTTAATTTGGAGAGAATAACAAAAATGCAAATGAGAGAGCAATACTACAAAATACCTTTGCCAAGGTTTTACACAAAGAAAATCAAGCTTTGCTCTAAGCTTGTTCTTACAAGAAAACTCTCTCTCTCTCTCTCTCTCTCTCTATTTCTTCTCCTCCTTGATATGAAACTTACAAGAAAAACCACACATATTTATAGCCAATTCTATACCTAATTTTTGTCAAACTTAAATGTCTTTATTTGACTACACTTAATTTTATCAAATTCAAGCACACCTAAGTTGTCCATTTTTGACAATCAATAGTCAAAAATTGAGGCTTAAGCACACCTAAGTTGTCCATTAATAGTCAAAAATTGAGGCTTCTTCTTTTTTTGACTTTCTTCCAAAATTTATTTTAATATTTTCAATACTGACGGCGTAAGAAACATTAAACAGATACTAAACCTATGTAGACCTGGATTCTCTGGAAGAGAGGCATTTGGAAATAAAGGACTTAGAAAGATTTTGACAGATTGAACGCTTCACGAATCCCTCATCACAAGGCTTCAGGAAGCCCTTGGTGAAGATACTGCTAATCTCAAATGGGCCAGTTGATCGTGTATATGACTCCATTTCATAGGCAATACATGATTTAACAGGATGAGAACTCAAGTTGTCACACGTACTAACTGTTATATAGACAATGATGACATTCTTCAGTTGCCATGAGTTGTTTATCGGATGTCTTAAGCATCTAAAATATTGAAGCTGGGAAATAAGTTCCAAAGAAGCTAGGTGAAGGCATCCTACAATGGAGGCGCCAGTAGATACGACTGCAACAATTTAGTGGATGGCATTCCTAACCCTAATCAGGATCAGGTCTTCAAATCACTTGAAGTGATAATTTATGGTATGGATGTAGACTCACCTATGACAATGATCGAATAATTATTTTAATTAGAGACTATAGAGATGATGATGCATCTTGTCGGCCTTTCGCCAATTATATTGTCGGTATAGAGGTTCCAAAGTACATAGTCCCCCTTTGAAGCTTCCACCACAAACTCCTAGGAACATCTATAGGATTTATGCTGGTCTCATGGTCAGGAAATACAAGAATTATAGTAGTCATCATTAGCATGATCTTAAGGGAGGATGTTCAAGTTACGTAGACAATCAGAGCATAATCAACCTCGGTAACTTCAAAATATTTGACATTTAGCAGAAAACCCCCCCCCCCTCCCCCTCAATGATGTATGGCATGGAATTTGCTTAATCACGTGTGCTCCAATCAAATGGATTTTATTTATTGAGATACTGCTATGTACAATATAGATACTGAGATAATGGATAATCTAACTAGAAATGCCCCACGAACGGTCTGCGAATTTACTTCTATTATACTGTCACGCGAGACACAAATAATTCCGTTGCAGAGGGCGTCAAGTTCTTAGGAATTGTTCCCATGTTAATGTGGTTGAATAGAATAAGCCGTATCGCCAGATTATGAAACCATTTCAAACACCCAAAGAAATACACTGGAGTCAACTTGTCCCAAAATTTTTCCGGCTAGAGCAACTAAAGAGAATATGTCATCCACTGCTCAAGCATGTCGTAACATGTGTCGATAGCTGCAGAAATTTTCTTCAAAGATAAATGCCACCTAAACTCAGACAATGCAAGTGGAATGCAATAATTCTTTTTTTGTCGGGAAAATAACACTAGAAGAGCCTACTCCCCTTTTTGAAATTGCGATGACGATGGCATGTAGATGCTGATGCGAAGATAGAATAGACACCTATTGTCGTGGGATCCGGGGAACACTTGGATAGCCCTTAGATACTTCAGAGGCTGTGGAAAAAGAGACGCTGGTCTTCAAATTCGAGAAAGAAGCACCCAGATCGCCTTCGGCCTTCCAAATAGTTGGAAACAGTTTGAAAACATTCCGAATTTTCAAAGTACTTACTGGATTCGACCAAAAAAAAAAAAAGTACTTACTGGACAAATGGAAATGGCTCTAGTCTTTAAAGGACATGATTAGAGGAAACGCATGCATATATTCAAAGAGATAGACATTTGAAGTCTTCCCCAGAACAAGCACGCATATCTGGAAACTATCATTTACATCATCAATTGTGGATTATCCCATTTTGCTGTGTCTACATCACCAAATTCCCACAGGGAATTGTCATCATCTAGACATCTTCAGCGAACATTTTCTTGCCCCTAGACCCAGGCCTGGCCTCGTTAGACCGCCCGTGGCTGAGCGCCAAAGACTAGAGCACCGGCACTAGGGTCCCAAGCCCAGCCTCAGGGAACCGAACTGCCTACATTTTATGACTCGAAAGACTTTGCTTAATCCCGAGCTACACTTTCTCGCTCTAAATATACTTTCGGGACCTTGTGTTCTAGTTGAGTTAGGGTGGGCTTGCAAGTTGCCAAATCCATCATCAAGTCTAATTCTCAAGTACCCATCCTACATTTAGCGAGTTTGATAGTGCCCTCTATGTGCATTGGATAATTTGTATAGTACATAATTACGTGCTCATGAGATGATTTAACTCGAATAGTGAGGTACTTTCAAGATTCAAAATTTAAGCACGTCCGAAAAAGTACCTATGTCAAATAGAAAATCATTTGCTATTCTAAGAATACTGTGCAATATTTTTCTTTAACTATTAATGAAGCAATATGATAAAACAAATATCCGCTGTGACTATCAACGGGGTTAGTTAATATTAAACAAATAAAATGGATTTCAAAAGACTACAGGAAAGAAAGAAGCCTATGCTCGTTGATTTTTAGTGGATTTCCCATATATGTAGACAATAATAATTTAATAAATCCAAAAGGATATTTTGACATAATATCTCGAAAAACCTGAACTATGCTCACTATTTAATCATCTGCCCGCTGCCTTCCCTCCTCTAACTTAACCTCTGGCGACTTAGTATTTATCTTATGCATCGGGTGCATGGTCATGTCTCACGAGAGCCCACCTCATACCGTAATAATGGGAGTGGTCGACCTTTCCCTTATCTCAATTCCCAATGTTACCCACACTATTATCCTTTGCATATAGAGATCTAGAAATCCCAACACCAACTCCCTCCTCCATCTAAGCATCGGCGTCCTACCACGGTTATGAATCAACTCTTCCCATTTTATAATTATATTCCTCGAGGACCGCCTCATGTTGTAAATAATTGCCCACCTTTCCGGGCTCACAGTGGGATAACGAAAACTACTCATGCACCCTTCTCTCCAACCTCCACCAATGTGTGGAGGGATGCCGATAATTGGCCCTTATCTCAATTCTCCATATAACGCACATCATCATTTGCATGTCGGGACCCAAGGCGCGAGGGTGTCATCCCTCTTATAGAGAACAAATGCATTGAGCTCATGCTTCGTAATTTCATAAGATGCTAATGCATTTTGAATTGCATCAGTCGCTATGTTTGATTTCTAGGTGCTCCGATGACAATCACATCTACATAGGTCATCTGTCTCCACAACAACTCTACTAGAGCCCTGCAAGAAAAGAAGAATTCAATTAGTATATAGATTAGAGTTTTCTCGAACACGGTTGGACCAGCCAACCCAAAGGATCGTTCACTTTTCGCTTAGGTACCTGATAATCTGTTGAAAGTGCTTTAGTTGTTGGGCATGATAGGTGATCCATGCAACTGCAACTGCAACGTACCGCCATAGTCTGAAGTAACAAAGAGAGTCTCTTGTTAGTCCGTTTCTTTCTCAATAGCGTTGAATGTGTCTCCTCAAGTAGGCCTAATATGCAAGAGTGCTGCTTCTGTGAATAGCCTTATTCAAGCGCATGGGGTCAAAGCGTGGTTTAGGTTCTAAAAATACACGCACTAAAGAATTAGATTGCAGATGTGAAGTCTAACATATTAAAGTACTATTTTGAGAGGAAAATTGATAATTGACCACTCCTTAAATGCACATGCACTTGTAGAAATCCTTTCACAAAAGAATAAAAATTCAATCTCGACAAAAGAAAAACCATAATCACAAATGAATAAGTCTCGGTCTCAACCTCTAGAAATTCACTTCCGTACTCAAGCATGGAAAAAAATATATATTCACATGCCTAACAAAAATTCACATTGATCTGAAATCCTGGGAAGCTCATTCAGGAGTTGCAGCAATTAGACTGTTCTAGAAGATCTTAACAATTCGGAAGCAGCTACACAATGTGCACATGCTTGTGTAATTTTTAAACAAGCTCGAACGAAAAACATGTTCGAGTGTCATAAAATAAACTGTGTCATGCAAGTGAGGGAGAGAAATGTGCTCATTCTGATAGGAGGTAGCATCTTCAAGTGGGTTCGCAGCTAACACCCACCTATAATAATTCCAGGATGGATTTGACTCTGTAATTGCTCTTTGACCATATTTATTCTTCTCTATATACTTCCGTACAACATCAGCCAAAGCTAAGCTTTCCAGGTAGACCCACAAGTCACCTCCACGTCCTGCATGAAGCATATATTTGCGGATGAAACATTTAGAGCACTGACGAAAACTGCAACTGGGAGAATGAGAGTATTATGAGCCACTGGATGATCTTTTTCTGAAAAAGATATGATAAGCCTAACGATACATTAGCAGATAAGAAGTCGCGAAAAAATGTACGAGGCGGCATGCTCACCCACAATAAAATGCAAGTTTTCACAGTAATGATAGGCAGAAGATTTTATCTATGGCTTATTCAGCCATGATCATAAGATTCCATGAGCTTGGGGAAATCTGGAGACTTAGGGACACCTGTAATAACAAATTTACGGGCAATCAGCCAAGTCGATTTTCGTGTCCGCTGACAAACAAAACTGTTAACGGTTATCTCAAGGTGATATCAATACCTGGCGCAGAAAAGCAAAGTGCCAATTATATGAATTTCCAGAATCATGAACTCAACAGGGTAAAAAACTGATGAAGTTTACGTGACTTTATTTTCCATGGTCAGATTACGGACAGAAAAGCTAAAAGAAAACGTCCGCTAATAACAAATTGATTCAGCTATCCATTGCACCCTTTAGGGAAGCACAGGAGAATAGGAATTAGAGCACTCTAATATTCTTCTCAATGTCAATTTGCTTACCACAGGTTGAGGAAAATTCCTTCTTCTAAAGCGTTCTACTCCTCCTTTTCTTTTTCTTTCTCTTTACACGTGAAAGTCGAGGTGAGAGAGGAGGTGGGGGAGAGGAAGCCAATGCGGTGTGTGAGTTTCTGCAGGAACCGAAGTAATGAGGCCTCATTTTGGTTTGGAGAGTGGAAAACGCTGCTGAGGTTGCGAATTTGACTAGGCGCCAGTATGTAGCGTGTTCTTGTTCAAGAGGAGGCGAGGTGCTGCTTGAGAAAATTCTAGCTTCGATGGACCAGCAGGGGGAGGAAGAGGTGAGGAGGAGGAAAGTGGCGAAAATACTGGGTCCCTATGGACATATTGAGAATGAGACAAGAGCTATTTACTTTTGTTGACACCATAATATCGTCGTTCGATTCGGTATCTTGGGAATGACAGGTACACGAGAGGATGTTATTAATTGATCCCGAAGTATAATGAGAAGGAAACGTTACACCGAAGGACAAACCAACATTTTCCATTCGGGATGTACGCGTCATTCGGGAGAATTAAAAGGTAGGATCCCGAAGTAGAGCAAGAAGAAAATGTCATACAGAGTAACAAGCCGACGACACAGTGTGAAAATTTCATACCAAAAGACGGGGAATACGAAGCAAAACTCATGGGCGCGAATAGGTTTTTGAAGTGAAGAGATAGTATTCAAAAAGGGGAAGTTACTTATGCAGTTATGAACCACGAAGAACATGAGTCTTAATTTTCACGGATCAGTTTTGAGGATCGTGGGTTGAAAAAGACAAGTAGTGGCGCTAAAATTCAAAGGTTTGAAATCGAAGAATAACCGCTCAAGCGGTTATAAGCGTGCGAAGAATAAGTATCCAGAAAAAATGAAGAAGGAAGGAAGACAACTACCCAAGAAAAAAACACTCTGTTTTCCTTGAAGTTCTTAAGCTTTCGTTGTTGTTCGCATACTAGCTTTAGCTTTCCTCACACTTTTCATTACCTATACTTTCAAATTCCAATCTATTTACCAATTTCTGCAAGTAGAAGTATCGTAGCCGTAAATCATCCAAATTTTCACACGCTTTCATCAGTCACTATCCCATTCACTCAGTTCGTCCATTTTTTCCATAAGAACAGAGCTACAGAACCCTTCTTAATAAAAACCGAAGTACGAATTTCGGTGAAAGATATTCCCGATCACAAATTGGCCGAACAACTTTCAACATACTAGTGGACGTTGGAGAGGGGGTGCATAAGTAGTGCTCGCCATCCCACTAGAGGGATCCGGAAAGTCGGACAATTATTTACAACATGGCATAGTCATCGAGGAGTATGATAATAAAACGGGAAGAGTCGATTGATAACAGCAACAAGAGGCCGATGGTTAGATGGACCAAAAGGGGATTTGAGAGTTGGAAAGGATATTGTGGGTTACATTGAGAATTGAGATAAGGGCCACTAGGAGGACCCTAAAAAGCTTACCATAAATTCGATGCATAAAAGAAATATTAAGCTGCCAGATGTTGGGCAGAGCAAAAGTTGGAGGAGGGAAGGCAGCACGCACATAATGCCGAGCCTCGGGACCTTGTTAAATCTGAACCATCCTGTGAAGTAGAAAGATCAAACCATGAAGTGAAAATCAACTGCCCAAAGCAAAATGCTTAACTATGTTAATAGAGCAAAAGCAAAGGCGAACTTATGCAACAAATAATACTGGCAGAACAAGTGACATAAGAATTTTGCCAGTATTACATTCAAATAACAATCAAAATCCATACCTAGCTTCAGCTCCGGGTTCACCTCCTCATCAAACTCAGTTGCGAATGACTAGGGGTGATCTGTACCGGGGCCTGAAGCCTATCCTGTCGGGACCAGTCCCCCCGTTTTTGGAACTAGGAACCGACCAATCCTGGAACTGAAACCGACCTGCAGATCCAGGAACTGGCCACTTCTTTTCCCTTTTTTTGCTTTCTTTTGTTTCATTGTAGCTCGGTTTTGCCACAATACGTAGCAAACCATTTCCATTCCATTAAGTTATAAGCATACGGCAAATACGGTGCGTAGAACAAACTACCCGAATATCGCTGTCGATTTTCCATAGACATAGAAATTCAAGAGATTTGATAAAGGGGTAACATCCATACAAAGTTCAAAAGATTTTACCTCTCGATTGTTGGTCCGACGCTAGGAACCAACGAATGAGAGAGTCGCTACAGCGAGGAAGGGTGGCAAGGCGAGGAGGAGGAGGGTCCATCAAAATCATCACTCACCGTTTGCTTCCTCCCATTTCTCTAGCTCGGCGAATCGACCAAAATCGCCAAGAAATCGAGAGGCTCCCCAAGAGAGAAATGAACTCAAATTAAAGGTCATATATATGTAGGGAAAACTCGAACTTTGTCAAAAATTAAGCAGTAGGAATTTTTTTTTTGTTAAGCCCTAGCCCCTAGGAATTGGAAAATCTCAAAAACACATTTTTGGCTAATTTTTTAAGTTGAAGTGATTTTCGGGATTCTCTAGCTTGGAAATAAAGACAATGACAAATAAAATGTTATCCGGCTTTTTTTATCTCTCTGTTTCAATAAGGAAGGACCACGATCAAAACAAAAATGAAGGTTTTTTTTTGTGAGAAGTGGGAAGTAGTAAATTATGTAGCATCAATTAGAAGTGAGCCAAAAAATCGTCATCCAATCAAATTGAATCAAATCAGACCATACCCACCTAGCTAGTTTTGAATGGTAATGAACGGGAATGGTTTGATACTTGATTTCGGGTGGGAACTATTCAACCGAATCAGTTCTTTTATATAATTCTTTTAATTGAAGACTGAAGCCATCTCCTTTAAAGATTTAGAGTCTAGAGTCCAGACTCATCCGTCAAAAAAAAAAAGTTCCAAACCTCTGCTCTATTTTTACATTATGTTCATCTATTATCATGGAATTCACATTAGAAACCTAGAAAAACCACATGAACAGAGCTTAAAATATGTCAATCTATAGATCAAAATATATGTAAGTGATGTATTTTACAGCTTTCCTTCTTTACGCTCCACCCCCTTGCTTAACTTCTCTACTAAAATTTTTTCCTTCTCCTGAGCCATGTCAACTCCTTAAAATGCCTCCAAAAGATCTTGACAAAGTATACTGTGATAGTCTGAAAATTCGATCAGATTATCAGAATTTCTAAATGAATGGATATACTTCGTTAGTACCCTCTAGTTGATACTCACTCAGGACTAGCGATCATGAGACGACTAACCGAAGAGGAAAGGCTACTTGGAAAAATTTCCTAAACAGCCGATCGTTGGTCTGAAATTTCGACAGAATCGGTATTTAATGAATTTGACCACAAAATGAAATCCAACATTGGACAATCGAATTAGTAAGATAGCCGCGATGAAAAAATGGATTTAGTTTCAGAAAATGTCCCTCGGAGGGCAGACAGCCGGTGTACGTCGAGAAGTAAGACGTGAATGGAAAATTACCGAAATGCCCCTGGTAAATGCTCAGTCCTTAGAATTAGATCCAATAGAATTATTTGAGAGCAAACACAATAGAACGAAACCAATTCCAGTCTGAAGTTCGTTCGCGCCCGAGACCTGATCGTTGCATTTGGCACGCAAATCGAGGCAAGTCAAATCGAATGTCACATTAATCAAGTGTCACATCAATCAAATCAATGGCATAATTTTCAAGGCAAATCAATCATGTCATGTCAAGTACACATCAAGTACACCTACCCCACTATAATCTTCATTTTTTATTTTATTTCATTATAATCTCACTCTCTCTCTCTTCTCCCCCATTTCTCCATTCGGCCATCCCCCTCTCCCGAACTCCTATCTTCTTCTTCATCTTCTTCTCTTCTCCATCCGACTGAGTAGAATTGCTGCTGTCCACCGCCTCCATCTCCATCGGCCGCTATCATCGGACCATCCCGACGCCTTGGTAAGTCCTCCAACTCCTTGTTCCTTCTTCTTCTTAGCCTTGAGAGCCACATTGAGCCCTAACCAGACTTCACTCTCCCCCTCTTCTCTCGGTTTCACTTCCACCGTCCATCGAGAAGAACGCCAGTCGTCCGCCCCCTTTCCGCCGTTGCACAGCCACCACCAGCCACGTACACACCTTGGTAAGCCTCTCAACCTCCATTTTCATGGCTTGAGATTCCCCGAGGAAGCTCGACCAGACCCATTTCCTCTAGCTCTTCCTCCGTCGTTATGGAACCGTGGGAACTCGGGCAACCCCAGCTTGCTCCGCCCATTTCTACGACCATTCTAATATGTGAAACTCCCATTTTTAGGCCTCGGGAGTCTCGTAGAGCAGTCGAACCAGCCCCACTTGCCGGTTTCCTCTTCCTTTTGACGTGAGCTCCGAACGGCCTCTCGGTGTCTCCGCCGTCGTCGACGCTCATTCCACTCCTAATTGGTAAGCATAACCCCTAATCATGGTCTAGGAAAGTTGTATACACATGTGGTTGTTTGGTTTAGGGGTTGATGTGGGAGATTATTGTGATTAATGAGTGATTATGGTTAATATGTATTAGGCTAAATTGGGGATTTAATTGTTGGGCCGAGCGTGTGGGCTTAAGGAAATCAATTGGGCCTTGAAATGATTGATATGGACCGTCAATGAGGGAGCTAGGCGTGTGGATGATGGGCCTAAGGATGCTAATAGGCTTGGGGGCTAGTTTTAGGCTAATTGGACCATTCATGGACTTATGGGCCTAAGTTAATTTGGTGGGCTCTCTATTGGACGAAAATTGTGTTTAATTTGGCTACAAATATGGGCTTCAATGTTAAAATTTAGGGCCCAATATAATGCATGGGCCTAAAATGAGTGAATTGGGCCTAATGGGCTCATGTGAAAATTTGGGCTTGGGCCTTAGACGAAAATTTAATTTAATATTGGGCTTACATATATTTAATTACTAATAAAGTAAATTGTGGGCTTAATATAGTGAGTGGGCCTTAGAACCCATTGGGCTTAGACTGAATTAATGGACTTGAATTGGGAAAATAACACAATGGACCATGGTTTGGGCTTGAAGTTAATTTACTAAAACCCAAGTGAGTCCTAATAGAGTAATTGTGGGCTAAGGATGGACCGAAAGTTGATAACGACAAATGGGCTTAGACTAGGTTATTGAGCCTAATAGAACTGAACCCCGAAAATTATGGTTTCCAAGAATGATAATAGTTACTAAGGGGTCTCTTGAGCACTCCATCAGGGAAACCAAATGTTTTCGTTGAAATGTACAGGGCACCTATTTGGACCCAATTGACTGAGAGCTGCGTGTACAGTACCTAACTGATTCAAGTTTCCATGTAGTCTATCCTGATAGGCAGGAGGTGCTGAGATAAATACTATGTATTGTTATGCCTCTGTACACATAAATCTTTGTGAATGCCTGCTCTGTGATATGCGTTATTTGAGACTGTTTGAGTGCAATATGATATGAGCATGGCTTGAGTCATTGAGAAGAGTGATAAGGGGTTGATGGCCCTGATGCGTTTTTACGCGTGAAAATGGAGAGATAAGTTGGGTGGTTGGCCTTGATACGTGTTTACACAGGGAACTGGAGAGATAGGCCGGGAGATTGGCCGTGATGCGTTTTTACGCGGGGAAGTTGAGAGATAAGCGTGCCAACCTGAGGCGTACCATACGTGGGTTGAGGCACGAGCCTGATGCGTACGAGACGCGGGCGAAATCCAATGGGATCGTATGAGGCGGGCTGATTTGTGCATCGGGTGATGCATGTTAAATATTGATATTGATCTCCGATTGCCCGTCTATTGTATCCGAAGATTGTGTTATTTTATTCCATACGTGTCGCGACCCTCTAAAAAAATTTTAAATTTTAAAGGGGGTTAACGGATTATTAGGTTAATTATATTTGACTAACCTAACGCGGACCCTCCCAAGCCCTACCGAATCGCAACTTTGGTTTTTGTTTAAATGATTTTGAAATTTGGAGTCGCCACTAATCGTTCTTGGTAGGTCGATTAGAAACCTAAATAAATTAGCGGGAGAACTAATTTATTTCTGCGAACCAGAGATTATGAGTTCGGGGACTTGGTTACACTAGTTAATTAAAACTAATGCCCTTTCGGTACCTTAATTTCATGGATATCTTAATTCGGCAACTCAGGCTTGGTTTATTCCTAAGGCTATAGTAGGGTATTCTCTTTTGTGTTTTCACTTTTTAAATAGGATGCATGGATGGTATATATTTTTATTTGTTATATTTTTTTAATCATTAAAGATTCCTTGAAGCCGAAAGAAGGAGTGTGTTAACGACTTCTGTGCAGTATTACAACCTACTTATCTTTTGGGTGTGATGATTCAAAAATTAAATTATAGGAAGTACATGACAGTGAATAAACACCTCCAATGGGAGGCCTAGCATTGGCTTGGCTCTTCCCTTTGGGATTTAAGGTACAGGTATTTAGTTGCAAGTATTTAAACTACTGTAAGTAAAAACCTCCAATGGGAGGCTAAGCATTGGCTTGGCTCTTCCCTTTGGGATTTAAGGTACATGTATTTAAGTTGCAGGTATTTAACTACTGTAAGTAAAAACCTCCAATGGGAGGCTAAGCATTGGCTTGGCTCTTCCCTTTGGGATTCAAGGTACATGTATTTAAGTTGCAAGTATTTAACTACTGTAAGTAAAAACCTCCAATGGGAGGCTAAGTATTGGCTTGGCTCTTCCCTTTGGGATTTAAGGTATAGGTATTTAAGTTGCAGGTATTTAACTACTGTAAGTAAAAACCTTCAATGGGAGGCTAAGCATTGGCTTGGCTCTTCCCTTTCGGATTTAAGGTACAGGTATTTAAGTTGCAGGTATTTAATTACTGTAAGTAAAAACCTCCAATGGGAGGCTAAGCATTGGCTTGGCTCTTCCCTTTGGGATTTATGGTGCAGGTATTTAAATTGCGGATGGACTTTGTCCTCTCCATTCTGGGGTATGAATTCTTTAAAATAAAATACAACGAATTGATTCAACAATTTGAAATTTGTGCGCGCTTGAGGACTCCTCCAAGCCGATTTTATGCTTCCATAGGGTTGACCATTGATATAAAGCTGCGGCTTCCTGACATAAAATAGAGTGAAATGTCAGTATACAAAATATGTGCTAATCTGCACCTAAAACCAGAAGAGTGGAAAGAGTACTTATCTCCCATTTTTTTGGGAGGGATTTCTATAATTGATTTTCGCTCTCTATGTTCCCAATATAGAGAGTTTCTTTTGAATTAAGAGGGACTTTTAGTCACAGATCAGTTGAGAAATCGGTGGACAGCTTAGGAGCTTGTCTGGGCCGATTTTTGCATATCTACGAGATTTTTACTGTTGACGTAGAGATATCCTTCTCCTGACATAAAATATGGAAAAAAAAGAGGAGATGGAGAAAGTGTATACAATTTGTGCTAATTTGCAAGTAAAACCATAAACAAATGAATAAATAAAAACACTTAGCTCGAATTTGCTTGCTCGTTGACGAGGATGAACTCTTGATTTATATTGATCGATGAAGGAATTTGTGATGATAACCCCTAGCTTTAAACTCCCATCATCTTCAAAATTCTCTCTCTTTTGGTATTTTCTTTCTCTCAAATTTTTCTTCAATCTCCCAAAACTCTCTCAAACATCCAAAATTTTCTCTCCAAAAAAATCCTCCCAAACACTTCAAATTTTCTCTCCCAAAAATTCTCTCAAACACTTCAAATTTTCTCTCCAAAAAATCCCATCTTAAGCTCACTTCTTCCTCCTTTTATAATCTACTCATCTATCTCCCATTCTAATTTTTCCACTAACTCTATCTCCCATTCTAATTTCTCCACTAACTCTTCTTCATTTTCATCTTCCATTCTCCATCTCTATCTCACATTCTAATCTCTCCACTAACTCTTCTTCATCTTCATCTTCCCTTCTCCATATTTATCTCCCATTCTAATTTCTCCACTAACTCTTCTCCATCTCCATCTTCCCTTCTCTATTCTTATCTTCCATTCTAATTTCTCCACTAACTCTTCTTCATCTCCATCTTCCCTTCTCTATTCTTATCTTATTTTCTCCATCCATTCTTCTCCAACTTCTCTTCTTCATCTCTTCTTCTCCATCTTCCCTTCTCTATTCTAATTTATCCACTAACTCTTCTTTTTGTTATTTGTAAAATAATCCTTCAAGAGTTAGGTATTTGCACTCTAGTCCTTGAATTTTAAGTATTTACAATTCAGTCCCTGAAAAAATATATTTCTTTGAGTCTAAATCTCCTCACAATTTTTGACACACTAAAATTTACCACATGTCAAATTTAAGCTCATTTCTTGCCGCTGAAAATAATGCAGAATTTAATTAAAGCCCTTTTACAAAATTGAGTCATTCTTGGTATAATTGGGCAAAGACGAAAATTTAAAATATTAGAAGACAATGTCACAACTCATAAAAAGTGAAAATTAAAAATAAGTTGACTCAAATTAAAAATTTTTAGGCCCGATTCGAGATTATACTCGTGAAGGAACACGTGACTCGAATTGAATTTTTCTGAATTTGCGATGGCCAATATAAAAATAGATTTAATAAAAATATTAACTATCTTTGTGTATTTTTTTGGCCTCAAATGTTATTTTTCCAAAATTTTCAAGTATTTTTGTATTATTTATTTTTTAAAAAAATTAAAAAAATATATAAAAAATATGAAAATTTATTTTTTGTTCAAAAATTGTTGCCTAGGCTTGGCCAAGGCTTCCAAAGCTGATTTTACAATTTTCACATTTTTCTTAATTTTTTGTTTTATGAATTTTCGAAATTAAAAATACCGAAAAATATCGAAAATATGAAAAATCATTTTTTGGTCAAAAGTGGTTCCCTAGGCTTGGCTAAGGTCCCCAAAGTTGATTTTTCAATTTTATGAATCTTTATGAATTTTCTATTAATTTTTGAAAATAAATAAATAAATAATACGTAAAAATACTGAAAATATGAAAAATCGGTTTTTGGTCAAAATTGGTTCCCTAGGCTTGGCTAAGGTCTCCAAAGTTGATTTTTCAAGTTTATGAATTTTTATGGATTTTTTATTACTTTAGCAATAGAAAAAATGATTAAAAATCAGGTGTCAACAGCTGCCCCTCTTTGAAAGGAGGCTCGGTAGAGGTTCATTTCAAAGACGAAATGACACCCGAATTCTAATCGACTCAATACAAGGAAATAAAAAGAGTCGTGACATGAATGTTCCACTGAAAATGAAATGAGAACCAAAGGATTCGTTATATAAAACTTTAGGATGGTTGAACTTGAACCCGTATGGTGGATCAACCCATGGTAGATTCCTAATAAAAGGATTCTACTGATTAAAAATTGAATTAAAATTTGACCCGTATGGTGGGTCATACCATTTGACCCGTATGGTGGGTCGTACCATGGTAGATTCCTAATAAAAGGATTCTACTAATTAAATTTTGATTGAAATTTGACCTGTATGGTAGGTCAACTCATGGTAGATTCCTAATGAAAGGATTCTACTAATTAAATTTTGATTGAGATTTGACCCGTATGGTAGGTCACCCGTTGGAGATACTTGTAAGAAGGACTTGGTGCCTGTAGAAAGGACTTGGTGCCTGTAAAAAGGACTTGTGCCTGTAAAAAGGACTTTGTGCCTGTAAAAAGGACTTAATGCCTGTAAAAAGGACTTAATTTGCCTGTAAGAAGGACTTGATTTGCCTGTAAGAAGGACTTACTTTGCCTGTAAGAAGGACTTTGTGCTTGTAAGAAGGACTTGCTTTGCCTGTAAGAAGGACTTGATTTGCCTGTAAGAAGGACTTTGTTTGCCTGTAAGAAGGACTTTATTTGCCTGTAAGAAGGACTTTATGCCTGTAAGAAGGACTTGATTTGCCTGTAAGAAGGACTTGCTTTGCCTGTAGGAAGGACTTTGTTTGCCTGTAAGAAGAACTTGATTTGCCTGTAAGAAGGACTTAGTTTGCCTATAAGAAGGACTTGATTTGCCTGTAAGAAGGACTTTATGCCTGTAAGAAGGACTTGATTTGCCTGTAAGAAGGACTTTGTGCCTGTAAGAAGGACTTGATTTGCCTGTAAGAAGGACTTGCTTTGCCTGTAGGAAGGACTTTGTTTGCCTGTACGCAGGACTTGATTTGCCTGTAAGAAGGACTTGGTTTGCCTGTAAGAAGGACTTTGTGCCTGTAAGAAGGACTTGATTTGCCTGTAAGAAGGACTTATTTTGCCTGTAAGAAGGACTTGATTTGCCTGTAAGAAGGACTTTATGCTCGTAAGAAGGACTTATTTTGCCGTTAAGAAGGACTTTGTGCCTGTAAGAAGGACTTGGTTTGCCTGTAAGAAGGACTTGATTTGCCTGTAGGAAGGACTTTATTTGCCTGTAAGCAGGACTTGATTTGCCTGTAGGAAGGACTTTGTGCCTGTAAGAAGGACTTGGTTTGCCTCAAAGGGTGCCATTCTGAAATCTGGGGAGACCAGGAATCCTGCAGAAACTCAAACCCAAATTATATTCTCCTGTCGCTTTAGGAATAAACCAAAGAGGCAGAGATCAAAAGGTCTAGAACATTTCTGTCCTTGAGACAAATCATGCTTTATTGAAGAAGGTGGATACCTGTATATACCGCAATGGATTCGAGTACCCCAACAACCGTCAGAATTCATTCTCTTGAAAGGTTCAGGTTGAAGATATACTTACCTGAGAATTTGAAAGAAATGCTTGGTGGCTTCTCGACAACCAGGCTTGTTCATTCAATAATCGCCGAATGAATTTCAAGACTTTGGAAGGTAACTCAAACACCGGGAATGTGTTGCCTGTCAGGCAATGTCAGAGGTAACATGTGCAAGCATTTTCATCAATGCGTTCATTGGTTCATACAAAATTGTTCAGCTAAGTTTGCCATGATTAAAGGCAGTCTATGTAATAACTCATGATGCAATCGATCAACATATGGATCATGTATTGCATTACCACTTCTGTTTAAGGAGGTTCTTATAGTATGAACACCTCGAATGTAATCTGAATGGGGGACTTCATTCCGAAAGGGCTTTCTCTCACTCTGGAGGAAGGCTGTTTATCTGTAGATTAAAATGTTAGACCTGTGTGGAAATGGTTTGCCTTTCCTCATCCTGTTATGCCCCATTTTGCACATTTGATGTCTCCTATGCAGTTTATGCTCTAAGTTGGAGTTGGTAAATTAAACATGCGAAATGGTCATACATAATTCCTAAAATGTGTAAACACAATGCCGATGTGACAATTTTTTAGCATCATGTGTGTTTATATAATGTGTAAACATGGGTGGATTTGAATTGCCCCTGGTGTGTGGGTGGATCGAACAAATTGGGAAGCCCACTCCTTATGTTGAGGAGCGGTTTGTCTCAAGTTTTGCCCCTGCACGATAAGGCATATGGGTGAGGGAGCATTTTGGTTTGTTTAGTGACAGCGACTGCCATGGTTTAGCGGTTAAATGCCCCTGCAAAAAGCAAAGAAATTATTCGAGATAAGGAAGACATATTTGCTTTTTCGCTTCAGAGCTTGCGATCAACTTGCCCCATTTTTCACCAGAATAGATCTTGTCAGATGATCATCATTTTCTTTTGGATTTGTCTCCTTCAACATGTTACATGTTAGTATAAATATTTCCTGCAAAAAGAAATGGAGACATATCAACCAGTATTAAAAGGGATAAATTGGAAACGATACTGATTTACCCTTCATCTTGAATGCCTTGGACAAGTCTTTTACCAATTTTGCTGGATTGAGTTTTCTTCGACTTTTGTTGGATGCTTCACCATTAAGCCGAGAATGTGGTAAAATATTGACTTCGGTATTACTCGTCGAGTATTCCTTGGGGATCGAACTCGGGATATTTCGGACCTACTGTTATCCCCCATACCATTCGGTCCATTGGACCGTAGGTGTCCATGGGGCTTTCTTTTCAAAGGTTAATCCTTGGGGATAACGCGGCCCTGTTGTATCACCTTGGGCCTTGTTACGGTATTTCTCGAGGTAATTTGCAATCCCTGTTAAGAATGGAATAAAACAATTTAGGACTCGAGATGATTATGTGCAAATTAGAACGATACAGAATTACCCATGTCTGAGATTGTTCGGGTCTCTCGTTCGCATTTTCCCTTATCTGAAGCTGCCCACTCTGTGGTAATATCCATGAGTTGATTTGCCCCCAATTTAGCCCGACCAGGGAATTTTGTTTTTGGATACGACTGTATTCTCGAGTCGCTTTTGCAAATTCCTGAAAATAGAAGGGATCAAATTTAAAACCGAAGCAATTTAAGGGTAAATTGGAACGATACGGATTTACCCTTCAAATTTACGCGGATTTCGTCTCGATATAAATTTTTTCGAGTTTGGAGCGGTTAACGGCTCCGAGCATTTAATAAGGGGGAAAGGGAAATGATTACTTCTAGCTTGTGCATTAATTTTGGACATCGATAAAAGGTGAGAACGTGCGATGAAACTAAGTAGACGTATTCGTCTAAGTTTGATCTTCTTCCCTTTGCAGGCTCTTGAGTGATTAGCTAGCGTTGTTCTGGATTAGGTACGCATCGGCCGTGTTGTAGGTCCCGTGATCACTAGTTTTAAAATACAGGATCCTTATGCACATTAAAGCTCTGGTGCTTCATCAGCATCAAACTGTCTAGAGAGTCAGTTGAGCTCTTTCGTAATGGTTATCAGGGCTCAGTTTGACTTTACTTTTCCTCCCGAGTGAACTGTTGTAATACTTTTTGATAAATGGAATGAAAGAAAGGCTTCACGTGTTTTTTGTTTAATTTTCCTGTCATCTCCTCTTCTGGGGAACGATTTAGGGTGCTGAAGATATTGAGGCTTAATCTTCTTCATGATGCTCTCGCGGGTTGCGATAGATGTTGATATCAAGAACATTAGAGAGGCATTCAGTGTAGCTTTCCACCAGCTGCCTAGAGATCCGCGTTCAATCATGTAAATTAATAAAGCTGCCACCACTCGATCAGTGTGTCAATAAATTCAGCCATTTGTTGCGTGCCCCACTTCAACCGCGTTTTGTTTCTTTCGGTGCCCACTTGCTCGTGTCGGGCGCCTGTAGCATCGAGAGAAATACTTGTGGGCCACGTTCATTAATAGAACCTCGGTCCTCTAAAAACCCTCCGCGTGTTTCGGATCCGAGGAAATTTTAAGTCCAGTCTCTGGTTGATTTAATCAGGTTAAGGTACTTGTTTCATGGGTCCTGATTATATCAACCTTATTGTCTTTCAAAAGACGTGGAATCCTCTGCAATACATTAAATATGCCCCAGTGTTTAATCGGTGTAAATTCACTGTCATATCAAAATATACGGCCCGTACGTGTTCATTAACTGACAAATGTCTGAGTCCGAAAGGATCGACCTCCTCACTTGCCCCCAGGATTAAGAAATCGGCAATTTCCTGTCTTTTCGTATTTCTAAAAATAATTCGTGGCCTGCATTATTGAACCAAACTTTACCCCCGCCTGGGATACCTGGGATTTCCTACAAAAGTAAAAGATATAATTAGTACATGACGCAAGAAAGGTCGGCCCATGATTCCTACATTAGTCTAATTTTATTCTTCCATTTTGTTGAGAAATCAAATGAAATTTTCTTAGGAGGTCACATGTGGATTTTTCAAAAATAATTTTCTTGAGATTTTTATAACTTGGAAAGTGTGATAAAATCTCTTGATCAAATTTTCTGAAGGAATTTTCTATCAAAATAAATTTTCAGAGGTATATTTATTAGGAAAATTTTATTTTTATTGGAGCAGGAAAGACATAACAAAAATCCTTTATTAGTCAATAAAATTCCCCCGAGACATTAGCCTAATTTTATTTAGATACAATTTTCTTAGAAAAACATGGGCGAATTTCTCGAAAAGAGTTTTCTTGCAGATTTTTATACTTTGAAAAATGTGGTAAAATCACTTGATGTTTACCAACATTTTTTGAAGGAATTTTCCTTTTTATCAAAATAAATTTTCAGAGGTAAATTTGTCAAGAAAATTTTATTTTTATTGAAGTAGGAAAGACATAACAAAAATCCTTTATTGGTCAACAAAATTCCCTCGAGATATTAGTCTAATTTTATTTAGAGAAAAGTTTCTTAGAAAAACATGAGCGAATTTCTCGAGAAGAATTTTCTTGCAAGTTTTTATAATTTGAAAAATGTAATAAAATCACTTGATGTTTACCAACATTTTTTTTGAAGGAATTTTCCTTTTTATCAAAATAAATTTTCAGAGGTAAATTTGTCAGGAAAATTTTATTTTTATTGAAGTAGGAAAGACATGACAGAAATCCTTTATTGGTGAACAAAATTCCCCCTAGACATTAGTCTAATTTTATTTAGAGAAAATTTTCTTAGAAAAACATGAGTGAATTTCTCGAAAAGAATTTTCTTGCAAGTTTTTATAATTTGAAAAATATGATAAAATCACTTGATGTTTACCAAAGTTTTTTTTTTGAAGGAATTTTTCTTTTTATTGAAATAAATTTTAAGAGGAAAATTTTTTCAGGAAAATTTCATTTTTATTGAAGCAATAAAAATATGACAAAAATCCCTTATCGGTTAATAAAATTCCCCTGAAGGGATTTTTTTCACATCATTTTTTCAAAAAAGTTTTTAAAAGAAAAGGGGGGCAAATTTAATTTTTATTTTCTTTTAAAAGAATGGTCGTAATATTAAGCTCAAAAACTGACTAACACCTAGCATGGACCGACCGAGAATAAATACAAGATAAAATTAGAGAACTTACTTTTACCTTGGAGAAATGTAAATCACATAGTCATGCGCATGACTCAAGTGAGGAGTGGACTCTAGAAAATAAAAGAAGGAGAGATAAGGTATGGACCCAAAAAGGCCCCCACTATCTGAATTGACAAACTTACCCTCCGCGCAATCAAATCACAATGGGAAGAATTGTCAATTCAGATAATGAGCGGGATAAAATATGGTCAACCCGAGCGCAATTGACGCAAGAGCTTTGCATATTCGATCCCTATCTATGGTTTTCTAGGAAGAATTTCGCGACTTGGGTTTAGACGCTTGTGTGTGCAGGTGTCGTGATCCTCAGAGTATGCAAGACATGCACAACAATTGATATCAAAACAGCGCTTCTAAAAATGTGCGAAATTAAACAAATAAACCAAACACCGAGCCTGCAAAACAAAGGGGTTAGCCAAACACTCCACCCCTTATAACTCCCATCCTGCAAAAACATATAACACCTATAGAATGAGTCCCAAACAAGATCGCCAGAAGCGAGATATCCATGAAATTTTCATTGGCCTAAGTCCACTAAGACTTTTAAAATTTCGAAAAAATTCAAGTATTCCAATTGGTATCTTTTTTCGAAAATTTAAAAATCCCGTCCCCAGCGGAGTCGCCAGTCTGTCGCGACCCTCTAAAAAAAAATTTAAAATTTTAAAAGGGGTTAATGGATTATTAGGTTAATTAGATTTGACTAACCTAACGCGGACCCTCCCAAGCCCTACCGAATCGCAACTTTGGTTTTTGTTTAAATGATTTTAAAATTTGGAGTCGCCACTAATCGTTCTTGGTAGGTCGATTAGAAACCTAAATAAATTAGCGGGAGAACTAATTTATTCCTGCGAACCAGAGATTATGAGTTCGGGGACTTGGTTACACTAGTTAATTAAAACTAATGCCCTTTCGGTACCTTAATTTCATGGATATCTTAATTCGGCAACTCAGGCTTGGTTTATTCCTAAGGCTATAGTAGGGTATTCTCTTTTGTGTTTTCACTTTTTAAATAGGATGCATGGATGGTATATATTTTTATTTGTTATATTTTTTTAAGTGTTAAAGATTCCCTGAAGCCGAAAGAAGGAGTGTGTTAACGACTTCTGTGCAGTATTACAACCTACTTATCTTTTGGGTGTGATGATTCAAAAATTAAATTATAGGAAGTACATGACAGTGAATAAACACCTCCAATGGGAGGCCTAGCATTGGCTTGGCTCTTCCCTTTGGGATTTAAGGTACAGGTATTTAAGTTGCAAGTATTTAAACTACTGTAAGTAAAAACCTCCAATGGGAGGCTAAGCATTGGCTTGGCTCTTCCCTTTGGGATTTAAGGTACATGTATTTAAGTTGCAGGTATTTAACTACTGTAAGTAAAAACCTCCAATGGGAGGCTAAGTATTGGCTTGGCTCTTCCCTTTGGGATTTAAGGTACAGGTATTTAAGTTGCAGGTATTTAACTACTGTAAGTAAAAACCTCCAATGGGAGGCTAAGCATTGGCTTGGCTCTTCCCTTTGGGATTTATGGTGCAGGTATTTAAATTGCGGATGGACTTTGTCCTCTCCATTCTGGGGTATGAATTCTTTAAAATAAAATACAACGAATTGATTCAACAATTTGAAATTTGTGCGCGCTTGAGGACTCCTCCAAGCCGATTTTGTGCTTCCATAGGGTTGACCATTGATATAAAGCTGCGGCTTCCTGACATAAAATAGAGTGAAATGTCAGTATACAAAATATGTGCTAATCTGCACCTAAAACCAGAAGAGTGGAAAGAGTACTTATCTCCCATTTTTTTGGGAGGGATTTCTATAATTGATTTTCGCTCTCTATGTTCCCAATATAGAGAGTTTCTTTTGAATTAAGAGGGACTTTTAGTCACAGATCAGTTGAGAAATCGGTGGACAGCTTAGGAGCTTGTCTGGGCCGATTTTTGCATATCTACGAGATTTTTGCTGTTGACGTAGAGATATCCTTCTCCTGACATAAAATATGGAAAAAAAAGAGGAGATGGAGAAAGTGTATACAATTTGTGCTAATTTGCAAGTAAAACCATAAACAAATGAATAAATAAAAACACTTAGCTCGAATTTGCTTGCTCGTTGACGAGGATGAACTCTTGATTTATATTGATCGATGAAGGAATTTGTGATGATAATCCCTAGCTTTAAACTCTCATCATCTTCAAAATTCTCTCTCTTTTGCTATTTTCTTTCTCTCAAATTTTTCTTTAATCTCCCAAAACTCTCTCAAACATCCAAAATTTTCTCTCCAAAAAATAATCTTTCCAACACTTCAAATTTTCTCTCCCAAAAATTCTCTCAAACACTTCAAATTTTCTCCCCAAAAAATCCCATCTTAAGCTCACTTCTTCCTCCTTTTATAATCTACTCATCTATCTCCCATTCTAATTTTTCCACTAACTCTATCTCCCATTCTAATTTCTCCACTAACTCTTCTTCATTTTCATCTTCCATTCTCCATCTCTATCTCACATTCTAATCTCTCCACTAACTTTTCTTCATCTTCATCTTCCCTTCTCCATATTTATCTCCCATTCTAATTTCTTCACTAACTCTTCTTCATCTCCATCTTCCCTTCTCTATTCTTATCTTCCATTCTAATTTCTCCACTAACTCTTTTTCATCTCCATCTTCCCTTCTCTATTCTTATCTTATTTTCTCCATCCATTCTTCTCCAACTTCTCTTCTTCATCTCTTCTTCTCCATCTTCCCTTCTCTATTCTAATTTATCCACTAATTCTTCTTTTTGTTATTTGTAAAATAATCCTTTAAGAGTTAGGTATTTGCACTCTAGTCCTTGAATTTTAAGTATTTACAATTCAGTCCCTGAAAAAATATATTTCTTTGAGTCTAAATCTCCTCACAATTTTTGACACACCAAAATTTACCACATGTCAAATTTAAGCTCATTTCTTGCCGCTGAAAATAATGCAGAATTTAATTAAAGCCCTTTTGCAAAATTGAGTTATTCTGGGTATAATTGAGCCAAGATGAAAATTTAAAATATTAGAAGACAATGTCACAACTCATAAAAAGTGAAAATTAAAAATAAGTTGACTCAAATTAAATTTTTTTAGGCCCGATTCGAGATTATACTCGTGAAGGAACACGTGACTCGAATTGAATTTTTCTGAATTTGCGATGGCCAATATAAAAATAGATTTAATAAAAATATTAACTATCTTTGTGTATTTTTTTGGCCTCAAATGTTATTTTTCCAAAATTTTCAAGTATTTTTGTATTATTTTTTTAAAAAAAAAATTAAAAATATATATAAAAAATATGAAAATTTATTTTTTGTTCAAAAATTGTTGCCTAGGCTTGGCCAAGGCTTCCAAAGCTGATTTTACAATTTTCACATTTTTCTTAATTTTTTGTTTTATGAATTTTCGAAATTAAAAATACCGAAAAATATCGAAAATATGAAAAATCATTTTTTGGTCAAAAGTGGTTCCCTAGGCTTGGCTAAGGTCCCCAAAGTTGATTTTTCAATTTTATGAATCTTTATGAATTTTCTATTAATTTTCGAAAATAAATAAATAAATAATACGTAAAAATACTGAAAATATGAAAAATCGGTTTTTGGTCAAAATTGGTTCCCTAGGCTTGGCTAAGGTCTCCAAAGTTGATTTTTCAAGTTTATGAATTTTTATGAATTTTTTATTACTTTAGCAATAGAAAAAATGATTAAAAATCAGGTGTCAACAATATGCCCTGATGGTTCGAACTCCAAGTTAGTGCCTAAAACTAAGGAGAGCACTCGACTGAGGCAACTAGAAACCCTAGATCCCTTGGTAGGACTGAACCCATTAGTATACTCTATCATATGCTAGGATTAGTGGTGTGTTTGCTGAGTTTTCAACTCACTGGCGGTGGTTGCCATGTTTACAGATCCAGGATGCCAGTGATGGCCGCACCCCTTATGCTTTTTGGTCTGCCAGTGCAGATGGAGTCCGAGGCTACCCACCATTATAATGAGAACGTTGTGATGTGGCGTAGACGATTGACTACTATATGGGTGGATCAGGGTGGTCCCCATTTTGTTCCCTATAGGTTTGAGGCCTGGTTTAGGGAGGGCGAGTTTGGTTTTGAAGGACCCTTAAGAGACGCCCTGATATCCATGGAGGATGACTCCACCATTTTGCGATCGGCTGCGTATGGAGGAGAAGTGGTTGACCCCGACCCATTGCAGGAACTGCCGCCCTCAGGACGTATAGAGGTAGACGACCATGAGGAGGACGAGGCTATGGACACTAACCAGGAGGAGGAGCAGGATCCATGGGCAGAATACGACCCAAAAGAGGATCCCGAGGAAAACCCCGAGGAGGAGCTAGAGGACTGACTTTAGCTGGCGACGTCAAGTTTAGTTTTTAGGAGATAGGCTGAGCGTAAGTGTTAGGACCGTACGTTGAATTTTCTTTTGGGGTTTATACCTAACACTTTGTTGATATGTATATAATGATGTTTCGTGTGTTATTCTTTTTCGTACGTGCTACCCCATTATCGTTTGTATGCATATATGGATAGGAGGTTTGCTTCTGCAGGTTCAGGTTCAATGGACGTGTCGCCTGGTCACAACGAAGAGTGATTTCCCGAGGATCAAGCGGGTGCTAAGAAATGAATAGAATGGATTGTATGAGGGGGATGTCGCGAGCTCGAGGGGCTCGGGGCGTGACATATACTCTTGGTCAAATAATTGCAGGTGAACTTCTTTAGGCAAACGTCCACGGAACCTAGAACTAGAAGGTTTTGCAATCTGTTTCAGTGGATTTTTTGCTTGATAAGATCGTAACTGGAAACCGGATCGGACTGGTGGTTCAATCTCGGATGAATCCATGAGACAGACAAGTGGTTCTTGATTCACAACCGGATCGGACTGGTGGTTCAATCTCGGATGAATCCATGAGACAAACAAATGGTTCTTGATTCACATTTGCAGAACTAGTTCATAATGTGCGGTTCTCGGTTCTAGGACGAGAACCGCCAATCCTAGAATCGATTACCCCTAGCATCGACACACGATATGCGACATTACACAACATTTCTAAAAAAAAATAGAGAATTCTAATACTTTGGAATAAGTTTTATATTAAATATATATTTATATATAATAAGTTATTTTTTATGATTGAAATTTAATAAATAAGAGCCAATAATGAATTTACACTAAAAATATTAATTTACCATTTTTTAATATCATTCATTATTTCAAAATTGACAAATTCAACTACATCCCATTCCAATAATCTATAAAACTTAGAGAGAGAGAGAGAGAGAGAGAAAAACAAGCAATCCACATTTCACTATTAAATTTAACTTTTAACATTAAGCCAAAAAAAAAATTACACATCTCACCACCAAATATAACAAATCATTCATCCACGTTACAATTGTAAATTTTAGGGGTAAAACTATAAATTTATCAAAAACCTAATCACGTCCACCTAATATTCTAAAACTGTAAATTTATTCCAAATCAGTTTTATCCCTAATCGCTTCCATCTTATACAATTCTAGGGGTTAAAGTGTAAATTTATCAAAAAACTAATATTCTGAAAAAACTCCACCTAATATGTCGGCCGCTTTGCCCAAATTCTAATTGTGTACCATCACCCTCTCGGCTCTCTCTTGCACGGTGTGGCTCTCACCCTCTTGGTTCTCTCTCGCACGGTCTCGCACGGTGTCGAGTTCTTATCCTCTCGACTCTCTCTCGCACAATGTAGGAAAATGGACTCAAATCTCATGGCCAACACGTGTTGATCACGTGTCAAACACCGACATTCCACATCAGACACACGACACAAAGGTCTCCAAAACATGCACATGCTTCCTAGGTTATAAATATTGGCTTGGTTTGTAATCCATTTTCAATTAGTGCATAGTCATGCTTTTGCAAAATTGTAATTAGGGTTAAACATAATGGGCACATCGGACCGATCCATTCGATCAATTTAGTGTAGTTCCAGGCCTCACGGACCAGTTCCCCGTTCCATGAGAAACCGGGTCGACCATTTCCGTTTTTTTTAAATATAAAACTAAATTTATTCCAAAGCTGTCATCACCCACTTCACTTGTCAAAAGAGATGGAATAAAAACGGAAGAAAGTGTGATCACCAACTTTGAAATTGGCGTCGGGTTGAGTCTTGCCTTCCAAAATGAGCAGAATTACCCTCCTCAGCTCTCGCGCCGAGCCTATCCATCAAGAGCATAGAGATATCAGTCCTACCTTCGCTTCCCAACGCTGACAACTCTTCTTTTCCCGATACCATCATCCTCGGCTGCCACAATTTTTTACAGCAAAGTACGAAAAATTGCTGTTGCAGCGTCAAAAAGTGGCTGGGCTGTTGGGGTGGAATAAGATTAGCACACCCCTAATCTTGATAAACTACGTTTCGAGGACTAAAAAGCAATCGCAGCAAAAACAAATAAGAACGACACCAAGATTTTAACGTGGAAACCTCCTCGATGTGAGGAGTAAAACCACGGCCCGAGGCACCCACCAAACTTCCACTATATCAACAATCAGCAGAAATACAAGTGTTCTTCTCCGATGAATAATAATCAGAGGTTAAAGCTTCTTTTCGGTTCAAAGAAACATCAAGAACAAATCTCAATAATCACTACGTGAAGCGATTCAAATAAGAAAGAACCGGAAGGGAAAACACCGAATTTGGACGCCTGCAAAACGTGCTGAAATCGCAGGCTAGAATGCTCCGTTGACACGATCCACCGTTCAGATTACAAAATGACAAGTCTGGAACAACTCCTCAAAATTTCAGCAAGATCCAACGGTGCAACAAACGGCAAACGTCGATTTAGTGGACGCCCTATAGGTTGTACAGTAGAAGACAGAACTGAAAAATTTTACTGCACGTTCTGTTTTTCATATCTGCGTTTTTCTTCTAAAAAAATATGAACTAAGGTAACCCTAGCTTCACTTGCAAGAAGGTGTGGACTCATGGGCTTCGAAAATAATCATCCATGTCAAAGATACATGGGCATGGGCCACTCTCAACATAGGAGAGACAAACATGGCCCAACAAATCTCCCCCTCTCGACTATGTAGAGGAGCTTGCCGTAATACCGGCGACTCGACGACAAGCAACAATCTTTTCTCGTGATAAAGCCTTCGTCAACATATCCGAACCATTGTCATCAATATGAATCTTCTCAAGATACACCAACTTAGAATTCACAACATCTCGAATCCAGTGGTACCGCATGTCAATATGTTTTGACTTCGCGTGAAAAGTAGAATTCTTCGCAAGATAAATGACACTTTGATTATCACAAAAGAGAACATACCGGTCTTGGTTAAATCCAAGCTCTTGAAGAAAGTTCTTCATCCATAGTAACTCCTTGCACCCCTCCGTGGCTGCAATAAACTCTGCCTCAGTGGTAGAAAGTGCAACACACTTTTGCAGTCTTGACTGCCAAGAAACTGCTCCCCCTGCAAAGGTAATCAAGTAGCCCGAGGTTGACTTCCGTGTATCAATATCTCCGGCCATATCTGCATCTGCATAGCCAACTAACTTTGGCGTATCACTTCCAAAGCAAAGACCAAAATTTGAAGTACCACGCAAATACCTCATGATCCATTTCACAGCATTCCAATGTTCTTTCCTCGGATTAGAAAGAAAACGACTCACCACACTAATCGCATAGGCTATGTCGGGCCTCGTACATATCATCGCATACATTAAACTCCCAATTGCAGAACTATATGGCACCTTCTGCATATAGTCCTTCTTTTCACAAGTAGAAGGACACTGCTCGCAGCTCAATTTAACACCAGGAGGGAGAGTAGAACTCACCACTTTAGCATTTTCAATTTTAAACCTCTGTAGGACTTTGAGGATGTATTTCTCCTGTGATAAAAAAATCTTTCTTTCTTCTCTTCTCCTAACAATTCTCATAGCAAGAATCTATTCTGCAGGACCCAAGTTCTTCATAGCAAAGGATGTGCTTAGTTGCTTCTTCAACCGATTAATACGAGACATTCCTGCCAACAATCAGCATATCATCCACATAAAGCAAAAGGATAATAAAATCATCATCACCAAACCTCTTGAAGAAAACGCAGTGATCAGTATTGGTTTTGATGTAGCCTTGCTCCCCCATAACTGACTCAAATTTCATATACCACTGTCTAGGAGCTTGCTTCAAGCCATAAAAGCTTTTAATCAACTTACATACATATTCTTCCTTCCCTTTTGCTGTGAAACCTTCGGGTTGTTCCATATAAATCTCTTCTTGTAAATCACCATGAAGGAAAGCCGTCTTAACATCCATTTGCTCAATCTCCAAGTCAAGACTTGCAGCTAAACCCATCACAACCCGAATAGATGACATCTTCACAACAGGAGAAAATATCTCATCAAAATCAACTCCTTTCCTCTGACTAAATCCTTTGACCACCAATCTTGCTTTATAGCGTAGACGGGAGTTGTGTTCTTGCTTCACCCTATAAATCCATCTATTCTTCAAAGCACGCTTGCCCTTAGGCAACTTCACCAACTCGTAGGTGTGATTCTCATGGAGTGATTTCATCTAGTCATCCATGGCATCAATCCACTCCCGCTTTTGCTCACTCTCCATAGCTTCTTCAAAGCACTCAGGTTCCCCTCTATCTGTCAGTAAAATATATTCATTAACTGGATACCTGGTAGACGGTTGTCGATTTCTCGACGACCTTCTGAGTGGAATAGGATCAGGACCCTCTATTGTCAGTGGTTGCTCAAGAACACTATCATCCGTCTCAATTGTATCATGCTCATCATTCTGATCTTCAGCAGGAGGGACTATACTCATATCTATATTCTCTTTCTCGGGTTGATGTAGAGGTGCTTTCAACTTGTCAATATCCTCTATCGTTTCGTCCTCCATAAAAACTGCATCTTGACTTCTAACAAGCTTCTTGTGAATAGGATCATAAAATCTATAGCCGAACTCATCATGACCATAACCGACGAAAACACACTGCTTCATCTTCATATCGAGCTTAGTCCTCTCATCCTTGGGAATATGCACAAAAGCTTTGCATCCAAAGACTCTCAGATAATCATAAGAAACGTCTTTACCAGTCCAAACTCGATTCGGTACATCAAACTGAAGCGGAACACATGGCGTAAGATTCAATACATGAACTGCACTGCTAAGTGCTTCACCCCAGAAAGATTTAGGCAACTTGGCCTGTGAAAGCAAACATCTCACCCTTTCTACGAGTGTTCTATTCATCCTCTCAGCTAGCCCATTTAACTGAGGTGTCTTAGGTGGCGTCTTCTGATGTCGAATACCCTGCTGTGCACAATATTCATCAAATGGTCCCGAATATTCACCTCCATTATTCGATCGAATGCACTTGAGTTTCCTTTCAGTTTCTCTCTCCACCGAAGCATGAAAATGTTTGAATACATCCAGAACTTGGCTCTTGTGCTTCAAAGTGTAAACCCATGTCTTCCTCGAATGATCATCTATGAAGGTGACAAAATACAGAGAACCACCCAAAGTCTGAATCTTCATAGGACCACATAAGTCAGAGTGCACCAAGTCTAGCAAATTTTCTTTCTTGGATGGCGTGGAAGATTTAAAAGAAACTCGATTCTGCTTTCCAGCCAGACAATGAGTATACTTCTGCAAATCAACACTCTTCAAACCAGATAGAGCATTCTTCTTACCCAATAGAGTAAGGCCTTTCTCACTAATATGAGCAAGCCTCTTATGCCACAATTCAGAAATAGCCACATTCTCTACTACATTCACGGCATAATTAGAAATCTTGGCTTGCAACATATATAAAGCAGATAACCTCTTACCTCTAGCCACAATCATCGAACCCTTGGTGAGCTTCCACTGTCCATTAACAAATGTATTGCAGTAACCATCATCATCCAGTTTTCCCGTAGAAATCAAATTCAAACGGATATCTGGGATATGCTTCACATCTTTCAGGATCAACTTTGAACCGTTGCTGGTCTCCAAGCATACATCTCCTATACCAACAACCTCAGCCTCACCGTCATTACCCATCTTCACGAACCCAAAACTGCCAGGTGTGTAAGACGTAAAGAAATCCTTTTGAGATGTGACATGAGTGGAAGCACCGCTATCTATCACCCAACTTGTCTCATGGCTAGCCAGATTAATCACATCACTGTCATAAACAATCAAGAAATCTTCAGTGGCAATGGCAACTCGCTCTTCATCACTGCTGTCATCTGTTTTCTTCTCTTTATTCTTCTCTTTGTATTTTTTTTATATTCTCCTTCTTCAACAATCTGCAAAATGGCTTAATGTGGCCCTTCTTGCCACAATGATGACATTCCACATTCGCAAACTTTCACCGTGCCTTGCTTCTGCCTGCTTTGTTCTTCGGACCACGGCTATGACTTCTTCCCCTAGACTTAGTAACCAGAATATCAGACTTCGAAGAGGAACCAGAATTAAAAGATTTTCTTCTCATCTCTTCATTCATACAACTTGCTTTCGCCAAATCATATGTAACCACGCCTCTAGGAGCAGAATTAGAGACCGATGTCCGGAACGTATCCCACGTGTGTGGCAAACTGCCAAAGAGCCACAATCCCAGCAACTCATCTTCAAAATTAAGACCCATGGAAGACAACTGATTTATATAGCCTTGAAAGACATTCACATGATCCGCCATTGAAGTGTCATCTTTATATTTCAACCCCAGCAGCTGATTCATCATAAGCATCTTGTTGCTTCCGGTATTGCTGGCATACAACTCCTCGAGTTTACTCTAAAGGGTTCGAGCATGATTTATTCCGATAACGTGATTCAACACGTTGTCCTCAACCCACTGTCTGATAAATCCACACACCTGCCGATGAAATATAGTCCACTGCTCATCAGTCTTATCATCAGGTTTTTCAGTAGAAAATACTGGTAAATAATAACTTTTCACATAAAGCAAATCTTCCATCAGAGACTTCCAAGAAGAATAGTTTGATCCGCTCAACATAATCATTTTACTCGTATTAGCCTCCATCATTCAGCACAGGATCACAATCAAACAAAACTCTGCTCTGATACCACTTGTTGGGGTGGAATAAGATTAGCACACCCCTAATCTTGATAAACTACGTTTCGAGGACTAAAAAGTAATCGTAGCAAAAACAAATAAGAACGACACCAAGATTTTAACGTGGAAACCTCCTCGATGTGAGGAGTAAAACCACGGCCCGAGGCACCCACCAAACTTCCACTATATCAACAATCAGCAGAAATACAAGTGTTCTTCTCCGATGAATAATAATCAGAGGTTAAAGCTTCTTCTCGTTTCAAAGAAACATCAAGAACAAATCTCGATAATCACTACGTGAAGCGATTCAAATAAGAAAGAACCGAAAGGGAAAACACCGAATCTGGACGTCTGCAAAACGTGCTGAAATCGCATGCTAGAATGCTCCATTGACACGATCCACCGTTCAGATTACAAAATGACAAGTCTGGAACAACTCCTCAAAATTTCAGCAAGATCCAACGGTGCAATAAACGGCAAACGTCGATTTAGTGGACGCCCTATAGGCTGTACAGCAAAAGACAAAACTGAAAAATTTTACTGCACGTTCTGTTTTTCATATTTGCGTTTTTCTTCTAAAAAAATATTAACTAAGGTAACCCTAGCTTCACTTGCAAGAGGGTGTGGACTCATGGGCTTCGAAAATAATCATCCATGTCAAAGATACATGGGCATGGGCCGCTCTCAAGATAGGAGAGACAAACATGGCCCAACATGGGCTACCTCTGCTTTGCTGTTGTACTGTGGGTCTCCCGGAGTCTTGACAAACCTAAAATTCATCCCCAGCCATCGGATCTTTTTTAATAGAATTTTTCATGATAAAACATCACACCATCTCTCTCTCGTCCAATGTGATGAAGATCTTTAAACTTACTCTGGCAAGTAAAACCTGCAAGTAGATTTAATGTCACAAGAGAAGGTGGGCTCAGTGAGGATAAATACAACGAAGGTTTGATGGGATGTGTCAGCGTTAAAAAATTTGTTTTCTCTTTAACTTTGACTTTTTATTTTAGTGTATAGTCAGCGTTAGGAACAAGCACTGTGACCAATTTAATCTGTGCGACACACGTAAAATTTCAGCTTTAACAATTACTATTAACGCTTCAATTATTACGCAAAAAAGAAATAATTTGATTTTTTTAAAATTGATTATTCATATTATTTGAAATAATTAATTAATAAAAAAACATATTAATTATCAACAACAATCTACGTCTTAACATTTTCAATGAACAGTGAAAGTTATACATATTTTATGAAATAAATGCATTCGACTTTTAGTGACACAAAAAAGTGTTGGGGGAATTTTTGCTATAATAGGTATAGTTTAGGATTTTCTTAAAATATTATGTGAAAATATCCATGTGCACTTACTAAATAATTATATTGTTGTCTTTTCATCATGCGCAAATACCTTAAAAATTAACGCACATGCATTTTTTTCATTAGTCATTTAAAACACATTTAATTTCTTTAACATTAACTAACTCCCTTGATAGTCACAATGGATATTTGTTTTATCAGATTGATTCATTAATAGTCAAAGGAAAACAGTACATAGTATCCTTAGAATAGCAAATGATTTTCTATTTGACATAGGTTCTTTAACGGGCATGCTTAAATTTCTAATTTTGAAAGTACCTCATTCTTCGGGTTAAATCATCTTTGTACGCTACTAATTATCCAGTGCATACAGAGGGTGCCATCAAACTCACTGAAACGTAGGATGTGTACTCAAGAATTTGACCAGATGATGGATCTGGCAACTGGTAGTCCCGCCCAAATTCAACTAGGGCCACAAGGTCCCAAAAGTATATTTGGACGGGTTTGGACGGGGGGTATTTAGTAAAAAGTGTAACCCGAGATTAAGCAAAGTCTTTCGAGTTAGAAAATGTAGGCCATCCGGATCCCTCGACGCAGAGCCTGGAACCCTAGTGCCCGTGCTCTAGCCCGCGCCGGTCGGCACCGGGCTCCAGTCCAAGGAGGCCAGTCTTGGGTCTAGTGATTAAGAAATACTCCATTAACATCACGTATGATGATGTCTAGATGAAGACCTTTCATTGTGGAAATTTGGTGCTGCAGATACAGCAAAATGGCTACGCATAATCCTCGATGATGAAAATGATCATTTCCAGATATGCATGCTTGTTCTTGGGTAGACTTGGAATGGTTCTCTCTTTAAACATATGCAATAATTATGCATCCACTCCCCGCAAGGAAACCGAGATTTCCATATCACAATCTTCTGCAATTTATCGAAAAATCAAGGAGGGCTGAAGTTTAGACTTAGAGATAACGGCGAAGCTTCCTAAAACCAGGTAAAGTCAGCTTTGAAATGGGTTTGGGCATTTGGGTCAGTGTTTGAAGGGACCTTCAAGGAAAGGAAAAGTATCCAAAAAATCCTAAATTTGTCGGTTAATCCAAAAAATTTTAATTTTTTCAATTCAGATCTAAACATTTTCTCGTTTTGTCAGTTAAGTATATTTGGCTAATTTTGACAAAAACAAATTGCTAACGTGGACGCTGGCTGTCCTATATGACATGGTTGATGCTGACGTGAACAAATTTTAATATTATTGTAAAAAAAAATTATACGTTCCTTTCTTTTTCTTTTCCAATTTAAGCCCCAACAACGCTATCGGCCACTTGCTGAGGACCAGTGGCCTTTGTCGACCACTGACTTAGGGCCAGTGGGGGTCATTGGCTCCAGGGTGATGGCTAGGGAGCCCTCTCCTATCACGAGTGAGGGGTCGCAGTCCTTGTGCTGGCTAGCGAGGGCTTGGGTGAGGGCCACCGTGCCCTCGCCTCACCACATCTAGCGAGGGCTCACAACGTCCTCACCTTGGGCTGATGGGGACTTGCGGCCCGCGAACCCTTTGAGCCGAAAAAGGAAGAGAAAGGAAAAAAATTCATAAAAAATATTAAAAATTATCTACATAAGGGCTGGTTATGTCCCGTAGTACGGACGACACTAATTGGAGTATTGCTTCAAATTTTTGGCTAAAATTGGCCGAATGAACTAAATTGGTACAACATGAAAAAGCTTAGGATTCAATTGAGAGTAATAATCTTTGTTATGGACTCCAATTGGAAGCAAGAGAAGGACCCATGAAGCGAGTCAATGCAATCCTTCTCACCCTACTTCCGATGCGGTTCCTTCTTGTCCATGAAATCAGCGTGTGCTTCCCCTGGTTGTATTAGGCAGATTAGTTTCGTTGTTAGCTTCTTCATTTTCGGTTAAGCTTTTACCAGATTGCACATGCCTCGCACTCAATGGTTTGCAACATTAGGGTCTGAAAAACTTGAAGAATCCTAGCTTTCGAACAAAATTGCTCCTTATTTCAGTCGTTGGAAAATGTCTGTAGGCGTACATATGGCTGGCCAGAGAGGTTAGGCCCCTATTTAATACTAACTTGGTCATTTTAGGCCCTTATTTGGAATAAAGTCAACTTTAAAGCTATTTATTTTTAAGAAAAATGTCCCACTTTGGCCCCTCATTTGAATTGTTTTTTTCTCATTCCAATGACATCACCGCTTCTAATGAATCACAATCTTTTAATCTCATTCTGACTTGTAAAATTAGTCTAGTACATAGTCAAGTTTAATCTCTATATCCAGGATATCCCTGGTTCCAATATAAAGGGTAATCTTGCCACACCTCAAATAAGATTTAGTGGAAATTCTTCATACCCTTAACATATAAGAAGACAATCCACATGTTATTCTTATCCATCGTGAAGCACGTCATGTAGGCGAATTCGAAATTCACTAATTGGAGAAGCTACCGAGGATCGCTTCTTGACTACTCATGCCAGAACAAAAAGTACATGAAATGGGAGTGCATGGATGAAATTCCCCCAAAATAATTTGCGAGGAGATCATTAAATTGCATGAAATTGAAAGTAAACTAAAATTGCTTACCAAATGAAAATCGAAAATGCATGAGTGGTATTGAATGCACGTGGAAATAAACATAATATGAAAAAAGGTTCAATTGATGGTTCTGATGGGCGCGTGTGCCCTTGGACTCAATTTGAAGCTGAATGCATGTATTAAAACACCCGGTATCGCTTGTTTACGAGACTTATATACTTTTTACATAAATATGATCTTCCTTCACTTATAGGTTCAAGCTTTTAGGCGAGACTTTTGACATGATTTTGTAGTCGGGTTTTGCTCCGGTACATTTCGAATGTGTGGGTTGGAATTTCTGACGGTATGTGTGTGTTCTTTATTCATTAAATTGATTCGTTAAGAAATAATAATACCTGCTGAAAACTGGGCTTGGAGATGAAACTAGAAAATGAGGCTCTACTAATGTCACAGGCCTCTTTAAGAGATGGGCGGATGTTTTGGGAGCCGAAACCCTCTCTTTTGTACGGTAAACTGTCTATCTCCAAGTAAAAATTATGGGTAAAAGTTGATAGGCTACTAGTGAAAGACAGGAGAGCGCAGCTAAACACCAAAGGTACCTTGTTCCACATAACTCTAACAATTTTAAAAAATATTTTTTTCAAAAATAATCGCTTGTATCTAATAGAAAAGTTAGCCCAAAAAAATTAATTTTGTTATCAGCAACAACATATGTAAAAGTAATGATTAATTTATTTTTGCAAGCGATGCAAACTATTATTTTACAAGAAAATATTTTTCACATCGATGATTTTCACGAAAAAATGCACCTTAAGATTCCTTTTGGCCCAAGAGTTAAATAAGTGGCTTGGGTAACGCTCTTACACAAGAAAGCCCCGCCCGCCCTTCTTTGACCCAAGCCAGGTTCTGCGAGAGCCGAAAGTTCTTATATGAGATTCACATAACGAACGAGCTTGGGCAACACATTAGGCATGATCTACAAACCTAGCCAGGGCTAGTAGGCTCGCCCCATGGTTACCTCTAACTTTGACTACTTATTCACTACAAGCCCACCAAAATGTTGAAAATTAAGAGGACAACTTACAACTTTAGAACACGCAAGCCTGTTTTTTGAGATCTGACTTTTGAAGTTGTCGTTTTGGATTTGGACGGACGGACGAGTTGTGCAGATTCTTGTATTTGACCCAAAGACGTCCATGGCCTTGCAATGCGTCCATATGGCTTCGTATCGTAGGCTTACCCAAGTTTAATGCACTATTCCTGATCTGCCCTGTTCACCTACTCAATCGTCAGCACTTGGAGAAGCCTTTGACTGTTCAAAATTCAAACGCAATATGGTTGGCCAACATTTTGACTAGCATCGTCCGTCGCTCAATAAGAATTGAGCAATCCATGTTGAAACTTTGCTTTTCTGTTGTATTTAATTTGGAAATTTTGATTAAACTAACCAAGTTAGCCCCTTATATAAACTATCTTATTTTCATTCTTTCCCATTTTGTTTGCTCATTTTAAGGTCAACATATTCAATGGCTTCAATTCTTGTGCTTCGCGGAGAGAGGGAATGGACAAGATTAACGTCTTATATAAGAGTAGGAGTGAAAAACTTTATATGTATGTAATTTTTACTTATTGCGGTAGAATTTTCTGTTCAATGCTTCAAATAGGAATAGGTTTAACTTCAATTCCGTTCTTATGTGGTTGTGTTTTTATGGCAAGATAGGTTTGAAATCGGAAAAAAGTAGAACAGAAGTCTTAAGTAGTTGTGTAGGGCGAGCGATCAGGTGATTGGGACTTGCCTCACTAGCTGTTGGAATGTTCAGAAGCTCAAGACGGACCATACACCTAATCCTTTGTAGACAAACCAAGATTTCCACAAACCGTCGATTGATTGGGGAATCGAACTTGTAACCTTCCACTTGCAAACCAAATCTTGGACCATTCGACCAACCACTTAGGTTGCCTTCACATAATGACTTGGTTGCTCTTTTTTAATAGATCTAAAAATGAGTTGTATTAGATAAACGGTTCAAGATTGCATGATATTCCGAACAAAAGGCTTAAAACTAACAATGAAACTTTAGTGCCATAAATTTGAAGTGCTATCTTGCTGATAATACTAGTTGGCAATTTGCAACTCTTTGACAGTCGGTTGAATGGTGTGTCTAGGTCGGTAATTTCGAAGCCACATGAGCCACCCTGTAGACAGAACATCCATTGAAGATGATTTACGTGCATCCATTTGGTTTAGACAAGTCAAATAATTCAGACATCCTATTTTATAAAGAAAAATTGCTAACTGGCACACCCTTGCTGAGTGCTGATTCAATTACAATCATTGATTAGTTCTACAGTGAAGATAGATTTTCTTTTTTGTGTTGGAATGATTATCGAATAGCTTCGTAATATATTAAAATCCCACATTAGAGGGAAGAGGCTCTACTTAGGGGTGTGCAAACTAGAATGGACCGACATGGACCGGCCTAAGACTGGACCGAACCGGCTTGGACCAGCCTAAGACTGGATTAGACCGGCTGGGTTGTTTGGTCAATGAGGAGGGCGGTTCAATCCCTAGTCCCAAATAAATGGGATTGATGACTGGGCGGTTCAGACCATCAGAATATATATAATTGTGTATGTATGTAATTAGAAAAAAGAATTAGAAATTTTAGCACAACTTTATTCTTGAAAATACTGCTAAAAAAAGCGAACAACTGGTCTAGGGTCTCTTTGCCTCTTTTACTTATCATTTAGTTATGGTCATACTTTTTTTTTTCAGCCCCTTCACTCTTTTTTCTTCATTTCTTCCTCATTTTTCCCTTTGACGAGGTGATGTGAAGGGCACTTATGTGCAAAAGAATTGTCTAGGTTGGTGGAAATTAATTATCAATTGAGGTTTTTTGTTATCCATGTTCTATAAGAAATTAGTATTAGCAGTTCCACTGGGACTAGACCGGGACTGGATCGGACCGTTCGTCCTAGTCCAGTCCGGTCCTTAGTCTCAAAAATTTGGGGATCGGGGCTACTAATCTGGTCCCTGATTCCATGCTGAAACCGGATCGGCTGGAACCATGCACACTCCTAGCCCTACTAAGCGATTAATAAGTAAGAACCACCACTAGTAGTTACTACCCAGTGTGGTTACTCAATTTACTCAATTTTTTTAAGGTTTGGCTCCCAAGAAAAGGACTGTACAAGGTACTAATTAACACCCACACCTATTAAGCAGAGTCCATATGATGCCAATCTAATACTCCTGCGGCAACTTCATTATAAACGCTCTTGTTGATCCAGTATCATTCAAGACGATCACAAATACCACTGGCGGATCATGTAGAACATCGACAGCTGGTGCGAAATCTAGGAAAAAAAGACAGTAATTTGATCTAAGGGAAAATGTCTGAAACCCATTTGGCGGATGGTTCCATGCATGTTGAACGTTCTTTCTTTCTTGGACTGTGTCGAGTTCATCACTGTGCACATGATGGAGTTGGAGTGTCAAACTTTGACGCTGGAGCTTCATAAAATATTCTGGATCTCGGTAATGACGTTCAAACTGAAAAGAGCAGTAATGAAAATGAATATAGAACTTGATAAGCTCTTCCTCACATAAAGAAACGAAACCAAAAACCCTAAAAGAAAGCCGGCCAGGGTCGGCTGGCATTAAGCGCGAAAACGACAGAAAGGACACCAGCTCAGTTTAAAAGAAGAAACTCCATTGACAGAAAAAAAAAAAAAAAAGGCTCTAAATAAGCTGAGACTTCGTGAATCCCATAGTGAGAAGCTATGGGATCATCTCTCAGTTGCTGCGGTTCAGAGAAGGTCGATGAAGGGTAAGCTCAAATCAAAGCCGTTGATCGGTTCCTTCGTCTAACTTTATCAACCATGTATAGATCTTATGGTTCTATCTTTTTATATTTTCGTTTTTTTTTTTTTTGTGATGAATTGTTAGGTTCAGTGGAATAGGTGGAGGCAACAATTCATGGAGGATATTCACATACAAGGAGCTGCATTCGGCCACTAATGGTTTCAGTGATGACAACAAGCTTGGAGAAGGAGGGTTTGGGAGTGTCTACTGGGGCAAAACCTCCGATGGTCTTCAGGTGAATCGATCAATTGCCCTTTAATCGGAGCCAAGATCTAATGTAGAATTATGGTTTTGTTTCATATACTCGTTTTTCATGACTTGAACGTGATAAACAGAACCGATCATGCTCTGGTAGAACAAGTGCAAACAAGTATTTTCTTGTCTAGTTTGATCTCTTTCTTTATCGAACTTTGGTTAATTACTAGGTACTATGTATTGGAACATTCGCCAAGCAACCTCACTCGAATCAACTGATCATGCTAGACAACCTTTTATTCTTAGAAAACTTAAGTGAAATTACAATGACTGGTGTTAGAATTGAAATTTTGCGTAAATTTCGGGACCATATTGTGCAACCATTTGTTTCGGTTGTTTTTCCCGGCGCATACTGGGGATCCACGGTGTTTCTAGACATTATGTTGGATACTCAGTATTGGAGTGAATGTTGGTTCTAGATAGCTGTGAAGAAGTTGAAGGCAATGAACTCGAAGGCCGAGATGGAATTTGCAGTGGAGGTTGAGGTCCTCGGCAGAGTCCGGCACAAGAACTTGTTGGGCCTGAGAGGATACTGTGCCGGGACGGATCAGCGGCTGATCGTGTACGATTACATGCCGAATCTGAGTCTGCTCTCACATTTGCATGGCCAGTTCGCGACTGATGCTCAGTTGGACTGGAAAAGAAGGATGAAGATTGCGATTGGGTCCGCCGAAGGCTTGGTGTAAGCATCAGTAACCTTGGCCCTTTTCATTTCTTTAAATTTATGATCTTCTGTTTGATTTCTGTTCTAAAGATTTCTTAGGCTTTGTTGAATGAAGAACCTTTCAAACTTACAAGGTAATCCTGAGAAATGGTATCCATGAGTATATTCTGAATGAATGATATGTATAAGACAGCGTTGAGTTCCTTTTTCCTTAGAGAAGTCTCTTTCACATTAGGAGGACAAATTGGCTCAATTTTGCTCCTCTTATATTGAGAAGATCCCAAGCATTTCCCTGAGTTGCTTGCCTAGCTATGGGCATCAATTGTTCTGTGATATTTGACATACCCTGTGATTGAACATTCTTTTGCAGGTACCTGCATCATGAGGTAACACCTCACATAATCCACAGGGACATAAAGGCAAGCAATGTCCTTCTAGACTCAGACTTCGAACCGCTGGTAGCCGATTTCGGCTTCGCGAAGCTCATCCCGGAGGGCGTGAGCCACATGACCACTCGTGTCAAAGGCACCCTGGGATACCTGGCGCCGGAGTACGCCATGTGGGGGAAGGTCTCGGAGAGCTGCGACGTGTACAGCTTCGGGATCCTCCTCCTCGAGATCGTCACGGGGAGGAAGCCCATCGAGAAGCTCCCGGGGGGGATCAAGAGGACCATCACCGAGTGGGCGGAGCCCTACATCGTGAAGGGCAGGTTCCGGGAACTCGCGGACCCGAAGCTCCGGGGGAAATTCGACGAGGCCCAGCTGAAGCAGGCGATCAACGTGGCAGCGCTGTGTGTGCAGAGCGAGGGCGAGAGGAGGCCCACCATGAAGGAGGTGGTGAGCATCCTGAAGGGCCAAGAACCCAAGGCCATGGTGATGCAGATGAGGATGGACAGCATCAAGTATGGCGAGGACTTGATGGCACAAGATCAAACAGACGACGACGATGGCGACCACCGCCACGATCATCGTCATCAAAAAGGGGACAGTGATGAAAGTGATGCATATGGGGTTTTTAGTGCAATAGAGGGGCAAAAGATGCCGGACCCTTACCAAAGGTTTGGGTACAATAGGAGAGCCTTTTGACACTTGTCCTCTCTTCCAGGCCTAAGGAAAGTTTCGTATGGTCTCGCATATTTAATCATGTATACAACACACATATTTCATGTAATGGTTTCATATTTCGTGATTTTGGTAATGCCAGGACTTTGGGATCCGATTGTTGTTGTTCCTGCCAAAAGAAAGAACACGATCGTTCGAGATGTTTCTTTTCCCAATGTGTGAAAAGAAGTAGTTGTTGTAATACTTGCCATGCCATTTTGCCTTCATTATCATCATCACCTTCGCCCTCCCTATTTTGTCGTGCTCATACTACCTTTATACTCTCCCTATAATCGTCATGGAATGTGTGGTTTGGTCACACAACCATCGTGTTACCGCGATTTTTTCTAGTGTTAATACGATTGTGAAGAGACCTTAAGTTCAAAAATCTCAAGCCCCGTACACAATCCCATTTATCTCGTTGGCCTGCGTTAGAAGGCATCAAATGCTTTTCAGCCTCATTAGAACGGTCAGACGGCTAGACAAGAAAGAAACGACGTAAATTAAGACAAAGGTGGAGTTTCACCATAAGCAGAGATTTCAGCAATCCTCAGCCGAAAGGAAAAACCCCACTAACACAAACGCTTGGTTGCGCATGTTCCTGGCTTCATTCTAGCAGGGAATTCCTTACCACAAGAAATGCAAGAGTAGTTTTCAGAACAGGAAATACAAAAACTTGTGACAAATCCTTTCATGGGTTAAAAATGGTGGCCATTCTCTAGGACAAGAAGTTATCAGAGACCGCGGGGTGCATGTCTCAAGTACATCTGTATCATTCGATCTCATGGAGTCTGCTGGATTTACTCAGTAAGATTACTACAGTCAAAGATGCAGATGGATTCAGAGATGCCTCCAATCAACTTCACAATTCAACATCACATGGAATATGAACCAGAAACATTGGAGTAACAAGCTAGGAGTGCAAAACAATCGTCGAAATAATCTAAAATCTAAAAAACTCTCGAGAAATTTACTCATCCCCTAAGTTGGATCCAACTACCGCCCATCACCATCAATATGATCCACAGTTCTCAAGTATTTGGGGATATTAGAGAAGTATTTTATACTCCCGAAATACATCATTGCTATCAACCTAAGTCGGTCATCATATACCAGAGTTCATGAACTTGACACTAGATGGTTATTAATTTGGGTGGATGGAAAATTTCGTACTCTCTTTGCACTAAAAAACCTCTAAAAAATATCTTGATTGTTGCCTAACAAGCACCTAATGAAAGAGAAGTCGCACCAGATGCAAATAGTGAACGTAAGTATTTCAAAATCCTTCGGGTATCAGTAAATTGCATTGCAAAATATCAAGACAATAACCTAAACCATCCCACCAACATTATAGCAAACACATTCACTTTGTCCAAAATTCAATTGCATCGGCGCAAAGCATCCCAAAGTTGGCTAAGCCGTTATTGTATAAAAGAAACAGAGGAGAGCTAACTTGATGGTTCTCTCTTATAACGCACACATGGATCAGGGCTTAGAACCCTAGCTCGCTATCATCATCTGAATCATCATCACTCGTCATGCAATACTCTCGGCAAGATGGCACAGGTTTGGTTCCGCTGCAACCTTCGCCATGCTGGGTTCGGTACTGCCAGAAAGTGAGCTCGCTTTGACGTTGCACAGCCTGGACTGCACGCTCATACTCATCAATCACTCGTTCCAATTCCATCTCATACTGCAGATTTCTCGCTTCCAAACCATAGTCGAACGAATATGGGAACATATCATCACCGACACTCTTTGGCCAACATTCTTGCTTCGGCTGTGATTGCTCTTCATGTCCTTCGCCCCTCGTGCCATTCACTTGCTCGCTAACCCAGTCGATGTTTGCCTGGATCTTCCGCGAGAAGTCAGGGAGATTTCCTAGCATGTCACTTGCAAACTTTCGCCAAATCTCATGCTCCGGCTGTAATTGCTCTTCATACCCTCCACCTCTCATGTCATTCACTTGCTTACTACCACCGTCAATGTCTTCTTCATTCGCTGGCCAGCCGTCAGCACGATATTAATGAATCTCATCGGATAACTTTTGCCAGTAGTCCTCCTCCTCCTGAAATTGCTCTTCATTCCCTCCACCTCTCATGTCATTCACTTGCTCGCCGCCATCAATGTCGTCTTCGTTCTCTGGCGAGCTGTGGCGGAGATCTTCCAGAATCTGCTCCGTTACTTCGGGAGGGCAGCACATGCAGGGGATCACATTGCCGTTGACGCATGCCAGATGCTGTTTAAGGCGAGTCACGCCTCCCCACATCACCTGTCCACAGAAATTGCAACGGACACGCCCGACGTTGTGGTCAACCATAGTGCAATACTGCCATGCCGTATCGCTCCACTTTCTCTTTCCCAACCTGAAATACAAGCCCACATAATGTATCCAATCTTTCATTGCCAATGCGACAATATGCGAAGACACAAATTCCTTTCCTGAAGATGAAATGAAGTGCATCTCCATTTTGCTGTGATAAAATTGTGCTCTAGGTCTTAACATTCCTAAAGGTGATGGTTTTGCCGAAAAACTCAAGCCATATATGGAGAAGTAAACATGATTATAACTTGCATAAACACGGAGTTCTTCTCTTTTTCTTTTTCTTTTTCTTGATAAAAATGAACAGAAAATTCTTTCAAGAAGATGAAAAGAAGAAATGCCGCTTTCGATAAGCTACCTCATTCGTACGTGAGCAAATAACGATTCCACGTTCTACGTATCCAAACAAATGGCCGTATAGGTTACCACCATTGATAGAGATTAGAGATCAAACATACATAGTACTCAGGCTTAAGAGATCATCTACACAAATGGTCATATAGATCAACATGACCTTCCGAACCTCTCAGAAAAATAACATAATTGTTCGCTTTCAAGACACTTCTAACTTGACATTTCAAATCACATCTAAAGATGCATATGTTTTGCTAGCGAGACAACATCCTCTTAAGCTTTCTGTAATAAAACATTATGTTAAAAAAAAAAATCTACCTTGCAGTTTACGTGAATGACAACCTGCGAAGTAGTTGCCATGTCATTGCATATTATTACATAAAATCATTGTCACTGCACATTATTACATAAAATCATTCCGGCCTCTGATATAATTTATTAAATGACAACCGTTGGATCTAGGTTCAAGTTTAAGTGAACAATAGAGATGAGAGCTCCCTCTCAATCTCCCTGCCGCCACTTGGTATTAAATTGCCATTGCAAACATTCCGAATCAAAATGCTGGCAAAAGAAAAGATAATTTAAAATAATAGTGGCGACGAGCGGCAGCAAGATTGAAAGAAAGAGCCTTATCATCGTAATTTAGACCTAGATCCAACAGTCGTCATCTGCCAATTTTTTTCGAAGGCTGGAATAATTCCATGTATTAATGTGCAGTGACATGAGAACCAGGTCACAACTCGTCATCACATCAGTCGCCATCAGATATCAAAATTCTCCCATGAGATAAAGCTTTTTTTTAAATACAGTCTATAGCATTAGGTAAAAGCTTGCTGAATCTAATGGCCATAACCGAACAAAATAAGAAGATCCCCCTCCCTAGATTGCCCTAGAAGAGAAGGTGAAAGGAAGAACACAAAGGCAAGCACATGTCCATAACATCGTCGCATGTGTTGAAATGATCGTGTCAAAATTACATGAAATTTCCGAGCAATTACTTCTAGCACTCTTCAATCATTCTACAGAATCACAAAATTCTTTATAAACAATGATTCCAATCTAAAATCAAACGCAAAAAAGAGAGAAATTGACTGACCTTCGCAAGAAGTTGTTCGAGTATTATGATCTACAATGAAAAAGAGCTAGGTATTTTCCCTGCTTTATCCACCCTCTCTCCTTCTACTCTTGTTTAGTACAATAGAATCCAGGATAGGCTTTAATATATCTCTTCACTTCTCCATTTAAGGTAAATGTTATCAATTTTCTCTGCTTTTTATCGACAACTAGTAAATGGCTTCCATAGTCTAGAATACGACAATTTAATCATTTATTACATAAACTTATTTACAATTTTCTCCCAGATCCGCGGTGATTTTAGTGATATTCCTTATATATCAATTTTTCCACCCAATGACTTGTATATTGTAATTTCCTTATCTTTTACCTTCTAAACTAAATGTGGTAACAGTGTCTTGGTTTGTAGTATTGAGGCCTAACACAGTTTTCACATGCCTGAAGAAAGGACGGTTCAATGTAGGGGGTTTGGGACCACAGGACCTCCATCCGGGTGAGGATATGGATTCAGCAGAATGCGAAGTCACATATGCAGGCGGAACTGAATCCTTATTTGGAGTTTCCAGACTCAAGATGGTCGACTTTTTCCGAGTTATGAGAGGGATCGAAGGAGCGACCAGAGCGTCTTGACCCACATCTAACACCACGATGATAACGAACATTTTTGCAGCAAGAATGTTTTCCTTGTTCCATGTGTAAATTGTACTTAGCCATCTGATGTTAAAAACTAGAAAAACATGAAGAGAGGTTTTGGAGAGTCTATATGAGGTATGGTGAAATCTTCGAGAATTTTGAAAAGGTTGAGATTTGTCGTTGTAATTGTTGTCTAGATAATACTCAGAGACATGGAGTCCTTGTAATTTTTGTTGGGGATTTCTGCTCTTCCAAATGTCGTGTATTGAATGTTTATTCCTAGGTCCATTAAGTTTTGTTAGAAGCCAACTTCGTGAACTCCGATGGTAAAACGTGAAATGGAGAAGTTCGATAAGAGTTAGTATATGAGGGATCAAGATGCACGCAATGCTAAAAACAGTACGTTCGCGGAAGGCCCTGGGAGTGGCAGAGGAGGATGAATTGCCCACCACTCCAGGAAAGGAGAACAATGAGGGGTTTTTTTTTTCCAAATTAGGATTAAAAAAATTATCTACAAAATTAACGTAAAAAAAAAAAGATTACAAAATTAGGGTCCGTACGACACTTGCACAGTGCCCACGGGCCCATTTTCATTTTTTTTGTTTTTTTCACTTTTTTCTAATATTTATATAACTTTGTAAATACAATTTTTTTTTCTTTTGCAGCTTATTTTTCTAACATAATTATCAAAAATTAATTGAAAAAATTTGTTAATATGTATGTAATTATTTTATAAAGTATGTAAATAAATTAATTAAAAATATTCACGACTCCGATGTGGTAGCATTTTTTATTTCATTTTTTGTATGTGTTTTTTTATTTACTATTTATATAAATTTGTAAAAATAATTATTTTCCTATTGAAGCATATTTTTATAACATAATTATCAATAATTAATTGAAAATTTTATTAAGATGTATGTAATTAATTATTTATTATGTAAATAATTAATAAAAAAATATTCACGAGGCTAGTACGATGGCATTTTTTAATTTCATAATTTTTTTACATATTTTTATAATTTTGTAAATATATATATTTTTTCCTTTTGAGGCTTATTTTGATAACATAATTATCAATAATTAATCAAAAGTTTTTTAAGATTTATGTAATTAATTATTTACTATGTAAATAATTAATAAAAAAAATATTCACGAGCCTAGTGCGATGGCATTTTTTTTAATTTCGTATGTTTTTACGTATTTTTATAATTTTATATTTATATAATTTTGTAAATATATATTTTTTCCTTTTGAAGCTTATTTTTATAACATAATTATCAATAATTAATTAAAATTTTTATTAAGATATATGTATGTGATTAATTGTTTTATTATGTTAATAATTTATAAAAAAATATTAACATGATTGGCATTTCTTTAATTTGGCATTTTTTATGTGTTTTTATTTATAAAATTTATATAACTTTGTAAATATAATTTTTTTCCTCTTGAAACTTTTTTTATAACATAATTATCAATAATTAATTAAAACTTTTATTAAGATATATGCAATTAATGTATTTAATATGTAAATAATTGATAAAAAATATTCACGAGGCTAGTGCAGCAGTTTGGTTTATTAATTTCTTATTTTTACATTTTTTATAGTTTATAAATATAATTTTTGAAGCTTATTTTTATAACATAATTATAAATAATTAATTAAGAAATATATTTACGTGAATATTATTTTTACAAAAGTTACATAAATAGTAAATAAAAAAAGACATACAAAAAATGAAATGAAAAAATGCTACCGCACCGGCCTAGTGAATATTTTTAATTTATTTATTTACATACTTTACAAAATAATTACATACATATTTAAAAAATTTCAATTAATTATTGATTATTATGTTATAAAAATAAGCTACAAAAATAAAAAAAAATTGTATTTACAAAGTTGTATAAATATTAGAAAAAAAGTAAAAAAGGAAATTAAAAAACAAAAATGGGCCCCCCAATTTTGTAAATATTTTTTTACCATAATTTTGTAAATATTGTTTTTTACCCTAATTTGAAAAAAAGCCCAAGAATGAGTCGATAATGGCTCGATGCATGTCATGTAATGAGACAAAAAAACATGTTGAAAATCACCTATATGAGTTCAAGAGGATTATAACTGATTTTGACGAAATAGATTTCTAAATTTATCACTGAGGCTTAATGTCGCGACCCTCCCGAGATTTTCCAGATATCCCGAGGGAGCTAATGGATTGCTAGGCCCATTGGAGGTTTGAGCTTAGCTCGGGCCCTCCCAGGCCCATACCAAATCGCGTCAAGGAGATTTAAATCGAGGTCAACCTTGGTGTGGTCGAGTGACATGTGCTCAGTGTGCATGCCATTGGAGTCGCCACCAATCATTTCTTGGAGGGTATGATTGGAAACCCTATCGAACGACTGGAAGAGATCGCTCGATCCTACGAAAACCAGAGATCTAGATTCGGGGACTTAGTTACGTCGATCCTACTATCAACGCCCTTTCGGTACCTAAGTTGAGTGATATCATAATCTGAGGAATTTATGCAGGCGGGATTGGGTAAAGTAGGCTCTAAGAGTCTAAGGTATGCATGCAGATGGGAGTATCTATCATATCAATCACAATCATGGAAATAAATGCACAATCAAGAAACCAATTCAAAGAGGAGTCACATCAAAACAAGTCAAGGTGGGCCTAGGGGAATCTTAGGAAGGCCTAGAAAACATGCCAATTGGGTTCGATGATGATTTGGGGTGGTTTGGAATGATTTGGGTCAAATTGACCGGAAGGGCAGAATGGTCATTTTGGAAAGTTTAGGAAGCCAAAGCCATGAAAATAGGTCAAACAAGTTGAATGTGGTTTTTCCCTAATTTTCACGATTTTTAGGAATTTCTCTAATTTTTCTAAAATTTTCTAATTTTTCTAGAATTTTTCAAAGTTTCTAAGAATTTTCTAAGGGTTTTCCTATATTTTTAGAACATTTTCTATATTTTCTGGAATTTTTATTTTCATTTTCTAACACTTTTCCTAATTTTTTCTAAATTTTTTATGACTTATTTTTGTATTTTTTTTTAATTATTTTCCTATAATTTCCGAATTTTCTAAATTTTTATAAGATTTTCGGAATTTTTTATTATATATTTTATTCTATTTTTGTATTTTTATTGTTTCTTATTATTTATTATTATTATTATTATTTTTAATTTTTGGACCGGGTCGGGTTGACCTGGCCCGCTTGACCCAAATCCAATCCAAAATGACTACACCGAAAACGACGCCATTCTCTTTCCTCGATTTTTCATTTTTATTATATATTTTTTTAAATTTCTGTTGATGTTCTAATTTTTTGATTTTTTGTTTATTTTTTTTTCATTATTAGTGTTATACGGACCGGGCCGTATTGACCCGGCCCACTGCACCTGAACCCAGCCCAAAATCCAAACAAATTACCCAACAACCAAAACGACGTAGTATTAGGAATTGATTTCTGAATTTTTTTTATTTCTTTTCGATTTTTATTCTATTCTTTTTTAATTTTGCCTATTTCTAATCCTGCGGCTAATACTGCACCACGTGCCTCTAATCTAACCGTTCATTCATCAAACAAGACCTACGGTCAAGATCTTACACAAAGATTAAATCCCGACCATCCATCTTAATTATTTCTGAAAATGATTAATAAAAATCGGATTAGAATTTTTTGTTTTCAGAAAATTAAGATCTTGACACGTGTTCAAACGTCAACCGTACGATCAAGTTTCCAATCTCTAAGCTGTAAATACCCTAGCCGACGTGGCCGCCACGTGGCGCCACGTCATCGTTGACTCGGTCAACGAAGGTTGATCGAGTTAACGTGACCGGAGAAGATGATCGGCGCCGGCGTTCGATCGCCGACGCCTCGTCGGAGGGGGGATTCCGATGTCAAAATTCGCCCCAAACCTCCTGTTTTCAATCTAGGCTCGTCTGTGACCATCCTAGCATGCATACATCAAATTTTCAGGCCAAAAAAATAACATGAGAACGCCCAATCCAGCTCCGGCCGAGGGATACTCCGGCGTAGAAACTGATACTCAACCAAAGTATATCAAGGGACTGCACAGGTCGAACAAAGAGCACCCACGAGAGACCGAGAGACTTACCTGAAAGTCCGGTAGCCGTACTTGACGTTGAAGACGAGCATACGAGCTCGTGGCCCGTTCAAAAACAGAGGGATCGGCCAGGAGGGTTCATGCAGCGGAAATGTAAAGGGGGAGAACGGGAATGCGAGCAAAAAGAACCCAGAAATGTATCGAAGCAAGAATCACGAAAAAAGAGCGCATGGACTGAGTTTCGCCATGGGAGCCGAGCTTTGAGCTTCGAGCATGGTGGTTACCTGCTTATGCCGCGAAAACTCGATCCGATGGGCTGGGGAGGATCCCGGGACTTGTACGAAGCTTCTGGGCTAGTCTCCGTGGTCTGGCGTTCCTTGCTTGCCGTCGACAGAGCTCGGCCAAACTTCTCCAATGGTCGTCCCCTGTTTCCAAAATCAAAACTCCCCCTAAACCGAGCTCCACTCTCCTCCCTTTAAACCGAAATCATCCCCCATGAACTGAATCCTCAAAAATCTCGCTCGATCTCCCCCAAACCGACCTCCTAAACTGCCAAGATCTCCTGAATTTTTCGTTCGAGAATCGCGCGGAAATCCATTCGAATTTCGCCCCTCTCTGCGCAAATCTTCTTTCGGGGGAAGAAGATGACGATTCGGGTCGGGTAGGGTCGGACTTGTCCGACCCGAACGACCCAAATCGATCGTTTTTCCTCAAATTAACCTCTTTAGGCTCAAAATTGTTCAAATTAACTCCAAAAATTGGACTCTACGTCATCAAATCCATTAGAAAAGTGAATTTCCATGCCAGTTTTCCTAAGAATTGGCATAAAAACTCAATTTCTAAACTTGACCCGAATATCCATTTCGCAAAATCCAAAGCCTTAGGGTCATTTTTTGCAAAACTTTTTGCCACCATTGGATTCAGAAGGTCAAAAACTAGGGGGTGACGTCGCCCTATTTTCAATTTAGTCCCTAGAAAATTTTTAATTTCATTTTTAGTGATTTTAGGGACTAAATTGAAAAATCAGAAATTGCATTTTGGTCCTTTTTAGCGAAATTGGGCGATTCTGGGGGCTTTTGGACTCGATTTTAATTTTGAAAAATAGAGGAGGATGACACGACTCTAAAGATATAAAAATGGAAAATTAAAAAGCTAAAATGGAATTTCTAGAATTATTTGAATATTCTGAAAAATGAAATTTACAAAGAAACCCTAGATTCCGGACTTAATTTTTTAAACTTTATTCATCCAAAATGGGGAGAAAATTAAATAAAAAATATTTACTATTTTTTGGTAATTTTCTGACTTGAAATGTTATTTTTTATTAATTTTTATTATTTTCTTAATTTCTGAAAATATAAAAAATGCAAAAAATAAGGAAAATTATTTTTTGTTTAAAATTGGTTCCCTAGGCTATGCTGAGGTCCCCAAAGTTGATTTTTCAATTTTCTCACTCTTTATTTATTTTTTTATTAATTGTTTAAAAATAAAAATGCAGAAAAATACAAAAAATAAAGAAAATTATTTTTTGCTCAAAATTGGTTCCCTAGGCCAAACCAAGGTCTCCAAAGTTTATTTTTTCAATTTTCTCACTTTTTATTTATTTTTTATGAATTTTTGAAAATAAAGTGGAGAAAAATATGAAAAATAAGGAAAATTATTTTTTGCTCAAAATTGGTTCCCTAGGCCAAACCAAGGTCTCCAAAGTTGATTTTTCAATTTTATGAATTTTTATGGATTTTCTAAAAATTTTGAAAAGTAAAATTGGCCAAAAATCAAGTGTCAACACTTAAGCTCTGATAGTTTTATCTCATGTACTAGTTTTATGTGCTAGTTTTAATGAATTCACGAGCTATGTCAATAAAATTAGCATTTCGTCAACAAATTTTTTGGGTTTGGTGCCTTGTCGCCTTTAGTTTGCCTTACGAAGACAATTTTTTTTTTCTTTACAACACTAAGGGGTGTGCAAGGTCCGGGCCAATTTAGTCTCGGTATGAAACCGGGGACCAAGCTAGTTTATTCCCGGTATGGAACCAGGGACTGAACTAGTAGTCTCGGTCCCCAAATTTTTTAGACCAGGGATCGGACCGGCCCTGGATCTATGGTCCGGTCTCAGTGAAACCGCTAGCACTAGCTAATTATAGAAATTAAAGATTGGATTTAAACTAATAATTTTCAATTTCAACCGTCCAATCTAATAAAACATACACATGACCATCCTATAACCATCACATGAGTACTTACAATCCCTAAATAATGAGAAAAGTCTGAATCGGGAAGAAAAGCACTAAAAAAAACCGAAATAAGATTATGCTCCTGCATCGTTTTTCTTGATTTAGAAAGAAAAGTTCAAAGTGGGATTATACTTGTACTTCACTGAATCCAAATACAAACAAAACAATGAGTTTGCATAGTTAAGATAAAACACCGTTTGAGTCAAGACAAAACACCATCGAAGCTGCATATCTACAAACACGATTGAAGCTGTGTTGTGAAGGCGAGGCGTGAATGTCAAGTGAGAAGAGAAGAGTGAGTGTCAAGCAAGAAATGTGAAAATTAGATTAACTCGTTTTTCAAAAATTCCTAATTATATATAGGGCGGTCCGGTCTGGTCCCATCCACCATAGAACCCAAGACCGGACCGCCACCCTAAAGGATCGAGCTAACCTAGCTGGTCTGGTTCGATCTCGATCCAATCTGATCCAATTTGCTCACCCCTAAGAACACCTTTGTGTATTCTTAAAGAGACAAAAGCAAGTTTCCTCACTATTGACTACAATACAATGTGAAAATTTGTTTAATTAGCAATGAAGACTATTTTTTTTCGCTCTTGATATACCCTATGGCCATGAAATTTCTTTCAACATATCTAGAAAATATGAAAAATTACCAAAAGAATCCTAAAAACCTATGGTAATTGTGCCAATTCAGTCCTTTTTTTTGTCAATTCAATTTTAAGTCTTTTGCAATTGTGCCAATTCACTCCATCCAAAAACATAGACGCTAGCTAGCCTTTTGACGACATAATATTTTAATATTATTTTGATCTTTTTTTTTTCCTTCTCCCTTCTTCTTCTTCCTTTAGTTGGCAACTTGCCAGAGATGACAACTCGTCAGATTGACCTTGTTGACCATTGGCAAGGGTAAGGTCAGCCTCGCCAGCCTGGATCTGGTGAGGTCTCGACCGGCCTCGACAGCCTCGCTGGCTATTACCTTTGGCATTGGTAAAGCCTGTTGAGACCTCGCTAGATCGATGTTAGCAAGGCAAGCCTTAAGGTGGGTGAGGTCAACCTTGTTGGGTATCACTTCTGGCTAGTCACTAACTAGAGGAAGGAAAAAAAAAAGAAAAAAAAATTCAAAAAATTTTTAAATATTATGTCGCTACATGGCCTACGTTAGCTGAGGTCCATGTTAGCACTGGTCAGCCATATTTGATCGAATAGATTGAATTGGAACACTTACAATGTTCAATTTTGCAAGTCTATGACCTTCAACCCCAACCCAAGACCCAATATGTTACAAATAGAAGCACATATCTCAATAAAGGAATGCTAACAAATGACAAAATTGAAATATTCATCGAACCATCAAATACCAACCGACTCAACTCATCTTGCCTGATTACCCTTGATGTGTTTTCATAAAAGCAGGTATTGCTGAAAATTTGGAGCAAATCAACAAAAAATTGAGCAAAAAGGTCAAGTGATTAGATAAATACCTTATATCTCTCAGGATACGATAGAATCTCTAATTTACCTTGATAAATGAAATATCTATGATTACAATAATTTGAAACTGATTTCTAACATTTAGCTTGATGAAGATGAACTGAAACTAGAATTAACGAACGTAGCATAGAGAACCAACAAGAAGTTCACAACTTAAAGCATTGATTAAATTTTCAGAGATTATTTTTAAATCTGAGAGGTAAGAGAGAATCTGGAACAATGTTGTGTTGAGCGTCATTGAATAAGAGCTGGACCCTCAATGACGAGAATGACGAGCGTCGGTGAAGAAGAGCATAAGAGAGGGTAAAAGAGCGAAGGACAAAGACAAAAAGTGAGGGAGACCCGTGAAGAAAAGTGAAAGATGAAGAAGAGCAATTCCAGAAATTGTTTTAACATTTTAAGATTTAAAAATTACTTCCATAATTTTATGCAAGAATGTTTTCATTGGCCCGAAAATATTTTTGGTTGACAAGCCATTTTAGGCGAACCAAATGAGTGAAAGTTGAGAAAACTAATTTCTTGAAAAAAATTTCACTCAGACATATAAACCCTTAATTTATCAATCTACTACTATTAATGTTGCTAGTGTAGCATAGATTAATTTCAATGATTTGGACAACGTCTCACTCAGTCATCGTTGATTCATCAAGTGGGGAATGGTTACCGGATTTTGCTGGGTAACAAGAAGATACCCAGTCAATGCACAAATGGGGGAAGAGTTCTAATGGCACAAATGAAAAATGGAACTAGTGGGTGCTAAAAAAGCTAATGTAACGGGTAAGTGGTTTTAGGTTCCGTCCATAGTTCACTTGGAACCTTAGACATACCTGTTGAAATCGGTTCATCAAATTTTAAAACTTAAAACATACCTTACATACTTTGGAGCCAAGAACCTACCATGTCATAGCTTCTGGAGTCAATTCCAAGGTTTGATTGGGAACTAGATTTTTTGCTGTTTCATTTTTAGCTAATCAAAATGAATGTGAATGCAATGACACTAATGAAAATTTCTTATTTGTCAATAGCAATAATCTATAAATGATGTATAGGCAAAATAAAATATTCAATAAAAAGTTCAAAACATGTGGCATAAAACCTAAATTATGGAACTCAATCCTCAATCATTTATGGAAAATTGCTCCAAACTCTAACCACATGAAATCAAAAGAAAGCCAAAGCGTATAATGAGAAAGCCATAGTGTATAATTAAATTTCTATTTTAAGGTCTTGTCCATTCCCTAGGAATCGGGAACCAAATCACATATTAGAGGTTCCTAATAAGTAGATGGGCAACTAGACCAAGTCTCACCAGAATCTGAAACTAGACCAATTCCCGCGTGTCTGGTACTCTAGTCCTCGGCTCTACCATGGAACAATGCTCATCCCTAGTTGATGTGAGAACGTATGACGTGTGGTTAAGACTTTGATAGAGTTAAAGAAAGCTTTCACGTTGTAACAAATTATGTTGCATGGACGACATTAATGGAGACATTTTTTTTCTTCACTCTTTTTTTAAGATTGAGCGTAGGTATTAGGTGGTGGCGTCACGACCCATGCCTACTACAGTGGGGGGTTGTAGCCCTCGTCAACTCTAGCAAAGGCCATGATGTCCTTGCTTCAATTGAGGTGGATGGCTGACTACGATGCCCTTGCTAGCCAAAGCAAGAGCGTGTGCCGCAGTCCTTCACCTAGATCTAGGTAGGTGAGGGTGTCGCAACTCTCGCCGGCCTTGGGTAAGGCCGTGATGCATACATCCATCGAATGTTGGCCGGTGACCCTTATCGTTCCTTAGTAAAACAAAAAACAAAAAAAGCATTAAAAATTTATGAAATATAAAGCATTCACGTCGGCAATTTCCAATCTAAATTGGTTGAGTAGACTTAATTGATGAATTGTGAAAAAATTTAGGATTAAATTAAAACAATCTAAAAGGCTTGGGACTAAATTAATACAAATGCAATATGTTTTAACGTTTTTGATAATTTTCCCTCAAGTGGAAGGAATGTGAGAAATGATTCTTATTTATCTAAAGCGATAAATGAACTTTTTGTCGCCATAACTCAATCTCATGTGACAAAACTCTGCCTACTCCCATGTATTAAGCCCTCCAAAAGGAGTACTCAAGTGAAAATCATTGGATAGGAGTCTTTACTCATAAGATACATCCCAATTCCTCTTACATCCAATGTGAGAATTGGAGTTTTGTGCACTCCATCATTGAATCCCTTACTCCCCACCTTCATATCAGCCGACAATGTCGCCCGACAATAGTTTCCTATGTCATGCGTGAATTAGTTTGTTTTAACCCAATTCACTGTCTTAGATGCCTACTAGAAGTCGTGCACACCGCTTTCTCTTTAGTGGTCACTCAACCTGAAAATAAGATTTTACATGGAAAATCTAATGATTGAAAACACAACAAGCCAAAAACTTTCATTAATCACCGAGAATAACAAGATGTATAAAGTTCCTTCTTTAGTCGCACACTAGAGGTTCAGTATCAACAATATAATGGTATTTTATTATAACAAAATTAGATTAATACAAATAGAGCAAGAAAATCTTAATCGATTGGAAAAAAGAGAGAGATGATTTGGAGAAGTTTCTCAACAAAAGAAACAGATCAATTCGTAGCCCTTGATCTCACCACCGATATACTGAAATTTGAGCTGATTCCGACGAAGTTCGGCCATCTAACCTTCGCCAGAAGCCGCTGCCTCTTTCCCTCTCATGGCCGGCAGCTCTCTCCTTCTCTCCTCTCTGGGCACACTTTCTTGTTCTCTCACTCTCCACTGACGGCAGCAGCTTTTTTTTTTTTTAACACTTTGCTCGTGTGCTTTTTGTTTTTCTTGTGTCTTAGCTGGGCCCCACGTAGGCGGACCCAGCCAACAATCTGTATCATTCTATCTTATGGAGTCTACAGGATTTGCTCAATGAGATGACCGAATTCAAAGATGTAGACGGGTCAGGAGTGTAGCCGCTCGCAATCAACTTCATCATACAACATCACATGTGATCTAAACCCTAATGAGTGACTACCTAGCCAGGAGCACAAACATAATAGTTGAATAATCTAAAATCTAATGAATCACTAAGGAATTTATTCATTCCTATCGCGCACAAAAAAGAAAAAAAAGCCATCCATTACATATCTCCACCAATATGATCCACATTTTTTTTAGTATTTTTAAATACTAAGTATCTCATACTTATGACGTTCATCGTCACCGTCTATCCAAATCAATCATCACATATCATATTTCATGACCTCGACATATTGCGAATATTGCAGTATTGCACATAAATGTTTCAAAATGATATTAGCATCAGCAAATCGCATAGTCAAATTTCAAAACAATGAGCTAAACCATACCACCATGCGCCTGTTAACTCAAGCGCGCTACATCACCATCAACATTATAATAAACAGTCACTATGTCCCAAATCCAATTGCATAAGCACAGAGCATGCCAAAGTTAAGCTAAGATGCTACTTTATAAAAGAAACAGAAGAGACCTATCTTGATGATTCTCTCTTTTAAGGCACACTTGGACCAGGGCCTAGAATCCCAGCTCGCAATCATCATCTGAATCATCGCCGGTCATGCTATGCTCCTGGTAAGATGGCCCAGGTTTCGTTCCGCTACAACCTTCGCCGTGCGGGGTTCTGTTCTCCCAGAGAGTAAGCGCCCGCGCCCCAGCACGTAGCACGGCATCAAGCGCGCGCTTAGACTCTTCATTCTTTAGCCTCGATTCCATCTCACGATATGGTTTTCTAGCTCCCCAACCATGGTCGGACATTTCTTCTCTAAAACGTTTGAAGATATCATCACCGTCACTCCATCGCCAACATACTTGCGTCGGCTGTAATTGCCCTTCACCTCCTTCACATCTCGTGTCATTCACTTGCCCGCTTCCACCATCCATGTGTTCGTCGTTCTCTTGCGAGCTGCGCGTGACATATTCATAAATCTCATCGGATAACTTTTGCCAACAATCTTGCTCGCTATCACCGTTTGTGTCTTCTTCGTTCATTGGCGAGCTCTGGTTTTCTTCGTTCTTTGGCGAGCTGTGGGTGAGATAAACTTGAGCGTCAAACTTAAAGTTGTGCCTGTAACCATTTGTGTTTTCTTCGTTCTTTGGAGAGCTATGGGTGAGATAATCTTGAACGTCAGAAGTGAACTTGTGCCAGTATTCTTGCCCCTCCTGTGATTGCTCCTCGTTTCCTCCATCTCTAACGTCATTCACTTGCTCGCTACCGCCGTCAATGTTTTCTTCGCTCTTTTGCGAGCCCTGGCCGAGATGGTCCTGAATCTGCGCTGCTACGTCAGGAGGGCAGCGCCTGCAGGGAACCACGTTGCCTTTGATACATGCCAGATGCTGCTTAAGTCGAGTCACGCCGCCCCACATCACGTGTCCACAGAAATTGCAACAGACATGCCCGACGTTGCCGTCAACCACGGTGCAGTACTGCCATGCGATATCATTCCGCTTTCTCTTTCTCATTCTGAAACACAAGTCCACCGTAATGTCTCAAATAGCATTGCCAATGTGAAAACATGTTAGACATAAACTCATTCCCTGAAGATGAAATGGACTGCATGTCCATTTTGCCGTGTTAAAATTGAACTCCTCTTCGACTCATTCACATCCAGATCATGATGAATGTTTGGAATTAACACTCCATGAAATCTTCTCTTGCCCTAGGTGAGATGGATGTGATCCATAAGATAGATCATCTCGCCTTTGATGACTTATCATTTCATCTCCTTTTTTTTCTTGCGGTTCCCTCTTCCTATGTCTCCTTCTACGCTAAAATGTGATGGTTTTGCCTAGAAGCTCAATCACTAAATGGAGAAGTAACATGATTATAACATGCATAAACATGGAGGAATTCTTTTCTTTTTTTTTTCTTTTTTTATTTGTTTCAAGAAAATGAAAACAAGAAAGACCACTAAATTCAAGATTGAAGAAGAAAGATAAGCTACCTCATTCGTACATGAGCAAATAAAGACTCCACGCTCCACATGTCCAAACAAACGGCCATATTGATCGCCACCATTGAAAGAGATAAGAGATCAACTACATCTAGTACTAAGGCTTAAGAGATCATTCAAATAAGCGGCCATATGGATTAACAGGACCTTTTGAACCTCTAAAATAAAAAAAGAAAACATAATTGTTCACTTTCATGACACTTTTAACATGACATATAGTTAAAGAAAAAAAAAATACCTGGTTGTTGGCTTGAATGACAATCTGTGACGTTTGCACATTATTACATAAAACATTCTAGCGTTTGATATAATTTATTAAATGACAACCGTTGGATATAGGGTTGAATTTAAGTGAACTATAGACATGACAAAGCTCTCTCTCAATCTCGCTGCCGACCATTTGGTATCAAATCGTCATGCTAACATTCCAAATCATAAAGATGGCAAAAGAATGGCAACAAAGGGCGGTGAGATTGAGAGGAGCAGCCTTATCACACGTTCATCGTTGATCCGATTTTTCTCAAAGGGCGAAAAATTTCATCTGATGATGCGACGACATGATAACTAGGTCGCGAATCGTCATCAGTCGCCAACATATGTCGAAACTGTCCCATGAGTACGAGCTTTTTTCACGACGTTCGACAGGTCGGTTAAAACTCCTTTTGGGTAGCATTAGGTAAAACTACGTTGAATCTAACGGCGATAACATGACCATGATGAAAAGCTCCCCCTCCCTCGATTGCCTTAGAAGAGAAGGCAAAAGGAAAAACACAAAACGCAAGCACGTTTACAGATCCGTCGTCTGTATTGAAAACTATCGAATCGAAATTGCTTGAAATCGTGCTATATAATCAAAAAATTCTCTATAGGAAATGATCATCGAGGACTCATAAAATCAATCGTGAAAAGGAGAGAAATCGACTGACCTTTGCAAGAAGTTGTTCGAATCTTATGATCTACAATGAAAAAGATCTAGATATTCTTCCTGCTTCATCCACCCTCTCTCCTTCGTCTACTCTTGTTTAGTGCAATGGATCCCAGGATAGGCTTTAATATATCCTTTCACTTCTCCATTTAAGGTAAAAGTTCTCGATTTTCTCCGCTTTTTATCGACGATAGGCAATGACTTCCATACTCTAGAACACGACAATTTAATCATTTATTACGCGAATTTATTGAGAATTTCCTGCCATTCGCGATAATATGAGCGACATTCCTTATAATTTTTTTTTTTCATTCATTCAATGGCTTGTATATTGTATTGTCATAATTTCCTTGTCTTTTACCATTTTTTACCGTAGGCCTAGCACAGTTTCACGAGCATGAAGAAAGGATAATTCAATGTAGGGGGTTTGGAGCCACATGACTCCCATCAGGTTGAGAATATGGATTCAGAAGAACTCGAAGTCACATATGGAGGCGAAACTGAATCCTTGTTTGGAGATTTCTTACTCAGATGGCTGACTTCTTTTGAGTTATCAATGAGTTCGAAGGAGCGACTTGTCCCACATCTAGGACCACGATGATAACGAATTTTTTGTGATATCATTATCAAGTGTTCTAAGAATTATAGTTTGATATTTGTCTTTTGCCTAATGCTAAGCAATTGAGATCTAGAAAGATTTAAATTCAAGATCTCCTGATATAATACCATATCATATTTTATGGGATCAATACCAACTATTCTAAAAAATTAAGCTATTAAATGAATGAGTGATTTAATATTTTAGTTATCTATCAGTTTTTCAGAGTTTTACAGAAAATAAAGTGATCTATTCGATTTAAGATGTCTAATATTTATTGATGTTCTAGGTAATACTTAGAGATATGGAGCCCTTGTAATTTCTGTTGGGATTTTCTATTCTTGTTGCGAACATTCATAAAATTTGCCAAACCATGCAAATGTCATGCGCAGAAAGACATTAGAAATATCAAAAGTTTTGTACGATTTTCACTTTAATGCCAAAAATTTTCGTCGGCTCATTTAAATACTAAGTTGGGAGAAAAAACAATCACAGTTACCTCTAGTGAGAAATGGCGGTAAAAAACATGAAATACTAAGCCTTGGTTCGAAGAGGATTGAAGACGAGGTTCTTGAAAGAAGAGCGGTATGTTAACTTTGAAGTAAAAATTGTTCTCCATTAGGGGGGAGTTGTACTCGTGTGATTATTTTTATGTCCTCACGGTATTACTTGCTTTGTGTAACGTGAATGAAATCATAGGCAACAAGGACAAACTTTTTTAATTCTTGCTGCGAACTGTTTAATTACCAAGGCCTTAGGAGAATAGTAGGTAACTATTTTCTCCAAACAAAATTATGATCTGATCCTGTTCTCCATTCAGTGACAACTTCAATCCCTCAACTTCACTTTTTATCACAATACTTCCTCATTAAAAGGTACGGCTTTTACCTTGATCTTTGGTCTGTAACATTGGCTTCTGTTCGCATGGGGCAAATAGGTGTATCTAATGTCGCCATTCTTTTTTTTTTTTTGATAACCGAGGTGTCTGGAGGCTGGCGAGCTTTAGCTCAAACCGAGGCCGTGAACCCGACTAAGTCCTCGGGGGCGACTGCAGGACCCCACCATTTTTATTTTCTTTTTTACATGTTTCACTATGCGGAGTTCACCTTGTTGACATGTAAAGAGAACGATTCAGACTCGAAAAGAAAGCAACCGCCCCCCCAGTGGAAGGCCATTAACGAGTTCAGTTCCTTTTAGCCAAGGTATTGAATTGGGCTGTCTAATTTTTTGATCAGGATAATACATGCTATATGCTTTTCTTCATAATTTATGCAAATGGTTGTTTAGTCAAGTTAATTTCTTTCAGAATAGTAGATTCATGGGCTTCAGTGAAAATTTCCTTCTGAGAGAGGACTTCCAAAACATTATGATTGATCTAGGGAAAATTACAAAAAAAGTCGTAAATCTATTACAATTATGCCAATTCGGTCCTAAACTTTTTTCTTTTGTCGATTCAACCTAAACCTTTTGAAATTGTGCTAATTTAGCCCATCCGGCAAGATAATATTTTAATATTTTTAATTTTTTTCTTCCCTCTTCATCTTCTTCCTCTGCGGCAAGCGGCTTTGGAACTCTGCAACTTAATCTTGTCCTACAATGTCCACCATGAGCAGCTTGGAAAAATATCATGTCTTGATAATGAACACAAAATCCACCTCGCCAGGGGCCGAGGGAGACTGGCCCTCGCTGTGGTTGAGTGAGGCTTGCCTCACCAGCCTAGATTTGGAGAGTTCTTGGCCTATCTCACCCAACCCTTGCCTCACCCAACAATGGCAAGGTCGAGCCTCGCCCTAGCTAGGCAGGCTTGACCTCGCCAAATCTTAGTTGGCAAGGCTCGGCCTCTCGTTGCCCTAGCGAGGTAAGCCTCACCTAGCCATGGCGAGGCCCAATGACTGTGAAGCTTGCCCTCGCTATTGGTCGGCAGGGAAAGCTTCACTTGAGGTTGGTTGCTAGCCAAAGGAAAAAGATGAAGAGGGAAAGGAAAATAAAAATAAAAATAATTAATAATAAAATAACAGAATAATAAAATTTTAAAAATATTAAAATAATATGTCACTAGATGGCCGGTGTCCACGTCAGCACAGGCTAACTAAATATGGCTGGATGGATTGAATTGGGATAATTGTAAAAGTTTTATGATTAAATTGACATAATTGTAATGGGTTTAGGGCTCTTTTGGTAGTTTTGCCCATTGATTTGATATGGTTGTGTAATGTGTTAGCTTGGTCTTAGTAGCTTATTCTCTCGTTTTTTTTTTTCCTATTGACGTATCCACATCACTTGTCTATGGGCTATGTGCCATGTATACATGTAGCCTTGCTCCAACTAGCAACTTAAGTTTTCAATTGAATTTTCTATTTCCGAAAAAGGGAAAAATTAATTCTCATCTCTTTGGCTCTGTTTCAGTTTTTGGAAAAGTGAAAGATTTTCTTGGAGTCATGTCTGAGGCTAATAAGAAACAGCAGGTTGAAGTCAAGGTTTGTGAAATCATCTCGGTCCTTTGTGACATTGCCTTTTTCTCGTGACATGAAATCAAAGGAAAGCCAAAGTGTATAAGGATAAAGTCAAAGTGTATAATTCAATTCTATTTTAAGATTTTGTTGGCTTCCTGTTTGGTTCCCGTAGAAACCGGGAACCGAACCACATAGTACAATTTCCTAAAAATATAGACCAAGAACTAGATCGAGTCTCACCAAAACCTAAAACTAGATCAATTCTCATGCATTCAGTTGTCTAGTCTAGGGTTTTACCCTGGAAAAATGCTCACCCCTAGTTAATGTGAGAATGTATGACGTGTGGCTAGGACTTTAAATGAATTAAAGAAGAATTTAATATCTCAAAGCTTTCGCAATATTACAAGCTACGAATTTGTCATTGTCGGATGGAAATAAAGCAACAAATTTGGCGTTTGGCCACCTTAGACTACACCTAGGCTCAATATGTTTTGCGAAAAATAATTGCTTATATCACTTGAAACAATTAGTTAATAAAGAATATTTTTATTATCAATGGAAATCTATGTCAAAATATTCTCGTGGACTATGACATTTTTTTCTTTTATATCTTTTTTAAGAGATACAATATATCATAAATATATTACACTTATGCCAATTTCACTTGTGACTATAGCTCTAGGGTAGAATCGAGAACCGGTCCTATTATGGTGAAACCTTGTCTAATTCACGATTCCACATTTTTAGGAACATGGACTATGGGGTTAAGTTTCCAACTCACAAGGGAATCGAACCAGGAACCGACAAAACCCTAAAATAGAGATTGACTTGTACACTTTGGGCTTTTCATTTTACACTTTGACTTTCTCATTATAGACTTTGGTTTTCTATTGATTTCAAGTAGTTAGAACTTGGAGCAATTTTTCATGGATGATTGAGGGTTGAAGTTCACCGCAAAAAAAGGAGCCTAGTTCACCGCAAAAAAAAAAGTGCCCATCTATTACATATCTCCACTAATGGGAGAATAACCAAAAAGGTCTTAAACATATTGCAATTATGTCAATTCATTCATAATCTTTTTTTATGTCAATTCAATCCTAAATCTTTTACATTTATGTTAATTCAATTAACTTGACCGCCCAACATGACGTGAACTTTTTAAATAATATTTTGAATTTTTTTATGATTTTTCTTTTCTTTTTTTTCCCCAAACCCAAACCCAAACCCTTAGTGTAACATTCTGAATTTCAACCCCTGTTTGGGACTTGAATATGGAATAGATATGTCATGGATGCTCTATTAATGAATTCCACTCGAAACTGATCACTTCGAGATAACTGACCAAAAGGGAAAGGCTCTCTAGGAAAATAAGTACGTGAACCAATTGATCGATACGCGTAACTCCTAATTGCCACCCGTTAGTTTGAGAATTTCATTATAACTGCTATCTTATGAATTTGGCCACAAATTGAGTTCCGAATAGGACAATTGATTTTCAAGAGCGTTGCAGTTGTTAAATTTGGATATTGACGAGAAAGGTTCGGAAATTGATAGTTTGGACTCGGAGCACCGAGAAGGAAGGCAAAAGTTAGAAACTTTTGTCGAGTCCCCGATTTACTCTAGATTCAGTGGCTAGGGTGTGAGATGAATTTTAGGGAAGTCAGAAAAATTTTCCGAGATCATCTCGAGTCATTTTCCCTTCGCGATTGAGTCAAAATAACACCGATTCAATCCCGATTTGGCACGAAACCCGAGGAATGTCACATCAAATGTCAAATTAATCTTGTCGATCAAATCGATCGACTTTATGTCAAATCGATGAATAGTAAGTAGATATTTTGATTATTATATTCTTATCTTAAGATATTTTATTATTTTGTTATTATTTTTGATCAAATAACCGGTTCTCTCTCTCTTCTTCTCTGATCAGCAGACCTCTTCTCTCTCTCTCTCTCTCTCTCTCTCTCTCTCTCTCTCTCTCTCTCTCTCTTAAGACCACGTTTTCTCTCTTTTCTCACTCTCTCTATCTCGGCCCCCAATTCCAGCAGGCAACATCAATCGCCTGTCACCGGAGATCCGACTGTTGGATCGTCGTGATTTTTGGGTATGTTATAGTTTGATGTCTTATGGTTCTAACCCAACTTGAATCGCTTCGATCGGAGGTCGTTTGACCCTTCAAATATATTTTCTCATATCAGTCGACGAAACTGTTTTCTGGGTGCCAAATTTCTATTTTGGTTCTAATTGATATATTTTGGCCCTAGCTGCCCCTAGATCTCATTTCCCTGTTAAATATATGATTTCTAGTTCGTTTTTGTGTCGGTTTTGCCCTTGAACAGCCCGACCAAATCCGTGAACCGTCGCCGCCGCGTGCCGCCGCCGGTTGCCGTTCCTTGTCCAGCCCTTTGCTCAGCTTGTCAAGCTTCGTTTGGTAAGCCAACTCCCAAATCTTGATTAGGATATTTAGATATTGCTTGGACTAGCTCTAGGACACGATCCGAGGTAGATCGTTTGGGGAACATTGTTTGATTTTTGGAATGTCTGTGTATATCACGATTTTGAGGAATGGGATGCGCTGAGTAGATTTGATTTGTGGCTGTTCTTGCTTGGATAATGCTGTCCATGAGTAGAAATATGGGCCTCGAGGTGCCTAGACCTTGAGAAATGAGAATCTAGATCAATTGGGGAGAAAACGGACCCAACTAGAAAGTGAACTCGCAATTTGCGACGATAAAATGGAAATTACTATAGCATTGGAAACAAGCATTGTGGGCTGACCATGCGAGCATAGAATTGATTATCGAGAATTCGCGGGCCCCGCCTAAGCGGAAAAAGGGGCTTGATAGATCACTTTTAGTCTAATTGTGTTTGATAGCCAAAGTAATTGGTTTAGATGCTCCAATGAGCTGAGAGAACTTGATATAGCTGAGGCTATATGTTTGTGTTGTCTGGTCTACTACTCTATGAGTTATGCCTAATGGCAATTGTGTGATTTAATCCGCCTGAATGTGCTTAAGTGAATATCGGCTTGTAGTAAATCTCGCATACTGGTTTAGTTGTGAAGCTGTGGCATGGCGGATACGAAGTTGAGAAATACCAACCTGAGGCGGTCACCATTTACGCGGGTTGAGTACGGACCGAGGCATGATTGCCAGCTTGAGGCGGTACTATTGCGCGGGCTGAGACATGGGTACCAACCTGAGGCGGCCACCATTCACGCGGGTGGAGTACGAACCGAGGCATGATTGCCAGCCTGAGGCGGTACTATTACGCAGGCTGAGACATGAGTACCAACCTGAGGCGATCTCTATTCACACGGGTTGAGTACGGACCTAAGGTGGTTTCATTACGCGGGTCTGTTGATACCTAAATTTTGACTTTTTTTAAATTCATTCACTTAAGTACATAAAAAAATGAGAATTTGTTCTCACCAAAAATTAATTTTTTCATGCATTGCATATTTAATTTTTTGTCGGTCATGCATTTTATTATGGCTAACGATGGAGGATTTGAGCTTAAATTGACAAACGATTGGATTGAGCGTGAGGGAGGTGTGCCGAAAGGCTTATGAAGTTTTGAACTTAAAAGAAATTTTTCCACAGGGACTGAATTGCAAATACATAAAACTTCAGGGACTGAATTGCAAATACATAAAACTTAAGGGGCTGAATTGCAAATACATAAAATTTTAGGGATAGTGGAGAAATTAGAAAGGAAGATGGAAAAGGGGAGATATAGAAGGGAAGATGGAGAAATTAGAAAGGAAGATGAAGAAGGGGAGATATAGAAGGGAAGATGGAGAAATTAGAAGGAAAGATGGAGAATGGAAGATGGTAGAATTAGAAGGGAAGATGAAGAATTAGAATGGGAGATGGAAAGATTAGAATGGAAGATGGTGAATTAGAAGGGAAGATGGAGATAAAGAAGGGAAGATGGTGGAATTAGAAGGGAAGATGAAGTTAGTGGAAAAATTAGAATGATAGATGAAGATAGAGAAAGGAAGATGGGGGAGTAGGCTATAAAAGGAGGAAGAATGAGAGCCTTGAAGGATGGGACTTTTGGAGAGATTAGAGAGAAATTAGGAAGACTTTGGAGATTGAAAAAAAATTTGGAGAGATTTCAAGAAAAAAAATTTTGAGAGAGAAAAATTTGCCGCCGTGGAACAAGCCTTGGCGACGCGACGGATTCATCTCCAACGAGGTCTAGGCGCATCAGCATGTGCAATTATCTGGTAACTCAATTTTTCGTGTTTAGATGATGAAATCTCGAAAACAAATATACTGAACATTCGTAGATGACTTCGAGATCTTCGATTTGATATATTATGGCGTGAAAATGGACGTCGTTTGCTATGTCAAAAGGGTCCCGAAATGGAGAGCAGAAATCTGGAAATATGGTGATCAGAACCTGAGATGGAATTTTTCTAATCTGACCTTTCATGCTAAATGATTTTCCATGGGTTATTCTAGACTTCGTTTCATAAAGACCTCTTCATGACATTTGTTCATAAGATCTTAATGCATAACATATAAAAAATACAAAAATATTCATGCACGTTTCATATTTTTAATGCATTTAATGAAATCATGCAATTCTGTTGGCGTCCTTGAGTCTGAGTGTTTTTCTGTGCGTGGTCATATTGATTCGTAGTTATCTCATGTTTAGAGTCTTCTTTTGAAACTTCACAAAAAATGAAAGTTGTTCATTGGGGTCTTGTTTAGTAGATTGAAAAGTTTGGTGCATTAATTTTGAGATTTGAGTGTCCATTTGAGCTTAATCCTGAAGTATGTCTGTTCTGTGAAATTTGTTTGTTTGCTGCTGAGCTCTCATGAAAGACCATTTTCTACACGAAAATGAGTGTCTCTTCAGTAAGAATGTAAAACATGAAAGTTGTCAACGACACATTTTCCCATCCACATAAAAAATCTCAGAATTTTTGCATACATTTCATTATTTCTTTTGTATTTTATGGTTACTGCTTTCTCCCTAAGAATGTTCATGGACAGTATGATTTAATTCGTATTTTTTGTGTTAATGCATTGGAAAATGTAAAAAATGGTCTCAATGAATTTTAATCAGCACGTGTTAAAATTTCTTTGAGTTTTTGAATTATCTTAACTCATTGGTGATTGTGCATGTTCGATTGGATAAGTTTATTATTTTCATTTGGCTTTCGGCCCGATGCTTTGAAGACTGGAGGATGACCGATGTCCATTCCGGTCCGTTTTGTTGTACTCCCGACCCACTAGGCTTGGCGACCGGTGTTTGACCGATGTCCATTCCGGTCCATTTTTGTTGTATTCCCGATCATGTCTCGGCTTTTATTTAATTGGTCTGTAATTATTCACCCGACGAGTTGCGAGTTTATTTTCGCCGTCCTTAGGGTAGTTTTACTTTACCTGCTCTCTCTTCACATCTTCGTTTGCTTTAGGTGATTTTGCATTTTTTATAATACATCGAAAAAATCTAAAAAAAATCATAAAAAGAAAACCCAAAAAAAATTGCACCTTTGAACCTCAAGTGAAAATTTATCAAAATTGCCAAGTTAAACATTTTCATGAAATTGGTACCGAAAGAGCGTTAATTGAAAAATTAGCGTAATCAAGTCACCGAACTCATTAATCTCTGGTTCGTAGGAATAAAGTATTTCTCCCGATGCTTTATTTAGGTGTCTAATCAACCTACCCAAAATGATTAGTGGCGACTCCAAGATAAATCCTTCTTTTGATGAAATTGAACATAAGTCACGATTTGGTAGAACTCGGGAGAGTTCGAGCTATGCTAGTTAATTCAATTTAATTAACATGGTAATCCATTAACTTTAAAAATTGGGAAACCGATTTTTAGGTCGCGACAGCTTGGCGATTCCGCTGGGAACTTGTTCTTAATTTTTGAAAAAACTTAAGAACTTAGAGGACTTAGGCCAGAAAATTTCATGAAAAATTATTTCATCTGAATTGGGTGAATTCTAACCTTTATGTGTTAAATGGTTTTGCAGAATGGGAGTTATAAGGGGTGGAGTGTTTGACTAACCCTTTGTTTTGCAAGTTGGTATGGGAATTATCTGTTTAAATTCTGCACATTATTGAAGCGGTGTTTGCATTTAAATGTTATGCTTGTGTTTACAGTTTTAGCACTACATCACACACGTCCCGTGACCGAACCTGGGTCACTAGTTTTAGGATGGTATTGTGATTTGGTTTTAGCGTTCGGCGTGAGATCACGTCGAAAGTTAGCCCAGATTCAATCCCGAACCTCTTTTCAAAAATGAGTTTAAAAGTTAGGCCTCAGGCTTGGTAAGATTACCAAAGCATTGGTTTTAATTTTTAGCTCGAGCAGCCGAAGTGGGAAGGCCCGGCTAATCATGATTACGTCGTAGAGGATCACGGCTAATCTTCATTATGTGCGCGAGATTGTCGCCTTGCCGTAAGTCTTCCGCTTCAATTTGTCAGCCTTTAGAGTAGATAGGTTAAGATTTAAACTCACGATTCATGTGCATGTCTATGTGACCTACATGGTATTTTTCACGGTGAAAGTAAGTTTTCTAAACTTCATCTTGTATTTATTTTTGGTCGGTCCATGTAGGTGTCGGTTAAATTTCGAACTTAACATCATAGCCATTTTTCAAAAGAAAATAAAATCAAATTGGTGACCCATTTTTGAAAAATTAAATAAATGTGGAAAAATTCCTTAGGGAAATTTTATCTACCAATGAAATATTTTGTCATATTTTTCCTTAACACTTCAATAGACCCAAAATTTTCTCATCAAATTTACCTTGAAAATTCATTCTAATGAAAAAGGAAATGCTTTCGAGAAATTTGGTAAATATCAAAGGAATTTGTTACATTGTTCTTAAGTTATAAGATTTGCAAGAAAATTTTTTCTGAAGAAATTCACCCATGTTTTTCTAAGAAAATTTTATCTAATTTCTCTAATTTTGTAAAAATAAAATTGGACTAATGTAGGAATCATGGGCCGACCCATCTTGAATGACATACTCATTATGTCCTTTTCTTTTACAGGGGAATCACAGGTACCCCGGGTAGGAGCAAAATAAGGTTCAGCATTATACCGGGAATAACCTCGAGGTATACGAAAGGACGGATAATTGTTGATGTCTTAGCTGATGACCCAAGGGGCAAGTGAGGAAATCGATCCTCCCGGAGACAGAATCGTGTCAATTAACGATCATGTATGAGCTTTGTATTTTGATGGGGCCGTAAATTTATCCAGATCGGGCCTGGGGACATTTTTAATGTATTAGAAGGGTTCATGTATTTTTGTTGAGAAAGCCGAGACTGTGTAATCAGAACCCATGGGGCAAGATTATGAACTCGACCTTGCGACGCCTTTCTGATTAAATTGAACAAAGGCTTGCCTTTTTACCTTCCTCGGATTCAAAACACATGGAAGATTTTGGAGGACCGGTATTTTATTACCGAGCATGGCCCGCAATCATTTCTCCCAACGCTACTGGCGACCGACACATTCAAGTGGACGCCGAAAGAGATAGGCAGGAGTAAAGTGGGGCACGCAACGGGTAGCCTGGTTTGTTTATTGTTGCACTAATCGAGTGGTCGATTTGCAATAATTCACACGACTGACTCACGGCGCTGTGACAGGTGGGGGCCGCCACTGAACCCTTCGTCAATGTCCTTGATATCATCGCCGGCAGCAGATAACAAGAACACCAAGAAGAGTGTTAAGCCTCAACGTCTTCAGTACCGTAAATCGTCCTATCATGCTATATGGGCGAAAAAATGGCAGGAAAAAGAAAAGCACAAACACATGAAACTTTCTCTTCATTCCATTTACCAACAAACCTTACAACAACTCACTGGGGAGGAAAAGTGAAATCAAATTGAGCCCTAATAAGCATCACAAAGGAGCTCAGCTGGCTCTCCATGGAGTTGATGCTTTGGGTGCACCGGGCGTTCTCGGGATCAAGCTCCGCGAGCCTAAAGAAGAGGCGATCGCACTTCTCTTTAACCTGGGCCATAGTGGCCTCATAATGCTCAACGGCAAACTCCAGGTCCGGAATCGCCGCCCTCTCGAAAGCAATGTCTGCCGTAATGTCATCAAGTCTCTCCTGCAGCCAACCGCATTTGCACCTCATCACAATATTGCCTGGCTCCTGTTCGGCGTAAGTTCGGACCAAGGCCAGACGGTCCACCAGCTTTCCCCTCTCACGAACCAGCCACGAAAGTTGATCGTTGGCAAACTTGAGGGCCTTTTTGTGATTATCAGCCACAAATGTGACTGTTGCCAGACGCTCGTGCCGGTCTCGGTAACGAGCTTTCACGACGGCGGTCACAAGGACCGTCTCATAAGCACGGTTATAGGCAGCTAGAAAATTGATGAAGAGGGTCGAGAAGTTCCGATACTCCTTTCCCAGTTGGGTACCCTCAACAGAAACAGCGTCCACGGTCCTGAATAAACCGAGGATTTCAGCCTCAACGGTAGAGTTTTTGGCTATATGAGCGTAACCTCTACCAAGAAGATTGTAGAGTCTCTCCCACCCAGCCAGGACTTCGGCGGATAAGGTGTGGTTAGGAGAATTGGCCATTTTTGAAAGCAGAATACAAAAGAAAAGGGGAGAGAGGGGAGGCAGATGAGCGGAATGCGAAGATGGTAATCTGCTTCAATTTAAATACTGATTTCACAGGGGCAGTCCTTATAGGTTTTCCTATCTACCATTCTCTATCGGCAACACCTCCGGTGGCTCAAATTCCAGTCAAGTGGCAACCTCGAGCCGAACAAACCTGACGTCTCTGTGGAAAAGCTGGACGGGACTCCACCGCTTTGAAAAAAAGAAAGAACGAAAAGACGAGCTGAGTGGGGGACAAAGAAATTTTCGGCAGAAAGAGAGATATTACTCATCTTCATTGGAGGACCCGCCAGTAAATCGACGGTGGAAATCTTGATAGGGGCCCTCTACCGCGAAAAGAAAGAAGAAGACAAACTGAGCGATAAACGAGGATTTCCCCTTTAATCAAAAGCTGAATGTCAGATTTTCCTCTCGGTAAATCTAATAGCACTGCCCGTGAAGGGGGAAGTCGTTGCTATTGCCAGAGAGAGAATTTGTCCTCATTTGATAGTGAGGGTTCATCTGCACGAACTCGCAGGAGAAAGATAAAGAGGAAGGAGTTCTCGTGGGAGAGGAATTCAAAACCTTCACCATCAAAGCATTGGCTTTCAAAGCCTGTTACGAGAAGCCATCAACGATCCCGTGATCCCTCAAGTCCGAGAAGACATCCTGAGGCGGTCTCGAATCGGCAGTCCTAGATCCAGAAATATGTCGAGCATTAGGGAAACGGGCGCATGTTCAACCCTGGTCGAAGCTGATGAAGTTCCTTACTCTGAGGGTTTACTGGTCATGGCCATTGACGGTAATCCAGTCTCTCTGTCAATCCTTGTTACCGTATTAAGAAAATGCCGGTATAAGGTTGTAGCTCAAGCAAAGGCGACAGAGGCCGTAGAAATATTAAAGAGGAGTAGTGACCAGTTTGATATCGTCCTCACCGCCATGGTAGGGATCGACATGGATGTTTTCACTCTCTTAGAAGTCATCAATTCTAAATTAAACATGCCAGTTCTCGTAATATCGGCAAGCGATGATCAGCAAGCCATAATGAAGGCTGTCTTAAACGGGGCCCAAGACGTCGTAACGAAACCAGTTAGGGTTCAGATACTTCAAAACATATGGCAGCACGTGGTAAGGAAGCAATTGCACGACCATAAGAACAAGCATCAAGCCTTCAATTTTGTTCCAAGCAACTGGAGAAAGAAGATGAGTTGGTCTCCCGAGCTGCATCGTATGTTTGTTAATGCAGTTCAGCAGCTAGGAATCGATTCGGCACGGCCGCAACATATACTGGAAATTATGAAGGTAGAGGGACTCACTAAAGCAAATGTTTCGAGTCATCTTCAGAAGTACAGAAAAAGGGTGATAGAACATAATGCAGCTCAGAATCAAGAAAACCAAGGCGGGACCGATCCAAGCCTGAACGTCGAGTCTCCTCGCCACTATAAGTTCCACAGGTTAGCATGGGGCGAGCCACTTCCCATCATCAACCAAGCCAGTAACCGTGCCATCAATCCCCCAGGCGTTAATCAAAGTATCCCCCAGAATCACCCTAATGCTCTTCAAGAGTATAGACCGCAGGGGCAGTATATTCAGACTCCTTGGTTTGAGCACCAACCCGTGGCTAGAATTCATCCCATGATCAGCGCGCCTGCGCAGCCAGAGAATCAGACAGGAAATTATCCTGAGCACTTCCACTTCTCTAATCATCGAATGGAAGGAGTTCTTGGCAGCAGGACAGTTGGTGATTCCCACACTTTCTGGAGTAATGATGAAGACTTCAGCTCGAGAAGTCAAATTGCTCATGGCGAGGACAGAATGAGAAATCTACCGCCAGCATTTGCCAACAATAATGCCCAATTCGAGCATCAGTTGCTGGAAGGTTCAAGAGATTACCCAGAGGATGAGCTTACTGCCCTGGTCAACCAGTTTAAGGTTGACAAACATCCGAAGCCATGATCGGAAACCAGTGATTAGGGACTCTCAAACATCGGTCATCCATGCCTGAACCAGCACGAGACTAGCTGATTATCGAAGAGCCGCAGGAGAGGCAGAACTGACCTTGAACAAGTGCACCTTTCACTTCATGCTTAATTCCCCTGCGTGTGATATTTCCAGCTTTCTAGGTGTCTAGATTTAATTCAGGGGCATGGGGTAATTTGTTTTTTGTCCCGTCGAATGCGTGAATCCCTTTTTATGCTAGACTCAGGGCGGATCAATTTGTGGCAACGTCGCTGACTGCCATAATGAGAAATGTTGAATGGCCTCACATAGGGAAATTTCAAGTGAAAAGCCCAGGCGAGCTCGAAGACGGGTAATTGAGTATCGTTCCAATTTACCCTCGATCATCGCAAAATGCTAAATTGGATTTATTCTATTCTCACCCAGGGGATTGCAAATTGCATCAAGAGTGTCGCAAAATGAAATGACCCAATGGAATGCGATAGGACTCATTTGCCTTGAAGGTAACCTTTAAATTAAAGGAGCCTTTCGGTCCACGGACCCGATGGCATAAAAAATGATGATGGTCCAAAGCAACCCGAAAGAAAACAATGCCCAACTAAGCAAAGCACTTATGTGGCAAGCTCAAAGTGAATGGCAACTCGGGACATACAATCCAATCCAATCCAAATGAAGGAACTTCCTCAATTCAAATTCAATGGAAGTACATACAAGGGTAAAACAGTATCGTTCCAATTTTTCTAGAATATGAAGAATATATACTGCCGCATTCCCTTTCATTTTTGCAGTGAAAGTCTCTATTGGCCAGATTTTCCTATCTACCATTCCCTATCAGCATCACCTCCGCCACTCGTCTCCAATCTTGAGCCAAGCAAATCCGACATCTCTGCCAAAAGTTTGACGGGATGACACAACTTTGAAAAAGAAGAAAGAAATATGAGTTGGGTGGGAGACAAGGAAAATGGGATTCGTTTTTATAGGAGAACACGCCAGCAAATCGACGGTAGAGACGTTGATAGGGACCCTACCACTATGAAGAGATGAAAAAAGACGAGCCAAGCAAGAAATACGCAGGAAAGGTTGAGAAAGACAGAAATCTCGGGAGGAGCGATACATATGCTAAGCCGACGCCAAATTTTAAAAGAGACATCCTCCTGATAATCTTTATTCATACGTTGAAGAGAGTTTTAAAGCATACACGGTTCAGAGAGAGTGAAAATACAGAAAGATATAGTAAACCTTGAGAAATCATCGACCAAATCAAAGATGTCTCAACCAAATACTTCCGAAAGCTATCATTGCCTGCTGAATATGGGAGAGGAAGAGTTCAAAGCCATGTTTGGGATCGAGCCCATGGAGCCTGGCCCTTCCGCCAACGACGTCCAAGATCTCAGTAAAGATAAGGACAACAACGGCAAGGGTCAAAAGAAGCGTTACCGTCGCCATACTAAGGAGCAAGTACAAAGGCTTGAGGATTTCTTCAGAACATGCCCTATGCCAGACGGCAAACAGAAAATGGAACTGAGTCAAGAGCTAGGACTTGAACCTTCGCAAATCAAGTTCTGGTTTCAAAATAGGCGAACCCGAATGAAGACTCGTCATGAGCACAATGAGGCCGAGTTTTTAAGAGTTGAAAATGAAAACCTCCGAGCGGAAAACAAGATGTATAAGGAGGCTTTTGACTCTGCCACCTGCCCCAACTGCAACAGACTCCTCCTCACCTTTGATGAAATGCATGATCTGAGGATCGAAAATGCACGTTTAAGAGGAGAGTTAGACCAGTTTATAACAGGATCGAGTTCTATTGGAAGAGGGTACAAAAGGACCAATGCTACTAGATTATCATCAATACCTCCCGAGGAAGAAGGGACAGATCACCACCAAGTGGACATTGACGATGATCTTTTCGCCATAATCAACCAGTTTGATATCGGTAAAGCATTGAAGCTGTGATGCAGATGCTCAGCTAGTTACCACCAGACCTTTAACATGGTCGACGCGTACCTAATCCGGAATGAAGCCAGCTAATTATAGAAAAGCCTGCAGATGGGGAAGAAAAATCAATCCTGAATGGATGAATATGCTTTATCTTGCATGGGATGTTGTCTTCTTTTATGAATATCTAGAATTGGCGTGAAAGCAAGAAGTAATCATTTCTCTTTCCCCAATTAAATGCTCGAGTCTACCACCACACCAAACTCGTAGTGAATTTATTGCGAGTAAAAAGCCGCGCGAACTAGAAGGGTAAAGCAGTATCGTTTCAATTTACCCTCAATTGTCCCGATTCTAAATTAGATCCCTGCTGTTTACAGGAATTTGCAAATTGATCCGAGAATACAGTCGTACTCAAAAACGAAATTCCCTAGTTGGACAAAATTGGGGGCAAATCGATTCGCGGATATTATCACTGAATGACAGACTTCAAACAAGAAACATGTGAAGGACGCGAGCAATCTCAAAGAAGGGTAATTTTGTATCGTTCCAATTTACCCAAGATCGTTTCGAATTCTGAATTACTTTCCTCCGTTTTAACAGGGATTGAAAATTGCATTTAAAAGAACTGCGGCGTGAAACTGCCTAGTGCAAGATCGCGTCTTTTCAAGGATTAACACCTAAAGGTGAACCTCCACGAACGCCTACGGTCTTGTGGACCAGATGGCATGGGGAATGACAGTGGTCCGAGACGTCCTGAGTTCAAAAATGTTGTAAGTATTATAAATAAATAAAACAACTTTTGCTCGCATTTCTTTTTACAGAAAGAAACAGGAATACTCGACGAGCAATACTAAGGTCATTATTTTGTCACGATCTTAGCCTAATGTTGAAGTGTCCAGCCAAAGCCAAGGGAAACTCAATCCAGTGAACCTGATAAGGCGATCATGCGAGGCATTCAAAATGAAGGGAAATGTCTAACTTGACATACCCACGGAGAAAATCTCGAGTAGTAAAACTGGTAAAGGAGTTGCGTGAAGCACTCAAGGGTAACTCAGTATCGTGTCCAGTTCATCATTTCTGATACTGGCTAACATGTCTCCTTCCTTTTACAGGAAATGTTAAACTAACATCTGATACGTCAAAGAAAACAGCTCCTAGGGGCCAAGTTATGATCGCCTGATGCAATCTGTCTGATGAAATAGGGGAAATCAATGGCGAACCCTAGATCGAAAAGAGGTAAAACCAGAAAAAAGCTACTCCTCGACTCGGGGAATAGGCCCCCAACGTGTTTGATTCGCCCACACAACTAGGGGCAATTTCCATACTTGTACATTGTATTACCATATTTGCATGATGTTTACACATTCCATGATTTATGCATGACCGTTCTGCACGTTCAATTGTCAATTTTGACTGGGGATATAAACTGTACACGATGCATCGAATGTACAGAATGGGGTATGACAGGATGATGAAAGGCAAGCCATTTCCACATACGTCCTATATTTAATCCACAGTGAGTTGAGTGGAAGACAGATTCCGCATTCTCCAAGGCAATGGGTTTTCTCGCAAAAGGTACGATAGCCGAAGTGACAGAGGCATCCAATTCCCCAATGCTACAGGTGTCCATTGCAAACCTCCTTGAGCGACGATTTCATTTTCTTACCCCTGTCAAGAACCACCCCACATTGGGGCAAGACAAGGTAATTCCAGCAACGGCATGAGGTAAATGGTTAGAAATTCTTTTGCTTTGACTAGCATCAATCTTCGGGTGTTTCTTTACATTAAACTCGAACTTTAATTCAAGTGCCTTAGGATGATGAAGAGCATTCATTTCTCTATCCTATACACTACATCCATTGTACAGCCCAATTGAGCTTGTATATATTCATTTCTCAAGCCCCATTGGTGATCATTGCTCGTTCCAATTTGAAGATGACGTTATCACCAAGGAATAGAACTGAAGAGATCGGGGCAGTAAAGAATCCCCAAGTGAACTCATCTCGTATGTTAGATTTCTCATGTAGTGTCTAGCATCATTCCTTAACAAAGAAAGGAAAAGGAAGAGATGTGTCAAAAAATAGCTCTCTCTCAAGAAAGAAAATGGGAATCGGGATTAAGAAAAGCAAAGGTTAGTCCCACAGAATCCCGGACAGTAAAAAGCAAAATGCCTATCAAGAGCAAGGCCAATGCCCATTCAAATCCTTGTCCATTTGTTTTAAAAATCCCAAATGACAGACTTGTAAAGAAAAAGCCTCCAAGAGAGTCAAATGGAAATTGCAATCATCAGCGGAAGCTCCATCCTCAAGCAGTGATGGCACATTTTGAAATCAATTTCAGAAGGCCAAGACCGGTGATAAGACAGCAATGATCACTAGCATCAAGCCATTCTCATATATTTTCTGAGCCAAAGCGAGCCTTTCTCTCAGTCCCAAATCCTGATCTACTTTACAACCCTTTAAAGTCTCTTCTGATTAGGGCATATGAATTAACGTAGAGTTGAATGATTTTAAGCATCGCTCGAAGAAGTTCGAGCAAGATTATTTCTCTCTCATTTTTGCAGGGTTCTTGACTTGTAAACCCGGAGCAGATGATGAAGATCTCTTTCAAAAAGCCTTGACTCCACAGGAGTCCCATTTGGTAAACCATTGACCTAACCTATATTACGGTCCCAATCAAGACCTCCAGATCGGCGTGGTCGTACCAATTGCAAGATTACTCAGACCCTCGTTGAAAGCGATGATGGTAAGATTGAGTGATTTCTCTTGAATCCTACAGTTATGATGAATAGCTTTTCTCGAAGAGTAGGAGAAAGCCCTTTCGGACTGAAGTCCCCCATTCAAAGTACATTCGAGGTATTCACAATGTAATAACCTCCTTGAACAGAATTGGTGATGCAAACTTGACAGAATGGTTTTGCATAAATCCACTAAGTGAATTTCAGCATACATGCCTATACATGTTACATCTAACATTGTCTGTGCACATGCATTCCTAATATTCAAGCTACCTCATGAGGTCTTAAAATTCATCCAAGAATGATTGAATGAACAAGCCGTGTTGGCAAGTGCCTACCTGGCAAGTTTCCAAGCTCCCATGTAAGTATATCTTCAACCTGAGTCTTCTGATGATTGTTAAGGCACTCAAATCTGTTGCGACACATACAGTCATTCAAATATTCGTCTTCTTCAGTGAAGCGTGATTTTTATGAAATACATGTCGCATTAGCATTGATTTGGTCTATGCGCATAATTTTACTTCAAGAGAATAAGCAGGTATGATGCAGTCAGCCTGTCTACTCCTTGACCATTCGTTCAAAAGACTCGGGTAAGTTTTCTGAACCCAGTTTTGAATATCTTGTGTTTACACTGACATGGCTTGTGTAGCACACCCTCTCGATGTGGTCACCGCCCTGTGAGATTGGCGACACATCTCCCTTTCAGATCATCAAAGACCAGCTCTAATGATCTTGAAAGAAATCTACCTCTCAACTACCCAAAAAACCCAGGTAAGTTTTCTGAACCCTTTTCAAAATCGCAAGCTTTGAGTTTGCACCAATGAGAAAGCACACTCCTTAATTTCATCCAGTTCATAATCGACATGCTCTTGTGATCTGCATGAAACATTTGTTCGAACCATGATCGACATGCTCTTATGGTCTCGACAAATTTTATCAAAATCATAATCGACATGCTCTTGTGATTTTGGTACCCTAACAAGTTCATGATCAACATGCTCTCATGTTCTTGATCTTATCCATCCAGTTCATAATCGACATGCTCTTGTGTCTGGATGCTTGTTCGAACCATGATCGACATGCTCTCGTGGTCTCGACAAATTTTATCAAAAACCATAATCGACATGCTCTTATGGTTTTGATACCCTTTCAGATCATCAAGGACCAGCTCTAATGATCTTAAAAGAAACTATGTGACTCCACTCGAAAAGATGCAGTGGACACATCCCCTTACAGATCTTGCGCTTTCTCGCATCAGGGGAAACCTCTGGTAACGGATAGGCACCAGTACCTTAAGATTCTTGCATCCTCAAAATGCTTGGAGTTTAAGGGAATCACTAGCATTATGAAGTGTCTGGTAAGACCGACATTTTATATGCGATCCATGTGTAGGTTTCTTTAATCCGTTTTCTCGAAGCAGAGAAATCTTAACACATGTTATTTACAGTCATGCACATCATGCATTATTGCACTTGCATATAAAATGGGATTAAAACTCCCCCACAAAAAAAAATCAAAAATCATCATCATCATTCATTTGCATTGTCAAAATTTAGGTTCAATTTTATCTTTGAGCGAAACCTCTACGAGTCTCCGCTCAAAGAGGGGCAGCTGTTGACACCTAAATTTTGACTTTTTTTAAAATTCATTCACTTAAGTACATAAAAAAATGAGAATTTGTTCTCACCAAAAATTAATTTTTTCATGCATTGCATATTTAATTTTTTGTCGGTCATGCATTTTATTATGGTTAACGATGGAGGATTTGAGCTTCAATTGACAAACGATTGGATTGAGCGTGAGGGAGGTGTGCCGAAAGGCTTATGAAGTTTTGAAATTAAAAGAAATTTTTCCACAGGGACTGAATTGCAAATACATAAAACTTCAGGGACTGAATTGCAAATACATAAAACTTCAGGGGCTGAATTGCAAATACATAAAATTTTAGGGATAGTGGAGAAATTAGAAAGGAAGATGGAGAAGGGGAGATATAGAAGGGAAGATGGAGAAATTAGAAAGGAAGATGGAGAAGGGGAGATATAGAAGGGAAGATGGAGAAATTAGAAGGAAATATGGAGAATGGAAGATGGTAGAATTAGAAGGGAAGATGAAGAATTAGAATGGGAGATGGAAAGATTAGAATGGAAGATGGTGAATTAGAAGGGAAGATGGAGATAAAGAATGGAGGATGGTGGAATTAGAAGGGAAGATGAAGTTAGTGGAAAAATTAGAATGATAGATGAAGATAGAGAAAGGAAGATGGGGGAGTAGGCTATAAAAGGAGGAAGAATGAGAGCCTTGAAGGAGGGACTTTTGGAGAGATTAGAGAAAAATTAGGAAGACTTTGGAGATTGAAAAAAAATTTGGAGAGATTTCAAGAAAAAAAATTTTGAGAGAGAAAAATTTGCCGCCGTGGAACAAGCCTTGGCGACGCGACGGATTCATCTCCAACGAGGTCTAGGCGCATCAGCATGTGCAATTATCTGGTAACTCAATTTTTCGTATTTAGATGACGAAATCTCGAAAACAAATATACTGAACATTCGTAGATGACTTCGAGATCTTCGATTTGATATATTATGGCGTGAAAATGGACGTCGTTTGCTATTTCAAAAGGGTCCCAAAATGGAGAGCAGAAATCTGGAAATATGGTGATCAGAACCTGAGATGGAATTTTTCTGATCTGACCTTTCATGCTAAATGATTTTCCATGGGTTATTCTAGACTTCGTTTCATAAAGACCTCTTCATGACATTTGTTCATAAGATCTTAATGCATAACATATAAAAAATACAAAAATATTCATGCACGTTTCATATTTTTAATGCATTTAATGAAATCATGCAATTCTGTTGGCGTCCTTGAGTCTGAGTGTTTTTTTGTGCGTGGTCATATTGATTCGTAGTTATCTCATGTTTAGAGTCTTCTTTTGAAACTTCACAAAAAATGAAAGTTGTTCATTGGGGTCTTTTTTAGTAGACTGGAAAGTTTGGTGCATTAATTTTGAGATTTGAGTGTCCATTTGAGCTTAATCCTGAAGTATGTCTGTTCTATGAAATTTGTTTGTTTGCTGCTGAGCTCTCATGAAAGACCATTTTCTACACGAAAATGAGTGTCTCTTCAGTAAGAATGTAAAACATGAAAGTTGTCAACGACACATTTTCCCATCCACATAAAACATCTCAGAATTTTTGCATACATTTCATTATTTCTTTTGTATTTTATGGTTACTGCTTTCTCCCTAAGAATGTTCATGGACAGTATGATTTAATTCGTATTTTTGTGTTAATGCATTGGAAAATGTAAAAAATGGTCTCAATGAAGTTTAATCAGCACGTGTTAAAATTTCTTTGAGTTTTTGAATTATCTTAACTCATTGGTGATTGTGCATGTTCGATTGGATAAGTTTATTATTTTCATTTGGCTTTCGGCCCGATGCTTTGAAGACTGGAGGATGACCGATGTCCATTCCGGTCCGTTTTGTTGTACTCCCGACCCACTAGGCTTGGCGACCGGTGTTTGACCGATGTCCATTCCGGTCCATTTTTGTTGTATTCCCGATCATGTCTCGGCTTTTATTTAATTGGTCTGTAATTATTCACCCGACGAGTTGCGAGTTTATTTTCGCCGTCCTTAGGGTAGTTTTACTTTACCTGCTCTCTCTTCACATCTTCATTTGCTTTAGGTGATTTTGCATTTTTTATAATACATCGAAAAAATCTAAAAAAAATCATAAAAAGAAAACCCAAAAAAAATTGCACCTTTGAACCTCAAGTGAAAATTTATCAAAATTGCCAAGTTAAACATTTTCATGAAATTGGTACCGAAAGGGCGTTAATTGAAAAATTAGCGTAATCAAGTCACCGAACTCATTAATCTCTGGTTCGTAGGAATAAAGTATTTCTCCCGATGCTTTATTTAGGTGTCTAATCAACCTACCCAAAATGATTAGTGGCGACTCCAAGATAAATCCTTCTTTTGATGAAATTGAACATAAGTCACGATTTGGTAGAACTCGGGAGAGTTCGAGCTATGCTAGTTAATTCAATTTAATTAACATGGTAATCCATTAACTTTAAAAATTGGGAAACCGATTTTTAGGTCGCGACAGGGTCCAGAGGGCTAATGAGCCAAGAGCTGAGATTGTGAAATGGCATGCAGATTTATTGAATTCGATATTATGAAATGAACTTATTTTAATTGCATACCTGGCCCCCGTGGGGAGTTTTTGTGCAAGTTAAGACCACTGTATGGGTAGATGTAGCACATATGCCTTGGCAAATTTTGAGTTGTAAATAACTCTATTCTCTTGTGTATATGTTGGAGGTATGAAAGAACTAAGTTTGATGTTGCAACTCAAGGTCTCTTTCTTCTTTATCTTCTTTCTATGTATGTCTGTATGGGGAGTATCGTTTCCGCTGCTGCAGGAACTCTGAGGTCGTTTAGTTGACGATGAGTGTCTTGAGTCGTCGTTGTGATTAACCGATCGATTGTACATGAGGAAAAAGGGGTGTCGCGCGGCTCGCCGGGTTCGGGGCGTAACACTTAGGGCTGGGATGCCCTCACCAGCACTAAGCAAGGGCGTTATGATCCTCGGCTAGTCTGGGCAATGGTCGTGATGGCCTCGTTTACCCAAATCAGAGCCTGTCAGCATTAGCAAGGGCATCACAACCCTTTGCTTAGTTTGGGCGAGGGTCACATCACCCTTGCTAGCCCTAAGGGTTTTGGAAAAAAACTAAAAAATAATAATAAAACATAAAAATAATAAAGATAATATTTAAAAAAAAAAGTCCGTGTCAGCGTCGATAGTACGACGTTATCTATCTTGGTCAAATGGACTAAACAGACAGAAATACAAAATATTTAGGAATGAATTAGTAAAAGAAAGTTTAAGACTGAATTAGTACAATTGTAACAGATTAAAGACTTTTTCAATAATTTCTCACCACCAATATGTCCACACTTCTTTGAAGGAATAATAACATAAATATTCCCTAAACTTTAACTCAATATGCAATATAGTCCATGAACTTTTATTTTGATCAATATGGTCCTTAAACTTTAATCCGATATACAATGTGATCCTTAAACTTTTAATTTAATCAATATGGTTCCTAAACTTTTGGAACATATTTATCTTAGTCACTGAACTATAGAAAGATATTTAATGCAGTCCTTCCATTTATTCAAGTTCAGGAACTAAGTTGAACACGTTCCAAAAGTTCAATCATCATGTTACATTTTGGATTAAAGTTCAAGGACCATATTAGTCAAATTAGTCAAATTAAAAGTTAAGAGACTACTTACATATTGGGTCAAAGTTCATGGACTATTTGTGTTGTTTTGTCTATTTTGAAATATGAAGTATCTAATACCTCTAACGTTCATCGTCACCATCCACCTAAATCAATCATCATATATCATATTTCATGACCCGCACAAATATTTGAAAATGATTTCGGTATCAGCAAGTCGCATACGAAAAATTCATAACAATGAGCTAAAACCATACCACCATGCACCTGTTGATTCAAGCACGCTACATCACCACCAACGTTGTAATAAACAGTCACTTCGTTCCAAATCCAATTGCACAGGCACAGCATGCCAAAGTTAGCTAAGATGCTACTGTATAAAAAGAAACAGAAGATTCTGAAACACACACCCCCCCCCTAAAAAAAAAAAAAACAAAACAAAACAAAACAAAACCCAACTTGATGGTTCTCTTTTAAGGCACATATGGACCAGGTCTTAGATCCCTAGCTCGCTATTGTCATTTGAATCATCGCTTGGCCCAGGTTTCATTCCGCTACAACCTTTGCCGCGCCGGATTCCATCATCCTAGAAAGTAAGCTTACCGACACGTCGCACAGCCTCGAGCGCATGCTTATACTCATCACTCTTTAGATTCAATTCCATGTCACGATCTGGATTTCCAGCTCCCCAACCATGGCCGGACGTTTCTTCGCAAAAATATTTGGACGTATCATCACCAGCACTCCATTGCCAACATACTTGCGTCGGCTGTAATTGCTCTTCATGTCCTTCCCATCTCATGTCATTCACCTGCTCGCTACCACCGTCAATGTTTTGTTCGTTCTCTTGCGAGTGGTGCGTGACAGATTCATTAATCTCCTCGAATAACTTTTGCTGACAATCTTGCTCGCTACCACCATTCGTGTTTTCTTCGTTCTTTGGCGAGCTATGGGTGAAAATAACTTGAGCCATACCCATTAACTTGTGCCAGTATTCTTGGTCCTCCTGTGATTGCTCTTCATTTCCTCCACCTCTCATGTCATTCGCTTGCTCGCCACCTCCTCCGTCAACGCTTTCTTGGCCCTTTTGCGAGCCCTGGCCGAGATGTTCCTGAATCTGCGCCGCTACTTCGGGGGGGCAGCGCCTGCAGGGTATCACGTTGCCTTTGATACATGCCAGATGCTGCTTAAGTCGAGTCACGCCGCCCCACATCACGTGTTCACAGAAATTGCAACGGACACGCCCGTAGTTGCCCTCAACGACAGTGCCATACTGCCATGCGATATCGTTCCGCTTTCTCTTTCTCATCCTGAAACACAAATCCACCACAATGCTTCAAACCTTTCATTTGCCAATCCGAGAATATGTCGGACATAAACTCATTTCCTGAAAGATAACATGAAGTGCATATCCATGACTTCTCTTGCCCTAGGTGAAATGGATGTGAACCATAAGATATAGATCATCTCACATCTAATGATTCTCATTTCATCTCCCAACTTCTTCTTGCGATTCCCTCTTCCTATTTTCCCTTCTACACTTCTGTTACTTCTTCATGAATTGCTTCCGACAATTTTTATTTATCGTAAAGGTGCAATGACGGACTAAATGTGATGGTTTTGCCTGAAAACTCAATCACTATATGGAGAAGTAACATTGATTATAACTTGCATAAACACGGGGAAGTTCCCTTTTTTCTTTTTCTCTCTTTTGTCTTTAATTAAAGTGAAAAATATTTTGTTTCAAGAAAACGAAAAGAAGAAAGACCGCATAAACTGAAGATTGAAGAAATACGAAGAGATACCTCATTCGGAAATGAGCAAACAATGATTCCACCACGTTCCACACGTCCAAACTATCGGCCATATAGATTAACATGACATTTGGAGCCTCTCACCAAAAAAAAAAAAAAGACATAATCGTTCACTTTCAAGAAAATTTTAACATGACATATAGTTAAAAAAAAAAAATGTGGCAGTTGCCCTGAATGATAATATGTGACGCAGTCGCCGCGTCATTGCACATTATCACATAAACCATTTGAGCCTTTTGTTACAATTTATTAAACGACACCCGTTGGATCTAGGGTTGAATTCAAGTGAACAACTGACATGAGAAAGCTCTCTCTCAATCTCGTCGCCGGCCATTTGGTGTCAAATTGTCAATACTAACATTCCAAATCATAACGATGACAAAAGAATGGCGACAAGCGGCAGTGAGATTCAGAGAAAGAGCCTTATCACCGTTAACAGTCATCTTCGATCCAATTTTTCTCAATGGCCGAAAAAAATTTCATGTGATAATGTGCAACGACATGATAACCGAGTCCCAAATCGTCATTCACATCAGCTGGCAAGAAATGTCAAAATCATCCCACGAGTAAAAGCCTTTTTGAAGGCGTTCGAAAGGTCGTGTTGAAGGTCCATTTTCATAGCATAAGGTAAAACTACGTTGAATCTAATGGCGATAACATAGCAATGATTAGAAGTTCCCCCTCCCTCAATTGCCTTAGAAGAGAAGGCAAAGGGAAAAACACCAAACGCAATCACATTTACAGATCCTCGTCTGTATTGAAAACTAACAAGCTAAAATTGCATGAAATCATTCTACAGAATCAAAAAAAAAAATATATCCATATACAATCATTCACAATCCGGGACACATAGAATCAAACGCAAAAAGGAGAGAATTCGACTGACCTTTGCGAGAAGTTATCCGAATCTTATGATCTACAATGAAGAGGATCTAGATAATTTTCCTGCTCTATCCATCCTCTCTCCTTCGTCTACTCTTGTTTTGTACAATAGAATCCATGATAGGCTTTAATGTATATCCTTTCACTTCTCCATTTAAGGCAAAAGTTCTCGATTCCTTCCGCTTTTTATCGATGATTATCCGATGACTTCCATATTCTAGAACACGACAATTTAATCATTTATTACGTGAACTTATTGAGGATTTTCTCCTTGATTCGCAATAATTTTAGTGATGTTCCTTAAAACATATTTTTCCATTCAATGGCTTGTATATTGTATTGTCATGATTTCCTTCTCTTTCGCCTTTTTTTAACTATAGGCCTAACACAGCTTTACATAAAGAAGACAGGACAATCCAATGTAGGGGCTTTGGATATATTTAATTAGGTAGGTAAATAAGACCTATAAAAGTTTGAACTAAGGACATTCTACTCTAATATCATATGAGATTTTGTGGGACAATTACCAACTATTTTAAGAGCTTAAGCTTTACAAGTTTTGTCTAAGCAATATCAACATATATGGAGTCCTTGTAATTTTTTTCTTGGGGTTTCCTACGTACTCTTATTGTGAATTTCAGTACAATTTACTAAACCATGCGAATGTCGGGAGCAAAAGCACAATAGAAGCATCAAAAGTTTCACAAAACACACAATTTAGTGTCAGAAGCTCTCGTCAATCCACTTAAGTGCCAAATCAGAGAAAAAACGATCACTTGTAAGTACTCAATGACAAATTCCCGCTAAAAATATACGTGGAATTTTTAATTAAATTTTCATATCTAAATAGTTTCTTAATATATAAAAAAAATCCACGTGGAGGATGATTTGGCTTTTAATCACAAAGCTCTCCTGTTCTCTCTCTCTCCCTCTCCCTCTCCCTCTCCACACCCCCCGCCCCCCTCCACAAAATTTCCTCACTTTCGCTTGATTCGCTTCCGCCGCTGCCTCGTCACATTATCATCCCCGGCGTCAACCACGTTTTTTGGCGTTGCTTCTGCAAGCGAGAGAGCTAACCCTGAGAAACTCCCCCTGCAGTCTCCAGCCTCTTCGTAGTCTGATTTTTACCTTGGTTTGTCTAGGCTGTCATCTTCGTTGTCTGAAATCAACATGGAGAATGCTGGGGGAGCGATCCACTCGCCATTTGGAGGGGAATACTGGGAAAATCGAATTGGGGGAAGATTCAATTAGGGTTTCTAATTTGGGGCAAACTTTCGAGCCGACATCACTTAGGCGTTATATTCTAACTAGGCACGCTGGCAGGCGAGGTCGATCTGAGAAATTAATAAATTTTCGTCACATAAGATATCTTATGACCTTTGGTCGACCCTAAGTCAACCATAAGACCGTTGAATTTCTCAACTTTTGTGGCTGCCGAGGGCAAGATTTGCCTGAGTCGAGTGAGTCACCAGCCCTCGCCTTTGGCTGGTTGCTGGACCTCAACAAGCGGCTAGAGATATAAGATAGGGAAGTTAAAAAAAAAAAAAGGAAAAAATAACAATATTAAAATATTATTAAAAATTATGACGTCAATGTCGATAGCGCCATGTCAGCCAATTTTAGCTAAAATTGACTGGATAAACTGAATTGGTAGCAAATTTGATACTAAATTAACACAATTACATAAGATTTAAAAATAAATCAATCCAATTATAATAGATTTATGATTTTTTCGGCAATTTTTCATCGAACATCAAGTAAAAATTCAAGGACAAGCTAAGGCATTATTCCAACAATATATGAGCAATTTTTTTTTATTCAGAAAGAGTCCAAAATTTGCACTCTAATGCTAGTATGTCAAGAATGTTTTACCTTGTTAAATAGTATGACAACCCTGCTACCTAGTTAGTAATATTAAGGTTGGTCCATAAAATTTATAGTTGGTTTTCGACCAGTCTATAAAATCATTATGCTAAATAAAACGGCATACTACACCATTGCATTATTTTTATAAATTGAGTCACTGATATGCAAAACTATATGATGGGTAGAGTAGAAATCCAGTCTTAATCATTAGATAAGCAAACTATAAGATGGTCACTCATATTGGGCCCACGCATACAACAATGACAAAGAAGAATAATGGGCCGACCCGAACCGTATCCCGGTCCAACTCGAATATCATCATCTTCGCCGTCTACCTCTCTCAGACGCCGCCACAAAGCCGGCCACCGAGTGCTAGCTGCCGAGACACAGCCAGGTTCTCTCTCTCTCTCTCTCTCTCTCTCTCTCTCTCTCTCTCTCTCTCTCTCTCTCTCAAGTTTTCCTTTTTCTATTGTTTCAACCCTTTTGATTGCCAAGACTCCTCTTTTTTTACACCCCAGTTATGCATAGTAGGAATTTCCGGTTGCAACAGGTGATCTGTGCCTTCAAGGAATCGAGAAGTTTAAGTTTTGAACTAGCTTTGGTGCTTTCTTTTGGTTAGTGAGTGAGTTATGAGTGATCTTTCTGATTTCAATCCGGACTCATGTTGGGTTCATCGTAGAACAACATTGTGGTAACCTTTTTTTATTTTTTTATTTTTTTTCATATAGTTGGTTTAGGTGCTGAAGACTGAAGAGTTGATTGCGGTATACTTATTGTTAACTGTCTATGATCGATGGGCATGATTCAGGGGGTCTTAAGTACAGGGTTAAATCAGCTGTCTGTGAAGCTCGTTTTGCTCCACGATTTGTTTGTGAGTCTAGGGTGATGTAGATTTGATTGCCAGACTGCTGTCCAAGACTCTCTCTCTCTCTCTTCTGGCTAAAAATAATGAAGTTTGGGTGTTTACATGAAATACTAACCCTTGGTTCGAAGAGGATCGAAGAGAAGACACTTGAAACAAGATTTGTGGGTTAACTTTGAAATTAGAATTGTTCTCTGTTATGATGAGTTGTATTGTTGTTTTTATGTCCTCATGGTATTTATTTGTGAAACTTGATTGACATCATAGGCAACTAGGACAAACTTTTGTTAATTCTCGCTGCGTATTGTTTAATTACCAAGGCCTTATAAGTTAGGAGAATATTTAGTACCTTCTTTCTCCAGACAAAATTATGGTCTGATCCTGTTCTACATTCAGTGAAAACTTCAATCCCTCGACTTCACTTTTTGCCATAGTACTTCTACATAGCCAGCAGAGATGGAGACTACAAGTCAAGAGCTTCTGAAATTAGAGAATAAGAGTTTCTCTTCCTCATCAAAAGGTACGGCTTTTACCTTGATCTTTGGGCTGTGACATTGGCTTCTGTTCACGTGGGTCAAATAGGTGTGTTTAATGTCACCTTTCTTATTTTCTTTGTGACATGTTTTATATGCAGAGTCCACCTTGTTTATATGTAAAGAAAAGGATTCAGTCTCTAAAAGAAAGCAACCACCCCCTAATGGAAAGCCATTAACAAGTTCAGTTCCTTCTAGCCAAGGTATTCAATTTGCCAGTCTAATTTTTCGATCAGGATAGTACATGTTTAATGGTAACCATATTTTTACTTTTATTTTAGTATATTTTAAGCTTTTCGCTTTGGGATCATCGACCGCCAACCCCAACTGATTTGGGATAAAGGTGATGTTGATGTTGATGTTGATGTATAGTACATGTTTTATGCTTAAGTGGAGATTTCTGCTGAGTGAGGCCTTCCAAAATATTATGATTGATTTGATATGGTTGTTTAATGTGTTAGCTTGGTCTCAGTAGCTTGTTCTCTTGTTTATTTCCTATTAAAGTATCCACATCGCTTGTCTGTGGGGTGTGTGCCATGTATATGTGCAGCCTTGCTCCAACTAGCGGCTTAAGCTTTTAATTGGATTTTCTATTCCCAAAAGGGGAAAATCTAATACTTGTCCTTTTGGCATTGCTTCAGTTCTTGGAAAAGTGAGAGATTTTCTTGGAGTCATGTCTGAGGCTAATAAAAAACTGCAGGGTGAAGTCAAGGTTTGTTGAATCATCTTGGTACTTTGTGATGTTGCCTTTTTCAGCACGATTGCTCTGTCTCGTCTTGACCTACCGTGCGCAATTCTTGGTTTGTGTAGGACAATCCCAAAAGATATGACATTGAAGTTCTCAATGGGAATGAGTCAGAAATAATAGAAATGGTATTTTTCCGCTGCTTTATGACCTTCCCTGTATAATTTTTGGTTATGAAATGGTCACCTGATGCTTTTGACCTTAAAAAAACAGGACTTAATGCTGGGGATTGCCGATCTTCATACCCCCGAGGCAGTAGCTGCTGCAGAATCTGCTGTTGCAAGTCATCATCCTCTGAATCACTTAGCTGCCAGCATTGGTGAAATGGATTCAGAAGATACTACCGATGACGATGACGACAACGACAACGACGACGATGATTGTAGTGAGGACAGCGATGACAATTGCGGTACTACCCAAGCAGGCATTCCTGTAAAGCACAGGAGATTTGAAAATGGCGAAGCAGATTCACACGGATTGATAGGAAGGAAACGGCCAAGAAAGCAACAGAAAAAGAGGCCTGAGATTGTTGAGTTGTCTTGATTCTGTTTTTGTAATTTGTGTCCAGTAATATGGGAAGTTCAAATGCAGGAGTTTCTTAATTACTTTGCTTAGCGCTTTAATGGAAATTAAACCCAAGAGCGATGTGTCAGGAACATTGTTATTTGCTAGCAATGTGTTAGGCATAGGATTCATGTTGTTTGACTGGCGGTGAGACACATATAAGGGAGGAAATAGCACATCACATTGCAAGGAATTGCTCGAATAAGGAGGGGGATTATCGAATGGGAATTAATCATCGGTCATACTTGCAATGCGAGTAGAACCACTTTTCCCAATCGGTTTATTTTGGATATCAAATTGGATCTTATCCAACTGGTTGATTTTGAATGGAATCGATGGGGTACCTGTTCGGTTCTTAGTTTTAATTTTCTAGAATCGGCAAGTATCGGTTTGGTTTGTGATTTCATATGGGAATCATCTAATCGACACTTCTAAATTTGTCCTTTTATATAATTAAAATGTATATTCTTTTAATTGAAGTCATCTTCTTCAAAGGCATAAAGTTCGAATCCATCTGTCCAAAAAAAAAATCTAATCTAATTTATTTACATATGTGATATGTCCCGCAAGTTATTGCATTTTCCACAATACTCAGCTTTATTGTTGATAATAATATCGCCGCCTGTAAAAATATTATTTTTAAGTTTTTCCTATGATAAGATTACTGAAAGCAAATATATGGGAATAAATTACCAAAATCCCAAGTTAAACTACCTTCCTTCAATCGTTAAGGATTGATTTCGTTTTTTTTTTTAATTGATGTTGATACTCGATAGGACTTTAATCGAGATCTAAACGGGAACCGAACCGAACTGATAGTTTGATTCTTGAGTAGATCTACGGAATGAGCATGTAATTAATGATTCGCATTTTTGCAAAACCAATTCTTAATGGGAGTTCTCGATTTTAGGGTGGGAACTACCCATCATGGAACCGATCACCTCTATGCTAGACTAAATCTAAAGAGCTGGTTATTTGAGCTTAACTAAAAGTAAAAATTTAATCTTACACCAAATTTAAAAATATTAACCAAATTAAAAAAAGTGTGCGTGCCCTCGACATTTGCATTTTGTGAACATTTCAAGTGCTTCAAATTTAACAAATGCCAAAAATAAGGAGCAGCATGAGTTGACTTGAGAGATCCGACATCTCTCCGTTTAGTGCCATGTCATGCTTACCTGCAAACTCGATATCGAAACAACCTGCTTGTTCATCCCCATCAAACTCACCCAACATTTCGTGAGGACATGCATCATTAGCACGTGCGACTGGGAAACCCTTGAAGCCACTCTCTCTCGATCTCTCGAAAGTATAGTGTACAATCATGGTAAAGGATGATGTGTGGTCTCATGCACAAAACTGAAGTGCCAAGACAACAGTGGACATCTCCAAACTTCCCACTCATTGTGGAGTGAAGAGGCCTTTTTAGAGACTGGCTGGCTCTTCACAGACCCCTCCTCCCACCAAACCCCAATAACTGTACCTTTATGCTTTATCTAACCCGTTTTGGAGGGCTTGAGGCCTTCCTTTTGGCTTCCATAGCAAGACAAATCGAATGTATCGCGCCAACCCACCTTTGCTTATCCTCCAAAGCACCCAAAGAGTCCACCATAACCAATTAAAGAGGAAAAAAACACAAACAGGCACAGAAGAAAGAGTAATTACTGCAGAGACTGAATTTTTTGGATCTGAACCAACCACATTTTACAAGTCTGCATATCTCATCTTTGTTCTGTGGATCCCATGAGAGAGAGAGAGAGAGAGAGAGAGAGAGAGAGAGAGAGAGAGAGAGAGAGATCACTTTGTTTTCACTGTCTGACACTGCAAAAGAGGTTTTTTATGCTTCTTAAACAAGAATGATGGAATGAGGGAGATGAGGTGGTATCAACCTCTCTCACTGACCACAACTATTTTCTAGTGATTCCCCACTTATTTATAAGCTTGGCTTTGAGTGCTCCTATGGGCAAGATAGTGACATGAGCAAGTGAAGTCCCTCTGCAGATTCCTCTGTCAGCAACAACAACAACAACAACAAAAGATGAGGGCTTTGAGTCCTGCTAACATACTGGTAGGCATCTCTTCAGACCCATCTGAAAGCAGAGATCTTCTCTCATGGGCAGTCACTGCTTTAGCTCGTCCTCATGACAACATTGTTGCCCTCCATGTTCTGGGTCAGTTCATCATCTACAGTGGTTCTTTTGGGTAGAATATATTAGTAGTGGACAATATATGTGCGCTGCAATTGTTTACCTAATGACAAATGCAGGTCCTCAACCGGTTATCTTTGATCTAATGATATATACTTCCCTTCCTTGTAAACAACAGTGGGTGCATACGTGAAGAAGGGACAAATCACCCGGAAGTGTTTGTCGAAAATACGCAGAGCAAAGGCATATGTTATATCTGTGCTAGGTGAATTCGCTAAGACCTGCCAGTCACACCAGGTGCACTATCTTGAAATTTTTTATGGAAATGTATCATATTAATCAATTTTGAGTGTCTGTTTCTTGGAGCTCATTGTCCTTTTACTTTTCAGATAAACTTGGAAGCTAGAGTAGGATTCAGCACAGGTGTTGGGAGAGGTCTGGTTAAAGAGGCGAAATCTATTTCAGCAGAATATCTCCTTCTTCGGGGATCGAGAGGAGAATCTTCTAGGTATCAGTCTTCTTGCTAAAGTCTACTTTATGACCTTCAATTTCTGATTCCTTTTCCTTTTTCTTCAAATTCATATCAGAAACTCACGGGGGATTGTAAGGTATTGTTTTGAGAATGCACCTCAAGCCTGTGCAGTCGTCTCCGTGGGGAAATGTACTACGAAACAACAGACTTATATACCTCACAAGCAATCAAAAGGTTAGTGCTAGTAAAATCTATTAATTTTAATGGTCTAACGGAAGCCATTGCCAGCTGAAAATATCTCCTTGGTTGCTTCTGACAGTGAAAACTCATCACCTAAGTTCAACATGGCCAAACCAGACAATCTGCAATGGCAGAGAACAATCCCATGTTAAGTTTACTGATCTAGAAGAAAAGACTAAAAGGTTTTCACCAACAACAGTTCTCGATGATCTTGAAAAGGATTCTTGGACAACCACAGATGAATACACCTCAAGCTTCCACGACTCTGTTGTGGCAGCAACTGTTCCTCGGCCTCAAAATACCAAGGCACGATCAAACAGAAGGAAATGTGCATCTCCCTGCAAATTCATATACTCTTTATTGATTTCACCATTTAGGAAAGGAAATACTAAAACAGAGAGCCACCAGCCTCCGCTGCGGTGCTTCAGTCATGAGGAAATCCTGAATGCTACAAATAATTTCCATCCAGGTAAACTTCCAAAGCTGGAAGTAACAAAATGCTCGATCTCTCAAGTAGCATGGATTTTTTTCCCTATGTACGCATGTTAGCTAACTAATGAAGATATACGAGACAGAAAAATGACTGTGCGAGATTGGAAATGTGCGTATCAATTTTTCATTTCTGCTTTCGCTTCATTCTACAGATAATATGGTGGGACAAGGTGGGTTTTCAGAGGTATACCGAGGCGATCTTTCCAATGGACAGGTAATAGCAGTGAAGAGGTTGGCCAAGGACAACAATGATGAAAACAAAGAAGGAGAATTTCTGATGGAATTGGGCACAATAGGACATGTCAGTCATTTCAATACGGCCAGCTTAGTTGGTTACTGTGTTGAAAATGGGCTCTACCTGGTTTTCAACTTCTCTGAGAATGGAAATTTAGCTTCTGCTTTACACGGTGAGAATCACTTCCCTTGGCCAAAGTAACTGTCATGCCCATAAATTGCTGAAAAAAAAGTCCAAAACTTAATCATTCCGTAGAGAGCAAGAGGAAGGTCAAGCCTAATCAACATCATAGTTAAGAAGATGAGAAGGATAAGAAAGAAGGAGAAAAAAGTATAAGATCTGGGTAAGCAAGACTGGGGAATTAGTTGTCCAAAAGTATCATTTATAAAGTGTTATAGTTCTTATCTTTCAGGTAAAGCAACCAAGTCACTTGAGTGGCCCATACGATACAGGATTGCCGTGGGCATTGCAAGAGGTTTGCACTATCTTCACAGATCCTGCAAGCATCGCATTATACATCGAGACATAAAAGCGTCGAATATCCTTCTCGGCCCTGATTACGAACCACAGGTAGAAAATGACTGTACTTTCACAAGCTTCAAGCTGCATGGCAATTTTTCAACCATTCTGAATAAACTTCAGTGTTCTCTCTTTAGATTACTGACTTCGGTCTAGCAAAGTGGCTACCAAACAAGTGGACTCATCATGCCATGATTCCAATCGAGGGCACGTTTGGTTATATTGCACCAGAGTATTTCATGCATGGGATTGTGGATGAAAAGACAGATGTGTTTGCATTTGGAGTGCTGCTCTTGGAAATAGTGACCGGCCGTAGGCCTGTCAATTCATCAAAGCAGAACATTCTCCTCTGGGTACATTATCATCATTTTTGCAATTCTATCAGCCAGAGGCCGTTGCAGCAATTCGAATCACAACAATAAGAAAAATCATCAATTCCTCATATTCCTTTTCACTATCATCTGTAACTGTCTACCTAATTAACATTGTAGGCAATGCCTCTCATGGAATATGGAAACATTGATGAATTGGCGGATCCGAAAATGGAGGGAAAGTACGACTCTGATCAATTGCGCAGAGTGGTGTTAACTGCTTCCTATTGTGTGAGACAATCCTCAATATTGCGACCGACAATGAGTGAGGTACATGAAACCTTTTAGCTTAGGGAATAGCATGTCATCATATAAAGTTTCCAATGCCTGAATGAATATTCTCATGAACTAGGTGCTAGAGCTCCTGACTAATGGCCTCGATTCCGACCTAGCAAAAAGCTGGAGGATACCCAAATTCTCTTCTGATGAGATAGATGACTACTCCATGGTATTTGGATACGAGGTCCCAACCAATATTTCCTTGGAGGATTCCGTGTGAGTAGGCGATCACGTTGACAATTCACTGTGTCCAGATGTTGTTGAAATTCTTTGTTTACAAGGTTGAACCATATTCAACAGAATTCAGTTGCTTTTAGACCAAGTCCTTCATTTGTAACTTCAGTTCTGTAAATCTTATATCGAACATGGTACTGAAACCTAGAGGATGTATCTAGCTTGACTTGACTATTTCCGAATATACATATTTTTTTTTCTCTGCATTTGCTGATTCAGAGTACAGATTTGATGACTGCCAGTAGAGTGACAGGTTGTTACTGGGAGCTCGTTTACATACACATTAGCTTAATTGTCAAGATTACGAAAATGCACCATGGAATATGGTAGTCATGTTCTTACAGACACATCCTCCTCAAGCAGTATCTTATGGCAATTGCTAATTAAATGACTCTAGTGCTGCTTGCAGTAACAGATAAGGTCATATGTGAATTAAAAGACAGGTTATGGGCTTCTCGATTCAAATTACAGACGTTTTTGTGTACCCATTGTCTTAAAAGAAACCCCAACCTGAGGGAGGAAGCATCTCTCGCGTCTTGGATCACTCAACTTGATGGCTGGACATAGGACAGATTGACGAATTCATGTTCGATACAGAATTTGCCCTGCTGTCCCCAGAATAGAAATTAATGAAGTCGACTCAGAGGTAATGTGTTCTGTCCTAGAAACAATCTTACAGATTCACACAAGAACCGTCGCTAGTTTTTTTGGGTTGCTTACATCATGGATAAATGGAAAGGATCATAACCTCATGGCTTAGAATCAAAGCATGCTCTGAGTCCTCTGGCCACTCCTGGAATCTTGAAATCACTGAGGAACTCAAACGTACACTGCAGAACCCGTGTGTTGCACATGGATTCAAAGTTTCGCTATTTGGTTTTTGTTCGAAAGAAAGATTCCATTCATTTTGATCAAGATAATATTTGAAAAGTATATAGAATACTTTCAAGCTTCCAATAACTATCAAAAAAAATTTTTGATTATAATTCATATAGAATACTTTCCTCCCTCCCATTTTTTCCCCTATCCCCAAATTTGATTATAATTCATATTTAAAAATTTTTTATTTATAATTTTTTTATTTTTTATTTCATAATTCATTATTTTAAATTTATTTTTTATTTAATAAATTTTTATTTAAAGATCGATTGTGAACCGAACGAAATTGAGCCTTGAACCGGCCTGGAACCACCGATTCATGATCCGAATCGTGGCCATCTCTATGCACCCCATCTTAAGAAGGAATCCTAGACTCTTCTATGGATGAGAAAGAGAAATCATCCACAATAGAAACGAAGATTGAAGTAGCAAACACCATCATCTGCTCCTTGAGGAGCGCATACGTGGCGAAGCCTAGATCAGGCGGCGACTAGAACACGGAGCGGAGGGCCTCCAAGAGGGCGTCGGCAAACTCCTCGAAGAAGACGAGGAGGGCGTGCTCGAGGGTGAGCAGGAGGTTAATCGTCTCTTCCACGGCTACGGCTGCTCAATCGTCTCTAGATTATTCTCCGTTCCACGGCTACTGAGTGCGGCTGCTTAATCGCCTCAATGCATTGTTTTGGAACATTGGATTTTTTTTGGGGGGTGGTTGAAGAGAGAAGAATTGTCTTGTTTATTTAAAGATAAATTCTTCCAAAGAAGAAAACCAAAAAATCGAACCGAACCAAACTGAAAAATCGGTTCGTTCGGTCCGATACATATTCAGTTTGGGTTACAATTCGGTTCGATCCATCCCATCACCATAGCAGTTTGGTTCGGTTCAGTTATTAAAAAGAAAACCGAACCAAACCGTACTATTGACACCCCTACAAAGCCTTAGATGTTTACATCGCTCGGTCGAGGGTCACCAGCTTCTGGTCAACGCCCTCTGAGAGTCAAGGGTTGCTGAGGGTCGACGATCAATGGTCACAAGTATATCTCATGCAAGATTTAGAGGGTCGTGGGTTTGTCTTAGGCAAGACCTGAAGGGTCGTCGAGGTCGAGACTTGCCTATTCGAACAATGAGGTTCGCACGTCAATGCTCGCCAAGGCCGAGGCTTGCATGGCTAACAATCGGTTCTAGTTGCCGATGATGCTCGCCTTTGATCACCGCCAATGCTTGGCCGGTAACCCACCCCATTTCTTTCTATTTTTTCCCCTCCTTCTTTGTTTATCTTAATTGTTTAAATAAAACCAAAAATCAATTATCCAAACTTTATTTGCTTTTAGCAAATACACCTTGAGTTAAAAGACTTTTGGAAATTTGCATTTCTCCAAAATTCTCCCAAACGCACCCTATAGTAAACTTAGTTGGACTGTTAAATGTAAAATGTAAACTAAAAGATAAAGCTAGTTCAATGGAAGAACCATTTCCCTAAATGAGCTGATTTATATATATATATATATATATATATATATATAAATAAGTTTTACTCTCAACTCCGCATTTGTATAATTTAACATGTATGCTGTATGAAATACGAATTCTATTGTGACATAATCAATGTGATCAAGTAATGGTCGTTTTTCGTTTCATTTTTAAAGTTCTAACCTGAATAGTGTCATCGCATTTTAGTTAGGTCTGGTTTTTTTCTTCTTTTCATCTCTTTTATTAGTCTTCCTTGATTTCCAGCTTCGAGAGCTAAAATGAAAACCATGTAGACAAATTTATAGCTAAATCGTTTTTGTGAAAGTTCTTTGAAAAGATTTATTAGAGCAACTAGGTTCAAATTAAAGGAAATTGTCAAAAAAAAATCTCAACACTTACGCATTTTGGCCAATTTAGTCCTAAAATTTTTTAGTTTGCCGATTTAGTCCTAAGTCTTTTCCCCTTTTGCCCATTCATCCTTGTTAGCTGGAACTATCAGTACGGACATTGATCGTCTTGTATGGCATTATCGATACTGACATGAATAATTTTTAATTTTTAATCTTTCTCCTTCTTTTTTTTTTTTTTTTTGGGTTTAGAGCCTTGTGAGATTCGTTCGTGGGCTTCATGGCACGACGACAAAAGCCTGCTCATGGTAGAGTCTTGGGATGATGCAGCGTCAAACCTAGTGTGGTCGGTTTGACTATCGATTCGTCTTTTAAGGCGAGAAACGGACCGAGCCCAAGGCCCGTTTGCCTATTGAGCAGGGTCAAACTACAAACCTCGCGGGGAAATATGATACAAAATTACAAATGATCTCTCTACCGTGACTAGATATGTTATGAATCTTTAATTTGTTCCGTGTAGCTTTGAATTATTGATAAATGTTAAATCTAGCCATTCTATTTTCTCAAGCAACAAATCAAATGGTATTTAGTGACGTCCATTATTATACGTCGAGTTGGATTTTAAAAAAGAAATGACTAATGAACATGTCCATGTTTTTATCCATGTACTTTAGAAAAGGGAAAACAAACTCAGGGTGTTAAATTGTCCGTCGTGATTTGATGATGTGGATGATTTAATATAATATATTATATGGAAAACTCATGTGCAACTTTTTTTTAATCGCCCATTATTTAAATTTGACGGATCAAAAGTTATATCAACAGATCCCGTTATTTGAATCAATGGAAAGGATGGCATTAAAAAATTTTCTATATTTTGGTGATAAAGATTAAATATTTACTAATCGTTTAGGGATAACATTAAATAGCATAAAAGTTTATAGATGATATTGAATATCAAACTAAAGTTTAAAGACGGTTTGTGTCATTTTCACCATAACATAGGAGGCTCACTTATATAGTTTTGTCTATTTAAGTGCAAGTAAACCTTAGAAGGGCTGGCTAGTACGAGGGCGAGGACAACGAACAACCATTTTGTCGCGACCTGAAAAATATTTTTTTAATCGGGTGAACGGATTATTAGGCTAACTAGATGGATTAACCTAATACGAACCCTTCCAAGTCCTATCGAATCATAACTTCGGTTTTTTTGTTCAAATGATTTTAAAATTTGGAGTCGCCACTAATCATTTTTTGTAGATTGATTAGAAACCTAAGTAAATTAGCAGAAGAACTAAATTACTTCTGCGAACTAGAAATTATGAGTTCGGGGACTTGGTTACATCAGTTAATTAAAACTAATGTCCTTTCGGTACTTTAATTCCATGGATATCCTAATTAGGCAATTCAGGCTTGATTTACTTCTAAGGCTCTAGTGGGGTATTCTCTTTTTGTATTTTCACTTTTTAAAATGGAATGTACGTGAGTGACATTTTTTTTTTTTTGCATTTTCAAAATATTAAATATTTCCCTGAAGCTGAAAGAGGGAGTGAGTTAACGACTTCTGTGCAATACTGCGACCTACTGATTTTGGGGTCTAGTGATTTAAAAATTAAATTACATGAAGTAAATGACAATAAATAAAGACCATCAATGGATAGCTCAGCCTTGGGTTAGCCCTCTCTTTTGGGATTTAAGGTGCAGGAATTTAAATGACAGTAAGTAAAAACCTCCAATTAGCGGCCTAGCATTGGCTTGGCTCTTCCCTTTGGGCTTTAATGGTGCAGGAATTAAATTATATGAATTTAAATGACGGTAAGTAAAACCTCCAATGGGCGGCCTAGCATTGGCTTGTCTCTTCCCTTTAGGATTTAATAGTGCAGAATTTAAATTGCAGTAAATAAAGACCTCTAATGGATGGCCCAACCTTGGCTTGGCCCTTTCTTTTGGGGTTTAAAGTGCAGGAATTAAATTGTAGGTATTTAGATGACGGTAAGTAAAAACCTCCAATGGGCGGCCTAGCATTGACTTGGCTCTTTCCTTTGGGGTTTAATGTGCAGGAATTTAAATTGCAGATATTTAAATGATTGTAAGTAAAAACCTCCAATGGGCGGCCTAACATTGGCTTGGCTCTTCCCTTTGGGGTTTAATGGTGCAGGAATTAAACGACCTCCAGTGGATGGATTTTGTCCTCTCCATTTTGAGGTTTGAATTCTTTAAAATAAAATACAACGAACTGATTCAACAATTCAGGCCAACGTTCATCTATGGGTCGGTTGAGAATTTGATGGACATTTAGGGTCTATTTGGGCCAACTTTGCACCTCCATGGTATTTACTGTTGATTTGAAGTTTTCATTTACCTAACATAAAAATATGAGGAAATAGAGAGATGGAGAAAGTGTATACAATTTGTACTAATTTACGACTAAAACCACAAATAAATGAATAAATAAAAACACTTACCTCGAATTTGCTTACTCGTTGACGAGGATGAACTCTTGATTTATATTGATCGATGAAGGAATTTGTGATGATAACCCCTATTTTTAAACTCCCATCATCTTCAAAATTCTCTCTCTTTTGGTATTTTTTCTCTCAATTTTTTCTTCAATCTCCCAAAACACTCTCAAACATCCAAAATTTTTTCTCCAAAAAAACCCCCTTCCCAAACTCACTTCTTCCTCCTTTTATAGCCTATTCATCCATCTCTCATTCTAATTTTTCCACTAACTCTTCTTCATCTTATCTTCCCTTCTCTATTATCATCTTATTTTCTTCATCTCCTCTTCTCCATCTTCCTTTCTTTATTCTAATTTCTCCATCAACTCTTCTTTTTTATTATTTATGAAATAATTCCTCAAGTACCAAGTATTTGTACTCTAGTTCCCAAGATTTTAAGTATTTCCAATTCGGTCCCTAAAGAAATATTTCTTTAAGTCTAAATTTTCACACAATTTTCACCACACTTCCCCTATGCTTTGGTCGAAATTTACCTCAGGGGTACCCCTAGAAAAAGTTTAATTTTATTTTTTTATTAACTTAGGGGCTAAAATCCAAAATTCAACTAAGGCCCTTTTATAAGATTGAGTCATTTCAAATAAAATTGGGTCAAGATGAAAATTTAAAATATTAGAAGACAATGTCACAACTCATAAAAAGTGAAAAGTAAAAATAAATTGACTCAAATTGAATTTTTTAAGGCCCGATTCAAGATTATGCTCGTGAAGGAACACGTGACCCGAATTGGATTTTTATGAATTTGTGATGGCTAATATGAAAATATATTTAAAAGAAAAATATTGACTATTTTTTTGTATTTTTTTCCTCTAATGTTATTTTTCCAGAATTTTCAAGTATTTTTGGATTTTTTTGAAAAATATTTAAAAATATGAAAAATTATTTTTCATTCAAAAATGGTTGCCTAGGCTTAGGCAAGACTTCCAAAGTTGATTTTGCAATTTTCTCATTTTTTTTGTCTTGATTTTTTTATGAATTTTCGAAAAATAAAAGTGCTAAAAAATACTAAAAACATGAAAATTTATTTTTTGGTCAAAATTGGTTTCTAAGGCTTGGCCAAGGTCACCAAAGTTGATTTTTAATTTTATAAATTTTTATGGATTTTCTACTAAATTTTTAAAATGAAAATGTAATTAAAAATCAGGTGTCAACACATTTGAAATGAATTGTCGGACTAGTTGAGGTGAAAGAATCTTGGTGGTATCATTTCATAAGGCCATCAACTCTTGTCAATGATAATCTCAACAATCCAATTAGATAGACTAAGGTACTGAGCAAGTGGACCATAACCAACTAATTTAATGAAAAATCAATGCAAAACGATGCTAAACACCTATTCAGTGTCCACACTATCATATTATAAAATCATTTTCTCATAACATGACATCTACCTAATGATTAAATCTGTCAAATGGATGGGTCAGATTGGGTTTGGCTCGAGTCATAAATGATCTGACTCAAATTGACCCATTAACCCGTTTGTGACCCATTTATTCGAATATAAAGTTTTTGACCCATACATAACTCAACCCATATTGCTAATGCACTTCCATATTCATCTCAATCGAAGAAAACTTATTTCTTAATTTCTAAAGTGCTTTCATGCAATACAAATTTAGTGGACAACTTTCATAATTAAAAAATATTTTTTTTATTTTCCTTTTTCTATAATTTTTATTTTATCTTTCTTTCTTTCCTTTTCCTTTTTTTTTCTTGCAACCCTCTACAGACTTTGTTGAAAAAAAAGAAAGAAAAAAAATAAAAAGAAATTAAAATAAATAAATTATAAATAAATTCAGAAAATTTTAAAAATAGCTATAAAAACTCTATTAATTGTTGGGTCTCTGTCGCGACCCTCTAAAAAAATTTTAAATTTTAAAAGGAGTTAATGGATTATTAGGTTAATTAGATTTGACTAACCTAACGCGGACCCTCCCAAGCCCTACCGAATCGCAACTTTGGTTTTTGTTTAAATGATTTTAAAATTTGGAGTCGCCACTAATCGTTCTTGGTAGGTCGATTAGAAACCTAAATAAATTAGCGGGAGAACTAATTTATTCCTACGAACCAGAGATTAGGAGCTCGGGGACTTGGTTACACTAGTTAATTAAAACTAATGCCCTTTCGGTACCTTAATTTCATGGATATCCTAATTCGGCAACTCAGACTTGGTTTATTCCTAAGGCTCTAATAGGGTATTCTCTTTTGTGTTTTCACTTTTTAAATAGGATGCATGGATGGTATATATTTTTATTTGTTATATTTTTTTAAGTGTTAAAGATTCCCTGAAGCCGAAAGAGGGAGTGTGTTAACGACTTCTGTGCAGTATTACGACCTACTTATCTTTTGGGTCTGATGATTCAAAAATTAAATTATAGGAAGTACATGACAGTGAATAAACACCTCCAATGGGAGGCCTAGCATTGGCTTGGCTCTTCCCTTTGGGATTTAAGGTACATGTATTTAAGTTGCAGGTATTTAACTACTGTAAGTAAAAACCTCCAATGGGAGGCTAAGCATTGGCTTGGCTCTTCTCTTTGGGATTTAAGGTACAGGTAATTTAAGTTACAGGTATTTAACTACTGTAAGTAAAAACCTCCAATGGGAGGCTAAGCATTGGCTTGGCTCTTCCCTTTGGGATTTATGGTGCAGGTATTTAAATTGCGGATGGACTTTGTCCTCTCCATTCTGGGGTATGAATTCTTTAAAATAAAATACAACGAGTTGATTCAACAATTTGAAATTTGTGCGCGCTTGAGGACTCTTCCAAGCCGATTTTGTGCTTCCATAGGGTTGACCATTGATATAAAACTGCGGCTTCCTGACATAAAATAGAGTGAAATGTCAGTATACAAAATATGTGCTAATCTGCACCTAAAACTAGAAGAGTGGAAAGAGTACTTATCTCCCATTTTTTTGGGAGGGATTTCTATAATTGATTTTCGCTCTCTATGTTCCCAATATAGAGAGTTTCTTTTGAATTAAGAGGGACTTTTAGTCACAGATCAGTTGAGAAATCGGTGGACAGCTTAGGAGCTTGTCTGGGCCGATTTTTGCATCTCTACGAGATTTTTGCTGTTGACGTAGAGATATCCTTCTCCTGACATAAAATATGGAAAAAAAAGAGGAGATGGAGAAAGTGTATACAATTTGTGCTAATTTGCAAGTAAAACCATAAACAAATGAATAAATAAAAACACTTAGCTCGAATTTGCTTGCTCGTTGACGAGGATGAACTCTTGATTTATATTGATCTATGAAGGAATTTGTGATGATAACCCCTAGCTTTAAACTTCCATCATCTTCAAAATTCTCTCTCTTTTGGTATTTTCTTTCTCTCAAATTTTTCTTCAATCTCCCAAAACTCTCTCAAACATCCAAAATTTTCTCTAAAAAAAAAATCTTTCTCTCAAGCTCACTTCTTCCTCCTTTTATAATCTACTCATCTATCTCCCATTCTAATTTTTCCACTAATTCTATCTCCCATTCTAATTTCTCCACTAACTCTTCTTCATTTTCATCTTCCATTCTCCATCTCTATCTCACATTCTAATCTCTCCACTAACTTTTCTTCATCTTCATCTTCCCTTCTCCATATTTATCTCCCATTCTAATTTTTCCACTAACTCTTCTTCATCTCCATCTTCCCTTCTCTATTCTTATCTTCCATTCTAATTTCTCCACTAACTCTTCTTCATCTCCATCTTTTCTTCTCTATTCTTATCTTATTTTCTCCATCCATCCTTCACCAACTTCTCTTCTTCATCTCCTCTTCTCCATCTTCCCTTCTCTATTCTAATTTATCCACTAACTCTTCTTTTTGTTATTTGTAAAATAATCATTCAAGAGTTAGGTATTTGCACTCTAGTCCTTGAATTTTAAGTATTTACAATTCAGTCCATGAAAAAATATATTTCTTTAAGTCCAAATCTCCTCACAATTTTTGACACACCAAAATTTACCACATGTCAAATTTAAGCTCATTTCTTGTCGCTGAAAATAATGCAGAATTTAATTAAAGCCCTTTTGCAAAATTGAGTCATTCTGGGTATAATTGAGCCAAGATGAAAATTTAAAATATTAGAAGACAATGTCACAACTCATAAAAAGTGAAAATTAAAAATAAGTTGGCTCAAATTAAATTTTTTTAGGCCCGATTCGAGATTATACTCGTGAAGGAACACGTGACTCGAATTGGATTTTTCTGAATTTACGATGGCCAATATGAAAATAGATTTAAAATAAAAATATTAACTATCTTTGTGTATTTTTTTGGCCTCAAATGTTAATTTTCCAAAATTTTCAAGTATTTTTGTATTATTATTTTTTTAAAAAAAAATTTAAATATATATAATATGAAAATTTATTTTTTGCTCAAAAATGGTTGCCTAGGCTTGGCCAAGGCTTTCAAAGTTGATTTTTCAATTTTCTCATTTTTTCTTTATTTTTCATGAATTTTCGAAAATAAAAATACTTAAAAATACTGAAAATATGAAAAATCATGTTTTGGTCAAAATTGGTTCCCTAGGCTTGGCTAAGGTCCCCCAAAGTTGATTTTTCAATTTTATGAATTTTTATGTATTTTCTACTAATTTTAAAAGAGAAAAGGTGATTGAAAATCAGGTGTCAACAGTCTCTTAAATAGGTTAAGTCCACTTGATAGCGAAAGGGTAAAAGCCTCTTAAATGTGTTGTCTCGAGAATATTAAGTATTTGATTGTACCGCTGTAGCAGCTAATATTTATAATTTTGAATTACTGAATTACTCCTTGCAAGAAAAAAATTGAGCATATGGGCCCAGCTAAATGGAGAAAAAGAAAGGGTTAATATCACTAAATTCAAGCCACATTTACCCAAAATTATTTTTTATTGTAAAAAACTCTAAAATAATACATTTATGCCACATTTGCCACACATTAATTTTCTTGTCACAAAGAATTAGGGATTTTAGTAGATTTTTGAAACTTGAGGACATTGTTAGTAATTCAACAAATTTTTCAATTTAAGATTTTGGTGATTTCAGATTTACTATAACTGAAAAAATAAACTATGATCAATGTTACACAAATGTATTGATTTAGAATTTTTCGTGGGATGAAAATTAATTTGGGTAAAGGTGACATGAGTATCAGGCTAAAAAGAAAAATAAAAGTTCCAAAAAAGACTTTGAAATAAGGAGAGCACTTCTTGTCTTTTTTTTAAAAATAAGATTTATTTTATGCCTTTAGTCTAGAGAACGAGGATATTTTATATCTTTATTTAGACTTTTTCCCAAAGAAAAGCTAGAAGAAGTACAAATACACACATCTAAGCTAGGAAAAACGCAAAATGCAAATTACATGGAAAATACGATCTAAGGGAGAAGAAAATATCGAGCGAGCCAGCGAACGTTAAAGAATTCCACGCCTTCGGGCACACCGGCTCCTCATCACTCCCCCTCCTCCTCGGCCCACACGTCGCGGTTCGCGAGGCAGCGAAGGGGAGAATCTAGCCGAAAGAAAGAACGGGCGTACGCAGAAGGAGGAAGCTTGTTTTCGCGCTAAAAGCCAGCGATTCGAGGAGTCCACTGCCGCAACGATTGCGGATTATTTCCTCGCAATCGCGGCCAACCTCGGAACGCCGGAGCAGGCCCTCTCCGTAATCTCCAGGCAAACCCTGAATCGCAGATCACTTGTGTGCGTAGGAATTGCAAAGATCGCGTGCGCTTGCTGGATTCGACTTCACGGTGCTTCGTTCTTTTAGCAGGGAGGAACAGGGGGTGCTGGTTTTCGCAGATCTGATCTTGTGATCTCGTTTCATGCTCTGATTCGAGTCGAAGCAAGATGGGGATTCTGTTCACGCGGATGTTCTCGTCTCTGTTCGGCAACAAGGAAGCTCGGATCCTCGTGCTCGGACTCGACAATGCAGGGAAAACCACAATCCTCTGTAGGTTCCTCTGGTTCTGCCGTTACCCTTTTCCTGTTTTTGTGGTTTCGTGAGGTGGGTCGATGTCAGAATTGTCAATTGTGTTTGATGTGGTGATTTGGGTTGTTGTTTCAGATCGCCTGCAGATGGGTGAAGTTGTTTCGACTATTCCAAGTTGGTATCCCTCGTCTTTGCTGTATCTTTCTATGTGTGGGTTTGTCGTTTGTGTGGGTGCTAAGAGATGTGTTTGTGATCTTGTATCTGATGCAGCGATTGGATTTAATGTGGAAACAGTCCAATATAACAATATCAAGTTTCAAGTTTGGGATCTCGGTACGCCAGTTTCTTTTATCCTTTTAGATAATTTTCTGTCTTAACTTTTAGAAGATCATGTACTTGTCATGCCTATAGAATCAAAGGATAGAGCGAAGACATTATGCTGAATTATACGAGCTGAGCAACATTGTTTAATCATTGGATCCATATGGTTATGCTGCGCTTTAGCAATGTTTAACTTTGTTTGGGAATTTCTAGGGGAGCTGCATATTCATTTTCCTTCTCCTCTTTGTGCATTGTGGTTTAGTTTTTTATGATTCCTTTCCAATCTTCTTGTCTGTGGATAAGTAGTAAAGCTATCAGTATGACACATAATGTTAGTTAAGACGAGCAACGAACTGGATGTAAATATACTTCTCCATTCAATACCAAATGCTGTGCTTATTTTTACTCAGTCATTCCTTCTGTGAAAGGATCAAGTTTGAGAGGTATCTTGGAGGCCTATTCGGTGTCTACAGAACTAACTAGGTTGACTTATTTATCTGATGCATAGTCTTTTCATCATAGTGTTGCACAGAAAAGCAATACTAAGAAAGTGTTTTAGGGGATTTTTAGATTGCTGAAATGATCATGTTCCATCCAATTACTTTGTCTTTGTGGTTATTTTCCAAAGCATGAACATAATTAGGTCATTCAAATAAAAGGGAGGGTTAGGTCCATCATGTTTAGTTTGCAGTATAATTTGTGGACTGCAAATCGTGTGTGCATATGAAGGGAGAGAGGGAAAATAGGCGAGAGAACTGCTCTGTATCAATCGATATTTTCTCGGTGGCTTTTCTGTGGATTCCAGCATATGAGCATTTATATCCACACTTACTTAGATAATGTTTCATGCTGTTAATAAAATTGAAACCTATTCCGTTAGATCGAAGGGACTACCAACAGGCACAAGCATATGATTCCTTGACAAGAACATTGAGAAAGAAAGTTAACCTGTGGAACGAGTTGACACCATCATTGCTATTCCTGTTATCTCTTTCCAGAGTCTGGGCTATCTATTGACTTTAACTTCTTATGGTCACTGGATAATTGGTTTTGACATTTGAATTGCAATTAGAAACATGATTACTGGAATAAGGAAATTTAAGATTCGTTAACTGTCTACTTTCCCAAAAAAAGGAAAGAGTTGAAGCATATTCCTATTTAATTTTGAATTGCATGACCAGAAGTTTCAACTTTCATTGGCCTTGTATGAGCACACAGAAAGATAATATGTTCCTTGTTTGTTTGTCAGGATATGACTTGATTGCATTCTGTCAACTCTACTGGCTATTGTAAGAGCTTGTGTTCGTGTCTAGTGTCCCTCTTGCCTTACCAGTTTTTGATATCCACTGTTTTTTCGAGCATAGCGTTCAGTGTTCTTCATAGAATGTTGTGGCTGGTGCTTGGTCTTAAATTCTGGAGTTCTCTAGTTCAGTTTCTACGCTTCCCTCCTCATACTTTCCTAGCCAAAATGAGAAAGGACCATGAGAACCATTAATACATCATTGGGGGTGATTACTTTATTAATTATGATCTTTTGCTTTTAGTATATGTCATGCTTCATATAGAGAAACATTTGCTTGATGGTATTTATGAGGCGAATTAGGTTTCCTTTATGTTGATGGTACTGTTTTTGTGTGTTGATGCAGGTGGGCAAACAAGTATCAGGTAACTGCTGCATTTGTATGGTTACTCTTTTTAAGCTGATTGAATTTATAGGAGATTCTGTATTTATTCTTGTTACTCTGTTGTTTTGTTTGGAATTATCGCTTACTTGTCAATGTAGAAGGTCTGTGCTGATCGTTAATCTTACAGATGTTAGATAATAGATATTGTTTTTCTAGAGGGCACTTTCATGCGCAAGATCCATAATTTCAAAGATGATCTGGCTGGCAACACCAAAGCGTGGTTAAGTAGGTTTTGGACCAGCACTCCTGTTTGTTGATCTATAAAATATAATTCATGAAGATACACGTCTTACTAAATAGGGGAATTTTTTAAAGTAGTCACTGAATAGAAGAATGGAAAGATTTTCTATTTGTCTTTTGTTGATGTAAGACGTATCTGCATCGAACAAATTAAATTACCATGGCTTTTACATTAATTGAACTTCTTTACCTTTTCAATATAACAATGTCTGTGTTTTCACTTCTCAAATTGAAATACGCCAAAAACTACATCCTTGCGCCATCTGCTTATATTTTTAGTCATGTCTCTAGCTTCTGTGATTTCGTCAATACTTGTTTAAGAATTGTTTGGGATATTATTGCCTTATCAATTTTATTTATAAACACCCAAAATTATGACCTGTCCAGGCCATATTGGAGATGCTATTTTCCTAACACTCAAGCCATCATCTATGTGGTTGATTCAAGTGACACCGATAGGCTTGTGATAGCAAAAGAAGAATTTCATGCTATCTTGGAGGTATCCTCTCTTCATTTTTTGGGAGAAATGCATGGAAAGTACATGGCTTGTTTAGTTAACTTCCACTTGAGTTTGTTAGATTTTTTCAATTAAGTTCATGTAGTCAAATACGTCAAAGTGGGTATGTTCAAATATGTGAAAATGCTAACATGGACGGACATTGAGAATATTCATTGACACATCTTGTTTGATTAAGTACCCAGATTTTCATTCACAACTACCATAAAAAATGAAAAAAACTATAACGCAGAGAAATCCAGAGCCAGGTTACGGCATGATGCAAAGAAAGAAAAGACAGCATGCAGGCTTGCATCCATCTGCATGGAGAATGGGTAAATAGAGAGAGCTCTCATTCTAACAATAGCCGAGTGTAACACGAGGGCATTTGTGGTCAATGTTGTCCATGTGAGCATTTCAAGGCAATCGTCGGTATGGTTTGATAGTTCAGTAACAGTTTTCAGAAAAGCTAGTCTCAGGTTCTAGTCTGAAATATCAAAAAGTACATGCACTTCTCTCTTGCTTATTATAACAATTAGAAGGAGTTACAAGGATCATTTATGTAGTGTTTTCGTCTTTTCAGCCTATGATAACTCAAAACATGGCAAATCCAGCTTACATTTAGTCATCTTATATTTTAACAGCTTGGCAGTGGCCCGTGTCCATGGCTTTAAAGTTTCTGTTACTAAATTTGCAAAGTTTGCCACTGAAAAGTTGTAGCTTAGACCCTAGACCTCAGAGCATTGAATCTCAATTATCCAAGGCCATTTTACTTTCGTACATCTTGGTGAAATTGATGACTTCTCAAGTACGGACCTTACAAACTTCTTGCATCTCTTCTAACAGTTCTAGTGTTTTGGCAGGAAGAAGAGTTAAAAGGGGCTGTTGTCCTGATTTTTGCTAACAAGCAGGTGCTTACTTTATTTATGTTCTAGAGAATTGCAATTGCAAATATTATTTGAATTTGTCTGCACCATGTAATTTCAGCACTGATCAACCTCTAAAGCTTTTCTCTGCTCACGAACTGGAGTTTACTTAACGAATTGCTTTGTTTCACAATGCTTGAACATTTCTGTTGCTTGTCTTCCTCTTTCTTTTACCCTTGGGTTTCTTCTGATGTTCAATTTGGTCTTCCCAGGATCTTCCTGGAGCACTTGACGACGCTGCAATAACTGAAGCATTGGAGTTGCATAAGATTAAAAGTCGCCAGTGGGCTATCTTTAAAACTTCTGCTATTAAAGGGGACGGCCTTTTTGAGGGCCTTGACTGGTAAGCCAATGTCGCCAAATTGATATTTTGGCATGCAAGCTTGGTTGAGTGAGTAATCTAAGCTTAATGTTTTCAATACATAAGAAAGCTCGATGCTTTCATAGGAGGTCTATCAATGTGTTAGGGATTATGATGTACTGCCAACCAGTCAACCACATTTCAAACAATTCCTATCAGACCTCACATCTCCCATGTTTCGAGTTGAGATTTTCCTTGTAGGACTTAAGGGGAAGCCATTCCGCAGTTACAAGCGCAGCCATAATAACTACTAAGCAATCAAGACATATCCCGGTGAAGTGAATATGTATCTTTTTTTAGGGTGAATTGAATCAGCGATGGGCAGCATGTCTTTGTTCTCTCTTTTTGTCATGCAGCATTAAGAGGAAACTTTCTTTATGACTGTTTTCTTCATCAGTTTCTCGTTTTCTCTTTTGGAATAGGACGTGCTTTGATTTGTGACTGCTCTGTGTGTGTGTGACGGGTCTAGGATCTCCCAAAATCTATGTGAATGTGCTAAACCCAATTTCACTATGCCTACAAGCATCATGAGACACTTTCCTATGTGTTTGGTCTTTGATAAATCTCTGATGTTCTCGTGGGAATTGAATGCTGCTTTGTCTTGCTTTTGCTTAAGGAGCTGTAGCACTTTGAGGGCCAATGCTGATATTTGCTTTGCTTGTGTGCAGGTTGAGCAATACGCTGAAGTCAGGAGGAGGCTAAGGTCGATTATGGGTTGTCAGGAGATGAAAATTCAGCCAGTGCCGAGTATGCAGTAGAAAGGGTTTAATCTTTACTTGGTTAAAAAAAAAAAAAAACTTGGTGATTGAGTTTGACATTCATCCACTCAAACAATATAATCTGATGTACTGATTTTTGGGGTTTTTGGGCGACTTACTCTCAAGAATTGTGAAATTTTCATCCAGCACATTAACAAATTGTTCTCACTTTTCACTTGTTACATCTTTCCTCTCGAATACACTTTTTTTTTTTTTAGGTTGCCCTTGGCCTCTGTGTGACTCATTTTATTCCGGAAGCTTTTCTCTTCAGATCGTGGCATTTTTAAATTCAGGGTAAGTGCTCTTGAGGTCACTCAATTTTCAACCTTTTTCATCATCCCTTTCAGAAACTCATTGAATATTTGACGTGGTGGTCTGTGTGGCTTGCTTTGCTATTGTTTCAATCTTAATTGATGTGGCATCTTAAGTGTGCATTGATATTTTTTGAAATGTAAAGAGTGCTGAATGACCTAAACTATCTAAAGCCGATGGCCTACAATGAAATTGATGAAGTTGACTGATTGCAAGCAAATATATTTTATTCGCACACATCCAAACTGGTAATTTTGCAGTATCCACAAGATTAAAGTACTGTCCCCATTAGACGCTACGTCAGATTGTCAACGTAATTTCTGTTGGCCAGGTCGTCCAGTCGCGACCGAGATTGACTTCATTGAAAGTTGAAAGTCAAAGCAAAGTCGAGTAACCCATTTGTCGAAATCGAGTAACCTGGGCAGGTTTCTTTCAACCACACATTGGTCAAGTTTGCTGTTAAGAAAAGAAGTGGTTTTGAGTTTAATTCCTATCAGTTTCCCTCTCCCTGTCCATAAAAAGACGACATCCTCCAAAAGTTGAGGTGTCGAACATGACATGCACATTCGAACACGAAAGACACACGACTTATGCAGAACAATCTCTAGGAGTATACAATTGGTAGAAAGAGGACGTCGACACTGAAAATAGACAGAATAAATGCGACGAAGACAAGAAGAGAGACCCAAGAGGATCAGCTGCTGAAGTTTTGTTCTTTCAAAGTTCAATCATGATAAGAAAACTAGCAGTATCGAATCCTAATTTCTGAATTCGTAAGAACCAAAGCAAATAAGGCGAGAGTGTTGATAGAATCCTTGTCCTGCAATTTTAAATTGTCTCCATGTCCATGCACTTCTGCCAATTCTCAAGTGACATTTCACTGCCATTTCCATATGGTGGGCTAGGAATGATGGCTTCTGGAGTAGAGGGGGACAGCGTTTATAATATTGGTGGTCCGCTGTAACTGGATAGATGGAAGGGAGGTGTTTTAGGAAGCCCACAAGATTGGCGCAATTGATTGTGGCTTTCGGTTCAATAACTGGAAGTAGGCCTGCCAAAGCCCATTTATGACATTAATGAACCCATGTTTATTTAAACGGGTCGTGAATTGATCACTTAAGGAAAATTAAAAAAAAAAAAAAATTCTAGATCTATTGTCCTCTTGCCAATTTAGTTCTAAACCTTTTATTTTATGCCAATTCAGTCTTAATTTTTTTTTTTACCAATTCAGTCAAGACCATTTCTATTTACGCCAATTCAATCTATTCGACTAACTTTAGCCAGTTGGCGTCGACGTAAACGCTGGTCGGCACTAATGGGGTAATTTTTAATAATATTTTAATAATTTTAAATATTCTTTTTATTTTTATTTCTTTTTATTTTTGTTCATCTTCTTCCTCCTCGATTGCTTGAAAAAACAAACTGACTTCCAAAAACTCGAGTTAGACAGACACCAAGCATTTTTGTTTTTTGTTTTTGTTCATCTTCTTTTGTGTCGACTTCCAAAATGATCAACTTCTAGAATCTGTAGAGGCAGGATTGAGCAATGGCAAAAAAAATCAACTTCCAAAATCTATAGAGGCAAGGCAACAAACAAATATAAATCAACTTCTAAAATCTATTATTGTTGTGATTCATGTATCTAATTATATTGATCTTAAGGCACCGCTTATGATTATAATCGCAGCTTACAAAAAGTACCTATAGAACGTACATTGAGAGAAAACAAAGAACGTACTTCGTTTACCGAGCACACCACCAGTATCGGAGAGGGGCAATTGGCTGGAAGCACCTGTTTTCGCCGTCGTTCAATGTTAAGCAATTATATTCATCGTCGTCATCACTGGTTGGAGGTATGTAAATCGGCTCTTCACGCTTTTGCGTTCGTTTTCGATATTCATGAGTCTTCGTTCGTGAATCGAAGATCCAGGGTCGCTAATTATTCTGAATTTTCGTCCAACAAGTTTCCCAAGTGTGTATCGGAACTAAAGTTGGGAAATTTTATTTTCAGCCCGTTAACATATCTACGCAGCCTCGTTAGGACCTGCCCTTGTCATAACTCATCTAGATGTCCCCCCACGTCGTGTCAGTTTGAAATTTTTCCGAACTTATCTATTAGAATGGTGGCTCACAACTGGTGCGCAACATCCCACATCATCACTCGGGCTAAAGCTAGTTCACTGCTCATCGACAGTCGCACGTCTTTGAAACTTGTCCTGCAAATTTGAGATCTAATTGGTGGCTCAAAATACCTAAACTAAGGTACCCAAAAATAAAATTTTATGGCAATGCACGATCCAATTATTTTTGTGATTAATTACTTACCTTTACAAAAAAAAAATTATTTTGTGATTAAGATTTGGAGTAATTTACACAAGTTTTCAACTTCAATAGAAAAGGCTGAAATCTAACATGTGGTCTTCATTTGCAAACTGTCCAATCGGATCCACAACCGGCATGAGTCACGAGACGTTGATAAGTTAGATGGAAGATTTCTGCCAACTATCTTCAGCAATTGCACCTACCCCTTAATTTCCATCTACCACCTCCGAACCCTAAAAGTCTAAAGCTAAACGTGCACGATACCCTTTAAATAGGTCCTTTGGGCGCTAAACGTTTTTTATACATCAATATATGCCGTTGAAATATCTCATATTGTTTGACAGCGGAATTTGTATCGTCTTTATATGTATGCGATTGTCATCAACGTATTAGGTTAAGCTTTTGAGATGGACATTCCATTATGTTATCAGAGCCAGATTATGTCCCTTTCACGTGTACATCCACTCTATTAACCAAACTACACTTGCCACCCACATCCTTTGACAGTGAGGTCTATATGCTGAAGGACTCTGTGGCATCTTCCATCACTCTGAAATGTCATTTTCTAGGACCCATTTTCATCCTGTTGGATGTACATTTTGTGACTCAGAAATGATGGTCCAAAGATTTATTGGATTCCAATGCCTTAATATCATTTTGGATATTATCTTTCCAATGTCTATACTTGATTGCCTCATTAAAGGTAGTTGGCTCGTGTGCTATGAAAATTGATAACATGACACACTTATCGACCGTTGAAAACCGATCATAATTTTCAGTTTCGATCATTGAACAAACATAATTTGTTTGGTTTAGTTGGCCTTTGCCTTTCCCATTGTTTTGATCATTTTGATCAACATGCGATTCACTTTCCACTCTGTGATCAATTTCAACGTCCTTAGCTTTTGCTAACACATCATAATTGTCATCCCAAAATACAGTAGTTGTGGGACTTTGGAGAATATGGTTATGATCCACTTCTACTTTCAAATTGATGAGAGAAAATATTTTTATAAGGTTCTACCTGTCTAGAGACTTGTACTCTCTAGCTTTCCAACAAATCAACTGTATAACCTATTTAAGTTGAGGGGGAAAATTACCCCAATAATCTTATTGTATGGATGTCAATTTAGTTATAAACTTTCAACTTTGCAAATGACCTCCTTAACCTTTGCGCAATAATCTAATGTAGTTCTTCCAAACAATTTTTTGTCAGAAATCGAGGACTGTGGTGGTTCAATCATCGCCGGCCATCTCACTTGTCATATTGGAATATTAGCAATTTTACCCGAAAATTAGCCGAAAGAACTATATTGGAATTTCGCGCAAATGTTTAGGATTAAATCGAAAAATTAGTATTTTAAGACTAAGTTGGCATATGTGCAATGAATTTAGGATTGATTAGATAATTTTCCATAAGTTGAGGATATCCAAGACATTTGTACTCTCTATATGATTAGATTTACTTTATGCAGTTTGTTATTACCATATAATTGAAACATCCAAATAAATTAAGATGCTCGTTATCTGGCTTCTTGTTGAATCGCCTTTCATATGGTGATTTCTCATGTAAGAATATGTTTGTTTCATAGAAAATTGATAATTTGAAAAAAAGAAGTTCTTAAATCTATCACTTGTGTTTCTTACAAAAAATAAATAGACAGAAAATATTTTCATCATCCATGAAAATGTCTAGATATAATTTGTTGTTGATAATGAAAATATTTTCTATTGATTATTTAGTTCAAACGATAGATCAATTTTGACAAAATAATTTTCAAATAATTCATTATGCATGAAATAAACAAAGCCTAAGGGTCAACTTGGATGTCTATTTATTAAATATACGGCATTTAATAGGCAATCTCCCCAACAATATTTTGGTAGATTTGCTCAAAACATTACTGCTCGAGTTAGTTTAGTTCTAAATCTTTTATTGGTGCCAATTCAGTTATAGACTTTTGACATTTGTGCTAATTTTGTTCTAAACCTTTTGTGTTAAAAAATGCAATGTAGGACTACCGACATCCACGTTAGTAATTTCTAGCCAATTTAGGACTAAATTTTGCATAAATATAAAAGATTTAGGACTAAATTGGCACTAATAAAAGATTTAGGACTGAATTGGTACAAGTACAAAAAGTTGATGATTGAATTGACATTGATAAAAGGTTTAGAACTGAATTGACACCAATGTAATAGGTTTAAGACTTTTTTGACACTTTTCCCATTGAACAATTCATCATCGATAAATCAAAACAATTTTAGATTGCTTCTTTCATACTCAGATCCATTATCAGATTGTATTATCTTAATTTTAGTGTTAAATCAATTCTCAATAAATCGTGCAAAAATTTATGATGATGTCGTATTGATTTCATGCTTAGTCTTCATTAAATATGTTCATGTGCCTCGAGTATAGTCATTTACTGTGGTCATTAACCATTTAGCTCCCTCTCTAGAGAGCTTTTAATATGGATCCCAAAGATCAACATGAATTAGATCAAAATGCTGAATATTGGAAATGTTGAGGATCTGATAACCTTTTAAGGTTGAAAATGTGCGGGCAATGTGAATTTCTTTTGGGCATGTTGAACTTGCTCTCAATTCTGAAAGAGACTAGGCGCAGATATTTTTTTATATCAAAGCTCTTTCAAAGTATCCCACACTTCTTTAGCTGTGGTGTGACATGAGACATTTTTGGACACTTAATTTGAGATGTGAATTTGGAATCCACGAATGAACAAACGCACTACATTTTATCCACGCAGCCTTTGTTCTGCGCATCATCATTTGGCACGGGAACTGTCCCATCCAAAAGTCCATGTTCAGCCTCTGCTTGGAGGGTGGAGGGCCACAGCCATGGCTCTGTTCCATGCCAAATAGTTCTCTTTACCAGCCGATGGTTGAGAGGTTAAACTCATCGCAAGTGGATTACAAATTGGATGAATATAGAATGATCATTCGTATCCATCATTGTCAGTCTGTATGAGGTCCGACTTCTCGATCAATCATCCGTCGCGTTGGCTTCATTGGAAGCCATGGGGATTGACGAAAGACAATGAAATGAGTCTGTACATAATGTGGTGAAATGACCTCATGCTCTGATACCGTATAATTCTAGAACTAGTCAAGAATGTGTAAAGTTCAACTTTTCATTGCATCTCTTTATCTGTATATACTAGTATCTAAGATATGTTATGGCATATATCTAAGAAAAAGGAAAACTTTCTGAGATTCAAACTTAAACTATCTAAACAACTCATTGAAGTGGAAAAAATCAGTAGAAAATATTCAGACTACAGAAAAGAAAATATTACCTTCTCAAAACCCTAGCCTCAACTTAAAACATATGATTCTCAGAGTGCTCGCTGAGAAATTACAAAAGGAAGCCGACATAGTCGCTTCCAATTCATGGATATCAACAAAAAGTTCTCAATTTGGGTGGCCTCAGAATTTATAGGAAGCGTCACACATAAAGCATACAGAAAAGCTAAAGTCATAATGTGACAAAAGCGTTTTCAGTACAGCTCAATCCTTATCTCACTTTGAACATTCATCTAATTTGATTACATTTATTTCAAAAAGCATCAAAATTCGAAAAAGATATTCCTAGCCTTTAATTGTTTATAAATCTTGAAAAAAGGAAAAATTGTCCAATCAGTCCTAAATCTATTGTACAAATGTTAATTCAATCATCAATTTTTAATTTTGCCAATTTAGTACTGTTGACACCTAAATTTTGACTTTTTAAAATTCATTCACTTAAGTACATAAAAAATGAGAATTTGTTCTCACCAAAAATTAATTTTTTCATGCATTGCATATTTAATTTTTTGTCGGTCATGCTTTTTATTATGGCTAACGACGGAGGATTTGAGCTTAAATTGACAAACGATTGGATTGAGCGCGAGGGAGGTGTACCGAAAGGCTTATGAAGTTTTGAACTTAAAAGAAATTTTTCCACAGGGACTGAATTGCAAATACATAAAACTTCAGGGACTGAATTGCAAATACATAAAACTTCAGGGGCTGAATTGCAAATACATAAAATTTTAGGAATAGTGGAGAAATTAGAAAGGAAGATGGAGAAGGGGAGATATAGAAGGGAAGATGAAGAAATTAGAAAGGAAGATGAAGAAGGGGAGATATAGAAGGGAAGATGGAGAAATTAGAAGGAAAGATGGAGAATGGAAGATGGTAGAATTAGAAGGGAAGATGAATAATTAGAATGGGAGATGGAAAGATTAGAATGGAAGATGGTGAATTAGAAGGGAAGATGGAGATAAAGAATAGAGGATGGTGGAATTAGAAGGGAAGATGGAGATAAAGAAGGGAAGATGGAGATAAAGAAGGGAAGATGGTGGAATTAGAAGGGAAGATGAAGTTAGTGGAAAAATTAGAATGATAGATGAAGATAGAGAAAGGAAGATGGGGGAGTAGGCTATAAAAGGAGGAAAAATGAGAGCCTTGAAAGGAGAAAAAAAATTTGGAGAGATTTCAAGAGAAAAAATTTTGAGAGAGAAAAATTCGCCGCAGTGGAACAAGCCTTGGCGACGCGACGGATTCATCTCCAACGAGCTCTAGGTGCATCAGCATGTGCAATTATCTGGTAACTCAATTTTTCGTGTTTAGATGACGAAATCTCGAAAACAAATATACTGAACATTCGTAGATGACTTCGAGATCTTCGATTTGATATATTATGGCGTGAAAATGGACGTCGTTTGCTATGTCAAAAGGGTCCCGAAATGGAGAGCAGAAATCTGGAAATATGGTGATCAGAACCTGAGATGGAATTTTTCTGATCTAACCTTTCACGCTAAATGATTTTCCATGGGTTATTCTAGACTTCGTTTCATAAAGACCTCTCATGACATTTGTTCATAAGATCTTGATGCATAACATATAAAAAATACAAAAATATTCATGCACGTTTCGTATTTTTAATGCATTTAATGAAATCATGCAATTTTACTGGCGTCCTTGAGTCTGAGTGTTTTTCTGTGCGTGGTCATATTGATTCGTAGTTATCTCATGTTTAGAGTCTTCTTTTGAAACTTCACAAAAAATGAAAGTTGTTCATTGGGGTCTTGTTTAATAAACTGGAAAGTTTGGTGCATTAATTTTGAGATTTGAGTATCCATTTGAGCTTAATCCTGAAGTATGTCTGTTCTGTGAAATTTGTTTGTTTGCTACTGAGCTCTCATGAAAGACCATTTTCTACACGAAAATGAGTGTCTCTTCAGTAAGAATGTAAAACATGAAAGTTGTCAACGACACATTTTCCCATCCACATAAAAAATCTCAGAATTTTTGCATATATTTCATTATTTCTTTTGTATTTTATGGTTAGTGCTTTCTTCCTAAGAATGTTCATGGTCAGTATGATTTAATTCGTATTTTTTGTGTTAATGCATTGGAAAATGTAAAAAATGGTCTCAATGAAGTTTAATCAGCACGTGTTAAACTTTCTTTGAGTTTTTGAATTGTCTTAACTCATTGGTGATTGTGCATGTTCGATTGGATAAGTTCATTATTTTCATTTGGCTTTCGGCCCGATGCTTTGAAGACTGGAGGATGACCGATGTCCATTCCGGTCCGTTTTGTTGTACTCCCGACCCACGAGGTTTGGCGACGGGTGTTTGACCGATGTCCATTCCGGTCCTTTTTTATTGTGTTCCCGATCATGTCTCGAGTTTTATTTAATTGGTCTGTAATTATTCACCCGACGAGTTGCGGGTTTTATTTTCACTGTCCTTAGGGTAGTTTTACTTTACCTGCTCTCTCTTCACATCTTCGTTTGCTTTGGGTGATTTTGCATTCTTTATAATACATTGAAAAATCTAAAAAAAATTCATAAAAAGAAAACCAAAAAAAAAATTGCACCTTTGAACCTCAAGTGAAAATTCATCAAAATTGCCAAGTTGAACATTTTCATGAAATTGGTACCGAAAGGGCGTTAATTGAAAAATTAGCGTAATCAAGTCCCCGAACTCATTAATCTCTGGTTCGTAGGAATAAAGTATTTCTCCCGATGCTTTATTTAGGTGTCTAATCAACCTACCCAAAATGATTAGTGGCGACTCCAAGATAAATCCTTCTTTTGATGAAATTGAACCTAAGTCACGATTTGGTAGAACTTGGGAGAGTTCGAGCTAGGCTAGTTAATTCAATTTAATTAACCTGGTAATCCATTAACTTTAAAAATTGGGAAACCGATTTTTTTAGAGGTCGCGACAGCTTGGCGACTCCACTGGGGAATTGTTCTTAATTTTTGAAAAAATTTAAGAATATAGAGGACTTAGGCCAAGAAATTTCGTGAAAATTCATTTGGTTTGACTTGGTTGGATTCTAATCTTTAGGTGTTAAATGGTTTTGCAGATAGGAGTTATAAGGGGTGACGTGTTTGGCTAACCTTTTGTTTTGCAGGTTTAGTGTATGGGAATTAGAATTTAAATTTTGCACATTTTCGAAGCGGTGTTTGCATTTAATTATTGTGCATGATTAATTGCTTTAGCACTACATCACACACGTCCTTGGTCGGACCTGGACCACTAGTTTTAGGATGGTATTGTGATTTGGTTCTAGCGTTCAGCGTGAGATCACGTCGAAAATTAGCCCAGATTCAATCTCGAACCTCTTTTCAAAAATGAGTTTAAAAATTAGGCCTCAGGCTTGATAAGATTATCAAAGCAGTGGTTTTAATTTTTAACTCGAGCAGTTGAAGTAGGAAGGCCCGGCTAATCCTGATTACGTCGTAGAGGATCACGGCTAATCTTGATTATGTGCGCGAGATTATTGCCTTGCCGTAAGTCTTTCGCTTCAATTTGTGGGCTTTTAGTGTAGATAGGCTAAGATTTAAACTCACAATTCATGTGCATGTCTATGCGATTTGCATGGTATTTTTTTTTCAAGGTGAAGTAAGTTCTCTAACTTCATCTTGCATTTATTCCATTTTGGGTCGGTCCATGACATTGTTAGATTGGTCGAATTTTTCAAGGAAATGCAATCCGATGAATTTCTCCCCATGTTCTAATTTACCTTTTTGTGTTGCGCGATTTTTGTAAAATTCTATGGTCAAATTTTGGGCAAACACCCTTAATGAAAGTTGTAGCCAACATGATGATCTTCCACATATAAAAAAATCAGAACCAATGGACGTCATTTGCTTGGGACGAAGTTGGGCCAAACTCACGTTTTTCTAAATAGGTGAAAAATGCAAAGCATTCTCTCGAGCCTCTTTGACTCAATTTTGGATCCCGACCAAAGAATGAAAAATGTCTAATGGACTCTGATCTTGCACGTCAAACATTTTCAGATAAATCCAATCACTTTTCCATTTAATACAGAATTTGTGATCCAATGCAAAGCAGTCTGAAATTTTGGCAGTTTTCTAACCACATCTTGTTTCATTAATAAGCACTGCTAAACAAGCTGTTTTGCTAGAAATCAAAACATGAAAGTTGGAGAATGGACTTTAAACTATTGGCCTGAAAAATTTTGGACCTTAACTCACATTTTTTATGGGCCTTTCGTTCATTAAACAGAAACTGGACAAATCAGCTTTCTAAATAAATTTTCTCCAAAGATGCATTTAAACTGTATTGATCTGTACATTTTTTGGATAAAGTCAAAACATGAAAGTTGTGCATAATCATCTTAGCCATGTGTATGTAAATTTGGGCGTCATTTTGAGCACTTTTTGAATTTTCACGAATTTTTTGAAATGGAATCCTGTCACTATATGTACACCATCACCTTTGCCCACGAGTTACACTCAGATGAGAAAGATTCTAGGCACCTGTCATGGACCGACCTCTTTTTGATCATATACTCATTATTCCCTCTACTTTTACAGGGAATTATAGGTACCCCAGGCGGGAGCAAATTGGACTCGTCGGTAATAACAAACCAGGAATAATCATGAAGAATACAAAACGACAGAAAATTACCGATGTACTAGCCAATAACCCTGGGGGCAAGCGAAGAGATCAAACCTCCCGGAGACAGAATTGTGTCAATCAGTCAGCATATATAAGTTATGTATTTTGATCAGGCATGGGGGCATTCTTAATGTATTGGAGGGGCTCCTGTATTTTTGTTGAAAAAAGCGTAAACGGTGTAATCGAGAACCCATGAAGCGTGTATATTGATCCGACCCTGCAACGCCTTCTTGATTTAATCGACTAAAAGCTTGCTTTTTAACTCCCTTGGATTCGAACCACGTGGAGAATTTTGGTGGATCGGAGAATTATTATTGAGCGTGGCACACAGACGTTTCTCCCAATGCTACAGGCGATCGACACATTCAAGTGGATGCCGAAAGAGATAAGGCGTAAGTAAAGTAGGGTACGTAACGGGGGGCTGGGCTCATTATTAGCACATTGACCGAGTGGTTGCAACTGTATTAATTTGAATGACCAGTCAAGGGCCTCACTATGATCGGTGGGGGCTGCCACCGAATCCTTTTTTTGTGGTTTCGATATCATCATCAGAGAAAAGTAATGGGGGTCTCGCTTTTGTCTGTTAGACGATGGGCCATCATTTCACAGCCATCACCTGTCGAGATAAGATAAGATTGAGGCAGTCTCACCAATTAAAGTAGAAATACACTTCCTACGTATTCTTTCGGAGGTACAATTGATAGAAGTGGATTGAATCTAGTAGAGGGGGATGACCTTGTCCTACGAAGTTTGCTGTCAACAGTCCTTATTTTAGAAGGAAAGTTTGCTCTGGACTATGATGGTCCATATGTCGTGAAGAAGGTTCTCCTAGGAGGTGCTCTGATTCTAATTGAGATGAGTATGAGAAATACTTTAAGTCATTCATGCTATACGAGAGAAGAAATGACAAGAAAAGTAAACAAAAAAACACGTGAGGCTTTTCTTTCATTCCATTCATCAAAGAGTATTACAACAGCTCACTGGGGAGGAAAAATAAAGCCAAACTGAGCCCTGATAACCATTACGAAGGAGCTCAACTGACTCTCCAAACAGTTGATGCTCTGGGTACATCGGGCGTTCTCGGGATCAAGCTCCGCGAGTCTAAAGAAGAGGCGATCGCACTTCTCCTTAGCCTGGGCCATACTGGCCTCGTAATGCTCGACGGCAAACTCCAGGTCTGGAATCGCCGCCCTCTCAAAAGCAATATCTGCCGTAATGTCATCAAGTCTCTCCTGCAGCCAACCGCATCTGTACCTCATCATAATATTGCCTGGCTCCTGTTCGGCATAAGTTTGGACCAAGGCCAGACGGTCCACCAACTTTCCCCTCTCACGAACCAGCCACGAAAGCTGATCTTTGGCAAACTTGAGGGCCTTCTTGTGATTATCAGCCACAAATGTGACAGTTTCCAGACGCTCGCGCCGGTCTTGGTAACGAGCTTTCACGACGGCAGTCACAAGGACCGTCTCATAAGCGCGGTTATAAGCGGCCAGAAAATTGATGAAGAGGGTCGGGAAGTTCCGGTACTCCTTCCCCAGTTGGGTACCCTCAACAGAAGCAGCGTTCACGGTCCTGAATAGATCGAGGATTTCAGCCTCAACGGTAGAATTCTGGGCTATATGAGCATAGCCTTTGCCGAGAAGATTGTAGAGTCTCTCCCACCCAGCCAAGACTTCGGCCGGGAAGGTGTGGTCAGGAGAATTGGCCATTTCAAAAAGAGGAGAAAATCAAGGCAGACGAACGGAACACGAGAGTATTGGAGAAGAGAGAGTTATGATAGACTAGCGGAATGAAAGGACGGTAATCCGCTTCACGTTAAATATTGCCTTCACAGGAGCAATATCTATCGGGGAAAAGATGACTTGAGTGGAAGACACGGCAAACTTTAGCGAAAAAGAAGAGAAGGCTTGTCTTCATTTGAGAACGGGGAAAAGACCTCACCTGCAACGCCGACGCTTGAGACAAGTGGAAGAAATAATGACAGGAGCCCTACCACTATGAAAAGATGAAAGAAAACAAACCGTGCAGAAGACACGGCAAAAGGTTGAGAAAGACAGGAATCTTGGAGGGGGCGATACAATTTCTGAACCCGCGCCTAGATTTTAAAAGAGGCGTTTTCCTGGTAATCTTCATCCATACTCAGAAGAGAGTTTTAAGCATACACGCTTGCTCAGAGAGAGTAAAGATACAAGAGAAAGCTGCAAAGATTGAGGAACCAGTTACCCGTCAAGGATGTCTCAACCCAACATATATGAGAGCTACCGCCACTTGCTGGACATGGGAAATGAAGAATTCGATGCCATGTTTGGGATCAAACCCATGGAACCTGGCCCTTCCACCGACGACGTCCAAGATCTCAGTAAAGATAAGGACAACAACGGTAAGGGTCAAAAGAAGCGTTACCATCGCCATACTAAGGAGCAAGTACAAAGGCTTGAGGATTTCTTCAGAACATGCCCTATGCCAGACGGCAAACAGAAAATGGAACTGAGTCAAGAGTTAGGACTTGAACCTTTGCAAATCAAGTTCTGGTTTCAAAATAGGCGAACTCGAATGAAGACTCGTCATGAGCACAACGAAGCCGAGTTTCTAAGAGTTGAAAATGAAAACCTCCGAGCGGAAAACAAGATGTATAAAGAGGCTTTTGACTCTGCCACCTGCCCCAACTGCAATAGCCTCCTCACCTTCGATGAAATGCATGATCTGAGGATCGAAAATGCGTGTTTGAGAAATGAGTTAGACCAGTTTATAACAGGATCGAGTTCTGTTGGAGCAGGGTACAAAAAGACCAATGCTACTGGATCAGCATCAATACCTCCCGGGGAAGGAGAGATATATCACCACCAGGCAGGCGACATTGACGACGAACTCACCGCCATGATCAACCAGTTCAATGTTGATGAAGCACTAGGGCTGTAAGGCACACGGAGTTTGTATTTCGAAGCTGGTGATCACGAGACCTTCAACATGGTCGATGCATATCAGATCTGGAGCGAAGCTGGCTGATCACCAAAAGACCCGCAAAAGAAGCTGAGCAGATCGTGAATGAATACATAAGTTATATTGATGTTATCTACTTTTATTAATGTTTTGAATCTATATAAAAACAAGAAGTAGTAAACTTTCTCCCTCTTATTAAATGCACGGATCCGCCGCTTCACCAAACCCGGGGAGGAATTAATAGCGAGTAAAAATTTGCGTAAACTCGAAGGGTAACGCCGTATCGTTGCAATTTACCCCCAAGTGCTTCACTATTAAATTAGATCCCTGTATTTTTAGGAATTTGCAAATTGACCCAAGAACACAGCCATACTCGAATGCGAAGTCCTCTTATTGAATGAAACTGGGGGCAAATCAATTTGCGGATATTATCACTGAATGGACGGCTCCAAACGAAGAAAGACGCAAACGAAAGACCCAGGCAATCTCAAAGATGGGTAATTTTGTATCGTTCCAATTTGTCCATGATTGTCTCAAATTCTGAATTACTTTCTTCTGTCTTAACAGGGGTTGTAAAATGCCTTGAAAAGAACCGGGATGTGGAATTGCCCAGTGCAACGTAGCAAGACCACACAATCTCAACGGTTAACTCTTAAAAGAAAGCCTCCATGGACGCCTATAGTCCCGTGGACCGGATGGCATGGGGAATGACAGTGGTCCGAGACGTCTCGAGTTCGATCCCCGGGGTTGGGGAATATTGTAAATGTTGTAAATAAATAACACAATTTTTTGCACATTTCTTTTTTGCAGAAAGAAACAAGAATACTCGACGAACGAGACCGAAGTCAATACTTTGCCACAACCTTGGTTCTGATGGTGAAGTGTCCAACGAAGGTCGAGAGAAACTCAACCTAGTAAAACTGGTAAAAGGATCGTACAAGGCATTCAAGACAGAGGGAAACATTTACACTAACATGTCGAAGGAGACAACCCCCAGGGGCAATTCAAATTCTCCCATCCCTGAGAATTTTCTTCCATACTTGCACATTCTGCAAATACGCGTGATGCAAAAAAAAAAATCTTCACATCTGCATTGTGTTTACACATTCCATGATTTATGCATGACTATTCTGCATGTTTAATTTGCCAAATCTGATACGCACTTCCAGATGTCGCCCACTTGACGGACATACAATTCAGTCCAAATCAAGGGATTTCTTCAATTCAAGTCCATAAGAAGTACATACAAGGGTAAAGCAGTATCGTTCCAAATTTTTTTAGAATATGAAGAATATATACTGACGCATTTCCTTTCATTTTTGCAGGGGTCATCACTGTGCTGGATAGGTAAGTATCCCTTCCCCTTAAAACTCAATAAAATCCAAAGAAAAATCTTGGAATTCTCAAAGCAGGCGCCAAAGTTTCTGCAACTCATTCACATGGACAAAGACAACTCATGATCTCCAGAGTCTTCTTGCATGCTTGCATGACTTGTTCATCAAGATTTTCACAAAAAATCTCATGAGTTATTTGATATCGATCGATCAAGGCAAATCTTTACTTCACTGACCCTTTGGCCATGCGACATCAGCTAAAGGAACACCGGGCAAATAAAAGAAGTCCTTGTCCACCAAATTCCCAAAATCAAACTCCCAGCTAGGGCATGTACAGGGGCAATTTTGGATTCTGCCAAAACCTGGCCTGATTGAGAACAAAGCAAACTGATATGAGCTCCAACTTGGAAGAAAGGGAAGTGTCCTATCTCTTTATCATATGTCTTTCAAAGTAACACCCAATTTTCTTCTTGCAGGTGCCAAGCTAGAGGACATGCCTTTGATTGCTACTACTGAAGCAAGTCAAAACCAGAGCTTCCCAATATTCGTTCACTCCATCATTTTAAGACCCTATTCATGCACATTCTTTTTATGCAGGGTCAATTGTGGGAACGAGTAATCAACCAGAGTTCAAATTCAAATCCCCAGCAGTGACTATGTCTGGGGCAATTCCCAATTTTGGCAAAAGCCATGATCGCCTAATGTAATCCATCCTGATGGAAATAAGGCAAACAAGGGCATTCGACCAACCATGTTGGTCTTCGCCATATCACAACTAGAGCGAACATATTCTGGGGCAAACATGAGAATGAGCTCGTCCTCGACTCAAACTCATTTGATCCGCTCGCATGCCTTGGGGCAATTTAGATTCCCCTTCATCTGTTTTTGAGAAGCATAGCAATTCTGATTAATTGCCACATCTGTCTGGTTGAAAAAATGCTTGCACATTGTGTGGTTCATACATGATTGTTCTTCATGATTAATTTACCAACTTTGAATAAGGAACGTAAATTACATATGATGCATCGGATGGACAGAATGGGGCATGACAGGATGTTTGAGAGGCAAGCCATTCCTATACACGTCCTGCAGTATAATCTCCAGTGAGATGAGCGGTAGTCAGGATCCGCATTCCTCGAGGTGATGGGTTTTCTCGCAAAAGGTATGATAGCCGAAGTGACAGAGGCATCCATTTCTCTATCCAAATACTACAGGTGTCCATTGCAAACCTCTTTGAGCGGCGGTTTCATTTTCTCAACCCTGTTAAGAACCACCCCACATTGGGGCAAGACGAGGTAATTCCAGCAGCGGCATGAGGTAAATGGTTAGAAATTCTCTTGCTCAGACTAGCATCAATCTTCGGGTGTTTCTTTACATTGAACTCGAACTTTAATTCAAGTGCCTTAGGATGATGAAGAACATTCATTTCTCTATCCTATACACTACATCCATTATACAGCCCAATTGAGCTTGTATATATTCATTTCTCAAGCCCCATTGGTGATCATTGCTCGTTCCAATTTGAAGATGACGTTATCACCAAGGAATGGAACTGAAGAGATCGGGGCAGTAAAGAATCCCCAAGTGAACTCATCTCATATGTTAGATTTCTCATGTAGTGTCTAGCATCATTCCTTACAAAGAAAGGAAAAGGAAGAGATGTGTCAAAAATAGCTCTCTCTCAAGAAAGAAAATGAGAATCGGGATTAAGAAAAGCAAAGGTTGGTCCCACAGAATCCCGGACAGTAAAAAGCAAAATGCCTATCAAAAGCAAGGCCAATGCCCATTCAAATCCTTGTTCATTTGTTTTAAAAATCCCAAATGACAAACTTGTAAAGAAAAAGCCTCCAAGAGAGTCAAATGGAAATTGTAATCATCAGCTGAAGCTCCATCCTCAAGCAGTGATGGCACATTTTGAAATCAATTTCAGAAGGCCAAGACCGATGATAAGACAGCAATGATCACTAGCATCAAGCCATTCTCATATATTTTCTGAGCCAAAGCGAGCCTTTCTCTCAGTCCCAAATCCTGACCTACGTTACAACCCTTCAAAGTCTCTTCTGATTATGGCATATGAATTAACATAGAGTTAAATGATTTTAAGCATCGCTCGAAGAAGTTCGAGCAAGATTATTTCTCTCTCATTTTTGCAGGGTTCTTGACTTGTAAACCCAGAGCAGATGATGAAGATCTCTTTCAAAAAGCCTCAACTCCACAGGAGTCCCATTTGGTAAACCATTGACCTAGCCTATATTACGGTCCCAATCAAGACCTCCAGATCGGCTTAGTCGTACCAATTGCGAGATTACTCAGACCCTCGTTGAAAGCGATGATGGTAAGATTGAGTGATTTCTCTTGAATCCTACAGTTATGATGAATAGCTTTTCTCGAAGAGTAGGAGAAAGCCCTTTCGGACTGAAGTCCCCCATTCAAAGTACATTCGAGGTTTCACAATGTAATAACCTCCTTGAACATAATTGATGATGCAAACTTGACAGAATAGTTTTGCATAAATCCACTAAGTGAATTTCAGCATACATGCCTGTACATGTTACATCTAACATTGTCTGTGCACATGCATTCCTGATATTCAAGCTACCTCATGAGGTCTTGAAATTCATCCAAGGATGATTGAATGAACAAGCCGTGTTGGCAAGTGCCCACCTGGCAAGCTTCCAAGCTCCCAGGTAAGTATATCTTCAACCTGAGCCTTCTGATGATTGTTAAGGCACTCAAATCTGTTGCGACACATACAGTCATTCAAATATTCGTCTTCTTCAGTGAAGCGTGATTTTTATGAAATACATGTCGCATTAGCATTGATTTGGTCTATACGCATAATTTTACTTCAAGAGAATAAGCAGGTATGATGCAGTCAGCCTGTCTACTCCTTAACCATTCGTTCAGAAGACCCAGGTAAGTTTTCTGAACCCAGTTTTGAATATCTTGTGTTTACACTGACATGGCTTGTGTAGTACACCCTCTCGATATGGTCACCGCCCTGTGAGATTGGCGGCACATCTCCCTTTCAGATCATCAAAGACCAGCTCTAATGATCTTGAAAGAAATCTACCTCTCAACTACCCAAAAAACCCAGGTAAGTTTTCTGAACCCTTTTCAAAATCGCAAGCTTTGAGTTTGCACCAATGAGAAAGCACACTCCTTAATTTCATCCAGTTCATAATCGACATGCTCTTGTGATCTGCATGAAACATTTGTTCGAACCATGATCGACATGCTCTCGTGGTCTCGACAAATTTTATCAAAATCATAATCGACATGCTCTTGTGATTTTGGTACCCTATCAAGTTCATGATCGACATGCTCTCATGTTCTTGATCTTATCCATCCAGTTCATAATCGACATGCTCTTGTGTCTGGATGCTTGTGCGAACCATGATCGACATGCTCTCGTGGTCTCGACAAATTTTATCAAAAACCATAATTGACATGCTCTTATGGTTTTGATACCCTTTCAGATCATCAAGGACCAGCTCTAATGATCTTGAAAGAAACTATGTGACTCCACTCGAAGAGATGCAGTGGACACATCCCCTTACAGATCTTGCGCTTTCTCGCATCAGAGGGAAACCTCTGGTAACGGATAGGCACCAGTACCTTAAGATTCTTGCATCCACAAAATGCCTGGAACTTAAGGGAATTACCAGCATTATGAAGTGTCTGGTAAGACCGACATTTTATATGCGGTCCATGTGTAGGTTTCTTCAATCCATTTCCTCAGAGCAGAGAAATCTTAACACATGTTATTGACAGTCCTGCACATCATGCATCATTGCACTTGCATATAAAATGGGATTAAAACTCCCCCACAAAAAAATCATCATCATTCATTTGCATTGTCAAAATTTAGGTTCAATTTTGTCTTTGAGCGAAACCTCTACGAGTCTCCGCTCAAAGAGGGGCAGCTGTTGACACCTAAATTTTGACTTTTTAAAATTCATTCACTTAAGTACATAAAAAATGAGAATTTGTTCTCACCAAAAATTAATTTTTTCATGCATTGCATATTTAATTTTTTGTTGGTCATGCATTTTATTATGGCTAACGACGGAGGATTTGAGCTTAAATTGACAAACGATTGGATTGAGCGTGAGGGAGGTGTGCCGAAAGGCTTATGAAGTTTTGAACTTAAAAGAAATTTTTCCACAGGGACTGAATTGCAAATACATAAAACTTCAGGGACTGAATTGCAAATACATAAAATTTTAGGGATAGTGGAGAAATTAGAAAGGAAGATGGAGAAGGGGAGATATAGAAGGGAAGATGAAGAAATTAGAAAGGAAGATGAAGAAGGGGAGATATAGAAGGGAAGATGGAGAAATTAGAAGGAAAGATGGAGAATGGAAGATGGTAGAATTAGAAGGGAAGATGAATAATTAGAATGGGAGATGGAAAGATTAGAATGGAAGATGGTGAATTAGAAGGGAAGATGGAGATAAAGAATGGAGGATGGTGGAATTAGAAGGGAAGATGGAGATAAAGAAGGGAAGATGGTGGAATTAGAAGGGAAGATGAAGTTAGTGGAAAAATTAGAATGATAGATGAAGATAGAGAAAGGAAGATGGGGGAGTAGGCTATAAAAGGAGGAAGAATGAGAGCCTTGAAGGAAAAAAAATTTGGAGAGATTTCAAGAGAAAAAATTTTGAGAGAGAAAAATTCGCCGCAGCGGAACAAGCCTTGGCGACGCGACGGATTCATCTCCAACGAGCTCTAGGTGCATCAACATGTGCAATTATCTGGTAACTCAATTTGTCATGTTTAGATGGCGAAATCTCGAAAACAAATATACTGAACATTCGTAAATGACTTCGAGATCTTCGATTTGATATATTATGGCGCGAAAATGGACGTCGTTTGCTATGTCAAAAGGGTCCCGAAATGGAGAGCAGAAATCTGGAAATATGGTGATCAGAACCTGAGATGGAATTTTTCTGATCTGACCTTTCACGCTAAATGATTTTCCATGGGTTATTCTAGACTTCGTCTTATAAAGACCTCTGCATGACATTTGTTCATAAGATCTTAATGCATAACATATAAACAATACAAAAATATTCATGCACGTTTCGTATTTTTAATGCATTTAATGAAATCATGCAATTTTGCTGGCGTCCTTGAGTCTGAGTGTTTTTCTGTGTGTGGTCATATTGATTCGTAGTTATCTCATGTTTAGAGTCTTCTTTTGAAACTTCACAAAAAATGAAAGTTGTTCATTGGGGTCTTGTTTAATAAACTGGAAAGTTTGATGCATTAATTTTGAGATTTGAGTATCCATTTGAGCTTAATCCTGAAGTATGTCTGTTCTGTGAAATTTGTTTGTTTGCTACTGAACTCTCATGAAAGACCATTTTCTATACGAAAATGAGTGTCTCTTCAGTAAGAATGTAAAACATGAAAGTTGTCAACGACACATTTTCCCATCCACATAAAAAATCTCAGAAGTTTTGCATATATTTCATTATTTCTTTTTGTATTTTATGGTTACTGCTTTCTCCCTAAGAATGTTCATGGACAGTATGATTTAATTCGTATTTTTTGTGTTAATGCATTGGAAAATGTAAAAAATGGTCTCAATGAAGTTTAATCAGCACGTGTTAAACTTTCTTTGAGTTTTTGAATTGTCTTAACTCATTGGTGATTGTGCATGTTCGATTGGATAAGTTCATTATTTTCATTTGGCTTTCGGCCCGATGCTTTGAAGACTAGAGGATGACCGATGTCCATTCCGGTCCGTTTTGTTGTACTCCCGACCCACGAGGCTTGGCGACGGGTGTTTGACCGATGTCCATTCCGGTCCATTTTTGTTGTGTTCCCGATGATGTCTCGAGTTTTATTTAATTGGTCTGTAATTATTCACCCGACGAGTTGCGGGTTTTATTTTCACTGTCCTTAGGGTAGTTTTACTTTACCTGCTCTCTCTTCACATCTTCGTTTGCTTTGGGTGATTTTGCATTCTTTATAATACATTGAAAAATCTAAAAAAAAATTCATAAAAAAAAACCAAAAAAAAAATTGCACCTTTGAACCTCAAGTGAAAATTCATCAAAATTGCAAAGTTGAACATTTTCACGAAATTGGTACCGAAAGGGCGTTAATTGAAAAATTAGCGTAATCAAGTCCCCGAACTCATTAATCTCTGGTTCGTAGGAATAAAGTATTTCTCCCGATACTTTATTTAGGTGTCTAATCAACCTACCCAAAATGATTAGTGGTGACTCCAAGATAAATCCTTCTTTTGATGAAATTGAACCTAAGTCACGATTTGGTAGAACTTGGGAGAGTTCGAGCTAGGCTAGTTAATTCAATTTAATTAACCTGGTAATCCATTAACTTTAAAAATTGGGAAACTGATTTTTTTAGGTCGCGACAAGTACTAAACCTTTGGATGAAATTCCAATATAGTTTTGCTGGCCAATTTTTTGTTCAAAATCTCCGAATGGTGAGGTGCCAAGTAAGACAGCCAGCGATGACTGCATAACCATGCCAACGATTTCAATGACTACATTAGAATTTCACACAAAGATTGAGACTAAATTGGCAAAATTGAAAAGTTTGTGACTGAATTGATATTCATACAATAAGTTTAGGACTGATTGGACAATTTTACCTCTAGAAAACACCCTAAAAAATGTTTCTATTATCCTTAAATTTTAGGCATAGTTTCTTGGTAAAAGATTAGTACATGAACTGATTTTTTCAAGCAATATAAAGGATCAAAATTACCAGTGAAGATATTTGCAATTCTCTTCTGCTTGCAGTATGCTCTTTATGATCTCGACTTGGTGAGGAGGGGGGGGGGGGCACTTTTGGATATGCCTTCCTTCACATTTACTACAATCAATGCTTTTAATACCAAGCCGTCTCCCTCAATATCATAGCAATCTGCGGGCACTCACGCCTTTCTTAAAAATATTAATTTTTCACAAAACGAACACTCTTTTATAACTTTATTTGCTGAAACCTCTTTAAAGCATTTTCTTCCTCTACGGTCAAAGTACGTGGGAAGCCCGCATGCAAAGAATGACGCAAAAGGCGAAGTTATGTCACCAATGCAAGAAACTTAATATGATATAAACAACATGTGCTAATTCATTTCATCCAACGCAAGGACAGAATATATTTCGAACGCGAGATTTAGGGTCATGTCAAAGTGATCCGAAATTGTTTTTGGTTTCAGATGCTATCTTATGTATCAAATAAGTAATACGTCGATGAGGATATCGATGACTTGCTTCTTGTTATTTTGGTAGCCTATTTGCGATATCGAGATGGCAATCATATTAAGAATTAATATGCAAAAATGATAATTTTCATAAAAAAAAAATTTTGGTCGAAAGAAAATTGTATTGATTGCTCAAAAGGATACTTGAAATTTACATAAATTTTGAAAGCGAAGCAAAACCTAGTATACTACAATACAAAGCCAAATTCAGAAAACAAATAGGAACAATAGAGCACCAGCAAGGTGAAGCTCACACTCATGCCATAAGAACAAATATTTCAAGCGAAATATTCGACAGCCCATCGCTAGATCTTGTATCATCGTCACTGATGAACACACGTCGGAAATTGCTTTTCTAGTAACTACGGCGTTGCCACTTGGCTTTTGCGCTTATGTTTGGCTTTCTCTACACCATCGTGTTACGAAGACAATCAAAATTAGTTGAACAAACATAGATCTAACATTTGGAAGAACAAATCTTCGTGGTTCAGTGAGACACCAGTCCTCCTGCAATCACCATTGAAATTGTAGGCAAAGGACATGTACGGTGTACCTGGACTAAGCACAAAGGTATCGAATTCCCGAAAACATATTTATTAAACTCCCATATATAAATCGAGAGAGTTCAAACTCTCATATCTAGAACTAGATTGGGAGAAGAGAGCTCCCAAATCTAGATTGGGAGAGGAGAAAAAAAAAACAAAACAAAACAAAATCAACAAGAGAGCGAGGGGAGAGTGAGACTAACTCAAACCCTCACCGTGGCTGAAAGTTGAAGAAGACGATGGAGAAAGAGGAGAGAGATCGAGAGAAATTCATTCATACTTCAGAGGAGACAAAAGTTTGAAACAGTTTGCATTAATCCAATCCTCAATTTTTGCATCTCTCTTAATGCTGTTACATATAACATTGCAACGAGTAGCTCAGCCGGACAAGATGTCAAGAGCTTACTCTCATGTTGTTTCCATTTGGGAGGGCAAACTTTTGACTCCTACGAGTTCAGCAAATGAACTCGAAGCCATTCCCCATATAATTGAACTCCAATTCGAGGAGGTGCTTACGCTTGCCGCTCCTTCTCACCCTTCTTTTGCAGAATAAGAAAAAGTCCAAAGAAATATCCGAGTATGATGTCTAAAGTCTGACTACTCTTCCATTTTATCATCCCTTTGCAGAAGTATCAGTTGCAATTACAAAATGAGTACAATCTACAGTATTTATGCTTCGTTTGGAAGAATAGAGAGGAAGGAAATTGCGGCGTGGAAAATTAATTTTCTCAGTTTAACCAAGAAAGAGTAGATACCCACCCTCATATTTTACTACCCTTCTATCTCCCACCCAGACCTTCCATAATTAAGGTTCCGTTAGTTTCACAGACGATCAATGATTTGAAAACATTTTGAAAAAAATGATCGCTTGTATCGTTTAGTAACGAACAAATAACATTTTTGTAGTTCATAGAAAATTTAGGTACAAATTGCTATCAACAATGAAAATAGTTTCCACTGACTATTACTTCCGGCAATGTCTTTTTGGAAAAATGTCTTTCCGAATGTATTTCGCAAAACAAAGTCAATCTCTACATGCCATTTAATTAGTTTGGGTTATTTAATTTTAAACCCCGATGTGGACCGATTGAATTAATGATCGCGTTAGAAGATTTGCAAGAAATTACTCTAATCATGAATTGGCTTCAAGAGAAAGAATGCTGAGGTCGAACCAGAATTAATCTGCTAGTTAATCTCTCAATATGGAAAACTTGGTGCTAAGACTTGATGAAGTAGGAGGAGATACCTCACAAGCGACGGCAATCGTTTCAAACCTTGCCTTCACTTGCCAGGCACTAGATTTAGGAAATAATACTTCATTATCAAACCTTGGCTTTCCCAATATTATTTATTGTACAATCGGTGCTGGACTTTATGCGTGACTAATTCCCTCTTCTTTATGGTAGACAGATTCAATACCGGATCATGACCCCACAAAGCGAACCAATACAAGCAAGTTGCTCAGAATCGAGATTATTTGCACATGCAAAAAGTCTAAAGATACGGATGATAACCATTTTTTTCCTGGGAGCTATTCCTGACTAGAAATACATTTAGATTTTTCTATTTCTAGTCCGTAGATGAATTTCTGTGTAGAGAAACGAGTTCGATAACCAAAATTTCTATTTTCGGAATATAAATTTATTTGATAACAACTTAAATTTCTATGAGTGCCGGCCAGTGACCGGTGACAAGGGTGGAAGAGAGAGGTAGACCAAACTCGAGAGAGAGAGAGAGAGAGAGAGAGAGAGAGAGAGAGAGAGAGAGAGAGAGAGAGAGAGAGAGAGAGAGAGAGAGAGAGAGAGAGAGAGAATTCTTATTTCTATTTTTATTTTAAAAATGTAAAAATAGAAAATTTATACTTCTCATTTCTATTTTAAATCTATTTTTAGACTAAAAAAATTATTCTAAAAACAGAAAAAATAGAATTATTTTACCAAAAGGATTTATGTTCCCAGCTTGTTTTTAGGAATAGAAAATAAAATAACGAAAAAACATAATTTCTAGTGAGAAATATATTTATGTTTCTATTTTCTAGATGAGTTTATGAGCAGAGAAACGTGTTTGATAATGACACAAAATTTCTATTTCCCGAAATAAAAATTCGCTTGATAACCACATAAAATTTCTATAGATGATGGGGGTTAGGGTTACAATGAGAGGTGGACCTACGGTTGCGATAACTCGTGAACCTTGGCTGAATACCAACGACAAGAGTTTTTTTTTTTCCATTTCTGTTTCTGTTATATAAATAGAAAAGTAGAAAATTTCTACTTCTCACTTCTGTTCCAAACCTATATTTGGACTAAAAATTTATCCTGGAAATAGAAAAATGAAATTACTTTACCAATTGAAATTTTATTTCAAACCTGTTTCTGAAAAAAGAATATTAAAAAATACATAAAAACGAAATAATTATCATATTTGCCCTAAGAAACTCGTTGCTTCAGCGCTCACTTTCATTGCACCGTGCTCTTCATTGACCATAGTAATATTCTCTTCGAAACGTACCTTGAGTTGTAATGTCGTCGCCATGAACGTACGCTCGAAGCAACTCTTGGCTCAGTTCTAGAGTCTTTTGGCTACAAACCCTATCGTACCCTCTTCCAACAAATGTTCCACTTCAAAACCCGGGTCGGATTTCACCCGGTTTTCCACTTTTTTGGGGTATGTAGTCCTCCATCCTACCGACCACTCCAGGCAAGAACTGCCGATGATTTTCACAGCTTCCTTTTGAGGCTGAAAACATCGATTATAGTCAAATTTTTTTGTTTGTTTTGTCTTTTGGTCAGAAGAAAAATTCTCATTTCTCTTGAAAAAGAAGTGCTGGACTTCAAGATAAAAATGCAAATCAAGTTCACAGTTACAGAAAATTGAGTAGTCGCACATTTCGACAGTGCAGAAACAAAATCTTTAATGTGAAAATTTGCGAATGATAAGTGCATATAACACTGCTGGTCCAAGCCCTTATTTCACCTAACGCTCCGGTCCACGCTTTGCTGGTAAGCAACAGAAGATCAGCTCTCCGCACTACACAATAAGTGCAACTTCTTATAAACTATGAGAAAAAATTTTCCACAGACATACGCATGATGTTACTAATATAAAAATAATAATATCAGTTCGACACGTCAGAGGTGTGTAGGGAAAATTCTCTAAAAAGTCTTAAATCTATTATAGTGAAGTCAACTTAATCATAAACTTTTCAATTGCGCCAATGTAGTTTTAAACCTTCTGATAATTTGTCAATTAGTCCAAAATTTTTTAACTATATCAATTTAGTCTTAACGCTATTGATGATTTGCCAATTTAGTCCAAAACCTTTAGACGGTTTGCCCATGTAGTCCTTTCGGATAATTATTTAAAATAAGGACAAAACTAACAAATCTTCAAAAGTTTGAGGACTAAATTGGAAAAATTGAAAGGTATATGACTAAATTGGCAAATCGTCAAATAATTTAGGACTACATTGGTACAATTAAAATGGCTAGAACTGAATTGACTGCTGTACAACAAATTTAAGACATTTTAAACAATTATCCTAAGGTGCATAATTGCACTAAATATATTACATTTTAGTAGAAGTTCCCTATCCTAGGATAAAAATATTAATAGTATTGGCAATTATGCGGCGTCAGCATAAGGAAATTTTTACACGGGTGGCCTTAAGGTCTATATGCTATTACATTCCCAATTTAGGTAATTTATTCGTGAATAAATTCATGTTGATCAAATTTTGGCAGTGAAAATGTTCTTCCAAACAAATTGGATTGAACAATTTCTAATAGTGAGAAGGGTAATAATGGAAGATGGATGTCCAGATGATAGCTCGTTTAGAAGGACTAGTACCTAACAAACTTTCGCCCCAATCGAGTAGAGCTAGAAAACCTCTTTTAACTTTGCAGCTTAGAAGAAGGGGCAATTCCTTTACAAAAAAAAAAAAGTTTCTAATCAGTAACACATACATATTTATCTCAAACTAATTTCGTCCATTAAAGAATCCTAAACCGATAACATATAATACACTTATGCTAGATCAAATTTCATCTAATAAAAAATTTCCAAACTGGTTCCTCTTACCCAAATTTCCACTCTTTCAAAATGCATAAATGTCAACACGTGGATTTTCCATGTCGAATTTGTCATTCTCTATGTTAGATTCATTTTTGCACTTGCCTTACTCGTGTTGATGCATATGCACATCAATAGATATCGGGAGAAATGCTATCAAAGGATGGATTTGAATTAGAGGCATTAGTTCGGATTTTTTTTTCATAAGAACAAATTAATTCGGGATAGATGTATCATGCCGTTCAATTTGAGATTTTATGAGATAGATATCAATTTGGAGTAAACATATTACCAGAAAATAGAATAAGAATAATTTGTAAAATTGGCTTTGTAGAAATGAATGATCAGCATTCTTTCTTATCAATTTCAGTATCAAAAGGACAAGCTGGCAGAGCCCTTCCGTTGACATTAGAGGTCAAAGACAACTGATGCTGTCAAAATCCGCTGGACGCTTTTATTATCCTCCAGGTGTAAAAAAAGACGGTCGATTTCCCTTCATTGCTAAGTTTGGAACTTTTTGAATTTTCCAATAATCCAGGAACGAGAAAAAAAGACAATATAAAAATCTCGTGTCCTCAATCCACCATGCCAATTTTCAACCTAATCTTTCTTGCCAACTACCCCACTCTAAAGGGCAGATTGCTCAGAAGGGTCTTCACGTACTTGACGAGGTGATAGGTTGCACCAAGAAAATGTGAAAAAAAAAAACACAGATTAAAATGCTGGCTTTATTGGAAGCCATGGGGTTTGACAAAAGATAATGAAATGAGTCTGCACATAATGTGGTGAAATGACCTCGTGCTTTGATACTGCATAAATCTAGAATAAGTCAAGAATGCGAAAGGTTCAACTTGTCATTGCATTTCTTTATATGTATATCTAAGATATGTTATGGCATATATCTAAGAAAAATGAAAACTTTCGAGATTCAAACTTAAACTATCTCAACAACTCATTGAAGTGGAAAAAAATTAATAGAAAATATTCAGACTACAGAAAAGAAAATATTACTTTCTCAAAACCCTAGCCCCAACTTAAAACATATGATTCTCAAAGTGCTTGCTGAGAAATTACAAAGGGAAGCGGACATAATAGCTTCCAATTCACGGATTCCAACAAAAATATCTCAATTTGGGTGGCCTCAGAATTTATAGGAAGCATCACACATAAAACGTACAATTTTTTTTTTGGTAAAAGTAAGTATAAGATTGACTAATCACAATCACGTACAATCTAAACCAAAGCATAGGGATCCAAAAATGACCCTCCACCAGGATCTACACATATGTAGAGGCGGGTGCAAGGTTGATGGGAGAATATGCGCGGAGGGCTACATGGGGAATAAACCCTCGATAAACAATCAGAACAAAAAAAAAAGTTTAAGTCGTAATGATGACAAAAGCGTTTTCGGTGCAGCTCAATCCTTGTCTCACTTTGAACATTCATCTAATTTGGTTACATTTATTTCAAAAAGAATCAAAATTCAAAAAAGATTTCTTACCTTTAATTGTTTATATATCTTGAAAAAAGGAAAAATTGTCCAATCAGTCATAAATCAATTGTATGTATGTCAATTCAATCATAATTTTTTTTTAAATTTTATCAATTTAATCCAAACTATTAGACGAAATTCCAATATAGTTTTGCTAGCTAATTTTTGTTGAAAATCTCTAATGTGGTGGTGTGTCAAGCAAGATAGCCAATGATGACTAGACCACCATGTCAATGATTTTTAGCCAAAATTCACCGAAATGACTACCTTGAAATTTTACACAAAGGTTGGGATTAAATTGACAAAATTGAAAAGTTTATAACTAAATTGATATTCATACAATATGTTTAGGACTAGCTAGGCAATTTTCCCTCTAGAAAACACCCAACAAATGTTTCCGTTATCAATAAATTTTAGGCATAGTTTCTTGATAAAAAAAAATTGGCATATGAACTCATTTTTCCGATCGACATAAAGGATCAAAATTACTGGTGAAGATATTTGCAATTCTCTTCTACTCGCAGTATGTTCTTTATATCTCGGCTCGGTGAGACGGGGGGACTTTTGGATATGCCTTCCTTCACTAGTAAATGCTTTTAATACCAAGCCGTCTCCCTCAATATCATAACAATATTAATTTTTAGCGAAACAAACTGAGTCTTTTGTAACTTTACTTGCTAAACCCTCATTAAAGCGTTTTCTTCCTCTGCGGTCAATGTACGTGGGAAGCCCACATGCAAAGAATGACGCAAAAAGCGAAGTTATGCCACTTACTAATGCAAGAAACTTAATATGATAAAAGCACCATGTGCTAATTCATTTCATCCAGCACACGGACAGAATATATTTCGAACGCAAGATATAGGGTCCTATCTAATTGATCCGAACTTGTTTTTGGTTTCAAATGCTATCTTATGTATCAAATAAGTAACACGTCGATGATGATATCGATTACTTGCTTCTTATTATTTTGATAACCCTTTTGCGATATCGAGATGGCTATCTTATTAAGAATTAATATGCAAAAATGATAGTGTGCATAAAACCTTTTTTGCTCAAAAGAGAATTGTATTGATTGCTCAAAAGGATACTTGAAGTTTACATAAATTTTGAAAGCTAAGCAAAACCTAGAATACTACAAAACAAAGCCAAATTCAGAAAACAAAGAGGAACAATAGAGCACGAGCAGGGTTAAGCTCACGCTCGTGCCATAAGAACGAATATATCAAGCGAAATATTCAATAACCCATCACTGAATCTCATATCATTGTCACACACTGGAAATTGCTTCTCTAGTAACTATGGCGTTGCCACTTGACTTTTGCGCCTATGTTTGGCTTCCTCTACACCATTGTCATGCGAAGACAACCAAAACAAGTTGAATAAACATAGATCTAACATTTGGAAGAACAAATTTTCGTGGTTTAGAAAGACACCAGTACTCTTGCCATCACCATTGAAATCGAGGCAAAGGATATGTACGGTGTACCCGAACTGAGCACAAGAGTATCGAATTCCTGGAAACATATTTATTAAACTCCCGGATATAAATTAGAAGAGAAAAGCTCCTAGATCTAAAATTAGATGGGGAGAGTTCAAACTTTCAGATTTGGAACTAGATGGGGGAGAAGAGAGCTCTCAGATCTAGATCGGGAGAGGAGAAAAACTAATAAAAAAATCAAATAAAATCAACAAGAGAGGGAGGGGAGGGTGAGACTAACTCAAACGCTCCCTATGACTAAAAGTGAAGAAGGCGATGGAGAAAGAGAAGAGAGATAGAGAGAAATTGATTCAGAGACAAAAGTTTAAAACAGTTTGTACTAATCCAATTCTCAATTTTTGCATCTCTCTTAATGCTGTTACATATAACATTACATCGAGTAGCTCACCTGCACAAGATGTCAAGAGCTTACTCTCATGTGGTTTCCATTTGGGAGGGCAAACGTTTGACTCCTACGAGTTCAGCAAATGAACTCTAAGCCATTTCCCAGAGAATTGAAGTCCAATTCGAGGAGATGCTTACGCTTGCCGCTCCTTCTCACCCTTCTTTCGCAGAATAAGAAAAAGTCCGAAGAAATATCTGAGTATGATATCTAAAGTCTGACTACTCTTCCATTTTATCATCCCTTTGCAGAAGTACGAGTTACAATTACAAAATGAGTACAATCTACAGTTTTTTTATGCTTCGTCTGGAAGAATAAAGAGGAAGGAAATTGTGTTTCTCAGTTTAACCAAAAAAAAAAAAAAAAAGAGTAGATACCCACCCTCATATTTTCGTCTCCTTCTATCTCCAACCCAAGCTTCCATAACTAAGGCTTCATTAGTTTCCCGGAAGATCACTTATTTAAAAATATTTTTGAAAAATGATCTCTTGTATTGTTTAGTAATGAACAAATAATATTTTTTTGTAGTTCACAGAGAATTTAGGCACAAATTGCTATCAACAATGAAAATTGTTTCCACCGACTAATTACTTCAAGCGATTTTTTTAATAGAAAAATGTCTTCCCGAATGTATTTCACAAAACAAAGTCAATCTCTACTAGCCATTCAATTAATTTGGGTTATTTAATATTAAATCCCGACGTGGACCAATTGGATTAATGATCGCAATAGAAGATTTGCAAAATATTACTCTAATCATGAATTGGCTTCAAGAGAAAGAATGGTGAGGTCGAACCAAAATTAATCTGCTAGTTAATCTCTTAATGTGGAAAACTTCAAGCCAAGACTTGATGATGTAGGTGGAACTACCTCACGAGCGATGGCGATCGCTGTCAAACCTTGGCCTTCACTTATCAGGCACTAGATTTAGGAAATAATACTTCATTATCAAACCTTGGCTTTCCCAATATTATTTATTGTACATTCAGTGCTGGAATTTGTGCATGACTAATTCCCTCTTCTTAGTGGAAGACAGATCCAACAGCGGATCATGACCCCACAAAGCGAACCAATAAATAAATTAATGAACATCCTTGTTAGTACAGCCAAAGGGACTATATTATATGTCAAGTAAAGGGGACAATATTATTTGAATTTAGGTCGTAGCTTTAAAAAGTAATAACTGCTGGTAAATTGCTCTGAATCGAGATTATTTGCACATGCCAAAAGTCTAAAGGTATGAATGATAACTATTTTGTTCTCAGGAGCTACTCCTTACTAGAAATAGATTTAGATTTTTCTATTTCTAGTCCTTTGACGAGTTTCTGAGTAGAGAAATACATTCGATAACCAAAATTTCTGCTCTCAAAACACAAAATTTTTTTTATAACATTGTAAAATTTCCATGGTTGCCGGCCAACAATAGGGATGCAACAAATAGGGACCGAACCTGAAAAAGAGAGTGAGCGATAAAAAGAATTTTTATTTCTATTTCTATTTCAAAAATATAAAAGTATAAAATTTCCACTTCTCATTTTTATTCCAAATTTATTTCTGGGCTAAACAAATTATTTCGAAAATAGAAAAAATAAATTGTCTTACGAAAAAGATTTTTGTTCCAAACCTATTTTTGGGAATAGAAAACAAAATAACAAAGAAACAACATGTTCCTGCAAACAATTTCTAGCCATAAATATATTTATGTTTCTATTCCTTGGATGAGTTCTTGAGTAGAGAAATATGTTTGATAACGGCACAAAATTTCTATTTTCGGAACAAAAATTTACTTAATAACAACATAAAATTTCTATGATTGCGATGGAGATTAGGGTTACAATGAGAGGCGGACCTACGGTTGCATTGACCTGTGGATACCTTGGATGAGGATCGACAACAGGAAGAGTTTTTGTTTCTATTTCTATTGCAGAAATAGAGAAGTGGAAAATTTCTACATTCTTATTTCTATTATAAATATAGCTCTGGACTAAAGATTTGTCCCGAAAATAGGAAAATGAAATTGCTTTATTAATCAAAATTTCATTCCAAATTTGTTCTCGAAAAACAAGACATTAGAAAAACATAGAAACAAAATGATTATGTTCGCCCCAAGAATCTCCTTGCTTCGGCGGCGCTCACTTTCATTGTACCGTGCTCTTCATCGACTACAGTAATATTCTCTTCGAAACGTACCATGAGTTGTAATGTCGTCGCCATGAACGTACGCTCGAAGCAAGTCTCGGCTCAGTTCTAGAGTCTTTTGGCTACAAACCCTATTGTAACCTCTTCCAACGAATGTTCCACTTCAAAACCCGGGTCGGATTTCACCCTGTTTTCCACTTTTTGGGGTAAGTAGTCCTCCATCCTACCGACCACTCCACGCAAGAACTGCCGGTGATTTTCACAGCTTCCTTTTGAGGCTGAAAACATCGATTGCAGTAGAAAAAAAAATTGTTTTATTTTTGGTCAGAAGAAAAATTTTCATTTCTCTTGAAAAGGAAGTACTAAAATTCAAGATAAAAATGCAAAATAAGTTCACAGTCACAGAAAATTGGGTAGTCACACATTTCGACAGTGCAAAAAATAAAACGTTTAATGTGAAAATCTGCGAATGATAAGTGCATCTAACACTGCTGGTCCAAGCCCTTATTTCACCTAATGCTCGGTCCACGCTTTACTGGTAATGGTAAGCAATCGAAGATCACCTCTCCGGACCATACGATAAGCGCAACTTGTTATAAACTATGAGAAAAAATGCCACCCAGATTTTCCACATGCACATGATCTTACTAATATATAAAGTCAGTTTGACCCGTTAGAGGTGCGTATACAAATTTATCTAAAAAGTCCTAAATCTATTATATGATGACTAATTTAGTCCTAAACCTTTCAAATTCTATAAATATACACATGATAATTAAAAATATATATATCAGTTTGATGCAATAGAGGTGCGTAGAAAAATTTGTCTAAAAAGTCTTAAATCAATTATACGTGTGGACTTACACGTGTTGATGCATATGCACATTAAAAGATATTGGACGAAATGCTATCGGAGGATGAATTCGAACAAGAGGCACTAGTTTGGAGTTTTTTTTTTTTTTTTTGCGAGAGACCAAATTAATTCGGGACAAATGTGTCGTGGAGTTCAACTTGAGATTTTCGGCGAGATAGATATCAAGTTGGAATAAACATGCTACGGGAAAATTGAGTAGCAATAATTTGTGCAATTAGCTTTATGGAAATGAACGATCGGCAGTATTTCCTATCAATTTCGGTATCGGCAGGCCAAGCTGGCAGTACCTTTCCGTTGACATTAGAAGACAGACACATGATGCTGCAAAAATCCGCTGGACGCATTTGCTGTCCTCCAGGTGTAAAAAGAGACGGTCGATTTCCCTTCACTGCTAAGTATCGAACGTTTTGAATTTTTCAATAACCCAGGAACGAGCAAAAAAGGACAACATAGAAATCTCGTGTCCTCAATCCACCGTTCCAATCTTCGACCTAACCTTTCTTCCCACCTACCCCGCTCTAATGGGCAGATTTTGCGCAGAAGGGTCTTCACGTACGTGATGAGGTGGTAGGTTGCACCAAGAAAATGTCTAAAAAAAAAAAAAGAGATTAAGATGTTGGTCAAAGAAGAAAAAACAAGTGAATTTGATTGGCATATGAACAAGAAAAACAATTTCTATGTGGCACCTCGATAGAAGTTGCGACACCGGAATGAATTTGAATTTTTGAGCCCCATGGTGGGGAAGAGACTTTATTTTTATCGGGGAAATTACCAAAATAATAATAATTGTATTAATTTAATCCATTTGACCGGTTGGCCGTTACCGTGGCACCGCAGATGCTGACATGATAAGTTTTTAATAATATTTTTCAAGTTTTTATCATTTTTCTATTTCTTCTCTTTATTTTTTTAGACCAGCCTACCAAATAAATTGAATCGACATAATTTCAAAAGATTTACAGCTTAATTGACAAAAAAAATTATGATTGAATTAACATAATTACAATAAATTTAAATTTTTTTTTATTTATAATTCTCCTCCTTTGCGTCCAGAGGTCTTACGTTCCCGGCAGAGCTTCCAAGAACCATGGCACCAAGCAAGCAAAGAAGATGCAAACTTGCTTTCCCTTTCATGGCCCTCAAAGAGTTCTGCCGATAAGTCCTAAAGTAAGTTTTATCCACAACATTATCAATTTGACCACCCTATCCGACTTGCCGACGGACAAAGACGCCACCATCGCGTCGCGGCGCACGGCAGTGACGCACATGCTAACGTGCGACTCCTCCCAAACCCACGTCACTCGCGACACACACGAAGGGTGGACAGTTTGTAGCCGAGGGTGGCTGGCTTGAATAAAATTATTTCTGGATCTTGAATCTGAACACCAAAAAGCTGTAATAATAACACATGGAGTATGGAAAGGGGCCTTTTACCGTCCGTTCAAAGAGGAGGGGTCGTCCTCTTTTGCTCTTATCAGCCGACCAACCGGTCATCCCCGTGCATGGATCGAACAAGTGGCCGACTTCCCAGCTTCCAAAAAGATTAAAAAGATTCATAGAAATGTGAAGTCGAACGGAAAAAAGAAATGTGACGCAGGATTTCTCGCGGGACAGCAGAAGCCAAGATGATGGCAGTCGCAAGGAAGACGACGGGCAGGATAAATCCGATCACTTCCCATTTCAGCAGAGATTTGGGACAGGCAGCTTACAAGGAACACTTGCAGGGAGTCTAGAGGAAAACTGGGATTCAGCTTCTTCTTCGTTTTTTTTTTTTTTTTTTTGGGCCATCTCAGCAGAGCAAGGAGGAGGCAACGATAACAGGACGGCCACCAGAAGTTGGAAGAGGAGGAGGAGCCCAAGGAAGGAAGGGAGAACATTCAATTCAGTACCGGAAATGGCCCCTGTCAGCAACATAGGGAAGTATCAGCTACGGCAAACGATCGGAGAAGGTACCTTCGCCAAGGTCAAGCTGGCCGTCGACAGCACGGGCGGCCGTAACGTTGCCGTCAAGGTCATCGATAAGCAGATGGTGATGGACAGCAATCTTAAGTATCAGGCGAATCTCTATTCCTGTTGCTCATTCGAAACTCCTTTTCCTTCGTTTGAAATCTTCCCTGCAAGTGAAACAGAGTTTGCAGAACTTCAAGATCTCGGTCTCCTAATACCCTTAAAAACTACGCTTCAGGTACAGAGAGAGATTAGGACAATGAAGCTTTTACATCACCCGAACATTGTAAGGATACATGAGGTACGTCGATCTGGTAGCAGCTTTTCCACAGAATTCTGAGTGGCCACTTCCTTCCACAATGAATAATTTGCTAAAACTCTCATCAACAGGTTATTGGAACCAAGACGAAAATATACATAGCAATGGAATATGTACCCGGAGGACAACTATCAGACAAGCTGGTGAGAATCATAACTCATCCATTTACAAGTTGTTTTCCTGCTATACTTCCTCAACAGCTTTGCTGCTTTCTCAGTCTTACGTGAGGAAATTCAGCGAAAGCGAGGCAAGAAAGCTATTCCAACAGTTAATCGATGCCGTGGACTATTGCCATCACAGAGGGGTATACCACCGGGATTTAAAGGTGAGCAGCAGATGACACCCTACCACTCAATTACCCATTTTATGGAAGAAATTCATGCAAATTGATGGGATATCATCCTCTCGGCACAGCCAGAAAACTTGCTGTTGGATAGCAGGGGGAACCTGAAGGTGTCTGATTTTGGCCTTAGTGCTTTGCGAAAGGTTAGGACAATCTCTTACTCAATTTGATTAGGCTGTTTAAACATGATGTTGAACTATTTCAAATACCCTTGGATAAATTCAACAGCCTGGAGAAATGTTATCGACGGCATGTGGCTCTCCATGCTATGTTGCACCCGAGGTGAGTAGCCAATACTTAATTCCTTGCATCATCATTTCAACGTTCTGCATAACATAAACAGGACTTGGACCCAAGTGACTAGAACAGAGTGGACTTTATTCTTTGCATCAACATTTCAACGTTCTGCATAACATAAACAGGACTTGGATCATCAAGTGACTAGAACAGAGTGGACTCAACATTACATGAACGGATTCAATAAGTGGATTTTCTCCAAATCCTGCTATTAATGATGCTTTGGACTTCTACACAGCTATTTGCAGATAAAGGGTATGATGGAGCAGCAGCAGACATTTGGTCTTGTGGGGTGATCCTCTTCGAATTACTGGCAGGATTTTTGCCATTCGATGACCGTAGCCTCATGAATTTATACAGGAAGGTATGCTTCTTCATAACCAGATGCTGACATAGTTTCCCTTAGAAACAATTTCCTTAACTGATCATCTTACCTCTTAAAGATTGCAAAAGCAGAATACACATGTCCACCATGGTTCACAGACAGTCAAAAGAAGATCCTCTCTAGGATACTGGATCCAAATCCTACAAGGGTAAGTGCTCCAAATGTTTCAGAATCTCTCTTCTCTTGTTAATAATTTAATCAAAGCCATATATCACAATGCAGCGAATAACGGTAGCGGAGATTGTAGAGGATGCCTGGTTCAAGAAAGACTACATACCTGCTTGCGGATGCGAATGTGATGCAAAGAACCTGGATGACGTTAATGCTGCTTTTGACACATTAGAGGTATTAATCGCAGATGAGCAAAGAGCAGTACATAGTGATTCAACTAAATCATGTGTCCTTCTGAACAGGATAGTGATGCAGAGAAGACAATCCCAAAGTCCTCCAATTTTATAAATGCCTTTCAATTGATTGCAATGTCGCGCGACCTGGATTTATCAGGACTTTTTGAAGAACAGGCAAGATATGATGTTCACAACAAATTGAACACATTGGTCCCGTACAAGTTTTCTTAGTCACAGTGTGTGTTTTGTACCACCAGGAAGAGAAGAAACAAAAAACGAGGCTGGGATCCAAAAATACAATTAGTGATACCTTCAGAAAAATAGAAGCTGCTGCATCAGATATGAGTCTTGCAATTGCAAGATTAAATAATAAGGTACTAAACATTCATGAGCGCTTACTATTATTCAAAACTATACAAACGCCGATTTGCTTGACAATGTCAGATGAAGATGCATCCAAGGCAAAAGATGACTAGATGTGCTAGATCCTATTATGATTTTTCAGCAGAGGTAATTAAGCTCAATAACAATGCAATAAGTTATGACACACTTGGAAGCACCAGTCGAATGAGTCAAATGAGACCCACGAATGTCAATATATGTATGTCTCAGGTAATTGAAGTTGCTCCCAAGCACTGCGTAGTAGAAATCTCAAAATCAGCAGGAGAGCTAGGAATGTATAAAGAGGTAAATAGCAGCATCTTCCGCATATGTTGATTATTTCTCTTCATGTTAACAGTGCTTCTCTTGTGATCAGTTCTGCCGAAGTTTATCAAGCCTACTGACAGAGAAATCAAGCGATTCATTAGAGAGTCAACAGTCTCAAGAGAGCTTAATCCAACGCAAAGACATGGTCAGAGTAGGATGGTAATCTAAAGCTCCTCAAAAGGGCCAAATCTGTGATATATTCCATAGCCAACTCATTCTACTGTCTGTTCTGCAGCTCTGAAGAGGAAATTGATGATGCTGAGGTCCTCCAAAGTTACTCATCCTCCTCGTGATCAAGCTGGCCACCTTTCTGGACTCAGGATCATGCTGACAAAAGAATGTAGAGCCTATTCAGACTGTACATTGAGAAATTTAGAAAAGCTTTTACATCAAGTTCAATCGACTTAATGGCCAATAATCCGCTCGCTGTAATTTCTCTTTCATAAAACCCAAAGGATCTTCTCGAATGATGAATGGCACCACATCTCCTGTCTTATTTAGTACAAGAATGATAAGAAACATTCAGGTGCTTCAAGGATCACATGTACGCACAAACATTTGATCTTCGACGAAATCCAGCACCGCCATGCCCTTTACAGGATGAATAATTATGCATGCTCACACCAGAATTAACAAGAAATCCTTACCCCATTTACATCTAACTACAGTATTTAACAAGACAAACCTTAACTGCTACAAGACTAGAATATGCCCATAAATATTCATGGAAACTTGTTTTCAGGCTAGCAGGCTCAAGACACCTAGAATCACGAAGGTGTGTGTATGCCATTGATTGTTGAATAAAGTCCAAGATCAAGTTCAGAAAATATAGCACGGCAGGTGAGAAGGGAAACAACATCTGAATCTCAAAATAACCCAGAACTAATATCCAAAATTAATCTCATGCTGTATCAATAAAAAAGCACATTCTCTGAAATCGCTATCATGAATGTTCTTCTTCAGATGATGGGTTTCCCAAATTTGAACCTAAGCCAAAAAATAATTCACAAGACCTCAATTCTTAAGCCAATTCTAAATCTACTAAAATGATACCTTTTGATCAGCAAGAGAGCTTTGCTTACTTAGGCCAATATCTGAGTTCATGTCAGCATGATGACCGTCAAACTTCAATCAGGAAGAACAAATTACCCAAGACTACCATCCTAAAGAAAGTAAAGTAGATCTCTGTAGAGATAGGGTTAAAATCATCCTTTCTTTATCTCCGAACGATATGGATTCAACCACCCAAAATTAGCTCATGCCATCGGCTAAAAAATGGAAGGTGTCTCTGCATGAGTTTATTTGATTGCACTAGACATGTGGAGCCAGGACAAGAAGCTCTAGCCGAAACAGTTCTCTAGATGCTTCCAGTTCAGAAACACAAGATTAGTAAAACTAAAGCAGAATATAAAATCAAAATAAATTGAGAAGACAAGACACCTCAATGGTAATAGAATACTTCAAAACAAAGGGAGCCTGAACGATTTCTGAAGTAGAACTCACATGAATCTGGAATTTCACTATCATGACCATCCAGAGCAAAATCGATGAGATCAACCCCACAAAATATTATCAGGAGAAGTTTCTCTTTTATCTGCATAATTGCTCTTTTTTTTTTCTTTTTTTTTGGGGGCAAGAATTGGTCGACATGAACAATTGCAAGATCTTAGAAAGGTCCTACTACCACCTTTTCCCACAAGTAGAAATTTCAAATTTCATAAACCAGCAGGACTTTAGAAGGTTAGGAAGGGGAATCTTTCCTCCATAAAGTTTTCCATTGCATCGTCCCACCAGACATAATCTAAATGAGGAGCAGCACCCAACCGAACATAATCTAAACGATGAGCATCATCTAACCAGATATAATCTAATTGATGAGCATAATTGTCCACTTTCCCCGTAGGCATTCAGGTCCTCTGTTTCTCATCTCACCTAAGAGATACTCTTTCAAAATTAAACCTATATTGTGCACAATTATGTGCACGAGCAGCTCAAGCTGGGGTAACCCACTTCCAACAATATTTAAAAATAAAAAACCCTCCAAGGAATGGAAATTAACAAAGATTAATGTGGAAAAAAAAAAAGAAAACAAACAAATATTAATGTGACATAAGGGGTATAAACATTCTCTTCTAAATAACCCTAATCCCCTGATGTTGTACAATTGTTAACTATCCTGGCTCCATTGATGCTTCTTTTTGCACAGTTCCAGACATGATCTGACTGAAGCAGTACCAACGTGTACACCTCCAAAACATTGGGTCCTTTCGCCAGAAAGGAAAATGGAGGAATTTGTGCAAAGCCACTTGCAGGGCACTAGCAGGGTCAACCGAATAAATAAGCGCATCATATCACAGTTAGTCTGCTCCAGCTTAGAGGAGAAGTATCTGGAGAGATCAAGTACCACTATGAACATAATATTTAGCAGAGGAGACTTAAATGGGCATCTAGACATGCAAGAAACGATCAAAGAGATATGTCTGCATAATAATGGAGCAGTCTACTAAAAGAAAAGAAGAGATAAACCCTCTTAAGATAGTTTGACCATCTGCGATCACTTCAAGATGCCACGAGAGGCAGATGTGATTTTACTGTAGGGAGAAAAAGTCAAGCGGTAGGAAAGACCTAACACGACCTGTGAAACTTAAAGAGAATATAATACTCAGTGGCGCAATGATTTAGAACCACCGCCCCTCCCTCCCCCCCCCCCCCCCCCCAAAAAAAAAAAAAAACAAAAACAAAAACACACACACAAAACACCAAAACCCCAACCAAATGGTAGCAGACACCAGGTAGCTGCAGTAACAAGGATATAACATCTCAATGCACCCAACCGTCGATTTAGTAGATCAAGAACAAGAATAATGATGAGCACAAAAGGATGCCTCATATGCCTACGTTTATAACTGTAAAGAATGATGAAGCTTTTCACCCCCCGCTACCGTGTCATCAAGCGCTACCTGTCAGAGGCAGACACAGCATAATGACTTATATGCAAGATTACTGAATATGGGTGCAAAACTGGGCTTCTGATCCTCAACACTTATGAAAACTGGAAATTTTAACCTTGTTTATTTAACCTCTCTGTGACCACTCTTTCCACTGCAATCTCATTGCCTGGTCTAAAGCCATATGAACAAAACATATGCAATGAAAGTGAGACTAGGCATCTATGCATACAAAAAGAAGCTCAATCCCTGCAGCTATTACTGAATTATTTGTCTTCAAAGTAAAGACCTGCTAACAGTGTCATTGTCTAAAGCTCCTTGATATTGAGGAACGAGAGGTCGGAGCTTCTACTGAATCAAATACAAGTAATTGGATTATCACCTTATGTGTGAACTAAATGAATTTTCTGAAGGGAACCATTAAGCAGTGATATCTTATACCGGATCACAACTAGGTAGCTCTTGGGGAGATATTAGACAGAGCAAGCATCAGTCAATCCCGTATGGCATTGCAAAAACTCAAAAAGTGAAGAAATGCTCTAAAGCGTGAACTTCATACAGAGTGAATGGTCAAACTGTAAACAGTAGACACATGCCTCTACCAAAATACTGATCACAAGTTCGATACCGTATTTCCATCTCATGAACAATCCGTCAATGCTTCAATTACATTATCATCATGTGACTATGAATGTCCTTGTGTAAATACACATAGACCATACTTTTGGAAGAACGGCCATCAGTTGCTCAAGGCGTTCACATGAGGAACTTATATGCTGTTCTTGAAAAAGTGGAAGTTATTATTACTCTATTGAACTTAACATCAGAAAATACCACAAAAGGGAAATTAGTACATCAATATCAAATTATTGGCACACGTTACTCTTCGTGACTTAATTGGAGCCTGAAATTATTGGCCTTACCTGATCAAAGTCTTAGGATTGCCAATCCTTTGCATAGATCGTTGTGTGATGGCAGGTGAGTAGTAGTACTTCGACACTTTTATGGTTGGGACCTGTAGCAGGATTTAATTCTCCTGCTTGTTTACTGTAGTCTCAATACAATGACTTAAATCCTCCAACAGGACACAAACGCATGCGCACGAACACGAACACGTGTGCACCACACACATACAGGCATGCTTTAATGGTGAAACACAGTGCCTTGGAAGATTAGAAGCCACAAACTCATAAAAGAATACGCTTTTCTAAACATTGACAATGAATTAAAGTACAATTGCATGTAGCATATCCATATACATGAAAAACAGAGAAGCAAGCAAGCCAGAGTAGCTCCTAATAGCAATGAACATTTTGTCCCCCAGAATAAACCTAACCCCTCTCCAGAAGCACAAATGATTGACCATTGAAAGCTATAGAAGGAAGTTGTCAATCATATGGAATACAACGTCAGCGCCATCAGAATTTACCCTGTAACTCCTCACCTGAAAACCAAAGCATCTGCAATTAGACATCAGTTCGCAATAGAAGTTTTCCCTCTTTGCAATTAGAAGTTTACTTACTCAAAATAAGCAAACTTTCTTTGCCAATGAAACATTCAATGGAAAATTTTAAAATAGAATCACTAGGAAAGGATCAAAATTAGAAGAAACTGGGTCAAATATCTTGGAAGTTTAGCGTTGTACAACCATTTTGGAACATGGAAGGAACCAAAGCTTCGATTTTAGTCACTCAACTTTTTTAGGATCAGACATGGTGGGAATATTTTATCAGATCCTTCATGCAATCACATTATGAAAAAATTGGGGCTGAAATAATCTTTTAAAATTAAGAATCGTGGAAACTTTTGGGTGTGATCTAATAATTTAATCGGATATGTTCAATATACTCCCAACTTCTAGCCCTCAAACATGCAAATATTATCTGTGTTTGGCGGATTCTATCTTCTGCAAGTGACATCTACCTCTCAAATGACAAAATCAAGAATGGAAGATCCACTTATAAGAGAGAAAACAACACAAAATTCTTCCAACCAAAATATGAATAGCCAAAAAGTTAGTTGAATAAGCTGTAGTTCGAAACTTACTAAGATTGTATTATGTGCAGAATACCGCTGTTTGCTTTTGCTAAAGCTGACATCTACGCGCTCCCAAGGCACCTGCGTGAGGCCTCTGATCATCTCCTCTACGCAGAAGATGAAAAAAGGTCACAAAAGTCAAGAGTGTAGATCATATATAAAAACCATAACAGGAGTAGACTCCCAGAAACATGTTCAACATCAACATCACCTCTATCTCAAGCCAGTTGAGGTTAATAGTGGATGAACCCGAAGCAAAAGCTTAAAAATATATTTAAATAAAAGCAAAAATATGGGTACCTTAAAATTAAATAAATAAATAAATAAATATAAATAAATAGAAAAGACTAAACAAGGCACTTTGGAACATAGGAAATCCGCCCTCTACAATGCGAATAGCTTTCTCCCACTCCGTCCTAAAACAGATCATACGCCAATCTATTTCCCACTCCATTAAATCTTGTTTTATTACCTTCCCCCAAGTAAGTTTCGGTCAACCTCGTCCTTTCTTCATATTGTATTTTCGGTAACACACTTCTGTTCTTATCAGAGCATCTAGGGGTCTACAGAGAATATGTCCGAACCATCTCAATCTATCTTCTCTCATCTTCTCTGCCACCGGTGCTATTCCAAATTTTCATCGAATATCGTCATTTCTTATCTTATCTATCCTTGTATGATCACACATCCACCTTAACATCCTCATTTCCACTACCCTAATTTTATGCTCATGTTGCTTCTGTACTGGCCAACATTCAGCTTCATATAGCAGTTACTTTATTTAATTGCAGATCTTGTCAATCAATCATATTCAATAGGTTAAATCTATTGAAAACACTCTGAATTTAATCTAAAGATATCAAGGAGGAAAACAAGGGGCACAGTTCCTCAGAAACTTTCCTTTATCCTCTCTGTTTCTCTTTCACAAACTGCTCTTCTTTACATGGTAGAAGAAGAGGTTTTCTTATACAATAAGCATTGATCTCATGATATTGTACATATTGCAGTATCTTCACAATTCTTTCTCTGATTAACAAGATTTCCATCATCTATTACGTGATTTGAACTCACAGTCTGCTTTGATATAGAGCATTCCTAAGTAACTCTGATACAAGGTAGCTTTCCATTTTGATAAATAGACAGGATGAGATAAAAATAGCATAATGAATTGTGAGTTTCAATTTCATAACTTCGATATCACTCATGACAGACCTTATTGCTACTACCACAGAAATCTTATTTTCCACAAAATGACTGCCATTGCAGCTGATTGGCCCACATCACTGCCACAAGGAGACATTTACTGAGATTTTTCTTCAAACTGAAAGTGCTGCTAGTATTGAAATGAGAAATGCAAGTGATACTCAGTATAGTGACTACCAGTTAAATCCACCAAAAATCCTCTTACTAATTTCTAGTTAAAGTTGTGCTTAAATATGCCAATGTTTTCCTTTCTAGAACTAGAATAAGGACTATGTTCACATAAGAAAGGTTTACAGAAATTTAATGGAACAAAGAGATGAAGGTCACTAATACTCAGTATAGTCACTTCCAGTTAAATCCACAAAAACTCCTCTTACTACTGTCTAGTTGAAGTCGTTTAAATATGACAATGTTTTCCTTTCTAGAACTAGAATAAGGACTATGTTCACATAAGCAAGGTTTGTACAAATTTATGGAACAAAGAGATGAAGGTCCCTAAAAGGCATGAACAAAAATCAAACAAGCCAGAACTTGACTGTGCAAAAAGTTGGATGAAGAAATGAAAAAGATCAAAATTAAAGTTCTTCTTCTAACCTGAATTTTCAAAATAAAATTTTTTGCTTAATCTGATTTTAAAAGACACTTTTTTGCCCTTCCTAAAATTTTATTACTCAATAAATTGACTAACTAGTGATGCTTAATGGAGACAATTAGCCACATCATCTGCCACACCTGTGCTTTCACTGAGCTTTGAACGGTGCACCAAGGTTATACGTGATGCAGATAAAAGTTAGCATCTCCTGGATACATTTCAAAGTTCGGGGCACACAAAGCTTTAGCTTTTTTAGAATATTTTGCCAATAATTAATTATGCATCATTAATTTATCTACTGCAGGCAGAAAAAAAAAGTAAATAAAATACCAGAGAGAGTTAATCCTAAGCAAAATAACTTTGCATCAAATATAGAATCTGCATTCCTAAATAGCACTGTTATTCCTTCATCCAGCAGTTCTTATCATGACTAACATTGCAATGAATCTCAAGGAGAAGAGAACCAGAAAGTATTCTATACTTGCCACTCAAGCTATTACCAATAAGAGTCACGCTCAAACCACCTTGTTATGTCAATATGCGCATTTTCCTCCAATTAGCCGATTTAACGACTCGACTGCTTCTTCCCACCCTGACTCAAAATGAATAAGATGAAACAGAAAACAACAGCAGTCGGCATTATGTTCTCCCCTTCCCTTTGGTAAACTCAAGCAAACACGCTGCAAAAATCAAATCCAGTTCTCTTCACTCTACTTTTGTCTCCTAGATACTACTAAATGAAAAAAATGTCAAAGCCTCCAAATATCAAAGATCCAAACTCCAGCCCAGTGATATTCTTCACCAGGACATTGAGTTCCTATGTACTCTGCACCACCTTTGAAAATGCATTCCATGTCAGCAAGCTCTTCTGCACGCTAATTGGGGACAGGTTGCAAAACCATGAGCTATCCTAAGCCAGTAGATTGATCCTTAAATCACAACCTCATGGCCTCTTATATAAGCAGCTCAATCATTGGTTATCACAGCTCTAGTAGAATATGAAGTTATGAATCATCACAAGTAAAGTGCCCACTCATCCATTCAGTGACTATAATTGCTAAGACTTGAAAGTCTAGTATTCAGCCAACAGTTTGGAACCCATTTTGTCTTTGCAAGCTCCATAGAACTCAAAGCCAAGTCAAGGTGAGCAGAATGCCATCCTTGACACTTTAAGCAAAACAAACCATTTAGATTCTTGCACTACAACTCTAAAAAAGTATATATAAAAATAATGAGCACCCAATGCTAGACCTTTCTATCTATGATAAGTCATCTTTGCAACTAGAGGGAAACCAGTATTTTACTCCTCATGTAGATCCGACTGGATCCATCAATGAAAAAACAAAAGAAACTGCACAACCTAAATTAACCTTAGTGGCCTGCTATCAATGCAAAAAAAGAAAATTCTGAAGGAATCAAGCAGGGAAAGACAGTAGAAGCACTGCAGATCCCTCTCTAGTGCACTGGAGATCAACAACAATATGACAAGAAAACTAGATTCTCCAAACTGTTCAAAGATGTGCTACCGAGCATAATTACCTAATTCAAGAGTTATCCGACATGGACAAGAGAGAACTCCCGCCTAGAGATTTGGATTTCTCACGTACTTTCAGGTGAAGATGAAAATGGAAAATTTGACTAAAGACAAAGCTGTCTCCACTTGCATGATATGGGCATTGTTTTGGCATGCTGAATGAAATTTAAAATGAAGGATACCACTTGCCTAAAACATGGTATTGCAAGGGTAGCCTCTTCGGAAAATGTTTTTGAATGAAGTATGTTTATCTGGATAGTACAATGGCCTTAATGACTAAATTTCAGTGACTTAAATCATAGTACGTGGACAGGTCAATTAAAATAAAATCTGTTCCCTTTACATCAAATGGCGACATGACATTAATATGACCTCGAGATCATTCTGACTGACTTTCTTCTAATCGATGGTCTTCTAATAAGCAATAAAATACAAAGGAAACAAGTGAAACAGTGGTTTCACACAGTTGTTATTCATTAGAGATTTTACACAACTAGCCAAACTAGAGCTGTTGTTTCCCCCAAAAAAAGAAAAACACTTTGGGTCAAAAGATCTAATTGACACACGATTGAAAACTCAGCAAAAAAACTCCTCCCTCCTCCAAAAAATTATTGCAAATCAAATTTGAAAGATGCCCTCTTTTCCTGTCAAATGCATTCCCAAATACATGATACCCTCCTTTAATTTCATCCTCCGTTATTATCTTTTGAAACCTCAAGAATTGATAACAAACACCATGGATATCCTCCAAATCATTATCAAGATTCATCCCTCACAAATCAGATTCTGGTTTAGGTCTCTTAGTTTTCATATGAGACTCACTCCACCTGTTCTTTTTGCTTGTCTAAAGGAGGAGGAGGATACCAATCAGGCTGTTGTTTCTTAAGAATGCCAAAACTCACAAATCTGGCTATTCAAATAGATAAAGATCTGCATCCTGGAACTTAATAGCCAGATGGCCAATCACAGAGTAATGGACAATATATGGCAACTCGGTGAAGCAGTAGGAGTCATGGACCATGCTAACAGCAACGTGTCAATGTCACCAGAAGTAGACAACAGAAAAGACCTCACATTTTCCCCACAAAGGCCAGGGATCAAATCCAACAAGACAAAATAACTTTTTTAAGAAGCTTTGGAACACAAAATCACAAAACTCTATTTCTGTATCACCACATCTTTTTTATTCTTTCCCTGACTGTTCATCCATATAAGTACAGGCTCAACTATTTTTAGGGAAAAAGAGAAAGGAAATTGTATCATCCAGAATAATCGGCTTCTCCGTGCATTTCAAATTCATCTCCTGTAGAGTTGTTCTATCAACTACAAAGAGCAAAGTCAAGAACTCACCCCTATACTTCACAGATAATCAAGAAACAAGCAAACAGAATAATGGTAATCAGGTATTCAAAGGAGTTAAAATGGTGTAACAAACCTTCCAAATCAACTTTTTTGTCAGTCACCAGAGAAGATGCTCCCCTTTGTAAGTTCTCAGGAGTCTCCTTCTCCACATATACAATGTGAGGGTACCTCTCATCTTTTACCAGAAGACTAGCCTGAAAAAAAAATGACAGAAAATTCATCACTAAAGCAAGTTCTGAATGTACTTCTCAGATGTTAATTTATCTTTTGTGGGCATGAGAAATAAAAAATGAAGGGACACCCTACCTTAGGAAGTTCATGTTGACGTCGGATTGATGATGTTCCCCACCCAACTACCTCTTTACAGTTATAGTTAAGATCCACAAGAAGAAAGAAAAGGCAGGTTCAAAGATCATCTTCAAATATAAACCTCGTAAAAAGTTAGTAGGAGCAGAAAAGGATACGATCATAATTGACATTTGCATATGCTACACGTCGTTTGAAAGCGCGTAAAGCTGACCTACACAGGATCCAAGCTGTTATTCTACCATAAATGAAGAGGGAAAAAAGCCAAAACGTTGGACTTCTGATGAGATGAGGGTAGTCAATACACCCACTTACAAGAATTTCAGATCTTTAGAATCATTGACCATTTGAAGAAGAAGAGGAGGTTTCCCATCCTCACCGTCAGTAAGAAAGAGATGCTTTCCAGACCTCCCGACGATCAAATGCGCTGCTTGAGGTGCTTTTCTCTCCAAAAAGGGGAGACCACAAAGGAAAGGCAGCTACAGGAATAACGAAGATAGATATAGAAATAAGAGTTTTGCAGGGCTATTTCAGGACCGCCTATACTATCATTATATCCTATCCAAATGCCAATACCAACGGGAAAAGATAAAGCATAAGTTTGCACAGAAAACAATACCAGAGAATCTCAATAGATGGGCATTAGAGAATTCTAAATATGATTTGTATGCAACATGTTATCATTGATGGACTAGAAGTAAGATTTTCCCCACAATCAACAAATACAATGAATGAGAACACCTCGCACAACTAGCAAAAGAAAAGATTGAAGGAGGCAAAACTGGTGTAATGGACGTCCAATCAAACAGTGACAGAGGAACTTGTGTTCATGTCCTATGCAGCTGCATCTTCAGATTAATTATAGGCCAGGAAAATTATCAGTGTTACCTGTTTATGTCCTCTTGACCCAAGATGTGGTGAAGCAACTGTTATGAAATTCATTGGCTCCAAACCTGCAACTTTGGCTTCATGAGGCTCCAAAACTGCAACTTTGGCTTCATGAGGCTCCAGAACTTCCATCTGATGATTTGATTGCTCTTCACTTGGGCAGTCCCTAATAGCAGTACAGAGTTCTGATTGTGAAGGTTCTTCATAAAGTCTCCCAATAGCATACCTTGCAACAAGGCCTCCCAAGGAGTGTGCAATAAAGGAAATCTTACGAACCCCAGGTCTGCGCCTAATAACACCCAATACCTGCATTAATGGTAAAAAAAAAAAAGACAAAGCAAAATCCAAAACCTGCATCAAAAAGAATCAAGCTCAAAATATCTATAATTCTCTGAACATGCACTCAATATCACACAACCATGCAGACAATCACATTCTCCAAATACAATACAATGAAGCAAACAGATAACTGACTAGAGTAAAAGTAATAATAATAACAACAACAATAAAAATATAGTAATAATATCAATAGTAACAATCAATATAGTTTTTATATACTATACCTCTTCTGCCAATCTTTCACCCATCATGTCAACACCGTCAAAAGTCAACTTCGAGGAGTTGCATTGACTACCTGAAGAGAGTAACGAGGCTTAGCTGTTAACATCTTCTTGGTCACGTGGAAGATAAGCACAAATAAAGCAACATGTGCATATGAGGTTGATTCTGACCCCCCCCCCCCAAAAAAAAAAAATTGAGGTTGATGAGTATTCAACAAAAAATATGAGAATTTGGAAGAAGCAACAAAACCAGCGTCAAGGCCACTCTGCATAAAATTTTCGTGCAGCAAATGACTCAGTAGAAATCAATGTTACCAAGCTTCAATATTATGACTCAAAACACCAAAATAGATCGCAAGTTAAAAAAAATGATGACAGTGCTATTTTGGCAGAAAGAAGCTATGAATATTGGCAGAATTCACAGATACTCAGAAGCGACAATAAAATAAATTGAAACATTACAGGACTCTTAAAGCAGTAACCTTTTTGGGATTACAATCAAAGCAGTAACATTTACCTACTTATTTACGCTTGGCATTTAAACCATCCTAGCCAAGAGAAAACATCCAGAAGAAACTAAGTAAGTTTGAACAAGCAGAAACTCAAACACAAATAAAATGATTCAAGGACATGAGTTAATGTGTTATAACACTCTACTATACTTCCACCAGTAACTGATGCTATAGAGGTGTTCAAAGCCAAACATTTAACCCATGAGATACAACCAACAAAGATTAAAGAAAAATAATAGATTAATACTTGCATCAAATTTGCAGAAAGAGAAACGGCCTCTCTTTGGGCAATGAATTATAACCCTAGTTCATAAAATTAAGGAACTTCTATCTCATGCGTTTTTTCCAGTACACCTAGGGTGTCATGAGTGTACCTGCTTCACCCCAGCATGCATATGTCCATAGGACAACCAAGAAGGCCCAGTCATGTTATCATTAACAAAGTTATCATTCATGATAGATACCCATTATGCTTCTGCTTATCATGGAGAAAACACAAAGATGGGAACTAATTTACAGTTCCACTCATTATTATCAAGAATTAAACCTATTACATGTAGATTTTGGCAAAACCAAATATATCATCCAGTCCTTTCTGCTTTCAAATTATCCAGGTGCCTTCCTACGACCCAATCACATAGAATTGACTTCAAAAATTCGAACACAGCGTTTCCAACTTCTTGTTGAGAGGAATGTATATTAAACAAGTAATCAATCATGTAGTTCTTCTACAATCAAAACTGCTTGTGCAAAGGAGTACTCACGATGGACTATTACTTTATCTGGAAGCTTCTTCACGAACTGTTCAGCAGCATACCTCCAATCTTCAGCACTGAAACATGTGAGTAACTGTGTATGAGATTTCAGCTTATAATTCATCAACTTGGCAATACTTTTTTCTGGAAGGCAGCGGTAGCTATCCCAATAATTACCACATCAAGCTATAGAGAAAATGATGAATTAGAGATCATTGGTGTACAGTGGAACAACACCTATTGACCGCATCTATTTATTTCCCAAAAGGTAAAAGCTCTCGTGGCAACTATAAAAGTGTTGCATTGAATATCTAAGGAAGAATGTTAACAAATTAGCATGCTTCCAAACCATCACACTGACGCCAAGAAAACAATACCACAACTACTATAACAGCGCGTTTGACAACATTCAAGCAAACAACAGTCCAAAATCATAGCTCAAGCCACCCACATGCACTATGCACACGGGTGAAAGCACGAAACCGAGAATTCCACGATGACTAACACCAGAACAAAGATTCTAAGATGATCTAAGACCCAATTTACTCCAAGAACCACATTTCAGATTCTAACTATACTAAGTATTGGAGGTCCCGAGTAATACAGAGAACATGAGAACGACCACAATGTGCTCAATTCACCCACCCAGATCAAAATCCAACCAAACACTCGTACCTTCCGACCATCCCGTTAACCATAATGACAAGATGCTCCGGAGCGCCGCCGCCGGCGGCCTCCACGGCAACGGCGTCGAAGAAGTCCTGCCCGCCACTGTCGAACTCCACCTTCAACCCCCTGTCGCTCTTCTTCGCGACCCTGAAGCAGCCAGCGCCCATCTTCGCCGCCAAGTCGATCTTCCTGCACTCGAGGCCGAGCCTCCCGACCAGCCTGGACCCGAGATCGAGATCGAGATCGAAGTGAGTCCTTTCGCTCAAGTGCGACCGAGCGAAACAACGCGGGGTCGAAGCTCGGATTGGGAGACTAAACGCGAACATGTAGGGCAGAGTCCGAGAGGGAGCGAATCATTCATGGGACTTCCTCAAAATTCAACCTTTTTATCTTGTTTTGGCTATATGGAAGGTGGGAGTGAGTAGTTATGGCGACCAATGCGCGAGGGCGATGCCAACGCAGTCAAATTAACTTGGTGTTCTTCCAGATTAAGGAATTCTCTCCAGACAAATGAAGCATTTCTAGAATGTTTGGGCTTCTTATGTTTTTCGGCGTTTCTTATGTTTTTCGGCACGTGATAAACGTGAGAGTTTGAGGGGGCTTCCCGGGAAGTCGTGGGTGGCGCCGGTTTGACCAGGCGGGGGTTTGTGCTTTTGCTTTGCCGACGCGCGAGTTCTTGCGGCTTTTCTTGTTTCTCAGTACAACCTAAGGAAAACGTCGTAAAGTGGCAATGATATGAATGAATCCGCAAGACAAAGTCAAACCCACGACTTTCCATGGCGAGAGATCCCTTTGCTCGTTCATCTCCAATCTTCGATCCGATGTGGAACATGAGACCTCACTTTTTCTTTACTTTCAAATGTGCGAGCCAACTTCTCCTCTTTCCCCCTTTCAAGATCCGGGGCCTTCTTCCCTCCTTTTTCACTATAACCTTCACTTTACACAACATGTTGTGTAGTCCTTCTCTAACCTTCAACCAAGTTAAGCCCCCCTAGAAATAAAGTTATGGAATTACCAATGATCCATGTGTAAAACCATAGTTATTGTATGTAAAATATGATTTCGAGGGAAAATTCACCAAAAAAAAGTCTTCAATTATTACGATTTTGTCAATTCAGTTCTAAATTTTTTTAGTCAATTGAGACAAAAAAAAAAAAGATTCTGTTTATGTCAATTCAATACGTCCGATCAATTTTTGTGGGAAATCATTAATATGGACATTGGCCATACTACATGGCGCAATCGGCACTGATTTTGACTTTTTTTACTGTAGTAATTTTTTGCAAATTTTTTTTTCTCTTTTTTTTAAGCACTGTCGTTGGATTTGACAAAGCCGACCTTGCTCAATGCCATTAAGGCCAAGGCTCACCGTCGCTAATGGCCAATGGGTGAGCTTCGATGTTTGGCTAGAAGAAGAAGAAGGGAAAGAAAAAGAAATAACGGAAAAAAGAAAAAAAAAAAGTGAAACATTCGGAAAAAATATTATGAAATTAGTAAAAAGGGTTAACATCACAAAAAATTTCAAATTGATACATTTGTAATAAATTTACCCCAAATCATATTTTTGATCACTAAAAATTCCTAATGAGTACATTTGTGATAAATTTATAACAATGTATTTTTTTTACCACCAAAAACTTCAAACCTGTACATCTGTGACAAAGTTATCCTCCGTTAAATTTTAGTATTAAATTGTTGAGTTAGATGATACGTGGCAGTTGACAGGTGTATTGTTTGAGATTTTTATCCTTTTATTTGTCATAGGTGTGCTCATTTGAAATTTTTCGTGGTATTGATCCGATTTAACCAAAACTAATAAAACAATAAATTTGTCATAAGTATACCATTTTGGGGTTTCTGATGGTCAAAAAAATAGTTTGAGGCTAAATCAAGATTTTTTAGTGGTAAAAAAATGATTTGGGATAAATTTATGATGAGTGCATTAGTTTGAGGCTTTTAGCTATTAAAAAATTAATTTTGGGTAAATTTGTCACATAGTTGGGGATATTTTTTTGTAAAAAAATAATTTTGGGTAAATTTGTCACAAGTGCATCATTTTGGGATTTTCGTGGTACTAACCCTACTAAAAATGGTCCTCATCAGCGCCGACCGCATCAAGTGGTATGACTGGTGTCCATGTCATTGACTGGATGGATTGAAAATGACACAAATACAAAAGCTTTATGATTTAATTGGCAAAAAAAAAATTAAAACTGAATTGCTGCAATTGCAATAAGTGTATGACTTTGTTGGTAAATCTTCCGGTTGTAGATTATCATCACTTTACAAGTTTTTGCTAAAGATTAGGGGGCCGATCGCGTTCATACCGGGTAGGATCGCTTCCAAATTCGTGGAATCGAAAATTTGCTCACTTGGTCGAGGATCCAGGCCAATCGGTCTAATCGTTGCCGGATGGGTCCAAGCGGGTCTCGCGTACATCGGACTCTTGGGGTGACGGATGAAGCATGGAGGATCTCCTGTCCCTAGTGAGTACGCAGCTTTCTGGTTCAGACACTCGATCATCAAATCTTCAGCAGCAGAGCTTGTGCACTTCAAAGCAAGTGTCGTTCGAAAAGTTGCCTCAACAAAAGCTCAGCACGTAAACGACGTCTGTGCCATTCCTAGCATTCTTACAGTAGAACCCGACGTTCTCCGCCAGCGACTGTGAAGTTGGTGATGTCGTAGCAGTGTTGAGCGCCGGAGAGGTCGAGCCTTAGGAAGTAAAGACAAAGAAGGACAGAAGGCAAATGAAGAGGCAGAGGAGAGATTGAAGGAGACTGCAGACGTGGAAGTGAATCATGGAGGTCATGGTTGGAAAGAGATTGAAGAGATGGACGAGGGCTTTTTGTAAAAAGGGGTCAAAATTTTTTTATTCTTACAAATTTAGGTTTTCAAAAAAAAAAAATACCAAAACGGGGCTTGTTCGGCTCTTGAAGCCGAACAATGGAATTTGGGGGTGGGTGGGTGGGTGGGGTGGGGTGCGGGGAGTGTTTTTGGAAATTTAGGTGAAAAGTGAATCGTGGGTTGCTTTGACTTTGGCGACAAACCAGTGGCGCTTTTTAAAGATTTTTTTTTCTTTTCGGCGCATCGATGAATTTTGCTCTTATTTTATTTTATTTTATTTATAAATAAATGCATTTAAAGTCTTAAAATTTATCGTGAAAATGTAATTGAACAATAAAACTTTCAATCACGAAAGTGCAATTGAGCTTTCTAAAACTTTCAAAAAGTATAATTCAGCTCTAAAACTTATTGCGAAAGTGCAATCAAGTCTTAAAAATTTCAAAAAATGCAATTAATAGAAGGACATGTTTGACCAAACTGAAAAATTTTAAGACCTAATTATAATTTTATGACAAGTTTTAAGATTTTTAATGTACTTATCCATTTTACTTAGTATTATTATTAGTGTTATTGATATAAATGTTGTTATTATTTTATTGTTGGCATGGCCTCGGGCTTTTTACCCAAATTGGGTTTCTCAGGCTTAGGTAAAGCTTTCAAATATGATTTTTCAATTTTATAGTTTTTTAGTTTCTAATATTTTTCTTTAAAAACTTGATTAAGAAAATCAAGAAAAATGAAAAAAATTAAAAAATCAACTTTGGAGACCTTGGCCAACCATAGGGAACCATTTTTGAAAAAAAATAAATTATCATATTTTTCGCATTTTTAGTATTTTTCTGAAAATATAAAAATACTTCAAAGTTAATTAAAAAATAGCATTTGAGGGCAAAAAAAGTGTTCACGAAAAAAAGTCAATATTTTAAATGGAAAGGTATTTAAAATAAAATATTGGCAATCTTTCTGTATTTTTTAGGCCACGAAATCTATTTTTTTATTTTTGGATATTTTGTTATTATGGATAAATTTGTAAAAATTATGAATCACTAAGAGGGGGCCTTCCCCTTTATTTTCAACGAGTGCCCAGTTTTACTCCCTTCTTTTGGCAAAATGACCCCACAAGGAAAATCTGTCCAATGTACATGGGATGAAAAGAGAAAAGGACAAAAGAGTGGAGAAGGACATTCACAAGACTGAAAGATGGTAGCTAGGCCATAAAACTTCCTCAAGAAGATGAAAATAGTCTTGAAGAAGTCGGCAAAGAGGACAAAAGTGAAGGAATCAACAAGGACAGATGCGGGGATCCATCAAGCACTGTGGATTAACCTCTCAAGCAAGGGGGAGACTTCACCAGACGGAGTTGCTTGGCATCAAGCAAGTGTCTACTATAAACTTAGCATTTCCACACTCAGGTTTAAATATTAAACGACACATTCATCTAATAGTTTAAATTTTTGAAACAATTGGATGTCTCTCTTTCCTCATCCTTGACCATTTTCTTCTTTCTTTCATTCTTCACCCTTGTCCACTTCTAGTTCTTAGTCCTCCTCTTCTTCTTCCTCCCCATGAGAGTACAATCTTCCCCATTCGTATCGGTCTTTCCAATCTCGAGTTGACAATCCTCGCAAAACCAAAGAACATCGCCATGGAATATTACTGTTTCTAGGCAATAGATGAAAAAAAACAAGAAAAAAGGCAGACAGTCAAAATTTCTAATGGTGAGCATTCACTTGCATCATGCACACGAGTGCAAGGGTGCGAGGGCGATCTTACCGATGAACGGCATATTTCTTGCAGCTATCACAATAGATAAAAATTTCTTCAAAGCCACGGTCCCCACAGTGTAGGCAAACAGTCGCCTGCAAGAATTTAAAACCAGCGGAGAACCAACGTAGACTTTGAACCTTATTTGGATTTTTTGGCATTTAAAATGTGCAGTCTTTAAAATCGATCAAGCTAATTCTAATAGAATGGAAGAGAAAATCACGATCTTTGTGAAAAACAGTGATCAAGGAATTAAAAAAAAAAGGAATGGTTGGAGCTTGTCCAACCGAGGAGAAGGAAGAAAGAAGAGAGACGGCCAGAGTTTGCGTACCATATCTTTCACCGGAGTTGCTCCCATGAATGCAGATTCTCTATCCTCGCCGTGGCAGCAAAGATAGTCGTCACGTTTGGCTTCTCTCTGTTTTCTCTCGTTACGTTCTCCGTTTCTCTTTCTTCAAAGTGTCTTCAGATCTCGCTCTTTAAGCGATTCTTATATAAATTTTTTTTTCATTATAGATACGAATCTCTGCCGCGTGAAAAGGGCAGAGATAATGTACGGAAAAGAAGGAGCAGAGGGGGGGCCGTGGAAAAAGACGAGAAGATGGTGAAAAATTGGTAGGGGTCCTCTCCAGTTTGGCACTTGCCAAAACTGGAGGAGGAGGCGGGGGGGAGCCCCCTCTAGTTTTCTAAAAAAAGTAAGAGGGGGAGGGGTCTAGTTCGTTAAAAATAAAGGGAGGGGAGGGGGGAGACCCCCCTCTCATTGAAAATAAGGGGGGGAGGGGGAGAGGCCCCCCTCTCGTTGAAAATAAAGGGGAAGGCCCCCCTGTTCGGCTCTTAAAAATAAAGGGGAAGGCCCCCCTCTCGGTGATTCGTAATTTTTACAAATTTATCCATAATAACAAAATATCTAAAAATAAAAAAAATAGATTTCGTGGCCTAAAAAATACAGAAGATTGCTAATATTTTATTTTAAATACCTTTCTATTTAAAATACTGACTTGTTTTTCGTGAACACTTTTTTTGCCCTCAAATACTATTTTTTTTTATTAATTTTGAAGTATTTTTATATTTTCAGAAAAATACTAAAAATGCGAAAAATATAATAATTTTTTTTTCAAAAATGGTTCCTTATGGTTGGCCAAGGTCTCCAAAGTTGATTTTTCAATTTTTTCATTTTTCTTGATTTTCTTAATCAAGTTTTTAAAGAAAATTATTAGAAAATAAAAAACTATAAAATTGAAAAATCATATTTGAAAGCTTTACCTAAGCCTGAGAAACCTAATTTGGGTGAAAATTAATTTTTAGATATTTTCGTAATTTTAAATGCAATATTCATATTTATAAAATATTCAAAAAAAAACCTAACCTCCAAAACACCCCCTCAATTCCCATGTTCGGCTCTTGAAGAGCCGAACAAGCCCCATTTTAGTAATCTTTTTTTTTGAAAACCTAAATTTGTAAAAATAAAAAATTTTAGATCCCTTTTTGTAAAAAGCCCGATGGACGACAATAAAGAAGGAAGACCGTCACGAGATCTTTAGATGCAGTTGGTGTATTGTGTCATTTTGCTTATTTGACTTGGTTACTCCACAAAAGTTAAGCATGATTGTTGACATGTTGCGGCATACCCATTGTTTAGGCATTGATATGAGAGAGATTGTGCTTTGACTCTAATAATCTTAGCCATCTAATATTAGCCACAATAGATACCGGCGTGAACTCTTAAATACAATCAATGGCGTTAGTATACAAATCATCATTTTTTTTTATTGTATGATTTTAATAAATGCCTCACATTGACCCAATTTTAAAAAGATAAATCACCAGATTGAATAAAGAACAGTTTGGGGACTTGATTGTAAAATAGCAAGAGGTCCGAATATTCACAACGTCATTACCTCTCTATCAAGCAATGTGCTTTTTAATTAATGAAAGTATGTGCTTATGGGGGACTAATATAACAAGTCATGATAAATCAGTCTTTTTTCGAAAGATTCCGAATTTTACGCCATTTCAAATTTATGTGTCTTTCGAAATGAGCAATAGTTTTTCCTTAAGTTGTTGCACAGCTTAGACCTTTCATTCCTCTTCTTCCCTGTTATCTACAAATCTCTCTTCTAAATTTTTGTTCTCGCACAAGCAGGCAATTGAAGAATCGAGAGCTCACTGAAGTTCTGCGCTCGAACATTCTCATTAGAGCATAATCACGTGCGATGCACGTGCAATCGTGATGGCTGGGTCTAAATAGCATTATTTCCACACATAAATGGGCTTTTTTAATGAACTGTGCGCTTTAATAGTTGGGTTTCATCCGACGGTCCAAGACTCTCGATCCATCCTCATTCTCCCTCCATCGTTCCCCTTTCGTCACACCGTCGTCGCTCTCTGTCCTCTGTTTGCTCTCTCATGAACGCCGTCAGAAGTCCCCGTGCGGAACGGCCGCCTGCAGTCGATGCTCGGCGGAAGTCGGCGAGGGCTTCAATCGCTAGATTTCCTCGGTGAGTTCGCTCGCTCTGCCCGTTTCCGATCACTTCTTTCTCCTCACTCAATTCGAATTTACGCGTCCGGAAACTCAATCTGTGGATTTGCCGCTTCAGACGTGAACTTCCTAGTTGATTTCTCTGGTAATGCAGTCTGTTGCTTGGCATTCATCACGTGAGTAGAAATGCTTATTGTCAAATGCTCCACGACTTAGGGATTGAAAGACGAGGGCTATTTTCGTGCTTGATATGCAAATTTTACTGAGGCTGTCTTCCGTTCAAATGATTTACCTTGCCTGAGCGTAATTTTCACTTTTGCACTGTTCTGTAATTCTTTTCGGTGGGTCTGGAGACCATGGGCTAATGCAGAAGCGATAAAGAATTTTCTAAGCAAGTGAAGGTTTCTGTATTGAATTTCCAGTCATTTTTATAGCTATAAGACGATGCAATCGATAAATTCTTTAGCTACATATAAAGCCCTTCAAACTTATGGAACGTGCTACTTGCTCAACAAAGATCTACTTTATGTTTTATTTTTTTTTTTCTAATTTGATAAGAGGGATAATTTTCTATTCCCGTATGTCATGAACCTAATGCAATAAACAAGTTTTGCCACCTTTAGGAAAACCTGTGGACTCATTGGCATCGGTGATTGGTGATCAGAATGAAGTTTCTGCATATGTGAATTATGAGTACCATGGTCAACTCTCTATGGACAAAATCGTGAGATAAAGTTAAATCTCTAGTTTTTTTCTGCAGAGATTCGCAACCATCTGCCATAAGATAGCTAAAAAATGGTGGAAGCTCGAGAATATCTTGTAATTGATGGCTTTTGCTTACACTCAAATGGAGCGAATGATCACGCTTACTAATGGATGCCGGAAGGCTAGTACTATTGTTCTTCCCAAGTTTTAATGCTGTCAAGATGGGAAAACAAGAAAGATTCTCGAGAAACTCTACTTCGGATAGATTATATCCATGAAGGTCCAATTGTTGTAAATTTGCAAGTCCAGTCTTCATGCAGTGACATCTGAATTGTCGTACTTTAGAAACCCGATTAAAGTTTTGTAACACTCAAAAGTTCCAAGAATCCAAGGTTTTGTAACTTATAAATGCTAGACGGAAGACTTACCAAGTTCTTGCAATCATAAATAAAAATTTTCTCCAAAGAGACTCGATTGGACATTGTAATTTCAATTGGATATTGTAACACTTCAAATGAAATGTTCATCTCACAATTTTTTTTTTTGAGTCATGTTGCGCACGGATAACTCAAAATTTATAAACAAGTGAAAATGAGTTTAAAACATCCCAACTCTATATGGGTCTTGATGAGTTCTAACCCCATTTCAATTACCAGCTTCATCCCAAAATCTGCAAGATTATGGGTATAAATAATAGTAACCACAATTCAAGGTACTTCGTTCTCACTGTCAACCCGTTAAAATTTTGTTACGTGCTTTCATGCCTGAAAGCATGTTTGATTGATTTCTTCCGTGACAAACTAACCTAGGGGAATGGAATGCTCTCAAAAGAGATATTTTCACCTTTTGTGAGTTAGAACTGTTTTGAGTGATTATGTAGCTCGCTGGTGTTGATAATAGGTACGTGATTAAAATTCCATATCCTTCAATTTCTTGGCAATTTTGTTTTTTCACCGAACTAATCACAGCCCTCTCTCATGAGTTAGAACTGTTTTGAGTGATTATCTAATTTATGATCACATGTCCTCTTTTTGACCTTTAAAGTCATTTAGGGTTTTTTTTAACAGCCTATAAAGAGCTTTGAATATACAAATAATTTATGATCTTGGTTGAGCTAGATGTAGATGATTTTGTTTCTATTTGAGTTCTTGGCTATTTCTCAGAGGTATGATTAAAGATGTGTGTTCCAAATTGACAATGTGGTTGATTGGGAGAATTCTCTTGAATTTGCAGAGGTCACTTTTAATTGTGTTTGCGAAATTTCAAAGCTTTTGATCTTGAATAGTGCTCTGGGTGAATTCCAGAGACACGTGTAGTTGCTAAAGAAATCTAATCTTGACTAAGAATTAGGATATTGTTGGGAATGTATGCTGAAAGAACTAAGCACTCCAATTGTTTTGAATATGTGTATAAAGTTAATGACCTTACTTTCTTCACATTATGCATCACTCTAAGTTTCTGAATTCATAGTTTTCTTAGATTTTTCATCTCTTCATTTCTTCTTCAAAAGAGAATAGTTTGGTCAGATGTGAACTTTCTTTTTGCATTTGGAGCAAATTACATTTTTGCTTTCACTATTGTTATTGTATGATCTTCTCTGATCATGATCATACTGCTTTAAATCCTTTTTGCCCTTTAAATTTTCTACCTTTCTTTGCCATTCTTTTAAACTTCTTAACCATGATTGCAAGTTCCTCATCATCTTCTTCTTTAGAGTTTGGGGCATCAAAATCAACGTTCGATTTTAATGCAATTGATTTCTTACCTTTGGAATTTGCTTGTTCATTGACTCTTTTATCCTCATAGGATTGAAGAGTTCTGACGAGCTCGTCTACGGATAACGACATGATCCTCTGAATTTCTAGAATAAATGTTTTGATATGATTCCATTCCTTTGAGAGTCCTTTTGGAAGCTTGCTGATCTTCATAGGTCTAGAGATTGGCTGCCCTTGATAAGTAAGACAATTCACTATTTTAGTGAATCCGTCAAATATTTCTTTTACTGTCCCTTTGGGCTTCATTTTGAAGGTTTCGTATTGGCGAAGAAGAATGTTGATTTTGGTTTCCTTGACTCTATCAGTTCCCTCGTTGGTCACATACATCTTATCCCATGTTGATATTGAAAGAGGACAATTTATAATGCATTTGTCTTCAGTGAGAGGTAATACACTATAAAATGAATACACTACTTTAGCATCTGGAGCATCTCTTTTTCTTAATTCAGTCATAGATAGAGCAGTAGTAAGAGTAGTGTTGTTGTTGTCTCCTGTGTTTGAATTTGCTTCGACTAATGCATTTATAGTAGGATCAACTCCTTTTTGCACAATGTCCCAAATCAGTGGATCTTGGCATCTAAAGAATGCGTTGAATTTATTTTTGTCAATCACTGTACTCCTTCCCATCAAAATAAGGAGGTTCGTTGTTGCTTCCTCTGTCAATAGAAGTTGGGACAAAGTTGCTAGCCATGAAAATCGTTAGCTTACAAGTAATAACACTTCAAAAGGAAAGAGCACATGCTCTTATACCAATTGTTGGAGCCAGCCTTATTACCTAGAAGGTAGTGAATAGGTATTTTGAAAACTTATTTCGTAAATACTGTAGAGTTAATAGAGACAAGCTTAGAGTTTAAATCATATTCTAATCAAGAGCAACTTTTAAGATGCCTTTAGAGTCTGTCTGATAAAATTTAACTATCAAATATAAAAGCAAGAGTTAAAAGAGAAAGAGAATTTGCATAAAGGGTTTGTAGTGGTTTGGCTTTGTTTAAGCCTACGTTCACTTTTTCACATTGATAGCCAATTGACTGAATTTCACTGGTGACTAGCTTAGAGGTTATAGTTCGATGATGATTCTCGAGTCACTAGACTTTCTGTCTGATACTCACTTACTTTGAATAAGAACCTCTAGGTATTATAACGTTTGGATCAAGAATATATGAAGTATGTTAAATGTTGAAGTTTTTTTGAACCTTGGAATTGTAGGTTCTTGACTCTCGTTTTCTCTTTAGCCTTGAGGTCTCATTTTATACTCCTCCACCTTCAAATTAGCCGTTGCAAGGTCTGCAAAGGATAACTCTCCAAACTTCTCGTTTAGACGAGATTCTATATAAAGGATTTCGTAACAATTGAAATTATCAAAATTAGAATCTCCCATCAGATCAGATTGATTAGGGTTCCCAAAGAGAAAGTGCTCCATATGGTAAGTTATTTTTGTCTTTCTTAATCCACGTTCTGGATAGATATTATTGTTGTGACTAGATAATCTTTAAGAACTAATAATTTGCTAATCGTTGCGACGATATAAAATCTCATGTAAATTATCATCAAGCCATCTCATGATAATCTGATCATTGCATTGTGAATACTGCATTGTGAATACTCTCTTAGAGCTCGAGCTTTACGACAACGTCTAAGCTCCTTACAATAGCATTTAAGTCTTCTCTATCAGAACAAGTCCATGTAACTATTCCTCAACAATTGAATAAATATAGAGAGAACCTGCAAAACAATTATTCGAATGTATTCACTCAGATATTAGAGATTATATATTGTTTTGTCAACTTCAAAATCAATTAGATGTTTTTCTCAATAAATAAAATATCAGTCTCAAGATCTTCACTTGAAGCCAGTTTCAAGTGAGCGGTTAAAGAAACCAAACAAAGGGTAGAAATAGAAAATTAATCCATCTATTAGATTTTTTTTCAAAGAAATTAGGTCACATATTTGTAAGTATCATCAGTGAGGGAGCCAAGTCTACATATGAGATTACTACAAGTTTACACACTAGCGTACTATTATTAAGGGAGAGATCGTCTTTTGGTGTCTCCTATTACTTCTAAATTTAATTGTAAGTAATTTTTTATTGGATAAAAGGTCAATAAAAAAATCCACTCGTATATTTAGATTTTTTTTTCCTGAATTATATGTTATCTCTCTCCGTCCTTCGTTTTTAACATTAAATTTGAAAAGAAGAAGAAGAGTGTAATATTATTTTTCATCATTAAATCAAGAGGTAGCGACCACTGCTGTGGAGAAACGCGTAACGCGGGCTGTGTCACTTGTGTGCTAGTACTAGATTAAACCTTTTACTTTGCAAACAAGCTTTAATAGTCTTGTTGGACGTACTCTATATATTAAGAAATGAAAGAGTATATTAAAAAAATTAACCAAAAGTAAAATATTCCGTTTGCATATTCGGTTGATTTCATCTTTATAGAAAAGCTTAAGCCACTGAGTTATGGACTAGCCACACCACACAAATTCATCAATGTGAGATTTCTTCAATCCAATTCACCAATTCTCCAACATGAGACCTTTTTTTTTTTAACATAATTCACACGTGATATTTATCCTCCTGCCTTATTTGACGGCTCTCCCGAAACGGGTCACGGTAGGTTGGGAGTACCTAATTACGAGCGAGCATCTCAAAGAAGGAAAAAGAAAAAAGGAAAAAAATGGAGAAGAAGAAGAGCACCAAGGCTACAACGAGGGCGGGCGTGGAGAAGCCCTAGACGTTACATGAAGAGACAAAAACACAGGAAGCAGCGGTCGAAGACTGCAACAGTCCCACGGGCTACGGAACGATTCCAATTCCACCGTCGGTAATTACCGCTCCACTCTACTCTGATCGAGCCCACACTAGACAAAAACCAAACCTATCCCCTCTCTCTCTCTCTCTCTCTTCCCAAGGGGAGATGTGCTCATCTCTATCCATCTAATTAAATAATTCCTTCTCCCTCTCTCTCTCCACTGAAAATGTTATTGAGCCATTCTAGGTAATTTCGGCTTTGATTTTTTTATTTTTTTTAGCATATATGAGAAATGGATAACTTTGTAATTACTTCTTTCAATGCATATTGAATTCGCGAAATTCACTATACTATTTTATTGGTCTATTAACTGGGAAACTCCTTATCTCAGCCTTTGAATCGAAAGTTCTTCCATAATCTAGACGAGCGTAATTGTTATAGAGTAGAATTATTTCAACTCTAAATTGGGTAAGATCAATGGTTTGAACCATCATAAATTGGGCAGACATTTTCTCTCTCTCTCCCTCCCCTTCTCCGTCTCCCTCTCTCTGTCTTCTCATCTTCACGACTTCTTCGTTGATTTTGTGGATGATGCCGTCAACTTACTCCACGAAAGTGGAGAGTTTTGTCACGTGAGTTTAAAAGTTCGAAGCACGAGCGCTTTAGAAGAATCTACTCTCTTGCGTTGGTTGGTTTTGTTGCTTGCTCCATACAGTTGAGTGCTTCGCAAGTCTACGAACCTCCTTTACCGCCGCCTTCAGTGTTTGGCTTATGTAAAAGTGATTTTGTTGTCAACTTGTATCTCCTTTGCAGGTCTTCTCTTCCTATCTAGAGTTAAATTTGGATTTGGGTGTTTTTTTTATTCTGATCTAGAAATAGATTTGGTATTTACAATGCATTTTTTGCATTCGTTCAACCTGTTAGTATTCTTGTTATCTCTATATGGTGATGGTCTTAGGGACATCGTACTTAGGCGCATAACATCTTTTGGTAAAACTGTAATTATTGAAGAGGGAAATCTCGACGTGTACTCATCACTAATGTTGATGAGAGATTCAGTGATCTGCTGTTGATTGTGCTGTGCTACTATGAAAAATTTATCTTTATGGGATGAGTGAGTCTGTGCAAACTGCACCAAGTCGATTTATCTTTCATATTTAGTTACTTTCTTAGATTTGCATCCTTATCTTTAAGTTATGTATCTCTCTTTAATGTGAAATGGAAATTTTAGTTCTGAATCCAAAAAAAAAAAAAAGAGCCATCATAGATTCTTGCAATACTACTCATTTGAAGAATTGTGTGCTTTAATTTCTTGCGATATAAAGTTATGTACTGAAGGATGGAATCTCTCATCGGTAACTTGCTATGCTATACATCATCAACATCAACATCACATTTATCCCAAACCAGTTGGGGTCGGCGGTCGATGAACCCAAAGTGGAAAGTTTAAAATATACTAAAATAAAAGTAAAAATATAAAAATAAAAATAAAGTAACAATAAAAATATAAAATTTAAGAAATAAAAATAAGAATAAAAAATAAAAAGTAAAAATATGGCTATCCAAAAATAAATAAATAAATAAATAAATTAACAAACATATAAATAAATAGAAAGTACTAAATAGGGCACTCTGGGACATAGGAAATCCCCCCTTCTACAATGCGGATAGCTTTCCTCCACTCCGTCCTAAGGCAGACCATGCGCCAATTTATTTCCCACTCTATTAAATCTTGTTTCACCACCTTCCCCCAAGTAAGTTTCGGCCGACCTCGTTCTTTCTTCAGATCATTTTCTCGGTAACACACTTCTGTTCGTATCGGAGCATCTAAGGGTCTACGAAGAATATGTCCAAACCATCTCAATCTATGTTCTCTCATCTTCTCTGCCACTGGAGCTATTCCAACTTTTCGTCGAATATCGTCATTTTTTATCTTATCCATCCTTGTATGACCACATATCCACCTTAACATTCTCATTTCCGCTACTCCCATTTTATGCTCATGTTACTTTTGTACCGGCCAACATTCAGCTCCGTATAGCATTGCAGGTCTTATTGCTGTTCTATAAAATTTTCCCTTTAACCTAAGAGGGATTTTGCGATCACACAAAAATCCGGATGCACTGCGCCATTTCATCCAGCCTGCTTTGATTCTATGGCTAACATCCTCGTCAATCTCTCCCCTCTTTTGCAAAATTGATCCCAAGTATCTGAAAGCATCTTTCTTAGGTACCTCCTGTCCAAGCATAGCCACATTTTCTTGATCATCTCCTCTTGTCGTTGCGAACTCACACTTCATGTATTCCGTCTTACTCCGACTTAACGTAAATCCTTTGGACTCTAACGTGTTTCTCCATAATTCTAATTTAGCATTGACCCCAGCCTTGATCTCATCAATAAGGACAATATCATCTGCAAACAGCATACACCACGGCACCTCCTCTTGAATATCTTTTGTTAGTTCATCCATAATTAGTGTAAAAAGATAAGGACTCAGAGCCGAACCTTGATGTAAACCTACTGTGATCGGAAAATGACTTGATGTGCCATCACAAGCCTTCACACATGTAGTAACACCATCATACATATCCTTGATTGCCTCTACATACTTTAATGATACTTTTTTCTTCTCAAGAATCCACCACAAAACTTTTCTTGGGACCCTATCATATGCCTTCTCGAGGTCAATAAATACCATATGTAGATCCTTCTTCTTTTCTCGATATCTCTCCATCAACTGTCGTATTAAGAAGATAGCCTCCATGGTAGATCTTTCTGGCATAAATCCAAATTGATTTACAGAGACCTTGGTTTCTACTCTCAAACGATGCTCAATAACTCTTTCTCATAATTTCATTGTATGGCTCATAAGCTTAATGCCTCTATAGTTGCTATAGTTCTGAATATCCCCCTTGTTCTTGTAGATAGGCACAATCATACTCTTCTTCCATTCATTAGGCATCTTATTAGCTTGGAGAATCTTGTTAAACAGTTTAGTCAACCAACTTATTGCCACATTCCCTAAGCATCGCCATACTTCAATAGGGACATCATCTGGTCCTAAGGCTTTACTAGTCTTCATCTTCTTTAAAGCATACTGGACTTCTTGTGCTCTAATTGTACGCACAAACCTTCTGTTTAACTCATCAGAAGCATCCACCAGATCCACCTCACCTCGATCGCCCTCCCCATTATAAAGCTTGTTAAAATAACTCACCCACCTTTCCTTCACTTCTTCATCTTTTACTAACAGTTTTTGATTTTCATCCTTGATACACCTAATCTGTGTCAAGTCTTTACTTTTCTTGTCCATTGTCCTGGCAAGCCTATAGATATCTTTTTCTCCCTCTTTGCTCCCAAGTTTTTTATACATATCAGAGAAAACCTTGCCTCTAGCCTCTCTCATAGCTTTTTTGGCATCTTTTCGTGCCAATCTAAAGTTTTGCAAATTCTCTTCATTAGGACATTTATTCAGACATCTAAAGCACTCCTTCTTCTTCTTAATTGCCTCTTGCACCTCTTAATTCCACCACCAAGTTTCCTTTGTCTGAAGTTCGTGCCCTTTACTTTCACCTAACACCTCTTTTGCCACTCTATGTATGCATTTAGACATCTCACTCCACATGTTATTTACTTCTCCCTCTAGTTTCCACGGTCCTTCTTGAAACATCTTTTCCTTGAAATCGGTATGTTTTCCCGCCTTTAACTTTCACCATCTTATTCTGGGATTTTGAGCCCTTCGCGGCATATTTTGTGCCTTATACCGAACCTCTAGGACCACCAGCTTATGTTGCGTAACTACACATTCTCCAGGGTAGACTTTGCAATCTATATACGAGGTTCTATCCTCTCTTCTAGCAAGAAAGAAATCAATCTGACTAAAATTCTGACCGCTACGAAAAGTTATTAGATGTGACTCTCTTTTCCTAAAGAAAGTATTTGCTAACATCAAATCATACGCTAGTGCAACGTTCAAGATGTCTTCGCCACTCTCATTTCTAGTCCCATAGCCAAAACCTCCATGAACTCTGTTAAAACCTCCACTACTTTGGCCAGCATGTCCATTAAGATCACCTCCTATGAATACTTTCTCGTCACGTGGTATCCCCCTTAAAATCTCCTTCAAGTCTTCCCAAAATCTGTTCTTATCAGCTACTGGCAATCCAACTTGGGGGACATACGCACTAAGGATGTTTAAGATCAATTATCCTACTACTAGCTTAATTAAGATAATCCGATCGCCTGATCTTTTAACATCGACAACTTTATCCTTGAAACTTTTATCGATCAAAATCCCAACTCCATTTTGACACTTCTTTGTGCCTGTGTACCATAACTTGAATCCAGTACCTTCCACTTCCTTAGCCTTCTCTCCAACCCATTTAGTCTCTTGCAAACACGCAATATTCACTCTCCTTCTAGCAAAAGTAGATGCTAACTCTCTCAACTTTCCCGTTAAGGTTCCTATGTTCCAACTCCCTATTCGAATCCTTACTCCTTGGGCATTTCTTGCCCCCCACACTCGCCCATAAAAGTGTGAGGACCCTAGCTTCCTTTTCACCACATCCGGGCAATGTGGCGCATCACTTTGGGAATGATGGCCCAAGGCTAACTTCCTTACCCCTCGCATCCGCCTATCTTGGTGCAAGGACCCTTGCCCATTTTTCGCTGCACCCGGGCGCCGATGCAACGCGTCGCTAAGAAGGGTACGCTCCAACGAAAAATCTTTAGGGTTCATCTCATAAGGGGTAGCTCTTTTTTTGCAGCCGGCTCGCTACGCCTGACGCTAACTCTCCTCCTTTACCCTGGCTTGGGACAGGCTATGTAAGCTACATAGGCGGAGTTTAACTTGCTATGCTGTAATGGGAGGTTATTCTTGATTCACATAAATTGAACGCTTAAATCAATAGCCATACTCGTCATCCCAATGGCGAAGTGACCCTCGGAGGACGATGTAAGGAAGGTAACACCTCTTAACGCGATCAGTAACAAACGAAAGCAAGGAATATGGCGATCGGAATACCCAACAAATAGTAGGCACCCAAATCGATGAAAGCTCCAACCTTTTGCCATCCGCATTCTCTTGCAATGCCTGAAAAAAATTTTAACTTATAGCATCAAAATTGTGGGTATACAAATCGATTTTGACTTCTAAATATTTGTGATTTTCCATGTTCTCCATCTTCCATCGCTAGTTATCAGGATAAGTAGTCAAAGTAGTACTATGTCGGGTGCACCAGGAAACTGCAATAATAGGCAAAGTCTCCGCGTACCTGAAAGCATGGAGTGAATGCCCTCGAAAAAGTGGGAAGTTCCGAGCAGTACCAACGTATCTCCCACGTATTTCACGACTTCTTCTTCCGTGCTATGGAGGTAGCCCCATGCCCTCCGACCGAAGATCATGAGAGCACCTACAAACAAGCCTTCTGTGGCGACCATCACCAAGGAAACATAAATTGCCAAACGAGCTGCACGTGGTCTTCCAGCGCCCAATTCATTTGAAACTCTTGTGCTGCCAAAAGTAACGCAAAAAGCGTGACACCGGAATAGCTGCTTCTTTTGCAAGATCTACTTAAGTAAACAAAGCTTAACCAGTTACCCTTACCTTATTGAACCACTGAGTCTAGAGGTATCATGTACACCAGGGAACAGGTGTTCAGGCTGAAACAATCACAAGATACTAAGTTTACGCTGTCCGGAAATGATAGCAACTGGTGCTAAGAGGTTAGCCTTTTTGTTCGGTTCTTGTTGACTTACAAAGGACTGGGGTACCTGATCAAAAGGGACCGATGTTTCAAGTTTTGGGTTGGGAAGAAGTCCTGGTAATGAGACCATCATTTCGAATGACCACATCTCGAAGCTGTTGCAGGCGATGAACCAAACAGAAACATCGTCATTGCTCCACGTTACAGAGAATCAGGAAAACCAATGTCGATAATGTACAGATTTTGTAATTTTCCCACAAAAGAGTAGCGTCAGAACCAATTAAGAAGAAACTGAAATCCCTTCAAAGTTGTACATATTAGTTCACGAAAGTAAACTAGAATAAAAAGGTAGCAGCCCATTAAAGATTCTGAAAAAAAATTATGACCATCATTTGTCTTGTACACCCGTCCCACGAGTTGTTGAATTTTTATAAATCTTTTGGTTTGCAATCAGTGAACTAGGAGGAGCATAAAAGCAGAAATACCAGATCATGACTGCCGAAGGAATTGCTAATTTCAGAAATGCAAAAAACTCATGCAAGGCCTCCTTAGAGAAACCAGTCCAGGTTCTCTTACTGTAGGAGATGGAATTCCCCAAAGAAGCGCCTTTGTTTCCAAGTCCAGAGTTCAACACCAGGAACCAACATATGACAATGTGCAGCAATGCGGTAATTCCTGAAATGACCATCATCAGAACGACATTGTTCTGGGTCTGCAGAAACCTGACATGGCACTGCAGTAGCTCATATGCAAAAATGCTAGGGATCATGAAACAAGCATAGGATCCTGCCTCCGCCGAAATTTGAGGACCTTGCTTGAAAAAGAGAAGGATTTGGCCTGCATTAGCCCTGCGCAGATGTCCAATGGGAATTCGTGGGTGCAAGATTGTGATAGGCTCGGAATTAATCACACAGTTCACGAGCAAACCGACATAAGCGAATTCGTGCATCTGTCGTACAGAGGGTTCTTGCAAAGCTGTGAATAGCTCTAGATGAAGCTTAGATATAAGTGGGAAGACATAAAAATCGACCGTTTCCTTGCTTACTTATTCCAAATTTGGAGGATCCCACTGCACACATTATTTGACAAACCCACAATAAATTTCTGTCATGTAAGCTGAGAAAATGTACAAGATTTGTAAAATTCGGGCGGTGACTTTACCTTAGGTGCGAAGTCCTTAACAACTAACCATGTCCGAACACCCTATCAATGACAAGGAAAACCATCAATCAGAACATAAGGAAAGAGAAAAACCCCACAAGTTTCAATGATACAATTACAGTGGATATACAAGATTGTCATATTTCACAGAAGTCTTTGGAAACTTCTTCGGAGATTATTCCACGAAGGGATATTCGGTATTCCTGAGTTCCATATTGGTCAAGAACCTGGAATCCATCTTCACGAATCCGACAGTAATAGTAATTATAACCAAGTCAATATCTGAGAAAAGAAATTAATGTCCAACAAAGGAAATCAAAAGAATGGTAACTTACGGATCTTGAGCTGAATGGAGAAACTTCCCTTACTTTATCGATGGTCGTTTGCGCAGGATTCATCATGAGAACCAGCTGTTACAATTCCAACAACCATGTCAACTTGAACTGACTGGAATTGAAGGGATTTGGATTAAAAAATTTCATCCAATCCAGAAATCAATTAGACAAATTAGAAGTGGGATAACATAATTTAACACAAGTACGTAAGTTCGATCATGGGTCCCACCAGGCAGAAATCACAAAAAACCCAGGGCGAATATGTGTGGGGCTCACGAGTACGACGAGTCCCAAACGAAATAGACAGGCGTTTTGACCAAAATGTCCTACCAAAGAAAAAAAGATTAAAGGGGACTCTATTTGAATTCATTTACTAATTTCTTCTTATATACTATTGCCTTTGAATTTATCATATTGGGTGCAATAATTCTAATGTTCATAAATCCTGCGTATATTACAATTATCAGCATTAAAAAAAACAAAGCACATAACAATGCCTCCTGAAAATTGTGGCATTTCTTCGTTTGTTAATCATAATTAAGATAACTGTAGGAAAAGAAAAAAAGAAGAAGAAAGTAATAAGTGTCCATATTGCCTCGCATTTATTGAATTAAACTAGAAAAAAACATTAGACTGAGTTATTTGTTAATGTGAAAAATGGTGATATGCATCTTTAGAAGTGAAGGGAACGAACCAAAAAAAGTTGGCTGATTGTTTGAAAGGAGACAATGAAATAAAGAAACGAAAAGCGAAAAGAAATATGGAGAAAATAAGGCAATGCACGACTAGAATGGTAAAGCGTACCAAGATCCAACGACTCATAGCTCGCCGCCTTAAAGATAGGCGCGGGTTGGAATTTGCACAGTGCCAGCAAAATCCCAAATCGTCAGGGGACTCACCTAACTTTGGGCATGCATGAACATAGAGATCACATGTGTTTGGCATATCAGGCAACCTTTGCAGTGACTCACAGTGAAGGAGGTTTAAAATCCGCAACTTATATAGCATTGATAGATGAGGTAACCTTTCTACAGAACTCCAATTCTCAATAGATAATTCCTCCAAAAAGTTTGGTAAATCGGGCAAACCTTGTAGTGATTTACAATTGCTTACGTGCAAACTTCGCAACTTATGTAGTTTTGATAGATCAGGTAACCTTCCTATAGAGCTACACATCGCAATAGTTAATTCCTCCAGCGATTCCATTTCTTCCAAATTTCGAATCTCAATTAGCTGTGAGCATGACGTAATACGCAAATTCTTGAGCTTTCCTAAGCTTGATAGACCCGATAGCCTCATCAGCGATTTACAGTAACCCACTTCCAAACAAAGGAGATTCTGTAGCTGTTTAAACTCGATCTCTTTCAATCCCCATCTAAAGAGTGTTAACTCAGGCAAATATCTCAATTCGGAGAGGAGGGGTCGTTCCATCGGTGACTTGACACCGTTTAATTCCAAAGAACGAAGACCTAGAGGAAGCCTTGGGAGAGATTGAGGATCATCGCAAAATATGTTAAGGTCCCTAAGCAAAAGAGGCCATGTAACATCTAAATTACTACAATCGTGGTATGTCAACCTTCGAAGATTCTCCAAAGTACATATAGCCTTCGGTAGCCTTCTTATCTTACTCCCATACGTAATTAAGTGCTTCAAGCTTCTGAGATGTCCAATAGAAGCAGGCAGTTCTCTAATCTTTGTACAGTACAAGCATAAGTAAAGCAATGATTCTAGTCCTCCAATGGAGTTCGGTAGCCCCCTTATGTGAGTGTATCCTAGGTTAATTTCCTTCAATCTTTTGAGATCTCCAATAGAGTTAGGTAACTCTCTCATCTTGCTGAAAGCCATATTTAAGCGCTTCAATCTTTTAAGATATCCAATAGAAGCAGGCAGTGCTATAATCTCTGAGAACTGCAAGTCTAAGTCGACTAATGATTCTAGTTCTCCAATGGAGTGAGGTAGCTCCCTTATCCGAGTGTGTCCCATAAAAAGTTTCTCTAGTCTTTTGAGATCTCCAATAGAATCGGATAACTTTCTGATTCTTGTATTGAACAAATTCAATACAAGCAACAATCTCAATTTTCCAATGGAGTCTGGAAGCTTTCTAAGCCGATGACAATCCACTAAAGACAAGCATGTTAAGCCGGCCATCTCTCCAATAGATGGATGAAGCTCTCGTATACGTTGCCTCTCTAACTTTAGACTTGTTAGGTACTTTAGATGGCATATTGCAGAAGGCATTATGCACAAGTCAAAATGGGGGCTTTCAGACAACTTTGAAGGATGAAATTTGCCTGCAATTATTTCCAACCGCTTTAGGTGTTCTAGCTTACCAATGGAGCTACCGATTAGTGGCCACTCTGGACGATGTTCAGCAAAAACTAGTATCCTCAAATTCAAGCACATTGAGAAGTCAGGAGCATTTGAGAGATGGCATCTCAGGAGATGTATTGTAACATTCTGAATTTCGACCCATGTTTGGGACTTGAATATAGAATGGATATGTCATGGATGCACTATCAATGAATTCCACTCGAAACTGATCACTTCGAGATAACTGACCAAAAAAGAAGGGCTATCTAGGAAAATAAGTACGTGGACCAATTGGTCGATACGCGTAACTCCTAACAGCCACCCGTTAGTTTGAGAATTTCATTATAGCTGCTATCTTATGAATTTGGCCACAAATTGAGTTCCGAATAGAATAATCGATTTTCAAGAGCGTTGCAGTTGCTAAATTTAGATATTGACGAGAAAGGTTCGGAAATTGTTAGTTTGGACTCGGAGTGCCGAGAAGGAAGGCAAAAATTAGAAATTTCTGTCGAGTCCCCGATTTGCTCTAGATTTAGTGGCTAGGGTGTGAGATGAGTTTTAGCGAAGTCAGAAAAATCTTCTGAGATCATCTTGAGTCATTTTCCCTTCGCGATTGAGCCAAAATAACACCAATTCAGTCCCAATCAGTCCCGTTTTGGCACGAATTTTGAGGATTGACTAGTCAAACTTGCTCTCCAAGTTTTGACCAGATTGGATAAGCTTTGACCAACTTTTGGTCAAATCGATGAATAGTAAGTAGATATTTTGATTATTTAATTAATATTTTGAGATATTTTAAATAAAAAAAATATTATTTTGGGAAGACCATTTGACTTTTTCTCTCTTCTTCTTCCCTCTTACGGCAGATCACCATTCCTCTTTCTTTTTCTCTCACGGTGGAAAACTTTCCTTCTTTTCTCCCTCCCTCTCATTTGGCTCCAAATTCTGGCTGCAGACTTCAACCGGCCGCTGACAAAAATCTGTAAGTTGGATTCTCGCAATTTTTGGATATGTTGTATTTCAATATCTTACAGTTCTAACCCAACTTGAATCGCCTCAATCCGAGGTCGTTTGACCCTTCAAATGTATTTTCTCGTATCAGTCGACGAAACTGTTTTCTGGGTGCCGAATTTCTGTTTTAGCTCTAATTGATATATGTCGATCTCGGCTGCCCTTTGATCTCATTTCCATGTCAAATATGTGATTTCTAGTTCGTTTTGGTGCCTAAACAGCTTCCTCACAGCCCCGGTTCCTCTTGGTTTAGCCGTTCTCTTCTCTTGTCGTCGTGCGCCGCCGCCGGTTTCGGTTGTCGCTGGTTGTCCTTCGCCATTTCAGCTTGTTTCCACAGCTTGTCAAGCTTTCTTTTGGTAAGTTGCATCCTTAATCTTGTGTAGGATGACAGATATTTCCTGGATTAGCTCTAGGACGCGATACGGGGTAGATCGGTTGAGAAAAATTGACTGATTTTGAGATATTTGTGTATATAGTGGCTGTTGAGACTTATAGTGCGTTGGACGCACTTGAATTGTGGCTGTTTCTGAATAAATAATTCTGTCCTTGAGTGCGATTGTTGGCCCCGCGGTGTCTGGAGCTTGAGAAATGAGAAATTAGATCAATCGGGGATCAAATGGACCCAATTCGGAAGTGAGGGTGTTAACTGCGACACTTTAGAAGTTTTGAACGATATTGGTGATGAGATTTGAGGACCGTCCTTGTGAGCTTAGAAAGGGTTCACGTGATGTCGTGGGCCCAATTTGACGGTTCAAAGTGGGAAAGGATAGGATAGCTTATATCTGATGCAATTGCGTTTGCTAGCCAAGAATGATCGGCTTAGATGCTTTATTGAGTCGAGATTATATATTCGAACTGCTTGGCTTGAATTGTGTATGAGTCATTTGATGACATTACATTTGAATTATCTACCTGATTATGCCGTTTGATTTATCGAACGCAATTGAAATTGCTTGATAAGAATGGTGTCTCATAATGATGGCACGTCAGATAATGTTGTGAGAAATGAAACCCTGAGGCGGTACCATTACGCGGGGTAATTGATGAAAAAATGAGGGTGCCGACCTGAGGCAGTACTATTACGTGGGTCGAGGCACGGGTGCCAGTCTGAGGCGGTACTATTACGCGGGCTGAGGCACGGGTACCAACCTGAGGCGGTATTATTACGCGGGTTGAGTACGGACCTGAGGCGGTTTCATTACGCGGGTCTTGAGGATTAATGGGTCAAGAGTTGAGACTGAAAAATGGCATACATATGCATTTGAACTTGCTATCTGAAATTGAGACTATTTTATTTGTATTCTTGGCCCATGAGGGCAAGTAATCTATTGACTGCTGTCCTCTGCATGTGATATTGTTTGGGTACACGTGTTTGTGATTACTTTGTGATTGCTTATTGGAGTTGGGTCTAGGGATATTTGGTATCCTGAGAGGGATTTAGGGTGAACTTGCTGAGATTAGTTCTCATGGGTGATTTCCCCATTTTTCAGACCCCAGACCGCCGCAGTGAATGCGATCCTAGTAAGGCAGGGGATCGAGTTGGATATTGAGTCGGAAACTCAGCTTTTTCTTAGATCGGATGGTGGGGCGGATGTCGATGAGCACAGTTGGAGTTGAAGCCCTTTTTGATCAAAGGTCGAGCTATAAGATGTCACGATGGATGGAGAAATTTTGAAGTGTGAATATCTGTCCACCTAGGGGAGTTTGATATCTCCTTTTGTAAATACGTTTGAATGACATCTTAGGGAGGGCAGTGAAGTTTGGTTTGTACAGGAACACTGTCTTTATATGAGAAAGTAAAATGGAAAAGCAAGTTTGCTATTTTGCACTGTCTCTCTATCCATTGATTTTTGTGCATGTATGTTTGGTAGAGTTTCGTTTCTGTTGCCGCAGGAACTTTGAGATCGTTTGGACAACGACGAGTATCCTGGGCCGTCGTTCTTACTATCCAATCGATCGTACGGGTAATAGGGATGTCGCGTGGCTCGCCGGGTTCGGGGCGTGACATGTATAGCTTTCAAGTCATGATTTGCCTGTGAAACAAATTAGAATTAGAAAAGTAAGGTAGGGAAATGGCAATAAACTTGTATGTGTGATACAAAATCATACCAAGCATGGACCCCATCCATCCAGTTCTGTGAAATTTCGCTGTTTGAAAGCTTGAGCACGACTAAATTTTGAAAACGTAGATTGACCGCTTGCAAGTATAAAGGGCAATGACACCAAGAGAGCCATTTTAAATTCGGGAGAAGATTCTTAAAATCTCCTATCAAGTTCCCCCCCTCTAATTCCAACAACCTTAAGTTAGGTAAACCCGAAAACTCTTCACTTGTAAAGTCATGCTCTTTTGGATGTCCAATTAGTTTGAGTGCTATGATGTTCTCCGTTCCCTGGCAAAATGAAAAGGCGTGAGTGAACTTTCTATAGTGAAGAAAAGAGTGCATTCGATGAGTCAATATTGCATAGACTTGTTCCATGAGTATCTTTCGGATTGCAAATGTAAGCTATTAATATCTTTTGCTAGATATTGTTAAAGTAAGCGGTCCATCCTCAAGAAGCATCTAGAACTCTCCCTCTTTGCAAAGGCAACCAAATATCTTGGAAACAAATCCACGCATGCTTGTGTCTAGAAAAAAATTTAAGCTCTGATTGTTTCGCAAAAAATGAATGATTTGAAGATACTTTGTTAAAAATAATCATTTGTACTGCTTACAAAAATAAATAAATGAAAGATTTGTACATCATCCATGAAAATTTTCTCACATAAGTTATTAATAATGGAAAAAAATCATTGACTAATTTTTCAAATGATTACTTTTTCAATAAAATGTACCTTTCTATTCTGCACTACGTCCAACGCATCCTTGGGAGACCACAGTCTGCTACGCTTCTCAAGAACTTTATTTTCTTGTCGAACAATTTCTCTTCCAAGTTCTCTAAGTAGATCATGCATCAACAGTCTGTCACCATTAATCTTTATCAAAGACATTTGGGAAAGGACAGAGATCTCAATTTTTGGGGAAAAATCCAACGATTTCCACATATAATGTGGATGGATTTGTTCTTCGCCGATAAAGTAACATGCAATATCAAGAAATATTTCTCTCTATGCAACATCTAGCATTTCAAAACTGATCATTAATTTATGATGGACATCTTGATTGGGAGTTGAATCTAATTTCTTCAATGTGGCTTTCCAAAGTGGTTTACTTTTGCCACAAAGAGAGGAACCAATGACCTCAAGAGCTAAAGGAAGTCCACTAGTTTTGCGAATAATATCGCAAGAAATATGATAATAATCATGTGGAGGGGAATCCGTTTCAAATGCATGCTTACTAAAAAGTTGAAGAGCATGACGATGGCACAATTCTCTCATTTCATATATTTTAAACTTTCCGAAATGCGTTTGGACATTATCTTCTCCATTCTCCTCTTCAATAGGCAAAAAATTGGTGTCCCTCGTTGTAATAATAATTCTGCTTCCAAGACCAAACCAATCACACCTTTCTGCAAATTTTAAGAGTTGGTCCCGCTTATCTAAGTCATCAAGAATGATGAGGACCTTTTTGTTGCGGAATCTCCTTTTAATTTGGTAAATCCCTGCATCACAGTCATAAATCTCCACTTCTCTAAAGTTGAGAATTTCTGACAATAATTGCTTTTGCAATTGAACAACCTTGCCACCCTCTGAAGCTTCTCGAACATTGGAAAGAAAGCTACATCCATCAAACCAACCAGAAATTTGGTTAAAGACAACTTTTGCAAGAGTCGTCTTACCGATGCCTCCCATACCATGAATTACTAGATACTGGACATCAGGAGACCCTTCATCTAACAAGCGGACCACTTCTTCAATACGATCATGAATTCCCACTAAATGATTGGGTAGATTTTTCTCTCTTTCATTCAGCTTGATCAAAACTTCAGCAACGATTATTCTAATGAGTTCACCTTAACTGTCATATTTAATACAAAGGTCTAGTCAGAAACATCAAAGTAGAATATTAAACCCACAAGTCCCAGAAGATTTTGTATATGTACTTAGCAGATATATAAAATCCATCCCAAGTAAAGATTACTTGTAATTCATGTATAGTTTCCAGCTCTAACTCTTTTTTTTTCAAAAAGGAAAATCCATGTCGATTACTTAAAATTAAAGGCAATTGCTATGATAAGAATTAAATTTTAAACTTAATAAATGTTGCTCCCTCATATGTAAATTGTAAAAGGAGAAACCTTTTATCTTCCTTTATTTATATGCACAAGATTTGTTTATTCCCTTTTATGACTCACATATACTGTGTCCTCTATTTAATACGTTTGAAATGGGTTAAAATAGCAATAGCTAGAACCATCGTTTTCCATTTCAAGAACACAAAATCGATCTAGAACTGTAAGAAAATGATCTATTATATCTAAAACAAGCAAATCGGACAATGAATATTATTGGATTTGTTATGTCTTAGTAGAGAAATCGTTTAGCATTTATTTTAGATTTATTCTTTGTTTCTTTGTATTATTTTTCTTGAAAGAAACTGAGCTTTTTCATTAACATTATTATTATTATGCCTTGTATGGCAATCTTCCTTGTTTAGGTGAATTTTTCCATTCTTACAAAATATTACTTAAATTACGATGAAGTCAACATTTGTTTAATATTTTGGTAGAGAAGTTCTTGCTAAAAATAACTTTTAAAAATTCTTATAATCATAGTAAAGGATCATCAAGAAAAAAATATTTCTCTTGTCCAAATACACATTTATGTTCACTTACTATGTAATAAGTTTATTCGCTACCCTTATGTAAAACGAATTTTTTTTTCCCTCCATATTTCATCAACGACTTTGGCCTCCTCTCAACTTAAATGTGTCTCTGATATAAACTAATAGAGCTTTTTTTTTTTTTATCGTAACTAAAGATTTTTGTCTTTGAAGGGACAAGGTCTTGTGTTAAGTTGATCTAAATAGAGTTTTAAATTTTGATGCATGGATGAATTTTTTTATATTATTTATACATATATCAACTTAAAAAAAATGCTCAAACCTTACCCTCTATCTTTGAGATTCCATCCTTTGATACGAGAGACCTCCTTCAGAGCCTCCTTCCATCGCTGCACTACATCATAGCCAAACTTCTCCTCGTGCTTTTGCAGTGCACCGTGATACAACCTGGTCTTGAGCTTGACATCATCGGGATGCACGTCGAAGAAAATCGGCATGATGATCACTTTGTCGGCTCTGTTTCTCAAGTTATATACCATGTATTCCAGCTCACGAAGACACCAAGCACTGGATGCGTAGTTTCTAGAGAAGATGGTCATATAGATTGTGGAGCTCTTGATTGCGCGCTTCAGTTCGCCTCCGATCGTTTCACCTTTGTTGATTTCATCGTTGTCTCTAAACACGCGAATCCCAGCTCCAACCATGGAGTGATAGAGACGGTCGGCAAAATTAAGGCGAGTGTCAGGTCCTCTGAAATTCAAGAACACCTCGTATTCAGTCCCTTGTGATGACTCGACATCACCTCTATCGGTTGTCGAAGCCATTGTTCCATTCAATGAATCCCTCCTCTTCATCTTTAGGAGTTAAAGTACAGCGATCGAGTTCAACAATGGGAGAGATCTAAAAGGAGTGTCTAATATATATGATTTTGGAACATTTATGGACAAGCCAGAGACTCTAGGGAAGTTCCCTTCGTTACTTTGGGGTTGTTTTGAAAAGGTTGGCAATGAAAGACCATTTTATGAACTATTCTAATTGACAGGATGAATTTCTATTGGGTTTTCACACAACATGTATTGGCAAAATGAAATATAAAATGCCGTAGAAATAAATAAACTCATACATGGATCTTCAAAGGTGTCGTTCGTGCATTTTAATCAAAAATCAAACTAAACGAAGGTGGCCCGTGTATTATCTCTTGAGGTGTGCTTCAAAAGGATTGGTTTGGATGTTTTTCATTTTGAGTCCCACAAGTGTTAAATCTCGAGTTCAGATACACCATCAATTGCACGACAAACGGAAAAACGGAACTTGCGGACGATCACCACCTTTGATTGCACTAGCAATCTCATAGATAAGATTCTCTACACTCTTGATTTTTTTGGTCCGAACAGCAAGAACGAAGAAAATAAGTCTTTGCTCTCAACTCTTGATTTTCTGTTGTAGCCGATATTCCATATCCTCTGTGATGCTGCCCCAGGAGAAAGTATTGGGTGGGCTGGGGCCAACACGCATTCATGTGTCTCGATCAATTATGAGAGAACACTGTCCTCTTGTGACCTTCTCTCCTCTCAATCTCTCTCCTTTGTCTATCACGAGAGAGGATAGGTCGTGATTGACTGGAGTGCACGAATACGTATTGGTAACGGCCCATTCAATATTTTTACCTGCCCCAGTCCCTTCCGCCGGTATTCTCCTGTCCTCTGCATTTAGCGTGTGGACGTCAAGAGCTGGGGAATGGGTGGAGGTGAGTGAACCGTGAGAATGAAGTCAGGCAGAGAGAGAGAGTGTGAAAGGGTGTGAATGAGGTGGGTGAGACGTGAGTGGATGGTGAGGGAAGTGTGGACGGTGCGATAGGTGCGGGTGATTGGGCGACATTTTTTCTCTTTTTTTTTTTTTTGGTTGTTTTCTTATAAAACGATAACGATAATAAAATATAAGAGAATCACCTGTTTACCTAATTCTGCCTATTATATTAAAACAAAAGAAATAAATTAAACTAAATCGAGACCAATAAAATTACGTGTCAACACCGGATCTATTTCGAAACACATGAGTGAGGAGGGGAGGGAGGGGGTGTTAAATATGGCATGGAAGGCATCTCCTCATAAGTTGGTTATGCATACGGGAAAAACAAAATTTAAGTGGAGACATCGCGATGTCAATAGTTCAAGCCCACAAAATTTAAATTTTGACAGAAGAAGTATCCAGAGTCGATCAAATATAGTAGTCTAGTTTGACTTTTGCTTTGCAAGGTCCTATTTAGATAATGCTCAATTGATTTGGTCCAACTTTATCCGATGCCCTCCGTTTCGCATGCAAGTAAGATATTTTTGTTGTTCTTGAAGGAAGTATTCTCTCTCATTTAACCAACCAGCGATTCCCTGATAAGCGCATCGGAAAATTTTACCTCCCGAATCAGATTCCAGAACCTTCTTGATCTTCCTTCCTCCTCCTTCGCGTCTGAACTTCAGAAAACAAAGCATACACAGAGAGGGCGAGCCGGCGATCAATCAATTAGTTGCGATGAGGAAGTGATCATCGTCCCACAAGAAGAAAGCGTAGCCATTATTGATCCCTCCGGTGTGACGGTTTTGGAATCTGATTCCAGAGGGAAATTTTTTTTGGTTCAGTTATAAGGGAATCGCCGGTTGGTTAGATGAGAGAGAATACTTGCTTCAAGAACCATGAAAATATCTTCCTTGCATGCGAAACGGAGGGTGTCGGATAAAGTTGGACCAGATCAATTGAGCATTATGTAATTGGACCTTGCAAAGCTAAAGTCAAACTAGACTACTATAGTTGACAGACTCTCGATCCTTCGTCTGACAAAATTGGAATTTTGTTGGCTGGAAATATTGATTTCGCGATGTCTCCCCTCAATTTTTGTTTTCGTATGCATAACCAACTTATAAGTATCGGAGAAATTGTATCTCAACAGAAAAGAAATTTCAAAGATTGCTCTCAATTAGAACAAGATCAAAGCAATTTCAAAGATTGCTCTCAATCAGATCAAGACCAGACAAGCAATTCTTACACTCTTGGCAAGTGTAGAGAGAGTTTCCAAAGTTGACAAATACCTTTCACATATAAGTGGCTTTGGCAAAAAAAAAAAAACGGGCTTTTCTAATGAAAGGTGGGCTTAATAGCTGGGTTTCATCCGACGGTCCAAGACTCTCCAGCCCGTCTCTCTCGCTATCGTTTCCCTTTCATCTCACCGTCGTTGCTCTCTTCGCTCGCTCATGACTAGTGGGATCCGCCGTCAGAAGTCTGTGTCCGGAACTGCCACCTATAGTCGGTGCTCGGCGGAAGTCGGCGAGGGTTTCAATTGCTACCTTTGCTTGGTGAGCTTTCTTTCTCTCTCTCTCTCTCTCTCTCTCTCTCTCTCTCTCTCTCTCTCTCCCTGTGTCCGATCACTTTTTTTCTCCTTGCTCAATCGGTGGATTTGCTGCTTCAGACGTGACCTTTTTGGTTGATTTCTCTGGCAATTCATTTTGTTGCTTGGATTTCATTACGTGAGTAAAAATGCTTATAGTCAAATGCTACAAGACTTAGGGATTGCAAAACGAACGCTCTTTTCATGCTTGATATGTAAATTTTACTAAGGCTGTGTTTTATACCAATTCTTTACCTTGTCCGAGCATAATTTTTAATGCTGCACTGTTCTGTAACTCTTTTCGGTGGTTGGGTGTGATAAAGAGTTGGGGAAATGGTTTAATTTGGCTTGACCGTGTTCATCCTAGCTGCGTTGCAGTGGAAGTCCTTGTCCTTGGTTGACTTCTAAATCAGCTCTTGTACCAATCTATTTGTTTCCAATTGGACGCATGGGCTAGTGCAGAAGTGATAGAGAATTTTCTAAGTAAAGGTTTCTATGTCGAATTTCTAGTTATTTATATAGCTATTTGACAATGCAATCGGCAAATGTTTTAGCTACATATGAAGCCCTTCAAACTAGGAACGTGCGACTTGCTCAACTGAGATCTACTTTATGTTTGTGATAGAGCCATTGTAGATCTCTTCAACCTCAACTTTAGTAGTTCTTGTTTCTGTTAACTGCAGACTTGTCGTCAAGAAATTAGGATCTTTACTTTTTTGACTTCTTTCGCATTATGGATGGTTAATTAAATCGGGTGTTTGGTTTGGTTCAAGATGAATATGAAATTGCCCCTTTCTCATGTGTTGGTAAATGTCGTGACCTAAAAATCGGGAGATCCTTATGTTAATGGATTATTGGGCTAATTAAATGACTAATATAATACGAACTTTCCCAAGTTCTATCAAATCACAACTTTAATTTACATTGAAATGATTGAAAATTCAGAGTCGCCACTAATCATTTTTTGTAGGTTGATTAGGAACATAAACAAAGTACTAGGAGAAGTACTTTCTCTGTACGAACTAGAGATTAATTTGGGGACTTAGTTACATTAATTAGTTAAAATTAATGCCATTTTTCAGTACCTTAAATTTCATGAAAAAAAATCTTAAGTTTAGCAACTCAGCTTGAATTGACTTAAGGTTCGGAAGATGAAGTTATTTTTGGATTTTTCTTTTTTAATGAATGCAACTATGACATGAAAATTGTACTATATGACATGAGAATGTGAATATGCAAAATATATAAAGCAAAACGTGCAAGCATGCAATTTTATCCTGCATGCAAAGTTTAGCTAATTAATTAGGACATGCAAAAAAAAGCAGGACAACCTATGTTGATGATGTGCAAATGACATGGCATGATATGACAAGTGATTATAACACGGAAAAATGTGACATGCAATATGTAAACATGCAACATGGCAAAATATGATGAGCAAAATGATGGATAAGGACGTGCAAAAACTATATGACAATTTAAGATATGCATTCTAACCTATATGATAATGCAACATGAGATATGGCAAAATATGATATGCAAACAAAATGTGATGTTTGAAAAATATGGTAGACAAGATGCGGCAGTACTCGAGGTAATGCATGATAAGGTGAGATATGCAAGATAGCATGAGGTAATGCATACACGAGATGATGATTTTTTTTTTTGTATTTTTTATATGAAATTTTGGCAATTAAGGATGCCCATCAATGATTTGGTTTTCTTGATTATAGTCCATGTAATTTATGAGATAGGATTTCTAAAAAAATCATATCTACCTAAACTTTAATTAGATAAGGTTTACAAGAAACGTATCTTACTAATTTTTTTAGGAAATTTATCATGTATGCAATTCAATAAAAAAGATATACATTTGATGGTCTAAAATTTCAACTAAGATAAGGAAGCAATCAAACAAGATCATCTATGCAATATCCACTTTATTTTTTTCGGAAAAGTATTGTATTCCTAATCCAATTAGTTTATTGAAATTAGCGGACTGAATCTAAATGATCATAGATTAGGTCGATTAATTTCCTGTTTTTCACTAAACAAGAGGAATATATCCGAATAAATATGGATAGGACTTGTTCGATTTAGGGAAAAAGTTGCCTTTTTAGGAAAAAGATTTGCTAATTTAGATTAGGGTTTTTTATTCAGAAAATATGCCAATAATCAATTCAAACTCATGCAACATCTTTTCCGAATAAAAATCATATTTTTATGATCTTGCAAAAATCATAACAAGATCCTTTGGATGGCTGGATCTATGCTTCCGGTTCTTGCTGAATTTATCATCTTGTTTTTCTTTTAAAGAAGTCTCTTGGTTCATATCCTCATACGGTGCATTTTTAGATGATGTTGTCATAGTTTAGAGTATGCTTAGAGGCTATATTGTCTTCAGATGATGGATTATGCTCACATGATAGTCCGTTCATGATGACTTTAGAGCCATTCTTTTGAGGGTTATTTCTATCTTCAAACTTTATATTCATTAGAGGTGTCAATATAGGTTATTGACCCATTTTTTAACTCACTTTTATACACTTGGGTCATATATGGGTTCAATAAATTTAAAAAATAGGTCAAATATGGGTCTAAGCTTATAAAGCCTATTTAAATATGGGTTGTAATGGATTTTAGCTCAATCAATTTTCGATCCATTTTTGACTTGTGGGCTATAACTTTACAAACACTAATTGTAAATTGGCTATAACTTTCCAAGCCTTGCCCCCCTCGCCCGTCGCCATCCTCCCATCACCACTGGCCGCCTCACTGCTGCCACCACCTGCCCGCCATCGACCACCATGCACCCCCCCACCGACCACCGCACTTGCTCACCACCCATGCCACTCATTGCCTGTGCCCCCTACCCAGTCTCCCGTCGTCGTGAGATCATCAGTGGATCTCAAAATGTAGATTCAAGAAACTATTCCGAACACACACAAACACGAGTAGTTTTAGTTCACTTTTTATGGACACATGAGGCCATTGCTGAACCAAACACGATTTATGCTTCACAATCCTGCAACTTTGCTTCATCCAATCCTCCACATCCAAAAGAAAACAAAAGAAGTGGTAGGTGACTCTGGGGGGCCTCCATCTTGTATGCATTCTTTTATGCAGTACTTGTACAAGTTTATTTACACAATCCATTGGTGCTTCGAATTCATCAGAAGGAATGGACACAGCTCCATCTCCTGACTGAATTCGATCATCTGATTTTGTTTTCTTCGATTTGGTGTTTAGAAGTTTCGATTTCATGTACAACAGAGAGCACCACCAGAAGATGACTGGATAGAAAAAAATTTGGTCGTCTATACGTACTTGAGGGTTGGAAGACAAGAGGTGCGAAGACTCCGCATTATCCGGTTCAACCCCGTACGGGCAAATAGCTCTCAATTAACAAATAGACATTATATATATATATACACACGCGCGCGCGCGGGGCCTTGCGAATATTTGTGTTGTTTTGCTCATGGAGCAATCCGATAATGGGCAGGCGGGTGGACGGCGACAGCCAGCAAGCCACAAGCGGTAGTCAGGCCACCACTGCGTCAGGCGGCGCAGGGGGGCCGCAGTGGCGGCGACTGTTGGCAAAACAGTTTTTTTACATTTTTCAATTTCATAGAACAAATATTATAAGTATCTAAATAATACGGGTTGGGTCGGGTGTGGGTCGGGTATGGGTCAATTCGGATATGGGTCATAAAATTTGTACTATATGAAAATGGGTCAAAACGGGTTAAATGGATCAATATGGGTCATACCATATTTGACCCGACCCAAACCCGACCCGACCCACCCGTTTGACACACCTAATATTTATTGATTCTTCAATTGTTTTTGAGTTTTGTTGAAAACTTTGTATGCCTTACGTGAAGTGGAATATCAAAGAAATCTTCCTTCATATGATTTCTCATCAAAAATGAAACATTTATATCAAAATGCATCAAAATATGGAGTACATGATTTTCAACTGGAGTTTTCTCAATCAATGGTCTCAAGAAAACTTGATTTATATTATGACATGCAGTAGAAACAGCCTCAGCCCAAAAATAGGATGAGATTTTACTTTCAATTAAGAGAGTTCGAGCCATTTCTTATAAAGAATGAGCCTTTCTTTCAACTACTCTATTTTGTTCAAGAGTATAAGGAGAAGAAAAAATTGTGTTGAAATCCATTTTTAGCATAGAAGTTTGAAAAGTTTTGATTTGTCAAATTCGCCCCCCTGATCGGTTTTGATACTAGAAACAAAGTAGTCTTTTTCATTTTGAAGTTTCTTTGTAAAACTTTCAAAATATGGAAAGGTATCATTCTTATGAGCTAGAAAGAAAATCCAAGTAAATCTTGTAAAATCGTCTACTATTACTAGGCTGTATTATTTACCTCCTATACTTTGGCTTCGAGTTGGTCCAAAGACATTCATAAGTGGAAATTGCAAAGTACAATTTGTAGTGACTTGATTTATAGATTTGAAAGAAATTCTTACTTGTTTACCGTGAGGCAAACATGACCAAGTTCAGTTTTCTAAAATTTGACATTTGGGAGTCCTCTTACTGGCCTTTTCGAGGATAGTTTTGACATTTGTTTGACAATTATATGTCCTAGTTTCTCGTACCAAAGCTCATATTCATCCTAGACAGACATTAGACATTGAAGATCTATATATTTGACGTCCAGAAGGTACACGTTCCCATGCCTTTGTCATGTGAAAGATTACTTGTTGTCTTGGCTGGAATTTGAATATTTATGCTCTGAAACACAGAATTTATATCCAATATCACATAACTGACTTATGCTAATATGATTTTAATTTAGTCCCTTAACCAAAGACACGTTATTGATGGTAAGACTGTGAATCTTCACGGTTCCTTTGCCTATAAACTTTTCTTTGTTGTTTTCCCCAAAAGATACACTTCCACAATCAAACTTGACATGGCACTGCAGTAGCACATATGCAAAAATGCTAGGGATCATGAAATGAGCATGGGATCTTGCTCTCGCCAAAATTTGAGGATCTTGCTTGAAGAAGAGAAGGATTTGGCCTGCATTAGCCCATATGATGGCGAGCAGCATGCTAGCTATTAGAAGAACCATCATGACCCTCTGCTTGTGGATACCGAGCATGTGGTATTGCTTAGCTCCATAAGACTGACCGCAAAATGTATCCAATGCACTTGCCACTCCTATCTGTTATGGACCAAGCATCTATAAGATGATGTTTGGAGCAATTTGTAAATGTCCAATCATAAAAATCAAGAAGTCTTGTCAGTATATCCTAGAAAACCAAATTAGGCCTTGCTTGGGGCATCATCAGGAATTTACTTCACTCAGCCGTCATGAATGGAAGAATCTCAACAAGAGTATTTTTTTTTTATCAATTCGGCCTAGCGCCCCAACAATCTTTTTCGAGTGCAGTTAACAAATGTTCTAATTCGTGACAAACACTGCCCAATCTCGGCATTGCTGCATTTGGTACACTGAGCTTATTGACAGATAACAAGTTTAGTAGATCAATGTTTGTCAAACTACAAGAATCTGAAAAGGAGCTTAGGTTGATAGACAAGCAATCTATTCATGGTATTTGAATAACATTCTGGAAGAAATCTTTCATAGAAGTGGTCCAGCATGATGCTACTTCCAATGCTTCAAACCTTTCATGTCTTGGCAATTAGTCGGAGAGAAGAATGCTTAATCTCAAGATTAAAACTGGAAGAACGGTTCTGACTTTCGAGCAAGCTAAAGCCAGTCACGGAAGTGAAGGAGATGGCCACGGAAGCACCGGAAAGTGCCAGTTCTCCGAGATGACCCACAAACATTACTGAGATCACCTGCAAACAGTAAACCATCAGGTTCAACGATACCAATGGCCTTGCCAGTGTTAAGAAAGAAAGAAAGATGAAGAGAAGATGGAATTTATTCTCTTGGTGTATGTAACAATGTACAAGAGAAGCCTTTATATAGGCTTGGAAGAGGTGAAGAGTCTAGTACTCTTCCTATGTGGGACTAAAGGAAAAGAAGGAAAACAATATGTTCTAACAATGTTCTAACAGCCAGCAACAGTTACCACTTCATTTCCGAGAAAATCTCCTCTTTCTCGTATCCATTCCACGGTTCCAACGCCCTCTTCTCTTGGGAAACTGCTAACAGGGGTGACTCCAAATGCTGTTTCTGTTCTTCCACATCCATTGATTGCTTCCTCTGTCCTTTCGTATAGTGCGAGTGACACAGATCCCGAGAAACTAATAGAAGGCTAATAGCTTTACAGATCCTAGAGATTCTCTCAGTAGAAAATGAACAAATATAGGAGAAAATGAACAAGTAGAGGGATTTAAAGAACATCAACACGCGTTCCTTCGCCGACGGCTAAGTTTATCTTCCGAAATGTTTGGTGAACTAAAATTTGGCAGATTTTTATCCAAGTCACATTTCTTCTAAGTGTCGACTGTCTGATGGCTACATTTGGTCATCGTTAGAGAGGGCAATGGGTCTGCAACCCATATTTGACCCGTATTTAGCCATGGCAAGTCATAAATGAGTTGCTTAAATTTTAAAAGCGAATCTTAAGTGAATTACTTTAAGCGTGGAATGTTTGATGGCTTCATTTGGTCGTTTAGAGAGGCAATGTGTCTACAACCCATATTTGACCCATATTTAATCGTGGTGCATCATAAATAAGTTGCTTAAGTTTTAAAAGTAAATAATAAATGAGTTACTTAAGTGTGGAATGTGTGATGGTGGTCGTTGAGGGGCCAATGGGTCTACAACCTATATTTGACCCATATTTAATGGTGGTGTGTGACATTCTGAAATTCGACCCTTTTTCGGAATTTGAAAATAGAATGGTTAATTCATAGAAGTGCTATAAATGGATCTCACTCGAAACTGATCACTTCGGGATAACTAACCAAAAGGGAAAGGCTAGCTAGGAATATAAGCACGTTGACCAATTGGTCGATACGTGTGACTCCTAAAAGCCACCCGTTAGTTTGAGAATTTATTTAAAATTGTCATCTTATGAATGAGGCCGCGAATTGAGTTCAGGAATAGGACAATGGACTCTCATGAGTGTCACAGTTGTGAATTTGGACATTGCCTGGAAAGGCGTGAATGAGCAGATTGATCTCGGAATGCCTAGAGGAAAGGGCAAAATTGGAAATTGCCATCTCGCCCCCGTCTTGTGCTAGAATCCATGGCTAGAGAGTATTAGTAATTTTAGCGAGGCTAGAAAAATTGTTCGGCGGTATCCTGAGTCTTTTCCGATCGCAGTTGAGCCAAATCAGCACTGATTGAACCCCGATCGGTCCTGAAATTTCACGAATTTCGAGAAATACCTCATCATTCATTGTTAATCACATCAATCGATCATCGGTCACCGTCGGTCAAAACTTTTGACCGGTCAACCGATGAATAGTGTCGGTCAACGGATGAATAGTACCCCCTAATAATTGAAGATATTTTCTCTTTCTCTCTCTTTTCAATTATTGTGGCAGATCACTCTCTCTCCCTAGAAAATTCGTGGCTCTCTCTCTCTCTCTCTCTCTCTCTCTCTCTCTCTCTCTCTCTCTCTCTCTCTTAGTTTTCTCTTGGGTTTTGGCCGCCGGAAAATCGCCGCTCGTTGTGCCGCTTGTTCGCTGCCTAAACGTTGTCGGTTTGAGACGCCCTTTTAATCTGATCTTCACCTATATCTCTAGAAGCTCTCCACCAAAAATCAGCTCAACCTGAGCCCCGGAACCCCCTCAAACAGAACCAAAACCGAATCTTGCACAGGTTGAATTCCAGTTTCTTGCCTCAACTTCAATCGGCCGCTGACGGAAAACCGACCGTTGGATCATCGTGATTTTTGGGTATGTTGTAGTGCATTGTCTTGTGGTTCTTTTCCAACTTGAATCACTCTGATCGGAGATCGTTTGACCTTCCAAATCGGCTTCGTCGTTTCGGTCGACGAACCAGTCTTTGTTACTTGAATTTCACATAGGGTTCATATTGATATATGCTGACCCCAACGACCCCTAGAGCTCATATTCGTGTGAAAACATTGATTTTCAGCTTGTGAGGCAACTTGTTGAGCCTTGCGCGTGGTCGTCTCCGGGTTTGTTCGTGGACTTCTCCGCTGAATTTCTGGTGAGTTTTCCTCCTAAATCTTGAGTAGGATGATAGGTAATCACTAGACGAAGGCTAAGGCGAAAACGAGGCTCGAATCGGAGTCGTTTTGAGGTGGAACGGAGTTCACTATTCATGGCCGAAAAACACTATTCACGGCCGGAAAATACTATTCATACCGAAAAATACTATTCACTGCGGAGTTCACTATTTATACCGAAAAATACTATTCACGACCGGAAAATACTATTCATTCCGGAAAACACTATTCACGACTGGAAAACACTGTTCACTCCGGGAGTTACTATTCACAGAGTAGAAAAAGAATGTGAAATTGAGGGTTGAAATGTATGAGCTGGACTAGGAATGCACGTCCAACTCTGTGGTGCAATAGGCGACTAGTTCTGATAAAAATCGTTGGGTAATTACACGAATGTGAATCGTTGCCTACTGATTTCATTTGGAATTAAAGTGCTTGACTGAAATTGCGTGTCTCTGACTTGTCATGTATGGGTAAATTCCATAAGGTGCATCGTGTTGCTTTGGCATGCTTTTGACTGTCTTGTGAAATTATCGTCAAGTAGAAACGTTAGCCCTGAGGCGTGTTATCGTGGGGCGGAGGGTGGCCCTACGATGCCGATATGGCACGGGGAAAGTGGAGCGATAAGGATGTCGACCTGATGCGAGTATCGCGGGTCGAGGCATAATGCGCTCGGACGTGCTCGGCACGGAGTAGCTGGAGAGATAAGGGTGCCAACCGTGAGGCGGCTAGCGTAGGTTGAGGCATGACCTGAGGCGACTAATGCGGGTCAAATGAAAATGAAATCCTATTGTGGCAGAACCTCGAGATTCTCGTATGCCTATGCATCCTAGCGCATGATCATATCACTACTGGATGTTCATTTGCTTGTTGAGTTCATTTATCGTTATGGCTGTTGACACCTGATTTTTAATCATTTTTTCTATTGCTAAAGTAATAAAAAATCCATAAAAATTCATAAAATTGAAAAATCAACTTTGGGGACCTTAGCCAAGCCTAGGGAACCAATTTTGACCAAAAAACGATTTTTCATATTTTCAGTATTTTTACGTATTTTTTATTTATTTATTTTCGAAAATTAATAGAAAATTCATAAAAATTCATAAAATTGAAAAATCAACTTTGGGAACCTTAGCCAAGCCTAGGGAACGAATTTTGACCAAAAAATAATTTTTCATATTATATATATTTTAAATTTTTTTTTTAAAAAAAATACAAAAATATTTGAAAATTTTGGAAAAATAAAATTTGAGGCCAAAAAATACACAAAGATAGTTAATATTTTTATTTTAAATCTATTTTCATATTGGCCATCGCAAATTCAGAAAAATCCAATTCGAGTCACGTGTTCCTTCACGAGTATAATCTCGAATCGGGCCTAAAAAAATTTAATTTGAGTCAACTTATTTTAACTTTCACTTTTTATGAGTTGTGACATTATCTTCTAATATTTTAAATTTTCATCTTGGCCCAATTATACCCAGAATGACTTAATTTTGCAAAAGGGCTTTAATTAAATTATACATTATTTTCAGCGACAAGAAATGAGCTTAAATTTGACATGTGGTAAATTTTGGTGTGTCAAAAATTGTGAGGAGATTTGGACTTAAAGAAATATATTTTTTTCAGGGACTGAATTGTAAATACTTAAAATTCAAGGACTAGAGTGCAAATACCTAACTCTTGAAGGATTATTTTACAAATAATAAAAAGAAGAGTTAGTGGATAAATTAGAATAGAGAAGGGAAGATGAAGAAGAGAAGATGAAGAAGAGAAGTTGGAGAAGAATGGATGGAGAAAATAAGATAAGAATAGAGAAGGGAAGATGGAGATGAAGAAGAGTTAGTAGAGAAATTAGAATGGAAGATAAGAATAGAGAAGGGAAGATGGAGATTAAGAAGAGTTAGTGGAGAAATGAGAATGGGAGATAAATATGGAGAAGGGAAGATGAAGATGAAGAAGAGTTAGTGGAGAGATTAGAATGTGAGATAGAGATGGAGAATGGAAGATGAAAATGAAGAAGAGTTAGTGGAGAAATTAGAATGGGAGATAGAGTTAGTGGAAAAATTAGAATGGGAGATAGATGAGTAGGTTATAAAAGGAGAAATAAGTGAGCTTGAGAAAGGATTCTTGGGAGAGAAAATTTGAAGTGTTTGGGAGGATTTTTTTGGAGAGAAAATTTTGGATGTTTGAGAGAGTTTTGGGAGATTGAAGAAAATTTTGAGAGAAAGAAAATACCAAAAGAGAGAGAATTTTGAAGATGATGGGAGTTTAAAGCTAGGGGTTATCATCACAAATTCCTTCATCGATCAATATAAATCAAGAGTTCATCCTCGTCAACGAGCAAACAAATTCAAGCAAAGTGTTTTTATTTATTCATTTATTTATGGTTTTACTCGCAAATTAGCACAAATTGTATACACTTTCTCCATCTCCTTTTTCTTCCATATTTTATGTCAAGAGAAGGATATCTTTACGTCAACAGCAAAAATCTCGTCGAGATGCAAAAATCGGCCCAGACAAGCTCCTAAGCTTTCCACCGATTTCTCAACTGATCTGTGACTAAAAGTCCCTCTTAATTCAAAAGAAACTCTCTATATTGGGAACATAGAGAGCGAAAATCAATTATAGAAATCCCTCCCAAAAAAATGGGAGATAAGTACTCTTTCTACTCTTCTGGTTTTAGGTGCAGATTAGCACATATTTTGTATACTAACACTTCACTCTATTTTATGTCAAGAAGCCGCAGCTCTATATCAATGGTCAATCCTATGGAAGCACAAAATCGGCTTGGAGGAGTCCTCAAGCGCGCACAAATTTCAAATTGTTGAATCAATTCGTTGTATTTCATTTTAAAAAATTCATACCCCAAAATGGAGAGGACAAAGTCCATCCGCAATTTAAATACCTGCACCATAAATCCCAAAGGGAATAGCCAAGCCAATGCTTAGCCTCCCATTGGAGGTTTTTACTTATAGTAGTTAAATACCTGCAACTTAAATACCTGCACCTTAAATCCTAAAGGGAAGAGCCAAGCCAATGCTTAGCCTCCAATTGGAGGTTTTTACTTACAGTAGTTAAATACCTGCACCTTAAATCCTAAAGGGAAGAGCCAAGCCAATGCTTAGCCTCCCATTGGAGGTTTTTACTTACAGTAGTTAAATACCTGTAACTTAAATACCTGTACCTTAAATCCCAAAGGGAAGAGCCAAGCCAATGCTTAGCCTCCCATTGGAGGTTTTTACTTACAGTAGTTAAATACCTGCAACTTAAATACCTGTACCTTAAATCCCAAAGGGAAGAGCCAAGCCAATGCTTAGCCTCCCATTGGAGGTTTTTACTTACAGTAGTTTAAATACTTGCAACTTAAATACCTGTACCTTAAATCCCAAAGGGAAGAGCCAAGCCAATGCTAGGCCTCCCATTGGAGGTGTTTATTCACTGTCATGTACTTCATATAATTTAATTTTTGAATCATCAGACCCAAAAGATGAGTAGGTCGTAATACTGCACAGAAGTCGTTAACACACTCCCTCTTTCGGCTTCAGGGAATCTTTAACACTTAAAAAAATATAACAAATAAAAATATATACCATCCATGCATCCTATTTAAAAAGTGAAAACACAAAAGAGAATACCCTACTAGAGCTTTAGGAATAAACCAAGCCTGAGTTGCCGGATTAGGATATCCATGAAATTAAGGTACCGAAAGGGCATTAGTTTTAATTAACTAGTGTAACCAAGTCCCCGAGCTCATAATCTCTGGTTCGCAGGAATAAATTAGTTCTCCCGCTAATTTATTTAGGTTTCTAATCGACGTACCAAGAACGATTAGTGGCGACTCCAAATTTCAAAATCATTTAAACAAAAACCAAAGTTGCGATTTGGTAGGGCTTGGGAGGGTCCGCATTAGGTTAGTCAAATCTAATTAACCTAATAATCCGTTAACCCTTTTTAAAATTTAAAAAATTTTTTTAGAGGGTCGCGACAGCTTGGCGACTCCACTGGGGACGGGATTTTTAAATTTTCGAAAAAAGATACCAATTGGAATACTTGAATTTTTTCGAAATTTTAAAAGTCTTAGTGGACTTAAGCCAATGAAAATTTCATGGATATCTCGCTTCTGGCGATTTTGCTTGGGACTCATTCTATAGGTGTTATATGTTTTTGCAGGATGGAAGTTATAAGGGGTGGAGTGTTTGGCTAACCCATTTGTTTTATAGGCTTAGTGTTGGATTATTTGTTTAATTTCACATATTTTAGAAGTTCTGTTTTGATACCAATTGCGGTGCATGTCTTGCATATTCTGAGGATCACAACACCTGCACACACAAGCGTCTAAACCCAAGTCACGAAATTTTTCCTAGGTAACCATAGATAGGGATCGAATATGCAAAGCTCTTGCGTCGATTGCGCTTGGGTTGACCATATTTTATCCCGCTCATTATCTGAATTGACAATTCTTCCCATTGTGATTTGATTGCGCGGAGGGTAAGGTTGTCAATTCAGATAGTGGGGGCCTTTTAGGTCCATACCCTGTCTCTCCTTCTTTTATTTTCTAGAGTTCACTCCTCACTTGAGTCATGCGCATGACTATGTGATTTGCATTTCTCCAAGGTAAAAGTAAGTTCTCTAATTTTATCTTGTATTTATTTTCGGTCGGTTCATGCTGGGTGTTAATCAGTTTTTGAGCTTGATATTACGACCATTCTTTTAAAAGAAAATAAAAATTAAATTTATCCCTCAATTCTTTTAAAAAAAAATTTGAAAAAATGATGTGAAAAATCCCTTCATGGGAATTTTATTAACCAATAAGGGATTTTTGTCATGTTTTTATTGCTTCAATAAAAATGAAATTTTCCTGACAAATTTACCTCTGAAAATTTATTCTGATAAAAAGGAAATTCCTTCAAAAACTTTAGTAAACGTCAAGAGATTTTGTCACATTCCTTAAAAACAAATAATAAAAAAAGAGTAATAAATATGCAAAAAAATTCTGTATTAACCCATTTCTTCCTAAGGGAATTTTTTTTTTCTGATTTCTCTATAAAATAGAAAAAATCAAATTGGACTAATATAGGAGTCATGGACCGACATTCCTTGTGTCGCATACTAATTATATCATTTTCTTTTGCAGGGAGATCCTAGATACCCCAGATGGGTGTAAAAATTAAGTTCAAAATATATCAAGAATCATCTTCAGAAATACCAAAAGACGAAAAACACCGAGGCTTCAACCATTAATTCCGGGAGGCAAACGAACACTGTCCATCTTTGACAGACAGAGTTATGTCAATCCGTAAACTTGTATGGGCAGTGTATTCTGATATGACGGTGGATTTATACTGATTAAACACGGGGGCATATTTAATGTATTGCAGAGGATCCCGCGTCTTTTGAAAGACAATATGGAACCCATGAAACAAATACCTTTACCAGAGACCGATCTTAAAATTTCCTCTTATCCGAAACATGCGGAGGGCTTTAGAGGACCGAGGTTCTATTAATGAACGTGGCCCACAGGAATTTCTCCCGACGCTACAGGCGACCGACACGAGCAAGTGGACGCCGAAAGAAATAAAATATGGATAAAAGTGGGCACACAACAGGTGGCCGGATTTATTACCAGCGCACTGATCGAGTTGTCATAGCGTTATTGTTTGTGATCTCAAGATGGATAGTGGGGGCCACCGCCGAACCCTTCATCAATGTTCTCAATATCATCGTCTGGAGCAATTAAACAAGAACATCAAGAAAAACATTAAGCCTCGACATCTTCGGTACCTCAAATCGTTCTGTTATACTATGCGGAAGAAACGATAGCAGGAAAATTAAACAAAAAAAAAACACGTGAAGCTTTTCTTTCATTCCATTCATCAAAGAGTATTACAACAGCTCACTGGGGAGGAAAAGTAAAGCCAAACTGAGCCCTGATAACCATTACGAAGGAGCTCAACTGACTCTCCAAACAGTTGATGCTCCGGGTGCACCGGGCGTTCTCAGGATCAAGCTCCGCGAGCCTAAAGAAGAGGCGATCGCGCTTCTCCTTAGCCTGGGCCATACTGGCCTCGTAATGCTCGACAGCAAACTCCAAGTCCGAAATCGCCGCCCTCTCGAAAGCAATATCTGCCGTAATGTCATCAAGTCTCTCCTGCAGCCAACCGCATTTGCACCTCATCATAATATTGCTCGGCTCCTGTTCGGCGTAAGTTCGGACCAAGGCCAGACGGTCCACCAACTTTCCCCTCTCACGAACTAGCCACGAAAGCTGATCATTGGCAAACTTGAAGGCTTTCTTGTGATTATCAGCCATAAATGTGACTATTTCCAGACGCTCGTGCCGGTCTCGGTAACGAGCTTTCACGACGGCATTCACAATGACCGCCTCATAAGCGCGGTTATAGGCAGCTAGAAAATTGATGAAGAGGGTCGGGAAGTTCCGATACTCCCTCCCCAGTTGGGTACCCTCAACAGAAGCAGCGTCTAGGGTCCTGAATAAACCGAGGATTTCGGCCTCAACGGTAGAGTTTTGGGCTATATGAGCGTAACCTCTACCAAGAAGATTGTAGAGTCTCTCCCACCCAGCCAGGATTTCGGCGGAGAAGGTATGGTTAGGAGAATTGGCCATTTTTGAAAGCAGATCACGAAAGAAAGGAGGAGAGAGGCGAGGCAGATGATCGGAATGCGAAGGTGATAATATGCTTCAATTTAAATAATGATTTCACAGGGGCAGTCCTTATTAGTCAAGTTTTTTCTATCTACCATTCTCTGTCGGCAACACCCCCGCTGGCTCGAATTCCAGTCAAGCGGCAACCTCAAGCTGAGCAGACCCGACGTCTCTGCAGAAAAGTTGGACGGGCTGCCACCACTTTGAAAAAGAAAGAATAAAAAACGAGCTGAGTTGGAGACAAAGAAATTTTCGGCAGAAAAGGAGATACGACTCGTCTTTATTGGAGGACCCGCCAGTAAATCGACGGTAGAGATCTTGATAAGGGCCCTCTACCACGAAAAGAAAAAAGGAAGACGAACTGAGCGAGAAACAAGGATTTCCCCTTTGATCAAAAGCTGAATATCAGATTTTCTCCCTCGGAAAATCTAATAGCACTGCCCGTGAAGAGGGAAGTCGTTGCTATTGCCAGAGAGAGAACTTGTCCTCATTTGATAGTGAGAGTTCATTCGCCAGAACTCGCAGGAGAAAGATAGAGAGGAAGGAGTTCTCGTGGGAGAGGAATTCAAAACCTTCACCATCAAAGCATTGGCTTTCAAAGCCTGTTACGAGAAACCATCGACGATCCCGTGATCCCTCAAGTCCAAGAAGACATCCTGAGGCGGTCTCGAGTCGGCAGTCCTAGATCCAGAAATATGTCGAGCATTAGGGAAACGGGCGCATGTTCAACCCTGGTCGAAGCTAATGAAGTTCCTTACCCTGAGGGTCTACTGGTCATGGCCATTGACGGTAATCCAGTCTCTCTGTCAATCCTTGTTACCGTATTGAGAAAATGCCGGTATAAGGTTGTAGCTCAAGCAAAGGCGACAGAAGCCTTAGAGATATTAAGGAGGAGTGGTGACCAGTTTAATATCGTCCTCACCGCCATGGTAGGGATTGACATGGATGTTTTCACTCTCTTGGAAGTCATCAATTCTAAATTAAACATGCCAGTCCTCGTAATATCGGCAAGCGATGATCAGCAAGCCATAATGAAGGCTGTCTTAAATGGGGCCCAAGACGTCGTAACGAAACCAGTTAGGGTTCAGATGCTTCAAAACATATGGCAGCACGTGGTAAGGAAGCAATTGCACGACCATGAGAACAAGCATCAAGCCTTCAATTTTGTTCCAAGCAACTGGAGAAAGAAGATGAGTTGGTCTCCCGAGCTGCATCGTATGTTTGTTAATGCAGTTCAGCAGGTAGGAATCGATTCGGCACGGCCGCAACATATACTGGAAATTATGAACGTAGAGGGACTCACTAAGCAAATGTTTCGAGTCATCTTCAGAAGTACAGAAAAAGGGTGAGAGAACACAATGCAGCTCAGAATCAAGAAAACCAAGGCTGGACTGATCCAAGCCTGAATGTCGAGTCTCCTCGCCACCATAAGTTCCGCAGGTTAACATGGGGCGAGCCACTTCCCATCATCAACCAAGCCAGTAGCCGTGCCATCAATCCTCCAGGCGTTAATCAAAGTATCCCCCAGAATCACCCTAATGCTCTTCAAGAGTATAGACCGCAGGGGCAGTGTATTCAGATTCCTTGGTTTGAGCACCAACCTGTGGCTAGAACTCATCCCATGATCAGCGCGCCTGCGCAGCTAGAGAATCAGACAAGAAGTTATCCTGAGCACTTCCACTTCTCTAATCCTCGAATGGAAGGATTTTTTGGCAGCAGGACAGTTGGTGATCCCCACACTTTCTCGAGTAATGATGAAGGCTCCAGCATGAGAAGTCAAATTGCTCATGGCGAGGACAGAATGAGAAATCTACCGCCAGCATTTGCCAACAACAATGCCCAATTCGAGCATCAGTTGCTGGAAGGTTCAAGAGATTACCCAGATGATGAGCTTACTGCCCTGGTCAACCAGTTTAGGGTTGATAGACGTCCCAAGCCGCGATCAGGAGCCAGTGAGTAGGGACTCTCAAACATCGGTTATCCACACCCGAACCAACACGAGACTAGCTGATTATCGAAGAGCCACAGGAGAGGCAGAACTGACCTTGAATAAGTGCACCTTTCATTTCATGCTTAATTCCCCTGCGTATGATATTTTCCAGCTTTCTAGGTGTCTCGATTTAATTCAAGGACAAGGGGGCAATTTATTTATCCCGTCGAATGCGTGAATCCCTTTTTATGCTAGATTTAGGGCGGATCAATTTGTGGCAACGTCGCTGACTGCCATAATGAGAAATGTTGAATGGCCTCACGTAGGGAAATTTCAAGTGAAAAGCCCAGGCGAGCTCGAAGACGGGTAATTGTGTGTCGTTCCAATTTACCCTCAATCGTCGCAAAATGCTAAATTGGATTTGTTCCATTCTCACCCAGGGGATTGCAAAGTGCCTCAGGAGTGTCGCAAAATGAAATGACCCAATGGAATGCGATAGGACTCATTCGCCTTCAAGGTAACCTTCAAATTAAGGGAGCCCTCCGGTCCACGGACCCAATGGCATGGAAAATGATGATGGTCCAAGGCAACCCGAAAGAAAACAAGGCCCAACTAAGCAAAGCACATATGTGGCAAGCTCAAAGTGAAGGGCAACTCGGGACATACAATTCAATCCAATCCAAATGAAGGAACTTCCTCAATTCAAATTCAATGGAAGTATACACAAGGGTAAAACAGTATCGTTCCAATTTTTCTAGAATATGAAGAACATATACTGCTGCATTCTCTTTCATTTTTGCAGGGGAAGTCTCTACTGGCCAAATTTTCCTCTCTACCATTCCCTATCAGTATCACCTCCGCTATTCGTCTCCAATCTCGAGCCAAGCAAATCCGACGTCTCTACGGAAAAGTTGGGCGAGACGCCACTACTTTGAAAAAGAAAGGATAAAAAATAAGCTGAGTGGGAGACAAAGACATTTTCGGCAGAAAAGAGATACGACTCATCTTTATTGAAGAACTCGCCAGCAAATTGACGGTGGAGACAGCAACAAGGGGCTCCCTTCCACGGAAAGATGGAAGGAGACGAGCTGGGCGAGAGATACGATGAAAAGAAAATCGAGAAAGCCAGAACACTCGAGAGAGGCAATACAGTTGCTAAACCCACGTCTAATTTTAAAGGAGACATCTTCTTGATAATTCTCATTCGTGCTCGAAAGAGAGACTCTTAAAGCATACGCAGTCTCCCAGAAAAATCCAGAGAGTGAAAATACAAGAAGAGATATCAAACTTTGAGAAATCGTTAACCAAATCGAAGATGTCTCAACCCAACACACTTGAAAGTTATCGTTACTTGCTGAATATGGGAGAGGAAGAGTTCGAAGCCATATTTGGGATCGAGCCTATGGAGCCCGGCCCTTCCACCGACGACGTCCAAGAGCCCGGTAAGGACAATGACAACAACGGTAAAGGTCAAAAGAAGCGTTACCGTCGCCATACTGAGGAGCAAGTACGAAAGCTTGAAGCTTTCTTCAGAACGTGCCCTATGCCAGACGGCAAACAAAAAATGGAACTGAGTCAAGAGCTAGGCCTTGAACCTTCGCAAATCAAGTTCTGGTTTCAAAATAGACGAACCTGAATGAAGACTCGTTATGAGCACAACGAAGCCGAGTTTCTAAGAGTTGAAAATGAAAACCTCCGAGCGGAAAACAAGATGTATAAAGAGACTTTTGACTCCGCCACCTGCCCCAACTGCAATAGCCTCCTCCTCACCCTCGATGAAATGTATGATCTGAGGATCGAAAATGCACGTTTAAGAGGTGAGTTAGACCAATTTATAACAGGATCGAGTTCTGTTGGAGCAGGGTACAAAAGGACCAATGATACTGGATCAGTATCAATACCTCCCGAGGAAGAAGGGACAGATCACCACCAAGCGGACATTGACGATGATCTTTTCGCCATAATCAACCAGTTTGATATCGGTAAAGCATCGGGACTGTGATGCACTTGTTCAGCCAGTGACCACCAGACCTTCGATATGGCCGATGCATACCTAATTTGGGATGAAGCCAGCTGATCATGGGAGAGCCTGTAGAGGAAGCAGAACTGATCCTGAATGAGTGAATGTGTTTTATTTCCTTGCGTGATATGTTTTTCTGCTTTTGTGAAAGTGTAAAAGCAAGGAGTAATAATCCGACTTCCCCCTATTAAATGCTCGAATCCGCCACCTCACCAACCTCGCGACGAATTGATGGCGAGTGAAAATCTGCATAAACCTGAAGGGTAACTCCGTATCGTTTCAATTTACCCTCAGTTGCTCCAAGTTTTAAAATTAAGCCCCTTCTATTATCAGGAAATTGCAAATCGACCCGAGAACGCAATCATATTCGAATACAGGTTGGATAAAATTTGGGGGCAAATCAACTCATGGGCATTACCACGGGATAGACAGCTTCGGATAAAGGAAAGTACAAGCGAAAGACGCGAACAATCTCAGAAATGGGTAGTTCTGTATCGTTCTAATGTGCACATAATCATCTCAAGTCTTGAATTGTCTTATTCCATTCTTAACAGGGATTGCAAATTACCTCGAGAAATACCGTAACATGGCTCAAGGTGATACAACAGGGCTGCGTTATCCCCAAGGATTAACCCTTGAAAAGAAAGCCCCATGGACACCTACGGTCCAATGGACCGAATGGTATGGGGGATGACAGTAGGTCCGAAATATTCCGAGTTCGATCCCCAAGGGTGGGGAATGTTGTATGTATTATAAATAAATGAAACAACTTTTTGTGCATTTCTTTTTTTACAAACAGGAATACTCGACGAGTAATATCAAAGTCAGTATTTTACCATAGTCTTCCCATAATGGTGAGGCGCCCAACAAAAGTCGAGGAAAATTCAATCCAATAAAACTGGTAAAAGACTCGTGCAAGACATTCAAGATGAAGGGTAAATCAGTATCGTTTTCAATTTATCCCTTTTAATACTGGCTGATATGTCTCTTTTTCTTTTTACAGGAAATATTTACACTAACATTTAACATGTTGAAGGAGACAAATCCAAAAGAAAATTATGATCATCTGACAAGATCTATTCTGGTGAAAAATGGGGCAAATTGATCACAAGCTCTGAAGCGAAAAAGCAAATATGTCTTCCTTATCTCGTTTGATTTCGAGAATAATTTCTCTGCTTTTTACAGGGGCATTCAACCGCTAAACCGTGGCGGTCGCTGTCATTAAACAAACCGAAATGCTCCCTCACCCATATGCTTCATCACGTAGAGACAAAGTTTGAGACGAACCACCCCTCGACATAAGGAATAGGCTTCCCAATTTGTTCGGTCCGCCCACATACCAGGGGCAATTTAAATCCGCCCATATTTGCACATTATATAAACACACGTAATGCTAAAAAATTGTCACATCTGCATTGTGCTTACACAGTTCATGAATTATGTATGACTATTCCGTGTGTTTAACTTACCAACTCCAACTTAGAGCATAAACAGCACAGGAGACATCAAATGTGCAGAATGGGGCATGACAGGATGAGGAAAGGCAAACCATTTCCACGCAAGTCTAACATTTTAATTTACAGATAAACAGCCTTTCCCCAGAGTGAGAGAAGGCCCTTTCGGATTGAAGTCCCCCATTCAGATTACATTCGAGGCGTTCATACTATGAGAACCTCCTTAAACAGAATTGGTAATGCAAGCTTGACAGAATAGTTTTGCATGATCCATATTTGGATTGATTGCATCATGAGTTATCACACAGACTACTTCTAATCATTGCCGACTTGGTTGAATAGTTTTACATGAACCGATCAACTCATTGATGAAAATGCTTGCACATGTTACCTCTGATACTGCCTGACAGGCAACACATTCCCAATGTTCAAACTACCTTCCAAAGTCTTGAAATTCATTCAGCGATTATTGAATGAACAAGCCTGGTTGTCGAGAAGCCACCAAGCATTTCTTCCAAATTCTCAGGTAAGTATATCTTCAACCTGAACCTTTCAAGAGAATGAATTCTGACGGTTGTTGGGGTACTCGAATCCATTGCGGTACATACAGGTATCCACCTTCTTCAATAAAGCATGATTTGTCTCAAGGACAGAAATGTTCGAGACCTTTTGATCTCTGCCTCTTTGGTTTATTCCTAAAGCGACAGGATAATATAATTTGGGTTTGAGCTTCTGCAGGATTCCTAATCTTTCCAGATTCCAGAATGGCACCCTTTGAGGTACACCAAGTCCTTCTTACAGGCAAAATAAGTCCTTCTTACAGGCAAACCAAGTCCTTCTTACAGGCACAAAGTCCTTCTTACAGGCAAATCAAGTCCTTCTTACAGGCAAAACAAGTCCTTCTTACAGGCACAAAGTCCTTCTTACAGGCAAATCAAGTCCTTCTTACAGGCAAAACAAGTCCTTCTTACAGGCAAATCAAGTCCTTCTTACAGGCATAAAGTCCTTCTTATAGGCAAACCAAGTTCTTCTTACAGGCACCAAGTCCTTCTTACAGGCATAAAGTCCTTCTTACAGGCAAACCAAGTCCTTCTTACAGGCAAACCAAGTCCTTCTTACAGGCAAAACAAGTCCTTCTTACAGGCACAAAGTCCTTCTTACAGGCAAATCAAGTCCTTCTTACAGGCAAAACAAGTCCTTTTTACAGGCAAAACAAGTCCTTCTTACAGGCAAATCAAGTCCTTCTTACAGGCATAAAGTCCTTCTTATAGGCAAACCAAGTTCTTCTTACAGGCATAAAGTCCCTCTTACAAGCAAACCAAGTCCTTCTTACAGGCAAACCAAGTCATTCTTATAGGCACCAAGTCCTTCTTATAGGCAAACTAAGTCCTTCTTACAGGCAAACCAAGTCCTTCTTACAGGCACAAAGTCCTTCTTACAGGCAAATCAAGTCCTTCTTACAGGCACAAAGTCCTTCTTACAAGCACAAAGTCCTTCTTACAGGCAAATCAAGTCCTTCTTATAGGCACAAAGTCCTTCTTACAGGCAAATCAAGTCCTTCTTACGGGCACAAAGTCCTTCTTACAGGCATAAAGTCCTTCTTACAGGCAAATCAAGTCCTTCTTACAGGCACAAAGTCCTTCTTACAGGCAAAGTAAGTCCTTCTTACAGGCAAAACAAAGTCCTTCTTACAGGCAAACAAAGTCCTTCTTACAGGCAAATCAAGTCCTTCTTACAGGCAAAGCAAGTCCTTCTTACAGGCACAAAGTTCTTCTTACAGGCAAAGCACCAAGTCCTTTTTACTGGCACCAAGTCCTTTCTACAGGCACCAAGTCCTTCTTACAGGTATCTCCATGTGGTGACCTACCATACGGGTCAAATTTCAATCAAAATTTAATCAGTAGAATCCTTTTATTAGGAATCTACCATGGTACGACCCACCATACGGGTCAAATGGTATGACCCACCATACGGGTCAAATTTTAATTCAATTTTTAATCAGTAGAATCCTTTTATTAGGAATCTACCATGGGTTGATCCACCATACGGGTTCAAGTTCAACCACCCTAAAGTTTTTTTATATAACGAATCCTTAGGTTCTCATTTCATTTTCAGTGGAACAATCATGTCACGACTCTTTTTATTTCCTTGTATTGAGTCGATAAGAATTCAGGTGTCATCTCGTCTTTGAAATGAACCTCTACCGAGCTTCCTTTCAAAGAGGGGCAGCTGTTGACACCTGATTTTTAATCATTTTTTCTATTGCTAAAGTAATAAAAAATCCATAAAAATTCATAAAATTGAAAAATCAACTTTGGGGACCTTAGCCAAGCCTAGGGAACCAATTTTGACCAAAAAACGATTTTTCATATTTTCAGTATTTTTACGTATTTTTTATTTATTTATTTTCGAAAATTAATAGAAAATTCATAAAAATTCATAAAATTGAAAAATCAACTTTGGGAACCTTAGCCAAGCCTAGGGAACGAATTTTGACCAAAAAATAATTTTTCATATTATATATATTTTAAATTTGTTTTTAAAAAAAAATACAAAAATATTTGAAAATTTTGGAAAAATAACATTTGAGGCCAAAAAATACACAAAGATAGTTAATATTTTTATTTTAAATCTATTTTCATATTGGCCATCGCAAATTCAGAAAAATCCAATTCGAGTCACGTGTTCCTTCACGAGTATAATCTCGAATCGGGCCTAAAAAAATTTAATTTGAGTCAACTTATTTTAACTTTCACTTTTTATGAGTTGTGACATTATCTTCTAATATTTTAAATTTTCATCTTGGCCCAATTATACCCAGAATGACTTAATTTTGCAAAAGGGCTTTAATTAAATTATACATTATTTTCAGCGACAAGAAATGAGCTTAAATTTGACATGTGGTAAATTTTGGTGTGTCAAAAATTGTGAGGAGATTTGGACTTAAAGAAATATATTTTTTTCAGGGACTGAATTGTAAATACTTAAAATTCAAGGACTAGAGTGCAAATACCTAACTCTTGAAGGATTATTTTACAAATAATAAAAAGAAGAGTTAGTGGATAAATTAGAATAGAGAAGGGAAGATGAAGAAGAGAAGATGAAGAAGAGAAGTTGGAGAAGAATGGATGGAGAAAATAAGATAAGAATAGAGAAGGGAAGATGGAGATGAAGAAGAGTTAGTAGAGAAATTAGAATGGAAGATAAGAATAGAGAAGGGAAGATGGAGATTAAGAAGAGTTAGTGGAGAAATGAGAATGGGAGATAAATATGGAGAAGGGAAGATGAAGATGAAGAAGAGTTAGTGGAGAGATTAGAATGTGAGATAGAGATGGAGAATGGAAGATGAAAATGAAGAAGAGTTAGTGGAGAAATTAGAATGGGAGATAGAGTTAGTGGAAAAATTAGAATGGGAGATAGATGAGTAGGTTATAAAAGGAGAAATAAGTGAGCTTGAGAAAGGATTCTTGGGAGAGAAAATTTGAAGTGTTTGGGAGGATTTTTTTGGAGAGAAAATTTTGGATGTTTGAGAGAGTTTTTGGAGATTGAAGAAAAATTTGAGAGAAAGAAAATACCAAAAGAGAGAGAATTTTGAAGATGATGGGAGTTCAAAGCTAGGGATTATCATCACAAATTCCTTCATTGATCAATATAAATCAAGAGTTCATCCTCGTCAACGAGCAAGCAAATTCGAGCTAAGTGTTTTTATTTATTCATTTGTTTATGGTTTTACTGGCAAATTAGCACAAATTGTATACATTTTCTCCATCTCTTTTTTCTTTCCATATTTTATGTCAGGAGAAGGATATCTCTACGTCAACAGCATAAATCTCGTAGAGATGCAAAAATCGGCCCAGACAAGCTCCTAAGCTGTCCACCGATTTCTCAACTGATCTGTGACTAAATGTCCCTCTTAACTCAAAAGAAACTCTCTATATTGGGAACATAGAGAGCGAAAATCAATTATAGAAATCCCTCCCAAAAAAATGGGAGATAAGTACTCTTTCCACTCTTCTGGTTTTAGGTGCAGATTAGCACATATTTTGTATACTGACATTTCACTCTATTTTATGTCAGGAAGCCGCAGCTTTATATCAATGGTCAACCCTATGGAAGCACAAAATCGGCTTGGAGGAGTCCTCAAGCCCGCACAAATTTCAAATTGTTGAATCAATTCGTTGTATTTTATTTTAAAGAATTCATACCCCAAAATGGAGAGGACAAAGTCCATCCGCAATTTAAATACCTGCACCATAAATCCCAAAGGGAAGAGCCAAGCCAATGCTTAGCCTCCCATTGGAGGTTTTTACTTACAGTAGTTAAATACCTACAACTTAAATACTTGTACCTTAAATCCCAAAGGGAAGAGCCAAGCCAATGCTTAGCCTCCCATTGGAGGTTTTTACTTACAGTAGTTAAATACCTGCAACTTAAATACCTGTACCTTAAATCCCAAAGGGAAGAGCCAAGCCAATGCTTAGCCTCCCATTGGAGGTTTTTACTTACAGTAGTTAAATACCTGCAACTTAAATACCTATACCTTAAATCCCAAAGGGAAGAACCAAGCCAATGCTTAGCCTCCCATTGGAGGTTTTTACTTACAGTAGTTAAATACCTGCAACTTAAATACCTATACCTTAAATCTCAAAGGGAAGAGCCAAGCCAATGCTTAGCCTCCCATTGAAGGTTTTTACTTACAGTAGTTAAATACCTGCAACTTAAATACATGTACCTTAAATCCCAAAGGGAAGAGCCAAGCCAATGCTTAGCCTCCCATTGGAGGTTTTTACTTACAGTAGTTAAATACCTGCAACTTAAATACCTGTACCTTAAATCCCAAAGGGAAGAGCCAAGCCAATGCTTAGCCTCCCATTGGAGGTTTTTACTTACAGTAGTTTAAATACTTGCAACTTAAATACCTGTACCTTAAATCCCAAAGGGAAGAGCCAAGCCAATGCTTAGCCTCCCATTGGAGGTGTTTATTCACTGTCATGTACTTCCTATAATTTAATTTTTGAATCATCAGACCCAAAAGATAAGTAGGTCGTAATACTGCACAGAAGTCGTTAACACACTCCCTCTTTCGGCTTCAGGGAATCTTTAACACTTAAAAAAATATAACAAATAAAAATATATACCATCCATGCATCCTATTTAAAAAGTGAAAACACAAAAGAGAATACCCTACTAGAGCCTTAGGAATAAACCAAGCCTGAGATGCCGAATTAGGATATCCATGAAATTAAGGTACCGAAAGGGCATTAGTTTTAATTAACTAGTGTAACCAAGTCCCCGAGCTCCTAATCTCTGGTTCGCAGGAATAAATTAGTTCTCCCGCTAATTTATTTAGGTTTCTAATCGACCTACCAAGAACGATTAGTGGCGACTCCAAATTTTAAAATCATTTAAACAAAAACCAAAGTTGCGATTCGGTAGGGCTTGGGAGGGTCCGCGTTAGGTTAGTCAAATCTAATTAACCTAATAATCCGTTAACCCCTTTTAAAATTTAAAATTAATTTTTTAGAGGGTCGCGACACTCATGTTTAGAGTCTTCTTTTGAAACTTCACAAAAAATGAAAGTTGTTCATTGGGGTCTTGTTTAGTAGACTGGAAAGTTTGGTGCATTAATTTTGAGATTTGAGTGTCCATTTAAGCTTAATCCTGAAATATGTCTGTTTTGTGAAATTTGTTTGTTTGTTGCTGAGCTCTCATGAAAGACCATTTTCTACACGAAAATGAGTGTCTCTTCAATAAGAATGTAAAACATGAAAGTTGTCAAAGACACATTTTCCCATCCACATAAAAAATCTCAAAATTTTTACATACATTTCATTATTTCTTTTGTATTTTATGGTTACTGCTTTCTCCCTAAGAATGTTCATGGACAGTATGATTTAATTCGTATTTTTTGTGTTAATGCATTGGAAAATGTAAAAAATGGTCTCAATGAAGTTTAATCAGCACGTGTTAAACTCTCTTTGAGTTTTTGAATTGTCTTAACTCATTGGTGATTGTGCATGTCCGATTGGATAAGTTCATTATTTTCATTTGGCTTTCGGCCCGATGCTTTGAAGACTGGAGGATGACCGATGTCCATTCCGGTCCGTTTTGTTGTACTCTCGACCCACGAGGCTTGGCGACGGGTGTTTGACCGATGTCCATTCCGGTCCATTTTTGTTGTATTCCCGATCATGTCTCGGGTTTTATTTAATTGGTCTGTAATTATTCACCCGACGAGTTGCGGGTTTTATTTTCACTGTCCTTAGGGTAGTTTTACTTTACCTGCTCTCTCTTCACATCTTCATTTGCTTTGGGTGATTTTGCATTCTTTTATAATACATCCAAAATACAAAAAAAAAAATGTAGAAAATCCAAAAAACCAAAAAAAAAATGGAAAATATGAAAATACAAAAAATGCCATTCATGTGCATCTCATGTAGTATGTCTCATGTATGTTTGTTATGTTATCCGTATGTTCGTATAGACATATCGTATTTGTTTGTTCTCGTATGCACGTCACGTACGCGACGTTTGCAAATCCACATTTGTCTGTTATGATATGTTATTAACCCATGCATATTCATTCAGAAAAATCAAAAATTTCAAAATGAGGGTTTTATCCCATCTTTTTCAAAAATGAGGGTTTTATCCCATCTTTTCAAAATGACGACTTTGCCCTTTATGGGCAAAATCGAAATGTACGTATTTACATACACATATCACTATGCATGTCACATATATATGTCACGTATTTGTATGGTGTATGTATGCATGTTACATATCGTATTCATGTGTCTTCATACGCATGTCACATACGTATTCGTATTCGTCTATCCCCGCATGCATGTTGTATTCATACGCATATCACGTACGCATATCATTCGCATGTCCACGTACGTATGTCCTTCGCATGTAACGCACGTATATGTATTCGTCTATCCCGTATGCATATTGTATTCATACACATGTCACGTACGTATGTCGTTCGCATGTCATGTACGTATGTCATTCGCACGTCACGCACGTATTCGTATTCGCATATCTACGTATTCGTATATCATATTCGTATGTCCGTATTTGTGTGTCGTATTTGTATGTCAACGTTTGCGTTCATACCCTTTATGCATTTCATTTTAAAGTGAAAACATAAAAAGAACACCTTACCAGGGTCTTAGGAATAAATCAAGTGAGAGTTGCCAAAATAGGATATCCATGGAATTAAGGTACCGAAAGGGCATTAGTTTTAATTAACTAGTGTAACCAAGTCCCCGAACTCATAATCTCTGGTTTACAGGAGTAATTTAGTTCTCCCGCTAGGTTACTTAGGTTTCTAATCAACCTACCAAAAATGATTAGTGGCGACTCCAAATTCTAAAATCATGTGAAAAAAAATCAAAGTTGCGATTTGGTAGAGCTTGGGAGAGCTCGAACTAGGTTAGTTAATTTAATTAATTAATCTGGTAATCCATTAACCTAAAAATGAATTTTAGGTCGTGACAGCTTGGCGACTCCGCTGGGGACTTGTTCTTAATTTTTGAAAAATTTAAGAACTTAGAGGACTTAGGCCAGTAAAATTTCATGAATATTCACTTGGTTTGGCAATTGGTTGAATTCTAATCTTTAGGTGTTAAATGGTCTTGCAGATGGGAGTTATAAGGGGTGGAGTGTTTGGCTAACCCCTTATTTTGCAGGTTTGGTGTATGGGAATTGGAATTTAATTTTTGCACATTTTGAAGCGGTGTTTGAATTTAACTGTTGTGCATGATTATTTGTTTTAGCACTACATCACACACGTCCCGTGACCGGACCTGGGTCACTAGTTTTAGGATGGTATTGTGATTTGGTTCTAGCGTTCGGCGTGAGATCACGTCGAAAGTTAGTCCAGATTCAATCCCGAACCTCTTTTCAAAAATGAGTTTTAAAAGTTAGGCCTCAGGCTTGGTAAGATTACCAAAGCAGTGGTTTTAATTTTTGACTCGAGGAGTCGAAGCTGGGAGACCCGGCTAATCCTGATTACGTCGTAGGGGTCACGGCTAATCTTGATTATGTGTGCGAGATTGTCGCCTTGCCGTAAGTCTTTCGCTTCAATTTGTCAGCCTTTAGAGTAGATAGGCTAAGATTTAAACTCACGATTCATGTGCATGTCTATGCGACTTACATGGTATTTTTTACGGTGAAAGTAAGTTTTCTAACTTCATCTTGTATTTATTTTTGGTCGGTCCATGTTAGGTGTCGGTTAAATTTTGAATTTAACATCAAGGTCATTTTTCAAAAGAAAATAAAAATCAAATTAGTATCCCATTTTTTTTAAAAAAAATAATAATAAGTATGAAAAATCCCTTAGGAAAATTTTGTCGACCAGTAAAAGATTTTGTTACATTTTTCTACTTCAATAGAAATGAGATTTTCTTGACAAATTTATCCCTAAAAATTCATTCTGATAAAAGGAAAATCTCTTCGGGAAATTTGCTAAATTTTAAGAGGTTTTATCACATTTTTCAAGTTGTAAAAATTTGCAAGAAACTTCTTTCTGAGAAATTCACCCATGTTTTTCTAAGAAAATTTTCTCTAAAATGGAAAAATAAAATTGGACTAATGTAGGAATCATGGGCCGACCCCTATTGGATCACATACTGATTATTTTCTTTACTTTTGCAGGAAACTACAGGTACCCGAGGCGGAAGTAAAATCGGGTTCACCATTATACCGGGAATAACCTCAAGGTATACAATAGGACGGATAATTACCGATCCCTCAACTGATAATCCTGGGGGCAAGCGAAGGAATCAATCCTTCCGAAGTCAGAAACGTGTCAATCAGTCAACATGTACAAGCTTTGTATTTTGATGGGGCTGTAAATTTATCCAGATCGGGCCTGTGGACATTTTTAATATATTAGAAGGGTTCATGTATTTTTGTTGAGAAAGCCGAGATTGTGTAATCAGAACCTATGGGGCAAGATTATGAACCCGACCTTGCGACGCCTTTCTGATTAAATTGAACAAAGGCTTGCCTTTTTACCTTCCTCGGATTCAAAACACATGGAAGATTTTGGAGGACCAGTATTTTATTACCGAGCATGGCCCGCAATCATTTCTCCCAACGCTACAGGCGACCGACACATTCAAGTGGACGCCGAAAGAGATAGGCAGGAGTAAAGTGGGGCACGCAACGGGCAGCCTGGTTTGTTTATTGGAGCGCTAATCGAGTGGTCGATTTGCAATAATTCACACGACTGACTCATGGCACTGTGACCGGTGGGGGCCGCCACCGAACTCTTCGTCAACGTCCTTGATATCATCGCCGGCAGCAGATAACAAGAACACCAAGAAGAGTGTTAAGCCTCAACGTTTTCAGTACCGTGAATCGTCCTATCATGCTATATGGGCGAAGAAATGACAGGAAAATGAAAAGTACAAACACGTGAAACTTTCTCTTCATTCCATTCACCAACAAACCTTACAACAACTCACTGGGGAGGAAAAGTGAAATAAAATTGAGCCCTAATAAGCGTCACAAAGGAGCTCAGCTGGCTCTCCATGAAGTTGATGCTCTGGGTGCATCGGACGTTCTCGGGATCAAGCTCCGCGAGCCTAAAGAAGAGGCGATCGCACTTCTCTTTAACCTGGGCCATAGTGGCCTCGTAATGCTCAACGGCAAACTCCAGGTCCGGAATCGCCGCCCTCTCGAAAGCAATGTCTGCCGTAATGTCATCAAGCCTCTCCTGCAGCCAACCGCATTTGCACCTCATCACAATATTGCCTGGCTCCTGTTCGGCGTAAGTTCGGACCAAGGCCAGACGGTCCACCACGAAAGCTGATCGTTGGCAAACTTGAGGGCCTTTTTGTGATTATCAACCACAAATGTAACTGTTGCCAAACGCTCTTGCCGGTCTCGGTAACGAGCTTTCACGACGGCGGTCACAAGGACCGTCTCATAAGCGCGGTTATAGGCAGCCAGAAAATTGATGAAGACGGTCGAGAAGTTTCGATACTCCTTCCCCAGTTGGGTACCCTCAACAGAAGCAGCGTCCACAGTCCTGAATAAACCAAGGATTTCAGCCTCAACGGTAGAGTTTTTGGCTATATGAGCGTAACCTCTTCCAAGAAGATTGTAGAGTCTCTCCCACCCAGCCAGGACTTCGGCGGATAAGGTGTGGTTATGAGAATTGGCCATTTTTGAAAGCAGAATACGAAAGAAAGGGGGAGCGAGGTGAGGCAGATGAGCGGAATGCGAAGATGGTAATCTGCTTCAATTTAAATACTGATTTCACAGGGGCAGTCCTTATAGGTTTTCCTATCTACCATTCTCTGTCGGCAACACCCCCGGTGGCTCAAATTCCAGTCAAGTGGCAACCTCGAGCCGAACAAACCTGACGTCTCTGTGGAAAAGCTGGACGGGACTCCACCGCTTTAAAAAAAGAAAGAACGAAAAGACGAGCTGAGTGGGGGACAAAGAAATTTTCGGCAGAAAGATAGATATTACTCGTCTTCATTGGAGGACCCGCCAGTAAATCGACGGTGGAAATCTTGATAGGGGCCCTCTACCGCGAAAAGAAAGAAGAAGACAAACTGAGCGATAAACGAGGATTTCCCCTTTAATCAAAAGCTGAATGTCAGATTTTCCCCTCGGTAAATCTAATAGTACTGCCCGTGAAGGGGGAAGTCGTTGCTATTGCCAGAGAGAGAATTTATCCTCATTTGATAGTGAGGGTTCATCTGCACGAACTCGCAGGAGAAAGATAGAGAGGAAGGAGTTCTCGTGGGAGAGGAATTCAAAACCTTCACCATCAAAGCATTGGCTTTCAAAGCCTGTTACGAGAAGCCATCAACGATCCCGTGATCCCTCAAGTCCGAGAAGACATCCTGAGGCGGTCTCGAATCGGCAGTCCTAGATCCAGAAATATGTCGAGCATTAGGGAAATGGACACATGTTCAACCCTGGTCGAAGCTGATGAAGTTCCTTACCCTGAGGGTCTACTGGTCATGGCCATTGACGGTAATCCAGTCTGTCTGTCAATCCTTGTTACCGTATTAAGAAAATGCCGGTATAAGGTTGTAGCTCAAGCAAAGGCGACAGAGGCCTTAGAGATATTAAGGAGGAGTAGTGACCAGTTTGATATCGTCCTCACCGCCATGGTAGGGATTGACATGGATGTTTTCACTCTCTTGGAAGTCATCAATTCTAAATTAAACATGCCAGTCCTCGTAATATCGGCAAGCGATGATCAGCAAGCCATGATGAAGGCTGTCTTAAACGGGGCCCAAGACGTCGTAACGAAACCAGTTAGAGTTCAGATGCTTTAAAACATATGGCAGCACGTGGTAGGGAAGCAATTGCACGACCATGAGAACAAGCATTAAGCCTTTAATTTTATTCCAAGCAACTGGAGAAAGAAGATGAGTTGGTCTCCCGAGCCGCATCGTATGTTTGTTAATGCAGTTCAGCAGCTAGGAATCGATTCGGCACGGCCGCAACATATACTGGAAATTATGAACGTAGAGGGACTCACTAAAGCAAATGTTTCGAGTCATCTTCAGAAGTACAGAAAAAGGGTGAGAGAACACAATGCAGCTCAGAATCAAGAAAACTAAGGCGGGACTGATCCAAGCCTGAACGTCGAGTCTCCTCACCATCATAAGTTCCACAGGTTAGCATGGGGCGAGCCACTTCCCATCATCAACCAAGCCAGTAGCCGTGCCATCAATCCCCCAGGCGTTAATCAAAGTATCCCCCAGAATCACTCTAATGCTCTTCAAGAGTATAGACCGCAGAGGCAGTGTATTCAGACTCCTTGGTTTGAGCACCAACCCGTGGCTAGAATTCATCCCATGATCAGCGCGTTTGCGCAGCCAGAGAATCAGACAGGAAATTATCCTGAGCACTTCCACTTCTCTAATCCTCGAATGGAAGGAGTTCTTGGCAGCAGGACAGTTGGTGATCCCCACACTTTCTAGAGTAATGATGAAGACTTCAGCTTGAGAAGTCAAATTTTCATGGCGAGGACAGAATGAGAAATCTACCGCCAGCATTTGCCAACAATAATGCCCAATTCGAGCATCAGTTGCTGGAAGGTTCAAGAGATTACCCAGATGATGAGCTTACTGCCCTGGTCAACCAGTTTAAGGTTGACAGACATCCGAAGCCATGATCGGAAGCCAGTGATTAGGGACTCTCAAACATCGGTTATCCATGCCTGAACCAGCACGAGACTAGCTGATTATCGAAGAGCCGCAGGAGATGCAGAACTGACCTTGAACAAGTGCACCTTTCACTTCATGCTTAATTCCCCTGCGTGTGATATTTCCAGCTTTCTAGGTGTCTAGATTTAATTCAAGGGCATGGGGTAATTTGTTTTTTATCCCGTCGAATGCATGAATCCCTTTTTATGCTAGACTCAGGGCGGATCAATTTGTGGCAAAGTCGCTGACTGCCATAATGAGAAATGTTGAATGGCCTCACGTAGGGAAATTTCAAGTGAAAAGCCCAGGTGAGCTCGAAGACGGGTAACTGTGTGTCGTTCCAATTTACCCTCAATCGTCGCAAAATGCTAAATTGGATTTGTTCCATTCTCACCCAGGGGATTGCAAATTGCCTCAAGAGTGTCGCAAAATGAAATGACCCAATGGAATGCGATATGACTCATTTGCCTTGAAGGTAACCTTTAAATTAAAGGAGCCCTCCGGTCCACGGACCCGATGGCATAAAAAATGATGATGGTCCAAAGCAACCCGAAAGAAAACAAGGCCCAACTAAGCAAAGTACTTATGTGGCAAGCTTAAAGTGAAGGGCAACTCGGGACATACAATCCAATCCAATCCAAATGAAGGAACTTCCTCAATTCAAATTCAATGGAAGTACATACAAGGGTAAAACAGTATCGTTCTAATTTTTCTAGAATATGAAGAACATATACTGCCGCATTCCCTTTCATTTTTGCAGTGAAAGTCTCTACTGGCCAGATTTTCCTGTCTACCATTCCCTATCAGTATCACCTCCGCTACTCGTCTCCAATCTCGAGCCAAGCAAATCCGACATCTCTGCTAAAAGTTTGACGGGATGACACAACTTTGAAAAAGAAGAAAGAAAGGTGACTTGGGTGGGAGACAAGGAAAATGGGATTCGTTTTTATAGGAGAACACGCCAGCAAATCGACGGTAGAGACGTTGATAGGGACCCTACCACTATGAAGAGATGAGAAAAGACGAGCCAAGCAAGAAACACGCAGGAAAGGTTGAGAAAGACAAATCTCGGGAGAAGCGATACATATGCTAAGCCGACGCCAAATTTTAAAAGAGACATCCTCCTGATAATCTTTATTCATACATTGAAGAGAGTTTTAAAGCATACACGGTTCAGAGAGAGTGAAAATACAGAAAGATATAGTAAACCTTGAGAAATCATCGACCAAATCGAAGATGTCTCAACCCAATACTTCCGAAAGCTATCATTGCCTGCTGAATATGGGAGAGGAAGAGTTCGAAACCATGTTTGGGATCGAGCCTATGGAGCCTGGCCCTTCCGTCGACGACGTCCAAGATCTCAGTAAAGATAAGGACAACAACGGTAAGGGTCAAAAGAAGCGTTACCGTCGCCATACTAAGGAGCAAGTACAAATGCTTGAGGATTTCTTCAGAACATGTCCTATGCTAGACGGCAAACAGAAAATGGAACTAAGTCAAGAGCTAGGACTTGAACTTTCACAAATCAAGTTCTGGTTTCAAAATAGGCGAACCCGAATGAAGACTCGTCATGAGCACAACGAAGCCGAGTTTCTAAGAGTTGAAAATGAAAACCTCAGAGCGGAAAACAAGATGTATAAAGAGGCTTTTGACTCCGCCACCTGCCCTAACTGCAACAGCCTCCTCCTCGCCTTCGATGAAATGCATGATCTGAGGATTGAAAATGCGTGTTTGAGAAGCGAGTTAGACCAGTTTATAACAGAATCGAGTTCTGTCGGAGCAGGGTACAAAAAGACTAATGCTACTGGATCAGCATCAATACCTCCTGGGGAAGGGGAGATGTATCACCACCAGGCAAGCGGCATTGACGATGAACTCACCGCCATGATCAACCAGTTTAATGTTAATGAAGCACGGGGACTGTAATATGCACAGGGAGTCTGTATTTTGAAGCTGAGATCACGGGTCCTTCAACATAGCCGATGCATATCTGGTCCAGAATGAAGCCAACTGATCATGGGAGAGCCTGCTGAGGGAGCAAAATCGATTTTGAACGAATGCAGACGCTTCATTTCCTTGCATGGAATGTCTTCTACTTTTATTGATGTTCAGAATGAACGCAAAAGCAAGAAGCAGCAATTTCCTGTTCTCCTATTAAATGCTCGAGTCTGCTACCACACCAAACTCGTAGTGAATTTATTGCGAGTAAAAAGTCGCGCGAACTAGAAGGGTAAAGCAGTATCGTTTCAATTTACCCTCAAATTGTCCCGATTCTAAATTAGATCCCTTCTGTTTACAGAAATTTGCAAATTGACCCAAAAACGAAATTCCCCGATTAATCAAAACTTTGGGCAAATAGATTCGTGGACATCGCCACAGAATAGACGGCTTCAAATGAGGAATATGTGAACGAAAGACCCAAACAATCTCAAAGAAGGGTAATTCTGTATCGTTCTAATTTGCTCATACTCGTATTGAGTTCTGAATTATTTTATTCCATTCTTAACAGGGTTTGTAAACCGCCCCGAAAAATACAGTGACCTGGAATTACCCAGTACAATACAATAACACCGTGTCATCTCAAGGATTGACTCTTAAAAGAAACCTCCATGAGCGCCTGTGGTCTTGTGGACCAGATGGCATGGGGAATGACTGTGGTCCGAGACGTCCCGAGTTCTATCCTCGAGGATGGAAATATTGTAAGTATTGTAAATAAATAAAATAGCTTTTTCTCGCATTTCTTTTTGCAGAAAGAAATAGGAATACTCGACGAGCAATACCAAGGTCAGTAATTTGTCACGATCTTGGCCCTAATGGTGAAGTGGCCCATGAAAGTTGAAGGAAGCTCAACCTAGCGAACCTGATAAGGGAATCGTGCAAGGCATTCAAAATGAAGGGTAAACCAGTATCGTATCCAATTCATCATTTCTAATACTGACTAACACGTCTTCTCCTCCATTGTTTGACAAGAAATGTCTAACTTGACATACCCACGGAGAAAATCCCGAGTGGTTAAACTGGTAAAGGAGTTACGCGAAGCACTCAAGGGTAACTCAGTATCGTGTCCAGTTTATCATTTCTGATACTAGATAACATGTCTCCTTCCTTTTTACAGGGAATGTTAAACTAATATTTGATACGTCAAAGAAAACAGCCCCAATGGGCCAAGTTATGATCGCCTGATACGATTTGTCTGATGAAATAGGGGAAATCAATGGCGAACCCTGGATCGAAAAGAGGCAAAACCAGAAACAAGCTACTCCTCGACTCGGGGAATAGGCCCCCAACGTGTTTGATCCACCCACACAGCCTGGGGCAATTTCCATACTTGTACATTGTCTTGCCATATTTGCATAATGTTTACACATTTCATGATTTATGCATGAGTGTTCTGCATGTTCAATTTATCAATTTTGACTGGGGGTATAAACTGTACACGATGCATCGAATGTATAGAATGGGGCATGACAGGACGATGAAAGGCAAGCCATTTCCACATACGTCCTGTATTCAATCCACAGTTAGTTGAGCGGTAGACAAATTCCGCATTCTCCGAGGCAATGGGTTTTCTCGCAAAAGATACGATAGTCGAAGTGAAGGAAGCATTCATTCTCCTTTCCAAATACTTCAGGCAACCATTGACAACCCATTTGAACGGTGATTTCATTTCATAACCCTGTCAAGAACCACCCCACACTGGGGAAAAACAGAGGTAATTCCAACAATATCAGGAGATAAATGGTTAGAAATTCTCATGCTTGGACTAACATCAATCTTCGAGTGTTTCTTTGCATGATACTTGAATTTTAATTCAAGTGCTTTAGGATGACAAAGAGCATTTATTTTTTATATCCTACACACTCATCCTTTGCATAACCCAATTGAGCCTGCAAATTCATTTCTCAAGCCCATGTTGGTGATCTTTGCTCATTCAAGGTAACGACGACACCTTCCCCCAAGGAGCAGAATTAAAGAAATTGGGCCAATAGAGAATTCTCGAATTAGCCCATTTCATATGCTAGACTTTCATGTAATGTCTAGTATCATTTGTTGAAAATCATCTTGTTGCTAAAATTCACAATCACAAGATTGTTAAACAAAAGAAAAAGAAAAACAAATGTAGCCTAAAGAAAATGGGCCTGCTTTCAAACAAAAGGGAGTCGGAAGTAAGAAAAGCAAAGGCTACTCTAAAGAATCTCGGGCAGAAAGAGCAAAGTGCCTATCAAAAGCAAGGCCAATGCCCATATATCTGTAATGAACTTCTGACTTCGAACATACATTTTGAGAATTCCCGAAAAAGGATCCCCAAAAAAGTCAGTTTGCAAAGTGTAAAAGAACTACCACCCCTCAGCCAATGGTGGTATTCATTGAAGACTAATTCAGGAAGGTCAAAGATCGGTGACAAGACTGCAATGATCACCAACACTAAGCCCTTCTCATATATTTTTCTGAGCCAAAACGAGCCCTTCGTTTCTCAGACCCAAATCCCAACCTACGTTACGACCCTTGAAAGTCTTTTCTGATTAAAGCACTTGAATTAATGTAAGAGTTGAATGACTTGAAGAATCACTCGAAAAAGTTCGAGCAAGATTATTTCTCTCTCATTTTGCTGGGTTCTTGACTTGTAAACCCGGAGCAGATGATGAAGACCTTTTTTTGTCAATGGCCCTGACTCGAAATGAGTCTCCTTTGATAAGCATTTGACACAGCCCACATTACGGTCCTAATCAAGACCTTTAGATCGGCTTGATCGTATCAATTGCGAGATTACTCAGACCCTCGCTGAATGCGATGATGGTAAGGTTGAGTGCTTTCTTTTCAAATCCTGCAATCCGGATAAACATCGTTTCTCGAGAGTAAGAGAAAGCCCTTTCGGACTGAAGTCCCCATTCAGGTTCAATTCGAGGTATTCATGACATGATAACCTCCCTGGACAGAATTGGAAATGCAAACTCGACAGAATAGTCATGCATGATCCATATTATGAGCATACACATATGGTTTTAATCATTGCAAACTCAACTGAATGGTTTTGCATGAACCGATGAACTCATTGATAAAAATGCTTGCACATGTTACCTCTGACACTGTCTGACAAGTAGTGCATTCCTAATAGTCGAGTTACTCTCCGAGGTCTCGAAATTCATCCAGAGGCTATTAAACAAACAAGCCCTGTTGGCTAATACTCGCCAAGCATTTTCAGGTGAGTATATCTTCAACCTGAACCTTTCAATTCTGATGATTGTCTGGGTGCTCAAATCCATTGCAGCACATAAGGTCATTCAGTGAGCAAGCAGACACGATACAATCGGTCTGTCTATGCCTCGATCATTAACTCAGAAGATCCAGGTAAGTCTTCTGAACCCTTGCAACTCATGATCAACATACTCTCATGAAGTCTTCATCAGCTCACAATTGATACAATCTCGTGTTCTCAAGCTTTATCAAATCATGATTGACCAACTCTCGTGTTCTTGATCTTTGCCTCATCGGTTTATTCCTAAAGTGATGGGACAACAAAAATTATGTTTGAGCTTCTGCAGGATTTTTGGTTTCCCCAGATCCCAGAATGGCACCCTTCATGATAAGTCAAATTAGATTTGAGCGTCTGCAGAATTCCTGGTTTCCCCAAATCCCAGAATGGCACCCTTCAAGGTAAGTTAAGTCGGATTTTGAGGATTCCTGGTCTCCCTAGATCCCAGAATGACACCCTTCAAGGTAAGTTAAATCGGGTTTGAGCGTCTGCAAGATTCCTGGTTTCCCCAGATCCCAGAATGGCACCCTTCATGGTAAGTTAAATTGGGTTAGAGCGTCTGCAGGATTCTTGATCTCCCTAGATCCCAGATATACCCAAAAATCATTTTCTCAATCAATACCTCTTCAGTCTACCCAAAAAAGGTGACATCTAGGGTATATTATCTTCGGAGCCCTTCCATTGGAAACCCCAATACGGAACGGTCCATTCCCAAAGTCCTTTTTACAGGCGACCAAAGTCCTTTCCACAGGCGACCAAGTCCTTTCTACAGGCACTCAAAAGTCCTTTTTACAGGCAACCAAAGTCCTTTCTACAGGCGACCAAGTCCTTTCTACAGGAAACCAAGTCCTTCTTACATGCAAATCAAGTCCTTTTTACAGGCATACCAAGTCCTTTTTACAGGCATCAAAGTCCTTTCTACAGGCACAAGTCCTTCTTACAGGCATCAAGTCCTTTTTACAGGCACCAAGTCCTTTCTACAGGCACACAAAAGTCCTTCTTACAGGCACCAAGTCCTTTCTATAGGCAACCAAAAGTCCTTTCTACAGGCACACCAAAGTCCTTTTTACAGGCAAAACAAAGTCCTTTCTACAGGCACCAAAGTCCTTCTTACAGGCACCAAAGTCCTTCTTACAGGCATTTCCATGGGGTGACCTACCATACAGGTCAAATCTTAATTTAATTAGTAGAATCCTTTCACTAGGAATCTACCATGGGGTGACCCACCATACGGGTCAAAATTCAATCCGATTTTAATCAGTAGAATCCTTTTATTAGGAATCTACTATGGGGTGACCTATCATACGGGTCCAAGTTCCACCACCCTAAGGTTTTCTTATAACGAATCCTTAGGTTCTCATCCCATTTTCAGCAGAGCACTCATGTCAGGCAACCGCCATACAACGAGCAGGTAAGTGCCAGGTAAATTCTCATCTTTGTCTCTCCCTCATCACATGAAAGCCTCCTCAAACCGGGTTTGGATCGAAATTTGCTAAAAGGGGTATTGGAGATCGAATGTCATGACTCTTTTTATTTCATTGTGTTGAGTCGATTAGGATTCAGGTGTCGTCTCGTTTTTGAAATGAACCTCTACCGAGCTTCTTTTCAAAGAGGGGCAGCTGTTGACACCTGATTTTCAATCACCTTTTCTTTTCTTCTTTTTTAAAAATTAATAGAAAATCCACAAAAATTCATAAATTTGAAAAAATTAACTTTGGAGACCTTTGCCAAGCCTAGGGAACCAATTTTGACCAAAAAATGATTTTTCATATTTTCAGTATTTTTCGGTATTTTTATTTTCTAAAATTGATAGACAATCTATAAAAATGAGAAAATTGCAAAATCAACTTTGGAAGCCTTGGCCAAGCTTAGGCAACCATTTTTGAGTAAAAAAATAATTTTTCATATTTTTTTGTATTTTTTTAAATATAATTTTTAGAAATTAGGAAAATATTTAATAAATAATAGCATTTGAGGCCACAAAAATACATAAAAATAGTCAATATTTTTCCTTTAAATCCCTTTTCATGTTGGCCATCGCAAATTTAAAAAATCCAATTCGAGGTCGTGTATTCCTTAACGAGCATAATCTCGAATCGGGCCTAAAAAAATTCAATTTGAGTCAATTTATTTTCATTTTTCACTTTTAGGAGTTGTGACATTGTTCTTTAATATTCCAAATTTTCATCTTGGCCCAATTATACCCAGAATGACTCAATTTTACAAACAGGGCTTTAATTAAATTTTGCATTATTTTCAATAGCAAGAAATGAGCTTAAATTCAACATGCGATAGGTGTGTCGAAAATTGTGAGGAGATTTGGACTTAAAGAAATATTTCTCCAGGGACTGAATTACAAATACTTAAAATCTCATGGACTAGAGTGCAAATACCTAATACTTGAGGGATTATTTTGTAAATAACAAAAAGAAGAGTTAGTGGAGAAATTAGAATAGAGAAGGGAAGATGGAGAAGAGAAGATGGAGAAGAGGAGATGGAGAAGAGAAGATAAAGAAAATAAGATGAGAATAGAGAAGGGAAGATGGAGATGAAGAAGAGTTAGTAGAATGAGAGATAGATATGGAGAAGGGAAGATGAATATGAAGAAGAGTTAGTGGAGAAATTAGAATGTGAGATAGAGATGGAAAATAGAAGATGAAAATGAAAAAGAGTTAGTGGAGAAATTAGAATGGGAGATAAAGTTAATGGAAAAATTAGAATGTGAGATAGATGAGTGGTTTATAAAAGGAGGAAGAAGTGAGCTTGAGAGGGGAATTTTTTTGGAGAGAAAATTTTGAATGTTTGAGAGAGTTTTGGGAGATTGAAGAAAAACTGGAGAGAAAAAAAAATTTTGGAGAGATTTCAAGAGAAACAATTTTGAGAGAGAAAAATTCGCCGTCGTGGAACAAGCCTTGGCGACGCGACGGATTCATCTCCAACGACCTGAGGGTTTACTGGTCATGGCCATTGACGGTAATCCAGTCTCTCTGTCAATCCTTGTTACCGTATTAAGAAAATGCCGGTATAAGGTTGTAGCTCAAGCAAAGGCGACAGAGGCCTTAGAGATATTAAGGAGGAATAGTGACCAGTTTGATATCGTCCTCACCGCCATGGTAGGGATTGACATGGATGTTTTCACTCTCTTGGAAGTCATCAATTCTAAATTAAACATGCCAGTCCTCGTAATATCGGCAAGCGATGATCAGCAAGCCATAATGAAGGCTGTCTTAAATGGGGCCCAAGACGTCGTAACGAAACCAGTTAGGGTTCAGATGCTTCAAAACATATGGCAGCACGTGGTAAGGAAGCAATTGCACGACCATGAGAACAAGCATCAAGCCTTCAATTTTGTTCCAAGCAACTGGAGAAAGAAGATGAGTTGGTCTCCCGAGCTGCATCGTATGTTTGTTAATGCAGTTCAGCAGGTAGGAATCGATTCGGCACGGCCGCAACATATACTGGAAATTATGAACGTAGAGGGACTCACTAAGAAAATGTTTCGAGTCATCTTCAGAAGTACAGAAAAAGGGTGAGAGAACACAATGCAGCTCAGAATCAAGAAAACCAAGGCTGGACTGATCCAAGCCTGAATGTCGAGTCTCCTCGCCACCATAAGTTCCGCAGGTTAACATGGGGCGAGCCACTTCCCATCATCAACCAAGCCAGTAGCCGTGCCATCAATCCTCCAGGCGTTAATCAAAGTATCCCCCAGAATCACCCTAATGCTCTTCAAGAGTATAGACCGCAGGGGCAGTGTATTCAGATTCCTTGGTTTGAGCACCAACCTGTGGCTAGAACTCATCCCATGATCAGCGCGCCTGCGCAGCTAGAGAATCAGACAAGAAGTTATCCTGAGCACTTCCACTTCTCTAATCCTCGAATGGAAGGAGTTTTTGGCAGCAGGACAGTTGGTGATCCCCACACTTTCTCGAGTAATGATGAAGGCTCCAGCATGAGAAGTCAAATTGCTCATGGCGAGGACAGAATGAGAAATCTACCGCCAGCATTTGCCAACAACAATGCCCAATTCGAGCATCAGTTGCTGGAAGGTTCAAGAGATTACCCAGATGATGAGCTTACTGCCCTGGTCAACCAGTTTAGGGTTGATAGACGTCCCAAGCCGCGATCAGGAGCCAGTGAGTAGGGACTCTCAAACATCGGTTATCCACACCCGAACCAACACGAGACTAGCTGATTATCGAAGAGCCACAGGAGAGGCAGAACTGACCTTGAATAAGTGCACCTTTCATTTCATGCTTAATTCCCCTGCGTATGATATTTTCCAGCTTTCTAGGTGTCTCGATTTAATTCAAGGACAAGGGGGCAATTTATTTATCCCGTCGAATGCGTGAATCCCTTTTTATGCTAGATTTAGGGCGGATCAATTTGTGGCAACGTCGCTGACTGCCATAATGAGAAATGTTGAATGGCCTCACGTAGGGAAATTTCAAGTGAAAAGCCCAGGCGAGCTCGAAGACGGGTAACTGTGTGTCGTTCCAATTTACCCTCAATCGTCGCAAAATGCTAAATTGGATTTGTTCCATTCTCACCCAGGGGATTGCAAAGTGCCTCAGGAGTGTCGCAAAATGAAATGACCCAATGGAATGCGATAGGACTCATTCGCCTTCAAGGTAACCTTCAAATTAAGGGAGCCCTCCGGTCCACGGACCCAATGGCATGGAAAATGATGATGGTCCAAGGCAACCCGAAAGAAAACAAGGCCCAACTAAGCAAAGCACATATGTGGCAAGCTCAAAGTGAAGGGCAACTCGGGACATACAATTCAATCCAATCCAAATGAAGGAACTTCCTCAATTCAAATTCAATGGAAGTATACACAAGGGTAAAACAGTATCGTTCCAATTTTTCTAGAATATGAAGAACATATACTGCTGCATTCTCTTTCATTTTTGCAGGGGAAGTCTCTACTGGCCAAATTTTCCTCTCTACCATTCCCTATCAGTATCACCTCCGCTATTCGTCTCCAATCTCGAGCCAAGCAAATCCGACGTCTCTACGGAAAAGTTGGACGAGACGCCACTACTTTGAAAAAGAAAGGATAAAAAATAAGCTGAGTGGGAGACAAAGACATTTTCGGCAGAAAAGAAATACGACTCATCTTTATTGAAGAACTCGCCAGCAAATTGACGGTGGAGACAGCAACAAGGGGCTCCCTTCCACGGAAAGATGGAAGGAGACGAGCTGGGCGAGAGATACGATGAAAAGAAAATCGAGAAAGCCAGAACACTCGAGAGAGGCAATACAGTTGCTAAACCCACGTCTAATTTTAAAGGAGACATCTTCTTGATAATTCTCATTCGTGCTCGAAAGAGAGACTCTTAAAGCATACGCAGTCTCCCAGAAAAATCCAGAGAGTGAAAATACAAGAAGAGATATCAAACTTTGAGAAATCGTTAACCAAATCGAAGATGTCTCAACCCAACACACTTGAAAGTTATCGTTACTTGCTGAATATGGGAGAGGAAGAGTTCGAAGCCATATTTGGGATCGAGCCTATGGAGCCCGGCCCTTCCACCGACGACGTCCAAGAGCCCGGTAAGGACAATGACAACAACGGTAAAGGTCAAAAGAAGCGTTACCGTCGCCATACTGAGGAGCAAGTACGAAAGCTTGAAGCTTTCTTCAGAACGTGCCCTATGCCAGACGGCAAACAAAAAATGGAACTGAGTCAAGAGCTAGGCCTTGAACCTTCGCAAATCAAGTTCTGGTTTCAAAATAGACGAACCTGAATGAAGACTCGTTATGAGCACAACGAAGCCGAGTTTCTAAGAGTTGAAAATGAAAACCTCCGAGCGGAAAACAAGATGTATAAAGAGACTTTTGACTCCGCCACCTGCCCCAACTGCAATAGCCTCCTCCTCACCCTCGATGAAATGTATGATCTGAGGATCGAAAATGCACGTTTAAGAGGTGAGTTAGACCAATTTATAACAGGATCGAGTTCTGTTGGAGCAGGGTACAAAAGGACCAATGATACTGGATCAGTATCAATACCTCCCGAGGAAGAAGGGACAGATCACCACCAAGCGGACATTGACGATGATCTTTTCGCCATAATCAACCAGTTTGATATCGGTAAAGCATCGGGACTGTGATGCACTTGTTCAGCCAGTGACCACCAGACCTTCGATATGGCCGATGCATACCTAATTTGGGATGAAGCCAGCTGATCATGGGAGAGCCTGTAGAGGAAGCAGAACTGATCCTGAATGAGTGAATGTGTTTTATTTCCTTGCGTGATATGTTTTTCTGCTTTTGTGAAAGTGTAAAAGCAAGGAGTAATAATCCGACTTCCCCCTATTAAATGCTCGAATCCGCCACCTCACCAACCTCGCGACGAATTGATGGCGAGTGAAAATCTGCATAAACCTGAAGAGTAACTCCGTATCGTTTCAATTTACCCTCAGTTGCTCCAAGTTTTAAAATTAAGCCCCTTCTATTATCAGGAAATTGCAAATCGACCCGAGAACGCAATCATATCCGAATACAGGTTGGATAAAATTTGGGGGCAAATCAACTCATGGGCATTACCACGGGATAGACAGCTTCGGATAAAGGAAAGTACAAGCGAAAGACGCGAACAATCTCAGAAATGGGTAATTCTGTATCGTTCTAATGTGCACATAATCATCTCAAGTCTTGAATTGTCTTATTCCATTCTTAACAGGGATTGCAAATTACCTCGAGAAATACCGTAACATGGCTCAAGGTGATACAACAGGGCTGCGTTATCCCCAAGGATTAACCCTTGAAAAGAAAGCCCCATGGACACCTACGGTCCAATGGACCGAATGGTATGGGGGATGACAGTAGGTCCGAAATATTCCGAGTTCGATCCCCAAGGGTGGGGAATGTTGTATGTATTATAAATAAATGAAACAACTTTTTGTGCATTTCTTTTTTTACAAACAGGAATACTCGACGAGTAATATCAAAGTCAGTATTTTACCATAGTCTTCCCATAATGGTGAGGCGCCCAACAAAAGTCGAGGAAAATTCAATCCAATAAAACTGGTAAAAGACTCGTGCAAGACATTCAAGATGAAGGGTAAATCAGTATCGTTTTCAATTTATCCCTTTTAATACTGGCTGATATGTCTCTTTTTCTTTTTACAGGAAATATTTACACTAACATTTAACATGTTGAAGGAGACAAATCCAAAAGAAAATTATGATCATCTGACAAGATCTATTCTGGTGAAAAATGGGGCAAATTGATCACAAGCTCTGAAGCGAAAAAGCAAATATGTCTTCCTTATCTCGTTTGATTTCGAGAATAATTTCTCTGCTTTTTACAGGGGCATTCAACCGCTAAACCGTGGCGGTCGCTGTCATTAAACAAACCGAAATGCTCCCTCACCCATATGCTTCATCACGTAGAGACAAAGTTTGAGACGAACCACCCCTCGACATAAGGAATAGGCTTCCCAATTTGTTCGGTCCGCCCACATACCAGGGGCAATTTAAATCCGCCCATATTTGCACATTATATAAACACACGTAATGCTAAAAAATTGTCACATCTGCATTGTGCTTACACAGTTCATGAATTATGTATGACTATTCCGTGTGTTTAACTTACCAACTCCAACTTAGAGCATAAACAGCACAGGAGACATCAAATGTGCAGAATGGGGCATGACAGGATGAGGAAAGGTAAACCATTTCCACGCAAGTCTAACATTTTAATTTACAGATAAACAGCCTTTCCCCAGAGTGAGAGAAGGCCCTTTCGGATTGAAGTCCCCCATTCAGATTACATTCGAGGCGTTCATACTATGAGAACCTCCTTAAACAGAATTGGTAATGCAAGCTTGACAGAATAGTTTTGCATGATCCATATTTGGATTGATTGCATCATGAGTTATCACACAGACTACTTCTAATCATTGCCGACTTGGTTGAATAGTTTTACATGAACCGATCAACTCATTGATGAAAATGCTTGCACATGTTACCTCTGATACTGCCTGACAGGCAACACATTCCCAATGTTCAAACTACCTTCCAAAGTCTTGAAATTCATTCAGCGATTATTGAATGAACAAGCCTGGTTGTCGAGAAGCCACCAAGCATTTCTTCCAAATTCTCAGGTAAGTATATCTTCAACCTGAACCTTTCAAGAGAATGAATTCTGACGGTTGTTGGGGTACTCGAATCCATTGCGGTACATACAGGTATCCACCTTCTTCAATAAAGCATGATTTGTCTCAAGGACAGAAATGTTCGAGACCTTTTGAGCTCTGCCTCTTTGGTTTATTCCTAAAGCGACAGGATAATATAATTTGGGTTTGAGCTTCTGCAGGATTCCTAATCTTTCTAGATTCCAGAATGGCACCCTTTGAGGTACACCAAGTCCTTCTTACAGGCAAAATAAGTCCTTCTTACAGGCAAACCAAGTCCTTCTTACAGGCAAACCAAGTCCTTCTTACAGGCACAAAGTCCTTCTTACAGGCAAATCAAGTCCTTCTTACAGGCAAAACAAGTCCTTCTTACAGGCACAAAGTCCTTCTTACAGGCAAATCAAGTCATTCTTACAGGCAAAACAAGTCCTTCTTACAGGCAAATCAAGTCCTTCTTACAGGCATAAAGTCCTTCTTATAGGCAAACCAAGTTCTTCGTACAGGCAAAATAAGTCCTTCTTACAGGCAAACCAAGTCCTTCTTACAGGCACAAAGTCCTTCTTACAGGCAAATCAAGTCCTTCTTACAGGCAAAACAAGTCCTTCTTACAGGCACAAAGTCCTTCTTACAGGCAAATCAAGTCCTTCTTACAGGCAAAACAAGTCCTTCTTACAGGCAAATCAAGTCCTTCTTACAGGCATAAAGTCCTTCTTATAGGCAAACCAAGTTCTTCTTACAGGTACCAAGTCCTTCTTACAGGCATAAAGTCCTTCTTACAGGCAAACCAAGTCCTTCTTACAGGCAAACCAAGTCCTTCTTACAGGCAAAACAAGTCCTTCTTACAGGCACAAAGTCCTTCTTACAGGCAAATCAAGTCCTTCTTACAGGCAAAACAAGTCCTTCTTACAGGCAAATCAAGTCCTTCTTACAGGCATAAAGTCCTTCTTATAGGCAAACCAAGTTCTTCTTACAGGCACCAAGTCCTTCTTACAGGCATAAAGTCCTTCTTACAGGCAAACCAAGTCCTTCTTACAGGCAAACCAAGTCATTCTTATAGGCACCAAGTCCTTCTTATAGGCAAACTAAGTCCTTCTTACAGGCAAACCAAGTCCTTCTTACAGGCACAAAGTCCTTCTTACAGGCAAATCAAGTCCTTCTTACAGGCACAAAGTCCTTCTTACAGGCAAATCCAGTCCTTCTTACAGGCACAAAGTCCTTCTTACAAGAATAAAGTCCTTCTTACAGGCAAATCAAGTCCTTCTTACAGGCATAAAGTCCTTCTTACAGGCAAACAAAGTCCTTCTTACAGGCAAATCAAGTCCTTCTTACAGGCACAAAGTCCTTCTTACAGGCAAAGTAAGTCCTTCTTACAGGCAAAACAAAGTCCTTCTTACAGGCAAACAAAGTCCTTCTTACAGGCAAATCAAGTCCTTCTTACAGGCAAAGCAAGTCCTTCTTACAGGCACAAAGTTCTTCTTACAGGCAAAGTACCAAGTCCTTTTTACTGGCACCAAGTCCTTTCTACAGGCACCAAGTCCTTCTTACAGGTATCTCCATGTGGTGACCTACCATACGGGTCAAATCTCAATCAAAATTTAATCAGTAGAATCCTTTTATTAGGAATCTACCATGGTACGACCCACCATACGGGTCAAATGGTATGACCCACCATACGGGTCAAATTTTAATTCAATTTTTAATCAGTAGAATCCTTTTATTAGGAATCTACCATGGGTTGATCCACCATACGGGTTCAAGTTCAACCACCCTAAAGTTTTTTTATATAACGAATCCTTAGGTTCTCATTTCATTTTCAGTGGAACAATCATGTCACGACTCTTTTTATTTCCTTGTATTGAGCCGATAAGAATTCAGGTGTCATCTCGTCTTTGAAATGAACCTCTACCGAGCTTCCTTTCAAAGAGGGGCAACTGTTGACACCTGATTTTTAATCATTTTTTCTATTGCTAAAGTAATAAAAAATCCATAAAAATTCATAAAATTGAAAAATCAACTTTGGGGACCTTAGCCAAGCCTAGGGAACCAATTTTGACCAAAAAACGATTTTTCATATTTTCAGTATTTTTACGTATTTTTTATTTATTTATTTTCGAAAATTAATAGAAAATTCATAAAAATTCATAAAATTGAAAAATCAACTTTGGGAACCTTAGCCAAGCCTAGGGAACGAATTTTGACCAAAAAATAATTTTTCATATTATATATATTTTAATTTTTTTAAAAAAAATACAAAAATATTTGAAAATTTTGGAAAAATAACATTTGAGGCCAAAAAATACACAAAGATAGTTAATATTTTTATTTTAAATCTATTTTCATATTGGCCATCGCAAATTCAGAAAAATCCAATTCGAGTCACGTGTTCCTTCACGAGTATAATCTCGAATCGGGCCTAAAAAAATTTAATTTGAGTCAACTTATTTTAACTTTCACTTTTTATGAGTTGTGACATTGTCTTCTAATATTTTAAATTTTCATCTTGGCCCAATTATACCCAGAATGACTTAATTTTGCAAAAGGGCTTTAATTAAATTATACATTATTTTCAGCGACAAGAAATGAGCTTAAATTTGACATGTGGTAAATTTTGGTGTGTCAAAAATTGTGAGGAGATTTGGACTTAAAGAAATATATTTTTTTCAGGGACTGAATTGTAAATACTTAAAATTCAAGGACTAGAGTGCAAATACCTAACTCTTGAAGGATTATTTTACAAATAATAAAAAGAAGAGTTAGTGGATAAATTAGAATAGAGAAGGGAAGATGAAGAAGAGGAGATGAAGAAGAGAAGTTGGAGAAGAATGGATGGAGAAAATAAGATAAGAATAGAGAAGGGAAGATGGAGATGAAGAAGAGTTAGTAGAGAAATTAGAATGGAAGATAAGAATAGAGAAGGGAAGATGGAGATTAAGAAGAGTTAGTGGAGAAATTAGAATGGGAGATAAATATGGAGAAGGGAAGATGAAGATGAAGAAGAGTTAGTGGAGAGATTAGAATGTGAGATAGAGATGGAGAATGGAAGATGAAAATGAAGAAGAGTTAGTGGAGAAATTAGAATGGGAGATAGAGTTAGTGGAAAAATTAGAATGGGAGATAGATGAGTAGGTTATAAAAGGAGGAAGAAGTGAGCTTGAGAAAGGATTCTTGAGAGAGAAAATTTGAAGTGTTTGGGAGAATTTTTTGGAGAGAAAATTTTGGATGTTTGAGAGAGTTTTGGGAGATTGAAGAAAATTTTGAGAGAAAGAAAATACCAAAAGAGAGAGAATTTTGAAGATGATGGGAGTTTAAAGCTAGGGGTTATCATCACAAATTCCTTCATCGATCAATATAAATCAAGAGTTCATCCTCGTCAACGAGGAAACAAATTCAAGCTAAGTGTTTTTATTTATTCATTTATTTATGGTTTTACTCGCAAATTAGCACAAATTGTATACACTTTCTCCATCTCCTTTTTCTTCCATATTTTATGTCAGGAGAAGGATATCTTTACGTCAACAGCAAAAATCTCGTCGAGATGCAAAAATCGGCCCAGACAAGCTCCTAAGCTGTCCACCGATTTCTCAACTGATCTGTGACTAAAAGTCCCTCTTAATTCAAAAGAAACTCTCTATATTGGGAACATAGAGAGCGAAAATCAATTATAGAAATCCCTCCCAAAAAAATGGGAGATAAGTACTCTTTCTACTCTTCTGGTTTTAGGTGCAGATTAGCACATATTTTGTATACTAACACTTCACTCTATTTTATGTCAGGAAGCCGCATCTCTATATCAATGGTCAATCCTATGGAAGCACAAAATCGGCTTGGAGGAGTCCTCAAGCGCGCACAAATTTCAAATTGTTGAATCAATTCGTTGTATTTCATTTTAAAAAATTCATACCCCAAAATGGAGAGGACAAAGTCCATCCGCAATTTAAATACCTGCACCATAAATCCCAAAGGGAATAGCCAAGCCAATGCTTAGCCTCCCATTGGAGGTTTTTACTTATAGTAGTTAAATACCTGCAACTTAAATACCTGCACCTTAAATCCCAAAGGGAAGAGCCAAGCCAATGCTTAGCCTCCCATTGGAGGTTTTTACTTACAGTAGTTAAATACCTGCACCTTAAATCCCAAAGGGAAGAGCCAAGCCAATGCTTAGCCTCCCATTGGAGGTTTTTACTTACAGTAGTTAAATACCTGTACCTTAAATCCCAAAGGGAAGAGCCAAGCCAATGCTTAGTCTCCCATTGGAGGTTTTTACTTACAGTAGTTAAATACCTGCAACTTAAATACCTGTACCTTAAATCCCAAAGGGAAGAGCCAAGCCAATGCTTAGCCTCCCATTGGAGGTTTTTACTTACAGTAGTTTAAATACTTGCAACTTAAATACCTGTACCTTAAATCCCAAAGGGAAGAGCCAAGCCAATGCTAGGCCTCCCATTGGAGGTGTTTATTCACTGTCATGTACTTCCTATAATTTAATTTTTGAATCATCAGACCCAAAAGATGAGTAGGTCGTAATACTGCACAGAAGTCGTTAACACACTCCCTCTTTCGGCTTCAGGGAATCTTTAACACTTAAAAAAATATAACAAATAAAAATATATACCATCCATGCATCCTATTTAAAAAGTGAAAACACAAAAGAGAATACCCTACTAGAGCTTTAGGAATAAACCAAGCCTGAGTTGCCGGATTAGGATATCCATGAAATTAAGGTACCGAAAGGGCATTAGTTTTAATTAACTAGTGTAACCAAGTCCCCGAGCTCATAATCTCTGGTTCGCAGGAATAAATTAGTTCTCCCGCTAATTTATTTAGGTTTCTAATCGACCTACCAAGAACGATTAGTGGCGACTCCAAATTTCAAAATCATTTAAACAAAAACCAAAGTTGCGATTCGGTAGGGCTTGGGAGGGTCCGCATTAGGTTAGTCAAATCTAATTAACCTAATAATCCGTTAACCCCTTTTAAAATTTAAAATTTTTTTTTAGAGGGTCGCGACAATGGCTAAGTTGTTAACCTAATTGCATGCCTTGAATTAATCGTGTGATTACGCGTCGTCCTGAGCGGGGTTTAGGGGGCAAACTTATTGAGATGTGTTCTCATAGTTGTCGTTATTTTCCCCACCTTTCAGACCCTAGACAAAGATCATGAAAACACCACCACTGCGCCGTTTTGGGATTCCACGAGAGATAGAGACCGAAGTGGAAGAGTACCCTGTCAGTGAAGATCGGACGTACCTTAGGTATATTACTAGAGTTTGGGTGGATGGGGGAGATGACCTATGGAGAGCACATTTCTATGTTGCCTGGAGGTATCGTCGGGACGTTTACTAAGTAATATACTCCCTGAATTTGAGACCCCATTAGAGATCACCGGAGATTGGGTTGCTTCAGTTGTCATCGAGGAAGGAGAGGTAGTGAATCCTGAAGAAATTCCTGTACCGATGAGAATTTACCAGCGAGCGATTTTGAGGATGGAGAGATTGCGATGGTGATCGATCCTGAGGAGATTCCACCACCTGATGTCAGTAGTAGAGGCGAGTAGATCTTAGCATGTACTTTGTTTGGGGGCGATCTTTTGTTTAGAGTACAGCCCTTTCGACCATAGATCCTTTTGACGTGTAGTCAACCTAGTTTGTATCGCTTGAACGGTTGATGTAGTTAATGGCATGAATAATGTATAAAAGATGTGAATATATATGTATATAAGTGTTTTGGTTGTATGTTTACCTTGCTCAGTTGTTGTCGAGTTATTATGTCGTTTCCGCCAGCGTTCGCTTAAATCGAATTGATTTGGGTCAGCGACAAATCCTGGGATGTCGCATTATCTTTATCGACCAATGTATTTATGCGAGATGTTGCGTGCTCGTGGGGTTCGGGGCGTGACATGGTGGGTCATAAATGAGTTGCTTAAGTTTTAAAAGTGAATCATAAATGAGTTATTTAAGTTTTAAAAGTGATTCTCATGGTTGAGTTGGTTGTAAAGGTGGTAAAATGGGTATAGAACCCATATTTGACTCATATTTAATGGTGGTGAGTCATACACGAATTGCTTAAGTTTTAAAAGTTGGTCATAAATAGATTACTTAAAAACTTATTGTGTTCTAAATGAGTTTTAAATAGGTCATATATGGGTTGGTTAAGATAACTATCTTAAGTGAATCATAAATAAATTTTGTGAATATTTTAAAACAATTCCAGCTTTTTATATATTTTTATATTAATATTTTTCTTTTCTTTTCTTCCTTTTTACTTCTTCTGCCTTGGCCGCCATTGGTCAAGGATGTCTTTGGCAGTTTGCCAGCCATCGTTGAGGCTCGGCAATTGGTGGAGAAAGGTAGAAGAAGAAAAACAAAACAAAACAGAGAAAAAGAATTTTTTTTACAGATTATAAAAATTATCCACAATGGTTAGGAATACAACTTTTTTCAATAAATTATAAGAAACAATGTTCCTCAATATTAAATATTAAAGTGTTTTAACAATATGGTTCAAATCAAGTATGCACTGCATAAAAATGGATCAAAACGGGTTATATAGGTCAGTATGAGTCGGACCATATTCGACCTGATCCAAACCCAACCAGATTCACCCGTTTGACATCTCTAGTTATCGTATATGATGATTGTCGATTGAGATAGGATATGATAAAATGATATACCCAGTGTTTGATTCACTTCAAGTGAGGATTAAAAAATAAATAGATTTTTCAGTTAAATTATAAAATTCAATTATTTAAAATCCAAGGAAAAATCCTAGATATAAGAACTATGGCCACCGCCTCCACAGTGGCCATGATCGAAAAGGGCGATAACCAACATCGTCATACAGCAACAACGCGGATTCATAAATCTAAAACTGCGACAGAGAGAGTGGACTGGGAAATTCCGCATTGTCTTGGCATCGCCTCATATTGATGAAGGTCCGGGTTGTTGGTGTTATCACAATTCAAAAATGCATTAGTAAAACAATACAGATATATCTAAAACAATGGAAATGGAATTGGAGATACTAAAATTTATCGGAAGAAATATAGGCAAAAGGAATCGATACAAACGAAATTCCGAGGCCTGTGTTTCACACAGTTTCCTTAAAACAGATTCGCTCCCTGGTATATGTGCTTGAGGTTTGGTGAACGTCTGTCTCCCAGGATATAACGACACGTAGCAATGAGGCGAGCACAACACTTCAGAGCTTCCGGCGAGCTTGAACAAAGCAAGATTGAACACTATCGGGAAAACCACGCACAAGAGGACAGAGGAAATTCGGGAAAAGGAAGGCTGAACGCAAAGAAAAGAGAATGCTTTTTCAATTGAGTGTGTGAATTTTGGAAGAAGAAGACCTCTATTTATAGAGCAACGTGTAGGGGCATTTCGAAAAATAATGGCTCAGTAAAACCATAACTGCAGATCAGCCGTTAGATAATCAACTTCGTAACAGCCGACTTTAATCGTCCGTTACTCAATTTAATCGCCCGTAACAACAATTATTTGCCGTTACAGATCATAACAGCCATCTCTAATCTACCGTTACCGCTCGTTACAAAATTAAGTTCGTAACAGTCGATATTAATCGGTCAGCCGTTACTTAATTTATTCATTCGTAATAGTCACCGTTATGTAACGGTAGAAAGAAAGAGTTTAATGAGTTGAAAATAAAAGTATATAAATAGCAGAAAGAAAAATGGATTTTGTCGCGAGGCCCTCTTTTCGATCCTGCATTTGTGTATGCAGGTCGTGCGCTCGCGCCCAAATTTTTGCTCGTCAGGCCAGGGATTTGCAGCCCCGCCTGCGCCTGCGCGCGAGGCATAGTTCTTGTGAAATGAAGTTACCCTTCAAAAGAGTGTAACTCCATATAAGCAAAACAAAAGCCTTCTTCCTTTTCTATGTGGGACTAGTGTTTTCACTTCCCACTTTCAACTTAAAAAGTGCCCTTGAGAATCAATTTTCTATTCACTCATATTTCCAACAGTTGGCGAGACCAAGGATTTACAACCTCTTCATCACCGTCTTCCCCTCTTCCTTTCAAATGTTCAATGTCTACCATGAGGATTCTAGCGTCGCGGTGGAGTCGTGTTTCTGGCCACTTCGATTTTGATCACCATGTCAATGAGGTGCTGGAGGTGGAGCCAGAGTTCCAGCCACCTATGTTTGAGGTGGTGCAAGCATTGCTTCGGTTAGTTCAGAAAGAGAACATGACCAAGAGAACTTTCTTTGGAAGGATCAGATGGTTTCTCAAAGACCTCATGATGCAGATAGCTATGAGAAAACTTCTTGAAAGGCCAGTTGGATGCATTCGCCTACATCTTTTCTCCTTTTGTAAACTTTTTTTTTTCTTTCAAAAAATTCTTATCAAATTCGAGTTTTTCCACCCTTCTTCTGGAATTTTTATCCGAGGCTTTGTCCTGACGTATCCGGATTTGTCTGGTATGGAGGATGTCCCCAAACACCAAATAAAATAACAATTTATCACATCCGGACTTAATGCAAATAAAGGGTACCGAGACAACCAGAAGATCCCACCACATGAGACAGACTTTGTATTTATTTTTTGACAAATATGATTGGCAAATTAGCAGTCTTTTTTTGTTTCGCTTGAATTGGAAAATTAACGTGCTCGTACACAGATCATTCCACAGGAATTGTCGATATTGATGTGTTGCCGGAGAATATTCGCCACATTTCGTTGCTCGCTGAACTTTGTCTTTAATTTAAACAGGCCAATGCATATTTCCAATTTTCAGCTAGATCAATGAGAGCAAATATTGAGCTTTCAATTTTGATATTGGAAAAATGAACATTAATGATATCTGAACTTTGGTCCAATGTCTAATGTGTTCTTAAATTTTTAATTTGTTTAATGTAATCTCTAAACTTTTAATTTATTTAATGTAATTTTTGAATTTTGGTCAAATGCTCAATTTAATCCTCGAACTTTTGTCAATTTGCATAAAGTCTAGGTATTATATTGAACATTTACCAATAGTTTAGGAATCACATTAAACGAGATGGCATTGCACGGTAGGCCAAAATTCAAGGACCACGTTGCAGAAATTAAGGACATGAATCACAATTGCTCTCTTATCGGGCTCTATTTCTATTCCTTAGAGGAGTTTCTAAGCAGAGACACATGTTTGATAACAACACATTTTCTATTCTTAGAACTAAATTCATTTGATAACAAAATAAAATTTCTACTGTTGTTGGTTGTTGGGCCTTGACCAACAACGAGCGGAGGGCAGATGACTACAGGCGAACTATGACATCTTGAATTTTGTTTAGCCTATTAAATGCGATAACGGTATTAGAAATTATTTGTTTTATATTGTATGTCATGTGATTAATTTTATGACTATAGTGTTAATTTTATATAGGGGCCGAAAATACTAAGTGATCATAGAATAAACTATAGTCTAATTTGGGATTTAATGTGCATAATTAAGTGATCAAGGGCAATTTGGGAAGTCCAAAAAATTGTATGGCCGGCCACCCCTTGTTTTTAGGCCTAAAATCTCAGAAATGTCACCTCAGTCATTTCCCTAAGGGTTAATACCACGAAAAACCCTAAACTAGTACGCTTGTGATAAATTTACCACAAACTATTTTTTTGACCACGAAAAACCCTAAACTGGTACACATGAGACAAATTTACCCCAAATCATTTTTTTTACCTTAAAAAACCCCAAACTGGTATATTTGTGATAAATTTACCCCAAAAGGATGTATTTGTGACAAATTTACTCTCCATTAATTTTCTTTAAATTTAACGTTAAATTGTTTTGTTGGATGGCATATGGCACTTGACGGGTATACCAATTTGGAATTTTTACCCTATGTTTACCACGAGTTTATCAATTTAGGGTTTTGTATGATACTAATCCAACTTAATAGAGAGATAAATTTATTATAGGCATAATAGTTTGGGGTTTTTGGTAGTAAAAAAAATTAGTTTGGGGTTTTTTATGGTAAAAAAATAGTTTGGGATAAATTTGTCATAAGTGTACTAGTTTAGGGTTTTTCATGGTCAAAAAAATAGTTTGGGGTAAATTTATCACATGTGTACCAATTTAGGGTTTTTTATGATAAAAAAAAATAGTTTTGGGTAAATTTGTCACGGGTGTATCAGCTTGGGGTTTTTCGTGCTATTAACCCTTTCCCTAAAAACCACCATGAACTTTTCCCTTGCCTAATAGATTTCCATGCAAGATGAGCTCTTGCACTCAACCTCTCCCTCTTCTTCTCTCCTTGAGAAATCATTTTGTTTGTTAGTGTCAAAATAGGATATGGGTATAAAAATGGAGAATCTATTCTCTGATTTGATCTTATGGTAACTTGATTAGGGATTCATTTGTGAATTTAGCACTTACTGAAAATAAAAGTGATATGGTGTCTATGGGGCTGCATGTGGTCGGATTTGGCAGGGGAAAACTAGAATTGACCATGCATGTTCTTCTTTATACTGTCCTGAGTTCGAATCTGATCTGACCTTCTGGGTTTAGTATTTTGTTTTTAGCTTTCTGTTGGCTTCCTTGAATAAAAATTTCTTCATAAAATTTCTCGTAACATCCTAAAATATAACATAAATTAATTTAAGAAATTTTGAAGTTCAAATGGTCTGCTTAAAGGTCATTTACATTCACGGTTTTGTTTGTGTCTGGAAATTTTCAACCGTGGCCTTTGTATGATTGTGATTTTCTATAATTTTTCTCGAACTTGGTTGGAACAAACAGTACTAGTGAAAGTTCTAGAGTACATCCGGAGCTGCAACATCTAAAATATCTAGAATTTTTGGGACCTTTAAAGTTGCTGAAAAGATTGCCCATTTAACCGACAGTAGTCTATCACTGGAGGCTGATTTAACCCACTGTATTACTACGACTTATCTCAGCTGATCCAGACCTTCCACTCTTCATGAAAGTTTTTGAGAATGGTCTTATCTACGGCATACTAACATTTCGTGATTTTAAGAGTTGATTTACTTAGGTAGGGATAGTGATGTATAGAACTGATCCGGTATGAGTAATTTTCAAATTGTAGGAAAAACTTGTTTCTCTGTGGCGCAAATGACAATCTTTTCTTAACGAGAGTTATTCGGCACACTTTAACTATTTATCGGTAAAATTCCATGATTTTACTAATTTTATTTAGTAATTTTAGTTGACGTCAACTGATTGTGGTTTGAATCTACCGGTTGTTGATTGAGTGCTGAATTGAGCTGTATGTTTGATTTAGAGTGTGAAATATCCATATGAAATTGATCTCTGTGCATGGTGAACATTAGTAAACTCATCGAGTAAGATGTGGAATGTCTACAAAGCATAACATATAAGAACTTGAATGCAAGAGCGCGTAATATAAGAGATGTGAATTGTATCCATCGACCCTTGTTCCGATGAGATCTAGGTATTTGGGATGCTCCTGCTGTGTGATCTGCGATGCCCTGGTTTTGTGATTAAGGGATGCCTCATAAGTTGAGATGCCCAAGTACGAAAGTCCTGAAAGTGCCTTGCGTGGATGTCCAATGGGAATTCGTGGGTGCAAGATTGTGATAGGCTCGGAATTAAATCACACAATTCTCGAGCAAACCGACAAAAGTGAATTCATGTATCTATCGCACAGAGGGTTCTTGCAAGGCTCTGAGTAGCTCTAGATCAGGCTTAGATATAAGTGGGGAGACATAAAAATCTACCATCTCCTTGCTTACTTCTTCCAAATTTAGAGGATCCCACTACAGACATGATTTGACAAACCCACAACAAATTTCTGTCATGTAAGCTGAGAAAATGTACAAGATTTGTAAAATTTGGGCTGTGACTTTACCTTAGGTGTGAAGTCCTTAACAACTAACCATGTCCGAACACCCTATCAATGGCAAAGAAAACCACCAATCAGAACACATGGAAAGAGAAAAACACCACAAGTTTCAATGATACAATTATAGTGGATGTCCAAGATTGTCATACTTCACAGAAGTCTTTGGAAACTTCTTCGGAGATTCCACAAAGGGATATTCGGTGTTCCCGAGTTCAATATTGATCATGAATCTGGGATCCAACTTCACGAATCCGATAGTAATAGTAATTATAACCAAGTCAATATCAGAGAAAAGAAATTAATGTCCAACAAAGGAAATCAAAAGGATGGTAACTTACGGATCTTATGTTAAATGGAGAAGCTTCCCTTAGTCTATCCATGGTCGTTTGCACAGGATTCATCGCGACAACCAGCTGTTACAATTCCAACAACCATGTCAACTTGAACTGATTGGAATTGAAGGGACTTGGATTAAAAAATTTCATCCAATCCAGAAATCAATTAGACAAATTAGAAGTGGGATAATATAATTTAACAAAAGTACGTAAGTTCGATCATGGGTCCCACCAGGCTGAAATCACAAAATACCCGGGGCAAATATGTGTGGGGCCCACGAGCACGATGAGTCCCAAACGAAAAAGACAGGTGTTTTGACCAAAATGTCCTACAAAAAAAAAGGGACTCTATTTGAATTCATTTACTAATTTCTTCTTATATACTATTGTCTTTGAATTTATCATATTGGGTGCAATAATTCTAATGTTTATAAATCCTGCGTATATTGCAATTATCAGCATTAAAAAAAAAGGACATAACAATGCCTCCTAAAAATTGTGGCATTTCTTCATTTGTTAATCATAATTAAGATAACTGTAGGAAAAGAAAAAAATAGAAGAAAGTAATAAGTGTCCATATTGCCTTGCATTTATTTAATTAAACTAGAAAAAAAATTAGACTGAGTTATTTGTTAATGTGAAAAATGGTGATATGAATCTTTAGAAGTGAAGGGAACGGACCAAAAAAAGTTGGCTGATTGTTTGAAAGGAGACAATGAAATAAAGAAACGAAAAGCGAAAAGAAATATGGAGAAAATAAGGCAATGTACGACTAGAATGATAAAGCGTACCAAGATCCAACGACTCATAGCTCGCCGCCTTAAAGATAGGCGCGGGTTGGAATTTGCACAGTGCCAGCAAAATCCCAAATCGTCAGGGGACTCACCTAACTTTGGGCATGCATGAACATAGAGATCGCATGAGTTTGGTATATCAGGCAACCTCTGCAGTGACTCACAGTGAAGGAGGTTTAAAATCCGCAACTTATATAGCATTGATAGATCAGGTAACCTTTCTACAGAACTCCAATTCTCAATAGATAATTCCTCCAAAAAGTTTGGTAAATCGGGCAAACCTTGTAGTGATTTACAATTGCTTACGTGCAAACTTCGCAACTTATGTAGTTTTGATAGATCAGGTAACCTTTCTATAGAGCTACACATCGCAATAGTTAATTCCTCCAGCGATTCCATTTCTTCCAAATTTCGAATCTCAATTAGCTGTGAGCACGATGTAATACGCAGATTCTTGAGCTTTCCCAAGCTTGATAGACCCGATAGCCTCACTAGCGATTTACAGTCACCCACTTCTAAACGATGGAGATTCTCTAGCTGTTTAAACACGATCTCTTTCAATCCCCATCTAAGGAGTGTTAACTCAGGCAAATATCTCAATTGAGAGAGGAGGGGTTGTTCCATCGGTGACTTGACACCGTTTAATTCCAAAGATCGAAGACCTAGAGGAAGCTTTGGGAGAGATCGAGGATCATCACAAAATATCTCAAGGTCCCTAAGCAGAGGAGGCCATGTAATATCTACATTACTACAATTGTGGTATGTCAACTTTTGAAGATTCTCGAAAGTACATATAATCTTCGGTAGCCTTCTTATCTTACTCCCATACGTAATTAAGTGCTTCAAGCTTCTGAGATGTCCAATAGAAGCAGGTAGTTCTGTAATATTTGTACAGTACAAGCCTAAGTAAAGCAATGATTCTAGTCCTCCAATGGAGTTCGGTAGCCCCCTTATGTGAGTGTATCCTAGCTCAATTTCCTTCAATCTTTTGAGATCTCCAATAGAGTTAGGTAACTCTCTCATTTTGCTGAAACCCATATTTAAGCGCTTCAATCTTTTAAGATATCCAATAGAAGCAGGGAGTGCTATAATCTCCGAAAACCGCAAGTCTAAGTCAACTAATGATTCTAGTTCTCCAATGGAGTGAGGTAGCTCACTTATCCGAGTGTGCCCCATAAACAGTTTCTCTAGTCTTTTGAGATCTCCAATAGAATCGGGTAACTTTCTGATTCTTGTATTGAACAAATTCAATACGAGCAACAATCTCAATTTTCCAATGGAGTCTGGAAGCTTTCTAAGCCGATAACAATCCACTAAAGACAAGCATGTTAAGCCGGCCATCTCTCCAATAGATGGATGAAGCTCTCGTATACGTTGCCCCTCTAACTTTAAACTTGTTAGGTACTTTAGATTGCATATTGCAGAAGGCATTATGCACAAGTCAAAATGGGGGCTTCCAGACAACTTTGATGGATGAAATTTGCCTGCAATTATTTCCAACCGCTTTAGGTGCTCTAGCTTACCAATGGAGCTACTGATTTGTGGCGACTCTGGACAATGTTCAGCAAAAACTAGTATCCTCAAATTCAAGCATGTTGAGAAGTCAGGAGCATTTGAGAGATGGCATCTCACGAGATGTATAGCTTTCAAGTCATGATTCGCCTATGAAACAAATTAGAATTAGAAAAGTAAGGTAGGGAAATGGCAATAAACTTGTATGTGTGATACAAAATCATACCAAGCATGGACCCCATCCATTCCAGTTCTCTGGAATTTCGCTGTTTGAAAGCTTGAGCACGACTAAATTTTGAAAACATAGATTGACCGCTTGCAAGTATAAAGGGCAACGACACCAAGAGAGCCATTTTAAATTCGGGAGGAGATTCTTAAAATCTCCTGTCAAGTTCCCCCCTCTAATTCCAACAACCTTAAGTTAGGTAACCATGAAAACTCTTCACTTGTAAAGTCATGCTCTTTTGGAAGTCCAATTAGTTTGAGTGCTATGATGTTCTCCGTTCCCTGACAAAATGAAAAGGCGTGAGTGAAGTTTCTACAGTGAAGAAAAGGAGTGCATTCCATGAGTAAATATTGCATAGACTTGTTCCATGAGTATCTTTCGGATTGCAAATGTAAGCTATTAATATCTTTTGCTAGATATTGTTAAAGTAAGCGGTCCACCCTCAAGAAGCATCAAGAACTCTCCCCCTCTATAAAGGCAACCAAATATCTTGGATACAAATCCACGCATGCTTGTGTCTAAAAAAAAATTTAATCTCTAATTGCTTCGCAAAAAATGAATGATTTGAAAATACTTTGTTAAAAATAATCATTTGTACTGCTTACAAAAATAAATAAATGAAAGATATGTACATCATCCATGAAAATTTTCTCACATAAGTTGTTAATAATGGAAAAAAAAGTCATTGACTAATTTTTCAAATGATTATTTTTTGAATAAAATGTACCTTTCTATTTTGCACTACGTCCAACGCATGCTTGGGAGACCATAGTCTGCTACGCTTCTCAAGAACTTTATTTTCTTGTCGAACAATTTCTCTTCCAAAGTCTCTAAGTAGATCATGCATCAAGAGTCTGTCACCAATAATTTTTATCAAAGACATTTGGGAAAGGACAGAGATCTCAATTTTTGGGGAAAAATCCAACGATTTCCACATATAATGTGGATGGATTTGTTCTTCGCCGATAAAGTAACATGCAATATCAAGAAATATTTCTCTCTGTGCAACATCTAGCATTTCAAAACTGATCATTAATTTATGATGGACATCTTGATTGGGAGTTGAATCTAATTTCTTCAATGTGGCTTTCCAAAGTGGTTTACTTTTGCCACAAAGAGAGGAACCGATGACCTCAAGAGCCAAAGGAAGTCCACTAGTTTTGCGAATAATATCGCGAGAAATATGATAATAATCATGTGGAGGGGAATCCGTTTCAAATGCATGCTTACTAAAAAGTTGAAAAGCATGACGATGGCACAATTCTCTCATTTCATATATTTTAAACTTTCCGAAATGCGTTTGGACATTATCTTCTCCATTCTCCTCTTTAATCGGCAAAAAATTGGTGTCCCTCGTTGTAATAATAATTCTGCTTCCAAGACCAAACCAATCACACCTTTCTGCAAATTGTAAGAGTTGGTCCCGCTTATCTAAGTCATCAAGAATGATGAGGACTTTTTTGTTGCGGAATCTCCTTTTGATTTGGTAAATCCCTGCATCGCAATCATAAATCTCCACTTCTCTAAAGTTGAGAATTTCTGACAATAATTGTTTTTGCAATTGAACGACCTTGCCAGCCTCTGAAGCTTCTCGAACATTGGAAAGAAAGCTACATCCATCAAACCAACCAGAAATTTGGTTAAAGACAACCTTTGCAAGAGTCGTCTTACCGATGCCTCCCATACCATGAATTACTAGATATTGGACATTAGGAGACCCTTCATCTAACAAGCGGACCACTTCTTCAACACAATCATGAATTCCCACTAAATGATTGGGTAGATTTTTCTCTCTTTCATTCAGCTTGATCAAAACTTCAGCAACGATTATTCTAATGAGTTCACCTTGGCTGTCATATTTAATACAAAGGTCTAGTCAGAAACATCAAAATAGAATATTAAACCTACAAGTCCCAGAAGATTTTGTATATGTACTTAGCAGATATATAAAATCCATCCCAAGTAAAGATTACTTGTAATTCATGTATAGTTTCCGGCTCTAACTCTTTTTTTTCAAAAAGGAAAATCCATGTCGATTACTTAAAATTAATGGCAATTGCTATGATAAGAATTAAATTTTAAACTTAATAAATGTTGCTCCCTCATATGTAAATTGTAAAAGGAGAAACCTTTTATCTTCCTTTATTTATATGCACAAGATTTGTTTATTCCCTTTTATGACTCACATATACTGTGTCCTCTATTTAATACGTTTGAAATGGGTTAAAATAGCAATAGCTAGAACCATCGTTTTCCATTTCAAGAACACAAAATCGATCTAGAACTGTAAGAAAATGATCTATTATATCTAAAACAAGCAAATCGGACAATGAATATTATTGGATTTGTTATGTCTTAGTAGAGAAATCGTTTAGCATTTATTTTAGATTTATTCTTTGTTTCTTTGTATTATTTTTCTTGAAAGAAATTGTGCTTTTTCATTAACATTATTATTATGCCTTGTATGGCAATCTTCCTTGTTTAGGTGAATTTTTCCATTCATACAAAATATTACTTAAATTACGATGAAGTCAACATTTGTTTAATATTTTGGTAGAGAAGTTCTTGCTAAAAATAACTTTTAAAATTCTTATAATCATCGTAAAGGATCATCAAGAAAAAAATATTTCTCTTGTCCAAATACATATTTATGTTCACTTACTATGTAATAAGTTTATTCGCTACCCTTATGTAAAACGAATTTTTTTCCCTCCATATTTCATCAACGACTTTGGCTTCCTCTCAACTTAAATGTGTCTCTGATATAAACTAATAGAGCCTTTTTTTTTTTGTCGTAACTAAAGATTTTTGTCTTTGAAGAGACAAGGTCTTGTGTTAATTTGATCTAAATAGAGTTTTAAATTTTGATGCATGGATGAATGTTTTTTTATATTATTTATACATATATCAACTTAAAAAAAAAATGCTCAAACCTTACCCTCTATCTTTGAGATTCCATCCTTTGATACGAGAGACCTCCTTCAGAGCCTCCTTCCATCGCTGCACTACATCATAGCCAAACTTCTCCTCGTGCTTTTGCAGTGCATCGTGATACAACCTGGTCTTGAGCTTGACATCATCGGGATGCACGTCGAAGAAAATCGGCATGATGATCACTTTGTCGGCTCTGTTTCTCAAGTTATATACCATGTATTCCAGCTCGCGAAGGCACCAAGCACTGGACACGTAGTTTCTAGAGAAGATGGTCATATAGATTGTGGAGCTCTTGATTGCGCGCTCCAGTTCGCCTTCTATAGCTTCGCCTTTGTTGATTTCATCGTCGTCTCTAAACACACGAATCCCAGCTCCATCCATGGAGTGATAGAGACAGTCGGCAAAATTAAGGCGAGTGTCGGGTCCTCTGAAATTCAAGAACACATCGTATTCAATCCCTTGTGATGACTCGACATCACCTCTATCGATCGTCGATGCCGTTGTTCCATTCAATGAATCCCTCCTCTTCATCTTCAGGAGCTAAAGTGCAGCGACCGAGTTCAATAATGGGGAGAGATCTAAAAGGAGTGTCTAATATATGTGAATTTGGAGCATTTATGGACAAGCCAGAGACTCTTGGGAAGTTCCCTTCGTTACTTTGGGGTTGTTTTGAAAAGGTTGGCAATAAAAGACCATTTTATGAACTATTCTAATCTTGTGCCCTCTCTCCCCTTTGTCTCTCTGTCTTCCTGTCTCTGTTACTCTCCTCTGTCTATCACGAGAGGATAAGCCGTGATTGGCTGAGGCGCACGGACACTAATTGACTTCAGGTCACTCGATATTTTTACCTGCCCCAGTCCCTTCAGCCGATATTCTCTTGTCCTCTGCTATTTGTGCGTGGACGTCACGAACTGGGGAATGGGTGGGACTGGGTGGACGTGAGTGAACCATGGGAATGAAGTGAGGCAGAGAGAGAATGTGAAAGAGAATGAATGAGGTGAGAGACGTGAGTGTGTGGTGACAGAAGTGGGGACGGTGGGACAGATGCGGGTGATTGGGCGACAGTTTTTCTCTCTTTTTTTTTTTTTTTGGTTGTTTTCTTATAAAACGATAACAATAATGAAATGTAAGAAAATTACGTATTTACCTAATTCGGTCTATTATATTCAAACAAAAGAAATAAATTAAATTAAATCGGGATCAACAAAATTGGTGTCAACATTAGATTTATTTCAAAACACATGAGTTGGGGGAGGGGGGGGATTAAATATGGCACAGAAGGCATCTCCCCATAAATTGGTTATGCGTATGGAAAATTGCTTCATATTTCTTTTCGCTTTTCGTTTCTTTATTTAATTGTCTCCTTTCAAACAATCAGCCAGCTTTTTTTAGTTCGTCCCCTTCACTTCTAAAGATGCATATCACTATTTTTCACATTAACAAATAACTCAGTCTAATTTTTTTTAGTTTAATTAAATAAATGAGAGGCAATATGGATACTTATTACTTTCTTCTATTTTTTTTTTCTTTTCTGACACTTATCTTAATTATGATTAACAAATGAAGAAATGCCACAATTTTCAGGAGGCATTGTTGTGTACTTTGTTTTTTTTTTTCAATGCAGATAATTGTAATATACGCAGGATTTATGAACATTAGAATTATTGCACCCAATATGATAAATGCAAAGAAAGTAGTATATAAGAAGAAATGAGTAAATGAATTCAAATAGAGTCCCTTTTATTCTTTTTTTTTTTTGGGTAGGACATTTTGGGCAAAACGCCTGTCTTTTTCATTTGGGACTCATCATACTCGTGGGCCCCATGCATATTTTCCCAGTTTTTTTCAATTTAGGATTTAAAAAAATATTTTCCAAAATAGAGTAAAAAAATATTTAGCATTTTGGGGTCCAGGCGGTAGTCCAAATGCCGAGCGAGCCCGTGCGGCATTAAGTGCCGCATTGGGCCTCGAGCGACACTTTGGATGCCACCTGAGCCCATGCGGCATTGAGAGTGCCAGGCGGGCCCAAGGCCCAGCCCGTAATACTTTAATTTTTTTTATTTTTTATATGATTTTAATTATATTTATAATAATTATATTTGTATGAATTTTTAAATATAATTTTTCCCTTTTAAGCTTATTTTTTATAACATAAAAAAGAATAATATTTTACCTTCTTGGTGTTCCTTCCTCCTTCGCATCTGAACTTCAGAAAACAAAGCAAACACAGAGAGAGCGAGCCAGCGATCAATCAATTAGTCGCGATGAGGAAGCAATCATCATCCCGCAAGAAGAAACATAGCCGTCACTGATCCCTCCGTCGTGACGATTTTGGAATCTGATTCGAGTGGAAAAATTTTCTGGTGCGCTTATAAGGGAATCGCTGTTTGGTTAGATGAGAAAGAATGATTCCTTCAAGAACAACAAAAATATCTTACTTGCATGCGAAACGGAGGGCGTCGGACGAAGTTGGACCAGATCAAGTGAGCATTATCTAATTGGACCTTGCAAAGCAAAAGTCAAACTAGACTCCTATAGTTGACAGACTCTCGATCCTTCGTCTGTCAAAATTTGAATTTTGTTGGCTGGAAGTATTGACATGGCGATGTCTCCAGTCAATTTTTGTTTTCGTACGCATAACCAACTTATAAGGAGATGCCTTCCATGCCATATCACACTTTTTACCATTCTTAAAACCAACTGAATTAAAAATGATGTAGAGAGCTATGCCGTGGCCGAAACCATGTTCGTCTGAAACCAGGACGAAGACATTACACGACTTAAATGACAGAAAACTTGATAAACACCTAGCATCTCACTTTCACTTGCACATTTAAATGATGAATAATTCCCATCTTATTTGTTGACTGGTACATGAAAGCCCCAAAAGTAATGAACCAGGCACCCCTGACTTCCACATGGGGGCTAGCAGTTGAGCATTACTGCCGCTTAATTGTATGACAACAATAGAATAACAGTATTGATCATGCAAAAGTCAACTTCACTTGCATAGAATGTCAAGGAAACAAGAAAGAAATGTGTACCGTTGCTGCAGATCTTGGAAGAGGATATACCTGAACAATTGCACGAGCAAATGATTACACCCTGATGTTAAAATACATCTCGAGTTTAAGCCCGTCAATAATATCCAACACGAGATTTATTAAAGGAAAGTTGGATATTTATTTTTTTTGGACAATATTTTTCTATGGACATCCTAATGCATGAACTGGATATTCGCAATCCTTTTCTATGTTAGAGTCCAAGTCAGAGAAATCTGACCATGTGTTAGAAAAGGAAATTAAAAAAAAAAAGAGAGAAATCAAAAGGAAACAAAAGGATATTTGCTTTCAATCTGATTCTATAAGGGTTTCACGTGCGCGCGTGCACATATATATATTTATGTGGGTTATTGATTCGTTTACTGTACCATTGTTGATATGAAGAATATTATTGAAGCGTTGTTTATACGAGTGCTTGGCAGTGGATGACTTCATGGAATTTCCAATAGTAACTTTAATATTGGAGCTGATTAAATTCTTGTGGTAAGAATTTATGCATAATCCTTCATAACATTGATAGATTATTTCCTTATTGATTGTAATTGGACTGAGAAATACTGAGAGTGTTTGAGTGACTCGAGTGTGATTTGTAATCTTTATGTATTGCTTGATCTATAATGGAATTTTCTGTTCACCCCGTGGATTTAGGTCTCTACGATCGAACCACGTATATCTAGTGTTCGATTTATTTTCTTATTCTGTCTTTATTATTTAATCGCTTGTTCTGCATAACAATTAGTATTAGAGCCAAACTTGCTTATGTTGAAGCAAATCAATAGTGCCAGACGAAGTTAAAGTGAAAATTGATATATTTGAGGGGAAGGACTTTGGTTTCTAGAAGATGCAGATTAAGGACTATCTATATCAAATGAAGCTGCACTTGCCCCTATTTGGGGAGAAACTAGAGATAATAAAGTAAGTTGATTGGGAATTGCTACATAGACAAGCAATGGGTGTTATTCGATTGGCGTTGGCTCATAACGTCGCGTTTAATATCGTCAAAGAGAAGACCACTGCGGATTTGATGAAAGCCCTATCGGATATGTACGAGAAGCCTCTGTGATTAACATGGTCTATTTGATGTGATGTCTATTTAATTTGAAGATGACGGAATGTGCATCAGTTATTAATCATATCAATGAATTCAATGTCATCATTAGTCAACTGAGTTCAGTTGAGATTGACTTTGAAGATGCGATGTGTTCTTTGATTTTATTATCCTCATTGCTTGATAGTTAGAATATTATTGTTACTGCTATTGGTAATTCTTCTAGATCAACAAATTTAACTTTTGGTGTGATTTGAGATTTAATTCTTAGTAAGGACATTCGTAGAAGAGAATCTGGCGAATCGATATATGCTGCTTTAATAAGTGAAAAAAGAGAAATAGCTAGTACTTATGTTAGCATAAGTAGTATGAATATGAATAGACACATTTAATTTAGGATTGGTGGTGCTATTTGTTGGAACTATGGTAAAAGGGGGCATCTTGAAGGGATTGCCTTAAGCTGAAAAACGAAAAGGTTAAGAAAATTAGAGTTGAATCTGCGGATGATGTTATAGTCGTAGCTGAAGTAATTCAGATAATGTTGATTTTATCTTGTCTGTCGCTGATTATTTGTTATTTGACTAGGGAATTATAGATTCTGGTTATTTTTTTTTTTCATATTACACCAAACAGGAATTGATTTACTACTTATCAACGTATAGATAGTGGTAAAGTGCAGTTAGCAAACATCCCTGAGTGCGATATTGTAAATATTGGTGATGTTAGAATCAAAATGCATGATGGTATTGTGAAGACATTGACTGGAGTGATGCATTCTCCAGAGTTAAAGAAAAATTTGATTTCCTTGAGTGCCTTAGATTTAGCTGGGTGTCGATACTCTTCAGAATTTGATATTCTTAAAATTGGTCTAGGTGCCTTGGTAATAATGAGAGCGATCGAGCACAATAACTTATATGAGCTTGAAAGTGAGATGGTGATAAATTTTGCTATGGAGAAGTTAGATACATCTGTTCGAGAATTTGAATTGTGGCATATACGTTTGGGGCCCATTAGTGAGAGAAGCCTCAAGGTTCTAAGTAAAAGAAATTTATTAGGTGGTCATATTATTGATGAGCTAAATGTATACAGGTGCTGTGATTTAAATCAACGACAAAAAGTGCAGTTTAGTATCATTATCAAAGAAATCACAAAATTTGCAGAAGTACTTCACTTAAATGTTCGTAGGTTGTCGTAGTTTCCTTTGAGGAAGAGTGTCAGATTTATGATAACGGTTATGGATGACTACTTGAGCAGGACTTCGCTGTTTGTGCTTAGGTCCGAATTTGATACTATTATTAGGATCATGCAGTTGACAGTTTTAATTGAAAAAGAGACCGATACATTGATCAAGCAAGTGTGGACTAACAAAAATATGGAGTTTTGCTCAGATCTATCAACTAAATTCTACACGAAAGAAGGCATAGTGAGACACTACACTAGTGTCAATGAACCACAACATGTTGCAGAATTGATAAGTAGAACATTACTAGAGACAACTCATAAAATGATTTTTAGTGCTAGTATGATTAGGAGATTTCTAGCAGATGCGCTTAGTACGGCGAGCTACTTGATGAATAGATCCCTATCGACTGTGATTGGATATCGGACTCCAGAAAAAGTGTGATCAGGTAACATTGCTGATTTTTTTGTTTGTAGAATATTTGGTTGCTCATATTATGTTTGAGTTAATAATGGTAAGCTTAATGGAGGGGCAAGAAAGTGCATGTTCCTAGGTTATGCACAAAGTGAGCGTGACTATCAATTGCGATGTCTGAAATTAAATTCACTTCTTATTAGCAGTACTTCAGGTTAGGAGTGATTATTAGAAGTTACATTTGACAAGTCTCTAGTACTTCAGGTTAGGAGTGATTATAGCAATGTTCATACGAATTTGAACAGTATTCAACTTGAGATGGCATTGCAATCATAAACTCCTGAGGTAGCAGGTACTAATGGAGTAATCAACACAGATAGTACTTGTAGCGATATAGAGCTTGTAGAGTCAATGGTTGCCGTAATTGCTAATATTAACAAGGTACGTATTCAACATATGGATGCAACAGTAGTTTTGCTTTATTTGTGGTAGAGGGAGGTTATGTCGAATAGTTCTTGTGGAGCAATTAAAGGTGTATGTGCAGTTAGTGTTCTAATTAGATTCTAGGTTATGGTGAAGTTCAAGCACGACTTGGACTCAAAAGATGTCGTTGGTGGTTGAGCCCATTGGGGTTATTAGGAGAGTAGTAGCGAAGTTCGATATTTTTTAGCAAAGCGGTTATGATTTGACTAAAACATCGAGCCAAGGATTGTCAAAATATGTCACGAGTTTAAGCCCGTTAATAATATCCAACACGAGATTTATTAAAGAAAAGTTGGATATATGTTTTTTTGGACAATATTTTTCTGTGAATGTTCGAATGCATGAACTGGATATTTGTAATCCTTTTCTATATTCGAGTCCAAGCCAAAGGAATATGACCATGTGTCAGAAAAGGAAGCAAAAAAAAAAACAGAGAAGAAATCAAAAGGAAAGAAAAGGATATTTGCTTTCAATCTAATTCTATAAAGGTTTCACTCATATATATATATATATATATATATATATATATATATATATATATATTTGCGTGGGTTATTGGTTTGTTTATTGCACCATCGTTGATACGAAGAATATTATTGAAGCACTATTTCTATAAGTGCTTAGCAGTGGACGACTTTGTGGAATTGCGACAATAACTTTAGAATTGGAGCCGATTAAGTTTTTGTGGTAAGAATTTGTGTATAATTTCTTTATAAGATTGAAGGATTATTTCATGAGAAATTTAGGGTAAACATTGTGTGTGTTATTGATTGAAATTGGGGCTGACAAACACTGAGAGTATTTGCATGACTTGAGTACGGTTTGTAATCTCTGTGTGTCGCTTGATCTATGGTGGAATTCATTACTTCTCTCTCCGTGGACATAGACCTCTACAATCGAACCACGTACATCTGATGTTTAATTTATTTTTCTTGTTCTATGTTTATTGTTCGATCGCTTGTTCCACACAATATTTGACGTGTTCGATGGCTCAAAGAGGAACCATGGTTGGACTTTCACAAATTGCTGGTGACTGCTTGGGGTAGGTTCAGGGCGCTAGAAAACTTGTGAAGAAAAAGTTCAAGCGCAGCAGGAGTAGAGAAGTGCAGCAGGAACTGGCGAGGCATGGGGGGAGCATAGAACAAATGCAAGGGGCTTGTTTCGATGGAGCTAGGCACGGTGGGTGGGAAGTGTCAGGTTGCTGGATCTTGAGGACAGCGCGCAGCAGCCTCAACGGAGCAAGATCGGCACTACCAACAAGCCTCGGCAAAGAGCAGTGGCGGTTGCTCGTGGTTGTCTAGCTCGGGGCGAAAGCGAAAGGCAGGACATTCAGGGGGCTAAATAACTCTAATCTCAAAATTTTAAAGGAAATGGGTGAAGCTTAACAGTAACAACAATCATTGTTATGCTAGAATATCTGCCGTCTTTTCGGGAGCGTTTAGATGTTATCTTGTCGCCCTCTCTAAGTGGAGCGAATCACGAGCGGAAAGAGCGAGGTTGTCTCAAAACATACTAGAGAGAGAGGGGGGGCCGGGCTTGGGACTCTTCATTGGTGCCTCCTCTTATGGAAGCTTTTTATTTGAATTATGTCTCTTTTTGTTAGGCTGAGGCCAATATTGAACATGGTATGGGCACTGTTATTTGATTGATTTCCCATTCGAAGTCTAGTTTCAACATTTCGAGGGCCGGTTGTTGATTCGGTCACATGAGATGGGCTACTATTATTATTACGTCCACCAACATGGAGCCTACTGGTACGAGTCAATGTAATTTCGGCGGTTCAGGTATGTTTCCGCGGTTCAAATATTCATCAACAGTGAAATTCTCTTTGACTACCACATCTCCAGCCATGTCATCTCTAACCTCCGCCTCAACTATGCTCGGTGTGGGAGCAATCCCCTCGATTGTGCTCATCTTGGCAGTCCTCCCCATGCCAAAATACCCCCATTCCCGTGGCTCATCATGCGGGCGACCTGTGTGATGTGAAGCGTGTCCTTGCAAGAACCTCCAACTCTGAGGAGGAGGCTGCACTCTAGCTTGTCAACATCTTGCCGGCGTTCTTGAGAAGTGCAACGATGACATTGTCAATGTCACCAATCGGAGCACTGGGAAGAGCGTGTGTCGGGATCTCTTAATTCACCCGACCTCATCTATCCGTGATATCCTCGTATACGCCGCTAACAACCACTTCTTCCAACCAGCCATTGGGATTAATCACTACAAAAAAAAAACACACTTTTTGCCACGAAATATTAGCCATGACACATAATTCCTCACTAATTTGCGATGAAAAACACTTTTGTGGGAAATTTGTTGCAAAATTTGTCACAAAAAAAAAAACTAAAGGCTTTTAGCCACGAATACTTTTTTGTAGCTAATTTTCCACAAAAATAGCTGCGAACAAATTTTCGTCTCTAATGTGACAAGAAAATAGCTGCAAAAAAAATTTCGTCACTAATTTGAAACGAAAATAGTGATAAAAAACCATTCGTTGCTAATTTGTAACGACTTTTCCGACGACATATTATATCAAAAGTTTTGTGGATAAAATATAATTTTGCGACGAATTTAGCGACGATTTATTTTGCAACGAACAGTTTCCGTCACTAATTAGCCACAAATTTTGCGACAACAGGTTACATTGAAAATTTTGTAGATAAAATTTATTTTTGCAACAAATTTAGCAACAAATTATTTTGCGACGAAACTTTTCCGTGACTAATTAGTGACGAAATTTGCGACGACACACTACTTTAACAATTTTGTGTACTTTTGTGACGAATTTAGCGACAAATGAGTTCGCGACGAACGAGTTTCGTCGCTAATGGCCACGAAATTTATGATGACATATCAGTTGAACAATTTTGCGTATAAAGTTTAATTTTGCAATGAAATTAGCAACGATTAAGTTTGCGATGAAAATTTTCCGTGACTAATTATCGACGCAATACTTTAACAATTTTGTGGGTAAATTTACTTTTGTGACGAATTTAGCAATGAATTTTTCGAGAGCTTAGAGTTGGCGACGAAGTTAGCGACGAAAAAATGTTGTCGCTAATTGCAACGACTTACGTTATTTCGTGGCTAATTAGCCATGACATAGTTTTGGTCGCTAATTAGCGACGCTACGAAAATTTGGTATTCGTTGCTAACTGGCTTCACAACATTGCAACCATTTCGTCGCAAAAGTCCCCTGACTCTATTTTTCTCACAACATTCGTGGCCAAATAGGGGCCTTCTCTTTTAATATCCGGTTCGTAAACTTCTTTCCTCACTCTTTTCCCTTCTTCTGTCTTCTATGTTCTCTCTTAACTCGCTCTCTCCCCATACTTTTCTTTCCTTCTTCTTTTCCATTTGCTCGCTCTCTCATCTTATTTATGTTGCATGGTAACCACGGAATAATTTTTTTTTTACTTCACCGTTTCATTCAATCAATTGACAAAAGCTTCATCAATCTTAAGTTATTTTACTTTTTTTGTTTAGGTACGTATTTGTCTGAGACATTGTCAATCTAATCAAATTGACGACCTCATACTACAAAGAATTCAACGAAACATTGGGGGTAAGTCTTCTTGACTTAGTAATTTTTTTTTAACTTTTTCACTTGAAATTTGTTGGGTACGCATATAGCCGAGGGAAAATCAAACATTTGTTGCTAATTTCGTCACTATTTGTGACGAGGTACAACTTGTTGTGGCTATTTCGCGATGAAAAATGTATCCTCGTGGCTAATGAACCTTGAATAACTTATTTTTTATTTCAGCATTTCCTTCAATCAATTGACATAAGCTTCATCAATCTTAAGTTGCTGACTTGATTACCAATGCGGCTTCTAAATGGGATGAGCCCACCATCAGGGATTTATTTGATAACCAGCTAGCAGATGAGATTTTAGCGACTCCTCTGAATACTCTGTCGCCTTCTAATAAACTAGTGTGGACTGCAACTAAATCAGGTGTTTTCACAGCTAAAAGTGCCTATAACGTGTTTTGTGAAGAAAACCAAATCAATTGCAAAGATCAGCCATCTACATCATATATACCCTCCTGTGGACTCTGGCATAAGATTTGGCAACTTCAAGTCCCCCAAAAAATTAGATTTTTTACCTGGAAGCTCTGCCACAATGCAATCCCTTCGAAGGACAACTTGCTCTGAAGAAACATTACAGAGGATACCATCTGCTCTTTATGTAAAACCCAGCCGAAAACATCCGAGCATATTTTCCTGCTCTGCCCCTGGACCAAAAATGTTTGGGAACACCCAAAAATCAGTCTAAGACCTACAGACATTGACTGCTCTAGAATGGATAAGTGGCTTGAGGAACGACTAGAGAAGCCAGACACTCATCTCAGTTTCGACGTTATAGCTGTGATTCTCTAGGAAATATGGAAAGCCCACAACAACAGCATATTCCGGCAAAAAAGCCCCAACTTTGAGACCCTAATCGTAGCAGAATCCAACCTCAACAATTATAGAAGGTGGAACAAAGGAATCTCTAATCTAAACAGAGTCAAACCTAGTCCACTGCGTACCTGGGTTCCACTGAAGATTGGAGATTTGAAGACGAACATTGATGGCTCTTTCGTTGCTGAAAGCACTTTCGGAGGAATCGCTGGTGTCATCCGAAGCTCCTCGGGCGCGATTGTAGAAGGCTTCGTGAGAAAAATCCAGTCTTTATCTCCACTCCAAACAGAAGCACTGGCGATGGTGGAAGCCCTGAAAACCCTCACGAATACATCTAGAACAATGGAGAGGGTGTACTTGCTATTTGACTGTAGTTCACTTATTGGAGCTGTACTTGGCACAAAACAAGTCCCTTGGGAGATTGAAACGCACGTCTGTGAAGCCCAGGCCCAACTCGGGTTACTTAAGAACACTACTTTGGCCCATTGCGACAGATCAGAGAACTTAGTGGCAGACTGACTTGCCAAAGAAGCCCGCTCAGATTCTTTACCTTCTTTTTGGTTATCGAATCCTCCCCAAATCCTTTGGGATTTACTGTGTACTGATGCCCCCTCTTTGAGGCTTGGCTCTTCTGGTTCCTGAGTATTAATATAGATTTCCTTTCTGACCAAAAAAAAAAAAAAAACCATCCCAGTCGGCTTTGTAAAGACAATGTCCATTTTCATTGTGACATACATAGTTTCTTATGTTTGGTAATATTATTTACAATTGAAAGTCCAGTTTTCATAAAATTTGACTTCGTCTTACGCCTAGCTCTTAAGAAATGCAAACTTTAATCCATAGCACCATATTCACGCCAATTCATACTAAAGAAATTTGCAACGCGAAAATGTTGTAAATTCTGGTAGAAGCTACTCATTGACTCCAAACTCTGTAAATCAAGGTTAGCTTGGATATTATACGCATTCTGCGAATACTTGCAAATTGAACCAAGAATTATACCTTTCAAAAATACACACAAATGAAGGATCAGTTCCATAATAAGGCATCAATTTTACTGCTTGACCTGAACTTTTAAATGGGTCAAGAAAATGTTTCTTTTCCGGGACATAGCTAGGAACCAAATTTGATTAGACCAAAGTACATATATCATGAGTCTCACCAGCGTCCCGGTCTATTTTAGTCCCATCTCATTTTGTGAACCTAACGTCTTTCTCAACATTTATGTGTGTCTATATATATATATATATATATATTATCTCTTAACATATTTAATCTCCATCTTCATTAATAAAGTCAATTCCATTGTTTTTGTTTATGGGGTGTAAAATGTATATATTATATGTTTGGTGTTGATTACAAAAATAATTACTTGAGATTAAAGAAAAAATTACGTTAGCAATATTTCTCATAGATAATGATTCGATATTCTTTGCCCGATATATACGAATCGGGTGGTTGCCATGTTGAAGGTTCTATGCTATGTTAAAGAAAAACATTCGTAATTCGTAAATTTCATTTTTGTCGGTGCTAAGAGCAAGCATATGCAAGTCTCAGCCAAATCCATATAGCATTATCACATTGGTATAGTACATTTACTATCCATCCCACGACTGACCAATGGTACATCAGATAATAAGTAACATATTTAATTACATGCATCAATAATTGTGACATTAATGAGAGCATCGTGCAGAGTAGAGGATCTTCGACCGCTGCTCAGCACTGCAGAACCAGAGACATTCAATATGGTCGTTCGCCGACGTAGTTCCCCACCGGGTCATAGTTGCAAGTCATGAACACGTCCCCATCGTCACAGACCACGCGGGCGCACCCGATCCGCCTCGTCGCCTTCCAGACGATCTGCGTGTAGTGGCCGCACACTTGGCCTTTCTCGCACGTGTTGGTCGCATACGTGTAGTACTTCTCCTCCGCGGCCCACGCACCCACCGCGTCGCTCGGCGACCACGACGACCCGCTCCCCCAGTATATGTTCTCTCCTAGCTTGAACCCGTCTTCCGGGAACGAATGCTCCGCTTTGCAGTCCGACTTCCTCTGACCGGCCCACCACCTCGCATACCTTTATTGCTAGCAAGTCCCATTAGTAGCTTGAACCATTTCTAAATGAGATTTCCCTTACTTGTTTCCTATTAGAAATTCTAATCTCTTCTCTAAAATTTCTACGAATTTGTGTATGAATTAACATAACGTAGTTGGCTTAGTGATTAAGAAATGGACATGTACGTGTGTAGACTATGCACACAGCACAAATTATGTCAGCCACGTCATCACCTAGTGCAAACAATTTCCTATTTGAACTATCCATCCTATTTTTGGTTCATGTTCTATGTAGTTCATCAAGTTAATAGTAAACGTGCAAATGATAAATGTGAGGCCCCTCATCATTAAAAAAAAGAAAAAACTATGTATGTATGGTGAGGGATACCGAGATCGGTCTAGAAAATCAATTTATTTAGTGACGAAACAAACTTCGAACTCTTATTTGATGAGAGTGGGCACTGTTGAGATTAGGAATTCTACATGAAATTTATAATTTCGGTTAAGAATTACGCCGAGAATCAAGTGGATAAGGAATGAATGGAACAAGAGAAGCGTCAGCCAAGCTTTCAAAACGGGTAAAGTATTCAAGTGATGGCCATTTGAAGCCGTTCTTTACTCATCAATGCCAGTTTCGTTCACAATCTTTCTCTCATCTGATGAGAGATGCGAGACGCCACAGTCCTGATAGGAATAGAACGACATCGAAGTTAACGTACCGCTCGAGCTCGAAGTCCCACATCAGCGGGAGCTCCCACTTATAGGCTCGGACGAGGTTGTGAGCGAACAAGAACTGGAGGGACTCGCCGATGCAGTTCCAGCAGAGCTGCTTGGACACCCTGTATATCGTCTCGTTGTCCGGCTTCGAAGAGAGCAGTTTGGCTTGGAGCTGTGGAGAGAGATAGGGAGCGGCCGAGGCAGCAGAGATTCTGCTGATGCTGCTGTTTGTGAGGAGTACGAGGAATAGAAAGAGTGAGCGGTGATTGCCCATGGTTTGTTCTTTGGGATGGAGCGAGCTGGGGTGTGGCAGAGCTCCATGCTTCTGGCTTTATATTGATTCTAGGAAGGGGTCTTGGGAACATGACAATAATATCAATCATTTCTCAATAATTTCCAAAGCCATTGTTACAAATTTTCCACACTTATGTTTGGGGCAGAGTGGTTTTTATTATTATTATAATCTTTTATGAGAAAACTTGTCTAAGATTAGTAAATCATGAAATAGTTCACTGATCCCACAAATTAGATAAGACTAGCGAGCCAGCCCAAACTTCTAAACCTTAATGGATGGCTCGAACATTGGATTGCTCGCATTTGAAAGTGAGGAAATCGAACATGTAATGGCCGAAGCATATCTAATGTATTATCGTGAACCCGCATCACCCTCACATTTTAAGGGCTTATGCAACAATAAACCGCGAAATAGATATTATATGGATACACAAATAATGTGTGCTACATCTCGTTTGTGATATCGCGTGGTTCTATATTACATCTTGAGCAGTCTCGTGATCATGATTTGCAATGAAATGATTTTCTGAACCGTAGACATCGACCTCAAGATGGTACGTGGACATAAAATCTTTTGCAAAGCAAAGAAGGTCCTATAATTGATTGGTGAACTCGACATATCATTTCCTTGCCAAAGGATTTGGTTCACCTGACTGACCGGAGAGTGGAATATGCAGCAGTGGAATAATGGGAAGTTGGATGAATCTGGGCCAAGCAAGTTGGCAAGTTTCAAGCACGCGCTCCGGGCGTTTCTCTGGGAAGAGATTGGAAACATAAACGAATGATTGAAGGGCTTCTCGTGAAACCAGAGCAGGGTGGCTTTCTGTTGTTGAACTGAACACCCGTGAACTCTGTCTTGTTCGCATTATCGGACAAGATCGCGCACCGTGGGCCATTCTAGAACTTCACAAACGTTCACGTGTCGCTGGAATGTTATGTCTGGATTTATTTATATCGATGAAAGATTTTCGATGCTTCGAGATATGCGAATAACCCTATCAAAGAGTATGGATTTATGTGTTCTTTTAATCACTTGAACTTCTATGCACGACGGCCGAGTCACTCAAGAGAGATCAGTCGAGTGCGTCATGAGTCCAGGTGTGTTCGCCGTGGTGTTGGCCAGAATACGAACAATTGTGGATGCCACTCACATGAAAGCCACAAAAATTAGCCAACTAGGGATGCCACCTTTATTATTGTCAACTTCAAACAAAAAAGTGGAACTCTCCGGAGATGGCCAAACAGCTATATGGTGAATTTGAGTGAGTTAAGAATATGCAGAAAAGAAAATTGTGTAATTTATGTATAACATAATATAATATCAGTCACAATCAAATAAGGTCAATCAAGAAAGATAATGTGCAATCCTAAAAGATACAGAAAATTAAGGAAGATATGAAAAATCTTCTAAAATAGTCCAATTATCTTTAACACACCTATCAAACTGACGTAGAAGAAGCCAATTGTAGTCCGAAGAAAACATTAAAAAAGCAATGCGCGAATAGATATACCTTGGTGAAGACCTCAGTATCTTATCAACCAATGAGTGGAGACAAGATGGACAATGCCACAAAGCAAGTGATAACATATGGACTAACAGTTTATTTGAATGTGCTTGGTGAACTTATGAAAGACATCATTTATGCGCTATTTGAACAATACTTATGTTGTAGCAGTAATCTATCCCCCTAGTATAACGAACTTGTATGTCTTTTAATAACCATCGCAACCACGATAATTTCGATGTGATATCAGTAAAAACACGATAATCAACTTTAATACTAGATCAAGTTATAACGACTTGTTTCTCGTTATCTAATAGATAAGTAGATAGCTAGAATGAAATAGTGGTCTCTAGTGGAACAATGATCTAAAAAATTGCAATCCCAGTCAGCATTACAAACAAGCGCTCAACTCTAAGGTAGGGTTAACAGAATTGTGAACCCACAATACTAGACATCAACATATCGGTACGGTTGTCGCTAGTGATAACTATGCCATCCTCAAATCAAAGTAGCAAAATATATGTACGAGATGTTCGTGGAACAAAAAGAGCATGGTCATATGGACAATATGTAAAAGTTAAGACGTTCCATGTTGAGCTACACTCGGAATACCCTGCACGTTGAGCCCTGTTTCAATCCGTATAACGTTCTGCCTAATAAACATACTTTGTTAGAAGGATGAGTGTATTTAGGAGGAGGCTCCATGTAGACTTCCTCGAAAGGATTGCCATTGAGAAATGCATTTTTAATATCCATCTAGATAAAGACCATCGCCGAATAGAGGCAAGCAAGAAGACTTCGTACATAAGTAAGACTTACAGCTGGAGCAAAAATTTTGTCATAGTTAACTCCATACTCCTGAGTAAAGGATTTTGCAGCTAGTCAAGTTTTGTAGCGGTTTACATTATCATCTGCCTTTGTTTTAGTCAAGTTTTGTAGGTTATAGCAGACTTTCCAAGAGGCAAATCACTCACATCCAAAGTATGAATTTTGTTCAAAGCCTGCAATTCATTTGTCATTGCTTACCGTCAAAGATGATTGGTAATAGTTCCTCTTCATGTGTGAGGCTCATAAAAAGAAGCAATGGTTTAGAAGTAATGGAAATCACGAAGCCGGACATAAGGTTGACTTACATGGGTGGGACGAGAAAAAGAGAAAAGGAAATAACCAAGAGGAGAGAATCCACAAATGGTGCAGAAACGTGAGGAACTACGAAAGCGGTGTCACTGGAAGCACGTTCATCAAGACTAGGAGAAGACAACTCCACAAATGAAGTTTCTCAAATAGAGCTGAAAAATCCATTGAAGGTTTGGTAAAAAAAAAAAAAGAAAGAGAGGGAATAGTAGGTGATGTTGACACCTAAATTTTGAGCAATCATTTAGGATTAATTGCATAAAAAATTTAGGTACTAACCTCAATCCCTAATAAAATTATTTAAATCATTTTGCATATAATTTGCATTTAGGTTAAGTCTAATTTCTGCATTCATGCATTAACATTTAATTGGACCGGCGGTGAAAACAAACCTGAAATTGACACTAGGACCGGGCCAATATGTAAAGAAGAATTCTGCTAGCTCTAAGGGAACGCTTGGCCAAAAATCCCAAAACCCTAGGTCCTATCTTTGGCTTAATTCATCCCATTAAAATTTAATTACGAAAAAAAAAGGCCTTTTAATTAAAAGCTTAATTAATTGTAAGAGGCCTAATTAAGCCCATAAAAGAGTAAATAAGCCCAAAAGCAAGGCCACAGGCCAGCCAAGTACATTCAATGGGCTGGTTGGCCAATCAAGGACCTAATTGAACAGTAATTGTGCTCTTGGGGCTAAATTATAAACACTCAAGAGTTGAGGGACTATTTCATAATTAAGCAAAAAGCACGAAAGCCTATGATTAACCAAGCTTAAGCCTCATTATTCAATGTCGCGCATTCTTGAGAAAAATGACAGTCGCTAATAGCTTCCCCAGTCACTGATAGCTGCGACGAGTCGAGAGAGAGAGAGAGAGAGTAGCCTTGGGTGATAGCTCCCCCAGGTGCCAATGCCTGTCCTACCATCCCCCGCGACCGATGGTGCCCCAAGGTTAGCTGCAACGAGTCCCATTGCTGCTGCCCAATGCTGCTCCGCCGTCCCTGTACTTGCTGATCCGATGCCAAGTCCTTACGAAGCCAAGGGCTGCCGTCGCTGCCTCCGACGTTCCCTTTTGTAGCCATGCCTTCGAGCCCCCCACTGCATTCGTGATACCCGCTGCTGCTGCTGTGCCAGTTGCAAAGCCGCCGCCAATTCGCAACCGTGGCTGCTACGCCGAGAATCGAGAGCTGCCGTCACTCACTGCTGCTGCTGAACCAAAAGCCTCCCGTGAGCCACCAACGATGCTGCTGAGAACCGAGAACCTGGAGCCATTCTCGTTGCTGCTGTCGTTGGGACATGCAGAACATAACCGAGAGCCACCATCAACCGCTGCGCACCAGCCATCCCCTGTGAGCCGCCATTGGTCCGAGAGTCCAAGCTGAGCTTGTTTCAGTTCGAAATTTATTCAAATATTTGTTGCATATTTGGTTGCCTATTTTAGAATATAATTCTTATCTACCAAATCTTGAAGCGTAGGCAATATTGATTAGGGAATATTTCCTAATCCGCAAACCATAATAGAAAATTTTTAATTTATTTATAATGCTTTAGATAGATTATTAATTTAAGTGAGAATTTAAAATCAATAGGCTGATCTATAAGGCCTTACATCAATAATGTGATTTAAATCTTGCGAAATATTTGAGTTTATCCGCTTCTCATATCTAAATTGATTTGATTGTGGATTGTTATCCATTAGAATATTTGATCGAACGCATCAAAATTCTAAAATATTTTGCATACACATAATATTTTAATAGAATTGCCATGTTAAAACGGATTGCATCCATTTAGATAATATTAGAATAATTTAGATTAGATTATATTCTAGGATTAGAATTTGCATGCTTAGGTAGACAATTATGTCTAAAATAGTCTATCTTCAATAAGTTAGGGTTTAGGTCAATTTAAATCTTAAAATGTATAAAATAACTATTATTTAGGCATAGTGTAATTTAGGGTCATGATTAATTTCGAAAATCATAGAGAATGCCATGCCATGTCATCATGCATTTTGCTATGTCATTTACAATTGCATGTTTAGGTTAATTAATTCATCATGTAGACAGCATGTTAGGATTAATCTAATTTAAATTGCATGTCATTAGGATAGTAATGTAGTTTAATTTAATTTAATGCATTTAGATTAGAATTCATGCATTGCATATAGTTTAGATTTTATTCCTAAAGTAAAAAAAAAAAGAGAGAGAGAATATTGCTTGGTGCAAAAAAAGAGAGAATATTGCTTGATGCATGCTTCCTATATGTTATCTTGAGTTGTGGGTGTTAATTAAATTGATTATGCACTCGCATGATAACATTTCTTAATAAATTAGATTACAATCAATCAAGTTGCCTAATTAAACTTTTTTATAAAATGAAATAGTAACGAAAGAGTATTAGAGTAATTTATTGTAATCCAGTCTCTAAATTCATTTTACTTATGTGTTTAATCGGTTTACCATAAATTGATTAGTGGCGAGTCCAAAGTTTGTTATTGCGTTAAAGCAAATCATTGAGTATAACTCTAAGTTACGATTTCACATGGACTTGGGAGAGTCCAATTTAAATTAATTAAATGATCAGTTTAATAATCCATCCTAAGATTGAATGAATTTTTTTTAGGTCACAACAAGAAAGGATTCAAAACCAAGGAAGCAGTATAGGCGGGCACGAGGTTCTAACTTTGTGCATTCATTTGGTGGAAGATTCATAAAACAAGTGTTGCCATATACTCGAAAAAGATAGTAAACTAAGCACTCTTCACAAGAGATGTTACCCATGGCAGGTTGGAGTACGCTTGACAGGATGAAAAATCTCTCTCCCTTTATGTTCTACACAAGAGGCGGAGATTAGGAGAGTCCGGGCAACATCTAATGTTCGTTTATTGTTACGCTCCACTCGACTATTTTGCTGGGAAGTTCCTAAATAAGAATTATGAATAATTGTACAATTTTATGAAAGAACACTATCCGTATGAAAAATCTTGATATTAAATTTAATCATCAGTCGTTTTTTCTATAATTAATTATTTCAAAAATATATGCTATTAACAGTAAGCCCATGCGTGGCATGGGTATACCAGTAGTTCTTAATATTGCTCAATCCTAAGGCTCCGTTTATTTCGCGAAAAATGTAATACTTTCAAAAAAATATTTTTTAGGAAGTCATTTTTCAAAAAAATAATAATATTTTTCGGTATTTAACTAATACTTAAAAATGAATTGGAAAACAATTTCTGTTGATTTTCGACGATCGGTGCACTACGGCGGGGGGGGGGGTGGTGGCAGCGACAGGCAACCGGAAGGAACAATAGCGAAGGAGGAAGAACAAGAAAAGAAAAAGAAAGAAGTGCGGAAGAAACTATGCTTAGCAATCAGAAAATTGGCAATGGCTTGTGTTGATCGGCCTCTTCCTTTGCCGATGTCATCGAATAGGGATGAAATACGATGATACTGGTCAGGTTGCTGTGTCAATTTGGGCAATTTTGTGCTTTCTGGAGGACCGACTATTTATTTTGCAGTGTTTCTTGGTGTTTCTTGGTGACATGATGAACTAGCATTCTTTGATCACATCTTCGAGTCAGGGCCATGGACTGAAATTGGACGTCCTTCTTGGCGCTTGCTGGTTTTAATTCAAATTTGTTCTTCAGCTTTTTCAAATCTTTCGGAGTGAGGACATCATATAGAAAAACTAGTTCTCTATTTCTTTTACAGATTGGAGTTTCGCCGAGCTTGAGCTGGTGATCTATTGCGTTTTTCTCTAGGGTTGAGTTGACAATCGTTTGAATCGGATAAGCTGCCGATTCTTCATTGAATCTTCGTTCATTCTCCAGTTGTGTTATTTTCCGATTAAGGCGAAACGATCAGTGTCTAGTTCTCTTTCTGTTGTAGGTCAGAGTTTGGTCGATGCAATACCTTACCATGTGAAGGCCGATGTGGAGTGTCTACAATCTGTGATGGTTCTTTCTACGCAAGGGGTACGCACCCCATCCAGATTGTACTTCGAAGTATTAGTATTGAAAAACTAGATAAGGTGTCCCCTTCCTCCAAATAGCCGTCCCACCCTCATGTCCTCATCCTTCAGTCATCTTGCATCTCTAATTGTGGATGTGTTCCTCTCTCCCACAGCTATAGCCTTTTGCTATACCTTTCTTCGTAAAATCGTCTTCAGAGGAGACACCAATGTCAAGTCTCGTTCTTTATTATTATTATTATTATTATTATTATTATTATTATTTTGCTTCTTTACTGGTTGTTGTTTAGTTGATTGCTTTCATGGTCTGATTTTTAAAAGGATCTATCGGGTTGTAGAAACTTAATTTCTTCTGATTGCTGAACAGAGTTTTATGAAGGTTTTCGGATTGCTTCTCTTGGACTTTGCCCGGCTATGGGCATTATTGGGCTTACACTCTTTATTGATTCATCAGTTTATGGGTTTGATTGTTTTTACTAGCTGATTCTGGATTTCGCAATTTTAGTTTTAATTGGCAGTGGCTTGTTTCTTCTTGGAGCGATCTCTTCATTTGAGAATGCTGTCTAAGGATGATAAATAAGATGAAACTGTTCAGAAATGTAATTTCTTCTGATTGCTGAGTAGAGTTTCTTAAGGTTTTCAGATTGCCTCTCTTGGACTTTGCCTGGTCATGGGCATTATTGGGCTTTAGCTCTTTATTTGATTCATCTATTAATGGATTTAATTGTTTTATAAGCTGATTCTGGATTTCACAATTTAATTTATAATTGGCAGTGGCTTGGTTCTTCTTGGATCGATCTCTTCATCTGAGAATGCTGTCTAAGGATGATAAATAAGATGAAACTGGTGAATATGTTTCATTAATGTAGGCAATTTTGGGCTTTTTGAAGGGTTGACTGTCTGTTTTGCAGTCTTTTCTGGTTACATGATCTTTAGATCTTGCGCTATAGACTGAAGTTTGATTACCTTCTAGGCACTTGCTGGTATTAAAATCTGTTCTCCAGTGTTTTTATATTTGGGAGTGCTGACATTATCAGTCTAGTTCTAATTCTTTTAGTGACTGAAGTTCCACTTATTGAAATCAGATTGTTTGAGATCAGAGTTGATGATTGTTTGAAATCGGATAAGTTGCCACTTCTTGACTGAAATTTGTTCTCCAGTTCTGTTATTTGGTTAAGGCAGTGCCTACTTCTATCGCAGGTCAGAATTTGAAATCGGAGTTGACAAGTGGTGGTCCTAATTTTTTTACAGTCTAGTTCTAATTCTTTTACAGGATGAAGTTCTGCTAGACATGAGAAATGGTGATCTATTGTGTTTTTTCTCTGGGTCTGAGTTGACTATTTGCTTGGAATTGGAGTTGATGATTGTAGGCTTATCCAATCGCTTCTTGATTGGATTTCTTCTCCAGTTCTGTTATTTTTTAGTTGAGGCAGTGCTAGTTCTCTTGTCAGAGTGGCTGATGCAATACTTTATCATGTGAAGGCTGATGTGGGGTGTCTATAATCTGTGATGGTTCTTTTTATGCAAGGGGTGCACGTCAGCAGTTCATGCAATCTAATCTGGATTCTGCTTCGAATTCTTGGTGTTGAAAATCTAGATAGGGTGTCTCCTTCCTCCAGATACTCATCCTACACTCATGTCCTCATCTTTCATTGTTATTCTGCGTCTCTGGTTGTGCTTGTGTTCTCTCTCATTGCTATTGCTTTCTCTGCAAAATCATATGAAGAGTTGATATTAATGTCAAATCGCATTATTGATCCTTCTTTCGTTTTGCTTCTTGATGGATTGCTGATTAGCTGATTGCTTTCACGATCTGATTTTTGAGAGGATCTTTTTGAGAGGATCTGTCTGGTTGCAGAAACTTAATTTTCTGATTGTTGAACATAGTTTTCGGAAGGTTTTGGATCCCCTCTATTGGACTTTGGGACAGTTATGGGTATTATTAGGTTTATGCTTCTTTGATCATTTTTTGACTTCATCAATTGACGGATTTAATTATTTTCTAGCTGATTTTGGATTTTGCGATTCAGTTCGATTAGCGATGGCTTCTTTCCTCTTGGAGTGATCTACTCTTGCATGGATGCCGTCTAAGGATGGACGATAAATAAGAGGAAACTGGTCAGTTGGTTACATGAGATAAGACATTTCTTGGAGGACTAATGGCCTATTTTGCAATTTTTGTTTGGTTGAGTTAATGAACTAGGCACTGAAACCTTCTGGGCACTTACTGGTTTTGATTGAAATTTGTTCTTTCAGTTTATCATCTTGAGGGAGAGGAGAGGTTATTATTGTCTAGTTTTGATTTTTTTACAGTCTGATATTTTGCCGGATTTATGAGGTGGTGACCTACTGCTTTTTTTTTCTGTGGGACTGAGTTATTTGAAACCTGGTTAAGTTACTGCTTCTTGGATTCTAGACAGTTAGTAGTTTGAATGAACTTTGTTCTCCTGTTCTGTTGTTTTTGAGATATCAGAGTTCTCTTTCCTTCGCAGGTTAAGGGTTAGTTCATGCAGTACTTTTGCCTATCCAGTTTGATCTGGAGTGTCTTTGACCTATGATGGTTCTTTCTAGCTGCACAAGCATTATTTCATTGGAACTGCTTTTTTCTTTGGCCACTTCTATGTGAGTATTTGTTGTTTTTGGAAGATCAATGATTGTTGCTCCCTTCCTTTGTAGGTATTATTTATAAGTCTGGCAAGCTCTTGGGGTCCACATGATCCCATTTGATATTTTATGTAGATAGTTTATGTAGGATTTTTTCGTCATTGTGTCCTTATGGTAGATTGTTGATAGATCTATGACATAACTATGATGACTTCTATTTGAGGACTCAGCATAGAGTGGAGTACAGCTACAACAATAACAGATGGGGCCCACTTCTAAGTATCAACTCTTGGTGATGTAAGGCTTGTATGAATCCGTTTATAACATAACTATCATAATTTCTATCATAAGCCTTGTGGTTTGTGGATTTTTTTGGGATTAATTTTGGTTGCCTAGTTAGGCTTCTACGATGCCTATTTTTGGATATAGTTCTGAGGATTTATGCTTTTGGACTTTTTTTTCCCTAGTCGTCAGTGAGTCTTAATGCATTGGATTACGGTTAGAGAGATCAGTTGCTTGTTATCCTAATCAATATTGTCCTTATCTTAACTTTTTTTCTCCTTTGTTTATGTGTTGATTCTTGTGCTCTTAGGGAGGCCTCTTAGGTTGTAGTGCTGTCTTGTGGATTAGCAAACTGGTCATCATTGGTTGTATTAATCTCTTGCTATTCTGTTCATTTGCTCTCTCTTGCATGACAGCCTCTGTGAGATTGTCTTCAGAGGACAGTTGCGTTGTTGACCCTTCTGTTGGTTCTATTGCTTAATGGATTGTTGATGAGGCTATTGTTCTCTCGGAGTGATTTTTGAAGCATCTGGCTTGTTGCAAAATTCTAATTTCTTCTGTTGCAAGGTTCCAAAAGTTTGCGCTCCTTCTTGATTGTCTATTGATTCATTGACAGATTGTGTTCACTTGCTCTACCAGCGTACTCTGGAATTTGTAATTTGGTGAATTGGCATTGGCTTCCTTCCTCTTGGATCGTTCTTTTTTGTTTGCAGATGTTTTCGTTAGATGGAAAATGAGATGACACTAGCCAGTTGTTGCATAAATTTAGGCTTTCTGGGCTTTTTTGGTCATTGTGTCCCTATAGTCTTTCTTTTTTTTTTGTCATTGTGTCCTTATAGTCTTCGTGTATGGGCAATGACTAAAATGCGGTAACCTTCTGGGCACATGCTGGTTTGAACTGAAATTTGTTCTACGGAATCATAAGGATGGTGTAGTTCTGATTCTCTTATAGATTGGGGCTTCACCAGAGTTAAGAAGTCATGATCTATTGTGTCAATTCTCTGGGGCTTGATTGAAGATTGCTAGGAATTGGATAAGCTGCCACTTCTCGATTGAAATTTGTTCTCCATTTCTGTTGTTTATCTGTTAAGGTGGAATGATCAATGGCTAGTTCTTGTTCCCTCACATTGGTCGATGCATACTTTAGGTTGTCAAGGTCGATGTGGAATGTACAGGATCTGTGATTATTCTTTCTACGGACTGGTATGCGTCAACCGATCAATCCAAGACTCTACTCTGGATTATAAGTTCTGAAATCTAGAGTTGGTTTCTCCTTGTGTTGTTATCTTTCAGTCTTGACCCGCATCTCTGGTTGTGCATGTGCTCCTCTCTCTCATCGCTCACTCGACGGACTCTGCAAAATCATCTTAAGATATCACGTTCTTGATCATTCTTTTGTTTATGTTTCTTGATTGAAGATTAGCCTATTGCTTTCACGGTGTGATCTGGTTGCAGAAATCCAATTTCTTCTGTTTGCTGGACAGAGTTTTTCGAAAGTTTTGGATTGCCTCTCTTGGACTCTACCATGTTTATGGGCATCCTTAAGGTTTACCCTCGTTTGATCGTTTATCGATTTATCAATTGATCAATGTAAATGTTTTACTAGTTGATTCTAGATTTTGCTATTCGAGTCCATTGGCAGTGGCATCTTTCCTCTTGGAGCGATGTCTTCATCTTGGATGGCTGTCTAAGGATGATGAATAGAAAGTGGTCGATTACATGAAATAAGGCGTTTCTTGGAAGACTAATAGCCTATTTTGTTTGGTTGAGTTGATGAACTATTCTTTGATTTGACTTTAAAAGGGGCAATGAAACTAACATTTTGAAACCTTTCGGGCAATTGCTGGTTCTCTTTGGTCAGGGTGGAGATGCTTATTGTCTAGTTCTCTTTTACATGTCCATATTTGGCGGATTTAAGAAGTGGTGACCTATTTGCATTTCTTCTATGGGGCTGAGTTGTTTGAAGTAGGATATTTTACCACGTCTTGGATTCTATGCAGTTTGAGTGTAAATTGTTCTCCTATTCTGTTATTTCCTAGTTAAGGTGAGATGATCAGTGCCTCATTCTGTTTCCTTCTCATTAGAGTTTGTTTGATGACGCATTAAGTTTGATGTGTAATTTTCTCGATCCGTGATGGTTCTTTCTAGCTGCATAAGCATTGTTTCATTGGATAAAGCTCCTTTCTCGATCCTTGATGGTTCTTTCTATGGTGGAATGTTGCTGGTATGTTATTGTTTTGAGAGATCAATAGTTGTTGCTGTCTTCCAATGTGGCTATTGTTTATGATTCTGGGAAGCTCTTGAGGTCTGCATCAGTTCTGGCTTGTATCTCTTCGTTCTTATCTATGCTACAGTAACTAATTGGATAAGCTGGTAAACTATGGAGAAAAGCGTGTGCTGGGTATTCTGGGAACTGTTGATGGGAACATTTTGATAAATGAGGTGATGTCGTATGGCTTTATTAGGCATTGGAGTTTAGTGCCACCTTAATGGCCCAATATCAGCACTTACGGGTTTTTATTAGGTTATAGGGACTGTTAAGACTTACCGCTGCCCGAACCTAATATTTGTTTTGGGGCAAGCTGGTGGCATCTTTATTCTGAAATGATGATGTGGAGATGTCAATCACTATTAGCATTCCTTCGGTCCTTCTTCTGTTGTTTCTATTTCCTTGTTAATGAGTTGATTGCTTTCTCATCTAATTTTAGAAGCATGTGGCTTGTTGCAGAGACTTAAACTCTTTTGTTTGGCATTCCATCTTTGGGACTCCCCCTGGTCATGGACTTCGTTAGGATTTACAGTTTTGCACTCCTTCTTTGATTAACTATTGATTGATCGATCAATCATTATTATTTTAGTTTACAAGTTGATTCTGGAGTTTAGCGAAGCCGGGAAGAGTTCAAGTTCGGTCCTTTGCCATGGATCGAAAAAAATCCTTATATATATACAGAGTGTTCTGTGAGTGGTATTGTTCAGCAGATGGGCAGCACCTTCTTTTCTCTTGGAGCAATCTCTTTTGTCTGGAGGAACGGTATATATGATGAGGTTGGTCGATTGTTCCACATGATAAAAGACATTTGAGCATCACTTGAGAATTGACAATTTCTTAATGGTTATTTTTGGCTGGGTTGGTGGATTAGCATTGGCCCCATAGGCGCTTAATGTTCTTCATTGAACTAGTTTGTGTAGTTCTAATTCCTTTTGGTTGGAGTTGCCGGATTTGAGGAGTGATGATGATCTTTTCTATGGGCAGAGTCCAGGCTTTGTTTGAAATTGAATATGTTCCCATTTGTGGTTTCAACAATATTCTCCAGTTCCCGTATTTTACGGCTAAGGCAAGACTATGCCTTTCTAGTTCTCTTTCTTTGTAAGGAAGAATTTGGTCCTCGCAAAAAACTTTTAGCTCATTAACTTTGGTGTGGAGTAAAGATCTATGATGGTTGTTTCCAACGGGATGGTTAGAGGTATTATTCCTACAGGGGATAAAATTTGGTTTTTTGTTTTTCACTTATTTGGTGAGCGTGGAATTCAGTTTTCTTTTTTAAGCTTTCATTTTTTCTTTAAACTGGAAAAGACAATCCCATCTCGCCTCGTGTTTCTTATAATATCTTTGATCGGATGCGGAACTTCTACGTTATTTATATTCTCTTTTGTTGATGAAGAACATTATACTTTGGTGCAAGTGGAAAAGTCTAGCAGTAAGTTTCCACTTTTCCAATAAATTACGGTATTTGGATGCAATGCTAACTTATATAATGCTACTTTACATATCGAGCGTAGCTATTGAAGCTATTTATAAATGAGATTACTAGTTTGTTTCTTCTTCTTTTTTTAATATATCTTCTGTTAATTCAATTTTTTCCTATGAAAGTGTAGTTTTTTTTTGGAGGTATACGAAGCCAATTCATTGAACGAAGTCCACACCCGCGCATTGCAAACTTTTCTATCGGGGGTGTTTTTATTACCTTTTCCCCTTTTTGAATCTATTGAGGAGGCTGCTGCTGCAGCTGTGTGAGCTGATAATCTCAATGGGTAATTAATGATTTTCACTCCTTGATTCCTTTTTCTTATTTTGGTATGTGAATAGTGGTTGCCCTTCCCACTTTTTTTTCTTCATTTTATTATTGAGGTAAATTCTATAGCATCTCTATGGTCAACAGTAGCACATGCTTCTGTTTCTCATTCCCTTCGACAATTTCATGGTTGTCGTTACCATCTTCACCTTGTTAAATGCCTTGCATTACTCCGGTCTTTCCAACATCTAGATTTTCGTGGTCTGTTATTGCATGGGGCTGTCTTTCTATTTTTCGGTGGTCAATGGGCAAGGCATATTTTGGTCTTTTGTCAGGAATATTTTGAAATTATGGTGTTGGTGTTGTGACAGAAGATTTTTCCCAATTTAAAATCGGCATAGTGTGTAGAATTGAGCTTTGTGGTTCCAATTTCACTCGATGATTCATAAAAAAGACCACATCAATGAAATTTTTACTGCGCTGAATCGACAACTATAATGGAATAATGGCTCAAGCCAATGAGTGTCACTTCCAAAAATTATGTTATTCCTAATTTTTTTTTTACTTCAAATAATATTTTTTTTGTGTGTGTTTAAATTTTTAATGGTAAGGGGGAAAGTAGAAGTTAGGGTGTCATTTGAAAAAAAAGGAGTAGGGGTTCATTTAATATTTTGACCGTGATTAATTTGAGAATTAAATTTATTTAAAGCCAGCCAATATCCAAATCAGACCGTTAGCAACTGAGGACACGTGGTCCTAATTCTTTATGCAATGGACGGAAGATAACGCGTGCATCTGAGGCAACGGTCGGAATTGGCAGCTCACCGCCTTTCCTTTTTTAACCCCGTCAACAGCGCACAACCGTCCAATGACGACTCCGATTCAGATTTGTTATTATCAGCGATCGATGCGAAGTCGGTCTATTCTCCTTCCTATAAATAACCGTCCTTCCCCAACTAAACCCCCGGGCGTCGTTGTATTCTTCAGTCTTTCTGGTTTTGCTCTCGTTCCCCCTCTCCTCTCTCATGGCGCCTCTGCGATATCTTCAGAGAAGAATCGATCGGGATTTAGCGTTCTCCTTCGGCCCTTCTTCTTTTGTTTCCGTTTCTTGATTGATTGTTGGTGGGCCGAATGCTTTCTCGGTCTGATTTCTGAAGCGTCTGGTTGCAGGAAACCCCTGTTGCTGAGATACTTGGCCTCTTTGGGACGATGTCCATGGTTATCGGAATTATTTGGTTTACGCCTTGTCCTTTTGATCGCTTAATGATTCATGGACCGATCGATCCAACTTTGCGATATTGTTTTGCCAGCTTATTCTGGATTGTTGGTATTCTGTGAATTGGCAGTGGCCTCTTTCCTCTTGGATCCTATCTCTTCGTCTGAGGATGTCGTAATGGGAAGTGCTTGGTTTAGCTCCTCCTCTGATCCTTTATTGATTCATCAGCCGGTCGTTCTTTCCGTCTACTTGTTTTGCGAGCTGCTTCTGGATTTTTTTTAAAAAAATTTATTTGGTGGATTCGCAATGGCTTCTTCCCCCTTGGAGCGAACTGTTTGTCTGAGGATGTCAAGGACGATGAATACGTTTGACATCGGTCAGTTTGTTTCATTGAACTAAGTTTTTGGGCGTTTTGGAGGACTGATGGATGATCCTTTTGCTCTGCTTTTTTGGTTGAGATGATGAACTTAGTAAGTCTTTGATCACATCTTAGTCCGGGCCATAGACTGAAATTGACTGGATTTGATTGAAATTTGTTCTTCAGTCTTTTATCTTTGGGAGTTGATTATATCGCCTAGTCCTAATCCTCTCACAGGTCGGATTCTTGCCAGACTTGACAAGTGGTGATCTGGAGCTAGCTAATGATTGTCTGAATTTGGATAAGCTCTATCGTTTCTTGAGGCAGTTATCGGTTTGGATGAAATTTGTTCTCCAGTACCGTAGTTTTCCTATTGATGTAAAAATCGGTTCATCCTTTGGAGTTCAGTGATTGGTCGATGTATGATCTTTGATGGTTCTTTCTTTGCAAGGTGTACGCTCCCCAACAGATCAATATTCAATCTAGATCTACTTCGTCTAATCGAAAGCTGGTGTCTCCTTCCTAGAAATTGTCCCTCGTTCGCATCCTCATCCTTCATCTTGCGTCTATGATTGTGCATGCATTCCCCTCAGTTGACAGCCTCTACGAAGAAGTACTCTTCAGAGGCGACATCATTCCTGAAACAAGCTCTTGATCCTTCCTTTTATTTTTTATTTTTATTTTTTGATTGGTTGTTAATTCGGTCTGATTGTGTTTATGCTATGTTATTTTCTGAAGGTTACGCCTCGCCTCTCCTGGACTCTGCCATGTTTTGGGCATCATCAGGGTTTGCGCTCGTTTGATTGTCGGTTGATTCATCATTGATTGATCTTTCCAAGTTTAATCGTATCATGAGCTGATTCAGGTGTACACTGTTATGTTAATTGGAGTGGCTTCTTTCCTCTTGGAGTGATCATTTTGTCTGAGGATGTTGTCTGAGGACAATGTATTCTATGCAACTAGTCAGTTGATTAGATGGAATATGACATTTGGGCACTTTGGAGGACTAATGATCTATCTTGCACTGTTTGGTCGAGTTGATGATCTAGAAGTCTGTCTTCAGGACAAACAGATGGATTGAAATTTTTACGACCTTCTAGGCTTCTTAACAGTTTGGAAGTTTTACTGGATTTGACAACTGGTGATCTGTTGCATTTTGTGGGGGTTGACAATTGTTTGAAGTTGGATGAGCTCTTACTTCCTGGATTTTTGGCAGTTATTGGTTTGAATGAGAAACTCGTCATTTAGTTGTGTTATTTTCTAGTTAATCCGAAAGATCAGATCTAGTTCTCTTCCCTTCGCAGATCAGAGTATGGTCGGGGCAGTACTTTACCTGGACATGTTCAACATGGAGTGTCTGTGATCAGTGAAGTTCCTTCTTGCTGCATAAGCATCAATTCCTAATTTGTCATCCGCTTCTGTTATCTTCGAGTTAAGGTGGACTGGTCAGATGTTCTCTTTCCTTCGCAGGTCTGAGTTTGGTCGAGGCAATACTTTACCTCGTCAATTTCGATATGGAGAGTCTATCATCAGTGATGGTATAATGATTCGCTGTGCTTCATCGACTCTTCTTCTTTTTGTTTCTGTTTGTTGATTGATTGTTGATGCGCCCATTGCTTTCTGTGTCTGATTTTTGAAGCATCTGGTTGCATAAACCCCTGTTGCGAGATTGTTGAGGTTTTCGCTTGGCCTTTTCGGGATGATGCTCATGGTTATTGGAATTTCTTTACGCTCAGTGATTCTTAACCAATGGGTTTTCCGTTGTTACTGTACCTGATTATTCTGGACTTTCGTTATTCTGTGAATTGGCTGTGGCTTACTTCCTCTTGGATCGTCTCTCTTCGTCTGAGGAAGTGCTTGGTTTAGCTTCTCCTCTGATCCTCTATTTGATTCATTGACCTGTCGATCTTTCCATTTACTTGTTTTATGAGCTGCTTCTGGATTTTGTTATTTGGTGGATTTGCAGTGGCTTCGCTTCCCATGGAGCGAACTGTTTGTCTGAGGATGGCAAGGATAATGAATTACACTGGTCAGTTTGTTCCATAAAAGGATCATATCTCTTAATCTGAGGAAGTTCGTGGTTTAGCTCCTCCTCTGATTCTTTATTGATTCATTGACCTGTTGATCTTTCGGTTTTCTTGTTTTACTAGCTGCTTCTGGATTTTCTTATTTGGTGAATTCGCAGTGGCGTCTTTCCCCTTGGAGTGAACTGTGTGTCCAAGGATGGCAAGGATGATGAATTAACACTGGTTGGTTTGTTCCCTAAAACTAAGTGTTTGTGCTTTTTCAAGGATTGATGGGATCCTTTTGCTGTCCTTTTTTTGGTTGAGATTCGGCAAAATAGCCTTTGTAACTTCGGGAAAGCTCTGACCTGCATGTTATTTATCACCGACTTTTTCCCTTCAACGCACCCCTCTTATCAACTTGCTCAGATGGAATTATTGGCAGATTAGAGCCTTTCCCAACGGGATTGGATGGAACTATCCTGCATGTTATTTATCACCGACTTTTTCCCTTCAACGCGCTTTGTTGGCCCATTCACTCAGAAATACATTCCTTGCATATGCATCTGTTTTGACTTGTTGGGTATGTCTGCTTGAATTTTGTGTTTTGAAGAATATTTTGTCAGGTTTCTTTTGGGCGTATATTAGATGGGATAGATGCTGTTTAGATGGTAATTTCTTACGCTGAGATGTTATTTTTGTGGAAGCTATCGCCCCTTTTTTGCCTCTGTCATTTGGAACTTGCAGGATTGGTTCTTTTTCCAAAAAAAGAAAAAAAAATTTGTTTTTCATTCAATTTTTTGCCGTAACATTTACCTGATTACTTTGCCAGGCCTCTACCAAATGTCATAATATGTGTTTTCACTTATAAAGTGATGATGTTGGATGGTTCATCAATAGAGTGATCTTTCCATAAATTGTTTTAACTGGTCTGGATTTCAGTGGATTCGCAGTTGCATCTTTCCTCTTGGAGCGATGATAAATACATAGGGGCTCTTCAGTTTTTATAATAAAATAAGGTGTTTCTTGATTTCGGAAGAAGTCTTTGATCACATCTTCAGGATGGGGCGATGGACTGAAATATTGAAGATTTCTAGGCTTTCTGTAGTTTTGATTTAAATTGGTCTTCAGTTGATCAACTTTGGGGAGTAGTAAGAGAATTATTGTTTGGGCTGAAGTAAGAAGTTGTTTGGGCTTCTTGGAGGAGTGGTGATCTATTATGATTAAATTGGTCTTCAGTTGATCATCTTTGGGGAGCAGTGAGAGAATTATCGTTGAGTTCTAATTCTTCTTCAGGTTGAAGTTTTGCCTGGTTTGAGAAGTGGTGATCTCTGTGGGGGCTGAGTTGATGATTGTTTGAAATTGGACAAGCAACCACTTGATGGATTCCAGGCAGTTGTTAGTTTGGATGAAGTTTGTTTGTCTGCTTATGCTTTTTTCCGATTATGGTGAGATGAATAGGGCCTAGTTCTCTGCTTCCTTCAATGCAACCTCTTCCGGTTCGATGTGGAACGTCTTCAATCCATGCTGGTTCTTTCTATCTCCAGAGTCTTTTCTTCATTTAACAAGCTCTTCTTTCTGTGAGTTATTGGCTTTTGTTGTGTTCGGAAGATGAATAATAATTGACCATCTTCCATTGTAGGGATTTTTTTGAGTCTGGAAGGCTCGAGTTTCACTAAGTTCTGGCTTGTTTCTCTTCCTTCTTGAATGCATGCTGTAATCACTAAATCAACAGACGGTAAACCATTCGGATATTGCATGTGCGATTTATTTGTCTTGTCTTTTTTTTTCTCTCTCTCTCAGAATACTAGCTTCATACAATGTAGTTAGCAAAGGCTTACAATCTATATGATTAATGTGTTTTCTCTTGGTACAGAACCTTTCGTGGAATTTTTTCATTTATCAGGTGATTTTTGTGCTTTAGGTGGTTGTTGAGTAGTGGTCATGGACATTGTTAGTGTTTACTTTCCTCCTCTGATCATTTATTGATGGATTGATCCATTCTTCTGTTGTTTTAAAGCTCTCTTTGATTAAGGATGTTTTCTAAGGAACGGTACATATGATGAGGGTGGTCGATTATTGCTTAGAATAACTAAGCTTTTCTTGAGTCGACAATCTATTCACATCTATCTTTGGTTGGGTTGGTGGATTTGGGCAGTGTCCTTGAATTTCAGGACCAGGTGAAGAACTGAAATTCACATCTATCTTTGGTTGGGTTGGTGGATTTGGCCAGTGTCCTTGAATTTCAGGACCAGGTAAGAACTGAAATTCTGATGAACTCCTACTGTGGAGGCAACTTGGGTTTTCATTGAAGCTCATTTCTCAATTAATAATTCCCTTGGTGTGGGAAGATGGTAGTTGTCTTTGTTTGGATTCCTATTTAGGTTGGAGTTTTGCCAGATTTAAGAAGTGATACGATCTATTGCATTTCTGTGCGGCTGAGTTGATGAATTGTGGAGTCCAGGCTTTGGTTGAAATTGGATAAGCTTCCACTTCTTGGATTTGGTTCCTTTTGATGTCCTCACTCTCCATGTGTGTGTGGATTGATCCATAATCAATTGATACTTTGGCCGTGCTTTTATGATAGGATGTGCAAGAGCTAGCTTGACTATGGCTTGACTATGCTTTGAGGGTTTGAAGTTTGAAGCAAGATCTCTGGTTGACATTGGATGGAAATACTTGCAAGAAGAGAGTGCTAAGTCTCCTTATTTGCAGTAAGATATCCGTATGGGTTTTGCTTCGCCTATATTTTCCACTGATGTAATACTTTCTTCTGGTGCGGTAACATTGTTGGGGACATTCTACATATAAGGTGTTCTGTAGGTGAGATGGGTTGTTAATAGTTTGTAATGCCACCTTGAACAGAATGTGCAAGAGCTAGCTTGACTATGCTTTGAAGGTTTGAAGTTCGATGTAAGATCGGTTGTCATTGGATGGCCTGTCTGTTGGACAATACTTTGGAAAAAGAGAGTACTAAGTCTCCTTATTTGCAATAAGACATGCATATGGGTTTGCTTAGCCTATGTTTTCCACTGATGTAATACTTTCTTCTGGTGCAGTAACATTGTCAGGACAATGTTCTGTAGGTGGGATGGGTTGTTTTTAGTTTGGAGTGCCTTGAGGGCCTAATTTCTGTATATTTTGGATTCATGTCATGGGATGAAGACTTTTCCGCCAGGACCTAAGATATAATTGTTGCAAACCGTTAGCATCTCATTTTGGAAAGATGAACTGGTACAGTGCTTTTGCCTTTTACCTTCCTAATAACATACACCATGTAGGTTCCTTCATAACTGTAAGGTGTGTTTCTTATCGTGTTTCCCGATTGGCATATGTGATCAGGCCTCACTTGGGGATGTTGACAGGACAGCCATCTAGATGTAACTTCCCTTGGCATTGCTTGCGCTCTTGACCTTTCCTCTCCTCTCTGCTGATTCTCTTGTTTCTTATCCATCACAAAGCTGTGGTTTTAAAAGTGTGCTGTCAGCAGACATGGCTGGTTAGGCTGGGAGGATCAGACCCTTGGTGCTTGGTTGGGGTGTTTGTCAAAATCTGTGGTTACTTTTAGATGGGTGGAACTGAAGGGAAACTGACGATCCTGCGGTGAATAAGCTTTGATTTGAGGTTTTAACATATCTGGTGAGCGTGGAGTTCGGTGAATAAGCTTTGATTTGAGGTTTTAACATATCTGGTGAGCATGGAGTTCAGTCTATTTCCCCTTCTGATCTTTTATGATACACTAACGTACGATAGGTGAACTTCTACGTCGTATATACAAAGGATAGCTGTTGAAGCTCTTTAGGGCTATGAATTTATAGATCTCCAATTGCAGCGTGAACCTTTGCCAATGATGATCTGTGGTCCAGATACACTTTCTCATCGGCTCTGCAAGGGTTGTTAGGAGTCATCTTCCTTCTAATTGAAGATACTAACGGGTTGTCTTATAATCAGTTTTGTTTGCTTTGCTATTTTCTTTGAAGGCATTAATTTTGAATCATCAGGCTGGGGTCTATTTCCAAACTAATGTTGGCAAAGGCTCTGATTTTATACATAAAGATTTATCGACGTAATTAAGGTTTGGTGGCTTCCTGCGCCATACAGATTTATTCAGTCATCGATGGGTGCTTGTTCCAGTTTAGAGTGATCTCACTGAGGACCACATGAGAATACTTGTTGGTCAAAGCTGTTAGAGAATCAAAGTTCCTGAGTTTAGGAAGGCAGGAGATGCAACTATGTTTAGTTGAGCTACTGAATTGTTGCTTTTCTTTGTGGATCGGGGTAATTAGCGATGACTGGATCCTTCTATCGGGATTGTCTGAAGCTGCATGAATTCTACAAAGTATCTTTTGCAGATTTGGTTTATCATAATATCATTGAATTGTCTCTACGGGTTTGAGTCTTTTTGTTGCAAATTATGCTGAATTCGATAGTTAGTGTTGTAGTGTATTGACCCATTTTATTAAACTTACTTTTAGGGGAACGATCAGCCATGATTTACTTTTTGCTATTCCTGGGGGTACTTACGGTGTTTATTTTGGGTGCCTCTTTAAGCCTCTTTCTTTGATGATGCCATGCTCTCATCTTTTTCTGTGAACTTCAGTGGATTCATGGCTGTGTCTTGTTGTTTTGCTTTGCTTGGTCATTTGGGGCACCTATCGATGGCAGTTCGACTCATCAGATGCTTCTACCTTGTGAGATGGGAAACTTACTGCAGATATTAACTAAATCATGCAGATTGTCCGTTTGTACTTTCAATTGGTTTGGTGCAGTCTGTTTTTATATTGAATCTCCAGTTGATATAAATTTGCCTCGCGTTGAATGAAGTTAATTTGCCACGAGCTCGCGATCCCTCTACTTGGATTCACCATTCATTCTCTCCTGAACTCATTTCCTATTATCGTCGTTTTCTGAGGAAGCTGGCTCTAGTTTGTACTTTCAAAACTATATTTGCAAGGATGCTTGGGAATATCATCGTGGGGACGCGTGACGTGGATGGTTGAACTTGACAAGAAAAACTAACTTTTTTGAAGACCTTGCAAAGAAATTATATTTTACTCTTCAGCATATTTATGTCCATTGTCATTTGCTCACTTTGTTGAGCAAATTGTGCAACCTTGTATCTTCACACAAGTTTGACAGTTGAGGCTGGCAAAAAATCAAGCATAATTTTGAAGATAGCATTTGTTATAATTTTGGTCAGGATGTCATGTGCTAACTCTGGTAAGTTTTGTCATTGGCATATGATCTGTATTTTATGGAGACTACAAATTCTTGAGATTGCACAATGAGAGGCAGGGATTTTCTTGTAACTAGTTTTGGAATTTTCATTTGTGATAATCTAATTGTGGGTGTTCTAAGTCAAGTTCCTAATTGGAGGTATTTTGAATGTACTAGTAATCATGGGCCTTATGGAAATTTGATTTTAGAAACTATCCACCTGAAGGCTATTGGAACCTTATAAAACTTGGATGGCATCCCTTTTACCCTGGATAGCATCTTGGTAGCTCCTCCCAGTGCAGATTATGTTTTTAATCCGGTCAAAGCATTGGGGATAGACTTTTTATCAGAAGAGAAACTGATTTCATTCTTTGTTGACAAATTCTCAATTTCAGCTGGTTGATCTTTGATTCAGTCAGGCACAGAAATTCACTATTCCCTGCACTGGTTGGTGTGTTCTTCAACTCCAATTAAAATGACTTGGAACCACGGTAAAGCTCCACTATTGACTTCACTCTAGCACTAATCTATGATCTTTAATGTGTTGTTGGGTAAGTCTATAAAACTGAGTGTTATGATAAACTGTAGCAAAGCTCCATTCCACTGGCTTCTACAGAACATGAATTAATCTGTTGAGAAGAATTTCAATTTTTAGTTCCTAATAATGTATTGCTGCATGTATGTAACTTGATATGATTCTTAGTTAATAAGTTGGCTAGTTGAGAATTTTATTCTGTATCGTCAGTTCATGATTTGCCTTTCATACCGTATTTAGTAAACCATCCACGTCACACATAGAGCCAGCTTCTGGCTTCTGGTTTTGTGTCCTTCTGGCTTCTGATTTGGGTTAATTATAGTCATATTTGTTCCCACATTTGGTTATCTAGAGCGCTTGTTTTGGAAGATTCGGTGATGTGCCTAAGAATTTAACCCTTGTTTTTCTAGATGTTCAAATCTAATGTGGAGGCTTTATCCCATGGGACACATGGAACACGAGATTAATTGGTTGTTCACATATCGGATGGTGTCCTTGTCTTTGTCATGTGTCGAATTGCTTGTTCACATATTGAAGTGAGATGAACTGCTCCTTCCCATATGTAAGGTTCTATGTGGTATGAGTGGACTTGATCCCAATAAAAAACTGTTCACTGGGGACTTGGATGGGTTTGAAACCAGAGTGGGTTGTCTACCGTGTCTTAAAAATCTGCACATTCCCCCCCTTACTGGAAAGGCTAGGTTGCTACATTGAGGAGAGTGGGTTGAGGCTTCTCTGCTTGCAGTTGTTTGGGGTTTAGCAAGCTGTTCATCATGGGCACCAGCGCTAGATCATGGCACCAGTATCCATTCCTATGCAAAATGCTTTGCTCGACAGTGTTCTGGTTACAATGGTTTTTTGTTCTGAAGATCGAAACTTTCACCACAGGATTGGATATATCTGGGAAGACTCCTGTGGACTTTCAGCTGCATACCTTAGGGCTCGATGCTTCTGTTATCCACAGTTCTTTTCAGCTGCCTTATGAAAGCTATCTCTAATTCTGATAAAGAGCCAATTTCTGGGTGTTAGTATTACTCGTTTTCCTTTTCGTTGGTGCTTACCTTGCATGGCCATATTGTTTGTGCCATCAGAAATCAAGAGAGGTGAAGAAATTGAGAACTGAGATGCCAGTCACACCTATACATAGTCATACTAATGAAGAGGTCTTGGTGTATCTCCTTTGCCTCCTAGAGACCTGAATTTGTGGGTTTGGTTTTCCTATGGTTTTTTCTTTTACATGTTGGGTAAGCACGATATGATCTCGATTGATTTTTTGCCGTATTGTGACATCCCGATTTTTCTCGCCTAATTAATTAAGAATGACAGTTATATTAGAGTCAATTTATTTGACTTAGAAATTTACTATGTTAAGTAAATTTTAGAGTCGGTGATGTGAGAATAATTTCTCGGATGAGGAGTGACAATACAAAGGGGACACCCTAAAAATGTTAATTGAGTTACTAATTAAATTATTGAGACAACTATAGTCAATTTATTTTTACTATGGTCAATTTATTTTTACCATAGTCTAAACTAAGGTTAATAGACATAATATACATAATTAAGCTTGTGGGGGACAAAATGGAACTTTTATTCCCCAAATTCATGGCCGGCCAACATAGGAAAGCATGAAGAAATTGGTGTGGACCAATTCATGATTTCAATTCCATGATATTGTCCCATATTTATTATTCTTTGGACCAATTTCATGATTTTGTTCCAACATAATTATGACTCCCCAATTAATTACTAAACCCATTATCTTTCCACTCTTTCAAGAACACGCTCTCTCTCATTCATTCTGAATCAAAAACAAATTTCACACCACAAATTACTTTCAAAGAAGATTAAGGAAGATCAAGGGTGATTTTTCTCAAAGATTGAAGTGTTCTTGGCATTTGAGGCAAGTTTAACATCTTTCTATTACACTTTTATGATTCAAAGTTTGCTAGGCTTGATTTATTTGGAGCATGATATGAAAATGGATGTGTGAATGATAAATTTCGTGCTCATGTGGAGAGAAAATGGCCAAATGGTTGGGTTGAGCAAGCTGCCCTGAAAAGAGATAATTCCTACCCCTCTGTTTTGCTATTTTCGTACTGGTGTATATAGACTCCAAAAGACTAAGATCAAAACACGAAAAATGATTCTAACATCTTGAACTGTGTCATATAATTTTTTTGGGAATTTTTGAAGTCCATTTGGTCAGTCTAAAGGCCTTACTTAAACACGGGTCTGATCTGTACTAATCTGTAGCTACCCTTGGCTCCTGTTTTCACTATTTTTGTACCACTCTTTGTGGACTCCAAAAGATCGAGAACAAAACACGAAAGTTGGTCCTAACATACTAAGCTACAACATATATTAAATTTGGAATTTTTGGGATAATCTAAGTTGGCATTAAGATCATACTTTGTACTAAGTGTGTTCTGTTTCTGGGTTTGAAAATCTATTTCTGATCTAACCTTTGAAGATTAATATTTTCGTATCTCTTCTTGTGGACATGTATAACTCCAGAACAAAACACGAAAGTTGGTCCTAACATACTAAGCTACAACATATATTAAATTTGGAATTTTTGGGATAATCTAAGTTGGCATTAAGATCATACTTTGTACTAAGTGTGTTCTGTTTCTGGGTTTGAAAATCTATTTCTGATCTAACCTTTGAAGATTAATATTTTCGTATCTCTTCTTGTGGACATGTATAACTCCAGAACAAAACACGAAAGTTGGTCCTAACATACTAAGCTACAACATATATTAAATTTGGAATTTTTGGGATAATCTAAGTTGGCATTAAGATCATACTTTGTACTAAGTGTGTTCTATTTCTAGGTTTGAAAATCTATTTCTGATCTAACCTTTGAAGATTAATATTTTCGTATCTCTTCTTGTGGACATGTATAACTCCAGAACAAAACACGAAAGTTGGTCCTAACATACTAAGCTACAACATATATTAAATTTGGAATTTTTGGGATAATCTAAGTTGGCATTAAGATCATACTTTGTACTAAGTGTGTTCTATTTCTAGGTTTGAAAATCTATTTCTGATCTAACCTTTGAAGATTAATATTTTCGTATCTCTTCTTGTGGACATGTATAACTCCAGAACAAAACACGAAAGTTGGTCCTAACATACTAAGCTACAACATATATTAAATTTGGAATTTTTGGGATAATCTAAGTTAGCATTGAGATCATATTTTGAACTAAGTGTGTTCTGTTTCTGGGTCTGGAAATTGGTGCTATTTCTACGAGTTTGAGTGAAAAATATAAAATGATTTAACTCAGGGTCTGGTCACGAAAGCTTTAGATCTGGATCTTCACTACCACATAATAAAATTTGGTGATTTTTGGGATTGATTTACTTGGGTAAATGTTCAAGTTTCGTTCAGTGTGCGAATCTGTTTCTAGAGATGTCATTCACGAAAATTGGGTGAAACACTTTGATCCGTAGGTTTGATGCTCAAGAGCTTAAAATGAAAGTTGATCCTCACTGAGTGAACTACTATTTGGTAAATTTTGGGAATTTTATGATTTTAATTAATATGTTAATCGCGGTGATTAACTGGGTCTAAATCTGCCCCGATTTCAGTAATAAGATGAATTGAATTGTAATGTGAGAAAATGTTACTGTGAATGCCAAATGATGAGAAATTGAGTGAATTGCATATTACATGATCATATGGCATACCATTTAATCACATGTGTGCATTGATCATGGAGGAAAAAAAAAGTTGAAAAGAAAATTCCCATCGGACAGCGTACCGATGGAGCCCCAGGTGTTTGGGAAGCCCCTATTGTGTAATCAGGGTAGCCCCTGCTGTGTGATCAGGGAAGCCTCCGGAGTGGAGATGCCCAAGTGTGGAAATCTTGGTAGTGCCATGCGCGAATGTCGAGGAGGAATTCGTGGGCCTTGGCAAGGAATTCTGTTGAATTGTGAACAGAAAGATGAATTAAAGATGAGATAAATGCATAACTGCACATTTATGTATGCATGGCATTTTCATCTGTGTGCATTTTATTCCCGCTGTGATTGCCTGTTGATTGAGCTAATGTTATAAGTTTAGTGAATAAATCGAAAGAATATAAAGCTAAATTGCTAATTGTGTAAAAAGGTATGTCTTGGATAAATTAACGTCTAGTGATAATTGAATTGTATTTGTAATATTTGGATGTTTTATTTGCTGAGCGTTGGCTCACTCTTGTTGACCAACACGTTTCAGATAATTAGACATGGTGGGGTGCCCGAGGAGATCCTGTTATAAATATGTTATCAAAGGCCATCTACCGGTTTGGGCCTTTTTCTTCTTGTGCTTGATATATCCGTCAGGACGACCGGATATTGGTATTCTGGTAGAAAGGAGTTGACCCTTTCTGTGTAGCCTAACAAAAGGCTAGTATTTTCTTGTATGCCTTAGGTGTTTATTTTCGGATATGGCTAATGTATGAAATTGAACTAGTTAAAGTTTAATGAATGTGGTATTTTGAAATTATGTAAATCTTCCGCTTGCGTTAATGTAACTGGAACATTAAGATAATGGAAGCGCGTTTCGTCACAGCCCTCTTTTTGTGGTATCAGAGCTTAGGGTTAAATGGAGTGATAAGGTGCGCTAGTGGTTGAAATGCTTGGTAGGCGCGTACGCGGTTAAAACTTACAAATGCATGTGATTGTAGTTGTTTTGAGATTGGCAGTAGCTTATGCTACTTACATGATTAGCAGTAACTTATGTTACTTATCAGTTAAATGGTTAAACTATTACTAATGATGGTGAACTTGGTTGGGACAATGTATAGAAGACTAAAATAACACAAAATGGTGAGAACCGAAGAAGTTGCGGAAGGACTGAACGGACCAATCCTTGACCCTCGAGTGGATGGAATCCTTGAGGCACTGGCCAATGTGGGAGCCTTAATGGAGAGGCAAGCTCAACAACAAGTGGTGGCAAACACCGAAGCTGGTGAACGTCGAACGCAAAAACTAATTGAACAATTTCTGAAGTTGAAACCGTCCAACTTTAGTGGGATCGGAGACCCAGACGAGGCGGAACAATGGATTGATGGGATGGAAAAGATCTTCCGACTGCTGAACTGTAATGGTAATGACAGAATAACCCTGGCTGAATATCAGCTGGAGGGGAACGCCAAGTACTGGTGGAGGGCGTCAAGGGAGACAGTATTCCCAGTAGGTACAGTAGTGACCTGGGAAGGCTTTGTTGGAGCGTTCAATGCCAAGTATTTTTCTGATTGTGCTCGAGATCAGAAGATGGCTGAATTTATGAGGCTCACTCAAGGTAACCTGAAGGTGGATCAATATGAAGCAAAATTCGCAGCACTATCGAGGTTCGCTCCTCGTCTGATCGAGAATGGAGAGGACAAAGCTAAGAGATTCTTGAATGGCCTGAGGACGGACATCAGGAAGCAGTTGGTACCACTGAATATTAGAAGCTATAACGAGCTATATGAGCGAGCCCAACTTGTGGAGCAGGAGCTGATAAGAGAGAGGATCGAGATAGGGAACCAGTGGAGACCAGCACGTCAAGATGCAAGAAACAACTTTCGCCGGGATAAGAGGCCGATGCAAATGGGAAAGAAGCCGTTTAACTCTAACAAACGGTATCAACCGGGAAGTTCAGGGAGGATGTGGAACAACCAATCTGTAGAGAGAATCCAACGCCCAAACGATGTATGTCGCACATGTGGTGGACGCCATGGGAACCTGCCGTGTCTTGCGCTGAGGAGATGTTTTAAATGTGACCAACCGGGACATCTAATGAGGGATTGCCCCCAGAACGGACAACAGCAACGTGGTGGCATAGCATCGAGGCCACAACAAGGTGGAACGATACTGCGAGGAAATGGTCAAAGACCCCCAGCTCAAGGGAGGGTATATGCAATCACCCAGGAGGAAGCAGAGGCTTCTAAGACTGTTATCTCAGGTATTCTCTCCCTATGTGGACAAAGTGCTTATGCATTATTTGATACGGGTGCTACGCATTCTTTTGTATCCGCTCCGTTCGTGAAATTATGTGGATTGAAAACTAGAACACTAGAAATACCTCTTAGCGTATCCACACCCCTGAAAGATGTAGTATTATCCACCCTGGCGTGTAAAGACTGCGAGATGATTATAGGAGGACGAATCCTAATGATAGATTTGATAGTATTGACTATGTACGACTTTGACGTCATAATTGGGATGGATTGGCTTCAAAAGCAGCGAGCCAAAGTAGACTGTTATAGAAAGGTAATCCAGTTTAATCCATTGGATCACCCTAACTTTGAATTTCATGGAAATGGGGTAGTTCCATCCATGCCACTTATTTCGGCAGTGGAAGCTCATCGACTCCTCGAGGATGGATGTCAAGGTTGCTTGGCATATGTGAGCAATCAGAATAAAGAGGAAGTGAAGCTTGAAGAAATTCCAATAGTTCAAGAATTCCCTGACGTGTTCCCTGAAGAATTACCCGGATTACCTCCAGAACGGGAGGTGGAATTTGTGATTGAATTAGCTCCGGGAACAGGACCAATTTCAAAAGCTCCGTATCGGATGGCCTTAGCAGAGTTAAAGGAACTAAAGGTACAACTGCAGGAGCTACTAGATAAGGGTTTCGTTCGACCTAGCGCGTCTCCGTGGGGTGCACCGGTATTATTTGTAAAGAAGAAAGATGGGTCATTACGTCTCTGTATCGACTATAGGCAGTTGAATCAAGTCACAATCAAGAATAAGTATCCACTTCCAAGAATCGATGATTTATTTGATCAATTACAAGGATCGTCAATTTTCTCTAAAATTGATCTGAGGTCAGGCTACCATCAATTGAGGATTAAGGAGGAAGACATTCCAAAGACTGCGTTCCGAACTCGGTATGGACATTACGAGTTTCTGGTTATGCCTTTTGGGTTAACCAATGCACCTGCCGCATTTATGGACTTGATGAACAGGGTATTTAAACCATTCCTGGATCAATTCGTAATTGTCTTTATCGACGACATTCTGGTATACTCGAAAGGACTGGAAGAATATGAAAACCACTTGAAATCGGTGCTCCAAACCCTCAGGGAACATAAATTGTATGCTAAGTTCAGCAAATGTGAATTTTGGCTGGATCGAATCACATTCCTAGGTCACGTGGTGACTAGTGAAGGAATCTCAGTGGATCCGTCTAAAGTTGAAGCAGTAATAAACTGGCCTCGACCAACAACGGTAACAGAGATTCGAAGTTTCTTAGGGCTTGTGGGATATTATCGAAGATTTGTAGAGGGATTCTCACGTCTTGCTGGCTCCTTGACTCAGTTGACACGAAAAAATGTGAAATTCGAATGGATTGAAGAATGCGAGAAAAGTTTTTAAGAGTTAAAGCGGAGATTGACTACGGCACCTATTCTGACAATACCATCGGGACCCGGAGGATTTGTAATATACAGTGACGCATCCCACAAAGGACTTGGGTGTGTCCTGATGCAACATGGAAAAGTCGTTGCTTATGCATCCAGACAGTTGAGACCGTACGAGCTGAACTATCCAACACATGATCTAGAACTTGCTGCAATCATATTTGCACTGAAAATCTGGAGGCACTATTTATATGGGGAGAAATTCGAAATTTATACGGATCATAAGAGTTTAAAGTATCTGTTCTCTCAAAAGGAATTGAACATGAGGCAGAGACGGTGGATGGAGTTGCTGAAGGACTACGACTGTGAAATCTTGTATCATCCTGGAAAGGCGAATAAAGTAGCGGATGCTCTTAGTCGAAAATCGGCACTGGTAGTGGCTAATCTGATGATAAAAGAATGGAGTCTACTTGAAGAGATTTCAAATTCGGAGGTTAGGCTCGAGGTGACTGATGGCACTAATATATTGGCTGCTCTTAGAATTGAGCCTGAGATTATACAACGTATTAAGACCCTGCAACAATCGGATCCTGAGATCGCGAAAGTTCGAGACAAAATTCTAGAAGAAAAGGCACCAGACTTTCAATTGTCTGGAGACGGAGTCATAAAGTTTCGTGGACGCCTTTGTGTACCCAATTACGATGACACAAAAGAAGAGATCCTGTCAGAAGCTCATCGTAGCAATTACAGTGTCCACCTAGGAAGCACAAAGATGTATCGAAACTTGCGTCAACATTTTTGGTGGAATGGAATGAAGACCGATATCGCCAAACATGTCGCCAAATGTCTGACTTGTCAACAGGTGAAGGCAGAACATCGTAAGCCTGCGGGATTATTGAAGCCATTAGAAATTCCAGAATGGAAATGGGAGCATATTACGGTGGATTTTGTGCAAGGATTGCCAAGGACATCGAGGAATCACGATTCCATTTGGGTAATAGTGGATCGTTTGACTAAGTCCGCACATTTCTTAGCAGTACGGGTAGACTATCCATTGGAGAGGTATGCGGAATTGTATGTGAAAGAAATCGTTCGACTACATGGAGTGCCTGTTACAATCACTTCGGATCGCGACTCGAGGTTTACAGCAAATTTTTGGAAAAGTCTCCAGATCGCCTTGGGAACTAAATTACAATATAGTACTGCTTTTCACCCACAGACGGATGGACAATCAGAAAGAGTTATCCAGATATTGGAAGACATGTTGAGAGCATGTATTATTGATTTCAAGGGCAATTGGGATGAGAAATTACATCTCGTGGAGTTCGCATATAACAATAGCTATCAGCAAAGTATCGATATGGCTCCATTTGAAGCTTTATATGGGCGAACTTGTAGAACTCCTATCTATTGGTATGAAGTTGGAGAGCGAACTATGACGGGACCGGAGCTAGTCCAAATTAGATCAAAAGCTGTAAAGTTGATACGGGATCGACTCAAAACTGCTCAACGTCGGCAAAAACATTATGCTGACAGACGACGGAGACCTCTGGAATTCAACGTGGGAGATCACATGTTTTTAAAAGTGTCACCGGTGAAGAGTGTATCGAGATTTGGGATGAGGGGAAAACTGAAGCCAAGATTCATTGGACCATTTGAAATCATTGAAAGGATTGGCGAATTGGCATACCGGTTAGCCTTACCGCCAAAATTATCCAACATCCATAATGTCTTCCATGTGTCTATGCTGAGGAAGTATGAACCTGACCCGAAGCATGTTTCGAACTTCGAACAAATAGAAGTGGGTGAGAGGATAGAGTACGTGGAAGAGCCAGTACGAATCTTAGATCGAAGGGAGCAAATTTTGAGAAGCAAAGTAATTCCTCTAGTTATGGTGCTATGGCGACATCATGATATAGAGGAGGCGACGTGGGAAAGCGAGGATGATATGAAGCGTCGATATCCTCACTTATTCGGAAAAGCAGGTAACTACCTAAATTTCGAGGACGAAATTTTTTTTAAGGAGGGGAGAGTTGTGACATCCCGATTTTTCTCGCCTAATTAATTAAGAATGACAGTTATATTAGAGTCAATTTATTTGACTTAGAAATTTACTATGTTAAGTAAATTTTAGAGTCGGTAATGTGAGAATAATTTCTCGGATGAGGAGTGACAATACAAAGGGGACACCCTAAAAATGTTAATTGAGTTACTAATTAAATTATTGAGACAACTATAGTCAATTTATTTTTACTATGGTCAATTTATTTTTACCATAGTCTAAACTAAGGTTAATAGACATAATATACATAATTAAGCTTGTGGGGGACAAAATGGAACTTTTATTCCCCAAATTCATGGCCGGCCAACATAGGAAAGCATTGAAGAAATTGGTGTGGACCAATTCATGATTTCAATTCCATGATATTGTCCCATATTTATTATTCTTTGGACCAATTTCATGATTTTGTCCCAACATAATTATGACTCCCCAATTAATTACTAAACCCATTATCTTTCCACTCTTTCAAGAACACGCTCTCTCTCATTCATTCTGAATCAAAAACAAATTTCACACCACAAATTACTTTCAAAGAAGATTAAGGAAGATCAAGGGTGATTTTTCTCGAAGATTGAAGTGTTCTTGGCATTTGAGGCAAGTTTAACATCTTTCTATTACACTTTTATGATTCAAAGTTTGCTAGGCTTGATTTATTTGGAGCATGATATGAAAATGGATGTGTGAATGATAAATTTCGTGCTCATGTGGAGAGAAAATGGCCAAATGGTTGGGTTGAGCAAGCTGCCCTGAAAAGAGATAATTCCTACCCCTCTGTTTTGCTATTTTCGTACTGGTGTATATAGACTCCAAAAGACTAAGATCAAAACACGAAAAATGATTCTAACATCTTGAACTGTGTCATATAATTTTTTTGGGAATTTTTGAAGTCCATTTGGTCAGTCTAAAGGCCTTACTTAAACACGGGTCTGATCTGTACTAATCTGTAGCTACCCTTGGCTCCTGTTTTCACTATTTTTGTACCACTCTTTGTGGACTCCAAAAGATCGAGAACAAAACACGAAAGTTGGTCCTAACATACTAAGCTACAACATATATTAAATTTGGAATTTTTGGGATAATCTAAGTTGGCATTAAGATCATACTTTGTACTAAGTGTGTTCTGTTTCTGGGTTTGAAAATCTATTTCTGATCTAACCTTTGAAGATTAATATTTTCGTATCTCTTCTTGTGGATATGTATAACTCCAGAACAAAACACGAAAGTTGGTCCTAACATACTAAGCTACAACATATATTAAATTTGGAATTTTTGGGATAATCTAAGTTGGCATTAAGATCATACTTTGTACTAAGTGTGTTCTGTTTCTGGGTTTGAAAATCTATTTCTGATCTAACCTTTGAAGATTAATATTTTCGTATCTCTTCTTGTGGACATGTATAACTCCAGAACAAAACACGAAAGTTGGTCCTAACATACTAAGCTACAACATATATTAAATTTGGAATTTTTGGGATAATCTAAGTTGGCATTAAGATCATACTTTGTACTAAGTGTGTTCTATTTCTAGGTTTGAAAATCTATTTCTGATCTAACCTTTGAAGATTAATATTTTCGTATCTCTTCTTGTGGACATGTATAACTCCAGAACAAAACACGAAAGTTGGTCCTAACATACTAAGCTACAACATATATTAAATTTGGAATTTTTGGGATAATCTAAGTTAGCATTGAGATCATATTTTGAACTAAGTGTGTTCTGTTTCTGGGTCTGGAAATTGGTGCTATTTCTACGAGTTTGAGTGAAAAATATAAAATGATTTAACTCAGGGTCTGGTCACGAAAGCTTTAGATCTGGATCTTCACTACCACATAATAAAATTTGGTGATTTTTGGGATTGATTTACTTGGGTAAATGTTCAAGTTTCGTTCAGTGTGCGAATCTGTTTCTAGAGATGTCATTCACGAAAATTGGGTGAAACACTTTGATCCGTAGGTTTGATGCTCAAGAGCTTAAAATGAAAGTTGATCCTCACTGAGTGAACTACTATTTGGTAAATTTTGGGAATTTTATGATTTTAATTAATATGTTAATCGCGGTGATTAACTGGGTCTAAATCTGCCCCGATTTCAGTAATAAGATGAATTGAATTGTAATGTGAGAAAATGTTACTGTGAATGCCAAATGATGAGAAATTGAGTGAATTGCATATTACATGATCATATGGCATACCATTTAATCACATGTGTGCATTGATCATGGAGGAAAAAAAAAGTTGAAAAGAAAATTCCCATCGGACAGCGTACCGATGGAGCCCCAGGTGTTTGGGAAGCCCCTATTGTGTAATCAGGGTAGCCCCTGCTGTGTGATCAGGGAAGCCTCCGGAGTGGAGATGCCCAAGTGTGGAAATCTTGGTAGTGCCATGCGCGAATGTCGAGGAGGAATTCGTGGGCCTTGGCAAGGAATTCTGTTGAATTGTGAACAGAAAGATGAATTAAAGATGAGATAAATGCATAACTGCACATTTATGTATGCATGGCATTTTCATCTGTGTGCATTTTATTCCCGCTGTGATTGCCTGTTGATTGAGCTAATGTTATAAGTTTAGTGAATAAATCGAAAGAATATAAAGCTAAATTGCTAATTGTGTAAAAAGGTATGTCTTGGATAAATTAACGTCTAGTGATAATTGAATTGTATTTGTAATATTTGGATGTTTTATTTGCTGAGCGTTGGCTCACTCTTGTTGACCAACACGTTTCAGATAATTAGACATGGTGGGGTGCCCGAGGAGATCCTGTTATAAATATGTTATCAAATGCCATCTACCGGTTTGGGCCTTTTTCTTCTTGTGCTTGATATATCCGTCAGGACGACCGGATATTGGTATTCTGGTAGAAAGGAGTTGACCCTTTCTGTATAGCCTAACAAAAGGCTAGTATTTTCTTGTATGCGTTAGGTGTTTATTTTCGGATATGGCTAATGTATGAAATTGAACTAGTTAAAGTTTAATGAATGTGGTATTTTGAAATTATGTAAATCTTCCGCTTGCGTTAATGTAACTGGAACATTAAGATAATGGAAGCGCGTTTCGTCACACGTATGTTTACTGTCTTTAGATCTACTTGGATGTTCAGATTTGGAAACATCTTTGGGACACTTGATTATGATCACAGTAGAAGGTCGATGTTTGTATGACTCCTTTCAGAATCCCTCGCTTTAATTTGAAGTTTGAACGGAGTTTCGACTCTCTTTGGATGACAAAGTGGGAGAAGAGGGTTATCTTGCAGATTTTTTTCAATCTGTTTATTTGAGGAAGATGGGATCTTCTATTTGCATGTCCCTCAGCTCCAGGTCATTGTTCTGATTTCAAATCTGTTAGGAGCCAGGTCCATTGATCTGTTTTTCTCAGCTCCTTCGTTAGTTCATCATCTCTTACATTTTTCAGGGATTGTTGATGATGTGAAATGGGAGGGATTTTGCTTTTACTTGCATTCTATGTATGGTGGTGGAGCGAGGCTTAATTGCAAGAATTGTATTGTCGAGCCAACGTTAGTGAGCTGTCCACGAACTTTCTGCATATATCCATGTTGATAAGAGGGGTGCATTTTAGAATGATGCAGGCCCTTCGTACTATCTTATGTGCTATGATACTTGTTTTGGGGCATTCTTCAAGTGTCGCGTTTGTAGTCATATTGAAAGGAGTCTTTGGGGGCATAAGAGCAGTTGTATAGCATGCGTTTTGTAAGTAGAGTTGGCCCTTTGCATAAAAATTTGGAGACTGTCGTGCCAACCTCAAGAACAGTTGTGTAGTGTAGATTATGAAACTGTCGTGCCAACCTCAGAATTGGCGAACAACTGCGGTGAGGAAGTCTATTATGAGAAATGTGGCGGCCATTGAATTTTGCCGAAGTGCAGCTATGGCAGATGGGTTGGCTAGAGAGAGTGCAACCTTTTCTTGATTAAGGAACGATACCTTATCCCATCTGTAGTAGAAAACTCTCTGCTCTTCTGATGTTGTTTTCTTGTGTCATAGAACGGGTAAGAGTTTTCGTACCTCCGTTGTGGTGTGGCCAGAGGATAGCAGGACTAGGTCCACCTGTTGCTGCTCAAGTAGGGATGGGATGTCTCGTGTTTGTGGTCTTATGTGTTTCCTAGGGAGCAATTGAATCTAGACGGTTGCTATGTTTGTAATTCTGTTTGTAATTCTGGGTTCATAATGATATGCATCCGTCGATGTAGGTCAAGTTGGCCAAGCCACGCAAATTTTCGTGTGCATCTTTTGGTGGTTTATTTATTTTTCATCCATGAAGATTGGGTTTAGATGAAATGACAAAAAAAAAAATCTTTGTTATGTATTTCTCTAGACTTAAAATTAAAGATCCGTAGAACTTGCAATAATTAAAAATGGATTTGTGTCTATTGTTAGATGCTGAGACATCTTCGCACGAATACACACACGTTCTATGAAATTTCAAATGCTTGTATGGACTTTGCTAGTAAATCATCCTTTAGTGGTGATGGACTTTCATCGGATGGCAGGATCATTACGAAAAAGGTTTTAAATCTATTGCTAATTTGAGCTAATGTTAATCGAAGTTGTTTTTATTGCATTATTGCTAATCCTGCAATTCCGACCTTCACGCCTTTTGTTCACTTCCTCGCCATCTGAACCTTCAAGTTCTGTTAGTGAGACAATGAACCCAATAGCCACTTGTTTACTATGTCAGTAGTGTCTATTGTTTTTATTCCTGTGCTCTTTCTTCCACCCAAGAGTATAGACTGTTGGGAGTATCCCTAAAGACATCATGTAATGCAATTCCAACCTTCACGCCTTTTGTTCACTTCCTCACTATCTGAACCTTCAAGTTCTGTTAGTGAGACAATGAACTCAATAGCCACTTGTTTACTATGTCAGTAGTGTATTGTTTTTATACCCGTGCTCTTTCTTCTGCCCAAGAGTAGACTATTGGGAGTATCCCTAAAGACACCATGTAATCATTACATGGTGGGTATAATGTTGAATTTTCAATTTGACAATTAATTAATTGGCAAGACGCGTTCATTTATCGTCCCATTACTTAGATGAATGAAGTCCATAAAGATCAGATGTGATTAAAATCTATCATTGAGACGTCGAGAATATATGTGATAGGTTTTCAGTCAATACATGATCTTTAAATGATTTTTGGTTAATGGTTCATTGAATGGGTATTATTGAACCCTTTGAGATTGGTGCGTTTTTAGGAGTTTTGTTGTTGAGTATTAGATGCTCAATGGGGATGATGAGTCACAAGTAATTGGAGATTAGATGTCCGAGTTGGAAATGCAGGTGCTCGTCGACGACGAGATTACTGAACGTGACACATAATGAGCGAATAGCAAGCATGAAAAGTTACGCGCTGGGTCAACATCTAATAGCTTAAGCTTTGGTATGTAAGTGATCTTCAGACTTGAGGCACAATGTTGACTTGTGTGTTAGGTGATTATGGTTCACAAATGCATATATTGGCAAGTCATCATTATTTAGATTGATGGTCATAGTTATTCGCATACGAAGTCACAGATGTGCGCAATAGTAGGATCTGTCTTCTTACTACGCGAGGCGAGGCTATTGTCCTATGCGATTTACTTGTAATCGTGCATTGAAAAATCCTTAGCCGGGGTAGGCGAGATTATCTCGTGAATGTATGACAAGAAGGATTTAATTACATTGTAAATCAAAGCGGACAGGTTCATTCATGTTCTCGTAATATTCACATTATCTGTGTAGTTATGATATGTTACTAGACGTCACTCATGACTTATTCAAGAGATTGAATGTGATAGTTCTCTTGGCGATATTGATTTGATAGCATTAGTCTCACTGCCAGCTCAGTGGTAAACCTAGAGAGGTCACACACCATAATCGGTGCATGGCGACATCAAATATGGAAGATGATATTATAAAGGTGTTTGTAATTGACTATTGAGATAGTTAAATAGAGATCAGTTCAAATTGAATTTGATTTTAATTTTTGATCACGAACGGATAAAGCACTGATACAAGTGCTGCGCAAGCATAATGTCATATGAATACATGATGCAAGCGCTGTGCAAGCGTAATGTCATATGGATGATTACATGATGCAAGCGCTGCGCAAGCGTAATGTCATATGGATGATTACATGATGCAAGCGCTGCGCAAGCGTAATGTCATATGGATGATTACATGATGCAAGCACTGCGCAAGCGTAATGTCATCTTGATGTGACATCTGCACGGATCATGGGATGATGAGACCTTCTAGAAAAGTTTAAGATTTCTCATCCAAAAATTTTAATGGATTAGATTTGTTATTCGATTAATTGCATGAAAAACGAGGAAACCCTATAAATAGAGGTTTGGGGGCAAATGTTTAAAAAGTTTTAGGGGCTCTTAAAGTTCACCTATCCTCATGTGAGTTTCATGCTGTTCTCATGATCGAATCTAGGGAGTTTTGAACTCTTGTTTCACTTAAAACGACCAGAGGATCGTGAGGTTGTTCGTCATCAAGAAACCGAGCTTTGTTCGTCGTTTCTAAAGGGTCACTAGCACGATCGAGGAACGAACATGATCAAGGAACGAACAGTCGTGAGCTTCACTTTCCGTCGTTGCTCGATCGATGGTGTGTCTGAACTAGAGGTTCGGCACTTGACGAACTTTGAGAACGTGAGAATAAAGTCTGCCTAAGCATTGATTTCGAGATAAGTCTAAGACTCTCTTGATGCGTGGTTTAGATTTTTTTATTATAATACATGAGATACTCTGAGATGATCCAGGTGCATGGGCGCATGTGCTTTCACTGATTTTCATGTATGTTTTGATTGTCTTAGCCCGTGCGCCACTGGGATAAATTCCCAACATAGACAATACACATAACCAAGTGAACAATTAAGAGAAAAGCTAAGAGCTCAGTGAATGGAGATAGCCATGACAATCCAAGCAAAGCAACTAGAAGGCCGCTCTATCTTTCTTTCTTTATCAAACTTTGTTATTCAAGGAGATGCATGTGTATTTCCTCTATTCTCACACAACCTTTGTTATTGAAGTCTCGTCTGAGACAGAAGACACATCCTAAAAGACTAATAGTGCTTTTATGTACATAGCACAAATGATGGTGCATCGCCTATTTCTCGTTCTCGCTTGGGAGCCAAAATCGAACCATAGGCCCTTTCCTACCCCACACAAGAGTCACTCTTTCAACACTTTCCTAACCATGGGCCCTTTCATTCATTTGCAAACGATAGAATGGCATTCAAGAGTTGAATCAAATCCACCTTATTTCGCCTGCAACAGTTCTTATGTAATATCCTGAAATTTGATCTGCTCTCGGGATTTGTAATAGAATTGATGTATTTAATTGATGAATTGTAGTTAAATTTCAATCGAAACTAATTATTTCGAGATGACTAACCAAAGGGGAATAACTAAATAAGAATTTAAGTACGTGGACCTAATTACAAGTCGATACGCGTAGCTGCTAAAAGCCGCCTGTTAGTCTGAGTATTTACTAGTCGTTGTTATATGAATGTGACCACAAATCGAATTTCGAGCTTGGATAATTGATTTTTCATGAATATCGCAGTTGATATTTGGATATCGCTCGAGCAGTTGGTAGTTTGGATTCGCAATGTCGGGAAAAAGTGGCTAAAAGTTGAAAATGGTTAATTCGCCCTCGATTTACTTTAGATTTCCTAGATAGTCGATGGTAGAAATTTTAGTGAGATTAAAATTTAATCCGGAGTGATTTAGTGTCTGATCTTGTTTGTGCTTAAGCCCCGATCAGTCCATTTTTGAGCTCGATCAATCTTGATTTGCACGAATCCCGAGAAATATCTCGTCAAATGTCAAATCAATCTTGTTAGTGACATCGATCGGCTTTATGTCAAATCAATTAATAGTACCCGATCTTATCCTTACTTTTTGACCCAGTCAATCCATGAATAGTGACTCGACATCAATAATTGAGATGAAAATATTTATGGTCATTTTCTGTATCTCCTTCATTATTTTTGGTGAAAATCTCTCTCTTGTTTGGTCAAAATAGAGTCCCACCGTTGCTGCCTGTTGTATCCGCTCGTTTCACTGCTCAAACGTCATCATTTTAAGACGTCTTTTTAACCTCATATTCACCTCTAGTAGTTCTCCACAAAAATTTACCTCAAGATTAGCCTCGGAACACCCTTAAACAGACGCAAAATCGGATCCCTGCATAGGTTGTTTTTTAGATTGTGGTTCTGTCAGTTTTTCATCATTTTCGTAGTCGGCATCACATTGGTTGAATTTTTCAACTAATTGTGAGTTTCTTCTTCTCTCTTTCCTTGACATTTTGACGTAAGAATCAGCTCTAGATGAGTTCTAAATAATCGGGAATTTATTTTGAACTAGCCTTGCGCGTTATTTTCTGTTGCCTTTTTGAAGCCGCCTCTGTTCTAGTTTGGTTTGGGGCTTTTTTGCTAAATGTTTTGGTAAGTTTTTTTCCCTAAATCTAGAATAGGATGTTAGATGATTCTTAGATAAACTTTAGGGCACGACCCGAGGTAGATTGGCATAGAAATAATATTAACTGATTTGGCGATTTTTGTGAAAATCGATTCTGTGCACATATATGTGTATTGTTCAAGCTCGAAGTGGTACTGTTCATGTCAAGCGTAGGCCGTCCATGGGTGTCGATGATGGTTTGAAAAGGTTTGACTATCGTAAAAAAATGATATTTTGGAATGTTTTGGGCAAAACTAGGCACAAATGATTTTCTATGGTACTATTCACGATGCCTTGAATATTGTTCATGAACCTAGAATAATGTTGATGTGCTGTTCATATGTGTTTATGGTCAATTATTGAGATATCGTGGGTCCAAAAATGCATATTTTAGTGTAAAAATACAAAATAGATAATTTCAACAAAATTGTGTGCAATAGAGAAGTGATTCTGGTCGTGAAATTAATATAGCCGAGTCCATATTTGATTGAATTCCTAAACTGCATGGTTGGAAAATCTGCCCGACTACAATTACCTCACTTTGATTTGCCTAAACATGTTTAATAAATTAATATTCAAAATATTGAATTGCATGCTGGCATGAACCCATAACATTGCATAGCGAATTTGAAGTGGTGGAGGTCTGGCTCGATAAGGGAAATAGCAAGATAAAGCTGGTGCACCAGGACACGCGTGACGCAGGATTGCTAGAGCGATAAGAGTGCCAATCTGGGTCTTTGCGTAGTAATGCGTATAGGCATGGTTGAGGCACTGGGATGTTATTATGCACCTGGGTCTTATACACGTCGAAGGTATCACACCCCGAACTCACGAGCTACGCGACATCCTTGTCATACCTGTATGGTCGAATGGTCGACAATCACAACGGCCTAGGAAACTCGTTGTAGACCAAACGACGTCAGAGTTCCTGCTACAACGGAAACGAATTCCTCCCAACAAATCTACAGGAACAGGGTAGAGAGAGAGACAGACCAATCAATTTCATCAAATCACATTCTATATTGCATGTCCTTTTTATACAACATTCAGGAAGACGTCGCACACAGTTCAAAGCTCTTGTCACCTCATTACAACCCATTACTCGACCTTTACAACAAAGACTCTAGGTCGATAAGGTTCTCAACTTCTATAGCGAGCAAACCACACAAATTTCTACCAAGGGGCTTCTGCTTCAACCCTACTCATCATCATCCATCCCACCATCTAGTCTAGGAAGGGCTAGTTTTTGGATCAATTTCTTTCTAGGTTCCTTGTCTTACTCGTATTACATTCACTACTATGGACAGAGGTCTGAAAAATAAGGGGAATCACCTATGAGAACAAATCTCAGTAAGCTAACCCCTAATCCCCTCATCAGGATGTCAAACCAACCTAGACAAACTCTCATGTTTCAACTCAGGCACTCAAAACTACTAGGCCAAATTTCGATTACCAAAATCTGTTCAATTTAGAAAAGTCACCATGAAGTGGCCAAGCATATAAAACATTTTTAATAGGTCCAATTTAGGACCACACAAAACCCAGATAACATAGTCAGTTAAAGGCTCAATAAAAGCAATTAAATTTTCAATTGAAAATCACATCCAATCTAGGACAATCAATGCAAATATATTTGCAAGCATACTCAATCTTAAGCCTCGGATTAGTAGCCAATTTGACCCGCGTCATATAGCCGCATCAGGTCCAACTTGCGTCATGGGCGCCTTAGGTTCGTGTCTCAACCCGCGTGTGGGACGCCTCAGGTTGGCACCTTATCGCTCTAGCTACCCCGTGTCAAAGGCATCAGGGCGCCCTGTGCCTCAACCTGTGTCGTATAGGCACCTCAGGTCGGCACACTGATCTCTCCAATTCTCCGTATCTTATAGGCACTTTAGGGCCATCCTCGACCCGTGTCATATAGGCACCTCAAGTTGACACATTTATCTCTCCAATTCCCCGTGTCATATAGACACCTCAGGGCCATCCTTTACGGTTACGTTTCACATGCGAAATCCATCGCTCTAGCCCTTCAGGCTAATAAAATTTTTTAAATTCATTTGGACAAAAATACCGGCCAAGTACGCTAGGCCACATTTCAAATACAAGTCCAAATATTCAATCCACATTTTCGGCCAAATGGCCAAGCCAATCAACTCATTTTGTGAACTCAAATTATCGCACTCGCCTTTCAGGTAATAAAATCCTTTAAATTCATTTGGATAGAAATCATCGGCCAAGTACATTACGCCATATTTCGAATACAAGTCTAAATATTTCACTCAAGCATACGAAACAATGCCAATTCTAATTGGGCAAAAACCTTGGCCAAGTACGTTAGGCCATAACTTAAAACACGTGCCCAAATATTTCAATTCACATGGCTGACATAATAGCCAAACCAATCAATTTCTTTCACGTGCCCAATTTTATCAAAAATGCCCAATTTCTCAAATGGAACCCAAAATGACCCAAATAGTTATTTTCCAGTGTTCATGGAATATCTCCAAATATTATTTTGAATACGAACAGGGGCCCCAAATATTTGAAATTGTAAGATAAAATATTATTCGAGCCCGATTTTGCATAAAATGCTCCGCAAACTCATTTTTCGGTATCCGAACCACACAGAACCCACAAAACTTGTCGTTTTCAAATCAGATTTTAATTGGGCAGTACGTGAACAGTGTTTATGGGTCGTGAACAGTAATTTCAGAACACTATTTGGCTCGTTTTCGCTCTAAATATTCCGAAAATCCATTTTTAGATTCCCGAACCTCGCGGGAACCACACCATCACCAACAGCATTATTCAAGCATGGACAGCAACATTTCATCAATCCACAGCCCATTCAAAGTCCACAGAAATTGATTTCCATCAAATACGCCGATTACGGCAAATTTTCCTAAATCGATTTGCCACGATTCGGTTCCTAAAGCTAATCCATGGCAAGTTTAATATCATGAGCGAAGTCTAGAGGTTTAACTTACCTAAACGAAGTCAAAACAGGGCTGAGGATACATCGATGACCGGCGGCAACAACGACGGATTCCGGCAGATTTAGGTTGAACCGGGGCTGTTCAAAGGCTTAATGGGATGGTTCACGAGCTGAAAATCAATATTTTCACATGAAAATGAGCTTTAGGGGTCGCTGGGATCAATATATATCAACATGAGCTCTATCTCAAATTCGGGTAACAAAGACTGGTTCGTTGACTAAAACGGCGAAGCAGATTTGGAAGGTCAAACCACCTCAGATCGAAGTGATTCAAAGTGCTGTGAACTCACCTCGGATAGAAGTACGATATATCCAAAAATCATGAAAATTCAACGGTCGAATTTCCGTCGGCAGCCGATCAAAATTGGTGACATAAGACTGGAATTCAGCCTGTGCAGGGTCCGGTTTTGGCTCCTTTTGAGGGGGTTCCAGGGCTCATCTTGAGCTGATTTTTGGTGGAGAACTTCTAGAGAGATAGGTGAAGATGAGGTTAAAAGAACGTCTCAAAGTGACGAAGTTTGGGCAGCGAATAAGCGGCACAACGAGTGGCGGTTTTCCGGCGGCCAAAAACCAAGAGAGAGGGAGGGCCACGAAATTTTCTGGGCATAGAGAGTGTGATCTGCTAATAATTGAAGAGAGAGAGAGAGAGAATGTCTTCAATTAATGGTGGGCACTATTCATCTGTTGACCGGCACTATTCATCAGTTGATCGGTCAAAAGGTTTGACTGACGACCATCGATGATCGATTGATGCAATTGATGTGATTGACAATGATTAATGAGACATTTGTTGAAATTCGTGCCATTTTGGGACTGATCAAGCACAATCGGGATTGATCGAGGCTCAACCGCGATCGGAAAATAACTCGGAATATCGCCGAATAATTTTTCCAGTCTTACTAAAATTACTAACACTCTCTAGCCATATAGTCTAGGTCAAGCCGGGGGTAAAATGGTCACTTTCGATATTTTTCCTTTTTTCTAAGCACTCCGAAATCAATTGGCTAATTTTCGAGCCTTTCAGGGCGATGTCCAATTTCAATTGTGATATTCCTGAAATCTCGATTATCCCAGCTCGGAATTTGATTTGTGGCCACATTCATATGATAGTGACTCTAGTAAATATTTAGACTAATGGACGGCTTTTAGGATCTACGCGTATCGACCTGCAATTTGGTCCACATACTTAAATTCCTAGCTAGTCATTTCCCTTTGGTTAGTTATCTCGAAATGATCAATTCTGAGAGATTTAACTACAGTGCATTAATGAAATATATATCCATTCTATTACAATTTCCAAAAGTGGGTCGAATTTTAGGATGTCACAGAAGGCGTATATGCGAGGGGTATGGATTTGAGGAGATGTGCCAACTTGAGTCTTTGCGCAATCAGTCGTATATGTGGGTTGAGGCTCGAGTTTGAATTGTTTTTTGCAAACTGAGTTACGTTATTAAGCTAAAGCTCAAACTTGATCATGGCATATGCATGCATTTACGTGAGTGGACTATGCAGGTTGTAATCTCCATGAATGATTGACTATTCTGTTAGTCGAGTCATTATTGCCTTTTCTTGGTATAGTACCTTTTTGCTGCATTGATTTGGATGTCTAAGATTGCATACTTGAACTGAGAGTATGTAATGTCTTGAGTGAGATTAAGGGTGAGCTTACTGAGATATGTTCTCATTGTGGTTATTTACTCATATTTTCAGACCCTCGTCCCTAAGTATGAGCAATCCTCCAGTAGGTCATGGGATCCCATGGACATAGATATTGAGATGCTAGAGGAGTTTGACCCGAAGGAAATTCTGCTATCAAACCTAAGCGATGTCAGCGATGGATAGCTCTAGACCTCTAATCCTTATTTCCTCTTCCAAAGATAAGTATCATTATTGTGGAAAATTTGTAACAATGGCTTTAGAAGTTACTGAGAAATAATTGATACATGAACCATGTTTTCAAGACCCTTTCTTGGAAACCCATAAAAAGCCAAAAGCGTAGAGCTCTGCAACACCCACGCTCGCTCCATCCTAAAGTATGAACCATCTATTGATGTAGGGCTTCGAGCTCGAGCGGTACATTAACTTCGACGTCATTCTATTCCTATCAGGACTGTGGCGTCTCGCATCTCTCATCAGATGAGAGAAAGGTTGTGAACGAAACTGGTATTGATGAGTAAAGATCGGCTTCAAATGGCCATCGCTTGAATACTTTACCCCTTTTGAAAGCTTGGCTGACACTTCTCTTGTTACGTTCATTCGTGTGCAAAGCCACGCAGTTCGTGCGTGGGCCTCGGAGGAGAAGTACTACACATATTCAACGAACACGTGCAAGGAAGGCCAGGTGTGTGGCCACTACACGCAGATCGTCTAGAAGATGACAAGGCAGATTGGGTATCCCCACTTGGTCTGCGATGACGGGAACGTGTTCATGACTTGCGATTGGGACATGGTAGGGAACTATATCAGTCAACGACCATATTAAATGTCTCTAGTTCTTTAGTGCTTAGCAGTGGTCGAAGATCCTTTGCTTTACAGGACGCTCTCATTAATGTCACAATGTCAACCACTTGGGAAAATGGCATCTGAATTGTCAATATTTGTGTACGACACTCATTTTAGAGCTAATATTTTTTTTGGACCACTTAAGTATCAAATCAAAGAAAAAATTATTACTTTAGTACCAATGACAAAATATTCCAACCAAATAGTACATGTGTCATTTTTTTAAATTAATTTTTAATATTATATGACTTTTTGAAAAAAAGTTAGTCCACATGGAAGCCAGTGGAATATCTTTTTAAAAAATAAGCGAATACATTTTAAGAGAATAGCTAAATAACTACAATTTGTTTTAAAAAAAAGTGCTCTATTTCAGCGGTGAGGGCTTGGAATCCCTTGCACTGCTCACCATTGTCAGCAATGGTCAGGGAGGGTGGGAGTTGCTGAGTGGCCAGAGACCCCACCAGCCGCATGAGAGGCTGCACTAGGGACGACAGGGCCTCGCAATCGGAGATTTGGGTAAGGCTCAACCTTGCCCAATTCTACGAGGGTCAACCTCACTCGACAACTCGTGTTGGCCATCCCCAACTCTCCAATGGCGAGGGTGCTTAAGCCCTAGCCATTGTTACAAATAATTTTTCTTTTTTTAATTTTATTTTTTCTTATTTTTTAGATTTTCAATTATTTTTAACTTTTGGCTTTTTTCTATTGCTGACTTGGGAGCTCTGGCGAGCCATATAGATGCCATGTCATATTTTCGATGAAACTCATCAGAGTTGGCATTGAAATAACCATTTTTTTAAAAAATTGATATTTAAGTGATAAAAAATATTAATGTCAAAGTGAGCATTGTACACAAATATTTGCATTCCTATTGTCCTTCTGCCTCAGCCACTTCTTAATCATTTTCGGTTTTATCATACGAATTAAATGTTTTTGTTTTTTGGTTTCATAATCTCAAGTAATTACTTATGTAATAAAAGTCAAACATGCAGTATATACATGTTACACCCCATAAAACAAGCCTTTTTATTTCCTTTTCAGTTTCATCATACTACGAATAAAATGTTTTCCCTCTGGTTTAATGGTCGATTTTTCCCTTGCTCCAAATTAATCCCATCTTTCCAAATTCTATCTATTTTTTGGTTTTTCATTTTTGAGATGTTTGTAATTTATGATCAACTTATTAATTACATATATAATTAGGCAGAATCCATTGACATGATGTTAAGCCTAATGAGGATATCAATTGGTTAAGAAGCTCTGAAAAATTAAACGAAATTGGCATTATATAGTAACTAGTTACATGACCTGTGCATATATCAGTAAATATTTATTTACATGCGTTTATTCTCTTTTTTCTTTTTATATTAGTGCCAGTAGTTTTACATTAGGTGTATGTGAATTGGGCATACGAAAGTTGAATGAAAGTACCTACTTAAATTCTAGTTGAAAAGAGATTCGGAACAGAAGAGTTCAAAAATCATCCTCAAATATTTCTACTTAACTTTGTTTTAATTTTAGATTATGTGGATACTTGTAGGCGGTCATTTATCATTGCTAAATTATTATGCGCAAGATCGATTTGTTAATTTAATGTAGGTAGTAAACCCAAATCAACGTCATCATTTAAGCCTAATGGGATGGGAATAAAATTAGGGGTGAGTAAATCAGATCGATCGAATAAGGAATCGTCTGGACCAAACATGACCAGTGGTCAAATTCCCGATTCTAGAGGATGACGGTGCGGTTCTCGATCCTTAAAATTGGAACCAGTGGTAGGACAGTCTGGTTCCCGTTTCATGATTAGAGGATCGGACCAGATCTAATTGATTGATTTTAATTTTCATCTATTTTCTTAAACGTAACTCTAAATCTAATGTTTTCCTTCTTTCTTTCCTAACCTTTCTTTGTGTGGCCTCTCTCACATCTCACATCTCATGTAGTCACACCTCGCCTTTTTATTGGGGAAGGAATTGTGCATGTTTTAAATTTTTAATCTCAAGTGTATTTTGAACGCGCAAGGCAAATAGCAAGTGAAGAAACATAATGCGATGAGAAACAGTTAAAAAAGAAGAGAGAGATAGAGGGGTAAAGAAAGTGGAGAAAGGAGGAAGCATAAAAGTGCATCTTTGTTGGCTTTCTCACTTTTCATGTGATGGCCTCTTTCATAGTCTCCTTTTTCAATCCGGTTTGGTTCCTTGGACCGTCGGTTCGTTTCATGATTTTGAAAATTGTGAACTAAGACCACCGATCCAATTCCCATATCTTAAGAAGAATTGAACCGGATTAGGAATCGCTCACTCCTAAATAAAATAGACCAGGAAACTAGTGAGAACCATGATACATGTGCTTTGGTCTAAACCAAATTTGGTTCCTAGCTATGAATCAAATGCGAACTTATATAGCAAACACATGTGAAGAAATTTTAAAAAAATTCATAATAGTTTTAACCTTTGCATGTTTCACTAAAAACAACAAAAAATATTTTTTGGATTTTTGGGCGTTTGATTCGTGAAAAATAAATAAATCAAGGAAAACATTTTCCACACATTGAAAAAAACACATTAAAAAAGCGAAGGAAAAGTTTTCGACTTTTTGAGAAGAGAAAATTAATTTCCCTCATCTTTCCACCCTTCACTCTTTCACATTCATTTTCTTTTTAATTACTTTAAAATAATCCTAATTTTTTAATTGTTCTTTTATTTTATTTTCCTTTTATTTTCCTTCTTTTGCTAGTTGTCGGCCATTGTGATGGCTAGCGATTGGGCATAAGCGATGCTCGAATGAGCTCAACCTTGCCATAGGCAAGGTTCAAGCGAACTCATGTCGGCCTCGAGCGAGGACTTGTCAGATCTAGAAAGGCTTGCTTGATCGACGAGGATCAAGCTCGCTAGACCTGAGCTTGAGTCTCACCAAATCAACAAGGCCTGAGGCTCCACCTCACCAAGGGCCGGTTGTCTGCTGAAGAAGAAGGAAAATGAAAAAAAAAAGTAAAAAAAATAAAGAAAAATAAAACTAAAAGATCATTAAAATTTGTTTAGAAAAACATAATTGATAAAGTAAAAATAAAAAATATATCTTAAAATGACTGCAAGGTGAAAAATCAAATCAAATTTTCTACACCAAGCAGCATAAAATCTTTTCTAGTTCATTTTCAAATTTCAGCCAAACACTGAAAAATGTCTTCTCCGAAAAATGACTTGAAAATTATTTTATAAATGTGACATTTTTCACGAAAAAAATATGGGCCCAGTGTTCGATTTACTGAATGGCGGAGGAAGGTCATGTGATAGTGATTTAAATACCAAAGAGTGCCCTTGATTTATTGGTTTTATTTTATCCGTTTAAAGGCACCAGCTATATCTTCTTGGACAATTATAAACCCAACATTTAAGAGGGACAAATAAAGGCTCCAGCTCTGGCCGTTCGGCCAATTATAGTATTAAGTATCTCATGAAACTAAAAAGAAACCACAAGTACACACAAAAAACAAAAGAAGGGGCAAAACTTGAATTTTTTAAGGTAATTAATGGAATATTCCCGGTTTTGAAGGGTGATAAAGGACATTGGCCAGACTTGTGCATGCATTTTCTTGATTTGTCTGTATTCTTAAAAGCTATACCTTTTGGTTCGATTCGTTATTGGAAAGTAATCGCAGAAAGCATATAATATCTAAGCAAACCTTGATTTTTAAAGCTTGAAGTTCATAAGTAGCTTTTACCATAGTTTTCAACATTTTCGCGTTGCAAATTTTCTTAGCTGAGATACATAATTCATTCGTTTCCTAGACCATGAATTAGGGCAACTATGGCTCTACGGATTAAAGTTAATATTTCTTAGGAGTTAGGTGTAGGGCGAAGTCTTAAACTGTACACCCTAAAAATTGTTCCTGAACATATGAAATTTTGGATGTCATAAGAAGGATAACCACTGTCTTTATAAAGCTGACTGTAATGGTTGCAAGAAGCGTTTTGTGGGAGTTGGTAATGCCGGCCTTCTGGAAAATGCTGATTTGTTTAGGATGACGACGTTGATGTGAAAGGCACGTGGGAAGAAGTGGATGCTAAAGACACGGACCTCTACAATCTCCATACTGAGTAAAACCACGGCTACGACCCCTGTAACTGCGACTATGAACTCCATGTGCGTTAGTACCATGAAAAATCATAGCACTTGTCTCCATAGCTGGGATAGAGATCTTTTTAGTGGGGGTTGAACAAAGAGCTCGAGAAAAAACTTCATCCGTTGTAGGAAGGGAACTTTGAGAGGTAATCTGTTGGCGAAGTGAGGAATATTCAGGCCCTAATATCTTGAGATACAGTATAACCCGAAGATTCTCTTGTCGCTTGATGAGGACAATTGGATCATTTGAAGCTGGAAGGTAAGTATCCATTTGCCTGCAAAGTGTCGTGAAACGAGCGTAATGCTCAGATAATGATTGATTCTCACGATGAAGATCACATAGGGTCTCCCATGTGTCACACACTTGTGTCCTGTTATTCTCTCCAGAATAAAGTAAAATACATTTTTCCCAGACTTCCTTAGCATATTTGCACTAAATGAAGTGAGGACTAATTTTATGATCCATACTGTTCCATAAAAGAGTACGAATCATTACATCTCTAACAAGCCAATTAGGTATCTTACTCTGTTCTGCAGGGACCGTAGATTTAAGATAATCACTTTGTTTAGTAGCAGTGAGATAAACTTCAACTGTAGTGGACCAAGATGGATAATTAGTTCCATCCAACTTTACAGAGGTCAATTGTAAGTGTGGTAAAGCATTTGAGATTCCAAAAGCAGCCATCAGTGAATTACAGATAATGTTGAACCTAGGAACAACTTCACAACAATCAATTACGTAACTCCAATATGCCTCACTTCCACACCATATACCAACAACACCACACCATATACCAGCCACTACCTTACGTAAACCATGTACCAGCCACTACACTACAAGACAACCATAGATCAATAGATTATACCTCCCTTCCACACAATAGACCTCATTTTCTCACTTCCACAAATTATATTAGACCTTGAGATAACTATAGATCACAATTAGCAAAAGAAATTTCTCAACTTCAGCAAGAAAACCTTAAGTACGCAAAGAGACAGTTATCCAAGCATCTCCAAGTTGTTCAGAATACCTTTGGCAAAATATAGACTGAGGAAATCTCGCTTCACATACTGGGGACGATGCTGGAGAAAACCTCTATGCCAGAGATATGGTTTCGTAGGCCTAGGACGGCACCGAAGAAGGACTTCGTAGCTCTCGATGGCCTTAGATCTTGTTCGTCGGAGCTGGATGACATTGAGCTGAGGTCTCGGTGACCTTGGATTTGGCTCGCCGGGGCTACTGGCCCTGTGCGACATTGGGCTGAGGTCTCGACGACCTCAGATCTGGCTCGCTGGGGCTGGACGACGTCTATCGGCCCCTATGCGACGCCAAATTGAGGTCGCCGGCCCTAGGATATACTATTACTGTTCCGGTGACTATAAATCTACGGTTGATAGGCTCTGACACCATGTACAGTTTAGAGAGAAAGACTTTTAGCATTCACTTAGCAGAGAATTACAATGATATATCCATATAAGTCTCTGAACAACAAAAAACTAATATACCATTGTCTTAACAGTTTAAAATGAGCAAAAAATTGAGTAAGAGGCTAGCCCTTTCTGTCTGCTCTAAAAAAATCCTGTGAAACTTCATAAATCCTTGAGAGGTTATTTTGTCCATAATAAAAGACACTCAGGTAATCCCATATGTTCTTAACAGTAGTAACATTTGTAACCAATGCAGCCACCTGAGATTCCATAGAATATTTGCTAAAGAATCCTGGCATCTATGGTTTCCCATTTAGTATCAGCATAAGACCTTTCACTAGTTAAATGATGATGTTGTTTTCTCCTAGTCAATACCACAACCACAATTCTTCTCCTTTGCTGATAATTGGAAACATCAGCTAACTTTTCCTCCGTCAAACGACTAGAGGATGCAAACATGACCTCACTTACTGTTCCTTTGCTATTTGCTATAACACAAATTACAGAATAATCTCATGACCAGCAAATTGAAAGTGAAGCACTCCCACCAAATCAATAACAAAGCCCCTATAACCTATCACAATACCAACATTCAATTACCAGACTCCACAATCCAATACCCACAAAGAACATCAACAAAAGATCACCAATAACAGCCAAATTTCCACCTAATGAACAACCACATCAATGAATTCATCTACAAATCAGTACAAGTAGAATATTCCTCTACCATACTCAAACACATCAGCACCTCAAATTATTAGTAGCCTTAGGGAATGTCGGAGCTAGGTCGCCGGGCTTAGAGCAGCGTTGCTGGAGCTAGGCGACTAGAACAGCAGGTCGCCGGGGTCAGGCGACATATGACAGAGGGTTGCCGTACCTCGGCGACGTCAGGCGATGCCTGACAGAGGGTCGGCATGCCTCAGCGACGTCAAGCCACGCTTGACAGGGGGTTGTGGACCCTTCGCAATGTCAGGCGAAGCCTGACCAAGGTTCGCCGAGGTGGGGATGGCCTGGATTTAGGTCTGTTGGGTCTGGATCTGGGTTCGCAAGCCTGAATCTGGGTTTGTTGGGCCTGGATCTAGGTTCGTCGGTTTGGATCTGGCCTAGATCTAGGTTCGCCAAAGGTGATTCTAGGGTTCAAACGTGGTTGGAGATGGTTTTAGGGTTCGGATCTAGGTTTAGGTGTTAGGCTAGCTCTGATACCATGTCAAAGAAATAATATCACTTTATTGATGAAAATAAAGAGTATATATACATATCAAATACGTTTAAAGACTATTATACCCTTTTTGTCCTTTAACATCTATAATTGTGATGGTTCTTTATGCAAGGGGTGCATATCAATAGTTCATGCGATCTAATCCGGATTCTGCTTGAATTATTAGTATTGAAAATCTAGAAAGGGTGTCTCCTTCCTCCAGAAACCAATCCCACCCTCATGTCCTCATCCTTCATTGTTATTCTGCATCTCTAGTTGTGCTTGTGTTCTCTCTCATTGCCATTGCTTTCTATGCAAAATCATATGAAGATGAAACATTAAAGCCAAATCCCATTATTGATCCTTCTTTCATTTTGCTTCTTGATGGATTGTTGATTAGTTGATTGCTTTCACGGTCTACTTTTTGAGAGGATCTTTTTGAGAAGATCAGTCTAGTTATAGAAACTTAATTTTCTGATTGCTAAACATAGTTTTTTGAAGGTTTTGGATCCCCTCTATTGGACTTTGTGACAGTTACGGGTATTATTAGGTTTATACTTCTTTGATCATTTTTTTTACTTCATCAATTGATGGATTTAATTGTTTTCTAGCTGATTTTGGATTTTGCAATTCAGTTTGATTGGTGATGGCTTCTTTCCTCTTGGAGTGATCTACTCTTTTGAGGATGCTGTCTAAGGACGGACGATAAATAAGATGAAACTGGTCAGTTGGTTACATAAGATAAGACATTTCTTGGAGGACTAATGACCTATTTTGCAGTTCTTGTTTGGTTGAGTTAATGAACTAAGCACTGAAACCGTCTAGGCACTTATTTGGTTTTGATTGAAATTTATTCTTTCAGTTTATCATCTTGGGGGAGAGGGGAGGCTATTATTGTCTAGTTTTAATCTTTTTACAGGCTGAGGTTTTGCTAGATTTATGAGGTGGTGACCTACTGCTTTTTTTTTTTTTTCTGTGGGGCTGAGTTATTTGAAACCTCGTTAAGCTACTGCTTCTTGGATTCTAGACAATTAGTAGTTTGGATGAAGTTTGTTCTCCTGCTATGTTGTTTTTGAGATATGAGAGTTCTCTTTCCTTCGTAGGTTAAGGGTTAGTTCATGCAGTACTTTTGCCTGTCCAGTTTGATCTAGAGTGCCTTTGACCTGTGATGGTTCTTTCTAGCTGCACAAGCATTATGTCATTGGAACTGCTTTTTTCTTTGGCCACTTCTAGAGGTGGCCACGGGCCAGTTCCGGCTCGGGTCAAACCTGGAATCGGCCCTGTCAATGGGACGGTTCGTTGCGAACAGGAACCGGCCCGTGTGGCACGGGTCGGTTTCGGGTCATAAATTTTCCACGGTTTCAGGCCGGTTTGGAACTGGTGGTTTTGTGCGGTTCAGAACTGTCCCGGGCCCAACTCGTAGGCCCAAAGGCCCCAAACGGCTATATTATAGCCGTTTGGTTGGTCAACCAAATGGCCATTTTGGCCGTTTAGTTGACCAACGGCTATATAGCCGTTTAGCCATTTTTTTCAATTTTTTGTTTTTTTAATAATTATTAAATAATTTTTTAAATTATAAAATAACCATAACCATTATAAATACCCATCTTCACCTTTCATTTTTCCTCATAAATTCTCTCATTTCTCAAATTCTCTCAAATTCGCTTAATTTCTTCCACTCAATTCTCTCAAAAAATGGCTAGTGAAAGAGGAAAGAGCTTGATGATTCCCGAAGAATCCAATTATTCTCATGATCCTCGTGAGTATGCACATTGGGAATACGATAACGAAGATGATATCAACGTTATTATTAATGTTGAGCACATCCCGACGCAAGAAAGTCTACAACCAACTACCAATACCGAAGAAGCGTCAACAACAAAAGAAATAAGTCGAGGGGGGTGGATCCAACATATGGCAACACTTCACCAAGCAACATTTAGAAGGTAATGATTATAATCTCATATGTAACCATTGCAAAAAAGTATACAGATTTACAAGTGGAAGCGGATATGGAACATATCGACGACATTTGGCGTCAAAACATCCAACGGAATTCGGGACCGACACGAGGCAACAACAAATTTCCAAGTTTATCGATTCTAACACTTCTAATTTATTTCGTTACGATAGAAATAATTACGAGCAAGAATTAGTTAAATTTGATGCCGTTGACCATTTATTGTTTAATTTTGGTGAAAATTTTGGTTTTAATACTTTTGTACAAAATGCATGTACTCCACAAGCAAAACCCGTTTCGAGAAATACACTTAAATGCCAAATGTTTAAAATTTATAAAAAAGGAAAAGATGATTTGAGGGATTTTTTTGCATTTTTCAATGGACATGTGCATATAGGTAGCGACATTTGGAGTGATCCTTGGCAAACTTATTATTATATCGGTATTACATGTCATTGGATAAACAATGATTGGAATATTAAAAAAAGAATTATTGCATTTCGATTTTTTGATGAAACGCATACGGCACATAATATTTATAGAATAATTAAGCAAATTTTAGAAGAATATTTATTGGTTAATAAAAGTTTTCAATTGGTTTTGATAATGCCGCGTCAAATATTGTTTCTGTTCGCGAGTTAGAAACAATTTGTAAACCCGCTTTTGGTGGAAATTTTTTTCACATTGGATGTGTTTGCCATGTTTTAAATTTATGTGTACAAGATGGTTTACGAACTCTTGAAAATTCTATTCGTCCAATAAAAATAGCAATTCAATATTTATGGAAACATTCCCAAGTTATGAGAGAATGTGGTAGATTTTGTAAACAAAATGGAAAAAACCAAAAACATTTCCAAGAGATGTTCCAAATCGTTGGAATTTTACATACGAGTTGCTTAATCAATCTTTTTCATATAAAGATTTATTATGTACATTTTTTGAGAATTATGTTTCTCAAAGTAATTTATACCCACAAGAGTGGGATATTTGCAAAAAAATTTTAGATTTGTTAAAAATTTTTAATAATGCAACTTATACTTTATCCAATATTTATTATCCTACTATACATTTATTTTTAACAAAGTGTCTAAATATTGTTGATATTTTTGAAGAAAATGAAGATGATAATCAATTAGGTCTAACTATTATAGCAATGCGAACAAAATGGATGCAATATTATACCAAAATTTTTATTATCTATTTGGTTGCTTGTGTTTTGGATCCACGTACGAAAATGGATGGCTTACGTGACGATTTGAATTCATACTATGAGTGTTTACATTTGATTGAAACCGTAAATATTAGAAATATAGAAAAAGAAGTTAAAGATATAATAGTAGAATTATATAATGATTTTTGTAATAGATATAATATAGTTGATGATAGTGGAACTTCTTCTCAAACTAGTGGTATGCAAAGCAAGCACCTAGGTAGAGGGTCTAGAAATCTAATAAATAGGCAAAAAAGACAAAAGGGAATAATGGAAAATATTTCCGAAATAGAAATTTATTTAACTATTGTATTTGAGTTTCCTCAATCAGAAGGCACGGATTTCCCGAACCGCCGGTTCATGAACCGGAATCGCCTTCAAGGTTCCGGTTCCGAACCGTGGCCACCACTAGCCACCTCTATGTGAGTATTTGTTGCTTTTGGAAGTTCAATGATTGTTGCTCCCTCCCTTTGTAGGTACTGTTTATGAGTCTGGCAAGCTCTTGGGGTCCACATGATCCCGTTTGATATTTTATGTAGATAGTTTATGTAGGATTTTTTCATCATTGTGTCCTTATGGTAGATTGTTGATAGATCTATGACATAACTATGATGACTTCCATTTGACGACTTAGCATAGAGTGGAGTACAGCTACAGCAATAGCGGATGGGGCCCATTTCTAAGTATCAACTCTTGGTGATGTAAGGCTTGTAAGAATTCGTTTACAACATAGCTATCGTAATTTCTATTGTAAGCCTTGTGGTTTGTGGTTTTTTTTTTTTGGATTATTTTTTGTTGCCTAGTTAGGCTTCTACAATGCCTGTTTTGGATATACTTCTGAGGATTTATGCTTTTGGACTTTTTTTTTCCTAGTCGTCCGTGAGTCTTAACGCATTGGATTACGATTAGAGAGATCAGTTGCTTGTTATCCTAATCAATATTGTCCTTATCTTAACTTTTTTCTCCTTTGTTTATGTGTTGATTCTTGTGCTCTTAGGGAGGCCTCTCTGGTTGTAGTGCTGTCTTGTGGATTAGCAAACTGGTCATCGTTGGTTGTATTAATCTCTCGCGATTCAGTTCGTTTGCTTTCTCTTGCATGACGGCCTCTGCGAGATTGCCTTCTTTTGGTTCTATTGCTTAATGGATTGTTGATGAAGCTATTGTTCTCTCGGTATGACTTTTGAAGCATCTGGCTAGTTGCGGAATTCTAATTTCTTCTGTTGCGGGGTTTCGAAAATTTACACTCCTTCTTGATCGTTTATTGATTCATTGACAAATTGCGTTCACTTGCTCTACCAGCGTACTCTGGAATTTGTAATTTGGTGAATTGGCAGTGGCTTCCTTCCTCTTGGATCGTTCTTTTTTGTTTGCAGATGTTTTCGTTAGATGAAAAATGAGATGACACTGGCCAGTTGTTGCATAAATTTAGGCTTTCTGGGATTTTTTTTGTCATTGTGTCCTTATAGTCTTCATGTATGGGCAATGACTGAAATGTGATAACCTTCTGAACACATGCTGGTTTGAATTGAAATTTGTTCTCCGGAATCATAAGGACAGTATAGTTCTGATTCTCTTACAGATTGGGGCTTCGCCAGACTTGATAAGTCATGATCTGTTGTGTCAATTCTCTAGGGCTTGGTTGAAGACTGCTAGGAATTGGATAAGCTGCCACTTCTCGATTGAAATTTGTTCTCCATTTCTGTTGTTTATCTATTAAGGTGGAATGATCAATGGCTAGTTCTGGTTCCCTCACATTGGTTGATGCATACTTTACCTCGTTAAGGTCAATGTGGAATGGACACGATTTGTGATTATTCTTTCTACGGACTGGTATGAGTCAATAGATCAATCCAAGACTCTGCTGTGGATTATAAGTTCTGAAAATCTAGAGCTGGTTTCTCCTTGTGTCGTTATCTTCAGTCCTGACCCGCATCTCTGGTTGTGCATGTGTTCCTCTCTCTCATAGCTCGCTCGACGGACTCTGCAAAATCATTTTAAGAGATCACGTTCTTGATCATTCTTTTGTTTATGTTTCTTGATTGAAGATTAGCCTATTGCTTTCACGGTGTGATCTGGTTGCAGAAATCCAGTTTCTTCTGTTTGCTGGACAGAGTTTTCCGAAGGTTTTAGATTGCCTCTCTTGGACTCTACCATGTTTATGGGCATCCTTAGGGTTTACCCTCGTTTGATCGTTTATTGATTTATCAATTGATCGATATAAATGTTTTACTAGCTGATTCTGGATTTTGCTATTCGAGTCCATTGGCAGTGGCTTCTTTCCCCTTGGAGCGATGTCTTCATCTTAGACGGCTGTCTAAGGATGATGAATAGAAAGTGGTCGGTTACATGAAATAAGGCGTTTCTTGGAAGACTAATGGCCTACTTCGTTTGGTTGAGTTGATGAACTATTCTCTGATTTGACTTTAGAAGGGGCAATGAAGCTAACATTTTGAAACCTTCTGGGCAATTGCTGGTTCTCTTTGGTCAGTGTGGAGATGCTTATTGTCTAGTTCTCTTTTACATGTCCATTTTTGGCGGATTTAAGAAGTGGTGACCTATTTGCGTTTCTTCCATGGGGCTAAGTTGTTTGAAGTTGGATATGTTACCACGTCTTGGATTCTAGGCAGTTTGAGTAAACTTTGTTCTCCTGTTATGTTATTTCCTAGTTAAGGTGAGATGATCGGTGCCTCATTCCGTTTCCTTTGCATTAGAGTTTGTTTGATGGCGCATCAAGTTTGATGTGCAGTTTTCTCGATCCGTGATGGTTCTTTCTAGCTGCATAAGCATTGTTCCATTGGACAAAGCTCCTTTCTCGATCCGTGATGGTTCTTTCTGTGCTGGAATGTTGCTGGTATGTTATTGTTTTGAGAGATCAATAGTTGTTGCTGTCTTCCAATGTGGCTATTGTTCATGATTCTGGGAAGCTCTTGAGGTCTGCATTGGTTCTGACTTGTGTCTCTTCGTTCTTATCTATGCTACAGTTACTAATTGGATATCCTGGTAAACTACGGAGAAAAGCATGTGGCGGATATTCTGGGAACCGTTGATGGGAACATTTTGATAAACGAGGTGATGTCGTATGGCTTTATTAGGCATTGGAGTTGAGTGCCACCTTAATGACCTAATATCAGCTCTTACCGCTGCCCGAACCTAATAATTATTTCGGGCAAGCTGGTGGCATCTTTATTCTGAAATGATGATGTGGAGATGTCAATCACTATTAGCATTCCCTCCTTCAGCCCTTCTTCTGTTGTTTCTATTTCCTCGTTGTTAATGAGTTGATTGCTTTCTCATCTAATTGTAGAAGCATGTGGCTTGTTGCAGAGACTTTAAACCTCTTTTGTTCGGCATTCCATCTTTGGGACTCCCCCCATGGTCATGGACTTCATTAGGATCTACAGTTTTGCTCTCCTCCTTTGATTAGCTATTGATTGATCGATCAATCATTATTATTTTAGTTTACAAGTTGATTCTGGAGTTTAGCGAAGCCGGGAACAGTTCAAGTTCACTCCTTTGCCATGGATGGAAAAAAAAAAAGTCCTTACATATATACACACAGTGTTCCGTGAGCGGTATTCTTCTGTTATTCAATTTTTTCATATGAAAGTCTAGTTTTTTGGAGGTATGCGAAGCCAATTCATTGAATGAAGTCCACATGCGCCCGTCGCAAACTTTTCTGCAGGGGGTTCTTTTATTACTTTTTACCCTTTTTGGATCTATTGAAGAGGATGTTGCTGCAGCTGTGTGAGCTGATCATCTCAACTGGTAATTAATGATTTTCACTCCTTGATTCGTTTTTCTTATTTTGGTATGTGAATAGTGGTTGCCCTTTCGACTTTTTTCTCATTTTATTATTGAGGTGAATGCTATAGCATCCTCTGTGGTCAACACTAGCACATGATTCTATTTTTCGTTCCCTTGACAATTTCTTGGTTGTCGTTATCGTCTTCACCCTGTTAAATAAATGCCTTGCATTACTCCGATGTTTCCAATATTCGGATTTTCGCGGTCTGTTATTGCATGGAGCAGTCTCTCTATTTTTTGGTCTTTAGCAAGGCATATTTTGGTCTTCTATCAGGCATATTTTGAAATTATGGTATTGTGACAGAACACTTTTCTCAATTTAAAATCGGCATAGTGTGTAGAATTGAGCTTTGTGGTTCCAATTTCACTCGATGATTCATAAAAAAGATCACATCAATGAATTTTTTACTGCGCTGAATCGACAACTATAATGGAATAATGGCTCAAGCCAATGAGTGTCACTTCCGAAAATTATGTTATTCCTAATTTTTTTTTTACTTCAAATAATATTTTTTTTGCGTGTGTTTAAATTTTTAATGGGAAGGGGGAAAGTAGAAGTTGGGGGGTCATTTGAAGAAAAAAAAAACTAGGGGTTCATTTAATATTTTGACCGTGATTAATTTGAGAATTAAAGTTATTTAAAGCCAGCCAATAACCAAATCAGACCGTTAGCAACTCAAGACACGTGGTCCTAATTCTTTATGCAATGGACGGAAGATAACGCGTGCATCTGAGGCAACGGTCGGAATTGGCAGCTCACCGCCTTTCCTTTTTTAACCCCGTCAACGGCGCACAACAGTCCAATGACGACTCCGATTCAGATTTGTTATTATCAGCGATCGATGCGAAGTCGGTCTATCCTCCTTCCTATAAATAACCGTCCTTCCCCAAACCAGACCTTCGGGCGTCGTTGTATTCTTCAGTCTGTCTGGTTTTGCTCTCGTTCCCCCTCTCCTCTCTCTCTCATGGCGCCTCTGCGATATCTTCAGAGAAGAATCGATAGCGATTTAGCGTTCTCCTTCGGCCCTTCTTCTTTTGTTGCCGTTTCTTGATTGATTGTTGGTGGGCCGAATGCTTTCTCGGTCTGATTTCTGAAGCGTCTGGTTGCAGGAAACCCCTGTTGCTGAGATACTTGGCCTCTTTGGGACGATGTCCATGGTTATCGGAATTATTTGGTTTACGCCTTGTCCTTTTGATCGCTTAGTGATTCATGGACCGATCGATCCAACTTTGCGATATTGTTTTGCCAGCTTATTCTGGATTGTTGGTATTCTGTGAATTGGCAGTGGCCTCTTTCCTCTTGGATCCTATCTCTTCGTCTGAGGATGTCGTAGTGGGAAGTGCTTGGTTTAACTCCTCCTCTGATCCTTTATTGATTCATCAGCCGGTCGTTCTTTCCGTCTACTTGTTTCACGAGCTGCTTCTGGATTTTTTTTTATTTGGTGAATTCGCAGTGGCTTCTTCCCCCCTTGGATCGATGCGATGTCAAGGACGATGATTACGTTTGACATTGGTCAGTTTGTTTCATTGAACTAAGTTTTTGGGCGTTTTGGAGGACTGATGGATGATCCTTTTGCTCTGTTTTTTTGGTTGAGATGATGAACTTAGTAAGTCTTTGATCACATCTTTGTCCGGGCCACAGACTGAAATTTACCGGTTTTGATTGAAATTTGTTCTTTTCTTCAGTCTTTTATCTTTGGGAGTTGATTATCGCCAAGTCCTAATCCTCTCACAGGTCGGAGTCTTGCCAGACCTGACAAGTGGTGATCTGCAGCTAGCCGATGGTTGTCTGGATTTGGATAAGCTCTATCGTTTCTTGAGGCAGTTATCGGTTTGAATGAAATTTGTTCTCCAGTACGATAGTTTTCCTATTGATGTGAAAATCGATTCTTATTCCTTTGGAGGTCAGTGATTGGTCGAAGTATGATCTTCTGATGGTTCTTTCTTTGCAAGGTGTACGCTCCCCAACAGATCACTATTCAATCCAGATCTGCATCTTCTAATCGAAAGCTGGTGTCTCCTTCCTAGAGATTGTCCCTCCTTTGCATCCTCATCTTTCGTCTTGCGTCTATGATTGTGCATGCATTCCCCTCAGTTGACAGTCTCTATGAAGTACTCTTCAGAGGAGACATCATTCCTGAAACACGCTCTTGATCCTTCCTTATATTCTTTATTTATTTATTTATTTTTTGCTTGGTTGTTAATTCGGTCTGATTGTGTTTATGCTATGTTATTTCTGAAGGTTACGCCTCGCCTCTCCTGGACTCTGCCTTGTTTTGGGCATCGTCAGGGTTTGCACTCGTTTGATTGTTGATTGATTCATCATTGATTGATCTTTCCAAGTTTAATTGTATTATGAGCTGATTCAGGTGTACACTGTTCTCTTAATTGGAGTGGCTTCTTTCCTCTTGGAGTGATCATTTTGTCTGAGGATGTTGTCTGAGGACAATGAATTCAATACAACTAGTCAATTTATTAGATGGAATATGGCATTTGGGCAGCTTGGAGGACTAATGATCTATCTTGCACTGTTTGGTTGAGTTGATGATCTAGAAGCCTGTCTTCAGGACAAACAGATGGATTGAAATTTTTACAACCTTCTAGGCTTCTTTAACAGTTTGAAAGTTTTACTGGATTGGACAGCTGGTGATCTGTTGTGTTTTCTGTGGGGCTGTGTTGAAAATTGTTTGAGGTTGGATGAGCTCCTGCTTCTCAGATTTTAGGCAGTTATTGGTTTGAATGAAACTTTTCATTTAGTTGTGTTATTTTCTAGCTAATCCGAAAGATCAGATCTAGTTCTCTTCCCTTGGCAGATCAGAGTGTGGTCGGGGCAGTACTTTACCTGGACATGTTCAACATGGAGTGTCTGTGATCGGTGATGTTCCTTCTTGCTGCATAAGCATCAATTCCTAATTTGTCATCCACTTCTGTTATCTTCGAGTTAAGGTGGACTGGTCAGATGTTCTCTTTCCTTCGCAGATCAGAGTTTGGTCGAGGCAATACTTACCTCGTCAATTTTGATATCGAGTGCCTATCATCAGTGATGGTCAATCATGATTCGCTGTTCTTCATCGACTCTTCTTCTTTTTGTTTCCGTTTGTTGATTGATTGTTGATGGGCCCATTGCTTTCTGTGTCTGATTTTTGAAGCATCTGGTTGCAGAAACCCTGTTGTGAGATTGTTGAGGGTTTCGCTTGGCCTCTTTGGGATGATGCCCATGGTTATTGGAATTTATTTACGCTCAGTGATTCTTAAACCAATGGGTTTTCCATTGTTATTTTACCTCGTTATTCTGGACTTTCATTAATCAGTGAATTGGCTGCAGCTTATTTCCTCTTGGATCATATCTTTTCGTCTGAGGAAGTGCTTGGTTTAGCTCCTCCTCTGATCCTCTTTCCGTTTACTTCTTTTATGAGCTGCTTCTGGATTTTTTTATTTGGTGAATTGCAGTGGCTTCTTTCCCCTTTGAGCGAACCGTTTGTCTGAGGATGGCAAGGATGATGAATAACACTGGTTGGTTTGTTCCATAAAACTAATCCTCTTGGATCATGCCTCTTTGTATGAGGAAGTTCGTGGTTTATCTCCTCCTCTGATCCTTTATTGATTCATCAACCTGTTGATCTGATCCTTTATTGATTCATCAACCTGTTGATCTTTCTGTTATCTTGTTTTACTAGCTGCTTCTGGATTTTGTTATTTGGTGAATTTGCAGTGGCTTCTTTCCCCTTGGAGCGAACTTTGTGTCTGAGCATGGCAAGGATGATGGATAACACTGGTCGGTTTGTTCCATAAAACTAGGTGTTTGGGCTTTTTCGAGGACTGATGGGATCCTTTTGCTGTCCTTTTTTGGTTGAGATTCAGCAAAATAGCCTTCGCAACTACGGGAGAAAGGGTCCCTCAAGCTTCACTCTGCTCTGACCTGCATGTTATTTATTACTGACTTTTTCCCTTAAATGCACCCCTCTTATCAACATGCATGCTCAGATGGAACTATCGGCAGATTAGAGCCTTTCCCTACGGGATTGGATGGAACTGTCCTGCATGTTATTTATCACCGACTTTCGCCCATTCACTCAGAAATACATTCCTTGCATATGAATTTGTTTTGACTTGTTGGGTATGTTTGCTTGAATTTTGTGTTAATATGTTAAATTTGGTTTGAAGAATATTTTGTCAGGTTTCTTTTGGGTGTATATTAGATGGGATCGATGCAGTTTAGATGGTAATTTCTTACGCTGAGATGTTATTTTGGTGGGAGCTATTGCCCCCTTTTTTTTTCCTGTGTCATTTAGAACTTGCAGGATGGGCTCTCCCTCCCCCCCCCCCCAAAAAAAATTTCACACAATTTTTTGCTGTAACATTTACCTGATTACTTTGCCAGGTCTCCACCAAATGTTAAAGTATGTGTTTTCACTTATAAAGTGATGACGTTGGATGGTTCATCAATAGAATGATCTTTCCATAAATTGTTTTAATCGGTCTGGATTTCAGTGGATTCGCAGTTGCATCTTTCCTCTTGGAGCGATCTCGTCTTCTAACCATGTCATCTACGGATGATAAATACATAGAGGCTGTTCAGTTTATATAGAATAAGGTGTTTCTTGATTTTGGAAGTAGTCTTTGATCACATCTTCAGGATGGGGTGATGGACTGAAATATTGAAGATTTCTAGGCATTCTGTAGTTTTAAATTGGTCCTCAGTTGATCATCTTTGGGGAGCAGTGAGAGAATTATCATTTGGGCTGAAATAAGGTGTTTGGGCTTCCTGGAGGGGTGGTGATCTATTACGCAGTCTTGTTTACTTGATTTGAATTGGTCTTCAATTGATCATCTTTGGGGAGCAGTGAGAGAATTATTGTTAAGTTCTAATTCCTCTTCAGGTTGAAGCTTTGCCTGGTTTGAGAAGTGGTGATCTCTGTGGAGGCTGAGTTGATGATTGTTTGAAATTGGACAAGCGACCGCTCATGGATTCTAGGCAGTTATTAGTTTGGATGAAGTTTGTTGTCTGCTTATGCTTTTTTCCGATTAGGGTGAGGGCCTAGTTCTGCTTCCTTAAATGCAAACCTCTTCTGGTTCGATGTGGACCATCTTCAATCTGTGCTGGTTCGTTCTGTCACCGGAGTCTTTTCTTCATTTAACAAGCTCTTCTTTCCTCAAGATATTATTGGCTTTTGTTGTATTTGGAAGATGAATAATAATTGATCATCTTCCATTGTAGGAATTTTTATGAGTCTGGAAGGCTTGAGTTTCACTATGTTTTGGCCTGTTTCTCTTCCTTCTTGAATGCATGCTGTAATCACTAAATCAATGGATGGTAAACCATTCAGATGTTGCATGTGCGATTGATTCGTCTTGTCTTTCTTTTTTTTTTCTTTAAAGAATACTAGCTTCACACAATTTAGTTGGCAGAGGCTTACATGCTATATGATTAATGTGTTTTCTCTTGGTACAGAACTTTTTCATTTATCAGGTGATTTTTGTGCTTTAGGTGGTTGTTGAGTAGTGGTCATGGACATTGTTAGTGTTTACTTTCCTCTGATCATTTATTGATGGATCCATGCTTCTGTTGTTTTAAAGCGATCTCTTTGATTAAGGATGTCTTCTAAGGAATGGTACATATGATGAGGTTGGTCAATTATTGCTTAGAATAACTAAGCTTTTCTTCAGTTGGCAATCTATTCACATCTATCTTTGGTTGGGTTGGTGGATGTGGGCAGTGTCCTTGATCATCTTCAGGACCAGGTGAAGAACTGAAATTCCGATGAACTCCTGCTGTGTAGGCAACTTGGGTTTTCGTTGAATCTCATTTCGCAGTTGATTCCCTTGGTGTGGAAAGATGGTAATTATTTTTGTTTGGATTCCTATATAGGTTGGTGTTTTGCCAGATTTAAGAAGTGATACGATCTATTGCATTTTTGTGCGGCTGAGTCGATGAATTGCCGAGTCCAGGCTTTGGTTGAAATTGGATAAGCTCCCTCTTCTTGGATTTGGTTCCTTTTGATGTCGTCACTCTTCATGTGTGTGGATCGATCCATAATCAATTGATACTTTGGCCGTGCTTTTATGATAGGATGTGCAAGAGCTAGCTTGACTATGCTTTGAGGGTTTGAAGTTCGAAGAAAGATCTCTGGTTGACATTGGACGGCCTCTCTGTTAGACATACTTGCAAGAAGAGAGTACTAAGTCTCCTTCAATAAGATATGCTTATGGGTTTTGCTTAGCCTATATTTTCCCCTGATGTAATACTTTCTTCTGGTGCAGTAACATTGTTGGGGACATTCTACATATAAGGTGTTCTGTAGGTGAGATGGGTTGTTTTTAGTTTGTAATGCCACCTTGAACAGGATGTGCGAGAGCTAGCTTGACTATGCTTTGAAGGTTTGAAGTTCGATGTAAGATCTATGGTTGTCATTGGATGGCCTCTCAGTTGGACAATGCTTTGGAAGAAGAGAGTACTAAGTCTCCTTATTTGCAATAAGACATCCATTTGGGTTTGCTCAGCCTATGTTTTCCACTGATGTAATACTTTCTTCTGGTGTAGTAACATTGTCAGGACAATGTTCTGTAGGTGAGATGGGTTGTTTTTAGTTTGTAGTGCCTTGAAGGCCTAATTTCTGTATATTTTAGATTCTTTTCATGGGATTATGAAGAACTTTCTGCCAGGACCTAAGATATAATTGTTGCAAACTGTTAGCATCTCATTCTGAAAGGATGAACTGGTACAGTGCTTTTACCTTTTACCTTCCTAATAACATACACCATGTAGGTTCCTTCATAACAGGACGGTGTGTTTCTTCTCATGTTTCCTGATTGGCATATGTTATCAGGCCTCACTTGGGGATGTTGACAGGACAGCCATCTAGACATAACTTCCCTTGGCATTGCGTGCGCTTTGACCTTTCCTCTCCTTTCTGCTGATTCTCTTGTTTTTTATCCATCACAAAGCTGGGGTTTTAGAAGTGTGCTGTCAGCAGACGTGGCTGGTTAGGCTGGGAGGATCAGACACTAGGTGCTTGGTTGGGGTGTTTGTCAAAATCTGTGGTTACTTTTAGATGGCTGGAACTGAAGGGAGACCGACAATCCTGCAGTAAATAAGCTTTGATTTGAGGTTTTAACATATTTCGTGACCATGGAGTTCAGTCTATGTCCCCTTCTGATCTTTTATGATACGCTAATGTACGATAGGTGAACTTCTACTTCGTACATATAAAGGATAGCTGTTGAAGCTCTTTAGGGCTATGAATTTATAGATCTCCAATTGCAGCGTGAACCTTTGCCACATCTGTGGTTCAGATATTCTAATTATGGTTCTAGGGTGTCACTTTCTCATAGGCTCTGCAAGGGTTGTTAGGAGTCATCTTCCTTCCAATTGAAGATATTAACGGGTTGTCTTATAATTGGTTTCATTTGCTTTGCTGTTTGCCTTGAAGGCATTAATTTTGAATCATCAGGCTGGGGTCTATTTCCAAACTAATGTTGGCGAAGGCTCTAATTTTATACAGAATCATTTATCAACGTAATTAAGGTTTGGTGGCTTCCATGTGCCTTATGGATTTATTCAGTCATCGATAGGTGCTTGTTCCAGTTTAGAGCGATCTCACTAAGGACCATGTGAGGATACTAATTGATCAAAGTTCCGGAGTTTAGGAAGGCAGAAGGTTATTATCTAATGCAACTATGTTTAGTTGAGCTACTGAATTGTTGGTTTTCTTTGTGGATTGGGGTAATGAGCAATGACTGGATCTTTCTATCGGGATTGTCTGAAGCTGCATGAATTCTACAAAGATCTGTTGCAGATCTGGTTTACTATATTTTCATTTTCAAGGATTAGAGGAGATGCGATGAACTTCTAGTCCTCTTCCTGCCGAATTGAAGTAATGGAATAATATCATTGAATTGTCTATGTAGGTTTGAGTCTTTTTGTTGCAAATTATGCTGAATTCGATAGTTAAGTGTTGCATTGTATTGGCCCATTTTAAACTAACTTTTAGGGAAATTATTTGACTCAGCAAGCTTTTATTTTTTCCTATTCCTGAGGGGTACTTATGGTGTTTATTTTGGGTGCCAGTTTAAGCCTCTTTCTTTGATGATGCCATGCTCTCAACTTTTTCTGTGAACTTACCTTACCCAAAAAAAAAACTTTTTTTGTGAACTTAAGTGGATTCATGGCCGTGTCTCGTTGTTTCTTTGCTTAGTCATTTGGGGCACACATCGATGGCAGTTTGACTCATAAGATGCTTCTACCTTGGGAGATGGGAAACTTATTGCAGATATTAACTAAATCATGCAGATTGTCCGTTTGTACTTTCGATTGGTTTGGTGCATTCTGTTTTATATTGAATCTCCAGTTGATATAAATTTGCCTTGTTTGTTGAATGAAGTTACTTGGCCACGAGCTCGCTTGATCCTCTACCTGGATTCACCATTCATTCTCTCTTGAATTTGCTTCCTACTATCATCGTTTTCTGAGGAAGCTGGCTCTAGTTTGTACCTTCAAAACTATATATGCAAGGATGCTCGTGAATATCCTCATGGAGACGCGTGATGTGGATGGTTTGGATGTTTTTGCCTTTTTTATAAGCTCGCTCTTTGAATGAGATGGTGCATTGGACATGTTGCTTTAGGTAGGAGTCATATGTTTTTAGAGCTATTCCTGATGTTGAACTTGACAAGAAAAACTAATTTTCTTGAAGACCTTGCAAAGAAATTATATTGTACTCTTCAACATATTTATGTGCAGTGTCATTTGCTCACTTTGTTGAGCAAATTGTGTAACTTTGTATCTTCACACAAGTTTGACAGTTGTGGCTGGCAAAAAATCAAGCATAATTTTGAAGATAGCACTTGTTATAATTTTGGTCAGGGTGTCGTCTTTATTCTGGGAAGTTTTGTCCTTGGCCCATGATCTGTATTTTATGGAGAGCACAAATTCTTGAGATTGCACAATGAGAGGCAGGGATTTTCTTGTAACTAGTCTTGAAATTTTCATTTGTGGAATCTAATTGTGGGTGTTCTAAGTCAAGTTCCTAATTGGAGGTATTTTGAATGTCTTGCTAACTAGTAATCATGGGCCTTATGAAATTTGATTTTAGGAACTATCCACGTGAAGGCTATTGGAACCTTATAAAACTTGGATGGCATCCCTTTTACCCTGGATAGCATCTTGGTAGCTCCTCCCAATGCAGATTATGTTCTTAATCTGGTCAAAGTGTTGGGGTGTTTGTCAAAATCTGTGGTTACTTTTAGATGGCTGGAACTGAAGGGAGACCGACGATCCTGTAGTAAATAAGCTTTGATTTGAGGTTTTAACATATCTCGTGAGCATGGAGTTCAGTCTATTTCCCCTTGGAACTGAAGAGAAACTAATTTCATTCCTCGTTGACAAATTCTCAATTTCAGCTGGTTGATCTTTGATTCAGTCAGGCACAGACATTCACTATTCCCAGCACTGGTCGGTGTGTTCGTCTTTCCTTCAAGTAAAATGACTTGGAACCACGGCAAAGCTACACTATACTGCCTTTTATATTGACTTCACTCTAGCACTAATCTGTGATCTCTAATGTGAAGTTGGGTAAGTCTTTAAAACTGAGCGCTGTGATAAACCGTAGCAAAGCTCCATTTCACTGGCTTCTACAAAACATGAATTAATATGTTGAGAAGAAATTCAATTTTTAGTTTGTGATAATGTATTTCTGCATGTATGTAACTTGATATGATTCATAATAAGTTGGCCAGTTGAGAATTTTAGTCTGTATTGTCAGTCGGTTCATGATTTTAGTCTGTATAAGTTGAGAATTTTAGTCTGTAACCTGCTTTGTTTTTCCAGCCAAATCTTTTGGTATGGTTTTCAGTTGAACTTATACTTTTAGCTTGAGAACTTTGATTTCATTTCTTAAATTGTGATCCTTCTTATTGCTTTTTATTAAAATTTTACTCATTGTTTCTTCAGGCATTTTCATTATCGATCAGTCAGTACTCTTTGCACCTTAAGTACTCATAGATATGGATTCCCCTGAAAAGCATTTTATCTTTCAATTAGGAAGACCAGTATCTATGGAAGTATGGTCACTACTGCACAATATCTTTGACCATTTATTGTGACTATGTTGTTGATGGTGTTACTGGATAATCTTCTCTCAGAATTGGGTATCTTCTCACTCCTCCTCCAATATCTAACTAGATGGATAATGGACCCCATATCATCAATTATTGATCCACTGGAAGCAATGTTGAAGAGACTCCTGTTATGGAAGTGAAAACGCATTGCAGATTGGTTGGGTGTAGTTCGAATATCATTTAAAAGGGAATTCTATGGTGGCTCCTTCCTTTGCTCTTGTCTCTTAGGTCTTTGAGGAATAAAGACTTCACTTGAGATGTGCGTGTGGCAAGTGTAATCATATATTGTCAGATTATTATTTAAGATGCTGTTTGCAGGGTGAGGTCTGATGAACTTGAGAAGAGACGTCATAAAGTTCTTATTTTGTGCCATTCTGGTTTCTGGTTTGGGTTGATTATAATGTCGGTCATATTTGTTCCCGCATTTGGTTACCTAGAGCGCTTGTTTTGGAAGATTCAGTGATGTGCCTAAGAATTTAACCTTTTTTTTCCCTAGATGATTTTCAAATCCAATGTAGAGGCTTTAGCCCATGGGACACATTGAACACGAGATTAATTGCTTGTTCACATATCAGATGGTGTCCTTGTCTTACCATTGTCAATTTTCCTTTATCATGTGTTGAATTGCTTGTTCACATATCGAAGAGAGATGAATTGCTCCTTCCCATATGAAAGGTTGTATGTGGTATGAGCAGACTTGATCCCAATAACAAACTGTTCACTGGGGACTTGGATGGGTTTGAAACCAGAATGGGTCGTCTACCGTGTCTTAAAAAATGTGCTCATTCCCCCAAAAACTGGAAAGGCTAGGTTGCTCAGTTGAGAGGAGTGGGTTGAGGCTTCTCTGCTTTGCAGTTGTTTGGGGTTTAGCAAGCTGTTCATCATGGGCACCAGTACTAGATCATGGCACCAGTATCCATTCCTATGCAAAATGCTTTGCTTGACATTGTTCTGGTTTCAATTGTTTTTTGTTCTGAACATCGGAACTTTCACCACTGGATTGGATATCTCTTGGAAGATTTCTGCTGCATACCTTCGAACTTGATGCTTCTGTTATCCAGAGTTCTTTTCGGCTACCTTATGAAAGCTATCTCTAATTCTGATCAAGAGGCAATTTCTGTGGGTTAGTATTACTCGTTTTCCTTCTCATTGATGCTTACCTTGCATGGCCATATCGTTTGTGCCATCAGAAATCAAGAGAGGTGAAGAAATTGAGAACTAACTGAGATGCCCATCACACCTATAGATGTGCGTACTGATGAAGAGGTCTTGATGTATCTCCTTTGCCTCCTAGAGACCTGAATTCGTGGGTTTCGGTTTGCCTATGGTTATTTCTTTTATGTGTTGGTTAAGCACGATATGATCTCGGTTGACTTTTGGCCATAGGTTTACTGTAGCATCCTCGCTCCGATGCTACCGCCAAGAGCAGTGACGTCCCAGATCGTCACATCTAACAGAGAATGTTATGCCCTTAAATTATTCTCATGCAGCGGAAACTCGAATAATTTTTTTTATATACTTGATAAACCAGACTCAAGTAATACCATAAACATCGAGTCGAGCTCGATTTATTTATATATGGGAATGTGAACTTGGGATCACCTACGCCCGAACTATGTACAATAGCACATTCCCTGCATTCTGTTTACCAGTCAAAATGCCGTACTCCTGCTCCTTAAGTACGGACTTCCAAAAACGCTACTAATCTCCCGATCTCACCTAAGCTATCGAGTCAGGTGCATCACCTCCCTGGTCCCCTCCACTCGGGTCAACATCACCGTCACCCCCCTCCTCCTGCTCTGAGTCGAATAAAGCTTGGGGTATCGGTCCCTCTGGCGAGCCGTCCAGGTTGAGGAATAGGGCGACGAATGTCAACTGAATGTCAGGCATACCTATGCCCACATCTACTGTAATCGTAGTAATAATACGAGTAATGGTGACGTCTGGGATACTAGGGAGCTCGAAGTCTTGGCTCTCAGCTTCCACGACAATGGGAAGTCCATAATGGGCTTCAGGTGGAATCGGGATTGAGCCCATATCTATCAGTCTAAAACCATAAAGACCACAAGTGTTTGTAACTGTAGCGAGTTAATTCAACCTCTCTAACGCTCGTTCGATAGACCACACTATTTGAACCTTTGAAAATTGATCAAATCTCTTCTTAGAATGAATATTAACCGAAATAACACACATAACATTCTATCACACAAGGATATGGAAGTGCATGTGAATGAGCAAATGAGTGCACGTTCTCTCATGCATGTTATTGTACCCGAGTTGATTTCCAACTCGTAATTTGGTCCTATTTCCAGTCTCAACGCCAATATATTAGCCCTTTTATTATACAGAATATTAGACAAACTAATGCATACAATATCTTATTGCATGAAATGTAGGAATGTGTACGAATATGTGTATGTTTCCAGTTCCTTTTCGGCCCTTTACGCCGACCCTCGTAGCAACTTTCCACTACGAGTTCCTCGCTCCGAGGCTTCGCGTTATTCGTTACGCGGTCCTCTTGGTGCCACCAACCAAGGCATCCCGACTCCCTCGGGGAATCAAGCGCATTTAATTCTTTCGTGGCTACCATTCTTTTTTTTTTTCCATCGGGTGCATGTTATGCATGGCAAATAATAAAAAAATACGTGCAACATTCTATTCAAGCAGAATAGCAACACATATACACAGATGCCAAAGCATTTCCATAATCTTACGAATTGCTTAACGTCAATTAGCGGTGCAAATGCTACTCAGCTTATCGACGTGGGTGGACTTTATTTTATTATTATTATTTTTTTAGAGCATATACATGCTCAGTTCATTACAACTTACAATTTCATCTACTGGATGTTATCTCTCTCTTTTTTTTTTCTTCTTATCATGTATTAGAGCAGGCTAGGCTTAGTTTAGTAAATTCACGACCTAAACCTATACGGGTGACGTCCTCAGATTTGTACTCTAGCAGTACTATTTAGCGCTCTAGATTTTCATTCATCGAATTGTATTCATCTAACGACATCAATACGTCCCTCACCTTGCATACTCTAACTCAGGTCTGGTATACGTGAGTATTTTCTGTTAAAGTATGCCATTTGTACTAGGAGTTTCCACGGCAGATTATCCATTATTCGGTTTAGAGTTTTATTGCACTCAGCAATCGTCTCTGTTCTTCCCAAACTTCCTGCACTAAAGTTATTCGGTTGGTTAATCAATTTGCAGCTGAAGGACTTGACTTGTTACACCCCTAGAATCTTTCTAATACGGACATGTTTTTTTTTTGTGCTTTAGTTCAACTAGATCTTTCAACTTTTGTTTATCCAGCCTCGACATTCGTCCCTTTCTGTTCCTTGGGTGTCAATTTTATTAGTTGTATCTGTCAAAATTCCTCCATCAGATACCCCACCATTAGCAAATTCCACTGCCACGTGGTTCCTTCCTCCACGTCTTCGTGTCTCCGTTTAAACCTCAAGCATGAAACCATTCTATTGTGGTTTGCTGTTCTAATTTCTCTTATGCTTTCATTAAGCCTTTCCCCCCCCCCCTTTTTTTTCCAGTTTCAGCCGCCCCAGATCTTCTCCACTTGGTTCATTTTCTTTATTTTATTTCTTTAAGCATTTATTTTATTTATTTATTATTATTATTGTTATTATTTTGAATAATAAAAGTTGTTCGGTGCCGATCTAAACGAGTAACCCTTATCTTGTTGCCGTGGGTGGACATTATAATAGTAGTATTAATAAAAAAAATGGGTGCTTTCAAACGTGAAGGATCAAAGTTGTTGCTTCCATGAGATTGCATTCGTTGCAGGTGTAGGCAAGATTAGGGTAGAACTTTCGCGAACTAAAAATTAAATACCTACGTTGTCAACTAGTTTAGCCTATTAGTCAGGCTTTCTTCGGATACCGCCTCCGTAAATTCGGTTATCTATTGAGGTATGACATCGCATATTCGGGTTTTCAACACTAACCTCAATTTCTTTGTTAACAACAATGTCTCACAAACACATAGTCACGGTTCTAGAAAACTATATATACATTTTTTTTTTCAGGATGCTACAACTCCTCTCTCCTTAAGAAATTGCGTCCTCGCAATTCAAGTCCTTACTCCTTCGCCAAATAACTTTGGGTACTGGTGCTTCATCAGTTCCTCGCTTTCCCAAGTAGCTTCCTCCATATTGTGGTGTTGCCATAACGCCTTAACCAGCGGAATTACCTTATTTCTCAAGACCTGTTCCCTTCGGTCCAATATTTCCACCGGTTTCTCCTCGTACTGTACGTGTTCATCTACATCCACCGTATCGTGGTCTATCACGTGAGTAGGGTCTGGTTGATATTTCCTCAGCATCGACACGTGAAAGACATTATAGACGTGCGATATCTTAGGCGGTAAGGCTAGCCTATAAGCTGCATCTCCAATTCTTTCTAATATTTCGAATGGTCCTACGAATCGAGGGTTTAGTTTACTTCTCTTTCCAAACCTCGATACTCCTTTTATTGGTGACACTTTTAAAAAGACATAATCTCCTACTTCAAATTCCAGTAGTCGTCGACGTTTGTCGGCATAGCTCTTTTGCCGGCTCTACGCAGTCTGCAAACGATCGCGTATTATACGCACCGTTTCTGTAGTCAACTGCACCAACTCTGGTCTCATGATACTTCGTTCGCCCACTTCCTCCCAACAGATCGGGGTCCGACACATTCGTCCATACAATGCTTCGAATGGTGCCATGCCGATGCTCCGTTGGTAGCTATTGTTGTAAGCGAATTCGACTAAAGGCAGTTTTTCATCCCAATTGCCCCTAAAGTCCATAATGCAGGCTCGCAACATGTCCTCAAGAATTTGTATCACCCTTTCGGTTTGTCCGTCCGTTTGAGGATGAAAAGCGGTGCTGAATTGGAGCTTTGTCCCTAGGGCTTCTTGGAGACTTTTCCAGAAGCGGGCAGTAAATCTCGGATCTCGATCCGAGGTTATGGTCACCGGCACACCGTGCAATCGAACGATATATTTTAGATATATATCGGCGAGTCTTTCTAGGGTAAAGTCCTTTCGTACTGGTAAGAAATGAGCAGATTTGGTCAATCTATCCACAATGACCCAAGTCGAGTCATTCCCTCGAGACGTCCTTAGCAATCCCTGCACAAAATCCATCGTGATATGTTCCCATTTCCACTCGGGAATTTCTAATGGCTTTAGTAATCCTGCCGGTTTGCGATTCTCCGCTTTCACTTGTTGACAAGTGAGACATTTGGCAACATATTCAGCGATATCCTTTTTCATTCCATTCCACTGATAATGCTTACGAAGATTCTGGTACATTTTAGTGCTTCCTGGATGGACACTATATTCACTTCGATGAGCCTCCATCAGAATGTCCTTCCTAAGCGTCTCATCATCTGGTACGCAAAGTCGTCCCTGGTATCTAAGTATACCATCTTCTGACATTTGAAAGTTCGGTTTATTTTCTTCTGACATTTCTTCTCTAATCCTCACAATTCCAGGGTCGTTCTGCTGTAACATCTTAACCCTCTGCGTGATTTCAGGTTCAATTCGCAAGGTTGCCATTATGCCTGTTAACTCATCAACTTTCCACTTATACTCCGAGTTTGATGCCTCTTTAATCAAACTCCACTCTCTTGCCATCAAATTAGCTACTACTATATCTGAATTCTTCCTGCTAAGTGCATCTGCCACCTTGTTCGCTTTACCAGGGTGGTACAGATTTTCGCAGTCGTAGTCCTTCAATAGTTCCATCCATCGCCTTTGTCTTAAGTTCAATTCCTTTTGCGAAAATAAGTACTTTAGACTTTTATGATCGGTGTAAATTTCAAATTTTTCTCCATATACGTAGTGCCGCCATATTTTTAGAGCAAAAATCACTGCTGCTAGTTCCAGATCATGCGTTGGGTAGTTCCTTTCGTAGGGTTTCAGTTGCCGTGAGGCATAGGCAACTACTTTTCCATGTTGCATCAACACGCACCCGAGTCCTTGGTGCGAAGCATCACTGTATACTACATACCCACCAGGTCCTGATGGTATTGTCAATATTGGGGCTGTCGTTAACTTATCCTTCAACTTCTGAAAACTTCTTTTGCACTCATCAGTCCACTTGAACCTCGTGTCCTTCCTGGTCAACTGTGTTAGTGGTCCAGCAATTCGGGAAAATCCTTCCACGAATCTCCTATAATACCCTGCTAATCCCAAGAAACTTCGAATTTCCGTCACTGTAGTTGGTCTCGGCCAGTTCACTACGGCTTCAATTTTGGCTGGGTCAACTGTTATTCCCTCGCCCACTAACTACATGCCCTAAGAAAATTACTTGGTCTAGCCAGAATTCACACTTACTAAACTTAGCATATAGTTGGTGTTCGCGAAGCATCTGCAATGTTATTCTTAGATGCTCCTCATGTTCCTCCTCTCCCTTGGAGTACACTAAAATATCATCGATGAAAACAATGACAAATTTGTCTAAATACGGCTTGAATACTCGGTTCATTAGGTCCATAAATGCTGTAGCTGCATTAGTTAACCCAAACGGCATCACCAAGAATTCATAATGTCCATACCGAGTCCTGAACGCAGTCTTAGGGATGTCTTCTGCCTTAATCCTCAACTGATGGTAACCCGACCGTAAATCTATTTTTGAAAATACAGAAGCACCTTGTAATTGATCGAACAGATCGTCGATCCTCGATAGTGGATATTTATTCTTAACTGTCATTTTATTCAACTGTCGATAATCTATACACAGTCTCAAGGAACCATCCTTCTTTCTTACGAACAAGACCAGTGCTCCCCATGGTGATGTACTTGGCCGAATGAATCCCCTATCTAGTAATTCCTGAAGTTGCACTTTTAACTCTTTTAGTTCGTTCAGAGCCATTCTATACGGGGCCTTTGAGATAGGCTCTGTTCCAGGAATTAATTCAATTACGAATTCAATCTCCCTTTCAGGAGGTAATCCTGGAAGCTTCTCAGGAAAAACATCAGGAAATTCTCTAACTACCAGAATTTCTTCAAACTCAACTTTTTCCCTAGATTCGTCTTGCACCATTGCTAAATACCCCTGACACCCCTTGTCAAGTAATTCCCAAGCTTTCATAGCAGCTATGAAAATTCCGAAAGTGCTCGCCCCATTTCCCATGAATTCTAGGCTAGGTCCATCCGATGGGTTAATTTGGATTACCTTCCGATGGCAATCCACTTTGGCTCGCTGCTGATGAAGCCAGTTCATTCCAATTATGATGTCAAAATCGCACATTGCTAAGACTATTAAGTCTATGGTCATACTTCGACCTCCAATTGTAATTTCACAGTTGCTACAACCTATTGTCAATAATAGTTTATCTCTAATCGGGGTAGTTACTATCAATGACTCATTAAGAAGATCGGTTTTCAATTCATGCAGCTTCACATACTGTGCAGAAACGAACGAGTGTGTGGCTCCAGTGTCAAATAATGCGTACGCTTTATATCCATTCAGAAGAAGCGTACCTGAGATAACGGTTTTGGAAGCCGCAGCTTCCTCCTGGGTTACTGCATACACTCGCCCCTGAGCCGATGGCCTTTGGACGTTCCTAACTGGATTTGCTCTGCTCGTGCTTCCAAACCCACTAGGCCTATTTGATCCTTCTGACGAGGTCTGCTGGGGTTGCTGTGGCATCATTATTTGAGTTTGCTGTCCTCCTTGAGGACAATCCCTCCTTATGTGCCCATACCTACCACATTTATAACATTGCCTGCCGCTTAAACAGGGTCCTCTCCCATGAAATCCACCACATTGATTGCAAATACTATTTCCTTGAGGCTACCCAGACCCCATTCCTTGTCTACTGCCACTTCCCACCTGACCAGACCTTCCAAGATTAGGCCTTTTGTTTGGGTTAAACCTCGACCTATCGAACTGTCCAGGTCGCTTGTCACGTCTATAGTTTCCTTGCGGAACCGGAAACCTTGGCTTTGCTTGCGTTGTTACTTCCATAATCTCTCTTCTGAGTTCCTCCTCTATCAATAGGGCTCGACTATAAAGCTCATTGTAATCTCGAATATTAAAAGCCACATGTTGCTTTCTTATCTCTGTCTTAAGGCCATTTAAAAATCTCTTGGCCTTGTCTACTGGATTCTCTACAAGTCGTGGTGCCTACCTGGATAATTCAGAAAATTTTGCCTCATATTGACTGACAGTCATATTACTTTGCGTCAAGTGCACGAATTCAGTCATCTTCTTATCCTTGACGCAATCTGGGAGGTATTGACTATTAAAGGCCTCTACGAATCGGTCCCATGCTACCTCGACTCCTTCTGGGAAAACTATTCCCTTTGTGGCTCTCCACCAGTGCCTTGCATTTCCTAAAAGCTGATGCTCCATTAAAATGAGTCGATCTGTGTCATTGCAATTCAACAGACCAAACAACTCCTCCATTTCATCCAACCAACCCTCCGCTTCCTCTGGATTCCCCATTCCTGTAAATCTGGGCGGTTTCAACTTAAGGAATTGTTCCACTAATCCTTGGATGCGACGTTCTCCTGTTGCATTATTCGTCGCCACTTGTTGTTGAGCCTGGCGCTCGAGCAAAGCTCCAACATTTGCCAAGGCCTCCAAAATTCCATCCACTCTCGGATCTGTGGGGTTCCTTTCTGGGGAAGATGCCCCTGACCTTGACATTTTGCAACTCCTCTGCACATAGATCACTACTTTATTAATTTCCCCTTCTACTACCCCTTATTCGCAACCTAATAACAACATGTAGCAAATAATCCACAAATAAAGTAACATACCATTCACTTAGTATGTCACTTGCACCCCTATGAGTAGCTAATATTTCAGTAACGGTTCGATATAAACGAGCTACTCATCTCGTTTATTCAAACCAAACAATCACATGCATAGAAGTTTTAGGTAAATTTTCGCATCCTAACCCCTCCAGTCTAGCGTACCTTATTACTCCAAATAAACCTAGGCTCTGATACCAAAAATATACCAAGCTGTAGCATCCTCGCTCCGATGCTACCGCCAAGAGCAGTGACGTCCCAGATCGTCACATCTAACAGAGAATGTTATGCCCTTAAATTATTCTCATGCAGCGGAAACTCGAATAATTTTTTTTTTATATACTTGATAAACCAGACTCAAGTAATACCATAAACATCGAGTCGAGCTCGATTTATTTATATATAAGAGTTCAACGGAACCAGTTGAGTTACTATATACATGGGAATGTGAACCTGGGATCACCTACGTCCGAACTATGTACAATAGCACATTCCCTGCATTCTGGTTACCAGTCAAAATGCCGTACTCCTGCTCCTTAAGTACGGACTTCCAAAAACGCTACTAATCTCCCGATCTCACCTAAGCTGTCGAGTCAGGTGCATCACCTCCCTGGTCCCCTCCACTCGGGTCAACATCACCGTCACCCCCCTCCTCCTGCTCTGAGTCGAATAAAGCTTGGGGTATCGGTCCCTCTGGCGAGCCGTCCAGGTTGAGGATTAGGGCGACGAATGTCAACTGAATGTCAGGCATACCTATGCCCACATCTACTGTAATCGTAGTAATAATACGAGTAATGGTGACGTCTGGGATACTAGGGAGCTCGAAGTCTTGGCTCTCAGCTTCCACGACAATGGAAAGTCCATAATGGGCTCCAGGTGGAATCGGGATTGAGCCTATATCTATCAGTCTAAAACCACAAAGACCACAAGTGTTAGTAACTGTAGCGAGTTAATTTAACCTCTCTAACGCTCGTTCGATACACCACACTATTTGAACCTTTGAAAATTGATCAAATCTCTTCTTAGAATGAATATTAACCGAAATAACACACATAACATTCTATAACACAAGGATATGGAAGTGCATGTGAATGAGCAAATGAGTGCACGTTCTCTCATGCATGTTATTTCCTTGTTATTGTACCTGAGTTGATTTCCAACTCGTAATTTGGTCCTATTTCCAGTCTCAACGCCAATATATTAGCCCTTTTATTATACAGAATATTAGACGAACTAATGCATACAATATCTTATTGCATGAAATGTAGGAATGTGTACGAATATGTGTATGTTTCCAGTTCCTTTTCGGCCCTTTACTCCGACCGTCGTAGCAACTTTCCACTACGAGTTCCTCGCTCCGAGGCTTCGCGTTATTCGTTACGCGGTCCTCTTGGTGCCACCAACCAAGGCATCTCGACTCCCTCGGGGAATCAAGCGCATTTAATTCTTTCGTGGCTACCATTCTTTCTTTTTTTTTCCATCGGGTGCATGTTATGCATGGCAAATAGTAAAAAAATACGTGCAACATTCTATTCAAGCAGAATAGCAACACATATACACAGATGCCAAAGCATTTCCATAATCTTACGAATTGCTTAACGTCAATTAGCGGTGCAAATGCTACTCAGTTTATCAACGTGGGTGGAATTTATTTTATTATTATTATTTTTTTAGAGCATATACATGCTCAGTTCATTACAACTTACAATTTCATCTACTGGATGTTATCTCTCTCTTTTTTTTTTCTTCTTATCATGTATTAGAGCAGGCTAGGCTTAGTTTAGTAAATTCACGACCTAAACCTATACGGGTGACGTCCTCAGATTTGTACTCTAGCAGTACTATTTAGCGCTCTAGATTTTCATTCATCGAATTGTATTCATCTAACGACATCAATACGTCCCTCACCTTGCATACTCTAACTCAGGTCTGGTATACGTGAGTATTTTCTGTTAAAGTATGCCATTTGTACTAGGAGTTTCCACGGCAGATTATCCATTATTCGGTTTAGAGTTTTATTGCACTCAACAATCGTCTCTGTTCTTCCCAAACTTCCTGCACTAAAGATATTCGGTTGGTTAATCAATTTGCAGCTGAAGGACTTGACTTGTTACACCCCTAGAATCTTTCTAATACGGACATGTTTTTTTTTGTGCTTTAGTTCAACTAGATCTTTCAACTTTTGTTTATCCAGCCTCGACATTCGTCCCTTTCTATTCCTTGGGTGTCAATTTTATTAGTTGTATCTCTCAAAATTCCTCCATCAGATAGCCCACCATTGACCAGATTTAGCATATCATATCTACAGGTTCGCATGGTGAAGCGGAAAAAAAGCGAGAGGGGAAGAATTACACTCGCCTATTATCTGCAGCAAGGTTGAATTCAACTTAGTCTCCAAGGGTGCTAGCAGTCGATGGTGGTGGTGGAAACTCCAACGATCAAGAGGGTTGTCACTCTTTTCCTCCTTCTGAAAACTGAGATAATGTCCTCCCATATGTCTCCTCCTCTTCGGTTTATTATAATTTTTTTTTCTACGAAGGAGACAGGCGGTGAGTTTCCCTTCCCTAGGTACATGATGACTACGTTAGCTGGGGTGGAAGCAAATTGCACTGCCACGTGGTTCCTTCCTCCACGTCTTCGTGTCTCCATTTAAACCTCAAGCACGAAACCATTCTATTGTGGTTTGCTGTTCTAATTTCTCTTATGCTTTCATTAAGCCTCCCCCCCCCCCCCCCGCTTTTTTTTTTCCAGTTTCAGCCGCCCCAGATCTTCTCCACTTGGTTCATTTTCTTTATTTTATTTCTTTAAGCATTTATTTTATTTATTTATTATTATTATTGTTATTATTTTGAATAATAAAAGTTGTTCGGTGCCGATCTAAACGAGTAACCCTTATCTTGTTGCCGTGGGTGGACATTATAATAGTAGTATTAATAAAAAAAAATGGGTGCTTTCAAACGTGAAGGATCAAAAGTTGTTGCTTCCATGAGATTGCATTCGTTGCAGGTGTAGGCAAGATTAGGGTAGAACTTTCGCGAACTAAAAATTAAATACCTACGTTGTCAACTAGTTTAGCCTATTAGTCAGGCTTTCTTCGGATACCGCCTCTGTAAATTCGGTTATCTATTGAGGTATGACATCGCATATTCGGGTTTTCAACACTAACCTCAATTTCTTTGTTAACAACAATGTCTCACAAACACATAGTAATGGTTCTAGAAAACTATATATACATTTTTTTTTTTTCAGGATGCTACATTTACTGCCTTGCGCTTTACTTGGACGTTCAGATTTTGAAACATCTTCAGGACATGATCACAGAAGTTCGATGTTTGTATTTGACCTCTTTCAGAATCCCTCTCTTTAATTTGAAGTTTGAATGGAGTTATATGACTCTCTTGACTATCATCTTTTTCTCTGGATGACAAAGTGGGAGAGGAGGATTATCTTGCAGATTTTTTCAATCTGTTTATTTAAGGAAGATGGGATCTTCTATTTGCATGTACCTCAGCTCCAGGTGGTTGTGCTGATTTCAAATCTGTTCGGAGCCAGGTCCATTGATCTGTGTTTCTCAGCTCCTTCATTAGTTCATCATCTCTTACATTTTTCTGGGATTGTTGATAATGTGAAATGCCAGGGATTTTTCTTTTACTTGCATTACATGTATGGTGGCAGAGTGAGGTGTAATTGCAAAAAGGTATTGTCAAGCCAACGTTAGTGAACTGTCCACGAACTTTCTGAAAATCCATGTTGATAAGAGGGGTGTGTTTTAGAATGACGCAGGCCCTTTGTACTATCTTATGTGCTATGATACTTGTTTTGGAGCATTCTTCAAACGTCACATTTGTAGTCAGTCTACAGGGCACGAGGAGTTTTATACCGTGCGTTTTGTAAATAGAGTTGTCCCTTTCCATAAAAATTTGGAGACTGTCGTGCCAACCTCAAACAGTTGTAGAGTGCAGATTTTGAAACTATCATGCCAACTTCTGAATTGGTGGAAAACCGTGGTGAGGAAGGCTATTCTCAGAAATGTGGCGGCCATTGAATTTTTGCTAGAGTGTGCAGTTATGGCAGATGGGTTGGCTAGAGAGAGTGCAACCTTGCCTTGATTTAAGGAACAATACCTTATCACGTCTGTAGTAGAAAACTTTCTGCTTTTCTGATGTTTTCTTCTGTTGTAGAACAGGTAAGAGTTGTCATACCTCCGTGGTGTGGCCGGAGGATAGCTGGACTCGTTGCTGCTCAAGTAGGGATGGGATGTCTTGAGTTTGTGGTCTTTTGTGTTTCCTAGGGAGCAATTGAATCTAGACAGTAGCTATGTTGTAATTCTAGGTTCATAATGATAATGTGCTCCTTTTCATCCGTGGATGTAGGTCAAGTTGGCCGAACCACGTAAATCTTTTTGTGTATCTTTTGGTGGTTTGTTTATTTTCATCCGTGAAGATTGGGTTTAAATGAAATGACATGAAAAAAAAAATCTTTGTTATGTATTTCTCCAGACTTAAAATTAAGGATTCGAACGACTCGCAATAATTAAAAATGGTTTTCTGTCTATTGTTAGACGCTGAGAAATCTTCGCACGAATACAGAGTCCTATGAAATTTCAAATGCTCGTGTGGACTTTGCTAGTAAATAATCTTTCAGTGGTGATGATGAAGAGCGAATGGATACTGAATTACTTCCATCGGATGGCTGGATGATTACCGCAGAGGTTTTAAATCGAAGTTTTTGTTGCAAATTGCTAATCTTGCGGTTGTGACCTTCACGCCTCTTTGTTCGCTTTCTCACTATCTGAACTTGAAGGTTCAGTTAGTGAGAGTGAACTCAATAACCACTTATTTTCTATGCGAGTAGGGGCTGATTCCTATGCTCTTTCTTCCACTTGAGTATGTTGGAAATATGGGTGAATAGAAAATTGATTCTCAAGGGCACTTTTTGAGTTGAAAGTGAGAAGTGGAAAATACTAGTTCCACATAGAAAAGGAAAAAGGCTTTTGTTGTGCTTATATGAAGTTACACTCTTTTGGAGAGAAATTTCATTTCACAAGAACTATGCCTCACGTGCAGGCGTATGGGGGTGCAAATCCTAGGCCTGACGCCCAGAAATTTGAGTGCGAGCACACGACCTGCGTACACGAATGCAGGATTGAAAAGAGGGTTGCTTTCTGCTATTTGTATACTTTTATTTTCAACTCGTTCTTTCTTTCTACCGTTACGAATGCAGGATCGAAAAGAGGGCCTCGTAATAGTTCCTTACTCTTTCATTCTTGAATAGGAGAGGCTTCACCAATCAATCTTTAGTCACATTTCATCCCCGAGCAAAGCACTTCATCTCACGGATTGGATTTGAACCAATCAAACTTCTTTCCTTGTCATAATCGTGAGAGGAGGAAGGGGTTCAATTTCTTCTACTTAAGATTGTGAAGTCTTTTTATTGTGATGTTCTATCTTAGGAAATGGAAAGCAAGTACGTTCTCCAAGTTATACAATTTCTTGGAGGGATGTCTTTTCTCTATGGGTGGGTGGAAAATGCTTTTATTGACTTGTTTATTTCCCTCGAACCAAATGTGGAAAAAATCCGAAAGATATTTTATTGAAAGTTATTTTTAATAAAATGAAGGGAGCCTCATTAATAAAATACATAACTAGGGAGAATCCATTTTCCTTGAGTTTATGCCTAATGAGAATATCAATTGGTTAAGAAGGTCTGAAAAATTATATGAAATTGTCTTTATTGGCCGGTGTAAATGTTGCTAAATATATTTTTAATACCCTGACCCGATTTTCTCTAGCCCCATCTCCAATCTCTTTACTAGTAAGGCCACATGCTTGTTTTCTAGTACTTTTACATTAGACTGATGTTATTTGGACATACGAAAGGTGAATGGAAGTACTAACTTAAATTCTAGTAGAGGAGATTTTCACGTCAATTTCTTTTTAAATTTCAGATGATGTGGATTCTTGTAGGCAGTCGGTTATTATTGCCCAAATATTATGCGTAAGATCAATTTATTAATTTAATGTACATAATAATACCGAATCAAAATCATCAATTAATTAGTTTAAATACCTTGCAAAGCAATGTGGAATTTCCTTTATTAATCAAGGTGGAGGTTCAATATCTTAAGATATAAAAACTTATACCATCAAAAAAATATATGAAATGTTAAGAACGACGTTAGGTTCATAAGATGAGATGGTATTAAAATAGACCGGAACCCTGGGAGAACCATGATATATAGCAAACACCGTTGAAGAAATAAAAAAAAAAATTCTTCATCATAATCTCGATTTTTATGTGAATGGTGAAGCAAGGTCATGTGATAATGATTCAAATGTGCACCAATTATATCTTCTGGGACAATTATAACCCCGACTTTCACGAGGGACAAATAAAGGCTCCAACTTTGGCCGTTTGGACAATTATAGTATCAAGTATCTCATCATAATTAGACCAGAAGAAACCGTCCCTAAAAATATAAAAAGAAACCGAAAGTACACATGAAAAAATAAGAAAGGGAAAAATTGGAAATTCTGAGGGTAATTAGTGGATATACCCGGTTTTTAAAGGTGTTAAAAAGGGAGATAATTGCCAAAAAAGTCTTAAACCTATTACACTTTATTAATTTAGTCCTAAACCTTTTAGTTTGCCAATTCAATCCTAAACTTTTTATATTTGTGCCAGTTCAGTCCTAAATCTTTTGTATTTATTCTAGTCCGGTTCATCTGGACAACTTTGTTCAGCCAACGCTAACATGGATGCTGATTTGCTCTTACATGGATAATTTCAGTAACATTTTAATAAGTTCTTAAATTTTTTTAATTTTTTTCTATTTTCTTTTGCCGCGACCTAAAAATTCAGTTTCTGGTTAATGGATTACCAGATTAATTAATTAATTAACATAATTCGGATTCTGTCAAGTCCTACGATTCACAACTTAGGTTCAAGTAACTAATATGCAAAGATTTTTATTTGGAGCCCCCACTAATCAATTTTTGGTAGGTTGTCGGGAGAAATACTTTATTTCTGTAAATCAGAGATTAATGAGTTCAGGGACTTGATTATGTTAACTTCTCAATTAATGCATTTTCAGTACCACTTTTTATTTTTTTAAAAAATGTTTGAGTTGGCAACTATTATTGGCTTAACTTAAGGTTCCAGTGATGCAATTGTTTTTGGGTTTTTCATTAATTTAATGAATACAATGTATGAATGCAATTTACATTAAAAATGCATCCACAATGAGAATGACATGAAAGTCTTCTAAATGACCTAATTACAATGCATACATTAACCTGTGGAGCAAAACATGTAATATTATGCGATCCTATCCTACAGGCAAAATTCAATTAACCAGTTTAGACATGCAAAATGACATGATACCAATGCAACTACAATGTAACATGCAAAACAATTTATCCTAACTACGTGCATGATACGACAATCACTATATGAAAATTAAATGATATGGAAAGTGACGATTATGCTAGCATGACATGCAAATAATGACAAGACATGTTACAAATGCGACCCACATGTGAATGACATGGCATAATGAAGGAGCAAATATGACATAGCAATCGTGGCCTGGTAAAATGCATGGCTTGCAATTATGACGTGGCAAATAATATGACATGCCATCAATGATGCGACAAACTTTATGCTATATCAAAGTATGCATTCTAACCTATATGATATGCAACATGAATGATTTCTTTTTTTTCTTTTTTTTCTGTATTTAAAAAGAACTTTCTAAATTAAAAAAATTGACTTAATTGAACATGACCCGGTTTAAGATTATCTTAACATTTTAGGGAATGGTTTAAATTAAATCCCATAATATTTACCTTTAACCCTAAATCTACATGTTTTTAAAATTGCAATCGACCCTAATCAATTCAAACGTGCCAGATTTATTACATGCAATCCATGAGATAGGAATTTTAAAACTGGCTAGAAAGGACTTTCAAAACATACCCTAATCAATATATGCAATCCATGAAATTCTATCTTTCTAAAACTGACTAGATAAAGTTTATAAGAAACCTTATCTTGCTAATTTTTTTTGGACTTACCAAATTTAAGAAATAGATCAAGAGATATGCCATCAAAGATTATGCATGATCTTTTTAAAAATTTCTCAATACAAATTGACTTGTGAAGTTGGCAGATTGAATCCAAATTATTACGGATTGGATTGTCCAATTTCCCGTGCTTATTTGAAATTGGCGGATCGTACCCAAGTAATTATGGGTTGTGTCTTCCAATTAAAACATGTTGTCATTTTAGGAAATTTTCCTAAATTGGATGAACTTTCTAATTCTAAAAAACATGCATTTTGATATCAATCGCGTTCAAAATAAGAAAACATATCAATACATCAAATTAAGATAAAATATTTATCTAGCTTGAAGTATTGCGGAATATACTGAAATATTGCACTTCGGTTTGAACACGAAGGATCGGGATTAGCTTCGACACTCATGGATGATAGGGGCTACTCTCGACTATCAACAAAGGACATTGGGTTCACAGTTGAGCAAAGCTACCAACAATAGTACCGTTGCCATGTAAAATGATTGGTGTTCACGTCAGTGATTTTCGGTCAATTTTGACTGGATGGACTTGATTAGTATCATTGCAAAAAGATTTATGAATAAATTGATTTAATTAAAAGGTTTAAAATTGAATGGGTAGTAATTCAATAGATTTAAAACTTTTTTGGTACTTGTCTTGCTAAGGACATTGGAAAGAATTGTCCCAAACTAAAAAATTCATGCATTTTCTTGACCCATTTAGAAGTTTTGGTCAAGCAGCAAAATTGATTCTTTTTTTATGGGACTGATCGTTGATTTGTTGGTATTCGTAAAAGGTATACTTTTCTATTCAACTCATTCCTGGAGAGTAGGGGTGATCGGTTCCCGGTCCGATCCGGTGCCCATCAAGAACCGGGAACCAGACCGGTGGTTCCGGTTCCCAATTTGCCAGAACCGGGAACCGGATTAACCATCCCGGGAACCGGATCGGACCGGACCGATAAATGGACCGGACCCGATAAAAAAATATAAACAAAATTATTCTCTAATTGTTGAAATTAATAACGTTATAGAACTTCAATGTCTATATAAAATGACTTCCCAATAGAAAAAAAATAAGAGGCTTAGGAGCCGAAAGAGATTCACGGACTGAATTAGGAAAAAAAAATTTAAAAAAATGACCGGTCCGGTCCTAGAAACTCAGAACTGGGAACCGGACCGCCCGATCACCGGTCCCAATTTTAGGAACCGGGAATCGGACCGGACCTCTATAGAACCGGGAATTGGACCACCGGTCCCGGTCCAGTCCGGGCGGTTCCGGTTCGGATGGGCCAAGTTGCTTACTCCTACTGGAGAGTACTCACAGAAAGCCTATAATATCCAAGCAAACCTTGATTTTTAGTGTTTGAAGTGAATTAGTGGCGTCTACCATATTTTACAACATTTTCACATTGCAAATTTTCTTAGCTAAGCTTCATCCGCTTCCTGGACCTTCAATTAGCACAAATATGGCACTACGGATTATAGTTTGCATTTCTTAGGACCTAATGTTGGCGCAAGATGGAGTTAAAGTTTATGAAGGGTGCGTTTGTTTTAGAGGATTGGTTCATACCTGCATCACTTACGACCATTGTGAAATGAATTGGGAAATTTTTTGTAGGATATTGTTAACATAGTATGAATTAACATGGGAGAAATTGGCATGCGAATATACCCCTATAGGTAGCTCATAGACATATCGTTTAGCAAGTAATTCAACCAGTTTTAAGACACGAAAAAACATGACATATATGACGAAGAGAAATGATGTAAGCACATATGTAACTGACGCCATCATCGTCTAAAAAAAGAGCTATGTACGGGCTATAAATAAAGCTCATATTCAACACGTTCGTCTTTCACCAAAGAAGCCGGCTCTTTGCGAGTAAAGTGGATTAGGGATGAAACTCTGCTCGGCTAGTGCTTTACTAGGAAAACCCTTTTTTTTTTCCTGTAGCAAACCATTGCTGTGATAATTTCCCTAGGGATCACTATCCGACTAGAGTTCATTCCTTTTGGCCATGGGTACAATTTTGCAAGGGAGAAAATTAATCACGCAGCATCGGTCTAGCTTTTCACTCGTAGTTTTTCCATATCTCATCCACTTCTTTTGCAGTTTTTCGTGATATCCTATGGTTTTTTTTTTTTCATGTCGTGTTCCTTTCTCCCGATGCTATTTTCAAATTTAAAAGGAGTTTCTATAACACCGTATCAACGGCATCAACAGGCCGTTATCTTTACGGTTATATCATATATGAATTAAATGAGTATGACGCCATGGGCTTGATCCGATGGTGACTTTTCATATGCCACAAAAAATGTATAACTTTTACTTGGCTGACAAAAATATCCACCGTTAAGTTCACTGAACATACAGATTGATATAGCATTTAATGGGGATAATAGCGTGCAGAAGTGTATAATAAACACACCAGGAAAACGAAATGACATTGTTCTCGTTGATTTGACATTAGTCCCCATCCCATTCATTTTCTTTACAAAGGAAAGTCCTAATATTAAATTACTGGACCGGCAGTGTCAGACACTAGCATTCTTGTAATTACAATATGTGATGATTCACTATGCATAGATAGATGTTTATGATTGATGAAGATGATTTTCATCACATTTATGGTCCACAAAACTTTCGTCCCTTAGAGTCAAAACATGAAATTTCCGTCATTGTGATATTTGTTGAATATGGGAAATGAAACTATGGTATGGATTTTATAATCAGCGTTCAACCGTATGAGTTTTATTTCCTTTTCGATGTGTATAATCATATGTCGATATTTATGCACCCAAGTTGTGCTCATCGAAAGAGCAATGATTTAATAAAAATCTACATTTATATAAGAATCATCTGTGGATGTGAAGGCTAACAATATAAAATAAGCCTATGTAATTAAGAACTTATATGGCAACCAACTTTAAAGGGGGAAAAAAATCATCCATCATAATATCAAGGGGAGAATAGTATGCCTCTGATCAACTTGTTGAGGTGACAACTGCATCCAGTGAAACAAACACGCTCTTTAAGCTCATGACTCGCTGAGTTACATATTTATTAAAGGAGAATGGGACTAACTGAAAACTCCCTCTCTCTCTCTCTCTCTCTCTCTCTCTCTCTCTCTCTGCCCTTGACTCGCTCACTAGGAGAAGGGGGGGAGATAATACCGCATAAACGTAGGACGTTCCTGGAAAGATGGTGGATATTTGGAATCTTCCGATTTTCTCTCGCCACAGCTTCAAATGTATGTTCTACCGTAAATATGTAACTTTGAACGTGAAGAGCAAATGCAACACAGCCGGACAAAGAAAAGTTCATCAGGTGTTGCAACTTACCTGCTACATTGATTTTCTTTGCTTCTTTCTGGTTATTTTAGTACGGCAATGATTTGTTGCTAGTGTTACTCGGATCATTGAAAGCTTTGACAGCATTTGAAGAATAGAATGTGGAAACGGTAAATGCAAGCGCATGGATGGTACAGTTAAGTCTTTTATCTTTCATGATTCGTTTCCTGCCTTGTAATGTTGTTCTAGGTGTATTTTTCTTGTCATTCGCCATGCAAACGTCACGTATGCGCGTAAGGATTAGCTGTGAGTGTTAGATGTTAATGCTTGGACATTTAAATTATAGGCGAAGTTGCTTACCCTTTTGTTTTTTTTTTAAATCTTTTACTGGATCGTCTTAGTAATTTCGTGAGGATTATGAGAAGGATGTTAGAAGAATTTGCACTGTGTTTTAAATATTTCTCTCTTGTTTCCTTCGCATTCTATGCATATGAAGTTAACTTTTGCGACTGTCAACACATGTCAGACGTTTTGCCAATAGATCTGAACAGTGTCTTCCGACTCCATCTATGCCTTAATTCAAATGTTGTGGTTTTGCTTCTGTGACTTTCGATTTCTTCTGCCTTTGTTTCTTTTGAAGTGGATTTTGCGCTAATGCAAGTGTACTATTTTCCGATGTACAGGAACCTTGCCATCTTAAACCACAGTTCATCAAGAATATTCAATAAATTCTCGGTTTCAACTGAAATTAGCGAGTCTCCAGCAAGAAAGAAATATTATGAAGTTGAAGATGGGGAAGTTGATAGAGACATTGAGAAAGTGAAACACAGGGCAACCACTAGAATAGCAACATCTTCAGGATCTACATCATCTCTCCGCTGTGTCATCTCAAAGGTATCCTTGGATAAAACCTTCCATGTTATGCCTATTTGAGTTGATAGGAGATACTTTAAGGACATTCATGGTCCAATTTTGTTTAGTTTGAACTCCATCTCAATAACTTATATATTTGGATGAGATGGGCTCAAATAGTCAAACTGATAAGTAGGGATAATTTTGAGGTGTACCTTTGCCAAAATATTTTTAAAAAAATGGATGAGATGCACAATCAATATTTTTCTTCTATTAGTGTAAAACAATCAAAATACTGCAAGGCAACGTGAGAAGATGGCGGTGTGAAAAAATTGGGAATAATGGATTGGGTCCATTTTTCATTGAGATACTTCTTGATGGTGATCACCTTGTATAGTAGTAAGAATGTCATTGATAAAAACTCCAGGCACCACCCTAGTTCAAGGCGACGTCGATTGCGTAACCCTATACATGCAGTCTTAGTGGGAAGACCTCAGAATTGTATACCGACCTGACTGGGCCCATCCCAATTGAGAAGAATGCCACATAGGACAATACTGAGGCGATGCACATGGCCATGTACATCGCCTCAGTGTGCCGTCATGGCATTATTATCCATTGGGATGGGGTCGATCATGTGGGTGTACAACTCAGAGATCTTTCAACAAAGGCTTTGTGTGAAGGGGTGCGCAATTGGCATTGTTGTGGTGAGTGAAGTGTTGCCAATGAAATTCTTATCACTGTACAAGGCGACCGCCATCCATGGGGCCTTATTCATGGCAAAATGGAGGTCTGCAACGAGGGAGATAAAGATGCCAAAAAAAATTGGTTTAACGGTGAATGATAGAGACAACAGCAAGTGATAGTTAGGAAAATTGTTATAAGATAGGGGGTATGTGGTTAAAAATGAAAGACTTTTTTAGGGTATTTAGACAAATTATACATCATTGTATTGAGGTGTACTTTAACATTTAGGAATTACGGAAAACACTCTCATATACAAGACTACCTCTGCCAAATTATAACAAAATGGATGAGATGCATGACATTAGAGAGAGACACTACGATATTGCTGGTAACTGCAGTGGCTTTTGTTAGGATTTCAAGCATTTTGAGCATCATTTGGACGGCTGTCCACATCTCAACGCATGACATGCTCAATCTTTATTTAATCTTCCCTAATTTCTTTGTTTTCTTTAACCAGTAGAGGCGATTTATGTAAAGTCACTGGATGAAAATTACAACCTTTTACGTTCTCTTTGTGGATACTGAGTATGTGACAAGATTTTATTTTAATAGTATGTTACTTATAACATGTACTGTACAACGATTACATCAACATACTTATGATATGATCAAGTAAAATTATATCATAATCAGTAACAGATAAATTTTGTGTACTAAAACACGATATGGTTAACATATATGGGGTGTTAACATATATGGTTAACATAAATTTCGTCGCTACATTTTGTGACCCAATTTTGCGACGAACACATTTTCATCGCAATTTAGTGACGAAAACCAAAAACTTTGTCGCTAAATCTCGTGACCCAATTTGGCAACGAAATTATTTTCGTCGCTATTTTTGTCGAAAATTTCGTGGCAAATTTCGTTGCCAAAGATTCGTCTCAAATTAGCGACGAATTTTGCCACGAATTATTTTCGTCGCAAATTAGCGACGAAAGTTTAAAATTTTCGTCGCTAAATTTTGCGACGCCGAATTGGCGACGAAATTTTTTTCGTCACAACTTAATTTAGCGACGAATTTCGTCAATATTTTCGTCACAAATTCCGTTGCTAAAACTATATTTTTTTGTAGTGCTCCCAATTGATTTTTAAAGTGATAATTACTATAATATGAAGTAATATTTATTTTAATACGTCATTATGTGCGTCACTTTTGATCATATCATATAGAAATTGTTACAGTAGAAATAATCATGATATAATAAACCTTTTATTTAGTGATATCTAAGGAAGACAAGTCTCGGAGTAGTTCTGCTTATTTGTCGATCTGTGAGAGAGAGAGAGAGAGAGAAGCCGACATGGATAGTATCAAAGGCAGCCAGCGAGGAAGATCAGCGTCAGAGAAGGAATCTCGGACAAAGATTCGGTCTCTTCACGTTTCAGGCCAAGAAAACCCCCGAAAACAAATAGAGCTGAGCTTCGATGAGCAGCCTTGGGAACAGAAAATGGGCGTCGATCAATGGCGGTAAACCGCGTCTATCAGCATTGGAGAATCCAAAATCGAAGAAGAAGAAGATAGTTTCTTCGATTGCCGGTTCTCTCTCCTTTAACAAATGAGGAGAGGCCAAAAACAGAATCGGGGAAGGGAAAAAGGGGTCGACGGCTTTCTTGAGGGAAAAGAAGAAAGCAGAAAAGGCGCTGCCACCGATCGAGGCCGATCTATGTCCCGGAGCCTCACCAAAACTCCTTTCATTCTGTCGTGTTTTTCGCTCACTCAGTGCTCCTTCAAGAACATTTTTGAGATACTTTCCTTTTATTCAGTTTTTTTTTTTTAAGTTCCGAACTTAATAATAGATAGATGCTTAAGCATAATTCAATAGACATTAGACAAGATAATGAGCACTGGTCAAAAATGTTCATAGCGTCTAGTTTATTTTGTCATTTATTGTAGATAAAAATTAGGGGTCAAATTCGACCCCTAAACAAAAAATACCATTTGCATAGTCCACATTTGCATCTCAAAGGTCATGCATCGCACATGACAATCCTATGGTCTGTCCGCAATATTATCATGGACTATTGCGCATAGGATCACCTCCTATAGATAGCCCGCCCATTTTAGCCACGACAGACAAATGCAATTGTTCATCTTACATAAATCATCGACTCGGTCTTCTTTTCCTCCAAAAGCTGTTAGGAAACAGGATAACAATGCATTGCTAGTAATGCGGGCCAAATCCTTCTCTTCTTCAAGCAAGATCCTAATATATCAGCGGCGGTAGGGACATATGCTCGCTTGTCGCTTCATGATCCTAGCATTTTTGCGTGCTCTCCTTCAATGCCACTTCAAGTTCCTACAGATACAGAACGATGTCGTCCCAATGATGATTAGTCCAGCAATTAGTACGTTGCCGCATGTTTTCACACGTTGGTGCTTGCTGGTGCTCAAGTTTGGAATCAAAAATTGAAGGCACTGCTTTAGCGAATGCTATCTTGAACTGGACAAATGTGTTGTTACTGGCATTATATGTTAGGATTTCACCATCTTGTAAAAGAACATGGACTGGTTTCTCCAAGGAAGCCTTCATGGAATTTCTGGATTTATGAAATTAGCAATTCCTTTAGTTGTCATGCTCTAGTACTTCTCAAGCTTTACGCTTCTCCCAGTTCACTTTTGCTTAACAAAGGATGCTAGGGGATTTCAAGAAAACTGATTCTAGTGTTATCATTCTTCTGATGCATTAGTGGGCTATATTTATGATGGTTAAACAAAAACAATAGCTTGACACAAAAAGTGAAAAAGTGTCATTGTTGATATAGATTATGTTCCTTACATTCTCTTAAAATAGAAGGCAATTCATCATCTTATGAATTGGCTCTAAACATAAACTTGCGGCATCTTGGATTATGTTCTTTTGCTCTCTTATTTCCTCAATAAGACAAACTAACTAATGAAGACGTTTCTGGTTTTTTCATTGACTGCAACAGCTTCGAGAGTTGGTCCCTCGAGATGAAGGTCCTATTGTGGGACTTCTTCGAAACTCTAAACTTTGGTCCTCTCATTCAGGTACATCTGCACTTCATAAATTTATATGTTGACAGGAAGCATACAAATTAGAGGCTCAACACTTGGCACCAATTTTCAATTCTTTCAAAATTAATTCATCCTAATTTTCTTGTGTTCGTGTCAGTCTAAACACTGGTTGCTTCTACTGAAAACCTGAAACAAATGTCCAAATGATTATATAACTCAAGGCTTGAGCTTGATCTTGGGAACCTTTTTGTTTTTCCCTGTTTCATAAGGATCTATAATTGTTTTAGTCTCACCAACTGGTTATGTGAGAAAAAATATGGAACAACTTGGTGCATGGCGCTTTTCAAACATTCCTTCATATTGGTGACACGATTGTTCTATGAACCAAATGACGGTTTATCCTTCTTTTCCTGAACCATACATCCCCAGATTGTGTGAAATTCATGCTTGGGCTAATTCTAGTTTTATCTTTTTGGTACCGGGAAATGGGGTCTGGTTAATTCTTTCATTTTTCTTATGTCGACTAGAGTGTCTCGATTAGGCTATGTCACACTACTGCTAGTGCATGAAGGTTCTCAAAATAACCAATCTCTATTGTAGCTTGTCATAATTTTTCTAATAATTATTATGTGAAATCTACTGAAAGGTAGTACAGGCATTACGATAAATTGAACTTGGATATGATGCATTACAAAGTAAGCTCAATTTGGGATTTGATTTTAATCCATGCACTCCTTTCAATATTTTATTATCTTTATTTTTTAAATTCAAATTTATTATTTTTCTCTTTTATTTTTATTTTTTCTTTTCTTTCTAGTTTTGGCTATTCGCATGCAGTAGGTGAGCTCTAGGCTCGGTCGGTCCCCACTATCTTAGGCTTGCCTAAGCCCGGTGAGCCCCGAGCTTGCTGGCCTTGGATGAGCTTGAACTCCCGCACCTCAATCAAGCTTGAGATCATCGGGGCTGGTTGAGCCTCAAGCTTGCAGGCCCATGTCATGACTGGTTGCTAGGCTGCTGGCCATCATCAAGGTCTGCAATGGGTAGAAGAAGAAGGAGGAAGGAGTCGTGAGCGGAGGAAGTAGGATGCTATGCCTCGCTTCTTGGGCATGTGACAACCCTACCAAATGCCTCAGGTCATATAAGGGCAACGTTCCAGGTGTGTCGTCAACCCATTCATTTTTATCTTTCAATTAAGTGCATGCAGAGATGACTTACAACCCTAAACAAATATAACAATAAGGATAGCTAGAAAGGAAATCAACAATCATCATACGTCAAAAGCTCATTTTATTAATTTACTGCTAACATTGTGAAGTATGTATTTACAAGCCCTACCTCGGGGGCCACTTCCTACGACCATGAAAATATACTAGGTCGAAGTTGGGGTTAACACTACTCCAAGCTACTCAAAACACTCAATTAACATCCATACCCTCCTTAGAGCCAGAAGTTGGCTCTCCAACGCTGAGATCCTGAAAATGGTTAACAACAATAGGTGAGACATAAAATATCCGTGAATCAATGGCTAAGTCCAAGTAGGGCATTGATTCACTTAGGGCAGTCTATACATGCAGGGCAGAGTTGATAATAGATCAATAGCATGCGACTCTCGTAATACTCTAATTACCACATCATTAGGCATAAGCTCAACAGTCAATCATCAATCGCATGTAGGTTTACCCTGCCTTGGTCTACACATTGTACAGTACTCAACATGGCATTCAAATCACACTCAAACCAAGGCATACAACTAGAACACTCATCACAATTTTTCATGCATAATGCATCACACGTGTTTCAATTATTGACGACCACTTAGGCCCACCCGTCCTTACACAGGGGTCTTTCGACTCAAATGGGAATTTATTCATTTGATCAATTACGGCTGATCGAGGGCACACTCGTCCTCACATAAGGGTCTTCTAGCTTATTCGAGCATTTATCCATTCGATCAATTACATATGATCAGGGGCACATCCATCCTCACACGAGGGTCTTCTGACTTATCCAAGCATTTATTTATTCAATCAATTACAACTGATTGAGAGCACACCCGTCCTCACACAGGGTTCTTCCAACTTATCCGGGCATTTTTCCATTTGATCAATTATGGCCAATTAAGGGCACATCCATCCTCACACGAGGGTCTTCTGGTTTACCTGGATATTTATCCATTCAATCAATTACGGCCAATCGAAGGTATGCCCATCCTCGCATAAGGGTTGTGATTTCCTTAAATTTGACCCTATTCATGATGTAATGAAATGATGATTTCAATTGATGTACTGTTAGTAATTCTTACTTTGAATTAATTACTCATGAGAGACTAACAGATAGGGAATGACTATCAAGCAATTAAGTACGTACAACTCGAGAACTCGACCATGAAAATTGATAACGGACAATTTTGAGCCATATTAGACCAATCAAGGAGTGGTTTTAGTATATTCTACTAATAATATATGATTGAATTGTGAGTAATTCCTTTTGACCATTGTATGAATTACACATGACTCTAAATCAAATTCCTAACGATCGTGTTCATCGGCACTAGTGATTGACCCTTTGTAATTACATGACAACTGAGATCATCCATGACTTGAGAATGCTTAAATGTGGATTCATGTCGAATTAACCATGGATCGAACCTTTGAGGATTTCACGACTAAACTATTGGATGTCGCCTCATTGAGCTACTTATAAATTGGTTTTCCTGAAACTCTCAGAAAAGGAGTTAGTGGACTGGGTTTTGAAGCCCATGGGAAAGCGGGCTGGACAAAGACCCATTGGGCCTCAAGTCCAATGAGATTCTGCCATAAGGGACCCTTGGGAATTCTAAGACCAGTTTTATCCTTTTGAGCTCAAATTCAATTTATACGAACCCATACAAAATTCTAGCCCATATATGCGTATAGTATTTTATACTATATTGTCTTTGCATTTATGGCCAAGAGACAAAAGACATAATGGATGAAGACTTTGAAGGCTTGCATTTATGAGAGAAGTGATCTTGGCTTGGTCTTAAGATATTACAAAAGATAAATATCTTTCATTTGGATCACTCTCTCTCTCTCCTTCCACCTCAACCACCGGCCATCCCCTCTCACCTTCCCTTCCTCTCTACCAAACACCGCTGGCACCACTCAGCCCTTTTTGGCTATCATTTGGCTGGCCAAAGTCATCCCCAAGCACCACCGTGGCCTCCCATCGTTGTACACCATTGGTCTGAGCTTTTTCCACTGTCAGTTTGAGCCTCACCAAGCTAAACTAGCTCCACCAATTCTGTTTGCTGCTGTCAAGCCATTCTTCATTGTTTCATGTTGTTTTCGAACCAAGCCACGCTTAGCCCTCCCCACCACTATCGTGCCCATGTAGTTAGAATCATTATCAGGTGAGTTTTCACCCTAATCCCTTGGATAATATGTTAAAATTGATTAGGATAATTTTATATTAGTCTAATTATGCTTAGTTCTGATTAATTAGAGATAAATTGATAAGTTGTCATGATAAGTGATAAGTGGACTTGATAGGTTATCGAGAAATACGATAAGCTATTGGTAATTTATGGGATAAGCTATTGAAGTGGTAGCAATAAGCTATTGTCATTTAGGTAATAAGCTATTGAGGATTTTTGAGTGATAAGCTATCATTAAATTAGTCATAAGTTATCGCTATTTAGGCGATAAGCTATCGAATTATTCTAATATTATTATTATTCTAATAATATTTTTTTTGTGTTGTTTCTAATATTAAATTGTGATAGTTTATACTTAAATTGTGATGCCTATGTTGGGAATTATCATATAAATTGGCTTATATACCTAATGAATTAAACGATCATGTTTAAGAATAGAATGGTGGACATATAAATAGTAGGGCCCAAGGTATCATGTTTATATGTCAATTTGGTGAGTTAAATAGGGTAAGGATGTCTGGATAGGGAAGCACGCAAAATTTGATTGTTTAATTATTCTTATACAATCACATGTAAGTTATTTATTGCATTCTTGGCTTGAGAATTGCATTAATTTGAGAAATTCCTAGATAAGTCGGAAGAACCCGCATGTGAGGAAGGGCATTCCATCGATTGGCCATAGTAGATCAAATAGATAAATGCCTGAATAAGTCGAAAGACCCCAGTGTGAGGATGGGCACATCATTGATCAACTATAATTGATTGAATGGATAAATGCTTGATTGAGTTGAAAGACTCTCATGTGAGGAAGGGCGTGCCATCGATTGGATGTAATTGATTGAATGGATAAATGCCCGATTGAGCCAAATGACCTCTGTGTGAAGATGGACGTGCTTGAGTAGCAGTGATCTTAGAGCACACTTGAGGGCATTGTGCATGAGATCATTGACATATGTTATGATTGTTGTAACGCCCTGGATTTTCGATCCTTTCTCAAATATCTAAATAGAATGGATATATTTCATTGCTCGCACTCTAGTCGGATCTCAGTCGAGATTGATCACCTCGGGATGGCTAACCAAAAAGGAAGGGCGATTTAGGATTTAAAGTACGTGGATCTGATGGTCGATACGCGTATCTCCTATCCGCCGCCCGTTGGCCTGAGCATTTGCTAAAGTCACGAGTCAATGAATGTGGCCACGAAACGGATTTCTGATTTAGGGCAGTCGAAGGTCTCAGGGCTCCGCAATAAATGAATTGGACATCGTATTGGACTTCAGAGTATTGGAATTAACTTGGAGCGCCGCGAAGGAGGCGATAAGTGAAAATGACTATTTTGCCCCCGGTTCGCTCTCAGTTCCTTAGAAATTATTCAATGAGTTGTTTAGAGAGTTTAGACGTTAAATTTGGGTTCGCCTCATCGATAGGATCGTTTAGGCTGTAAACTCTCAATTTTCAAAAATTCGCTCTACCGGTCGAGTCGCCGGGTCCCGTTTCTTCGCGAATAAATTAAATTATTTAAATCCACCTAAGCCGCCACTTGGCATCATCTCTTTGGCCACTCAATTGACTTATGTGGCATACATGACTCACCATTGGGCTTGGCAAGCTCTTATTGGCTATGCAATTGACTTTGGTGCCAAGCTTGTTCACCAAGCTTTGTGAGCTTGGAAGCCAAGCTTTGACCGGTCATTCTCTCTCTCTCTTCCCTTTTGTGAAGCAAAATTCAAGTGGAAAAAAAAAAGGCTAGGTTGCTCCCTCTCTACCGATCCCTCAATCTCTCTCTCTCGGTCTCAAACTCTCTCTCGGCCTCTCTCGGGTTCCAGCGCGCGCCCGGAGGAAAACGAGTCGTTCGAGGTCGTCCGGACTCCAAATCGCGCACCGTTTTCGGCTGTGTACTTGTAAGACCCTAAGCTTCGATAATCTTGAAGTGGATCATCCAAAAGCCTCCTACATAAATCACAGTACCGAATCAAAGTCAGCCCTCCTCAGTTCGGCTTTCTGCTACTGTTTCGGTAGTTTTTCGCCATTTTCGCGGCCTTCGACTCATCGGTTCAATTTCCGACCAACAGTAAGTTTCTTCTTCTTTGTCTCCTTGAAATTGTAAATCAAAAATCACCCCAAGATCAGCTCTAGAACTCTCGGAATTGCAGTTGGAGCGAGAGGTGCGCGAAGCTGTTTACTTCTCTGTTTTGAGCTTCTATTCTAGCTCTGTTCGTAGACTTTCCAGCTTGTTGAGGTGAGTAAACGTTCTAGACTTGTTGTAGAATATATGTAAACTTTTGGTTTGTGAATTTGATTAGAATTTGGGACTGTTTAGTTGAGTTAAAACCGGCTGAATCAGTACCGGTTTTTTTGTGTATGAGTGAGCAGAATTGGGCAGAATTTTGTGCTCAATTATGTGGCCTGTATAGGTGATATAATGCTGATTTGTGTGAGATTATTAGGTGGCTAGATTGAGAGTACATGCTACCCGAATTTCGTGATAAATGAATATCAAAAACTGGTTCCGTTTTGGATCAAAACCGGTTGAAATAATTCTGGATTAATGCCGGTTTTGTTGAGGAAGTTTGGATTGATTCCAAACTGATTTATTCCATGATATATGGTGAGAATGTGATGATTTCTGATGCTCGGAGGGCTTAGGCTGAGTTCAAATAATATTTGAGAATGCCTACGTGTGTTGACGAATTATTTTATTGTCATTTCGGGCCTTTCGTGGAAATTTTGGCAATAAAAAGGGAAATATTTGGGCATTTCTTTTTAAAATAGGGCACGTGAGATAAATTAATTAGTTTGGCCGTTGAGTTACGTGCCGGTGCCTTTGAAACATGAGTTGGTGGCCATTGAATCGATTTCGGTTCGCACTTGAGAATAAGTTGTGCTCGGCCGACGGGACTGGCGCGAGAATAGGAGCGATAGGGGTGAGAATGGCTCGACCAATGCAATTGGTACGAGAACGGGCGGTGTCGTAGTTCCGGCTTGCAGTCTTTTCGCTTACCGAGGGCACTTGAGCGTGCACAGCACGGGGTAGCTGGAGAGATAAGGTGCCAGCCTGTGAATTCTTTATGCGTGGGCTCGAGGCACGGCCTGTGGCGCTTTATGTGCGGGCATGAGAATTTTTATGGAATAAGAACGAATCATAGTAATTTTGAGAAAGTTATCTGTGCTTATAGAATGTCAAATCTTGACATTGAATTCCATGTATTGATTGACGATAATAAATGAGTCTGACGTGGCATGTGGTATCTGTTCATATTTCGCATGTGGAATTCTATCTGCATGAGCTTGCCTATATGTTTTGGCTGCACGTTTACTCGCTGAGTCATTAGACTCACTTATGGCTGATCGCCTTACAGATCCGCGACCATAGTTATGGAAAATCTGGGAGTGCTTTTTGGAGAACCCAAGGAGATAGAGCGGTGGGAATCCTTATATTATGGCCTTAGCGATAACACTGAGTATAAGCGAGTAGAGTGCATAGTTTGGGTTGATGAGGGCGAAGAGTTTTTGGAACCCCTAAGGTTCGAGGCCTGGTATGAGAAACGAGACTTAGTTTTTAGCGGACCTATCACGGGCATGGAAGTAGACATTCAGAGCGAGGATGAGTACAGGATGGTAGACCCTATGACGTTCGGAGGTGAGGTTATGGACCCGGACTCGATAGAGGAGGACCCTGCAGAGTACTGGCCCATGGAGGTAGACAGCCATGAGATTGACCCCGTCAACGCGGTGCAGTTGGCAGCTGAGCCTATTCTAGTGGTGTCTGACGAGTCCGATCTTGTAGAGCTGCCATCTTCCGAGGACAGTGGAGCCGAGTCAGGCTAGGGTTATAGGTTTAGTAGTCTGTCCCTTTTTTGAGTTGGAGCGCCCGGGCACCATTTTGAGCGTGTAATTGCAGTGGTGAGTTTCCTTTTTGTAGTCTGTTTGTTGTACTATACATATTATGTATATATATGTGTGTGTGTGTGTGATCAGTTTGTTTATGGAACCCTTGTTTATAACCAAGTTATATTATTTATAACTCTGAATTGGCTACTTTCAACTATCTACCTGCCTGTTCGGTTGTCGGGAGTTGCACGTACGCTTTCGCTTGCATGTTTCGATAGCCGTCGTTTGGCCGCGATGTTTTACCTGGGCGATTGCAATTGGTTTGCCCATTCGACGAGGCTCGCGTATCGGAGGCTCTGTCGCGTGATCGCTCGAGAGGGGCGGGGCGTGACAATTGTGTTGTTCACTCATTCCATATGATGATTTATAACGTGTTGGGCGTGTATCAAGGCAAGATAAGGTTGCCTACAATCGTGTGATAGCATGCTCGTATGTAGCGTACTACATTACATGTATTGGGTGATTCCAATTTGAGTTGGCCTCTTAATTGAGGCTTAGGTCGTTAATTCGTCGAGATTTATCTCATTGTTGTCGTTGTTTAAATATTTTAAGACCTTCGAGTGTGAGTCAATTCCCTAAGCATTTTGGTGTGCCTATAGATATGGGTACAATAATAGTAGAGTATTTAGTGGGATCGAATAGATGGTATCAGAAGCATTTGACAACCATCTGGGTTGACGAGGGGTTAGCGATGTCACAACCGCATGAGTTCTTAGCTTGGTTTATTAGAGAAGGAATGAGCTGTATGGTCTGCTCAGTGGTTTCGACGAACTTCCTTCCGGTGGCGTACGAGATGAAATTTGGGATCCTATAGATCTTGATTCTCTAGAGGGAGCTGTTACTGATTCGGAGACCGATTCGACTAGCATAAAATCCGGTCTAGATGAAGAGGAGTCCGGTCTAGAGCCTCCTTCTGGTTATAGTCAGTTATGGCGATAGGCACTGTACGCTTATCCTTTTGGGTTGCCCCTTTTGGTAGTGAAGGCAGGTTAACCCGATCATCCTATCCCTTTTTGTAAGACGAATTTTTGGTAGTGAAGGTACGCTTAATTTCTTTATAAGACGAATTATTTGAAAATGATGTTTTTGGCTGTCATTGCTTGCTACAGCTTGGAGAGTTGGTCTATCAAAGTGAAGGACCTATTGTCGGGATTTCTTCCTAATCCAAAACTTTAAACTTTGGTCCTCTCAATCAGGTACATCTGCACTTCGCACCAAATTTTCAAATTTTTCTAAATAATGACCTTGCGTTTGTCTCAGCCTAAACACTGTTGCTTCTAATTGATTGTATAACATCAGGCTTGAACTTGATCTTGGCAACTTTTTTTTTCTTTTATAAATATCTCTAGATATTTTATTTTCTCGCCTAGTCAATGCGAGGTAGTAGAAAAAGGATGGAGGAGTGGAAGGGCTTTTCATACATTTCTTCAAACTAGTGACACCAAGTGGTTCTATGATGCAGATGATGGTTTCTACTTCTTCGAATTATCCGAAAACAGCAGACATCCAATGCATCTGCAGAATCTCACATGCTCCTAGACCATACATTCCCAAATTTTGTGAATTTAATGCTTGGGCTAATTCTATTTTTTTTTCCATTTTTGTGCTAGAAAATGGGGTCTGGTTTGATTCAATGATTTCTTTTTATATGTCGAGTAGAGGCCCTGTGTCTCTATCACACCGCTATTAGTGCATGAAGGGCTTTTGAAATAACCATTCTTAATGGTAGCTTGTTATAAATTTTCTCACAACTCTTATGTGAGCATTAAAAAATTAAACACGAGTCATGATAAAATCAACTTGGATATGGTGCATTACAAAATACTATCGGTTGGTGAAGATCCACCATTCTTAGCTCTGTAAATTTGGTTCGTTTAAGTAGAATGTTTTATGATTGAAGAAAGATTTGTTACAAACTAACTACATCATTCAAGAACATTTTTAAGATACTTTCCTTTTATTCAAATTTTTATTTTTTTTAAATCAGAACTTAATAAAAGATAGATGTTTAAATATAACACAACAGATAAGCTAATGATCATTGGTCAAATGTTTTGACACCTAATTTTGGCTAGTTCATTGAGTCACATATAATAGAGAAAAATTAGGGATTGAACTGAGCCCTAAACAAAATGCCAGTTGCATAACAACATCGAATGTTAAAGGTCATGCATTGCACATGACAATCTTATGGCCTCTCTGTTGGAGTATGTGGGTTTGAGAGAGTATTGGGTGCTTGAAGTATTACACCAAGAGACATCAAAATTTGGAATGCTCTTCAATGTTACCTCCAGCTTAGGAAACCCTAGAGTTAATATGCAAGCTATTGGGCTCCAGCCCATATGGACCCAAACAAGCATGCTTTCACCTATTGGGCTTGCATGTGAACATATTATTTTGGACTATATTAACAATATATCCAACAATCTCCTCCTATGTTCACCATATAGCACAATCCAATACGGTGACAGTGTAATGTTTAAACAAATATGAATCATTCACATTCAATCCAAGACAATCAACTCGGATCAAAAACTCAATCATCATTTGTAATCCAAATGAGTGAGTCATCGTTATCATGAATCTGTTTTGAGATCAGCATACCCAAAATAAATCTCAAAATCAGTTCACAACCAACATATGCATAACAGTCAAGTATAAGTAGGCCAGTTAAAATAGTCCAAGGCCTTACAAATACAAGAAACAAGCATAATAATATTCCCAAGATAGATATAGCAAAAGGCAAGTCTCAAATAAATGGACTCCATCAGAAATGGGCAACAGCAGGTGAACTGTCAAGTCCCCCACACACTCTAAATGATATATATTCATTCATCAAGTAGATCATCCTAGTCAGGATTCCACTCATCAAGCTATCCTCCATCTCTACCATCCGCTGTAGAATGTCAAATATGAATTTCATATTATCATGAATTCAATCATTTGAATAATCTACTAAAAGTGTCTAGTTCTACTAAAAGAACTTAGCACCGTAACATCAAGAAGAGAAGAACATATATTGATGTCATAAAGTATCATAATATCATGTTCATAAGCATCAAGCCAGTTTCATAAATTATGAACAAGGCCTAAACAGTTTGATTTATAAAGAGCCATCAACCAAGGTTTATTTGTAAGAGAATAACCATTGTCTAGTTTTAAGGAACATGACCAATAGTCAAGTCACTTACAATAACCTAACAAGACCAATAGGCTTCTTATGCAAGCAACTATTTCTATGTTTCAATTTGGAATGTCACAATTACTAATTCTTTAAAGTCAAATAATCTAGCATCAAGTTTGGAATGAGATCATTTAACCAAAAGGATAGTCCAGCCTAGTTGGATTGCATCATCAAGTTTGGAATGACACAAGCTTTCAGGTAGAACTTTTGAATTAGGTCAAAGTCATCTTCATCAAGTTTGGAATGAGACAATTCACCCTTTTCAAATTAGTCAGCAACCATGAACATCGATAAAACATATAAGCTGTGCTTATCGTTTTTGGCCAACAAAGGAAGATTCGATAAGTCAAAACATACAATCAGAAGGTAGGTAAATGGTAATTAAGACCAGTCTACGTAGTCTTTAACCCCATTTCCCCCACTGTTTTGAATAATCGATCTTTAGGCATACCTTTTGTGAGAGTATCGGCCATGTTATCCTTCGATCTCACATCGATCAAGGTGATAACTCCTTATTCTCTAAGATAATTTAACAACGCATTTCTCAGTCTCACATGTTTTCTCTTTGAATTAAAGAGAGCATTCTTGACAACTTGGACAGCTGCTTGATTATCACAGAACAGGCTTAAACAATTAATCTGTAGCCGATTCAAAGGAATATCCAAAATCAGATTTTTTATCCATTCTGCTTCTTCGCCAGCGGAAGCTAAGGCAAAAAGTTCCGATTCCATAGACGACAAGGCAATACAAGTCTGTCTTTTGGATTTCCAAGTAATAGCAGCTCCACCTAAAGTGAATATATATTCACTTGTATTTCCAATTTCTGAGCACCACGAGGCATCAGAATATCCATCCAGAGTTGGAGGGTAACCAGAATAGCATAGAACATAATCTTTCGTACCTTTAAGGTATCTCATCAGCCTACTAAGGGCATCCCAATGCTCTTTACTGGGATTACTAGTGAAACGACTCAGCATGCCAACTGTAAAGGCGATGTCGAGTTTAGTACAACTCATAGCATACATGAGACTACCGATCAATTTCGAGTATTTTAATTGATCCACACTGGTCCCTTCATTGGGACTCAATCTTTTATTATAATCACATGGTGTCTCACTCGGTTTACACTTACTGTATCCCCAAGTAGAAAGTAGCTGCTCAATATAATGAGTCTGGCTAAGGGAGATAACTTGCCTTTCAAAGCTTACTTTCATACCAAGAATGGTATTAGCAATACCAAGATCTTTCATGTCAAATTCTTTAGCTAGAGTAGCTTTCACGTCACTCACTACAGAATGATCGGAGCCAAGAATTAACATGTCATCAACATACAAGCAAATAATGACTATTTTATTTGACATAGAACGATGGTAAAGGCATTTATCTGAATAACTAGACTGAAAGCCATAACTCTTTACCACTTTGTCAACTTTAAGATGCCACATCTTAGGTGCTTGTTTAAGACCATACAAAGATTTATTCAATTTACAAACTTTGTCCTCAAGACCTTTCATGACATACCCTTCTGGTTGTACCATGTAAATTTCCTCATTTAACTCTCCATTTAGGAAAGCTGTTTTTACATCCATTTGATGCACTACAAAGTGTTCAATAGATGCCAAAGTAAGAAGAATTCTTATAGTTGATAGATGACACACAGGTGAATAAACATCAATATAGTCTATTCCACTCTGTTGTTTATAGCCTTTAGCTACTAAACGTGCTTTGTATCTAGCTATTGATCCATCACTATTCAGTTTCTTTTTCAATACCCACTTACAGCCTATAGCCTTAGCCCCTTTTGGCAAATTGACTAGCTGCCAAGTGTGGTTCTGCAACAGAGAGCTCATTTCATCATCTATGGCTTCTGCCCATAATAAGGATTCCCTAGATCTCATTGCTTCTTGATAAGAAAATGGATCATCCTCTAGATGGTAAGTAACAAAGTTCTCACCAAAACTTTTGGGAACTCTTTCTCTTGTAAATACTCTGACTGGAACTGATTCAACAGCCAGTTTTGTGGGATTAGTGTCAGAAGGGCCTGCTTCAGATTCTACAGGAGATTCTGAAATCATATCTGTAGATCCAGAAACATTCAAGCCATGATCTCTGAGAAACTTATTCTCGAAGAATTCTGCATCTTTAGATTCTATCACTGTGTTAGTGGATAGATCCAAAAACTTATCTGCAGCACTATCTTCTGCACTACCTAGATATACACAAGTAATGGTTCTAGGTCCCACCTTAGGTCTCTTAGGATCTTGTATTCTTACATAAGCAATACAGCCCCAAGTCTTGAGAGTATCATAATTACAAGGATGCTTATGCCATATCTCATAAGGTGTCATGGACAACTTAGAGTGTGGCAACCTATTCAGGATGTGATTAGTAGTTAAAACCGCTTCTCCCCAGTAGGAGGAAGGCATACCAGCTGTAAGTAACATAGAATTTAACATTTCAATTAACGTTCTATTCTTACGTTCAGCAATACCATTTGATTGGGGTGAGTAAGGAGTAGTGGTTTCAAGTATTATGCCCTCTGCAGCACAAAATTCTTTGAACCCTGTCATTGTATATTCTCCTCCTCTATCACTCCTAAACCTCTTAATTTTCAAGTTGAGTTGATTTTCTACTCTAGACTTGAAAATCTTAAACTTTTCAAAAGCCTCATCTTTCGATTTCAACAAATAGACATGAAAATATCTAGAAAAATCGTCTATGAATGTTATCAGATACTTCCGACCTCCTCTAGTGACGTAATTTCTAAAATCACAAAGGTCAGAATGTATCAGCTCAAGAAGTTGTGTGCTTTTAGAAACCGACTTAAAAGGTTTTCTAGTGATCTTAGCCTATGCACACACTTCACATTTGTCAAATCAAATAGAAGTATCCAATGGAATGTTATGAGTTTTAGCTAGATGTTGCATTTTCCTGTAGTTCACATGTCCAAGTCTATTGTGCAGTAACTTTGGATCAATCAGAGTAGAACTCACATGGTTTATGCTATCAGTATCTAAACTCAACCTATACATACCATTAACCATGAATGCACAACCGAAATAACATGAGTTAACAGATAAAGTTACTCTACCATTCATAGTTGAAAAGGACATACCAGCTTTATCAAGTAAACTCATAGATATCAAATTCTTCTTAAGTAAAGGTACTACTCTAACATGTTTCAGAGTTAGTAATTTACCTGAAGAAAGCACCAAATTTGCAGTTCCAGTATGAGTCACTTCTGCCTCACCACCATTGCAATTTTCCACGGTGTCTTTCAATTCTGTGACTTCAGTGAGTAGGTTCTTGTCATTTGCAGCATGACAAGTAGCACCACTATCCAATCACCACTCAGAAGAGATACTAGCCTTTCTATTTTTCATCATTCCAATGAAGGCTTGAGGCTGAGACTCACTAGTTAGCATATTAGCCTCATTTTGTGGTGTGTTGTTCTTTGGCTTCTTTGGTAGTTTACACTCTGCTGCCCAGTGACCTCACTTTCCACAGTTATGGCACTTTCCCTTCTTCTTCTTTTTGAAGATAGTCTTTTTGGCCTCTAACTGTGAAGAGGATTCACCTTTTAGTGACTTGGATCTTTTCAGAGGTTTATTGGAATGTGAAATTAAGTTGGCAACTGATTTTTGTTGTCCTACTTGTTCCAAACTCTTTCTAGTACCATTTTGATCCTCAATGTGAATATACCTCTTTAATTCATCCAGTCCCATCTGTTCTTTCAGTCTGTGCATTTCAGTCTTGAAAGAACTCCATTCAGCAGGTAACTTACTCAATACAAGACCGACAAAGAGATTATCAGACATATCAGATTTATCATCTTTCAGCTTGTTCCTCATATTCTCAAGTTCAATTAACTGAGAAGTAACACTTGAATTCATGTTGAACTTAAAGTCAAAGAATTTCTCTGCTAAGAGGGTTTTAGAGAGCCCCTCTTGTTTTTGGAACTGAGCATTCAAGTGATCCCACATCTCTTTCGCCGTCTTATACTCACTATAAGTCATAGCTAGACGAGGATTTAAAGAGTTCAACAAGTAATCTCTACAAAAATCTTCATCTTTGTTCCATTGATATTCGTCCACATCTTCGACAGTAGATGCAAAATCACTCAAAACAGTGTAGAATATTTCGCGTTCTTTCATGCCAAATTGAACGTGTAATTTCCAGCCATGAAACTCAGTGACATCAAATGATTGCAGCTTTATAATATCATAGGAACTACGCTTTGCCATTTTAATCAAAGCAAAGTATTAGAAAGAGTGCACCTTGAAGTCCTTAGAGCTTTGTAGAGGTGGAATTTGGCAAAACAGACCCCAAAATTGGATCCGCAGCGCCCAAAAACCTTAAGATGAACTGCCCTCGTCACCGAAGCTCGCCGGAAAAAATCCGGTCGCCGGAAAATTCCCGTCACCGGAGCAATCCCTTTGCCAAAACGCGTCGGAAACTTCCGATCGTCGTATCTTCGTCGTCCGACCTCCGTTTGAGACGAGTGACCACTCAAAACGTTCGTCTTGACGAGTAGAACAAAACCCAAGTGGTTTCACTCTCTGAAATCGGCTGTAAATTCTGGGCTTTTGAATCAAAGATTCCGGAGCAATCTCGTCGCCAAGAAAGCGCCAGAAACTTCCGATTGTCGTATCTCCGTCGTCCGACCTCTGTTTGACGCGAATGACCACTCAAAACGTTCGTCTTGACAAGTAGAACAAAGCCCAAGTAGTATCAACCTCTGAAATCAACTATAATTTCTGCGCTTTTGAATCAAAGATTCTGCAGAAATTCCCGTCACCGGAAACGCGCTGAAACTTCCGATTGTCGTATCTCCGTCGTCCGACCTCCGTTTGACGCGAATGACCACTCAAAACGTTCGTATTGATGAGTAGAACAAAACCCAAGTGGTCTCAGCTTCTGAAATTGGCTATAATTTCTAGGCTTTTGGCTCAAAGATTTCGGCCACCGGAACTTCAAACTCATATCCCGGTCAATCCGACATTTGAAATCGAAAATAAATTATACCTGCGAGTTCGTCTTGACGAGATCTTCGAGTAGAAACCTTACTCGCTCAAATCCGACATACGGATCTAATACTTCAAGATTGTTGGAGTGTGTGGGTTTGAGAGAGTATTATGTGCTTGAAGTATTACACCAAGAGACATCAAAATTTGGAAGCTTAGGAAACCCTAGAGTTAATATGCAAGCTATTGGGCTCCAGCTCATATGGACCCAAACAAGCATGCTTTCACCTATTGGGCTTCTATGTGAACATATTATTTTGGACTATATTAACAATATATCCAACACTCTCTATAATGTTACCATGGACTTTCGCACATAGGATCACCTCCTGTAGATTGCCAGCCATCATATGCTGATGAATTCAAAAGATGAAGCGAGTACTCTTTTGGCCTTAAAGCTTGGTGAGGTGAGAACAAAAGGGATAAAGCAAATCTCATGAGGAACATTCGCTTAAGAGTCCAATTTGGTTATCTAAAATGAGCTGGATTTGAATTGAAAAGAAACCAAGATTGATCCGGGCCAAGAACCGATCGTGGGTTTTACATTTGAAAATTTCACAAAAGGAGATTTCTTTTATGGGACTTCTTATCCAAAAACATAAAAATAAAGCGGTTAGCAAAGGTGAGTGGACTTCGGGAAATCTTCCATGTGGGCTCGTAAGTTGTTGCAAGAAGATAGAATTTGTTGAGCTTTTAATTTTTGAAGCAAAAACTCGTCTCTACATTCACCTTTCTTAGCTATAGTGGGATTATTGAAGATCACAGCGTTCTTTGCAAATTTCACTCGAACCCTTAGCCCCTTGGTTTACTCTGAGCTTCGCACAGAGAATAGTGGGGAGCCAAAAATTTAGATCGAAGAATCACAAATGCTCTTGAGAAGAGGAAGACATTTGGCGAGATGGGTTTCTGAGAGTTCACGCTTTGAGGAGAGGTGCATACGGCCAGGTCTTGATGGCGCTGCTTCAAGAGATGGGTGCCTACATTCTTTCCTCGTCGATTTAAGATTTGGACAAACACCTTAGCGAAGCCCGGTGATCAATCGTTTGTGACCAGCTTGCGATTGTGACCACCCAGAGTTCGACCGTTTATGACCAGCTTTCAATTGGTTTGCCAATATCCTCGGTTTCTTCGGAATGAAGGCAATCAAATTGTTAATTGCTGTTCGTATTCATCTTCGGCATCATGACCAGGTGTTTCTTGTCCAATCTCACTTTCTAATAAATTGATTCTCTCCGCTATCACCGCTGCTCTCATGTTTATGCATAGGATTGGGATGGGATCATCACCAAGCTTGTCACCACTACCATTGTTGCTGTGAACGTGAGTTCTTGGTTGCTTCAAGGAGTTCTGGTGTCATAAGGACAAAGGAGATTTTTACCTCTGGTGTCCCGAAAACCACAATTCAAGGTAAAGCTGAAGTTTCTACGATCTCGTGCGATAGTCTATTTAGTTTGCCGTTTATTTTTTAGATTTGTGTTAACTAGCGTAGATAGATTTAATTTATCTGAATGATCCCATAAATGACCGACCATAAACAAGACTGCTATAGCTTCCAAAAAGAGGTCGCGATGTCACATCATGATCTGTAACAAGCAATGTGACCAGATAACGTTACATAGGCATTATATTGTCTACTTGTTAAAGTGGTTATATAAGTCAATCATCTTAGCATGTATCTCGCACGTATTCCGATGCCATTCATCGTCAGTATGGAGATAGATTGTTATGCAATGGCCATATTAAAATCCACGCTATTTGGTGAAATCTAAACAACTGTTAACAGTTTGTTTTAATGGAGCAAAGTAGTGACTAGAAATAAGAACAAGATTGAATCCACCTAAATTGAATGTGACCCATTTGCCATCGACTGTTATTAAATGATAAGAGAGACTAGTATCACGGGGAAGTCAACATATCGACGACCGTATCCTGTTGGACAGGATAAGAGAGCTTTATTCTTGTTGATTTGTGCCTTCTTTCGTTTCCATCGTGTTATGCCTTGGTCCTGCTTTCAGACGAAGATCTCCAGTTCCAGCCACGGCAGAGCTCTCTATATTTTGTCCGTGAGCACCACGATTTCAGCTTCGATCAGACTTGATTTTGGTTACATTCAGTCGAAGCTTCTCCAATAATCGGCAACTGCAACAAAATTAAAGATAAGTTCTCTCTTATTCACTGACTATCATTTTTTTGTCCATTCAATGGCATTGATCGTAGATCCTTTCCTAAATTTCCAAAACCTTCTTCATTGATTTTCCTTCTCTATCTACCGATGATTGACATCTCTTGCAGCTCTGAAGCCTCACTGATTGCGCCTCTGTTTGCCTATCAGAGACTTCAAATAGCTCGACTCTCGCTCGTTTATTCTCTGCTGATGCTGATAATCACCAACGGCACCTGCCAAACATCAGCTACTTAGTTTGATCATCCTTTGATATCAACGTCAGCATTTCCAAGCTAAGTATCTTTATACTCTCTCTTTATTATTTGGGTTCCTCATCATTCACCTAGTCTAGCTTCAAAGACTGAACATTACGAGAAAATAGACTGAAAGAAAGAAAATAAATAGTAAAAATAAAAAAAATTATACACACATAAGTGTGTGTATATATACATATGAGAAGTGCAAGCCCTCGTTAGCTGGTGGCATCTTAAATTGTAGTCTAAATAGCACTGACACGCGACATGACATGACACAACACGCCAATACGTTATTTCTAAAAAAAATCAAGAATTTCAACACACTGTATATTAAATGTATATTTTTTTATATGCATGTATAAAAATATCAACTGAGTTTTTTCTTTTTCTATTAGGGATTCACAATTATTATTTTTTTGTTGAATGAGTATATTAATTTTGGAGTGGCTAGATATATGACTTAAGTATCTATATTTTTTTTTATAAATTTATATTTTGACTCCTAATTTATTATTATTATTTTTTGGACCAATACTACTAATTTATTCAAAATGCCTAAATTGATCCTATATGTGTCGAAATAATGTGTCGGGATGCTAGACTAACGCGTCACTGGCGTGTCTAGAGTGTGAACCACATGTCCATCGCATGTCGGAGAGTGTCAGACACGACATAGAGAGCCCTAGAGAGTCTTGGTGCTTCACAGCTTGTAGTGTAATTCAATTTCCTTTCAGTTCGGGCTCACTTGTTTATGTATATATTTCCTTTGAATTTTAAAAACAAATTCAAAATTTGAAAGTGTTTTTATTTTCAAATGAAATAAAAAAAAAGAATTGCAGAAAATGTGGAGAAAATAAATTAAATTGAAAAGATAAAATCTCATCATTAATGTTGGATGCATTAGATTTCATTAATGATAGGTTTCTTTTAGAGATTAGAATAAGGATTATACTTTGGATTCCATTTCACTTTAGCTCACGGAGTTGCTCTCCCAGCGCTTAAGAACGAGGCCTTTTAATGTTCTTTAGCCGACCCTGCATCGAGTTATATTACCGTACCTTTCATTTTATTCGCTTTTCCTTACTATTCGTTATGTGTTTGTTGTGATTGCTGTTATATCAATTTCGTGATTCATTTTCTTAGTCAAATGGATAGGTTACAATCTAAGACCACAATAAACACATAATTGGAGGAAAACTTTGGGACTCATAATTGGAGCATTAGTAAAAGGGCATTAGTTGGATAACTAGCATAATCAAGTCTCCAGTCTAGAATCCTAGTTGCATAGGAAGTGAGGTATTTTCTCAAATCTCATTTAATTTCCAAATAACCTCGATAGGCTACTAGTGATTCCTTATCTTATAGAATTGTACTATGTTTGATCAAATAAAATGAAATTCCAACATCACGTGAGATAAGGATTTGGGAGAGCACATGTCGATTGAGGACCATTGGGTTGCCAACTCGACATTACCTCTAAATTTGTCGATAGGGTCGCAAGAATTAATCAACTATGTATAATTTTTTCCCGTAATAGGAAGAATGCACGTTCAACATGAAAACAATAAAATTGATGACAGAGAAAGCATGAAAATTTTGCCACAAAATTAGGAGAAGAAAAATGAAAAGGAAATGAGAAAGTATCACAAGAAGAGGTGAGGAAGCCGTGGGAGGAGGCAGGGAAGACCTCGTTGGTGTAGACAGAGGTGATCATGGGGGGCATAGCCATCAACTATCCAATGAAAGGCTTGAAATCACCTTGCAGATTTGGCTTTCGCGCCAAAATTCGACAATGACATGCATAAACATCTTAGTTGGGTTAAATATCTTACTAGAATTGGCATAGAGATGATTCTGGTATGTCATATGTCTAGCAGCTCTACATGCACTAGTGCTTCTTTCAAGGGGTTCCTGTTAAAATGCATACAAGATATCAAGTACAGTGCTCTAAAACCATCATCATCATCAAATTTTATTTCTTTGAAGGGGTAAAAGTTGACAGATTTGAGCAACTAAGTGTTGTTGTCCATAAACTGCACAAATCGTTATCTGTCAAAGAAATTCAACTTGCAAATGTCCATTCTTGATCCTTTGGGACTTCCTCTTGCCAGTCCAATGCTCTTGTCAATAACTTAAGATCTAGGCTTCTTGATGCGATTTTTGAAGGCCATATTACGAATTATTTTGTTCATTTAGACACATTTCTTCGTCGCATTTCATGCTAACAAAGATCCCTTTGCCTACCAAACTGGCATCAGATGATCCACAAATACGTCATATAATTCGTGAAGTAATTCTACACACAGATATCACAAAATTTGGTCCTCCCCATCTAAACCGTCATAATAGACTCGGAAATTTGAGCACTTTACCCATGCCTTGGATTTTGATAATGGGTGACCTTCGCTAACTCCTCAATTCGTCTCTCCAAAGGTAAATGTTGTCTTTCTTCCCAAAGCCCTTCTCACTTTATCAGCCAAAACAGTGGCAAACCAACGCACTCTCTAACCATGAGTAAATAAAAAATTTAGATGAAAAACTCTTCGTAATTCGTAGCTAGAAGTCCTAGAAAATGTGTATACAACATGCATGGCGCAAGCGCGGCAATGCACGACACTCTTATGACACATGCGCGACACTAGGAAATCTCGGCGAGGCTAAGGAAAGTGAGTGTGAACTGAATAGTGGGTTCGGAGTCAAATGGGACAAATAAACAAGTCCCAACCAGTTTATCCAAAACTTCATATTAAAAAAAGAAATAGAATTTCCAGATAAATTTTTGTCGGCTTGTTTGCTTTTAAAATTCATTATTGTAAGTCTTTTTTTTTTCTTCATCCACATGAGCAAACATTATTCAATTCATATCGTGTGTAATTACTTTAAATACCCCAACAAAGGCATCCATTTTTACCAAATAATCACTTCCTTATAATAATTTCATTGGCTATACTCGCTGCGACCTCCAATCGCATCAAATCAGCCCCATTGTTCCTTGGCATCTCTATCTCCCTTTCCACAGGCCTCCACTTGCTGTTTTTACCAAAAAATTGCCACATCTCCTCTAGCTTCAACCCATGCATTTCAGCATCATTGTGTAAAAGAAAACCCGTGTGATTCCAGCAATCGTCGTGAACAAGAGGGGCCCGTCAATGGTGATCACATTGTTAAGTGATATGAACGTCGTTGATGATGCTTCACTCATCACTCGGATCCAGCAACACTGATTGTGTATCCCTAGGCAAGCAATCTTAGCAGGAAGATTTCCGAGCTATACACCCATATGATCAGCGCCATCCCAACCAAGAAGAAGGCCATGTCATGAGGTGATGCTTATGGCCACTGCTCACATGGGTGCACAACTCGGATATCTTCGCAGGGGCTGCATGTGCAAGGATGCTTAATTAGTGTCGTAGAGCATTAAGTGGCAAGTGGAGCATTATGGATGATGTCCACATCGCTATACAAGATAATCACCACCAATGGGGCGCTCTTCTTGTTTGCGGTGATCACAAGTGTTGTGTGAGAGTTTTCTACACGATGATGATGGAGACACGAGGGCTGACGTTAGAGGAGATGCGACAGTTTTTCGGTAAATATGCCAAGTGCAGGTCTACAGTGAGGGGGAATGGAGATACAAAGGAATAGTGGGTTTGACGGCGATGTGATATAGAAAAAGACTTATAGCATGAAAAAAAGAGCATATAAAAATAATGTATAGGATAGTGAGTGGAAACTGAACAAAGAAGTTTTCTAGTTTCCTTAAAAATATGTAGTCTAAAATGGGTCGTAACTATCACAGTTGATTTCCCACTATTACTTCATTATTTATCATATTAGAAACTCTTGCATGGAACAAATGATCAAACAATAAAATAGATAGAATAAGAAAATAAATCAAATATTAGATGTATGTGAATAGAGGCCTACGTCTATGGGAAGAGCGATAATGAATTTCACTATAAAACAAGCAATCCAATAGAGATTACAATTACACTCGAGTCACCCAAACACTCTTAGTATTTTTCAATCTCCAATTACATCTAATAATATACATGATGTTTAACCCCACAATTCCTCACAAAATAATCTCATTATCTTACAAAAGAATTAAATAAATCTTAATCGCAAGATTTCACAGCTTTCAAACACTAACTACTCAGGATGAAATTCTTTGACAATTTGCGATGAGAACTTCTACAATTGGTCGAGAACACAATTCTGAATGATCACGGCTCACCCTGCAATATACGCGCTATAACGATGCCCTAGAAAACAAACCCTTTGAGAATATTTATATGTATAAGTCACCGCCAAGAAATTTGTCAGGGTCAAAGAAGTCAACACCGAATTTGGCAGAGAAAGAAATTTCCTATTTGGTTATTTTCTTGACCGACCTCCCTACTGATAAGAGAAACTTTTGCATATTGCTCACGTGCAATACTTCTTGAACAAATATCCAAATTCCCCTAATTTCCTTCTTTTTATTCTTTGTAATTGTGAAGTCCCTTTTATATTTTCTTGGTCGACATCTCTGTCATATCAATTTGACATCAAGACAAATCAGGATACCTTTCTCCAACATAGAATATTTGGGCGCCCACAAATAACCAAAAGTTACACATTGAGCTCCATTCACAAGCTCAAATTCGTGACACATTTTAATAATCTTCACCTTGGCTCGACTACAGAGCCAAGTCACAATCGCTTCGTCGAAAATATGAACTTCACCTGCTACTTCCCTACAGCTCCCATGGGCTTAGCCGCCATTGACATCTTCCAATTCCAAGCTGCGTTTGAATTTCTCTATAACCGTGGATTTCATTAGAATACCAACTACATATGAACCCTTAACTGCTCCACAAGGACTTTCTAACACAAACTCCTTAACCACAAATAAAAGAAAACCATTATTGCATCCATAGCTATCATGAGATCGGACATATACCTTGTCAATATCAGCAATTACAGTAACCATTGACTCCAAATGCTCTGCCTCTCTACAAGCACTATCTATGTCAATTACTCTTCTAGTATTCGCTATCTCAGGAGAGTCTAGTTGTAACTCCATCTCAAGCTAAACACCATCTAGATCTGTATGAAAACTGCTATAATTACTTCTAACCAGAAGTATTGGAGACTTGTCAAATATAACTTCTTTGCAAAGAACAAGTGAATTTAATTTTGAGCACCACAATCGCTAACCTCACTCATCTTGGGTATAGCCTAGGAACATACACTTTCTTGCCCTTTCATCAAGTTAATCATCACTGACTCGAACATAAAATCGCAACCAAGTATTGTAAGAATAGAATAATTAGTAATGTTATTTGACTACACTTTTTCAAGAGTATGACATCTAATGACAGTTGATGGAGTTCTATTCATTAGGTAGTTCGCCATATTAAGCACATCTACTAAGAGTCTCCTACCCATAGCAACACTAGAGAGCATTTTATGGGTCATCTCTAGTAATGTTTTACTCATCAATTGCAATATGTTGTGGTTCATTTGCATTCGTACGGTGTCTCATTATGCCTTTCTTGATGCAGAATTTGTTAAATATTTCTGAGCAAAACTCCATTCTTTTTTTTTTCCTTTCAGTTCGCATATGCTTGATTATTTTACTAATTTCCTTTTCGATCAAAACTCTCAACTACATGATCTTGACAATAGCATCAAACTTGCGCCTTAGCATAAATACCTAGGTCCTCCATAAGTAGTCATCTACAACTGTAAGCAGAAATCTGACACTCTCCCTTGAAGGAAATCGTGATAGCTTACGAACATCCAAGTGAATTTATTCTGTCTTATCTGTGATTTCTCTTACCATCATAATAAATTGCACTTTTCAAAGTAAACTGAAATCACAACACATACATACATTCAATTAATCATCAGTATAGCCATAAAGTAAATTTCTTTCACTTAGAATATTTAGGCTTCTCTCACTAATGTGTCTCTAACGTCAATACCACAATTCAGTCTTTCGGACATCTACATCCAACGTCTCTACAAAATAATTTGTCATCGTCTCATCTTGAAGCTCATACAGGCCATTATGCTTGATTCCTTTTATTATCATGAAGACACATCGAAAAACCTTCAAAATTACATATTTCGAAGAATATCGACACCCACCAGAATATAATGCACTTAACGAAATCAAATTTTCCTTCAACTCTAAAATATGCCTCTCTCTAGTCAATGCTCTCACAATACCATCATGTATTCTGATTCTAATATCACCAAAACCTGCAACATCGCATTCAATATTGTTCCCAAACTACTCTTTACTATTATCTATTCCCTAAAATCAATTCTTGTTTGATGTAGCATGAAACGAACGACCAAAATTCATAATCCATTCTTCAAATGACGAATTCTCAGTGACATACAAGACAAAATCAACATTATTTGAAGTATAGTCAGTTATAGCTATAACATCATCCGCTGATTTGATTTTAGTACTCCTATCCTTCATACTTTTTAACTTAAGGTAATCCTTTTCAAGATACCCCCTCTCATCACAATTGCAATAGACATTGCGACTAGTCATAAACTAACTATATATGTTTTTGTTTATACTACTTCTGCTAATATAAGTACTATTCTTCCTCTACTTTCACCGACTAAAAAAATAGATGCAAATATATTAGATTCTCTTATACGGATGTCCTCATGCAAAATTAAATTTTGAATCCCATTAAACGTCAAACATGTCGACGTAGAAGAAAAACTAACAATAATAACAATAGTATTTCAACTATTAGGCACAAAAGGATAATAAAATTAAAGCACATACCTCATCTTCAAAGTCAGTGTCAAATGAATGGTCTTCTCTTACATGATATTAAATGTGACATTACAAGCCAACATCCACCAAATAGTACTAGTTACTTATTATCCAATAATTTCCAATCATCTTGTTTCATGTTCTCTAGTTTCTCCTTGACAAGGGCAAATGCAATTTCATTTCGTATAGATAATTTTCAATCAACATCTTTCAGAAATTAAAATTTTTTTCCATCAAATCTATCAATTTTCACTTTACATTCTTTTGTCGCCATCAATTCACTTTAATTCAAGCAAGCCTAGCTCTGATACGACTTATTTTGAGAGAGCTACTTGGGTGAATGTATCACTCAAAATTGACTGAAAGTGGGTCCAATTGGATATATTAACGAGTTCAGACTTGGGCTCCCTTTTAGTGATCTTCTCAGATAAAGGCATTAGACTTCTGCTGAACACTCACTGTTGGGTTTCTAGCGATCCCAAGCGCTCATTACATACATGAAAACATGTCATATATGCAGCGGAAGAAAATAAATTCAAATAGCTCCCTACATCGTCTTAGAAATCCTCGTATACTTTAAACGAAAAATCGAACTTTCTAAAGATAATTTAGAAATGTACCTAGATAACAGAGGTTAGATGCGGCTCTGCTTCTTTGTCCTTGAGCTCGAGAGGTGTCGGGCCTCTAGTTCATACACTCCCTGAACCTGTGCGACTTTGAAGACGGAGACTCAGAGAAACGGCCCTTGGATTAAGCTAGTAATTTTCACGGCGTCTCAATCTGAATCCTTCATTTTTAACCAATGGAAATACAAACTTTATGTATCCGAATTGGTCGATTCTTGAGTTCATTTTCTCATGAAATTTGGCAGTATATATATGACTCTCACAACTTTCTAAGCCCCTGAACTTGAGGCCCTAACCTCTATTTATAGAGGATGAGTGAGGGAGAGAATGAGGGGGGAGGGGCTCTCACAAACTGCGTTACGTAGCGGCCAATAGGGGGCCGCCACGTGGGCTGCTAGTTGGCCCACGTGGCCAGCTAGACGTTGGTCAAAGGCAGCAATTATGCCACCTTTGACCAGCCTGTCGGCCAGTTTTAGGTGCCTATTTAGGCGGCCTAAATGGCATCATTTTCGGTAGCGATCCTTATCCACAGGCTCTAGACATTCTAGGCTTGAAGTTCCTTGAGTTTCGTGATCAAATCACATCGTTTAATGTGCCAAACGTCTTTGCCAAATGGATAGAAAATTCTATCATACTTTTGACATTTTCTAGAGGATAACATTTCTTATCCTTTCTTTTGGATGACAAACCTTATCCAACGATGTCATCAATTTCGTATTTTAGTGAACTCTAGAAAGAGGAAACGAATCCAATCCGTTTGAACTCCTTTTGATATCTAAATAGTCCTATTGCATTCTCACAATCCCATCTTCGTTATGGATGTTCCTAAATGTCGGTTAAGGCGCGTGACATCCCTAGGTTCACCTTTGAACTAGTAGTGAGATTCCTTAAGGAATTGATCGTCCCAAATCAATCATTAGATCTCACAAACCGTGAGTGACGCCTAGCAATATATCACGGTTACCCAGTGAGAATTAAGTGCGAGGACAAAGTGAACCTATTGGCCTTGGTTCGATGTTATTCAGCCCTTCTATCTTACCATGTACCGATCGAATGAGGGCCATGAATATCTGAGTCAAACCCACAGATTCGATCATAAGCACAAATCTATCTGATGTGCATTCAGCAAGACTCCTTTCGACTTTTGCCTTGGCCAAGGACTTTCTAATGTGCGGTCACGTATAGATCACATTGGATATCAATATCATCTAATGACGAGACATATCCCAACTGTTGCCTATACCTATGATTTCGTATATGGAGGACTATGGTTATCATGCACAGAGGCGGATCAACAATCGACCAATATTATACCTGTGAACCACAGCTTTCCAATATATAAGCCAACATCGTGGCTCAAGTCTAAGGACCATTAACATACAAAAGCAAAGAGTGATTAAGACATTAACAAAGCACGAAGCCTCCGTGTTAGTCATTCGCTCTTTTATCATGTTCAATGGATTCAATCGAACTCGTTTCGGTACAAACACTTGTGTGCCAGCTTAGACGTTTAACGTCCGATGACTTATGACTCGTCCAATGCTCAATAGCGAGGCTGCGCACATACTAGTCTCAACCGGCTCGTGGATGCCAATCCATGATCCTTCGACCAGGAACCAATTTGAAGATCAGAGACCAATTGATGACCCGTTGCATACATTCTTGACACCTCAAGAATGGGTATCAGTTCCAACTGATCTAATAGACTTTATTCATCTAAAATAAAGGGACGCGATGAATAAATAAGCATCTTAACATTATTACAGTATCAATAGTACAATATTTATACGATACATGTGATCATCATATGGTTGCTTCAAGGCATACTCCTAACACTCATAACAAATGATATTAGAGCTGATGGTTGATTGGTGGCCTACTTACAATCTAGTTCAATATTTCGTGACTATCTCAAAGGAAAAAATCTCATGATTGATGTTTGTTTTGGGTGGAAATTGCCATCATGGTTGGTCTAACGAAAAGAGACGCAAGTTAAAGACCATAGGTAATGCAATCCCAAATTAGCAGTTGATGTTGATTGATTGTGGTTGTGATGGCCTGAATTTTACAATTAACTTAGTCAGCATAAAGCTTGGATTATTAAGAATGTCATTTAAGCTTAATGGATTACACATCGACGGACTATCTAAGTTAAGGACATATTCTAAATGTGATAATTCAATCGAATCATTAGTGAAATTCTATATGAACTTTAATACAAGAAATTAGTCCGGTTGTGGATTTATTCACGATTTGAGCACAAATGGACCCCAAAACTTGTGATCGAAGCCACCCCAAATAAAAACCCTTTTGTCTCTGTTCCCCTCATTCATTCCCCTCTCTTTCACACATGCTCCCACCTAAGCGCTCTCTTTTCCCTCTCCCTCACTCACTCCACCCATTATTCCTGTCATGTCAGCTTGTCGTCCTCATACTCTCACTAACACCACCAACTCAGTGTCAACAACGATCCCAACCTTTCATGAGGTCAATCCCTCCACTCCCCCCCTCCCCGGGTGGAGTTACAAAGGTAGTTGGCCATGGGTTGTGGGAAGGAGTTTAAGGAGAGAGCTGTAACTTGTAAGATCAATTTAGAATCAGTAGAGTTCGAAAAGCAAGGGTGGCTCTAGCCACAAGTTCTGAGAAAGTTCTATAAGGGCTAAGCAATTTGATTACTAACCTCACGCGATGTCTAAACAAGAATGATTTATTGTTTGCGTCTGATGAATTTAGTTTCATGAACCTTAGTAACTATTGCTTTTGACTTCTGCTTAAAAGAATGGAATGCTAGGTAATTTAGTCGTTCGGCTAGAATTATTTATTTGCTAAGTTATATGCTCATACTTCGTGGATGTCACTATTTTCAATTATCAAATATGATTATCTCACCTATGGCCCCTTCCACTCGGTGTGATACTCTATTGAGTTATTTTATCTTATGGGAGGAGCATGAGCTACCTAATTTCCCTTCCTTGCACTTTTTCAAGTAGGTGATGATGATGTTGTTAGATATAGGTATGTATGACGAGTTGATACCCACCCACTTCGTATATATTTTTGCAGTGCTACAAGGCTAGCTCTTTGATCCTCTGCCTTACTCATCTTCTGGGGCCGATGGGAGTGGCAGTAGCGATAGTAGTGAGGTGTAGATAATGGAGTGTTATTAAAGAAATAAGTATACATATAGGCTTTTGACATTAGAACGACATAGCAATGACTTTTGATGTGACTGTGGAATGGGGTTAGGGCATCGATAGAATATGCCATATGTAGGTGGTGAGATGGGGAGCTAGTTCATTCTCTAAAACATTTATTATATAAAAATTGAATTAATTTCAAGTGTGTCGAGTGATCTTATTATCTATCGTAAGTTGTAGTGGACCCTAATGAGGCCATACCTTTAGGCATGCCTACCTTATTCCTTGATTGAACATGTAACATAGGCCTCGTTGCTTGACATTGGCTTTTGCATGTGCCATCGTATAAGTAATATCATACTAAGACAAGCCATCACAATTGCAGATGCATTGCAATGACTTGGCGATTTAAGTCTAGATAAGTTGATGTGGAAGGATACATGGATTAAGGGGAAGTAAACATGATATTGGAGCTCACACATAAAGGGGAGATTATTAGAATACACATGTGGGGGGTATTGTTAGAATGCACATGTGAGTTGTGTTAGAAAAGTCTCACATTAAATAATTGATGTGGTGTAGAGCAGTTAATATATATTATAGTTGGCCCATAATTCATTTAGCTTAGCTTTTGAGTGAAGGTGGATTTAACTGGATATGTTGGTAGGCTCGAACTTAGGCTCCCTCTTGGCAATCTCCTCAGCTGAAGGTGGGTCCAAGCAGATATATTTTTCTAATAGATATGTCACAGCTATGAGGGGTACTGTACGCTCCAACTTAATTCCTTAATAACCAGGGTAAGCCTGAAAGGAGTAGACGTTGGTGTGTATGAGATGTGTGGTATAGAGTACGCATTCAATTTCCTCAATAGCTAATTCCAACAATTCCACATTTTAGCCCCCATTAAGATTTGGAGTTTGGCCGACTGGATCATCTTATCTAATTTGTGGGGTCAGTGAAATATTTCATGAGCCATTGGTATCTTAGACGAATTTTCTCATAGTAAAAGATCCAAAAAAACCATTCTCTCCCAAAGATAAGTATCATTATTGCAGAAAGTTTGTAACAATGGCTTTAGAAGTTATAGACAAATAATTGATATTGGAACCATGTTCTCAAGACCCTTTCTTGGAAACCCATATAAAGCCAAAAGCGTAGAGCTCTGCAACACCCACACTCGCTCCATCCCAATGTATGAACCATCCACTGATGTGGGACTTCGAGCTCGAGCGGTACATTAACTTCGACGTCGTTCTATTCCTATCAAGATTGTGGCATCTCGCATCTCTCATAAGATCGGCTTCAAATGGCCATCACTTGAATACTTTACCCCTATTGAAAGCTTGGCTGACACTTCTCTTATTACGTTCATTCCTTAGCCACTTGATTCTCGGTGTAATTCTTAATCGAATCGATATCACTTTTTATAATATTAACTTTATGGACTACACAGAACATGAGCAAAAAATAGGATGGCTAGTTCAAATAGGAAATTATTTGCACTAGGTGACATGGGTGACATAATTTGTGCTGTGTGCATCATCTACACACGTACATGTCCATTTCTTAATCACTAAGCCAACTACGTTATGTTAATTCATACACAAATTAGTAGAAATTTTAGAGAAGGGATTATAATTTCTAATAGGAAACAAGTAAGGAAAATCTCATTTAGAACTCGTTCAAGCAACTAATATGACTTGCTAGCAAGAAAGGTACGCTGAGGTGGCAGGCCGGCTAAAGGAAGTCGGACTGCAAAGCAAAGCGGAGAATTCGTTCCCGGAAGGCGGGTTCGAGCTAGGAGAGAACATATACTGGGGCAACGGGTCATTGTGAATGCAGAGTCATGCAATTCGTGTGTGGGCCGTGGAGGAGAAGTACTACATGTATTCGACCAACACGTGCAAGGAAGGCCAAGTGTGCGGCCACTACACGCAAATCGTCTGGAAGATGACAAGGCAAATTGGGTGCGCCCACGTGGTTTGTGATGACGGGGAC